>JAPDPM010000019.1:6605000-9135000 GCA_032173925.1 Heritiera fomes
ATAGCTTGGTGAGTGATGATATTTCTCTATGGGGTCTTGCTGATAGTGTCTATAGTTGTCTTTTACTTTATTTTCTTTTTGTTTGAGGACAAACAAAGTTCTAAGTTTGGGGGTGTTTGATGACTTGCATAATTTAGCATAATTTATCACTTCTCAACTTTAAACTTTAGTCTAATTTTATTTATTTTTTGTTTATTTTAGACTTAATTAGTGTTATTTAATTTTATGGCAGATTTGAAGAAAATGAAGATTTATTCAAATAAAAGAGATGTGAAACAGTTGGTAAAAATGTTGGGCTAAAAGAAAGCAAGGTATTGGGCTGAAACAATAGGCTGAAAAAGACATGTTTTGGGCTGAAAAGGGCACCACATCTAAAAGAATAAAAAGGCAAAAGATTGAAGCTGCCGCACGGGAAGAGGGCGAGAGGAAAAAAGGAAGCAGAGGCGTTAACCCCAGGCGAGAGGAAAAAAGGAAGCAGAGGCGTTAACCCCAGGCGAGAGGAAGCAGATTTTTGGGGGTGTTAAATTTTCTTTTCTCCCTTCAATTCTTCTCGGAAAAATGATGGTGAATTCGTTTATGTTGAATTTAATTTTTAGCATGAACTAAATTTTCTTTATTCTAGGAAAACGATGTAATCTAGTTTTGAACTATGCTTGCTTTTCTATGTTAATTTGAATTAATTCTTTTCATGTTTGTCTGATTTATTCTGAGTTTATTGCTTCTAATTAACTGGCCATTAATTAGATGATTTTGATCTTGTGATTTGCTGTCGAAAGAGGGAATTATAGGATAGATCTTGAATATCTCAGCATAGGTAAATACAGAGATCGAGAGACTTGTATGAACCTGTGTAGTATTAAAATCATTGATCTTAATGCTTTCTTGTTTTATTAAATTGCATACTCTTGTGTAAATTGATGAACAAGATAGGTTTCAATTGACTGTCGAAAGAGGCTTTTGGATGTTTTTGTTGAGATTGCTAACAAACAGAGAAAATTAAATTAAATTAGCTAGAGGAGTAAAGCATAATGAGGGATTAGGTGAAATCGATTTCCTAGAAGTTTTCTTTCCATTAAATTGATCTTTGAACAACATATATTTTTTTTTCTCTCTGTTTATTTTCTTTAAATTTGATTTTATTTTAAATTCCAATTACAACAACCTTAGTGACTTCTCTAGATAAAATCGAGATAAACAAAATTTTGGTATTTGTCAAAAGTAAGTTACCAATCCCTGAGGACGATACTCTTCTCATCACTTTACTATAAAACTACGATACTGTGCACTTGCAGTTTTGCACCGATCAATAATTCCAAACATTATCATGCTTCAGTAGTGTAATGATTTTCATTTTAAGCATTTAATTCTCAAAATGGTCATTAACTAATCATTATAATATCAAATTAAATGATACATATATCACACATGTTAAGAAAGTGAAAGAGGAAAGGAAACCATACCTGCAGCAGGAGATGAATTAAAGAACTTCAAATTACTACTATTTACGTCCAAAACGGGTGCCCCTGGACGTGTGTAAAATCCAATTTCAGAGCTGTTCTTCAACTTTCCTATCCTTTTTACTTTCCTCTCAAGCAGCAACTGATGATGTGAAGATGCAACGGGACAGAAATCGAACAACTGGTACGTGATGAAGCGAACAAAACAATGGCAGTGAAGGTGGTTAGCGATATTGCAGCAGAGTCAGTAGTCAAGCGGTGGAACAACGATGTTGAGTTTGGCTTGATGCAGGGAACGATGGAGCAGAGTTGGCAGTGGCTCAGGAATGACAGTAGCGTGAACATGAAGAGGTGGCAACGACGACAAACACGGGCTTAGTGTAGGAACGACGATGGCAGTGAGCAGGGACGCAGCAAGGTGGTGAGGTGCAGGTTCTTTGAAGATGACAAGGAATGCTACTGTTGTGTTGGATATAATAAACTAGACAGAGGAAGTGGCTTTTTGCAATGAAAGGTGGTGACAGTCTATCGATGATGGTGATTGTGTGTGTCTATTTTCGGAGCCTCCCCTCTTTTATATACACAAGTAGTATCCATATCCTAGTCCAAGTGAATCTCTTTATTTTTATCTTATTTATTTTTTATCTTACTTAAATAATTATCTAACTCTAATTCTAATATATCATAACTCTAATAATACAAATCATAATTTAAATAATTATCCTAAAAATCTAATAATCTAATTATCCTATCCTAAAATTAATTTTATTTTTATTTTTATTTCTTATTTCATTTTTTATTTTTCTTATTTTATTTATTAATTCTACCTAAATCCTAATTTTAGTGTTAATTCTAATCTTAAAAAATCTTAGCCTAATTCTAAATTGTTAAATTAAAATACAATGTCACCCAACCCAATTAATTATTTATACAAATTAAGACCTCGGACAAAATAGGGTGTCTACAGCTGCCTTTCTTTGTGCATTTGCTATGAAACAGTAGTTGCACAAAGACATAGACACCTATTTTTTCTGACTTCTCTTTTTTTTATTTTTTTATTTTTTCATCATTTTTTTTTTGAAAAAGCTCCCTCTAAACAGAAAGGCAATCAAACTTTAAAATCTTGTCCGAAAAGCTCCCCCTAAACAGGCAGGCAGTCAAACTTTAAAAATCTTGTCCAAAAAGCTCCTCCTAAACAAGCAGGCAGTCAAACTTTAAAATCTTGTCCAGAGAGCTCCTCCTAAACAGGCAGGCAGTCAGTCAAACTTTAAAATCTTGTCCAAAAGCTCCTCCTAAACAGGCAGGCAGTCAAACTTTAAAAATCTTGTCCAGAAAGCTCCTCCTAAACAGGTAGGCTGTCAAACTTTAAAATCTTGTCTAAAATGCTCCTCCTAAACAGGTAGGCAGTCAAACTTTTAAAATCTTGTCCAGAAAGCTCCTCCTAAACAGGTAGGCTGTCAAACTTTAAAATCTTGTCTAAAAAGCTCCTCCTAAACAGGTAGGCTGTCAAACTTTAAAATGTTGTCTAAAATGCTCCTCCTAAACAGGTAGGCAGTCAAACTTTAAAATCTTGTCTAGAAAAGCTTTAGAGGAATCATGCCCGAAGGTCTTATAGATTGTACTCACGAAATCTTGTCTGAAATTTTTCTTTTTCTCATGCAATGCATCATGTATGCAACTGTTCAAGCATTATATCCTATCAATGCAGTTTATTCTATCTATGCAATGCCATCCATGCAATATCACTCACAATCTATTCTGTTCATGCAATGCCATCCATGCAATATCATTCACACAATCTATTCTGTTCATTCAATGTTTTCTTTGAAAAACATTTCAACATTAATTATGGCAATAACAAGGTTCTTCTTTATCAGTCCATCTCATGCATTCTTCACTTTTCATTTGCCATCCTGTCCTTATATTTCCTTTTTCTTTTCTCATTTTCCTTCTTCCAGTTTTCTTTCCCAATGAAGCTCTTGTCTTCGTGCCCTCTTTATCTTATCTTCTCCCTTGTTTCTTCTTTTTTTTACTATACTCCCTATCTGGTCATTCATTTGCTCATTAAAATTTTCATTCACTCTTCTTTATTCATTGTTTTTTTCTTGATTTCCAATTTCCATTCATTCATAAGTTTCCTTTTCTTTCATTTTCCTAAATAATATAGGAGTCTTTCACAAATTTTGCCAAGCAAACATTCATTACCATTCTAATTTCAAGATCAATGCAATACAATTTCTCAATCCCTCAAAGTAAGGAAATAATAAGTGAAAATGAAAGGAATGGTATTATTCAATATCTGAAAATATTACAAAGGTAGCCAAGTGTGAAGGTAAAGCAAGGTTGAAAGAAAAACAAGGATTCTAGGGTTATTTAACCAGGCTTTGGGCAAACATTCAAATAACTCTGATCAATTAATACAAAATTCTCATTCAAAAATCTCATTCTCTTTAAGTTATCTAACCATGTAAAGTCCTATCAAATCATATTAGTGCTTCTGTATCATGACCCTTCAATGCCTTTTCTCCTCATACCTAAGTCGCATTTTCAGGTTTTCAACTTAGACATGCCTCCTTGATTCAAACCGCCCTTTTTTTGGGTTTTCGATCTGCATCCTCCTTTCATCTTTATCTCTTTTTTCTTTTTCTCTTTTTTTCTTTTTTTCCTTCTTATTTTTCTTTCTCTTTTTTTTAGGCATAATACTTCTTCACAGCATCTGAATTTATTGGGTTTGGCAAATCATCTCTATCCATATCTACCAAAAGTAATGCCCCGCCAGAGAATGCCCTTTTCACAACATAAGGACCTTCCCAATTTGGAGCCCATTTTCCTCTATTGTCTGGTTGATTTGGGAGAATCTTCTTCAGGCCAATTCTCCTTCTCTGAATTTTCTTGGTCGAACCTTCTTATCATGCGCTTTCATCATTCTCCTATGATACAGTTAGCCGTGGCACAATGCTGCCATTCTTTTTTCCTCAATGAAGTTGAGCTGCTCGTAACGATCTCTCACCCAATCAACCTCTTCTAACTTTGTTTCCATCAGGACCCTTAAGGATGGAATTTCAACTTCAACAGGCAGTACAACTTCCATCCCATACACTAGTGAAAATGGTGTTGCCCCAGTAGAAGTGCGAACAGATGTTCTATAAGCATGTAAGGCAAATGGCAACTTCTCATGCCAATCTTTATATGTCTCAACCATTTTTTCCACTATCCTCTTGATGTTTTTATTTGCTGCTTCTACTGCCCCATTCATCTTTGGACGATATGGTGCTGAATTATGATGCTTGATCTTGAACTGAGTACACACATCTTCCATCATCTTGTTGTTCAAGTTTCGAGCATTATCAGAGATAATTCTTTCTGGAAGCCCGTATCGACAAATTATCTCCCTCTTGATAAACTTGCAAAACACTGCTCGTGTTACAGTTGCATAAGAAGCAGCTTCAACCCATTTGGTAAAGTAATCAATCATCACAAAAATGAACCTATGCCCGTTCGAAGCCTTGGGAGTAACTGGTCCGATCACATCCATGCCCCACATTGAAAAAGGCCATGGAGGTGCTAACACATTTAAAGCATTTGGAGGTGCATGAATTTTATCAGCATAGATCTGGCACTTGTGGCATTTTCGAGCATAGTTAATACAATCTCTCTCCATAGTCAGCCAGTAGTAACCTGCTCTCATGATTTGTCGGGCCATCATGTGACCGTTAGCATGAGCTCCACAAACTCCATCATGCACTTCTTCAAGAATTTTAGTAGCTTCAGTTGAATTCACGCACCTTAACAGTACTTGATCTCGACTTCTTTTGTACAAAATTTCTCCGTCTAAGAAGAATCCTATAGCCAATCTTCTTATAGTTCTTTTGTCATTTTCAGTAGCATGCTAAAGATACTGCTGATTCTTTATGTATTGCAGAATATCGTGATACCAAGGCTTCCCATCTACTTCCTCTTCAACACTCAAGCAGTGTGCTGGGGAACTCTTCACTTCCATCCTAATTGGTTGGATCTCTGCATTTGCATCCAACTTGAACATTGCTGCTAGGGTGGCTAAAGCATCAGCTATCTGATTTTCTTCTCGTGGCAAATGTTCGAACTGGATATTTTCGAAATAATCAATCAACTCAACGATATACTTTCGGTACAGGATTAATTTTGGATCTCTGGTTTCCCATTCTCCTTTTAATTGATAAATTACCAGAGCTGAATCACCATACACCTCAAGTATCTTGACTTTTCTTTCTACGGCCGCCTGCAGACCCATGACACATGCCTCATACTCAGCTACATTGTTCGTGCAATTAAAATCCAATTTAGCAGTAATTGGATAATAACTACCTTCAGGAGATATAAGAATCACTCCTACCCCTTGCCCCAAAGCATTCGACGCCCCATCAAAACACATCTTCCATGGTCTTTTCTCACATTTTTCTTCTACAAACATCAAATCTTCATCTGGGAACTCCATCTTCATTGGTTCATAACCATTCGTATTGCGATCAGCAATAAATTCTGCAACTGCACTCCCTTTGATGGCTTTTTGGGCCACATATGTGATATCATATTCGGAAAGCATTACTTGCCACCTTGCGATCCTTCCAGACAATGCAGGCTTTTCAAAGATGTACCTGAGAGGATCCAATTTTGTGATTAACCATGTGGTATGATACAACATGTAATGTCTGAGTCTATGAGCCGTCCAAGCCAACGCGCAACACATTTTTTCTAACTAGGTATATTTAGACTCATAATCTGTGAATTTTTTGCTCAGAAAGTAAATTGCATGTTCTTTCTTCCCAGATTCATCTCTTTGCCCCAACACACATCCCATTGACTTCTTGTAGACTATCAAATACAAAATCAAAGGTCTTCCAGTTACTGGTGGTACCAACACAGGAGGGTTTGACAAATATTCTTTGATTTTGTTGAAGGCTTCCTGGCATTCTTCATTCCATTCCCCGGGTTCTCTCTTACGAAGCAACTTGAATATTGGATCACATTTGAGGGTGAGTTGAGAAATGAAACGAGAGATATAGTTTAATCTACCCAAAAATCCTCTCACTTCCTTTTGGGTGCGTGGAGGAGTCAGGTCTTGAATAGCTTGTATCTTATCTGGATCCACTTCTATCCCTTTTTCACTGATCACAAAAGCCCAATAACTTTCCAAATTTAACCTCGAATGTGCACTTAGCCGGATTCAGCTTCAATTGATACTTCCTCAATCTATCAAATAGTTTTCTGAGACTAGTGACATGATTCTCCCCTTTACGCAATTTTGCAATCATATCGTCTACATAGACCTCTATCTCTTTATGCATCATGTCATGGAAGAGAGTCACCATTGCTCTTTGATATGTAGCTCCAGCATTCTTTAGTCCAAAAGGCATAACTTTGTAACAAAAGGTCCCCCACATTGTCACAAATGTGGTTTTCTCCATGTCTTCGCGAGCTATTTTTATTTGATTATAGCCCGAAAATCCATCCATGAATGAAAATGTGGAGTATTTGGCAGTATTGTCCACAAGTGTATCAATGTGGGGTAAAGGAAAATTATCCTTAGGACTAGCTTTGTTCAAGTCTCTATAGTCCACACACATTTGCACCTTCCTCCCTTTCTTCGGAACTGGAACTATATTGGCTACCCATTCAGGGTACCTGGCCACCTCCAAGAACCCAGCATCAAATTGCTTCTTAACATCATCTCTGATCTTCAATAACATATCAGGCTTCATGCGCCTTAACTTCTGCTGTACAGGCTTACATTCGGGCTTTAATGGCAACTTGTGCTCCACAATTCTAGTATCGAGCCTAGGCATATCTTGATAGGACCAAGCGAACACATCTACATATTCATGAAGTAGCTCCTTTAATTCCTCCCTTTCATTGGATGGTAAGGAAGTTCCTATCTTCACCTCCTTTTTATTCTCATCATCTCCCAAACTTATTATTTCTGTTTCTTCCTGGTAAGGTTCAATGGGTTTCTTTTCCTGGTCCACCAATCTTAATAACCCAAAAGGCACAATATAATCCTCGAGGTTCTCTTCATGATCAGATTCATTAAATTGAACAAGATTCTCAAAATTAAATTCTGAATTATTGTCATTCTTATCATCATTTTCATTGTCTGGATCCCTGAAAATTGGTAAAATGAAGAATGTGGGTAATTGTGTCTTGGAAAGAAATGAGATTTGTACTTGAGGAATTGAAGAAAATGCATTTTATTAATCTCTTTATTGAAATGAAAATCAATGAAAGTTGGCTCAATACATGAAAGAAAATCTCAGTGCTTTTGGGCATAAGCACCCCTACATTATTTAAGAAACTGAATGATCCTAAGATAACCTAGAACAAATGAAAATAAAGAAAATCCATAACTCTTGGGTGGCATAGACAACTGGCATCTCATAAACAGTCCAATTTCCTAGCTCTGCGTCTGAAGGGTACACGAACCGATCAACGTTAAACCCTCCACTTCCTTCTTCATCAACCACAGAAACATACAAATTTGCAAAAACCTTCAACAATCCATTTTCAGTCACCATCATTGAATCTGGATGAATATACCCTGCTGAGTGAAACGAATCATATAAGTGTGGTATGATTAGTCTCTTGGACTTAAAATCACGGCCATGCAGACGAGCAATTCTCTTTTCTTTCTTCTCAGTCATCATCTTCATTTTTTCTATTCTTGTCGGTCTGTACCCTAACCCAAATCTGTCCTTGTTTTCGATGATCTCTAGTGGCTCCAACATTCCCTGCAGGTTTCTACCCAACCCATAACCAGGGAGCCACCCTTTCCACAATATTTGCTTCACAACCATACCAGTGGTATTTGACAAGCGAGGAGTACACAGACTTGACCCTTCCCCCACATATAGAGCATTTGCCACCTCAAAGGATCTGTACGAGCATTCCACAGCTTCATCTCCAATGTCCATATAAGGTGTAGCGGAAGTTTGAGCTACTATCATGTCTTCTTCTCCTGAGATAATAATTATTTGGCTGTCCACCACAAATTTTAGCTTTTGGTGGAGAGAGGAAGGGACCGCTCCTGCCATATGAATCCATTGCCTTCTTAAAAGGCAACTATAAGATGGTTTAATGTCCATCACCTGGAATTGTATATTAAAGGTACATGGACCAATCTGTATTGGAAGCTCTATGTCTCCCATAACTTCTTTACAAGTTCCATCAAACGCCTTTACCACCATATTACTTGGCTTCATGTGAGATTCATCTATCGGCATCCTTGTCAAAGTAATCATCGGCATGATATTGATAGATGAGCCGTTATCAATCAACACCCTACCAATTGTGATGCCTCTGCATTTTGCACTTATATGAAGAGCTTTAGTACTCCCTCTTCCTTCAGCTGGAATTTCATCGTCACTAAAGGATATGAAATTATCTACCACCAAATTGCTTGCTAGATGGTCTATCTTTTCTACAGATATATCGTGCACCGCATAAGCTTGATTCAACACCTTCAACAATGCCTCCCTATGAGGTTCAGAGTTCAAGAGCAGAGACAATAATGAAATTCGAGCCGGCATCTTGTTTAATTGTTCTACCATACTGTACTCACTATGCTTAATGAGTCTCAAGAATTCACAAGCATCTTCGTCTATTACCGGCCTTTGTCGATTCTCCTCAGGATCTGGGACTGGTGCCATTTCTTCTTCTCCCATTTTGGCCTTCTCTTTTCTTGCCTGTTGTAGCATCTCAGGGGTATAGCAACGTCCATTACGTATCATCCCCCCAACTCCAGCTATATTGGCGGAATCAGGACTATCCACCATTAGTTCAACATTTGCTCCATCTTTCATTATTGCATCATACCCATACCTCCAAGGTACGGCTTTGTCACTCTTGTATGGGAATGGAGTTGGCACCTCTATCACCACCTTAGGCCCTTGAACTGATGGCGTAGGTTTCTCTTCATAAAGCACTTTCAATGGTTTTAAAACAAACTCCTTATCAGTGGCATGAACTCCTTCATCTCGAACTTCTTCATAAAACTCCACGCAAGATTCATCAATTAATTCTTGCAACTTCCTTCTAAAATCCTCGCAATACTGAACAGAGTGCCCTATTGCTCCACAATGGTATTTGCATGTCGTTCTGTTATCATGTTGTCCCTTATAAGAGTTCGCGACAAGCACCACTGGTTGTAATAAGTCAGATTCCACCAGGACTTCAAACACCTTTTCCAATGGAGTTTTTAATTCGGCCACGGTCCTCTTGATTGTACCTCTCCTTTGATCCTCGACCGCATTTACTGTTGCTCCGGCATGATCGGGCAATGGATTTGAATTGACATCTGGCTCCCCTTTTTTCCCAAAACTTAAGAGTCCAGCTTTGACGAGGGATTGGACTTTCACCTTCAAACCCATACAATTCTCAATAGAATGACCAATATTACCGTTGTGATAGGCACATTTTGTATTGGGGTCATACCATTTTGGGTAAGGAGGTTTCAAAGGTTCTATATAAATAGGGGCAATGAGATGACCTTCCACCAACTTTGGGAATAGCTCAGCGTATGTCATGGGTATAGGGTCTATGGTGATATTTCGGCTAGGTCGGGTGTACCTCTGGTCATTAGGTGGGAAAGTGGGGTTTGTTGAGGTTGTAGAAGTTTGTCGATGGAAAACAGGTTGATAGGTGTTTTGGGGATGAGTTTGTGGGTAAGATT
This sequence comes from Heritiera fomes, assembly GCA_032173925.1. NCBI lineage: Eukaryota > Viridiplantae > Streptophyta > Magnoliopsida > Malvales > Malvaceae > Heritiera > Heritiera fomes. The sequence continues at coordinate 6,615,159 of JAPDPM010000019.1, forward strand.
GAGAATAAGTGTAGTTTACTGAAGGTGGGTGAGGGGTATAAGGGTGACGCGAATTGTTTTAGACGGCTTGTGCATCTCCTTCCTTCTTCTTCAAGAATCCACCCTTCCTACTATCATTCACAGGTGCTTCGATCTTACCACTCTTGATGGCATTCTCAATAGCTTCACCTGTTAGCACCATACTGCAAAGTTCTTAGTTATGCTGCTAAGCATACGCTCATAGTAAGGTGCCTTGAGAGTGTTCAAAAAGAACATAGTGACTTCTTTTTCAGTTAAAGGAGGTTGAACTTGTGATGCCATGTCCCTCCATCGTTGGGCATATTCCTTGAAGCTCTCATCTTTCTTCTTTTCCATACCTTGGAGAGACAAGCGATCAGGGGCTACATCAGACACATGTTTGTATTGAGCTATAAAAGCCCTTGCCAATTCCGACCAAGAGGAAACTTTGCTCCTTTCTAATTGGTTATACCACTTAGCAGCTGACCCAGTCAAGCTATCTTGAAAAACATGAATCAATAGCTTGTCGTCCCATGCATATGCTGCCATCTTTCTACAGTACATGGTGAGATGATCTTTTGGGCACGATGTTCCATTGAATTTTTCAAATTCAGGCACTTTGAATTTTGGTGGAAGCACGACACCAGGTACCAAACACAACCTTTCAGCATCAACAGGTCCAAAATAGTCAACTCCTTCAACGGCACTTAGTCTTTCCTCTATCAAGCTCAGCTGAGCTTTAGTACCACTATATTCTTCTTTATGCTTCAACTTTTCTAACTCTGTGGGATCATCTAAATTTGGTACCTCCACTGGGTTTTGAACTTGCATCTGTAGAGGTGTTGGAGCTTTGACAGTACTTCCTTCAGGAACAAAAATAGGGTTGTCTCGCATGCTTTGTTGAGGTTCTTGGATAGACTCCTCCTGATTACCCATCTTCTCCTTTCCTTTAATCATGGCTTTTAGTAATTGGGTAATCTCGCTCAATTGCCCCTTTATCTCTGCATTTTCCCTTTCCAACTTCTCTATTCTGTTATTTTGATCTTCTTCTATTATACAAGCTTGATACCTTGTGTGGTATTTATGGAGGGCAGACCGTCTAGTAGATTCAATTTTGACACCTTGAATGCCACAATTAAGTTGAAATTATTTTCAAGAAAAAAATGTGCAAAGACTTAAAAGAATTCAAAGATGTATTTTATTGATGGATGAAATTTTACAACCTAAATGCATAAAGAAAAAAAACTTGTCTCATAACAATCATTTAGCAAAACCAAAATCCTAAGACATCCATGAAAAAATCTAATGGTGCCACATGAGTCTTCTAACTGCACTATAATGGCCCTCTATCTCTTCTAACAATTGTAGCATCCTCTCTCCATGCTCAGTTATTAGGTTAACTCCAGGCTTCATCTCCCTTATTTCATCTTCTATTTGTTGGGCCCTATGAGCCACCCAATTAATTTGATGAAACATTGTCCATAAGAGTTGCGAGTCCTTCTTGAAGATTTTCCATTCATCTATTAAGGTTTTCTTATTTTGGGCCATCTTTTGTTGATCTTTTTGGGCTTGATTGAGAACTCCCTGTAATCGAATCTTCCATTGTATTATCTTCTTTTGAGCTTCATCAAGCTCACTTTCCTTCTTCTGTGCTTTCTCCTTAAGTCGTGCAATTTCTTCTTGGTTCTTCTGAGCTTCTTCCCGGTTCTTCTGAGCTTCTTCTCGGTTCTTCTGCGCTTCTTCCTTTAGTCGTTTGTTTTCTTCCATCAGATGACTATTCTCAGACCTCGCGAGCTTTTTCTTTAAGTAACTAATCTCGTCCACCAACTTGTTCTTCTCTTGATGGACTTTTGAATATGCGTGATCTCTCTTTCCTATCCTCTCATCGGTCTCATGCTTGAGCTTCTTGTATTCTCGTTCCAACTCCCTTTTTTCTTCTTCTAATTTCCTTTTGGCCATCTCCAAATCGATCATTGGGTCTCGGGGCATAGGATTTTGAAGAATTTCTTCATTCTCCTCATGAGGAAGTTTGATGTCCTTAGCTCGCCTTGCATGCCACACTGTATATTCTGGAGCAATTTTATCTATAAATATCCCTTGGTCTATTCTGATGGTTGTCTTCCATGTTTTGACATCTTCTTCTACTTTGTTCATAGATCATGTTTCAGCATAACAATATTCGCGTTGATTAAGGCCATGAGTCATTGGAATAAACTGTTCATACCCCAACTGTCGACGTACCATGAGAGGGGCATAAGTAACAGTTCCCCATATGCCCAGCAAGATTACCCACGGCTGTTCACCACAACTATATATCATCGGTTGTCTCGTCATCCATGGCGTTACCCAAACCACATCTTTATCAGTGAGCCTACTAAAAAATGACACCCATTCTTTTTTTGTCTTTGACTTAGGCCACTTGCTTTTACAAAACTCCTCAATAGGAACATGCTTTCTGAATAACACAGACCGAAATTCAGGCTCTTCACATCTAAAATGGCTTTTCATCCAAATATAAAGCAAAGGCGAACACCCTACGAAACGTCCCCCTCCATTTCGCCGATAATAATTTAATGACCTAATAGTCTCAGCTAAGATAGCAGGGACTATAACTACACCATGATCAATTTGTTCGACGAAATCCACTAATGTAATCTCAATGTATTGGAGGGATTTTGGGAAGATTACCATCCCATAAATTGCCAAAGCCATCATCTTCATACCGTAGTCATCTTCCTTATGCCTATTGATGCAACTCTTTAGGAACTCCCAAGGCACATAGGTACATTCTCCCTTTTTCTTTATATGTCGATCAACCTCTTGCACATCGGTACCCGTCATGGAGGCCAACTTTTTACGGTAGCTCAATTTCTTCCTCCGCCAGTAGGTCTTATCGAACATTTCAGGGTCAAAATGTAGTAATACTGAATACTCCTCTATTGTGGGGACCATGTCAACCTTATTGAATACAAAGCACCTATATGATGGGTCCCAAAAATGTAACATGGCTCTAATTAAGTTAAAATCCACAGGTACCCTAAAAAGCCTCGCTATAGCTCCATACTTTTCTTCGAATGCTTCCTTTCTAATATTGTCCCAACTCCCCCATATGTCAACTAATTCAGTGAGGTCATTTTGCTTGAGATCAAGACCAATCTTTTCAGGGAGTTTAGAAGTGTAACCTTCGGGTAAACAATCACCATTTTTGCGTTGAGCTTCTTCAGATATGGCCTTCACCTCATCGGACTGTTTGTATGTCATAGGCTTAGCTTTAGCTTTCTCCATGGATGTAATGGATAGCAATCCTATCAATAATTGTTATGAGACAGTTAAAACCAATGAATGCAACAAAAAAGGAAAATATTCATTATGTGATTCGTTCCTTCGTGTGACTTGGTTTTGGTTTATTATTACACAGTGGGTGGGTATGGCTCTATCTAAGTTAGGTCTCAATTTTCTCTACATGCAGGGCTTGGGTAGTTCAAAATTCTAAAGGTCCCCAAATTGCTCCTTACTGTCGTCCACACAAGACTAGTAAGGCACCCAATCCTCACCCATGACAGGCTACAAACAGAGAGGTTCAATTTGAGCGAGAGTATTTCATAGCCATTGCAGAGGTATTTACCTCACGAGGGCGTAGGTACTTTACTCTCTCCTAAGAAGGACGGAGCCCGGGTCGGGGGCTTATGCATGCAAGTGATGTGTGTGTTGAAGGAACAATGTTTCATTAAAATTTTTCAAATTATGATTTCCTAAGCAAATTCTAAGATAACCTAAAACCAAGTATTGGCCTGACTCTCTATGGTCCCCAGTGGAGTCGCCAAACTGTCATAACGTGTCAAGTCTTAAAACCTGACCCACTAGACTTAAATTCTTAGAGTTGCCACCAACCATTCAAACTTAAGGTGTTATTGGTCACCTATTCTTGTCCAAAGATAAGGCTTGGTCTACGTTCAAAGATTCTTAGACTCGGAAGTACGGTTACGTGTGGGGAAGGATTAGCACCCCCCACAACACCCATCCTAAAATGGTACCACTTAGTCTTAGGTTATCTTCTAAATTTGCTTAGGTTAATCTTTAATTTCGATATGCTTAATATTGAAAAATATTTCTAAGTATCCTCCATTAAGCTGGTGGGATAACTTAAAAAAATCCTTCTCACCTCAAGAGTATTCAAGTAGTACTATGTGACTTGCTTGAAGAGGATTTGTCGTCGGATGAATTTTAGTATTTTATGGAAATTTCCTAACTTTGACTCCTCTACCCAAATTATCTTATTTTCCTTTTATTATTTATTATTTTCTATTATTTTCTTGACTAATATCTTTATCTATTATTTATTGTTATATTTATCTTGTGAATATAAATTATCTTTATTTTTTAGAAAATGATTATAAATCATTTTTATCAAAAATTCCTTTAAAATCCTCCATTAAGCTGGTAGAATTTAAAAAAAATTCTCTTACCTAAAGATTTTCAAAGTATTACTTAAGCGTAACCCTCTTTGGAATCTTATCATCGGAATGATCGATACTCACTTTTATGAATCATTATTATCTGACTCTTATTATTATTATTATTATTATATTTTTATTTATCATATTCTTTTTTATTATTATTATTATTTATTATATTTATTATATTTTTAGAAAATGCACATGAATTACTTTTTTTATTGACAATTTCCTTTAGCTCCTTCCATTAAGCTGGTCAGACCATGAAGGAAATCATCTCACCTAGAGATCCCAAAGTATTACTTAAGCGTAACCCTCCATGGGATCCCATCCTCGGAATAATCTCAACTCATCTCTCTAATTAAATTTCTTAAATTCTTAACTTAATTTATATTTTTAAATTAATTTGATTAACTTCTATTTTATTTTACTTTATTTTATTTCCTTTTAATCTTATCTTAGAACAATATAATAATTTACATTAATAAAAGAAGTAAAATGGAACGTTACCTTCAATTAAAACACATAACTATTTAATTATTCTATATAATTCCAAACATTATCATGCTTCAGTAGTGTAATGATTTTCATTTTAAGCATTTAATTCTCAAAATGGTCATTAACTAATCATTATAATATCAAATTAAATGATACATATATCACACATGTTAAGAAAGTGAAAGAGGAAAGGAAACCATACCTACAGCAGGAGATGAATTAAAGAACTTCAAATTACTACTATTTACGTCCAAAAACGGGTGCCCTTGGACATGTGTAAAATCCAATTTCAGAGCTGTTCTTCAACTTTCCTGTCCTTTTTACTTTCCTCTCACGCAGCAACTGATGATGTGAAGATGCAACGGGACAGAAATCGAACAACTGGTACGTGATGAAGCGAACAAACAATGGCAGTGAAGGTGGTTAGCGATATTGCAGCAGAGTTAGTAGTCAAGCGGTGGAACAACGATGCTGAGTTTGGCCTGATGCAGGGAACGATGGAGCAGAGTTGGCAGTGGCTCAGGAATGACAGTAGCGTGAACACGAAGAGGTGGCAACAACGACAAACACGGGCTTGGTGTAGGAACGACGATGGCAGTGAGTAGGGACGCAACAAAGTGGTGAGGTGCAGGTTCTTTGAAGATGACAAGGAATGCTACTATTCTGCTGGATATAATAAACTAGACAGAGGAAGTAACTTTTTGTAATGAAAGGTGGTGACAGTCTATCGATGATGGTGATTGTGTGTGTCTATTTTCGGAGCCTCCCCTCTTTTATATACACAAGTAGTATCCATATCCTAGTCTAAGTGAATCTCTTTATTTTTATCTTATTTATTTTTTATCTTACTTTAATAATTATCTAACTCTAATTCTAATATATCATAACTCTAATAATACAAATCATAATTTAAATAATTATCCTAAAAATCTAATAATCTAATTATCCTATCCTAAAATTAATTTTATTTTTATTTCTTATTTCTTATTTCATTTTTTTATTTTTCTTATTTTATTTATTAATTCTACCTAAATCCTAATTTTAGTGTTAATTCTAATCTTAAAAAATCTTAGCCTAATTCTAAATTGTTAAATTAAAATACAATGTCACCCAACCCAATTAATTATTTATACAAATTAAGACCCCGGACAAAATAGGGTGTCTACAACAGATTTAATGGTATCAAAGCAGGGTTGGCCTGATGTCTATCGATACTTTGAAAAGGAAATGTGTTGAAAAAGATTAACATCCCCTGTAGTACTGTGTAGTCTGAATACATAGAGAAAATAAATGATTACAAATTCAATTAAGTGTTTAGAAGGGAGTGAGCAATTATGGAATAAGGAATGCTAAAAAGGGAAAACGGCTCAGGAATGTTGCCTGAAATGGTGATCTTATGATCTAAATGAAGGTCGGTTCGGTAAGGAACAGAAATGGACTCGGTGAGACAGAAATGGACTCGGTGAGGGCCCCACCAGTACCTTTCTGTCCGGATCGAACTGAGACTTGAAAGTGATGATATAAAGAAGGGGAATGAAGTATCATCACTAATTAGACATTAAGATCACTGATTAAAGGTATTTTGAGGAGAGAGAAAATTTTGTCCAAAATGACCAAAATACCCCTACCCTCAAAATTTTGCCGGGAGTCAAAATAGATCACCAGAAGTTGAAATTGACTGATTTGACAGAGAAATTGATGATGTAAAGCTGCATTTCAAACAAAATAATCCAATTATGGATTCTATTGGATTTTTCTGTCGAAAATCGAAAAAGATTTTAAACTGCTGATATTAGTATGAGAAAGGGGTACTATCAGCAAATAGATAATAAGATCACTTATTGAAATGTATATTGAGGAGAAAGAAATAAATGTGGAAATGACGAAAGTGCCCCTATGTGGGATTATGGTTTGAATAGTGATAAAACCATTTAGATTTTGAATATATTGATAGTAATGGAGTTATTGATGGTATAAGGACATAAAATGAGTATAATGATCTTGATTATAAATTTCACTACACTTAGTGTGCTGATACGACCCAAATAGTTATAGAGAAGTTGTAGGATTAGCGACTTAGTATTGATTTTATGGGTCTAACTTAAAAGTGTATTAATGAGATGTTGATTACGGGATCATTGAATATGTGTAAAAGTAAAATAATTTCTGATGATGAATGAGAAAGAAATCAGTATAGATGATGAAATCTATATCAGTACGATTAATTTTGGTTCTATACATTCATACAGTTTCTGAAGTATCCAATGGATAATCATAGAACCAGAATAGTTTGAAATATGTTTTATGGAATAATATACTGTATGGAGTATATGAAATTGGAAAATGTACATAAGGACAATAAGTGTAGATAAGAGATGAGGATGATAACAGCTAACCTGAATTATAAGATGAAAATGATTTTAAAATGAATTATAGTAATAATAAATCGGTTAGCTGTGAAAAGTGTTAATCAAACAATTACACATGATACAGCATACAATTAAGATGATCGATATGCTGTGAAATATGAGGAAATAAATGAATCAAGGCGGAGCAGATGTTAAAATGATTTAAATGTTAAATGCCTTTGCCTTGAGGTTATACAGTGAAATGATGAGACATAGAGATGAAATGTCTAACACAGTAAGAGATGAATGATTAAAGAAAGTATCGGATGAGATTCTTGATGAATTTTCAGAGTTATATAGATTGGAGAAATCAAACTAATGTTGACTCGATTATTAATATGAAATTTATTCCTAAGCTTATATCGGAGAATATAGAAGAAATCCGACAAGCTTAAGAAAATAATTTTGGAAAATAATGTGGATAATGAAATTCACAGCTATTTATGTAAAGGATGAAAATACAGATAATATGAATTGAGGATGAAATATAAATGGAGTATTAAATACCTATTATGAATAAGTTATTATGAAGAACAAATAATAGGCTATATAAAGTGATGCCTTATTTGAATTAATCGGAGATGTATAAGGAGCTTATAAGACCAATCTCTGTACGAGGCATCACTAGATGAAAAGTTGGAAATTGATGATCGTAAGATGATAATGATTAGAACTCGATATAATTTTTACGAGTTCCTATTGAGGTTTACAGGATCAATGAAATACCTTGTGAGGTATATGAGCCTAATGAATGAGGTAACTATATATATGAATAATATGATGAGATAACGATATAATCTAAGGCACAAATGGAAAATGAGCAGCATAATGGTATAATCCCATAGACTCTTAAAGACAGTGAATTATATGTTAAGAAGGGCAAATAGAAGATTTAGCTAGACGGTATCTCTTTCTAAGATATATGATCTCGAATGACAGAGCGAAATGGATCTGTCAATGATGAAGAGATAATGATTGAGATACATAATGAATTGGGTCTAGCTAAATACTATTGCTAGTTTATAAAAGAGTTTATGAGTTAGCTGCTCTACTGATGTGACTTAAATTTAAATAAGTTTAAGTCAGTGAATGAAGAAATGTAAATATGGTATATAAAAGGTTAAAAGAGGTAACAGTGGAATGTTTTACCACTGAAGAAAATTGGTCGAAATGATGATGAAGGAAATGATGAAAAGGTAATAAGAGGATAAGTACATGAAGAAGAGGGAACACGAATATGAGATAGTTCCCAAATTTAAAACTAAAAGTGATTTTTGTGGTTATCACATGATTATGACTAGATGTAAGATCGAGCCAAAACTAAATAGAGGAAAAGTAATCATACTCAAAGGAGTAAAGAAATGATTTACATTTTTCTGCCAGTAATGTAAATGGAAAATGATATATATATACCACCACCTCGAAATGATAGAAATAGTGGATTTGTATGGATAATGAGGTGATTAAATTGATAATTATAGAATTAATGATGAAGTTAAATAATGAGAAGACCAAATTATAATTGGATTAGGTCGTTATGGAATCTAAATTATTAAAAGAGTATAAGTTCAGGTATATTCTAAAAGTAAAGTGATAATGAATATACCACAAGAATAAAAGAGGTAATAAGAATGCTATATGAAAAGATGATATGGAGAGAAAATGGTTGTCTCCTGATTCAATTATGGTAAAAGATGGTAAATAGTAGAGTCTGCAAATGAGCTGCAGCATTTGATGAAACAAATATGAAATAAGTATCGAAGATAATAATGAAGAATCTAAAAGAGATATGATAATGTGAAAGTGATTATAGACTGATAGTCTAATGAAATCACTTTTCCATTATCAAACTCTTAGATTCTTTAGTGCCATAGTCGAAATATGATTAAAAAGATGATGAGAATGTATGTGAAGTTCCAATGAGCTCTATATGTGATGGGAATCTCTGAGTAGCTATATGTTATGGGAAATAGCAAAAGGCTCTGAGATTCCAAATTTATAGACAGCACCGCTCCGTACATGATTTAAAAATGTTTGAACGTAGTATGGAAACGCTCGATAATATGTTGAGTGAGCGGATGCACGAGATGTGAAAGCTACTGGGACAATTACATACTACTAAATACAGTGTGTAAATGATAATTATCGAAATGTATCGACTTGGCACCAAATAAGAAAGATGGATGATGAACAATATGAATCATATGTGATACGAAAAGGAGTGGAAGTGGATAACTCCCAATTGATAAGAAATTTAAGGGAGTATAAGTATATGATGAAAGAGGATATATAGTGGTCTAAAAGGCAATTATGATGTTGATGATATACTGGCAGTATTACTTAAAAGATGATTGAGAAGATATTAATGATAAGTATACAAGACGATAAGCATACAAGATGCCACCACTTTTTGGACTTAACTTAAATTCGGAGGACCGAATTTCTTAAGGTGGGGAGAATGTGATAACCGCAAATTTTCCATCCTTGGAAATTAATATTTAAGAAAATAGATAAGAGGAAATAAATAAATTAAAGTAAATAAATAAAATTTATTTACGAGATGAAAATATCGTTGAAATTCTGAAAAATGAGGAAGTGATGAATAAGGAAATTCGTGTGAAGGAAATTAAATGAAAATAAAAATAAAGTCAGAGTTATGGAAAAATAAGGAAAAGAAGAAATTTAATTTGGATAATGGAAATCCAAATTAAATAAGAAAATGAGAAAGGAAATGTGAAAAATATTTATATAATTATATATTATATAAATGTATTTTCATACAAATACATATGTATTTAAACACCGTATAGTATATAGTATATATTAAATATACATTGGTATATATAAGTACATATACTATTTGATAAATTTAAATAATACATATGTATTCAAGTATGATATTTTATGTATATATATAAATATATACATATATGAGAAAAATGTAAATAATAATTTACATTAAAGTTTAAGAAAATATATATATATAAAGGTTATTTAATTAAAAATATATAAATTATACATATATATATACTACTAGACATATTTTGTAATATGCAATATACATGTATTTTATATATAATATATATAGTAGTATATTATATAGTATATTATATATGAAATAATATATGTATAATATATAGTATATATTATATGTATAAAATATAGTATATAGTATAATTATATACTAAAAATAGAAAGAAAACAGAAAAAAAATAAAAGAGGAAAGGAAGGATCGAGAGGGAGCCCGACCCTTCCCAGGCAGACCGACGGTGGCGGAGATGCCACCGCCGGCGAGGGAAAAGAGAGAGGAAGGGAGAGACGATGTCGCTGGCGAAGAAAGGAAGGGAAGAAGACGGCCGTCGAGGGAAAAACGGAAACGTAAAAGGGGCGAAAATCGACGAAAAACCGAGAAGGAGAAGAGAAGAGAAAGTGGTGGTGCCGGCCAAACCAGCCACCGCTACTGCCACCGAAGCACCACTGGAGGGAGAGGAAGATGATGGAGGCCACCAGAGGCACCAAGAATGGCGTAGGAAGGCCGGCGAAGAGCGAAAGAAATCGAGGGAAAATCGACTAGATCCGCCGCCGTGCCGCCGATTCGAGACGAACGAAGGCCAGATCCGGTTTCGTCGTGGTGTCGGCCAGCTAAAGAGCCAGTGAACCGCCGGAGAACCGGGCACCTGCGAAGAACCGGCGAGGAAAAAGGCTGAACCGGCTGACGGGAAAAAGAGAGGAAAAAGGAAAAGAAAAAGAAAAGAAAAAGGAAAAAGAAAAAGGAAAAAAAAAGAAAAAGAAAAAGAAAAGAAAGAGAAAGGAATGAAAAGAGAAAAAGGAAGAAAAAGAGGAAAAGAAGAAAAAGAGAGAAAAAGGAAAATTTTTTGGGAATTCGAAAAATTCTCGGGAACTCGAGAATCTCGAGAATCGGTAAGAAATCCAAGAAATTATTAATGATAATTATTTAAATAAATTATTTATTTAAATAATTTGAGAAAATTCTAAAATTTAGAATTTAAATTCCAGAAATTATTCTCGGCGATCGAGATGAAGAATCAGAAGAGATGGAGTATGGGCGCGACGAACGAGGCGGTCGCCGACTCGAAATAGGTAAGGGATGCATGTGCAGCACTGTAGGGATATTCAGTCTGCATGTTTTAATTACGAAATATTTTATGGAAATATTTTTTGAAATTATTATGATGAGTGATTGGTTGAAATTTGGAATGAAATACTGGCTGGAAATTATAAACTGTATTTTTCGTGCAGGAGGTTAGCCAATCGGCAACCGTTATACTGCCGAAAAATTATCAAAAAATTCTCGAAAAATTACTAAAAATCATAATAAATGATTTTATGTCACGAGAAATGATTTTTTAACACGAAAATCGAGAAAAGGAATATTTTCATAAAAACATGAATAAAATGAAAGTGGTTTTACATTTATTCATGTTTTCGAAAATGGTGATAATGAAATCACCGAAAATCCTCTTCGAGAATGATGATAATGAAATCACCGAAAATTCTCTTAATATGTAAATTACACGTAATACGAGACGAAAAACGAAAAGAAGTAAAGTGAATATTTTTATGAATATTTTCATAATTATTTCTTAACTATTCACTAAATGGTTTTATAACCTTTATGATTTTAAATTATGAAATTATATATTTTATAAATTTCATAAAGGTTATTTATGATGAAAACATGGTTTTGAGACTAGTTAGCCCTCTATCATGCCGACATGTGATATGTAATACGTGATATGTGATATGTAACATGTGATATGTGATATGTAGTCCCGGCCGACACTTAATCAGTGATCCGCCGAGGACAATTATAGACTATGGCCATAGATCTGACATGATTATTTATACCTTCAGGGTCTATAGCATGATATGAGTAACGACCAAGTGGACAGGCTGGGCGTGTGTGCCTTAGTCTCCACATATGATATGTTTTAAATGTAAATGTTTTACATGATATATGATATGTGAAATGTAAATGTTTTACATGATATGTGATACGTGAAATGAAATGATTTATAGCATTTTTATAAAATGCTTATTTCAGTACTGTTTTTAGTACTACGAGATGATTTTCATATGATATGTAATATGAATATGTAATATGTTTTCAAAAGGAAAAAGGAGAAAAGTAAATCTAATATTCTTATTTTAATTTTAAATTGAATATTAGATTTAAATGATTTATATGTTATACGAAAAAGGTTTAATAGCTTATTTTGTTATTTTAAAGGACTGTACTAATTATGATTGTACAGTAAAATATGAAAAGAGTTTAAATTAGAATGATGATGATTTAACTAATATTCTTTTCAAAGAATATATGAATATTAGTTACTTTATTTAAATGCTTTATTTTATAAAAGCATTATTTTGAAAAGAATATGAAAATGAAATGAAATGAAAAGGTAAAAGGATTTAAATGTCAAACAAAAAGAAATTTATTACTCTCTACAATTGCTTCTAGGTTCCAGGACAAGATAGGTATTTCAAAATACCTACCTTACTCCATCCGGATCCCTAGCCGACTGTAGTATCCTTCTTACATGCGAGCTTAGAGCCCATAGGAAAAATGAAAAAGTTTTTCAGCATATAGATAGCTGAGTATCAAGTGAGGCATATAATTCCCTTACTGAGCCGTGGTTTGCTCACCCCTTAATTTTAACATTTCAGGTTTTCAAAGACCAAGAGTCTAGCAATAAAAGGATTTTCGACTGCGCATTCGGGGACGATGCGACAGGTCGATTTAATTAATAAGGTATGATCATTTATTTTCTGTATTTAGACATATTCACAGTACTACTTTCTTATGAAGTAAGATAGGGGATGTAATTCATATTATAATTTAATATGGAATTGTTTATATGTAAAGGAAAAGTAAAGTATCGCAGACAGCCCAACCATATAAGATGTATGAATAAGGTGAAAAATAGGGTCACGGGCTGTGACAGCATCTCTGATCTGTCCTATCAAATTCGGCTCAATCCTAAGACTAGCTGTAAATCCGTAGCTCTTAGAGGAAATCACACTAATACTGAGGTTCAAGAACTACTCCAACAACTCGTGCTCCTTGACCATCATATATGATACCATAGCCACATGCTTTCGGCTCAGAGCATCTGCCACCACGTTTGCTTTCCCTGGGTGGTACAATATCTCGCAATCGTAATCCTTTAATAGCTCCATCCATCTCCGTTATCTCATATTTAACTCACGCTGCGAGAATAGGTATTTCAAACTCTTATGGTCTATGCAGATCTGAAATGTCTCACTATAAAGACAGTGTCGCCATTTCTTAAGTGCAAACACCATAGCGGCTAACTCAAGATAGGCAAGTGATTACAAAGATTAAGCACAAGAAAAAGCCTATACAAGATTTGTGCTAAGCTATACAGGAAATATGTGAATGATGGAAGATGAAGACTTTAAAGCTCTTGATTTGTTGTTGAGGCTTGAGGATTTGAGGAAAAATGAGTATTGGAGTTGCTGAGTGGTTCCTCTTCCTTCCTTTAGCTTCTAAGCCTCTATTTATAGTCCCTTGGATGGTTTGTGAACGTTGGTTGGAGCCAAAACAGAAACTAGCCGTTACATCTCACAAAAACTAGCCGTTGGAGGCTTTCTGCCATAAAGGGATCGATCCCTTTGATCAAGGGATCCATCCCTTCAGACAGGGGATCCATCCCTTTGATTAGGGGATCCATCCCTTCAGACAGGGGATCCATCCCTTTGATCAGGGGATCCATCCCTTACAATATTCATTTGCCTTTTCTATGTCTTTAGGCATTGAAAACATTCTAAAACCAATTTTAAGTATTTTTAAATATGACATGACTTTGAAAACATGAATTTGAGTCCAAAAAATTTATCAAGTAATTTTCTTAAAATATATTCAATAATTTCATAAGAAAATTACTTAAACTAATAATTAAAAAATGTTTTCTAAATTGATTAAAGCCAATAAAGATAATCAATTGAATTATGATTTTATATTTGATAAAAGCACTTAATATGGTTTGTGAAAATCATAATTCATAAAGCAAATTTACAATATGAATCAAACATTTGAGATTACTTAAGTTTTTGTCATTTCAAAATATATATGTCAATTTAAAGCTAACACAAAAGAGTGAGCAAACCACTGCTCAGTAAAGGAATTGTATGCAATACATGATATCATGAAATCTATATGCTATAAAATCATTTAATTCCTATAGGTACACTAAGGACCTTAATAGGAAAGATACTATAGTCGATTAGGGATCCGAATGGAGTAAGGAAGGTATTTTGAAATACCTGTCTTGTCTTGTAACCTAGAAGCGACTATAGAGAGTAAGTATTGATTTTCGAAATAAATCACTTTTTCATAACATTTCATATTCATTTCAAGTCAATATTTTCATCATGTAAAACATTTAATCACACAATCTAATATTCGAATTTAAATCATAAAATGAATATTAGATTAGTAAATCTCATTTCCATTTGAAAACGTGTCACATAATACGTATATCACTGAAATCGCAAATAGTATCGTACTCGATGTAGTACCTTAAACTGTCTAGAAACATCATCCTTCATTTCATTTAAAGTATATAAATAATCACATATCATTAAATCTCACCATTCATTTAAAATCATCAAATCTCACCATTCATTTAAAATCATCATTTTTATTTCATAAAAAGATGCAGAGTAAGGCATCACTTGAGATATATCATGCTATAATCCCCGTAGAGTAGAATAATCATAATGTTAAATCTATGGCATAGTCTATAATTTTCCTCGGTTGTACACTTATCAGGTGTCAACTGAGACTGAATACATATCACATGTCATATATCACATATCAGCATGATAAAGGGACCTATCAGTCTCAAAACAATATTCTTATCGTCATTTTACCTTTATGAAAAGCTATAAAATAGATAAAATCATCAGTTAGTCCATAAAAGTTTTATTCAATCATATAGTGAATATTTATGGAAAATCATTTATAAAATATTCACTTTTCCACTTTCCACTTATTAAACCGTTTCACGTACCGTAAAACATGTAGTAGAAATTTTCAGTAGTCTAGTAACATGAATATTTAAATAAAATTTTGCGGTATATTCATGTTTTATGAAAAATATTAAATTCATCCTTTCCAAGGCTAGGAAAGCATTCAAATATGCAAAAAAAATATTTCATGATATTTTTAAAGAATTTTCTAAGAAATTTTAGCAGTATAACGATTGCTAATATCCTGGCCTTCCTACAATTTCAACATAGATCCAAAATCCACAAACAGCCAAAATTCCATAGTTTCTAATGCATTTCATTTCATAAATATTTTTATAAAATTATTCATATCAAAATTATGCACTTAAGATATCCTTACAGATCACACATGCATCCTTTACCTGTCTGACGTTTCCAACTCTTTCGAGTGCACTACTCATAAATCGTTACTCCTAGGCTACAAATAATTTCACCAAAAATATGTTGTACAGTATTATAAAATCCATAAAGGTGATGAGATGGTGAATAAAATGTATTGGGATGATTTTGGAAAAAATGTGAAAATGATGGAAATTCCTAAAAAGAGGAAATATATGAAATTGTGAGCCTTATGGATAAATATGAAATATTTCAAATTATTTTTGATTAAAATCCATAAAGGCTATGATACAAATTTTTATATTGCTTTAAGACATAGGCCCCAATTTCATGCTTACTGATTACTGTTATTGTCATGTGGCTAAATAACCTGCCAAGTCATCAGTGGTCACGGAGTCACCTGGCAAGTGTACCCGAGGACCGTCTATAGATTATGGCCATAGATCTTACTATATACTGTTACTATATCCCTTCAGGGATGATGATAGCATGATATGATTTAGGGTGATGCCTAGTCTCAACCTACTGAAATATTGTTTACTGAACTGGATTTTACTGAGAAATACGGTTTACTGAACTGTACGGTACTAAGAAATACTATTTACTGAACTATATTGTACTAAGAAATACTGTTTACTAAACTGCATCGTATTGATTACTGCCGTACTAAGAACTACTGTTTGGTGGAAAAGAATATTATAAAAAATTATTTCTAATATAGAAATAATTACTGAACTGTTTATCCAACGATTTTGGATATTTATAAACTACTTTACTGAAAGTGACTGATTAATGTTTCTACAGTTTTATATCTACAGATCACTATACTACTTTACTACTGAACTGTCATATGTTTTGAACTGTTACTAAAGTGATGAAAATTAAATGGTTTATTCCATTTATATTTATGGAAAAATAAATATTTTTCAGCATATAGATTTCATTGTATCAAGCAACATATGACTCCTTTACTGAGCACGTTGTTGCTCACCCCTTTATTTTTCCAACTCCCTAGATTTATTGCAAGGATTATTTGAAATCTTCCTCGAATAAATATAGCTGCAAGTAAGCACACTAGGGCAAAGTGCGTTAAATTTTAAAGGTACAGTCACTTCTCTTATATATATTTAGATATATGTCTACAGTACTACTTTATTGAAAAATAGAAACAGGGGATATAAAGTGTAAGGAATATTGTAAAAATTTCATATTCTGAAATTATTTAATAAATATTTACCATTTATTACTGTTACTGTGTATTGTGGACTGTTACAATAGGTATAGTTTAATAGAGGAGAGAAAATAGAATATTTTTGTAGTTATATGTTTGTTGAAATAAGGTAGGTTTGTTAGTGTTTTTGTTGGTTTTCTTTTCTTCCTTCTCTTTTCTCTCTAGTGGCATGGGGAAGGCTTGGGAAGATGATGAATTGTGATAACCGTAAATTTTTCATTTATTAGAAATTATTAACATTGGAAATTTAATGAAATAAATAAATATAATTATGAGATATGAATATTGTGAATATTCCGTGAATTGAGGAAGTGACGGATTTTGAAAAATTCGAGTGAAGGAAAAATAAATTGGAAATAAGAAATGAAGAGATGAAATTTAATTTGGATATATGAAAATCCAAATTAAATAAGAAAATGAGGAAGAAATATATATGAAATATATTTATATAATTATATATTACACAAATATACTTTTAATACAAATACATATGTACTTAAATGATATATAGTATATATTATTATACATTGATATATATATATATGAATATATACTATTTCATAAATTTAAATAGTACACATGTATATTCTATTTATATATAAATATATACATATATAAGAAATGTAAATAGTATTTTACATTAAAGTTTGTCTATATATATATATATATTGTAAATACAATATATATTGTAGTATTTCATTTATATATATATAAATGTTATTTAATTTTAAAGTGTATAAATATATATATACTAGATATATATATTTTTAATACACAATATAAATATATCTTGATATATATTATATGTATAATATATGATATATAGTATATAATATATTATATGTATAACGAAGATAATAAAATGAAAGAAAGAAAACAAATAAAAGAGAGAAGAAAGGAAGAATCGGGAAACCCAATCTTCCCCGTGAACAGCCGACCCTGTCGGCCGGCGAGAAGGAAAAGAGAAGAGGAAGGGCCATTGTTTACCGGCGAGCTAAGGAGAGGAGGAGATAACTGGCGACGGAAAAGGAAGAAAACAAAGGCAAAGCCCGATAGAGCCGAGAAAAAAAAAAGAAAAGAGAAAGTGGCGGTGCCAGCCGATTCGGCCACCCCCACTCTGACCGAAGCACTGGCGGAGGAAGACGAAAAGGTAGGAGGCCACCGGTGAGGTGGAGAACGGCGGAGGAGGAAGGGCGAAGAGGGAGAAGAGATCGGACCTAAACCGAGTCAATCCGCCGTTGTGCTGCTGATTCGGGATGAACGGAGGCCAAATATAGGTTTGCCATAGTGCCGACCAGCTGAGAGGACACTGAACCTCCGAAGAACCAGCTGCTGGAGAAGAACCGGCGATGAGGGGAGGTGACCGGTTCGGCTGGGAAAGGAAAAAGAAAAAGAAAAAGAAAAGAAAAAAGAAAAAAAAGAAAAAGAAAAAGAAAAAGAAAAAGGAAAAGAAAAGAAAAGAAAAAGGAAAAAGAAAAGAAAAAGAAAGAGAAAGAAAAGAGGAAAAGAAGAAAAGAGAGAGAAAAGGAATTTTTGGGAATTCGGGAAATCCCAAAAAATTCGAAACTAGGAAATTACAAAAATTCGGTAAGAATTCAGAAATTAATTTCGAGTGATTTATTTTAATAAATTATGGAAAAATTCTAAATTTTAGAATTTAATTTCCAAAAAATTTCCTCGATGACCGAGACGATGGAATCAGGCGAGTTAAACACGGGCACGACCTTTGAGAGGTAGTCGCCGACCCGATACAAGTACGAGAGACATGTGCCGCCTGTAAGGATATTCGGCCACATGTCTTAAATTATGCATTTAAATTTTATAAATGCGATTGACAATGATTGGTTGAAAACTGTGGTGATTTATCGGTTTGGAAATTATAGTGAATTACCGATTGAAAATTATAAAATTGTATTTTCCATGCAGGAGCCTAGCCAATCAGCAGCCGATATACTACCGAAAATTATCGAAAATTATAGTAAGTGATTTGATTTCACGAGAAACGATTTTCAAACACGAAAATCGAGAAATCAAGTATTTTTCATAAAACATGAATATACAAAAGTTATTTTTAAAATATTCATGTTTTCGAGAATGGTGAAAAGGAAATAATCGAAAATTCACCCGGTATGTGATATTTCACGTGAAACGAGATGAAAACTGAAAAAGACGGAAGTGAATATTTTATAAATATTTCTTAAATATTCACTTGATTTCATATCAAACCTTTATGGTTTTCATTATGAAAATAATTAATTACATAAATTCCATAAAGATTAAGAAATGATGAAAACTATGATTTCGAGACTAGAGGTCTCTACACGTGTTTTTAGAAGGAAAACATGGTGATGGAATTGTTGAATTGGAAAATAAATATTTTATTTTTCCATAAATCATAAAAATAATTTATTTGAATTCCGATGATTTTGAAAACCATGTTTTCGATAAAAAGCACGGAAAAGCATGTGTATATGTTTTACGGTGAAAAAGACAATTATGACCTTTTATATGTTACAGTGATCATTTATAAACTGTTTTCACCGTATGGAAAATATGATTTATACCTTTATGAAATATTTTGTGAAATGATATTTGATTTAATTCTTTCATAAAGGTGATGATTTATACATGTGAGCCTTATGGATAATTGTGAAATATTTTACACTACTGTGTTTAAAATCCATAACGGCTATGGTACGGTTTTACACTATTTTGAGACTTAGACCCCGAGCTTCATGCATCATACCATACTGTTACCATCACGTGGCTGATTGACCAGCTAGTCATCAGCATCCCGGATTGTCACCTAGCAAGTGTACACCGAGGACATATTATAGATCATGGCCATAGATCTCATTACTATTACTGTGTCCCTAGTGAACGATGATAGCATGATTTACTTGTAGGGTGTTGCCTAATCTCACTTACTACTTACTGCTTACTGTTTACTGAAAGGATTTACGGAATCTTATTTACTGTACTATACTATTTATCGTACTGAATTACTGTACTGTTTACTAATGAAAAACCGTACCAAAATACTGTTTATGAAACTGTACTGTTTACTGAAATGGTAGCCACTGATTACTGTTTACTGGATTGAAAGCTACCATTTACTGTTTATTGAATTGAAAGCTATCGTATACTATTTTCTGAATTGGTAGCTGCTGTTTATTGTTTTCTGACTAAACCGTATCGAAATACTGTTTTACTGAATATTATTGTTTTACTAAGCTATAAGATACGATTTTACTGAGTTGTAAGGTACTGAATTAATAAATAGTATCGAAAACTGCTGTTTACTGATCCAATGGTTTTGGATATTTATAAACCACTGTTCTGTCACGTGTTTTAACTAAACTGACGAGAACAGAAGTAAACCATTATTTTACTACTAAACTGTCACGTGGAAGTGAAGAGAAATAAATGGTTTACTTTACGAAAACGAATATTATATCGTTTTGAGAACAATTGATATAGTACTCTCTACAGTTGCTTCTAGGTTCCGAAACAAGTCAGGTATTTTAAAATACTTGCCTTACTCTATCTGGATCCCTAGCCGACTGTAGTATCCTTCCTACATGTGAGCATAGAGCCCATATAGGAAAATTTAAAGAAAGTGGAAAAAAAATATTTTCAGCAAATAGGTAGCTGAATATCAAGTGTGACATATAACTCCCTTAATGAGCCGTGCTTTGCTCACTCTCCAATTTTAACATTTCAAGTTTTTTGATGATTGTGAGATCCGAGGATTGTGGATCACGGCGGTACACAAAGGACAATGTGACAGACCGACTGAGATATATGAGGTACGATCATTTATTTTTTGTATTTAGACATGTAAACAGTATTACACTTTTATAAGTAAGAGAGGGGATGTGTATAATGTTAACATTGTTGTACAAAAATTGTTTAACACTAAGTGTAAAGTGAAGTATCACGGACAGCCCAACCGGATAAGTTATGTAGAATAACTTGAAAAATGTGGTAATGGATCGTTACATGAATAGTAACTACCAGCAGCTGATGGAGATTTAAAGAGGCTTCTAGAAGTAGGACAAATGACCAAAATGCCCCTAGTCGTGTAAATTTCGGACATTTTGCCCTTAAGGTTCCGTAGTCGTAAAAACTATGTAATCATGCTCTAAAATTTTGGATTCCAGCACCAAACACTCTTATTTAATGTATCTTGATGATTAGAAGTGGTTTAGTCAATGCGCGGTGCACGGATAGTGATAAATTATGAAATTACCCCCGTGGACCGCCAGCAAAATTTTTTTATTTAACGACTGATTCGATAAATCTATTGATGCTTTCTTAAACTACTTTTGATGTAGAATATCATGGTATTTTACTTTGTCCCAATTCATTTTAGTTTGGGTACAATTTATGAAAGTACCCTCAGGACGTAACCGTTATTTTTCAATTTATTTGTTACACTTCTCAAACTGATGCAAATAAGGTATTTTAACATCAAAATGTCCATAATATCATTATTACACCATTCATATACTATTTCCTTAGTCATATATACATCCGGGCTCAAAATTCCAAGTAGAGCTCACATTACCATTTACGTATTATTTTACAAAATTTATTCAAAATCATTTAATAATTACAAATATACATGTGTACTGTACAAAATACTTGGTTCTCACAGCAAAATTGTGTTTAATGGCCAATGAAGAATATCTTGAATCTTCTAATTTTTGTTAGATAAATGATTACTTAATTGTAAAGTTACAAGATGCATTTATTGATTTACAAATAAGTACATCAAAATAAATGATGGGTTTAGGAAGACAATAGCCAAGCTTACAAGTGAGAATAAAGCGTTGGCCAATATTATGGAAGAAGTTAAAAGACAAAAAGGGCTGCCTTAGTTTAGAAAAAGGAGAATGCATAACCTTTTCCCTAGATTCTATATGGCCCAATAAAAGCTTGATCAAATGTTAAAATCACAAAAGGCCTTCTTTGACAATAATGGATTAGGATATAATCATGTTGAAAAATTAACATGTTTGAAGAAGTTCTTTATAAAGAAAAGAAAGATTATAGTTTAACTTCTAGGTATAGTAATTGTCATAGGATAGGACATTTATTTTGTTTGTAGATATAGAAAAACTACACTTAGGAGCAAGATAGTTAGAAAAATTTGGGTTCTAAAGTATGCATTGAATTAAAATGATTATTTATCTAGTTTGTTACCTAAGGGAACAAAGATTGCTGCTACTAACCCACAAGGACCCAAGGCAATTTGGGAACCAAAATGTAGATAATTTTTCTATTGTGGGTGTGTGATGGAGTTCAAGACAACAAAGAACAATATGAAGATGCTCACATCACAATATACTAAGAACAAATAGCTTAAATAGAAAGGAATAAGTAATGCATGAAACACTCTGCCTTCATCAAGTTAAATTAAAAGATAAAGTTCAAAAAGGAAATGTCTATTCTCACGCTAACATGTACTTTGAGATCTTTCTTACTTTTATAATGCTCCATTTTACATTGATCATCATGATTGAATGAAAGAATGATAGTGCACACTAGGATAGGATAGTTACTTTTTTTGCTTGTTGTTAGAATTAGATATGCTTGATTTGCTTATTTGCGTGTGCTTTAAATGTTTGCTTGAAATTGTGTTCTGTCTTGTTTGATTGCTTGTGTTTAGTCGTCGGTTTGTTTGTTTGGTTGAATTGCTTATGTTCTTAGAATTTAAGAAAAATAATTAGACTAGGAAATGTGTCTTTTGTGTTGAATAAAAATCGATACACTTTACAGAGAATCAATACATTAGAACTAAGAACAATAGGAATTATTAAAGTATCAATACATCTTCATGTGGTATTATACTGGATGAATATGTATCGATACACATAATTTGAGTATCGATACGAACTTAGGTTGAACATACAACTCTTAAAAAATAGATACAACTCTTCAAATACTATAACTTTTCATGTAAAGAATCCTTGTCTTCTTTCTCCCAAAAACTCTAACACTTCTAAATTCTTAGTCAAAGTCATACACGAATGTTGTGTCCTAGTGCCTCAGATAAAAATCTGCCTTAATCATAGTCATAAATCCATCACAATGGTCATCTTCTAAATCAAAATTAGAAACTTGCTTCCGTACTCTTAAAGAAAAATAATAGTTTCACTAAAATTTTGAAAAAAATACCCGTCCTTGAAGGACATGTTGTCAACCTAACAAACCTTGCTAAAACCAAATTTCCTTAACTTAATATGCTCCTAGCATTTGGGTTAGGGTTCTTTCTTCAGTTGTATTGCCTATTCTTAAAAAGTTTATTTGATCTTTCTTTGGTAATCCTAGCCTAATATTCTCTCAAAACGATGACTATGTTGTAGGAATTAGATCTTATCTCTTATGTCAAACGAAGGCTAATATCTTAAGCTTTCAAAATCCTAAATAAGGGGAATAAACAAGCAGAGTATAATTTTCCTTTAGATATTCGAGTCCCTAATGGTGGAATTAATAATCCATCATATCATGACAGGGTTATTCACTTAATCATATCTCATATTCTTCAACCTTATGGTAGCTCAAAAACTCATATTAGGGGTTCTAAATACATATGGATGCATGTTATTGTGCACGAGCAAAAGCCTAATCTAGTCCATTTTGCTTTTAAGACATGGTCAAGATTATACTCTTTTGAACTCACTTACACATCTACTCTTGTACCTGAGTTTTGACATAAACAATCGAGTCTCCTATCTGCCCTCACTGAACAAACACATCAGTTGGTATTATCCTTCTCATGTAATGTCAACAAATGAAAATTTTAAAACAAAGTTTCCTCACAATCCAAATTCATCTAACCTTACATTAAGTAACCATTTACTAGAATGGTTTACTCGTTACTCGAGGGGTCAAGAGTTTAAAATTCTCAATAGAACTGCAATACTTGAATGACATTTAGATATTTCATTGGTGAGATTGGAAGAAGGATTGAGATAGATCATGGAATCACGCATGGGACAGCAATCCCCTACTTTACACGAGACATATCCAATATTACCAATGGGACATTAATGAAAAGTTGAATTAATCTAAAATTAGAAGCGTGATCAATGAATCTTGAAAGTTGAGTTCTCTAATAATATGCTTTGTAGTTAAAGACTAATTTGAGTAATTGATTGGAGGATTACCTTGTTGAAACTAAATACATTGGAATTTTCTTAATAAAATCCTCTCGTATAATCTTTTCATAATGATTAATTTATTTGAATGTGACTGAGAGATCTATGGATATCATTTTCTATGTTCTGTTTGATCAAGTCTCCTTAAGGGAAACTGGATGTTTATTTGATTGTTTGATCACTTTTTAGATGCTTGGCTATGCTTAAATACTTTCAATTTTAATTATTTGTGAGCAGTCTCTCAAATGGGACTTTAAACTTGTTTGAAAACTTTAGTGCTTTGTTTGAGTTTTGATTTTTTGTGTTTATGCTGTGAATTGCTTGGCTGCTCAACTAATTGTGAATTTCTTTTGATTATGCTTAAATAGTTTGATCGTCGATTGAATGGTAACTAAATATAACCATACTTGTTATATGCTTGGCTACTTTTATTTAATGTATTAAATTAAAATTATTTGAGTACCTTAGTGATTGAATGTGTTGCTTGTTGATTGAATGTTGAATATCACCATATGCCATATTATATAATGCAATTTGTTTGCTATGTATGGGCTTAAGCAAAGAATAATTTGTGTGCTGATGCCAATTTGTTTAAATTTTCTTTTTATATGATCTTGTGTTTGCTTGCATGTCAAATAGCACATTCTGATTGATAATATTTCTATGCTGCATTTAACACACACACTAGACTAATCACATGATCTCACATAATTACTTGAGCTTAAATAACAAAGTGAGATCCTTTCTTATGAAGAATACCTCATTAGCTTTGGACATTGCACTTCTTTTGAACATTGATTTCTCTAAATGTCCTCTAAATTGATTTGATTAAGCTATGTGATGACATGATAACACATTTCATGCTTTATTACTTCCATAACATGTCAGTCATATAATGGTTTAGTTAATATTTCTACTAAAACCCATGTTATACTTAGGACTTTAAAATACTTATACCTTTTTAATTAAAAAAAAAGGGAGAAGGGACGATTAAAAAAAAGAAAAACATTAGATTTTTTAAAATTAAAATATCCCTTATGTAAAATCATCATAACGGTTGAATTTAGGGGGAGAAATGATTTTTCCATATGGTTCAAATTAGATGTTAAATTTAGTGGGTGTTTAAGAAAATAAATTTAATTCCTCATAAGTTTTGTCATATTTGAAAGGAAGAAATTTTTATTTTGAAATATTTAAAATTTTGATATGACTTCTCTTAAACTTAAGAAGAATGTAATTTTAATTATAAGCTTGAAAGCATTAATGAAATAGATCATTTGTAATCATGCTACATGTTGATTAAATTGTCAAATGTTCTATTGCGCGAGATAATATTTTATCTGTTCATATTTGATTATTTAATTTAAATAATTTCCTGCACTAAATGCTAATATTATGTGTTTATTGATCATAGTATCAATACACTTGAAAAATGTATCAATACCCCTTACTTAAATATTAATGGGTTTGATAGATGTATTAATACCCCATCATTACCATGAAATAAAAGCTTCATGCTCTATGTCTGTATCGATAAGACTAGATTTTGTATCAATACTCATTTGTTCAAGTTTATAGGATCACTTCATGAAGTATCAATACGTAGAAGGAATGAATCAATACCCTTAAATTTAGCTACACTTAACAATTAAATTTCTAAGTCTACCAATGGGAAAAAAATTGAATCCACATCATCAATGGCCAAAACCTTAAGAGACGCTATAAAAGAAAGAAGCTAAGAGTTTAATAAGAGAGAGCCAAAGTTTCAAATCATTTGTTATATTCACCTGAAAGCTTCAATCAAGAAGATAAAGGAAAAGAGACAAAGTCTTTGTTGTTATTATCTCACACTGAAATTCCTTCCTTGTACCAACATTATATTCATCCTATACTATAGAGGTTCTTAAGAATACATATTGTAAACCCATCCTATCATTGTAAGGGGAAAATGCCCTAGAGAGCTAAATTTGTAAATGAGGATTGGTGTCAAGGCCCATCCTGTTTCAGTAGGCCATCAGCTAGCATCCCTTTGGCACTATGGCCCTAGGTTTACCTTGACTCAACTGTACTGTCCGCTTTAGGGTTCACCCACAGGCCATCGTCCCTCACGGCTTTATCAGGGAATTACACCACAATTCGCATCTGCATGTTTCTAATTCTTGACCTGTGATAATCGTAAATTTTCCATTTATTGGAAATAAATATTGAAATAAATAAATAAATAAAATTGTGAGAACGGGATATTGGTGAAAATCTCGAGAATTGAGGAAGTGACAGAATAGGAAAAAAGTGTGAAGGAAAATTAAATTCGGAATTAAGTATAAGATGAGAAATTATGGAAAAATAATGAAAGAAGGAAATTTAATTTGGATAAATAAAAATTCAAATTAAATAAGAAAATGAGGAAGAAAATATATATATATTGTAAATACAATATATATTGTATTATTTCATTTATATATATATATATAAATGTTATTCTACTTTAAAGTATATACGTATACATAATATATATTTGATATATATTTGTAATATACAATGTATATATACATATTTTTATATATATAATACATATATATAGTACTATACTATATATAAAATAATATATAGTATAATATATAGTATAATATGTATATAATATAATTAAAAAAAAGAAACAGAATAGAGGAAAGAATCGGGGGAAGGATCCCGACCCTTCCGAAACAGTGGACCGACGACAGCAACCACTGCCGCCGCCGGCGAGAGGAGGCCAGAGAGAGGTAGAGGACGCCACCGGCCAGAAGGGGGAAGTGGTTGTCGGTGTCGAAAGGAAGAAAATCGGAAGGAAACAGAGGCGAAAAACCGGCCGCCACTACAGCCACACCATCGCTGGAGGAAGAGGAAGACGTGGGAGGCCACATGCGAGACGGAGAACGGCCGAGAAAGGCCGACGGAGGAGGAGAAGAAACCGAAGGTAAACCGAGTAGATCCATCGCCATGCCGTCGATTCGTGACGAACGAAGGCCAGATCCGGCTTCGTCGTGGTGCCGGCCAGCTGTGGAGCTGCCGAACTGCCGGAGAACCGGCCACCGGAAAAGAAGCGGCGGTGAGGGAGGTAGACAGGTCCGGCGGGAAAAGAAAGAAAAGGAAAAAGAAAAAGAAAGAAAAAGAGGAAAAAGGAATTTCGGGAATTTGGAAAATTCCCGAGAATTCGAAAATTACAGGAAATCCTGAGAATTACGGGAATCGGTAAGAAATCCCAAAAAGTATTAAATTATTTAAATAATTTATTTATTTAAATAATTATGGAAAAATTCTAAATTTTAGAATTTAATTTCCAGAAAATATCCTCGATGACCGAGCCAATGGAATCAGGCGAGGCGAACACGGGCGTGACCTTCGAGAGGCAGTCGCCGACCCGAAACAGCTAAAGGAGACATGTGCCGCCTGTAAGGATATTCGATCACATGTTTTAAATTATGCATTTAATTTATAAATGCAATTTATAATGATTAGTTTTTAAAGTTGTGGAGATTTATCGGTTTTAAATTGTGGTGAAATACCGGTGGAAAAATATAAACTGTATTTTCCGTGCAGGAGGCTAGCCAAATCGGCAGCCATTATACTGCCAAAAAATTATCGAATAATTACTGGAATTTACCGAAAATCACCAAAAATCATAATAAATGATTTGATTTCACGTGAAACGATTTTCAGGTACGAAAATTGAGAAAGCAAGTAAATTTCATAAAACATGAATATAATGATATTGGATTTTAAAATATTCATGTTTTCAAGTATGATGAAAAGGAAATCACCAAAAATTCACCGATAGGTGGTATTTTACGTGAAACGAGATGAAAATGAAAAAGAGACCGAAGTGAATATTTTTATAAATATTCTTAAATATTCACTTGATTTAATATGAAACCTTTATGGTTTTAATTGTAAGATAAATAATTATATAAATTCCATAAAGGTTAAGAAATGATGAAAAACTATGATTTCGAGACTAGAGGTCTCTACACGTGTTTTTAGAAAGAAACATGGTTACGGGATTTATGAATTTGGAAAAATAAATATTTTATTTTTCATAAATGATTGAAAAACCATGTTTTCAAGTGAAAGCATGGAAAAACGTGCATACGTGTTTTACGATGGAGAAAGGACAGTTTTGCCCTTTTATATGTTACATTGATGATTTTGCAAACTGTTTCACCATGAGAAAAACACGATTTATACCTTTACGAAATATTTTGAGGAATATTGTTTAAATTATAAATTTCATAAATGTGATAATTTTATTACATGTGAGCCTTACGGATATTTGTGAAATATTTCGATTTATTGTATTTAAAATCCATAAAGGCTATGGTACAGTTTATACTGTTTTGAGACTTAGGCCCCGAGTTTCATGCATCACACTTATATTGTTACTGTCAAGTGGCTGATAGACCTGCCAGTCATCAGCGTCCCGGATGTCACCTGGCAAGTGTACATCGAGGACACCATATAGATAATGGCCATAGATTTCACTGTTATACTGTTACTGTGTCCCTTCGGGGATGATGATTATTGGTCCATTATTGGACGATGATAGCATGATTTAATTGTAGGGTGATGCCTAGTCTCACATACTGTTACTATTTACTGAAAGGTTTTACAAAATCCTATTTATTGTACTGTACTGTGCTACTTACTGTTCTGAACTACTGTTTACTGTTACTGATGAAAAAAAAACTGTACCAAAACACTATTTACTGAACTGTACGATACTGTTACTGATTTGAAAAGAGAAATAAATGTTTATTCTAAAAGAAGAACATAAGAATTATTTCTAAGATAAAAATAATCGCAAAAGTACTTATCCAATGATTGGATATTTGCGAACCACTGTATTGTCATGTGTTTTACTATACTGAAGAGAAGAGAAGTAAACCACTATTTTCATTACTAAACTACCACATGTTTTAAAGTATACTGGATGTGAAAAGAAATAGTGGTTTACTCCGTGGAAAAACGAAAATTATATCGTTTTGAAAACAACGGAAATAGTACTCTCTACAGTTGCTTCTAAGTTCCAGAACAAGTCGGGTATTTCAAAATACCTGCCTTACTCTATCTGGATCCCTAGCCGACTGTAGTATCCTTCCTACATGTGTGCCTACAGCCAGTTAGGAAGATTTTAAAGAAAATGAAAAAAAAATTATTTTCAGCATATAGATAGCTGAATATCAAGTGTGACATATAACTCTCTTACTGAGCCGTGGTTTGCTCACTCCCCAATTTTAACATTTCAGGTTTTGATGATGGTGAGATCCAGTATTTGTGGATTACGGCTACACATAATGGACAATGTGACAGACCGACTAAGATATATCAGGTACGATCATTTATTTTCTGTATTTAGACATGTCTACAGTACTACATATTTGTAATTAAGATAGGGGATGTGTATAATGTTAACAATACTTTATTAAATTGTTTAACATCAAGTGTAAAGTGAAGTATCACAGACAGCCCAACCGGATAAATTGTGTAAAATAAGGTGAAAAATGTGGTAACGGGGCATTACATGACCTCTTGCAAGTGTTGAGACATGCTAACCATTAGGCTAAGAGGTCAAGGGTTCAAGACATGTGGACACGAATTGGGGTGTAATTCCCCAATAAATCTGTGAGGGGCGATGGCTTGCGGGTGCACCCCAAAGCGGATAATATGGTTAAGCCAAGGTAAACCTGGGGCTGGAGTGCCAAGGAGATGCCAGCTAACGGCCTACTTAAACGGGCTATGCCTTGACAATAAAATGCGCATTTTTATTGTCAAGGCCCAGCCCATTTATTTGCTGTTGATTGGCATCTGATAATAATATATTTGTTATATTATTTTCTTATTTATTACCACATTTATTGCTATATTCTTGTGTAAAATTAATTGTTTAATGTATCTTGTGAATTAATTTAGAGAAAGTGATTTGAGAATTAATTTTGGAAATTATGGCATGAAATCAAACAATAAATTTTGTAATTGGAATGAATTTTGAAATATACATTGTTTGATTTTCTAAAGTTGTAATTAAATTCTGATTTGTTTTAAAGATTTTTGGACCATAGGATTAAAAGAGAATAAAGGGCTGAGATTTATTGCTTGATTAAAGGGAAACCCTAGAAATTTAAAAGAAAAATTATAAAAGGGGACAAGAGGGGAGGTACCGGTTTAGCCTAGCTATTGGTATTCTCTTGCTGTGTTGTTTATCTTTATTTTGCAGAGAGCAATTCCTAGCAACCAATAGAGGAAAGGATCAACGAAACAGGGCTTGAAATCGTGAGCTGCTATTTCACCTGGAACAAAGGCGGAACTGCAAGCCGTTGAAGGAGACAACCGAAACTTGCTGGGGGACTAAAACAGCACTCTGCGAAACCGATTTCAAGTTGGAAACTTTGATATTAAAAGGCTGTTACGTGGAGGGCTGGAAGCTTAAGAGCAACGGCTGGAATTTTGGGAAAATAAGTTGTGACATTGAGTTTGGAGCCAAGTCACGCCATCTCCAATTGATGATTTGCCATTTTGCTTCATGTGCACATGCTTAAAGTTGGCATTAAATGGGCTGTCAACTTATATTTTTTTTATTTTAATTCTTTACATTACTAAATTGATTTTGAATTAGTTTATTGTTTAATCTGAAGTATGATTTGCAAATTTAATTTGTGGATTTTTGCTAAATTAAACATGAACTAATTTTTTTTACTAGGAATTTGATTGAGCCTACTTGCATATTTTATGTCTTAATGATTAATTGATCAATTCTTAAATTCTAGTATCATTCATTGTGATTAATCCAATCTCTTGATTTGTGTTATTGATTGGCCACCTTTAATATAAATTAATTGATTGTTTGAGACATGGTAAGGGTACACATCATATGCTAAACCATGAATAGCTCTCTTGAATGATTGAATAAATATTTGATGCATACATCAAGCTAGAATACTTATTTGGTTCTTGTTATATGTTCTTCTATTCTTAATGGGTTTTTAGTCATTGATTATGCTACACATCATAGGTAATTAATGATTAAAAATACTTGATTATAGCTGCCATCAAACAGAGTAATCATATATTAGGAAGAATGAACCCTAGAATTGAATTGAGATTTTTAGAATTGAAGACATAAAATTGCAATGTATTGGTGAAATCAAATTCCTAGGCTTTTCTCTATTGGTTAATATCTTGATTTTATTAGGTTAATTAATTTAATTAGTTAATTTAGTTATTAATTAGATACTTAGGTAATTTCTTTTATTTGACTTTCATAATTTTTAGGGCATAAGTAGTTAAATTTTAATTGAATAAATTTAGCAAATCTCTGTGGGATCGACTCTTGTACTTGCACGTTATACTACCTTGATTCGTGCACTTGCGAGAATATAACTTTTTGTTCATCAGCATCCCTTAGGCGCCCTCGCCCTAGGTTTCCCTTGACCAGTAAGGTAGGCGATCGCCCACTCACTCAAACGTATTGTCCACTTTAGGCATTCACCAGCCCTCACAGCTTTGTCCCAAGGTGCTTGCAGTACCTCCTAGGACATTTAACACCTTGAGCACGTTCTACGTGTTTCGATCCTTTAACCACTTGGGAATGTTGAAACATGCTAAACATTTGTCCTAAGCCTAATGGTTAGCATCTCTCAACACTTGCAAGAGGTCAAGGGTTCGAGACATGCGGATGTGAATTAGGGTGTTATTCATCGATAAAACCTTGAGGGGGCCAGTGGGCTTGCCAAAAAGGATAGTGCGATTGAGTCAAGGTAAACCTGGGGCCGAAGGGCCTAGGGGATGCCAGCTAACTACCTGGTGATACGGGCTAGGCCTTAACAATAAAACGCGCATTTTATTGTCAAGGCCAAGTCTGTTTTAGTAGGCCATCAGCTAGTATCCCCTTGGCACTCTGGCCTTAGGTTTACCTTGACTCAACCGTGGGCCTAATGGTTAGCATGTCTCAACACTCGCAAAACGTCAAGGGTTTGAAACATGCAGACGCGAATTAGAGTGTTATTCCTCGAAAAACCCTAAAGGGGCCAGTGGGCTTCCAAAGCGGACAGTACAGTTGAGTCAAGGTAAACCTGGGGCCGGAGTGCCAAGGGGATGCCAACTGACGACCTACTGAAATGGGCTAGGCCTTGACAATTGGGTAGTGCTGAAGTTTACTCCTTGAGCCAGAAAAAGGAGACATTGTGAAAGGTTTCTTCCTTGAACCTAGGAAAAATGAAAGGTAAAGGTTTAAAGGTTACACTTGAGCCTTGTAAAAGGAAGGTTTTCTCTTAGGGCCTACAAAAGGGAAAAGTGTGTAAACCATCTTCATAATAGATTTGATGGTAATCTTAGAGAGGTATTCAAGGTAGAAGATGTAGGCAAGAGTACCGAACCTCTATATATCACTTATGTATATTTCTCCTTCCTACACTCTTACTGCATTTATTGCTTATTTATCATGCTTATTGATCATTTAGAATTTGAGTAGTTAGTGTAGGAAGCTTTATAAATAGAAAGCATAAACTTGAAGTATATTTAAAAACCAATTCACCCCTTTTGGCTTATTAGTGAGCCAATATATATATATATATATATATATCTCACACACATACACACATATGCATACATAGTATTTATTAATATCGCATTAAAAAATCTATCACATGCTAGCTACTGGGATAATTATGGACTTCTAATTAATCTAATTTCTTTGAGCCACTTAAGAAAATTAGTTGGTTATATCTTAAGATCACACACATAGTCTTGACAAGCCTCAGTACATTTTTTGTGGCACCTTTAGGGTCTACATCTTCATTCTTCAAGTTACATAAAATTCAATCCTAACTAATGTTAATTACATTTGTAATCTAATTTATGTCATTTGCAAAGTAACATTGAGTTACATTCTAGGAGATTTAGGTGAAAAGAGAATTTTACAACTTTTAAATAAAAATAAAGATAAGGCAGAATCCTTATTTCAAAAGTAATTATAAATGCAACCAAAATCTACCCTTATGCATCCATAACACAAAACATGTGGAATAATAGAGTTTCAAGTTGCCATGCATGGTGTATCATGATATAATTTTATTTCTTGATTAACTTCTATTATAATTATATTAAAATAAATCCTAATCCCATTAGGACTAATAAAGTTATTTAATTTCTATTAGAAATTATCTAATATGTCATCTTATAACCAAAAAAATTGACTTTTAGAAAGGTTTTCCTTTTAAAGTAAGCTATCCTACCTATAATTATTTTTGAAACTTAGCTCGAATCGAGCCCACCTATGATTATTTTGAGCCATCACTTTCATCATTTAAAATAGGTAGTATTATACGATCATAGACACCAAAAGTGTTGAAATCATACAACCCTAGTAATAATTATAAAGATATCGAAATTTGATGTCTTAGTAATCACTCAAGTTTCGGTTTTATGTCTTTCCATGGTTATTTCAAGCTACCACTTTCCTTACACGTAGGGGATAATAGTATGAGCTCAAATATATCAAAAAGCCCAAAATTCGACATTCCTAATATATCATATAGCATGTCGAAATTCCCGAGCCACAAGGAGTTTTCAATTTCATTTTCATAGGTTTTTATGCACAATTCATGATCCTACGATCCTTGAATCTTTCAGCATATATGTAAAATAAGTTTACACATTGCTAAGCTTAAAATTCATCTAATTTTAGTAGAAATTATAATTCTAAGCTCAAACACAAATTACCATGAACAAGGTTACATGCAACGTTTCAAATTCTCAATTTGTCTCAAAACTTTGCATGACATCTTTCATATGCTTGAATCATTATTCAAACATAAAAAAATCGGTGACTATCATCAATTTCAAGAATTAAAATTTTTATTAAAAATCTTTTAAAAATCTCGAATCACCACAAATTATATCAAACAGTTAGAATGCATTTAGATATATAATGGCAACATCATAAAACTCGATTTATTGATTTTTATCATATTAAGCGAGCTCTGATACCATGTGCAAGTTTGTTTCATCATCATGCTCCGGCTCATGCTACCTTAATCATTTTATAAAGCAATTAACGCAACAAAAAAATAAATATAGAAACACTAAAGCACATGCAATATCAACTTGATAACCAAATAGAAACCAATTTAATCAATGTTGTAAGAAATCATGGAGTTTTCAAATTGTTATACATTTATTCTTAAATCTTGTAATCCAATAATATTGCTCCAAGTTGATTCCATATACATACTTAGTTGTAGTAGTCTAAAGTCGTTCAAGTGTGAGACCCGATTTTATTACACTGTACACTATACTTTGTGAATTATTGATAGTGAAATTTAATTATTTAGTGGAATTTAAATAAAGAGGGAATGAATTTCCACTCTTAATTTGGAAGTTTTTGGATTCATGAATTGTAGTATAGTGTATAAAGTT
This sequence comes from Heritiera fomes, assembly GCA_032173925.1. NCBI lineage: Eukaryota > Viridiplantae > Streptophyta > Magnoliopsida > Malvales > Malvaceae > Heritiera > Heritiera fomes. The sequence goes on from JAPDPM010000019.1 coordinate 6,649,756, forward strand.
GAAACAAATATAAAAAGATGAATTAAAGAGCATAGAATATGAGAAGAAAAAGAATCAAAAAAATTATGCATGGAAGAGTTATTCCATGGCATAAAATATCAACAAAAATATCAATAAGAGAAAGAAAATTTTATATTTCATGTGATGTAATTTGGTTAATTGAAATATATCAAGAAGGAGATGGAAAGAAAACAAAAATCGTGTAGCCAATTGGACTACACGTAAATTGTTGCTAGAGTATGATCTACAGCAGAGTCAAGCTGAAATGCAATCTTTGTTTGCAATAAAAGTTGAATAAACAAATGATATATGAAGATGACTTTATTGGTGGATATATGAATGATTCATTGGCTGAGATATGCATAAAATGAAAGCAAAAAGAGTCAATAAAAATGGGAAGAAAATTGGATAGCACAGGTCACCCTCGCTGCCGATTTTGCTGCTCAAATTTGGAGAAATTATAAAGGAAATCCGCCACAAATTTAAGGCATAAAATATAATATAATATAAGTGATATATAGTAGAATTTTATGACTGAAAATTATGCAAAAAAAGAACAAAGAAAAGTAAAGAAATACAACAAAAAACGGGACAGCAAAGGAAGATATGTTGGTTGCCATAGTACTGATTTTTAGTTGGACATTTATTGTGAATTCAACCATGATTTTAAAACAATAAAGTTGTATTATAAGTAATATAAAAGGGGGAGAAGCATGATTTAAGTATTAATTTTAGTTAAGTTCAATTAAATCATGGAATTAGCATAAATGTAGATCTTGAAATAGCTTTAGAAAAAAACAAGAAATCATGCAAAGGAAAATGGTATGATGATGATGATAGATGAATTATGGAATATAAATAGGTTGAGGAAGAGACTTAGAATTGTAAAAAGGGTTGAAAAGAAAAACTTAGTTAGTTAAGGGAGATTCAGTTGGCATGGGAGAAGAGAGAAATTAATGTCCATGCAATATTTAGTCAATAAATGGCTCACGTAGGAAAGCTTTCACTAATTGAAAACAAGACCATTAAAGAAAAATCATGAGAAGTCAATAAAAGTGGCATATGAGGTTCGGCCATGACTTGATTTTCTTATGAATTAGTGCTAAAAATTAGGTATTTTGGTAGAAGGCAATTGTAGAAATTAAAAGAGAAATTTTGGTGAAATTCAAACCAAAAAAGGATCGAAAATGAGGAAATTAAGTTTTAATACCAATATAATTTATACTGATTGTACTTATCATATGACATTAGAGGCTGCATTATATGAATATTAGTAGCTTAAAAAAATAAGAAGAAAAATATTATTAATTTTCGATAAAATTATTTTGCAGCCGGGTTGATGGAATTCAGTTAGCATAACCGGAACGATTATCTTCATAAGACTGGAAAGGGGGAAGTGTGTGAGTTGTAGTATGATAACCGTAAATTTTCCATTTATTGGAAATTATAAACATTGGAAATAAATAAATAAATAAAATTGTGAAAACGGGATATTGGTGAAAATCCCGAGGATTGAGGAAGTGATGAAATTGGAAATTTAAGTGAAGGAAATTAAATAAGGAAAGTAGGAAAATTTAATTTGGATAAATGGAAATCCAAATTAAATAACAAAATGAGAAATGAAAATAAAATATGTTTATATAATTATAAATTATATAAATGTATTTTTATACAAATACATATGTATTTAAATACCGTATGGTATATAGTATATATTAAATATACATTGGTATATATAAGTATATATATATATATATACTATTTGATAAATTTAAATAGTACATATGTATTATTTACAACATTGTATGTATATATATAAGTATATACATATTTGAGAAAATGTAAATATTAAATTACATTAAAGTTTAAAGGTATATATATTGTAAATACAATATATATGAAATTATGACATTTATGTAAATATGTATATAAATGTTATTTAATTTTTTTAAGTATGTAAGTATACATATATATATACTAGATATATATTTTGTAATATACAATATATATTATATATAATATATATGGTATTATACCATATATGAAATAATATATATGTAATATATAGTATATATATTATATGTATAATATATAGTATATAGTATATAAGGTATTATATACTAAAAATAGAAAGGTAAAACAAAAAAATGGAAAGAAGAAACAGAAAAACAGAATCGGTTTCCTGATTCTGCCTTCCCAGGCGAAGCCGCCCCCATCAGCGGCCGCCGGAGAAGGAAAGGGAGAGAGGAGAAGAGAAAGTCGTCGCCGGCAAAGGAAGAGGAAGCCGACGGCAACGCCGGCGAAGTGAAACGGAGAAGGAATCGACGCGAAACGGCGAAAAACCGAGGAAGAAAACGAGACCAGATCTGGTGGTTGCCTGCGGAATTGGCCGCCGCCATTGCCGCCGAAGCTTCGCCGGAGGGAGAGGAAGACGATGGAGGCCACGGTTCAGGTGGAGAACGACGGAGGAAGGCCGACGGAGGAGGAGAAGGAACCGAACCAAAACCGAGTAGATCCGCCGCCGTGACATCGATTCGTGACGAACGGAGGCCAGATCCAGCTTCGCCGTGGTGCTGGCCAGCTGTGGAGTCATCGAACCATCGGAGAACTGGCCACCGGAGAAGAACCGGCGGTGAAGGAGGCAGACCGGTCCGGCTGGAAAAGAAAAGGAAAAAGAAAAAAGAAAAAGAAAAAGAAAAAGAAAAGAACAGAGAAAAAAAGAAAAAGAAAGAAGGAAGAAAAAGGAAGAAAGAAAAAGAAGAAAAAGGAATTCCGGGAATTTGGAAAATTCCCGAGAATTCGAAAAATTCTCGAGAATTCGAAAACTACGGGAAATCCCGAGAATTACGGGAATTGGTAAGAAATCCCAAAAAATAGTAAATTATTTAAATAATTTATTTATTTAAATAATTATGAAAAAAATTCTAAAATTTAGAATTTAATTTACAGAAAAATTCCCTCGATAACCGAGCCAATGGAATCGGGCGAGGCGAACACGGGTGCGACCTTCGAGAAGCAGTCACCGACCCGAAACAGGTAAGGGAGACATGTGCCGCCTGTAAGGATATTCGGCCACATGTTTTAAATTATGCATTTAATTTATAAATGCAATTAATATTTATTAATTTTGAAATTTGTGGTGATTTATCGGTTTCAAATTGTGGTGAAATACCGATTGAAAAATATAAACTGTATTTTTCGTGCAGGAGGCTAGCCAAATCGACGGCCGTTATACTGTCAAAAAATTATCGAATAATTACTGAAACTTACCGAAAACCACCGAAAATCATAATAAATAATTTGATTTCACGTGAAACGATTTTCAGGTACGAAAATCGAGAAATTAAGTAAATTTCATAAAATATGAATATAATGATATTTTATTTTAAAATATTCTTGTTTTCAAGAATGGTGAAAAGGAAATCACCGAAAATTCACTCTGTAGGTGATATTTCACATGAAACGAGATGAAAATGAAAAAGAGACTAAAGTGAATATTTTTATAAATATTCTTAAATATTCACTTAATTTCATATAAAACCTTTATGGTTTTAATTATGGAAATAATTAATTATGAAAATTCTATAAAAGGTTAAGAAATGATGAATAACTATAATTTCGAGACTAGAGGTGGAGAAAACATGGAGATGGGAATTTAAAGTTAGAGAATAAATATTTTATTTTCATAAATTATAAAAATGATTTGTTGGAAATTTCGATAATTATAAAACCATGTTTTCGATTAAATGCACGGAAAAACATGCATATGTGTTTTACGGTGGAAAATGGACAGTTTTGCCCTTCCATAATTTCAGTGATAAACTGTTTTCACCGTATGGAAAATATGATTTATACCTTTATGAAATATTTTGAGAAATGTTATTTTAATTTAATTATTTCGTAAAGGTGATGATTTATTACGTGTGAGCCTTATGGATAATTGTGAAATATTTTAATTTACTGTGTTTAAAATCCATAAAGGCTATGGTACGGTTACATTGTTTTGAGACTTAGGCCCCGAGCTTCATGCATCACATATACTGTTACTGTCACGTGGCTGATTGACCAGCTAGTCATCAGCGTCTCGGATTGTCGCCTAGCAAGCGTACACCGAGGACATATTATAGATCATGGCCATAGATCTCATTACTGTTACTGTGTCCCTTAGTGGACGATGATAGCATGATTTACTTGTAGGGTGTTGCCTAGTCTCACTTACTGCTTACTGTTTATTGATTACTGAAAGGATTTACGGAATTCTATTTACTGTACTGTACTGTACTGTTCTGTTTACTATACTGAATTACTGTACTATTTACTGTTTACTGATGAAAAATCGTACCAAAACATTGTGTTACTGAACTGTACTGTTTACTGAAATGGTAGCCATTGATTTCTGTTTTACTGAACTAAAAGCTACCATTTACTGTTTATTGAACTGAAAGCTACTTTATACTGTTTTCTGAAATGGTAGCTACTGTTTTCTATTACTGATTGAACCGTATCGAATTACTGTTTTACTAAATATACTGTTTTACTGAACTGTACGATATGGTTACTGATTTGAAAAGAGAAATAAATGTTATTCTAAAAGAATAATCATAAGAATTATTTTTAAGATAGAAATAATAGAAGAAGTAATTATCCAATGATTGGATATTTACAAATCACTGTACTGTACTGTTTTTACTGTACTGAAGAGAAGAGAAGTAGACCACTGTTTTATTACTGAACTGTCACGTGTTTTAAAGTATACTGATGTGAAAAGAAATAAGTGGTTTACTTTGTGGAAAAACGAAAATTATATCGTTTTGAAAACAACGAAATTAGTATTCTCTACAGTTGCTTCTAGGTTCCGGAACAAGTATGGTATTCTAAAATACCTACCTTATTCTATCTGGATCCCTAGCCGACTGAAGTATCCTTCCTACATGTGTGCCTAGAGCCAGCTAGGAAGATTTTGAAGAAAAAAAAATATATCTATATATATTTTCAGCATATAGATAGCTGAATATCAAGTGTGACATATAACTCTCTTACTGAGCCGTGGTTTGCTCACCCCTTAATTTTAAACATTTCAAGTTTTAAAGATTGTGAGATCAGTTGATTGTGGATTACGGCTGCACATAATGGACAATGTGACAGACCGACTAAGATATGTCAGGTACGATCATTTATTTTCTGTATTTAGACATGTATGCAGTACTACATATTTGTAAGTAAGATAGGGGATGTGTATAATGTTAACAATATTTTATGAAATTGTTTAACATAAGAAATAAAAGTGAAGTATCATAGACAGCCTAACCGGATAAATTGTGTAAAATATAGGTGAAAAATATTGTAACGGGTTGTTACAGATTTAATGGTATCAGAGTAGGGTTGGCCTGATGTCTGTTGATACTTTTTGAAGGAAAAGTGTTAAACATCCCCGGTAGTACTGTGTCGTCTAAATACATAGAGAAAATAAATGATTGTAAACTGAGTAAAATGATTTAAAGGGAGTGAGAAAGTGTAAGTTGAGAATGTTAAAGAAATAATAGGCTCAGAAATTACTGAAAAATTGGTGATTCTTATAATCTAAATGAAGGCCTGTTCGGTAAGAAATCGAAAGGACTCGGTGAGGGCCCCACCAGTACTTTTCGGTTCGGATCGAACTGAGACCTGAAAGTGATGATATAAAGGAGGGGAATGACATATCATCATTAAATAGACTTTAAGATCACCGATTGAGGGTAATTTGAAGAGAGAGAAAATTTTTGGCCAAAATGACTAAAATACCCCTGACCCCAGAATTTTACAGGGAGTTAAAATAAACCAACAGAAGTTGGATTTGAGTGATTTGACAGAGAAATTGATGATATAAAGCTATCTTACGAGCAAAATAATTCAATTGTGGATTTTAGTGAACTTCTCTGTCGAAATCGAATAGGATCTAAATTGCTGATTCGAAAGGATACTATCAGCACATAGATGATCAGATCATTGATTTAAATGTATACTGAGGAGAAAGAAATAAATGTCAAAATGACGAAAATACCCCTATGTTGGGCGATGTTCCAAATAGTGATAAACTCAAGTTAATCTTGAATCCATTCAGAGAAATGGAATTATTAATGGCATAGAGGATGTCATATGAATATAACGATCCCTATTACTGATTCCACTGACACTTAGATTACGGACGTGAATTGCGAGTGACCTAGTGAACGGGCTAAGCCTCATGATAGATCCTTGAGGGGTGACCCAGTGAAAAGGCTAGGCATTCTTAAAGAGGACAGTACAGATGTGTACAGGCGGACGGCGAACGGGCCGAGGCCTTACACGATGCGATCCAGTGAGTGTATAGTGGAAAGTTATAAAATGATTGGCCCGGTTACTGACTGTAAGGGCTGGAATTAAGAGTGTAATGAACGGGATCGTTGAATATTATGAAAAGTAAAATAATTACAAAAAAATGACTGAGAAGGTGGATAGTACAGATAATGAAATCCATAACAGTACGGTTGATTGAGGTTCTATACATTTATACTGTTTTGAGGTATTAAATGAATATTTAATTATAGAACTCGAGCATTATGAGATATGCCTTGCCATTGATGTACTGCATGGAGTGTTGTGAATTGGTGAATATATAAGAACAGTAAAGTGATAAGAAGAAGATAACAGCTAACCTAAAGATCTTCAGGACCCTTGAGACAGAACTGTGATGGGCGACCCGTAGTAGATCATGTGTTATGAGGTGTGGGCGAACTATGTTATCGCCGACTCACTAGTAAGGGTAAACCTGGGGCGAAAGGATCGTATAGAGGATGCTCGCCGACGGCCGATTCGAACGGGTGGGACTCTTACAAGGAGCTTAGTGATAACACGAGTGTAAGGAACTAGGTACGTAAGGGTGCCAGGGTTCAAACCTCGTGGATAACATACTCAAGGGAATTAAACTTGAACTTTTTAAATGAAATTGATTTTAAAGCAAATTACAGAGATAATAAATTGGTTAGCTGTAACATGTGTTGATAACTGTTGTACTTAATACAGCTTATTAGATTAAGATTCGTAAGACTGTAAAGTATGAGTGAACAATGAAATCAAGGTAGAGTATGTATCAAAATGAATCGAATAGTAGATGTCTCTACCTTGAGAATACACAGTGTAAATGATAGGACATGAGGATGAAATGTCCGAATTAATAAGAAATGTGTGATTAAAGAAAGTATCGGATTTGATTTCCGATAGAATTTCCAAAGTTATATAAATTGAAGGAATCGAGATAACATTGACTAGATTTTGAATATGAAATTTGATTCTAAGCTTATATTGAAGAATATAGAAAGAATTCGAAAAGCTTAAGAAAATAACTCTGAAAAAATTTGAGAATAATGAAATGCATGTATATAAGGTGTGATTAAGGGAAATACAGATAACGTAAATTGAGGATAAGAAAGTTATCTGTATAAGTGTAAGTGAGAGAAGCGCTGATGATATTGAGACGTAGATGAATTAAAAAGGATGTATTAATTTCCTATCATTAATAAAGTTCTAGTGAAGAATAAGTATTCATCTACATGTGAAAATGGACACTTTATGATATGATCAGAGATACATGAGGAGTTAATAAGACTAGCCTCAGTATAAAGCATCCTTAGATAAAAGATTAAAGACCGATGTCCATAAAATGATGATTAGAATTCGGAGTGAATTTTACGAGTTCCTATTGAGGTTACGAGGTTAACGAATTGCCTTGTGAGGTATATAAGCCTAAGGAAAGAGGCATCCATACATGAGTAAATTGATGAAATACTGATAGGGTTTAAAGTACAAATGAAACATAAGCAGCATTGTGGTATAATCCTTAAACTCTTAAAGACTGTGGAATTGTGCTAAGATTGGCAACTAAGAAATTTGGCTAGACAGTGTCTCTTTCTGAGATAGATAATCTCGAAATGACAGAATGACAGTGAATCTGTCTATGATATGGAGATAATGATTGAGATACGAAAGTAATGAGTCTAGCTAGATACTACTGCCAATCTATAAAAGAGTGATGAGACTAGCTGCTCTACAAATGAAACCTAATTAAAGAAATTAAAGTCGGTAAATGGATAAGTGTAAAGAAAAGATGGTATGCAAGATTTTAAAAGATCTTAGCAGTAGAATACCATACCACTTGAGAAAACCGACTGAAATGATGGGAGTGAAAATACGGAAAGTGGAATAAGGAAATAAGTTGCATGATGAGAAGGGAACATCAATATGAAACAGTTCCCGAAGGTAAGACTGAAAGCAAATTGTGTTGGTTATCACATAACTGTGGCAAGATGTAAAATCAAACCAAAAATGACAAGTATTATTTACTGCCAGTATATAAATGAAATTATACATATAACTACCGTAACATGATAGAAACGGTGGAAGTATATAGATGATGTGGTGATTAAATATAACTTGAGGATTCAATTGTGGAATCTAAATTATGAAAAGAGAATATGATTGTCTCATGATTTATGATTGTAAGAGATGATCAATAATAAAGTCTGCAAGTGAGATGCAACCTTAATGAAATAAAAGTGAAAATGAATATTGTGAGCAATAAAGAGTCCAAAAGAGAAATAATGATATGGAAGTGATTAAAGACTGATGATCTAAATAGAATCACCTTCCATTATCAGACTTCTAGATTCTCTAGTGCCTTAGTCAAAGTATAAGTGTTAAACGGTGTGATTGTGTATGTATAGTTCCAGTGAGCATTACATGTGATGGGAATCTCTGTGTTGCCATATGCTTAATGAGAAATAGCAAAAGGCTTGAGATCCCAAGTGTACTGATAGCACCGCTCCATACTGATATATATACATATATGAGCGTGAGATGTAAACGCTCCATGATATTGAGAGAGCGTGTGCATGAGATGTATAAGCTATTGGGACAATTACACATAACTGACTGACATGTAATTGATAGTTTTAAACTATATCGACTTGGCACTAAGTGAGAAAAATGGATGATGAACAGTATATAACAACTGTGACATGAAAACATTGTGCATGAACTCTTATGTGAAAAAAGTATAAATGAGTAACTCCCGATTTGAGAAATGAACTTATGGGAGTATAGACATATATGTGATGAAAGACAGTATGTGGTGGTCTAAAGTAATTTTGAATGCTAAAAGTGTACTGGCAGTAATACTTGGAGGATGACTTAGAGGTCAAAAGTCATAAGTATACAACATATACCACCTTTGGACTTAAGTTAAATTCGGAGGACCGAATTTCTTAAGGTGGGGAGGATGTGATAACCGTAAATTTTCCATTTATTGGAAATTATAAACATTTGAAATAAATAAATAAAATTGTGAAAACGGGATATTGGTGAAAATCCCGAGGATTGAGGAAGTGATGAAATTGGAAATTTAAGTGAAGGAAATTAAATAAGGAAAGTAAGAAAATTTAATTTGGATAAATGGAAATCCAAATTAAATAAGAAAATGAGAAATGAAAATAAAATATGTTTATATAATTAGAAATTATATAAATGTATTTTTATACAAATACATATGTATTTAAATACCGTATGTTATACAGTATATATTAAATATACATTGGTATATATAAGTATATATATACTATTTGATAAATTTACATAGTACATATGTATTATTTACAACATTGTATGTATATATATAAGTATATACATATTTGAGAAAATGTAAATATTAAATTACATTAAAGTTTAAAGGTATATATATTGTAAATACAATATATATGAAATTATGACATTTATGTAAATATGTATATAAATGTTATTTAATTTTTTTAAGTATGTAAGTATACATATATATATATATATACTAGATATATATTTTGTAATATACAATATATATTATATATAATATATATGGTATTATACCATATATGAAATAATATATATGTAATATATAGTATATATATTATATGTATAATATATAGTATATAGTATATAAGGTATTATATACTAAAAATAGAAAGGTAAAACAAAAAAATGGAAAGAAGAAACAGAAAAACAGAATCGGTTTCCCGATTCTACCTTCCCAGGCGAAGCCGCCCCCGTCAACGGCCGCCGGAGAAGGAAAGGGAGAGAGGAGAAGAGAAAGTCGTCGCCGGCAAAGGAAGAGGAAGCCGACGGCAACGCCGACGAAGTGAAACGGAGAAGGAATCGACGCGAAACGGCGGAAAACCGAGGAAGAAAACGAAACCAGATCTGGCAGTTGCCGACAGAATTGGCCGCCGCCATTGCCACCGAAGCTTCGCCGGAGGGAGAGGAAGACGATGGAGGCCACGGTTCAGGTGGAGAACGACGGAGGAAGGCCGACGGAGGAGGAGAAGGAACCGAACCAAAACCGAGTAGATCCGCCGCCGTGCCGTCGATTCGTGACGAACGGAGGCCAGATCCAACTTCGCCGTGGTGCCGGCCAGCTGTGGAGTCGTCGAACCGCTGGAGAACAGGCCACCGGAGAAGAACCGACGGTGAAGGAGGTAGACCGGTCCGGCGGGAAAAGAAAAGGAAAAAGAAAAAAGAAAAAGAAAAAGAAAAGAAAAGAAAAGAGAAAAAAAGAAAAAGAAAGAAGGAAGAAAAAGGAAGAAAGAAAAAGAAGAAAAAGGAATTCTTGGAATTTGAAAAATTTTCGAGAATTCGAAAACTACGGGAAATCCCGAGAATTACGGGAATCGGTAAGAAATCCCGAAAAATAGTAAATTATTTAAATAATTTATTTATTTAAATAATTATGAAAAAAATTCTAAAATTTAGAATTTAATTTACAGAAAAATTCCCTCGATAACCGAGCCGATGGAATCGGGCGAGGCGAACACGGGTGCGACATTCGAGAGGCAGTCGCCGACCCGAAACAGGTAAGGAGACATGTGCCGCCTGTAAGGATATTTGGCCACATGTTTTAAATTATGCATTTAATTTATAAATGCAATTTATATTGATTAGTTTTGAAATTTGTGGTGATTTATCGGTTTCAAATTGTGGTGAAATACCGGTTGAAAAATATAAACTGTATTTTTCGTGCAGGAGGCTAGCCAAATCGGCAGCCTATATACTGCCGAAAAATTATCGAATAATTACTGAAACTTACCGAAAATCATAATAAATAATTTGATTTCACGTGAAACGATTTTCGGGTACGAAAATCGAGAAATTAAGTAAATTTCATAAAATATGAATATAATGATATTTGATTTTAAAATATTCATGTTTTCAAGAATGGTGAAAAGGAAATCACCGAAAATTCACTCTGTAAGTGATATTTCACGTGAAACGAGATAAAAATGAAAAAGAGACTAAAGTGAATATTTTTATAAATATTCTTAAATATTCACTTAATTTCATATAAAACCTTTATGGTTTTAATTATGGAAATAATTAATTATGAAAATTCTATAAAAGGTTAAGAAATGATGAATAACTATAATTTCAATACTAGAGGTGGAGAAAACATGGAGATGAGAATTTAAAGTTAGAGAATAAATATTTTATTTTCATAAATTATAAAAATGATTTGTTTGAAATTTCAATAATTATAAAACCATGTTTTCAATTAAATGCACGGAAAAACGTGCATATGTGTTTTACGGTGGAAAATGGACAGTTTTGCCCTTCCATAATTTCAGTGATGATTTATAAACTGTTTTCACCGTATGGAAAATATGATTTATACCTTTATGAAATATTTTGAGAAATGCTATTTTAATTTAATTATTTCGTAAAGGTGATGATTTATTACATGTGAGCCTTATGGATAATTGTGAAATATTTTAATTTACTGTGTTTAAAATCCATAAAGGCTATGGTACGGTTACATTGTTTTGAGACTTAGGTCCCGAGCTTCATGCATCACATATACTGTTACTGTCACGTAGCTGATTGACCAGCTAGTCATCAGCATTTTGTATACATATATGTGTATACAAAATATAGTATATGCCAATGTATAAATATATGTTAATAGAAAATATATTTATAATATATTTATATATAAAAAAAAGTGTGCTGCAAGTGGAGGGACTGCTGAAACAAAAAATGGAAAAGAAATGAAAGTTGGATTAGTGGACCATATGTGACCCCCTTTCATTGGATGAAATGAAAATAAAAGAAATGAAAATAAAAGAAAACAAAATGCTGCCATTCTCAGCCATTTTTCCAGCCCCATCACCGACTCATTTACCTCTGTTTGCTTGCTGCTGTCGATTTTGCTCATTTTCCTCCAAAATCTCCAACGTGAACCATGCTAAACCCATTTTTCTTTGTCAAATCATTTTAGTTTCTTCACCCAACTTGTTCTTCATTCTAAGGACACCTTCAATCCATAATTTAGAGGGGCTGAACAGCAAAGCTCGTGACTGATTCTTGGGGGCAGTGTGGTTCGGCTGCTAGAGGTAAGGTAGTTGGGTGATGTTTTGCTTAGTCCTAGTTATGTATTTAGTTGTATCATGCATGGGTGACATGCTTTAAACCTTTAATTGAATTAGATTGAAGTGAAAGAGAAACAGGACAGATTTGGTCAGTGGAGGAAAATAAAGAAATTGTAGAGATCTCAATTGCACTTTAGGAGGAATTAATAGCTAATGTTGGAAAGAACCTGGCTGAAACTTGATATTCATGTTTGTTTGCAAAACATGAAAGAAGTGTGACGATGGGTGTGCTTGGCCCTGAGGGGTGCTGTACGTTGATGATGAAATTGTGTTGAATTAAATATGTAAGAGGTAATCTCCAAGTGATGTAGAGCATGTATAAAGATTTAATTAAATAAAGAAAGAAAAACCATGAAAAGATGACAAAGGAAAACTCATGAGCATGGGATAAAAAGAAGTGGCGTGAATGATAGCTACTGCCGATCAAAGTGTGACTGTGTAGTGGTGAAGTAATTCTATGGAATTTAAGGTATTTGATAGAATTTTTAAGTGAATAAAAGAAGTACATGAAATTAAGACTAATTGAAATAAATGAAAAAGCTTAGGAGTATGTTTCCATAAGAAAAGAGAAATAATGAGACCATAAGAAATTCACTGAAGGTGAATGGAATTGTTGGTGGAATTGAATGAAAGGAAAAAGAAGGAATTTTAGTTGATAAAAGAAATACGGGAATTTTACAATTTATTGAATTTTCATAAATTATTGATTAAGGAAATTTGATAAATGGTGATTGGACAAGTGAAAATTTTGGTTAAAGTCAAATTCATGATATTCTCATGCAGTTAATAAATAAAGCACATAAGTTAATTAAATTATGAATGAAATTAAAAGTGGAGAAGAATGAATTAATGTTGAAATAAATTGGACTACATTTCATTATATGAAATGTTGAATTTGATGGTGGATTTAGATTGTAGAAATTACGAGGAATCTACCGGCAGTTTGAATTTAAATTTTAACACAAAAAGAAGTCATGTTATAAATCGGTAGAATTTATATTGCAAAAATATTTGCTTTGTCTAATATGGGTTCATTTAGATATGAACAATAGCTCAAAAATAAGTATTTAATGAGCTAACAATTTTAATGGAATTACTAGTAGCCCGAAAGAATCGAATTTCAAGTGATGCGCAGTAAGAGTTCGGATATGCTACACAGGTAAGGGATGCATGTGAAGCACTGTAAGGATATTTAGTCTGCATGTTTTTAGTTATGAAATATTTTATGAAAATATCATGATGATTCTGTGGTTGGAAATTTGTGATGATGTACTGGCTTGAATTATAAACTGTATTTTTCGTGCGGGAGGCTAGCCAATCGGCAACCGTTATACTGTCGAAAAATTATCGAAAATTACCGAAAATTTCTATAAAATTTTATAAAAATCATAATAAATGATTTTATTTCACGAGAAATGATTTTCAACGACAAAAATCGAGAAAATGAATATTTTTAATAAAAACATGAAGAAAATGAAAGTGATTTTAAAATATTCATGTTTTCGAGAATGGTGATAATGAAATCACCAAAAATTCTCTTAATACATAAATTACACGTAATACGAGATGAAAAATGAAAAAAAATAAAGTGAATATTTTTATATATTTTTTTAAATATTCACTAAATGATTTTATAACCTTTATGGTTTTAAATTATGAAATTATATATTTTTATAAATTCCATAAAGGTTATTTTATGATGAAAAATACGGTTTTGAGACTAGATGGCAACCTTATCATGCTGATATGTGATATGTGATATATGACATGTGATATGTAATATGTGATATGTGATATGTAGTCCCGGCCGACACTTAATTAGTGATCCATCGAGGACAATTATAGACTATGGCCATAGATCTGACATGATGATTTTATACCTTTCGGGGTCTATAGCATGATATGAGTAATGACCCAGTAGACGGGCTGGGCATGCCTCAGTCTCCATAAATGAAAATGTTTTATATGATATGTGATACGTGAAATGATAATGTTTTACATGATATGTGATAAATCAAATGAAAATGACTTACAGCATTTTAGAAAATGCTTATTTCAGTACTGATTTTAGTGCTACGAGTTGATTTTCATATGACATGTGATATGAATATGTAATATGTTTTCCAAAAAGGAAAGAGAAGGAAAATGAATCCAATATTCTTATTTTAATTTTAAATTGAATATTAGATTTAAATGATGTATATTTTATATTGAAAGGATTTAACAGCTTATTTTTCTATTTAAAGTACTGTACTAATTATGATTGTACAGTAAAATATGAGTTTAAATGAGAATAATGATGATTTAACTAATATTCTTTTCAAAGAATATATGAATATTAGTTACTTTATTTTAATGCTTTATTTCATAAAAGCATTATTTTGAAAAAAATATAAAAATGATATGAAATAAAAAGGAAAAGGATTTAAATTTCAAACGAAAAGAAATTTATTACTCTCTACAGTTGCTTTTAGGTTCCGGGACAAGATACGTATTTCAAAGTACCTACCTTACTCCATCCGGATCCCTAGCTGACTGTAGTATCCTTCCTACATGCGTGCCTAGAGCCCCATAAGAAAAATGAAAATGTTTTTCAACATATAGATAGCTGAGTATCAAGTGAGGCATATAATTTCCTTACTGAGCCGTGGTTTGCTCACTCCTTAATTTTAACATTTCAGGTTTTCGAAGACTGAAAGTCTGACACATAAAGGATTATGACTGCGTAATTGGGGACGATGCGACAGCTTGATTTATTTAATAAGATATGACCATTTATTTTCTGTATTTAGACTTATCTACAGTACTACTTTCTTATGAATTATGATAGGAGATGTAATTCATATTATAATTTAATATGAAATTGTTTATATGTAAAAGAAAAAGTAAAGTATCGTAGACAGCCCAACCAAACAAGATGTATAGAATAAGGTGAAAAATAGAGTCACGGGCTGTGACAGATTAAATGGTATCAGAGCAGGGTTGACCTAATGTCTATCGATACTTTGGAAAAGAAGTGTGTCGAAAAAGATTAATATCTCCTGTAATACTGTACAGTCTAAATACATAGAGAAAATAAATGATTGCATAAGTGAATTAAATGTTTTAAAAGGGTCTAAGCATTATGAATTAAGTATGTCAAAAAGAGAAAACGGCTCAGGAAGGTTATCTGAAATGGTGATCTTATAATCTAAATGAAGGTCGGTTCGATAAGGAACAGAAATGGACTCGGTGAGGGCCCCACCAGTACTTTTCTGTCCGGATCGAACTGAGAACTGAAAGTTATGATATAAAGGAGGGGAATGAAATATCATCATTAAATAGATCTTAAGATCACCGATTGAAGGTATTTGGAGGAGAGAGAAAATTTTTGGCCAAAAATAACCAAAATACCCCTACATCCAAAATTTTACCGGGAGTCAAAATGGACCAACAGAAGTTGGAATTGACTGATTTGACAGAGTAATTGATGATGTAAAGTTGTATTTCATGCAAAATGATCCAATTATGTATCCTATTGGATTTCTCTGTCTAAATCAAACAAGGTCTTATAAATGCTGATATTAGTACGAGAAGGGGTACTATCAGCACATAGATAATAAGATCAATGGTTTAAATGTATATTGAGGATAAAGAAATAAATGTAGAAATGATGAAAATACCCCTATGTTGGGTTATGTTTTGAACAGTGATAAAATTAAGATGATATTAAATCCATTGATAGTAATTGAGTTATTGAGGGCATAAAGAAATGTAATATGAGTATAACGGTCCCGATTTCTAATTTCACCCACATTGAGATCATAGATATGACCCGAATGGATATAGGGAAGTCTCAAGATGAGCAACTCAGTTATTGATTCTTAAGGGTTTAAATTAAAAAATGTATTGATGGGATATTAATACAGAATCGTTGGATATGATGAAAAGTAATACGATTACGGATGATGAATGAGAAAGTGATCGATATGATTGATGAAATCCATATCAGTACTTTTAATTCTGGTTTTAGGCATTTCTACTGTTTTGAGGTATCAAATAGATAATTATAGAACCAGAATATTTTGAAATATGTTTTACAGAATAATGTACTGTATGGAGTATATGAAATTGGAGATATGTATAAGGACAGTAAAGTGATAATGAGAGACGAGGAATATGATAGCTAACTTGAGATTATTAAATGAGAATGATCTCTAAAGTAAAACATAGTGATAAATTGGATAGCTATCAAAGGTGTTAATTAAACGGCTATACTTAATACAGCATTGCAAATTAAGATGATCGATATGCTGTGAAGTATGAGTAAATAAATGAATCAAGGTGGAGTATATGTTAAAATGATTTAAATATTAAATGTCTCTACCTTGAGGATGTACAGTGAAATGATAGGACACAGTGATGAAATGTCCAAAATGATAAGAGATGTGTGATTAAAGAAAATAGCAGAAGTGATTCCTGATAAATTCCCAGAGCTATATAGATTGGAGAGATCGGGTTAACACTGACTCGACCGTGAATATGAAAATTTATTTCTAAGCTTATATTGAAGAATATAGAAGAATCCAAAAAGCTTAAGAAATAACTCGGGAAAATTTTTTGAATAACGAAATTCACCTGTATAGATGTAAAGGATAGAAATACTGATGATATGATTTGAGGATGAATTAAATGGTAAATTAAATTACTATTATGCAATAAAGTTCTTATGAAGAACAAATAATCATCTATATGAAATTGATGCCTTAAATTGTTCTAATCAGAGATCTATGAGGAGTCTATAAGACCAATCTTTGTACAAGGCATTACTAGATGAAAAATTAAAAATTGATGGTTATAAGATGATAATAATTAGAATTCGATATAATTTTCACGAGTTCATATCGAGGTTTACAAGGTTAATGAAATACCTTGTAAGTTATATAAGCATAATGAGGCATCTAGATATGGATAAAGTAATGAGACATCGATGCAGTCTAAGGCACAAATGGAAAATGAGCAGCATAGTGGTATAAACCTACAGACTCTCAAAGACTGTAATCTATATGTTAAGATTGGCAAATAGAAGATAGGCTAGATAGTATCTCTTTATAAGATATATGATCTCGAATGACAAAGCAATGCTGTCTATGATGAAGAGATAGTGATTGAGATACGAAAGGTACTGGTTCTAGCTAAATACTATTGCCAGTCTATAAAAGAGTTATTGGGTTAGCTACTCTACAAATGTGACTGATAAGTAAATAAGCTTAAGATGATGAATGAATAAGTATAAGGAGGATACGTAAAAGGTTAAAAGAGTTTAATAGTGGAATACTTTACCACAGATGAAAAATGACCGAAATGATGATGAAGGAAAAGATGAATATGTAATAAGAGGATAAGTACATGATGACGATGGAACACGAATATGAAGTAGTTCCTGAATTTGAGACTAAAGTGATCTCACTTTGGTTATCACATGACCATGGTCAGATGTAAGATCGAGTCAAACTCACTAGTTGAAATTTAAGGATCCTCTAAGGAGTAAATAAATGAATTATATGATTTACTTCTAATAATATAAATGGAAAATGATAAATATATATACCTACCTCAAAATGGTGAAATTGTATGGATAACAAGGTGACAAAATTGATGATTTTATTAGTCACCTATGGAATCTAAATTAAAAAAAAGATTTCATGTTAAGGTATATTCTAAAACCTAAGTGATATAGAATATACCATATGAATAAGAGATGTAATGATGAAATTACATGGAAAGAGATATAGAGAGAAAATGATGAGTAATAGTAAAGTCTGCAAATGAGCTGCAACATTTGATGAAATAAAAAATGAAAAGAGTATTGTGGATAATAAAGAATCTAAAAGAGATATGATAATATGGAAGTGACTATAGACTAATAGTCTAGATGGAATCACTTCTCTATTATCAAACTCTTAGATTCTCTAGTGCCATAGTCGAAATATGATTAGGAAATGATGAGAAAGTTTGTGAAGTTCTAGTGAGCATACATGTGATGGGAATCTCGAAGTAGTTATATGTTATGGAAAATAGCAAAAAGGCTTTGAGATTCCAAATTTATTGACAGCATCGCTTTGTACTAATGTAAATATCTGGGCGTGGAATGGAAATGCTTAAAGATATGTTGAGAGAGCAAATGCATGAGATGTGAAAGCTACTGGGACAATTACATACTATTGATTTAAATCGGTAAATGGTAGTTACCAAACTATATCGACTTGGCACTAATTGAGAAAACGGATGATAAATAGTGTGAAATAGCTATTATGTGAAAAGAGGTGGAAAGTGATAACTCCAAAATTAATAAAGTAATTCTTAGGGAGTATATATATATGTGTGATGAAAGATGAGATGAAGGGTTTAAAAGTGATTTAGATGTGATGGTATATTGACAGTATTACTTAAAAGATGATTGAGATGACAAGAATGATAAGTATACAGAATAGTACCACCTTCGATTTAAGCGAAATTCGGAGGACCGAATTTCTTAAGATGGGGAGAAAATGTAAGATCCAATTCTACTGTACTATACATGTACGAACATGTACCCCACTTAGATTTCGGTGCTCAAACGATGATATGAGTGAGAAAATATATTTTTGGATGTTGAATTAAGTATTGAAAATCATGAGGATAAAAATATCATGAGGCTTGAATGACCAATTAATAGTGTTTCGATTGCAATTTTGATCGGAGTATCCAAATGATAAACCGTAAAATTCTTTGGAAAGCTAACTTGATTATTTTTCCAAACATATAGGCCTCTTATTCTAGTTCCTTATGGATCAATACCAAAAATTTTGTAAAGTTACTCCATGAGCAGTAGGTTCTACCAAACGACCCAATTGACCTATCTGTAAAGATTCACCCATAGCCGTTGGTACGAAATTCCAATTAAAGTGAATCAAAATCCATTAGAAAGCTAACTTAAATACCTTTTTATCCATGTAAGGCTTGTATTTTAATTCATTATAGATTAACAACAAGAAATTCCTACATTCACGTCACATGTATGGAATTCAGCATTGAGCAATCAGTAAAGAGTCGGACATAAATTTTGATAGGGAAGTCCAATTGAGGTGATTCAAATTGTGTTGGAAAGCTAACTCGAAGATCTTTCCGAAAATATATGGCTCATATTTTTATACATTTTGGATTGATTTCGATGAATTTTTGAAGTTGGTGATAAATGCACTAAAGCAATAAGAGAAATGAGACTAATGTTTAAATATGATATATATACATATATGTGCATACAAAATATAGTATATGCCAATGTATAAATATATGTTAATAGAAAATATATATAATATATTTATATATATATATATATATATATATATATATATATATATATATATATAAAAGTGTGCTGCACATGGAGGGACTGCTGAAACAGAAAATGGAAAAGAAATGGAAGTTGGATTAGTGGACCATGTGGCCCCCTTTCATTGGATGAAATGAAAATAAAAGAAAACAAAATGCTGCCATTCTCAGCCATTTTTCCAGCCCCGTCACCGACTCCCATCACCGACTCATTTACCTCTGTTTGCTTGCTGCTGTCGATTTTGCTCATTTTCCTCCAAAATCTCCAACGTGAACCATGCTAAACCCATTTTTCTTTGTCAAATCATTTTAGTTTCTTCACCCAACTTGTTCTTCATTCTAAGGACACCTTCAATCCATAATTTAGAGGGGCTGAACAGCAAAGCTCGTGACTGATTCTTGGGGGCAGTGTGGTTCGGCTGCTAGAGGTAAGGTAGTTGGGTGATGTTTTGCTTAGTCCTAGTTATGTAGAGGTAAGGTAGTTGGGTGATGTTTTGCTTAGTCCTAGTTATGTATTTACTTGTATCATGCATGGATGACATGGTTTAAACCTTCAATTGAATTAGATTGAAGTGAAAGAGAAACAGGACAGATTTGGTCAGTGGAGGAAAATAAAGAAATTGTTGAGATCTCAATTGCACTTTAGGAGGAATTAATAGCTAATGTTGGAAAGAACCTGGCTGATGTTGGATTATGCCCTTAGAACCATTCATTAGATGATTGACTTTGGCATTTTTATGTATCATGACATTTTTATTTATAGTTCATTATTATATTTGTCTTATAACTGCGTAATATAATCTTATATGATAATGTCCTTAGAATAGTAATAGCACACTATTCTTAAAATATCCCTAGTCAAGTATTATTGTGAACAAGGATAACAATGATACGATAAGACTAGTATGTGGTTGACTGATGACCATTGTCATGGATATAGGATATCAAGTCATCACATAGGTACATGTTAGAGAACTATGTACTGGATCGACCCTCCATGAGAACGCTACATGGATTGTTATATGAGTGTCATAAGCGATTCTCATAGTGATGATTGTGTATGTGATCCTTTGACTTGAGATCATCAGAGATCCCAACATAGAGAATTGCATACTTTAATGCTGCTAGATGTCATTCGTAACAGGATGGACTATAAAGGTAGTAATTGGGTATGCCTTGATCTATGTAGAGGGATGTTGAGTGATCAAGATAGGATTTATCCCTCTTATATAACAAGAGTGATGTCTTGGGCCCTTTGATAGAGTGAGACTAAAAATGCATGGCTGTGCTTGAATAAGTCAATATGAGATATTGATTTTATTTGTTTAATTAGTCTACTCAGGAATCAAGAAACGCTGATTAGACTATACAAGTGTGACACATTCCATGACTTGTGTCTAATCAAGACATCAAAGGATAAAGGGATTAGACTACACGGTAACATATATCACGAGTAATGTTATGTCGAGTCATTGACATTCTCGTTACAGGGGTAGCAATGATGTGTTGCTAGATACCGCTCATTGCCTGTGACAATTTTGTCATTGCTATTGTTTTAAGAACCTATTGGGTCGCACACTTAGAACGGATCAATGAGGAGCTTAATTAATCCTATTCTGAATTGGATTAAGGATATAATTAATCTTATTCTGAATTGGATTTAAGGATATAACTAATCTTATTCTAAGTAGGATAAGAGTTCTGTTTGACAGTAAATTTTAGGGTAAAATTTACTGCCTATAAAAGGATGTTTTGTGTTTTCTAAAAGATAGCTGCACAAAAAAACATAAAAAAATATTCTTTTAATCAAAGCTAGCAATTCGGTTATAAGGAATCAAAAACGCTCTTTAAGGCTTCTGATCGTGAGACGTTCAAGAGTCATGAGATCTGTTCGTGTGGATACCATAGAGGCAGGAACGAAAAGTTGTTGCTTGTGACTTGACCTACGCAAAAAAAATCAGAGAAAACGTTAGGTAAAATTTTGAAACCCTAATCAGGCATCTCTCCGAATCGATCCTGGTGGAGGCCGAATGATTTAAATTCCGCTGCGTGTTTGTTTCGGTTTCCTTCAGCTGAAACTTGATATTCATGTTTGTTTGCAAAACATGAAAGAAGTGTGACGATGGGTGTGCTTGGCCCTGAGGGGTGCTGTACGTTGATGATGAAATTGTGTTGAATTAAATATGTAAGAGGTAATCTCCAAGTGATGTAGAGCATGTATAAAGATTTAATTAAATAAAGAAAGAAAAACCACGAAAAGATGACAAAGGAAAACTCATGAGCATGGGATAAAAAGAAGTGGCGTGAATGATAGCTACTGCCGATCAAAGTGTGACTGTGTAGTGGTGAAGTAATTTTATGGAATTTAAGGTATTTGATAGAATTTTTAAGTGAATAAAAGAAGTACATGAAATTAAGACTAATTGAAATAAATGAAAAAGCTTAGGAGTATGTTTCCATAAGAAAAGAGAAATAATGAGACCATAAGAAATTCACTTAAGCTGAATGGAATTGTTGGTGGAATTGAATGAAAGGAAAAGGAATGAATTTTAGTTGATAAAAGAAATACGAAAATTTTACGATTTATTGAATTTTCATAAATTATTGATTAAGGAAATTTGATAAATGGTGATTGGACAAGTGTAACATTTGGTTAAAGTCAAATTCACGATATTCTCATGCAGTTAATAAATAAAGCACATAAGTTAATTAAATTATGAATGAAATTAAAAGTGGAGAAGAATGAATTAATGTTGAAATAAATTGGACTACATTTCATTATATGAAATGTTGAATTTGATGGTGGATTTAGATGGTAGAAATTACGAGGAACCTACCGGCAGGTTTGAATTTAAATTTTAACACAAAAAGAAGTCATGTCATAAATCGGTAGAATTTATACTGCAAAAATATTTGCTGTGTCTAATATGGGTGCATTTAGATATGAACAATAGCTCAAAAATAAGTATTTAATGAGCTAACAATTTTAATGGAATTATCAGCAGCCCGGAAGAATCGGATTTCAAGTGGTGCGCAGTAAGAGTTCGGATATGCTACACAGGTAAGGGATGCATGTGCAACACTGTAAGGATATTCAGTATGCATGTTTTTAATTATGAAATATTTTATGAAAATATCGTGATGATTCTGTGGTTGGAAATTTGTGATGATGTATTGGCTGGAATTATAAACTGTATTTTTCATGCGGAAGGCTAGCCAATCGGCAGCCGTTATACTGTCGAAAAATTACCGAAAATTTCTAGAAAATTTCATAAAAATCATAATAAATGATTTTATTTCACGAGAAATGATTTTCAACCACGAAAATTGAGAAAATGAATATTTTTCATAAAAACATGAATAAAATGAAAGTGATTTTAAAATATTCATGTTTTCGAGAATGGTGATAATGAAATCACCGAAAATTCTCCTGATACGTAAATTACACGTAATACGAGATGGAAAATGAAAAGAAATAAAGTGAATATTTTTATATATATTTTAAATATTCACTAAATGATTTTATAACCTTTATGGTTTTAAATTATGAAATTATATATTTTTATAAATTCCATAAAGGTTATTTTATGATGAAAAATACGATTTTGAGACTATATGGCAACCTTATCATGCTGATATGTAATATTTGACATATGATATGTAATATGTGATATGTGATATGTAGTCCAGGCTGACACCTGATCAGTGATCCGTCGATGACAATTATAGACTATGGCCATAGATCTGACATAATGATTTTATACCCTTCGGGGTCTATAGCATGATATGAGTAATGACCCAGTGGACGGGCTGGGCATGCCTCAGTCTCCATATATGAAAATGTTTTGTATGATATGTGATATGTGAAATGAAATTGTTTTACATGATATGTGATAAATCAAACGAAAGTGATTTACAGCTTTTTACAAAATGCTTATTTCAGTACTGATTTTAGTACTACGAGTTGATTTTCATATGACATGTGATATGAATATGTAATATGTTTTCCAAAAAGGAAAGAGAAGGAAAATGAATATAATATTCTTATTTTAATTTTAAATTGAATATTAGATTTAAATGATGCATATTTTATATTGAAAGGATTTAATAGCTTATTTTTCTATTTAAAGTACTAAACTAATTATGATTGTACAGTAAAATATGAAAAGAGTTTAAATGAGAATGATGATGATTTAACTAATATTCTTTTCAAAGAATATATGAATTTTAGGTACTTTATTTAAATGCTTTATTTCATAAAAGCATTATTTTGAAAAAAAAATAAAAATGATATGAAATAAAAAGGAAAAGGATTTAAATTTCAAACGAAAAGAAATTTATTACTCCCTACAGTTGCTTCTAGGTTCCGGGACAAGATACGTATTTCAAAATACCTACCTTACTCCATCTAGATCCCTAGCTGACTGTAGTATCCTTCCTACATGTGTGCTTAGAGCCCCATAGGACAAATGAAAAAGTTTTTCAGCATATAAATAGCTGAGTATCAAGTGAGGCATATAATTCCCTTACTAAGCCGTGGTTTGCTCACCCCTTAATTTTAACATTTCAGGTTTTCGAAGACTGAAAGTCTGACACATAAAGGATTATGGTTGCGTATTTGGGGACGATGCGACAACTTGATTTATTTAATAAGGTATGATCATTTATTTTCTGTATTTAGACTCATCTACAGTACTACTTCCTTATGAATTAATATAGGGGATGTAATTCATATTATAATTTAATATGAAATTGTTTATATGTAAAAGAAAAAGTAAAGTATCGCAGACAGCCCAACCAAACAAGATGTATAGAATAAGGTGAAAAATAGGGTCACGGGCTGTGACAATTACTGTTATCTAGAAGGAATACTTTGAAAATTATCTCTTAACTAGAAATAATTACTGAACTGTTATCGAGTGATTTGGATATTTATAAACTACTGTACTGAAAAGATTGTTTACTATAACTACTGTTTTATCAATGTACTGTCACATGTTATGAAATTGGTGTACTAAAGTGATATAATGAAATGGTTTATACCATACTTATAATTACGAGAAAAGAGAAGGAAATTGTTTTGAAATAAAACAATTTAATTATTATTCTCTATAGTTGCTCTGGGTTTTTGGGACAAGACAGGTATTTCCAAATGCCTTCCATGCTCCATCTAGATTTCCCGGCCAACTATAGTATCCTTCCTTTATTGAGCTTAGTACACCGTTAGTAAAACAAATATTTTCCTGCATATAGTTTTCATTATATCAAGCAGCATACGACTCCTTTACTGAACATGTGGTTCGCTCACCCCTCACTTTCAAATCTTCCAGATTAATCACGAGGATTGTTTGATGGCTTCCTCAGTTAAATATAGCTGCGAGTATTTCATTGGGACAAAGAGCATTAAAATTTAAAGGTACAGTCACTTCTCTTATATATATTCAGACACTTGTATACAGTACTATATTATTGTAAAATAGAGACAAGGGATGTAATATATAAAAAAAAGTTTCATATTCTGAATTTACTAAATAAATAAATGTTTGCCTTTTATTACTATTACTGATCACGTGTTAAAGGCATAATAGACAGCCTAGCCGGTAAAAATGTGTCGAATATGAGTAAATATTGTGTAATAATGTACACTCGGACTGTTACATCAAGTACCTGACCTCTAACGATGATCCACACAAGCAACACACAAACCTTTAGTAAGGTTGAATTGCTTTGAATCTAGCTATGCTAATAGCTTGAGTTTCTTGAAACTCACTACAAATAAGAATCAAAAACATTTTTTTATCTTGCACAAAGATACAAGGTCGCAACAACTTTAGGGTTTTGTAAGGTTGCAGGGATGCTTTACAACAATTACCAAAACTCATAAGGATATCATACGGTATGCCAATTGTAAAGGACCTTCCTCTTCCTTTTTCCTAATGCAAAATCAAAAGGATTTTCAAGTTGATGTTGCCGCACCTTTGAAGTAATTCTTCTCTTTGGTGTCGCCAACTCTTAGCGTTTTATTCATTATTGGTGGCCAACCATAACAAGGGTATTCATAGGTTAAGGTTTTCCGATAGTTCCACTAGCTTTTGGGCTTAATTAGAATTATATTTTCATGCGGCTCGAGTGTTCATTAAACCATTTAATTGACTTGTGGTCCAAAACCCAATTAAGCTTTTTTTAATAGGATTGATCCAAATTTATGTGCTATTAATTAAAAGATGAGCCTTATAATCTAATTAAACCTTTGAATTAGATTTCCTTGACCAAATTTATTTTAGTCAATCCATTAATTTTTTAATTAAATATTAGACCAATGGATTTAATTATAACCATTAAATTAAATCTATTATTATTAAATGTGGGTTTTTAATTATTTAATTAAGCTATTTAATTAAATCTACTTGATTAAACACATTTAATTAAGTCCACATTCTTATAATTCTTTCTCAATTAGGCCAAAGGGAAAATTTCAAATTTTTGAATATTCAATCAATTTAATCCATATATTGCGCTTTGTGTATGACCCATTAGATTTCTAAACATGTTGGCAATGAATTTAAATTATCATCTAAATTCATAATTCATAAGTGGCACCCAGCAATACACCATGACCACTTAAATGTTAGAGAGGTCAAGATGGTTTGACCAATCTTTTAACATACTTAGTGCAATTCAATCCTTTCATCATAATATCTCAAAAATAACAAAAGTTTGGTTTAGTGTCTACTTTAAGTATATTTCCACATTTATACTCAAACTTCAAATATTAACTCCTTTCAATAAATACTTTGGCCAAAGACTTTCTGAGTTAATACAAGCTAAGATATGTAAGATATTATCATCTTAAGTTACTCGGGGTGATGAATCCTCACATTGACTACTTATCCATCTTCATATGCTTCAAACCATACCCAAAATCACCCATTTTAGGCATTTGGCAATCCAAACCCATAAGGATAAAATAAAAGTATGACGAAGCACATATAAGATGGCTCGGTATATCAAGTCAAATGATCACTTACACTATTGATACATGAGAGTATATTCCATAGACATTCAAGGGACACCACCATATGAAACTCCTATTTCGAGTTATGTTTAATGAACTTATTCTCTAGTAAGCATCCACACACTTTCATCATATATCTTTTCTATTTCAATTTATTGGACCGATACTTACTTTATAAGTAATGAGGCTTAAAATTTACCGCTCTTTGAGCACAGTTGGTGTGAGAGCTCATTATTTTACACTGTAGATGTACATTTATATGAACAAATTATCAATAAAGAAATTAGTGATATATTTTGAGGAATTAAATATATAAGAATAGTGTCTCTCACATAGAAAATTTTAATCCTAGATGAAAAATATAGGTATGGAAAATACTACATATAAAATGGTATAAAAAAATAAATTAATTAAATGGATATTGGAAATTTGGATTTGGACAAAACAGAAAAGTGTCGGTGGCATGAAGAAACAAATAATGTAAGAGGGATGGAAAGTCAAATGAGGAGGACGACATAAGGAAATAAAAGAAATAAAACAAACATGCTCCTTAGTTTAAGTAAGAATCACGTGGAACAAGAAAATTATTAAAAGGAAGTAAAGCTATAAATTACATACTAGGGTTGAATAGGTTAAGAAAGGAATAAGTTGGTATGAAATGAGGGCCACGTCAATCATGAAGAAAAAGGAAGAAGCTGTTGGTTTGGACAGCAACAAAGCAGAAAATAAACTCTGGTTGAAGAAGTTGTGATGAAGGTTAACTTTGGATGAGGTTACGTGAGCTAAGGGGGAGAATAAAAGAAAAGAAAAGAAGTGATTTTATTCAACAAAAAGGGCTGGAAGAAAGAACATAAAATTAGGCTTGTACAACCGAAAATAGAAATGAAGAATATGGCTGATGGTGCAGCTGAAAAAAGATGAAAAATAAGGGTGATTGAGCTGACTTTTGTTGACTTTTAAGTATAAAAATAACACAAAATTAATAGCCTAAAATTATAACATATAGGGTAGTGCTATAATGATCAAGTAAAAGCTAGAATAGATGAAGAAGAAGTGCTATACGTGGGAGAGAAGAAATGGAGGCAGTAAAGACAATCAGAATAAGGAACAAATGAGAGAAGTAAAGATTGATATCCCTTGACTTATACGTATGAATGCTAGGATTTTAACAACATAAGACATAATAGATATGACCATGATATAGAGACAAAAGGAAGCCAACGTGAACTGCAGAAAAGAGAAAAGAAAGAAGGCTCACGCTTGGCCAGTAAATAACAGGAAAGAAAGAAAATAAAAATGAAAGAGAGAGTTAGCTTTAGGTTGACAAAATGACATGATGAAGTACTTATGAAGTTAAACTATATATATGCATCATAAAGGAATAAAATTTCCTAACCTACATGTAGCCAACGTGAACTGGATT
Source organism: Heritiera fomes (assembly GCA_032173925.1). Classification (NCBI taxonomy): domain Eukaryota; kingdom Viridiplantae; phylum Streptophyta; class Magnoliopsida; order Malvales; family Malvaceae; genus Heritiera; species Heritiera fomes. The sequence continues at coordinate 6,678,008 of JAPDPM010000019.1, forward strand.
AAAGGGAAAGAAAGTTCACGTTTTGGGGTCAACAAATAGTAGGAAAATAAAAGGAAGAAATACTTACGCTGACCTAAGTGGATTGGAAAAATTAAGTGACATCATAGTTGAATATATACATATATATTATAGAGGAATAAGTCACCTAAGTCATTCAAGGTCATTCGGCCACAATGAGAAATTTTAAGAAATTATAATATTCTAAGTAATGAGAATTTAACTAAGAATTAGACAAGGAGGAAATTTAATACCAAAAATTAATTATATCAAATTTTGACTTGGTAGTTTAGAATTCGGAGAGATAAGAAGCATAAGGGTGCAACATAAGGCGTTGCTTTATAGTGTACTGAGGTAAGGAATGTAATTTCCATAAATTTTTGATAATTAGCTAAACGAATCTTATAATTTCTATGCATATTTTTTCATAATGTTTTAAGTAAAACAGTAAATAAATATGTTTTCCGAAAAGGTATCGGAGTGGCAAACCCCAGGCTAACTTAGACCCTAGCACGCCCTGTCCTTACTATTTTGTACCAAATGTATGATTTAAGAAGTTACAAAAATAAGTAAGATTTGAGACTAAGGCCTTTCTATAGTTTATATTATTGCTTGTCATGCTTACCAATTATGCATGTTTTCATCCTTTGTGGCATAAGTTTAGCCACGTCGTGCATGTCCTTGCCCACATTGTGTATGTTTCAATCCTTTGTGGGTATGTTAGTCCTTCGAGGTGTATGTTCGCTGTACGACTCTGATCAGGTCTATAGCCCATACCATGGCCATAGGTATTCCGTTCCTTCTTCGGAGGAAGAAGTAAGTGTGAAATCCCCAATTTCAGGAAATTCCTCCATAATTATAAGTATGTTAGCTTAAATGAAAAATAAGTAGATATGAGAATTATGAAGTATGAAGGATTTATGAAACATGGAAGAAATAATGAGATGAAAGATTAAATAGTCAAGGAAATTAAAGTGATGTTATAAGAATAATGGAAGTATGAGCAAAGAATTAATATCAGAAAATTAAGTGTAACTAAAGACAAGTGTTATATGGGAGAAAGAAAACCAATTAAATGAATATGAAGTTTAATATATGAATGATGTATGCATGATGTATGGAAGAAATAAGAAAGTTGATAGTCAATAAAATAAATGATTTATTAGGTTGATATCAGAAAAATATTAAGAGTATGAGACAAGAAATTAAATCAGAAATATTATTGGAGATTAAATGGATGAGTCATATGGAAGAGGAATTAAATGGACAAATGGTCTTGAGTCAAAAGGATAAAGTGGCTGAGATGAGATTATATTGGATAGGGAAGCATTAAATGAGGTTGCATGACTCACCAGCCCATCAGCCATCACCAACGTCAGCCAGTATTCCAGTCCTCTCCCTCTCGTTCGCTCCATTTCTCCATGTTTCCATAAGTTCCATTCCATAGCTACCTTGATAAACACCCTTGTTTAGTAACCAAATCGTTAAGTTTGTTAGACGAAAAACGATCATAGTCACTAGACGAGGCTATATCTGAAGTTTGGTGGATTGATTCCAAGTATTGGAGGAGATCTCAAAGTTTGAGATTTTGGTCACTAGCAAAAGGTAAGAGAAGAAGATGATTTAGTCAATTATGTTCATGGTATGGTGTTGTACTGAATTAGTATAACATGATTATGGCAAATTCTTAAAGGTTTGCTTTGATATGATGATTTCAGATTTGAAGAAGAAAAGGATTAGGGTTGGTGAACCAAGTGATTTCATGTTCTCGAAGGAATCGAGGTAAGGAATTTATGTAACGGACGTAAGGCGGTTATGTCCGCATGATTTATGATGTTTTTACATGTTTTGGAGAGAAGTATTAGTTGATTTTGTGCAGGAAAAGATGCATTTTCGAACTTGTCTCCTAGTACCAATTAGGCTAGGGGCAGCCGACTGCCATAATGGGGAGTCGACTGCCTAGAGACAACTAAAACGTCGTTTTCCGAAAACCGATGCAAACCAATCGACTGCTATGTAAGCCAGTGGACTGCTATTTTCCAGAAGCATTCTGTTTCAAACCAGTCGACTGCTATATGGGCCAGTCGACTGCTATATGGACCAGTCGACTGCTATTTCTTAAGAAGCATTCTGTTTGAAAACCAGTCGACTGCTATACGGACCAGTCGACTGCCCCCATGTATTTTCAAAGATGAAAATATCGAAATTTTAAATGAAAATAATTTTGATAAATGAAATTATGAAGCAGCAGCCGACTGCCCTATTAAGCCAGTCGACTGCCCTATTAAGCCAGTCGACTGCCCTGTTTTGAAAAGAGGTTTTCAAACCTATTTCAAGAAAGTATGAAATGTCATGGCAAAAAGGCCATATGACATATCTTTTGAGATTATGCACTATCATGTTTATAGTAGGGGCTCTGATCAAGTCCTGAAATGATGTAATGTATGTTATGGGCTGAGGAACTATAAGTCAGGCCTCAGTCGCTACAGAAGGACACCTGACTAGTGTTAACTGTAGCCACCCGCAGTTGGCCAATCTGTTTATATTTCATGTTCGGGTAAGGGAGGATTCCTAGCCCTATGGGGTACGCCACATGATAATGATGATGATGCAGTGCATAACTCCACAAAAGTACAAATAGTTTTATGTTATCAAAACTATATGTATATGCGATTTCTAAGAATAAAGAAATCGAAAGTACTTGATTTACTGGTACAAGAAGTTTTAAAAGAAGTATGTATGTATGTATGTATGTATGTAAATGATATTTGAAAGAAGTACTTGAAGTATGTTTTGAAGAAGTATACGAAACATGCTATGTTATAAAAGCATGTAAAGTATGTTTTAAAGTAAATTATGAAGTATGATGTTTTAAAGAAAGTATAAGAAGAAAGAAGTATGATGCATGTTTATATGTTTTAAAGAAAGTATGTTTGCTTAACCCATTTGAAAGAAATATGCATGGTTGCAAACAATGCATGAAATGAGTATACAATGTATACATGCTTTATAATGCTTTACATGACATTATAGAGCCAAGTAGGAAAAATGCATATAGAGGCATAGTACGCTCTTTTACATAATTTTCTTACTGAGCGTAAACTCACCCTTTTACGAACATTTTTCATACAGACTATCTGAAGTAATCCCTCGCTCTTGATAGAAGAGCCTACGAGTGGATCTTGAAAGTTTACCTTCGAAAGACGCTTCCCAAGTAATATAGAAGGTATACTTATGTAATTATGCAAAGTAAATTGTAATTCAGTTATGGTACAGTACAACTAACATTAATGTATATAAGATGTTGGGGATTTAAGTTAAGATGATGTATGAGATCCTGTGGAAATGGATGGTACATATATACATGTATCATTAGTCTGTTTTATTGAAATTAAATTATTCATATTAAGCTTAAGAAAGAAAAGTATGATTGACATTGACAAGCAAATCTAATCAAGTTAAGTGGAAATAGGAAAAAGTTAAGTGATAAGATGAAGTGACGGGGACGTCACAGAGTGGTATCAGAGCAGTTAGATTGAGGTTTGTCAGTGTCAATGAGTTAGAGTTAGAGTATATCCCCAAGTGTACTGTACTTGTCTGAATACATATACGATGTATAACTGTTTGAAGTTATACTAAATAGCTCATCTTTGTGATTTTATCGACAGAATGAGCTCAGGTAGAAGTGGTGTTGAGAAAGGAAGAGGAAGGGGTTATGTAGAACAGTCCCCAACATAGTCTCCTCAACCATCTCCACCGCATAGCCCGAACACTAGGTTAGCGAAGATAGAGAAGCATGTGGAGAATATGACCACTATGTTTACGCAGTTTATGGCGAACTTTCCAAATGTGGTCACAAGTGTACCATTCGCTATTCCTCTAGTACAGCCACCACCAGTACAGACGGAGTTACCCCCACCAGTCTCAGTTATTGAAAGGAGGAATCTTACAGCTTATTGCAGTATGACCTTAATTAAGGAATATAAAAAGCTGGATCCGCCTAAGTTTAAGGGGGATAAGAACACGTTGGCCGCAGTGAATTGGGTAAAGGCGGTCACTAGATCTTTCGAGTATATGCTATGTTCCGAAAAGGAAAAGGTGGGTTTGGCTGCGTATCTGTTAGTGGATGATGCAAAGTATTGGTGGCAGTCCACTCAGGCCTTTTTGGAAGCCCAGCATGTTGAGGTTACGTGGGATAGATTTTTAGAGTCCTTTACTGAGCAGTACATCCCACGCACCGATCAGACCAGGTTGAAGATTGAATTTTTGAAATTGACTCAGGGGACAATGTCAGTTAATCAATATGAGTCGAAGTTTATTTCTCTAAGCGGATTCGACCGAGAGACCATTAGGAGTGAAGGATATAAGATATACAGATTTATAGAAGGACTGAAATCTCCTATCAAATCCAAGTTGTATACTATGGGTATCACTACTTATAATGAGACAGTCTGTAAGGCTCAGTTATGTGAGCAGGACTATGAGTTTCACTATGATGATTTCCGAGCCCAAAGTAAAGGCAAAGAACCGATGAAGCGGAAGTCAAAAGGGAAAGCCTCTCATGACAGATATCCATCTGGGAGAAGTAAGCCATATGACAGAGCTTCGGTAGGTAAGCAAGTAAAGTATAATAAAATAATGATTATTTTAATTAAATGGTTATATGGAAATATATATTGAGTTGGGAGTATTATGATGATTATGGTACAGGGAATCCTAGAGCTATTGGGATCAAGATTAATGATGATAGATCCCGACATTCAGCTAGTAGTACTGTTAGCTCACCTAAGAGTACAAGACAAAGGTGTGAACATTGTAGAAAGTTCCACAGAGCACAGCCATGCCGGTTGGCAAGTGGCGCATGTTTCAAATGTGGTGAACAGGGACATATGATCAGGAATTGTCCCAAGAGGGACTTGAGGACATCCGAGGAATTTGAGGAGACCCCTCAACCACAACACAAAGCCACTACTAAAGAGAAGGGAAAGACACCTATTAATTATGATGTAAATGTTGAAGATGTCTAATGTAAAAGTATGTGGTATTATCTGACTCATTGTAAAGGAAGTTAATAGAAGGTATGTATGGTTATATGAAGGATTTTTGCTTACGATGTTGAGATAGTAAAGAAAAGTTCCGAACTTAATGAAATACAATAATTGATGAGAAATGATAGTTGAAATTCTGAAGTACTCTTTGGTATAAAGTTTTATGATATATAGTGATATGTGAAAGGAGTTTAAATAAGAATGATGATTGACTTTTATTAGTCTACTTTACTTAAATGTTTTATTCTATGAAAGCATTACTCTGAAAAGAATATGAATTAATATGAGAGATAGATTGTCTCAACAACGGTAGTTATTCCCTATAGTCGCTTCTAGGTTTTGGAACAAGACAGGTATTTCAAAGTACCTTCCTTACTCCATCCGGATCCCTAGCCGACTATAGTATCTTTCCTGGTTGATCCCTAGAGTACCATAGGGAAATGAGGACATTCATTCATTGGCATGTTTGATGCTATGAGAAGAAAATATTTTGGATATGAATTAGAAGAACTATGCTAATAGTTCAAAATGTGATCGATATATGGGTATTTAGAGAGCAAAAGTAAGAAATTATGGATAGCCATTGTGAATAAATTATGGCTATAATTCTGATTAAGATAGAAGAGATGACCCGAGTTTTCAAAGGATTGTGAAGGTGAAATTAGATCACCTAGGGAAAACCACTGTGGTGGTAAATGCTCTAAGCTGAAAGCATGAAGTAATAATGGTTTGTATGATGATAAGAAAGTATGATGTACTTGAGCAATTTACAAGTCTTAAGTTAAACGTTATGCCTTCAAAGTAAATCGGAATAATGGCTAGTATAATGATTAAGTCAGAATTGATGAACGAATCTGCTAAGTCAGCTCACTTCCTACCTAAGAAGTCTATGGACGCATTTAGCGCGTTGGCAGAAATGTAGGTGAAAGAATGTCATTAGACTAAGTGGAGTTCCAATGAGCAGTTTCATGTGATAGAGATTTCAGGTTCGATTCTCACTTTAAGGAGATTAGCAAGGAACCATGGGATCTCAGTTGAAAATTTTGCACAGCTTTTCATCCGTAGACTGATGAGCAGTCCGAGCGCATGATTTAGACGCTTGAGGACATGTAAAGAGCTGGTGCTATGTATTTTAAAGGCTCATGGGACGACCATCTGCCATTGACTGAGTTTACTTATGATAATAGCTATTATACAAGTATCGGGATGACACTGTATATAATACTATAAGAATAGGAAGTGTCAAGCTCCGAAGTGGTGGGAAGAAGTAGGTGAGTGAAAGTTATTAGCTTTTGAATTAATCGAGTAAGCATCTAAAGAGATTAAGTGAGTGGTCAAAGATTTAAGATAGCTCAGAATAGACAAAAAGGTTATACAAATGCTTGACAAAGACTAATTGATGTTTTGGTTGGAGACTCAGTAAATTGAAAGTTCTCTATCCAAAGGAATTATCAGAATTGGTCGACGAGGTAAGTTGAGCCTCGTTATATTGATCCAATTGAAGTTTTAGATCAAATTGGAGATATCACTAATAAATTGATGTTACCTTCAGAGTTATTGAGGATACGTAATGTTTGTATATGTCAATACTTCGAAAGTATAATCCAAAATTCATCTTATGTCATAAAAGATGAAACCTTAGAAGTTTAGAAAGACATAAGTCATGTGAGATAAGCCATCTGAGATTTTGGACAGAAAAGATAAGGTATAGAAGTCTAGGATGATTCCATTAGTTAAAGATTATTGAAAATACCACATCATGGAAAAGTTACATGAAGCTAAATAGCCTAATGAAGGAAGAGTATCCGGAACCATGTGAGACATGACCTGATTTGAATTTGGAGGACCAAATTCTCTAAGGTGGGGAGAATGTGAAATCCCCAATTTCAGGAAATTCCTCCATAATTATAAGTATGTTAGCTTAAATGAAAAATAAGTAGATATGAGAATTATGAAGTATAAAGGATGTATGAAACATGGAAGAAATAATGAGATGAAAGATTAAATAGTCAAGGAAATTAAAGTGATGTTATAAGAATAATGGAAGTATGAGCAAAGAATTAATATCAGAAAATTAAGCGTAACTAAAGACAAGTGTTATATGGGAGAAAGAAAACCAATTAAATGAATATGAAGTTTAATATATGAATGATGTATGCATGATGTATGGAAGAAATAAGAAAGTTGATAGTCAATAAAATAAATGATTTATTAGGTTGATATCAGAAAAATATTAAGAGTATGAGACAAGAAATTAAATCAAAAATATTATTGGAGATTAAATGGATGAGTCATATGGAAGAGGAATTAAATGGACAAATGGTCTTGAGTCAAAAGGATAAAGTGGCTGAGATGAGATTATATTGGATAGGGAAGCATTAAATGAGGTTGCATGACTCACCAGCCCATCAGCCATCACCAACGTCAGCCAGTATTCCAGCCCTCTCCCTCTCGTTCCCTCCATTTCTCCAAGTTTCCATAAGTTCCATTCCATAGCTACCTTGACAAACACCCTTGTTTAGTAACCAAATCGTTATGTTTGTTAGACGAAAAACGATCATAGTCACTAGACGAGGCTATATCTGAAGTTTGGTGGATTGATTCCAAGTATTGGAGGAGATCTCAAAGTTTGAGATTTTGGTCACTAGCAAAAGGTAAGAGAAGAAGATGATTTAATCAATTATGTTCATGGTATGGTGTTGTACTGAATTAGTATAACATGATTATGGCAAATTATTAAAGGTTTGCTTTGATATGATGATTTCAGATTTGAAGAAGAAAAGGATTAGGGTTGGTGAACCAAGTGATTTCATGTTCTCGAAGGAATCGAGGTAAGGAATTTATGTAACGGACGTAAGGCGGCTATGTCCGCATGATTTATGATGTTTTTACATGTTTTGGAGAGAAGTATTAGTTGATTTTGTGCAGGAAAAGATGCATTTTCGGACTTGTCTCCTAGTACCAATTAGGCTAGGGACAACCGACTGCCATAAAGGGGAGTCAACTGCCTAGAGACAACTAAAACGCCGTTTTCCGAAAACCGATGCAAACCAGTAGACTGCTATGTAAGCCAGTCGACTGCTATTTTCTAGAAGCATTCTGTTTCAAACCAGTCGACTGCTATATGGGCCAGTCGACTGCTATTTACCAAGTTGCATTCTATTTCAAAAACAGTCGACTGCTATATGGACCAGTCGACTGCTATTTCTTAAGAAGCATTCTATTTGAAAACCAGTCGATTGCTATACGGACCAGTCGACTGCCCCCATGTATTTTCAAAGATGAAAATATCGGAATTTTAAATGAAAATAATTTTGATAAATGAAATTATGAAGCAGCAGCCGACTGCCCTATTAAGCCAGTCGACTGCCCTGTTTTGAAAAGAGGTTTTCAAACCTATTTCAAGAAAGTATGAAATGTCATGGCAAAAAGGCCATATGACATATGTTTTGAGATTATGCACTATCATGTTTATAGTAGGGGCTCTGATCAAGTCCTGAAATGATGTAACGTATGTTATGGGCTGAGGAACCATAAGTCAAGCCTCAGTCGCTACAGAAGGACACCTGACTAGTGTTAACTGTAGCCACCCGCAGTTGGCCAATCTGTTTATATTTCATGTTCGGGTAAGGGAGGATTCCTGGCCCTATGGGGTACGCCACATGATAATGATGATGATGATGATGATGATGATGCAGTGCATAACTCCACAAAAGTACAAATAGTTTTATGTTATCAAAACTATATGTATATGCGATTTCTAAGAATAAAGAAATCGAAAGTACTTGATTTACTGGTACAAGAAGTTTTAAGAGAAGTATGTATGTATGTATGTATGTATGTATGCAAATGATATTTGAAAGAAGTACTTGAAGTATGTTTTGAAGAAGTATACGAAACATGCTATGTTATAAAAGCATGTAAAGTATGTTTTAAAGTAAATTATGAAGTATAATGTTTTAAAGAAAGTATAAGAAGAAAGAAGTATGATGCATGTTTATATGTTTTAAAGAAAGTATGTTTGCTTAAACCATTTGAAAGAAATATGCATGGTTGCAAACAATGCATGAAATGAGTATACAATGTATACATGCTTTATAATGCTTTACATGACATTATAGAGCCAAGTAGGAAAAATGCATATAGAGGCATAGTACGCTCTTTTACATAATTTTCTTACTGAGCGTAAACTCACCCTTTTACGAACATTTTTCATACAGACTATCTGAAGTAATCCCTCGCTCTCGATTGAAGAGCCTACGAGTGGATCTTGAAAGTTTACCTTCGAAAGACGCTTCCCAAGTAATATAGAAGGTATACTTATGTAATTATGCAAAGTAAATTGTAATTCAGTTATGGTACAGTACAACTAACATTAATGTATATAAGATGTTGGGGATTTAAGTTAAGATGATGTATGAGATCCTGTGGAAATGGATGGTACATATATACATGTATCATTAGTCTGTTTTATTGAAATTAAATTATTCATATTAAGCTTAAGAAAGAAAAGTATGATTGACATTGACAAGCAAATCTAATCAAGTTAAGTGGAAATAGGAAAAAGTTAAGTGATAAGATGAAGTGACGGGGACGTCACAGTAAGTGTCATGACCCACATACTGGCTATATGATTCTGCCTAGTCTCCAAGAACTGTATGACATGTTTTATTAATTTTGATATTAAATTTTTAAAGTAAGATGCATGTTTGATCAAGTATGAATTTTGATATATATGTATCAAAGAATTCATACAATGTTTGAAAGTATGAAATGCATTATTATGACAATTGTTTTCTGCATATATATAGATGCTATGACTATTTTAAATGCATTTCTTACGAGGCTTTCCAAAAAGCTCACCCTCCTACTCTACCAGATTATTTGCAGTGATCATCTCTTTGCCTGTTGCGCATATGATGTAGGCTGAGGGATACGTCTCTCCTCCGGCTAGTTTTTGTACTCACGTAAGGTATACTCATATTTTGATACCAGACATCCAGTATAGCACAGATATTTGTATATAAATAATACTTTTGGGATGTAATCGATATCATATGAATGTAAACGTTACTTTGAGGAATAAGTCAATATAATGTGAATGAAATATTTTATGAAAATATTATGATGTTTCTGTGGTTGGAAAAGTGTGATAAGGTACTGGCAGGAATGCAACCCAAGTAAGAAATTAAGATTAAATATATATATATATAATTTAGCCCAAAACTTTCACATTTTCGGGATGTGACAGTCTTTCTTGGTATCAGAGCAAGGGTTGTCTAATACTGTCAGTGTCGATAGTTAGGATAAGATTACATCCCAAGTATCTGTGCTTGTTTGGTTATAAAATTGAGTATATCTGTTAAAGTTTTGATTAAAACATAGGGTTTATGCGCAGGTATTTGATCACGCATTATGAGTGGGAGACGAGGTCACTCTCGGAGGCAGGCTCAACCACCTCTACCACCTACTCGTCAACCAGAGAGCCCAAATGCTAGAATAAGCAGGCTCGAACACAGCATGAAAGAGGGGTTTGACAGCATCGCTGCTATGTTTACTCAACATTTTGGAGCGAACACCTCAACTATAGGTGCTACAATGCCCACACCTACTTCACCACCTCCTCCTCCACAGGTTCCTTCGACACCCTCCGCTCCTGAACCTTCAGTCCCACTGCCTAGAGATGATAGAGATACAGGCAGATTAAGGGACTTCCTTAAGATGAATCCCCCAGAATTTAAGGGGATTAAGGATCCAGTTAAGGCCGAGGAGTGGTTATTAGAATTAGAACTAGCTTTCGATTACTTGGGGTGCACAGATGCTGAGAAAGTCAGTATGAGTTCTTATATGTTAAAAGGTCAGGCAGGACATTGGTGGAGAGTCACTAAGAGACAGTTGACTACTCAACATACAATGATTAGTTGGGATACTTTTCTGTCAGTCTTCAGGACTCAATATGTCCCCCGTACTTCTCAGAAGAAAATGTAGACAGATTTTTTGAATTTAGAATAAGGCAGTATGACGGTTGATGAGTATGAGAATAAATTTACGATGCTGATGAGATATGACCCCGAGACAATCAAAGATCAAGAGCGTCGTACCGAGAGGTTTTTGTCTGGACTGAGACCAGCCATCCGAGACAGATTATTAGGGTTTCGTATTACTGAGTTTGAGGATGCTCTCGGACGGGCTCAGCATATCGAGAGGGGTCTCGATGTTACACAGGCACAGTATGGATTCAGAAATAAGAGTAAAGGTAAAGATAAGAGGGCAGATAGTTTCCGATTGGAGCAAAGGTGGAGTTTAAATTAAGAGGTCGAGGACAGATGAGTCTCGAGTAAGGACTGGCAAGCCCAAGACTTCTACTGATACAGTAGAGATCAATAGAGGCTCCCAGAAGGTTTTAAAACGGTGCAGAGACTATGGTAAGACACATTGTGGGCCATGCCACTAGATCACAGGAAATTGTTTTAAGTGTGGGGAAAAAGGTCATTTGATAAGGGATTGCCACGAATGCAAGATAAGACCCACAGCCTCAGGAGCCACTATGACAGCAGCCAGAGACACGGGCTCCACAGGGACAAGCCCCACAGGGACAAGCCCCACAAAAACGAGTTACAGGAGCTGAGAAGGGTAAGAAGCCTGTTACTCAAGGGCGTGTATTTACTTTAGATAGGGAGACTGCCGATAACTCTTTCACGATCGTTAGAGGTAATCTTCTTGTCTGTAATCATGAGGCGCATGTTTTATTTGACCCAGGGTCCACGCACTTATTTATATCACCACAGTTTGCACACAATCTTCATTTACGAACTGAGCCTCTAAGTCACCTATTGCATAGTTGCACACCCATGAATGATTCTCAAATGACAAATATGGTGTGTAGGAACTGTGAAATTAAGATTGGAAATAGGGTAATGTTAGCAGATCTAGTTTTGTTAAACATGCATAGTTTCGATATAATTTTAGGCATGGATTGGTTAGAAATCAATCGTGCAAGTCTAGATTGCTACACTAAGACCATAACCTTCTCTTTACTTGACAAATTTGATGTATGTTTCACTGTTAAGAAATAAAGTATATGATGTTATGTTCGATGAAGTTATATAATGTTTATATATTTGAAATTTCAAATAAATTTATTCGTGTGAAGGTTATATTGCCTTTATCTCCGATACGAGTCGGGAATCTCCACGTATATCAGATATACCAGTGGTATGTGAGTTTTCTGATGTATTTCTGGATGAATTACCAGGATTACCATTAGAAAGAGAGCTGGAGTTCACTATTGATTTAGTGCCGGATACTCAACCTATCTCTAAACCTCCCTACCGGGTGGCACTAGTTGAATTAGAAGAATTAAAGAAACAGTTACAAGAGTTGCTTGACAAGGGTTTTATTAGACCAAGTGTGTCTCCCTGGGGTGCTCCGGTACTGTTTGTGACAAAGAAAGATGGTAGTCTCCGGTTATGCATCGACTATAGGTTACTAAATAAGGATACAATTAAGAATAAGTACCCCCTGCCAAGAATAGATGATTTGTTTGATCAACTGAAAGGGGCTTCAGTGTTTTCTAAGATTGATCTGCGATCAGGCTATCATCAGTTGAGAATTAAGAAGGAAGATGTATTGAAAACGACCTTTAGAACCCGATATGGCCATTTCGAGTTTTTGGTGATGCCTTTTGGCTTGAGTAATGCCCTTGCCGCATTTATGAATCTGATGAATGATGTGTTTTGGGAGTATCTGGATAAATTTGTGATTATTTTTATAGATGATATTCTAGTATATTCTAAGTCCCAAGAGGAGCACGAGCAGCATCTGAGGATTATGCTCCAGACTCTCCGAGATAAGCAGCTTTATGGGAAGCTTAGTAAGTGTGAAGTTTGGTTGGATAGGATAATTTTCCTTGGCCATGTAGTATCTAAGGACGGGGTGTCAGTTGATCCGTCCAAAGTTAAGGCAGTACTCCAGTGGGAGAGGCCGAAGACAGTGACTGAGATTCAGAGTTTCTTGGGATTAGCAGGGTACTATCAGGGGATTGTGGAGAGTTTTTCTCGGATTGCAGCTCCGTTGACTAAGCTTACACACAAAGGAGTTCCATTTGAATCGTCAAGTCAGCGTGAGCAGTGTTTTCAGGAGCTCAAGCAAAGATTAACTACAGCACCAATCCTAACCATTTCGAGTGGATCTGGAGGCTTCATTGTATACAGTGATGCTTCTAGTCAGGGTTTAGGTTGTGTGCTAATGCAACATGGTAGAGTAGTCGCGTATGGTTCACGCCAGCTTAGAGACCATGAGCGCAACTACCCTACGCATGATTTAGAGTTAGCCGCAGTCGTTTTTGCCCTAAAGATATGGCGACATTATCTGTATAGTGAGAAGTTCCAGAGCTTCACTGACCATAAGAGTTTGAAGTATCTATTCAATCAGAAGGAACTTAACATGAGGCAGAGACGTTGGATAGAGCTTCTTAAGGATTATGACTATGAGATTCAGTACCATCCGGGCAAGGCGAACGTAGTTGCAGATGCTCTAAGCAGAAAGAGTATGGTTTCTGTTATGATGGTTAGAGAATGAGAGTTGATGGAGCAGTTCGTCGAGCTCAATGTCAGTGTTGAAACAGTAGATGTCGGGTTTATGGCTAGCTTTCAAATTGAGCCAAGTATCTTAGATCAGATTCGGTCAGGGCAGAGAAATGATCAGAGGCTATTGGACATGGTTAGCCAAGCAGAGCAAGAATTGCAGTCAGAATTTACGGTCAGTGATGATAGGCTATTGAGATTTAAGGGCCGTATATGTGTTCTAAATGATGATACCCTAAGACAAAGGATTTTAAAAGAGTCTCATTGTTCTCGTTACACTATGCACCCAGGCAATACTAAGATGTACCATGACTTGTGTAAGGTGTATTAGTGGATTGGAATGAAACGAGATGTAGCAGAGTTTGTGGCCAATGTTTGACCTGTCAGCAGATAAAGGCTGAGCACCAGAAGCCAGCAGGACTACTTAAGTCTTTACCGGTGCCTACATGGAAATGGGAGCACATTACGATGGATTTCATTATGGGCTTACCGAGAACCTAGAGAGGTCATGATGCGATCTAGGTTATTGTGGATAGATTGACTAAGAGCGCCCATTTTCTTGCCATTAAGAGCACAGATTCACTAAGTACATTGGCAGACTTGTATGTTAGCGAGATTGCTCGATTACATGGGGCTCCCATGAGCATCACTTCTGATAGAGATTCCAGGTTCACCTCTTGATTTTGGACTCATTTTCAGGTAGCCATCGGATCTTAATTACATTTGAGCACCGCCTACCATCCTCAGATAGATGGTCAGTTCGAGCGGACTATTCAGTCCTTAGAGGATATGTTGAGGGCGTGTGCACTAGATTTTAAGGGTTCATGGGATGATCACTTGCCTCTGGCAGAGTTTGCCTATAATAATAGTTATCATGCCAGCATCGGGATGGCACCATACGAGGCTCTATATGGTAGGAGATGTAGATCCCCAGTGGCTTGGGAAGAAGTGGGTGATCGTAAGATTTTAGCCCCTGATCTTGTTAAAGAGGCAACTAAGAGTGTTCGGATTATTTGTGATAGACTCAAGGTTGCCCAAAGTAGACAGAAAAGTTATGCTGATGTACGTAGACGGCCACTTGAGTTTCAGGTTAGGGACTCTGTATTTGTGAAAGTATCTCCGAGCAAGGGTATCATGCGCTTCGGAAAGAAAGGAAAGTTGAGTCCTCGTTTCATTGGTTCATTTGAGATACTGGAGAAAGTTGGGGATGTTGCTTACCGGTTAGCTTTACCACCATAGCTTTATGGGATACATAACGTCTTCCATGTCTCTATGTTAAGGAAATATCATCCGGATCCCTCCCATGTTATCGAGCACACACCATTGGATATTCAGGGAGATATAAGCTATGTTGAGTAGCCAATTCGGATTCTTGACAGAAAAGAAAGGGTACTTCGATCTAAAACTATTCCATTGGTTAAGATTCTCTGGCAGCACCACACAACAGAAGAAGCTACGTGGGAGCTAGAGAGCCTTATGAGAGAAAAGTACACGCACTTGTTTGATGGACCAGCTTGAAGTTGGAGGACCAAATTCTTATAAGGTGAGGAGAATGTGAGAGCTCATTATTTTACAGTGTAGATGTACATTTATATGAACAAATTATCAATAAAGAAATTAGTTATAATATTTTGAGGAATTAAATATATAAGAATAGTGTCTCTCACATAGAAAATTTTAATCCTAGATGAAAAATATATGTATGGAAAATACTACATACAAAATGGTATAAAAAATAAATTAATTAAATGGATATTGGAAATTTGGATTTGGACAAAACAGAAAAGTGTTGGTGGCATGAAGAAACAAATAATGTAAGAGGGATGGAAAGTCAAATGAGGAGGACGGCATAAGGAAATAAAAGAAATAAAACAAACATGCTCCTTAGTTTAAGTAAGAATCACGTGGAACAAGAAAAATATTAAAAGGAAGTAAAGCTATAAGTTACATACTAGCGTTGAATAGGCTAAGAAAGGAATAAGTTGGTATGAAATGAGGGCCACGTGAATCATGAAGAAAAAGGAAGAAGCTGTTGGTTTGGACAGCAACAAAGCAGAAAATAAATTCTGGTTGAAGAAGTTGTGATGAAGGTTAACTTTGGATGAGGTTACGTGAGCTAAGGGGGAGAATAAAAGAAAAGAAAAGAAGTGATTTTAGTCAACAAAAAGGGCTGGAAGAAAGAACATAAAATTAGGCTTGTACAACCGAAAATAGAAATGAAGAATATGGCTGATGGCGCAGCCGAAAAAAGATGAAAAATAAGGGTGATTGAGCTGTTTGTTGACTTTTAAGTGTAAAAATAACACAAAATTAATAGCCTAAAACTATAACATATAGGGTAGTGCTATAATGATCAAGTAAAAGCTAGAATAGATGAAGAAGAAGTGCTGTAAGTGGGAGAGAAGAAATGGAGGCAGTAAAGACAATTAGAATAAGGAACAAATGAGAGAAGTAAAGATTGATATCCCTTGACTTATACGTGTGAATGCTAGGATTTTAACAACCTAATACATAATAGAGACAAAAGGAAGCCAACGTGAACTGCAGAAAATAGAAAAGAAAGGAGGCTCACGCTTGGCCAGTAAATAACAGGAAAGAAAGAAAATAAAAATGAAAGAGAGAGTTAGCTTTAGGTTGACAAAATGACATGATGAAGTACTTATGAAGTTAAACTATATATATGCATCATAAAGGAATAAAATTTCCTAACCTACATGCAGCCAACGTGAACTGGATTAAAGGGAAAGAAAGTTCACGTTTTGGGGTCAACAAATAGTAGGAAAATAAAAGGAAGAAATACTTACGCTGACCTAAGTGGATTGGAAAAATTAAGTGACATCATAGTTGAATATATATATATATATATTATAGAGGAATAAGTCACCTAAGTTATTCAAGGTCATTCGGCCACAATGAGAAATTTTAAGAAATTATTATATTCTAAGTAATGAGAATTTAACTAAGAATTAGACAAGGAGGAAATTTAATACCGAAAATTAATTATATCAAATTTTGACTTGGCAGTTTATAATTCGGAGAGATAAGAAGCATAAGGGTGCAACATAAGGCGTTGCTCTACAGTGTACTGAGGTAAGGGATGTAATTTAAAATTGTGATGGTGTCCCTTACTTTCATCGGAAATTTTAAAGAAATGTTTGAAGCATGAATTTTGTTTCGATGTTAATTTCCGTAAATTTTTTATAATTAGCTAAACGAATCTTATAATTTCTATGCATATTTTTCCATAATGTTTTAAGTAAAACAGTAAATAAATATGTTTTCCGAAAATGTATCGGAGCGGAAAACCCCAGGCTAACTTAGACCCTGGCACGCCCGGTCCTTACTATTTTGTACCAAATGTATGATTTAAGAAGTTACAAAAATAAGTAAGATTTGAGACTAAGGCCTTTCTATAGTTTATGTTATTGCCTGTCATGCTTGCCACATTGTGCATGTTTTCATCCCTTGTGGCATAAGTTTAGCCACGTCGTGCATGTCCTTGCCCACATTGTGTATGTTTCCATCCTTTGTGGGTATGTTGGTCCTTCGTGGTGTATGTTCGCTGTACGACTCTGATCAGGTCTACAGCTCATACCATGGCCATAGGTATTCCGTTCCCTTTTCGGAGGAAGAAGTAAGTGTTATGACCCGCATACTGGCTATATGATTCTGCTTAGTCTCCAAGAACTGTATGACATGTTTTATTAATTTTGATATTAAATTTTTAAAGTAAGATGCATGTTTGATCAAGTATGAATTTTGATATATATGTATTAAAGATCTCATACAATGTTTGAAAGTATGAAATGCATTATTATGGCAATTGTTTTCTGCATATATATAGATGCTATGAATATTTTAAATGCATTTCTTACGGGGCTTTCCAAAAAGCTCACCCCCTACTCTACCAGATTATTTGCAGTGATCATCTCTTTGCCTGTTGCGCATATGATGTAGGCTGAGGGATACGTCTCTCCTCCAGCTAATTTTTGTACTCACGTAAGGTATACTCATATTTTGATACCAGACATCTAGTATAGCAC
The DNA here is from genome assembly GCA_032173925.1 of Heritiera fomes. Classification (NCBI taxonomy): domain Eukaryota; kingdom Viridiplantae; phylum Streptophyta; class Magnoliopsida; order Malvales; family Malvaceae; genus Heritiera; species Heritiera fomes. The sequence continues at coordinate 6,695,681 of JAPDPM010000019.1, forward strand.
AGATATTTGTATATAAATAATACTTTTGGGATTTAATCGATACCGTATGAATGTAAACATTACTTTGAGGAATAAGTCAATATAATGTGAATGAAATATTTTATGAAAATATTATGATATTTATGTGGTTGGAAAAGTGTGATGAGGTACTGGCAGGAATGCAACCCAAGTAAGAAATTAAGATTAAATATATATATATATATATATAAAATTTAGCCCAAAACTTCCACATTTTCGGGATGTGACAGTTGGCATCTTGTCTCCACAATGTAATTACCAGGAACAATTTTTAGAAACTAAACTTTTATGCATAAAGATTCTCATGATTGTAATTACATTACAAATCCCTTCAAAGCTTTTGTTATTTTATAGGCTTCACTTCATCTTGTAGTCATTATATCTTAGCATAATCGACTAAGACGATGAAAGAAAACTTTTCATGTCACTTCCCTAGGTGAACATGTTTTCCTATGGTATCATATCTATCACCAAGTGAGTTGGTCAGGGGATACACGAATACTAAGGGGCGTTGGCAACGTAATGTTCAAGAGACTATCAATTTACATCATTAACGTGTTGATTTGCTTTCATTGTTGTGGACATGCAACTTTGAGAGCTTAATGATTGATTTAAAGAGATAAATACTGAATTGCGTCTTTGTTTGGCTAGCTTAAATCCAGGCAACTCCTTCTTTACATTTAATAAGGGAAGATTGATTCAGTTTGCTAAGTTTTATCCAAATGAATTTGCTTTGACTAATTTGATGATGCTTTATAATCGGTTGGAAACATATTTATTGATACAAAAAGAAGTGATGAATTTTCCAATTTGAAAGGAATTGGTAGCCTTCCAAAGAAGTTTATTGAGATTAAAAACATATTGTTTATCCACCGATTTATTTACATATCAAGCACTCTAATTTTTCCCATAGCCACAGCAACGATTGAGAGATTATTTTACGCAACAAACATATAAAAGAATCTACTGAGGAATCGAATAGGAGATGCTTAGATGAATGATTTCTTAGTGACTTACATTGAAAAATATGTATTTAATGACATTGACAATGAGTTGAACATTCAACGATTTCAACGTATGACATCTGGTGTGGATAGTTATAACATGTGAGTTTTATTTATCTTATCTTGTTATTGTTTAATCAATATTAGTATATGGATATTGTTTTCATACAAAATTTTTTATATAAACTTAACACACATGCTTAAATCCATTGATAGGGTACTTCGCTCCGCCACTATTACTTATTAATGATTGACATCTTATTAACAGATTGTATATAAAATTTATATATTATAAATACATCAAATATAAATTATTATTATTATTATTATTATTATTATTATTATTATTATTTGTGCCATGTACAGGGTCTAAAAGGCTGTGTGAAAAGAAAATAATTCACGCCAACTTTTGCAAATTGGCCATTTGACTGTTTGACTTTGCTCGATGCTATAATAAGTAGTATAAAAGTAACAAAAATTTAATCACAGAATTCAATAAAGTATTATCAATTTTGTAATCAAGAAAAAAAGAATGTTATCAATTTGGATAAAAGTTGTCAAATTTATTTGAATTTTGAAGTCTGCTTGAAATATTGAACAAGGCAATCAATTTCCAAGGTCTCCGTTGAGGAAAAAAAAATCAGATTTTTTAGTTTTATAATTTTATTACTCAAAAAATAATAAATAGATTGCTGAAAATCCAAAGTATGTACCTTGCTTTTTTGATCAAATCAAATAAAAATTTGTCGTAATCTTGAAAGCCCCCAAAACGACAGGTATTTCTACAGCAAAAGAGACATTGCGCGTCCCAAAAGCGAGTGAACAACAGAAGAATTCCACCCAACTTTTAATTTTCTTTTTTTTTGATGAAAACTTTTTATTTTCTTTTCTCCTTCAGAAACCAGAAACTGTTAAACAAGGTTCCAGCATTCTTTCGGTAACACCTTTTAGCCTAGGTCTGTTCTTTCTATAAATATATAAATAAATTCTATCAAATAAATAAATAAATAATCTTTCTTTCAAAAATTTTCAACCCCACCACCGAAGATATCCCCCGACTCTATTCCTTTTTCACCTTCTCAGTAATCAGTTCTAGTATTTAGCAACACGCGCCCCTACTGCGTTTGATGCCTTTTAAATGCCTATACAAAGATGCTAGACTAAATGCAACCCGCAGTCGTTTTCTGGTGGTGACAGATGTGGGCCCACCGTGATTATTTGCTATACTTCCACGCGCAGTTACGCGCGTGATACTATCTATTTCCAGTTCTACCCAACCAAAAAGAGTTTCTGTTCTCATCTGTCAAACACAAACACGCTTCCTTCCCCTCCCTTATTTTACGGTCTCCATTTTATTCCCTTCCAAATCCCACCTTCTCCGAATCTCTCTTTTCTTTTTCTTTTTCCTTAGTTTGAAATTTCCATACTTTCTTTAATTTTTATAGGATTTTGCGTTTAGTAATGACAGCACCAAACATGGCAACGATCACAGCATCTTTGGAGAGGTCATTACAAAACTGTTCTTTGAACCATGAAACAAGCAGCAGCAACAGCGGAGGTGGCGCCGAAGAGGGAATAATACGGAGGCCTTCGACATCGGATGATAACAACCTTCCCAACGCCGTTTCTGACACTTGCTTGGAGCTCAACTCTCATCTCTCTCTTCCTTACCACTGGGAACAGTGCCTTGATCTGAAGGTTCGTTCTTTCTTTGTTTTCTTTTTGTTATTGTACTTTTTTTAATTCCATCTGTCTTTTTGAAATGGTTACAACAGTGTTTAGTCCTTTTCCTGTTTCAGACGCAATTAATGCGAAGCCCATGGCAGATCTTGATGTTTCCCTTGTTGTGTATATTTTGGATTTTGTTCTTTGATGGCTTTTTCTTCACTGTTCTTGTATTTATTGCTTCTCCGATGGTCTCCCTTTCTCCCACACACATGCTAGGCATAGGGTTTCAGACAAACCCTAAAAAAGGAAAAACCTTCCTTTGGTTTTCTCTTTTCCTTTTCTTTCGCCTCTTTTTCCTTATGGTTGTGAGGGTTAGAAACTTAGAATTGCAAAAGAAGGGAACACCTTTAGCACTTGAAACCCAGATGGACTGCATTCATTATTGGATCAAAAGGATTAATTACTACTTTCTTTTTTCTCTGGAAGGAATGAATTGTGATAAATCAGAAAGGAAAGTGACGAGTTAACGTTTAAGGGATCATTGATTGCAATTTGGCGAAGTTAATGCGATGTCTTTATTGAATTTTTGTCCAAAACGAAATTGAAAAGTGGTAAAAAGATTCATTTCTATGTTGACCTGATTCATATGATTGCAGTATATCTTTGAGGGTAGCACATTATAGCTATGCAGCTAGTTTTCACACTCTAGAACGTGAGAGATTTTTTGTACTTTGTTGTGGTTTATCTGACAGACAGGGGAGATTTACTACATGAACTGGAGAAGCGGAAAGAAAGCAAGGGAGGATCCAAGGACAGCAGCTGATCACAGCGGAGATTTCTACTCAGAAGAAGAGAAAGAAGACGATGATGATAGCTCGTATGATAGCGAGGAGTCATCGTCGGAGTCATCTCCTTCTTCGAGAAAGAGGGCACATTACAGCAACAAAAACAGCCGCAGTCGGGTCGAGAAAGACAAAGACAATGTCTTGGTTGTGGCTGGATGCAAGAGCTGTCTTATGTATTTCATGGTCCCTAAGCAAGTTGAAGATTGCCCCAAATGTAATATTGGTCAACTTCTTCACTTTGATCGATCCGAAAGTAGCTCTTCATGAACCAGATTTGTCTTTTCTTCCCCCTTGTTTCCTCTCTTTTCCAATCTTCCCAATTAACTTTTCTTTTTCAATTTCTTTTCTTTTCTTCTTTATGATTTTTTTTTGAAAGATTTTGAGCGTGGAATGATGATAAGTTTATTAGGCAAAATGAATTAGTAGTTCAACCTGTGATCCTTCCTCCTCATTTCTTTTTTTCTCCCTTTGTGTTTTGCGTTTGGTTTGGGCTCCATTAAAGTCCCAGTCAAAGATGAGTCGTATGCAGCCCGTGGCTGTGACCAGGTCATTGGTAAAAGAATAATATTGGTGATGAATCTGACGTGTGGCTTTTATTCGCCTTAATTTTTTTTTTTCTAGACATTCATTATTTTCAATACACCCCTAGCCAAACTAGCTAATTTGTCTGAATTTCAGAGTTGTATTAACATAGCACATCAGTACATGTAATTTATGACAGATGTGCTTTCCCGACCAATTTTCCTTCTTTCTTAAGAATGTTACTTTTTGAAAGTTCAATCTAATATAGTCAGCCCATGTTTGGTGCATTGAAGAGCCAAAAAAATTTATTAAGTAAGGTTTCATTCAAATATATTAAATTATTAAAAAAATCAGCACTACTGATAGTAATGATAATAAAAAGTAAAATATTTGTATCTAATTATAATTGTTAAAAACTTTTCAATTGACTTTAATATAGTTTATATTTTCAAAACACTTACCAACCCATTTTCATTTCACAAGCTCCTACAACCTCAAATGACCAAAAAAATACTCGAGCTAGCCAAAATGTAACTATAAACCCTATATCAATGGCATATGTTGATTTGTTCCCAAAGTTGGTAAGTGGACCTTATCGCTCTTATTTATATAGAGCCCTCGAGGCCTCCCTACCCAAAATGGTATGACCCCAATGCAAAGTATGCTTATCGTAATGACAATATTGATCACTCTATTGAGAATTGTATGGGCTTGAAGAGGAAAATCCAAGTACTCATCAAGGCTGGAATTTTGAGTTTTGGGGCAAAGGTTGATCCAAATGTAAATGATAATCCTCTATCAAATTAGACAAAGGGTAGCAGTTAATGCTGTGGAAGAAAGTGGATGATATTGATCGATTCACCTAATTTGAAGTTAATGGTTATTTCTAAGTTTCTTATTTTTTTTTTCATTCATCTTAGGACATTTCAGTTTCTTAGGTAATATAGGAGTGCCTAAGCTCAAAAGGCATTGAGAATTTTTTTATGTATTGGGCCAACTTTCATTCATTTTTATTTTCAATAAAGGATTAGTACAATTCATTTTTCTCAATTCCTCATTCCAATCATGTTCTTCTGTGACAAAACACCAATACACATATTTTTTACATTATTACCAAGCTTGAAAGTATCCAAATAATGAATATGATAATAATGATGACAACAGATATAAAGTTTGAAAAAAAAAAAACTACTTTGTTTGGTGAAATAGATTTCTAGTTTGCCAAGATTGTCCAAGCAAGAAAAGAATAGAAAGAAAATTTGTTTGAAATCTTCACTTATTGGATGTTACAAGTAAAGGTAAATCTCTTACATGAAATTTTTAAGAAGTTAGTCTTTATTCAATGAGTGATCTTTAATGAGAGTATTTATATTTGAGATGAGAAATGTCCTTCTTTCACTACCCATTAAGCGTGAGTAAAATTATCTATTGATTATCCTTTTTGAGCATATTTTATTTTTTCTAATATAACCCACCAAGGATTACCCTTCGCACTGGGGAGCAATGAAAACGGAAAATAAAGGATCAGTGGGGCAAATTGAAAATATTTGAAGGCAAAGTAAAGAAAAAAAAAGAAATACCCATTTTGTATGGAAAAAGAATGAAAAGACAAAAAAAGAAAGAGGGTTTGAAATCAAGAACTGGAAACCCTAGTCATGTTTGGGAAAAAAAAGAAAGAAAGAAAGAAAGAAAAAGAAGAAAAGAAATAGGCAAAATTCAAAAACGATTTGAATGATGGGAAATGATCCTTGGTATGATGAACCTTGAAATACTTATTTTGGACCTATTTTATCATTTCTTTCATGAACCTTCACCGAGCTTAAATTACGTGCCTCAAAAGTCTATTTTGATCAAATATAAGTACTTGCATTGATGAATCATGTGTTAAAGAAGTATATACTTACACAATGAGAAGATGATCCTTTAGATGAAATTAGAAGAAAGCAGATCATGATAAGTAAAAAGATTTAGCCTAGATGGAACTAATGGGCTTCCAAAGAATTTCTCTTAGATCTATGTGAGCATTAAATTGGGTGAAGAAATATATGCTATTGGGACATGAATTGAAATAAAAAACAGACAAAAGAAATTTCATTAAGGACAGTGAAGTTGAAAAAAAAGAAATAAAAGGAATGAAAATTGAAAAAAAAAAGAAAAGAAAAAGAGGAAGAAGCAAAACTCAAAGGAGGATTCAGATCGAAAACCCCAAAAAGGCGATTTGGATTAATGGAGTGCATCTAAGTTGAAAACTTGAAAAGGCGACTTAGATACGAGAAAAATTGGATGTCAACGATACTAGGGCAATGGGATGTTTTGATAAACTCAACATGTGTCACACCCCGGAAACGTGGAAGTTTTGGGCTAAATTTTTTTTATATATATATTTAATCTTAATTTCTTACTTGGGTTGCATTCCTGCCAGTACCTCGTCACACTTTTTCCAACCACAGAAACATCATAATATTTTCATAAAATATTTCATTCACATTATATTGACTTATTCCTCAAAGTAACGTTTACATTCATACGATATCGATTACATCCCAAAAGTATTATTTATATACAAATATCTGTGCTATACAGGATGTCTGGTATCAAAATATGAGTATACCTTACGTGAGTACAAAAACTAGCCGGAGGAGAGACGTATCCCTCAGCCTACGTCATATGCGCAACAGGCAAAGAGATGATCACTGCAAATAATCTGTAAGGTAGGGGGTGAGCTTTTTGGAAAGCCCTGTAAGAAATGCATTTAAAATAGTCATAGCATCAATATATGCGGAAAACAAATGCCATAATAATGCGTCTCATACTTTAAAACATTGTATAAATTCTTTAATACATATATCAAAAATTCATACTTGTTCAAACATGCATCATACTTTAGAAATTTAATATCAAAATTAATAAAATTAATAAAACTTATCATACAGTTCTTGGAGACTAGGCAGAATCATATAGCCAGTATGCGGGTCATGACACTTACTTCATCCTCCGAAGAGGGAACGAAATACCTATGGCCATGGTATGGGCTGTAAACCTGATCAGGGTCGTACAGCGAACATGCACCACGAAGGACCAACATACCCACAAAGGATGGAAACATGCACAATGTGGGCGAGAACATGCACGACGTGGGCTAAACATATGCCACAAGGGATGGAAACATGTACAATGTGGCAAGCATGACAGACAATAACATAAACTATAGAAAGGCCTTAATCTCAAATCTTACTTACTTTTGTAACTTCTTAAATCATACATTTGGTACAAAATAGTAAGAACCGGGTGTGCTAGGATCTAAGTTAGCCTGGGGTTTGCCACTCCGATACCTTTTTGGGAAAACATATTTATTTACTGTCATACTTAAAACATTATGGAAAAATATGTATAGAAGTTATAAGGTTCGTTTAGCTAATTAATAAAAATTATGGAAATTAACTTCGGAACAATATTCATGCTTCAAACATTCCTTTATAATTTGAGATGAAAGTAAAGGACACCATCACAACTTTAAATTACATCCCTTACCTCAGTACACTGTAGAGCAATGCCTTAAGTTGTATCCTTATGCTTCTTATCTCTCCGAATTATAAACTGCCAAGTCAAAATTTGATATAATTAATTTTCGGTATAAAATTCCCTCCTTGTCTAATTCTTAGTTAAATTCTCATTACTTAGAATATTAGAATTTCTTAAAATTTCTTATGCTAATGAATATTTTATTCCTTTTCCATTTTTTGGTTTTGACATTTTTCCTCCTCTCAACATTAAAGTCATCCTCCCCTTTTTGATGACCAACTCCATTCGGCACACACATGTATATATATATAAGCCTACTTGGCTTATTTACCCCTTTTTTATTTTTTTTTTCATGCTATATTCTATATATTCTCTTGTGAAATTTCCAGTCACTTTAATTGACTACTTCTCTCATTTCCTACGCCACTTATGTTACTTTCCTTGTCAAATTTTAATGGCCAAATATCTATCTTAATTAACTAAATATATTTGGCTTATAATATATATTCCCTATGGTACCATATTTGATTTATTCTTGTATAATTTCAACCCTTTAACTCAATCAACCTCACCCATTTTGTACACCATTTATGTCAGTTTCTTCTTTGTTCACCATCATAGCCGGATGGTTCTATATGGGTTAGGTCCTTTGTTCATTTGAAATGCATAATTATATTTCACCTATACTTAACACTTTATTCTACCCATTTAGTCAACTTATCCTTTTCTTCCTGTCTTCTATTTTTCCTTTCTTTCCTAACGTTGTTGTCTAACCCGACAGCTTAATTCTCTCTTTTCTGTTCTGCAGTTCACGTTGGCTTCCTTTTGTCTCTATATTATGGTCATATCTAGTATGTCTTAGGTTGCCAAAAAGTATAATATTTACACACACAAAGTCAGTCCCTTGTTTATCTTTTTCTTCCCCTTTAACTAACGTAACCTTCATTCAACCCAAAATTTATTTTTTTTGCTACATTGCTGTCCAAACCGACAGCTTCTTTTCTTTCTCTGTTTGAGCACATATTAACTTTACATTTGACTATATCTATTACAATTCTAAGTCACTAAAATTCAGTGTTCATACCTACAAAAGTCAGCCATGCCACACTATTTTTTCCACATTTTTGGCTGCACAATTAACCACACGATTTTCTTTTATTTCCGGCTGTACTAACAGCCTCTTTCATTTCTGTCATCAGCCACATTTGTTGACCATAATATTACCTCCTTTCTTTTCTTTTATTTTCCCCTGCTCCACGTGACTCTTACTTAGCCTAGGAAATATGTTTGTTTTGTTTCTTTTAAAGTTTCATTTCTGTTTTCGGTTCCTGACTATCTTGCATTCCATCTTCACGTAAATCATCATCATCATCATCTTATTTTCATTCTAAACCCTCCCAACTGAACTAGGGTTTTCATTCCATACATGTTTATTTCAAACAAAGGTTATAACCAACATATTCTTGCCCATTATAGTCATAATAAAAGAACAAGAATCTTAAAAACTGAGTTGGACATTACCTGTACAAAGAAGCAGATCTGTCCACGTGAATTACCTTCTGTTTTGAGGGTTTTTGTGCTAGCTTCTTTAAGGTTTTGGAAGCTTAATATCCAAGGTTTATTTTCCTTGAAAAGCTTGGTTTATTTGCTAAAGGTTATGTATGGTTCTACTAGACACAGAAGACTATACAGTTTGTCGGAAAACAGAGCAAGTTTTCGGTGATGATGATGGCTGGAGATGAGTTCACGATGGGAAGAAATATAAAGCACTGAAAGATATATTATTTAGACTTTTTCCGGTTTCATTAAAAGCCCTACATTATTACCTATTTCTTTTCTTTTGTTTTATACTACTTATCTTCCAACCGGGACTACCTTCTTTTTCTATTACAATTCTTTTTCTTCATGCAGCCACACGTTTTTGACTTCACCATTTAAAGTCCTGCAATCTCATAAATTTTCCCATCTTTTCCTTGCTTTTGTTCCCTTTTTGTCTTGTTATTACTTACTCTTCGGTGGAGCAAAGAAGTGAACCAAAGTCAGTGTTGCTAGTTTCTGTCGACCTAGGAAAAACGTGGGGGAGACTTTCTCTTATCTTCCTTTATTGTTTATTTTGTCTTTTCTTTTCTCTTGTTTTTCCTACTACTCATTTGTCCAATTGAGACTCTACCTAGATAGCCAATAAATTCTTCTTTTATTTCTTCATGCCGTCCCAACATTTGACTTTCCAAGTCAAAATTTTGCCAAGCTATTTAATCTTTTTTTTATTCCACTCCTTTTATGTAATGTTTCCCATATTTATATTTTTCATCTAAATTTAAAATTTTCTATATGAGAGACACTATCCTTTTATATTTAATTCCTCAAAATATTATCAATAACTTCTTTATTGATAATTTAATCATATAAATGTATATCTACAATATAAAATAACGAGTTCTCACATTCTCCTCACCTTATAGGAATTTGGTCCTCCAAATTCAGGCTGGTCCATTAAACAAATGCGGGTACTTTTCTCTCATGAGGCTCTCTAGCTCCCACGTAGCTTCCTCTGTTGTGTGGTGCTGCTTGAGAATCTTAACTAGTGGAATAGTTTTAGATCGAAGTACCCTTTCCTTTCTGTCAAGGATCCGGATTGGCTGCTCAACATAGCTCATATCTCCTTGAATATCCAATGGTTTATATTCGATAACATGGGAGGGATCCGGATGATACTTCCTCAACATAGAGACATGGAATACGTTATGTATCCCAGAAAGCTGTGGTGGTAAAGCTAACCGGTAAGCAACATCCCCAACTCTCTCCAATATCTCAAATGGACCAATGAAACGAGGACTTAATATTCCTTTCTTTCCGAAGCGCATGATACCTTTGCTCGGAGATACTTTTACAAATACAGAGTCCCCAACCTAAAACTCAAGTGGCCGTCTACGTACATCAGCATAACTCTTTTGTCTACTTTGGCAACCTTAAGTCGATCACAAATAATCTGAACACCCTTAGCTGCCTCTTCAACAAGATCAGGGGCTAAAATCTTACGGTCACCCACTTCTTCTCAAGCTACTGGGGATCTACATTTCCTGCCATATAGAGCTTCGTATGGTGCCATTCCGATGCTGGCATGATAACTATTATTATAGGCAAACTCTGTGAGGGGCAAGTGGTCATCCCATGAACCCTTAAAGTCTAGTGCACACGCCTCAACATGTCCTCTAAGGTCTGAATAGTCTGCTCGGACTGACCGTCTGTCTGAGGATGGTAGGCGGTGCTCAAATGTAATTGAGATCCCATGGCTTCCTGAAAATGAGTCCAAAATCGAGAGGTGAACCTAGAATCTCTATCAGAAGTGATGCTCACGGGAGCCCCATGTAATCAAGCAATCTCGCTAACATACAAGTCTGCCAATGTACTTAGTGAATCTGTGCTCTTAATGGCAAGAAAATGGGCACTCTTAGTCAATCTATCCACAATAACCCAGATCGCATCATGACCTCTTCAGGTCCTCGGTAAGCCCATAATAAAATCCATCGTAATGTGCTCCCATTTCCAGGTAGGCACCGGTAAAGACTTAAGTAGTCCTGCTAGTTTCTGGTGCTCAACCTTTATTTGCTGACAGATCAAACATTTGGCCACAAACTCTGCTATGTCTCGTTTCATACCAATCCACCAATACACCTTATGCAAGTCATGGTACATCTTAGTACTGCCTGGGTGCATAGTGTAACGAGAACAATGGGACTCTTTCAAAATCCTTTGTCTTAGGGTATCATCATTTGGAACACATATACGACCCTTAAATCTCAATAACCCATCATCACTGACCATAAAATCTGACTGCAAGTCTTGCTCTGCCTGACTAACCATGTCCAATAACCTCTGATCGTTTCTCTGCCCTGACCGGATTTGATCTAAGATACTTGGCTCAATCTGAAGGCTAGCCATAAACCCGACATCTACTGTTTCAACACTAACATTGAGCTCGGTGAACTACTCCAGCAATTCCCATTCTCTAACCATCATAACAGAAACCATACTTTTTCTACTTAGAGCATCTGCAACTACGTTCGCCTTGCCCGGATGGTACAGAATCTCGCAGTCATAATCCTTAAGAAGCTCTATCCAACATCTCTGCCTCATATTAAGTTCCCTCTGATCGAATAGATACTTCAAACTCTTATGGTCAGTGAAGATCTGGAACTTCTCACCATACAGATAATGCCGACATATCTTTAAAGCAAAAACGACTGCGGCCAACTCTAAATCATGCGTAGGGTAGTTGCGCTCATGGTCTCTAAGCTGGCGTGAACCGTACACGACTACTCTACCATGTTGCATTAGCACACAACCTAGACCCTGATTGGAAGCATCACTGTATACAACGAAGCCTCCAGATCCACTTGGAATGGTCAGGATTGGTGCTGTAGTTAATCTTTGCTTAAACTCCTGAAAACACTGCTCACACTGACTTGACCATTCAAACGAAACTCCTTTGCTTGTAAGCTTAGTCAACGAAGCTGCAATCCGAGAAAACTCTCCACAAACCTCCGGTAGTACCCTGCCAATCCGAGGAAACTCCGAATCTCAGTCACTGTCTTCGGTCTTTCCCACTGGAGTACTGCCTCAACCTTGGATGGATCAACTGACACCCCGTCCTTAAACTACATGGCCAAGGAAAGCTATCCGATCCAACCAATATTCACACTTACTAAGCTTCCCATAAAGCTGCTTATCTCGGAGAGTCTGGAGCACAATCCTCAGATGCTGCTCGTGCTCCTCCCGAGACTTAGAATATATTAGAATATCATCTATAAAGACAATCACAAATTTATCCAGATACTCCCGAAACACATCATTCATCAAATTCATAAATGCGGCAGGGGCATTAGTCAAACCGAAAGGCACCACCAGAAACTCGAAATGGCCATATCGGGTTCTAAAGGCCGTCTTTGGTACATCTTCCTTCCTAATTCTCAACTGATGATAGCCTGATCTCAGATCAATCTTAGAAAACATTGAAGCCCCTTTCAGTTGATCAAACAAATCATCTATTCTTGACAGGGGATACTTATTCTTAATTGTAGCCTTATTTAGTAACCTATCGTCGATGCATAACCGGAGACTACCATCTTTCTTTCTCACAAACAGTACCAGAGCACCCCATGGAGACACACTTGGTCTAATAAAACCCTTATCCAGCAACTCTTGCAACTGTTTCTTTAATTCTTCTAATTCAACTAGTGCCATCCGGTAGGGAGGTTTAGAGATAGGCTGGGTATCCGGTACTAAATCAATAGTGAACTCCAGCTTTCTTTCTAGTGGTAATCCTAGTAACTCATCCGGAAACACATCGGAAAACTCACATACCACTGGTATAACTGATATACATGGAGATTCCCGACTCGTATCGGAGATAAAGGCAATATAACCTTCACACGAACAAATTTATTTGAAATTTCAAACATATAAACATTATACAACTTCATCGAACATAACATCATATATTTTATTTCTTAGTAGCAAAACATACATCAAATTTGTCAAGTAAAGAGAAAGTTATAGTCTTACTATAGCAATCTAGACTTGCACGATTGATTTCTAACCAATCCATGCCTAAGATTACATCAAAACTATGCATGTTTAACAAAACTAGATTTGCTAACATTACCCTATTTCCAACCTTAATTTCACAATTCCTACACACCATATCTATCATTTGAGAGTCATTCATGGGTGTGCAAATATGCAATATATGACTTAAAGGCTCAGTTTCTAAATGGAGATTGTGTGCAAACTGTGGTGATATAAATGAGTGCGTGGACCCTGGGTCAAATAAAACATGCTCCTCATGATTACAAATAAGAAGATTACCTCTAATAGTCGCGAAGGAGTTATCGGCAGTCTCCCTGTCTAAAGCAAATACACGCCCCTGAGTAACAGGCTTCTTACCCTTCTCAGCTACTGTAACTCGTTTCTGTGGGACCTGTCTCTGTGGAGCCCGTGTCTCTGGCTGCTGTCGTGGTGGCTCCTGAAGCTGTGGGGTCTTATCTTGCATTTGTGGGCAATCCCTGATCAAATGACCTTTTTCCCCACACTTAAAACAATTTCCAGTGACCCAGTGGCATGGCCCACCATATGTCTTACCACAATCTCTGCACCGTTTAAAAACCCTTTGGGAGCCTCTGATGGTCTCTACTGTATCAGTAGGGGTCTTGGGTTTTCCAGTCCTTGCTCGAGACTTATCTGTTCTCGATCTCTTAAACGAACTCCACCTTTGCTCTGTTCGGGAACTATCTGTCCTCTTATCTTTACCCTTACTCTTACTTCTGGACCCATACTGTTCCTGCGTAACATCTAGACCCCTTTCTATATCCTGAGCCTATCTAAGGGCATCCTCAAACTCAATAATACGAAACCCTAATAATCTGTCTCGGATAGCGGGTCTCAATCCAGACAAAAACCTCTTGGTACGACGCTCATGATCTCTGACTGTCTCGGGGTCATATCTCATCAACATCGTAAATTGGTTCTCATACTCATCAATCGACATACTACCTTGTACTAAATTCAGAAAATCTGTCTGCATTTTCTTCTGGGCAGTATGGGGAACATATTGGGTCTTAAAGACTGACAGAAAAGTATCCCAACTAATCACTGTATGTTGAGTAGTCAAATGTCTCTTAGTGGCTCTCCACCAGTGTCCTACCTGACTGTTAGCTTTAAATTGCAATATATATTTTGAAATGACAAAAACTTAAGTAAGTTTTAATGTTTTAATTCATATTGTAAATTTGCCCTATCACACATGATTTTCTCAATACATTTCAAGTGTTCATATCAAACATTAAGACCATGATTTAATGATGCATATTCTTATTGGTCTTAAATCTTTATAAACATTTTGAATATTTTAGAAAATCACTTGATGATTTCTTGGACAATATTTTCATTTGAGAAAGTCAAGAAAAACTCCCTTAAAACTTATAAATGTTTTGGGTTGAATTAGGATCAAAGGTCATATCATTTCTAACCCAAAAGTGTAGGAAAAATGCCCTATGGAAGAAAAGGATCGATCGCCACTGTAGCAGGATCGATCCCTTTTTGGCAGAAAGTCTTCCCAAGGTCCCTAAAGCCCAGAATCAAGATTCTGGACAAAAGGGATCTATCCCCACTGTAGCAGGATCGATCCCTTTGCCCGAAAATAGCCTATAACGGCTAGTTTTGTGAGATACAACGGTCAGATTCAATCTTGGCTCCTCCCAACGGCTAGAATACATCCAAGGGACTATAAATAGAGGCTTAGAAGCTAAAGAAAGCAAGAGGAACCACTCAGCAACTTCAAATCTCATATTCCTCAAATCTACAAGCCTCAAACAACAAATCAAGAGCTACAAAGTTTCCATCATCTATCATTCTCTTATTCCTTGTAGTGCTTAGCACAAATCTTGTATAGGCTTTTATTTGTGCTTAATATTTGTAATCACTTGCCTATCTAGAGGCCTTCTTTGATTACTTCTCTTGTAAACCAATTCATTCCTTGTAAAAGGGGAGGTTTCTCTTTTGCCTTGAAAAAGAGGGAGGTTACTCTTTAGCCTTGGAAAAAGAGGGAGGTTACTCTTAAGCCTAGAAAAGAGAGAGGTTACTCTTGAGCCTAGAAAAGAGAGAGGTTTTTCTTGATCCTTGAAAAGAGGGAATGTAACAAATTCAAGGAGAGTGAATTTGGGAAAATCCTTGGGAGCGTCTCAAGGTAGAGGACGTAGGCAAGGTTGCCGAACCTCTATAAATCACTTGTGTACATTTCTCTATCCTTTCTCTCTTTACTTTCTTGCAATTATATTTGTGTTTATTACCTTGAATTTATATTGTATAATTGCCTAGCTAAGAGAACTTAGAAAATATCAATATAGGCTAGAGAATTTAGAGAAACCGAAAAACGAACCTAAAGTTAGTTAAAAACCGATTCACCCCCCTCTCAGTATAGCCTATAGAGCCAACACTGACCCTTCAACATATAAGAACCCATACTGACTTTCTCAGCATCTGTGCACCCCAAGTAATCAAAAGCTATCTCTAACTCTAATAACCACTCCTCAGCTTTTACTGGATCCTTAATCCCCTTAAATTCTGGGGGATTCATCTTAAGGAAGTCCCGAAATCTGCCTGTATCTCTGTCATCTCTAGGCGGTGGGACTGAAGGTTGACGAGTGGAGGGTGCTGGAGGAACCTGTGGAGGAGGAGGTGGTGAAGTAGGTGTGGGCACTGTGGCACCTATAGTTGAGGTGTTTGCCCCGAAATGTTGAGCAAACATAGCAGCAATGCTATCAAACCCCTCTTTCATACTGTGTTCTAGCCTGTTTATTCTAGCATATGGGCTTTCTGGTTAGGGAGTAGGTGGTAGAGGTGGCTGAGCCTGCCTCTGGGAGCGACCTCGTCTCCCACTCATAGTGCGTGATCAAATACTGCGCATAAACCTTGTGTTTTAATCAAAACTTTAACGGATATACTCAATTTTATAACCAAACAAGCACAGATACTTGGGATGTAATCTTATCTTAACTATCGACACTGACAGTACTACACAACCCTTGCTCTGATACCAAGAAAGACTGTCACACCCCGGAAACGTGGAAGTTTTGGGCTAAATTTTTTATATATGGATATTTAATCTTAATTTCTTACTTGGGTTGCATTCCTGCCAGTACCCCATCACACTTTTTCCAACTACAGAAACATCATAATATTTTCATAAAATATTTCATTCACATTATATTGACTTATTCCTCAAAATAACGTTTACATTCATATGATACCGATTACATCCCAAAAGTATTATTTATATACAAATATCTGTGCTGTACAGGATGTCTGGTATCAAAATATGAGTATACCTTACGTGAGTACAAAAACTAGCCGGAGGAGAGACTTATCCCTCAGCCTACGTCATATACGCAATAGGCAAAGAGATGATCACTGCAAATAATCTGTAGGGTAGGGGGTGAGCTTTATGGAAAGCCCCGTAAGAAATGCATTTAAAATAGTCATAGCATCAATATATGCAGAAAACAAATGCCATAATAATGCGTCTCATACTTTAAAACATTGTATAAATTCTTTAATACATATATAAAAAATTCATGCTTGTTCAAACATGCATCATACTTTAGAAATTTAATATCAAAATTAATAAAATTAATAAAACTTATCATACAGTTCTTGGAGACTAGGCAGAATCATATAGCCAGTATGCGGGTCATGACACTTACTTCATCCTCCGAAGAGGGAACGGAATACCTATGGCCATGGTATGGGCTGTAGACCTGATCAGGGTCGTACAACAAACATGCACCACGAAGGACCAACATACCCACAAAGGATGGAAACATGCACAATGTGGGCAAGAACATGCATGACGTGGGCTAAACATATGCCACAAGGGATGGAAACATGCACAATGTGGCAAGCATGACAGACAATAACATAAACTATAGAAAGGCCTTAGTCTCAAATCTTACTTACTTTTGTAACTTCTTAAATTATACATTTGGTACAAAATAATAAGGACCGGGCGTGCTAGGATCTAAGTTAGCTTGGGGTTTGCCATTCCGATACCTTTTTCGGAAAACATATTTATTTACTGTCATACTTAAAACATTATGAAAAAATATGCATAGAAGTTATAAGGTTCGTTTAGCTAATTAATAAAAATTATGGAGATTAACTTCGGAACAAAATTCATGCTTCAAACATTCCTTTATAATTTGATATGAAAGTAAAGGACACCATCCCAACTTTAAATTACATCCCTTACCTCAGTAAACTGTAGAGCAATGCCTTAAGTTGTATCCTAATGCTTCTTATCTCTCCGAATTATAAACTGCCAAGTCAAATTTTGATATAATTAATTTTCGGTATAAAATTCCCTCCTTGTCTAATTCTTAGTTAAATTCTCATTTCTTAGAATATTAGAATTTCTTAAAATTTCTTATGCTAATGAATATTTTATTCCTTTTCGATTTTCTGTTTTTGACATTTTTCCTCCTCTCAATATTAAAGTCATCCTCCCTTTTTGATGACCAACTCCATTCGGCACACACATGTATATATATAAGCCTACTTGGCTTATTTACCCCCTTTTATTTTTTTTCGTGCTATATTCTATATATTCTCGTGTAAAATTTCCAATCACTTTAATTGACTGCTTCTCTCATTTCCTACGCCACTTATCTTACTTTTCTTGTCAAATTTTAATGGCCAAATATCTCTCTTAATTAACTAAATATATTTTGCTTATAATATATATTCTCTATGGTACCATATTTGATTTATTCTTGTATAATTTCAACCCTTTAACTCAATCAACCTCACCCATTTTGTACACCATTTATGTCAGTTTCTTCTTTGTTCACCATCATAGCCGGATGGTTCTATATGGGTTAGGTCCTTTGTTCATTTGAAATGCATAATTATATTTCACCTATACTTAACACTTTATTCTACGCATTTAGTCAACTTATCCTTTTCTTCTTGTCTTCTATTTTTCCTTTCTTTCCTAACGTTGCTGTCTAACCCGACAGCTTAATTCTCTCTTTTCTGTTCTGCAGTTCACGTTGGCTTCCTTTTGTCTCTATATTATGGTCATATCTAGTATGTCTTAGGTTGCCAAAAAGTCTAATATTTACACACACAAAGTCAATCACTTGTTTATCTTTTTTCTTCCCCCTTAACTAACGTAACCTTCATTCAACCCAAATTTATTTTTTTTGCTACATTGCTGTCCAAACCGACAGCTTCTTTTCTTTCTCTGTTTGAGCACATATTAACTTTACATTTGACTATATCTATTACAATTCTAAGTCACCAAAATTCAGTGTTCATACCTACAAAAGTCAGCCATGCCACACTATTTTTTCCACATTTTTTGGCTGCACAATTAACCATACGATTTTCTTCTATTTCCGGCTGTACTAACAGCCTCTTTCATTTCTGTCATCAGCCACATTTGTTGACCACAACATTACCTCCTTTCTTTTCTTTTATTTTCCCCTGCTCCACGTGACTCTTACTTAGCCTAGGAAATATGTTTGTTTTGTTTCTTTTAAAGGTTCATTTCTGTTTTCGGTTCCTGACTATCTTGCATTCCATCTTCACGTAAATCATCATCATCATCATCTTATTTTCATTCTAAACCCTCCCAACTAAACTAGGGTTTTCATTCCATACATGTTTACTTCAAACAAAGGTTATAACCAACATATTCTTGCCCATTATAGTCATAATAAAAGAATAAGAATCTTAAAAACTGAGTTGGACATTACCTGTACAAAGAAGTAGATCTGTCCACGTGAATTACCTTCTGTTTTGAGGGTTTTTGTGCTAGCTTCTTTAAGGTTTTGGAAGCTTAACATCCAAGGTTTGTTTTCCTTGAAAAGCTTGTTTTATTTGCTAAAGGTTATGCATGGTTCTACTAGACACAGAAGACTATACAGTTTGTAGAAAAACAGAGCAAGTTTTCGGTGATGATGACGGCTGGAGATGAGTTCACGATGGGAAGAAATATAAAGCACTAAAAGATATATTATTTAGACTTTTTTCGGTTTCATTAAAAGCCCTACATTATTACCTATTTCTTTTCTTTTCTTTTATACTACTTATCTTCTAACCGGGACTACCTTCTTTTTCTATTACAATTCTTTTTCTTCATGCAACCACACGTTTTTGACTTCCCCATTTAAAGTCCTGCAATCTCATAAATTTTCCCATCTTTTCCTTGCTTTTGTTCCCTTTTTATCTTGTTATTACTTACTCTTCGGTGGAGCAAAGAAGTGAACTGAAGTCAGTGTTGCTAGTTTCTGTCGGCCTAGGAAAAACGTGGGGGAGACTTTCTCTTGTCTTCCTTTATTGTTTATTTTGTCTTTTCTTTTCTCTTGTTTTTCCTACTACTAATTTGTCTAACCGAGACTCTACCTAGATAGCCAATAAATTCTTCTTTTATTTCTTCATGTCGTCCCAACATTTGACTTTCCAAGTCAAAATTTTGCCAAGCTATTTAATCTTCTTTTTATTCCATTCCTTTTATGTAATATTTCCCATACTTATATTTTTCATCTAAATTTAAATTTTTCGATATAAGAGACACTATCCTTTTATATTTAATTCCTCAAAATATTATCAATAACTTCTTTATTGATAATTTAATCATATAAATGTATATCTACAGTATAAACTAACGAGTTCTCACAACATGATCAGATAAAGTATACATTTGGAAGGGAATTTTGTATTCATTGATCATAATTATTTGAATTTTGTTATTTGGATACTGTTACCTAAAACTTAATCCTGAAAATTCTTGTTTTTCTTTCCAGCCTACTCTTTTTCCAAGCATAGCTATTTCTTGTAATACTTTCCAGATAGGAAATACTACCATTCTTTTCACTTACCGTTTCTTTGCTATACCTTTACCTTGAGGGATTGAGAAGTTATGTTGCATTGATTTTGAAATTGGAATGATAATGAATGTTTGCTTGGCAAAATATGTGAAAGATTGCTATATTATTTGAGAAAATGAAAGAAAAGGAAAATTATGGATGAATAGAAATTGGAAATTAAGAAAAATCAAAGAATAAAAAAAAGGAGTGAATGATGAGGTCTCAATAAGGTTTTTAATGAGAAAATGAATAACTAGATAGAAAGGAAAATGAAAAAAGAAACAAAGGATAAGATAAGATAAGATAAGATAAGATAAAGAGGGTACGAAGATGGGATCTTCATTAGGAAAGAGAGATGAAAAAATGAAAATGAGAAAAGAAATAAGAAATATAAGGATGGGATGACAGATGAAAAAGAAGAATGCATGAGATAGATTGATGACGAAAAATCTTGTTATTGCCACAATTAAGGATGAAATGCTTTTCAAATAAAACATTTCATGAATAGAATAGATTGCATTGCAGGGATAAGAACAAATTGCATAACATTGCATTGATAGAATAGATAAAATAATGATATTGCATGGATAGAAAAAATTACATGAATAAGATTACATTGATAGAATGGATTAAATAAATGATATTGCATGAATAATAGATTGGATTCCTTTGATAGAATAGATTGCATGGATAGAATAAATTGCATGAATGACATTATATGGATAGGATAAGTCTTAATTGCATGGATAGGATAAAATACATAAAATTTCAAAATTTGACATAGGCAAGAAAAGAAGTTTTGGAGGGTTTCCCAAAATTTCAAAATTTGACAAGAGAAAGAATTTTAGAGGGGTTTCCTAAAATTCCAAAATTTGACAAGAAATGAAATTTTAGAAGGGTTTCCTAAAATTCCAAAATTAGACGAGAAAAGAAGTTTTGGAGGGATTTCCCAAAATTTCAAAATTAGACAAGAAAAAGAATTTTAGAGTGGGTTCCTAAAATTCAAAATTTGACAAGAAAAATTTTTTTGAAGGGGTTTCCTAAAATTTCAAAATTGGACAAGAAAAAGAAGTTTTTGAAGAGTTTACCAAAATTTCAAAATTTGACAAGAAAAGGAGTTTTAGAGGGGTTTCTTAAAATTCCAAAATTTTGACAAGACAAGAAATTTTAGAGGGGTTTCCTAAAATTCCAATTTTGACAAGAAAAGAAATTTTAAAAAGGGCTTGCTAAAATTTCAAAATTTGACAAGAAAAAAAATTTTAAAGGGTTTTCTAAAATTCAAAATCTGACAAAAAAAGGGAAGTTTTGGAGGGGTTTCCCAAAATTTTAAAATTAGTTAAGAAAAGAAATTTTAGAGGGGTTCTTAAGATTCCAAATTTTGATAAGAAAAATTTTAAAGGGGTTTCCTAAAATTTTCAAAAAATAAAGAAAAAAAATCAAGTTTTTTTGGATAAGATTTTAAAGTGTGACTGCCTTTCTGTTTAGAGGGAGCTTTTTAGACGAAATTTTAAAGTTTGACTATCTTTTTGTTTAAAGGGTGCTTTTTAGATAAGATTTTAAAGTTTGACTATTTTTTTATTTAAAGAGAGCTTTTTAGATAAGATTTTAAAGTTTGATTGTCTTTCTGTTTAGAGGGAGTTTTTCAAAATAGATCAAAAAAATAAAAATAAAAATAAAAGAAGAGGAAGTCAGGTGAAATAGTTGTTTATATCTTTGTGTGATTATTGTTTCATAGCAAATGCACAAAAAGAGACAACTGTAGATACCCTATTTTGTCTAGAATCTTAACTTCTAAAAAATAATTAATTGAGTTAAGTGACATTTTATTTTAATTTAATTTAACAATTTAGATTAGGATAATTATTTAATATTAGGATTATTTAGAATTAGGCTAGAATTAAATTAGGATTTTTTTAATATTTAGAATTAACATTAATTAAAATAAATAAAATTAGGATAAAAATAGGGTTTAAGAATAATTAATAAATAAACTAAAAAAATGAAAAATAAATAATAGTTTTAGAATAGGATTGTTAGCTTTACATTTATATATGTATTTTGAAATGACAAAAACTTAAGTAATGTTAAATGTTTGATTCTATATTGTAAATTTGCTCAAACCATGTTAAGTGTATTTATCAATACAAGACCATGACTTAATTGATTATCCTTATTGGTCTTAATCTTTTACTAAATGATTTTGAATATTTTCATTAAGTAATTTTCTCAAGACAATTTAGAATATACTTAGAAAATTACTTAACAAGTTTGTGGGCTAAGTGTTTATTTGAGAAAGTCAAGAAATATCTTTATAAAATTGAAAGAATGTTTTGGAGTGAATTAAAACCAAAGATTGCATCATTTTTAACCCGAAAGAGCCTAGAAAAATGCATATACAGGAAGAGGGATCGATCCCCTAGGTTGAGGGATCCATCCTAGAATGGCAAAAGCACCTAGAGGGAAAAACTGAACAGTTGGATCGATCCCCTATGGCATGGGATCGATCCCATGATGGCAAATTGCAAAAATAGGTTTTTTAGAGCTACAGGATCGATCCTCTATGGCTAAGGATCGATCCCCTACCACGAAATCAGTGTCCAATGGCTAGTTTTTGAGGGTTTCAACCAGAAGAATTGTATTAAATGCTCCAACAACCATCCTTAGCTCTTTGTGGACTATAAATACATGCATTTATGAAGTTAAAGAGCAGAACAAGCACTATGTCATCTTCCTCAACCTTCAAGCTAGCATTCAAAGCTCAAATCAATTCTTCTTCACTCATTGTACTTCATATTATGTATTTCTACCATTGAGAGTTATTGTACACAAATCACTCAAACTCATTTTTGTACTTCAAAGGAGAGTGTGATCTTGTGAGAGGTTGGGTAGCTTTACAAGGGAAAGGATTTTGAAGGTTCTTTTTAGGCCAACAAAAGGAAGTGTAAGAGGTCTCTCCACACCTTGAAGTGGATTGTATTGATTCACAAAGAAGACTGGAATCTACACCTTGACAAGAGTGTCAAGGAGAGAAGAAGTAGGTAAGAGATTGGCCCCAAACCTCTATAAATCTTGTGTTTGCTTCTTCTACCTTACTCTTTATTTACTGCATTTGTGAATTTATTGCATAAATTGCTTTATCTATCAGTTAAGGCTTTAAAACTCAAATTTAGTCGAAAAATCGATTCACCTCCCTCTCGGTAGAGCCAACAATTGGTATTAAAGCTTGGGCTCGAGATTGATTTGGAGTAATTTTCATCGAGTATAAACGATCTAGATGGCTCAAAACAGTGTAGCTACACCCTTAGTAGGAGAGGGAAACACTATAGTTAGGCCACCACTCTTCAATGGTAAAAATTATGCATATTAGAAGACTAGAATGATGTTGTTTATTCAAGCTAATGATTATGAGGTGTGGAGAATTATTGTAAAAGGTCCCCTAGTTCTAATTAAGAAAGTTGATGGGGAGGAAGTGCCAAAAAAAGAGGATAGTGGGATACAAATGATTTTAGAATAGTACAATTGAATGCTGAGGCAATGCACACACTCTTTTGTGCACTAGGGCAAAATGAATACCATAGAGTGTTATTGTGTGAGAATGCAAAACAAATTTGGGATAAGTTAGCTATCACTCATGAGGGAACAACACAAGTCACGGAGACTAAGGTAGGCATACTCACTTAAGATTATAACTATTTAAAATGAAAAATGAAGAATCCATTAGTGACATGTTTAATAGGTTCATCGATATCATAAATGGTCTCAAATCATTAGGTAAGACTTACTTTAATGTTGAAATGGTCAAGAAGATCTTAAATAGCTTACCTAAATCATAGGAAGCTAAAGTTACTGCTATTAAGGAGTCAAAGGATCGTATACATTATCTCTAGATGAACTAATGGGATCTTGACTTACTTATGAGATGAAAATCAAGAGAAATCAAGAACCTCCTAAGAAAGTTGGAATTACATTGAAATGCACCACACATGAGGAATGCAAAGATGATCATGACGAAAGTGGTAATGATGATGATTTTGGGATGGCAATGTTTGCCAAGAGGTTTAACAAATTTATTTTAATGAGATCTAGTGGAATTTCTAGGAGACCCCCTAGGAGAGACACTAGCAAGAGAGAAACTTGTGAGACCTGATTCTATTATACTGTATAGAATATTTTGTAATTATTTATATTGTGAAAAATAAATTACTTAGTGAAATTAAATAAATATTAAATGTGAGCCCCACTTTAAATTTTATGGTTTAATGATAGAAAATGAATGTAGAAATCAAAAGAGGAAGATTGGTGAAATCAGACTCGAAAAAGGAGCTAAAACAAGAAAGTTTAGTTTTAGTACCGGTATAAATTATACTAGTTGTACATGTGCTATATCTTTAGTGGCTGCATTTTATGAAAGTTAATGGCTTATAATTAATAGGAAAATTATTGATAATTTTTTATAAAATTATTTTGTAGCCGGGATTTACGGATCACGGTTGGTGCTACCGAAAGACTCGGTATTGCTAGACAGGTAAGGGAGAAGTGTGTGAGTTGTAGGGATATAATGGATTGCATGATTTATTAAGTGTGATTTTATGAAATTATTGGAAGCTTGAATTGCTTTGAAAATCATGCAAATTGTGGTTGAAAGCTAGTTCTATACACTGTAATTTCCATGCAGGAGGTTAGAAATTTGCAACCGTTATGCTGCTGGAAAATTATCAAAATTGTTCTAAAATATCATGAAATATTTTAGATGCATAAATTGAATAAATTGTGAATTTTGGAAATCATTTCCATAAATTTTCGATAATTTGGAAATTGTTGAAAAATGTTAAATTAAATATTCATGTTATGGGTTTTTATTTAAAGTGAGAATAAAATATATTCTTTATAATATTAAATATTCAAAAAGAATATTTATAAGATTTCTTACTAAATACATGAATATTTATCGACTGTTTTCACTGTATTTGGAGATATGAAATAAATACCTTTTTGGAATATTTACTTAAATAAATGATTAAATTTATTAAAATTCCTTAAAAGTATTTTCTATGGAAAATAAATTATTTTGAGACTTTAGGCCCCAATTTCATGCTTACTGTTTACTGTATTGTCACGTGGTTGATTGACCCGCTAAGTTATCAGCAATCCCAGAGTCACCTCGCAAGTGTACACCGAGGATGCCCTATAGACTATGGCCATAGATCTCACTGTATGCTGTTATTGTGTCCCTTTGGGGATGATTATAGCATGATTTGATTTAGGGTGATGCCTAGTCTTAACCTACTGAATACTGTTTACTGTACTATATTGTACTGAGACATACTGTTACTGAACTGTATCTTACTGATTATTGTTTACTGAACTGTACTGAAATCCATTGGTTGGAAAAGAATATTATGAAAATTATTTCTAAAATTAGAAATAATTACTGAACTGTTTATCCACTGATTTTCTGGATAATTGTAACATACTATACTGAAGTAACTGTTTACTGTTTCTACGATTTTATACCTACTGCTTACTGAATTGTTTTACTACTATATTATCACGTGTTTTGAACTATTACTGAAATGATGAAAATTAAATGGTTTATTCCATTTATATCATGGGAAATGAGTATTAAATTGTTTTATCATAACAATTTATAAATTACTCCATATAGTTGCTATGGGTTTCCGGGACAAGACAAGTATTTCAAAATACCTTCCATGCTCCATCTGGATTTCCTAGCCAACTATAGTATCCTTCCTCTACTATACTTAGTACACCATTAGGAAAATAAATATTTTTCGGCATATCGATTTCATTGTATCAAGCTTGCATATGACTCCTATACTGAGCACGTTGTCGTTCACCCCTTTATTTTCACTCCACAGGTTATTATATTGGATTAAGAGACATACCATCTTGAGTTATCGGCTGCTATATCATTACCTGAGTCAGCATATTTAGGATATTGGAGGTATATTATTTTCTTTTATATATTCAAAAATTTTGTACAGTACTACTTTAAGTTTAAGTAGAATACAGGGGATGTAAATATAAAAGGGAATAGTGAAATATTCATATTCTGAAATTTTATCTTAAATGATATTTACTGTTTAATTACTGTAACTGTTAAGTGAATAAAGAATCGCAGACAGCCCAACCGATAAATGTGGATAAAAATGAGTAAATTACTGTATACTCAGGCTGTTACAAAACTAGTCGAAAAGAAAAGGAAACCATTATTTGTTATGAATGCAAGAAACCTGGTCATATAAAATTTGATTGTCATTTGTATAGAAAACAAAATGAGAAGAAAACAAAGAAGAAGGCAATGCTGGCTACATGGAGCGATAGTGCTGGCTACATGGAGCGATTGAGGATGAAGTGGCCAATCTTTGCTTTATGGCCATTAATGATGATAAGGTAAATTCTCTCTTGATACTAATGAATATACTTTTGATGAGTTACAAGATGCCTTTGATGACTTGGCTAGTGAATTTAAAAATATGAATATAATGTAAGGTTTCGTTGTCTCGGTTTATCATGTCATACACGAAAATAAGCAGCGGATTAAAAATCAACAAAACCAAAATCACCAGGATCATGCAACAAGATTAATTTCGGGATAAAATCTAACCTTTTGGTGTACTCGTGTAGGAATGTTCGACTTCTGAATATGGCAACCCACGAACAGCCCTTGATTTATCGTTAACTCGAGACTCCTAGCTGAGAGAAGCCCTCTAACGGTATCCACACGAGTAGGACGCAAAACAAGACCTTTGCCTGAGACAAGATGTGATTAGAAGCAAAAGGAGGAGGAAAGGAATTGTTTTATGAGAGTGCTAGCTTCAAGAGGCAGAACGACTATAAAAATATTATGTTCTTCTTATGTCTAACTTTTAGACTTAATGTTGTTTTTATAGTGCCTTTTAACAAAACCCTAAAAAGGCCTTAGCCTTTGTCCAACTAAATTGGGTCTTTTGGGCATTTTAAAATTACTTAATCCAAATCCAATTAATTGTAGGGCATACTCTAACAATCTCCCACTTGCACTACAACCAATTGGTTATGCATTTGGATTAATAATTTGGTATGCCCATGAATTATTATATTAATAATTCATAATTATAATATCATTATAATTAAAAAGACAAAAATACCCTTTAGTAATCTCGGGCTAAAATTACTATTAATTAAATCCCGAATTGTAGTTGGAACAGGATTCTAGTCTCACTAGGAATCCTTCTTGTACTAGGATTCATCACATGAATCCAACTCCAATTACCTTGTCTTGGTCATACCCTTATTGTGTGTGACCCTTTAGGTTTCCATTACATTGGCAGTGATTCAGAATCTCATTCATAAATCACAAGCCAAGATTGGCATCTAGCAATGCATCATGGCTACCCAAGTAATAAAAATGTCGGTGAGTTGACGACAACCTTTCAATGAGC
Organism: Heritiera fomes; assembly: GCA_032173925.1. NCBI lineage: Eukaryota > Viridiplantae > Streptophyta > Magnoliopsida > Malvales > Malvaceae > Heritiera > Heritiera fomes. The sequence continues at coordinate 6,723,130 of JAPDPM010000019.1, forward strand.
AATTACCGTATAATTCGATCCTTTTGTCACCTAATATCACATAGAGTATGGAACGTGTCATCTCTATTAAAGTTCAACTCCATTGTTTCTCAATCTTAAGATAAATGATTTAATCAAATGAATTCAAGATCTCATCTTAAATCTCATTTGTACTGTGGCCACAGATTTTCAATCATTAATCTCTATTGAGAGTCCTTGAGATATAGACTCTTGTTACCAAGAGTGACAAATCCTATCTTGATCACTCACAACCCTCATATGATTCATGATGTACCCAATTACTGTCTTACTTGCAACCCTTATTGAGCTACGTTTACAAGCATCAAAGTACACCAATCCACATAAAGGATACCATGGTGATCTCAAGTCTAAGGATCACATATACCATTGCCATTTGAGAACATCTAATGACACTCAATGTAACGATCCACATAGAGTTCTCAAGATGGGTCAATCCAGTGTATTCATTCACAATGATCACCCATGTGTTGATCTGGATATCACCATGTCCATGACTTATGAGATCAGTCACCCAAAGGAATCTAACACATGTTAGTCTTACCGTATCACTGATGTCCTTTCTCAGTGATACTATGACTAAGGATATTTAAGAATAGTATTCTTTGTATCATAAGGATCTCATTATCAAAGTCACTACTTTGATTCCTTTGATACGAATTCACTATTCTAGGGACTTTATCATTTGATTATGACTTGATCAAATTAAATATAGTCAATAATGATAAATAACTGCCATGTATTATTAAATAACATAAACAATCACAATGTCAAAAGTGTGATACAAATCCAAATCTAATTGGCTCTTAGGGCACACACACTAATAATCTCCCAATTGCACTACAACCAATCGGTCATGTATCTAATACCAAATGACCTAACATGTGCATCATGCTTTTGCTGTGATAGTGCCTTCGTAAGCGGGTCAGCAATATTATCATCAGTGTGTATTTTGCATATCTTCACCTCGCCTCTTTGTATGATCTCCCTGATCAGATGGAAGCGCCTGAGTATATGTTTGGACCGCTGGTGAGACCTGGGTTCCTTAGCTTGTGCAATGGCTCCATTCTTGCCACAATAGAGTGCCACTGGATCAGCAATGCTAGGGACTACTCCAAGTTCTGTGATGAACTTTTTGATCCAAACAGCTTCCTTAGCTGCATCTGAAGCCGCTATATACTGAGCTTCGATCGTAGAATTGGCCATTGTCTCTTGTTTAGAACCTTTCCAACTTAATAGTGCCATCACTTAGGCAAAACACATAGCCAGATTATGACTTAAAGTCATCCTTATCCGACTAGAAACTGGCATTAGTGTAACCATTTACAATGAGCTCATTCTCTCCTCTATAGACTAAGAAAGCATCGTTAGTCCTTCTTAAGTAATTAAGGATGTTCTTAACTGCTATCCAGTGACGCTCACCTGGGTAAGCTTGATACCTACTCACCATGCTTAAAGCATTTGAGACATCAAGCCTCGTACATAACATGGCGTACATGATAGATCCAATAGCTGAAACATATGGAATCCTAGCCATTTTATCTCTCTCATCTTGTGTTTTAGGACACATGTCCTTTGAGAGATAAATGCCATGAGACATAGGTAAAAATCATTTCTTGGATTCTTCCATGTTGAACCTTTTCAACACTTTGTCAATATATGTACTTTGACTTAGACCTAGCAGCCTACTCGATCTATCTCTATAGATCTTTATTCCAATGATATAGGCTGCTTCTCCTAAGTCTTTCATGGAGAAGAAATTCCCTAGCCAAGTTTTGACAGATTGTAGGGTAGGAATGTTATTTCCTATGAGTAGTATGTCATCCACATATAACACTAGGAATATGACAGCACTCCCACTAACATTTTTGTAAACACAAGGTTCATCTTCGTTCTTGATGAAGCCAAACTCTTTGACTGTCTCATCAAAACGAATGTTCCAGCTCCGAGAAGCTTGCTTTAATCCATAAATGGATTTCTGATGTTTGCATACCTTATTGGCATTCTTAAGAGTGATAAAACCGTCAGGTTGTGTCATATACACATCTTCTGACAAGTTTCCATTCAGAAACGCGGTTTTAAAATCCATCTGCCATATCTTATAATCATGGTATGCAGCGATAGCAAGCAAAATTCGAATGGACTTGAGCATTGCAACTGGTGAAAAGGTTTCATCATAGTCTATACCATGCCTTTGGTTGAAACCTTTGGCCACCAATCGGCCTTTATAGGTATGCACGTTACCATCCATGTCAATCTTCTTTTTGAAGACCCACTTGCACCCTATGGGTTTTACCCCTTTAGGTGGATCAACCAAGGTCCATACTTGGTTTGTAGACATGGAGTGCATTTCGGATTTCATGGCTTCAAGCCATTTCTCAGAATCTGGGCCCGTAATTGCTTCTTCATAGGTGGTAGGCTCATCATTATCCATGAGCAATACGTCGTTGTGCTGAGTGGTGAGAAGGTTAAGCTTCTCAGGCTCTCGACGTATCTTATTAGACCTACGCGGGCCTTGTGTTTCTGGAGCTACTTCCTGTTCCACAACATCTTGTGGGACTTGCTCCTGTTCCACTAAAGGCTCAATGACATTTTGTGGTTGTTGAACCTCTTCAAGCTCTATTTTCTTCCCACTAGTTCTTCTAAAAAGGAAGTCCTTTTCTAGAAAAACACCGTATTGAGCCACAAACACTTTGTGCTCTGTGAGATTATGGAAATAGTATCCTTTTGTCTCTTTAGGATACCCCACAAATATGCATTTATCAGATTTGGGTCCTAATTTGTTTGAGACTTGTCTTTTGACATAAGCCTCACAACCCTAAATCTTTAGAAAAGACAGCCTAGGCTTTTTTCCAGTCCACATCTCATGTGGTGTCTTTTCAACAGCTTTAGTAGGAACACGATTTAGTGTAAATGCTGTTGTCACTAAAGCATAACCCCAAAAGAAGACAGGGAGGTTAGATAGACTCATCATGGATCGAACCATGTCTAACAAGGTCCGATTCCTCCTCTCAGATACACCGTTCTATTTAGGTGTACCAGGTGGAGTGAGTTGTGAAACTATTCCACACTCCTTTAGATGATCTATAAATTCTAACCTCAAATACTCTCTACCGCGATCTGATTGGAGTGTCTTGATATTCTTGCCTAGCTGGTTTTGTACTTCATTCTTGAATTCTTTGAACTTTTCAAAGGATTCTGACTTATGTCTCATTAAATAAACATAGCCATATTTACTGTAGTCATCAGTAAATGTGATGAAGTATTGGAACCCTCCTCTAGTCTGTGTGGTTAATGGACCACATACATCTGTATGTATGAGCTCTAATAAACCACTAGCCCTTTCACTTGTTCCTGTAAAAGGGGCCTTGGTCATTTTACCAAGCAAACAAGATTCGCATACATCATATGATTCAAAATCAAGTGACTCTAAGTGTCCCTCTTTGTGGAGCCTAGATATGCGTTTCTCGTTTATGTGACCAAGTCTACAATGCCAGAGGAATGTAGGGTTAATCTCATTACCCTTTGACCTCTTGGAATCAACACTGTATATGTGATTATCTAAATCTAGAACATACAATCCATTCATAATGGAAGCATTGCCATAGAAAATATCATTAAAGTAAATTGAACAACTATTGTTCATTATTTTAAAAGAAAAACCTTTCTTGTCCAAACAAGAAACAGAAATAATGTTCTTGGCAATTGCTGGAACATAATAACAATTATCAAGTTCAAGAATTAAGCCCGAAGGCAACGATAAATTAAATGTTCCTACAGCTAACGCAGCAACTGTTGCTCCATTTCCAACTCGTAGGACCACCTCGCCCTTAGCAAGTTTTCTACTCCTTGTTAGGCCCTGCACATTCATGCAAATGTGAGAACCACATCCAGTATCTAATACCCAAGATGAAGTAGACAAATTTATCTCAATCACATATATACCTGAGATGAAAGTCTCACTTCCTTTCTTTTTCTTCAGCTCCTCAAGGTACACAGTGCAATTTCGCTTCCAATGACCATCTTACTGCAATGGAAGCATTTTCCTGTCTTAGCAACTCCAGCAGATGGCTTGAGTTTCTTGGCCTTTTCCTTCTTGTTACCATTGGGCTTGGGCTTACCCTTAAGCTTGCCTTTGCCTTTGGATTTGGTCTTGTCAATCACCATAACAAAAGTAGGCCTTGACTTCTTCAAGTCCTGCTCAGCAGTTCTCAACATATTGAGCAATTCTGCCAGTGTCTTATCCCTACTGTTCATGTTGTAGTGCAACACAAATGAACTATAGCTATCCGTTAAGGATTGGAGGATGAGATCAACTGACAACTCTTTATGCATGGTGAAGCCCAGTGCTTCCAGCCTCTCAATGCACCTAATCATATTAAGTACATGAGTGTGCACCGGAGCTTCCTCAGCCATCTTGCTTTGGAAGAGCACCTTAGATACCTTATAACGTTCGTGCCGTGCTTGCTCTTGGAACATTTCCTTGAGATGTTTGATCATATTAAACGGTTTCATATTCTCATGTTGCTTCTGGAGTTCATAACTCATGGAAGCTAACATCAGGCACTGTACGTCAATGACATCATCCAAATGCTTTTGATAAGCTTGCTTATCAGTAGCGGAAGCATTCTGTTGGGGTTGAGCAGGGATCGCATGCTCTAGAACATATAACTTCTTTTCTTGCATGAGGACTATCCTCAAATTTCTGTACCAGTCTAAGAAGTTTGCCCCAACCAACTTGTTGTCCTTCTCAAGGATAGAACGAAGGGATAAATTGTTGTTTGCCATGATAATTATACAATCATAAAATATGCAAGTAAGTAACATTGTGATTAAATGAATTACTCCTACTATTTTCCTCAAGCTAATAGCCCTCACTATCAACTCGGGAAGCCTTTTCGCCTAGACTTCTTAGTGGGCCAGGATCCATATTTGGTCCCATTATGACTTTAGTTGAGCTAATGCATCCAATGAGATTATTTAGGTAGACAACTCTTGTCAATTGCATCTCATACAACTCCTGGATAGTTAGGTGAACAACTCTTGTTCTAACTCATCATATGGGTTAAAGTCCAACCTATGCCTCTAAATCTTATTAGGTTTGACTGAGCCAATGCCTTAATTTAATTAGTTAAGTCTTACCCAATACACTTGGAGATAACTATTATCTCATGCAATGTGAATTTCTAAGGTAGGTATCGCATTGACTGAGCCAAAGTAGTGCAATACCGAACAAAGTCTCTTTCACATGCATCGTATTGGAAGACATCTTTATTTGTTATCTTTGACTTAATATTTATTTTGAGGGATTTCTAATTTTATCGTCTCACCTAGCATGCTTTCCTAACATATATATCAACATATATAAGTAAAAGCGTAAAATTAAATGTGACATGGTTATGGCCTTTCTATTACAAAAGAACCTAGGGATACATTATTTTTCTAAATGCCTTCTCCTCGATTTCCCTTCAAGCATCACCTCGGTTCGCCTTGGTTCCGAATCATCTTGGCTCCAAATGTGAGATCTCATTTTCTTATACTATAGTTGTACATGTGTATGAACAAATTATCAATAAAGAAATTATTTAGAATATTTTGAGGAATTAAATATATAAGAATAGTATCTCTCACATAGAAAAATTTTAAATCTTAGATGAAAAATATAGATATGGAAAATACTACATACAAGATGGAATAAATAATTAAATGGATATTGAAAAGTTGGAATTGGACAAAACAGAAAAATGTTTGGACAGCATGAAGATATAAAAGAAGAATTCATTGGCTATCTAAATGAAGTTTCGGTGTGAACAAGTAGCTAGTAGAAAAATAGAAGAAAGGAAAAGGCAAAATAAACAATAAAGGAAGACTCATTAGCTTGCAAATTTTGACTTGGAAAGCCAAGGTGGGGACGGCATGAAGAAATGAACAAGTAGAAGAAATGAAATGAAATTTCGGTTGAGCAAATGACTAGTAGGAAAACAAGAGAATAAAATATGAAGAAACTAACAAAGGAAGACAAAAGGAAAGTCTCCCTCACGTGTTTCATTGGGTTGACAGAAACTATAACTGATTTGGTTAAATCCTTGCTGCACCGAAGACCAAACCATAACAAGACAAGAAAGGAACCAAGGCAAGGAAAAAAATAGGAAATTTTTAACTCCAAAACATTGGCATGGAAAGTCAGAAACGTGGGCTGCATGAAGAAAAATTGTAACATAAAAAGACAATGTAGTCTTGGCTTGGAAAGTAAGTGATATAAAACAAAAGGAAAGAAATAGGAAATGAAGAGGGCTTTTAATGAAGCCAGCAAAAAGTCCAAGTAATATATTTTCTTGTGCTTTATATTCCTCCATCGTGACCTTCATCTCCAGCCAACATCATCACCGAAAGTATTCTACTCCTTACAAACCTTGTAAGTTCTCCTCCATAGCAGAAACCATGCATAACCTTTAGCAAATAAATCAAGTTTTTGGAAGGAAAATAAACCTAGAATATTAAGCTTCCAAAACCTCAAAGAAGCTAGCACAAAAAACCTTCAAAACAGGAAGGGATTCACGTGCACAGTTTGCTCCCCTGTACAGGTAATTTCTAACATCAGTTTTTAAGTTTTTAGTTCTTTAATCATGGTTGTGGTGAAGTGACATAAGTTGTTTATAGCATGATTTTGAAATAAGCACATATATATAATATATATATATATATATATAAATTGAAGTCTGGAGGTTTGATCGTGAGGCTTCAAAGAAGAAGAGATGATGTTGATGATGAGGAGCCATATGAAAAAAAGAAAACAAGCTGGAAGTTAATAACCGAAACAACCATGAAATGTGTAAAGGAATAAAAAAAAACGTGGACTTTGGTGTAGGTAGGGTTACGTGAGCTAAGAAGAAAGAAGAAAAATAAATAAGTTAAGGTTTTATATGGTCAAGATGATGGTTGAAAGGAAGAAATAAGCTGGCTGGTTGTACAGTCGAAAAAGAAGTGAGAACAGGTGACTAAAGGTCCAGCCGAAAATGAAGAAAAAAGTTTGTAGTTTGAATGATTTGTTTGCTGACCTTTAGGTATGAAAATAATATAAATTAAACAGCCTAAAATTTTATTATATAGGGAAATATTATAAGATAAAGTAGAAGCTAAAGTGGATTGAAGAAATGGGGCTGTACGTGGGAAAGAAGACAAAGAAAATAAGGCAACCGGTTATGTAAAATAAAAGAGAGAAGAAAAAGCTAGCCTTGACTAATTTTTATGAGTATGAAGGGTGGAAGATTTTGGCAGCTTAGGATGTACTAGGTATGGCCATATTAGAGAGACAAAGAAAAGAAAGAAAGCCAACGTAAAATACAAAACAGAAAAGCAAGAAGTATGCTGTTGGTTTAGACAAAATGTAACAGGAAAATAAATAAAAGTGAAAGAGAGGATTAGGTTAAATTGACTAAAGGCCTACGTATAGTAATAATGAAGTTAATATATATATATATAGTCATTGTAAAGAAGTAAACTACCTAACCAAGATGAAGTTAACGTGAAGTGCAGAAACAGAAAATGGAAACTGATGTGAATGGTAGAGGAAAGTGGAATAATTGACAAGCTTAAAAGGTTGAAAATATACAAGGATAAAATAAAAGTAATACTATGGAAAATGGAAATTTTAAGTCAAATAAGCTTAGTCATCTAAGGAGGACATTCAGCCATGCAATCTTTGAGGAAATGTTGACTTAGTGAAAAGGCTAATGATGCCAAAACAAGAAAGGAAAAGCAAATAAAATATTTACCTATGAGAAAATCATAGGAAATGTTAATATTATAAATAATGATGAGATAAAAAGGAGCTAGATAAGCAAAGGAAATTTTTATAAGTTATACTGAAAATTAATTACAGTAAAACTGTTACCTTGCAGTTTATAATTCGGAGAGATAGGAAGCACATGGGTGCAACATAAGGCATTGATCTACAGTGTATTGAGGTAAGGGATGTAATTTAAAGTTGTGATGGTATCCCTTACTTTCATTGCAAATTTTAAAGAAATGCCTGAAGCATGAATTTTATTCCGAAGTTAATTTTCATGATCTTTTAATTTGTTAAATGAACTTTATAACTTCTATGTATATTTTTCCATAATGTTTTAAGTATGATATGAAATAAATATGTTTTCCGAAAAAGGTATCGGAGTGGCAAACCCCAGGCTAACTTAGACCCTGGCACGCCCGGTCCTTACTATTTTATATCAGTTGTATGATTTAAGTATATGTTTTCCGAAAAAGGTATCGGAGTGGCAAACCCCAGGCTAACTTAGACCCTGGCACGCCCGGTCCTTACTATTTTATATCAGTTGTATGATTTAAGTATATGTTTTCCGAAAAAGGTATCGGAGTGGCACACCCCAGGCTAACTTAGACCCTGGCACGCCCGGTCCTTACTATTTTATATCAATTATATGATTTAAGAATTTACATAAGTAAGTAAGTTTTGAGACTAAGGCTTTCCTATAGTTTATGTTACTGCCTGTCATGCTTGCCACATTGTGGCATAAGTTTAGCCACGTCGTGCATGTCCTCGCCCACATTGTGTATGATTACATCCTTTGTGGGTATGTTGGTCCTTCGTGGTGCATGTTCGCTGTACGACTCTGATCAGGTCTACAGCCCATACCATGGCCATAGGTATTATGTTCCCTCTTCGGAGGAAGAAGTAAGTGTCATGACCCGCATACTAGCTATATGATTCTGCCTAGTCTCCACGAACTGTATGATATGTTCTATTAATTTTGAATTTAAATTTTTAAAGTAAGATGCATGTTTGATCAAGTATGAATTTTGGTATATATGTATTAAAGAATTCACATAATGTTTAAAAGTATGAAATGCATTATTATGGCATTTGTTTTCTGCATATATATATATATATATATATAGATGCTATGACTATTTTAAATGCATTTCTTACGGGGCTTTCCAAAAAGCTCACCCCCCTACTCTACCAGATTATTTGCAGTGATCAACCCTTTGCCTGTTGCGCATATGATGTAGACTGAGGGATACGTCTCTCCTCCGACTACTTTTTTGTACTTACGTAAGGTATACTCATATTTTAATACCAGACATCCGGTATGGCACCGATATTTGTATATAAATAATACTTTTGGGATGTAATCGATATTGTATGAATGTAAGCATTACCTGGAGGAAAAAAAAAATCAATATAATGTGAATGAAATATTTTATAAAAATATTGTGATGTTGCTGTGGTTAAAAATTATGATGAGATACTGGCAGGAATGCAACCCAAGTAAGAAATTAACCCAAGTAAAAAAAAAAAAAAAATTTTAGCCCAAAACTTCTACGTTTCCGGGATGTGACAGTCTTTCTTGGTATCAGAGCAAAGGTTGCCTAGTACTGTCAGTGTCGATAGTTAGGATGAGATTACATCCCAAGTATCTGTGCTTGTTTGGTTATAAGATTGAGTATATCTGTTAAAGTTTGATTTAAACATAGGGTTTATGCGCAGGTAATTGATCACGCACTATGAGTGGGAGACGAGGTCGTTCCCGGAGGCAGGCTCAGCCACCTCTACCACCTACTCCCCAACCAGAGAGCCCAAATGCTAGAATGAGCAGGCTCGAACACAGTATGAAAGAGGGGTTTGATAGCATCGCTGCTATGTTTACTCAACATTTCGGAGCGAACACTTCAGATATAGGTGCTACAGTGCCTACACCTACTTCACCACCTCCTCCTCCACAGGTTCCTCTGGCACCCTCCGCTCCTCAACCTTCAGTCCCACCGCCTAGAGATGATAGAGATACAGGCAGATTACGGGACTTTCTTAAGATGAATCCTCCAGAATTTAAGGGGATTAAGGATCCAGTTAAGGCCGAGGAGTGGTTATTAGAATTGGAACTGGCTTTTGATTACTTGGGGTGCACAGATGCTGAGAAAGTCAGTATGGGTTCTTATATGTTGAAAGGTCAAGCAGGACATTGGTGGAGAGCCACTAAGAGGCAGTTCACTACCCAACACACAGTGATCAGTTGGGATACTTTTCTGTCAGTCTTTAGGACCCAATATGTTCCCCGTACTGCCCAGAAGAAAATGCAGACAGATTTTCTGAATTTAATACAAGGCAGTATGTCGGTTGATGAGTATGAGAACCAATTTACGATGTTGATGAGATATGACCCTGAGACAGTCAGAGATCAGGAGCGTCGTACCGAGAGATTTTTGTCTGGACTGAGACCAGCCATCCGAGACAGATTATTGGGGTTTCGTATTACTGAGTTTGAGGATGCTCTCGGACGGGCTCAGGATATTGAGAGGGGTCTTGATGTTACGCAATCACAGTATGGGTTCAGAAGTAAGAGTAAGGGTAAAGATAAGAAGACAGATAGTTTTCGAACAGAACAAAGGTGGAGTTCATTTAAGAGACCGAGGACAGATGAGTCTCAAGCAAGGACTGGCAAGCCTAAGGTTCCTACTAATATAGTAGAGATCAACAGAGGCTTCCAGAAGGTTTCTAAACAGTGCAAAGATTGTGGTAAGGCACATGGTGGGCCATGTCACTGGGTCACTGGAAATTGTTTTAAGTGTGGGAAAAAGGGTCATTTGATCAGGGATTGCCCACAATTGCAAGATAAGACCCCACAGTCTCAGGAGTCACTACGACAGCAGCTAGAGACACGGACTCCACAAAGACAGGCCCCACAGAAACGAGCTACAGGAGTTGAGAAGGGTAAGAAGCCTGTTACTCAGGGGCGTGTATTTGCTTTAGACAAGGAGATTTCCGATAACTCTTCCGCAACTATTAGAGGTAATATTCTTGTCTGTAATCATGAGGCACATGTTTTATTCGACCCAGGGTCCACGCACTCATTTATATCACCACAGTTTGCACACAATCTTCATTTAGAACCTGAACCTCTAAGTCATATATTGCATATTTGCACACCCATGAATGATTCTCAAATGACAGATATGGTGTGTAGGAATTGTGAAATTAAGGTTGGAGATAGAATAATGTTAGCAGATCTAGTTTTGTTAAACATGCATAGCTTCGATGTAATCTTAGGCATGGATTGGTTAGAAACCAATCGTGCAAGTCTAGATTGCTACACTAAGACCATAACCTTCTCTTTACTTGACAAATTTGATGTATGTTTTGCTGTTAAGAAATAAAGTATATGATGTTATGTTCAATGAAGTTGTATAATGTTTATATGTTTGAAAATTTAAATAAATTTATTCGTGTGAAGGTTATATTGCCCTTATCTCCGATACGAGTCGGAAACCTCCACATATATCAGATATACCAGTGGTATGTGAGTTTTTAGATGTGTTTCCGGAGGAGTTACCAGGATTACCACTAGAGAGAGAGCTGGAGTTCACTATTGATTTAGTGCCGGATACCCAGCCTATCTCTAAATCTCCTTACCGGATGGCACTAGTGGAATTAGAAGAATTAAAGAAACAGTTGCAAGAATTACTGGATAAGGGTTTTATTAGACCAAGTGTATCTCCATGGGGTGCTCCGGTATTGTTTGTGAGAAAGAAAGATGGTAGTCTCCGGTTATGCATCGACTATAGGTTACTAAACAAGGCTACAATTAAGAATAAGTACCCCCTGCCAAGAATAGATGATTTGTTTGACCAACTGAAAGGGGCTTCGGTGTTTTCTAAGATTGATCTAAGATCAGGCTATCATCAGTTGAGAATTAGGAAGGAAGATGTACCGAAAACGGCCTTTAGAACCCGATATGGCCATTTTGAGTTTCTGGTGATGCCTTTCGGTTTGACTAATGCCCCTGCCGCATTTATGAATTTGATGAATGATGTGTTTCGGGAGTATCTGGATAAATTTGTGATTGTTTTTATAGATGATATTCTAGTATATTCTAAGTCTCGGGAGGAGCACGAGCAGCATCTAAGGATTGTGCTCCAGATTCTTCGAGATAAGCAGCTTTATGGGAAGCTTAGTAAGTGTGAATTTTGGTTGGATCGGATAGCTTTCCTTGGCCATGTGGTATCCAAGGACGGGGTGTCAGTTGATCCGTCCAAGGTTGAGGCAGTACTCCAATGGGAGAGACCGAAGACAGTGACTGAGATTCGGAGTTTCTTAGGATTGGCAGGGTACTATCGGAGGTTTGTGGAAAGTTTTTCTCGGATTGCAGCTCCGTTGACTAAGCTTACACGCAAAGGAGTTCCATTTGAATGGTCAAGTCAGTGTGAGCAGTGTTTTCAGGAGCTTAAGCAAAGATTAACTACAGCACCAATCCTAACCATTCCGAGTGGATCTGGAGGCTTCGTTGTATACAGTGATGCTTCTAGTCAGGGTTTAGGTTGTGTGCTAATGCAACATGGTAGAGTAGTCGCGTATGGTTCACGCCAGCTTAGAGACCATGAGCGCAACTACCCTACGCATGATTTAGAGTTGGCCGCAGTTGTTTTTGCTTTAAAGATATGGCGGCATTATTTGTATGGTGAGAAGTTTCAGATCTTCACTGACCATAAGAGTTTGAAGTATCTATTCGATCAGAAGGAACTTAATATGAGGCAGAGACATTGGATAGAGCTTCTTAAGGATTATGACTGCGAGATTCTGTACCATCCGGGCAAGGCGAATGTAGTTGCAGATGCTCTAAGCAGAAAAAGTATGGTTTCTGTTATGATGGTTAGAGAATGGGAATTGCTGGAGCAGTTCGCCGAGCTCAATGTCAGTGTTGAAACAGTAGATGTCGGGTTTATGGCTAGCCTTCAAATTGAACCAAGTATCTTAGACCAGATACGGTCAGGGCAAAGAAATGATCGGAGGCTATTGGACATGGTTAGTCAAGCAGAGCAAGACTTGCAGTCAGATTTTACGATCAGTGATGATGGGTTGTTAAGATTTAAGGGCCGTATATGTGTTCCGAATGATGATACCCTAAGACAAAGGATTTTGAAAGAGTCCCATTGTTCTCGTTACACTATGCACCCAGGCAGTACTAAGATGTACCATGATTTGCGTAAGGTGTATTGGTGGATTGGTATGAAACGAGACGTAGCAGAGTTTGTGGCCAAATGTCTGACTTGTCAGCAGATAAAGGCTGAACACCAGAAGCCAGCAGGACTACTTAAGTCTTTACCGGTGCCTACCTGGAAATGGGAACACATTACGATGGATTTTATTATGGGCTTACCGAGAACCCGGAGAGGTCATGATGCGATCTGGGTTATTGTGGATAGATTGACTAAGAGTGCCCATTTTCTTGCCATTAAGAGCACAGACTCACTAAGTACATTGGCAGACTTGTATGTTAGCGAGATTGCTCGATTACATGGGGCTCCCGTGAGCATCACTTCTGATAGAGATTCCAGGTTTACCTCTCGATTTTGGACTCATTTTCAGGAAGCCATGGGATCTCAATTACATTTGAGCACCGCCTACCATCCTCAGACAGATGGTCAGTCCGAGCGGACTATTCAGACCTTAGAGGACATGTTGAGGGCGTGTGCACTAGATTTTAAGGGTTCATGGGATGACCACTTGCCTCTCGCAGAGTTTGCCTATAATAATAGTTATCATGCCAGCATTGGAATGGCACCATACGAAGCTCTATATGGCAGGAAATGTAGATCCCCAGTAGCTTGGGAAGAAGTGGGTGACCGTAAGATTTTAGCCCTTGATCTTGTTGAAGAGGCGACTAAGAGTGTTCGGATTATTTGTGATAGACTCAAGGTTGCTCAAAGTAGACAGAAAAGTTATGCTGATGTACGTAGACGACCACTTGAATTTCAGGTTGGGGACTCTGTATTTGTAAAAGTATCTCCGAGCAAGGGTGTCATGCGCTTCGGAAAGAAAGGAAAATTAAGTCCTCGTTTCATTGGTCCATTTGAGATATTGGAAAGAATTGGGGATGTTGCTTACCGGTTAGGTTTACCACCACAGCTTTCTGGTATACATAACGTCTTCCATGTCTCTATGTTGAGGAAGTATCATTCGGATCCCTCCCATGTTATTGAATACCAACCATTGGATATTCAGGGAGATATGAGCTATGTTGAGCAGCCAATCCGGATCCTTGACAGAAAGGAAAGGGTACTTCGATCTAAAACTATTTCACTAGTCAAGATTCTCTGGCAACACCACACAACAGAGGAAGCTACGTGGGAGCTAGAGAGCCTCATGAAAGAAAAGTACCCGCATTTGTTTAATGAACCAGCTTGAATTTGGAGGACCAAATTCTTATAAGGTGAGGAGAATGTGAGATCTCATTTTCTTATACTATAGTTGTACATGTGTATGAACAAATTATCAATAAAGAAATTATTTAGAATATTTTGAGGAATTAAATATATAAGAATAGTATCTCTCACATAGAAAAATTTTAAATCTTAGATGAAAAATATAGATATGGAAAATACTACATACAAGATGGAATAAATAATTAAATGGATATTGAAAAGTTGGAATTGGACAAAACAGAAAAATGTTTGGACAGCATGAAGATATAAAAGAAGAATTCATTGGCTATCTAAATGAAGTTTCGGTGTGAACAAGTAGCTAGTAGAAAAATAGTAGAAAGGAAAAGGCAAAATAAACAATAAAGGAAGACTCATTAGCTTGCAAATTTTGACTTGGAAAGCCAAGGTGGGGACGGCATGAAGAAATGAACAAGTAGAAGAAATGAAATGAAATTTCGGTTGAGCAAATGACTAGTAGGAAAACAAGAGAATAAAATATGAAGAAACTAACAAAGGAAGACAAAAGGAAAGTCTCCCTCACGTGTTTCATTGGGTTGACAGAAACTATAACTGATTTGGTTAAATCCTTGCTGCACCGAAGACCAAACCATAACAAGACAAGAAAGGAACCAAGGCAAGGAAAAAAATAGGAAATTTTTAACTCCAAAACATTGGCATGGAAAGTCAGAAACGTGGGCTGCATGAAGAAAAATTGTAACATAAAAAGACAATGTAGTCTTGGCTTGGAAAGTAAGTGATATAAAACAAAAGGAAAGAAATAGGAAATGAAGAGGGCTTTTAATGAAGCCAGCAAAAAGTCCAAGTAATATATTTTCTTGTGCTTTATATTCCTCCATCGTGACCTTCATCTCCAGCCAACATCATCACCGAAAGTATTCTACTCCTTACAAACCTTGTAAGTTCTCCTCCATAGCAGAAACCATGCATAACCTTTAGCAAATAAATCAAGTTTTTGGAAGGAAAATAAACCTAGAATATTAAGCTTCCAAAACCTCAAAGAAGCTAGCACAAAAAACCTTCAAAACAGGAAGGGATTCACGTGCACAGTTTGCTCCCCTGTACAGGTAATTTCTAACATCAGTTTTTAAGTTTTTAGTTCTTTAATCATGGTTGTGGTGAAGTGACATAAGTTGTTTATAGCATGATTTTGAAATAAGCACATATATATAATATATATATATATATATATATAAATTGAAGTCTGGAGGTTTGATCGTGAGGCTTCAAAGAAGAAGAGATGATGTTGATGATGAGGAGCCATATGAAAAAAAGAAAACAAGCTGGAAGTTAATAACCGAAACAACCATGAAATGTGTAAAGGAATAAAAAAAAACGTGGACTTTGGTGTAGGTAGGGTTACGTGAGCTAAGAAGAAAGAAGAAAAATAAATAAGTTAAGGTTTTATATGGTCAAGATGATGGTTGAAAGGAAGAAATAAGCTGGCTGGTTGTACAGTCGAAAAAGAAGTGAGAACAGGTGACTAAAGGTCCAGCCGAAAATGAAGAAAAAAGTTTGTAGTTTGAATGATTTGTTTGCTGACCTTTAGGTATGAAAATAATATAAATTAAACAGCCTAAAATTTTATTATATAGGGAAATATTATAAGATAAAGTAGAAGCTAAAGTGGATTGAAGAAATGGGGCTGTACGTGGGAAAGAAGACAAAGAAAATAAGGCAACCGGTTATGTAAAATAAAAGAGAGAAGAAAAAGCTAGCCTTGACTAATTTTTATGAGTATGAAGGGTGGAAGATTTTGGCAGCTTAGGATGTACTAGGTATGGCCATATTAGAGAGACAAAGAAAAGAAAGAAAGCCAACGTAAAATACAAAACAGAAAAGCAAGAAGTATGCTGTTGGTTTAGACAAAATGTAACAGGAAAATAAATAAAAGTGAAAGAGAGGATTAGATTAAATTGACTAAAGGCCTACGTATAGTAATAATGAAGTTAATATATATATATATATAGTCATTGTAAAGAAGTAAACTACCTAACCAAGATGAAGTTAACGTGAAGTGCAGAAACAGAAAATGGAAACTGATGTGAATGGTAGAGGAAAGTGGAATAATTGACAAGCTTAAAAGGTTGAAAATATACAAGGATAAAATAAAAGTAATACTATGGAAAATGGAAATTTTAAGTCAAATAAGCTTAGTCATCTAAGGAGGACATTCAGCCATGCAATCTTTGAGGAAATGTTGACTTAGTGAAAAGGCTAATGATGCCAAAACAAGAAAGGAAAAGCAAATAAAATATTTACCTATGAGAAAATCATAGGAAATGTTAATATTATAAATAATGATGAGATAAAAAGGAGCTAGATAAGCAAAGGAAATTTTTATAAGTTATACTGAAAATTAATTACAGTAAAACTGTTACCTTGCAGTTTATAATTCGGAGAGATAGGAAGCACATGGGTGCAACATAAGGCATTGATCTACAGTGTATTGAGGTAAGGGATGTAATTTAAAGTTGTGATGGTATCCCTTACTTTCATTGCAAATTTTAAAGAAATGCCTGAAGCATGAATTTTATTCCGAAGTTAATTTTCATGATCTTTTAATTTGTTAAATGAACTTTATAACTTCTATGTATATTTTTCCATAATGTTTTAAGTATGATATGAAATAAATATGTTTTCCGAAAAAGGTATCGGAGTGGCAAACCCCAGGCTAACTTAGACCCTGGCACGCCCGGTCCTTACTATTTTATATCAGTTGTATGATTTAAGTATATGTTTTCCGAAAAAGGTATCGGAGTGGCAAACCCCAGGCTAACTTAGACCCTGGCACGCCCGGTCCTTACTATTTTATATCAGTTGTATGATTTAAGTATATGTTTTCCGAAAAAGGTATCGGAGTGGCACACCCCAGGCTAACTTAGACCCTGGCACGCCCGGTCCTTACTATTTTATATCAATTGTATGATTTAAGAATTTACATAAGTAAGTAAGTTTTGAGACTAAGGTTTTCCTATAGTTTATGTTACTGCCTGTCATGCTTGCCACATTGTGGCATAAGTTTAGCCACGTCGTGCATGTCCTCGCCCACATTGTGTATGATTACATCCTTTGTGGGTATGTTGGTCCTTCGTGGTGCATGTTCGCTGTACGACTCTGATCAGGTCTACAGCCCATACCATGGCCATAGGTATTATGTTCCCTCTTCGGAGGAAGAAGTAAGTGTCATGACCCGCATACTAGCTATATGATTCTGCCTAGTCTCCACGAACTGTATGATATGTTCTATTAATTTTGAATTTAAATTTTTAAAGTAAGATGCATGTTTGATCAAGTATGAATTTTGGTATATATGTATTAAAGAATTCACATAATGTTTAAAAGTATGAAATGCATTATTATGGCATTTGTTTTCTGCATATATATATATATATAGATGCTATGACTATTTTAAATGCATTTCTTACGGGGCTTTCCAAAAAGCTCACCCCCCTACTCTACCAGATTATTTGCAGTGATCAACCCTTTGCCTGTTGCGCATATGATGTAGACTGAGGGATACGTCTCTCCTCCGACTACTTTTTTGTACTTACGTAAGGTATACTCATATTTTAATACCAGACATCCGGTATGGCACAGATATTTGTATATAAATAATACTTTTGGGATGTAATCGATATTGTATGAATGTAAGCATTACCTGGAGGAAAAAAAAAATCAATATAATGTGAATGAAATATTTTATAAAAATATTGTGATGTTGCTGTGGTTAAAAAGTATGATGAGATACTGGCAGGAATGCAACCCAAGTAAGAAATTAACCCAAGTAAAAAAAAAAAAAAAAATTTTAGCCCAAAACTTCTACGTTTCCGGGATGTGACACCAAATGTTGTACATTTTACAAGATAATCCTAATTTATCTATATAGCTATTACATAAATAAATTACAAATAAATCAAGGCTCACAAGCCCAATTTAAATTTATTTAAATAAATTACAATCCATGTAAACCTAGGCCCATAACCATGCACCATGCAATCATCCATATCACATAAGAATTAAGCATCAAGCATACAGAGTAATATCACATATTAATTTGCATGCTTCCTAATTAAAATCTAATTTTAATTAATCAAATTTTAATTACTTATGGGTATCAAGGGCTGTTTTAATTTAATTTTAATTCTCAAAATTCAATTTGGGCTTAATTGAAATTTTAATCTTATTAAAATCTCGAAACTATTGGATAACTCTTATCCATTTTAAAATATTTTATTTTAAAACAATTTTATCAAGATAATGTTTTTGGAATTTTAATCTTATTAAAATCTCAAAACTATTGGATAACTCTTATCCAATTTAATGAAGGATATATTTTATTTTAAAACAATATTATCAAGATAATGTTTTTGAAATTTTAATCTTATTAAAATCTCAAAAATATTGGATAACTCTTATCCAATTTAATAAAGGATATATTTTATTTAAAACAATTTTATCAAGATAATGTTTTAGAAATTTTAATCTTATTAAAATCTCAAAAACCACTTGATAACTCTTATCCAATTTTATTTTTAAAAAATATCTTTCTTTAAAATATATTTAATTTGAAACCCTTATCAGGATAACTTTTATTCTAATTTATTTTATATATTTTAAATAAAATAATAACAAGTAAATTTTTTTTTTGAATCTATAATTGTCTTACAATTATTTTTGGTTGCCCAAACGAATTTTGAAAATTAAAATCAAATTTGTAACAACTTACAATAAAGCAGCATCACCATGAATCGAATTCGCTATCCCGAAAGCCGTTTGCACGCTGGCTCTGATACCACTGTAAGGTTTCGTTGTCTCGGTTTATCATGTCATACATGAAAATAAGCTGCGGATTAAAAATCAACAAAACCAAAATCACTAGGATCATGCAACAAGATTAATTTCGAGATAAAATCTAACCTTTTAGTGTACTCGTGTAGAAATGTTCGACTTCTGAATATGGCAACCCACGAACAGCCCTTGATTTATCGTTAACTCGAGACTTCTAGCTGAGAGAAGCCCTCTAATGGTATCCACACGAGTAGGACGCAAAACAAGACCTTTGCCTGAGACAAGATGTGATCAGAAGCAAAGGGAGGAGGAAGGGAATTGTTTTATGAGAGTGCTAGCTCCAAGAGGCAGAACGGCTATAAAAATATTATGTTCTTCCTATGTCTAACTTTTAGACTTAATGTTGTTTTTATAGTGTCTCTTAACAAAATCCTAAAACGGCCTTAGCCTTAGTCCAACTAAATTGGGTCTTTTGGGCCTTTTAAAATTACTTAATCCAAATCCAATTAATTGTAGGGCATACTCTAAGATATAAAATATAAGAAAATGATTTCAAAATTGAAAAAGAAAAATGAAATGCTCATGAATGCTGTTGGCTCTATAGGCTATACCGAGAGGGGGGGGAATCGGTTTTTAACTACCCTTAAACTCGTTTTGCGACTTCTAAATTCTCTAGCCTATTTGATTATTTTCTAAGTTCTCTAAGCTAGGCAAGCATATAATCCAAGTTCAATGCAATAAACATAATCTAATCGCAAGTAAATAAAGAGTATGGAGAGAGATTTACACAATTGATTTATAGAGGTTCGGCTACCTTGCCTACGTCCTCTACCTTGAGATGCTCCCAAGGATTTTCCCAAATTCACTATCCTTGAATTTGTTACACTCCCTCTTTTTCTAGGCTAAAGAGAAACCTCTCTCTTTTTCTAGGATAAAGAGAAACCTCTCTCTTTTTCTAGGCTCAAGAGAAACCTCCCTCTTTTTCTTAGGCTAAAGAGTAACCTCCCTCTTTTTCTTAGGTGAAAGAGAAACCTCCCCTTTTACAAAGAATGAGTGTGTTTACAAATTATGTAATCAAAGAAGGGCCTTTAGATAGGCAAGTGATTACAATGTTTAAGCACAAGGAAAAAGCCTATACAAGATTTGTGTTACTCTATACAAAGAATATGAAAATGATGGAAGATGAAGACTTGTAGCTCTTGATTTGTTGTTGAGGCTTGAGGAAGATGAATAAGATGATGAAAGATGTTGCTTGGTTGTTCCTCTTACTTCCTTTAGCTTCGAAGCCTCTATTTATAGTCCCTTGGATGGTTTGTGAACATTGGGTGGAGCCAAATTTGAATATGACCGTTATATCTCACAAAACTAGCCGTTACAGGCTATTTTCGGGCAAAGGGATTGATCCCTTTCCATAGGGGATCGATCCCTTCATTCTAGAACCGATTCTTCTGGGCTGAGGGACCTTTTCTAGCCGTTGGGAGCCATTCTACCATTAGGGGATCGATCCCTTCCCTTAGGGGATCGATCCCTTCTTTTCAGAAGGTGATTTCTTGCACTTTTTGAGTTAGAAATGATGTGGTCTTTGATCCTAATTGAACCCAAAATATTTTGGCTCTTTTGTGTGAGTTTTCCTTGACTTTCTCAAATGAAACATAGTCCAAAAATTCATCAAGTGATTTTCTAAAATATTCGAAACTTTTATAAAGTATTAAGACCAATAAGGATGTATCATTAAATTATGGTCTTAATGTTTGATATGTTCACTTGAAAATGGATTGAAAAATCATGTGTGATAAGGCAAATTTACAATATGAATTAAAACATTAAAGCTTACTTAAGTTTTTGTCATTTCAAAATATATATGGCAATTTAAAGCTAACAATCTCCCTTTTTTTGATATGACAAAACTTTATGTAAATTTGCTTTGAAAATTCTTAAATAAAATACTCCCCCTCAAATAAAGCAGAATTTTATAAAGCTCCCCTTAATATAAGCATGGGTTTTGAAAATGAATTTTCAAACTATTTCTCCCCCATTATCTCTCCCTTTTAATATCTCTCCCTTCTAATATTTATCTCTCCCCCTTTTTGTCATAGCAAAAAGAAGGAAAAATAATAAAAAATATGCTCCCCTTAAAATCATGGCTATGTGAAAAGAGATAAAAATATGCTCCATCCAACAAGAAACATGTTAGTACATGGGACTCATAGCACAAATAAATAAGTCAATATTCACAAAGAGTATGAAATATTCATGCAACGAAATATGACTTATGATCCTATACCAATTGTTGATAAATAATTTTGCAATAAGTTCTCAATTGGTAAGAAATTAAGCAAGCACCTAAGTATATCAATTGTTTTTCTTAAGTCCAACTAAGGTGCATGGCAATACATGATGATTATGAGCTAAAATTAGATGACATATCATATGCATGAGCTCATAAATCACGTTCAAGCAAGAGTGTGCATAGAATCAAGACATATAGCAATTAACTTCAAATTCTAGCACACACGAGTTTCATGGAAAAATATCCTAAGAGAATTCTCCTCTATTTGTCATTTCAAACTAAAAAACATGAGAAGAATTGTCAATTTAAAGCTCATACCAATTGGCAATTTAGATTTGGCTTACCAAGTATTGAAAATATGGTTGCCAATGATATTAATTGTTATTTCAATCTAAATATCAATTGTTACTAATGGTTTACTTAGTCATTTTGCATGAATCCAATATTTATGTGTAGTGTGTTCATGTCAAGAAAATAATCATTCTAAATATGCAAGAACACAATCACACATCATCAAATATGCATTTGGATTAATTAAACAAAAGTAAACTATCATAAAGTATTAATCTATATTCATATTCACAAAGTTATACCATATGGAAGATGCAAAAAATAAGGTATTCAAGCAAACACATTTTCTTCCATGGTTTCATGTACAAAAATCCTATGCTCATTTTCAAATTCAAGTCCTTAACCAATTATGAGCAAGGAAAGATTCAAATAATAAATGCATGAATGTTTGATCAAATTTGCATTTATCTTTGAAAGTTGGTGTTGTCATTAAAGCTCAAGTTCTTTAATAATTTGGCCATAAGAAAAATTTAAGTGCATGGATGATAAAGTTTCATGCTCCATTTACCATCACAAATTATAGGCTAATGACCATTACTAGTTGTCGAATTTACATTTGAAATCAATCCACTAGATGTATAGTTATCATGAAACCTAGTGTGGAATTGATAAGTCAAGCTAAGAGACATAATCCTATTGGCATGCTTGACTACGATGAACAAAAAAAAACGAGGAATATTCATTATGCACAAGTTCATCAAATTCTCAAATACATCCATAAATTATTGAAATAAATCTAAAAATTATGTTTAAGCATTCATTGAAAATATATTTCAAGATTATTTCAAGATTTATGCAATTCATGAATGTTTTCAACAAGAAAAATGATTTTGTACTTGTGAGCTCAAGAAAAATGATATTAATTGTCGAAAGTGATACCATTTGTTGGAAATGATATTAATTGATGAAGTTGAGGCATGATATCAATGAAAAATGATTTTCATATTTTAAAGTTCATCAAAAAGGAGTTAAAACAATGAATTTTAAGTTGAGAAGAGAGAAAGTATCAAAACAATGAAAAGTTCTTCTCAATTTCGGTTGAAAAAGTGCAGAAAACCCATTTTGGCCTGGGGGGATCGATCCCTAGAGGAGGGGGATCAATCCCTTAACTCCAGAATGCAGATTTCCTGCATTCTGCTCAAGGGGGATCAATCCTGCTTTTTGAGGGATCGATCCCTCATCCTGTTTCTGCAGTTTTTGATTGAAAATCCAACCTTTGAGGTACCAAAACTTCGTTTTTGAGTATTTTAAGTCCAAGTAAGGGTTTAAACATTTGTAAAACATGATTTTGGACTTGTATGAATGAAAAACATGAATGAAAAACCATTTTACAAAAGATTTTACAATTTTGGAAGAATTTACACAATAAAATGCTTTTTTGGCCTCAAAGGAGGTCATTTTGAGAGTTAAGCATATTTTGACAAAACCAAAGCATTAAAAACCACAAATATGCCAAACCAAACTTGTTCACATAGATTTTAAGCACATATAACGTCAAATCATCATACTTGTGAACATTATGCCATGATTTCCTACATACAAGTCCTTCATTAATGCACATGATATGGCATTTTGCATATATGACATATTTGGCAATTTGAGGCAAGTAAATACATTATCAACACATAGAAGACTTGCTCAAAATGCAGAAATCCAATAATCATTTCAAAATCATAAATCATGCTTTTCATTCAATGCATAAAGTACTATTCATCAAACAATTAAAAATCTTTGTCATGCCTTTTTGTTCAATCATTCAACTCACAAAGATTATCAACCACATTTCTCATCAAAGCACAAATAATCAAATAAAAGTTTTAAGGAGTAAAGAATTAAGCTTACAAAAACTCCTTTGCATGAGTATGCTTTGCCTTGAATTGTTGAGTCCACCTTGAGCCATCCTTTGAAGAATTGTTGTGATGGATCCTCAAGCTTTTCTTTTTTCTCATTGGCCCAAGCAATCTCCATAAAGGTGTGTAGAGCATTCAAACCCCATTGTTTCATTATATTCCCATGCTCTAACACTCCTACAACAAACAAATTTATGCATGCTTTGGTACCCAAATTTTCTTGGGTCCATGAGAGTTATTACAAACAATTTTTGATCCTTTTGGGATCCATTTCAAGCACAATTCATCGTTATTTATTGCATGCTTTGGCACCCACATTTTTCTAACTACTCTTCCTCTAAATGTGGTTTTTCTATATGTGCATGCTTGTGAGGTGTGTCCTATTCTATTGCAAAGTGAGCATATAAGAAATAAATCATGCATAGTATTTTTGCTCACTAGGAAATTCTTAAGATGAGTTTCTTTTTATTTAACATTATAGCCTAACTCATCTTTGTCAAAGAAAGCTCTTTGGGTCTCTAACATATGATCTAGCTTTTGTTGACCCATATAAAACCTAGTAAATGAGTTTTGCAAATTTGTATTCGTTTCATTCAACTCATTTATCTCTAAGTTAGCCTCTTCTAATTTCTTTTCAAATTCTAGCTTAGTATTAGTCAAGGCTTCATTTTCTATTTTTAATTTAGCAATGATTTTCTTATATTTGGAGTTCATGCATTGAAATTCATTTGCTAAATCATCAAAGGCATTTTGGAGTTCACAAAAGGTATAATCATTATTTTCACTAGAACTACAACTAGCCTCATCATCACTAATGGCCATAAAGCATGTGTCTACGTTTTCCTTATCGGTGCTATCACTATCACTCCATGCAGCCACAAATGCTTTCTTCTTAGGTTTCCTATCCTTTTCCTTCCTAAGTAAAGAGCAATCTGACTTAGTATGACCCGGTTCATTACACTCATAACACATTAAGGGGTCTTTTTCTCTTCTACTTGACTCTCTCCTATGATGTCTCCTATTTTGCTGTCTCTCATTCATTCTCATGAAACTATTGAATCTTTTGGCAAACATTGCCATTTCCTTTTCTTCCTCATTTCCACTCTCATCACTATCATCTTTAATGTCCTTATGAGTGGAAGACTTAAGTGCTACCCCTATTTTCTTTGAAGGCACTTCATTTCTTTTCATTTTCATTTCATATGTAAGTAGGGAGCCCATAAGCTCATCTAGAGACAAGGTATTTGGATCCTTAGACTCTTCTATTGCGGTTACCTTTGCCTTCCATGACTTAGGCAAGCTATTCAAAATTTTCTTTACCATTTCAACATTGGAATAAGCCTTGCCTAGAGCCTTAAGTCTATTAATTATATCATTAAACCTAGTGAACATTTCACTAATAGACTCATTTTCTTTCATCTTAAATAGCTCATAATCATGTGTGAGCATTCCTACTTTGGTCTCTCTAACTTGATTTGTCCCTTTATGTGTGATGGCTAGTTTATTCCATATTTGTTTAGCATTCTCACATAAGGATACTCTATTATACTCATTGGGACCTAAAGCACAAAAGAGGGTGTGCATAGCCTTGGCATTCAATTGTGCCAATCTCATGTCATTGGTGTCCCACTCATCTTCACTCTTAGGGACATCTTTTCTATCTACTTTTTTTATTGGGATTCTAGTGCCATTAATAATTACTCTCCACACTTCATAGTCATTGGATTGCACAAATAACATCATCCTAATTTTTCAATAGGAGTAATTCTCACCATTGAAGAGTGGAGGTCTAACTAATGAGTGTCCCTCTTCTCCTAGGGGTGTGCCTACATTCAAGTGAGCCATTTAAGATCGTTTTGCTCGATAGAGGTTAGTCTAAATCAATCTTGAGCCCAAGCTTTGATACCAATTGTTGGCTCTATAGGCTATACCGAGAAGGGGTGAATCGGTTTTTAACTACCCTTAAGCTCGTTTTGCGATTCTTCTAAATTCTCTAGCCTATTTGATTATTTTCTAAGTTCTCTAAGCTAGGCAAGCATGCAATCCAGGTTCAATGCAATAAACATAATATAATCGAAAGTAAATAAAGAGTAGGAAGAGAGAGATTTACACAATCGATTTATAGAGGTTCGGCTACCTTGCCTACGTTCTCTACCTTGAGACGCTCCCAAGGTTTTTCCCAAATTCACTATCCTTGAATTTGTTACACTCCCTCTTTTTCTAGGCTAAAGAGAAACCTCTCTCTTTTTCTAGGCTCAAGAGAAACCTCCCTCTTTTTCTTAGGCTAAAGAGTAACCTCCCTCTTTTTCTTAGGCTAAAGAGAAACCTCCCCTTTTATAAGGAATGAGTGTGTTTACAAATTGTGTAATCAAAGAAGGGCCTCTAGATAGGTAAGTGATTACAATGTTTAAGCACAAGGAAAAAGCCTATACAAGATTTGTGCTACTCTATACAAAGAATATGAGAATGATGGAAGATGAAGACTTGTAGCTCTTGATTTGTTGTTGAGGCTTGAGGAAGATGAATAAGATGATGAAAGATGTTGCTTGGTTGTTCCTCTTACTTCCTTTAGCTTCTAAGCGTCTATTTATAGTCCATTAGATGGTTTGTGAACGTTGGGTGGAGCCAAATTTGAATATGACGTTTGTATCTCACAAAACTAGTTGTTACAAGCTATTTTCGAGCAAAGGGATCGATCCCTTTCCATAGGGGATCGATCCCTTCATTCCAGATCTGATTCTTCTGGGCTGAGAGACCTTTTCGAGCCGTTGGGAGCCATTCTGCCATTAGGGGATCGAACC
This sequence comes from Heritiera fomes, assembly GCA_032173925.1. Lineage (NCBI taxonomy): Eukaryota > Viridiplantae > Streptophyta > Magnoliopsida > Malvales > Malvaceae > Heritiera > Heritiera fomes. Next base: position 6,749,466 of record JAPDPM010000019.1, read on the forward strand.
CTTCCCTTAGGGGATCGATCCCTTCTTTCCAAAACTGATTTTTCTGGGCTGAGGGACCTTTTCTTCCACCAAAAAGCTTACTGCCACTAGGGGATCGATCCCTTCCCTTAGGGGATCGATCCCTTCTTTCCAGAAGGTGATTTCCTGCACTTTTTTAGTTAAAAATGATGTGGTCTTTGATCCTAATCCAACCCAAAACATTTTGGCTCTTTTTTTTGGAGTTTTTCTTGACTTTCTCAAAATGAAAACATAGTCCAAAAATTCATCAATTGATTTTCTAAAATATTCGAAACATTTATAAAGTATTAAGACCAATAAGGATGTATCATTAAATTATGGTCCTAATGTTTGATATGTTTACTTGAAAATGGATTGAGAAAATCATATGTGATAAGGCAAATTTACAATATGAATTAAAACATTAAAGCTTACTTAAGTTTTTGTCATTTCAAAATATATATGGCAATTTAAAGCTAACAAATGCTAAATTAGAATGTGAGAAAAAGTTAGAGAATGCCAATCTAGGAATTAATGAGTTAAATAAAAAGAGAATTAATTTGCAAAATTCTTTTTCTAGATTCTATATAGGTTAACAAAAACTTGATCATATGATCGAGACCCAAAGAGCATTCTTTGACAAAGGAGTAGGTTTTAATGCATCAAATAAGGAAACTCATATTAAACACTTTCTTGTCATGAATGAAAAATCAATTTTGTGTTTCGTATGCAATAAACAAAGACACTCCTCACAAGCATGCACATCAAGGAAAACAAAATTTAGAGGAAAATTGGTTAAGAAAATTTGGGTACCCAAATATGTTGTAAATTCAAATGATGAATCTTTGAAAATGAAATGGATCCCTAAAAGATAAAAAATTATTAGCACTAGCTTTCAAGGAGCTATGAAAATTTGGGTACATAAGGCAAAAGTTTGATGTATTTGATTATAAGAGTAAGAGCATTGCTATAAGGCAAAGTCAAAGGAACATTGGTACCTTGATAGTGGATGCTCATGGCACATGACTAGTGATAAGAGTCAATTAAAAAATCTAAAGCCTAAAAGTGGTGGAGAAGTCACATTTGGAGACAACTCCAAAGGGCAAATAGGATTGGTTCCATTGGTAATTCTTCTTCTACTATTGAAAATGTGTTGTATGTTAGGGGATTAAAACAGAACTTGCTTAGTATTAATCAATTGTGTGATTTTTAAGGTTGTTTTTGATGCTTTTTGTTGTCATGTTGTTGATGCTAAAACTAACTAAATACTTTTCATTGACATAGATAAGGAAATATAGTGTACATTTAGATGAATTAAATAACAAAAATGTATGCTTTATGGCCACTAAAGAAGATAAACCTTGGTTATGGCATAGGAGATTAAGTCATGCTAGTATGCATATATTGTCCAAATTAGCAAAAAGAGACCTAGTTGTAGGATTGTCCAAGCTTCAATTTGAAAATGATAAAGTATGTGAAGCTTGTATAAGAGGAAAACACAAGAGAGTGTCTTTCAAATCAAAGAAGTATGTTTCCACCTCTAGGTCACTCCAACTCCTCCACTTAGATCTTTTTGGACCAACTAGAACTACTAGCTTAGGAGGATGTGATAACCGAGAATTCTCCTATTTTCGAAATTAAGGATCTGTAAATTCAACTCCTAATATTAATAGATAAGTTAAAATAAACAAATAAATTTATTAGAGCACTGGAATATTTCGAGATTATGGTATCCATTAATAAATTAGAGATTTAATAATTAGGAACTTAAATTGGGTATTAAGGAATTTAAAATTTAAAGAAATAAAAATATGTATGGATATATATATATATATATATTATTATATATATGTACAAATATATAAGTATATAAATATAAACAATAAATATTATTTTGAATTAAAGCATATATATATACATTAATAAACAATAAAATAGATAAATAGATGTTTTAAGGATTATATATATCAGCTATATTGTGAGTATAAATTTTAAATATATAAAATATAAATATATATAATATATGTCAATATATATGTATAAAATTGTTAATATAAAGTATAATTATAAAGTGTTAATAGAAAATATACTTGTAATATATTTATATTAAATATAAATATATTTATGATAATAATAAAATATAAATATATATGATAAAACATATATAATAAATAATAAATACCTTATTATATATTACAAGGATTTTATATATATATATATATATATATATATATATATACAATATATCATATGCATGTACTACGTATATTAAGAAAGATATAATTATAATAAAGAGATAAATAAAGAAGTAAATAAATTAAATTCAATTAAAATGGAATTAAAACCTAAATTAGGCTAATAATAAAATAATTTTAATGGTAAAGTTGTAAATATAGAACTTTATGTGATAATCGTAAATTTTTCATTTATTGAAAATTATAAAAATTGAAAATAAATATTGGAGAAAATAAATCAGAGGAAATAAAGAAAATTTGCGAGAACGGGATATTGGTGAAAATCCCAAGAATTGAGGAAGTGAAAGAATCGAGAAATTCGAGTAAAGGAAATTAAATTGGAAATGAAAATAAAAATAATAGAGAGAGGAAAAATTAATTTGGATAAATTAAAATCCAAATTAAATAAGGAAAATGAGAAATGAAAATAAAGTATGTTTATATAATTAAAAATTATATAAATGTATTTTATACAAATACATATGTATTTAAAATGATATATAATATATTTTAATATGCGTTGGTATATATATGGAAATATATACTATTTTATAAATTTAAATAATACATATGTATATAAACATAATATTTTATGTGTATATATAATTATATAAGTACATATAGAAGAAAGGTAAATGTGATTTTATATTAAAGTTTATATGTATATATGTTGTATTATAACATTTATATATTTTGTATATGTAAATGTTATTTATTTTAAAGTATATAAATATACATATATATACTAGATATATGTTTTGTAATATACAATATATATAATTTATATATAATATATATTGTATTACATTATATATGAAATAATATATGTATAATATATGGTATATATTATGCACTATAAATATTTTATAGTATATTATATATTAAAAAGAGAAAGGAAATAAAACCAAAAGAGGAAAGAAACAAAATGAAGGAAAATCGGGGAAGGACCCGATCCTTCCCAGCCAAAGGGCCGACGGCGGCGGAGCTGCCACCGTCGGTGAGGGAGGAAGGAGAAGGGCGAGATGCCACCGGCCAGAGAAAAGAAAGAAGCTGCCGGCGGCGTGAAGAAACGGAAAACAGAAACGAAGGAAAACGAAGGAAACCAGGAAGAAAGGGAAAAATGGCAGATGGCGGTGCCGGTCGATCCAGGCACCGCCACTACCATTGAAGCACCGCCGGAGGCAGAGGAAGAGGATGGATGCCACCGGAGGCACGGTGAACGACGGAGGAATGTTGACGGAGGAGGAGAAGAAACTGAAGGTAAACCGAGTAGATTTGCCGTCGTACCGCCGATCCAGGCCAAGCTGAGGCCACCACAAGTTATTCTCAACACCGACCAGCTGCTGAGCCACCGAGCTGCTGGAGAACCAGCCGCCAGCGAGGAAGGGAAATGGACCGGTCTGACCGGAAAAAGAAAAAGAAAAAGAAAAAGAAAAGAAAGAGAAAGAAAAGAAAAAGAAAGAAAGAAAAAAAATAAAAGAGGAAAAAGGAGAATTTCGGGAATTCGGAGATTCCCGGAAATTTGACAATCCAGAAATTTACGGAAATACTGTAAGAAATTCTCGAAAATTAAATTTCAGAAAAATTTAATAAATTACGGAAAAAAATTCTAAAATTTAGAATTTTTATTTCTAAAAATTATTCTCAACGATCAGGATGAGAATCAGGAGAGATGGAGTACGGGCGTGACCGATAAGAGGAAGCCGTCGATCAGGAAAAGGTAAGGGATGCATGTGCAGCACTGTAAGGATATTCAGTCTGCATGTTTTAATTTCGAAATATTTTTTGGAAATATTTTATGAAATTATTATGATGAATGATTGGTTGGAAATTTGGAATGAAGTACTGGTTGGAAATTATAAACTGTATTTTCCGTGCAGGAGGCTAGCCAATCGGCAGCCTTTATACTGCCGAAAAATTATCGAAAAATTCTCGAAAATTACTGAAAATCATAATAAATGATTTTATATCACGAGAAATGATTTTCAACCACGAAAATTGAGAAAAGGAATATTTTCATAAAAACATGAATAAAATGAAAGTGAATTTTAAATTATTCATGTTTTTGAAAATGGTGATAATAAAATCACCGAAAATCCTCTTCGAGAATGGTGATAATGAAATCACCGAAAATTCTCTTAATATGTAAATTACACGTAATACGAGACGAAAGATGAAGTGAAATACGGTGAATATTTTTATGAATATTTTTACAAATATTCACTAAATGATTTTTAACCTTTATGGTTTTAAATTATGAAATTTTATATTTTTATAATTTCCATAAAGGTTTATTTTATGATGAAAAATAGAGTTTTGAGACTAGTAGGCATTCTATTATGCTGATGTGTGATATGTGATATGTTTAGTCCCGATCGACACCTGATCAGTGATCCACCGAGGACAATACAGATTATGGTCATAGATTTGACATGTTTATTTCTTTACCCTCCGGGTCTAGAGTATGATATGATTGATGATTGTCTTAGACTCCATAAATGATAGGTGACATGTTAAAAAGGAAAGTGTTTTACATGATATGTGATATGCCAAAAGGAAAATGTTTTATATGATGCTTGAAATGTGAAAAGAATATGTTTATATGATATGAGAAGAAAATCAATTGATTTATAGCATTTTTATAAAATGCTCATTTTGGTACTGATTATAGTATTGTGAGATGATTTTCATAAGACATGTGATACGGACATGTAATATGTTTTCAAAAAGGAAGAGTTGATAAATCTAATATTCTTACCATGATTTTAAATGGAATATTAGATTATAAGTGCTACACGAGTTCTGATGAGGTAGTGGAAAGTATATGGCATAATGGCCAACCTGACTAAAGACTCGATGTTTTGGACCATGGGAGCCACCTCTAGAATCCCAAGGGACCTACGTGCTACACGGATACCTTTTCGGACCGTGGGAGCCACCTCTAGAATCCTGAAGGACCTATGTGCTACACGGATACCTTTTCGATCGTGGGAGCCACCTCTAGAATCCCAAGGGACCTACGTGCTACACGGATACCTTTTTGGACCGTGGGAGCCACCTCTAGAATCTTGAAGGACCTATGTGCTACACGGATACCTTTTGGATCGTGGGAGCCACCTCTAGAATCCCAAAGGACCTACGTGCTACACGGATACCTTTTTGGACCGTCGGAGCCACCTCTAGAATCCCGAAGGACCTACGTGCTACACGGATATTGTTTGGATCGTGGGAGCCACCTCTAGAATCCCAAGGGACCTACGTGCTACACGGATACCTTTTTGGACCGTGGGAGCCACCTCTAGAATCTTGAAGGACCTATGTGCTACACGGATACCTTTTGGATCGTGGGAGCCACCTCTAGAATCCCAAAGGACCTACGTGCTACACGGATACCTTTTTGGACCGTCGGAGCCACCTCTAGAATCCCGAAGGACCTACGTGCTACACGGATATTGTTTGGATCGTGGGAGCCACCTCTAGAATCCCAAGGGACCTACGTGCTACACGGATACCTTTTTGGACCATGGGAGCCACCTTTAGAATCCCGAAGGACCTACGTGCTATACGGATATTGTTTGGGTCATGGGAGCCACCTCTAGAATCCCAAGGGACCTACGTGCTACACGGATACCTTTTTGGACCGTAGGAGCCACCTCTAGAATCCCGAAGGACCTACGTGCTACACGAATATTGTTTGGATCGTGGGAGCCACCTCTAGAATCCCAAGGGACCTACGTGCTACACGAATACCTTTTTGGACCGTGGGAGCCACCTCTAGAATCCCAAAGGACCTACGTGCTACACGGATATTGTTTGGATTGTGGGAGCCACCTCTAGAATCCCAAAGGACCTACGTGCTACACGTATACCTTTTGGACCATGGGAGCCATCTCTAGAATCCCGAAGGACCTATGTGCTACACGAGTTCCTCGTTATGACACTTAACTCCATTGCTAGTTAGGATGGATGTCGTAACTAAATCAGTGAACTGGGGCTTACACCTAAAGTGATTAAGTGATTGGTTATTTTGAAACTATTTTCACTGAGTTAAGCTATATGCTTAAAGTTTATTGATTTTCGTTTTGTGAATGGATTGATTTATTAACGTGCATAGTAACCAATTTATCGACGTGTATAGTGACAAATCTACCGAAGTGCTTGCTGCTTTGCTAATGTGATAAGTGAATAGATTTTAATAGCTTATTTTGCTATTTAAAGTACTGCACTAATTATGTTTGTATAGTGAAACATGAAATGAGTTTTAAAGGAAAATGGTGATGATTTAACTAATATTCTTTTCAAATAAAATATGAATATTAGTTATTTTATTTAAATGCTTTATTAAATAAAAGCATTATTTTGAAAAGAATATGAAAACGATATGAAATTAAAAGGAAAAGGATTTAAATTTCAAACGAAAAGAAATTTACTCTCAACAGTTGCTTCTAGGTTCCGGGATAAGATAGGTATTTCAAAATACCTACCTTACTCCATCCGGATCCCTAGCCGACTATAGTATCCTTCCTACATGCGAGTTTAGAGTCCCATAGGAAAAATGAAGAAAAAGATTTTCAGCATATAAGAAGCTGAGTATCAAGTGAGACATATAATTCCCTTACTGAGTCGTGATTTGCTCACCCCTTAATTTTAAACATTTTAGGTTTTCGATGATTGTGAGATCAGTTGATTGTGGATCACGGCTGTACATAAAGGACAATGTGACAGACCAACTGATTTATTTGAGGTACGATCATTTATTTTCTGTATTTAGACATGTCTACAGTACTACTTATCTAATTAATTAAGATAGGGGATGTGTATAATATAAACAATGTTATGTAAAATTTTTTAACAGTTAGTACAAGTGAAGTATCACAGACAGCCCAACCGGTTAAGTTGTGCAAAATAAGGTGAAAATAGGGTCATGGGCTGTGACACTTTAAGAGGGGTAAAACTTTGTATTATGGTAAATTTTTACCATAAATAATATAAAAATGACACAAAAGAATAAATAAATAAATAAGTATATCAGCCCCTTTCTACCCCATCAGCACCGACCTCCCACCTCTGTTGCTATGCTGCATGATTTCTGTTTCTTTCCAAGAATCCTTCACTGGTGCATCGCCAAACCTCATCTTCTTCTCACCAAATCATCCAATCTTCCTTAAAGAACCTATTTTTCATCTCAAGGGACCCTTAAACTCGAAATCAGGTGGTTTTATTTCAGCGTTGGAGGGCTGATCGAAGAAGCTAGATTTAAGTTTTACTTGTTGTTGGGATTCGATCGCCAGCCAAGGTAAGAAGAAAATTGGATTTCATCCAATTTTAGTTGATGAATTGGATCTCTTTAAGCATGATTAAGATTTTTAGAACCTTAATTAGGAACAAAATGAAGTGTAGAGACAAGGGAGGTGTTTGGCTAGGTGAGGGCAAAATAGGAAACTTAAGGCAATTTTAAGGTATTTTGGGTAGGAATTTATGAGATATGATGAGAAGACTTGGTTGGAACATGACTATGCTGCCAATTTTGTAAAACAAAAAAGGTGACTTGAACATGGGTGAATCGTGGGCAGAACAGGGCTGACGAGGATAATGATGGTTTGATGGCTTGAAGATGTTTGTTAATAATCTTAAATGAATAAAAGAAGCTTATAAATTTTGAATTGATTGAAGAATCATGAGGGGAAGGCAAATAGGAGATCTCAACAATGATAGGAAAACATGAAGCTGATGCCGACTAGGAATGGCAACGGGTAGGGTACTCGCTAATGTGAAAATATTCGACCCCGAATCCGTTTACATATTAAACTATCTGAACCCTATAATTAGAAGAATATTTTTTATTATTACTATCCGAACTCTACCCTAATAAATTTGACAATACCGTTTATTACTCGAACCTACTTAATTACCTGATTAATAAGTCAAAATTTTGACTTCCAAACTAATTCAATAAAATACCAATTACTTAGCCTGAACTTGAATCGGGCATTGAAAATAGAAGTTCTAAATTATTCAAATTTCTATTAATTAATCACATAAAATCAAGCAAGAACAAAGATTAAAATATAAATTCAACTAAAATTCAACAAACAATTTAAAAAATACAACAAAGAACTTTAAAAATAAAACAAACAACTTCATGTACATAAAAATCTATTTATGAAACTAACAACAAACATAAATTGAAATCTTTAAATTCACTCTTCCTTTAATTTCCTATTGTTCTGGCAATGTGCTACGGCCAAAATTTGAAATCTTTAAATTTCCTTGTGAATCAAGTATAAGATTTTCAAGCTATATATACAAGATATATACAAGAAAACAATCATCAAAATTTACGAAACCGAACAAAGAAAATAACATTTCGGATGCTAACAAAAGAACATCTTCAAATCTTGGTTGTAGAGTTTCTTACTATAGCAATATTCCATACCATCAATAAGCTATTTGAAGTATCGTCCGATCATTATGAACCTGCTTGATTACCACCCACCTTCAATACTCACAAAATAAAAAATAAAAAATCAAATGGTACAACCAAAATTGGATTTTTCTTTTATGATACTATTTTATTAAACAATTCACCACCAGTAATAAACTCCCAAGATTATATAAATCTTAGTTCAACTTGTTATGACATAACAAAAAAAAATTACATTGCTAAAAACAAGCCAACTGTGGGAAATATGAAATTTAATACTCTAATAATACTTCTAAACTACTTGCCTCGTGCAAACAAATAACGTAAGGATGTCTAATATGCTTCATTATAAATATCTCCATTTTGATCTGCATCAACTAATAAATATAAAATAAAAATAAAACTTAAGATTAACTTGAATAAGAATTCAAACTTTCAAATCAGACTAAAGCTTAATTATTAGAGTTGACAACTAAGATTATAATTTAAGTAATGAAAACTTACCAAATTCACCTCCAATTAAATAAAACCACATAAAAATAATATTTAAAAAAACTACTGTTTGCAATAAATTCAATAACTTTCTCACAAAATTACCAAAATTTCATGTCAGTAAAATAAAAAGTTGGAAAATAGACCCAATAGACCATTTTGTGCTTGATGATGCTGCTGCGATCGAGGAATTTCATGGCAACACTTTCACTGGTCTTCGTGTTTTACGCAAACTTAACTTTGGTGAAGGTTCCTTCTCCAATTGTTCTTCCAATATCATACTTCCCTACTTTTCTTATCACCATTGCTAATTTTCAGATATACAACTTATATAGCAGTCCCTATTAATCAAGATCGAAGCTTATTTAACCTATATTTGAACTTATCTAATTGAGATCTAAGCTTATTTAACTTAGATCTAAGCTTATTTAACTTAGATCTAAGCTTATTTAACCGAGATCTAAGTTTATATAACCGAGATCTAAGTTTATATAACTTAAATCTAAGCTTGTTTAACCTAGATCTAAGCTTTCCTACAAAAAACTTAAAAAAACAACAAAAAGTTTCTAGATTAAACCTTAAGGTGTCAATTCCATGAGAAGAAACTATGGACAGCGTGATTGTCTCTTTGAGGGCGTGATTGAGGGGTCCAGAGCAGAGGGACGTGGTGCTGCTGGGTAACCCTATTTCCTTAACAAAATAAGAAGCAAAAGATGAGAAGAAAAAGATATTATCGAGTTTCTTAGGGATTTGATGGGTTGGGAATTCGGATTTGGGTGGAAGAAGAAAAGAGATTGTCTGGGGTAAAAGGATTTTCAGATTTGGGAATTTGAGTTTGGATGGGTCATCGGGTAAAAATGTATTTTTAGGTAGGTGTTGTCTAATTATTTTTTTATTAATTTTTTAAATTAATTGTTTAAAAAAATTATTGCAAAGTAAAAAAAAACTTTAAATATATTCATATCCATATTTTTTTATTAAAATAATATTTTATACATTATAATATGATTTAAAATAAATTATATATATTTTTAATTATCATAAGTGTGTGTGTCTATATATATCTTATAATAATTTGTATAGTATTATATATTATAATAACCGTTTATCATGTATAGTAAGTTTTATATGTTAATGTTACATTATAATAAGTGTATCTTACTATCTTATTATAATGATTTGTATATTATATATTATACTAATCTCTTATCATGTATATCATATCATAACAATTTGTATACGTTAACGTTACATTATAAAATATGTATCTTATTATCTTATCATAGTTATTTGTATATTACTATATATAATAATATCTTATAATGCATATCTTATCATAATAGTTTGTATACACTAATATTACATTGTGATACATGTATCTTGCTATATTATCATAATGATTTGTGTATTTTATATATTAAATTAATCTCTTATCATATCTATCTATATATATCTTATCAAAATAATTTGTATATGTTAATGTTACATTGTATTATGTGTATATTACTATCTTTTTGTATTGATTTGTATATTATATATTATAATAATATCTTAGCATGCATATATTATCATAATAATTTGTATATATTAATGTTATATTATAATATGTGTATCTTGTTCTCTTATCATAATGATAATATTATAATAATTTCTTATTATGTGTATCTTATAATAATAATTTGTATAGGTTAATGTTACAATGTAATAGTTTCTTGCAACCCCATCCTTAGTTATTTAATATTTTATTTGTAACTAAAAAAGCAATAATATCTTACTCTTATTATGTAATATATATACAAAATAAATTATAAGATGGTCCCACCTCGACACCAAGGAGTATTGCGACCAGATGTACGCTTTGTGGTTGGTCGCATGGTACACGGCCTTGCTACTTGCTGACTAAGGCTTGTTTTAGATGTGGGTAGATGAGACACTTGATGAGGGATTGCCCAATGTTACGAGAGTCAGTCACATTACCACTCCAGCACCTATTCCACCAGTACAGGCACCACCAGCTCCAGTTGAGACAGAGAGAGCTACACTCTCACAGCCGAGATAGGCAACTACAGTGGAGAAGGGTAAGAAGCCCATGACTCAGGGACGAGTGTATGCATTGGATTAGGATACTACTGATGCATTCGCAAACGTGATTAAAGGTAAAATTTACATTTTCGATATACCTGTACTTACATTATTCGATCTGGCTCTACTCATTCATTTATATCACCTACTTGTGCTAACAGAGTCCCAATAGAACCAGAGCCATTAGGATATATGTTACAAGTAAATACTACCTTTAAAGAAGCACAAATGATAGATGTAGTGTACAAAAATTGTAAAGTAACTGTAGGAGAGAAGAAAATGACAGCTAACCTACTTTTTTTGACGATGTATGATTTTGATGTAATATTAGGAATGGATTGGTTAGCAACGAATTTTTTTAGCTTAGATTGCTATTCTAAGTTTGTTATCTTCTCTCAACCAAAACGTTATATTGTAAAACTTTTGATAAGTTATAATGAAATGATATGTTTACTAAATTGTTTGAATGTTATGTGTACATGTTTAAGGTTTCATTGCATATGTGGAGGACGTGGAAAAGAGACGTCTCGAGAGATTCCTGTGGTCAGGGATTTGTCAGGATTATTGCCAGATTGGCAGATCGAGTTCACCATTGACTTGGTACCCGATATGGATCCCATTTCTAAGCCCCCATATCGAATGGCATTGACGGAGTTGGCAGAGCTTAAGAAGTAGCTCCAAGAGTTATTGGATCAGGGATTCTTCCGTCCTAGTGTGTCTTCGTGGGGTGTACCGGAAGAAGGATGGCAGCCTTTGGTTATGCATTGATTATTGGTTGTTGAACAGGGTGACCATCAAGTATAAGTATCCCCTGCCCAGGATCGACGATTTATTTGATCAGCTCAGGGTGCACAAGCATTTTCTAAGATTGATCTTCGATCGAGCTATCATTAGCTTAGGATTCGGGAGTTGGATGTTCCTTAGACAGCATTCTGGACTTGATATGGACATTATGAGTTTCTGGTGATGCCATTCATGTTGACTAATGCCCCTACAGCATTCATGGGCTTGATGAACGAGGGGTTTAAGCCCTATTTGGATCAGTTCGTGATTCTGTTTATAGACAACATTTTGGTGTACTCTAAGTCTCCAGAGGAGCACGAGCAGCATCTTTGTATAGTTCTACAGACCTTCAGAGACCAGAGGCTATATGCCAAATTTAATAAGTACAAGTTCTGGCTAGATCACATCACTTTTCTAGGACACATAGTGTCGAAGGACGGGGTGTTTGTAGTTCCGTCCAAGATAGAGACCATAGTACAGTGGGAGAGGCCTAAGACGGTAATCGAGAATCAAAGTTTCCTAGGTCTAGCCAGATATTATTGCCAGTTCGTTGAAGGTTTCCCTAGATTGGCTGCTCCATTGACGCGACTCACATGTAAGGACGTTAAGTTTGAGTGGTCGATACGTATAAGCGCAGCTTCCAAGAGTTGAAGCGGAGACTTACTACAGCTCCAATACTTGCCCTTCCTAGCAGATCTGGTGGATTTTTAGTATATATAGATGATTTCGCACAAGGATTAGAGTGTGTCTTGATGCAGAACGGTAAGGTGATTGCTTATGGTTCTCGACAGCTAAATTAGCATGGGAAGAACTACCCTGTCATAACGTCTAGGTCTTTGAACCTAACAGCTAGACTTAAATGAGTCGCCACCAACCATTCCAACCTAAGATGTGATTGGTCACCTATTCAAACTAGGACAAGGTTTGGTTTACGTTCAAAGAATCTAGGGTTTGGGAGTATGGTTACGTGCGGGGAAGGATTAGCACCTCCACAATACCCATCCTAAAATGGTACCAATTAATTTTGTGATATCTTTAATAATTTTTAACTAAATGGTTTTTAATCTTGTTAAATTCAAATATTTAAATATTGGACAATTTCTAAGAAACTCTCCATCACGCTGGCAGAATTTCTTAAATTTCATCCTCACCTCAAGAGTATCCAAGAAATCTCATTTGTCGTTCTCAGAGAGGCTCCGCCATCGGATTTGCTAAATCTTTTATGAAATATCTTAATTTTATTTTCTATCTCTTATCCTTATTTTATCTTCTTTTTATTTCCTTTTTAATTTTCCCTTATTTTTTTATTTTATTTTTTATCTTTATTTTATTTTTTATCTTTATTTTAATATTATTTATCTTTTGAAAATAAATGTCGATTATTCATATTGAAAATTTTCTTTAAATCTTCCATCCTGCTAGTGAAATTTAAAGAAAACATCTTACCTAAGAATTTAAAAATGTCAGTCATTCGTGACACCTTATAATTCCATCATCGGGATAACCTCCACTTATTCTCAACTTATTATTATTATTGTTATTTTTTATTACAAATCATTATATCCTAATTTCTTATTATTAATATACTATTTTTATTTTATTTTGAATGGAGATTGATTATTAATATATTTATATTTTTAGAAATAAATAGCGATTATTAATATTGAACACTTACCTTAAATCTTCCATTATGCTGGCGAAATTCAAGGCAAATATCTTCACCTAGGAATTTCCAAAATGGCAACCATTCGTGACACTCGAAATTCCATCCTCGGAATAATCTCAACTTATCTCCATATTTTTGTGATTTTATTATTTTACTAATATTATATGCCAATCAATTTAAGTATACAAATTATTATTTTTCTTTATTACTATCCAATTAACGTTAGTACTATCATGAACTTACCAAATTATTAGATTTATTAAATTATTGAATTAATTAACAAATTATTATCAATTAATATTATTTAACATTATTAAAACAAATATTAGCCATTATTGAAATAAATGTTTATGTACAAATTATTACCACATTATTTATATGTTAAATTATTAACTATTAATTTATTTATTATATAAACAATTAACACCCAGTTATATATATAATAACCTAACAATCACAAACTACCCATTAACATTAATTAAACGTTTTTTACTTACCTGTAAAGGGGCAAAAACCAAGCTTTCCTTTGTATTTCCAAGCTATAGCTCACGTGTATAATAGGAATGATGAGGGACAGGGGCGGTGGCAGCTAACCTCCAAGCAGTAGCAAGACAGGATGCGTGACAAGTGAACAAGCTTGTTTGGCGATGAGTTGCTCACAGTGGTGCAGCGATTGACAGCCAAGAAATTGATACAACCGACAAACTCCAATCCACAATGGATAGGGTAACAATGATCAATGTAAGATGATGTTGGCAATAGTATGAGGGCAAGCTTGGTGATGATGCTCGATAGGATTTTCTGTCAAGGTTGAGTGCTTGATTGTGTATTTGTTGACCCCTAAATCATGAGCCTTAATCCCTTTTTATAGCCACAAATTTGTTAGAATCTTAATACAACTATACTTATCTAATAATTATCTCCTATTTTTAATATTTTATCTATTTAATTCTTATGTAATCCTAATCCAACTCCAACAAATTTTATCCTAAAAAATCTAATTATCCTATCCTATCCTAAAATTAATTTTATTTTTATATCTTTTTATCTTTTCCCTTTTTTTTTATTATTGCTAAATCTTATTTTAATTTTAATTTCCCAATTAATGTTAATTCTAAATCTAAAAATTCTAATTTAATTCTAGCCTAATTCTAAATTGTTAAATTCAAATACAAAGTCACTCAACCCAATTAATTATTTATACAAATTAAGACCCCGGACAAAATAGGGTGTCTACAGCTGCCCCTCTTTGTGCATTTGCTGTGAAACAGTAATTGTACAAAGACAAAGACACCTATTTTGTCTAACTTTTTTTTTTCTTTTTGTTCTTTCTTTTTCAAAAAGCTCTCTCTAAACAGAAAGGCAATCAAACTTTAAAATCTTGTCTAAAATGCTCCTCCTAAATAAGCAGGCAGTCAAACTTTAAAAATCTTGTCTAAAATGCTCCTCCTAAATAAGCAGGCAGTCAAACTTTAAAAATCTTGTCTAAAATGCTCCTCCTAAACAGGCAAGCAGTCAAACTTTAAAAATATTGTTTAAAAAGCTCTCCCTAAACAGGCATGCAGTCAAACTTTAAAATATTGTCTGAAAAAGCTCTAACTTTTTTTGAAAATTTTAGGAAGCTCCTCTAAAATTTTTCTTGTCAAAATTTGGAATCTTAGGAAACCCCTCTAAAATTCCTTTTTCTTGTCCAAAATTGGAAATCTTGGGAAACCACTCCAAGACTTCTATTCTTGTCTAATTTTGAAATTTTAGGAAACCCCTCTAAAACTCCTTTTCAGACAAATTTTTGAAATTTTGGGAAACCCATCCAAAACTTCCTTTCTTGTCTAATTTTGAAATTTTAGGAAACCCCTCCAAAATTTCTTGTGTTATCAAAATTTGGAATTTTAGGAAACTCCTCTAAAACTCCGATTCTTATTAAATTTTGAAATTTTGGGAAACCCCTCCAAAACTTCTTTTCATGTCCAATTTTTTTGTTGAGATTTTATCCTATTCATGCAATGTCATTCATGTATTCTAGTCTATCCATACAATATTATTCATGCAAACTATTCTATCCATGCAATATTATTCATGCAATCTATTCTATCCATGAAATGTTTTCTTTGAAAAATATTTCAAGCTCAATTGTGGCAACAAGGTTTTTCTTCATCAATCTATCTTCATGCATTCTCCATCCTTCATTTGTCATCCTGTCCTTATATTTCTTATTTCTTTTCTCATTTTCCTTCTTCCATTTTTCTTTCCCAATGAAGCTCTTGTCTTCGTGCCCTCTATATCTTATCATATCCCTTGTTTCTTCTTTCACCTTCATTCACTCCTTCTTAATTTCTATTTTCTGTTCATCCATAAGTTTCCTTTTCTTTCATTTTCCTAAATAATATAGGAGTCTTTCACATATTTTGCCAAGCAAACATTCATTACCATTCTAATTTCAAGATCAATGCAACAAAATTTCTCAATCCTTCAAGGTAAGGATATAGCAAAGAAATGATAGGTGAAAAGAAAAGACCGGCATTATTCAAAATTTGGACAGATTTAACAATAAATTGCCAGGCTTAAAAGGAAAGTAGGCTTGAATGAAAAGCAAGAATTTTCAGGATTAAGTTTCAGGTAACAGTATCCAAATAACAACAATTTAAGCAATTCCGATCAATGAATACAAAATTCCCTTCAAAAGTCCATCTTATCTGATTATGTTGAGTTCATCAAAATATCCTCTGGCCTTAATATCATTGACATCCAGTTTTTCTCGTATCTAAGCTGCCTTTTCAGGTTTTCAACTTAGATGCACTTCATTAATCCAAATCGTCCTTTTCCGGTTTTCGACCTGAATCCTCCTTTCATTTTTCTCTTTTTTTCCTTTCCTTCCTTCTTTTTTTATTTTTATTTTTTTTATTTTTATTCATTTTTCTTCATCTTCAACTTCATTGTCCTTAATGAAACTTCTTCTATCTCTTCTCTATTCTGATTCATACCCCAACAACAGATATTTCTTCGCCCAATTTAATGTTCACATGGATCTAAGAGAGTCTTCAAAATCCCACTTCTTCCATTTAGATGAAATCTCTTTACTTATCTTGATTTACTTGTCCTACTTCCATCCAAAGGATCATTATCTCATAGTGTAAGTACACCTTTATTCAACATATGATTCTTTAATGGGAGTACTCATATTTGATCAAAATGGACTTTTTAAGGCACGTAACGTAGGCCCAAGTGAGGGTTTATGAAAGAAAGGATAATATAGGCATTTTGACTTTTGCCCCATTCTAATTTGCTTTCTCTCTTCTTTTTTATTCAAATGTGACTAGGGTTTTCACTTTCTTGATTCAAACCCTCTTTCCTTCTTCATTTTCTTTTTCTTTTGCCACAAAAGGATTTTTTTCTTTGCCCCTTTTATATCTTTAGTTTGCCCTACTAATCTTTCATCTTCTATTCTCTTTGCCCCCAGTGTGGAGGGTGATTCTTGGTGGGTTATATCAAACAGAATATAATAGGCTCAAAAGGGATAATCAATGAATAATTTTACTCAAGCTTGAAAGGTAGTGAAAGAAGGCCATTTCTCATCTCAATACAAGTACTCTCATTAAAGGTCATTTATTGAACAAAGATAAACTCATTAGAATTTTACGTAGAGATTCACTTTTACTCTTAACATTCTATAGTTGAAGATTTTAGACAAATATCTTTTATTCTCTTCTTGCTTGAACAATCTTGGCAAACTAAAAATCCATTCAACCAACCAAAGCAGCTTTTTTAGAATTGAATTTTATACTTATTGCCATCATTATTGTCATGTTCATTATTTGGATACTTTTAAGCTTGGTAACAAAGTATAGGGTTATTGGTGTTTTACATTAAAGAACAAGATTGGAATGAGGAATTAAGAAATATGCATCGCACTAATCCTTTATTGAAAATGAAAATAAATGAAAGTTGGCTTAATACATAAAAGAAAATCTTAGCGCTTTTGGGCACAAGCACTCCTACATTACCTAAAAATTGAAAGATTTTAAGAAAACCTAAGACAAACGAAAATGCAAAGAAAAATCCGTTATTCTTGGGTGGCATAAACAACTGGCATCTCATAAACAGTCCAATCTCCTAGCTCTGCATTCGAAGGGTACACAAACTGTTCAATATCAAACGCTCCATTTCCTTCTTCATCAACTGCATTCACTATTCCCCAAGCATGATCGGGTGATGGGTTTACATTGACATCTGGCTCACCTTTCTTCCCAAAATCCAAGAGTCCATCTTTGATGAGTGATTGGACTTTCACCTTCAAACCCATACAATTCTCAGTAGAATGACCAATATTACCGTTATGATAGGTACATTTTGCAGTGGAGTCATACCACTTTAGGTAAGGAGGTTTCAATGGCTCTATATAAATAGGGGCAATGAGATGACTCTATACCAACTTTGGGAATAGCTCGATGTATGTCATGAGTATAGGGTCTATGGTAACATTTTGACTAGGTTGAGTGTACCTTTGATCATTAGGTGTGAAAGTGTGGTTTGTCGAGATTGTAGGTGTTTGTCGATGGAAAATAAGTTGATAAGGGTTATGGGCATGAGCTTGTGGGTAAAATTGAGAATAGGTGTAATTCACTGAGGGTGAGTAAGGGTTATAAGGGTGACGTGAATTGTTTGAGACAGCTTGTGCATCTCCTTCCCTCTTCGAGAATCCACCCTTCCTACTATCATTCATTGGTGCTTCGATCTTACTGCTCTTGATGGCATTCTCAATGGCTTCACCGGTTAACACCATGTCTGCAAAGTTCTTAGTTACACTGCTAGGCATGCGTTCATAGTAGGGTACCTTGAGAGTGTTCAAAAAGAACATGGTGACTTCCTTTTCCTTTAAAAGAGTTGAACTTGCAACGCCACATCTCTCCACCGTTGGACATATTCTTTGAAGCTCTCATCCCTCTTCTTTTCCATACCTTGGAGAGATAAGCGGTCAAGAGCTACATCGGACACATGTTTGTATTGAGCTATAAAAGCTCTCGCCAACTCAGACCAAGAAGAAACTTTGCTCCTTTCCAATTGGTTGTACTACTTAGTGGCTCACCCAGTCAAACTGTCTTGAAAAACATGAATTAATAGCTTGTCATCCCATGCATATGCCGCCATTTTCCTACAGTACATGGTGAGATGATCTTTTGGGCACGATGTTCCGTTAAACTTTTCAAATTCAGGCACCTCGAATTTTGGTGGAAGCACGACACCAAGTACCAAACACAACCTTTCGGCCTCAACGGGTCCAAAATAATCAACTCCTTCCACAGCACTTAGTCTTTCCTCTATCAAGCTCAGCTGAGCTTTAGTACCACTATATTCTTCTTTATGCTTCAACTTTTCTAACTCCGTGGGATCATTTGAATTTGGCACTTCCACTAGGTTTTGAACTTGTATCTGGAAAGGCGTCGGAGCTTTAACAGTACTTCCTTCAGGAACAAAAATGGGGTTGTCTCGCATGCTTTGTTGAGCCTCTTGGATAGACTCCTCTTAATTACCCATCTTCTCCTTTCCTTTAATCACGGCTTTTAACAACTGGGTAATTTCGCTCAATTGCCCCTTTATCTTTGCATTTTCTCTTTCCAACTTCTCTATCCTGTTATCTTGATCTTCTTCCATTATACGAGCTTGATACCTTGTGTGGTACTTATGGAGGGTGGACAGTCTGGTAGATGCAATTTTGATACCTTGAGTGCCACAATTAAGTTGAAATTATATTTCATGTAGTGATATATTTATGCACAAAAAATGAATGCACATGGAATGCACTTAGGTCTAGCAATCTCTCATAACAATCAAAAGTGTGTTTATTCTCATGATAAGACAGGTGCAAACTTATGTGAATGATATGTTATGCGATGCAAAATCAAACACAACTATGCATGACTTAATAATACAAACAAACTCTATTTTTTGTTTTTTTTTATGGAAGAAAGGAAAAAAAAACTATATATATATTTTTTGTAGAAACAATGTAAAAAAGAGGAAGTAAAACTTATTCCTTCATGTGTCCTATCTTAGGTTTGAGTCTACACTTCTATCTAGTATGGTTTCACCTTAAGGCCAAGCGTTATGTTTCATTACATGCTGGGTTTGGATAATTCAAGGTATAAAGGTTCCCAAATTGTTCTTCACTGTCGTCCACACAAGACTAGTAAGGCACCCAATCCTCACCCATCACAGGATACAAAAGGTTCAATTTGAGTGGAAGTATTTCGCTAGCCATTGCAAAGGTTACCACCTCCCGAGAGCGTAGTTACTATACTTCCTCCTAAAAGAATGGAGCCCGGGTAGAAGGCTCGTGCATGCTCATGCAAGTGATGTGTGTGTGTGAAGGAACATGATTCCATTTTAAATGCCCCCCCCCCCCCCCCCCAATAAAGATAACATAACAAGCAATATTTACAAAAACATTTAATCAAAAATTCAAGATAATCACAAAATTTCCTATTAGCCTGACTCTCTAAAAATCCCCAGTGGAGTCGCCAAGCTGTCATAACGTTTAGGTCCTTGAGCCTAACTGCTAGACTTAAATGAGTCGCTACCAACCATTCCAACCTAAGGTGTGACTGGTCACCTATTCAAAGTAGGACAAGGTTTAGTCTACGTTCAAAGAATCTAGGGTTCGGGAGTACGGTTATGTGCGGGGAAGGATTAGCACCCCCATAACGCCCATCCTAAAATGGTACAAAATAATTTTGTGATATCTTTAATAATTTTTAACTAAATGGTTTTTAATCTTGTTAAATTCAAATATTTAAATATTGGACAATCTAAAAAACTCTCCATCATGCTGGAGGAATTTCTTAAATTTCATCCTCACCTCAAGAGTATCCAAGAAATCTCATTCATCTTTCTCAGAGAGGCTCCGTCGTTGGATTTGTTAAATCTTTTATGAAATATCTTAATTTTATTTTCCATCTCTTATCCTTATTTTATCTTCTTTTTATTTCCTTTTTAATTTTCCTTTATTTTTTATTTTTTATTTTATTTTTTATCTTTATTTTTATATTATTTATCTTTTGAAAATAAATGTCGATTATTCGTATTGAAAATTTTCTTTAAATCTTCCATCCTGCTCGCGAAATTTAAAGAAAACATCTTACCTAAGAATTTAAAAATGTCAATCATTCGTGACACCTTATAATTCCATCATCGGGATAACCTCCACTTATTCTCAACTTATTATTATTATTTTTTATTACAAATCATGATATCCTAAATTCCTATTATTAATATATTATTTTTATTTTATTTTGAATAGAGATTGATAATTAAGATATATTTATATTTTTAGAAATAAATATCGATTATTAATATTGGACACTTACCTTAAATCTTCCATCATGCTGGCAAAATTCAAGGCAAATATCCTCACCTAGGAATTTCTAAAATGACAACCATTCGTGACACTCGGAATTCCATCCTCGGAATAATCTCAACTTATCTCCATATTTTTGTGATTTTATTATTTTACTAATATTATATGGTAATCAATTTAAGTATACAAATTATTATTTTTCTTTATTATTATCCAATTAACGTTAGTACTATCATGAACTTACCAAATTATTAGATTTATTAGATTATTGAATTAATTAACAAATTATCATCAAATTAATATTATTTAACATTATTAAAACAAATATTAGCCATTACCGAAATAAATGTTTATGTACAAATTATTACTACATTATTTATATGTTAAATTATTAACTATTAATTTATTTATTATATAAACAATTAATACCCAATTATATATATAATAACCTAACAATCATAAACTACCCATTGACATTAATTAAACATTTTTTACTTACCTATAAAGGGGCAAAAACCACCAACAACTGGTTGGCGTGAGTGGCTAGCGGCTCTTGTCCCTTAAGCAAGGCCAGGGTTCGAATCCTGACTTGTGTATGGAGTGCCAGTGTTGGGAGGGGGACTGCCTAACCACGTTCTGCTTCTCCTGTCTCTAGATTAGTCACCGAAGGTGGATACCGAGAGGTTTTCGACCAAAAAAACTGGGGCAAAAACCAAGCTTTCCTTTGTATTTCCAAGCTATAGCTCACGTGTATAATAGGAATGATGAGGATGCGTGACAAGCGAACAAGCTTGTTTGGCGATAGTTGCTCACGGTGGTGCAGCGATTGACAGCCAAGAAATTGATACAACCGACAAACTCCAATCCACAACGCCAATCATAGTAGAATAAGGTTTAAGCATTCGATTGTTGAATTTCCAAAGGAAATTCAACATGGGAATTTCGGCCAAGGCAAGGGGTGCATAATTCATGGTTGATTTTGATGATTCAAGGGTAGATTTAGACTGTGGGAAGGACAATGAGTCTGTTGGTATGCTCGTATTCAAAATCCGACGCAAAACGAAGAAGTTATGTTATACTACCAATAGAATTTATACTGCAAAAATATTTTCAATATCCAATATGGCTGCAATGAGACATGATTAATAGCTTAAAAATAAGAGTTCAATGAGCTAATATTTTTGGTAAAATTATTTGCAGCCCAAGAGTAATGAATTACGGTTGGTGCACTTGGATAAGTCGACTACGACAGACAGGTAAGGGATGTGTATGTAGTCTATAGGGATATCTCGAGTGCATTATTTTGATATGCATGATTTTATAAGAATATTTGCGAAATGATATGTTTTGGAAAATGTGGAATTGTGGCTATTTGTGGAAATTGGAATTGTGTTAAGTTTGTAGGAAGGCTAGTGAAATTGCAGTCGTTATGTTGCTGTAAATTTTTAGAAAATTTTCTAAAAATATCATGAAATATTTTAATGCATATTGGGATAATTTCCTAGTTTTGAAAAAGAAGAATTTATTATTTTTCACAAAACATGAATATACTAAAAAATATTTTTAAAATATTCATGTTATTGAATATGATAA
Source organism: Heritiera fomes (assembly GCA_032173925.1). Lineage (NCBI taxonomy): Eukaryota > Viridiplantae > Streptophyta > Magnoliopsida > Malvales > Malvaceae > Heritiera > Heritiera fomes. Next base: position 6,772,088 of record JAPDPM010000019.1, read on the forward strand.
AAGTGAGACTACTGAAAATTCTCCCTACATGTTTTACAGTATGTGAAATGATTTGAAAAGTGAAGAGTGGAAAAGTGAATATTTTATAAATGAATTCTCAAAAATATTCATTATATGATTTTATCAAACCTTTATGGACTGACTGATGATTTTATCTATTTGATTGATTTCCATAAAGGTAATATGATGATGAGAACACTGTTTTGAGACTGATAGGCTCCTATATCATGCTGATATGTGATAAGTGACATATGATATGTATTTAGTCCCAGTTGACACCTAATCAGTGTACGACCGAGGACAGCTATAGACTATGGCCATGATCTGACATGATGATTATTCTGCCCTACGGGGCTTATAGCATGATATAATTCGAGTGATGCCTTAATCTCCACTATTTTCATGATATGTGAAAAGTGATGATTTCAAATGATATGTTGATGACATGAAAAGATGTTATGTGTTTCAAAGGAAATGAATGAGAATTTTCTAAACAGTTTATAGTACTAAATTGAGTACAACACTATTTATGAGATTATAGTGATATATGTGACATGTAATATGTGATATGTTTTCAAAAAAGGAAATAGAGATTTATAAATCTAATATTCTTTTTATGATTTAAATTTGAATATTAGATTTTTGTGACTATATGTTTTGTATGTTAAAAAGGATGGATTTGAGTGAATATGACAAGTGATAGAAAAGTGGTTTATTTTCAAAAATGATGATTACTCCCTACAGTCACTTCTAGGTTTCAGAACAAGACAAGTATTTAAAAAATACCTTCCTTACTTCATCCGGATACCTAGCCGACTATAGTATCCTTCCTATTAAGGTCCCTAGTACACCTACAGGAATTAAAGGATTTTACAGCATATAGATATCATGATATCAAGTATAACATACAATTCCTTTATTGAGCCGTGGTTTGCTTACTCCTTATTTTTAACATCTACAAATTATTCCTAGTGACTACGTGATTTTCAATTGAGGATTTGGCTTGGCATCTGAGTACTAGAGGCATCTAGTTTATATCCTAGAGGTATAATCATTTATTTTATGTATTCAGACTTATTCCACAGTACTACTATGTTGTATTTAAACAGGGGATGTAAATGATATTTGAATTATGATATGTGAATATTATGATTTATATATAAATCATTGTTTAAAGAAAAATAAAGGTGCCAAAGACAACCCAACCCTTATAATATGTGTGAAAATGTATAAATATTGTATATAAAAGATGTGACATGATGATAGCTTGATTGAAGATCTATCTTCGAAAATACCTGGGCACCCCTTAGTTGATCAAATAAGTTATCGATCCTGGGCAAGGGATATTTATTCTTGATGGTCACCCTATTCAACATCCGGTTATCAATGCATAACTGCAAGCTGCCATCCTTTTTCTAGACGAATAACACCGGTGCACCCTACCAAGACACACTAGGACGGATAAATCCCTTATCCAGTAGCTCATGGAGTTGCTTCTTAAGCTCCTCCAACCCCATCAATGCCATCTAGTTTGGGGGCTTAGAAATGGGCTTCGTGCCGAGTACCAAGTCAATTGTAAACTTGATCTCCCGATTTGGCAGTAACACTGGTAAATCCTCCAAAAATACGTCCGAAAAATCCCTGATCATAGGACTCTCTTGCAGCTCGTGACGTCCCTTTTCCACATCCCCCACATATGCAATAAAACCTTCAATACATCCACACACATTCGAACAATTCAATAAACATATCACTTTCATTATAACTTATCAAAGAGTTTTACAGTGTAACGTTCTGGTTGAGAGAAGGTAACAAATTTAGTATAACAGTCTAAACTAACAAAATTCACAGTTAACTAATCCATTCCTAATATTGCATCAAAATCTTACATAGTTAAGAAAATTAAGTTAGCTATCGTTTCCTTCTCTCCTACAGTTACTTTACAATTTCTATACACTACATCAGTAATTTGTCATTCTTTAAAAGGAGTATTCACTTGTAAAGTATAGCCTAAAGGCTCTGGCTCTACTGGGACTCTGTTAGCATAAGTAGAAGATATAAATGAATGAGTAGAACCAGAACTAGGATTGAATAATGCAAGCATGGGTATATAGAAAATATAAATTTTACCTTTAATAACATCTGCGATTGCGTCAACAGTCTCCTGATCTAGTGCATACAACCATCCCTAAGTCATGGGCTTCTTACCTTTCTTCGTTGTAGTCACTCGTCTCGGTTATGAGGGTGTCTCTCTCTCCGATTCAATCAGAGCTACTGGTGCTGGTGTTGGTGTTGGTGCTGGAAGAACTGTGGCTGGTGTGGTACGTACAGTTGATTCTCGTAGCATCGGGCAGTCTCTCACTAAGTGTCCTGTTTGTCCATATCTAAAACAGGCCCTCGTTAATATGTAGCAGGGCCATGTACTGTGTGACCATCCACAGTTCGCACATCTAGTCGTAGTACTCCTCGACGTAGAAGTGGGACCAGTAGTACGGGCTGTGATAGCTGATCTACTAGATCGCCCATCTGAAATTTGTACGCCTAATGGTCTAGCTCTCTTAGGCTGCTCTCTACCTAATCTATAATTTGTGCCCCTTTTCGCCTTGCCTTTTCCTTTAGCATTACTCTTAGAACCTAACTCATAATGGAACTGCTCAAAGTCCTGCTCACATAGCTGAGCACACCTAACCAACTCTTTATATGTATGGATATCAAACGTAGACAACTTCGATCTGATAGACGGCTTAGCCCAGCCTTAAACCTATCAATCTTATGCCGCTTGTCTATCGATGTTAATGGATTGAATCTGTTGAGTGTAGTGCATCTCGACTCATACTGATCCACCGTTATTTTCCCCTGTACCAGCTCTATGAACTCCTGCCGCAGCTTCTTCTGAGCTGTATCGAGGATGTACTAGCGGTGAAATGCATCAACAAAGATCTCCCAAGTAATCACCACATGCTAGGCAAATAACACTATCTGCACAGACTTCCACTAGTGCTTTGCATCATCAGTCATCTGGAACACTACTTGTCCTACTCTCTCTGTGTTAGAACATCTCATATATCTAAATAATTTCTCTACCGTTGTAACCTACTGCTCTGCCACCAACGGATCTCTATCACCCTTAAACTTAGGCGGATTAAGCTTAGTGAACTGTCGCACCAATGCTACATCACAATAAGACTCTACATCCCTGGGTGGCTATACTTGTGGCAGTGGTGAAACGGCTTGTGCCTACTACACTGGCTGTAATGTAGGCTAAGGCTTGGGAGCTGGCTGTGCAAGAAGGGGTGAAGGTGGTGCAACTGGTGGAGTAGCTAAAGCTACTTGCTCCGTCTCTACTCGATCAGCAATTCTATTTGCATGATATATGGCAATAAAATCCGCCAACATCTGCTTCATCCTTGACATCTGAGTATTCAGGTTTCAGGCTGCGATGGGTGAGCCAATCCTGGGGCGGGCTCTGGTACAGGCTTATGAGTGTAGGGCTTTGGAGTCTGCTTGCTCAACTTCTGCCTCGACCCCTATTTGGCGAGTAACCCATCGTCCACTCAAATCTGCACAGCACAGGCAATTTATTAACTTTCAGTTAGTCACTTATTTATATATCCAAACTATGCAGTACTACAAGGGATGTTAACCACTTCACTTTATCATAAAGACACTGACAGACATCAGGCCAGTCTCACTCTAAAACCAATAAATACTGTCACAGTCTGTATATATAATATTTCACACCTTTTCACATGTTTCATAATGGTTGGGCTATTTGCGATGCCTTTATTTCCCACTTTAATAACAGTGTATAGTAAATAACTGTAAATTAATTTAATTTCCATAAGTAAAAATATTTACATAACAGTATTGTTTAAACGTTTACATCCCCTGTTTATAATTACAACGTTGTAGTACTGTAAAAGTAAGTCTGAACATATAAAGGAAAGCGATTATACATCCAGAATCTATGCTAGCTACCTCGGGTACTCAAAATGCAGTCGAAATCTTCAGATGATATATCACGCACTCACTGAAAATAATCTGGAGAGATGAAAATAAAGGGGTGAGCAATAGTAAAGGAGTTGTATGTAGAACTTGATATCGCGAAATCTATATGCAATAAAATCCTTAATTTTCCTATTATTACACTAGGAACCCTAATAGGAAGGCTACTATAGTCGGCTAGGGATCCAAATGGAGATAGGAAGGTATTTTGAAATACCTGTCTTGTCTCAGAACCTATAAGCGACTATAAGGAGTAAAAATTTAAGTTGATGTAAAATTTATTCAATAATTCACTATATATAAACATTTCACATAAATCAGTGTCAAAAATCATTAAAATCACATAAATCATCATTTTGAAAATAATTTACTTTTCACAATTAAAATTATCACTTTCACGTGTAGCTAAATCACTGTAATAGTATGATATACAGTTCAATACGATAACAATTTAGTAATAAGAACTTTTCCATAAACAGTTTTCATAATAGTATAGTTCAATAAAATATCACAATTGTTGGCTCTATCGAGAGGGGGAGGTGAATCAGTTTTTCTACTTCTTAATGCACAATTAATACTAATGAAACAACAATGAAATAAGTGCAGTAAAAAGAGTAAGGAAAAGAGAAGCAAACACAAATTTATAGAGGTTCGGCCAATCTCTTGCATACGTCCTCTCTCCTTGATCCTCTTGTCAAGGTTTTGATTCAGCTCTTCCTTGAGAATCTTTACACACCACTTCAAGGTGTGGTGAGACCTCTTACAATGTTTCTTAAGGACTTAGAAATTACCTTCTAAGTCTCTCCACTTGTAATACTACCCACAATCTACAATAGCAGACCTTATAAGGATAGCTCACCCCTTTGAATAACAGAACTTTCAGTAAATGGGTGAAGAACAACAAGAAATATCACAAATGGAGTTACATAATAAGAATTTTCAGATTTGATTTTCTCTCTTGAAGCTTGAGGATTTTCTGAGTGCTTGTTCTACCTCCAAACTTCATAAATGCCTCTATTTATATCCCACCAAACGATTGGAACAGTTGGTGAAGCATTTAATGCAAATCCTCCGGTTGAAACCCTCAAAAACTAGCCGTTAGAGTCAGGTTTCGTGCAAAGGGATCGACCCCTTTACCAAACAGATCGATTCCTTTTCTGCATAATGCTTTCCAACCTGTTCTAGGATGCCTTCCAAACTTTTTGCCATTTTGGGATCGATCCTTCTACAGTAGGGATAGATCCCTTTTCTCCAGAATGCTTTCCTGCACTTCTTTGGCTACAATCTGAGACAGTTTATGGTTTTTTGTGATTCGTAGTCAATTCAAAACCTTCTAACACTTTTCTAAGTGTATTTACTAATTTTTTCAATTGAAATCACAAACCAAAACTTTGTTTAAAATATTTTCTATCATTGAGTTCATTTAAAACAAATTAGAAAAATCATTTTTAATCTTACTTGAGTTTTGTCATTTCAAAATACTTGTCAATTTAAATCTAACAATCTCCCCCTTTTTGATATGACAAAACTTAAGGTAAGTTTGCTTAAGATAGATATGATTATTATTTTGACATCATGAAAACCATTTTGCTTGGCTCCCCCTCATTTTATACATGGAAAAATATTTTGCTTGAGAATCATTTTGCTTTGCTCCCCTTCAATTTATACATGGAAAAATATTTTGCTCCCCTTCAATTTATGCATGAAAAATTTACCCCATGAATTCTCCCCCTTTTTATCATATCAAGAATTAAAGCAAATATGATGACATAAAGAGAAATGGTCAGATGGATAAGTCAATTTAAAGCAACAATGGAGAAAAAGACTAATCAAAGTAATAAACCAAGCTAATGGAAATATAGATCAAGCCAAAGTCATAAATCATAAGGCATGCCATAAAAAGAAAGATTGCAAGGAGTCTAACATCAGAACACATCAGTCATATTGATAAATATAAGACTAAAAGATCATAAGTGTGCTAGAAAATGTTATAAACATAAGGCTAAAAACATCATAAACACCAGTCATAGTAGAAGATCACAATAAGCTAAATGCTCATCCCGCACAACAATCACAATCAACGCCTAGGAAAGGTCTTGTGATATTGGTCTATGAAGTCTTCTTGCTGCATACGGATATCTTGGACTTCATCATACAAAGCAGCCTGTGTCTCCTCCACATTGTCGAAACGAACCTTGATCATCAAGCTGATCAAAACACTGGGTAAAGGTCTGTTGGAAATGTTGAAGCGTGAGCATGATCTGGTCATTAGATGCGGACCCCGATGGTGCGGAGGAAGAAGCAGGGGCTTCCTCTTCAGGAGTAGGGGCTTCCTCTTCAAGAGTATGAGCGTCCTCTTTACTAGCATGCTCGGGAGATGCAGGAGCACCATGAGCCTTTTTCCATACTATAGTAACACCTTGCTGACAAGAATACCATCCAAGATTATGCAAGGTAGCAAGGTTAATGGTATTACTTGGGTCCGGAAGGACACCAACCTCACATGAACAATCAATGCCGTGATCGAGCAGATAAAATGCAAGTGGCTGAGGGAAGACAATCGTGTGGACCTTGCCACGAACGATCTTCACCCAATCTTGGAGAATGAAATGAACAAGGTCTGGCTGCTCACTGTCAGGGAATCAATTTGGTGGAGCCAAAAGCGATCAAGTCACCGGAGTTGAGAATATTTTGTGCCTAGTGGGCGAAGATTCCAGGAGATTATGATGTGAAGGAGTCTTGCGAAGACGGGAAGGTCAGCCGCACGGTCATTGACGATATTAAACTCTAATGGGATGTTGATATTTTCGTGCATAAAACCATGCGAAAGGCATGCGAGAGGGAATATTTGGTGATTTCAACATCTCTTCCCATAACAAAAGATTGAATTCCCACCACCTTGCATGGGTCATTTGAAGAATAGATAATTTCGGCATTGGAAAAGAATGCTCGAATGATGTTTGAAGGAACCGGAGTGTTGATTTTTAGAAAGTGAGTCCAATGAAATGCATCAAATTTGGCCAAGTAGGGAAAGTTAATTGATTTCAAGAAACCGAAATCAATTGGACGACAATGCTTAATGCACATGTTGGCAAATTGAGCATGGTAACAATTTTTCTCTTCCGCATTTCTAAAGCATCGGTTGAAAGCGGTTGGAATGGAAGCAGAGGAAGAAGAGGGATGAGTTCTTTTCTTTGTGGAGGCATGTTTGATTTTAGGAGCCATGTGGAGTGAATATCGAGGTCCAGAAGGGAAGGAAAGTCGAAGAAGAATTTAGCTGAACAGTTGGTGAGCACAAGTTTAGGTGATGATGGATGAGCGTATGGGGGAATGTTAGCCTATCCAACAACACAATACCACAGATCAATATGCAAGCAATAAGTTTGATGAAGAATTATGCTGAAATATTCAAAGGATTCTAAGTTATGAACACTAGAAGTTAGATAAAAAACATGTGTTTTATGTGAAATGAAAAATAGTGTAATGTAAATTAATGCAGAAACTTCAAATGGGTTAACAAGATATGCAAAAAAAATTGATGAAAATCAGTGAAGAACACTTGCAATTGAAATGTTGGGTGAATATTGATGAGCACAAGGGAGATGAGAGAAAGTTAAAATTGGTGAAGATTTGGTGTGAAAAGATGATGCGAAGTGAAAGAGAAGGAGAAAAAATGAAGAATGGTGAAGAAATGAAGCGATTTGGTGTAGAAATGGTATAGATCTTGAAGTTTTGTTGAAGGAGAATGGAAGGGGGAACGTCTCTGTGGATGGGGAAGATGAATAGTGTGAGAAAGGAGAGGAAATCTCAATTTTAACAAGGGCCATGCATGGATTCTGGCCCAAGGGGATCGATCCCTTTAAGGAAGGGATCGATTCCTTTTTGGCCGAATACACTCCTGCCCATTCTGGAGCGAACGGATCGATCCGATGGTGAAACAGATCGATCCCTCATAGCAAAAACCTAGATTTTTAGGCCTAAATGACCCGAGAATCAATCCAATTTTCATAAGAATTGACCCCTTAGTCCATTGCCTCAGTTTTGATGCAGAAAAATATTTGAAACTTAAAGAACTTGTGCATTTTCATTATTTAAAATCAAAATATGGTTTGTGCCATTTGGGATGCATGAGATATGACTTGAAAAATGCAGAAAAAGTGCAGAAAAATGTAAAAAATTGCAGAAATATGCTGAAAATATGCAGAACAGCTTTGAACAATAAGTGAACATGATTGTGAAAATGTCTTAAACATTAGAAGTGGGTTTTGGCTAATGAAGAGAATTTAACATGATCAAAACACACAAAGTTCAACAATTCAACCTCAAAAGCTAAGATCATCAGCAGTAACATGGCAAGTTAAGGTCATGAATTGCAAGTGGTAATTATATTTTCCAAATTTCTTTCTTGCAATAATCACAAACCAGCTTAAGCCATTCATTCAACATCAAATCAATTCAAGGAGCATTCATAATACTTAATTCACCTCTAAGAGTGCAAAATCTCTCCTTGTCCAAGGGTTTTGTGAAGATATCAGCTAATTGGTGCAAGGTATCTACATACTCTAGAATTATGTCCCTTTTTTGCACATGATCTCGTATAAAATGATATCTAATCTCAATGTGCTTGGTTCTAGAGTGTTGGATGGGATTTTTTGTAAGGTTAATAGCACTAGTGTTGTCACACTTGATGGGAACTTGGTTCATTTCTATTCCATAGTCTCTCATTTGTTGTTTAATCCACAGAACTTGAGCACAGCAACTTCTGGAAGCTATATATTCAGCCTCGGTTGTGGATTGAGCTACACTATTTTGTTTCTTAGAGAACCATGAAATAAGCCTACTTCCTAAGAATTGACATGTTCCCGATGTGTTTTTCCTATCCACTTTGCATCCACCAAAATCCGCATCGGAATAAGCATGGAGATCAAGTGTAGAATCTTTAGGATACCAAAGTCCTAAGAAAGAGGTGTCTTTAAGGTATCTAAGGATTCTTTTTACTCCTTGTAAGTGTGATTCTCTAGGAGATGACTGAAATCTAGCACACAAGCATACACTAAACATTATATCGGGTTTACTAGCAGTTAAATATAGCAATGAACCAATCATAGACCTATATAGTTTAGTGTCTACACACTTTCCTCCTTCATCCTTATCAAGCTTGATATTTGTGCTCATTGGTGCAGAGTAAGGTTTATGCTCATAGGTGCAGAGTAAGGTTTAGACTCATCCATTCCAAATCTTTTGAGCAAATCTTTAATGTACTTAGCTTGATTTATGAAAATACCTTCTTTGCATTGTTTAACTTGAAGTCCTAGAAAGAAGGTTAGCTCTCCCATCATACTCATCTCAAATTTACCTTGCATTAATTTTGAGAAATCTTTACACAATAACTCATTTGTAGATCCAAAAATGATATCATCCACATAAATTTGAACTACTAATAAGTCACTACCCTTAGATTGGATAACAAGGTTGTATCTACCTTTTTAAATTAAAAACTTTGCAAGTCTTTCATACCAGGCTCTAGGAGCTTGTTTTAATCCATATAAAGCTTTTGATAGTTTGAAAACATGGTTAAGAAACTTTGGATTTTCAAAACCGGGAGGTTGTTCAACATAAACCTCTTCATTTATGTAACCATTTAAAAAGGCACTTTTTACATCCATTTGATATAATTTAAAATCCTTATAACATGCAAAGGCAAGTAGCATCCTAATGGTTTCTAATCTAGCTACCGGAGCATATGTTTCATCATAGTCTATTCCTTCTTCTTGCCTCTATCCTTGAGCCACTAACCTAGCATTGTTTCTAACAATAATGCTATTCTCATCCATCTTATTCTTGAATATCCATTTGGTTCCAATGATGGGATAATCTTTAGGTCTTTCCACTAGTGTCCACACTTTGCTTTTCTCAAATTGATTTAATTCCTCTTGCATGGCCATAGTCCAATTTTCATCTTTTAAGGCCTCATCCACATTCTTTGGCTCAAATTGTGACACAAAGGCTACATGTTGACAAATGTTTCTATAGGTTGACCTAGTTTTAACGCCAATGTTTGGATCTCCAACAATATCATTATCCTTCACATATCCAAGTTCTCTTGGACACCTATATTCTTTCTCAATTATTTCTTATTCCATGGACTCCTCATTTTTGTTAATATTAAGATCTTCTAATTGTTCTCTAACATCCTTATCTTGGGATGGATCAACTATAGGTTCATCAAAGATTTCTACTTCATCATCAAGGTTGGTTCTACTAGTGATATTTGATTCATCAAAGATTACATGTATTGACTCTTCTACTAGAAGTTTTCTTTTATTAAAACTGCATAAGCCTTAGAATTTAAAGAATAACCAAGAAAAATACCTTCATCACTTTTTGCATCAAATTTTCCTAGGTTATCTTTACCATTGTTCAAAACAAAACATTTACATCCAAATGGGTGAAAATAACTTATGTTAGGCCTTTTTCCTTTATAAAGCTTATAGGGAGTTTTCTTTAAAATAGGCCTTACCATAGCTCTATTTATAACATAGCAAGTAGTATTTATTGCTTCAGCCCAAAAATATTTAGGTAAGTTATTTTCACAAAGCATGGTTCTAGCCATTTCTTCTAAGGTTTTATTTCTCCTTTCAACTACCCCATTTTGTTGAGGAGTTCTAGGAGCTGAAAAATTATGGCTAATACCATTTTCATTGCAAAATGTATCAAAACCAAGATTTTCAAACTCTTTTCCATAGTCACTCCTAATACTAGTAATAGAGTAACCTTTTTCATTTTGAACAAGTTTTGAGAAAACAATGAATTTGTCTAAGGCTTCATTTTTAACACTTAAAAAGAACACCCAAGTAAACCTAGTGAAATCATCAACTATCACAAATCCATAGTGTTTTCCTCCTAAGCTAGCTGTCCTAGTTGGTCCAAAGTGGTCTAAGTGGAGAAGTTGAAGTGACCTAAAGGTAGTAACACACTTCTTAAGTTTAAATGATATTCTCTTGTGTTTTCCTCTTGCACATGCTTCACACACTTTATCATTTTCAAATTGAAGTTTAGGTAAGCCTACTACTAGGTCTCTTTTGGCTAACTTAGACAAAACATGCATGTTAGCATGGCCTAGTCTTCTATGCCATAACCAAGGTTCATCTTCTCTAGTGGCCATAAAACATACATTTTTGCTATTAAGCTCATTTAAATTAACAATATAAATAGTTTCTTGTCTATGTCCAATAAAAACAATTTGATTAGTTTTAGCATTAACATTGCAACACAAATCATCAAACACAACTTTAAATCCCTTATCACACAATTTACTAATACTAAGCAAATTATGTTTTAAGCCTCTAACATACAAAACATTGTCAATAGTTGAGGAAGAGTTACCAATGGAGCCGATTCCTTCCATTTGTCCTTTGGAGTTGTCTCCAAATGTGACTTCTCCACCACTTTTATGCTTTAGGAACTTGAATTGGCTCTTGTCACCCGTCATGTGTCTTGAGCATCCACTATCAAGATACCAATGCTCCTTGGACTTAGCCTTCTAGCAATACTCTTCCTCCTACATACAAACACATTAAGCTTTCATCTTAGGTACTCAAATTTTCTTAGGTCCTTGAGAGTTAGTACTAATAATTTTTTATCCTTTAGGGATTCGTTTCATTTTTAAGGACTCATCACCTGAATTTAAGACATGTTTAGGCACCCAAATCTTGACAACCATTTTTCCTCTAATCATGGTCTTTCTAGAGGTGCATGTTTGTGAAGAATGTCCTAGTTTATTACATAATGTGCACAAAACAAATTTTCTATCTTTAACTAGGAAATTTTTTAGATGAGTCTCTTTGTTTGATGCATTATAGCATAACCCTTCTCTATCAAAGAATGTTCTTTGAGTCTCTAGCATATTATCAAGTTTTTGTTGACCCATGAAAAATTTAGAAAAAGAGTTTTGCAAATTAGTGTTCTTTTTATTTAATTCTTCTATTTCTAGATTTGCATTTTCTAATTTCTTTTCACATTCTAATTTAATATTCATAAGCATTTCATTTTCCTTTTTCAACTTAGAGATCATTTTCTTATATTTCAAATTCATGCGTTCAAATTCATTTGCTAACTCATTAAATGCATCTTGCAATTCATCAAAAGTGTATTCATTAGTATCTAATGAGTTAGATGTTACCTTCTCATCTTCAAAAGCCATAAAGCAAAGATTGGCTACTTTATTTTCCACATTCTCTTCATCTGAGCAATCACTATCACTCTAAGTAGCCATCATAGCCTTCTTCTTTGGTTTCTTCTCATTTTGCTTTCTATAAAAAGGACAGTCAAATTTAATATGACCAGGTTTTTTGCATTCATAACAAATAATTTGGTCCTTTTCTTTCCTACTAGTTTCTCCTCTATTGAACTCTCTCCTAGGGGGTTTCCTAAAGTTTCCACTAGCTTTTAACCTCATGAATTTATTGAATCTCTTGGCGAACATGGCCATTTCTAAATCCTCATCATCACCACTTTCATCATGATCGTCTTTTGATTCCTCAATTGTGGTGGATTTTAGAGCTACTCTAACTTTCTTTGGGGGATCTTGATATCTTTTAATTTTCATCTCATAAGTAAGTAAAGATCCCATAAGTTCATCTAATGAGAGTGTATGAGGATCCTTAGATTCCTCAATAGCAGTGACTTTAGCTTCCCATGATTTAGGTAAGCTATTGAGTATCTTTTTCACCATTTCTACATTAGAATATGTTTTTCCTAAGGCTTTAAGACCATTTATGATGCCAGTAAACCTAGTAAACATGTCACTAATTGACTCATCATTCTTCATTCTAAACAATTCATAGTCTTGAGTGAGCATGCCTACTTTTGTTTCCTTGACTTGTGTGGTTCCCTCATGTGTGATGGCTAGTTTATCCCAAACTTGTTTAGAATTCTCACATTGTGAAACTCGATTATATTCATTTGGTCCTAATGCACAAAATAGTGTGTGCATTGCCTTAGCATTTAGTTGTGCCATTCTAAAATCATTAGTATCCCGCTCATCTTCTTTCTTTGGTACATCCTTCCCATCTACTTTCTTAATAGGGACAAGAGGACCTTTAACTATAATACTCCACACTTCATAATCATTGGCTTGAATAAATAGCATCATTCTAGTTTTCCAGTAAGCATAGTTTTCACCATTAAAGAGTGGAGGCCTAACCGTAGAGTGTCCCTCTCCTACCAAAGGTGTAGATACACTAGTTTGAGACATTAGTGATCGTTTTACTCAATAGATGTTAATCTAAATCAATCTCGATCCCAAGCTCTGATACTAATTGTTGGCTCTACCGAGAGGGGGGTGAATTGGTTTTTCTACTTACTTTTGATTTTTCTACTTCTTAATGCACAATTAATACTAATGAAACAACAATGAAATAAGTGCAGTAAAAAAAGTAATGGAAAGAGAAGCAAACACAAATTTATAGAGGTTTGGCCAATCTTTTGCCTACGTCCTCTCTTCATGATCCTTTTGTCAAGGTTTTGATTCAGCTCTTCCTTGAGAATCTTTATACACCACTTCAAGTTGCGGTGAGACCTCTTACAATGTTTCTTGAGGACTTAGAAATCACCTTCTAAGCCTCTACCCTTGTAATACTACCCACACTCTACAAAAGTAGACCTTACAAGGATAGCTCACCCCTTTGAAAAATAGAACTTTCAGTAAATGGGTGAAGAACAACAAGAAATATCACAAATGGAGTTACACAATAAGAATTTTCAGATTTGATTTTCTCTCATGAAGCTTGAGGATTTTCTGAGTACTTGTTCTACTTCCAAACTTCATAAATGCCTCTATTTATATCCCACCAAACGATTGGAACGGTTGGTGAAACATTTAATGCAAATCCTCCTATTGCCTCAAAAACTAGCCGTTGGAGTCAGGTTTCATACAAAGTGATCGATCCCTTTACCAAACGAATTGATTCCTTTTCTCCAGAATGCTTTCCAACCTGCTCTAGGATGCCTTCCAAACTTTCTACCATTTTGGGATCGATCTTTCTACAGTAGGGATCGATCCCTTTTCTCCAGAATGCTTTCCTGCACTTCTTTGGCTATAATCTGAGACAGTGTATGGCTTTTTGTGATTCTTAGTCAGTTCAAAACCTTCTAACACTTTTCTAAGTGTATTTACTGACTTTTTCAATTGAAATCACAAACCAAAACTTTGTTTAAAATATTTTCTATCATTGAGTTCATTTAAAGCACATTAGAAAAGTCATTTTTAATCTTACTTGAGTTTTGTCATTTCAAAATACTTGTCAATTTAAAGCTAACAACAATAATCAGTAACAATAGTGGAGACCAAGCAACACCCTAAATATATCATGCGGTAATCTCTGTAGGGAACAATAACACTATACATGAAGATCTATGGCCATAGTTTACAATTGTACTCGGTCATACACTGATCAGATGTCAACCGGGACGCTGAAGATAGGATTATAATATACACATGAGCATGATACAGGGCCTAACTGTCTCAAAACAGTGTTTAAACAGTGATATTGCCTTTATGGAAATCATTAAACTATGTAAATCCTTCAGTCAGTCCATAAAGGAAAATTTTATAAAATAGTGAATATTATAATGAAAATAATCTATAAAAATATTCACCATTCAACACTTAACTTTATAAACTACTAACTTCGCTATAAAACACTTAAGAGAAATTTCCAATAACTTTACTTTTATAAAATTCAGTAAAACACAAATATCTTAATAATATTTTCCGGTAAATTCATAATTTATGAAAATATTAAATATCTCACTCATCAAGGCTAGGATAACGGCTATGAAAATATTAAATATTAAATTTTCAAATAAATTTCAACAGCATAATCGCTGCTAATAGTTTAACCTTCCTTCAATTGTAACACAGTTAAAACCAGCCAATCAACCACAATTTCACAATTCTAAAGGCAATTCTCTTCCAAAAGATTTTCATAAAATTATTGACAATAAAACCATGCATTCGGGATATTCCGACAAGCTATATATGCGTCCTTTACCTGTCCGATGAAATCCAGCTTCTCTATCGCACTACTCGTAAACCGTTACTCTCAGCTGCAAATAATTCCACCAAAATCATTAGCTCATTTAATACTTATTTTTAAGCTATTATTTATGTCTAACTGCAACCATATTGGACATTACAATTAGTTTTACAGTATAATTTATACCGGTAGTATAACACAACTTCTTCGTTTTGCGTCAGATTTTGAATCTGAGCATACTGGCAGATTCATTCTAATTTATACAGTCTAAATATACCCTCAAATCATAAAAACCAACCATGCACAATGATCCCCTTAATGAGGCCGAATGCACTATCTTGAATTTTTAAAGGAATTTCAACCATCCAATGGCATATTCTTACTCTACTATGTTTATTCTTCCTTCTACCATCCATTTCATGCATGAAACCTCATGATTCCCTATAGTTCCTATGTTGGCCAAATGCCCTCTTCAATGGCAAGATCTTTTGTTTAATTTAATTGAAACAAATGATAGAAACATGCTTAACATGTTTAACATGCTTAAAGGAATAAATCTACACCATTAGAATTAAAAGAAGCATGATGGATGGCAATGTACCTTAGCTTGGTCGAATCTTTAAAGCTCCCTTTCTCCTTGTATTGTGGCTTGTTTAATGATCTATTGGTACGGGTAGGTAGAGGAGAGAAAATAGAGCAATTCTTTAGTTTTAATTTTAGTGAAATAATGGAAGTTTGGTAAGGTTTTTGGTGATTTCTTTTCTTTCTTTTCTTTTCTTCCAAAAATAGCGTGGGAAACTTTTTGGGAGGATGATGAATAGTGTTGGCCAGACCAAGAAGAAAAATAAAGAGTCTTCTAGAACTAGGTAAAATTACCAAAATGCCCTTAGTTATGAAAATTTGTGATAATTTTGCCCTTGAGTTTCTATAGTCGAAAGTATGTAACCGCACTCCAAAATTTTGGATTGCATCACCAAATAATCTTATTAAATGTATTTTGATGATTAGAAATGGTTTCGTAGACGCACGATACACGAATAGTGAGAACTTACGAATTTACCTTTACGGACTGTCGACAAAATTTTCTGATTTAATGACCATTTCAAGAAATCTATAGACATTGTGTTAAACTACTTTTCATGTGGAATATCATAGTATTTTTACTTCGTCCTAATTCATTTTAGTTTGGGTACAATTTATGAAAATACCCTCGAGACGTAACCATCATTTTTCAATTGTTTGTCATACTTCGAAAAATAACGCAAAAGAGGTATTTTGGCCTCCAAATTTCCATAATGTCGTTATTACACCTTTTGTACGTTGTTTTCTTCAGTCATACACATATCTGGGCATTTAAATCCAAGTGGGGCCCACATCATTATTCACTTGCAATTTACGAAAATATAAAAAATAAATTATTTATTAATTAATAATTAAATATCTGTTACATGTACAGTGCAAAATAATTGGTTCTCACATAAATTGAGTGAAATTGTGTATTTTGAAATTTATTTCCAATAATTTTCATAAGTTGGTATTTTATCGAAAAATAATATTTAAATATTCATGTGATTTAATTTTATCAAAGTGAGACTACCGATACATTCTTTAAAATGTTTTACAATAAAGTAGAACATTTATAAATATTCTCACTAAAGCATGAATATTTTATTGACTATTTTTCATTGTACTGTTAAATGTGAAATTAATTACCTTGTTAGAATTTTATTAATTTAGATGATATTTACTAAATTTTCTTAAAGGTATTTCCATTGTTTATAAAATGTTTTGAGACTATTAGGTCCCATTGTCATGCTTACTGTTTACTGTACTGTTACTGTGCTGTTGATACTGATCGTATATTCAGCATCCCAGTGTCACTTGATCAATGTTCACTGAAGACACCTTATAGTATGTGGCCATAGATTCACGTGTTATTGTTTCCCTTCAGGAAATATTATAGCATGATATACCTAGGTGTTGCCTGATCTCCATCTACTTTGAATGTTTACTGAACTATAATTTACTGTTAACTTATTACTGAACTGTATTAAATTATTACTAATTACTGAATTGAAAATGTTTATGAAATTATTACTGATTTTGAAATGTTTATTGAACTATTATTGTGATGTGAAAATCAAATGTTTACTGTATTGAACTATTTTCACACTGTTTATTGAACTAATTTATGGTACTGTCACTAAACTGATTTTTATACTGTTACTATTGTTTAATTAAATTGTTTACTGTACTGTCTTTATTACTGTTACTGTTATGTGTTTCAAGTGTTTACTAAAATGTTTAATTTAATGGTTTTATTACCATTTATTTATTAAAAATTTTATTAAATTATTTTATATTCACATTTTATCGATTACTCCCTATAGTTGCTCCGGGTTTTCGGGACAAGATAGGTATTTTAAAATACCTTCCATGCTCCATCTGGTTGCCTAGCTAACTATAGTATCCATCCCATTACTGTGCCTAGTGAACTATTAGGATAATAAATGTTTTAGAGCATATAGATTTCGTTATATCAGTCTTGCATACGATTACTTTACTGAGCACATTTCGCTCACCCCTTTATTTTTTAGTCCCCGGGATACTATAATTGGTTAAGAAGTGTAACAGTCCACAGTACAATAAATAACATATTTTACACAAAATTTATGGTTGGGCTGTCTGAGATGCCTTTAACACTTGCACAGTAACGGTAATAAATGGTAAACATTTATTTATTAATTAAATTCGGAATATGAAATTTTTACAATATTCCTTACGCTTTACATCCCCTGTTTCTATTTTACACTAAAGTAGTACTGTATATATGTGTCGAATATATGAGAGAAGTGACTGTACCTCAAAATTTAACGCACTTTGCCCTAGTGTGTTTCCTCGCATCTATATTTATCTGAGGAAGATCTCAAATAATCCTTACAATTAATCTGGGAGTTGGAAAATAAAGGTGTGAGTGAAACGTGCTCAGTAAAGGAGTCGTATGCTGCTTAATACAATGAAATCTATATGCTAGAAAATATTTATTTTTCCATAAATATAAATGGAATAAACCATTTACTTTTCATCACTTCAGTAACAGTTCAAAACACGTGAAAGTTCAGTAGCAAAGCAGTACAGTGAACAGTAGATATAATAATGTAAAACAGTATACAGTCACTTTAGTATAGTATGTTATAATTATCCAGAAAATCAGTGGATAAACAGTTTAGTAATTATTTCTAATTTTAGAAATAATTTTCATAATATTATTTTCCATCAAACATTAGTTTTCATTTCAGTTCAGTAAACTGTAATCAGTACGACACCGTTCAGTAAACATTATTTCTCAGTACAGTAAACAATATTCAGTAAAATCCAGTTCAATAAACAGTATCAGTGGGTTAAGACTAGGCATCACCCTAAATCATATCATGCTATCATCATCCCCCAAGGTACACAGTAACAGTATACAGTAAGATTTATGGCCATAGTCTATAAGGCGTCCTTAGTGTACACTTGCCAGGTGACTCCGAGACTGCTGATGACTTGGCGGGTCAATCAGCCACGTGACAATAATAGTAATCAGTAAGCATGAAATTGGGGCCTAAGTCTCAAAACAGTATAAAAATTTGTATTATAGCCTTTATGAATTTTATTCAAAAATAATTTGAAATATTTCATGTTTATCCATAAGGCTCACAATTTCATATATTTCCTCTTTTCAGGAATTTCAATCATTTTCACATTTTTCACAAATCATCTCAATACATTTATTCACCATCTCATCACCCTTATGGAATTTATAAAATAAATAAAATCATTAATTAATTTCATAAAGGTATAAAATCATTTATTTTTCCCATAAAAATACCTTTAAGGAAATCTAACGAATTAAAGCATTTATTTAAATAAACATTCCAAAAAGATATTTATTTCATATCTCTAAATACAGGGAAAATAGTTGATAAATATTCATGTATCAAGTGAGAATCTCATAAATATCCTTTTTTTTTTGAATAATTAATAGTAAAAAGAATATGTTTCATTCTCATTTTAAACAAAAATCCATAACATGAATATTTAATTTAGCATTTTTTCAACAATTTCCACTTTATGGAAAATTTATGGAAATGATTTCCAAAATTCATGCTTTATTCCATTTATGCATCTAAAATATTTCATGATATTTTAGAATAATTTTGATAATTTTCCGGTAGCATAACGGCTGCGAATTCTTAGCCTTCTGCACGAAATTTAATAATATATAAACCAGCTTTCAACCACAATTTTGAATGATTTCAAAGAAAGTCAAGCTTCCAATAATTTCATAAAATTAAAATTGATAAATCATGAAATTCATCATATCCATACAACTCACACACTTTCCCTTTACCTGTCTAACGAAACCAAACTTCCCGATTTCGCCTACAGAAATTCGTAATTCTTGGCTGCAAAATAATTTTATCAAAAATTATCAAAATTTTTCCTCTTAATTTTAAACCACTAACTTTCATAAAATGCAGCCATTAATGACACAACATAGGCACAACCAATATAATATACACTGGTGCTAAAACTGAACTTTTCTGTTTTAGCTCTTTTTTCGGTTCCGATTTCACCAACCTTTCTCTTCAAATTTCTATATTCATTTTCTATTATTAAATCATAGAAACTCAATATGGTATCATGGCTGAAACAACATGGCCGAAACCCTGTAATTGCACACCTTCATACTTTTGTTTCCTTTATGGAATTTTAATATTTCCATCCTTCTTATTCCATCTTAAGCTATTGTTTCTTATCATTTTCATGCAAGAAAGTGCACATCTTCCTTAGGTTCTCAAGCTGATCGAAACTCCTCTTCCATGGCAAAATTTTATCTAGTCAATATCATGGTAAACTAACTTCATAATCTTCTTCTACTCCTTAACTTAAGCTAAAACACCCATTTAGATTAAGTTAAAGCAATAGAAAATGATATCCCCTTACACCAACCAAACCTTCTCTAGGCACTCTTCTCTTTATTTATTTAGTTTCATCCCATGCCTTAAACATGCCATTCATGCTATGACAAATAAACATCATCATAAAGATCAACAAATCATCAAAACCCTCTTACGTTTATTCAACCGAACCAACACTACTCCAAACAGAACAATTTCTGGTTCACGTCAGCCCCCTTTTTCCTTGGTTCTTAGATGGTTTTAATGTAGAGGAAAGGTGTATGGAGAAGGTTAAATGATTAAATAGCAAGAGGATGTAATTTTGCTAAGTAATCATGGAAGAAACGAAAGTAAAAACAGAGCATGAATGTGCAGCCAAGACCAAATTTCATGAAGCAGCAAAGTAGAGTCAGTAAGAAGAAGAAAATTTGCTGAAGTTTTGATCCAATTAGTCTTCTATCTATCCATGTTAGCCAATAAGACTTTGCCACCTATTTACATATCCCATTTCCACATCATTTCCTTGTCTTATTGAGCATTAAAATATGTAGAAAAATTGTAGCAAAAAGGAACATCGTGGAGCTCATTTTTCCTGCACGTTTTTTTGACTTATTTCCCTCTCTTGTTGCATACTCCAACCAATAAAAATTAACCATATTTTAAATCTTAAAATTCTCTTCCTTTAAGTATCATTTATATTGCTTTTTATACCATAAAAATTGCAGTTTTAATTTCCTTTAATTGGATCTAGCCGTGTAGCACATAACAGCAAAAAACAATTAGCGTGCAATCCAATTTTGCTGAACGGTTTGGACTTGTTTTCCATATCTTTTTATATATTCCAACCAATCAAATTTAATCACATGTCCAATAAATAAATTTCCCTTTCTTTAATTATATTTATTTGTATTTTATGCCATCACAATTGCCTTTAAATTTCCAAATTTTTAGATTTGTTTCTTTATTCATTTCTATGCCTCCTCTTCATCATTTAATATTTATTTCAGCTCTTATACACCATATTATAAATCATAAATCCAATAATTCCAAAATTCAAAGTGGAAATCCACATTCAATATTTATTTAATTCCACTAAATAATTTATTTCCACTATTAATGATTTACAAAAATATGGTGTATAGTACTATAAAATCGGGTCTTACAAGAAGTATACTATCCCAAGGTTATCAGCTGCGTTTTGTGTGAGAACCATTTATTTTATGCTGTACATATGTATATATATGTAAATTTTAATTTGTTTTTGAAAAATATTTTGTAAATTTCAAGTAAATAGTAATATGGGCCCCACTTGGAATTTTGAGCCTAAATGTGTATATGACTGGAGGAATAGTGTACAGATAGTGTAATAATGATATTATGGAAATTTTGAGGCCAAAATACCTTATTTGCATTATTTTGAGAAGTATGGTAAACAAATTGGAAAATGATGGTTACGTCCCAAGGGTATTTTTGTGAATTGTAACCAAACTAAAATGAATTGGGACGAAGTAAAAATACCATGATATTCTACATAAAAAGGAGGTTAAGATAGTGCCGATAGATTTATTGAATTCGTCGGTAAATCAAAAAATTTCACTAGCGATCCGTAAGGGTAAAATTGTAATTTCTCACTATCAGTGTACTGCGCGTCAACGAAATCACTTCTAAGCATCAAAATACATTTGATAAGATTATTTAGTGCTGGAATCCAAAATTTTGGAGTGCGATTAAATGGTTTTTATGACTACGGAACCTTAAGGGCAAAATTGTCTGAAATTTACAAACTAGGGGCATTTTTGTCATTTTGCGCACTTCTAGAAACCTCTTTAAAACTCCATCAGCTGCTGACCTGCACTATTCATCATCCCCTACAAAGCCTCCCATGCCATTGAGAAAGGATAAGAGAAGAAAATTTAAACAAGCTTCCATACCAACTTATCTAAACAAAATTTCAACAAAATTTTAACTAGAGAATTGTTAAATAAAATTTTAACTAGAGAATTGTTCTACTCTCTTCACTCTACCTACCCATACCAATAGATTATTGTATAAGGCACAATACAAGGAGAAAGAAGGCCTTAAAGTGTCGGCCAAGGTGAGTGCCATTGCCATTCCTTATGCTTCTTTAATATCCAATGGTGTAGGAAGCTTAATTCAAGTGTGTAGAACGTGTTTTTGGCTTTGGTTTTGATTAAATTGAACAAAATGAAATGTTTCCATTAAAGGAGTATTCGACCAAGCATGGTTCCTTATGGATTCATCATGTTTCATGCATAAAATGGATATCAAATTGATGATTAAGCATGGTAGAATAAGGTTTCAACATTGGATTGTTGAAATTCCAAAGGAATTTCAACATGGTGATTTTGGTCATGGTAAAGGGTGCATTGTCCTTGGCTGGTTTTGATGATTTGAGGGTATATTTAGACTATAGAAATTACAAGGAGTCTGTCGATATGATCAGATTTAAAATGGAGAAGTTGTGTTATATTACCAGTAGAAATTATACTACGAAAATATTTGTAGTGTCTAATGTGGTTGCGCTTAGACATGAATAATGGCTTAAAAATACGTATTTAATAAGCTAATATTTTTGGTGAAATTATTTGCAGCCCGTGATTAATGATTTATGAGTGGTGCGCTCGAAAGAGTCGGATACGTCAGACAGGTAAGGAATGCGTATGTGGTCTGTAAGGATATCCCAAATGCATGATGTCAATGCATTTAATTTTATAAGAATATTTGTGAAATGAAATGCTTTGGAAACTATGGAATTGTGGTTGTTTGTGGGTTTTGGAACTGTGTTGAAATTGCAGGAAGGCTAGGGTATTAGCAGCCATTATGCTGCTGAAATTTCTTAGAAAATTTCATAAAAATGCCATGAAATATTTTAGTGCATATTTAAAGAAATTCCTAGCCTTGGAAATGATATATTTAATATCTTTCATAAAACATGAATATACCAAAAAATATTATTTAAATATTCATGTTACCAAATCCAATAAAAGTGAGGTTACTGAAAATTTCTCCTATATGTTTTACAGCATATGAAGTGGTTTATAAAGTGAAAAGTTGAAAAGTGAATATTTTATAAATTATTTTCCATAAATATTCACTATATAATTTAATAAAATCTTTATGGACTAACGGATGATTTTATCTATTTTATTGATTTCTATAAAGGTAAAATGATGATGAAAATATTGTTTTTAGACTGATAGGCCCCTTTTTCATGCTGATATGTGACATGTGATATGTGACATGAGACATGTGATATGTATTCAGTCCTGGTTGACACCTGATCAGTGTACGATCGAGTACAATTATAGATTATGGCGATAGATCTAATATGATGATTATTCTACCTTACGAGAACTGTAGCATGATATGTCTTGGGTGATGCCTTAGTCTCCACCATTTTATGATACGAAAATTATGAGTTAAACGATAAATGATTATTTATATGATTTAAATGAGATGAATGATGATTTCTAAATAGTTTACTGTACTAAAGAGAGTACAATACTGTTTTATAAAATTTCAAGGATATATGTGATATGTGTTCAAACGGAAAGCATGATGTATAATCTAATATTCTTTTTATGATTTAAATTTGAATATTAGATTATTTGATTAAATATATTACATGATGAAAGTATTGATTTTGAAATGAATATGAAATGTTAAGAAAAAGTGGTTTATTTAAGAAATCAAGACTTACTCCTTATAGTCACTTCTAGGTTCTGAGACAAAATAGGTATTTCAAAACACTTTCCTTACTCCATCCGGATCCCTAGTCGACTATAGTATGTTTCCTATTTTGGTCCTTAGAGTACCTATAGGAAAAATAAGGATTTTTGTCATATAGATTTCGTGATATCAAGTATTGCATACAATTCCTTTACAGAGCCGTGGTTTGCTCAACTCTTTATTTTTAACATTTATAAAGTATTTTCAGTGACTAAAAGATATATCATCCGAGGATTTTGGCTACACATTTGAGTATCCCGAGGCAACTAGCTTATATCCTGGAGGTATAATCATTTATTTTATATGTTCAGACTTATTTTACAGTACTACTGTATTGTATTATAAACAAGGGATGTAATTGATAATCAAATTATGATATATAAATTGTCACTCCCGATCTTTCTTAATATCTTACGGAAGCCTAAATTTGTGAGCTAAATTTTTTTCTTTTTTCATCGTTTGTAGGTAACTGCATTGGTCACAATTCGGTTTTTAAGCGATCCTTGATCACTAGGGTCCCATTTCTATCCTTTAGTAGTTGAAGCATGATCATCTAGCATAATTATTATCCATCCAAATTCAAATTATCAGGTTATCATGTTTAGCTATTCTCCAACTTAATATCATAGGTAAATCGATTCTTGTCATTACCTTCAGTGCATCAAGAAATTTCATATCGTGCACTCCTGTCTTGCTTAAACACATGTATTTGTAATCATATATTACCATATCACTTTTATCTCAAACAAGCATAAATCTAGTATCAATTCAATAACAGTAAAACCTAGCCTACATCCCAGACTCGATGTACAATATGTATATAACCAACTAAAACCAAAACACACTGTGCCATTAACCAATTGTGTCTATATAACTTGCTGGGTGCCATATACCTTACAATATACATGAGGATGCACTCCGAAGGAACTCCTCAACGGAGGTAGTGTGACAGTAATCCTCAATCTGAAAGGGAGGGGAAAGAAAAGGGGAGTGAGTCGCAACTCAGTAAGTAACTCCAATAAGAAACTAAATAATACCAAGCATCCCTCGATTTTGAAAGCTCATTCAAATCACTTTCAATCATATCAAATCAATTATGCTGCATTAAAACTCAAATACGATATGGAAACTCAATAACAATTTGTAGTAAAATATAGAGTTCCCTCAGTAGACTTTAAAGTCTCAATATCAAATCATACATAAATATGTTGTGCGATCAATAAAAACCAATCATAGTACCAAGAGAGTCCATACAGTATCAATCGATGTTACTTAGAGCTAACAATTAACGATCTACGGTAGCGAACCGTAGCGATCATCCCATAAGGGACGTGCCTATGCATAGACCCCCAGCATCATTGTGCACATGACACCAGGACCTGCCCAACGTAATATACGGGACAAGCCGATCGTTTCCGAGACTTTTACTCGCGAAACAGTGCTCTAAGTCATTCAAATGTGTCTATAAAGTTCTCAAGGTACGGTGCCCAAAGGTCTCAATACCCCGGGTCTAAAACAGAAATCCATTAGTCTTTCACTAAAATTCATTCTTATCAAATCGGCCTTCCAAGATTTCGTATCACAATCACAGTGTATAAATATGTAGCTAACAATCGTAGGCTCGCTAAGCCTTTTAAAGCACTTTAAATTTTAAAACAAAATCAGAAAACCATATTAACCACAAGCTTAGCTCAATTTGGAAACTAAAATGGGTTATCACATTAGAGCAATGATACGTAAAACCAAATCAAGATTTGGCAAGCCTATAGCATGTTTGTAAAACATTTTCAGAAAGCTAAATCGATCAATCAAGGATAGGCCCAATATGCAGCATTCATTTTATTTCAATTGCCAAATTCCAAGAATTTATAGCATTAAACAATTTTGATGCAAGTAGTCGCTTAGGGTTACTTACAGTACTTCCTTAGCTTCTGAATCAGTTCTCCCTCGCCTAACAAGTCTTGGAGTATTGATTGATTTCGGGTCAATCTCAATCCTTAGGACAACCCTCTACATAACACACAGTAGATTGAATCAATCTCCATACATCCATCGATCTTAGTATTTCCAATCATAAGCTAACATTAAGCATTGCATAATTCAAAAAGAAACAATTCTTGGCTGTGTTTCCAGAGTTATTCAAACGTTAGTAGCACCGTTTATTGCCTTTTCGTTCATTTGAACTACTTACGACCCATTTGGTCCATTTCTGTTCTTTAAGGTTTTGGACCTTATGCCATTGTGCTAGACTTAGGTATTATTTCCAGAACTTAATTATTAAACCGTAATTTTTATATTACCTTTAACTCAAATCCCTATTTAGACATATAAGGCTCATTTTCTAATTCATTTTGTGCCATTTCCCATCAATTTTTAGACCTTGGTCCAAATCTAGCACAGTAGGCAAGAAATTTCCTGACCTGTGTTCAGTAAAACGCTTACTGCCAACTATAGGGATATGAGATCTGTACAAACCCAATACCATGTCAATCATGACTCATTTATCTTTCTGTACATGTAAAGTTTGCAGTCATATTTGATCTAGGCAATTTTCTATGAATATTTGAAGTTTACATTAAAAATCTGTCCCCAGCAGTGAGTATCCTGCATGCATTCATACATATCTTAAGCCATGAAGTTCCAAATCTGGAAATTCCAAAACTAGATGAAAGTTAACTTATTTACCTATTTAGAAATGTAAGATTCATAATTTAACTCTCCCTACATCATTACCAGAAATTTCCCAAAGTTTCAGTATGTCCAGCAGTTTCCTGACACGGTAAAACACTGACCAATATGAACAAACTATCTCATATCTGGTTATAGGAGTATCCGAATGATGCAAACCCAGAACCATCATGCTCCTAACTTAAATATTCTTTCTAGACATGTAAGGCTTGCTACCTAATTCAATTTAGGCCATTTGCTATGATTTTTCAAAGTCAGGACTGTGATTCACGTTTCTGGACAGAACACTCTGCACTCATTTGTGCATAACTCAAGCTACAGAAGTCCAATTCAAGAAATTCCAAAACTTACTTTCTTGTAACTTAAAGGGCCATAATTTATAATTTTTCCAGAATTTTTATCCATACATAACTATTAAACTGCTCTTTTTAATTTTCCAGCCAGACAGAACAACAAATTCCAGATTCACACCAACTCAGAATTTCAGTTCATCTTTATCTAACCATAGCCATTCAAATTTAGCTCATCACAATATCATTTTCATGCATGATAATCAATCATTATAGGGTTAGAACCTTACCCCCTTTAATTTGATGCACAAACAGAATCTGTTGGAGCCATTTCAGACCATTTCTCCAAGCTTGTTTGCTGTCAAACCTATACACATCAATGCCAATCCAATGAACACATTTGCATTCTATTTCCATAGATTAATTCCAGCATAAACACATCAACTCACTTCAATTTACTACCTTTCTTATTTGCCCTGAAATCCCAATCTAAATCTGCTGTAGTTTGGGTTTCAACTCCTCACTTCTTCAATCACCAATGGCAGCTCACTCTCATTCCTTCTCCATTCACTTCTCTTGCCCTAATCTTGTTGAACCAAGACTCCCATTGCTCTTATGACTCACAATTTCTTGGTCAGCTTATACTCCCATCAGAAATGCTTCCTTCATTTTGTTTTCTGCTTCTTTAACCCTAGAAATCCCTAGATCAGTGATGCCTTTGGGTGAAAGGGATGAGGGTTTGAAGAGAACTTCAATCTATGGCTAGAATGAGGGAGGAGGAAGAGGAGTTCTTCTTGCTAAGGCTGTCAACAAGTGCTGGAGAAGTTTGGCTCTTCTTGTCTCGGTTTGGTGGAGTGGAACAGAAAAACGTGGCTGTGCATTTTTTTCTCCAGCCCCTTGACTTTATTTGCCAGCCCTTAGTCTTATGTTTCCAGCCTTTTTTTCTCTTGTATCTCCAGCCCATTTCTGTTGTATTTCCAGCCCTTATTTCATCACCTTTTACTCACCCAATTTAACATTAATGGATTGATGGATGAATAAATATTGTTTCAAGCAAATAATAATATCTTCCATTTTCCTATTGTCTTAATAAATTTAATTTCCAAAATTCTTCATCCACCATTTAAATAATTCATGTATCATCTATTAGCATTTTACCCCAACTAATAGATTATTAATTTTTTCTTCATGATCCTCATCTTCAAACCTCCAACCATAATTTCCATAATCTTAATTTTCCATAATTTCTCATAAGTTCAATTTAATGATTCTTTGTCATTATAGCTTCAAGTTAAATTCTCAATATACAAATTTGTCTCCAAATTACATTGTTTAGTCCACCAAAATAAATAATTTGCAATTGTTACATAAATATCTTTATTAAATTGTGGATTACAGTTTAAAATGTTTATTGTATAAGGAAATGGAAAATAAAGGCTTCGTAGACAGCCCAACCCTTGTGATATGTGTGAAAAGGTGTTAAATACTATATATACAGGATGTGACAGTGTTTATTGGTATTAGAGCGAGGTTGGCCTAATGTCTATCGATTTCCTTATGATAGGATGAAGTGGTTAATATTCCCTGTAGTATTGTATAATCTGGATATATAAATAAGTAACTAATCGAAAATTGGAAAATTGTTTGTGCTGTGCAAAAATGAGTGGATGACGGGTAACTTGCGCAACTAGGGGTTGAGGTAGAGGTCGGGCGGAGCAGACTTCGGAGCCATACAAGCTAGAGCTAGTATCGGAACCCGCCCTAAGACCTGCTCACCCACCATAGCCTGAGAGCCTGAACACTCGGATGTCTCAGATGTTGGCTAATTTCATCGCCATGTATCACGCAGATTGAGCAGAGAGAGAGAGCGAGCAGCTCCACTATTTGCACCACCCCCACCACCTCCCGCACAGCTAGCTCTCGAGCCTCACTTGCACCATAACCAGTACAGCAAGCACAAGCCATTCCACCACCACCACCAGTACAGCCGCCCAAAGATGTAGAGTCTTGTTTTGGTGTGGCATTGGTGTGGTAGTTTACTAAGCTTAATCCGTCGAAGTTTAAGGGAGATCGAGATCCACTGGTGGCGAAGCAGTTGTGAGACCTGATTTTATAGTACTGTACACCATATTTTATAAATCCTTAATAGTGGAAATAAATTAATAAGTGAAATTAAATAATTATTAGAGATGGATTTCCACCTTGGATTTTTAGATTATTGGAATTATGATTTATAATATGGTGTATAAAAGGTGAATAAATATTAAAGGATGAAATGAAGGTATAGAATAAATAAAGAAAGTAAATATGAAAATTTGGAATTGAAATGTAATTCCAATGCCATAAAATACAAAAGAAATAAATTTCCTAGATAAGGAAATTGATTTAGTGGACAAGTGATAATTGTGATTTGTTGGGATAGATAAAAGAGAGTGTGATAACCGGGAATTTTCCTATTGCTGGTATTAATTACCCAAAAATTTAATTTTAATGTAAATAAATAAATGAAAGTAAATAAATAAATTTATTTACGAGATGGGAATATTGTTGGAATTCCCAAAATTGATGAAGTGATGAAGTGATAAATTTGACGAATTTAATTTGGATATTAAGAGATCCAAATTATAAGGAATAAAATGGGTATATATATATATATATATATTTATATATTCATATATATATATATTTAAATAAATACATATGTATATTATTATACATTTATGTATATAAATAAATATATATATGAAATATATATATTAATTTCAATTAAAGTGTATAAAAATACTGTAAATTGTTGAAACAAAAATATGTATTTATATACATATATTGTTAGTTGATATTATATTTATAAATATATTTTATAAATATAATTAAAAAAAAGAAAACAGGAACGGAATCGGGAGAACCCGACTCCGTTCCATTCTCCTCCGTTACAACAGAGGAGAAACCCACCACAGCAACCGACTTTGTCGACGAGAGGAAGGAGGAGAGAGGTCGCCTGTGAGCCGAGAAGAGGAAGAGAGGCGTCGTCGGCGACGGAAAAGAAAAGAGAAAGGAATGAAGCAAGGCGAAAACTGAAAAAGGAAAAAGAGGAAAACAGTGGTGCTGACCGATTCGGGCACCACCACACCACCCTTGACCATCGACAAAGGCAAAGAAAGGGAGGAGGATGGCCGACGGTGAAGGAAAAGATGAAAAAGAGGGAGAAAAGGGGAGGAGAAAAGCAAATCAGTAGCCACTCCAGATTTGCCACCGTCACTGTCGATTGGAAGGAATGGGAGACCAGAAGCGGCTTCGCTGTGACCTCAGGCAGCTGTGGAGGAGCTGAATCGGCAAAGATGGAGGCCGATGGTGGCCGAGCGGGTGGGAGGAGGTGAATCGGCCGAACCAGTCTGAACCGGTCCGAACCGGTTCAGATCAGAAAAGAAAAGAAAAGAAAGGAAAAAGAAAAAGAAAAGAAGAAAAGAAAAGAAAAAGAAAAGAAAAAAAAAGAAGAAAAGGGAAAAAGAAAAAGGAAAAGAAAGAAGAAAAAGAAGAAAGAGAAAATAGGTAGGAAAATTTTTAGAATTTTATTATTACTATTTTATAGAATAATTTTATAAAATTCTAAATTGAGTATGAAATTGAATTTGTAGAAAATCGTACTCAGTGATCGGAGATTGATGGAAATCGGGAGAAGTGGACTACAGGATAGACGTAGTGAGGAACTCGCCAACCCGAAACAGTTAAGGGATGCATATGTAGCCTGTAAGGATATCTAGGTTGCATGAATTTAATATGCATCATTTTATGAAAATTGGTGAATTGATGTGGTTGAAAATTGTGGAAATTGGTTGGCTGAAAAATATAAATCTGTCTTTTCGTGCAGGGAGGCTAGTCAATAAGCAGTCGTTATGCTACCGAAAATTTTAGAAAATTATGAAAAATCATTAAAAATAATTTTCTTATATGAAAAATAATTTCCAACCACGAAAATGAGGAAAATTATTATTTTTCATAAAACATGAATATATTAAAATTGATTTTGAAAATATTCATGTTTCGAAATTGGTGATAATGAGATCACTGAAAATTCTCCCGATATATGAATTATATGTGATGTGAAATGGAAAATGAAAAAAGGATAAAGAGAATATTTTATAAAGGTTTTTCTAAATATTCTCTCGATATATGAATTATATGTGATATGAAATGAAAGATGAAAAGGGATAAAGTGAATATTTTATAAATATTTTTTTAATATTCACTTGATTTATTATATAACCTTTATGGTTTTAATTATGAAATTACTTAGTTCTATAAATTCCATAAAGGTAAATTTATAATGAAAAACACTGTTTTCAAACAAGTTGGCCCCTTTATCATGCTGATATGTGACATGTGATATGGGATATGTGATATGTGATATGTGATATGTAGTCCCGGTCGACACCTGATCAATGATCCACCGAGGACGATGATAAACTGTGGCCATAGATCTGATATATTTATTTCTTTATCCTTCTGGGTTTATAGCATGATACGATATGGGTGATTGCCTCAGTCTCCACTATGATATGTGATATGTTAAAAGTGAACTGCTTTATATGATATGTGACATGTTACAAAAGAAATGTCTTATACGATATGTGGAAAAAATAAAAATGATTTACAGTACTTTTCTACGGTGTTTATTACTATATTGAGTACTGTACTACATGATCATTTTTATAATATATGTGACATGAACATGTGTTATGCTTTCAAAAAGGAAAAAGGAGATTATAAATCTAATATTCGTATTATGATTTTAAATTGAATATTAGATTTAAATATGTTTTCAAAGAGAAAAGAGGAGAGTAAAAATCTAATATTCTTATTAAATTTTAAATTGAATATTAGATTTAAATGATGTAAAGGTTATAGGGAAATAATTTTAATAGCTTATTTTTATATTTAAAGTACTGTACTAATTATGAATTGTATAGTAAAATATGAAAGGAATTCAAATGAGAATGATGATAGTTTAAACTAATATTTTTCTAAAGGAATAGATAAATATTAGTTATTTATTTAAATGCTTTAATTTATAAAAGCATTAAATGGAAATGATATGAAATGTAAAGGAAAAAGGATTTAAATTTCAAACGAAAATGAAATTACTTTACAATTGCTTTTAGGTTCCGGGACAAGATAGGTATTCTAAAATACCTTCTTAACTCCATCTGGATCCCTAGCCGACTGCAGTATCCTTCCTATTTGGTCCCTAGAGCACTTATAGAAAAAAATGAAAAATTTTACAACATATAAATATCAAGATATCAAGAGTTGCATATAACTCATTTACTGAGCCGTGGTTTGCTCACTTCCCTACTTTTAAACATATCAGATTTTAATGACTGAGAGATCTGACATCCGAACATCTCGGCTGCGCATTTGGGGACGATGTGACAGCTCGACTGAAATATGAGGTACAAACATTTATTTTATGTATTTAGACTTATCTACAATACTACTTTCTTGTAAATTGAGATGGGGTATGTAAATGATATTTCGATTTAATATCTAATAGTTTAAATGAAACAGAAAAGTAAAGTATCACAGACAGCTCAACCATATAAGATGTATAGAAAAATGTGTAAAAATGTGGTCATGGACTGTGACAGAGAGTGAAGATAAGTCAAAATGTGCAGAAAATGTGGGCTACATGCCACTTCTTTATTGTTATTGTGCTGCTCTGCTGGACCCATTTAAATGGCATTAAATTGCAAATTTTTATGGTATAAAATGCAGCTAAATAATATTTAAATGGAGGGGAATTTTGTATTTGGAAATATAGTTAAATTCTATTGGTTGAAGCCTTCAAAAAGAAGACAAAACAAGTTAAAAACGTGGAGTAGAAAATCAGTCTTTATACGCCACCCTTGCTGCTGTGAGTGTTCAACTAGAAAAAATTATTAAACTAAATTTAACCACAATTTTTATAGTATAAAATGCCATATAATTGATATATAAAGGATGAGAAGTTTAAAATTTACACGTGGTTAATTTTTATTGGTTAAAGCCTATCAAAAAGAAGAAGAAACTTAGTCAAATCGAGCAGCAAAAATTAAGCCTTCACAGCCGTTCCTTTTGCTGCTGGTTACTGCCTATTTTTAATGCAATGCGAGACATGAAATGATGAGAAATGGGATAAGTAGCTAAGTCGCAACCTATTACTGGATGACATGTATGAATAGAAAATTAAATCGAACTAAAACTCCAGCAATTTTCATCCTCTTTTGCCGACTTCCCCTGCTGCTCCATGGTTTTCTGTTTTGCTGCTCAATTCCATTCTGTTTGCTTACGTTTCTTCCATATTATTTATCAAAAATCTTATCTCTTATTAAAAAATCACTTAAACCTTCTTCAAAAACCTTACCTTCACTTTAAAAGTTTCTAAGAAATCCAGGAAGAAGGAGGGCTGACGTGAAAGAATGAACAGAAAATGGAGCCACAACCATTCGGCCAAGGGTAAGAGCATGTTGAAAATTGATAGTTTCCTTTGATTGCAAACTTGATTTCTAGTGTTTTAAAGTGTAGAAAAATATTATGAAGTTAGTTTTTCATAATATTAGCTCAATAAAAATCTGTCATTTTTGAAGAATTTAGGTGGAATTGTGATCTCAAGGAAGACATGCAATTTTTGCATGAAAATGGTAGGAAATAATAGTTTGAAATGGAATAAGTTGAATGGAGAACAAAAATTCATGAAATGGTCGAAGATCAAAATTTGCCATTTAAGAGAGACTTTGGTTGACATGGAAATGGAGGAATACTTTATTGTTTTGTGCAGGAAAATATTAGGAGGAGCTCACGTGGACAAGAATTTATAAGTTAGAAACAAAACATTGTCATAACGTCTAGGTCCGTGAACCTAACCGCTAGACTTTAAAATTCTAGGAGTCGCCACCAACCATTCAAACTTAAGGTGTGATTGGTCACCTATTCTTGTCTAAAGATAAGGCACGGTCTACGTTCAAAGAATCTAGGGTTCGGGAGTACGGTTACGTGTGGGGAAGGAT
This sequence comes from Heritiera fomes, assembly GCA_032173925.1. Classification (NCBI taxonomy): domain Eukaryota; kingdom Viridiplantae; phylum Streptophyta; class Magnoliopsida; order Malvales; family Malvaceae; genus Heritiera; species Heritiera fomes. The sequence goes on from JAPDPM010000019.1 coordinate 6,805,846, forward strand.
TAGCACCCCCACAACGCCCATCCTAAAATGGTACCAACTAATTTTGTGATATCTTTAATAATTTTTAATTAAATGGTTTTTAATCTTGTTAAATTTAAATATTTAAATATTGGACAATTTCTAAGAAACTCTCCATCATGCTGGCGGAATTCCTTAAATTTCATCCTCACCTCAAGAGTATCCAAGAAATCCCATTCGTCTTTCTCGGAGAGGCTCCGTCGTCGGATTTGTTAAATCGTTTATTCAATATCTTAATTTTATTTTCCATCTTTTATTCTTATTTTTATCTTTATTTATTTTTAATTATCCTTTATTTTTTATCTTTATTTTAATATTATTTATCTTTTGAAAATAAATATCGATTATTCTTCTTGAAAATTTTCTTTAAATCTTCCATCATGCTGGCGAAATTTAAAGAAAACATCTCACCTAAGAATTTAAAAGTGTCAGCCATTCGTGACACCTTATAATTCCATCATCGGGATAACCTCCACTTATTCTCAATTTATTATTATTATATTTTTTAATCATTATTTCCTAATTTCTTATTAATATTTATGTTTATTTTATTTTTAATAGAGATTGATTATTAATATATATTTATGTTTTTAGAAATAAATATCGATTATTAATATTGAACACTTACCTTAAATCTTCCATCATGCTTGCAAAATCTAAGGTAAATATCCTCACCTAGGAATTTCCAAAATGGCAACCATTCGTGACACTCGGAATTCCATCATCGGAATAATTTTTAATTTTATTAAGTAGTTATAAATTTATAATAATTAAATATTTTACATATATCTTTTAATATTGAACATCTTCCATGAATTTTCCATCATTCTGGCGAAACTCATGGAAAACATCCTCACCTAGAAAATCTGAAATGTCAACCATTCGTGACACCTCAGAATTCCATCATCGGAATAATCTCAACTTATTTCCATATTTTATGATTTTATTGTTTTTTCTAATTTTTGTTTTATCTATCTTATTTTATAAGCCATATTTTCTAAAATAAAATTCCTAACTCGATCATGTAAATCACACAATTCCATTATTTAATTAAATCCTTACGACACATGCAAGCCAAGTCAAGTTATCACAATATCATAATATTCTCATGCAAATATATCACATTATTCATACAAATTACATGCAAACTAAATTTAGTTCTACAAATATACAAATCATGCAAAATTATCAAATTATCCAACAATCATGCAAACGTATTACATTATATACATACATGCAAATTACCAAATTATTGATCATACGAATTTAATTAAAAAGAGTCAAGTCATATCATAATATCTTGCTCATCAATCAATTATCATGCAAGGAATTATAAAATCTATGTATCAAGTTATTACATAAATAATAATTAATTACCAAGTTATATTATTACATTATTTAATTAAATATTGATCTATTAATTAATTAATGAACAAGATAAAAGACAAACCTGATGAAGCTAATGTCCACCTCTTACTTACTTTCTTCTCTTTAATGTTCAAAGATTTATTCTTCTATTTTGGCTATATCTGCAGCGTGCACAATACCATGCAAATGGGTAACGGGTTATTGGTGCAGTCGACGTACGTGGTAGCTAATGTGGCTGGGACTTACTCCTCGCGGCAGAGAATGATGCGAGACTAAGCAATGGGGCTGCAAAGATGACCTGACTCGTAATGAATGTAGCTGAATAGAACCCAACAGCAACCAATGCAAGCAAGACACGGGTAACAAAGCAGGATGCACTCAGCAATGAGCAAAACTGCAACAGCACAAATCGATGGCGATGAAGAACTGGGCGTGCAGTAAATATGGTGCAACGATCAGCAGCTAGTGTGGTTGGTTCTTGCTCCTGTTCCTCCTTCCTTTAACAGCTTCTCGTGTGTAGTGAGCAAAAGGTGTTGTTCATATAATGGCAGTAGGCGATGCAGGGATGCAGCGTCCTTGTGAAAGTATGGAGTGATGGCAGGACTGTGAAAGCTGGTGTTGCTCTCAGGGCTGAACTGGTAGTGGCTCGGGGCAGTAGAAAGTGATCAGGAAAGGTGCGGTTCAAAGCAGGGAACAGCAGCGGTCTCGCACAGCTTGGAGAGGTGGCCAGCGGCTGGAAACAGCTAGGCGATGGAAGTCCGGTGCAGCAGATCTCGACAATGGCGTGCAGGGAAGCGGTCAGACAGCAGGGGCGTGCGAGGCAGAAAATGATGGAACAGCTTGGACGTGTTGGAATCGGCAGGGCAGTGATGAAATCGACCAAGCAAGCAACTATGGAGCAGCTGTTGCAGCACAGCAGGGGTGTCCAAGGTGGTTGAAAATGAAACAGCGGCTGTTGCAGGTGCAAGGTGACGACCTGGCAGATGAAGAAGAGTTGCAACCGATATTGCGGTGGCCTGATAACTTGTTGGAAGGGCAGCAACCTTCGGCCGGAAGTGCAGCGGACCAGGTTCACGATGGCAGTGCAACGCAGATGGAAGATGTAGGGAGGAAAAAAAAGCAAGCCAAGGTTTTCTGTGTTTTTTTTTTTAAGCAGTATCTCCTTTTTTTCTGTTTTTTTCCTAAACCCTAAGACATCCTTTTTATAACCATTAGTCTAGTTAGAGTCCTATTAGACTTAGGTTAGATTAATATTTATCTTACTTTCTATGTTGGCTCTTATAGGCTATACCGAGAGGGGGGGTGAATCGGTTTTTAACTAACCTTAAGCTCGTTTTTCGGTTTCTCTAAATTCTCTAGCCTATATTGATATTTTCTAAGTTCTCTAGGCTAGACAAGCATGCAATTCAAGTTCAATGAAATAAACACAATATAAGTGCAAGTAAATAAAGAGTAAGGAGAGAGAGATTTACACAATCGATTTATAGAGGTTCGGCTACCTTGCCTACGTCCTCTACCTTGAGACGCTCCCAAGGATTTTCCCCAAATTCACTATACTTGAATTTGTTACACTCCCTCTTTTCAAGGATCAAGAGAAACCTCTCTCTTTTTCTAGGCTCAAGAGTAACCTCCCTCTTTTTCTAAGGCTAAAGAGAAACCTCCTTCTTTTTCTAAGGCTAAAGAGAAACCTCCCTCTTTTTCAAGGCTAAAGAGAAACCTCCCCTTTTACAAGGAATGAATTGGTTTACAAGAGAAGTAATCAAAGAAGGCCTCTAGATAGGCAAGTGATTACAGAGATTAAGCACAAGTAAAAGCTTATACAAAGTTTGTGCTAAGCAATACAAGAAATAGATGAATGATAGAAGATGAAGACTCTTTATCTCTTGAATTGATGTTGAGGCTTGAGGAAGATGAATAAGATGATGAAAGATGTTGCTTGGTTGTTCCTCTTCCTTCCTTTAGCTTCTAAGCCTCTATTTATAGCCCCTTGGATGGTTTGTGGACGTTGGTTGGAGCCAAAACCGAAACTAGCCGTTGTATCTCACAGAAAATAGCCGTTGGAGACTTTCTGACATAAAGGGATCGATCCCTTTCCTTAGGGGATCGATCCCATGCTTCATTTTGGCCTTCCGGGGCACACTGCCAAAAAGGGATCGATCCCTTTCCTTAGGGGATCGATCCCATTCCTCCAGAATGGGTTTTTCCTGCACTTTTGGGTTAGAAATGATGTGGTCTTTGATCCTAATTCAACCCAAAACATATTGGCACTTTTGTGGGAGTTTTTCATGACTTTCTTTGATAAAAACATTGTCCAAAAATTCATTAAGTGATTTTCTAAAATATTCAAAACATTTATAAAGAATTAAGACCAATAAGGATGTATCATTAAATCATGGTCTTAATGTTTGGGTATGATCACTTAAAATGTATTGAGAAAATCATGTGTGATAAGGCAAATTTACAATATGAATTAAAACATTAAAGCTCACTTAAGTTTTTGTCATTTCAAAATATGTATGGCAATTTAAAGCTAACAATCTCCCCCTTTTTGATATGACAAAACTTAATGTAAATTTGCTTTGAAAATTCTTTGATAAAATACTCCCCCTCAAATAAAGCAGGATTTTATAAAGCTCCCCCTTAATATAAGCATGGGTTTTGAAAATGAATTTTCAAACTATTTCTCCCCCTTAATATCTCTCCCCCTTTTTGTCATAGCAAAAAGAAGGAAAAATAATAATAAAGAAAATATGCTCCCCCTAAAATCATGGCTATGTGAGAAAAAAAAATGCTCCATCCAACAAGAAACATGTTAGTACATGGGACTTATAGCACAAATAAATAAGACAATGTCCATAAAGAGTATGAAATGTTTAGGCATGCAAAGGACAAGGCTTATTTTCCTATACCAACTGTTTATAAATAATTTTTGATACCAATTGTTGATAAGTAATTTTGCAAGAAGGTTCCAATTGGTAAGAAGTTAAGCAAGCACCTAAGTATATCAAATGTTCTCTAAGGTCCAACTAAGGTGCATGGTAATACATCATGATTATGAGCTAAAATTATATAACATATCATATGCATGTGCTCATAAATCATTCTCAAGAAATATTGTGTCTAGAATTAAATCATATAGCAATTAACTTAAAATTCTAGCACACAAGAGTTTCATACAAAAATATCCTAAGAGAATTCTTCTCTATTAGTCATTTCAATCTTAAAGAGCATGAGAAGAATTGTCAATTTAAAGCTCAAACCAATTGGTAATTTAGTTTTGGCTTACCAATTATTGAAAATATGGTTTCCAATGATACTAATTGTTATTTCAATCTAAATACCAATTGTTACTAATGGTTAACTTAGGCATTTTGCATGAATCCAATATCTATGTGTAGTGTGTTCATGTCAAGAAAATACGCATTCTAAATATGCAAGAACACAACACAGATCATCAAATATGCATATGGATCAATTAAACATTAGTACACAATCATAAAAGATTAATCCATATTCATATTCACAAATTGATACCATATGGAAGATTCAAAACATCAAGGAATTCAAGCAAACATATTTTCTTCCATGGTTTCAAGCACACAAATCCTATGCTCATTTTCTAATTCAAGTCCTTAACTAATTATGAGCAAGGAAATATTCAAATAATAAATGCATGGATATTAAATTTGTTCAAGTTTGCATTTATCTTTGAAGGTTGGTGTTGTCATTAAGACCTTAGTTCTTTAAGTACAAGGATGATAAAGTTTCATGCATTTGAACATTGAGGATCCATTTACCATCACAAATTATAGGCCAATGACCATGACCAATTGTTGAATTTGAAATCAATCCACTAGATGTAAAATTATCATGAAACCTAGTGTGGAATTGATAAGTCAAGCCAAGAGACATAATCCTATAAGCATGCTTGACTAAGATGAACAAAAGATATGAAAAACACTCATTATGCACAAGTTCATCAAATTCTCAAATATATCCATAAATCATTGAAATAGATCTCAAAATTATGTTTAAGTATTCATTTAAAGTATATTTCAAGATTATTTCAAGATTTATGCAATTCATTTGTTGGAAATGATATTAATTGATGAAGTTGAGGCATGATATCAATGAAAAATGAATTTTCATACATTAAAGATCATCAAAAAGAAGTTAAAACAATGAATTTTAACTTGAGAATAAAGAAGATATCAAGAAAGTGAAAAAATCTTTCTCAAATTCGGTTAAAAAAAGTGCAGAATAGCCATTTTGGCCTGGGGGGATCGATCCCTTTGGGAGGGGGATCGATCCCTTAGTTCCAGAATACACCAATTCTGTGTTCTGCTCAAGGGGATCGATCCTGTTTGAAAAGGGATCGATCCCTCATACTGTTTCTGCAGATTTTTGACAGAAAATCCAACCTTTGAGGTACCAAAACTTCGTTTTTGAGTTATTTAAGTCCAAGTAAAGGTTCAAACATTAGTAAAACATGATTTTGGACTTGTATGAATGAAGAACATGATCGAAAAACTCTTTTACAAAAGATTTTGCAATTTTGGAAGGATTTTCACCAATAAAGGCATTTTTGGCCTCAAAGGAGGTCATTTTGATAGTTATGCATACTTTGACCAAACCAAATCATTAGAAATCACAAATATGCCAAAACAAACTTGTTCACATAGATTTTAAGCACATATAACATCAAATCATCATACTTGTGAACAACATGTCATGATTGTCAACATGCATATTCTTCATTAAGGCTCATGACAAGGCATTTTGCATATATGACATATTTGACATCTTTTGAGCAACTAAATATATTATCTAGACATATCAAACTTGCTCAAGATGCAGAAAATCAAAAATCATTTCAAAATCACAAATCATGCTTTTCATTCATCAAGAATAGTCCATCAAGCATTCAACAATCATTCATCATGCCTTTTGCTTATTCACAATGCATCATTAATCATCAACCAAATTTCTCATCAAATCACAAATAATCAAAAAAAAGTTTTAAGGAGTAAAGAATTAATCTTACAAAACTCCTTTGCTTGAGTATGCTTTGCCTTGAATTGTTGAGTCCACCTTGAGCTATCCTTTAAAAAAAATTGTTGTGATCTTGTCAAAGATGGATCCTCAAGCTTTTTCCTTTTTCTCATTGGCACAAGCAAACTCCATGAGGATGTGTTGAGCATTCAAACTTCATTGTATCTTGTATCTCCATGCTCTAACACTCCTACAACACACAAATTCAAGCATGCTTTGGTACCCAAACTTTCTTGGGTCCATGAGAGTTAGTATTCACAATTTTAGATCCTTTTGGGATCCATTTCAAGCATAATTCATCATTATTTATTGCATGCTTTGGCACCCACATTTTTCTAACAACTCTTCCTCTAAATGTGGTTTTTCTATATGTGCATGCTTGTGAAGAGTGTCCTATTCTATTGCATAGTGAGCATGTAAGAGATAGATCATGCATAGTATTTTTGCTCACTAAGAAATTCCTAAGATCAGTTTCTTTATGTATTTCATTATATCCTAACCCATCTTTATCAAAGAAAGCTCTTTGGGTCTCTAACATATGATCTAGCTTTTGTTGACCCATATAAAACCTAGTAAATGAGTTATGCAAATTTGTATTCTTTTTATTCAACTCATTTATTTCTAGATTTGCTTCTTCTATCTTCTTCTCAAAATCAAGTTTGGCATTTAATAGCATTTCATTTTCTATTTTCAATTTAGCAATGGTTTTCTTATATTTGGAGTTCATGCATTGAAATTCATTTGCTAAATCATCAAAGGCATTTTGTAGTTCACTAAAGGTATAATCATTATTTTCACTAGAACTACAACTAGCCTCATCATCACTAATAGCCATAAAGCATGAGTAGGCTACCTCTTCATCTACATTTTCCTCATCGGAGCTATCACTATCGCTCCATGCAGCCACAAATGCTTTCTTCCTAGGCTTCCTATCCTTTTCCTTCCTAAGTAAGGGGCAATCTAACTTAGTATGACCCGATTCATTGCACTCATAACATACTAAGGAGTCTTTTTCTCTTCTACTTGATTCTCCCCTATGATGTCTCCTATTCTTCTCTCTCTCATTCATTCTCATGAACCTATTGAATCTTTTGGCAAACATTGCCATTTCCTTTTCTTCCTCACTTCCACTCTCATCACTATCATCTTCAATGACCTCATGAGTGGAAGACTTAAGTGCTACCCCAACTTTCTTTGAAGACTCTACATTTCTTTTTAGTTTCATTTCATGAGTAAGTAGAGACCCCATAAGTTCATCTAGAGACAAGGTGTTTGGATCCTTAGATTCTTCTATAGCGGTTACCTTAGCCTCCCAAGATTTAGGCAAACTATTCAAAATCTTCTTTACCATTTCCACATTGGAATAGCTTTTGCCTAATGCCTTAAGTCCATTAATTATGTTATTAAACCTAGTATACATTTCACTCATGGACTCATTTTCTTTCATTCTAAAAAGCTCATAATCATGTGTGAGCATTCCTACTTTGGTTTCCCTAACTTGATTGGTCCCTTCATGTGTGATGGCCAATTTGTCCCATATTTGCTTAGCATTTTCACATAGGGACACTCTATTATATTCATTGGGACCTAATGCACAAAAGAGGGTGTGCATAGCCTTGGCATTCAATTGTGCCACTTTCATGTCATTTATGTCCCACTCATCCTCATCCTTAGGGACATCTTTTCCATCTACTTTCTTCATAGGAGTTCTAGGACCATTCACTATAATTCTCCACACTTCATAATCATTTGATTGGACAAACAACATCATTCTTGTTTTCCAATAAGAGTAATTCTCTCCATTGAAGAGTGGAGGTCTAACTAAGGATTGTCCCTCTTCTCCTAGGGGTGTGCCTACACTCAAGTGAGCCATTAAAGATCGTTTTGCTCGATAGAGGTTAGTCTAAATCAATCACGAGCCCAAGCTCTGATACCAATTGTTGGCTCTTATAGGCTATACCGAGAGGGGGGGTGAATCGGTTTTTAACTAACCTTAAGCTCGTTTTTCGGTTTCTCTAAATTCTCTAGCCTATATTGATATTTTCTAAGTTCTCTAGGCTAGACAAGCATGCAATTCAAGTTCAATGAAATAAACACAATATAAGTGCAAGTAAATAAAGAGTAAGGAGAGAGAGATTTACACAATCGATTTATAGAGGTTCGGCTACCTTGCCTACGTCCTCTACCTTGAGACGCTCCCAAGGATTTTCCCCAAATTCACTATACTTGAATTTGTTACACTCCCTCTTTTCAAGGATCAAGAGAAACCTCTCTCTTTTTCTAGGCTCAAGAGTAACCTCCCTCTTTTTCTAAGGCTAAAGAGAAACCTCCCTCTTTTTCTAAGGCTAAAGAGAAACCTCCCTCTTTTTCAAGGCTAAAGAGAAACCTCCCCTTTTACAAGGAATGAATTGGTTTACAAGAGAAGTAATCAAAGAAGGCCTCTAGATAGGCAAGTGATTACAGAGATTAAGCACAAGTAAAAGCTTATACAAAGTTTGTGCTAAGCAATACAAGAAATAGATGAATGATAGAAGATGAAGACTCTTTATCTCTTGAATTGATGTTGAGGCTTGAGGAAGATGAATAAGATGATGAAAGATGTTGCTTGGTTGTTCCTCTTCCTTCCTTTAGCTTCTAAGCCTCTATTTATAGCCCCTTGGATGGTTTGTGGACGTTGGTTGGAGCCAAAACCGAAACTAGCCGTTGTATCTCACAGAAAATAGCCGTTGGAGACTTTCTGACATAAAGGGATCGATCCCTTTCCTTAGGGGATCGATCCCATGCTTCATTTTGGCCTTCCGGGGCACACTGCCAAAAAGGGATCGATCCCTTTCCTTAGGGGATCGATCCCATTCCTCCAGAATGGGTTTTTCCTGCACTTTTGGGTTAGAAATGATGTGGTCTTTGATCCTAATTCAACCCAAAACATATTGGCACTTTTGTGGGAGTTTTTCATGACTTTCTTTGATAAAAACATTGTCCAAAAATTCATTAAGTGATTTTCTAAAATATTCAAAACATTTATAAAGAATTAAGACCAATAAGGATGTATCATTAAATCATGGTCTTAATGTTTGGGTATGATCACTTAAAATGTATTGAGAAAATCATGTGTGATAAGGCAAATTTACAATATGAATTAAAACATTAAAGCTCACTTAAGTTTTTGTCATTTCAAAATATGTATGGCAATTTAAAGCTAACATTCTATTTATCCTAATTCTCTATCAAATCCTTATTCTAATTTAACTCTACTAGTCTAAATTTAATCTAATAATAACTCTTCCTAATTAATTAATTAATAAATAAGTCCTAATTTATATAATTATCCTAAAAATCTAATTATTTAATATTAATATTTTTCTTTTCTTGTCTCGCCTCTTTTTTATTATTTATTTATTAATTTTTCCTAAATCCAAATTTCAGTGTTAATTCTAATCTATAAAGAAAAATCCTAATTTAATTTTAAATTAATTAGTTATCCTAATCTAAAAATACTATGTCACCTAACTTAATTAATTAATTTTACAAGTTAAGATCCCGGACAAAATAAGGTGTCTACAGCTGCCCCTCTTTGTGCATTTGCTGTGAACAGTAATTGCATAAAGACATAGACACCTATTTCGTTTGACTTCTCCTCTCTTTTTTTTTTAAAATTTTTTTTTTATTTTTTTATTTTTTCAAAAAGCTCCCTCTAAACAGAAAGGCAGTCAAACTTTAAAATCTTGTCTAAAAAGCTCCCCCTAAACAGGCAGGCAGTCAAACTTTAAAATCTTGTTTAAAAAGCTCCCCCTAAACAGGCAGGCAGTCAAACTTTAAAATCTTGTCTAAAAAGCTCCCCCTAAACAGGCAGGCAGTCAAACTTTAAAAAATCTTGTCTAAAAAGCTCCCCCTAAACAGGCAGGCAGTCAAACTTTAAAAATCTTGTCTAAAATGCTCCTCCTAAACAGGCAGGCAGTCAAACTTTAAAATCTTGTCTTAAAAAGTTCTAATTTTTTTTTGAAAATTTTAGGAAACTCCTCTAAATTTTTCTTGTCAAAATTTGGAATCTTAGAAAACCCCTCTAAAATTCCTTTTCTTATCAAATTTTTAAATTTTGGGAAACCCCTCCAAAACTTCTATTCTTGTCCAATTTTTGAAATTTTGGGAAACTCCTCCAAAACTTCTCTTATCTAATTTTTGAAATTTTAGGAAACCCCTCTAAAATTCCTTTTCTTGTCAAATTTTGAAATTTATGGGAAACCCCTCCAAAACTTCTTTTCTTGTCTAATTTTGAAATTTTAGGAAACTCCTCTAAAATCTCTTTTCTTGTCAAATTTTGAATCTTAGGAAACCCCTCTAAAATTCTTTTTCTTCTCTTTTTTGAAATTTTGGAAAACCCCTCCAAAACTTCTTTTCTTGTCAAATTTTGAATTTTAGGAAACCCCTCTAAAATTCTTTTTCTTGTCCAAAATTTGAAATCTTGGGAAACTCCTCCAAGACTTCTATCTTGTCTAATTTTTGAAATTTTAGGAAACCCCTCTAAAATTCTTTTTCTTGTCCAAAATTTGAAATCTTAGGAAACTCCTCCAAGACTTCTATCTTGTCTAATTTTTGAAATTTTAGGAAACCCCTCTAAAACTCCTTTTCTTGTCCAAAATTTGAAATTTTGGGAAACTCCTCCAAAACTTCTCTTATCTAATTTTTGAAATTTTAGGAAGCCCCTCTAAAATTCCTTTTCTTGTTAAAATTTGAAATCTTGGGAAATTTATCTTATCCATGCAATTGCAACCTGTTCTATCCATGCAAGGTCATTCATGTAAGCTATCTTATTCAAGCAATATCATTCATGCAATCTAGTCTATCCATGCAATGTTATTGATGCAATCAATTCTATCCATGTAATGCAGTCTGTTTTATCCATGCAATGTCATTCAAGCAATCTGTTTTATCTCTATGATGCAATCTACTCTATCCATGCAATATTTTTTCGAAAAACATTTCAAGCTCAATTGTGGCAACGACAAGGTTATTCTTTATCAATCTATCTCATGCATTCTTCTCTTTCATCTGTCCTCTTGTCCTTCTATTTCTTATTTCTTTCCTCATTTTCCTTCTTCCGTTTTTCTTGCCCAATGAAACTCTTGTCTTCATGCCCTCTTTATCTTATCTTCTCCCTTGATTCTTCTTTTTACTTTCCTCTCTATCTGGTCACTCATTTACTCATTAAAATCTTTACTGAGACCTCATCATTCATTCTTTCTTATTCATTGGTTTTTCTTGATTTCCAATTTCCATTCATCCACAAGTTTCCTTTTCTTTCATTTTCCTAAATAATATAGGAGTCTTTCACATATTTTGCCAAGCAAACATTCATTACCATTCTAATTTCAAGATCAATGCAACACAATTTCTCAATCCCTCAAGGTAAGGATATAGCAAAGAAATGATAAGTGAAATGAAGAGAGTGGTATTATTCAACATTTGGAAAGATTTAACAAGAAATTGTCAGGCTTAGAAGGAAAGTAGGCTTGAATGAAAAGTGAGAATTTTTAGGATTAGGTAATAGTATCCAAATAAAAACAATTCAAACAATTTTGATCAATGAATACAAAATTCCCTTCAAAGGTCCACCTTATCTGATCATGTTGAGTTCATTAAAATATCCTCTTGCCCTTGTATCATTGACATCCAGTTTTTCTGGTATCTAAGCTGCCTTTTCAGGTTTTCAACTTAGACGCACTCTATTGATCCAAACCGCCCTTTTTGGGTTTTCGATTTGAATCCTCCTTTCATTTTTTTTTCTTTTCCTTTTCCTTTTTTTTTTCTTTTTTTTTTCATGAAATTTCTTTTGCTTGTTCTTGATTCTAATACATGCCCCAACAGCAGATATTTCTTCACCCAATTTAATGCTCTCATGGATTCAAGACAATTTTTGGAATCCCATTACTTCCATCTAGACTAGATCTCTTTGTTTATCTTGATCTGCTTCTTCTAATTCCATCCAAAGGATCATCATCTCATAGTGTAAGTATGCCTTTATTCAACACATGATTCTTCAATAGGAGTACTCATATTTGATCAAAATGGACTTTTAAGGCACGTAATGTAGGCTCAGGTGAGGGTTTATGAAAGAAAGGATAAAATAGGCCCAAAATAAGTGTTTCAGGGTTTATCAAACCAAGAATCATTTTTCATGAATCATTTAGGCCTTTTGCCCCATTTGCTTTTTCTCTCCTTTTTTCATTTTAATGTGACTAGGGTTTTCACTTTCTTGATTCAAACCCTCTTTCCTTCTTCATTCTTTTTTCTTTTATTCTTTTTTTTTCCACAAAATGTTTTTTTTTTCACTTTGCCCCACTAATCCTTCATTTTCCATTCTCTTTGCCCCCCAGTGTAGAGGGTGATTCTTGGTGGGTTATATTAAAAAGAATATAATAGGCTCAAAAGGGGTAATCAATGGATAATTTTATTTACACTTGAAAGGTAGTGAAAGAAGGCCATTTCTCATCTCATTACAAGTACTCTCATTAAAGGTCATCTATTGAACAAAGACAAACTCATTAGAATTTCATGTAGAGATTCACCTTTACTCATAACATTCTATAGGTGAAGATTTTAGACAAATATCTTCTATTCTCTTCTTACTTGAACAATCTTGGCAAATTGGAAACCCATTCAACCAACCAAAGCAACTCTTTCAAAACAGAATTTTATACTCATTGCCATCATCATTATCATGTTCATTATTTGGATACTTTTAAGCTTGGTAACAATGTAGAGAATATGGGTATTGGTGTTTGGCATTAAAGAACAAGATTGGAATGAGGAATTAAGAAATATGCATCACACTAATCCTTTATTGAAAATGAAAATGAATGAAAGTTGGCCCAATACATAAAAGAAAATTTTAGTGCTTTTGGGCACAAGCACTCCTACATTATCTGAGAAATGTCCTAATATGAATGAAATTAGACACAAAGAAATAACCATTATCTTCAAATTCAGTGAATCAATCAATATCATCCACTTTCTTCCATAGTATCAACCGCTACCCTTTGTGTGATCTGGTAGAGGATTATTATTCACATTTGGATCATTCTTTGCCCCAAAACTCAAAATTCCGGCGTTGACAAGTTCTTGGACTTTCCTCTTCAAGCCCATACAATTCTCAATAGAATGACCAACATTGTCATTATGATAAGCACACTTCGCATTAGGATCATACCACTTTGGGTAGGGAGGCTTCAAGGGCTCCATATAAACAGGGGCAATAAGGTGACCCCTTACCAACTGTGGGAACAACTCTGTGTATGTCATTGGTATAGGGTCTATGGTGACATTTCGGCTAAGTCGGGTGTTCCTTTGGTCATTAGGTGGGAAAGTGCGATTTGTTGAGGCTGTAGGAGTTTGTCGAGGGAAAACAGGTTGATATGTGTTTTGGGGATGAGTTTGTGGGTAAGATGGGGAATAGGCGTAATTCACTGAAGGTGGGTAAGGGGTATAAAGGTGACGCGAATTGTTTGAGACAGCTTGTGCATCTCCTTCCTTCTTCGAGAATCCACCTTTCCTACTATCATTCACTGGTGCTTCGATCTTTCCACTCTTGATGGCGTTCTCAATAGCTTCACCAGTTAACACCATGTCTGCAAAGTTCTTAGTTACACTGCTAAGCATACGTTCATAGTAGGGTGCCTTGAGAGTGTTCAAAAAGAACATGGTGACCTCCTTCTCAGTCAAAGGAGGCTGAACTTGTGATGCCATATCTCTCCATCGCTGGGCATATTCTTTGAAACTCTCATCCCTCTTCTTTTCCATACCTTGGAGAGATAAGCGATCAGGAGCTATATCGGACACATGTTTGTATTGAGCTATAAAAGCTCTGGCCAACTCAGACCAAGAAGAAACTTTGCTCCTTTCCAATTGGTTGTACCACTTAGCGGCTGACCCAGTCAAACTGTCTTGGAAAACATGAATTAATAGCTTGTCATCCCATGCATATGCTGCCATCTTTCTACAGTACATGGTGAGATGATCTTTTGGGCACGATGTTCCATTGAACTTTTCAAATTCAGGCGCCTTGAATTTTGGTGGAAGCACAACACCAGGTACCAAACACAACCTTTCAGCATCAACGGGTCCAAAATAGTCAACTCCTTCTATGGCATTTAGTCTTTCCTCTATCAAACTCAGCTGAGCCTTAGTACCACTATATTCTTCTTTATGCTTCAACTTTTCTAACTGTGTAGGATCATCTAAATTTGGCACCTCCACTGGGTTTTGAACTTGCATCTGTAGAGGCGTTGGAGCTTTAGTAGTACTTCCTTCAGGAACAAAAATAGGGTTGTCTCGCATGCTTTGTTGAGGTTCTTGGATAGACTCCTCCTGATTCTCCATCTTCTCCTTTCCTTTAATCATGGCTTTTAGCAACTGGGCAATTTCACTCAATTGCCCCCTTATCTCTATATTTTCCCTTTCCAACTTTTCCATCCTAATATTTTGATCCTCTTCCATTATGCGTGCTTGATACCTTGTATGATATCTGTGGAGGGCAGATCATCTAGTGGATGCAATTTTGATACCTTGAGTACCACAATTAAGTTGAAATTATATTTCATGTGATGATATGTTTATGCACAAAAAAAGAATGCATATGGAATGCACTTAGGTCTAACAATCTCTCCTAACAATCAAAAGTATGTTCATTCTCATGATAAGATAAATGCAAACTTACATGAATGATATGTTATGTGATGCAAAATCAAACACAACTATGGATGACTCAATGATATATACAAACTCTTTTTTTTTTTTGAAAAATGAAAGAAAGAAAAACTATATTTTTTTGAATTTTTTTCCTTTTTTTTTTTTGTCAAAATAATGTAAAAGGAGGAAGTAAAACTTATTCCTTCATGTGTCCTATCTTAGGTTTGAGTCTACACTTCAATCTAGTATGGTTCTACCTTAAGGCCAAGCCTTATGTTTCATTACATGCTGGGTTTGGATAATTCAAGGTCTAAAGGTTCCCAAATTGTTCCTCACTGTCATCCACACAAGATTAGTAAGGCACCCAATCCTCACCCATCACAGGCTACAAACGGAAAGGTTCAATTTGAGTGGAAGTATTTCGCTAGCCATTGCGGAGGTTACCACCTCACGAGAGCGTAGTTACTATACTTCCTCCTAAAAAGGATGGAGCCCGGGTAGAAGGCTCATGCATGCTCATGCAAGTGATGTGTGTGTGTGAAGGAACAAGACTCCATTTTAAATGCCCCTCAATAAAGATAGCATAACAAGCAATATATACAACATAGCAAAAAAACCATTTAATCAAAAACTCAAGATAATCACAAAATTTTCTATTGGCCTGACTCTCTAAAAGTCCCCAGTGGAGTCGCCAAGCTGTCATAACGTCTAGGTCCGTGAACCTAACCGCTAGACTTTAAAATTCTAGGAGTCGCCACCAACCATTCAAACTTAAGGTGTGATTGGTCACCTATTCTTGTCTAAAGATAAGGCACGGTCTACGTTCAAAGAATCTAGGGTTCGGGAGTACGGTTACGTGTGGGGAAGGATTAGCACCCCCACAACGCCCATCCTAAAATGGTACCAACTAATTTTGTGATATCTTTAATAATTTTTAATTAAATGGTTTTTAATCTTGTTAAATTTAAATATTTAAATATTGGACAATTTCTAAGAAACTCTCCATCATGCTGGCGGAATTCCTTAAATTTCATCCTCACCTCAAGAGTATCCAAGAAATCCCATTCGTCTTTCTCGGAGAGGCTCCGTCGTCGGATTTGTTAAATCGTTTATTCAATATCTTAATTTTATTTTCCATCTTTTATTCTTATTTTTATCTTTATTTATTTTTAATTATCCTTTATTTTTTATCTTTATTTTAATATTATTTATCTTTTGAAAATAAATATCGATTATTCTTCTTGAAAATTTTCTTTAAATCTTCCATCATGCTGGCGAAATTTAAAGAAGACATCTCACCTAAGAATTTAAAAGTGTCAGCCATTCGTGACACCTTATAATTCCATCATCGGGATAACCTCCACTTATTCTCAATTTATTATTATTATATTTTTTAATCATTATTTCCTAATTTCTTATTAATATTTATGTTTATTTTATTTTTAATAGAGATTGATTATTAATATATATTTATGTTTTTAGAAATAAATATCGATTATTAATATTGAACACTTACCTTAAATCTTCCATCATGCTGGTAAAATCTAAGGTAAATATCCTCACCTAGGAATTTCCAAAATGGCAACCATTCGTGACACTCGGAATTCCATCATCGGAATAATTTTTAATTTTATTAAGTAGTTATAAATTTATAATAATTAAATATTTTACATATATATTTTAATATTGAACATCTTCCATGAATTTTCCATCATTCTGGTGAAACTCATGGAAAACATCCTCACCTAGAAAATCTGAAATGTCAACCATTCGTGACACCTCAGAATTCCATCATCGGAATAATCTCAACTTATTTCCATATTTTATGATTTTATTGTTTTTTCTAATTTTTGTTTTATCTATCTTATTTTATAAGCCATATTTTCTAAAATAAAATTCCTAACTCGATCATGTAAATCACACAATTCCATTATTTAATTAAATCCTTACGACACATGCAAGCCAAGTCAAGTTATCACAATATCATAATATTCTCATGCAAATATATCACATTATTCATACAAATTACATGCAAACTAAATTTAGTTCTACAAATATACAAATCATGCAAAATTATCAAATTATCCAACAATCATGCAAACGTATTACATTATATACATACATGCAAATTACCAAATTATTGATCATACGAATTTAATTAAAAAGAGTCAAGTCATATCATAATATCTTGCTCATCAATCAATTATCATGCAAGGAATTATAAAATCTATGTATCAAGTTATTACATAAATAATAATTAATTACCAAGTTATATTATTACATTATTTAATTAAATATTGATCTATTAATTAATTAATGAACAAGATAAAAGACAAACCTGATGAAGCTAATGTCCACCTCTTACTTACTTTCTTCTCTTTAATGTTCAAAGATTTATTCTTCTATTTTGGCTATATCTGCAGCGTGCACAATACCATGCAAATGGGTAACGGGTTATTGGTGCAGTCGACGTACGTGGTAGCTAATGTGGCTGGGACTTACTCCTCGCGGCAGAGAATGATGCGAGACTAAGCAATGGGGCTGCAAAGATGACCTGACTCGTAATGAATGTAGCTGAATAGAACCCAACAGCAACCAATGCAAGCAAGACACGGGTAACAAAGCAGGATGCACTCAGCAATGAGCAAAACTGCAACAGCACAAATCGATGGCGATGAAGAACTGGGCGTGCAGTAAATATGGTGCAACGATGTATGCAGCAGCTAGTGTGGCTGGTTCTTGCTCCTGTTCCTCCTTCCTTCAACAGCTTCTCGTGTGTAGTGAGCAAAAGGTGTTGTTCATATAATGGCAGTAGGCGATGCAGGGATGCAGCGTCCTTGTGAAAGTATGGAGTGATGGCAGGACTGTGAAAGCTGGTGTTGCTCTCAGGGCTGAACTGGTAGTGGCTCGGGGCAGTAGAGAGTGATCAGGAAAGGTGCGGTTCAAAGCAGGGAACAGCAGCGGTCTCGCACAGCTTGGAGAGGTGGCCAGCGGCTGGAAACAGCTAGGCGATGGAAGTCCGGTGCAGCAGATCTCGACAATGGCGTGCAGGGAAGCGGTCAGACAGCAGGGGCGTGCGAGGCAGAAAATGATGGAACAGCTTGGACGTGTTGGAATCGGCAGGGCAGTGATGAAATCGACCAAGCAAGCAACTATGGAGCAGCTGTTGCAGCACAGCAGGGGTGTCCAAGGTGGTTGAAAATGAAACAGCGGCTGTTGCAGGTGCAAGGTGACGACCTGGCAGATGAAGAAGAGTTGCAACCGATATTGCGGTGGCCTGATAACTTGCTGGAAGGGCAGCAACCTTCGGCCGGAAGTGCAGCGGACCAGGTTCACGATGGCAGTGCAACGCAGATGGAAGATGCAGGGAGGAAAAAAAAGCAAGCCAAGGTTTTCTGTGTTTTTTTTTTAAAGCAGTATCTCCTTTTTTTCTGTTTTTTTCCTAAACCCTAAGACATCCTTTTTATAACCATCAGTCTAGTTAGAGTCCTATTAGACTTAGGTTAGATTAATATTTATCTTACTTTCTATTTATCCTAATTCTCTATCAAATCCTTATTCTAATAATAACTCTTCCTAATTAATTAATTAATAAATAAGTCCTAATTTATATAATTATCCTAAAAATCTAATTATTTAATATTAATATTTTTCTTTTCTTGTCTCTCCTCTTTTTTATTATTTATTTATTAATTTTTCCTAAATCCAAATTTCAGTGTTAATTCTAATCTATAAAGAAAAATCCTAATTTAATTTTAAATTAATTAGTTATCCTAATCTAAAAATACTATGTCACCTAACTTAATTAATTAATTTTACAAGTTAAGATCCCGGACAAAATAAGGTGTCTACAAACATCATGGAAAAAGATTGAAAAGTCAAAGATGACACTAAATGAGGGTTTCGGCCATGACTTGGTTAAGCATGAATTCATGCTGAATCTTATAGATTGATAATAGAAAATGAATATAGAAATTGAAAGAGAATGATTGGTGGAATTAGAATTGAAAAAGAAGCAGAAATGAGGAAGTTGAGTTTTAGCACTAGTATAATTTATAGTTGTTGTGCTTATGTGATGACATTAGTGGCTGTATTTTATGAAAGTTAGTGGCTTAAAATTAAGAGGAAAAAATATTAATAATTTTTGCTAAAATTATTTTGCAGCCTGAGTTGACGGATTTTGGCTAACGTAACCAGGTAGATCGGTTTCATAAGACAGGTAAGGGGGAAGTGTGTGAGTTGTAGTGATATAATGAATTGCATGTTTTCTTAAGCTAAATTTTATGAGAATATTGGATGCATGATTTGGTTTGAAAACATGGAAAATTGTGGTTGATAAATTGGTTTATATGCTGTGAATTGTGTGTATGAGATTAAGAATCCGCAGCCGTTATGCTATCAGAAAATTTCCAAAAGTATTCTAAAATATTATAAAATATTTTAGATGCATGAAATGATTTAAATAGGAAATTTTGAATATAATTTCCATCAATTTTCCATAAATTGAAAATTATGAGAAAGTTATAAAATTAAATATTCATGTTTTATATTTTAATTTAAGTGAGATATTAATTATGTTTTATATGATATTAAATATTCAAAATGAATATTTATTGTGTTCTCACTTAATACATGAATATTTACCCACTGATTTACGGTATGTGAAAATGAGAAATAAATACCTTTTTGGAAATAATTATTAAATAAATGATTTGATTCATAGGATTTCCTTAAAGGTATTTTTATGGAAAAAGAAATCATTTTATACCTTTATGGAACTAAATACTGATCTTATTTATTTTATAAATTCCATAAAAGTGATGATATATGAAAATGTGATAGGCTTATGGATAAACAAGAAATATTTTAAATTATTTTGAATAAGATCCATAAAGGCTGTGGTACGATTTTTACACTGTTTTTGAGACTTAGGCCCCGAGATTCATGCTTGCTACTGTTACTGTTACTGTCATCCGCCACTCATCAGCGGTCCCGGATGTCACCTGGCAAGTGTACACTGAGGACCCCTTATAGATCATGGGTATAGATCTAATTGTATACTGCTACTGTGTCCCTTCGAGGATGATTACTGTGTCCCTTAGTGGACGATGTGTCACAGCCCGTGACCCTATTTTTTTCCTTATTCTATACATCTTGTATGGTTGGGCTGTCTGCGATACTTTATTTTTCCTTCACATCTAAACAATTTCATATTAAATTATAATACGAATTACATCCCCTATCTTACTTCATAAGAAAGTAGTACTGTGAATATGTCTAAATACAGAAAATAAAAGATCATACCTTATTAAATAAATCGACCTGTCGCATCATCCCCAAATGCGCAGTCGAAAATCCTTTTACTGCTAGACTCTCGGTCTTCGAAAACCTGAAATGTTAAAATTAAGGGGTGAGCAAACCACGGCTCAGTAAGGGAATTATATGCATACTTGATATTCAGCTTCTTATATGCTGAAAATATTTTTCATTTTTCTTATGGGCTCTAGGCTCGCATGTAGGAAAAATACTACAGTTGGCTAGGGATCCAGATGGAGTAAGGCAGGTATTTTGAAATACCTATCTTGTCCCGAAACCTAGAAGCAACTGTAAAGAGTAATTTTTCATTCTTGTTTTAAAATCCAAATCCTTTCCTTTTTATTTTGTAACCTTTTCATATTCTTTTCAAAATAATACTTTTATGAAATAATGCATTTAAATAAAATAACTAATATTCATATTTTCTTTGCAAAGAATATTAGTTAAATCATCTTCCTTTTCATTTAAAACTCGTTTCATGTTTTACTGTACTCTCATAATTAGTACAGTATTTTAAATAGCAAAATAACCTATTTAAATCTTTTTCGTATAATATAGAAATCATTTAAATCTAATATTCAATTTAAAATTAAAATAAGAATATTAGATTTACTTTACTCCTTTTTACTTTTGAAAACATATTACATATTCATATTACATGTCATATGAAAATTATCTTATAGTACTAAAAACAGTACTGAAATAAGCATTAGTAAAATGCTGTAAATCATTTCATTTCACGTATCACATATCATGTAAAACATTTACATTTCACATATCGTGTAAAATATTTTTTTATTTAAAACGTATCATATATGGAGACTGAGGCACGCCCAACCCGTCCACTGGGTCGTTACTCATATCATGCTATAGGCCTCGAAGGGGTATAAAATCATCATGTAAGATCTATGGCCATAGTCTATAATTGTCCTCGACGAATCACTGATCAAGTGTCGGTCGGGACTACATATCACATATCACATATTACATGTTACATATCACATATCACATATCAGCATGATAGAATGACATCTAGTCTCAAAACCGTATTTTTCATCATCAATAAACCTTTATGAAATTTATAAAAATATATAATTTCATAATTAAAACCATAAAGGTTATATAATAAATCAAGTGAATATTTAAGAAAATATTTATAAAATATTCACTTTATCCATTTTTCATCTTTCATTTCATATCACATATAATTCATATATCGAGAGAATATTTAGAAAATTTTTATAAAATATTCCCTTTATCCCTTTTTCATTTTCCATTTCATATCACATATAATTCATATATCGAGAGAATTTTCGTTGATCTCATTATCACCAATTTCGAAAACATGAATATTTTAAAATGAATTTTGTTATATTCATGTTTTATGAAAAAAAAACATTTTCTCGATTTTCGTGGTTGGAAATCATTTCCTATGAAATAAAATCATTTAGTATGATTTTATAAATTTTCTAGAAATTTTCGATAACTTTCGTTAATTTTTCGGCAGTATAATGGCTGCCGATTGGCTAGCCTCCTACACGGAAAATACAGTTTATAATTTCCAGCCAGTACTTCATTCCAAATTCCAACCAATCATTCATTATAATCATTTCATAAAATATTTTCATAAAATATTTCGTAATTAAAACATGCAGACTGAATATCCTTACAGTACTGCACATGTATCCCTTACCTTTTTCTCGGGTCGGCGACTTCCTCTTATTGGTCGCGCCCATACTCCATTTCTCCTAATTCCTCATCTCGATCGCCGAGAATAATTTTTGGAAATAAAAATTCTAAATTTTAGAATTTTTTCATAATTTATTAATTTTTTTTGAAATTTAATTTTCGAAAATTTCTTACTGAATTTTCGTAAATTTTCGGGTTGTCAAATTTTCAAAAATCTCCGAATTCCCGAAATTCTCCTTTTTCCTTTTTCTTTCTTTTCTTTTTCTTTTTCTTTTTTTTCTTTTTTCTTTTTCCTTTTTCTTTTCCTTTTTCTTTTCTCCTTTCTCTGGCCGGATCGGTTCAGACCGGTTTGGTGTCCTTCCGCCGGTTCGGCCTCTTTCCGCCGGCATCACCGCCGGTTCAGGTCTCCCATAGCTTGCTACAGTGGCCAAGACGTCGGATCTGGTCTCTGTTTCTTTCCATCACCGGCGACGGTGCCGGATCTGGGTCCGTGGGTTTCGGCCCCTTCATCCTCTCTTTTCTCCTTCCTCTGCCGATTTCTCCTTCGCCGGTGGCTCCTCTCACCTTCGTCGAGCTTCGCTGGTGTCGGGAGTGGAGGTGGCGATGCCTGGATCGGTCGGCACCGCCGCATCTCTTTTCCACTTTTCTCCTCTCGGTTCTGCCCCCGATTTCTTCTCTTTTCTCTTTCGCCGGCATTGATTTCCTCCTCCTCTCTCCTCGCCGGTGGTGGTCCCTCTCTCCGCCTTCTCTTTTCTGGTCGACGTGCCGTCAGCCTCCTTTGGGTTTTCCTCCTCTGTTTGTAATAGAAGAGGAAATGAATTAATTGGGGAATCGGGGTGAATCGAGTTAACCCCGATTCCCTTCCCTTTTTTTATTATTATTATATATAATTATATTTATAATTATATATATAATTATTGTCACACCCGGATTTTCTTAATATCTTACGGAAGCTTAATTTGTGAAATTTTTTTATCCCTTATATCACTATCCATTTGTAGGTGAATATGTAGGCCAATCCCAACTTCATATAATTCCTTTAATATATTTAGGCATATCTACCAACATACATAATGCCAATTCCAAAAGTATATTGATCGACATATTCCAATAATACATAATCTAGCTTACATCCCAGACTCATCACATAAGTATATATATACAATCAAAAGAATTCCAATACACTATGCCATCATTCGTCTATGTCTATACAAACCGCTAGGAGCCATATACCTTAGACTGTGCAAGGAAGTCCACTCTTAAGAAGCTTCCCAAGCCCAAAAGAACAGTCGCTGTATCGATCACACTGAAAAGGAGGGGAAAGAAGAGGGGAGTGAGTCGCAACTCAGTAAGTAACGACAATAAGCAACTAAATAATATCAAGCATCCCTCAATTTTGAAAGCTCATTCAAATCACTTTCAATCATATCAAATCAATTATGCTGCATTAAAACTTAAATACGATATGGAAACTTAATAACAATTTGTAGTCAAATATAGAGTTCCATCAATAGACTAAAAGTCTCAATATCAATCATACATAAAGTATGCTGTGCGATCAATAAAAACCAATCATAGTACCAAGAGAGTCCACATAGTATCAATCGATGTTACTTAGAGCTAACACTTAACGATCTACGGTAGCGAACCGTAGCGATCATCCCATAAGGGACGTGCCTATGCATAGACCCCCAGCATCATTGCGCACATGACACCGGGACCCCAACGTAATATATGGGACAAGCCGATCGTTTCCGAGACTTATTCTCGCGAAACAGTGCTCCAAGTCAATCAAATGTGTCTATAAAGTTCTCAAGGTACGGTGCCCAAAGGTCTCAATACCCCTGGTCGAAAATAGAATTCCATTAATCTTTAAATAAAGTTAATTCTTATCAAATCGGCCTTCCAAGATTTCATATCACAATCATAGTGTATAAATATGTAGCTAACAATCATAGGCTCGCTGAGCCTTTTAAAGCACTTTAAATTTTAAAACAAAATCAGAAAACCATATCAAACCAAAAGCGTAGCTCAATTTGGAAAGTAAAATGGGTTATTACATTAGAGCAATAATACGTAAAACCAAATCAAGATTTGGCGAGCCTACAGCATGCTTGTAAAACATTTTTAGAAAGCTAAACCGATCAATCAAGGATAGGCCCAATATGCAGCATTCATTTTATTTCAATTACCAAATTCTAAGAATTTATAGCATTAAATCAGTTCTCCCTCGCCTAACAAGTCTTGGAGTATTGATTGATTTCGGGTCAAACTCAGTCCTTAGGACAACCCTCTACATAACACATAGTAGATTTAATCAATCTCTATACATCCATCGATCTTAGTATATCCAATCATAAGCTAACATTAAGCATTGTATAATTCAACAAGAAACAATACTTGGCTGTGTTTCCAGAGTTATTCAAACGTTACTAGCACCGTTTATTGCCTTTTCGTTCATTTGAACTACTTATGACCCATTTGGTCCATTTTTGCTCTTTAAGGTTTTGGACCTTATGGTATTGTGCTAGCTTTAAGTATAATTTCCGGAACCTAACTGTCAAACTGTAATTTTTATATTACTTCCTGTTCAGATCCCTATTTAGATATATAAGGCTCATTTCCTAATTCATTTTGTGCCATTTCCTATCAATTTTTAGACCTTGGTCCAAATCTGGCACAGTAGGCAGGAAATTTCCTGAACAGTGTTCAGTAAAATGCTTACTGCCAACTATAGGGATATGAGATCTGTACAAACCCAATACCATGTCAATCATGACTCATTTATCTTTCTGAACATGTAAAGTTTGCAGTCATATTTGATCTGGGCAATTTTCTATGATTATTTGAAGTTTACATTAAAAATCTGTCCCCAGCAGTGAGTATCCTGCATGCATTCATACATATCTTAAACCATGAAGTTCCAAATCTGGAAATTCCAGAACTAGATGAAAGTTAACTCATTTCCCTATTTAGAAATGTAAGATTCATAAGTTAACTCTTCCAATATCATCACCAGAAATTTCCCAAAGTTTCAGTATGTCCAGCAGTTTCCTGACACAGTAAAACACTGACCAATATGCACAAACTGTCTCATATCTGGTTATAGGAGTATCCAAATGATGCAAACTCAGAACCATCATGCTCCTGACTTAAATACCCTTTCTAGACATGTAAGGCTTGCACCTTGATTCTATTTAGGCCATTTGCTATGATTTTTCAAAGTCAGAACTGTGATTCACGTTTCTGGACAGAACACCCTGCACTCATTTGTGCATAACTCAAGCTACATAAGTCCAATTCAAGAAATTCCAAAACTTACTTTCTTGTAACTTAAAGGGCCATAATTCATAATTTTTCCAGAATTTGTCTCCATACAGAACTATTAAACTGCTCATTTTAATTTTCACCCAGACAGAACAGCAAATTCCAGATTCAACATCAAGTCAGAATTTCAGTTTATCTTTATCTAACAGTAGCCATTTAAATTTAGTTCATCACAATATCATTTTCATGCATAATAATCAATCATTATAGAGTTAGAACCTTACCCCTTAAATCAATGCAAAACCCAGAATTTTGTTAAACAATCCCAGAACAGAACATCAATTCCAAGCAATCCATTGAAACTGAAGTTATAATTAGTTTCTAATATATTCAATTAACTAAAATGTAACTTTCATTTCATGAGAATTTAACTCACCCAAAAATCCCCAATTCCCTCATGTTGGGCGAAATCCCTAGGTCTCCATTCTTGAACAATTTCTTCAATTGAAACCATAGAAACACTTAGAATCAGTCCTTAAACAACATATTAAGAGATCAAAACAAACAACCAAACAATTCTTTACAAATCTAGTAAAAACCGAATTCCCTTACCCATTCTTCATTTTCGGTGGTCTTCCTTAATTTCCATGGAAACAACTTGCAAAATGGAAGGATAGGCTGGTTTGGTAGTGAAGAATATTCAGCTAGCACCGATTTTATCCATTCTCACTTGATTTTTTTTTTTAACTTAAAGGAGGAAAGGGGGAGAATGGCATGAAGATGAATATGGGAGAAGGAGGCTCACGGTTTCTTGTTGAGATAGAAAGCCAAAATTGGCTTTGAAATAACTAAAATTCAAGGTATTTATTTACAATTATGCCATTAATGAAGCATTTTAGCACATGTCAATTTCCTTTACACTTAGTTTTTCTTCTAATTTCATAAGCTCAAGTAAGTTAACTTGAATATTTATGACTTTAAGGATAAAATATTTAATTTAAATCCTTAATTCTATTCCCATAGGTCTTTTCAGATTATGTTAAATCGAATTAAACCTCAAGTCCCATAAACTTCTCCGGCAAACCAAATTTCATCGATAAATCTTGCAATTGCTCACTTTTGAGCCTAACTTCCAATAAGTAACTGTATTGTTCTGCAAGGATTCTAAGAGCATGCTATACCTGATTGGAAGGGTCTCTAACTTAGTTTTTCAACTGTAGACATCGAATTTTGTCCGCGTAAAAAAAATAATAATAACAAATAATAAAGAAAATAAAAAATAATAAAAAAAAACAACGTCAATGCTTTTCCATGCAATTCCATGCACATCATGCAACCTTCTCTTAAAAAAATTAAATCAAAGAGTTGACCAAAAGGGATTTGTTGCCAAGAAGAAAATAAATGAATAAAAGAAAGAATCAAGGAAATGATCAAGGAATTGAAGGTAATTACCAAAAATAAAATTAAAAAAAAAAAGAGGAAAAGGAAATAAATCAAAAAGGGAGAAGAAGGAATGGTCAAACAAAAAATAAAAGGCCCGTAATTATGGGTTGGAGGCATTAAAACTATTGTTTTCTTTCTTAAAATAAATAAAAACAGCAAGAATAAAAGGGATCCTAGCCATTCTGTATGGGGGATCAGCTCTTTCCCTTGCACCACCCGCTGTTCACACGCCAAGCCTTGCTACGCTGCTGAACCAGCCACCACGCCATCTTGTTCCATATCTGCTGCTGCCTTCCCCTCCCTCTAGCGCCACCGTCACCTCCATCTCCATCTTTGCGGCATCATCTTCTCTTCACCAATACCCATCCAGAGGCCAAAAAAATATTGAGGCAATTCAAAAAAAAAAGCTAGTGCCCTACTTCCCTGCCTACCGCCTTTGCCTTCCTAATGCGCCTCCACCACTGCTCGAAATGCAACCTACTTCCTTAAGTCATCACCCACAACCTTGCACTGCTTGGAACACCGTGTTGCTTCAGTCTTCTGTTGATTCACCATCTACACAGCCCAGCCATTCATGCCTTACACTGCCTACTTTACCCCGTGTCCTGCATCCATTATCACCTATTGCAGCCAAGCTGATATGCTACGCTAGCCTCTCACCATCGTAGTACACCAAACCACCACGCTTACAGCTACCCCGATATTGCCATCACCTGCTTCTGCTGGTACCAGCCCGTGACACCATCACTGTGCCCCTGTTCTGGTCATTGCCCATGCTAGTCTCGGTTCCGTCCTGCACCTCAATAACGACAGTAGTTTTTTTTCTTGGCTTACTGCCCCTGCTACTTGATCGCTGTGCTCTCTTTCCTCGTGTCAAAGTCGCCATTGCTGCTGCTTTCTATCTGAGTTTGCCACTCCTCGCCTGCTACGTTTGTTCTGCTAATTGCCGGCTCATCACACAAGTCTGTCCAATCCCGTTTCTTACTAACTTGCTATTGCTTGGAGACTCATCATAACACGCCATTGCTACTACTGCTTGACTACGTTGTTTATTGTGGGAATAATAAAAGAGGTTGAAAAAGACAACCAACTAATTCTTCTTTCCAGCTATGCTGTTATCATTCACGCCACATCTTGACCACGCTGCCTGCACCGCTCCTGTTTGACCCCTGCAATCATCAAGGCTGGCTCCATTACGCCACGCCTTGTCACCACCTCATCACAAGCTTCTGTATCGTTGAAGCTGTCACTGCCTTGCATATACCTGCTTCGTCTCTTTGCCATTGTTGCCCTACATCATCACCAAGTCTGGACTGCTGCTACTTCCTTGCTAGTTTCCACGCCACTGCTACCACTTGCTAAATCATTGCCCTGTGCCGTTCATCCTCCTGGTTGCTTCATAATTTGGTGCACTTCATTGCGTCCTCTTCTTGCCAACACAGCCAACCGATTCATGCAATTAAAGAAGACAAAAATTGTTGCCACGGAAAACGGAAGTGGAGCAAGGTCACGTCAAAGTCCATTTAATCCTTGGGCTAAAGTTGCTGCAAAGTAGAGTTTGGTATTTATAAGGCATACTTTACTATTCATATATCTTATTTTCTTATTTTATTTAAATTATGAACGTACAAATACACTTTTATTGTTTTAATGGTATTTAACATGTTTATAATGCATATATAATTACGTTCTTCTTACATGATTATTCAACTCATAAAATAGATTTACAAAATTAAATTCATAAATAAATTTGTAAATTTTCACTGTCTTCAGATAAATCTTATAAGCATTTCCGATGATGGGATTTCTTAGAAATCGCAAGTAGCGATTCTTTGAAATCCTTAGGATCGGGATAAAATCTTGATAATCCTTAGGATCGGGATAAAATCTTTAATGTCACCAGCGTATTGGGACATTTAAGTGATTTCATTTCGATATAAAGAAAATATTAATAAGATTTCTTAGTATAAAAAAATAAATATAAAGATGGTAATAAAAATAATAATATAAAAAAGTAGGTAAATATGAGAAAATAGTAAGTGAATAGAAATAAAAAAAAAGGCTTTTAAATAGGTAAAAATTTAGGAATTAAGATAAAAAAACAAACATAAATATAAACTACTTTCCGATGATAGGATTTCTTAGAAATCACAAGTAGTGATTCTTTGATAATCCTTAGGGTCGAAATAAAATATTTGATTATTACCAGCGTGTTGGAGTATTCAAATAATTTTAGTTCGATATTGATATTTCTAATAAAATTAATATTTAAAAATAAATAATAAATAAATAAAATCTTTTTAAACAAATAAGTAAACAAGATATACATTTTAAGGAATTTCCGATGATGAGATGTTACGGAATTCACAAGTAGTGATTCCTAATTGATCTCTAGATGAGAGAAATATGCTAAATGTTACCAGCGTATTGGAATATTTAGTATGATTTTTCAATAACAACAAGATTTTATAAATATAAATAAATTACAAAATAATAATATAAGTATAAATGAATTAAAAAATAATCAAATGAAACAATGGATTTCTCATGTGCATCATCTGTATTTTGATTGCATCATTTGCATCCATGAAATTTTACAATAAGTGTAAATCTCCCAAGGATGGGATTTTGTAGAAATTGCAAGTAGCGATTCTTGAGAAATCCCTAGGTGAGGAAATTATCCAAATTGCTACCAGAAGTATTGGGGTATTTCGGAATAATTTTCAATATAAAATATTCTCATTTATTTCAAATAAAAAGTAAAATTTAACACAAATAAAAATAAATTTTAATATGTCAAAAAAAATAATAAAAATGATTATAAAATAAATGGAATTCTATTTAAATGTTTAATTAAGACCATTTTATTAAGATCAAAGGATAATACATGATTAGGTGGTATCGTTTTCTAACGGGCGCCGTAGGGGTGCTAATCCTTCCCCACGCGTAACCGAACTCTCGAACATAAATTTTGTTTTCACAGACCAGAAATTATTTTTTTCATAAAACTTAATTAATTTTAAGATTTTATTAAAAAGATGAATAATTTTAGGTGACCAATCACACCTAGTCAAAAAAGATTGGTGGCGACTCCATTTTGTGTTTTTTTCGAAATCGTCTAGCGATCGAGTCCCCGGATAAAAATCGTTACGACAGCTTTGGCGACTCCGCTGGGGAAATTAGAGAGTCGAACCATGATTAATCATGTTTTATCCAAAATCTTAGTTAATGGTCTTAATAAATATTTAATAAAACTTTTCATAAAAAAATATAATTAAAAAAACAAAAAAATACAAACAAAAAATGTGTGAATCATCTTTATCATTTGCATTTTGTTGGGATGCACTTTAAATTTTGTTCCTTTGCATACATGACATATTCATTGTATACATCAACCCTACACCCGGGTTCATCCCTTTTAGGAGAGAGTATAGTACCTTTACTCTCGTGAGGTGATAACCTCTGCAATGGCAAGCGAAATACTCTCACTCAAGTTGAACTCTTTCCGTTTGTAACCTGTCATGGGTGAGGATTGGGGTGCCTTACTAGTCTAGTATGGACGTCAGTAAGGAACGATTTGAGAACCTTTTACCCTTTAGAGACTTAAACCAAGCATGTACTGAGCCATAAAGAAACTAACCTTAGCTAGAGCCATACCAGCCTTTTGTGGGGGTTACCTTAAATCATGGCACATGAATGAATACTTTTATGTAACACCTTTATGGGAAATATAATAAAGTGAATATTGAAATTGTGAAAAAAAATAAAAATAAAAAAATAAAAACCCTTCTCATTCAATTTTATTTGTAATTTCAATAGCATGCATATTCTAAAAAAAAGATTTTCATTTAAAAAAAAAAGAAGGCGTTTTTGTAAGATTTTAAACTTGATATATGCATCTCATCACATGTACAATAGCTATTGAAATTCATGCACATACATACATTTAGCATGCATACATACATTTTGTCTTGTGCCCACTTATGAAAATTTTTGGTGATCATAAGTAATGACGTCAAATCTTGGAAGTAAAAAGTTAAGATTTTTAAAATCCTCACCAGCGTATTGGGATGATTTTAATAGTCTTTTCTTTTATGGCACGATTTCAAATAATAATATGCTCTAAATTGTGGTAAACAAATGTCAGAGATGCCAAAATAAAGAAGCCACCGCATTCTGAACCACTTATTCGACATCGTTATAGTACTCAATCAAAGGCCAAAGCCATGGAAAATGAACATGTTGAGCGAATGGAAAAGATGGAAAGAATTCAACAAGAGCTAGCTAAATCTCAAGAAGAATCTCAGAAGCAAATGTCGAAGATGATGGAGATGATAATGACTTTGATGAAAGGCAAAGAGGTCACGGAAGGATCAGGAAATGAGCCTCAACCTATGAGAGAGAATCTACTGTACCCATCGGAGTTTATAGCCCCTCAAACTCAAACTTCCCAAATAGCTTATCCCCAAGCTCATGTTTTTGTGAATCAACAACCAAACCGAGGACAGCACTCGAGATCTAGCCCTGTTGATCCTATTTTTGTTCCAAATTTACATGATCCCATGGAGCAAGAAAAGTTGAGGAAAGAAAGTGGCGAGTCACAACAAAAATATGGACTGTTAGATGAAAGGTTAAGGGCAATCGAAGGAATGGATTTCTTTGGAAATATAGATGCTAATGAGCTTAGTTTGGTCCCAGATCTAGTAATTCCACCGAAATTTAAAGTACCTGAATTTGAGAGATACAATGGGACCACATGCCCAGTAGCTCACATCACTATGTTTTGTCGAAAAATGTCTGGGTATACAAATAATGATAAGTTGCTCATCCATTGTTTCCAAGATAGTTTAACTGGAACAGTAGCCAAGTGGTACAATTAGCTTGATCGGAGTTACGTTCGCAAATGGAATGACCTGGCAAAAGCCTTCTTGTCCTAGTATAAGCACATGACTGACATGGCACCAGATAGATTGTCTTTGCAAAATATGGAAATGAAGCCTTCTGAAAGTTTCAAGGAGTATGCTAATAGGTGGAAGGGCCTCGCATCTCAAGTGCAGCCTCCCCTTACTGAAAAGGAAACCACGATATTATTTGTTAATACTTTGCCATCATCATATTATGATAGGCTTGTGGGGAGTGCTACAAAAAAAATTTGCTGACCTGGTAATTTCTGGAGAAATGATAGAGGATGCCATTAAGAGTGGCAAAATTGATGATACTTCTGCTTCAAATAGAGTTGGGGCAAATAAGAGAAAAGAGGGAGAAACACAAGCTGTTACCATTGAAAATCAACCACCAAGGAGTTTCGTTCTTTTTCAACCCTATACTGCACATCCCCCATATCCTTATTATCCAACTATAGACAACACTACCCATAATCCTTTTGTTTATCACCCAAGTTGGCAATCAAATTTTCAAGTCCCTACTCAATCAAACAAACCGGTGGGTAGTCAAAAAAGGGTGAGGAACAATCAAGGGAGAATCTCTATGGACCCAATTCTTATGACCTATACAGATTTATTTCCACAATTGGTGAGAGATAATCTTGTTGCACCTGTTTATCTAGAACCATTAAAACCTCCATATCCTAAATGGTATGATGCCACTGCTCGATGTGACTATCATTGTGGGAATGTAGGCCACTCCATAGAGACTTGCCCTGCTTTTAAATATAAGGTGCAGAGTTTGATCAATGTTGGCTTGCTAAATTTTGATAAGAAGGAAAAGTAAAATGTTGGTGGGAACCTTTCGCTGCAAAAAGGCATAGATTTTGGAGGACAAGTGTTCTATGAGGAAAGGCCAAAGTTTGTCACTTTTGAGTTATTCTAAAGTAATGAAATTCCTTAAATGCTTACACCTATAAGCTTTGGGGAAATTTTTATGCATGGGCTAGTTTATCTATTATCATTTGAATAAATTGACAAATGCATTTGCACTACATATCCTCTTCCATACAGATCTTTGTTTTCATCTCTTTGTATTTCAGCCACACTTAACTTCCAAAAAATGAATGAGTAGTCAATTATGACGATAGTCTGGGATTTTATTTTGAAAATTCTATTTCTATTGGCAAAATCAGTGATCATTCTTGTCCCTTAAATTGCTAAAATTGTTGAAGCAATAAAGAGATAGCTCCTATCAAGAGAAGTTAAAATCTCATGAAATGAGAAAGAAGTGAAGCTCTTGTATCCATTGTGTTGTTCTTGTTCAATAAATGTTCTTCAATAAGAGTATTTACATTTGAGATGAGAAATGGCCATCTTTGATCTATCCTTCGTGCATGAGTAAAATTATCCATTTGCCACCCCTATTGAGCCTATTATGTTTTTTCAAAACAAACCCACAAAAGATCACCCTTCACATCGAGGGGCAAATTTTGGGAAAGACCTATTAACAATGAAGAAATTCAGGTCATTAGTCATCTCAAGAGAAAATAAAAGGGAAAATACCCTTTGATGTTTGAGTCCTCCTGTAAAAAAAAAAGAGGGGTGGAAATGAAAAGTTATAAATAAAAAAAAGAAAAATGGAAGAAGAAGAGAAAATGATGAAAATAAAAATCAATTGAGGCAAAGTGGCGAGTATGCTTTGCATGATGATAAATGATCCTTTGGTTTTTAAACCTTAAAAAAATTTGGACCTGATTATATCCATTTTTTTCATAACCCATCACCAGAGCCTACATTACGTGCCTTAAAAGTCCATTTTGATCAAATGTGAATACTTGAAATCAGAGAATCATGCATTGAACTTGGACATACTTATGATGCCATCAAGAAACAACAAGATTGTGATTAGTTTATTGAGAATATTCGTGATGTTGAAGAAAATAAAGATAATGAATGAGGAAATGAAAAAAAAAAGAAAGAAAAGACAAAAAAAAAGAAAGAAAAAAGAAAAGAAGGATAAAAGGGGGAGGCTCAAATTGAAAACCTGAAGGGCGGTTTGAGTCAAAAGAATGATAATCTAGTTGAAGGTTTGAGAAGATGGTTTGATATAAGGAGAACCAGCATCATTGAGAATCTCATGGTGTAGGGGGCAACTCAATTTTATCGAGAATGTCAATTGAATAGATTTTTCAAAGAATCCTGACTAGTTTGTCAAAATTGTCTGATTTTTCATTGAGAATCTATCATTGTCATTTGCTTTGAATTATCTAATTTCTTAATTGAGAATCTATCATTGTTATTCACCCCAAATTGTCCAATTTCTTGTTATACTTTGATAAGTTTGTTCCTACATTTCTTTCTTCTCCCAAGCTTTCTAATGTTCTTTCCCAAAATGGATTGAGGAAATTGGTGACTGAACTGCATTTGTCATGGAATTGGAATGATAATAAATAAATGACAATTATACATAAAAATCTTTAGCATTACTTTAGAAAAGATTCTAAAGATGACAAAGGGCCATATACAAAAAGAGAGCAAGAATGTTGAATGTAGCTGACATCTGTGCTTCTATGAACGAGATTGGAAATAAAAAAGAGAATCTTTGTGAGAAGAAGAAATGATCCTAATGAAGAAAGCCATGGATTTTTGGCACCGAAAAAAAAGAGAGAAATTGTGAAAAAAGGAGACTTCTGTATTTAGGCATTCATATTATTATAAAAGACACATGCATCATGGTTTTTAACTATTACATTGGGGCATATTCCAAGAAAGCATTTGCTTTTATCATCATTGTGATAGACTTTTTTTAGGGGCATGCATTTTGCATTTGCATCATTGAAAAAATAAAAGAAAAAAAAAGAAAATGAATGAATAAGGAATGCAATGGGGTTAGTTGTTCCTTAAAGAGTAAGAAAATTTTCTTTAAAGAAAAATGGTACAGTCATAACAAGAGTTTAAGTCTAATATCACTGGCATTGTTAGGTGGTTTGAAGCCCAATGAAATTAGCTTATGAGTAAATGAGATTTAGTTGGCTTTATTGTAAAATTGATGCATGATAGGGCTTAGATCTTCTATATTTGATTTACAAAACCAATGAACACTTAGGATGAGAAACTCTAAGTCAAGATGTGAAATTCTAAAGATGAGAAACTCTTAGAATGTGAATTTCCAAGTCAAGATGAGAAACTCTTAAGATGTGAATCTCTTAGAATGCGAATATTCGAGTCAAGATGTGAAGCTCTTGAGATGTGAATCTCCGAGTCAAGATGGGAAACTCTTAGGATGGGAATCTCCAAGTCAAGATGAGAAACTCTTGGAATGTGAATTTTCAAATCAAGATGTGAAACTCTTAGAATGTGAATCTTCAAGTTTAGATGCGAATCTCTTATGATGTAAATCTTCAAGTTTTTCTAGATGCGAATCTCAAAATTTTTGTGGATCATGGAATTTTTTTTTCTCTTTGCTCCAAATATGTGAATTTCTCTAAAGAAAAAAAAAACTTTTTTCTATCAAATCCATTCTTCAAATTGAATTGATCCTTCGTAGGGAGTCAAGGTATTATGTTTTAAAGTCGAATTCACTTTTTCAAAGTGGATCGAGCCTTGGTAGGGAGTCAAGGTATCATGTGTTTCAAAATCGAATTCACTTTTTCGAAGTGGATCGAGCCTTGGTAAGGAGTCAAGTTATCATGTGTTTCAAAATCGAATTCACTTTTTCGAAGTGGATCGAGCCTTGGTAGGGAGTCAAGGTATCATGTGTTTCAAAATCGAATTCACTTTTTTGAAGTTGATCGAGCCTTGGTAGGGAGTCAAGGTATCATGTGTTTCAAAATCGAATTCACTTTTTCGAAGTGGATCGAGCCTTGGTAGGAAGTCAAGGTATCATGTGTTTCAAAATCGAATTCACTTTTTCGAAGTGGATCGAGCCTTGGTAGGGAGTCAAGGTATCATGTGCTTCAAAATCGAATTCACTTTTTCACAGTGGATCGAGTCTTGGTAAGGAGCCAAGGTTTCATGTGTCAAAATCGAATTCATCTTTTCAGAGTTGATCGAGCCTTGGTAGGGAGTCAAGGTATTATGTTTTAAAGTCGAATTCACTTTTTCATAGTGGATCGAGCCTTGGTAGGGAGTCAAGGTATCATGTGTTTCAAAATCGAATTCACTTTTTCAAAGTGGATCGAGCCTTGGTAGGGAGTCAAGGTATCATGTGTTTCAAAATCGAATTC
The DNA here is from genome assembly GCA_032173925.1 of Heritiera fomes. NCBI lineage: Eukaryota > Viridiplantae > Streptophyta > Magnoliopsida > Malvales > Malvaceae > Heritiera > Heritiera fomes. The sequence goes on from JAPDPM010000019.1 coordinate 6,841,796, forward strand.
ACTTTTTCACAGTGGATCGAGTCTTGGTAAAGAGCCACGGTTTCATGTGTCAAAATCGAATTCATCTTTTCAGAGTTGATCGAGCCTTGGTAGGGAGTCAAGGTATCATGTGTTTCAAAATCGAATTCAGCTTTTCAAGGTGGATAGAGCCTTGGTAGGGAGTCACGGTATCATGTGTTTCAAAATCGAATTCGGCTTTTCAAAGTGGATCAAGTCTTAATAGGGAGTCAAGATATTATGTGTTTCAAATCGAATCCATTATTCTCATGGGTCGAGCCTTGGTATGGAGTCAAGGTATTATTTTCAAGAATCAAAATTAAATTTTCCCAAAAAAATAATAAAAATGACTTCAGACAAAATTGTTGTCTAAAGTCTTTGCCCTATTCCTGATTCTTAGCAATGTGCAAAGAGGGGCAGCTGCAGACATCGAATTTTGTCCGAGTAAAAAAATAATAATAATAACAAATAATAAAGAAAATAAAAAATAATAAAAAAAAAACAACGTCAATGCTTTTCCATGCAATTCCATGCACATCATGCAACCTTCTCTTAAAAAAATTAAATCAAAGAGTTGACCAAAAGGGATTTGTTGCCAAGAAGAAAATAAATGAATAAAAGAAAGAATCAATGAAATGATCAAGGAATTGAAGTTAATTACCAAAAATAAAATTAAAAAAAAAAGAGGAAAAGGAAATAAATCAAAAAGGGAGAAGAAGGAATGGTCAAACAAAAAATAAAAGGCCCGTAATTATGGGTTGGAGGCATTAAAACTATTGTTTTCTTTCTTAAAATAAATAAAAACAGCAAGAATAAAAGGGATCCTAGCCATTCTGTATGGGGGATCAGCTCTTTCCCTTGCACCACCCGCTGTTCACACGCCAAGCCTTGCTACGCTGCTGAACCAGCCACCACGCCATCTTGTTCCATATCTGCTGCTGCCTTCCCCTCCCTCTAGCGCCACCGTCACCTCCATCTCCATCTTTGCGGCATCATCTTCTCTTCACCAATACCCATCCAGATGCCAAAAAAATATTGAGGCAATTCAAAAAAAAAAGCTAGTGCCCTACTTCCTTGCCTACCGCCTTTGCCTTCCTAGTGCGCCTCCACTACTGCTCGAAATGCAACCTACTTCCCTGAGTCATCACCCACAACCTTGCACTGCTTGGAACACCATGTTGCTTCAATCTTCTGTTGATTCACCATCTACACAGCCCAGCCATTCATGCCTTACACTGCCTACCTTACCCCGTGTCCTGCATCCATCATCACCTATTGCAGCCAAGCTGATCTGCTACGCTAGCCTCTCACCATCGCAGTACACCGAACCACCACGCTTACAGCTACCCCGATATTGCCATCACCTGCTTCTGCTGGTACCAGCCCGTGACACCATCACTGTGCCCCTGTTCTGGTCATTGCCCATGCTAGTCTCGGTTCCGTCCTGCACCTCACTAACGACAGTAGTTTTTTTTCTTGGCTTACTACCCCTGCTACTCGATCGCTGTACTCTCTTTCCTCGTGTCAAAGTCGCCATTGCTGCTGCTTGCTGTCTGAGTTTGCCACTCCTCGCCTGCTACGTTTGTTGTGCTAATTGCCGGCTCATCACACAAGTCTGTCCAATCCCGCTTCTTGCTAACTTGCTACTGCTTGGAGACTCATCATAACACGCCATTGCTACTACTGCTTGACTACGTTGTTTATTGTGGGAATAATAAAAGAGGTTGAAAAAGACAACCAACTGATTCTTCTTTCCAGCTGTGCTATTATCATTCAAGCCACATCTTGACCACGCTGCCTGCACCGCTCCTGTTCGACCCCTGCAATCATCAAGGCTGGCTCCATTACGCCACGCCTTGTCACCACCTCATCACAAGCTTCTGTATCGTTGAAGTTGTCGCTGCCTTGCATATACCTGCATAGTCTCTTTGCCACTGTTGCCCTACATCATCACCAAGTCCGGACTGCTGCTACTTCCTTGCTAGTTTCCACGCCACTGCTACCACTTGCTAAATCGTTGCCCTGTGCCGTTCATCCTCCTGGTTGCTTCATAATTTGGTGCACTTCATTGCGTTCTCTTCTTGCCAACACAGCCAACCGATTCATGCAATTAAAGAAGACACAAATTGTTGCCACGGAAAATGGAAGTGGAGCAAGGTCACGTCAAAGTCCACTCAATCCTTGGGCTAAAGTTGTTGCAAAGTCGAGTTTGGTATTTATAAGGTATACTTTACTATTCATATATCTTATTTTCTTATTTTATTTAAATTATGAACGTACAAATACACTTTTATTGTTTTAATGGTATTTAACATGTTTATAATGCATATATAATTACGTTCTTCTTACATGATTATTCAACTCATAAAATAGATTTACAAAATTAAATTCATAAATAAATTTGTAAATTTTCACTGTCTTAAGATAAATCTTATAAGCATTTCCGATGATGGGATTTCTTAGAAATCGCAAGTAGCGATTCTTTGATAATCCTTAGGATCGGGATAAAATCTTTGATAATCCTTAGGATCGGGATAAAATCTTTAATGTCACCAGCGTATAGGGACATTTAAGTGATTTCATTTTGATATAAAGAAAATATTAATAAGAATTTTTAGTATAAAAAAAATAAATATAAAGATGGTAATAAAAATAATAATATAAAAAAGTAGGTAAATATGAGAAAATAGTAAGTGAATAGAAATAAAAATAGGCTTTTAAATAGGTAAAAATTTAGGAATTAAGATAAAAAAACAAACATAAATATAAACTAATTTCCGATGATAAGATTTCTTAGAAATCACAAGTAGTGATTCTTTGATAATCCTTAGGGACGAAATAAAATATTTGATTATTACCAGCGTGTTGGGATATTTAAATAATTTTAGTTCGATATTGATATTTCTAATAAAATTAATATTTAAAAATAAATAATAAATAAATAAAATCTTTTTAAACAAATAAGTAAACAAGAATATAAAATTGTTACAATTAATCTTTTGGAATAAATAATAACAACAACAATGACGAAGAAAAAAAGAATAATTAAAGAAAAATAAACAAGATATACATTTTAAGGAATTTCCGATGATGAGATGTTACGGAATTCACAAGTAGTGATTCCTAACTGATCTCTAGGTGAGAGAAATATGCTAAATGTTACCAGCGTATTGGAATATTTAGTATGATTTTTCAATAACAACAAGATTTTATAAATATAAATAAATTACAAAATAATAATATAAGTATAAATGAATTAAAAAATAATCAAATGAAACAATGGATTTCTCATGTGCATCATCTGTATTTTGATTGCATCATTTGCAGCCATGAAATTTTACAATAAGTGTAAATCTCCCGAGGATGGGATTCTGTAGAAATTACAAGTAGCGATTCTTGAGAAATCCCTAGGTGAGGAAATTATCCGAATTGCTACCAGAAGTATTGGGGTATTTCGGAATAATTTTCAATATAAAAGATTCTCATTTATTTCAAATAAAAAGTAAAATTTAACACAAATAAAAATAAATTTTAATATGTCAAAAAAATAATAAAAATGATTATAAAATAAATGGAATTCTATTTAAATGTTTAATTAAGACCATTTTATTAAGATCAAAGGATAATACATGATTAGGTGGTACCGTTTTCTAACGGGCGCTGTGGGGGTGCTAATCCTTCCCCACGCGTAACCGAACTCCCGAACCTAAATTTTGTTTTCGCAGACCAAAAATTATTTTTTTGATAAAACTTAATTAATTTTAAGATTTTATTAAAAAGATAAATAATTTTAGGTGACCAATCACACCTAGTCAAAAAAGATTGGTGGCGACTCCTCTTTGTGTTTTTTTATCAAAATCGTCTAGCGATCGAGTCCCCGGACGAAAATCGTTACGACATCAACAAAATTTGAATCACTTGAATCGGAGTTCTCTATCAAAAGTTATGCCTGTTTCTTCACCAATTGCTCACGATCAGAATTTCAAATCAGTAACGTGAATCTATAAATTCATTGCTGCAGATCCACATTGAATTAGATAGCAAGCCTTATATGGTTGGAATTCTTATCGAGTTAGCCTTTCATGAAAATTTGAATCGCCTTAATCGGAGTTTCCTACTAAGAGATATGCTCGATTCTTTACAGAGGTGTCAACTGACATGTTTCATTGCACATTGTTCAACTTCGGAATTTTTCTGGTATTAATCCGTAGGGGATTAAATTGTGAGATTTTTATGGCTAAAAGACCTTTAAGTTAACTTTCATAAAAATTTTACGGTTTATCCTTTCGATACTCCAATCAAGAGATATAATTGAAACAAGGCAGATTGGTTATAAGCCAAAGGCTGAAATTTTCGGTTTATTGTCCAATTCTCGGATTAGGCCCAAATCATAAACACATGAAACAAATTGTCTTACTTGAGACTATTTATGATGAATTTAAGGTACTTATATGGTTTCTGGATGAGTGCGCGGTCCCATGGGATCCGCCAACTTGTTTGTACGAAAGCCTGTATTCTTACTCCAAAATCCGAATGTGTCACAATTTAACCTCTAAACACCTCAAGGCTCATTTAACACTATTTAACATGTAGAAGAAATTGTGGTTATTACAATTATATTACTAACAGTATATATATATATATATATATATATATATATTATTTTCACAATATATATTTACACATTAATTAAATTAATTAATATATATATTTCATACATATACATATTTATTTATATACATAATTGTATATAAAAATATACATATGTATTTATTGAAGACAAAATAGCATATATTTCATTTTATAATATATACTATATTTCATATATATACATATGTATTTATATAAAAATTATTAAAATATATTTATATAATCTAATTATATAAATATATAATATACGCATTTTTATTTCATTTAATTTTTGGATTTCTTAATATCCAATTTATTTCTCCTTTTCATTTCCTATTTAATTTGGATTTTTATTTATCCAAATTAAATTCCTCCTTTCCTTATTTTCCATAACTCCGGCTTTATTTTTATTTTCATTTAATTTCCTTCACACGAATTTCCTTATTCATCACTTCCTCATTTTTCGGAATTTCAACGATATTCCCATCTCGTAAATAAATTTTATTTATTTACTTTAATTTATTATTTCCTCTTATCTATTTTCTTAAATATTAATTTCCAAATATGGAAAATTTGCGGTTATCACATTTTCCCCACCTTAAGAAATTCGGTCCTCTGAATTTAACTTAAGTCAAAGGTGGTACCATTTTGTATACTCATCATTCTTGGCCTTTTGATCATCTTCCATATTATAATGCCAGTATACCTTTATGATCAAAATCGCCTTTTATACCATATATATATATATATATCATTTCTCATCATATATTTATAGTCCCTTAACTTTCTTATCACTTGGGAGTTATCCATTTCCACTCCTTTTCGTATCACATATGATTCATATTGTTCATCATCCATCTTTCTTATTTGGCACCAAGTCGATACATTTCAATAATTATCATTTACACACTGTATTCAGTAGTATTTAATTGTCCCATTAGCTTTCACATCTCGTGCATTCGCTCACTCAACGTATCATCAAGCGTTTCCATACTACGCTCACATATTTACATTATGTACAGAGCGGTGCTGTCAATAGATTTGGAATCTCAGAGTCTTTTGCTATTTCCCATAATATATAGCTACTCAGAGATTCCCATCACATATAGAGCTCACTGGAACTTCACATACATTATCATCATCTTTTAACCATATTTTGACTATAGCACTAAAGAATCTAAGAGTTTGATAATGGAGAAGTGATTTCATTAGACTATCAGTCTATAATCACTTCCATATTATCATATCTCCTTTTAGATTCTTCATTATTATCTCAAATACTCTTTTCATATTTATTTCATCAAATACTGCACCTCATTTGCAGACTTTGCTATTTACCATTTTTTTACCATAATTTAATCAGGAGACAATCATTTCCTCTCCATATCGTCTTTCCATGTAATATTCTTATTACCTCTTTTATTCTTATGGTATATTCATTATCACTTTAATCTTAGAATATACCTGAAATTATACTTTTTTGATAATTTAGATTCCATAACAACATAATCAAATTATAATTTGATCTTCTCATTATTTAACTTCATCATTGAATCTATAATTATCAATTTAATCACCTCATTATCCATACAAATCCACTATTTCCATCATTTCGAGGTGGTGGTATATATATATCATTTTCCATTTACATTACTGGCAATGAAATGTAATTCATTTCTTTACTACTTTGAGTATGATTACTTTTCCTCTATCGAGTTTGGCTCGATCTTACATCTAGCCATAATCATGTGATAACCGCAAAATCACTTTTTGTTTTAAATTCGGGAACTACCTCATATTCGTGTTCCCTCTACATCATGTACTCATCCTCTTATTACCTTTTCATCGTTTCCTTCATCATCATTTCGATCACTTTTCATCAGTGGTAAAATATTCCACTAATAAAATCTTTTAACCTTTTACATATCATCTTCATACTTATTCATTCACTGACTTAAACTTATTAAATTTTAAGTCACATCTTTAGAGCAACTAACCCAATGACTCTTCCATAAATTGGCAATAGTATTTAGCTAGATCCAATACATTTCATATCTCAATCATTATCTCTTCATCACTGACAGATCCACGTCGCTCTGTCATTCGAGATCATATATCATAGAAAGAGATTCTGTCTAGCTAAATCTTCTATTTGCCATTCTTAACATACACTTCACTGTCTTTAAGAGCCTGCGGTGTTATACCACTATGCTGCTCATTCTCCATTTGTGCCATAGACTGTATCGCTATCTCATCATATTATCCATATATATGGTCGCCTCAGTCATTAGGCTTATATACCTCAATAAGGTATTCCAGTTACCTTCTAAACCTCAGTAGGAACTCGTAAAATTATATCGAGTTCTAATTATTATCATCTTACGACTATCAATTTTCAACTTTTCATCTAGTCATGCCTTGTACAGAGATTGATTCTTATAAGCTCCTTATACATCTCTGATTAAATCATATTTAAGGCATCAATTCCATATAGATATTTACTTGTTCTTCATAAGAACTTAGTGTATAATAAAAATTTAATACATCATTTAATTCATCCTCAATCACATCATTTGTATTTCCATCAACTCCTTTTATATAAGTGAATTCCATTATCCACAAATTTTCCAGAGTTATTTCTTAAGCTTTTCGGATTCTTATATGTTTTCCAATAGTAGCTTAACAATCAATTTCATATTAACAATCGAGTCAATGTTAACTCAATTTCTCACTTTTATATACTCTGAAATTTATCAGAAATCTCGTCTGATGCTTTCTTTAATCATTCATCTTTCATCATTTTGGACATTTGTCTTTGTGTCCTATCATTTCACTGTATATCCTCAAGGCAAAGACATTTAATATTTAAATCATCTTAACATCTACTCTGCCTAGATTTACTTATTTCGTCATACTTCACAGCACATCAATCACCTTAATTGTATGTTGTATCATGTGTAATTATTTGATTAACACCTTTCACAGCTAACCGATTTATTATTGAAATCCATTTTAGAATCATTTTCATCTTATAATTCAGGTTAGCTATTATCATCATCATCTCTTATCTTCACTTACTATCCTTATGCATACTCTCCAATTTCATATTGTTCCATACAGTACATTATTTTGTAAAACATATTTCAAAATATTTCGGTTCTATAATTATTTGTTTGATACTTCAAAAAAACAGTAGGAATGTATAGAACCAGAATTAGCAGTACTGATATAGAGTTTATCATCTATACTGATCTCTTTGTCAGTCATCTCCAGCAATCATATTACTTCTCATCATATCCCACGATCCCGTAATAATATTCCATCAATACACTTTTAATTTAGACCCTTAAAAAAATCAATAACTAAGTCGCTCATCCTGTGACTTCCTTATAACCATCCGAGTCACATCAATCATCTAAGTGTAAGTGCAATTAAAATCAGGATCATTATACACATATTATGTCCTTTATACCCTCAATAACTCCATTATTATCAATATATTCAAAATCAACTTGGTTTTATCACTATTCAAACCATAATGCCACATAGGGGCATTTTCGCCATTTTCACAGTTATTTCTTTCTCCTCACTATACATTTAAATCAATGATCTTATTATCTCTTTGCTGATAGTACCCCTTTCTCATACCAATATCAGCAGTTTAAGGTCTTTTTTCGATTTTGACAGAGAAATCCAATAAAATCCATAATTGGATTATTTTGCATGAAATGCAACGTTTCATCATCAATTTCTCTGCCAAATCAATCAATTTTAACTTCTTTTGGTCTATTTTGACTCCTGGTAAAATTTCGAGGTAGGGGTATTTTGGTCATTTTTGGCCAAAAATTTTCTCTCTTCAAATTACCTTCAATTGGTGATCTTAAGGTCTATTTAGTAATGATACTGCATTCCCCTCCTTTATATCATCACTTTCAGGTCTCAGTTTGATCCGAATAGAAAAGTACTGGTGGGGTCCTCACCGAGTCCATTTTTGTTCCTTACTGAACCGACTCTCATTTAGACTATAAAATCACCAGTTTAGGTAACATTCCTGAGCCGTTTTCCTTTTTTAGCACTCCTTATTCCAAAATTCCTCACTCCCTTGTAAACACTTAATTCAATTTGCAATCATTTATTTTCTCTATGTATTCAGATTACACAGTACTACAAGGGATGTTAACGTTTTCAACATATTTTCTTTCCAAAGTATCGACAGACATCAGGCCAACCGTGCTCTGATACCATTAAATCTGTCACAGCCCGTGACCCTATTTTTTTCCTTATTCTATACATCTTGTATGGTTGGGCTATCTGCGATACTTTACTTTTCGTTTACATCTAAACAATTTCATATGAAATTATAATACGAATTACATCCCCTATACTACTTCATAAGAAAGTAGTACTGTGAATATGTCTAAATACAGAAAATAAATGATCATACCTTATTAAATAAATCGACTTGTCGCATCGTCCCCAAATGCGCAGTCGAAAATCCTTTTACTGCTAGACTTTCGGTCTTCGAAAACCTAAAATGTTAAAATTAAGGGGTGAGCAAACCACTGCTCAGTAAGGGAATTATATGTATACTTGATATTCAGCTTCCTATATGCTGAAAATCTTTTTCATTTTTCCTATGGGCTCTAGGCTCGCATGTAGGAAAGATACTACAGTCGGCTAGGGATCCGGATGGAGTAAGGTAGGTATTTTGAAATACCTATCTTGTCCCGGAACCTATAACCAACTGTAGAGAATAATTTTTCATTCTTGTTTTGAAATCCAAATCCTTTCCTTTTTATTTCGTAACCTTTTCATATTCTTTTCAAAATAATACTTTTATGAAATAATGCATTTAAATAAAATAACTAATATTAATATTTTCTTTGAAAAGAATATTAGTTAAATCATTTTCCTTTTCATTTAAAACTCGTTTCATGTTTTCCTGTACTCTCATAATTAGTACAGTACTTTAAATAGCAAAATAAGCTATTTAAATCTTTTTCGTATCACATAGAAATCATTTAAATCTAATATTCAATTTAAAATTAAAATAAGAATATTAGATTTACTTTCCTCCTTTTTACTTTTGAAAACATATTACATATTCATATTACATGTCATATGAAAATTATCTCATAGTACTAAAAACAATACTGAAATAAGCATTTGTAAAATGCTGTAAATCATTTCATTTCACGTATCACATATCATGTAAAATATTTACATTTCACATATCGTGTAAAACATTTTTTTATTTAAAACATATCATATATGGAGATTGAGGCACGCCAAGCCCGTCCACCGGATCGTTACTCATATCATGCTATAGACCCCGAAGGGTATAAAATCATCATGTCAGATCTATGGCCATAGTCTATAATTGTCCTCGGCGGATCATTGATCAGGTGTCGATCGGGACTACATATCACATATTACATGTTACATATCACATATCACATATCACATATCAGCATGATAGGATGCCATCTAGTCTCAAAACCGTATTTTTCATCATCAATAAACCTTTATGAAATTTATAAAAATATATAATTTCATAATTAAAACCATAAAGATTATATAATAAATCAAGTGAATATTTAAGAAAATATTTATAAAATATTCACTTTATCCATTTTTCATCTTTTATTTCATATCATGTATAATTCATATATCGAGAGAATATTTAGAAAACTTTTATAAAATATTCTCTTCATCCCTTTTTCATTTTCCATTTCATATCACATATAATTCATATATTGAGAGAATTTTCGGTGATCTCATTATCACCAATTTCGAAAACATGAATATTTTAAAATGAATTTTGTTATATTCATGTTTTATGAAAAATAATCATTTTCTCGATTTTCGTGGTTAGAAATCGTTTCTTGTGAAATAAAATCATTTAGTATGATTTTATAAATTTTCTAGATATTTTTGATAATTTTCGATAATTTTTCGGCAATATAACGGCTACCGATTGGCTATCCTCCTACACGGAAAATACAGTTTATAATTTCCAGCCAGTACTTCATTCCAAATTCCAACCAATCATTCATCATAATCATTTCATAAAATATTTTCATAAAATATTTCGTAATTAAAACATGCAGATTGAATATCCTTACAATGCTGCACATGCATCCCTTACTTTTTTCCCGGGTCGACGACTTCCTCTTATCGATTGCGCCCATACTTCATTTCTCTCGATTCCTCATCTCGATCGCCTAGAATAATTTATGGAAATAAAAATTCTAAATTTTAGAATTTTTTCATAATTTACTAGTTTTTTTTAATTTAGTTTTTGAAAATTTCTCACCGAATTTTCGTAAATTTTCGGATTGTCGTATTTCCAAGAATCTCCGAATTCCCGAAATTCTCATTTTTCCTGTTTCTTTCTTCCTTTTTCTTTCTTTTCTTTTTCTTTTTCATTTTTTTCTTTTCCCTTTTTCATTTCCTTTTTCTTTTCTCCTTTCTCTGGCCGGACTGGTTCAGACCGGTTTGGTGTCCTTCCGCTAGTTCGGCCTCTTCCCGCCGGCATCACCGCCGGTTCAGGTCTCCCATAGCTTGCCGAAGTGGCGGGACGTCGGATCTGGTCTCCGTTTCTTCCCATCATCGGCGACGGCGCCGGATCTGGGTCTGTGGGTTTCGGCCCCTTCCTCCTCTCTTTTCTCCTTCCTTTGCCGGATTCTCCTTCGCCGGTGGCTCCTCTCACCTTTGTCGATCTTCGCCAGTGTTGGGAGTGGCGGTGGCGTTGCCTGGATCGGTCAGCACCGCCGTATCTCTTTCCTGCTTTTCTCCTCTCGGTTCTGCCTTCGATTTCTTCTCTTTTCTATTTTGCCGGCGTCGATTTCCTCCTTATCTCTCCTCGCCGGTAGTGGTCCCTCTCTCCACCTTCTTGTTTCTCGCCGACGGCGGCAACGATTGCTGCCGTCGGCCTCCTTTGGGTTTTCCTCCTCTGTTTGTAACAGAAGAGGAAATGAATTAATTAGGGAATCGGGTTAACCTCGATTCCCTTCCCCTTTTATTATTATTATTATATATATAATTATATTTATAATTATATATATAATTATATTACTAATAGTATATATATATTTTATTTTCACAATATATATATTTACAGTCTAATTAAATTAATTAATATATATATATTTCATACATATACATATTTATTTATATACATAATTATATATAAAAATATACATGTGTATTTATTTAAGACAAAATAGTATATATTTCATTTTATAATATATATTATATTTCATATATATACATATGTATTTATATAAAAATTATTAAAATATATTTATATAATCTAATTATATAAATATATAATATACGCATTTTTATTTCATTTAATTTTTGGATTTCTTAATATTCAATTTATTTCTCCGTTTCATTTCCTATTTAATTTGGATTTCCATTTATCCAAATTAAATTCTTCCTTTCCTTATTTTCCATAACTCCGACTTTATTTTTATTTTCATTTAATTTCCTTCACACGAATTTCCTTATTCATCACTTCCTCATTTTTCGGAATTTCAACGATATTCTCATCTCGTAAATAAATTTTATTTATTTACTTTAATTTATTATTTCCTCTTATCTATTTTCTTAAATATTAATCTCCAAAGATGGAAAATTTGCGGTTATCACACGATGATAGCATGATATGATGTAGGGTGATGCCTAGTCTCAACTTACTGATTAGTGTTTACTGAAGGGATTTACTAAATCCTATTTTATTGTATTGCATTGTGAATTACTGTTTACTGAATTGAACTGTACCGAAATAGTATTTTACTGAACTGTACTGCACTGGGAAATACTATTTTACTGAACTATACTGTACTGGGAAATACTGTTTTACTGAACTGTACGGTACTAAGAAATACTGTTTATTGAACTATACCATACTGAGAAATACTGTTTACTAAACTGTATCGTACTGATTATTATTTACTGCACTGCACTGACAGTCATTGTTTATTGAAAAATGATATTATGAAAATTATTTCTAATACAGAAATAATTACTGAATTGTTTATCCAACAATTTTGGATATTTACAAACTGCTGTACTGAAAGTGACTAATTATTGTTTCTACAGTTTTATATCTACAGTTCACTGTACTGTTTGATCACTGAGACTGTCACGTGTTTTGAACTGTTACTGAAGTGGTGGAAACTAAATAATTATTCCATTTAGATTTATGGAAAAATAAATATTTTCAAGCATAAAAATTTCATTATATCAAGCAGCATACGACTCCTTTACTGGGCATGTGGTTCGCTCACCCCTTTACTTTTAAAATTTTCAGATTTATTACAAGGATTATTTGATGGCTTCCTCGGACAAATATAGTTGCGAGTAGCCCACTGGGACAAAGAGCATTGAAATTTAAGGTACAGTCACTTCTTTTATATATTTAGACACTTGTGTACAGTATTACATTATTGTAAAAGAGAAACAGGGGATGTAAAGTGTATGGAATATTGTAAAAATTTTTATATTTCAAATTTTATTCAATAAATGTTTACCATTTATTACTATTAATGATCAAGTGTGAAAGGCATCGCAGACAGCCCAACCGTACATTATGTATAAAATATGTTATTTTACTGTACTGTGGACTGTTACAGTTTTAATGATATCAGAGCAAGGTTGGCCTGATGTCTGTCGATGCCTTTAAAACAGAAAGCAATGAAAAAGGTTAACATCCCCTGTAGTACTGTATAGTCTGAATGAATAGAGGAATCAAGTGACTGTAAATTTGGTTAAGTGTCTAAAATGGTGTGGAAGTTTACGAATCAAGGATTACAAAAAAGGGAATTGTAATATGAGAATTTTACATTAAATAGGTGATCTTATAGTCTTAATGGAGGTCTGCTGGGTAATGTACAGAGTGGAACTCGGTAAGGGCCCCACCAAGACTTCTCTGTCTGAATCGAACTTAGATCCTGAAATGGTGATATTAGAGTGGAATGGGATATCATCAGTCAATAGATCATAAGATCAGCTATTTGAATGTATCTTGAAGACAGAGAAATAAATTGGGAAATGACAAATATACCCCTATATTAAAATAATGCCTCTGAATCATGGTTGACTAAATTAATTTGGAACTGATTGATGGTGATAGAGTAACTGATGGTATAAAGAATATATTACATGTTTAATGGTCCCTACTATGAGCCCCACTTATGTTGTGATGAGTAATGTGACCCGGAGTGTATACTATCGGAGGTCGCAAGATAGTTGGCCCTATTATGGATTCTTAGGGCTTGAATTAAAAGTGAAAAGATGAGGTATTTGGTTAGGGATTATTAGATATTATGAAAAGTAATACACTTACTGAGTGTGATTAAATAAGTGAAAACATATATAAGTAAATCGATGTGAAAAATATGTTAAAAGATCTGAAAGTTATACGTAAGTGTTTTAAGGATACGTAGTGGATTTGCAGGATGTAAATAATGAAACATCCAAGATGATATGAGGTTGTGATTTAAAAGTTACTCAGTGAATTTCTAAATAAATTTTCGGAGTAAGGTGGATTCGAGAGATTATTGACTCAATTCACAAAAGGGAATATATTTATAAGCTCTTACCAGAGAACATAAAAGAGTCTGAAGAGCTTAAGAAATTACTCCAGAGATTAATGAATAAAGAACCCATCTGTATTACTGTAATTGAGGAAAAACACATATAAGTTGGGTTGAAAGAATAAGAATAGTTAATGATGGTGAATTAAATCCCGAATATTCAATAGTGTTATTACTGGAAATGAACCTTCATGTGTTCAGCATTAATGTTTTATTTGAATCCATTCAATGATATATATATATATATATATATATATATATATGGAGTTTTTAAGACCAATCTCTGAACAAGACATTATCGAGTAAAAAGCTTATAGACAGGTGTTTATAATATGATGTTCAAAACTCGGTATAACTCCTATGAGTCCTTCTTGGTACTTAAGAGATTTATGAAATATCATGTGACGTATATGGAATTAATGATTGAAATATTTCAATCACATACGGATAAACTATAATGGCATGAAACCACGAGATATGAATATGTATATTTGTTTAAAGAATATAAGCAGTATCCTTGATTAATTCCACAACTTTTGGAAACCGAATAAAATAAATGATTGGTTGAGAAGTTTGTGGAATCAGCTGCTTTACTGATATGATATATACATGTGAGAAAATTAAATGGCAGTGGATGAATATGTGGGAGTATAGTATTCAAAAATGTTAAAAGGTTTTAACGGAATAGTACTATACCATTTGGAAAAAAAAACAACTAAAGTGATAAATATGCAAGGATAAAAATGCATAAGAAGACAAGTCATATGATGACTAGTGAACATAAAACTATGAGGTAGTTCCCGAATTTAAGATAGAATGTGTTTTCCTCTGACTATCATGAGGTTATGGCTAGATATAAGATCAAGCCAAATTTAATAGATAAAATTAGTTATACTCAGAGGAGTAAATAAATGAAGTACTGCCAGTCATGTAAATGGATATATATATTGGAATTGTGAAATTGCATAAGTAATGTGGAGACGGAATTGGTATTAAATTCAATTACAGAATGTGATTTTGAAAAGATTACATCCTCAGGTACATCCTCCAATTGAGTGATATTATATATACTATGATAATGAGGGATGTAATGATAACTCAATATGAAAAGAGATAGCAGGAAAAATTTTTACCTAATGTCTCCTACACTGTAATTGATGGTTAAAAATTAAAGTCTACAAGTGAAGTGCAGCCATAGCTAAACCATGAAATAATTATTGTGGGATAGTAAAGAATCCGAAAGCACCATGATGTTATAGAAGTGACTATAAATTGATTGACCAAATTGATTCACTTCTACATCATCAAGTTTCCTGATCTCTTGAGTGCCCTAGTCGATAGGTATCTGTGAAACGGCGAGAATGTATGTGAAGTTCCAGTGAGCTTTACATGTGATAGGGATCCCTGATTTGCCACATGCTTTTAAAAGAATAGCAAAAGGCTTTGGGATTCCAAATTTACTGTTAGCACCGCTTTTTACTGATATAAATATACGAGTGCATTGTGTAGACGCTCAATGATATATTGAGAGCGAGTGCACTGAATTTAAAAAGCTACTAGGACAGTTACATATGATTGATTAAAATTGTTTGAATGATAGTCACCAAAATTTTATCGACTTGCACCAAATGAGATAATATGTGATAATAGTGTGAATTAATTACTATATGAAAAGAAGTGAAAATTGTTAACTCGCAAAGGTGATAAAAAATTTAAGGGAGTATAAATTGATTGTGAAAGAGGAAACTCAAATTTTAAAAGTATGTTGGCAGTATTATCTAGAAGAAAAGATTAACTGAAAGTTAGAAACTTTATAAGGAAGAAAAATACCTATATCGGTGGTACTTCCTAAATTAAGTGAAATTTGGAAAACCCACAAAAGATATGATGCTATCTGGATAATTGTGGATAAATTGACTAAGTCTACTTATTTGGCTATTAAGTCTACGAATCCAGTTAGAACCTTAGCCGATTTATATGGCAGGGAGATAGTGAGGTTACATGGTGTTCCAGCGAGCAACACAATTGACAGGGAGTCCCGCTTCGCATCTCATTTTTTAGAGAGATTTTAAGAAGCCATGGGATCTCAACTGAGTTTTGCACTGCATTTCGTCAGCAGACTGACGGACAGTCCAAGCGTAAATACAGACACTTGAGGATATGTTGTGAGCGTGTGCACATGATTTTAGAGGCTCCTGGAAATGATCATCTACCCTGACAGACTTTGCTTATAATAATAGTTAACAGGTGAATACCGGTATGGCACCTTACGAGGTTTATATGGCAGACGATGTAAATCCATGATAGCATGGGGAAAAGTGGAAGACCGTAAGCTATTAGCTCCTTATATGGTTGAGCAGATTCCCGAGATATTTCGTTGGTTAAGATGCTCTGGCAGTATCACACTAAAGAGGAAGCTAATTGAGAGTTAGAAAGCCTTATGCGTGAGAAATATCCAGAGCTATTTCAGTGATAGGTCCAGGTAAAATTTGGAGGATCAAATTTTCTAAGGTGGGGAGAAAATGTGAGACCCGATTTTATAGTACTGTACACCATATTTTATAAATCCTTGATAGTGGAAATAAATTAATAAGTCAAATTAAATAATTATTAGAGATGGATTTCCACCTTGGATTTTTAGATTATTGGAATTATGATTTATAATATGGTGTATAAGAGGTGAATAAATATTAAAGGATGAAATGAAGGTATAGAATAAATAAAGAAAGTAAATCTGAAAATTTGGAATTGAAATGTAATTCCAATGGCATAAAATACAAAAGAAATAAATTTTCTAGAGAAGGAAATTGATTTAGTGGACAAGTGATAAATTGTGATTGGTTGGGATAGATAAAAGAGAGTGAAGATAAGTTAAAATGTGCAGAAAATGTGGGCTGCACGGCACTTCTTTATTGTTATTGTGCTGCTCAGCTGGACCCATTTAAATGGCATTAAATTGCAAATTTTTATGGTATAAAATGCAGCCAAATAATATTTAAATGGAGGGGAATTTTGTTTTTGGAAATATAGTTAAATTCTATAGGTTGAAGTTTTCAAAAAGAAGACAAAACAAGTTAAAAACGTGGAGTAGAAAATCAGTCTCCATACGCCACCCTTGCTGCCGTGAGTGTTCAGCTAGAAAAAAATATTAAAGGAAATTTAACCACAATATTTATAGTATAAAATGCCATATAATTGATATATAAAGGAGGAGAAGTTTAAAATTTACATGTGGCTAATTTTTATTGGTTAAAGCCTACCAAAAAGAAGAAGAAACTTAGTCAAACCGAGCAGCAAAAATACGCCTTCACAGCCGTTCCTTTTGCTGCTGGTTACTACCCATTTTTAATGCAATGTGAGACATGAAATGATGAGAAATGGGATAAGTAGCTAAGTGGCAACCTATTATTCGATGATATGAATGAATAGAAAATTAAATGGAACTAAAACTTCAGCAATTTTCATCCTTCTTTGCCGACTTCCCCTGCTGCTCCATAGTTTTCTGTTTTGCTGCTCAATTCCATTCTGTTTGCTTACGTTTCTTCCATTTATCAAAAATCTTAACTCATATTAAATAATCACTTAAACCTTCTCTGAAAACCTTACCTTCACCTTAATACTTTCTAAGAAAACAAGGAAGAAGGAGGGCTGACGTGAAAGAATGAACAGAAAATGGAGCCACAACCATTCGGCCAAGGGTAAGAGCATGTTGAAAATTGATAGTTTCCATTGATTTCAAACTTGATTTCTAGTGTTTTCAAAGTGTAGAAAAATATTATGAAGTTAGTTTTTCATAATATTAGCTCAATAAAATCTATCATTTTTGGAGAATTTAGGTGGAATTGTGATCTCATGGAAGACATGCAATTTTTGCATGAAAATGGTAGGAAATAAAAGTTTGAAACGGAATAAGATGAATGGAGAACAAAAATTCATGAAATGGACGAAGATCAAAATTTGCCATTTAAGAGAGACTTTGGTTGACATGAAAATGGAGGAATACTTTACTGTTTTGTGCAGGAAAATATTAAGAGGAGCTCACGTGGACAAGAATTTATAAGTTAGAAACAAAACATCATGGAAAAAGATTGAAAAGTCAAAGATCACATAAAATGAGGGTTTCGGCCATGACTTGGTTAAGCATGAATTCATGTTGAATTTTATAAATTGATAATAGAAAATGAATATAGAAATAGAAAGAGAAGGATTGGAGGAATTAGAACTAAAAAAGACGCAAAAATGAGGAAGTTGAGTTTTAGTACCGGTAAAATTTATACTGGTTGTGCTTATGTTATGACATTAGTGTCTAGATTTTATGAAAGTTAGTGGCTTAAAATTAAGAGGAAAAAATATTATTAATTTTTGATAAAATTATTTTGCAGCCTGAGTTGACAAATTTCGGCTAACGTAATCGGGAAGATAGGTTTCATAAGACAGGTAAGGGGAAGCGTGTGAGTTGTAGTGATATAATGAATTGCATGTTTTCTTAAGCTAAATTTTATGAGAATATTGGATGCATGATTTGGTTTGAAAACATGCAAAACTGTGGTTGATAAGCTGGTTTATATGTCGTGAATTGTGTGCGGGAGGTTAGAAATTCGCAGCTGTTATGCTGTCGGAAAATTTTCAAAAGTATTCTAAAATATTATAAAATATTTTATATGCTTGAAATGATTTAAATGGGAAATTTTGAATATAATTTCCACCAATTTTTCATAAATTGGAAATTATGAGAAAATTATAAATTTAAATATTCATGTTTTATATTTTCATTAAAGTGAGAAATAAATTATGTTTTATATGATATTAAATATTCAAAATGAATATTTATTGTGTTCTCACTTAATACATAAATATTTACCGACTAATTTACGGTATGTGGGAATGAGAAATAAATACCTTTTTGGAAATAATTACTTAAATAAATGATTTGATTCATGGGATTTCCTTAAAGGTATTTTTATGGGAAAAGAAATGATTTTATACCTTTATGGAACTAAATACTGATCTTATTTATTTTATAAATTCCATAAAGGTGATGATATATGAAAATGTGAGAGCCTTATGGATAAACAGAAAATATTTCAAATTATTTTGAATAAGATCCATAAAGGCTGTGGTACGGTTTTTACACTGTTTTTGAGACTTAGGCCCCGAGATTCATGCTTACTACTGTTACTGTTACTGTCAAGTAGCTGATTGACTTGCCAGTCATCAGCGGTCCCGGATGTCACCTGGCAACTGTACACCAAGGACTCCCTATAGATCATGGTCATAGATCTCGCTGTATACTGTTACTGTGTCCCTTCGAGGATGATTACTATGCCCCGTAGTGGACGATGATAGCATGAAATGATGTACGGTGATGCCTAGTCTCAACTTACTGATTACTGTTTACGGAAGGGATTTACTTAATCCTGTTTTACTGTACTGCACTGTGAATTACTGTTTACTGAACTGAACCGTACCGAAATACTGTTTTATTAAACTATACTGCATTGGGAAATATTGTTTTACTGAACTGTACTGTACTGGGAAATACTATTTTACTGAACTGTACGGTACTAAGAAATATTGTTTACTGAACTGTACCGTACTGAGAAATACTGTTTACTGAACTATATCGTACGGATTACTGTTTACTGAACTATACTGACAATCATTGTTTATTGAAAATAGATATTATGAAAATTATTTCTAATATAGAAATAATTACTGAATTGTTTATCCAACGATTTTGGATATTTACAAACTACTGTACTGAAAGTGACTGATTACTGTTTTTACATTTTTATATCTACAGTTCACTGTACTATTGGATCACTGAGACTATCACATGTTTTCAACTGTTACTGAAGTAGTGGAAATTAAATGATTCATTCCATTTATGGAAAAATAAATATTTTCTAGCATATAGATTTCATTATATCAAGCAGCATACGACTCCTTTATTGAGCATGTGGTTCGCTCACCCCTTTACTTTCAAATTTTCGAGATTTATTATGGATTATTTGATGGCTTCCTCTGACAAATATAGTTGTGAGTAGCCTACTGGGACAAAAAGCATTGAAATTTAAGGTACAGTCACTTCTGGTATATATTTAAACACTTGTATACAGTACTACATTATTGTAAAATAGAAACAGCGGATGTAAAGTGTATGGAATATTGTAAAAATTTTTATGTTTCGAATTTTATTGAATAAATGTTTACCATTTGTCGTAACGTCTAGGTTCGTGAACTTAACCACTAGACTTTAAAATTCTAGGAGCCGCCACTAACCATTTTATCCTAGGTGTGATTGGTCACTTATTCTTGTCTAAAGATAAGGCATGGTCTACGTTCAAAAATTCTAAGGTTCAGGAGTACTGTTACGTGTGGGGAAGGATTAGCGCCCCCACAACGCCCATCTTAAGATGGTACTAAATAGTCTAAAGTTATCTTAATTTTGCCTATTTGTTTGCTTTAATTTCGATATGATTAAACATTGAACAATCTTCAAAGTCTCCTCCATCAAGCTGATTGGACAACTTAAAAGTTCTTCTCACCTCAAGAGTATTCAAGTAGGACCAATCGCCTTTCTTGAAGAGGCTCCGTCGTCGGATGATTTAAATACATTATGAAATACCTATTTTTGACTCCTATCCCAATTTATATAAATTATTTGTTATTTTTCTACGTTTATTTTTCTATAATTTGTAATTTCTTTTTATCCTAAATTTTTTTTTACTTTTTATATCTTGAATAAATATGAATTATTTAATATTGAAAATTTCCTCTAGACTTTTCATCAAGCTGGTGAGACCTTTAAAAGAAATCTCCACACCTAGGAATTTTAAAGAAAACTACTTAAGCGCAATTCCCTTTTAAATTCCATCATCGGAATAATCTACATTTATCCAAGTTATTTAACATTATTATATTTTATTTTATTTTAGTGTTTTTTAATTTTTAATCCTATATTTATCTTATTTTTATTGTAAATAATTTTAATTTATTAATTTTAATTCTATTTTGATTTTTATGATGAATTATTAAATATTCGAAATATCCTCTCAAATCTTCCATCAAGCTGGTGAGACTTAAAAGGACTCTCATCACCTCAAGATATCTAAAAGTACTACTCAAGCGCAGTCCTTTTAGAATTCCATTGTCGGAGTAATTCATCTTTCTATTTATCCCTTATTAAAATTTTATTTTTTCATAACCTACAGGTTTAATTATATTTTTCTAAAGAAACTTATTTCCTAAAATTAAATTTCTACAAAAAAAAACTATCATATAAATTATACAATTACATTATTTAATCAAATCCTAACATATAATAATATCATCATGAGAATAAATCAACTAACACAAATCAAACACAAAATTAACAAACTTCTAGCTCAAAATAATTATCTTACAGGCTTTCATTAATTAAATTTTGGTTTTAATCAACATGGAAATCATACAAATTAAATATACAAGTCATTAACATACAAAATTAGTATTTTATAAACAATTTATTAGCTTATATAATCATATGAAGTCATATTAATTCAATTTTATTATCAAATCAAATTACTAAATTGTTAAATTAGTTAAAACAAAAATAAATAATTAACACCAAATTATATTAAACATACACTTACCTGATAGATACAAACCTTTAAATCCTTTTCCTTCCTATTCTCTTCCACGTGTTTCACTTTTTCTATTCTTTCTTTTCTTTATGCTTCAACGTTTCTTCCCTTGTCTTCTTTTCCTAGTATCACGTGGCCTTCTTTCCTTTAGCAATTACAGCCTACGATTTAGTAAGAATGAACAAGAACCAGTAGGCACGAACAGCAGCAAGGGCAGGCATGAGCGACAGTGTTAAAGCAACAGCTGGACAGCAATGTAATAGCAGGGATGTGTGGTTCGGCCCGTGAATTTGGAGATGGTAGCGAAGATGATAGGAACAGAGCAATTAATGATTTTAAGGTGATGATTGTGCTTGGTGATCAAATACAATTTTTGTCATTTAATAGCAAACTCAGTAAAATAGGTTCAGATGCTTAATTGTGAGTCCCTTAAATCATGAGCTTTAATCTCTTTTTATAGCTACAAATTTGTTAGAGTCTTAATACAACTATACTTATCCTAACAATTATCTCCTATTTTTAATATTTTATCTATTTAATTTTTATGTTAATCCTAATATAACTTTATCAAATTTAATATTAATCTAAATAATTATCCTATCCTAAAATTTATTTTATTTTCTTTTCTTATCTTCTCTCTTTTTTTTATTATTCCTAAATCCTATTTTAATTTTAATTTCCTAATTAAAGTTAATTCTAAATCTAAAAATTCTAATTTAATTCTAACCTATTCTCAATTGTTAAATTAAATTAAAATACAATGTCATCCAAGCCAATTAATTATTTTTACAAGTTAAGAACCCAGACAAAATAAGGTGTCTACACCATTTATTACTGTTAATGATCAAGTGTGAAAGGCATCACATACAGCCCAACCGTACATTATGTATAAAATATGTTATTTTCTGTACTGTGGATTGTTACAGTTTTAATGGTTGACAACAATCGAGAAATTATTCAGATATATGAGATGCTCAGATACAGAAAGAGTCGGACTAGCGGTGTTTCAAATGACTGATGATGCGGAACACTCGTGGAAGTCCGCACAGACAATGCTATTTGCCTAGCATCTGGTGATCACTTGGGAAATCTTTGTTGATGCCTTCCATTGCCAGTATATGCCCGACACAGCTCAGAAAAATTACAACAGGAGTTTATGGAGCTAGTACAGGGTAGTATGACAGTGTATCAGTATGAGTTGAGGTTCACTACGCTGAGCAGATTTGATCCATTGACACGGGTAGACGAGTGGCATAAGATTGATCGATTTAAGGCTGGGCTGAGAGTATTTATCATATCTAAATTGGCTTTGTTCGACTTTCGTACTTATGATGAGGTGGTTAGATGGGCTCAGTTGTGCGAGCAGGATTTTGAGTAGTTTCACTCTAAGCCGGCATCAAAGGGTAAGTCAAAGGGAAAGGATAAAGTGAAGAGGGGCGTGGAGGACAGATCAGGTAGAGATCAATTTAAGAGGGCTAGATCATCGGGCATTCAGATTTTAGAGGGGCGATCTACGAGATCAGCTGTTACAGCCCCTACTACTGGTCCCACCTCGACACCGAAGAGTACCGGGACCAAGTGTACATTGTGTTGTTGGTTGCATGGTACACGACCTTGCTATTTGCTGACTAAGGCCTGTTTATATGTGGGTAGACGGGACATTTGATGAGAGACTGCCCGATGCTTCGAGAGTCCACTACTTCTATTGCTCCTGCCCCTATTGCACTAGTATTGGCACCAGCGGCTTAGACTAAGAAAGAGAGAGCTGCACCCTCGCAGTCGAGACAGGTGACTGCAGCGGAGAAGGGTAAGAAGCTCGTGACTCAGGGACAAGTGTATGCACTAGATCAGAAGACTGCTGATGCCTCTGCAGGTGTCACTAGAGTTAAAATTTACATTTTCGATATACCTGTAATTGCATTATTCAATCCCGACTCTACTCATTCGTTTATATCACCTGCTTGTGCTAACAAAGTTCCAGTAGAATCGGAGCCGTTAGGATATACTTTACAAGTAAATACACCTTTTAAAGAAGCACAGATGACATATATAGTGTACAAAAATTGTAAAGTAATTGTGGGAGAGAAGAAAACAACAGCTAACTTGATTTGATTGATGATGTATGACTTTGATATAATATTAAAGATGGATTGGTTAGCTACAAATTTTATTAGCTTAGATTGTTATACTAAGTTTGTTATCTTCTCTTAACCAGAACGATATATTGTAAAACTTTTTGATAAGTTATAATGAAATGATATGTTTACTAAATTGTTTGAATGTTATGTGTACATGTTGAAGGTTTTATTACATATGTGGAGGACGTGGAAAAGAGACGTCCCGAGCTACATCAGATTCCTGTGGTTAGGGATTTTTCGGACATATTCCCAAAGGATTTGCCAAGTTACCACCGGATCGGGAGATCGAGTTTACCATTGATTTGGTTCCCGGTACAGAGCTCATTTCTAAGCCCTTATATCAGATGGCATTGAAAGAGTTGGAGGAGCTTAAGAAGCAGTTCCAAAAGTTATTAGATAAGGGATTCATCCATCCTAGTGTGTCTCTGTGGTGTGCACTGGTTTTATTCATCTGGAAGAAGGATGGCAGTCTTCGGCTATGCATTGATTATCGATTGTTGAATAAGGCGACCATCAAGAATAAATATCCCCTGCCCAAGATTGATGACTTATTTGATCAGTTGAGGGGTGCACAGGTCTTTTCTAAGATTGACCTCCGATCAGGCTATCATCAGCTTAAGATTCGACATTCGGATGTTCCCAAGACAGCATTTCGGACTCGATATGGACACTGTAAGTTTCTGGTGATGCCGTTCGTGTCGACTAAAGCCCCTACAGCATTCATGGGCTTGATGAATGAGGTGTTTAAGCCCTATTTAGATCAGTTCATGATTATGTTTATAGATGACATCTTGGTGTACTCTAAGTCTCCGGAGGAGCACGAGCAGCATCTTCGTATTGTCCTACAGACCCTTAGAGACTGGAAGCTATACGCTAAATTCAGCAAGTGTGGATTCTGGCTAGATCATTTCACTTTTCTGGGACACGTAGTGTCGAAGGATGGGGTGTCTGTTGATCCGTCCAAGATAGAGGCCATAGTAAGTGGGAGAGGCCTAAGACAGTGACTGAGATTAGGAGTTTCTTGGGTCGAGCCAGATATTATCACCGATTCATTGAAGGATTCTCTAGACTAGCTGCTCTATTGACGCGACTCACATGTAAGGATGTAAATTCGAGTGGATAGATGCATGTGAGCACAATTTCCATGAGTTGAAGAGGAGACTAACAACAGCTCCAGTACTTGCCCTTCCCAGTGGATCTGGTGGATTCTCGATGTATACAAATGCTTTCACATAGGAATTAGGGTGTGTCTTGATGCAGAATGGTTGAGTGATTGCATATGGTTCTTGACAGCTTAAGGAACATTTAAAGAACTACAAGACCCACGATTTTGAGTTGGCCACTGTGGTGTTTACACTGAAGATATGGCGGCATTACCTTTATGGTGAGACATTTCAGATCTACACAGACCATAAGAGTCTAAAATACTTATTCTCATAGCATGAGTTAAACATGAGACATAGGAGATGGATGGAGTTGTTAAAGGATTACGACTGCGAGATATTGTACCACTCGGTAAAAGCAAACGGTGTGGTAGATGCTCTGAGCCGAAAGCATGTGGTGATGGTATCGTCTATGGTGGTCAGGGAGCACGAGTTGTTGGAGCAGTTTTTGAACCTTAGTATTAGTGTGCCTTCCTTTGAGAGTTATGGGCTTACAGCTAGTTTCAAGATTGAGCCGGACTTCATGGATCAGCTCAAAGATGCTTAGAGGACAAATACTTATTGTATAGAGGTTGCCAATCAGGTACATATAGGAGTACAGTCCAATTTCAAGATGGCACCGATAGGATTCTGAGATTTAAAGGTAGGATCTGTGTTCCCGATAATGGCTAGTTTAGAGATTTGATTTTCCAGGTACACTCTGCACCCAAGCAATACTAAGATGTACCAGAATCTACGAAGAGTGTATTGGTGGCTGAAGATGAAGATAGACATTGTAGAGTTTGTAGCTAGATGTCTCACATGTCAAAGGGTTAAGATCAAGCATTAGAAACCTGCAGGTTCATTGAAGCCTCTACCAATTCCTACATGGAAATGGGAACACGTTACAATGGACTTCATCATGGGTTTGCCTAGGACCTGGAGAAATCAGGATGTAATATGGGTGATTGTGGATAGATAGACGAAGTCCGCCCACTTCTTAGCCATCAGATCTATAGATCCTCTAAGTGCCCTCATCGATCTATATGTACGGGAGATAGTGAGGCTACATGGCGTTCCGGTGAGCATCACATCGGATAGGTATTCCCTATTTATGTCACGCTTTCAAGGAGGCTATGGGGTCCTGATTGAATTTTAGCACCGCCTTTCATCCGCAGACTGATGGACAGTCTGAACGAGTGATACAGAAGCTCGAGAATATGCTAAAGGCGTGTGCATTGGATTTTAAGAGCTCTTAAGATGACCACTTGCCACTAGTTGAATTTGCATATAATAACAACTATCAGACGAGTATTGGCATGGCACTATACGAGGCATTCTATGGTAGAAGGTGTAGATCACCGATCGCATGGGAAGAAGTGGGAGATCAAAAGTTATTGGCTCCTGATTTGGTAGAGCAAGCTTTGAGAGATGTACAGTTGATTTGTGAGAGATTAAGGATAGACAGAGTTGGCAAAAGAGCTATGCAAACACAAGATGCTGACCACTTGAGTTATCACAGGTGACTATGTATTTTTGAAGGTTTCCCATCTAAAGGCATAATAAGATTTGGCAAGAAGGGAAAATTGAGTCCTTGGTACATTGGACCATTCGAGGTCTTAGATCACATGGGAGACGTGGCGTTCAGATTGGCACTACCACCAGAGTTATCAGTCATGCATAATGTGTTCCATGTCTCGATGCTTAAGAAGTATCATCCAGATCCGTCTCACGTAATTCGATATGAGCCACTGGAGGTACATGAGGATATGAGTTACGTGGAGAGATCTATATGGATCTTGGATCAAAAGGATAAGGTATTGCGATCTAAGACGATTCTATTGGTGAAAGTGCTTTGGCAGTACCATTTTGAGGGGAGGCGACATGGGAGTTAAAGAGCTTAATGTGGGAGAAGTACCCAGAGCTATTTAAGTGAGTGGTCCAGCTAAAATTCAGAGGATCGAATTTCCTAACAGTGGGGAGGAAATGTGAGAACCATTTATTTTGTACTATACATATGTATATATGTAAATTTTAATTTGTTTTTGAATAATATTTTGTAAATTCCAAGTAAATAGTAACATGGGCCCCACTTGAAATTTTTAGCCCATTGTGTATATGACTAAATGAACAGTGTACAGATAGTGTAATAATGATATTATGAAAATTTTGAGGCCAAAATACATTATTTGCATTATTTTGAGAGGTGTGGTAAACAAATTGGAAAATGACGGTTACATCCCTAAGTGTATTTTCGTAATTTGTACCCAAACTAAAATGAATTGGGACAAAGTAAAAATACCATAATGTTCTACATGAAAAGGAGGTTAAGATAGTGTCGATAGATTTATCGAATTGGTCAGTAAATCAAAAAATTTCACTGGCGGTCTGTAGGGGTAAAATCATAATTTCTCACTATTCGTGTACCGCCTGTCAATGAAACCACTTCTAAACATCAAAATACATTTGATAAGATTATTTGATGCTGGAATCCAAAATTTTTTGAGTGCGATTACATGGTTTTTAAGACTACGAAACCTTAAGGGCAAAATTGTCTGAAATTTACATAACTAGCGGCATTTTGGTCATTTTGCCCACTTCTAGAAACCTCTTTAAAACTCCATCAGCTACTGACCTGCACTATTCATATCACCTCCAAAGCCTCCCTGCCATTGAGAAAGGAAAAGAGAAGAAAATTTAAACAAGCTTCCATACCAACTTATCTAGTCAAAATTTCAATAAAATTTTAACTAGAGCATTGTTCTACTCCCTTCACTTTACCTACCTATACCAATAGATTATTGTATAAGCCACAATACAAGGAGAAAGAAAGCCTTAAAGTTTTGGCCAAGGTGAGTGCCATTCCTTATGCTTCTTTATATCCAATGGTGTAGGAAGCTTAATTCAAGTGTGTAGAACATGTTTTTGGCATTGGTTTTCATTAAATTGAACAAAATGAAATGTTGCCATTAAAGGAGTATTCAACCAAGCATGGTTCCTTATGGATTCATTGTGTTTCATGCATAAAATGGATATCAAATTGATGATTAAGCATGGTAGAATAAGGTTTTAGCATTGGATTGTTAAAATTCCAAAGGAATTTCAACATGGTGATTTCGGCCGTGGTAAGAAGGGCATTTTCCATGGGTGGTTTTGATGATTTTAGGGTATATTTAGACTGTAGAAATTACAAGGAGTCTGTCAGAATGCTCAAATTTAAAATCCGACTTCAAACGAAGAAGTTATGTTATACTACTAGTAGAAATTATATTGGGAAAATATTTGCAATGTTCAATCTGGCTGCACTTAGACATGAATAATGGCTTAAAAATAAGTATTTAATAAGTTAATATTTTTGGTGAAATTATTTGCATCCCGAGAGTAACGATTTACGAGTGGTGTGCTCGAAAGAGTCAGATACGTCAGATAGGTAAGGGATGTGTATGTGGTTTGTAAGGATATCCTAAATGCATGATTTCAATGCATTAAATTTTATAAGAATATTTGTGAAATTAAATGCTTTGGAAACTATGGAATTGTGGTTGTTTATGGGTTTTGGAACTGTGTTGAAATTGCAAGAAGGCTAGGGTATTAGCAACCATTATGCTATTGAAATTTCTTAGAAAATTTCAAAAAAAAGCCAGGAAATATTTTAGTGCATATTTGAAGAAAATTCCTAGCCTTGAAATGATATATTTAATATCTTTCATAAAGCATGAATATACCGAAAAATATTATTTAAATATTCATGTTATCGAATCTAATGAAAGCGAGGTTACTGAAAATTTCTCCTACATGTTTTATAGCATATGAAGTGCTTTATAAAGTGACAAGTTGAAAAGTGAATATTTTATAAATTATTTTTGATAAATATTAACTATATAATTCAATAAAACCTTTATGGACTGACTAATGATTTTATCTATTTATTTGATTTTCCTAAAGGTAAAATGATGATGAGAATATTGTTTTGAGACTAATAGGCCCTTTTATCATGCTCATATGTGATATGTGACATGTGATATGTATTCAGTCTCGATTGACACCTGATTAGTGTACAACATGGGACAATTATAAACTATGGCCATAGATCTGATTTGTTGATTATTCTACCCTACGGGGATTGTAGCATGATATGTCTTAGGTGATGCCTTAGTCTCCAACATTTTATGATACGAAAATGATGAGTTAAATGATAGATGATTATTTATATGTTTTAAATGAGATGAATGATGATTTCTAAATAGTTTACTGTACTAAATAGAGTACAATATTGTTTTATGAAATTTCAGGGATATATGTTATATGTGTTCAAACGGGAAGGATGATTTATAATCTAATATTCTTTTTATTATTTAAATTTGAATATTAGATTATTTAATTAAATATATTATATGATGAAAGTATTGATTTTGAAATGAATATGAAATATTATGAAAAAGTGGTTTATTTCAAAAATCAACACTTACTCCCTATAGTCGCTTCTAGGTTCCAAGACAAGACATGTATTTCAAAATACCTTTCTTACTCCATCTAAATCCATAGCTGACTATAATATCCTTCCTATTTCGGTCCCTAGAGTACCTATGGGAAAAATAAGGATTTTTGGCATTTAGATTTGGTGATATTAAGTATTGCATACAATTCCTTTACTGAGGCGTGGTTTGCTCACTTCTTTATTTTTAACATTAACATAGCATCTCAGTGACTGCGTGATATATCATCCGAGGATTTTGGCTACGCATTTGAGTATCTCGAGGCAACTAGCTTATATCCTGGAGGTATAATCATTTATTTTATATTTTTAGACTTATTTTATAGTACTATTGTATTGTATTATAAACAAGGGATGTAAATGATAATCAAATTACCATATATAAATATCTTTATTAAATTGTGGACTACAGTTTAAAATGTTTACTGTATAAAGAAATGGAAAATAAAGGCATTGCAGACAGCCCAACCCTTGTGATATGTGTGAAAAGGTGTTAAATACTGCAGATACAAGATGTGATATTTTGGGTTACCCGAGACTGCATTGTGTCGATCCCGAAGGTATATATATTTTTCTTTTATATATTCATATTTATTGTATAGTACTACTTAAAATGTAAAGTAGGAACAGGGGATATAAAGTGTATGGAATAATGTAAATTTTCACATTTCGATTTTATAAATTAATTAAAGTTTACTGCTTATCACTGTTACTGTTCAAGTGTTAAAGGTATCGCAGACAACCCAATCGTAATTTATGTGTAAAATGTGTGATATACTGTACATTTAGACTGTTATAGTTTTATTGGTATCAGAGCAAAGTTAGTCTGATATCTGACGGTGCCTTTATAATAAAAGTGAAGGGATAAGCATCCCATGTAGTACTGTATAATCTGGATGTATAATTGAATAACTAATCATAAGTAAAATAAATTGTATCTGTGGTGCAGATATGAGTGCAACAAGGGTAACATGATCGTTTAAGGGCAGAGGTAGAGGTAGGACAGAGTAGACTCTGGAGCCCCATACTCCCGAGCCAGATCGGAGCCCACCCCAGGACCTGCTCACCCGTCATAGCCGGAGAGTCATAATACACGGATGACGAGGATGGAGAGGTTGTTGGCTGATTTTATAGCCATGTATCATGTCGACCGGGCTGCGGATAGGGTAGAGAGAGTGAGTAGCTCTTGCAGCTCCAAAAGTAGTGCTACCCTCACCTCAGCCGGCACCAGTAGTACTCGAGCCATAGCCTGTTCCACCACCGGCACCTCAGCCACACGCAGTGCCACCACTGTTACCAGCTCAACCACCTAGAGATGTGGAGTCTTACTGTGATGTGAATTTAGTGCGGTCGTTCCAGAAACTGGATCCCCCGAAGTTTAAGGGTACTAGGGATCCTTTGGTGGCAGAATAGTGGATGAATACAGTTGAAAAGCTATTCAGATATATAAGGTGCTCGGAGACCAAGAAAGTAGGTCTAGCGGTGTTCCAATTGATGGATGACCCGGAGCATTGGTGGAAGGCGACTTAGATAGTTTTGTTGGCCCAGCATCAAGGGGTGACTTGGGATATATTTGTGGAGGCTTTCCGATAACAGTACATCCTCGATACAGCCCAGAAGAAGTTACAACAGGAGTTTTTGGAGTTAGTTCAGGGGAGTATGTCAGTAGATGAGTGTGAGGCGAGATTCACCACCCTAAGCCAATTTGATCTATAGACTCGAGTAGATGAGAGGCTTAAGATTGATAGGTTCAAGGATGGGTTGAGACCATCCATCAGATTGAAGCCGGACCCGTTTGATATCCATACTTATGATGAGGTAGTGCCACATGCATAGTTATGTGAACGGGATTTTGAACAGCTTCATACAGATACCAGTCTTAAGGGTATGGCGAAAGGGAAGGGAAAGGTTAAGAGAGCTTCAGAGGACAGACCTGGTAGGGAGCAGCCTAAGAAGGCTAGGTCATCGGGTATTCAGATTTGGAGAGGCGATTTACTCGATTAGCTACTTTAGCCCCTATTACTAGCCCCACCTCTACACAGAGGAGTACAGCGACTAGATGTGTACACTATAGTAGGTCGCATGGTCCACGACCCTACTACTTGTTGATGAGGGCATGTTTTAGATGTGGAAAGACAGGGCATATGGTGAGGGATTACCCGAT
The DNA here is from genome assembly GCA_032173925.1 of Heritiera fomes. Taxonomy (NCBI): domain Eukaryota; kingdom Viridiplantae; phylum Streptophyta; class Magnoliopsida; order Malvales; family Malvaceae; genus Heritiera; species Heritiera fomes. The sequence continues at coordinate 6,873,591 of JAPDPM010000019.1, forward strand.
GCTCAGAGAGTCAACTGCTTCTATTGTTCCCTTATCAGCTCCACCGGCACCATTACCGGCAGCAGCAGTTTCAAGTGAATTAGAGAAAGCTACACCCTCAGAACTGAGGTGTGCGATAGCAATAGAAAAGGAAAAGAGGGCTATGATGTAGGGACGGGTGTATGCCTTGGATCAGGAGACTGCTGATGTGATTAAAGGAAAAATCTATATCTTTGATATTCCGGTGCTTGTGTTGTTTGATCCTGGTTATACCCATTCATTTGTGTCCCTTACATGTGATAACAGAACCCCTGGAGAACCGGAGCCACTAGGGTATACACTACAAGTAAATACCCCATTTAAAGAATCTCAGATTACGGATGTTGTATATAGAAATTGTAAAGTGACTGTAGAAGAGAAGGAAATGACAGCTGACCAGATTTTGTTAAATATGTATGATTTTGATGTAATCTTAGGAATGAATTGGTTAGCTGCAAATCATGTTAGCTTAGACTGTTATACTAAGTTTATTACTTTCTCTCGACCTGAAAATATATTGTAAAACAACTTGTAAATTAATAAAAATGATGCAGTGATGTGTTTATTTGAAATGATATGTTTACTGAATTGTGGGATTTTGTGTGGATGTGTTTGAAGGTTTTATTGCTTATGTGGATGATGTAGAAAAGAAATGTCCAGAGTTGCATGAGATTCCTGTGGTCAGGGATTTTTCGGACGTATTTTTAGATGAGTTACCAGGGTTACCATTGGATCGGGAAATAGAGTTTACTATCTATTTGGTACCCGGTACGAAGCCAATTTCTAGGCCCCCTTATCTGATGGCATTAACGGAGTTAGAGGAGCTTAAGAAGAAACTTTAGAAGTTATTGGATAAGAGATTCATACATCATAGTGTGTCTTCATAGGGTGGTCTAGTGTTATTTGTTTGGAAGAAGGATGGTAGCCTACGGTTGTGTATCGACTATAGGATGTTGAACAGGTTACCATTAAGAACAAATATCCCTACCCAAGATTGATGATTTATTTGATAAGCTAAGGGGTGCACAAGTGTTCTCCAAGATAGATCTTCGATTAGGCTATCATCAGCTAAAGATTCGGGAGTCGGATGTTCCTAAGATAGCATTCCAGACTCAATACGGGTACTATGAGTTTCTAGTGATGCCTTTCGAGTTAATGAATGCCCCTGTAGCGTTTATGAGTTTGATGAATGAGGTATTTAAGCTTTATATGGATAAATTAGTGATTGTGTTTATTGATGACATATTGGTGTATTCTAAGTCTCCGGAAGAGCACGAGTAGCACTTGTTTATAGTTCTGCAGACCTTCAAAGACAGAAGGTTGTATGCAAAGTTCAGTAAGTGTGAATTCTGGCTAGATCATATTATATTTCTGGGACATGTTGTGTCTAAGGACAGGGTGTTTGTAGATCTGTCCAAGATAGAGGCCATCGTACAGTGGCAGAGCCCTAAGACAATTACTGAGATACGGAGTTTTCTGGGTTTAGCCAGATACTATTGTTGGTTTACAGAGGGGTTTTCCATATTAGCTGCTCCACTGACATGACTCACACATAAGGACGTAAAGTTCGAGTGGACAAATGTGTGTGAGCGTAGTTTTCAGGAGTTGAAGTAGAAACTGACTACTGCTCCCATTCTTGCCCTTCCCAACAAACTGGTGGATTCACAGTGTATACAGATGCTTTCGCAATGGGATTAGGATGTGTACTCATGTAGAATGGTCTGGTTATTGCCTATGGTTCTCGACAGTTGAAGGATCATGAGAGGAACTACTCGACACATGGTTTAGAGTTAGCCACAGTGGTGTTTGCACTGAAGATTTAGAGGCATTATCTATATGGAGAACAATTTCAGGTATATACAGACCATAAGAGTCTGAAATATTTATTCTCGCAGCGAGAGTTCAATATGAGACAGTGACGATGGATGGAGCTGTTAAAGAATTATGACTGCGAGATTTTGTATCACCCGGGGAAAGTGAATGTAGTGGGAGATGCACTGAGCCTCAAGCATATGGGTATGGTATCATACATGATGGTCAAGGAGCAAAAGATCTTTTAGAGAAGTTTTCGAGCCTCGGTTTAAATGTGATTTCTTCTGACATATATGGGTTTATGGTTAGTTTCGGAATAAAGCTGGATTTGATGGATAGAATCAAGGATGCTCAGAAGAAGGATGCTTATTGTATCGAGGTTGCCAGTTAGGTACAGATGGGAGTACAGTCAGACTTTGAGATTGGCACTGATGGTGTAACAATCTGAGTATACAATAAAACATTTATTTTTACACATATTTTATGATTGGGCCATCTGCAATGCCTTAATCACTTAAATAGTAACAGTGATAACAGTAACTTTAATTTATTCACAAGACCGGAATATAATATTTCATAATATTCTTTAACGATTTACATCCCTTATATCTATTTTATAATTTAAGTAGTACTATACAATTAATCTAAATATATCAAAGAAAATAAAATACCTCCAAGATTGGCAATAGGCAGACTTAGGTAACCGAAATCACAGCTGATAATCTCGGGATGGTATGTCTCTTATCAAAATATAGTATCCTGTGGAGTGGAAAGTAAAAAGGTGAGCGAAACGTGCTCAGTAAAGGAGTCGTATGCAAGATTGATATAACAAAACTATATGCTGGAAAATATTCATTCTCCTAACGGTTCATTAGGCACCGTAAACGGATGGATACTATAGTCAACCGGGAAATCCAGATAGAGCATGGAAGGTATTTTGAAATACTTGTCTTATCTCGGAAACCCAGAGCTACTATAGGGAGTATTTCATAAATTGTTGATATAAAACAATTTAATAACATTTTTCCATAAATCATAAATGGTAAATAATCCATTTAATTTAATCACTTCAGTAACACTTACAAATCACGTGACAGTATGTGATAACCGTAAATTTTTCCATTTATTGGAAATTAAAAATATTGAAAATAAGTATTGGAGGAATTTAAATTGCATTAATGGAAATCCAAAATTTATAAAATAAAAATGCGTATATTATATATTTATATAATTAAATTATATAAATATATTTACACATGTTTTTATATAAATACATATGTATGTATATGAATATTAGTATATATTATAAAATGAAATATATACTATTTTGTCTTAAATAAAGACATGTGTATATTATAAAATGTATTTATATAATTATAAATATATATGTACAGATATATATATATATATATATGAAATATATATTATAATTTTAAATAAAAGTATATGAATATATAAGAAAAGTAAATGTGGTTTTATATAAAAGTTTATATGTATAAATATTTTTTTATAGCATTTATATAATTTGTATACACATATGTTATTTAACTTTAAGTATATAAATATACATATATATATATACTAGATATACATTTTTTGTAATACTTAATATACATATATGTATATGTATGTATCTCTTTAAATATATATAGTACAATACTATATAAATAAGCAAATATTATTATATTATTTAAATTGTATAACATAAATATAAAGTAGATATATTGTTATATTATATCTATATAAATATTTATACTATGTATGAATTAATATATGTGTAGTATATAATATATAGTATATGTATAAAGTATAAAATATATTGTATAGTATATAGTAGGTGATAGACTAAAAATGGAAAGGGGAATAAACCAAAAAGGAAACCAAACAGAAAAATAAAAGAGGAGAAAAACGGGGAGGACCCGAACCTCCCCAGCCACAGAAAGCCGACGGCGGCGAAGCCGCCACCACCGGCGAGGGAGGAAGGAGAAGGAGACGCCACCGGCCAGAGAGAGGGAAGACGCTGCCGGTGGCGTGAAGAGAGAAACAGATTCGATAGAAACAGAAGCAAACGCCGGAAAAGAAGAGGAAATGGCCGACAGCGATGCCGGCCAAATCGGTGGCCGCCACTGCCATCGAAGCTTCACCGGAGGGAGAGGAAGCTGATGGAGGCCACCGGAGGCGCAATGGACGGTAGAGGAACGCCGGCGAAGAGGAAGAAGAACCGAGACAAAACCGCCTCGATCCACCGCCGTGCCGCCGATCCAGGGCAAACGGAGGGCACCGGCAAGTTCGTCCTGCAGCCGGCCGGCTGAGGGACGCCTGAACCGCCGGAGAACCGGTGGCCGGCGAGGAACCGGCTAGGAAGGGCTCTGGACCGGTCTGAACCGGTCTGACCGGGAAAGGAAGAAGAAAAAAGAAAAGAAAAGAAAGAAAGAAAAGAAAAAGAGGAAAAAGGAAGAAAAAGAGGAAAAAAGGAGAATTTCGAGAATTCGAAAAATTCCCGGAAATTCGACAACCCGGGATTTTACAAATTCGCAATCGGGATAAGGAATCGGGAGAAATGGAGTGCAGGCGCGATCGATAAGCGGAATTCGCCGACCCGGAAAAAGGTAAGGGATGCATGTGCAGCACTGTAAGGATACTCAGTCTGCATAATTTAATTGAAATATTTTATGCAATTATTTTATGAAAATTATTATGATGCATGATTTGCTGAAAATAATTTGGGAAGAAGTACTGGCTGAAAGATTTTAAACTGTATTTTCCGTGCAGGAGGTTAGTAAATCGACAGCCGTTATGCTGCCGAAAATTTTAGAAAAACTTTATAAAATCATATTAAATGATTTATTTCCGAATTTCGATAGTAAATCACGAGACATGAGGAAATTTCTAAATTTCATAAAATATGAATATAATGAGATGGAACTTTAGAATATTCATGTATTCGAGAATGGTGATAATGAAATCACCGAAAATTCTCAGAATAGATAAATTACACGAATTACGAGACGAAAGATGAAGTGAAATATAGTGAATATTTTTATGAATATTTTTATCAGTATTCACTAAAGGATTATAACCCTTATGGTTTTAAATCATGGAATTATATAATTATATAAATTCCATAAAGGTGTATTTTATGATGAAAAATACGGTTTTGATACTGGTTGGTATTCTTATCATGCTGATGCATGATATGTGACATGTTTAGTCCCGGTCGACACCTGATCCGTGATCCACCGAGGACAATATAGATTATGGTCATAGATTTGACCGATTTAGTCCTTTACCCTCCGGGGTTTATAGTACTACAAGATTAACGTCTATCTTAGAATCCATAAATGATAGGTGACATGTTAAAAAGGGAAATATTTTACATGACATGGAATATGTCAAACGGAAAAGGCCAGATCGAGCAGAGACTCGATGATTGAACCGTGGGAGCCACCTCTAGAGTCCTTCGGGAACTAAGTGCTACACGTGTTCTGATGTTTCAGTACAGGCCAAACCGAGCAGAGACTTGATGATTGAACCGTGGGAGCCACCTCTAGAGTCCTTCGGGAACTAAGTGCTACACGTGTTCTGATGTTTCAGTACAGGCCATACCGAGCAGAGACTCGATGATTGAACCGTGGGAGCCACCTCTAGAGTCCTTCGGGAACTAAGTGCTACACGTGTTCTAATGTTTAGTACAGGCCATACCGAGCAGAGACTCGATGATTGAACCGTGGGAGCCACCTCTAGAGTCCTTCGGGAACTAAGTGCTACACGTGTTCTGATGTTTCAGTATAGGCCATACCAAGCAGAGACTCGATGATTGAACCGTGGGAGCCACCTCTAGAGTCCTTCGGGAACTAAGTGTTACACGTGTTCTGATGTTTCAGTACAGGCCAGACCGAGTAGAAACTCGATGATTGAACCGTGGGAGCCACCTCTAGAGTCCTTCGGGAACTAAGTGCTACACGTGTTCCGATGTTAGTATGAGAAATCGTAGGATATTGTGACGATAAGTAAGTGATTGTGATTCGTGAATTCGACAAATGTCAAAGGATGAAATAGATCTTGTGCATATGACATATGATGTGTGTGATATATCGGATGAGTAAGGCACTGGGGTGGTAAATCCCTGGTTAACAGAGATTCAGGCACTCCCGGTCCTTACAATAAGTTCGTTTCTTTCACACTTAATCATACTAATAAAAAGAATGATGCTTGGTGAACTTAAGGAAGGAATGAAAGCAAGAATATGTTTAAGACGTCTGGGTACATACGAAATGAGTTTTAAAGAAAAGAAAATGATGATGATTTAGCTAATATTCTTTTCAAAGAATATATAAATATTAGTTATTTTATTTAAATCCTTTATTTCGTGAAAGCATCATTTTAAAAAGAATATGAAAAGATTTTGGGATAAAAGGAAAAAAAAAGGGGATTTATTAATTCAAAATGAAATGAAAAATCTCTCTCTACAGTTGCTTCTAGGTTCCGGAACAAGTATGGTATTCTAAAATACCTACCTTACTCTAATCGGATCCCTAGCCGACTGTAGTATCCTTCCTACATGCGAGCCTAGAGCCCATAGGAAAAAAAAAGAAAAAGATTTTCAGCATATAGGAAGCTGAGCATCAACTGAGGCATATAATTCTCTTACTGAGCCGTGGTTTTGCTCACCCCTTAATTTTCAACATTTCAGGTTTTGATGAATGTGAGTTCAGTGGATTGTGGATCCTGGCTGTACACGAAGGACAATGTGTCAGACCGACTGCTTATTTGAGGTATGATCATTTATTCTCTGTATTTAGACATGTCAACAGTACTACTTATCTGATAAATTACGATAGGGGATGTGTATAATATAAACAATACATTGTAAAATTGTTTAACAGTCAGTACAAGGGAAGTATCACAGACAGCCCAACCGGTTAAGATGTGTATAAGAAGATGAAAAATGTGGTCACGGGTCGTGACACAGTAACAGTAATAAAACAGTACAATAATTCAATTGAATTTAAATAGTGGAATAGTATACTAGTCGGTTCAGTAATAGTATGATAAAACACTTTAGTAAACAGTGAATAAACCGTTTAGTGCAGTTAACAGTATATTTCGATACAGTTTAGTAAACAATAATCAGTAAATCACAGTTCAGTAATCATTTAACAATAGGTTAAGACTAGACAACACCCTAAATAATCATGCTATAATTATCCTTGTATGGAAATAGTAACACTATGTAGTAAGATCTATGACCATAATGTATAAGGCATCCGCAGAGTACACTTGCCAGGTGACCTTGGGACCGCTGATGACTTGGCAGGTCAATCAGCCACAGTGACAGTAAAGTAAGAGTAAACATGAAGTTGGCGCCTAAAGTCTCAAAAATCATTTTATTTCAATATAAATACGTTTAAGAAATTTAAATAGAGATTATCATTAAATTTAATAAAAATTCAAAAAATGTATTAAATTAATATTTAACAACACAGTGAAAACAATTGATAAAATATTCATTTTTTAGTGAGAAAATTTATAAATGTTCATTTTCAATTTAAAAGGATTTAAAGAACATTTTTCTATTCCCACTTTAGTAAAATTTAATAACATGAATATTTAATTAATATTTTTCAATAAAATTCCAACTTATGGAAAATTTATGGAAATAATTTCTAAAATCCATAATTCACTCAATTCATGCATCTAAAATATTTCATGCTATTTTAGAATATTTTTGATAATTTTTCGACAGCATAACAACTGCAATTCCCTAACTCCCTGCACTTAAAATACAGTATAGAAAACCAGTCTGTCACATCCCAATACATCGCTTTATTTTGGAAGTAGAAATTAGGGCCAATTTTTTTTTGATTGAATCCTTGGCTATACCGTTTGAGTGTGTATAGTATAGGCATCAACTCAAGCTTGCTTTAATAAATAATTATAATTTGGATTCATCAAGTCATAGATTTCTAAAAAAAATCGAGAATATAACAATTTATTACTAACCTAATCCTCCTGCACGATAAACACAACAAATATGCAACTCCAACCACAATATATTCACCAAAAGGCATATCGTAGCTGATGAAACCATAACATCATCATACATCCCACATGCTCGACCTATATACAACTACTACACTGTGCATGACTGCATAATCTCTATCTCTCTCTCTCTCTCTATATATATATATATATATATATATACATATATGTACAAATAAAATATAATGCCGCTATCGATACCTCAAGCTCGCTACTAAGCGTCTCGTAGTATCGACCCAACTATAGTCCACTAGGACTATCACGAGCTAATCTGTGAGGAAAGGAAGGGGGTGAGCTTGGGAGGCTCAATAAGGGAAAATATAAGCAGTAAAAATCAAAACTAAGTTAATTATACCTTTATAAAACCTTACATGTCAAAAATCACAATAAGAACACTATGCAGTTCTTTAAAAGTTCTTTAAAAGTCATATGTTATAAATGGTATTGTAAATCATTGGACATGCAATCAGTTAATCATGGTCCACAATCATAACATATAAAGTCCGCTATGGAATCATCAGAAATAACATAGCCGTATATGCACTTATAAATCATATAAATCATAAATTTCAAAAACATACTAAAACATCGTTTTCAGGAAACAAGTCTGGCATATAGGTAAAAGTGTGAGGTTACACCAATTTATCTCATGCCTAGAGCTCATATCATCATCACCGGATCACTGCAGCGCTATCAGTGAACCTACTTGTTCCTTTCTAGGAACCTACTTATGTGCACACAAGTTCTCCAGGTCATTCATCAAATGGTACCTGACAATGTATACCACTCCTCTCGCGGTAGGACCAAACCATATATGGATCCTCTTACGGCAGGACAAAACCTAATACTTGCTCTAGGAATTTAAAGGTGTTATTCTCACAAAATCACCGTGAAGGGATCCAATCCCAACACTACTCGGACCACGATTGAAAATCAGTGTGCTGGAAACATATCGTTTATCTCAAAACCTCGTTACCCCTCTCTTAGCCGTTAAATTCATATAAAAGTTTATATAAAACATCACGTTCGTCTAAGTATGGGAAAAACATGCTAAATTTAATTTTTTATTATTATTTTTAAGTACAATGCATTATTAGTTTATAAATCAAAACTTTACAGGCATGCGAGCATCTCAATTAAACACCGGGGTAACATTTTAAAAGTTCATCATGTCCTTTTAAATAAATCATGACGTAAATCAATCAAGCACACTTTGCATAAAAATCAAGGTATCATAGCATGATCAAAACAGGAACTTATAAAATATTTCAAATCATGCAATTTCCACTTATACTTCCACTTACCCTTATATATGTCAATTGTACTACTGTGCCCACGTTTTCTAATTCCGTGCGAATTGCTACGCTGCTTGACAATTAGCTACAAATAAGAATTATACAATGTATTAGTTCCTTGAATTTGTGTTAGTCATTCTAGCTCATTTTTTGTCGAGCAACAGAAGTTATCGTTTGACCCTACTGTTCACATATAATTCTGACCTTTTAACATTATTTTGGCCTTATTCAAAAAGTTTGGAGTCTGATTGTCGAACTGTAAATTTTTGTATGAAACCTAGCTTAAATCCCTATTTGGAAGTGTATGGCTTATAATTTAACTCTTCCTAGATCCACACCAGCAATTTTCCAAAGTTTCACTATGTTCAGCAGTTTTCTGACACAGTATAACACTGACCAATTTACACAAATTATCTCATATCTATTTTGTCCGGGGTCTTAATTTGTATAAATAATTAATTAGGTTGGGTGACATTTGTATTTTAATTTAACAATTTAGAATAAGGCTAGAAGTAAATTAGAATTTTTAGATTTAGAATTAACATTAATTAGGAAATTAAAATTAAAATAGGATTTAGGAATAAGAAAAGAAACGAGAGAGAAAAGATAAAAATAAATAAAAATAAAATTAATTTTAGGATTAGATAATTAGGATAATTAGATTTTTTAGGATAATTATATGGATTAATATTAAATTTGGTAGAGTTAGATTAGGATTAATATAAGAATTAAATAAATAAAATATTAAAAATAAGAGATAATTATTAGAATAAGTATAGTTGTATTAGAACTCTAACAAATTTGTGGCTATAAAGAGAGATTAAGGACATACAATCAAAAGGAGGAAGCAGCTACAATTCGGTATCCTTGCATTGCAATACCAACCAGCATCGTCATCTTCACTTGCTACATCGACGACCACCATTATTATCTGCTCCATCGCTCTATATAGCTGCATCATCATCACCCTAACCTCTAGTGCGGCTCGTTGCTGACGCTACCTCTGTCGCATCCGCATAGCTCCATCGCGTCCCTGTTCTACATCTCGCATTATCATCGCATCATTCCTGCCCGGTCCTGCACTGCTCATCGTTACCAACCCCTTCTACTATCGCATCTGCTTCGCTCTGCTGCTATTGCTTCTTATTGTGGTTTGGACTCGCTTTTCACTTGTTCATCACCATTGCTCGTATTTGATGCATGCCATTTAGCCCATCATTTGCAGCCATAATTAATTGTTGCGGCTACAACAGAGGAGAAGTCCAACTTCCTCAGGTTCTTTTAATGTTTAACTAATTGATATTTTGTAAGATTAATTTAACATGTCTGTAACATGGTTAGATGATTAATTCATAAATGTTTGCATGATAATTTAATTTGATTAACTGTACATTGCATGACATAATAATTTAAGTCATATGAAATAATTTAATTAGATAAATTTAATTTGATTTTATATGAAACAATTGCATGATAATATTTAACTTAATAATTTGCATGGTAATATTTAATTTGATAATTTAACTGTATGATGTGTTTTGTATGGATAATTTGATATGATTTATTGACTTGCATGATTTATACAATTGCTATAGTACAATTAGGATTAGTGTTTAGGTTCTTAGAATAAAAATTAGTAATTTAATTTGTAAACATAATTCTAATTAGAATGGAATAAATGAAAGGATAAATAAAATTGAGTTAAATAAAATATGAATAAAGATAAGATAGAATAAAATTAAATAAAATACTAAAGATGAATATGGATTATGCCGAGGATGAAACTCCAAGAAAGTCAATTGGTACTCCTTGGAATTTCTAGGTGAGAGGATTCTTCTTGGGTTGAGCTAGATTGATGGAATACTTAAGGAGAATTCTCAAGAAAGCATAATTCATGTTCATTTGAAAAATATAATAATAATGAAATAAAATAAAATAATAAATCGAGAATAAAGAATATAAAATAATACTATAATAAGGTAATGGGATAATAATAAAGGAAGTGAGTATGACATATGCCGATGATGAAATTCTAAGAAAGTCAATTGGTACTCCTTGAAATTTCTAGGTGAGAGGATTCTTCTTGGGTTGAGCCAGATTGATGGGATACTTAAGAAGAATTGTCAATAACCCATATGTCATATTTATTTTCAAGATATAAAATAATAGAATTAGAAAAAAGAAAATAAAATAAGAAATAAAAGATAGGAATTTTAAGAATAAGATTAGAAAATATTTAAAGACAAGAATTCCATAATATACTCAATCAATCCGACGATGGAGTTCAAGAAAGTCGATTGGTACTCCTTGAACATCTTGAGGTGAGGGGAGTTTCTAAGATTTGAGCCAGATTGATGAAATAGTCTTAGAAACTTTCCCAATATTTAATTATCTAAACTAATGCAAACATAAAGGCAAATTTAGACTAAACTTAGAACTAAGTTGTACCATTTCAGAATGGGCATCGTGGGGGTGCTAATCCTTCCCCACACGTAACCGTACTCCCGAACCCTAGATTCTTCGAACGTAGACCATGCCTTATCGTTAGATAAGAGTAGGTGACCAATCACACCTTAGATTTGAATGGTTGGTGGCGACTCCTTGAATTTTAAAGTCTAGCGATTAAGTTCACGGACCTAGACGTTATGACAGCTTGACGACTCCACTGGGGAATTTAGAGAGTCAGGCCAAAGATTAGTTTGAAGATTAGTCTAAGTTTGCCTAGAAGTATTTGGAAAATGTATAATAAAATGTTAATTCATTCCTTCAACACACACAACACTTGCATTTGGATAAGCCCTCAACCCGGGCTCTTCCTTTTTTAGGATGGAGTAAAGTAACTACGCTTTCGTGAGGTGAAAACCTCCACATAGGCTAGCGAAATACTCTCACTCAGATGGAACCTTTCCGTTTGTAACCTATAATGGGTTACTAGTCCTGTGTGGATGATAGTGAGGAACAATTTGGGAACCTTTAGACCTTGAATTATCCAAACCCAGCATGTAATGAAACATAAGGCTTAGCCTTAGGGTGGAACCATATTAGATTGGAGTGTAAACTCAAACCTAAGATAGGACACCTGAAGGAATAAGTTTTACTTCCTCTTTTGTACATTGTTTTTACAAAAAAAATCAAAAAATATAGTTTTTCTTTTTTCCATTCTTCAAAAGAAAAAAGTAAAAAACAAAAAAAGAAAAAGAAAAAAAAATGAATTTGTCTGTATCATTAAGTCATGTATAGTTATGTTTGATTTTACATCACATAACATATCATTCATGTAAGTTTTCACCTGTCTTATAATGAATGAACAAACTTTTAAGTGTTAGGAGAGATTGCTAGACCTAAGGGCATTCCATGTGCATTCATTTTTGTGCATAAACATATCACCACATGAAATAATTTCAACTTAATTGTGGCACTCAAGGTATCAAAATTGCATCCACCAGACGGTCCACCCTTCGTAAATATCATACAAGGTATCAAGCACGCATAATGGAAGAGGATCAAAATAGTAGGATAGAAAAGTTGGAAAGGGATAATGCAGAGATGAAGGGGCAATTGAGCGAAATTACCCAGTTGTTAAAAGCCCTGATTAAAGGAAATGAGAAGATGGGTAATCAAGATGAGTTTGTTCAAGAGGCTCAACAAAACATGCGAGACAACCCCATTTTTGTTCTTGAAGGAAGTACTGCTAAAGCTCCAACGCCTTTACAGATGCAAGTTCAAAACCCAGTGGAGGTGCCAAATTTAGATGATCCCATAGAATTAGAAAAGTTGAAGCATAAAGAAGAATATAGTGGTACTAAAGCTCAGCTGAGCTTGATAGAGGAAAGACTAAGTGCCGTGGAAGGCGTTGACTATTTTGGGCCCGTTGATGCTGAAAGGTTGTGTTTGGTACCTGGTGTCGTCCTTCCACCAAAATTCAAGGTGTCGGAATTTGAAAAGTTCAACGGAACATCGTGCCCAAGAGATCATCTCACCATGTACTGTAGGAAGATGGCGGCATATGCATGGGATGATAAGCTATTAATTCATGTTTTTCAAGACAGCTTGACTGGGTCAGCTGCTAAGTGGTATAACCAATTAGAAAGAAGCAAAGTTTCCTCTTGGTCTGAGTTGGCAAGAGCTTTTATAACCCAATACAAACATGTGTCTAATGTAGCTCCATACCGCTTATCCCTCCAAGGTATGGAAAAGAAGAAGGACGAGAGCTTCAAAGAATATGCCCAACGGTGGAGAGATGTGGTGTCGCAAGTTAAACCTCCTTTAACTGAAAAGGAAGTCACCATGTTCTTTTTGAATACTCTCAAGGCACCCTACTATGAACGTATGCTTAGCAGTGTAGCTAAGAACTTTGTAGACATGGTGTTAACTGGTGAAGCCATTGAGAATGCCATCAAAAGCTGTAAAATCGAAGCACCAGTGAATGATAGTAGGAAGGGTGGATTCTCGAAGAAGGAAGGAGATGCACAAGCTGTCTCAAATAATTCACGCCACCTTTATACCCCTTACCCACCTTCAGTGAATTACGCTTATTCCCCATCTTACCCACAAACTCATCCCCAAAACACATATCAAGCTGTTTTCCCTCAACAAACTCCTACAGCCTCAACAAACCCCACTTTCCCACTTAATGACCAAAGGAACACCCGACTTAGCCGAAATGTTACCATAGACCCTATACCCATGACATATGCTGAGCTATTCCCAAAGTTGGTGGAAGGTCATCTTATTGCCCATATTTATATAAAACCCTTGAAACCTCTTTACCCAAAGTGGTATGATCCTAATGCAAAGTGTGCTTATCATAATGACAATGTTGGACACTCTATTGAGAATAGTATGGGCTTGAAGAGGAAAGTCCAAGCACTTGTCAATGCTGGAATTTTGAGTTTTGGAACAAAGAATGATCCAAATGTGAATGATAATCCTCTACCAGATCACACAAAGGGTAGCAGTTGATGCTATGGAAGAAAGTGGATGATATTGATTGATTCACTGAATTTGAAGATAATGGTTGTTTCTTTGTGTCTAATTTCATTCATCTTAGAACATTTCTTAGGTAATATAGGAGTGCCTAAGCCCAAAGGCATTAAGAATTCTTTTATGTATTGGGCCAGCTTTCATTCATTTTCATTTCAATAAAGGATTAGTACAATTCATTTTTCTCAATTCCTCATTCCAATCTTGTTCTTTTATGTAAAACACCACTACCCATATTCTCTACTTTGTTACCAAGCTTAAAAGTATCAAATAATGAACATGATAATAATAATGGCAATGAGTGTAAAATTCAATTCTGAAAGAACCACTTTGTTTGGTTGGATGGATTTCCAGTTTGCCAAGATCGTTCATGCAAGAAGAGAATAGAAGATATTTGTCTAAAATCTTCACCTATAGAATGTTATGATTAAAGGTGAGTCTTTGCATGAAATTCTAATGAGTTTGTCTTTGTTTAATAGATGACCTTTAATGTGAGTACTTGTATTGAGATGAGAAATGACCTTCTTTCACTGCCTTTCAAGTGTGAGTAAAATTATCCATTAATTGCCCCTTTTGAGCCTATTATATTCTTTTTGATATAACCCACCAAGAATCACCCTCCACACTAGGGGGCAAAGAGAATAGAAGATGAAATATCAGTGGGCAAAGAAAAAAAAACTTTTGTGGAAAAAAAAGGGAACGAAAAAGAAAAAGAGAATGAAGAAGGAAAAAGGGTTTGAATCAAGAAAGTGAAAACCCTAGTCATATTTGAATAAAAAAGGAGAGAAAAAGCAAATTAGAATGGGGCAAAAGTCAAATGCCTAATTGATTCATGAAAAATGATTCTTGGTTTGATGAACCTTGAAACACTTATTTTGGACCTATATTATCCTTTCTTTCATGAACCCTCACCTGAGCCTACATTATGTGACTTAAAAGTCCATTTTGATCAAATATGAGTACTCCTATTGAAGAATCATGTGTTGAATAAAGGCATACTTACACTATGAGATGATAATCCTTTGGATGGAATTAAGAGAAGTAGATTAAGATAAGGAAAAAGATTTCTCTAGTTGGAAGAAGTGGGATTTCGAAGACTCTCTTGGATCCATGTGAGCATTAAATTGGGTGAAGAAATATCTGATGTTGGGGCATGAATCAAAATGGAGAACAAATAAGAGAAGTTTCATCAAGGACAATGAAGTTGAAAATGAAGAGAAATAAATTAAAAAAAAGAAAGAAAAGAAAATGAAAAAGAAGAAAAAAAGAGAAGAAAAGAAAAAAAAGAGAAAAAATGAAAGGAGGATTCAGATCGAAAACCCAAAAAGGGCGGTTAGGATCAATAGAGTGCGTCTAAGTTGAAAACCTGAAAAGGCAGCTTAGATACCAGAAAAACTGGATGTTAATGATACAGGGGCAAGAGGATATTTTAATGAACTCAACATGATCAGATAAGGTGGACCTTTGAAGGGAATTTTGTATTCATTGATCAGAATTGTTTGAATTGTTATTATTTGGATACTATTACCTAATCCTAAAAATTCTCACTTTTCATTCAAGCCTACTTTCCTTTTAAGCCTGGCAATTTCTTGTTAAATCTTTTCAAATGTTGAATGATACCACTCTTTTCATTTCACCTATCATTTCTTTGTTATATCCTAACATTGAGGGATTGAGAAATTGTACTGCACTGATTTTGAAATTGAAATGATAATGAATGTTTGCTTGGCAAAATATGTGAGACTCTTATATTATTTAGGAAAATGAAAGGAAAGGAAACTTGTGAATGAATGAAAATTGGAAATTAAGAAAAAAACAATGAAAAAGAAAGAGTGAATGAAGGTGAAAGAAGAAGAGACAAGGGATAAGATAAGCTAAAGAGAGCACGAAGATAAGAGCTTCATTAGGAGAGAAAAAATGGAAGGAGGAAAATGAGGAAAGAAATAGGAAATATAAGGACAAGATGACAAATGAAAAGAGAAAAATGCATGAGATGGACTGATACAGAAAAACCTTGTTATTGCCACAGTTAAAGTTGAAATGCTTTTAAAAAAAAAACATTGCATGAATCGAATAGATTATGTGAATAATATTGCATGAATGGCATTACACAAATGACATTGCATAGATAGGATAGAATACGTGCGTAGTTGTATACATGATGCATTGCACGAGAAAAAGAAAAATTACAGACAAGGTTCCTTGAGTACAATCTATAAGACCTTCGGGCATGATTCCTCCAAATTTTTAGACAAGATTTTTAAAGTTTGACTGCCTGCCTGTTTAGGAGGAGCTTTTGGACAAGATTTAAAGTTTGACTGCCTGCTTGTTTAGGAGGAGCATTTTGGACAATATTTTAAAGTTTGACTGCCTGCCTGTTTAGGGGGAGCTTTTTAGACAAGATTTTTAAAGTTTAACTGCCTGCCTGTTTAGGAGGAGAATTTTGGATAAGATTTTAAAGTTTGACTGCCTGTATGTTTAGGAGGAACATTTTGGACAAGATTTTAAAGTTTGACTGTCTGCCTGTTTAGGGGGAGCTTTTTAGACAAGATTTTAAAGTTTGACTGCCTTTCTATTTAGAGGGAGCTTTTTGAAAAAATAAAAAAAATTAAAAAAAAGAGAAGTCAGACAAAATAGGTGTCTATGTCTTTGTGCAATTACTGTTTCACAGCAAATGCACAAAGAGGGGCAGCTGTAGACACCCTATTTTGTCTGAGGTCTTAATTTGCATAAATAATTAATTGGGTTGGGTGACATTTGCATTTTAATTTAACAATTTAGAATTAGGCTAGAAGTAAATTAGAATTTTTAGATTTAGAATTAACATTAATTAGGAAATTAAAATTAAAATAGGATTTAGGAATAAGAAAAGAAAAGAGAGAGAAAAGATAAAAAGAAATAAAAATAAAATTAATTTTAGGATTAGATAATTAGGATAATTAGAATTTTTAGGATAATTATATGGATTAATATTAAATTTGGTAGAGTTAGATTAGGATTAATATAAGAATTAAATAAATAAAATATTAAAAATAAGAGATAATTATTAGAATAAGTATAGTTGTATTAGAACTCTAACAAATTTGTGGCTATAAAGAGAGATTAAGGACATACAATCAAAAGGAGGAAGCAGCTACAATTCTGTATCCTTGCATTACAATACCAACCAGCATCGTCATCTTCGCTTGCTACATCGACGACCACCATTATCATCTGCTCCATCGCTCCATACAGCCGCGTCATCATCACCCTAACCTCCAGTGTGGCTCGTTGCTGACGCTACCTCTGTCGCATCCGCATAGCTCCACCTCATCCTTGTTCTACATCTCGCATTATCGTCGCATCATTCCTGCCTGGTCCTGCACTGCTCATCGTTACCAACCCCTTCTACTATCGCATCTGCTTCGTTCTGTTGCTATTGCTTCTTGTTGTGGTTTGGACCCGCTCCTCACTTGTTCATCACCATTGCTCGTATTTGATGCATGCCATTTAGCTGATCATTTGCAGCCATAATTAATTGTTGCGGCTACAACAGAGGAGAAGTCCAACTTCCTCAGGTTCTTTTAATGTTTAACTAATTGATATTTTGTAAGATTAGTTTAACAGGTCTATAACATGGTTAGATGATTAATTCATAAATGTTTGCATGATAATTTAATTTGGTTAACTATATATTGCATGACATAATAATTTAAATCATATGAAATAATTTAATTAGATAAATTTTATTTTATTTTATATGAAACAATTGCATGATAATATTTAACTTAATAATTTGCATGGTAATATTTAATTTGATAATTTAACTGTATGATGTGTTTTGCATGGATAATTTGATATGATTTAATGACTTGCATGATTTATACAATTGCTATAGTACAATTAGGATTAGTGTTTAGGTTCTTAGAATAAAAATTAGTAATTTAATTTGTAAACATAATTCAAATTAGAATGGAATAAATGAAAGGATAATTTGTACCATTTTAGAATGAGCGTCGTGGGAGTGCTAATCCTTTCCCACAAGTAACCGTACTCCCGAACCCTAGATTCTTTGAACGTAGACCATGCCTTATCCTTAGACAAGAGTAGGCGACCAATTACACCTTAGATTTGAATGGTTGGTGGCGACTCCTTGAATTTTAAAGTCTACCGGTTAGGTTCACGGACCTAAACGTTATGATAATTGGAATATCCAATTGATGCAAACTCAAAAACATAATAATCCTATCTCAATGGCCTTTCTAGAAATATAAGGCTTGCAACCTAACTCAATCTAGGCTATTTTCTACAATTTTTCAAACTCGAAGCTGAGATTCACGTTTTCTGGCAGAACACCATGTATTCATTTGTACATATCTCAAGTTAAGAAATCCAAATCAAGAAATTACAAAACCGACTTTCTCCTACCTAAAAAGGCCACTCCCATAATATGTCCAGAATTTTTCTCCCTGTATAACAATTAAACTGAATGTTTTAATTACAACCAAAAACAGAACATCAATTCCAGATTTGAACATCAAGTTGGAATTCAATTAATGCTTCATCCATACAACAACCATCTGATTCAATTTATCGTAATATCATTGTCATTGTGATAACCGCAAATTATTAATATTGGAAATTAATATTTAAGAAAATAGATAAGAGGAAATAAATAAATTAAAGTAAATAAATAAAAATTTATTTACGAGATGAGAATATAGTTGAAATTTCCGAAATTGATGAAGTGAAGAAGTAGAGAAAATTAATTTGGATAAAGTTGAAGAAATTTAATTTGGATAAATGGAAATCCAAATTAAATAAGAAATGAAAATAGGTGTAAATAAATTGGATATTAAGAAAATCCAAAAATTTAAGGAATAAAAATGCGAGTATTTATATATTTATATAATTTTATTATATAAATATATATTTAAATAAATTATATATGTTATATATAATTATATATATGAAATATATATATTATAGCTTATGATAAAAGTATATGAATATATGAGAAATATATATTATTTTTAAATTAAGTGTATAGATATTTATTTTAAACTATACACAAAATATATATTATATTAATAAACATATATATTAATTATTGATATAAAGAAAAATATATATATGTAATATAAAAAAAATAAATAAAAAAATAAAAAAAAACAGAATGTGAATTGGGTGTTCTTCTGTTTTAGCAAACAGAAGTGAAACAGAGGAAGGAGAAGCCGGCCGACGTCGGCTGACCAAAGGAAGAAGAAGAAGATGTCACCGGCGAGAGGAAGAAGAGGAGGAGGCAACCGGCGACGGGAAAGGATAGAAAGAAAAAGCGAAACGCAGTGAAACAAAAGGGAAAAACCGGCAAAATCGAGAGGAGAAAAGGAAAAGAGATACGGCGGTGTCGGCCGGCCCAGGCACTGTTACGCTCTAAGACTTATACCGCAAGTGCACGGATCGCGACAAATAATAAAGTGATGAATAAAGTATCGTTCCCACGAGAATTAGTTAGAATTGATATAGCTAAGTACTAAAATTAATCACCCTAGATTTATTCAAACAATATGTAATTTTTAAATCAAGTAACTATTAAAAATTAATAAATTCAAAACTTTAAATAAAATTTAAGGAAATTAAGAATTAAAACTTAATAATAAAAAAAATGAAAATGCATGAAGTTAAATTTTGCAAAATAAAAATTGAAATGCTTCTAAATAAAATAACACAGAATTTAAATCATAAAATAAAATAACCTAAAAAAATTCTAAAAATATGCAACTTAATTATAATCTACTACTAACTTAATTCAGCTTAAACTAATACTAAAATATTAATCTACTTAAGTAAAATAATAATCACTATTAACTAAAGTAAAAAAAAATGATAATAAAAAAAAACGTCCTTTACACTTGAAATAATAAAACCTGCAACTTGAATATCAAAACAAAATAGCATGAAGTTGCCATGTAATTCACGCCATCATTGCATCGCTCAAGCAAAACAATATTTTGCTTAATATTGCATTGCCAGCCACGTCCAAGCCTTCTGTCTAGGCATCATACCCAGTAGCGAACAGCTTCACGAGTCCAGCCAGCTGAAACTGCACCACGCACTTGCCGTCCGCCAGCTCCGGCTTCACGTGTCCAGCCATGCTAGCACCGATCAGCCGACAATGTTGAACCAAAATCCAAGCAACTTGCCCATCTTGTTGCAGCAATCAACAATCAAGAACTTCGAACAAAAAAAAAAAATTGCAGCAATGAACAGAAATGAAACCGAGCAGTCAAAACATAATGCAAGACCATAAAGAGCAATTAGACAGTAAAAATACTAAACTCACTGAACAAATAAAATCCTTATATTAAACTGAAATCCTTTTACGCAGAACCAAATTCATTAGCAATAAAAAAAAATGCAGAAACTTAAGTACTTAAAGACAAGAAAATCTAAAACAGAGAATGTGCAAAATCAAAAATTAAAGAAAAACACGAGAACCCTCTCTTTTAAACCTAAACTAAAACGGAAAACTACACATTAAAACTGTTACCAAACTAGAGGAAAACATGTAAAAAGAATATAATAAACGGTGGAGGAAGAGCTATTGTCCACAGCCCTTCTCCTTGCTCCTTGCTCCTTGTGGCTGCCTCCCGTTTGTATGAGTTAGGGTTGCTTCCATGGGCTTGCATCAAGAAAGGCCTCTTTTTGGGTTGGATTTGAAATGTTTTAGGGCTTATGGGTTTTGGCATTTAAGATGGGCTTAAATAATATTTGGGTTTTATGTGAGAATGAGATATATTTAAGTGGGTTATCGTTGGGTAATGGTTAAAAGGTTTTTTTTTTTTTAAGGGTTTAGAAAATTAGTTTAGGTAAGGTTTATGGTTTAAAACTAATTTAGGGATAAGGTGATGGGAAATGGGTTTAGGGTTCGGGTAAGTTTAAGGATTTAAGGATAAGGTTAAGTTGAGGGTTTAAACACCAAATCCAACCATTTTTCTTGACTTTTTCGTCATTTTCTTGATTTTCTCATTATTCTCGAATTTTCTACACATGAAGATAATTTAATTAAATTGGGAAGAAAATATATTAAAATTCCAAAATTTAAGCAAAATTGATGCAATAAAATACTCTAAAAAGTGAAAATTTTAGAGACTTATCAGGCATCGCCACCGCCACCGCCACCAGAACCTTGGTGGAGGTGAGGGGAAGGTGAAAGAGGCCACCGGTGAGGCCAACGACGGCAGAGGAAGGGAGAACGAAGGAGGAGACCTTGGTGGAGGTGAGGGGAAGGTGAAAGAGGCCACCGGTGAGGCCAACGACGGCAGAGGAAGGGAGAACGAAGGAGGAGGAGAAACCGAGACCCACACTGTCAGATCCGTCGCTGTGCCGCCAATCCAAGGCAAACGGAGGGCACCGACGAGTTCACCTTGACGTCGGCCAACTGAAGAGCGCCTGAACCGTTGGAGAATCGAACGCCGGCGAGGAACTGGCGAGGAAGGAGGCAGATCGGTCTGACCAGAAAAGAAGAGGAAAAAGAAAAAGAAAAAGGAAAAAGAAAAAGAAAAGAAAGAGAAAGAAAAGAAAAGAGAAAAAGGAAGAAAGAAAAGAGGAAAAGAAGAAAGAGAGAGAAAAAGGAGAATTTCGAGAATTCGAAAGATTCTCGGGAAGTTGGCAACTCGAAAGTTACGGAAATTCGATAAGAATTCCAGAAAATGATTTCGAGTAAAAATTTAATAAATTATTTATGAAAATTCTAAAATTTAGAATTTTAATTTCCAAAAATTATTCTTGGCGATCGAGATAAGGATCGGGAGAGATGGAGTACGGGCGCGACCGATAAGAGGAAGTCGCCGACCCAGAAAAGGTAAGGGATGCATGTGCAGTACTGTAAGGATATTCAGTTTGCATGATTTTAATTATGAAAATATTGCGATGAATGATTGGTTGGAAAATTGTGGTGAAGTACCAGTTGAAATTATAAACTGTATTTTCCGTGCAGGAGGCTAGCCAATTGTCAGCCGTTATATTGCCGAAAAATTATTGAAAATTATCGAAAATTTCTAGAAAATTTCATAAAATCATAATAAATGATTTTATTTCACGAAAAATGATTTTTAACCACGAAAATCGAGAAAATGAATATTTTCCATAAAAACATGAATAAAATGAAAGTGATTTTAAAATATTCATGTTTTTTGAGAATGGTGATAATGAAATCACCAAAAATTCTCCTGATATGTAAATTACACGTAATACGAGATGGAAAATGAAAAGAAATAAAGTGAATATTTTTATATATATTTCTTAAATATTCACTAAATGATTTTATAACCTTTATGGTTTTAAATTATGAAATTATATATTTTTATAAATTCCATAAAAGTTTACTGATGATGAAAAATACGGTTTTGAGACTAAATGGCATCCTATCATGCTGATATGTGATATATGATATGTAACCTGTAATATGTGATACGTGATATGTAGTCCCGGCCGACACCTGATCAATGATCCGCCGAGGACAACTATAGACTATGGCCATCGATCTGACATGATTATTTTATACCCTTCGGGGTTTATAGCATGATATGAGTAACGACCCAGTGGACGGGCTAGGTGTGCGTGCCTAAGTCTCCATATATGAGAAATGTTTTATATGATATGTTATATGTTAAATGTAAATGTTTTACATGATATGTGATACGTGAAATGTAAATGTTTTCTATGATATGTAATATGTGAAATGAAAATGATTTACAGCATTTTACAAAATGTTTATTTCAGTACTGATTTTAGTACTACGAGATGATTTTCATATGACATGTAATATAGATATATAATATGTTTTCAAAAAGGAAAAAGGAGGAAAGTAAATCTAATATTCTTATTTTAAATTTTAAATTGAATATTAGATTTAAATGATTTATATGTTATACGAAAAAGGTTTAATAGCTTATTTTGCTATTGTGATAACCGTAAATTTTTCAATTATTAGAAATAATAAATATTGAAAATAAATATTAAAGAAAATAGATAAGAGGAAATAAATAAATTAAAGTAAATAAATAAAATTTATTTACGAGATGGGAATATCGTAGAAATTCCCGAAAATAAGGAAAGGAGGAATTTAAATTGGGTTAATGGAAATCCAAAATTAATAAAATAAAAAAGTGCGTATAATATATATTTATATAATTAAATTATATAAATATATTTACACATGTTTTTATATAAATACATATGTATGTATATGAATATTAGTATATATTATAAAATAAAATATATACTATTTTGTCTTAAATAAATACATATGTATATTATAAAATGTATTTATATAATTATAAATATATATGTACAGATATATATATGAAATATATATATTATTACTTTAAATAAAAGTATATGAATATAGAAGAAAAGTAAATGTGGTTTTATATTAAAGTTTAAATGTGTAAATATTGTATTATACCATCTATATAATTTGTACATGTAAAGGTTATTTATTTTTAAAGTATATGAATATACATATATACATATATATATATATATACTATATATATATATATATATATTTGATAATATACATTATATATATAATTTATATATAATATGTATTGTATTACATTATATATGTAATGATATATATATGGTATATAAAATATATTATATGTATAAAATATAAAACATAGTGTATAATATATAGTGTATTATATACTAAATATAGAAAGGGAATAAAAACCAAAAAGAGGAAAGTAAACAGAAAACAAAAGGATGGATTGGGGGAAGGAATCCCGACCCTCCCAGCCGCAACCATCAGTGGCGGAGATGCCACCACCGGCGAGAGAAAAAGGTGCAGACGACGTCGCCGGCTAAGGAAGAGAGGGAGGAAGCTATCGGCAGCGGAAGAAAAGAAGGAAACAGAGGCAGAAAACGAAGGAAAACCGGGAAGAAAAAGGAAAATGCCGACGGCGGTGCCGGCCAAATCGGTGGCCGCCACTACCACCGAAGCATCGCCAGAGGGAGAGGAACACGATGGAGGTCACCCGACGCGCAATGGACGGCGAAGGAAGGCCGGCGATGAGGAAGAAGAAACCGAAGCAAAACCGCCTCGATCGGCCGCCGTGCCACCGATCCAGGGCAAACGGAGGGCACCGGCAAGTTCTTCGTACAGTCGGCCAGCTGAGGGACGCCTGAACCCCCGGGGAACCGGCTGCCGGCGAGGAAAGGAGCTGGACCGATCTGAACCGGTCTGACCGGGAAAGGAAGAAGAAAAAAGAAAAGAAAAAGAAAAGAAAAAGGAAAAAGAAAAAGAAAAATAAAAAAAAGAAAAGAAAGAAAGAAAAGAAAAAGAGGAAAAAAGGAAGAAAAAGAGGAAAAGGAGAATTTCGGGAATTTGGAAAATTCACGGAAATTCGACAACCCGGGATTTACGAAAATTCGGTAAGAAATTTTCCAGAGAATTAATTTTCAGAAAAATTAAATAAATTATAAAAAAATTCTAAAAATTAGAATTTTAATTCCAGAAATTATTTTCAGCAATCGGGATAAGGAATCGGGAGAAATGGAGTGTGGGCGCGATCGATAAGCGAAAGTCGCTGACCCGAAAAAAAAAAGGTAAGGGATGCATGTGCAGCACTGTAAGGATACTCAGTCTGCATAATTTAATTTGAAATATTTTATGCAATTATTTTATAAAAATTATTATGATGCATAATTTTTTGAAAATAATTTGGGAAGAAGTACTGGCTGAAAGATTTTAAACTATATTTTACGTGCAGGAGGTTAGTGAATCGGCAGCCGTTATGCTGCCGAAAATTTTAGAAAAACTTTATAAAATCATATTAAATGATTTTATTTCCGAATTTCGATAGTAAATCACGAAACACGAGGAAATTATTAAAATTTCATACAACATGAATATAATGAGATGAAATTCTAAAATGTTCATGTATTCGAGAATGGTGATAATGAAACCACCGAACATTCTCGAAATAGATAAATTACACGAATTACGAGACGAAAGTTGAAGTGAAATATAGTGAGTATTCTTATGAATATTCTTATAAATATTCACTAAAGGATTTTAACCCTTATGGTTTTAAATCATGGAATTATATATTTATATAAATTCCAAAAAAGTGTATTTTATGATGAGAATTACGGTTTTGAGACTGGTTGGTATTCTTGTCATGCTGATGCATGATATGTGATATGTTTAGTCCCGATCGACGTCTAATCAGTGATCCACCGAGGACAATATAGGTTATGGTCATAGATTTGACCGGTGTACTTCCTTACCCTCCGAGGTATATAGTATGATAAGATTGATGTCTATCTTAGACTCCATAAATGATAGGTAATATGTTTTCAAAAGGAAGAAATGATAATTCTAATATTCTTTCTATAGTCTCAAATGAAATATTAGATCATAAATACTACATGAGATCTGATAAGACAGTGGAAAGTACATATGGCATAGAGGCCAAACCGAGCAGAGACTCGATGATTGTACCGTGTGAGCCACCTCTAGAATCCTTCGGGAACTAAGTGCTGCACGTGTTCTGATGTGTTAGTAAAGGCCAAATCGAGCAGAGATTCGATGATTGTACCGTGTGAGCCGCCTCTAGAATCCTTCGAGAACTAAGTGCTGCACGTGTACTGACGTGTTAGTAAAGGCCAAACCGAGCAGAGACTCGATGATTGTACCGTGTGAGCCACCTCTAGAATCCTTCGGGAACTAAGTGCTGCACGTGTTCTGATGTGTTAATAAAGGCCAAACCGAGCAGAGACTCGATGATTGTACCGTGTGAGCCACCTCTAGAATCCTTCGGGAACTAAGTGCTGCACGTGTTCTGATGTGTTAGTAAAGGCCAAACCGAGCAAAGACTCGATGATTTTACCGTGTGAGCCACCTCTAGAATCCTTCGGGAACTAAGTGCTACACGAGTTCTGATGTGTGAGTAATGAGTCTAAGTTCTGATAGGGATGCGACAAATGTCGAAGGATGAAATATATCTTGTGCTCATGACATATGATGTGTGTGATATATCTGATTATGTTTATATTTGCCACTCAAACATGTGCTACTTGAATGTTCATCTCTTTCACACTTAATCATACTGATATAAAGAATGATGCCTTGTGAACTTAAGAATGGAATAGATTTTAATAGCTTATTTTGCTTTTTAAAGGACGGTACTAATTAAGAAGTACATTAAAACATGAAATGAGTTTTAAAGAAATAAGATGATGATTTAACTAATATTCTTTTAAAGGAATATACGAATATTAATTATTCTATTTAAATGCTTTATTTCGTAGAAGCATTATTTTGAAAAGAATATGAAAAAGGTTATGAAAGTTTAAAAAAAAAAGAAAAAGGATTTATTAATTCAAAACAAAAAGGAAAAAAATTCTCTCTACAGTTGCTTCTAGGTTCCGTAACAAGTATGGTATTCTAAAATACCTACCTTACTCCATTCGGATTCCTAGCCGACTGTAGTGTCTTTCCTACATGTGAGCCTAGAGCCCATAGGAAAAAAGAAAAAGATTTTTAGCATATAGGAAGCTGAGTATCAAGTGAGGCATATAATTCTCTTACTGAGTCGTGGTTTTGCTCATCCCTTAATGTTCAACATTTCAGGTTTTGATGAATGTGAGTTCAGTGGATTGTGGATCCTGGCTGTACACGAAGGACAATGTGTCAGACCGACTGATTATTTGAGGTATGATTATTTATTCTCTGTATTTAGACACATCAACAGTACTACTTATCTCATTAATTACGATAGGGGATGTGTATAATATAAATAATATTATCTAAAATTGTTTAACAGTCAGTACAAGTGAAGTATCGCAGACAGCCCAACTGGTTAAGTTGTGTATAAGAAGATGAAAAATGTGGTCACGGGTCGTGACAAATAAAATGGTATCAGAGCAATGATTGGCCTGATGTTTGTGGATACTTTGGAAAGAAAAGAGTTAAACATCCCTGGTAGTACTGTGTCGTCTGAATACATAGAGAAAATAAATGATTGTAAATGGGGTAAAATGAATTAAAGGGAGTGAGAAAGTATAAACTGAGAATGTTAAAGAAGAAAATAGGCTTAGAAATTTCCAAAAAATTGGTGATTCTTCTAATCTATATGAAGGCCTGTTCGGTAAGGAACAGAAATGGACTCGGTGAGGGCCCCACCAGTACTTTTCTGTTTGAACCGAACTGAGACCTGAAAGTGATGGTATAAAGTAGGGGAATGAAATATCATCATTAAATGGACTTTAAGATCACCGATTGAGGGTAATTTGAAGAGAGAGAAAATTTTTAGCCAAAAATGACCAAAATACCCCTACCCCAAAATTTTATCGAGAGTCAAAATAGATCACCAGAAGTTGGAATTGATCGATTTGATAGAGAAATTAATGAAATAAGCTAAATTACAGGCAAAATAATCCCATTGTGGATTTTAGTGAACTTCTTTGTTGAAAATCGAATGAGATCTAAATTGCTGTTATAAGTATCAGAAAGGATACTATCAACATATAGATGATCAGTTCATTGATTTAAATGTATATTGAGGAGATAGAAATAAATGTCAAAATGACGAAAATGCCCCTATATTGGGTGATGTTCGGAATAGTGTTAAAATCGAGCTGAATTGGAATCCATTGATAGTAATGGAATTATTAATGGCATAGAAGATGTCATATGAATCTAACGATCCCTATTACTGATTCCACTAACACTTTGATTATGGACGCGAAAGAAAAACCCCGAGTGGACTGTGGGCCATAGGGGATAACAGTACGGTTGAGTGAGGCGGCCAGGGCTCCCCCACGAGTGGACTTTGGGTAATAGTGGTAAATCCTGGGCTTTACAATAAAACAATCCGTGAGGGACTAAGTGCCACGTCTGTGTGATGGGGGCCACCTCTAGAACCCAGAGCGGACAGTACTTATGAGTAAGATACTGGGGTGGTAAATCCCTGGCTAACGGAGATCCAGGCACTCCCGGTCCTTACAATAAAACGAGTACAGATGAGTGAAGTGGCTCGGTAAATCCCTGAAAGAAACGGTAAATCCGGGGCTTCACAATAAAATGGTAAGATGCGATCCTAAGAGTGTAGTGGAATGTCATCAGATGTTTGGCCCGGTTATTGACTGAAAGGGTCAAAAAATTAAGAGTGTACTGAACGGGATCGTTGAATACTATGAAAAGTGAAATGATTTCAAGAATTGACTGATGAGGTGAAAAGTACAGATAATGAAATACATACTGGTGTGGTTACTTATGGTTCTATACGTTTTACTATTTTGAGGTATCAAACTGATAATCTTCTATAGAACCGACATATCTTGAAATATGTGCTACAGAATGAAGTACTGTGTGGAGTACTGTAAGTTAGAGAATAATTATAAGAACAGTGAAGTGATAAAAAGAAGATGACAGCTAACCTAAGTTCTTCAGGACCTTTGATGACAGAATTGTGACGGGCGACTCAATGATAGACGACCCGTAGTGGATCATGTGATGTGAGATACAGGTAAATTATATTATCGTCGACTCACTAGTAAGGGTAAACCTGGGCGAAAGGATCGCCTAGGGGATGCTCGCCAACGGTCGATGTGAACGGGCGGGGCTCTTACAATTGTCTCAATGGTAACACGAGTGTAAGGAACTAGGTACGTAAGGGGTGCCAAGGTTCAAACCTCGTGGAGAATATACTCAAGAGAACAAAACCTGAATTTAGTAAATGGAAATGGTTTTAAAGTGAATAACTGAGTTGAAACAGGTAGCTGTAAAGTTTGTTGAGAACCGTTGTACTTGATACAGCTTACCAGAACGAGATTCGTAACGCTGTAAAGTATGACTAAGTAATGAAATCAAGGTAGAGTATGTATCAAAATGATTTGAATATTGAATGTCTCTGCCTTGAGAATACACTGTGAAATGATGGGACACAATGATGAAGGTCCAAAATGATAAAAGAAGTGTGGTTAAAGAAACTATCGGATGAGAATCCCGATAAATTTCAGAGTAACATAGATTGAAAAATCAAGTTAATGTTGACTCGATCATGGATATGAAATTTATTCTTAAGCTTATATCGAAGAATATGGAAGAAATTCGACAAGTTTAAGAAAAGAATTTTTGTAAAATATTGTGGATGATGAAATTCGCATGTATCGATGTAAAGGATGGAAATACAAATGATGTGATTTGAGGATGAATTAAATGATGTATTAAAATTTTTGGTTATACACTAAAGTTCTTATGAAGAACAAATAAATATCATATGGAAGTGATGCCTTAAATATGATTTAATCGGAGATGTATAAGGAGCTTATAAGAGCAATCTTTGTAAAAGGCATCATCAGATGAAAAGTTAAAGAATAAGGGTCACAAGATGATAAGAAATGTATGATTAAAGAAAATATCAGATTTGATTTCCAATAAAACTTCCAAAGTTATATAAATTAGAGGAATCGAGATAACATTGACTCGATTTTGAATATGAAGATTGGTGTCCATAAGATGATGATTTGAACTCGGAGTGAATTTTACGAGTTCCGATTGAAGTTACAAGGGTAATGAGTTGCCTTGTAAAGTAGATAAGCCTAAAGAATGAGGCATCCTTACATGAGTAAATTGATAATGAGTTGCCTTGTAAAGTAGATAAGCCTAAAGAATGAGGCATCCTTACATGAGTAAATTGATGAAATACTGATAGAGTCTAAAGTATAAATGGAACATGAGCAGCATTGTGATATGATCCTTAAACTCTTAAAGGCTGTGGAATTGTGCTAAGATTTGCAACTAAAGATTTGGCTAGACAGTACCTCCTCTTGAGATATAAGATCTCGAGACGACAGGATGATAGTGAACCTGTCTATGATATAAAGATATGATTGAGATACGAAAGTAATGAGTCTAGCTAAATACTATTGTCAGCCTATAAAAGAGTGATGAGACTAGCTGCTTTATAGATGAGATCTAATTAAAGAAATTAAAGTCGGCAGATGGATAAGTGTAAAGAATAGATGGTATGCGAGATTTTAAAAGATCTTAGCTGTATAGTATCATACCAATCGAGAAGACCGACAAAAAGGGATGAGAGTAAGAATATGAAAACGAAAGTGAAAGTGGAATAAGGAAATAAACTGCATGATGAGAAGGGAACATCAATATGAAACAGTTCCCGAAGTTAAGACTGAGGGTGATTTGTGTTGGTTATCACATAATTGTGGCAAGATGTAAAAGCAAGCCAACTTTGATAAGTACAATTAATGATACTCCAAGGAGTAAGATAATTGATATGTTTACTGCCAGTATATAAATAAGAAATGTTTGTGCATATAACCAACTCGAAATGATAGAGATGGTGGAATTGTATAGATAATTTGGTACTTAAATGGATAATTCGAGGATTCAATCATAGAATTTAAAATATGAAAAGAGTAAAAGTGAATAACTCTCGATTTGAGAAAATGAAATTTCATGAGCATCGACATATATGATGAAAGACAGCATGTAGTGGTCTAAAGTACTCTTGATATCGGAAGTGTACTGGCAGTATTACTTGGAGGATGAACTAGAGATCAGAAGTCGTAAATATACGGCATATATCCCCTTTGGACTTAAGTTAAATTCGGAGGACCGAATTTCTTAAGGTGGAGAGGATGTGATAACCGTAAATTTTTCAATTATTAGAAATAATAAATATTGAAAATAAATATTAAAGAAAATAGATAAGAGGAAATAAATAAATTAAAATAAATAAATAAAATTTATTTACGAGATGGAAATATCGTAGAAATTCTCGAAAATAAGGAAAGGAGGAATTTAAATTGGGTTAATGGAAATCCAAAATTAATAAAATAAAAAAGTGCGTATAATATATATTTATATAATTAAATTATATAAATATATTTACACATGTTTTTATATAAATACATATGTATGTATATGAATATTAGTATATATTATAAAATAAAATATATACTATTTTGTCTTAAATAAATACATGTGTATATTATAAAATGTATTTATATAATTATAAATATATATGTACAGATATATATATATGAAATATATATATTATTACTTTAAATAAAAGTATATGAATATAGAAGAAAAGTAAATGTGGTTTTATATTAAAGTTTAAATGTGTAAATATTGTATTATACCATCTATATAATTTGTACATGTAAAGGTTATTTATTTTTAAAGTATATGAATATACATATATACATATATATATATATACTAGATATATATTTGATAATATACATTATATATATAATTTATATATAATATGTATTGTATTACATTATATATGTAATGATATATATATGATATATAAAATATATTATATGTATAAAATATAAAACATAGTGTATAATATATAGTGTATTATATACTAAATATAGAAAGGGAATAAAAACCAAAAAGAGGAAAGTAAATAGAAAACAAAAGGAAGGATCGGGGGAAGGAATCCCGACCCTCTCAGCCGCAACCATCGGTGGCGGAGATGCCACCACCGGCGAGAGAAAAAGGTGCAGACGACATCGCCGGCAAAGGAAGAGAGGGAGGAAGCTGTCGGCGGCGGAAGAAAAGAAGGAAACAGAGGCAGAAAACGAAGGAAAACCGGGAAGAAAAAGGAAAATGCCGACGGTGGTGCCGGCCAAATCGGTGGCCGCCACTGCCATCGAAGCATCGCCGGAGGGAGAGGAACACGATGGAGGTCACCCGACGCGCAATGGACGGTGAAGGAAGGCCGGCGAAGAGGAAGAAGAAACCGAGGCAAAACCGCCTCGATCGCCGCCGTGCCACCGATCCAGGGCAAACGGAAGGCACCGGCAAGTTCGTCGTACAGTCGGCCAGCTGAGGGACGCCTGAACCGCAGGAGAACTGGCCGCCGGCGAGGAGCCGGTGAGGAAAGGAGCTGGACCGGTCTGAACCGGCATGACCGGGAAAGGAAGAAGAAAAAAGAAAAGAAAAAGGAAAGAAAAAGGAAAAAGAAAAAGAAAAAGAAAAAAAAAGAAAAGAAAGAAAGAAAAGAAAAAGAGGAAAAAAGGAAGAAAAAGAGGAAAAGGAGAATTTCGAGAATTTGGAAAATTCCCGGAAATTCGACAACCCGGGATTTACGAAAATTCGGTAAGAAATTTTCCAGAGAATTAATTTTCAGAAAAATTAAATAAATTATGAAAAAATTCTAAAAATTAGAATTTTAATTCCAGAAATTATTTTCAGCAATCGGGATAAGGAATCGGGAGAAATGGAGTGTGGGCGCGATCGATAAGCGAAAGTCGCCGACCCGAAAAAAAAAAAGGTAAGGGATGCATGTGCAGCACTGTAAGGATACTCAGTCTGCATAATTTAATTTGAAATATTTTATGCAATTATTTTATGAAAATTATTATGATGCATGATTTGTTGAAAATAATTTGGGAAGAAGTACTGGCTGAAAGATTTTAAACTGTATTTTACAAGCAGGAGGTTAGTGAATCGGCAGCCGTTATGCTGCCGAAAATTTTAGAAAAACTTTATAAAATCATATTAAATGATTTTATTTCCGAATTTCGATAGTAAATCACGAAACACGAGGAAATTATTAAAATTTCATAAAACATGAATATAATGAGATGAAATTCTAAAATGTTCATGTACTCGAGAATGGTGATAATGAAACCACCGAACATTCTCGAAATAGATAAATACACGAATTACGAGATGAAAGTTGAAGTGAAATATAGTGAGTATTCTTATGAATATTCTTATAAATATTCACTAAAGGATTTTAACCCTTATGGTTTTAAATCATGGAATTATATATTTATATAAATTCCATAAAGGTGTATTTTATGATGAGAATTACAATTTTGAGACTGGTTGGTATTCTTGTCATGCTGATGCATGATATGTGATATGTTTAGTCCCGATCGACGTCTAATCTGTGATCCACCGAGGACAATATAGGTTATGGTCATAGATTTGACCGGTGTACTTCCTTACCCTCCGAGGTATATAGTATGATAAGATTGATGTCTATCTTAGACTCCATAAATGATAGGTAATATGTTTTCAAAAGGAAGAAATGATAATTCTAATATTCTTTCTATGGTCTCAAATGAAATATTAGATCATAAGTACTACATGAGATCTGATAAGACAGTGGAAAGTACATATGGCATAAAGGCTAAACCGAGCAGAGACTCGATGATTGTACCGTGTGAACCACCTCTAGAATCCTTTGGGAACTAAGTGCTGCACGTGTTCTGATGTGTTAGTAAAGGCCAAACCGAGCAGAGACTCGATGATTGTACCGTGTGAGCCACTTTTAGAATCCTTCGGGAACTAAGTGCTACACGTGTTCTGATGTGTTAGTAAAGGCCAAACCGAGCAAAGACTCGATGATTTTACTGTGTGAGCCACCTCTAGAATCCTTCGGGAACTAAGTGCTACACGAGTTCTGATGTGTGAGTAATCAGTCTAAGTTCTGATAGGGATGCGACAAATGTCGAAGGATGAAATATATCTTGTGCACATGACATATGATGTGTGTGATATATCTGATTATGTTTATATATGCCACTCAAACATGTGCTACTTGAATGTTCGTCTCTTTCACACTTAATCATACTGATATAAAGAATGATGTCTTGTGAACTTAAGAATGTAATAGACTTTAATAGCTTATTTTGCTTTTTAAAGGACGGTACTAATTAAGAGAGTACATTAAAACATGAAATGAGTTTTAAAGAAATAAGATGATGATTTAACTAATATTCTTTTAAAGGAATATACGAATATTAATTATTCTATTTAAATGCTTTATTTCGTAGAAGCATTATTTTGAAAAGAATATGAAAAAGGTTATGAAAGTTTAAAAAAAAAAAAGAAAAAGGATTTATTAATTCAAAACAAAAAGGAAAAAAATTCTCTCTACAGTTGCTTCTAGGTTCTGTAACAAGTATGGTATTCTAAAATACCTACCTTACTCCATTCGGATTCCTAGCCGACTGTAGTATCTTTCCTACATGCGAGCCTAGAGCCCATAGGAAAAATGAAAAAATTTTTTAGCATATAGGAAGCTGAGTATCAAGTGAGGCATATAATTCTCTTACTGAGCCGTGGTTTTGCTCACCCCTTAATTTTCAACATTTCAGGTTTTGATGAATGTGAGTTCAGTGGATTGTGGATCCTGGCTGTACACGAAGGACAATGTGTCAGACAGACTGATTATTTGAGGTATGATCATTTATTCTCTGTATTTAGACACGTCAATTGTACTACTTATCTCATTAATTACGATAGGGGATGTGTATAATATAAATAATATTATGTAAAATTGTTTAACAGTCAGTACAAAAACAGTCAGTACAAGTGAAGTATCGCAGACAGCCCAACCGGTTAAGTTGTGTATAAGAAGATGAAAAATGTGGTCACGGGTCGTGACAGCTATTTTAAAGTACTGTACTAATTATGATTGTATAGTAAAACATGAAATGAGTTTTAAAGGAAAATGATGATGATTTAACTAATATTCTTTTCAAAGAAAATATGAATATTAGTTATTTTATTTAAATGCTTTATTGCATAAAAGTATTATTTTGAAAAGAATATGAAAAGGTTATGGAATAAAAAGGAAAAAGGATTTAAATTTCAAAACAAAAAAAAATGAAATTTACTCTCTACAGTTGCTTCTAGGTTCTGGGACAAGATAGGATTTCAAAATACCTACCTTACTCCATCCGGATCCTTAGCCGACTTTAGTATCCTTCCTACATGCGACCCTAGAGCCCATAAGAAAAATGAAAAAGATTTTCAGCATATAGGAAGCTGAATATCAAGTATGCATATACTTCCCTTACTGAGCCGTGGTTTGCTCACCCCTTAATTTTAACATTTCAGGTTTTCGAAGACCGAGAGTCTAGCAGTAAAAGGATTTTCGACTGGGCATTTGGGGACGATGCGACAGGTCGATTTATTTAATAAGGTATGATCATTTATATTTTTGTATTTAGACATTCACAGTACTACTTTCTTTTGAAATAAGATAGGGGATGTAATTCATATTATAATTTAATATGAAATTATTTATATGTAAAAGAAAAGTCAAGTATCGCAGACAACCCAACCAAATAAGATGTATAGAATAAGGTGAAAATAGGGTCATGGGCTGTGACAGTCATACTTAACAAACAAATTTTATAAAGTTAGAACCTTACCCCTTAAATTGAGCAAAACCAAGAATTTTATTGAAACAGCCCAGACCACTTCCTCACAGCTTTCTTTGCTGTTACGCCTACACACATAAATATCATATTACATTCTGTTTTCATAATTTAATTTCAACAAAATATAATGAATCACCTTAATTTATTACCTTTGCTGTCTTGGCCGAAAAGCCCCAAAAATCAGCTTGCTTCAGTTTGGCTTTTAATCCCTCAATTCATGCAGCCACCAATCATGAACAACCCTTCTCATTTCTTCCACTTACCTCTTGGTTTAGCTAAGAATTTACTAGCTTCCTTCTAATTTCCTTCAACCCATGAGCTCTACTTTACTGCTTGCCGTTATGTACCTCACAACCTATACGTAATCATACATGAGCACTAATTTTATAAAGGTTGTACATGGAAGGTTGAAAAGGAATAATTTTCCTTACCTAATTCCTGAAACCGAAAGCCAAGCTTTATTTGCCTCCTTGGTTCCTTGCTATACCTTCACCAATTCTCAAATGCAAATTCATTTTTATCTTCCCCACTCTATTCCTCTTCAAACCCGTGCCTTCTTATAATCTATCATCAAAATCCTTGTTTAATTCCCTTAATGAATCACGTGAGTTTGTAAGAGTCACACACTTTCCTTCACGATTTGCTCTGTAGCATTTTCCCTAATTTTTGGTTTCCTGTTTTCTTCATCAATATATTATTATTTTTTTTCGTTAATCACAAGGATGACAAAACACAAGAGGCCTCACGTGTGTACTCTCCCTCTTTTAATTTCCTTTTGTGTTTACTTTATTTAATGACTAACCATGTAGTGGTGACTCATATTTCCACTACCTTGCTAAATTATATATATAATCAAATATGTGTGTGTATATATATATATATATATATATATATATATATATATATAAAATCAATTACTTAGTTAAATTATATGGTATTTCCCACTATCTCGTCTAATCACTCTCACTACCAATTTAATCTCGAGTTATGAAATTACCATTTTATCCTTTGTATCGGAATTGTCCCAAACTCCACTTCGATCCTTGGTGCGTATTGTCTTTGATTGGATCTGTCAAAATTTTTTTTTAAAAGTAAGTTAAATTAGCTCGTAATGCAAAATTTAACTTAATCGAGCTTAATGAGTTTAGGATTGTCACATCCTCCCTACCTTAGGGAATTTGGTCCTCCAAATTGTAAACTATCATATCAGAAAAGGTGCGGGAATTTCTCCTGCATCTGACTTTCCAATTCCCAAGTGGCTTCTTCTTCCAAATGCCTTTGCCATAAAACCTTCACTAGTGGGATAGTTTTAGATCTCTGTACTTTCTCCTTGCGATCTAAGATTCGAACCGGCTTCTCTTCATATGAAAGATCATCCCGGATGTCCAACTCTTCATAATCTACCACACGAGAAGGATCCGAGTGGTATTTTCGTAACATTGAAACATGAAATACATTGTGCACACTTGCTAATTGCGATGGTAAGGCTAGCCTATATGCAACTTCACCAACCCTTTCAAGGATTTCAAACGGTCTTACATGACTAAGCTTGCCCTTCTTCCCAAATCTCATGATGCCCTTCTGTTGGCTCTATAGGCTATACCGAGAGGGGGGTGAATCAGTTTTTAACTACCCTTAAGTATGTTTTTCGGTTTCTCTAAATTCTCTAGCCTATATTAATATTTTCTAAGTTCTCCAGGCTATTCAATAATGCAATATAAATTCAATTCAATATGCACAATATAATTGCAAGTAATTAAAGAGTAGGGAGAGAGAGATTTACACAATCGATTTATAGAGGTTCGACTACCTTGCCTACGTCCTCTACCTTGAGACGCTCCCAAGGATTTTCCTAAATTCACTATCTTTGAATTTGTCTTTACAATCCCTCTTTTCAAGGCTCAAGAGAAACCTCTCTCTTTTTCTAGGCTCAAGAGAAACCTCTTCTCCCTCTTTTTCTAGGCTAAAGAGAAACCTCCCTCTTTTTCAAGGCTAAAGAGAAACCTCCCCTTTTACAAGGAATGATTTTGTTTACAAGTGGTGCAATCAAAGAGGGCCTTTAAGTAGGCAAATGATTACAGAAATTTGGCACAAAGAAAAAGCCTATACAAGATTTGTGCTAAGCAATACAAGGAACAAGAGAATGATAGATGATGAAGACTTTGGAGCTCTTGATTTGCCGTTTGAGGCTTGTAGATTTGAGGAATATGAGATTTAGAGTTGCTGAGTGGTTCCTCTTGCTTTCTTTAGCTTCTAAGCCTCTATTTATAGTCCCTTGGATGTATTCTAGCCGTTGGGTGGAGCCAAATCTCGGATATTACCGTTGTCTCACAAAAACTAGCCGTTATAGGCTATTTTCGAGCAAAGGGATCGATCCCTTTCCATAGGGGATCAATCCCTTTTGTCTAGAATCTTGATTCTGGGCTTCAGAGACCTTGGGAAGACTTTCTGCCAAAAAGGAATCGATCCCTTTCCTTAGGGGATCGATCCCTTTCCTTAGGGGATCGATCCCATGCTTCCAGAATGAGTTTTTCCTGCACTTTTGGGCTAGAAATGATATGGCTTTTGATTTTAATTCAACCCAAAACATTTATAAACTTTAAGGGAGTTTTTCTTGACTTTCTCAAATGAAAATATTGTCCAAGAAATCATCAAATGATTTTCTAAAATATTCAAAACATTTATAAAGTGTTAAGACCAATAAGATTATGCATCATTAAATCATGGTCTTAATGTTTGATATGAACACTTGAAATGTATTGAGAAAATCATGTGTGATAAGGCAAATTTACAATATGAATTAAAACATTAAAGCTTACTTAAGTTTTTGTCATTTCAAAATATATATGTCAATTTAAAGCTAATAATCTCCCCCTTTTTGATATGACAAAACTTAATGTAAATTTGCTTTGAAAATTCTTTGATAGAATACTCCCCCTCAAATAAAGCAGGATTTTATAAAACTCCCCCTTAATATAAGCATGGGTTTTGAAAATGAATTTTCAAACTATTTCTCCTCCATTATCTCTCCCTCTTAATATCTCTCCCTTTTAATATCTATCTCTCCCCCTTTTTGTCATAGCAAAAAGAAGGAAAAAATAATAAATATGCTCCCCCTAAAATCATGGCTATGTGAGAAGAGATAAAAAAAAAATATGCTCCATCCAACAAGAAACATGTTAGTACATGGGACTCATAGCACAAATAAATAAGTCAACTGTTCATAAAGAGTATGAAATATTCATGCAAAGAACATGACTTATGATCCTATACCAATTGTTTATAAATAATTTTGATACCAATTGTTAATAAATAATTTTGCAAGAAGTTCCCAATTGGTAAGAAATGAAGCAAGTTTAGTATAAATATCTACTAAGGTCTATGACTTGCTTATTTCAATCCTATTAAGCACCTAAGTGTATCAATTGTTCTCTAAAGTCCAACTAAGGTGCATGTCAACACATCATGATTATAAGCTAAAATTAGATGACATATCATATGCATGAGCTCATAAATCACGTTCAAGCAATAGTGTGTATAGAATCAAGATATATTGCAATTAACTACAAATTCTAGCACACAAGAGTTTCATGCAAAAATATCCTAAGAGAATTCTTCTCTATTTTTCATTTCAAACTAAAGACCACAAGAAGAATTGTCAATTTAAAGCTCATACCAATTGGCAATTTAGTTTTGGCCTACCAATTGTTGAAAATATGATTGCCAATGATACTAATTGTTATTTCAATCTAAATGCCAATTGTTACTAATGGTTGACTTAGTCATTTTGCATGAATCCAATATTTATGTGTAGTGTGTTCATGTCAAGAAAATAATCAT
Source organism: Heritiera fomes (assembly GCA_032173925.1). Classification (NCBI taxonomy): domain Eukaryota; kingdom Viridiplantae; phylum Streptophyta; class Magnoliopsida; order Malvales; family Malvaceae; genus Heritiera; species Heritiera fomes. Next base: position 6,912,797 of record JAPDPM010000019.1, read on the forward strand.
TCTAAAAATATAAGAACACAATCACACACCATCCAATATGCATATGGATTAATTAAACATTAGCATACTATCATAAAGTATTAATCCATATTCATATGCACAAAGTTATACCATATGGAAGATTCAACAATAAGGTATTCAAGCAAACACATTTTCTTCCATGGTTTCAAGCACAAAAATCCTATGCTCATTTCTCAATTCAAGTCCTTAACCAATTATGAGCAAGGAAAAATTCAAAATTACCATTTTAATCAATTAAGAGTCATATCCCTAGTTGTTATCATCATTTAACATTCTAGAGGGTATATGCTATTTTAACTAAAATGGCTTCACCTAAGTGAATCAATATTATCAAGCTAAAATATATTTTATCATTAAAATCCATAAGCTATGAGTGAGGTTAAGCACTTAATATCATGAAATAACTATTCTCATCTCATAGGCATGATTATTGATTCAACTTAAGCAAACATGCATGTTCATCATCAAAACAATCAAGAGTCTATGCATGTGTATCAATTGTTGGTGTTGTCATTAATGCTCAAGTTCCATAATAATTTGGCTATAAAGAATTAATTTCATGGATGATAAATTTTCATGTAACTCAACATTTAGAATTCATTTATCATCACTAATTATAAGTCAAGAAAAATTATAACCTTATACCAATTGTTGAATTTACATTTGAAGTCAATCCTTAAGGTCAAGTTTTAATTATTCTTCCACTAGATGTATAATTATCATGAAACCTAGAGTGGAGTAGTTGAGTCAAGCTAATACACATAATCCTATAAGCATGCTTGACTAAGATGAACAAAAGATATGAAAAACACTTCATTATGCACAAGTTCATCAAATTCTCAAATATATCCATAAATTCTTAAAATGTTTCTCAAAATTATGTTTAAGCATTCATTGACAGTATATTTCAAGATTATTTCATGTTTTATGCAATTCATGACCATCTTCAATGAGAAAACTGATTTAGCACTTGTGAGCTCAAGAGAAGTGATATTGATTGTTGAAAGTAATACCATTTGTTGGGAATGATACAAATTAATTGAGTTGAGGCATGATATCAATGAAAAATGAATTTTCATAGTTTAAAGATTATCAAAAAGAAGTTAAAATACTTGATTTTAAGTTGAGAAGAAAGAAGATATCAAGAAAGTGAAAAATCCTTCTCAAATTCGGTTGAAAAAGTGCAGAAAAGCCATTTTGGCCTGGGGGGATCGATCCCTTAACTCCAGAATGTAGATTTCCTGCATTCTGTTCAAGGGGGATCGATCCTGCTTGCTAAGGGATCGATCCCTCATCCTGTTTCTGTAGTTTTTGACAGAAAATCCAACCTTTGAGGTGCCCAAACTTCGTTTTTGAGTAATTTAAGTCCAAGTAAAGGTTTAAACATTTGTAAATCATGATTTTGGACTTGTGTGAATGAAAAACATGAATGAAAAACCAATTTACAAAAGATTTTGCAATTTTGGAAGAATTTACACAATAAAATGCATTTTTGGCCTTAAAGAAGGTCATTTTGAGAGTTATGCTTGTTTTGGCAAAGCTAAAGCATTGAATTACATAAATATGTCAAAGCAAACTTGTTCACATAGATTTTAAGCATATATATCATTAAAACATACATCTTGTGAACAACATGCCATGATTTCCAACATACAAGTTCTTCATTAATGCATATGACATGGCATTTTGCATAAATGACATATTTGACAGCTTTTGAGCAACTAAATATATTATCTAGACATATCAAACTTGCTCAAGATGTAGAAAACCAATAATCATTTCAAAATTACTAAACATGCTTTTCATCCAATAATCCAATGCCTCAAGAACCATCCATCAACCAATCAACAATCATTCAACAATCATTTATCATGCCTTTTGCTCAATCATTCTACTTATAATGCATCAAGAATCATCAACCAAGTGCCTCAATAAAACATATAAATAATTTTAGCAAAAATGAGTTTTGAAGAGATATGATTTAAGCTTACAAAACTCCTTTGCTAGAGAATGCTTTGTTTTGAATAGTTGAATCCACCTTGTGTCATCCTTTGAAGAATTGTTGTGATGAATACTCAAGTTTTTTCTTTTTCTCATTGGCACAATCAAACTCCAAGGGACGTGTAGAGCATTTGAACTTCATTGTTTCATTGTATTCCCATGCTCTAACACTCCTACAACAAACAAATTCAAGCATGCTTTGGTACCCTAATTTTCTTGGGTCCATGAGAGTTAGTGCAAACAATTTTAGATCCTTTTGGGATCCATTTCAAGCTCAAATCATCATTATTTATTGCATGCTTTGGCACCCACATTTTTCTAACCACTCTTCCTCTAAATGTGGTTTTTCTATTTGTGCATGCTTGTGAGGTGTGGCCTATTCTATTGCAAAGTGAGCATGTGAGAGATAAATCATGCATGGTATTTTTGCTCACTAGGAAGTTCTTAAGATGAGTTTTTTTTTCTATTGCATTATATCCTAACCCATCTTTATCAAAGAAAGCTCTTTGGGTCTCTAACATATAATCTAGCTTTTGTTGACCCATATAAAACCTAGTAAATGAGTTATGCAAATTTAAGTTCTTTTTATTCAACTCATTTATTTCTAGATTTGCTTCTTCTAACTTCTTCTCAAATTCAAGTTTGGCATTTAATAGCATTTCATTTTCTATTTTCAATTTAGCAATGATTTTCTTATATTTGCAGTTCATGCATTGAAAATCATTAGCTAATTCATTAAAAGCATTTTGTAGTTCATCAAATGTATAATCATCATCTTCACTAGAACTACAACTAGCCTCATCATCATTAATAGCCATAAAGCATGTGTAGGCTACCTCATCATCTATGTTTTCATCATCGGAGCTATCACTATCGCTCCATGTAGCCACAAATGCTTTCTTCCTAGGCTTCCTATCCTTTTCCTTCCTAAGTAAGGGGCAATCTAACTTAGTGTGACCCGGTTCATTACATTCATAACACACTAAGTGATCCTTTTCTCTTCTACTTGACTCCCCTCTTTGATGTCTCCTATTATTTTCTTTTTCTTTCATTCTCATGAACCTATCAAATCTTTTGGCAAACATTGCCATTTCCTTTTCTTCCTCATTTCCACTCTCATCACTATCATCTTTAAGGATCTCATGAGTGGAAGACTTAAGTGCTACCCCTACTTTCTTTGAAACAAAACTACCTTAAAACATCATTATTTCAACAAGCCTATTTCTAGCAAAATTGTTCTTCTCCTTATGCTCTATCAAACCATACCAAAATCTCATTGAGAAAGTGACAAAAAAAAGAGCAAAGAGGAAGGGAAGTTTCGATCAAAGGTATGGTTCTTTATACATTGTTTTCATTTCATTTTAATAGTAGGGAAAGATAGATTTAAGTGTGACAAACATGTTTCTAGCCTTAGATTTGATTAATTTGAGCTCAATAAATTTTGCCATGAGAGAGGGGTTTCGACTAGATGAAGAATACCATGAAAACATGTTGAAACTTGCATGAAAATGGTGCTAAAAAGCTTAATGAACATGGATTTATAGCTTGGTAAACTTAGATTGTTGAAAAAACATCAAGAGTGTCACAAAAGCACCATTCAGTCATGGCTCTTTGGACAGGTTAGAAGGCTTCATTTGATGAGTGAATGTGCCAGAATAATGTAGAAATTAAGAGAAGATCAATAGTGCAATCGGATCTGAAATCAGAGTTAAAACAGAGAAGTTAGGAAATTCTATCGATATAAATTATACTAGTTACGCATAAGCAGTGTACAATGTAGTTGCATTTAGTGGTGAATAATGGTTCAAAAAATTAGAGGAAAATTAATGAAAATTATTAGTCAAATTGTTTTGCAGCCAGGATAAGTGGATTACGTGTGGTGCTATCGAAAAGTTTGGTAACACAAGACAGGTAAGGGATGAGTGTGGAAGCCGTAAGGATATATCAAATGCATGATTTTTATAGATTTAATTTTATGAAATTATTTGGTATTTAATTTCCTTGGAAATCATGCAAAATTGTGGTTTACGGCTGTTATGTAAACTATGTTGTAAGTGCAGGAGGTTAGAGAAATCGCAGTTGTTTTGCTGCTGAAATGTCCTTAAAAATTTTCTAAAATATCATGAAATATTTTATGTGCATAAATTGAGTGAAATTGTGTATTTTGAAATTTATTTCCAATATTTTCCATAAGTTGGTATTTTATCGAAAAATAATATTTAAATATTCATGTGATTTAATTTTATCAAAGTGAGACTATCGATACATTCTTTAAAATGTTTTATAGTAAAATAGAATGTTTATAAATATTCTCGCTAAAGCATGAATATTTTATTGACTGTTTTTCACTGTACTGTTAAATGTGAAATTAATTACCTTTTTGGAATTTTATTAATTTAAATGATATTTACTAAATTTCCTTAAAGGTATTTCCACTGTTTATAAAATGTTTTGAGACTATAAGGCCCCATTGTCATGCTCATTGTTTACTATACTATCACTGTGCTGTTAATATTGATCGTATCTTCAGTGTCCTAGTGTCACATGATCAGTGTTCACCGAGGACACCTTATAGTTTATGGTCATAGATTCACGTGTTACTGTCTCCCTTCGGATAATATTATAGCATGATATACCTAGGGTGTTGCTTAGTCTCCACCTATTGTTGAATGTTTACTGAACTGTAATTTACTGTTAATTGTTTACTGAACTGTATTGAATTATTACTGATTACTGAATTGAAAATGTTTATGAAATTATTATTGATTTTGAAATGTTTACTGAACTGTTTTATCGTACTGTCACATAACTGATTTTTATATTGTTATTACTATTTAATTTAACTGTTTACTGTATTGTCTCTATTTCTGTTACTATTATGTGTTTCAAGTGTTTACTGAAGTGTTTAATTTAATGGTTTTATTACCATTTATTTATTAAAAATTTTATTAAATTATTTTATATTCACAATTTATCGATTACTCCATATAGTTGCTATGGGTTTCCGGGACAAGATAGGTATTTCAAAATACCCTTCATGCTCCATTTGGTTGCCTGGCCAACTATAGTATCCATCCTATTACTGTGCCTAGTGAACTGTTAGGATAATAAATGTTTTAGAGCATATAGATTTCGTTATATCAATCCTGCATACGATTCCTTTACTGGGCACGTTTCGCTCACCCCTTTATTTTTCGTTCCACAGGATACTATAATTGGTTAAGAAGTATACCATCCCAAGGTTATTGACTGCATTTTGGGTTACTCGAGACTGCATTGTGTCAATCTTGGAGGTATCTATATTTTTATTTTATATATTCAGATTTATTGTACAGTACTGAAGGAAACCGAAACAAACATGCAGCGGAATTTAACTCATTCGACCTCCACCAGGATCGATTCAGAGAGTTGCCTGATTAGGGTTTCGAGATTTTACCTAACGTTTTCTCTGATTTATGTCGTTGGTCGAGTCACAAGCAATAACTTTTCGTTCCTGCCTCTATGGTATCCACACGAACGGATCTCACGACTCTTGAACGTCTCACGATCAGAAGCCTTAAAGAGCGTTTTTGATTCTTATAATCAATTTGCTAGCTTCGATTAAAAGAATATCGTTTCTGTTTTTAATTGTGCGGCTCTGTTTTAGAAAAACATCCTTTTATAAGCAGTAAATTTTACCCTAAAATTTACTGCCAAACAGAACTCTAATCCTACTTAGAATAGGATTAACTATATCCTTAATCCAATTCAGAATAGGATTAGATATATCCTTAATCCAATTCAGAATAGGATTAATTAAGCTCCTCATTGATCCGTTGTAAGTGTGCGACCCAATAGGTTCTCAAAACAATGGCAATGACAAAATTGTCACAGGCAATGAGCGGTATCTAGCAACATATCATTGCTACCCATGTAACGAGAATGTCAATGACTCGACATAACCTTACTCGTGATAGATGTTACCGTGTAGTCTAATCCCTTTATCCTTTGATGTCTTGATTAGACACAAGTCATGGAATGTGTCACATTTGTATAGTCTAATCAGCGTTTCTTGATTCCTGAGTAGACTAATTAAACAAATAAAATCAATATCTCATATTGACTTATTCGAGCACGGCCATGCATTTTTAGTCTCACTCTATCAAAGGGCCCAAGACATCACTCTTGTTATATAAGAGGGATAAATCCTATCTTGATCACTCAACATCCCTCTACATAGATCAAGGCATACCCAATTACTACCTTTATAGTCCATCCTGTTACGAATGACATCTAGCAGCATTAAAGTATGCAATTCTCTATGTTGGGATCTCTGATGATCTCAAGTTAAAGGATCACATACACCATCATCACTATGAGAATCGCTTATGACACTCATATAACAATCCATGTAGCGTTTTCATGGAGGGTTGATCCAGTACATAGTTCTCTAACATGTACCTATGTGATAACTTGATATCCTATATCCATGACAATGGTCATCAGTCAACCACATACTAGTCTTATCGTATCATTGTTATCCTTGTTCACAATAATACTTGACTAGGGATATTTTAAGAATAGTGTGTTATTACTATTCTAAGGACATTATCATATAAGATTATATTACGCAGTTATAAGACAAATATAATAATGAACTATAAATAAAAATGTCATGATACATAAAAATGCCAAAGTCAATCATCTAATGAATGGTTCTAAGGGCATAATCCAACAAGTACTACTTAAAATGTAAAGTAAGAATAGGGGATGTGAAGTGTATGGAATAATGTAAATTTTCATATTCTGATTTTATAAATTAATTAAAGTTTACTGTTTATTATTGTTACTGTTCAAGTGTTAAAGGCATCGCATATGGCCCAATCATAATTTATGTGTAAAATATGTGATATACTGTACATTTGGACTGTTACAAATCCAGAGCACTCGCTCCTGACATATTCTTGTGTGTTTGAGTAATACGCTTAATTTACCCATCAATTTATACATAAGAAGTGGTGCTAGGACTATATTGGAATCCCCATAGCCTCCTAAATTTTCTCCTAATTTAAAATGTGACATGGGAATCCGTATCATAAGTAGTGCTCACTAGAATTCCACATATAGTCTCATTATTTTCAGAATATATATATCGGCTAAGGCACTGAAAAGATTAATAAGTCTAATCATGAAGAAATGAGTTATTTTAATCATTCTATCTCTATAATTACTTCTATAGCATCATGGTTCTTCCGGTTCTTTAGTAACCCAAAAAAAATCTCTTGTGATCCGTTCCCATTTTCACATTGGTTTGATAAAAGCTACAATATAACTTGTAAATTTTTAATGTTTAACCTTCACTTACAGTAGGAGAGATATTTCATATCTATCTTCGCGATATCTCTTTTCATGTTGAGTTATCAATACGCTCTCCATTCTTATGGTACATTTAGTACTACTTAAATGCAGAATGTACTTGGAGATGTGATCTCTTTCAAATCAAATTCTTTAACTGATAATCATCTGAGATACAAATTCTATCTCTAAACTATCTGAGCCAATTTTATAATTCAAGTCCATATCCATTTATACGATTGGCAATAAATTTATTTATTTACTCCTTTAAGTATGACAAATTTGATCTGTTAAGTTTGGCTCGATCGCCGTAAACACATGATTGTCAGAAGGAATCACATTCAATCTAATATTTGAGAACTACTCATACAATTACGTTCCCTAATCACCATATGAAATGCCTTCTTAATACATTCCTCAACTTAACACACTTATCGATTCAGTTACTTCCCCCGAGTAATATAGTACTTCACAATTAATATCTCTTGACAACTTTTAAATACTACTCTCACACATATCCATCTACTCACATTTAACTTCCTTACATACGAATCATATCAGTGGAGCAGCTGATCCTGGAACTCTTCCATAGATCGGCTATGATACTTAACTAAACTCAGTAAATTCTAAATTTCAATTTCTATTTTGGGTTTCTCCCATTTAGTAATAACTTCAATTTTAGACGAATTTATAGTTGTTCCATTATTCGAGACCACATGTCCTTGAAAAATATGTTTAGCTAGAACTTATATTTACTAAACTTAACATGTAGCTTCCACTCTTTGAGAGTCTGCAAGGCTATACATAGTACTGCTCATGTTCCTCTAGTACCTTAGAATATATTGGCATATCATCCTGGAACACTATCACAATTTATCAGAGTATGATTTAAATACCTCATTTATTTGGCTCATAAGCACCGTAAGGGTATTCGCCTATCCGAAAGGCTTTACAAGAGGCTTGTAAGGATCTTATCGAGTCCCAAATGTTATCTTAAGCACATCAGCCATTCGTATTGTAACCGATGATACTTTGATTAATAAATAAATCTTAGAGAACACTTATACACCCTAGAACGGATCAAACGGACCGTCAATCCTTTGGTAGTTGCCATTTATGTTTGATAATAACACTGTGATTTAATCGGTTGTTGATATACACTCGTAAACTACCATTATTCTTCTAGACACATAACACTGATGTTCCCACAAAATTACCTTAGGATAGATAAATTATTTATCCAATAATTTCTAAAGCTGCTTCTTGAGCTTCTTCAACTCTGTTCATGTAACGTCCGAAATTATAAAATTCCGAACCAAATTTTTTTTAAGACACTTATTCACTTATAATCTTTTGGTTTGCATTTGGTGTCAGTGTAAGCACACTCCATATTTTTATTTTCCCGTCAACTCACTGTACCATTAAACAAATAAATAAATTAGAAATTTAGTGTATCTACAATCAAATATTTATTCATACAATTTACATCCCAATATAAAATTTATATACCATTTCATAAATACATCTACTGTGCAATTAAATGTCTGAATATAAATATATATACCTGTTCGTATGTTACTTTAAACTTCTAATAATTTCCTCAACAAGTCTGATTTGGTAGACACGTGCATTGAGAAGATATCTGGGAGAGAGGAGTAAAAGGGTGGACTTGGGGAAAGTTCAATAAGAAACATATATAAAAGTGCTGAAAACATTATGAAAATGCTTTAGAAATCATATTATAAATTATTTCAATATATATAACCCATCTATAGTCTGTATCTGAAAACACTGCGATACACTTTAAACCGTTTTGGTAACAATAAACTGTTTATTGTCTGTAAACAGTTCGGTACTTGTAAGCACCTAAGTACTAGTAACCAGTAAAAATGCAATACTTATTTTAAATCTTATCATTAATTATTTTAATAAGAAAACAATTTATAAACAATATTTAAAAACACTGCAGTGATCAGATTTGTAGTAGTAAGTAGCTCACTATTAATAAATAGTTCTGTTATAAACAGCACAGTAAACAAATTAATTTTCAGTAAACAGTTCAATAATAGTAAAAGTTTAGTGAACGAAAACAATTTAATAACAATAAACAGTTCAGTACCAGCAACAATACATTAAAACAGTACAATAAACAATAATAGTAAATGGAGACCAAGCATCACCCAAAGTAGTCCCCGAAGGGAGTAACAGTAACAGTAAACACGTGAGACATATGGCCATAGTCTATAAGTGTCCTCAAAGCACACTTGCCAGGTGACCCTGGGACTGCTAATGACTTGGCGGGTCCATCAGCCATAGTAACAGTAACACATGAACATAAGAGCATGATACGAGGCCTAACGGTCTCGAAACAATTCATAAACAATATAAATTCCTTAAAGGAAATCACTGGAATCATTTCACAAACACATGTTCTGAACATATATAACCTGTTCTGAAATAAATATTTATAAATTATTTAAAATTCACATTTCACTTCTGAAGATATTCCATTTCACTATAGATGGATAAAAAGACCAAAAGACCATGCTGGTACTTTTTCACGAATAAAAAATTCAATAATGAGTACTTAAATATTGTTTTTCAGTAATTAAACTGTGTATAAACGATAAATCTGAAATCACTGCAGAAATATTTTAGTTTCGATAAATTGATTTATTCCAGACCAGGGTAGTTCATAATTCAGTGAACATGCAATTTAAAAAAACACATTTGGTTTTGTGAATAAACTATATTTCCCCTTTTAAGAAAACTGATGGGCAACAGTTAAGAATTGAATATTTCTGAAAGTTCCAAAGACATGTAAAATATTTGTAAGCAACTTCTATATATGTTCCTTACCTCGATTATCGTGCAGTACCGCAATCGATAACACCACTTCCTATTTATTCCCTCAAAATTGATAACTGCAAAATAATATTAAAATACTTTTAAAATTTCACACCACAATAATGATAAATTTTTTTTTTCATTCCTTCCATTTTAATTTAATAATTTCTCATATTCAGTGTAATTTTCTATTGATCATTAGATAGTACTCCATTAAATGATATTCTTTCTTCCAACCAATTCCATCTTTAATCCTATTAATATTGTTATTTTATTTCTTATTCATTATTCACAAAAATCCCAGATGTAATATTATAAATCATGCTTAGTCGTAGATACTAATTTGTTCACCACTCGTTCTTTTTAAATCTTAATTTCACAACTATTCTTTACTCATTTGGTACAATTATCATACATCCTCCATACATATAAAATTGCATTAACTTCGCTTCCTCCATGTTTTTTAGCCAAATTGACCTCTTACTACCAAATTTATTATCTCACTCATGGTTAAGCTTATAACATGTATACAATTATTTCCTATCGATAATTTTATAAAAATTTCGGCAACATAACAACTATAATTGTCCTAACCCTCCCGCACAAAGAACACAGTTTTATATATATATCACCAACCAGTCACAATTTCCAATGCAATTCATTTCAAATACTTGTCTATTTCCCATACCATTATCCACATATTAAAACTAAATTCTCAACATCCAAAACCAGTTGATTTGATAAGTAAAATATTTAATCACAACCTTGATCACCATTTGTATGTACCTCAATATTAACAATTATAACTCCAACTAAGAATATCTTACCTACAACCAAGCTTGTAATTTGATCTCCAAAACCCGATCAAGCACTCTTGCACAACTTTTACGAATTCAAACTCATATCAACACTTAGAATTTTATTAAATTATTCAATAATTTAACAAACTAAAATTACAATAATTTCTTACCAATCTTTCTTCTATGTTTTGACTCTTCTTTTCTCTTCTTTTTTTTAATCTGTTCTTCTCTCTTTCCTTTTTTCTTTCTGTTTTGTCTTTTTCTCATTTTTTTCTAGCCAAACAGCCCCTATCCTCATGAGTCATTGCTTGCAGGCAACAGCTTTAGGACATCGACGGCACATCCAGTGTAGGGGATGAGGTGGCCGCCGGCGTCTCTTTCCCTTCCTCCACTTCTAGTAAACCCCAATAGTTTATTCTTTCTTTCTTTTTCTTCTTTTCTTTCTTTTTTTTTTTGTGGTCACCGGCGCCTTCATGCTTCAGTCTGATCTACCTTCGCTAGACTTGTTTCCCCTGGTTTCGGTCGACAACCGCCTCCTTCCTCTTCTTCCCTCTTCCTTCTTCTTTCCTTTTCCTTTCCTTTCTTCCCTTTCCCAATCGCTTCTTCTCTTCTTCTTCTCGCTAACGCCGGCGGCCTTTTTCTTTTCTAGACTAGCGACAGCCCTAGCCCCTCTCTCCCTTCGATCTTCTCGCCTTTCCCTTCTCTTTTTTTATTATTTAATGTCTGCTCCCAGTAGACTATGAATCGTGGCAAGCTCTGTGATTCATTTTTTTAGAGGAAGCTTACCGAGAATCCCTTTTTTTATTTATTTATTATTATTATATAAATATATTATAAATATAATTTCTATTAACAATTATATATATATTCTAGATATATTTTATTGAAATCATTATATATATATATATATATTCATAACGTATATACTATACATATATTTTTATATTTTTTAAATTAATTCTTATAATATAACTAGTATATATTGAAAACATATATATATATAATTTATAATTTATATATGTATAATCCTTAAAAAATATATTTATCCATTTTATTATTTATTAATATATGTATATATATACTTTACTTTAAAATAATATTTATTATTTATATATATACTTGTATATTTGTACTTATATATAAATAAAATATACACAAATTTTATTATATTTTTTCTTTAAATTTTTTATTCCTTAATACCCAAATTAAATTCCTAATTATTAAATCTCCAATTCATCAGTGTATCAAGTACCATAATCCCAAAATATTCCAATCCTCTAATAAATTTATTCATTTATTTTTAACTTGTCTATATCAAAAATTGAAATTACAGATACCTAAATCCAAAATGGAAGAATTCTCGATTATTACAGTTTATGTCATCTGATAAAAGCTTAGAAGTAGGCTTCGCATCAAGAATCGATGTGAGACCTGATTTTACTGTATTGTACATGTAATATGTAATTAATTTTTGTGTGAAAATTTATGTGCTAAGTAATTATAAGTGAAAGTGTGATGTGAGCCCCACTTATTTTTAATGTGTTCAAATGGGCTCAAGATTGAAAATGTTGTGTACAATGGTGTAATAAAATATAATATGATAATTTTGAGGTTTAAAATCATTAAATTATGTTATTGTGAATTTTACTGAATTATTTTGTGAAGGTGGAAAAGAAATTGGAAAATGACAGATACATCCTGAGGACATTTTCGTTAATTACGCTCAAACTAAAATGAGTTGGGACAAAGTAAAAATACCATGATATTCTACATTGAAAGTAGGATAAGACAGTGTCAAGAGATTTATCGAAACAATGTTGAAATGGGAGAAATTTGCCAGCGGGTCACGGGGGTAAAATCATAATTTCTCACTATTCGTACACCGCACGTTGACGAAACCACTTCCGTTCATCAAGATGCATTAAATATGATTATTTGGTGAAGGAATCCAAAAACTTGGAATCTAATTACATGGTTTTTACGACTACAGAAGCTTAAGGGTAAAATTATCCAAAATTTACATAACCAATGGCAAAATGGTAATTTCATCCCTCTTTAGAAAGTCAATAAGTCAGCCCCTTATCCAGTCGGCCACTATTTACTTTCTTCAACCCACACCCTATGGCATAAGAGAGAAAAAGAAAGAAAAAGTCAACAAAAACCCACTAAACTTGACTTTTCTCACAAAGGTTGGTTCTAGGAAATTATTCTACACCATTCCCTCTCGCCACTGACACCAATATCTCACCAAACAAAGAAGAAAATAAGGAGAAAAGTGAAGTGGAAGGTGGCGGCAAAGGTGAGTTTCCATGGTGATTCTTCATTTCTTTACAAACCAAGGTTGAATTTATATGTTTTTCAACATGCTAAGGATAGATCTAGCCTTGTTTTTGCTTAAATCTCATTAGAACATAAAGAAAGGGCATATTGGGGCTTCGATGTGGACAAGAACAAGATGAAACCATGCTAAAATTTACATGAAATTAGTGCTAAATTGCATAATGGAATTAGTTAAACTATTTGGTAAGCTTAGATTGAACGAAAGCTTCAAGAATGGCTATGGGTACCTTTCAGCCATGGTGATTTTTACAGCCTAAGGTGTTGGAGTTCATGGTTTGAATATGTAAAATGACTGTAGAAATTAAGAGAAGAAGACTGGTGAAATCTGATTCGAAATCGGAGCTAAAACGGGAATGTTTAGCTTTACTACTAGTGTAATTTACACTTGTTAGTCATAGACAGTATCCTACATGGCTACATTTAGAGAAAGTTAATAGCTTAAAAATAAGAGGAAAATTAATGATAATGTTTGGTAAAATTGTTTTGCAGCCGGGATTGATGGATCACGATCGGTGATACTGAAAGGGTCGGAAATACGGGACAGGTAAGGGATGAGTGTGTAGGCCATAGAGATATATTGAATGCATGATTTTGATGAGTATAATTTTATGAAATTACTTGGTATTGAACTGCCTTTGAAAATCATGCAAATATGTGGTTTATGGCTGGCAAAAATATTGTATTTAAGTTTAGGGGGTTAGAGTAATCGCAGCTGTTATGCTACCGAAAATTCCGCCAAAATTTTTAAAATATCATGAAATATTTTATCAGCATAACATGAGTGAAATCGTGTAATTTGGAGCTTATTGCCAATATTTTTCATAAATTGAAATTTTAGCAAGAAATTATTATTTAAATATTCATGTAATTAAATTTTATTAAAGTAAGATGTAAAATACATTCTTTGAGATATTTCGCAATTATTTAGAATGTTTATAAATTTTCTCATTGAAGCATGAATATTTTATTGACTGTTTTTACTGGACTGTTAAATGTGAATTTAATATATCTTTTTGGAAATTTTATTAAATTTTAATAGTAATTGTTTAGATTCCTTAAAGGTATTTTATACTATGAATAAATTGATTTTGAGACTTTAGACCCCATTATCATGCTCACTGTTATTGTACTGTTACTGTGGCTGATTGACCTGCCAAGTCATTAGCAGTCCTAGGGTCACTTGGCAAGTGTACTCTACGGACACCCTATAGACTATGACTATAGTGTAACAGTCCACAGTACAGTAAATTAACATATTTTATACATAATGTATGGTTAGGCTAAATGTTATGTTTTTAATGCTTTATCATTAACAGTAGTACATGGTAAACATTTATTCAATAAATTCGGAATATAAAATTTTTTACAATATTCCATACACTTTACATCCCTTGTTTCTATTTTACAATAATGTAGTACTGCATACAAGTATCTGAATATATAAGAGAAGTGACTACACATTTAAATTTCAATGCTCTTTGTCCCAGTGGGCTACTCGCAGCTATATTTAACTAAGGAAGCCATCAAATAATCCTCGTGATTAATCTAAAAAGTTTGAAAGTAAGGGGTGAGCAAACCACTTGCACAGTAAAGGAGTCATATGTTGCTTGATATAATGAAAACTATATGTTGTAAAACATTTATTTCCTAACAGTGCACTAAGCACAATAAAGGAAGGATACTATAGTCGGCTGGGAAATCTAGCTGGATCATGGAAGGTATTCTGAAATACCTGTCTTGTCCCGGAAACCCAGAGCAACTATAGAGAGTAATAAATAAATTGTTTTATTTCAAAACAATTTCCTTCTCTTTTCTCATAATTATAAAAATAGTATAAACCATTTTATTATATCATTTTAGTACACCAATTTCAAAACACGTAACAGTACAGTGGTAAAACAGTAGTTACAGTAAACAGTCTTTTTAGTACAGTAGCTTATAAATATCCAATTCACTGGATAACAGTTCAGTAATGATTTCTATTTTAGAAATAATATTCAAAGTATTCTTTCTCGATAACAGTAAATTTCCTTTCATTTCAGTAAACAGTATTTTGTACAATTCAGTTCAGTAAACAGTAATCAGTAGGTTTCGGTTCAATAAACAGTAATCAGTAGCTATCAGTTTAGTAAACAGTAACCAGTAGCTATCAGTTTAGTAAACAGTAATCAGTAGCTTTTAGTTCAGTAAATAGTAATCAATAGCTTTTAGTTCAGTAAACAGTAATCAGTAGCTACTATTTCAGTAAACAATATTCCCCAGTGCAATACAGTTCATTTCAGTAAAACAGTATTTCGGTACGGTTCAGTTCAATAAACAATAATTCACAATGCAGTATAGCAAAACAGGATTCAGTAAATCCCTTCAGTAAACAGTAATCAGTAAGTTGAGACTAGGCATCACCCTATATCATATCATGCTATCATCATCTACTAAGGGGCACAGTAATCATCCTCGAAGGGACACAGTAACAGTATATAGTGAGATTTATGGCTATGATATATAGGAGGTCCTTGGTGTACACTTGCCAGGTGACATCCGGGACGACTGATGATTAGCGTGTCAATCAGCCACATGACAGTAACAGTAATGATAACGGTAGTAAACATGAATCTCGGGGCCTAAGTCTCAAAACAGTATAAAAACCGTACCACAGCCTTTATGGATCTTATTCAAAATAATTTGAAATATTTCATGTTTATCCATAAGGCTCTCACATTTTCATATATCATCACCTTTATGGAATTTATAAAATAAATAAGATTAGTATTTATTTCCATAAAGGTATAAAATCATTCTTTTCCCATAAAAATACCTTTAAGGAAATCCCATGAATTAAATCATTTATTTAAGTAATTATTTCCAAAAAAGGTATTTATTTCTCATTTCCACATACCGTAAATCAGTCGGTAAATATTCATGTATTAAGTGAGAACACAATAAATATTCATTTTGAATATTTAATATCATATAAAACATAATTAATTTCTCACTTTAATGAAAATATAAAACATGAATATTTAATTTTATAACTTTCTCATAATTTCCAATTTATGGAAAATTGGTGGAAATTATATTCAAAGTTTCTCATTTAAATCATTTCATGCATCTAAAATATTTTATAATATTTTAGAATACTTTTGGAAATTTTTCGACAGCATAACGACTGCAGATTCCTAACCTCCTGCACACAATTCGCAGTATATAAACCAGCGTATCAACCACAATTTCGCATGTTTTCAAACCAAATCATGCATCCAATATTCTCATAAAATTTAGCTTAAGAAAACATGCAATTCATTATATCACTATAACTCACACACTCCCCCCTTACCTGTCTTACGAAACCGAGCTTCTCGGTTGCGCCTACCGAATTTCGTCATTCCCGGCTACAAAATAATTTTATCAAAATTTATCAATATTTTCCTCTTAATTTTAAGCCACTAGCTTTCATAAAATGTAGCCACTAATGGCACAGTACATGCACAACCAGTATTATTTACACTAGTGCTAAAATTGAACTTTCTCATTTTAGCTCCTTTTTCGGTTCCGATTTCACTGGTCTTCTTCTTTAAATTTCCATATTCATTTTCTGTTATTAGACTACAAAATTCAGCATTAATTCATGCCTCAAACAACTTGGCCGAACCCATTCCATGGCCATTTTCATGATATTATCTCTTTTATGGAATTCTAATATTTCCATCCCTCTTATTCCATCTCAAGCTATCATTCCTTATCATTTTCATGCATTCAATTGCATGTCTTTATTAAATCCGTAGGCTAACCGAACTCATGAAAATTGTATATTCTTGCCCAAGTAAATAACTTAACATCAGTAGCAAATATGAGAGGTATACCATTAGATCTATAAGATTTATAACTTGAATTAAAATAAAATAATTAAATTTAGTATCCCCTTTTCTGTCCGAGCCTTCCTTATTCTTTTCTTTTCTATTTTGTTTTTCTTTTTTTCCTTTTACTGCCGTAGCTCCCTATGTGTTTCTTTATTGCCGTGAGTTTTCCAATTACCAAGTCTTCATGGCTTTTCTTCCCTTTTTTCTATTGTTCAATTCAGTCTTTATATTTATCATTTAATCACTTAGAAATTTTTAGTAAACATCATTTATGTACAAAAAAAAAAGATCCATCACTATTGTTCCATCCATGGTTTGGCCAAATATACCCACTTCACGCCACTTCAAATTTTCTACAACTTATTACTAAACTCAAATCAAGTTTCCAACAATTTAATTCATCCACTCTACTAATTTCTACATAAACACGTTGAAATCACCAAAATTCTTCATTTTCTTTCAACAACCGAATCTGCCCTATTTTATTACAGTTCAATCAAATTTAAATTCAAAGTTTAATCCATATTAATCCATATCATCTATGCATAAAACCCACAAATACCATTGATAGAATCAAGTAAAACATCATCAACCCACCTTACCTCAATTAACCAAGCAACACAACCCCCATACTAGTGCAAATTGTTTCACGTCAGCCCTCCAATTCCAGCTATATGATGATCTTAAGGTGAGGGAGAGGTTTAGTGAAAAAAATGGGATAATTAAATGAAGAGAAAATGGGATTAGCATACTAAACCGTAAAGAATTCATGAAGAACCAGTAGAAAAATCGTGCAGCAAAGAAACGAGAAGGAAAGTCGGTTTGGGCTGCTGAAGAATGGCTGAGTTTTGGGTCTTCTTAATTTAGTTTTCAACCAATAATAAACAGCCACATAGCTAACAATCCCATTTCTTTCGTCATTTCATTCCTTGTAGTGGATTTACACGTGCAGCACTTAACAGCCAAGAAAAAGTGGCATGGGACATGATTTTTTCTGCACATCTTCCACTTATCTTCGCTCTCTTTTATATACTCTAACCAATCACCTTTTATCACTTTTACAAATAAATCAATTTCCTTTTCTAAAATTCATTTCTTTTGAATTTTTTATGCCATTGAAATTGCATTTAAATTCCAAATTTCAGATTTATTAATTTATTTATTTCTATACCTCCATTTCATCATGTAATATTTATTTCACCTCTTATACACCATATTTCAAATCATAAATCCAATAATTTCGAAGTTCTAAAGTGGAGATCCACATTTAATATTTATTTTTTTCGCTAAATAATTTATTTTCACTATCAAGAATTTATAAAAGTATGGCGTACAATATTATAAAATCGGGTCTCACACATAGATCTTATTGTATACTGTTATTGTTTTCCTTCGAGAATAATTATAGCATGATTATATAGGGCGTTGCCTAGTTTCAACCTACTGTTAAATGATTATTGAACTACAGTTTACTGTTTTATTAAACTATGAATTACTGTAAATTGTTTTACTGAACTATGGATTACTGGTTACTGTTTACTGAACTGTAATGAATCATCACTGTTTTACTGAACCATGAAGTACTGTTTACTGTTTATTGAACTGTCAATGTTTCAAAAAAGAACATTTTATTATCTCTAAACATATACGGTTTACTGAAATCACTACTGTTTAGTAAATTGTTACTGTTTACTGAAGAGTATTACTGTTACTAAATTGTTACAAATAAAAGTGTTACCAAATTAATCATTGTTAAGGCGAAGTTTTTTTTACTGAAACGATTCATTATTGTTTTACTGAAGTGTTTACTGCGTTAAATGGTTATAGTACCATTTATTTATGAAAGTATTATTAAATGATTTTATATCAACAATTTATAAACTACTCCCTATAGTCGCTTCGGGTTTACGAGACAAGACAGGTGTTTCAAAATACTTTCCATGCTCTATCTAGATTACCTGATCGACTATAGTATCCTTCCGTTTATTACACCTAGTGAATTGTTAGGAAAGAGAATGTTTTCCAGCATATAGATTTCGTTATATCAGTCTTGCATACAATTCCTTTATTGAGCACATTTCGCTCATCCCTTTTAATTTCCACTCCACAGGATATTATAAGTGATTAAAAAGGGGATACATTAGTGGATATTGGCTGAAATTAAGATTACTCGAGACTACTTGTGTCTAACCGGGAGGTATTTGTGCTTTCTTTTAGACATTCAGATGAATTGTATAATACTACTTAATTTGTAAAATAGGAACAGAGGATGTAAGTTGTAAGAAAATGATGTTAAATTTCATATTCCAAAGTTATAAAATTATTTGGAGTTACTGTTTAATATTGTTACTGTACAAGTGTAAAGGAATCGCAGACAGCCCAACTGAAATTTGTGTGTAAAAATATTTTATTTAATATATATTTGGATTGTTACAATCGAGTCAATGATAACTCGATCTCCCAAATCAATGATAACCCTGGTAATTTATCTAGAATTACATCTGGTAAATTTCAAATTACAATTTCATTTAACTTTGAATGTTTTGTCTCTACGTCCTTCACATACACCATATATCCTCAAAACACATGTATATAACACTTGAACAATTTTAATACACATTCCACTTTGAGTCATTTATTTATTTACAACTTCACAATATAGCATTCAAGATAAGAGGAGGTGATACACTAGGTATAACAATTTAAGCTAACACAATTCACAACTAACCTACCTATTTCTTGAATTACTTCAAAATCATACCCATTCAACAAACTTAGTTTAGCTGTCATTTCCCTTATCTCTCTCTTACAGTTACTTTATAGGTTCTATACACACTTTTTGCAATTTTAAGATACTCTAAACAGTATGTTATTCTGTAGGGTGTATCCCAGAATTCTGTGTTCTGATTAATATACATAGGAAACAGAAGGGATAGGTAGAACCAGGATTAACAGTACTGATATTGAGTTACAAAATACACAGATCACATTCTTAGTCACATTAAGTAGATGTATCATTTCTCCTAGCATCAAACAATCCCACACCAGATACCCCATCTGTTCATATTTAAATCAGACCCTAAAGATTATATAATAGGACCGACTATCATGCGACCTCCCATAATGTACACATCGGGTCGCATCATTAATCTAAGTAAAGGTGGGGCCAATAGTAGGGATTGTTATACAAGAATTATGCAACCATAGTATCATAAGGGATATTCTTTACACAATTAGTTGCTCTATCATAATTTGTGAGAACCGAGTATTTTGTATTGTATACATGTATATTTGTAATTATTAAATTATTTTGAATAAATTTTGTAAAATTATAAGTAAAAAGTAATGTGGGCCCCACTTGATAACTTTGAGGCCGAATGTATATGGATGGATGGTGTAATAAAGATATTATGGAAATCTGAGACCCAAAATACCTTATTTACATTATTTTGGGAGTGTATCAAACAAATTAAAAAATGACAGTAACGTCCAGCTGGTATTTTTGTAAATTGTACCCAAACTAAAATGAATTGGGATGAAGTAAAAGTACTATGGTATTCTACATGAAAAGGAGGTTAAGATAGTGTCAATAGATTTATCGAATCAATCATTAAATTGAAAAATTTCGCTGGCGGTCTGTAGGGGTAAAATCATAATTTCTCACTATCGGTGTACCACGTGTTAATGAAACTACTTCTATTCATCAAAATACATCCAATAGGACTATTTGGTGCTGAAATCCAAAATTTTGGAGTCTGATTACATAGTTTTTATGACTACGAATCTTAGGGGCAAAATTGTCTAAAATATACATAACTAAAGGCATTTTGGTCATTTTGCCCACTTCTAGAAGACTTTTTAAAACTCCATTAGCAGCTAGCTAGTACTATTCATCATCTTCTCCCAAGCTCCCTATGCCACCTAAAGGAAGAAAAGAAGAGAAGAAAAACAAAAGCTTTTATAACTCTTTCTACACATAAAATCTCAACAAAATTATAACTACAAAATTACTTTACACTCTCTCCTCTTTCAACCATACCCATAGTGTATCAAATAAGTGGCAAAATTTTGAGATAGGAGGATTCAAAGTTTCGGTCAAGGTATGTATCCCACCATACATTGTGCTTCTTTTTGATTCTAATGATGTAGGTTGATAGATCTAAGGATGTTAAGCATGTTTATCACTTTGGTTTTGATTAAATCTTGCATAATAAATTTTTTCCATTAAACGGGTATTCGACCAAGCATAGTACCTAAAGAAACCATGGATTTTCATGCATGAAATGGATGCTAGAATGAAGAATAAACATGCTAGAATAAGAATTTGCCATTAAATTGTTGAAATTCACTAAGAATTTCAACAAGGCAATTTCAATAAACATAAGGGAACCATTATCCATAGCTGGTTTTGATGATTTGAGAGTATATTTAGACTGTAAAAATTACAAGGAGTCTGTCAGCATGCTCGGATTTAAAATCCAACTTAAAACGAAGAAGTTATGTTATACTACTGGTAGAAATTATATTGCGAAAATATTTGCAGTGTCCAATGTGGCTCCACATAGACATGAATAATAGCTTAAAATTAAGTATTAAATAAGCTAATATTTTTGGTGAAATTATCTATAGCCCAAGAGTAATGAATTATGAGTGGTTCATTCGAAAGAGTTAGATACATCAAACAGGTAAAGGATGCGTATGTGATCTATAAAGATATCTCGAATGCATAATTTCGATACGAATAATTTTATAAGAATATTTGAGAAATGAAATACATTGGAAATTGTGAAATTGTGGTTGTTTGTTGGTTTGAAGCTGTGTTGAAATTGCAGGAAGGCTAGGGTATTAACAGCCGTTATGTTGTTGAAATTTCTTAGAAAATTTTCTTGAAATTTCATGAAATATTTTAATGCATATTTGACTGATTTCCTAGCCTTAAAAATGATATATTTATTACTTTTCATAAAACATGAATATACCGAAAAATATTATTTAAATATTCATGTTACCGAATTTAATGAAAGGGAAATTACTGAAAATTCCTCCCACATGTATCACAGTATATGAAGTGGTTTATAAAGTGAAAAGTTGAAAAGTGAATATTTTATAAATTATTTTCCATAAATATTCACTATGTAATTTAATAAAACATTTATGGACTGATTGATGATTTTATCTATTTTTTTTGTTTTCCATAAAGGTGATATGAGGTTGAGAATATTGTTTTGAGACTGATAGGCCCCTTTATCATGTTGATACCTGATATGTGATACGTGATATGTGACACGTGATATGTATTCAATCTTGGTTGACACCTAATCAGTGTATGACTGAGGAAAATTATAAACTATGGCCATAGATATGATATGATGATTATTCTACCCTACAGGGTTTGTAGCATGATATATTCTAAGTGATGCCTTCGTCTCTACCATTTTTATAACATGAAATGATGATTTAAAAAGGATGATGATATTGACTGATAAATGATTATTTATATGTTTAAATAAGATGAATGATGATTTTTAAACGGTTTACTGTACTAAATCAAGTACAATTCTATTTATGAAATTTTTGGTGTTATATGTTATATGTGTTCAATTGGAAAATGATGATTTGTTAATTTAGTATTCTTTTTATGATTTTATTTAAATATTAGATTATTTGATTAAATGCTTTAATTTATGGAAGCATTGATTTGGAAATTAATACGAAATAAGATGGAAAAAGTGTTTTATTTCAATAATCAATAGTTACTCCATATAGTCGCTTCTAGGTTCTGGGATAAGACATGTATTTCAAAATACCGTTCATGCTCCATCTGGATCCCTAGTTGACTATAGTAGCCTTCCTATTTCAGTTCCTAGCATACCTATAGGAAAATAAATGATTTTACGGCACGTAGATTTCGTGGTATCAAGACGTACATATAATTTCTTTACTGAGCCGTGGTTTGCTCACTTTATTTTTACTTCCACAGAGTTTTTTCAGTGACTTCATGATTTACTTTTCAAGGATTTTGACTGCCTTTGAGGCAGTTTAATGGAGATCTTGGAGGTATAATCATTTAGTTTATATGTTCAGACTTGTTTTACAGTACTATTGAGTTGTATTATAAATAGGGGATGTAAACGATAAATGATTTACGATATGTGAACATTTTTATTGTCACAACCCGTGACCCTATTTTTTTTCTTTATTCTATACATCTTGTATGGTTGCGATGTCTGCGATACTTTACTTTTCCTTTACATTTAAACAATTTCATATTAAATTATAATACGAATTACATCCCCTATCTTAATTCATAAGAAAGTAGTACTGTGAATATGTCTAAATACAGAAAATAAATGATCATACCTTATTAAATAAATTGACCTGTCGTGTCGTCCCCAAATGCGCAGTCGAAAATCCTTTTATTGCTAGACTCTCGGTCTTCGAAAACCTGAAATGTTAAAATTAAGGGGTGAGTAAACCACGGCTCAATAAGGGAATTATATGCCTCACTTGATACTCAGCTATCTATATGCTGAAAAACTTTTTCATTTTTCCTATAGGCTCTAGGCTCGCATGTAGAAAGGAGACTACAGTTGGCTAGGGATCCGGATGGAGTAAGGTAGGTATTTTGAAATACCTATCTTGTCCCGGAACTTAGAAGCAACTGTAGAGAATAATTTCCTTTTTGTTTGGAATTTTAATCCTTTTTACCATTTTTATTTCATAACATTTTCATATTCTTTTCAAAATAATGTTTTTATAAAATAAAGCATTTAAATAAAGTAACTAATATTCATATATCCTTTGAAAAGAATATTAGTTAAATTCTCATCATTCTCATTTAAAACTCATTTCATATTTTACTGTACAACCATAATTAGTACAGTACTTTAAATAGCAAAATCCGCTATTAAATCCTTTTCGTATAACATATATATCATTTAAATCTAATATTCAATTTAAAAGCTAAAATAAGAATATTAGATTTATTTTCCTCCTCTTTCCTTTTTGGAAAACATATTACATATTCATGTCACATATAGTCTAATATTCAATTGAAAATCATAGCAAGAATATTAGACTTATAACCTCTTTTTCCTTTTGAAAACTTATTACATATTCGTATCACATATCATATGAAATCATCTCGTAGTACTAAATTCAGTACTGAAATAAACATTTTGTAAAATGCTGTAAATCTCTTTCATTTAACTTGTCACATATCATGTAAAACATTTACATTTCACATATCACATATCATATAAAACATTTTTATATATGGAGACTTAGGATAACACACCCAGCCCGTCCACTGGGTCGTTACTCAGATCATGCTATAGACCCTGCAGGGTATAAATAATCATGTCAGATCTATGGCCATAGTCTATAATTGTCCTCGGCGGATCACTGATCAGGTGTCGGCCGGGATTACATATCACATATCACATATTACATATCACATGTCACATATCACATATCAGCATGATAAGATTGCCATCTAATCTCAAAACAGTGTTTTTCATCATCAGAAGACCTTTATGGAATTTATAAAAATAATAATTTCATAATTAAAACCATAAAGGTTATATAATAAATCAAGTGAATATTTAAGAAAATATTTGTAAAATATTCACTTTATCCCTTTTTTATATTTCATTTCATATCACATATAGTTCATATATCGAAAGAATTTTCAGTGATCTCATTATCACCAATTTCAAAAACACGAATATTTTAAAATGAATTTCGTTATATTCATGTTTTATGAAAAATAATCATTTTCTCGATTTTTGTGGCTGAAAATCGTTTCTTGTGAAATAAAATCATTTATTATGATTTTATAAATTTTCTAGAATTTTTCGATAAATTTCGATAATTTTTTGACAGTATAACAGCTGCCGATTGGCTAGCCTCTTGCACGAAAAATACAGTTTATAATTTCAACCGGTACTTCATTCCAAATTTCCAACCAATCATTCATCATAATAATTTCATAAAATATTTCCATAAAATATTTCAAAATTAAAACATGCAGACTGAATATCCTTACAGTGCTGCACATGCATCCCTTACCTGTTCCGGGTTGACAACTGACTCTCGAAGGTCGCACCCGTGTTCACCTCGCTCGATCCCATCGGCTCGGTCATCGAGGGAATTTTCTGGAATTAAAATTCTAAAATTTAAAATTTTTCCATAATTATTTAAATAAATAAATTATTTAAATAATTTATGACTTTCCGAGATTTCTTACCGATTCCCGTAATTCCCAGTTTCCGAATTCTCGAGATGACCCGTAATTTTCGAAATTCTCCTTTTTTCCTCTCTTTTTCTTCTTTTCCTCTTTTCCTTCCTTTTTTCTCTTTTCTTTTCTTTCTCTTTCTTTTCTTTTTCTTTTTCTTTTTCCTTTTTCTTTTCTTTTTCTTTTCCTTTTTCCCGTCAACCGGTTCAGCCTTCTTCCTCGCCGGTTCTTCATCGGCGGCCGGTTCTTCGGCGATTCAAGGGCTCCACAGCTGGCCGATGGCACGGCAAGTCTGCTGGTGGTCTCCGTTCGGCCTGGATCGACGGCACGGCAGCGGATCGAGTAGAATTTTCCTTTGGTTTCTTTCGCCTCTTCGCCGACCTTCCTCCGCCGTTCACCACACCTCGGGTGGCCTCCATCCTCTTCCTCTTCTTCCGACGATGCTTTGGTGGCAGTGGCGGCAACCAATTCGGCCGGTACCGCCGGTTCCCATTTTTCCTCTTCTTCCCGGTTTTCGCCGGATTCCGCCACTGTTTCCTTCTCGATTTTCCTTCTGTTCTTCTCCTTTCCTGCCGCCGGCAGCTCCTTTCTCCTCCTTTCCTCCGGCAACAGTTCCCTCTCTTCTCTCCCTCACCGCCGACAGGGTTAGCCTCACCGGGGAGATCGGGTTCTCCCAATTTTTATTTCCTCTTTTGTTTCTTTTTTTTTCTATTTTTAGTATATAATATACTATATACTATATAATATATTTTATACATATAATATATACTATATATTATACACATATTATTCCATATATAATACAATACAATATATATTATATATGAAATATATATTGCATATTACAAAATATATGTCTAGTATATATATATATATGTATATTTATATGTTTTAAATTTAAATAACTTTTATATATATTTTCAAACTTTAATGTAAATCAATATTTACATTTCTCAATTATATGTATATACATTTATATATACATAAGAGATTATACTGAAATACATATGTATTATTTAACTTTATAAAGTAGTATATATATTCATATATACAAACGTATGTTGATATATACTATATAGTATTCACATACATATGTATTTGTATAAAAATACATGTATATAATTTGCAATTATATAAACATATTTTATTTTCATCTCTCATTTTCCTTATTTAATTTGGATTTTCATTTATCCAAATTAAATTTCCTCTTTTCATTATTTTCCATAATTTCATCCTTCTCCTTATTTACAATTTATTCAAATTTAAATTCCTCAATTTCCTCACTTTCTAAATTTTCGGAATTTCAACGATATTCCATCTCGTAAATAAATTTTATTTATTTACTTTAATTTATTTATTTCCTCTTATCTATTTTCTTTAATATTAATTTCCAAAAATTGAAAATTTGCGGTTATCACATTCTCCCCACCTTAAGAAATTCGGTCCTCCGAATTTAACTTAATTCATAAGGTGGTAGCATCCTGTATACTTATCATTCTTGACCTTTTGATCATCTTCCGTATTATACTGCCAGTATACCTTTAAGATCATAATCGCCTTTTATACCTCTATATATCATTTCTCATCATATACTTATACTCCCTTCAATTTCTTATCAATTGGGAGTTATCCATTTCCACTCCTTTTCATATCACATATGATTCATATTATTCATCATCCATCTTCCTTATTTGGTGCCAAGTCGATACATTTCGATAATTATTGTTTACTTATTTAAATCAATAGTATGTAATGGTCCAGTAGCTTTCACATCTCGTGCATCCGCTCACTCAACATATCATCGAGCGTTTCATACTACGCTCACATATCTATATCATGTACGGAGCAGTGATGTCTATAAATTTGGAATCTCAGAGCCTTTTGCTATTTCCCATAAACATATAGCTACTGAGAGATTCCCATCACATATAAGGCTCACTGGAACCTCACATACATTCTCATCCTTTTATAATCATATTTCGACTATGGCACTATAGAATCTAAGAGTTTGATAATGGAGAAGTGATTTCATTAGACTATCAGTCTATAATCACTTCCATATTATCATATCTCTTATAGATTCTTCATTCTTATCTCCAATATTCTTTTCATATTTATTTCATCAACTGCTGCAGTTCATTTGCAGACTTTACTATTTACCATCTTTTACCATAATTGAATCAGGAGACAATCATTTTCTCTCCATATCATCTTTTCATGTAGCATTCTTATTACCTCTTTTATTCTTATGGTATATTCATTATCACTTTAATCTTAGAATATACCTATAATTATATTTTTTTTTGATAATTTAGATTCCATAACGACATAATCAAATTATAATTTGATCTTCTAATTATTTAACTTCATTATTGAATTTATAATTATCAATTTAATCATCTCATTGTCCATATAAATCCACTATTTTCATCATTTCGAGGTGGTATATATATATATCCTTTTCCATTTTTCCTCCATCGAGTTTGGCTCGATCTTACATCTAACCATAATCATGTGATAACCACAAAATCACTTTTAGTTTTAAATTCGGGAACTATTGCATATTCATGTTCTCTTTTCATCATGTACTTTCCTCTTATGACATATTCATCTTTTCCTTCATCATTATTTCAGCCACTAATCCTCAGTGGTAAAATATTCTACTACTAAATTCTTTTAACCTTTTACATATCATCTTTATATTTATTCGTCCACCGACTTTAACTTCTTTACTTATTAGTCACGTCAGTAGAGCAGCTAACCCATAAACTCTCCTATAGACTGACAATAGTATCTAGCTAGACTCAGTACATTTCGTATCTCAATCATTATCTCTTCATCATAGACAGATCCACATCGCTCTGTCATTTGAGATCATATATCTTTGATAGAGATACTGTCTAGCCACATCTCTTATTTGCCATACTCAACATATAATTCATTGTCTTTGAGAGTTCGCAGGGTCATACCACCATGCTGCTTATTTTCCATTGATATCTTAGACTATATCAATATCTCATAACTTATCCTTATATGAATGCCTCATTTATTAGGCTTATACACCTCGTAAGGAATTTCATTAACCTTGTAAACCTCAATAGGAACTCGTGATAATTTTATCGAGTTTAAATCATTATCATCTTATAACCATCAGTCCTCAACTTTCATCTGATGACGCCTTGTACAGAGATTGGTTCTTATAAACTCCTTATACTTCTCTGATTAAATCAAATAAGGCATCAATTTCCACACAGATGAATATTTGTTTTTAGTAAGAACTCTATTACATAATAGGAATTTAATATCCAATTATACTTCATCATCTCATTAACATCATCTGTATTTCCATCAATTTCTTCTATACATGTGAATTTCATTATCCACATATTTTCCCGAGTTATTTTCTTAAGCTTTTCGGATTCCTTTATATTCTCCGATATAAATTTAGAATAGATTTTATATTAACAATCGAGTCTATGTTAGCTCGATTTCTCCAGTCTATATAACTCTGAAATTTATCGGGAATCACATCCGATACTTTCTTTAACCATACATCTCTTACTGTGTTAGACATTTCATCCCTATGTCTTATCATTTCACTGTACATCCTCAAGGCAAAGACATTTAATATTCAAATCATTTTAACATCTACTCCGCCTTGATTCACTTGTTTACTTATACTACACAGCATATCAATCCTCTTAATCTGCAATGCCGTATTAAGTATAACTGTTTAATTAACACCTTTGATAGCTAACCTATTTATCACTATGTTTTACTTTAGAGATCATTCTCATTTAATAATCTCAAGTTAGCTATCATCTTCCTCATCTCTTATCATCACTTTACTGCCCTTATACATATCTCCAATTTCATATACTCCATACAGTACATTATTATGCAAGACATATTTCAAAATATTCCGGTTTTATAAATGTCCATTTAATACTTCGAAAATTGTATGATTGTTTAGAACTAGAATCAATCGTACTGCTATGGATTTCATCAACCATACCGATCACTTTCTCATTCATGATCAGTAATCATTTTACTTTTCATCAAGTCCCATGATCCCGTAATTATATCCCGTTAATACACTTTTTAATTCAGACCTTCAAAAATCAATAATAGAGTCGCTCATCCTACGACTTCCCTATAACCATTCGGGTCACATTAGCACTCCAAGTGTAGTGAAATTTATAATCGGGATCATTATACTCATTTTATGTCCTTTATACCCTCAATAACTCCATTACTATCAATAAGTTCAAAATCGACTTGATTTATCACAATTCAAAACATAATCCCACATAGGGGCATTTTCATCATTTCACATTTTTTTCTTTCTCCTCATTATACATTTAAATCAGTAATCTTATTATCAATTTGCTGATAGTACCCCTTTCTCGTACCAATATCAACATTTTAAGATCTCCTTCGATTTTGACAGTGAAATACAATAGAATCCATAATTGGATTATTTTGCATGAAATGCAGCTTTACATCATCAATTTCTCTGTCAAATCAATCAATTTCAACTTTTGCTCATCTATTTTGACTCCTGGTAAAATTTCGGAGGTAGGGGTATTTTGGTAATTTTTGGTCAAAAATATTCTCACTCCTCCAAATACCTTCAATCGATGATCATAAGGTCTATTTAATGATGATATTTCATTCCCCTCCTTTATATCATCACTTTCAGGTCTCAGTTCGATTCGGACAGAAAAGTACTGGTGGGGCCCTCACCGAGTCCATTTCTGTTCCTTACAAACCGACCTTCATTTAGATTATAAGATCACCATTTCAGTTAACATTCCTGAGACGTTTTCCCTTTTTGACATCTTTAGTTCATAATTCTCACCCCCTTCTAAACACTTAACTCAATTTACAATCATTTATTTTGTCTCTGTATTTAGACTACACAGTACTACAGGGGATGTTAACCTTTTCAACACATTTTCTTTCCAAAAGTATCAACAGACATCAGACCAACCGTGCTCTGATACCATTAAATCTGTCACAGTCCGTGACCCTATTTTTTTCCTTATTCTATACATCTTGTATGGTTGGGCTGTCTGCGATACTTTACTTTTCCTTTACATTTAAACAATTTCATATTAAATTATAATACGAATTACATCTCCTATCTTACTTCATAAGAAAGTAGTACTGTGAATATGTCTAAATACAGAAAATAAATGATCATACCTTATTAAATAAATTGACATGTCGCATCGTCCCCAAATGCGCAGTCGAAAATCTTTTTACTGCAAGACTCTCGGTCTTCGAAAACCTGAAATGTTAAAATTAAGAGGTGAGCAAACCACGGCTCAGTAAGGGAATTATATGCCTCACTTGATACTCAGCTATTTATATGCTGAAAAACTTTTTCATTTTTCCTATGGGCTCTAGGCTCGCATGTAGGAAGGATACTATAGTCAGCTAGGGATCCGGATAGAGTAAGGTAGGTATTTTGAAATACCTATCTTGTCTCGGAACCTAGAAGCAACTGTAGAGAATAATTTCCTTTTTGTTTGGAATTTTAATCCTTTTTACCTTTTTTATTTCATAACATTTTCATATTCTTTTCAAAATAATGCTTTTATAAAATAAAGCATTTAAATAAAGTAACTAATATTCATATATCCTTTGAAAAGAATATTAGTTAAATTCTCATCATTCTCATTTAAAACTCATTTCATGTTTTACTATACAACCATAATTAGTACAGTGCTTTAAATAGCAAAATCCGCTATTAAATCCTTTTCGTATAACATATATATCATTTAAATCTAATATTCAATTTAAAAGCTAAAATAAGAATATTAGATTTATTTTCCTCCTCTTTCCTTTTTGGAAAACATATTACATATTCATGTCACATATAGTCTAATATTCAATTGAAAATCATAGTAAGAATATTAGACTTATAACCTCTTTTTCCTTTTGAAAACATATTACATATTCGTATCACATATCATATGAAATCATCTCGTAGTACTAAATTCAGTACTGAAATAAGCATTTTGTAAAATGCTGTAAATCTCTTTCATTTAACTTGTCACATATCATGTAAAACATTTACATTTCACATATCACATATCATATAAAACATTTTTATATATGGAGATTTAGGCACAGACGCCCAGCCCGTCCATTGCGTCGCTACTCAGATCATGCTATAGACCCCGCAGGGTATAAATAATCATGTCAGATCTATGGTCATAGTCTATAATTGTCCTCGACGGATCACTGATCAGGTGTCGGCCGGGACTACATATCACATATCACATATCACAAGTCACATATCACATATCAGCATGATAAGGTTGCCATCTAGTCTCAAAACAGTATTTTTCATCATCAGAAAACCTTTATGGAATTTATAAAAATAATAATTTCATAATTAAAACCATAAAGGTTATATAATAAATCAAGTGAATATTTAAGAAAATATTTGTAAAATATTCACTTTATCCCTTTTTTTATCTTTCATTTCATATCACATATAATTCATATATCGGGAGAATTTTTAGTGATCTCATTATCACAAATTTCGAAAATATGAATATTTTAAAATGAATTTTGTTATATTCATGTTTTATGAAAAATAATCATTTTCTCGATTTTCGTGGTTGAAAATCGTTTCTTGTGAAATAAAATCATTTATTATGATTGTACAAATTTTCTAGAATTTTTTGATAATTTTTGATAATTTTCCGGCAGTACAACGGCTGCCGATTGGCTAGCCTCCTACACGGAAAATACCGTTTATAATTTCAACCGGTGCTTCATTCCAAATTTCCAACCAATCATTCATCATAATAATTTGATAAAATATTTCCATAAAATATTTCGAAATTAAAACATGCAGACTGAATATCCTTACAGTGCTGCACATGCATCCCTTACCTGTTTTGGGTCGACGACTAACTCTCGAAGGTCGCGCCCGTATTCACCTCGCCTGATTCCATCGGCTCGGTCATCGAGGGAATTTTCTGGAATTAAAATTCTAAAATTTAGAATTTTTTCATAATTATTTAAATAAATAAATTATTTAAATAATTTATCACTTTCCAGGATTTTTTACCGACTCCCGTAGTTCCTGGGTTTTCGAATTCTCTAGATTTCCCGTAATTTCCGAAATTCTCCGTTTTTCCTCTCTTTTTCTTCTTTTCCTCTTTTTCTTCCTTTTTCTCTTTTCTTTCCTTTCTCTTTCTTTTCTTTTTATTTTTCTTTTTTCTTTTTCTTTTCTTTTTCTTTTCCTTTTTCCCGTTAGCTGGTTCTTCGCCAGCAGCCGGTTCTTCGCCAGTAACCGGTTCTTCGGTGGTTCAAGGGCTCCTCAGCTGGCCGACAGCACGGTGAGTCTGCTGGTGGTCTCCGTTCGGCCTGGATCGACGGCACGGTGGCGGATCAAGTCGATTTTCCTTTAGTTTCTTCCGCCTCTTCGCCGGCCTTCCTCCACCTTTCACAGCACCTCGGGTGGCCTCCATCCTCTTCCTCTTCCTTTTCCTCCAGCGATGCTTCGGTGGCAGTGGTGGCAACCAATTCCGTCGGTACCGTTGGTTCCCATTTTTCCTCTTCTTCCCAGTTTTCGCCAGATTCCGCCACTGTTTCCTTCCCGATTTTCATTCTGTTCTTCTCCTTTTCTGCCACCAACTGCTCCTTTCTCCTCCTTTCCTCCGGCAACAGTTTCCTCTCTTCTCTCCCTCACCGCCGACAAGGTCAGCCTCACCGGGGAGATCGGGTTCTCCCGATTTTGCTTTCCTCTTTTGTTTCTTTTTTTTTCTATTTTTAGTATATAATATACTATATACTATATAATATATTTTATACATATAATATGTTGGCTCTTATAGGCAATACCGAGAGGGGGGGTGAATCGGTTTTTAGCTATTCTTAAGCCTGTTTTTCGATTCTTCTAAATTCTCTAGCCTATTTGATATTTTCTAAGTTCTCTAAGCTAGGCAAGCATGCAATTCAAATTCAATACAATAAGTACAAATATAATTGCAAGTAATTAAAGAGAGTAGGGAAACAGAAATGTACGCAAGTAATTTATAGAGGTTCGGCAACCTTGCCTACGTCCTCTACCTTGATACGCTCCCAAGGATTTTCTCCAAATCCACTATCTTGAATTTGTGATTACAATCCCTCTTTTTCTTAGGCTCAAGAGTAACCTCCCTCTTTTTCTAGGCTCAAGAGAAACCTCCCTCTTTTTCTAAGGCTCAAGAACCTCCCTCTTTTTCTAAGGCTAAAGAGAAACCTCCCTCTTTTTCTAGGCTTAAGAGAAACCTCCCCTTTACAAGGAATGATGGGATACAAATAATGTAATCAAAGAAAGGCCTCTAGGTAGGCAAGTGATTACAGAAATTAAGCACAATGAAAACCTATACAAGATTTGTGCTAAACACTACAAGGAATAAGAGAATGATAGATGATGAAGACTTTGTAGCTCTTGATTTGTTGTTGAGGCTTGAGGATTTGAGGAAAATGAGATTTGAAGTTACTGAGTGGTTCCTCTTGCTTTCTTTAGCTTCTAAGCCTCTATTTATAGTACCTTGGATGGTTTATGGACGTTGGTTGGAGCCAAAACAGAAACTAGCCGTTATGTCTCATAGAAACTAGCTGTTGGGAGCTTTATGGCATAAAGGGATTGATCCTTTCACCAAAGGGATCGATCCTTTTCTTCATTCTGGGCTTCCGAGGCATTCTGCCAAAAAGGGATCGATCCCTTTCCCTAGGGGATTGATCCTTTTCTTCCAGAGGGCATTTTTCCTGCACTTTTGGGTATGGAGTGCCAGTGTTGGGAGGGGGACTACCTAACCCCACTATGCTTCTCTCGACTCTGGATTAGTCACCAAAGGTGGATACCGGGAGGTTTTCGACCAAAAAAAAGGGGCGAAAACCAAGCTTTCCTTTGTATTTCCAAGCTATAGCTCACGTGTATAATAGGAATGATGAGGGACAAGGGTGGTGGCGGCTAACGTCCAAGTAGTAGCAAGACAGGATGTGTGACAAGCGAACAAGCTTGTTTGGCGATAGTTGCTTACGGTGGTGCAGTGATTGATAGCCAAGAAATTGATACAACCAACTAACTCCAATCCACAATAGACAGGGTAACAATGATCAGTGTAAGATGATGATGGCAACAGTATAGGGGCAAGCTTGGTGATGATGCTCGGTAGGATTTTCTGTCAAGGTTGACTGCTTGATTGTGTATTTGTTGTCCCCTAAATCATGAGCTTTAATCCCTTTTTATAGCCACAAATTTGTTAGAATCCTAATACAACTATACTTATTCTAATAATTATCTCCTATTTTTAATATTTTATCTATTTAATTCTTATGTTAATCCTAATCTAACTCTATCAAATTTAATATTAATCTAAATAATTATCCTAAAAACTCTAATTATCCTATCCTAAAATTAATTTTATTTTTATATCTTTTTATCTTTTCCTTTTTTTTATTACTCTTAAATCCTATTTTAATTTTAATTTCTTAATTAATGTTAATTCTAAATCTAAAAATTCTAATTTAATTTTAGCCTAAATCTAAATTGTTAAATTAAAATACAAAGTCATTCAACCCAATTAATTATTTATACAAATTAAGACCCCGAACAAAATAGGGTGTCTACATACCCGACCCATGATCTCGAGTTAGCCGCTGTGGTGTTAGCACTAAAGATATGGTGGCACTATTTTTACGGTGAGACATTTTAGATTTGCATAGACCATAAGAGTCTGAAGTACCTATTTTCGTAGCGTGAGTTAAATATGAGACAACGAAGATGGCTGGAGCTGTTAAAGGATTATGACTGCAAGATACTGTACCACCCGGGGAAAGAAAAAGTGGTGGTAGATGCTCGAGCCAAAAGCTTATGGCGATGGTATCATATATGATGGTCAGGGAGCACGAGTTGTTGGAGCAGTTCTGGAACCTCAGTATTAGTGTGATTTCCTCTGAGAGTTACGGGTTTATGGCTAGTTTCAAGATTGAGCAAGACTTAATGGATCATATCAACAATGCTCAGTGGACAGGTGCTTATTATATAGAGGTTACCAGTCAGGTACAGATGGGAGTACAATTGGATTTCAAGATTGGCAAAGACAGTATTCTGAGGTTCAAAGGTAGGATATATGTTCTTGATAATCGATAGCTTAGAGATCTGATTTTGACAGAGGCCCATACCTCTAGGTACACTCTACATCTAGGTAGTTCTAAGATGTACCAGAATCTATGGAAAGTGTATTGGTGGCCGAAGATGAAGAGAGACATTGCAGAGTTTGTAGCTAGATGTCTCACATGCCACCAGGATAAGATCGAGCATTAGAAGCATGTAGGTGTATTACAGCCTTTACCGATTCCTACTTGGAAATGAGAGCATGTTATGATGGACTTCATCATGGGTTTGCCAAGAACCCGAAGGAATCATGACGCTATATGGGTGATTGTAGATAGATTGACGAAGTCTGCCCACTTCTTAGCCATCAGATCTACAGATCCTCCCGGTGCCTTTGCCGATCTATGTATACGAGAGATAGTGATGCTACATGGTGTTCCAGTGAGTATCACATTGGATAGGGATTCCCGGTTCACATTCCACTTTTGGGAGAGATTTCAAAAGGCTATGGGGTCCCAATTGAATTTCAGCACCGCCTTTCATCTGCAGACTGATGGACAGTTCGAGCTAGTAATACACATGCTCAAGGATATATTGAGGGTGTGTGCATTGGATTTTAAAGGCTCCTGAGACGACCACTTGAAATTAGCTGAGTTTGCATATAATAAT
This sequence comes from Heritiera fomes, assembly GCA_032173925.1. Taxonomy (NCBI): domain Eukaryota; kingdom Viridiplantae; phylum Streptophyta; class Magnoliopsida; order Malvales; family Malvaceae; genus Heritiera; species Heritiera fomes. Next base: position 6,949,031 of record JAPDPM010000019.1, read on the forward strand.
AGCTACTAGACGAGTATCAGCATGGCACCATATGAGGCATTATATGGTAGAAGGTGTAGATCACCGATTGCTTGGGAAGAAGTGGGAGATCAAAAGTTATTGACTCCCGATTTGGTAGAGCAAGCTTCGAGAGATGTACAATTGGTTTGCAAGAGATTAAGGATAGCACGGAGTCGGCAAAAGAGCTATGCAGACATGAGACGCCGACCACTTGAGTTCTCACCAGGCGACTATGTATTTTTGAAAGTTCCCTATCTAAAGGCGTAATGAGATTTGGCAAGAAAGGAAAATTGAGTCCTCGGTACATTGGACCATTCAAGATCTTAGATCGCATGGGAGACGTGGAGTGCAAATTGGCACTACCACCTGAGTTATCAGCAGTGCATAATGTATTCCATGTCTCAATGCTTAGGAAGTATCAACCAAATCTGTCTAACATAATTTGATACTGTCACGACCCGAAGGCCAATGACGTCCACTTAACACTTACTTGATTTCTTATGAAAATTTCGAACCAAATTTTTTTTTCTCTACTTACGGTTTGTATTCGGTGTTAGTGTAGTATCTAAATTCCGATCCTATCTTACTCATATTATTTCTCGAGCTATGACACGTTTCTCAAAGAGGTTTTTCTTATGATTTTCATCTTATTTTACTCTTCCCAAAAGAAACAGGTCGAAATCCTCCCCTTTGTATTTTATCAATTTCCCCAAGTATAATTTCCTGCACTAAAACACATTTTTAAATCACATAACACAGCAGCTGATGTTTCTCCACAGTTTCATGCAATCATGTGTTTCAAAGATCTCGAGAGTTTAACCATTACTAAGTTCGTATCTACCTCATTATATATAATTCAAAACATACATTAGGACCCGGATCGGACTCGATAACCATCTAGACTCACATAGTCATCTAGTGCGATCCAAAGTTACATCCCATATACTTTCCTAGTATTGTGAAATTTAACGTACACATAATTATCAAAATGATATACTAACAGTATACCTCAAAATACAAAATGCTAGTTCCGGAGAACTCAAATTACTGCCACTACTAGGTACAATTTCCCAGAAGCCTACACGAAGCCTGAGCCGGCTGTCAACTCTTATGATCTACAGATGATAAATTAAGGGGTGAGCAATCCACAGCTCAGTAAGTAGTTTAAATAAAAACATACTAGGCTCATATCGTAAAACACGATCATACATGCTTGAGTTATTGTAAATTAGCATGTATGGATTATACTAAGGTTTATTATCATTCCGTAAGTGCACAGACGTCATAAACTTGTTCATGCTTTCATTCCATTCATGATTTAACAAGGCATCATTCTTTTTATCAGTATAAACATGATCCAATAATCGAAAGAAACGAACATTCAAGTAGCACACGTTCAAGTGGCATATATAAACATGATCCAATAATCGAAAGAAACGAACATTCAAGTAGCACACGTTCAAGTGGCATATATAAACATAATCCAATAATCGAAAGAAACGAACATCTAAGTAGCTCACGTTCAAGTGGCATATATAAACATAATCCAATAATCGAAAGAAACGAACATTCAAGTAGCGCACGTTCAAGTGGCACATATAAACATAATCCAATAATCAAAAGAAACGAACATTCAAGTAGCGCATGTTCAAGTGGCATATAGAAACATAATCCAATAATTACACACATCATATGTCATATGTATAAGATCTATTCCATCCTTCGACATTCGTCACATTCACGAATCACAATCACTTACTTTTCATCATGATAACATAATCCAATAATTACACACATCATATGTCATATGTATAAGATCTATTCCATCCTTCGACATTCGTCACATTCACGAATCACAATCACTTACTTTTCATCATGATATCCTACGATTTCTCATATTTCGTCGGAACTCATGTAGCACTTAGTTCCCGAAGGATTCTAGAGGTGGCTCACACGGTACAGAAGTCGAATCTTTGCTCGGTTTGGCCTTTACATCAAAACTCGTGTAGCACTTAGTTCCTGAATGACTCTAGAGGTGGCTCACACGGTACAAAAATCGAGTCTTTGCTCGGTTTGGCCTTTACATCAAAACTCGTGTAGCACTTAGTTCTCGAAGGACTCTAGAGGTGGCTCTGTCACGACCCGTGACCACATTTCTTACCTTATTGTACACAACTTAACCAGTTGGGCTGTCTGCGATACTTCACTTGTACTGACTGTTAAACAATTTTTTATAATATTGTTTATATTATACACATCCCCTATCATAATTAATCGGATAAGTAGTACTGTTGACGTGTCTAAATACAGAGAATAAATGATCATATCTCAAATAATCAGTCAGTATGACACATTGTCCTTCGTGTACAGCCAGGATCCACAATCCACTGAACTCACATTCGTCAAAACCTGAAATGTTGAAAATTAAGGGGTGAGCAAAACCATGGCTCAGTAAGAGAATTATATGCCTCACTTGATACTCAGCTTCCTATATGCTGAAAATCTTTTTCATTTTTCCTATGGGCTCTAGGCTCGCATGTAGGAAAGATACTACAGTCGGCTAGGAATACGAATGGAGTAAGGTAGGTATTTTAGAATACCATACTTGTTACGGAACCTAGAAGCAACTGTAGAGAGAATTTTTTCTTTTTGTTTTGAATTAATAAATCCTTTTCCTTTTTAAACTTTCATAACCTTTTTCATATTCTTTTCAAAACAATGCTTCTACGAAATAAATCATTTAAATAGAATAATTAATATTCGTATATTCCTTGAAAAGAATATTAGTTAAATCATCATCTTATTTCTTTAAAACTCATTTCATGTTTTAATGTACTCTCTTAATTAGTACCGTCCTTTAAAAAGCAAAATAAGCTATTAAAATCTATTCCATTCTTAAGTTCACAAGGCATCATTCTTTTTATCAGTATGATTAAGTGTGAAAGAGACGAACATTCAAGTAGCACATGTTTGAGTGGCATATATAAACATAATCCGATATATCACACAAATCATATGTCATGTGCACAAGATCTATTTCATCCTTCGACATTTGTCGCATCCCCATCAGAACTTAGACTGATTACTAACACATCAGAACTCGTGTAGCACTTAGTTCCCGAAGGATTCTAGAGGTGGCTCACACGGTAAAATCATCGAGTCTTTGCTCGGTTTGGCCTTTACTAACACATCAGAACACGTGCAGCACTTAGTTCCCGAAGGATTCTAGAGGTGGCTCACACGGTAAAATCATTGAGTCTTTGCTCGGTTTGGCCATTACTAACACATCAAAACACGTGCAGCACTTAGTTCCCGAAGGATTCTAGAGGTGGCTCACACGGTAAAATCATCGAGTCTTTGCTCGGTTTGGCCTTTACTAACACATCAAAACACGTGCAGCACTTAGTTCCCGAAGGATTCTAGAGGTGGCTCACACGGTACAATCATCGAGTCTCTGCTCGGTTTGGCCTTTACTAACACATCAAAACACGTGTAGCACTTAGTTCTCGAAGGATTCTAGAGGTGGCTCACACAGTACAATCATCGAGTCTCTGCTCGGTTTGGCCTTTACTAACACATCAGAACACGTGTAGCACTTAGTTCCCGAAGGATTCTAGAGGTGGCTCACACGGTACAATCATCGAGTCTTTGCTCGGTTAGGCCTTTAGCACATCGAAGCTCGTGTAGCAATTAGTTCCCGAAGGATTCTAGAGGTGGCTCCCACGGTTCGGAATCTCTTATTAACACATTGAAACTTGTGTAGCACTTAGTTCCCTAAGGATTCTAGAGGTGGCTCACACGGTACAGAAATTGAGTATTTATTTGGGTTGGCCTTTATGCCATATATTTCCCACTATCTTATCATAACTTGTGTAACACTTATAATCTAATATTCCATTTCAATTCATGGTAAGAATGTTAGATTTATCAATTCTTCCTTTTTGAAAACATCTTACATATTTGTATCTCATGTCTTATGAGAATCATCTCACAGTACTATAATCAGTACCAATATGAGCATTTTGTAAAAATGCTATAATTAAATTGATTTTCCTTCTCATATTGTATGAAACATGTTCTTTTCACATGTCACGCATCATATATCACATTCTCCGTTTGACATATTCCATGTCATGTAAAACACTTTCCTTTTTATATGTCACCTATCATTTATGGAGTCTAAGATAGGCATTAATCTCATCATACTATAAACCTCGGAGGGTAAGGAAATACATCGGTCAAATCTATGACCATAACCTATATTGTCCTCGGTGGATCACTGATTAGGCGTCGACCAGGACTAAACATATCACATATCATGCATCAGCATGATAGGAATGCCAACCAGTCTAAAAACCGTATTTTCATCATAAAATAAACCTATATGGATTTTATATAAATATAAAATTCCATAATTTAAAACCATAAGGGTTAAAATCCTTTAGTGAATATTTATAAAAATATTCATAAAAATATTCACTATATTTCACTTCATCTTTCGTCTCGTAATTCGTATAATTTATCTATTCCGAGAATTTTCGGTGATTTCATTATCACCATTCTCGAATACATGAATATTCTAAAGTTCCATCTCATTATATTCATGTTTTATGAAATTTAGAAATTTCCTCATGTTTCGTGATTTACTATCGAAATTCGGAAATAAAATCATTTAATATGATTTTATAAAGTTTTTCTAAAATTTTCGGCAGCATAACGGCTGCCGATTTACTAACCTCCTGCACGGAAAAATACAGTTTTAAATCTTTCAGCCAGTACTTCTTCCCAAATTATTTTTCAGCAAATCATGCATCATAATAATTTTCATAAAATATTTGCATAAAATATTTCAATTTAAAATATGCAGACTGAGTATCCTTATAGTGCTGCACATGCATCCCTTACCCTTTTCCAGGTCGGCGACTTCCGCTTATCGATCGCGCCCGCACTCCATTTCTCTCGATTCCTTGTCCCAATTGCTGAAAATAATTTCTGGAAATAGAATTCTAATTTTTTTAGAATTTTTCATAATTTATTTAATTTTTCTGAAAATTAAATCTCAGGAAGATTTCTTACCGAACTTTGTAAAATCCCAAGTTGTCGAAATTCCGAAAATTTTTCGAATTCCCAAAATTCTCCTTTTTCCTCTTTTTCTTCCTTTTTCCTCTTTTTCTTTTCTTTCTTTCTTTTCTTTTTCTTTTTCTTTTTCTTTTTCATTTTTCTTTTCTTTTTTCTTCTTCCTTTCCCGGTCAGACCGGTTCAGACCGGTCCAACTCCTTTCCTCGTCGGTTCCTTGCCGGTGGCCAGTTCTTCGTCGGTTCAGGCGTCCCTCAGTTGGCCGGCTGCACGACGAACTTGCCGGTGCCCTCCGTTTGCCCTGGATCGGCGGCACGGCGGCGGATCGAGGCGGTTTTGCCTCAGTTTGTTCTTCCTCTTCGCCGGCGTTCCTCCGCCGTCCATTGCACCTCCGGTGGCCTCCATCGCTTCCTCTTCCTCCGGTGAAGCTTTGGTGGTAGTGGCGGTGCCTAGATCAGCCGGCACCGCCGTCCGCCATTTTCTTTTCTTCTCGGATTTCTTTCGTTTTCCGTTGATTCCGTTTTCTGTTTCACGCCGCCGACAGCTTCTTTCCTTTCTCTGGCCGGTGGCGTCTCTTTCTCCTTCCTCCCTCGCCGGCGGTGGCAGCTCCGCCGCTGTCGGCCCTTGGCTGGGGGAGTATCGGGTCTTTCCCGATTTTTCCCTCCCTTTTCTTTTCTGTTTCATTTCCTTTTTGGTTTTTTTGTCTTCTTTCTATTTTTAGTATATTATATACTATTTATTATACAATATATTTTATACATATAATATATATTATATGTTATACATACATTATTTCATACATAATATTATACAATATATATTATATACAAAATACATATTGTACATTACAAAATACATGTCTAGTATATATGTGTATATTTATATATATACTTAAAATTAAGTAACATTTATATATATAAATTATATAAGTGCTATAATAAAATATTTATACATATAAACTTTAATATAAAACCATACTTACTTTTCTTCTAAATGTATTTACATAATTATATATACACATAAAACATTATATTTATATACATATGTATTATTTGAATTTATGAAATAGTATATATATATTTCTATATATATAACAACGTATTTCAAAATATACTATATAATATTTTGAATACATATGTATTGGTATAAAAATATATTTATATAATATATAATTATATAAATATATTTCATTTATTTTCTTATTCTCTTATTAAATTTTGGATTTTCATTCTCTAAATTAAATTTTTCTCTTCATTATTTCCCATAATTTTATCCTTCCCTTATTTCCAATTTATCAAATTTTAAATTCCTCACTTTCCTTAATTTCGGGAATTTTAACGATATTCCCATCTCATAAATAAATTTTATTTATTTACTTTTATTTATTTATTTCCTCTTATCTATTTTCTTTAATATTTATTTTCAATATTTATTATTTCCAATAATTGGAAAATTTACGGTTATCACATCCTCCCCACCGTAAGAAATTCGGTCCTCCGAATTTAACTTAAGTCCAAAGGGGGTATATGCCGTATACTTACGACTTCTGACCTCTAGTTCATCCTCCAAGTAATACTGCCAGCACACTTTCAACATCAAGAGTGCTTTAGACCACTACATGCTGTCTTTCATCGTATATGTCTATGCTCCCGTAAGTTCATTCCTCAAATCGGTAGTTATTCCCTTTTATTCTTTTCATATAAGAGTCCATACACAATATTTTTCATATTACAGCTGATCTATGCTGTTCATCATCCATTCTTCTCACTTAGTGCCGAGTCGACATAATATGGTACTATCATGTACTCATATCGATCAATTATATGTAAGTGTTACAGTAGCTTTCACATCTCATGCACACGCTCTCTTAATATCATGGAGCATTTACATCTCACGCTCATATATATAAATATATATCAGTATGGAGCGGTGCTATCAATACACTTCGGATCTCAAAGCCTTTTGCTATCTCTCATTAGCATATGGCAACACAGAGACTCCCATCACATGTAAGGCTCACAGGAACTGTACATACACATTCACACCGTTTAACACTTATACTTCGACTAAGGCACTAGAGAATCTAGATGTCTAATAAGGGAAAGTGATTCTATTTATATCATCAGTCTTTAATCACTCCCATATCATCATTTCTCTTTTGGACTCTTTATTGTCCACAATATTCATTTTCACACTTATTCCATCAATGCTGCATCTCATTTGCCGATTTTTCTATAGATTATCTCTTACGATCATAATTCATGAGACTATCATATTCTCTTCATGTAGTATGGTCTTAAAATCTCTTTTCATAATTTAGATTCTGTGATTGAATCCTCGAATTATCCATTTAAGCACCACATTATCTATACAATTCCACCATCTCTATCGTTTCGAGGTGGTTATATGTACAAACATTTCTTATTTATATACTGGCAGTAAACATATCAATTATCTTACTCCTTGGAGTATCATTACTTTCACTTATCAATTCTGGCTTTGATTTTACATCTTGCCACATTTATGTGATAACCAACACAATATTTTACTCTCAGTCTTAACTTCGGGAACTGTTTCATATTGATGTTCCCTTCTCATCATGCAGTTTATTTCCTTATTCCACTTCCACTTTCATTTTCATATTCTTACTCTCATCCCTTTTTGTCAGTTTTCTCAATTGATATGGTACTATACTGTTAAGATCTTTTAAAATCTTGCGTACCATCTTTTTCTTTACACTAGCCATCTACCGACTTTAATTTCTTTAATTGGATCTCATCTATAGAGCAGCTAGTCTCATCACTCTTTTATAGGCTTTCAGTAGTATTTAGCTAGACTCATTACTTTCGTATCTCAATCATTATCTTTATATCATAGACAGGTTCACTGTCATCCTGTCGTCTGTAGATCATATATCTCAAGAGGAGATACTGTCTAGCCAAATTTCTTAGTTGTTAATCTTAGCACAATTCCATAGCCTTTAAGAGTTTAAGGATCATATCACAATGCTGCTCATGTTCCATTTATACTTTAGACTCTATCAGTATTTCAGCAATTTTCTCTTGTAAGGATGCCTCATTCTTTAGGCTTATATACTTTACAAGGCAACTCATTACCCTTGTAACTTCAATAGGAACTCGTAAAATTCACTCCGAGTTCGAATCATTATCTTATGGACACCAATCTTCAATCTTTTATCTAATGAGGCTTTATACTGAGGCTAGTCTTATTAGCTCCTCACATATCTCTAATCAGATCAAGAAAGCGTCTATTTTCATGTAGATGAATACTTGTTCTTCACCAGAACTTTATTAATGATAGGAAATTAATACCTCCTTTTTTTTATCTACATCTCAATATCATTTGTATTTCTCTCATTTACACTTATACAGATAATTCCATAATTCTCAATTTTTTCATTATCTGTATTTTCGTCATCCAGACCTTTACACGTGAAATTTCATTATTCACATATTTTTCAGAGTTATTTTCTTAAGCTTTTCGGATTCTTTCTACATCCTCCGATATAAACTTAGAATTTAACTTCATATTCAAAATCGAGTCAATGTTATCTCGATTCCTCTAATTTATACAACTCCGGAAGTTTTATCGGAAATCAAATCTGATACTTTCTTTAATCATTCATTTCTTATCATCTTGTGACCATCGTTCTTCAACTTTTCATCTGATGATACCTTTTACAAAGATTGCTCTTATAAGCTCCTTATACGTCTCCGATTAAATCATATCTAAGGCATCACTTCCATATAGATATTTATTCGTTCTTCATAAGAACTTTAGTGTGTAAAAAAAAAATTTAAATACATCGTTTAATTCATCCTCAAATCCTATTATTTGTATTTCCATCCTTTACATCGATACATGCGAATTTCATCATCCACAATATTTTACAAAAATTCTTTTCTTAAACTTGTCTGATTTCTTCCATATTCTTCGATATAAGCTTAAGAATAAATTTCATATCCACGATCGAGTCAACATTAACCTGATTTCTCAATCTATGTTACTTTGGAATTTATCGGGATTCTCATCCGACAGTTTCTTTAATCACACTTCTTTTATCATGTTGGACCTTTATCATTGTGTCCTATCATTTCACAATGTAGTTTCAAGGCAGAGACATTCAATACTCAATTCATTTTGATACATATTCTACTTGATTTCATCACCTAGTCATGCTTTACAGCGTTGGTAAGCTGTATCAAGTACAACGGTTCTCAACACACTTTACAGCTACCTGTTTCAATTCAGTTATTCACTTTAAAACCATTTCTATTTACTAAATTTAGGCTTTGTTCCCTTGAGTATATTCTCCACAAGGTTTGAACCTTGGCACCTCTTACGTACCTAGTTCTTTACTCTCGTGTTACCCTTAAGATAATTGTAAGAGCCTCGCCCGTTCATATCGACCGTTGGCGAGCATTCCCTAGGCGATTCCTTTCGCCCCAGGTTTACCCTTACTAGTGAGTCGGCGATGACATAGTTCGCCTGTATCTCATAACATATGATCCACTATAGGTCGCCCATCATTGGGTCGCCCATCACAGTTCTGTCTCAAGGGTCCTGAGTAATTTAGGTTCGTTGTCATCTTCTTTTTATCACTTCACTGTTCTTATAATTATTCTCTAATTTATAGTACTCAAAACAGTACCTCATTCTGTAGCACATATTTCAAGATATGTCGGTTCTATATAGGATTATCTGTTTGACACCTCAAAGTAGTGAAAACGTATAGAACCATAAGTAACCACACAAGTATGTATTTCATTTTTGGTACTATTCACCTTATCAATCAATTCCTGTAATCATTTCACTTTTCATAGTATTCAACGATCCCGTTAAGTACACTCTTAATTTTTCGACCCTTTCAGTCAATAACCGAGCCAAACATCTGATGACATTCCACTGCACTCTTTGGATCGCATCATATCGTTTTATTGTGAAGCCCCGGATTTACCGTTTCTTTCAGGGATTTACCGAGCCACTTCACTCATCCGTACTCGTTTTATTGTAAGGACCGGGAGTGTCTGGATCTCCGTTACCAGGGATTTACCACCCCAGTGCCTTACTCACCTGTACTGTCCGCTCTGGGTTCTAGAGGTGGCCCCCGTCACACAGACGTGGCACTTAGTCCCTCACGGATTGTTTTATTGTAAAGCCCAGGATTTACCACTATGGCCCAAAGTCCACTCGTGGGGGAACCCTGGCCGCCTCACTCAACCGTACTGTTATCCCCTATGGCCCACAGTCCACTCGGGGTTTTTCTTTCGCGTCCATAATCAAAGTGTTAGTGGAATCAGTAATAGGGATCGCTAGATTCCTATGACATCTTCTATGCCATTAATAATTCCATTACTATCAATGGATTCCAATTCAGCTCGGTTTTAACACTATTCCGAACATCACCCAATATAGGGGCATTTTCATCATTTCGACATTTATTTCTATCTCCTCAATATACATTTAAATCAATGAACTAATCATCTATATGTTGATAGTATCCTTTCTGATACTTATAACAACAATTTAGAGCTCATTCGATTTTCAACAGAGAAGTTCACAAAAATCCTCAATTGGATTATTTTGCTTGTAATTCAGCTTTATATCTTTAATTTCTCTACTAAATCGGTCAATTCCAACTTTTGGTGATCTATTTTGACTCCCGGTAAAATTTTAGGGGTAGGGGTATTTTGGTCATTTTTGGCTAAAAATTTTCTCTCTTCAAATTACCCTCAATCGGTGATCTTAAAGTCTATTTAATGATGATATATCATCCCCTCGTTTATACCATCACTTTTAGGTCTCAGTTCGGTTCGGACAAAAAAGTACTTGTAGGGCCCTCACCGAGTCCATTTCTATTCTTTACCGAACAGGCCTTCATTTAGACTAGAAGAATCACCAATAATTCGGTAATTTCTGAGCCTATTTTCTTCTTTAACATTCTCAATTTAGACTTTCTCACTCCCTTTAAATCATTTTACTCCATTTACAATCATTTATTTTCTCTATGTATTCAGACAACACAGTACTACCAGGGATGTTTAACTCTTTTCCTTCCAAAAGTATTCACAGACATCAGGCCAACCATTGCTCTGATAACATTAAATCTGTCACGACCCGTGACCACATTTCTTACCTTATTGTACACAACTTAACCGGTTGGGCTGTCTGCGATACTTCACTTGTACTGACTGTTAAACAATTTTTTATAATATTGTTTATATTATACACATCCCCTATCATAATAAATCGGATAAGTAGTACTGTTGACGTGTCTAAATACAGAGAATAAACGATCATACCTCAAATAATCAGTCAGTATGACATATTGTCCTTCGTGTACAGCCAGGATCCACAATCCACTGAACTCACATTCGTCAAAACCTGAAATGTTGAAAATTAAGGGGTGAGCAAAACCACGGCTCAGTAAGAGAATTATATGCCTCACTTGATACTCAGCTTCCTATATGCTGAAAATCTTTTTCATTTTTCCTATGGGCTCTAGGCTCGCATATAGGAAAGATACTACAGTCGGCTAGGAATCCGAATGGAGTAAGGTAGGTATTTTAGAATACCATACTTGTTACGAAACCTAGAAGCAACTGTAGAGAGAATTTTTTCTTTTTGTTTTGAATTAATAAATCCTTTTCCTTTTTAAACTTTCATAACCTTTTTCATATTCTTTTCAAAATAATGCTTCTACGAAATAAAGCATTTAAATAGAATAATTAATATTCGTATATTCCTTGAAAAGAATATTAGTTAAATCATCATCTTATTTCTTTAAAACTCATTTCATGTTTTAATGTACTCTCTTAATTAGTACCATCCTTTAAAAAGCAAAATAAGCTATTAAAATCTATTTCATTCTTAAGTTCACAAGGCGTCATTCTTTTTATCAGTATGATTAAGTGTGAAAGAGATGAACATTCAAGTAGCACATGTTTGAGTGGCATATATAAACATAATCCGATATATCGCACACATCATATGTCATGTGCACAGGATCTATTTCATCATTCGACATTTGTCGCATCCCCATCAGAACTTAGACTGATTACTAACACATCAGAACTCGTGTAGCACTTAGTTCCCGAAGGATTCTAGAGGTGGCTCACACGGTAAAATCATCTAGTCTTTGCTCGGTTTGGCCTTTACTAACACATCAGAACACGTGCAGCACTTAGTTCCCGAAGGATTCTAGAGGTGGCTCACACGGTAAAATCATCGAGTCTTTGCTCGATTTGGCCTTTACTAACACATCAGAACACGTGCAGCACTTAGCTCCCGAAGGATTCTAGAGGTGGCTCACACGGTAAAATCATCGAGTCTTTGCTCGGTTTGGCCTTTACTAACACATCAGAACATGTGCAGCACTTAGTTCCCGAAGGATTCTAGAGGTGGCTCACACGGTACAATCATCGAGTCTCTGCTCGGTTTGGCCTTTACTAACACATCAGAGCACGTGTAGCACTTAGTTCCCGTAGGATTCTAGAGGTGGCTCACACGGTACAATCATCGAGTCTCTGCTCGGTTTGGCCTTTACTAACACATCAGAACACGTGTAGCACTTAGTTCCCGAAGGATTCTAGAGGTGGCTCACACGGTACAATCATCGAGTCTTTGCTCGGTTAGGCCTTTAGCACATCGAAGCTCGTGTAGCACTTAGTTCCCGAAGGATTCTAGATGTGGCTCCCATGGTTCGGAATCTCTTATTAACACATCGAAACTCGTGTAGCACTTAGTTCCCGAAGGATTCTAGAGGTGGCTCACACGGTACAGAAATCGAGTATTTATTTCGGTTGGCCTTTATGCCATATATTTCCCACTATCTTATCAGAACTCGTGTAACACTTATAATCTAATATTCCATTTCAATTCATGGTAAGAATGTTAGATTTATCAATTCTTTCTTTTTGAAAACATCTTACATGTTTGTATCTCATGTCTTATGAGAATCATCTCACAGTACTATAATCAGTACCGAAATGAGCATTTTGTAAAAATGCTATAATTAAATTAATTTTCGTTCTCATATTGTATGAAACATGTTCTTTTCACATGTCACGCATCATATATCACATTCTCCGTTTGACATATTCCATGTCATGTAAAACACTTTCCTTTTTACATGTCACCTATCATTTATGGAGTGTAAGATAGGCATTAATCTCATCATACTATAAACCTTGGAAGGTAAGGAAATACACCGGTCAAGTCTATGACCATAACCTATATTGTCCTCGGTGGATCACTGATTAGGCGTCGACCAGGACTAAACATATCACATATCATGCATCAGCATGTTAGGAATGCCAACCAGTCTAAAAACCGTATTTTCATCATAAAATAAACCTATATGGAATTTAAATAAATATAAAATTCCATAATTTAAAACCATAAGGGTTAAAATCCTTTAGTGAATATTTATAAAAATATTCATAAAAATATTCACTATATTTCACTTCATCTTTCGTCTCGTAATTCGTGTAATTTATCTATTCCGAGAATTTTTGGTGATTTCATTATCACCATTCTCGAATACATGAATATTCTAAAGTTCCATCTCATTATATTCATGTTTTATGAAATTTAGAAATTTCCTCATGTTTCGTGATTTACTATCGAAATTCGGAAATAAAATCATTTAATATGATTTTATAAAGTTTTTCTAAAATTTTCGGCAGCATAACGGCTGCCGATTTACTAACCTCCTGCACGGAAAAATACAGTTTTAAATCTTTCAGCCAGTACTTCTTCCGAAATTATTTTCAGCAAACCATGCATCATAATAATTTTCATAAAATATTTGCATAAAATATTTAAATTTAAAATATGCAGACTGAGTATCCTTATAGTGCTGCACATGCATCCCTTACCTTTTTTCGGGTCGGTGACTTCCGCTTATCGATTGCGCCCGCACTCCATTTCTCCCGATTCCTTATCCCGATTGCTGAAAATAATTTCTGGAAATAAAATTCTAATGTTTTTAGAATTTTTCATAATTTATTTAATTTTTCTGAAAATTAAATCTCAAGAAGATTTCTTACCGAACTTTGTAAAATCCCGGGTTGTCGAATGTTCGAAAATTTTTCGAATTCCCGAAATTCTCCTTTTTCCTCTTTTTCTTCCTTTTTCTTCCTTTTTCCTCTTTTTCTTTTCTTTCTTTCTTTTCTTTTTCTTTTTCTTTTTCCTTTTTCTTTTCTTTTTTCTTCTTCCTTTCCCGGTCAGACTGGTTCAGACCGGTCCAACTCCTTTCCTCGCCGGTGGCCGGTTCTTCGGCGGTTCAGGCTTCCCTCAGTTGGCCGGCTGCACGACGAACTTGCCGGTGCCCTCCGTTTGCCCTGGATTGGCGGCACGGCGGCGGATCGAGGCGGTTTTGCCTCGATTTCTTCTTCCTCTTCGCCGGCGTTCCTCCACCGTCCATTGCACCTCCGGTGGCCTCCATCGGCTTCCTCTTCCTTCGGTGAAGCTTTGGTGGTAGTGGCGGTGCCTGGATCGGCCGGCACTGCCGTCCGCCATTTTCTTTTCTTCTCGGATTTCTTCCGTTTTCCGTTGATTCCATTTTCCGTTTCACGCCGCTTGCAGCTTCTTTCCTTTCTCTGGCCGGTGGCGTCTCTTTCTCCTTCCTCCCTCGACGGCGGTGGCAGCTCCGCCGCCGTCGGCCCTTGGCTGGGGGAGGATCGAGTCTTTCCCTATTTTTCCCTCCCTTTTCTTTTCTGTTTCATTTCCTTTTTGGTTTTTTGTCTTCTTTCTATTTTTAGCATACTATATACTATGTATTATACAATATATTTTATACATATAATATATATTATATGTTATACATACATTATTTCATACATACACTACAACAAAATTGATAATTTGTGACGATTTTTTTGAGTGACGCATAATCTTTCGTCACGTAAAGTATACAATACATGACAAATATTATAATTCGTCACGCTTCTTTACAGTTTTAATATTTTATATGACGATGTATAAAATCGTCTTAGGATAGCGTCACTAAATATTTGGCGCCAAATTTTACCGCCAAATATATTTGGTGGGAAATTTTTTTTGTGACATTTTTTGAGTTTTTGTGACATTTTTGTGTTTGTCATAAAATAGACACTTTATACATGACAAATTACAAAATGTCTTATTTTATAAAAATGTCACCATATACTTGGCGCCAAAATTTACCACCAAATATATTTGGTGAAAAATTTTTTGTGACGTTTTTTTTTATCGTTTGTGACATTTTTGTTTTTGTCATAAAACATACACTTTATACATGACAAATTGTAAAATGTCTCATTTTCATAAAAAATGTCACCATATATTTGGCGCCAAATTTTTTTGCCAAATATACTTGGTGAGAAATTTTTTCGTGACTTTTTTTTTAATTTTTTGTGACGTTTTTGTTTTTGTCATTAAATAAACACTTTATACATGACAAATTACAAAATGTCTCATTTTCTAAAAACGTCACTATATATTTGGTACCAATTTTTTCCATCAATTAGAAATTGTGGAAATTTTGTTGTGACATTTTTTGATTTTTTAATATGTTTTGTGTTTTTGTCATTGGTTTGAAGAAAATATGGTGACGACAATTATTATTGACGATACAATTTTGTCATATAAATATATGGTAATACATGACGACATGAATAACGTCACAAACTTTTTATTGATTTGATGACGATATTTATTTGCCATTGGTTTTACATAAACATAGTGACACACACATTTGTTACCAGAAAACAATTATTAATGACTATACAATTTCGTCACATAAATGTATGCTAATATATGATGACTTGAGTAACGTCACAAATTTTCTATTGAGACGATATTATTTATTTGTCACTAATATAACTAAATTAGTGTAATTAATAAGTGACAATAATTTATTTGTCATGTATATATAACATAATTAATGACGTGTAATAACGTCACTGATTTTGAAAAAAAATTAAATTAGTTAGCAAAAAAATTTAAATTTTAACTAATTTAAAATTTTAAATAAAATTAAAAAATAAGTTCAATGAGAATATTATTGGTGACATATTTACTGAAAATTGTCATGTTACAAAATTTTAATTTATGTATATGCTCAATTTATTTTACCTTTTCAGTGATCAAAGATAGATAAGAAAAACAACAATATCATTTGTTTAAATACAGTTTTCTATGCTTTTATTTTATTATTTACTTAATTTCGTAATTATATGATTATTAAATTTTTAATATTTAATTTATAACTCAAAAAAATCTAACAAAAAATTTATAACTGCAAATTAATCAAAAGCATAATGCACCTATAATTTTTTTTTCCATTTGGAGAAATTGTTCGTAGTTAGAGTTAACTTGAATATTGTTTTTAACCAAAAAAAATTTTATATATATATATATATATATATATATATATACATATATCATATATGCAGTAAATTATATTATTTTAAAATATATATTTTAAAATTATACATATTTATATATATATATATTGAGATAAAGGCTTTTAATATGATGATTACTATTACTTTTATTTTATGTACCTTGTGGGTCAATTCAATAACTTTAATAATAATTTTTTTATTTAACTTACACTATACATAAGCAGGCCTGTTAATAGGTTGAAATAGACTAAGTTCGACCTATGACGAACATAATTGCTTTTTTAGTTATCAAATTAATGTTTGGCACTTTTATTAAAATTGTTTAACAAACATAACCAGATATACATTAAAAAATTAAAAATAAAGGTAGTTTGGAAGGTAAAATATGTGATAATTTCATTAAAAAATTAAAGAAATTCATTTTCTATAGATAAAAAAAATAAATTTTCATTTATTTATTAAATGACTCATAATTTCACTTTTCTCCAAAGTTAAGATATGGAGCATTGACATCTTGACTGTCATATACATTCAAAAACATATATTACTTAATGAAATAAATTAGTAATTCTTAAGTGCGCAAAATTTTCAGAAGCTGAGAACAAGAAAATTGACAGAATCAGTGATCTGCAAGGTGCCATTTTCTTGCACATTCTATCATTTCTCAAGTCAATCAAAGCTGTTAAGACATTGTAATTCTGACATTGAAGCATTCTCTTTATCCCGTTTCAACTATGCTACAGGGGGTCATCGAGGCGTGGCTTTAAGACCTGGTTTGACATAATAGTCAATAGATTGAATTGACTTTATGCCCTGAGATTTGAGAAACTTTTTTAGTTTATTTCCTTGCCCATTGCATCGGTTTGCCCATTGCATACCCTGAGATATGCGGGTATCAATGCATATCATATACATTCAAAAATAATATCCAACAAACAACTCTTTTTGAAGAAATCCAATAAAAAACAATTTGTTTAACATAATAAGATTATTATTATACAAATGAAAAAAAAAAGAATGAACAATATTTGGAGAATGCCAAAATGGGCGGAAGTGAAAGTGCAAACGTCAAACGTCAACAGAGCAAACATGAAATGAATAACGGGACACGTTTGCTGTGTAATGCCAGTGGATTGGTCCACTGTTGGACGACGTGCCCAAATGCCAAACCCCTAAATGGAAAAAGAGATCTGCTTCACTCACAGTCACAAGCAGCCTTACACTCCGACTCAACACTCTCGCAGTCTCTCATCATTCCCTCGCCTTCCCATTAGCTACGTCGACACTTGACGCCCTTGGCCTTTCTCGCCTAACTCCCATTTGTCACCAGGTATTTTTATTTTGTTGCTGTACCATTTCTCCATGATAACAAAATAAATCAAACTTTCCATTCCATTTTCCATCTCAATTTTTTTCGAGATTTCCATTTTCTTGAAGCTTCTGTCAGGATTTTTATATTTTTAAGTGTCTGTTAGGATTGATTTCAAGCTAATGTTTAAAACCAACAATGTTGCTTCCCGAATTTTCGAGCTTCAAATTTGCAGCCCAGCGCCTGGAACCAGCGTATATTTCTTACTTTTTGGTTTTCTCATTTTTTATATTTTGATTTTTCTTGCCTTCCATCTGTTTGATGATTTCTCTCAACATTTTTTGTTAGCATGCGCAGGTTCATTGTGCTTCGATTCCTTCTCATTGTCTCTCCTCTGTAAGTTTTTTTTTTAGTTACAATTTGTAAGTTTTTTTGTCATTTGTAGCCATGAAATGTCTTCATTAATTTTTTATCCAAAGTTGAAATTCTTGTATTGTTAAAATAATTTTCAATATATACATAATTATTTTATGTTTTATCACATAATTATCTTTTTTTTATCTGATTTAATTGGTGCAAATCACTTAATTAATTATTAATTTTATTTCAAAAGATATTGCAAAAAGTATTTGATTAAACCAAAACTCTTAATACTACCACGTTTTTCTATTTTGCTTTCCCTCTCCCTCCAAAATATTTTACAGTTACATAGCTGGGGAACTCTTTTACGGGCTCCATTTCCCTTTCTTCAGCTTGTCTTCCATCTTCTGCAATCAGAGGAGTAATGTAAGTCCCAATTTTTTATGTTATTTGTTTTCATCCCCTTCAATAGAAATTAAGGGTTTTTAATGTTGGGTTTATTTTGTTTGCTAGCAATTGTTCACCTTCTCTGTCTTGTCTCTTCCATCATCTACAATGAGAGAATATCTTTTTACTTCTTATTTTGTTAAAGTTCCTATATTTAATAACTTCTTGTTTATTTCATGATACTGGGTTTGTCTTAGTCTTGAGGTTCTACAAGACTGTTCTTCAAGGATTCAATATATGTTTTTTTAAAGTTTTTTTTTAATAAGTTACTTATATGTTTCAAAAGAAGCTTGGTAATATTAAAGCCTGCATTTTTAGATTTAGATTAAATATCCTAATTCATTAGGATATTAATACAGGCGAGGTGGCTTTCTTTTGTTTCTATTTTGTTATTTTTTGTTTATTTGAGTGTATTATAATCACACTGTGGTGAATTAATAATCTTTCTCCCTGGATAAAAATTTAACTCCTAAGCTTTAGTCTTGTTCTCTTAATTAGAGATGGGATTACATGTCTTTCTAGATAACTGCTTTACTTTGCATATGCCAGTGGTGTCAAAGGAATAGCATAGGTAGAGCCAAAATCTTTTTGAATGAAAGTGGTGTAAGATGACATAGAAGGATTGAGAGTGACACTTGAATGCGACTCTCATTTGCATTTTTAGTTGTACTTTAAAGTGTGATGGCTTTTAAGGAAATTAAACTACCAAATTTAGGGCTTTATTTAAGTGAATAAACATAGGGGACAAAGGTGATTGGAAGGAAGTTACAATTTTGTTTATTAAGCTTGTTGTATATATGCTAGCTAAGATGTAATTTTCGCCCTCTTTTGCTCAGTGGTGCTGTTGTGAATTCAAAGAATAAACTCTCTACTAAGTCTCGTTTCTCCCTTCAAAAAGTATATGTCACCTTATAACTCTACTTGTGAAGTTTAATTTTTATTCTAGTAGATTAAGTTTTGTTCTGTGTTTGAATCACATGTTTTTTTTTCTAAAGCCTACTGATGTTTGTTAAGGGTTTTTTTTTTCTTAGGATTTGATCCCTCTGAAGATTGTTGAGCTTTTCTGTTTTGGCTTTGATTTAAGATTTGGACTCATTTCTCTCACTCGTTAATTTGGTGTTTATATGACATGACATTCATTTCTCTCTGTTACCATCATCACTGCCATCTCCATCATCACTGCCATCTCCATCATCAGAATCATAAAAATAATCATCTTCTTCTAGCTCACTTTCCTCGTGTGCCATTTCATCATCTTCATCATAGCTTTCTCTACAGTTTTGGTATCTATAGTTGCTAGGATAAGAACCCATCTGTAAAGAATTTGAATCCCCCTCTGAGAAAGAGGGTAAGCTCCAGTTTTCAGCTTTTGCTCCATTCTTTTCACTTTCTCTCTCTTCAACACTCTGTAAAAACTGATATGTGGCTGTTTCTTCAGGTGGAATCGGCTCATAGGTCAGAACATTCAAGTTAAAGCTCACTTTCTTCCTGATTTTGATGCTTAAACTCTCCTTAGGCTTATCATTCAGTTGAGAATTTGTGGAAATGGAGTTTGCAGGGATGTCAAGATTTAAAGAAACAGGGGAATCCAAGGGTTCATAGTTGACAAGTTTTGAATCTCCAGGGAGAATCCTGCTGGCTGGTTTTCTACGCTTTCTTTTTGTAGAAATCCCAAAACAGCCAAGGAAACAACCCATTAGAAACTCTCTGTAGTTTCACAAAGAACAAAGGAATGTTGGGGTAGAGTCAGACGAAGGGATCCATGCTAGGAAAAATGGACTCTCAAACATTACAAAAACTCAAAGCTCAAAGCTCATTTCTTTAGCAATATTTATTTTCTATTTTAGAGCATTTAAAAAAATTTTTGAAATTTTTTCATCTACTGTTTTTAAAGTTTATTTTAATTTTTTAAGTCAGTTTTTAAATTTCTTATAAAACAAAAATCCAAAAAAAATCAAAGGTTGTTTGGAAATGGCGTGAACTTGGTGTAGTCATGGGAGTAGTTTCAGTTTTCTCATGTCTTAGGTAGATTTTGGTTTGGTTTTAAAGAGCTTTTGGGTTTTGTTTTTGTTTCTTTTTAATGTCTTTTAAGTTGTTTATTAATTGGTATTAGTTTCATGCATTTAGGACTTAGTTCATTAGGTGTTAGATTAAAGTTTTAGGTAGCATTTCATTAAGTTCTATTGTCATTTTGTTTTTACAATTTTCTGTCAATTTTGGTGTCATTTCTTAGGATCTTTAGCTGCTATTTTTAGTCCATTTAAGGTGTCTTTTAAGTAGTTAATCATCCATATTAGTTTCATGCATTAAGAGTTTTAATTTCATAAGTGTTTGGTTTAGTACTTATAGCATTTCATTAGAGAATTCACTCACATTTTGTTTTCAATTTTTTTACTATTGTTGGGCGTCATTTGTAGTATTTTGTTAGGGTTTGTTTTATCATGTTTCAAGTTCATTCCTAGTAGTTTAATGTCATAATTACATCATATAATTTTTAGGAATTTTTAGGAGTCATATTGAATTAATGTGCTCAGTCATTTCATAGCTTGTTCATGCACTGTATCTTGATTTCTTGATCATTTTTGTAGGTATTGTTTTAGCATTTCATGGCTGTTTGGTGTTTAATTTAGGTGCATTTCATTAGTTTTGAGACATGAGTACCTATCTTAGGATTTTTAGGGAGCTTTGGGAAATTTTTTGATAGCATTTACATCACATTTTGCATCAAACTTCCTCTTTAGGCGTCTTTGTTAGTGTTCCTGTCCAGTTTTTGTGTTCTCACTGTTTTAGGAATTTGTAGGCCATGTTTAATTAATTTTAGGTCATTTACTTAGTGATAAAAGAAATGAAAAAAAAAATAGTACAAGATTTTCAGGGAATTTCTTTTTTGATTCTATCCACCTCGCATTTTAGATATATCAACTATTGCCTGTAAGCATTTTCACAAAGAACATCTTGATTATTGGGGCTACAAAGTATAGTCACCAAACATTAAAAGTCCAACCAATAATAGAAAATTCTTCGAATCTACAATTGTTTTGCATATCATTAATAGTTTTTTTTAGTAGGTGTAGATTCTATCCCCTCTACAAAGGTACGTGGCCCAACTCGAGGGATTGGACTAGAAAAATTTATCAAAGGAAAAAATAAGATGGTAATAGATATACCATCAAATAAAGGTAGACCTGTTTGTGAAGTTCAATCAGCTAAATTATCATCTGAAATTGGAGTCATTACTCGACAATTCATGCCGGTCCCAACAAAATGGAAAGATATGAGTGCTACAGACAAGTTGCATGCCTTTGAGAGATTTAATGTAAGTGTAAAAAATTTATTACATAGATTAAATGTAGATTTTTTTCTATTTATTTTTTAAATGTAGCAATTAATTTGATTTTTTTTTTGTTTTAGACAAAGTTCGAGATGAAATTGGATGATGAAACTGTTAAAAAATCAATCTTGGCAATTTTGTCCAAATTGTCAAGAAATGAGAGATATAAGCTACACTTGCACTATAAAAAGTTTCCAAACGATGAAGTGGCACGTCGAAATAACCCTCCAAAGTATAACTTGTCTCAAGAAAATTGGGAAAAACTTTGTGATTTGTTTAATGATTCTGCATACAAGGTTTGTTTCTTATCACATCAATTTTGTATTTGAAAGATTTATTTTTCATATTTATGCACAGTAATATTCATATGCCATGAATGTTTTTATATTTTATTTTGCAATTTTATGTAAACGAAGAGGAGGTGTGAGATAAATGTTGGAGTTCGAAGCAAAGTCAAGTTGATCCATAACCAAGGATCGAGGGCCTTTGTGGCTAGTCGTTATTCAATGGTAAATTTTTATATTTTAAAAGTTCTTAAACATTATATGTTTTTTATATTATTACCTTTTTTTTTAAAGAATTGTTGTATTTATGTAGCGCAAAGATGACCAAGAACCCAATAGGATAGAATTTTTTAAAGCGACTCATTATTCTGAGGAAAAAGGATGGTCAACACCAGAGGCTCAAGAGGCTTTTGTAAGAATTATAATTTTATTTTTGTTATAGTATGATTCTTTTAGTTAATATTATTTATCTTAATTGTTAGGAGAAAATGGTGGAGTTAGAATCAACTCCTACCGAGGAAGGAATAGAACCTAAGACCATTGATGCTATAGTGGATGAGGTCCTTGGTACTCAATCGGGATACATCAAGGGACTTGGTTATGGACCTAAGCCAACTAAGAACAACTCAAAAGAAAATGTTTCAGAGTTGAAAGAAACTCTCAAAAAAACACAAGATGAACTTCAAGACTATAAATCAAAATTTGAGCATTTTGAAAGCCAAATTGAAGCAATGAAAAATGCCTTGATAGCTGTTGGAATTCAAGTCCCTATCCCCCAATCTTCAGGTATTTTTTTTTTCTCACACTTTTTTTAGCATAAAGTACACAAAATGCCATTGTATAAATCTAGGCATTTAGAATTTAAGATAAATGATTAGACCATTCAGCATTATTACATGGTGAAAGAATGAAGTTTGTTTAATTTATAATTTTACTTGTGGTTTAAATTTGAGATGAACTTCAACAATATGATAAACCCGCATGATCTTGAAAGTGAGAAAAGCAAGTCTGCTACAAATTGTTTGCTATATTTTCTCTTAGTTTGTTATATTCAATTAAATTATTGCATTGGAACTTGAGCTTGCTATGTTACGTTATTTTATTTATCTTGCTGTATTACAATCACTGCTACAAATTGCATGTTGTAATATACGTATGAACTCGAGCTTGTTTACTGCATTAAATATCTAATATATTGTTGTATTACAATTATTACTATAAATTGCTTACAATATTACACCAGGGAACTTGAGGTTGTTTGTTGTGTTAAATTGTTTGTTATATTTACAATTGCTATAGTAAAATTACTGCAATGAATTACTTGTTGTACTATACTTGGGAATTTGAGCTTGTTTGTTGCTAAAAATTTGTTGTTGGATTTACAATTGTTATATTACAATTATTGTTACAAATTGCTTTTGCATTACACCTTGGAACATTAGCTTGCTTGATTTATTACATTGGTTTTGTATTTATGAAATTCATGATAGAAATATATTTGTATTGCTTTTTAATTGCTGTTTTTTTGACAAAGTTTTACAATCAATTGTAGATTATTGCTCTTATTTTCTTTTAATAATAATTTATTATTTTTCTTATCAAATTATGTAATATATTGTATTGATAGTTTGTTAATATTTGTTTATCGCAGTTTCAAGTGGCACTAACTCACAATCAACACAATCACCCTCGACTCAAGAATTGGATTGAGAGCTACAATTCAAGTTTGTTCTAGCTATTTCCTAGATTTGGTATATTTTGTTTCAAACTTTCAAACTTATTAGGTGGTCTTCATTTTTATTTATATTTCTGAATATTAGATAATTTGGATCGTATTAGCTTTACTTTATTTTAAACAATATTATTTCTATGTGATTTACATTGACTTTATTGAAGGCATTAATTACATTTGAGAACCAATGCAAATGCCGAAACAGTTATTTATATTGCAATATTATTTAAGCGAGATCTTGCATGAATAATACTATTTTTATTTAATTATTTCAAAAAAATATAAATATTATTTATAATTAAAGAAATGTGATGCATAATATTGTGACATTAAATATTTCTTCACTATTATAAAATCAAAACATCATGACATTTGAGATTTTATTATGACATTACTTTACTAATATAGGTGACGTTAATTTATGTCACCTATAGCGTGATGATTTTATATTTTGTCACCTAAAATTAAATTTGTAATTATTTTTAGTGACATTTGGGCATTTTTAATGACATTATTATAACATTATAGGTGACGAAAATTTATGTCACCTAAAGTGTGACAAATTGATATTTCGTCACAAAACACCTAAAATTTTAATTACTTTTAGTGACGTTTAAGAGATTTTTATGACGTTATCATACTACTATAAGTGATGAAAATTTATTTCACCTATATAGTGATGAATTGATATTTTGTCACACAAAGCCTAATATTTTAACTATTTTTAGTGACGTTTAGAAGATTTTTATGACGTTATTATACTATCATAGGTGACAAAAATTTATGTCACCTATAGTGTGATGATTTGATATTTCATCACTAATATATAAAATTTTATCACATCTTTAGTGACGATATCGATATTTAGTGACGAATTTTTATATTAATTTATGACGCGTTCAGATGTCACAAAAGAGTAATTATTAGGTGACAATTTATGTTATTGTCACGTTAGAGTTACGCATAGGTGACGAAAATTATAAGATCGTCACGTTTGATCTTTAGCGACAGCGCAAAGGTGACGATCGTCGTGACGATAAAAATTTCGTCACCAAAATTTATTGGTGACAAAAAATTAATATTTTGTGACATTATTTCATGCGTCACAAATTGTCAAATTTGTTGTAGTGATAATATTATACAATATATATTATATACAAAATACATATTGTACATTACAAAATACATGTCTAGTATATATGTGTATATTTATATATATGCTTAAAATTAAGTAACATTTATATATATAAATTATATAAATGCTATAATAAAATATTTATACATATAAACTTTAATATAAAACCATACTTACTTTTCTTCTAAATGTATTTACATAATTATATATACACATAAAACATTATATTTATATACATATGTATTATTTGAATATATGAAATAGTATATATATATTTCTATATATATAACAACGTATTTCAATATATACTATATAATATTTTGAATACATATGTATTGGTATAAAAATACATTTATATAATATATAATTATATAAATATATTTCATTTATTTTCTTATTCTCTTATTAAATTTTGGATTTTCATTCTCTAAATTAAATTTTTCTCTTCATTATTTCCCATAATTTTATCCTTCCCTTATTTCCAATTTATCAAATTTTAAATTCCTCACTTTCCCTAATTTCGGGAATTTCAACGATTTTCCCATCTCATAAATAAATTTTATTTATTTACTTTTATTTATTTATTTCCTCTTATCTATTTTCTTTAATATTTATTTTCAATATTTATTATTTCCAATTATTGGAAAATTTACGGTTATCACAGGCTCACATGGTACAAAAATCGAGTCTTTGCTTGGTTTGGCCTTTACATCAAAACTCGCGTAGCACTTAGTTCCCGAAGGACTCTAGAGGTGGCTCACACGGTACAGAAATCGAGTCTTTGCTCGGTTTGGCTTTTAGGACTTAGATTTCGACAAATATGACTAGGTGCTAATTGAGGTCTATTAACTCAACATCGGGCGCGATGTGTATATTTGATATTCAAATCACAAATCCATACTCGAAGCATAACAATATGTTAACATGTTCAGTAATCATAAGAGAGCCATCACACATAACACATTACACAATTCACAGCAAAATAACCTTTCAAATAAGCATATTTCACAGGCACATTATGTCTGATTTAAAAATCCTACCATACTTATTCTATTTGTCTTACCCGTAATGTCCAACCAATATCCTATATAAATTTAATTAATTATTTAATGAGGGTTCTTTCATCTCTTACGAGATAATACTAGTAAGATTTATTTAACCCACTTACCTCGGTGCTTGGTAGGTTACCTTTCCTCGATCCTCAACTCAAGTTAGACTCCTACACCGCTCCAAATTCACTACAATTAAATCAAATGATGTTTCAATAGCATGTCTTAATTACGTTTTGATCATATATCAATTGTATATCTTAGAATCTAACTATTCCAACTCATTTCTTTGGCGAGGAACTAAATTCTTTATGTGTCTCTCCAAACATTACTTATTCGATTTAATAACTCTTTACTTATATTCTTTATAAGATAATAAGAGGTTTATTAATTTGTATACAATATTTCCTTTTATTATATGTATATATATATATATATAAATATGTGATTATAACTATATCTTAAACACTTATACAATTACACTTGTACTTATATCTCAACAAATCCCTTTTTCTTTTCTTTGCATTACTTTTCTTTGTCTCTTATTTAGTTTTCAAGTGAGTAGCATATATATATATATATATATATTTATATATGTACGTATTTAACACTAGCATAATAAAATTTCTAAGAATCTATTATATGTCTTTATACATGCACTACACATACATATATTCCTCTTTTTCTTTGTTTTTAAGCAAGTAATATATATATATATATATATATATATATATACACACATATATACAAGTAATATATATATTTACATATATACACATATATACAAGTAATATATATATTTACATATTTGACATTAACTTAATATAAATTTCAAAAATTCAATTTCTTCACTTTCCTACATCTTTATATATATAAGTGTATATATAAATATTTCCTTACCAAATTCCAAACTGAAAAATTAATATAAATCTAAGGTATATTATTCTCCATATTCAAGATTTCTTATTAATCAAATAATGTTTTTATGTGTTATTACTCAATTTCAATTTACTTTCTTACAATGTAACATATATATAAAAGTGTGTTTATATATATAATGTATATACATATACATATATATATTTCAAGATCTTGGAACAAGAAAGTCCTACCTCTTGTAAAAACTCTTAAACCAAGCTTGAATTCTCTTCTTGATTCACACTTCTTCTTTCCTTATTTTTCTTCTTTTTATTTTTCTGTTATTTCCTTTCTTTTTCTCATTTCCTTACTTTGCTTTTGCCTTCAGTTCAGTCACCGGACAGCTCTTCGTACGCAGGCTGCTACCACCACCAACGCCTCCTCCGTTCAGCTCTTACGCGTCCCTTGCTTAGGGCTGGAAACCCCCAAGCCAGCCACTACAAAACCCTTTTCGGTTCAGCCTCTAAAACCCTAACCTAGTTGCCAAAATTTGCAGCCCATTCCCTCTCTATTTGCAGCTCGTGAACCCACCAGCTGTTTCGATTTTCTGTTGTTCAGTGTGGCTTCAGCCTTCAACCGATCTTCAATGGAGTGATGTTTGTATGGTAGAGGAGGAAGAAACAGTCGGGAATGGTGTGAAGGAAAGCAAAAGTGGGCTGAGATTTGAGAGTAAACTGTAGCAAAAATTTCTTTGACCGAAAAGGATGGGAGCCGGCTGGGAGATGTGTGAGTAAAAAATGAATTGTTTTTCAAATGTAACAAAAGAGATAGTGGGAGTTGTCTTGTCTCTATCTTTTTTTATATATATATTTCTAGGTATAATTTCTTGTTGGATTTGAGTGCTTTGGATTTTGGGTGGGATTTTTTCCCACCCAATCCGACCATCACCTTTTTTTTATAATATATATATTTATTCCACTTTACTTTTGTGTTATTATATTATATGATTTATTTGTTTACTCATGTATTTCTTTACTATATATATACACCATGTGTTTTATTTATTCATTTCTTTATTATTATTAATATCTTGTATATGTGTATAACATATTTTATTTTTAAGATATCTTTCTTTTATACCTTATACACATTCTATACATATATATATATATATATATATATATACATATCTCATATATATATATATATTTATATACATATATATATATTCTTGTTCTTATAAATATGTTTTGTACCTATATTCGTATATTCCCAAATATGTATGCGTATAGGTATATATATATATATTTTAATTTCATACATGTACTTTGCAGTGATGCATGTACATATACACACTTATCTTGTATATATATATCTATTTTACTTCCTTTGATCATATATATATGCCTGTGTATATCTGTGTGTGTATATATATATATTTCATTTTATTATTCGCATTTAATTTCGGATACTTGACTTCTATGAACACGTACTATAATCTCATACTTAAAATTTTATAAGTACATCTCTTTGTGTCACTAAATTACATAAAAATACTTATTTAGCTAGGAAAAATATCGGTTCTCACATCCTCCCCACCTTAAAGATTTGGTCCTTCAATTTGCTACAAGTTATCCTAGAACAAGTGGGGGTACTTCTCTTTCATGAGACTCTCCAACTCCCATGTAGCTTCTTCTGAGGAGTGATGTTGCTAAAGCACCTTTACCGAGGGAATTGTCTTGGACCGCAGCACTTTATCCTTTCGATCCAAAATCCGAAGCGGTCTCTCAACATAACTTAAGTCCTCTCTGATCTCCAATGGCTCATACTCAATGACATGGGATGGGCCCGGATGATATTTTTGTAGCATCGACACATGAAAGACGTTATGCACATCCGATAGCTCTGGTGGTACTGCTAGTCGATATGCTACGTCACCAATCCTCTCCAGTATTTCAAACAGAGCAATATACTGAGAGCTTAACTTCTCTTTCTTACCAAATCTCATTATGCCTTTAAACGGAGAGATCTTCAAAACACTTTATCACCAACTTGAAACTCTAAGTGTCTTTTCTGGTTCTCGACATAACTCTTCTGTTTCTAACCTATCACATATGGACTTTATCTTCTCAAAAACTTTCTCTAACATACTTCTATGTTAAGGCACTGACTGAATTAATAGCCTTTATAGCTAGGAAGTGTGAGGACTTGGTTAATCCCTCAATAATAACCCGAATTTCATCGTGACTCCTATGGTCTTAGTGTGCCCTATGGTGAAGCCCATAATTACATGCTCCTATTTTCGAGTTGGCACGTGTAAAGGATTGAGCAACCCTATTGGTTTCTAGTGCTCGATCTTAACTTTTTAGTACGCTAAGCATCTGGGCACAAAAGTCACTATATCTTTCTTTGCACCAACCCAAAGATACACTTCGTGCAAATTCTAGGGCATCTTCATATTCTCGGGTGCATCATGTGCCTCTTTCGTTATTTGTCTCTTTATGACTTCACTATTTGGAATGCATATCTTTTCATTATACCTTAGTAAATCATCTCAATCGATTCATAAGTATAGTACTAACCAAAATGCCTATCACCACTATAATCATATATTTCAAACACCTCAACATGGTTTCCACATTATGCTAAATACATTCGTCACATGTTATATCAACAAAGTCAATAATTTACATCTTGTATCTACGTTTCTTATGCACTACACAAGTTAATATGCGCTCATTAGTCAATGGGAGCATACAATATTTATAAACATGTACTTTTACATAAGCATCCTACATAGTAAGAACCACAAAATGTCGTAATTCACTATTTTCTCAGTCTTGTTACCACAACAATAATCAAATTAACAAATCACCATGGCCTCAATGAACTTGTCACACATCAATTAACCATCTCTCAAAAATACTTCGAGACACAAAAGTCACCTTACAATGATCATTATACTCGGTGAATCACGACACTCCTCATGCATATCACAAATACTGTTTTCAAGACCTCATTATCATAGTGTCATAGAGTAACTAACCTATGTAGCCTATTTCCACAAGGTCACACTCCAAGTTTTTTCCCACTTAATTTACTCGATGGGTCATAATTCACTTTTCCACAAGAAAGTAGTTCACCACAGGCACCTCACGTTCTGTAATCATTGATTATGTTCATTCATGATCAGGTTTCCACTTTCTTACAGACAATTCATTTGCACCAACCATTGCATAGTATGATAAAATCATAAGCGTCAATTCCAGTCCATCCCCACATGAATCTTTCACTTCCTCAACAATCCACATAATAGCATAATCTTAACTCTTACCTTTGCAATACACAAATGTATATGTATACAATTACATAAGTAAATGTACTCTTAGTGTATAAGACATCACAAGCATAATTCTTACTCTCATCATCTCAATCTCAAATCAATCTTATAAATTGGCTCATCCAATAAGTCATTAATCATAGGTAGCAGTTATTTATTCTTAATTGTCGCCTGATTTAACTGCTTATAATCTATATACAATTTCAAGCTGTCGTCTATCTTTTTCACTACCAATATCGGAGCCTTTATGGTGATACCCTTGGGCGTGTAAAACCCTTCTCTAGCAACTCTCGTAGTTGCTTTTAAGTTATTCCTGCATTGATCAATGCCCTCCTAACATATGAGGGAGCTTTTCTCTATCATTCTCTCTATCTCATATCATATTAAAGTCCTGTAATTTGAAGAATAGTTTTCCATATTATCACTTATCTTAAAGATCGTATCATTCTCATATCAATTTCAAAGCTTAATACTCAATAGGTCCACCGAATTGGACATATCTCATTAGATCACACGTTGTGACCTTTTATCCTCCTATAATTTAGAAACTATCAAACTGAGTTAAGACCAATGCCAGGACATGATGGTATCTAGTTTCTTATTTCACATAATCTTAACTTCTACATCAATTTATTTTCTTACACGACATGCTCTAATGATCTCCAGTTTTCCATTCAAAGATCCCTTTTCTATAACCTGTCGTATTTGTTTCAACTTTACTAGTGTGAATATGAAGAGTCTTATGGGTCTTGAATCCACATAGTTCAAAATCATAAGGTTCACTTCAATAGACTTTCAAGGTCCATGTAATTCAAAGAGGCAAATTTCAATACTCAAATAATTTGAAATTCATGTAGTCTCCAATTCATATGTTTTCTAAATCACATTGTTTTCTGAAGGCCATACACTTCTCAACATGTACGAGATCTTGAACATCTCTTAAATCCATAAGGAAGTTAGACAAAATTTTTTTTTAAATCAACAAATCAATATTTAAATCATTTTAATATCCAATCATTTCACATTCAGTTCAGTGGAGACAGTTACATCCAATAGAATCATGCATGATACAGTATTCCCAGAGGGAAAACCAGTAACGAGTGGCTATCGTTGACAGTCACAGTTCGCACGGGTCAGGTGCTCACTGTGAAAACCTGTGGGTTTGACCATTTCCCACAGTCATTAATCTGCGGATTTGATCAGGATCTCGCAGTCATATACACTCAGTATGCATGATCACTAAGGAGCAACTGTCTCAAAACATTTTCATAAATCATATAAAAGAATGATTATTAAATTTGGAAGCAATAAAGCTCATTAAAAACTCATTGAAAACTTTAAATATACCAATAACTCGTTGGTACATAAATAAATAATAAATCATTTATGTAAACATAATTAAAATATCATTTATGCTATTTAAAACATATTAAGACTTTAAGCAAATTAAAACAATTAGAACATCATATGCACTTGGAATAAATCTATATTTTATGCAATTTAAAACATTTCATGTAAATCATTCTATATAACTCTCATACATGTCCCTTACTATAATGCTTGATCACATATATATATATATATATATATATACTATTCGTAGGATGCACTATCATAACTCAAATTTATATCTCAACACAATTCTCATGTATCCAAACTCATTCCACAATTTTCATAGTCTCTTATCTTTTATTTTTATTATTGTTCTATCAAAAGCCTCATAGTACCCATCATACGTTTCTGCAATTCCATATCAACAAATTCCTCTTGCATCTTTCAATCAATACCTATTTCTGCATCAATCATATAAGATGCAATAATTCTATCTCTTTCAAAGCAAATTGTATTCCAATCGATCATCTCAGATCATTGCATGACCTATCTTAAGCCAACTATGCTAGATTACTTCACAATTAATTCCATCAGACGAAATTCTTAAGCCTCGATAGGAATACCATCTCAATCTCCACAACCAAATATTACCTATTGGCTATTGTGCTCTTTTCAATTCTTGTCGTAAATCACACTACCTTATAGGCCATTGTCTCACTTCTTGAGGCTTCAAACCATCCACAACAAAACTGTTTTATGCACCTTGTTATCATTTAATTTCCATGCAAAACACATGCATTTAGAATCATTTTCTGCACTTATTGAGTATTTAACATTCAGGCATTGACAGTACTATGGGTGACTATCCAGTCTATACCCAAAATGAAACCAATGTCGTAAAAGTGCAACAATATTGGATCTACTATTAGGTTTTTATTTCTGACCTTCACTTTACACTGATGATAAGCACTCTCTTTCATCTAAGACTTCCTTGAATGGAGTGCTAGTATACAATAGATGACTTATAGTTTCGAACTTTATATATAGCCTATTACATGTCCAGGTTCATCTTGAGCAATTGATTCAATGGAAAAGTTCTCCCCTGATGCATGAAACGAAGGAAACTGAGAATTGCAAAATCACTTAATTTTGCTTATAGAATTTATAGTTATAACTTATGAACCTAAAATATATATTTTACAAAATAAAAATTAACTATACAAAATAAATAAAAAAACCCATTTATACCAAATGTGTTGGGAAGGGAGCGGGGACTGTCGATACCAGATCTGGTAAGAAGAGGGGCCAGCGGCAGCGGCTTTGGCAATGGAGACAGACGACATCAACTTTGGTCAGGGGAGGTTCTTGCGGCAGCTGTTCAACAATGCAGGGGAGAGGAGAGGCGTGTAGGTGAGAGGAGAGGAAAGAAGAAGGAACCAATGCTGGGCGGCTGTGCTCGATGCCGCGCCAGATTGGTAAGCGACAGGCTGATGGTGAGAATTGGGGGTGAGGCAAGGTTCACCCAAGGCAGAGAAGAGGAGAGGAATGGCGAGGAGTGCAGGGCGGCTGGGCTAGACGTCGGCGCCAGATCTGGGTGGGTGAGGCCGGCGAGAGGAGTCGGGGTGAAGGAGAGGTGGGTGAGGATCGGGTAGCGTTTTTCTTTTAGCTCATTAAGTAAAATGGGTGGGATGCAGACCTTTCAAGACCAAAGAAAAAAAAAAGCAAAATAGGCTATAAAGTAAATCTTATGGGGTGGGAATCGATGAATAATTTTGAGACGGATTTGTGGTAGCAAAATCCGTCTCAAAATTTTAGTATATTTTTATATAAATTGAATAATATTATTTCATTTAAATGTAAAAATTTTACTATAATTTTTTTATATTGAAATGATATTATTTATAATTTATATATTCTAAAAAATTATTATACAACATCAAACTAAAAAAATATTACGATATTATAGTTTATATTAATATATTAGTTTATATTTTATCTAAAAACATATAAATTTTTTTATTTTTTTAGTGATTTTGAGACGGAATTTGCAACGAAAATTCTGTCTCAAAATCTCCCAATACATAAAAAAAAAATCTATAGGTTTTGAGACAGAATTTTCTGTCTCAAAATCTGTCTCAAATATTAGAGACGGAATTTGAGATGGAAAATTCCGTCTCAAACCCTTTTAAGAAATAACAAAAGGAATATAAAGGTTTTAAGACAGAAAATTCCGTCTCAAACCATTTCAAGAAATAACAAAAGGAATATAAACGTTTTGAGACAAAAAATTCTGTCCCAAACCCTTTCAAGAAATAACAAAAGGAATATAAAGGTTTTGAGATGGAATTTTCCGTCTCAAATATTAGAGACGAAATTTAAGACGGAAAATTCTGTCTCAAATCCCTTCCAGAAAAAACAAAAGGAATATAAACGTTTTGAGACAGAATTTTCCATCTCAAAATCTGTCTCAAATATTAGAGACGGAATTTGAGACTGAAAATTCCATCTCAAACCCTTTCAAGAAATAACAAAAGGAATATAAAGGTTTTGAGACAGAATTTTCCATCTTAAATATTAGAGACGGAATTTGAGACAGAAAATTTCGTCTCAAACCCTTTTAAGAAATAACAAAAGGAATTTAACGATTTTGAGACGGAAAATTCCGTCTCAAACCATTTCAAGAAATAACAAAAGGAATATAAAGGTTTTGAGACGAAATTTTTTGTCTCAAAATCCATCTCAAATATTAGAGACGGAATTTGAGACGGAAAATTCCGTCTCAAACCCTTTCTAGAAATAACAAAAGGAATATAAAGGTTTTGAGACGGAATTTTCCATCTCCAAATCCGTCTCAAATATTAGAGACGAAATTTGAGACGGAAAATTCCGTCTCAAACCCTTTCAAGAAATAACAAAAGGAATATAAAGGTTTTGAGATGGAATTTTCCATCTCAAAATCCATCTCAAATATTAGAGACGGAATTTGAGAAGGAGAATTCCGTCTCAAATCTTTCCAGAAATAACAAAAGTAATATAACCATTTTTGAGACAGAATTTTCCATCTCAAATATTAGAGATGGATTTTGAGACAGAAAATTCTGTCTCAAACCCTTTCTAGAAATAACAAAAGTAATATAAAGGTTTTGAGATGGAATCTTCTGTCTCAAACCCTTTGCAGAAATAACAAATGGAATATAAAGGTTTTGAGACAAAATTTTTCGTCTCAAAATCCGTCTCAAATATTATAGACAGAATTTCAGACGGAAAATTTCATCTCAAACCCTTTAAGGAAATAACAAAAGGAATATAATCGTTTTGAGATGGAATGTTTCGTCTCCAAATCCGTCTCAAATATTAGAGACGGAATTTGAGACGAAAAATTTCGTCTTAAACCCTTTCAGGAAATAACAAAAGAAATATAAACATTTTGAGATCGAATTTTCTGTCTCAAATATTAGAGACGGATTTTGAGACGGAAAATTCCGTCTCAAAATACCTCAACAAAATAGAAAAAACAATATAGGGTTTTGGGACGAAATTTTCCATTGCAAAATTTCGTCTCAAACTTTAGAGACTGAATTTGCAACGAAAATTCCTTCTCAAAATCTGTCAAAAATTTGGCGGGGATAAACACTATTTGCATGCGCCTTTTTAGCTTCGGAATTTGTGACGAAATTTATTCCGTTGCAAATTTGCAACGATTTTCCGTAGAAAATCTGTAGCTAAATTTGCCCCTAAAACTTTTCTTTGTTCCATCACTAATCCGTTGCAAATCCGTATGAACTTGTGACGGAAATTTTTGTCTTAAAAATTCCATCACTGAAAGTATAATTTCTAATAGTGCTAGAAGGAACTGTATGGAGTAATTAATTTCGTGGAAATCAAATCCTTTTCCTTTTCATTCCATGTCATTTTCATTTAATGCTTTTATGAAATAAAGCATTTAAATAAAATAACTAATATTCATATATTCTTTAAGAAGAATATTAGTTTAAATCATCATCATTCTCATTTAAACTCATTTCATAATTTACTATACAAATCATAATTAGTACAGTACTTTAGGTAGCAAAATAAGCTATTGAAATATTTCCATATAACATTTACATCATTTAAATCTAATATTCAATTTAAAATCATAATAAGAATACTAGATTTATAAACTCCTCATTCCTTTTTGAAAACATATCACATGTTCATCTCACATGTCTTATGAAAATCATCATGCAGTGTTGTGCTCAGTATAATAATAAGCACTATGTAAAAGTATTGTAATTCATTTTGTTTTTTCCACATATCATATAAAACATTTCCTTTTAACATATCACATATCGTGTAAAACATTTCCTTTTTAACATATCACGTATCATAGTGGAGACTGAGGCAATCACCCAATTCATATCATGCTATAGACCCCGGAGGGTAAAGAAATAAACATATCAGATCTACGGCCATAGTGTCACAGCCCGTGACCCTATTTTTTTCACCTTATTCTATACATCTTATATGGTTAGGCTGTCTGCGATACTTTACTTTTCTTTTACATATTAACAATTCCATATTAAATTATAATATGAAATACATCCCCTATCTTACTTCATAAGAAAGTAGTTCTGTGAATATGTCTAAATACAGAAAATAAATAATCATACCTTATTAATTAAATCGACTTGTCGCATCGTCCCTGAATGCGCAGTCGAAAATCCTTTTACTGCTAGACTCTCGGTATTCGAAAACCTGAAATGTTAAAATTAAGGGGTGAGCAAAACCACGACACAATAAGGGAATTATATGCCTCACTTGATACTCAGTTATCTATATGCTGAAAAACTTTTTCATTTTTCTTATGGGCTCTAGGCTCGCATGTAGGAAGGATACTACAATCGGCTAGGGATCCGGATGGAGTAAGGTATGTATTTTGAAATACGTATCTTGTTCCGGAACCTAGAAGCAACTGTAGAGAGTAATATTCTTTCTTGTTTTGAAATTCAAATCCTTTCTTCTTTATTTCGTAAAATTTTCATATTCTTTTTCAAATAATGCTTTTATGAAATAAAGCATTTAAATAAAATAACTAATATTCATATTTTCTTTAAAAAGAATATTAGTTAAATTCTCATCATTCTCGTTTAAAACTCATTTCATGTTTTACTGTACAACCATAATTAGTACAGTACTTTAAATAGCAAAATCAGCTATTAAACCTTTTTCGTATAACATATAAATCATTTAAATCTAATATTCAATTTAAAATTTAAAATAAGAATATTAGATTTATTTTCTGTGATAACCGCAAATTTCTGAAATTTTATATTACTTATTTGAGAATTTAATTTTAAATGCGAAAAATAAATTAAAGTAAATAAATAAAATTTATTTACGAGATGGAATATCTTTCAAATTTCGAAAATTAAGGAAGTGAGGAAATTGAAGAATTTAAATTTGGATAAATTGGAAAAAAGGAAAAGGATGAAATTAGAGAAAATAATGAAGAGATGAAATTTAATTTGGATAAATCGAAATCCAAATTATAAGAAATACAAACGTGAGTAATTATATATTTATATAATTTTATTATATAAATATATTCTTATATGTTTTTATATATAACTACATATGTATATATATGAAATATAATATACATATGATATATTGATATATATATATATATATATTATTTTATATTATAAATAAATATATGTTTATAATTATATACATTTATGTGTATATATATACACATATGAAATATATATATCATATTAAATAACAGTGTATAGATATATATATATATATTTATATATTACAAATACAAAAAAATATATATCTAGATAAATAAATTAATATAGTATATATATATATATGGTATAATTATATATATATATATACAAAATATAAAAGAAAAAAAAAGAGTAGAAACGGGGTCAAGATCTACTCGACCCCTGTTATTTTCTGTTTAGCAAAAAATAGAAGCGAAACAGAAAAAGGTGACCGACCACCATCGGCCGACCGACTGAGAGTGGAGGGCGACGTCGCCGGCGAGCCGAGGAAAGGAGGAGAAGGCAACCGGCAATGAGAAAAGAGAAGAAACGAAGCGAAAATAGAAACGAAAAGAGAGGAACCTGAGAGGAAAAAGAGAAATGGAAACGGCGGTGCCGGCCCGTTCGGGCACCGCCACCGCCACCAGCACCACCACCGAAGGGAGACGAAGGTGAGAGGAGCCACCTGTGGTGAAAGAAATGGTAGAGGAGGGAAGAATATTACATTTACTTTCCTCCTTTTTTCTTTTGAAAACATATCACATGTTCATATTATATATCATATGAAAATCATCTCGTAGTACTAAAATCGGTACTGAAATAAGCACTTTGTAAAATGCTATAAATCACTTTCATTTCACTTATCACATATCATGTAAAACCTTTACATTTCACATATCACATATCATGTAACAACATTTTCATTTAAAACATATCTATATGGAGACTTAGGCACGCACGCCCAGCCCGTCCACTGGGTCGTTACTCATATCATGCTATAGACCCCGAAGGGTATAAATAATCATGTCAGATCTATGGCCATAGTCTATAATTGTCCTCCACCGCCAATATGGCATAAGTCGATTTTGAATATATTGATAGTAATGAAGTTATTAATGGCATAAAGGATACAATACGGGTATAACGATCCCGATTATAAATTTCACTACACTTAGTGTGCTGATACAACCCAAATGGTTATAGGGAAGTCGCAGGATGAGCGACTTAGTATTGATTTTATGGATCTAAATTAAAAGTGTATTAACGGGATATCATTACGGGATCGTTGGATATGATGAAAAGTAATATGATTACTGGAGATGAATGAGAAAGTGATCAGTATAAATGATGAAATCCATAGCAGTACGATTAATTCAGGTTCTATGCAATTATACCGTTTTTGAAGTATTAAGTGGATATATATATATATATATAGAACCAGAATAATTTGAAATATGTTTTACGGAATGATGTACTGTATGGAGTAAATGAATTGGAGAATATGCACAAGGGCAGTAAGTAAAGATAAGAGATGAGGAAGATAACAGCTAACCTAAATTATTAAATGAAAATGATTTTAAAATGAATTTCAATAATAAATCGGTTAGCTGTGAAAGGTGTTAATTAAATAATTGCACTTAATATAGCATTGTAAATTAAGAGGATTGATATGCTGTGGAGTACGAGAAATAAGCAAATCAAGGCGGAGCAAATATTAAAATGATTTAAATATCAAATATCTTTGCCTTGAGTGAAATGATAGGACACAAAGATGAATGTCCAAAATGATGAGAGAAGAATGATTAAAGAAAGCATCAGAGGAGACTCCTGATGAATTTTCAGAGTTATATAGATTGGAGAAATCGAACTAACGTTGACTCGATTTTAAATATGAAATTTATTCTGAAGCTTATATCGGAGAACATAGAGGATCCGAAAAAGCTTAAGAAATAATTCTGGAAAATTTGTGAATAATGAAATTCACTTATAGAAGGAAAATCGATAGAAATACAGATGATGTGATTGAGGATGAATTAAATGGTGAATTTAATTCCTATTATGAAATAAAGTTCTTATGAAGAACAAATAATCTTTTTATGAAATTGATGCCTTAAATTGATTTAATCGGAGATGTATAAGGAGCTTATAAGATCAATCTCTGTACAAGGCATCACTAGATGAAAAGTTGAAAATTGATGGTCGTAAGATGATAATAATTAGAACTCGATATAATTTTAGGAGTTCCTATAGAGGTTTACAAGGTAAATGAAATACCTTACTGAGGTACATAAGACTAATGAATAAGACAATTATATAAGGATAAAGTGATGGTATACCATACAACCTAAGGCACAAATGGAAAATGAGCAGCATAGTGGTATGACCCTACAGACTCTTAAAGACAATAGACTATATGTAAGAAGGGCAAATAGAAGATTTAGCTAGACAATAACTCTTTCTAAGATATACGATCTCGAATGACAGAGCGATGTGGATCTGTCAATGATGAAGAGATAAGGATTGAGATACGAGATGTGCTGGGTCTAGCTAAATACTATTGCCAGTCTATGGAAGAGTTATCGGGTTAGCTGCTCTACAGATAAGACTTAAATTAAATAAGTTTAAGTCAGTGGATGAATAAATGTAAAGATGATATGTAATAGGTTAAAGGAGTTAATAACGAAATACTTTACCACTGATGAAAGGTGACTAGAACGATGATGAACGAAAATATGAATATGAAATAAGAGGATAAGTACATGATGAAGAGGGAACATGAATATGAGGTAGTTTCCGAATTTAAAACTAAAAGTGATTTTGTGGTTATCACATGATTATGGCTAAATGTAAGATCGAGCCAAACTCGATAGAGGAAAAGTAATTATACTCAAAGGAGTAAAGAAATGAATTACATTTCACTGCCAGTAATGTAAATGAAAAATGATATATATATATATATAAAAATATACCACCACCTCTAAATGATGGAAATAGTGGATTTGTATGGATAATGAGGTGATTAAAGTGATAATTATAGATTTAATGATGAAGTCAAATAATGAGAAAATCAAATTATAATTTGAGGATGCCATGATGGAATCTAAATTATCAAAAGAGTATATTCTCCGGTATATTCTAAAACCTAAGTGATATATAGTATACCATAAGAATAAGAGAAGTAATGACGAGATTACATGGAAGTAGATATGGGGAGGAAATAATTGTCTCCTGATTAAATTATGATAAAAGTTGGTGAATGGTAAAGTCTGCAAATGAACTGCAGCATTTGATGAAATAAATATGAAAAGAATATTAGAGATAATAATGAAGAATCTATAAGAGATATGATAATATGGAAGTGATTATAGACTGATAGTCTAATGAAGTCACTTCTCCATTATCAAACTCTTAGATTCTTTAGTGCTATAGTCGAGATTTGATTATAAAATGACGAGAATGTATGTGAAGTTCCAATAAGCTCTATATGTGATGGGAATCTCTGAGTAGCTATATGTTATGGGAAATAGCAAAAGGCTTTGAGATTCCAAATTTATAGACAGCATCGCTCCGTACATGATGTAAAAATGTTTGAGCGTAATACGGAAACGCTCGATGATATGTTGAGTGAGCGGATGCACGAGATGTGAAAGCTACTGGGACAATTACATACTATTGATTAAAATCGGTAAATGATAATTATCGAAATATATCTACTTGGCACTAATTAAGAAAACAGATGATGAATCATATGAGATATGAAAAGGAGTGGAAATGGATAACTCCCAATTGATAAGCATTTCACAGGGAGTATAAAATATGATGAGAAATGATATATAGTGAAAATGAATCCGAGGCTAATGGCATATTGGCAGTATTAATTAAAAGATGATTAAGAGGACAAGAATGATGAGTATACGAAACAATGCCACCTTTAACCTAAGTTAAATTCGGAGGACCGAATTTCTTAAGGTTCGAAGAATGTGATAACCGCAAATTTCTGAAATTTTATATTACTTATTTGATAATTTAATTTTAAATGCGAAAAATAAATTAAATTAAATAAATAAAATTTATTTACGAGATGGAATATCATTGAAATTTCGAAAATTAAGGAAGTGAGGAAATTGAAGAATTTAAATTTGGATAAATTGGAAATAAGGAAAAGGATGAAATTAGAGAAAATAATGAAGAGATGAAATTTAATTTGGATAAATCGAAATCCAAATTATAAGAAATACAAACGTGAGTAATTATATATTTATATAATTTTATTATATAAATATATTTATAAATATATTCTTATATGTTTTTATATATAACTACATATGTATATATATGAAATATAATATACATATGATATATTGATATATATATATATATATTATTTTATATTATAAATAAATACATGTATATAATTATATACATTTATGTGTATATATATACACATATGAAATATATATATCATATTAAATAAAAGTGTATAGATATATATATATTTATATATTACAAATACAAAAAAATATATATCTAGATAAATAAATTAATATAGTATATATATATGGTATAATTATATATATATATATATACAAAACATAAAAGAAAAAAAGAGTAGAAACGGGGTCGGGATCTACCCGACCCCTGTTATTTCCTGTTTAGTAAAAAACAGAAGCGAAACAGAAAAAGGTGACCGACCACCGTCGGCCGGCCGACTGAGAGTGGAGGGCGACGTCGCCGGCGAGCCGAGGAAAGGAAGAGAAGGCGACCAGCGACGAGAAAAGAGAAGAAACGAAGCGGAAACAGAAACGAAAAGAGAGGAACCTGAGAGGAAAAAGAGAAAGGGAAACGGCGGTGCTGGCCCGTTCAGGCACCGCCACCAGCACCACCGCCGAAAGGAGACGAAGGTGAGAGGAGCCACCTGTGGTGAAAGAAATGGCGGAGGAGGGAAGAAACAGAGGAGAAAGGCGTCGAAACCCATCGTTCTAGATCCGGCACCGTCGCCGGCGAGGGGGAAAAACCGAGGCAAGATCCAGCTCCACCGCCACCTCGGCCAACTGAGGAGCCAGTGAACCGTCGGAGAACTGGCCACCGGTGAAGAACCGACGAGGAAAGACACTGACCGGTCTGACTGGTCCGGCTGGAAGAAAAGGAAATGAAAAAGAATGAGAAAAGAAAAAGAAAAATAAAAAGAAAAGAAAGAGGAAAAAGGAAGAAAAAGAAGAAAAAAGAGAATTTCGTGAATTCGGAAAAATTTTCGGAAATTCGGTAACTCGGGAATTATGGAATTTCGGTAAGAATTCTGGAAAATTAAATTCGAGTAAAATTAAATTAATTATTTATGAAAATTCTAAAATTTAGAATTTAAATTCCAGAAATTATTCTCGGTGATCGAGATGAGGAATCAGAAGAGATGGAGTACGGGCGCAACCGGTAAGAGGAAGTCGTCGACCCGAAATAGGTAAGAGATGCATGTGCAGCACTGTAAGGATATTCAGTCTGCATGTTTTAATTACGAAATAATTTATGAAAATTTTTTATGAAAATATTGCAATAAATGATTGGTTGAAAAATTGTGGTGATTTATCAGTTGAAAATTTGTGATGATGTATTGGCTGGAAATTATAAACTGTATTTTTCGTGCAGGAGGCTAGCCAATCGGCAGCCGTTATACTGCCGAAAAATTATCGAAAATTACTGAAAATTTCTAGAAAATTTCATAAAATCATGATGAATGA
The DNA here is from genome assembly GCA_032173925.1 of Heritiera fomes. Taxonomy (NCBI): domain Eukaryota; kingdom Viridiplantae; phylum Streptophyta; class Magnoliopsida; order Malvales; family Malvaceae; genus Heritiera; species Heritiera fomes. The sequence goes on from JAPDPM010000019.1 coordinate 6,991,964, forward strand.
TTTTATTTCACGAGAAATGATTTTCAATCACGAAAATCGAGAAAATAAATATTTTCCATAAAAACATGAATAAAATGAAAGTGATTTTAAAATATTCATGTTTTCGAAATTGGTGATAATGAGATCACCAAAAATTCTCTCGATATATGAATTATAAGTGATATGAAATGGAAAATGAAAAAGGGATAAAGAAAATATTTTATAAAAGTTTTCTAAATATTCTCTTGATATATGAATTATACGGAATATGAACTGAAAGATGAAAAAGGGATAAAGTGAATATTTTACAAATATTTTCTTAAATATTCACTTGATTTATTATATAACCTTTATGGTTTTAATTATGAAATTATTATTTTTATAAATTCCATAAAGGTTTTCTGATGATGAAAAATATAGTTTTGAGACTAGATGGCATCCTATCATGCTGATATGTGATATGTGATATGTAACATGTGATATGTGATATGTAGTCCCAGCCGACACCTGATCAGTGATCCGTCGAGGACAATTATAGACTATGGCCATAGATATGACATGATTATTTATACCCTTCGGGGTCTATAGCATGATATGAGTAACGACCCAGTGGACGGGCTGAGCGTGCGTGCCTAAGTCTCCATATAGATATGTTTTAAATGAAAATGTTTTTACATGATATGTGATATGTGAAATGTAAAGGTTTTACATGATATGTGATAAGTGAAATGAAAGTGATTTATAGCATTTTACAAAGTGCTTATTTCAGTACTGATTTTAGTACTACAAGATGATTTTCATATGATATATAATATGAACATGTGATATGTTTTCAAAAGAAAAAAGGAGGAAAGTAAATCTAATATTCTTATTTTAATTTTAAAATTGAATATTAGATTTAAATGATTTATATGTTATACGAACAAGGTTTAATAGCTTATTTTGCTATTTTAAAGCACTGTACTAATTATGATTGTACAATAAAATGTGAAATGAGTTTTAAAAGAAAATGATGATGATTTAACTAATATTCTTTTCAAAGAAAATATGAATATTAGTTATTTTATTTGAATGTTTTATTTCATAAAAGCATTATTTGAAAAAGAATATGAAAATGTTACGAAATAAAGAGGAAAGGATTTGAATTTAAAAACAAGAAAGAATATTACTCTCTACAGTTGCTTCTAGGTTCCGGAACAAGATAGGTATTTCAAAATACCTACCATACTCCATCCGGATCCCTAGCCGACTGTAGTATCCTTCCTACATGCGAGCCTAGAGCCCATAGGAAAAATGAAAAAGTTTTCCAGCATATAGATAGCTAAGTATCAAGTGAGGCATATAATTCCCTTACTGAGCCGTGGTTTTGCTCACCCCTTAATTTTAACATTTCAAGTTTTCGAAGACTGAGAGTCTAGCAGTAAAAGGATTTTCAACTGCGCATTCGGGGACGATGCGACAGGTCGATTTAATTAATAAGGTATGATCATTTATTTTCTGTATTTAGACATATTCACAGTACTACTTTCTTATGAAGTAAGATAGGGGATGTAATTCGTATTATAATTTAATATGAAATTGTTTATATGTAAAGGAAAAGTAAAGTATCGCAGACAGCCCAACCATATAAGATGTATAGAATAAGGTGAAAAATAGGGTCACGGGCTGTGATATTTTCCTCCTCTTTCCTTTTGAAAATATATTACATATTCGTGTCACATATCATATGAAAATCATTTCATAGTACTTAAAAACAGTACTGAAATTAGCATTTATAAAAATGCTATAAATCTTTTCATTTCACGTATCACATATCATGTAAAACATTTACATTTCACATATCACATATCATGTAAAACATTTTCATTTAAAACATATCATATATGGAGACTTAGGCACGCACGCACAGCCCGTCCACTGGGTCGCTACTCATATCATGCTATAGACCCCGAAGGGTATAAATAATCATGTCAGATCTATGGCCATAGTCTATCATTGTCCTCGGCGGATCACTGATTAGGTGTCGGCCGGGACTACATATCACATATCACATATTACATGTCACATATCACATATCACATATCAGCATGATAGGATGCCAACTAGTCTCAAAACCGTATTCTTCAACATCAATAAACCTTTATGGAATTTATATATATATATATATATATATATATATATATATATATATATATATATACTTTCATAATTTGAAACCATAAAGGTTAGAAAAACCATTTAGTGAATATTTATAAAAATATATATATATTGACTTTATCTTTTTTCATTTTTCATCTCGTATTTCGTGGAATTTATATATCAAGAGAATTTTCGGTGATTTCATTATCACCATTCTCAAGAAGAGTTTCGGTGATTTCATTATCACCATTCTCGAAAACATGAATATTTTAAAATCATTTTTCATTTTATTCATGTTTTTATGAAAATATTCCTCTTCTCGATTTTCGTGGTTGAAAATCATTTCTCGTGACATACAATCATTTATTATGATTTTATGAAATTTTCTAGATTTTTTTGATAATTTTTGATAATTTTTTAGCAGTATAACGGCTACCGATTGGCTAGCCTCCTGCACGGAAAATACAGTTTATAATTTTCAGCCAATACATCATCACAAATTTCCAACTGATAAATCACCACAATTTTTCAAACAATCATTTATCGCAATATTTTCATAAAATAATTCCATAAAATATTTCGTAATTAAAACATGCAGACTGAATATCTTTACAGTGCTGCACATACATCCCTTACCTGTTTCGGGTCGACGACTTCCTCTTACCGGTTGAGCCCGTACTCCATCTCTTTCGATTCCTCATCTCGATCGCCAAGAATAATTTCTGGAATTTAAATTCTAAATTTTAGAATTTTCTCAAATTATTTAAATAAATAATTTATTTAAATAATTATCATTAATAATTTCTCGGATTTCTTACCGATTCCCGAGATTCTCGAGTTCCTAAGAATTTTCCGAATTCCCGAAAATTTTCCTTTTTCTCTCTCTCTTTCTTCTTTTCCTCTTTTCTTTCTTTCTCTTTCTTTTCTTTTTCTTTTTCTTTTTCCTTTTTCTTTTCCTTTTTCCCGTTGGCTGGTTCAGCTTTCTTCCTCACCGGTTCTTCACCGGCGGCCGGTTCTCTGGCGGTTCACTGGCTCCTCAGCTGGCCGACGGCACGGCGAAGCTACCGGTGCCCTCCGTTTGCCCTGGATCGGCGACACGGCGAGGGATCGACTCGATTTAGCTTCGGTTTCTTCTGCCTCTTCGCCGACCTTCCTCTGCCGTTCACCGCACCTCGGGTGGCCTCCATCCCTTTCCTCTCCTTCCGCCGATGCTTTGGTTGTGGTGGCAGCGACCGATTTGGCCGGCAATCGCCAGATCTGGTTTTCTCCTTTTCTCGGCTTCGGCCGGAATTCCTCCCCTTTTCCGTTCGTTTCGCTTCATCTTTCCATCACCGGCCTCCTCGCTTCACTTCGCCGGCATCATCTCCTCCCTTCCTTTCTCTTCTCATCGCCGGTGGCGGTAACTATTGCTACCGTCGACCTCTGTTTTGGGTTTTTTTTTAATTTTATTATATACATCTTATACTATATACATTATACTATATATAATTTTATATATAGTATAGTACTATATATATGTATTATATACAAAAATATGTATATATATATTACAAATATATATATAAAATATATTATGTATACATATATACTTTAAAATAGAATAACATTTATATGTATATATTTATATAATGAAATAATACAATATATATTGTATGTACAATATATATATTTTCTTTCTCATTTTCTTATTTAATTTGGATTTCCATTTATCCAAATTAAATTTCCTCAATTTTATCCAAATTAATTTTCTCCACTTCTTCACTTCATCAATTTCGGGAATTTCAATGATATTCCCATTTCGTAAATAAATTTTATTTATTTACTTTAATTTATTTATTTCGTCTTATATATTTTCTTCAATATTAATTTCCAATAATTGAAAAATTTGCGGTTATCACATTCTCCCCATCTTAAGAAATTCGGTCCTCCGAATTTAACTTAAGTCCAAAAGGTGGTGGCTTCCTGTATGCTTATCGTCTTATATACTTATCATTCTTGGACTTTTGATCATCTTCCATATTATACTGCCAGTATATTATCAACATCATAATCATCTCATATATCACTACATATCATCTTTCATCATATACTCATACTCCCTTAAATTTCTTATTAATTGGGAGTTTTCCATTTTCCACTCATTTTCATATCATATATTATTCATACTATTCACCATCTATTTTCTTAATTATTGCCAAGTCGATACATTTCGATAATTATCATTTATACACTGTATTCAGTAGTATGTAATTGTCCCAGGAGCTTTCACATCTTATGCATCCGCTCACACAACATATTGTCGAGCGTTTCCATTCTACGCTCAAACATTTACCTCCTGTATGGAGCGGTGCTGTCAATATATTTGGAACCTCAGAGCCTTTTGCTATTTCCCGTAACATATAGCTACTCAGATATTCCCATCACATATATGCTCATTGGAACTTCACATACATTCTCATCATCTTTTATAATTATATTTCAACTATGACACTATAGAATCTAAGAGTTTGATAATGGAGAAGTGATTTCACTAGACTATCAGTCTATAATCACTTCCATATTATCATATCTCTTTTAGATTCTTTTTTATCCACAATATTTATTTTCGTATTTATTTCATCAGATGCTGCAGCTCATTTGCAGACTTTACGACTTACCATCTTTTACCATAATAGAATCAGGAGACAATCATTTTCTCTCCATATCGTCTTTTCATAAAATATTCTTATTACCTCTTTTATTCTTATGGTATATTCATTATCACTTTAATCTTATAATATACTTGAAATTATACTCTTTCGATAATTTAGATTCCATAACGACATAATCAAATCATAATTTGATCTTCTCATTATTTAACTTCATCATTGAATCTATAATTATCAATTTAATCACCTCATTATCCATATAATTCCACCATTTCCATCATTTCGAGTTGGTATATATATTTATCATTTTCCACTTACATTACTGGCAGTAAAATGTAGATCATTTCTTTACTCCTTTGAGTTTAATTACTTTTCTTCTATCTAGTTTTGGCTCGATCTTACATCTAGTCATAATCATGTGATAACCACAAATCACTTTTAGTTTTAAATTCGGGAACTACCTCATATTCGTGTTCCCTCTTCATCATGTACTTTCCTCTTATTACCTTTTCATTGTTTCCTTCATCATCATTTTGATCACTTTTCATCAGTGGTAAAATATTCCACTATTAAACTCTTTCAACCTTTTTTTTTCATCTTTATACTTATTCATTCATCGACTTAAACTTCCTTACCTATCAGTCATATCAGTAGAGCAGCTAACCCAATAACTCTTCCATAGACTGGCAATAGTATTTAGCTAGACCCAGTTCATTATGTATCTCAATCATTATCTCTTCATCATTGACAGATCCACATCGCTCTGTCATTCGAGATCGTATATCTTAGAAAGCGATATTGTCTCGCTAAATCTTCTATTTGCCCTTCTTACATATAGTCTATTGTCTTTGAGAGTCTACGGGGTTATACCATTATGCTGCTCTTTTTCCATTTGTGTCTTAGACTGTATCGATATAATCATTTTATCCTTGTATGGGTGCCTTATTCATTAGGCTTATATATCTCACAAGGTATTTCATTAACCTTGTAAACCTCATTAGAAACTCGTAAAAATTATTTCGAGTTCTAATTATTATCATCTTACGACCATCAATTTTCAACTTTTCATCTAATGATGCCTTTTACAAAGATTGATCTTATAAACTCCCTATACATCTCTGATTAAATCAATTTAAGTTATCAATTTTTATACAAATGATCATTTGTTCTTAATAAGAATTTTAGTGTATAATAGGAATTTAATTCCCCATTTATATTTCATTCTCAATTCACCTCATCCATATTTCCATCCTTTACATCATTTAATTCATCCTCAATCACATCATTTGTATTTCCATCAATTCCTTTTACACAAGTGAATTTCATTATCCACAAATTTTTCAGAGTTATTTCTTAAGCTTTTTGGATTCTTCTATATTCTCTGATATTAGCTTAACAATCAATTTCATATTAACAATCGAGTCAATGTTAGCTCGATATCTCCAATCCATATAACTCTAAAATTTATCAGGAATCATTTCCGATACTTTTCTTTAACCTCACATCTCTTACTGTGTTAGACATTTCATCTTTGTGTCCTATCATTTCACCGTATAACCTCAAGGCAGAGACATTTAATATTTAAATCATTTTAACATCTACTCCGCTTTGATTCACTTATTTATTCATACTTCACAGCATATCAATCCTCTTGATTTACAATGCTGTATTAAGTGTAATTATTTCATTAACACATTTCAGAGCTAACCGATTTATTATTGAAATTCATTTTAAAAATCATTTTCGTCTTATAATTCAGGTTAGCTATTATCATCCTCATCTCTCATCTTCCCTTACTGTCCTTATACATATTCTCCAATTCCATATACTCCATACAGTACATTATCTCATAAAACATAATTCCAAATATTTCGGTTCTATAATTATCTGTTTAATACTTCAAAAACAGTAGGAATGTATCGAACCAGAATTAACAGTACTGATATAGAGTTTATCATCTATATTGATCTCTTTGTCAGTCATCTCCAGCAATCATATTACTTCTCATCATATCTAACAATCCCGTAATCAACATCTCATTAATAAACTTTAAACTCCGACCCTTAAAATCAATACTAAGTTGCTCATCCTGTGACTTTCCTATAACCATTCGGGTCATGTTGGTAACCTAAGTGCAGTGAAATTTATAATAGGGATCGTTATACTCATTTTACGTTTCCTATGTCATCAATAGCTTCATTACCATCAATAACATCATTTCTATCAATGGAATTCAAAATTGACTTGGTTTATTACTATTCATACCATAATCCCACATAGGGGCATTTTCGTCATTTTCACATTTATTTCTTTCTCCTCATTATACATTTAAATCAGTGATCTTAATATCTATTTGCTGATAATACCCTTTTCTCATACCACTATCAGCAGTTTAAAATCTTTTTCGATTTCGACAGAGAAATCTAATAGAATCTATAATTGGATTATTTCGCATGAAATGCAACTTTACATCATCAATTTCTCTGTCAAATCGGTCAATTTCAACTTCTGGTGATCTACTTTAACGACCGGTAAAATTTTGGGGTAGGGGTATTTTGGTCATTTTTGGCCAAAAATTTTCTCTCCTTAAAATACCTTTAATCGGTGATCTTAATGTCTATTTAGTGATGATACTTCATTCCCCTCCTTTTTATCATCACTTTCAGGTCTCAGTTTGATCCGGACAAAAAAGTACTGGTGGGGCCCTCACCGAGTCCATTTCTGTTCCTTACCGAACCGACCTTCTTTAGATCATAAGATCACCCTTTCATGTAACATTCCTGAGCCGTTTTCCCTTTTTAGCATTCCTTATTTCATAATTGCTCACTCCCTTCTAAACATTTAATTCAATTTGCAATCATTTATTTTCTCTATGTATTCAGACTACATAGTACTACAGGGGATGTTAACCTTTTCAACACATTTTCTTTCCAAAGTATCGACAGACATCAGGCCAACCGTGCTCTGATACCATTAAATCTGTCACAGCCCGTGACCTTATTTTTTTCACCTTATTCTATACATCTTATATGGTTGGGCTGTCTGCGATACTTTACTTTTCTTTTACATATTAACAATTCCATATTAAATTATAATATGAAATACATCCCCTATCTTACCCTAAACATATAAATCATTTAAATCTAATATTCAATTTAAAATTTAAAATAAGAATATTAGATTTATTTTCCTCCTCTTTCCTTTTGAAAACATATTACATATTCGTGTCACATATCATATGAAAATCATTTCATAGTACTTAAAAACAGTACTGAAATTAGCATTTATAAAAATGCTAAAATCTTTTCATTTCACATATCACATATCATGTAAAACATTTACATTTCACATATCACATATCATGTAAAACATTTACATTTACATTTCACATATCACATATCATGTAAAACATTTTCATTTAAAACATATCATATATGGAGACTTAGGCACGCACGCCCAGCCCGTCCACTGGGTCGCTACTCATATCATGCTATAGACCCCGAAGGGTATAAATAATCATGTCAGATCTATGGCCATAGTCTATCATTGTCTTCGACGGATCACTGATCAGGTGTCAGTCGGGACTACATATCACATATCACATATCACATATTAGATGTCACATATCACATATCACATATCAGCATGATAGGATGCCAACTAGTCTCAAAACCGTATTCTTCATCATCAATAAACCTTTATGGAATTTATAAAAATATATATATATACTTTCATAATTTGAAATCATAAAGGTTAGAAAAACCATTTAGTGAATATTTATAAAAATATATATAAAAATATTCACTTTATCTCTTTTCATTTTTCATCTCGTATTTTGTGAAATTTATATATCAAGAGAATTTTTGGTGATTTCATTATCACCATTCTCAAGAAGATTTTCGGTGATTTCATTATCACCATTCTTGAAAACATGAATATTTTAAAATCATTTTTCATTTTATTCATATTTTTATGAAAATATTCCTCTTCTCGATTTTCGTGGTTGAAAATCATTTCTCGTGACATACAATCATTTATTATGATTTTATGAAATTTTCTAGAATTTTTCGATAATTTCGATAATTTTTCAGCAGTATAACGGCTGCTGATTGGCTAGCCTCCTGCACGGAAAATACAGTTTATAATTTTCAGCCAATACATCATCACAAATTTCCAACTGATAAATCACCAGAATTTTTCAACCAATCATTTATCGCAATATTTTCGTAAAATATTTCCATAAAATATTTCCTAATTAAAACATGCAGACTGAATATCCTTACAGTGCTGCACAAGCATCCCTTACCTGTTCTGGGTCGACGACTTCCTCTTACCGGTCGCGTCCGTACTCCATCTCTTCCGATTCCTCATCTCGATCGCCAAGAATAATTTCTGGAATTTAAATTCTAAATTTTAGAATTTTCTCAAATTATTTAAATAAATAATTTATTTAAATAATTATCATTAATAATTTCTCGGATTTCTTACCAATTCCCGAGATTCTCGAGTTCCTGAGAATTTTCTGAATTCCCGAAAATTTTCCTTTTCTCTCTCTTTCTTCTTTTCCTCTTTTCTTTCTTTCTCTTTCTTTTCTTTTTCTTTTTCTTTTTCTTTTTCTTTTTTCTTTTCTTTTTCTTTTCCTTTTTCCCGTTGACCGGTTCAGCTTTCTTCCTCACCGGTTTTTCACCGACGGCCGGTTCTCCGACGGTTCACTGGCTCCTCAGCTGGCCAACGGCACGGCGAAGCTACCGGTGCCCTCCGTTTGCCTTGGATCTGTGGCACGGCGACGGATCGACTCGATTTAGCTTCGGTTTCTTCCGCCTCTTCGCCGGCCTTCCTCCGCCGTTCACCGCGCCTCGGTTGGCCTCCATCCCTTTCCTCTCCTTCCGCCGATGCTTCAGTTGTGGTGGCGGCGACCGATTTGGCCGACAACCGCCAGATCTGGTTTTCTCCTTTTCTCGGCTTCCGCCTGAATTCCTCCCCTTTTCCGTTCATTTCGCATCATCCTTCCATCACCGGCCTCCTCGCTTCACTTCGCCGGCATCATCTCCTCCCTTCCTCTCTCTTCTCATCGCCGGCGGCGGCAACTATTGCTGCCATCGACCTCTGTTTCGGGAAGGGAATCGGGTTTCCCGATTCCCTTCTGTTTTTTTTTAATTTTATTAGATACATCTTATACAATATACATTATACTATATATAATTTTATATATAGTATAGTACTATATATATGTATTATATACAAAAATATGTATATATATAATATATTATGTATACATATATACTTTAAAATAGAATAACATTTATATGTATATATTTATATAATGAAATAATAATATATATATATTGTATGTACAATATATATATATATATATATATTTTCTTTCTCATTTTCTTATTTAATTTGGATTTCCATTTATCCAAATTAAATTTCTTCAATTTTATCTAAATTAATTTTCTCCACTTCTTCACTTCATCAATTTTGGGAATTTCAACGATATTCTCATCTCGTAAATAAATTTTATTTATTTACTTTAATTTATTTATTTCCTCTTATATATTTTCTTCAATATTAATTTCCAATAATTGAAAAATTTGCGGTTATCGCACATAGTCTATAATCGTCCTCGATGGATCACTGATCAGGTGTTGACTGGGACTACATATCACATAAAACATGTCACATATCACGTATCACATATTAGCATGATTAAGGGGCCTACTAGTCTCAAAACAGTGTTTTTCATCATCAATTTACCTTTATAGAATTTATAGAAATAAATAATTTCATAATTAAAACCATAAAGGTTATATAGTAAATCAAGTGAATATTTAAGAAAACACTTATAAAATATTCACTTTATCCCTTTTCACATTTTCCATTTCATATCACATATAATTCATATATCGGGAGAATTTTCGGTGATCTCATTTTCACCGATTTCAATAACATGAACATTTTAAAATAAAATTCGATATATTCATGTTTTATGAAAAATAATAAATTCTCCTTTTTTCGTGGTTGGAAAATATTTCACATGTAAGAAAATCATTTTTTGATGATTTTAAATAATTTTCTAAAAATTTTCGGTAGCATAACGGCTGCCCCTTGACTAGCCTTCCTACACAATTTAGACAGATTCAACATTTTACAGCCAACCAATTTTCACATTTTTTTAACAAAATGAATTCACCAATAATTTTATAAAATCATGCATATTCAATTTATGCAATCGAGATATCCCTACAGGCTACATATGTATCCCTTACCTGTTCAGTGTTGGCGACTTTCTCACTAACGTCGCGCTTGTAATCCACTTCTCTCGGTTTTCATCAATCTTCAATCACTTGTATAATTTCTACAAGTTCAAGTTCAATTTTGCATTTACACTTTTATAAAATTATTCAAAAATAATAATAAATACTGATAAAATTATAATAATTTTTCGTACCCTTTTTCTTCTTTTCTTTTTCTTTTTCTTTTCCTCTTTCTTTTTCTGGTCTGAACCGGTTCAAACCAATTCGGCCGGTTTAGCCACCATTAGCCTCCATCTCCACCGGTTCAGCCCCTCCACAGCTGGCCGAGGTTACGACGAAACCATTTTCATCCTCTTCTTCTCCCGATCAATGATGGCGACGGCGACGGAGGATCTGGAAGCAGTAGCTCGGTCTCTTTTCCCTCTCTTTCCTTTTCCCTATTCACCGTCGGCTATCCCTTTCTCTTGGTCTCCTTTCGCTGGCGATGCAGCTGGTGATGGCAGTGCCCGAATCGGCCAGCACCGCCTCTTTTCCTTTTTTCCTTTTTCCTCTCTTTTCTTTTCTATTCCTGATTCTCTTTTCCCTTTTCTTTTCTGTCGCCGGCCAGCCTTCTCCCTTTCTTCTCGCCGGCGACGTCTCTCTTTCCCTTCTCTTTTCTCACTGAAGGTGGCAGCTACTGCTGCCGTCGGCTTCTCCTCTGTTTGTAACAGAGAAGGAAACGGGGGTCAGGTTATATCCTGATCCCATTCTCTTGTTCTTTTTTTTCTTTTTTTATATAAATATTTTCTTTTATATTTATATATATAATTATACTATATTAATGTATATAGATATATATATTTTGCATATAATTTTATATACAAATCTATACACTTTAATATAAAATAATATTTATGTTTCATATGTATATTTATATAATATTTATAACATAATTATATATATAAATATACACATTTTTATTTCTTTAACATTTAAAATATATTTATATAATATAAATATATAAATATGCACATTTTTATTTCTTTAATTTTGGATTTCTTAATATCCAAAATAATTTCCTCAATACACTTTCTCAAATCTATCACTGTATCAATTACTGAAATTCCAACAATATTTCCATCTCGTAAATAACTTTATTTATTTACTTTACTTTAGTTTATCTATTTACATTTAAAATTAAATTTTTGGATAATTAATACTAAAATTAGGAAAATTCACAGTTATCACATTCTTCCCACCTTAAGAAATTCAGTGTCCCGAATTTCACTTAAGTAAAAGGTAGTACCATTCTGTGTGCTTATCGTTTTTGACTTCCAGATAGGCCTTTAAATAATACTGCCTTTATTTGAATTTAATTTTCCTTTATTCAAATCTCCACTATCAGTCACTTCCTCAATTCTCGAAATATTCCACAATATTCCGATCTCATATTATATTTATTTATTCATTTCACTAAGTTTTCGATATTAATAATTTCCCATAAATGGAAAATTTATGGTTATCACATTCTCCCCACCTTAAGAAATTCGGTCCTCCGAATTTAACTTAAGTAACAAGGTGGTACATTCCATATACTTCCGACTTCTGACCTCTAGTTCATACTCCAAGTAATACTGCCAGTACACTTTTAACATCGAGAGTACTTTAGACCACTACATGTTGTCTTTCATCATATATGTCTATACTCCCATAAGTTCATTTCTCAATTCGGGAGTTATTCACTTTTACTCTTTTCATGTAAGAGTCCATACACAATATTTTTCATATTACAGCGGATCTATGCTGTTCATCATCCATTCTTCTCACTTAGTGCCAAGTCGACATAATTTGGTACAAACATATACTCATGTCAATCAATTGTATGTAATTGTCCCAGTAGCTTTCATATCTCATGCATCTGCTCTCTCAATGTATCTTTAAGCGTTTCAATATTACGCTAAGATATTTACATCAGTACGGAGCGATGCTATCAATACACTTGGGATCTCAAAGCCTTTTGCTGTTTCTCATTAGCATATGGCAACTCAAAGACTCCCATCATGTGTAATGCTCACTGGAACTGTACATACATTCTCATCATTTTATAATCATATTTCAACTATGACACTAAAAAATCTAAGAGTTTGATAATGGAGGACTGATTTCATTAGACTATCAGTCTATAATCACTTTTATATTATCATATCTCGTTTAGATTCTTCATTATTATCCTCAATACTCATTTCATATTTATTTCATCAACTGCTGCAGTTCATTTGCAGACTTTACTATTTACCATATTTTACCATAATTGAATCAGGAGATAATCATTTTCTCTCCATATCATCTTTTCATGTAGCATTCTTATTACATCTTTTATTCTTGTGGTATGTTCATTATCACTTTAATTTTAGAATATACCCGAAATTATACTCCTTTGATAATTTAGATTCCATAATGGCATAATCAAATTATAATTTAATCTTCTCATTATTAACTTCATCATTGAATCTATAATTATCAATTTAATCATCTCATTATCCATATAAATCCATTATTTCCATCATTTTGAGGTGGTATATATATATCCTTTTCCATTTATATAACTGGCAGTAAAATGTAAATCATTTCTTTACTCCTTGAAGTATAATTATTTTTCCTCCATCGAGTTTGGCTCGATCTTACATTTAACCATAATCATGTGATAACCACAAAATCACTTTTAGTTTTAAATTCGGGAACTATTTCATATTCTTGTTCCCTTTTCATCATGTACTTTCCTCTTATGACATATTCATCTTTTCCTTCATCATTATTTTCAGTCACTATTCCTCAGTGGTAAAATATTCCACTACTAAATTCTTTTAACCTTTTACATATCATCTTTATATTTATTTATTCACTGACTTTAACCTTTTACATTATTAATCACATCAGTAGAGCAGCTAACCCAATGACTCTTCCATAGGCTGGCAATAGTATTTAGCTAGATCCAGTACATTTCGTATCTCAATCATTATCTCGTCCTCATTGACAGATCCACATCGCTCTGTCTTTCGAGATCATATATCTCAGGAAGAGATACTATCTAGCCAAATCTCTTAGTTACCAAACTTAACATAATTCCATAATCTTTAAGAGTTTAAGGGTTATACCACAATGCTGCTTATTTTCCATTTATACTTTAGACTCTATCAGTATTTCATCAATTTACTCATGTATGAATGCCTCATTCTTTAGGCTTAAGTACCTCACAAGGCAAATCATTAACTTCTTAACCTCAATAGGAACTCGTAAAATTTACTCCGCGAGTTCTAATCATCATCTTACGGACATTAATCTCCAATCTTTTATCTAAGGATGCTTTATACTGAGGTTAGTCTTATTAACTACTCATATATCTGTGATCAGATCAATAAAGCGTCTATTTTGATGTAGATGAATACTTGTTCTTCGTGAGAACTTTATTAGATGGTAAACATTTACTATATCACTTTATTTCATCTACCTCTCAATATCATCAGTGCTTCTCTCACTTACACTTATACATATAACTTTCTTATCCTCAATTTGCGTTATCTGTATTTCCCTCAATCACACCTTATACACATGCATTTCATTGTTCTCCCATTTTCCAGAGTGTTTTCTTAAGGTTTCGGATTCTCCTAAGTTCTCCGATACATGCTTAGAATCAGATTTCATATTCAAAATCGAGTCAATGTTATCTCAATTCCTCCAATTTATATAACTCTGGAAGTTCTATCGAAAATCAAATCCGATACTTTCCTTAATCATTCATCTCTTATTGTAATAACCCTTAATTTCGATATCTATCGTAAGTATACTAGAGTAAATTTTGACTAACTTGAGGTTATTTTGGAATTTGGACAAATTATGGAAGCTGAGAATGTCCGAGCCATCTTGGTCAAGAAGCGATGGATATGTAAATGTGAGTATGTAGGTACTAAGATATGAAGTAGGAAATAAATTAAATAGGTTGAGATATACAAAAAGGGATTTAAATATATATATATATATGTATAGGCATATGTATATAAGTTATGGAAATTAGAATTATTAAGACAATAGGAAAAGGGAAGACTTTATTATTTGCTTGAAACAATATTTATTCATCCACCAATCCATTAATGTTAAATTGGGTGATTAAAAGGTGATGAAATGAGGACTGGAAATACAACATAAATAGGCTGGAAATACAAGAGAAAAAGGCTGGAAATACAAGAACAAAGGGGCTGGAAAATACAGCATAAATGGGCTGGAAATACAAGAACAAATGGGCTGGAAATAAAATTAAAAGCTGGAAAATATGAACCACGTTTTTTCCCTTCTATTTTCCTCCCCAAACCGAGACAAGAAGAGCCAAACTTCTCCAGCACTTGTCGACAGCCTTAGCAAGAAGAACTCCTCTTCCTCCTCCCTCATTCCGGCCATAGATTGAAGTTCTCTTCAAACCCTCATCCCTTTCACCCAAAGGCATCACTGATCTAGGGATTTCTAGGGTTAAAGAAGCAGAAAACGAAATGAAGGAAGCATTGCTGATGGGAGTATAAGCTAACCAAGAAATCGTAAGTCATAAGAGCAATGGGAGTCTTGGTTCAACAAGATTAGGGCAAGAGAAGTGAATGGAGAAGGAATGAGAGTGAGCTGCCATTGGTGATGGAAGAAGTGAGGAGTTGAAACCCAAACTACAGCAGATTTAAATTGGGATTTCAAGGCAAATAAGAAAGGTAGTAAATTGAGGTGAGTTGATGTGTTTATGCTGGAATTAATCTATCGAAATAGAATGCAAATGTGTTCATTGGATTGGCATTGATGTGTATATGTTTGACAGCAAACAAGCTTGGAGAAATGGTCTGAAATGACTGCAACAGATTCTGTTTGTGCATCAAATTAAAGGGGGTAAGGTTCTAACCCTATAATGATTGATTATCATGCATGAAAATGATATTGTGATGAGCTAAATTTGAATGGCTGTGGTGAGATAAAGATGAACTGAAATTCTGAGTTGGTTTGAATCTGGAATTTGCTGTTCTGTCTGTCTGGAAAATTAAAAAGAGCAGTTTAATAGTTTTGTATGGAGAAAAATTCTGGAAAAATTATAAATTATGGCCCTTTAAGTTACAAGAAAGTCAGTTTTGGAATTTCTTGAATTGGACTTCTGTAGCTTGAGTTATGCACAAATGAGTGCAGGGTGTTCTGTCCAGAAACGTGAATCACAGTCCTGACTTTGAAAAATCATAGCAAATGGCTTAAATTGAATTAGGCTGCAAGCTTTACATGTTTAGAAAGAGTATTTAAGTTAGGAGCATGGTGGTTCTGGGTTTGCATCATTCGGATACTCCTATAACCAGATATGAGACAGTTTGTGCATATTGGTCAGTGTTTTACTGTGTCAGGAAACTGCTGGACATATTGAAACTTTAGAAAATTTCTGGTAATGATATAGGAAGAGTTAAATTATGAATATTACATTTCTAAATAGAAAAATGAGTTAACTTTCATCTAGTTTTGGAATTTCCAGATTTGGAACTTCATGGCTTAAGCTATGTATGAATGCATGCAGGATACTCACTGCTGGGGACAGATTTTTAATGTAAACTTCAAATATTCATAGAAAATTGCCCAGATCAAATATGACTGCAAACTTTACATGTCCAGAAAGATAAATGAGTTATGATTGACATGGTATTGGGTTTGTACAGATCTCATATCCCTATAGTTGGCAGTAAGCATTTTACTGAACACAGGTCAGGAAATTTCCTGCCTACTGTGCCAGATTTGGACCAAGGTCTAAAAATTGATGGGAAATGGCACAAAATGAATTAGGAAATGAGCCTTATATGTCTAAATAGGGATTTGAGTTAGAAGTAATATAAAAATTACGGTTTGATAATTAAGTTCTGGAAATAATACCTAAGTCCAGCACAATGCCATAAGGTCCAAAACCTTAAAGAACAGAAATGGACCAAATGGGTCGTAAGCAGTTCAAGTGAACGAAAAGGCAATAAACGGTGCTAGTAACGTTTGAATAACTCTGGAAACACAGCCAAGTATTGTTTCTTGTTGAATTATACAATGCTTAATGTTAGCTTATGATTGGAAATACTAAGATCGATGGATGTATGGAGATTGATTCAATTTACTGTGTGTTATATAGAGGGTTGTCCTAAGGATTGAGATTGACCCGAAATCAATACTCCAAGACTTGTTAGGCGAGGGAGAACTGATTCAGAAGCTAAGGAAGTACTGTAAGTAACCCTAAGCGACTACTTGCATCCAATTTGCTTAATGCTATAAACTCTTGGAATTTGGCAATTGAAACCAAATGAATGCTGCATATGAGATGTCTCCCCTTGACTGTTTATTTTGCTTTTCTAGAAATGGTTTGTAAACAAATGATGGCTCGCAAGAAATGTATTGTTTGCGTGTATTATAAAATCAAGGAATATTTTAAATGTTTTAAAGGTTTAAATTAAATTCTAATTTAATATGATTTCATACCTTGTTGATATTTAAATGCCTTGTGAGCCTTGTTTTATGGAATTACTTTTTATGAACTACAATGATTGCTATGAGGTGAGGGAAGAATGAAATTTGTTTTAAGACTACTGGATATCTGTTTTAGACCCGAGGTATTGAGACCTCAGGGCACTGTACCTTGAGAACTTTGTAGACACATTTGATTGACTTAGAGCACTGTTTCTCGAGCATTAGCCTAGGAGACGTTTGGCTTGTCCCGTATATTACGTTTGGACAGGTCCCGGTTTCATATGCGCAATGAGCCGGGGTTTGATTGGTCTATGCATAGGCAGCGCCTTTAATGGGAGTTTGCTACGGTTAGCTACAGTGGGTTTGTTCGCTCTAAGTAGCATCGACTGATACTCTGTGAACTCTCTTGGTACTATGGTTTGTTTTATTTGTTTCACTGCATACTTTAAGTATGGTTTGATATTGAGACTTCTAGTCTAATGATGGAACTCCTCATTTGACTATGATTTGCTATTGAGTTTTCATATGGTGTTTTTAAGTTGATGCAGCATAATTGATTTGATTTATTTGAAAGTGATTTGAATTAGCTTTCATAAATGAGGGATGCTTGGTAAAAATTTAGTTGCTTATTGTTGTTACTTACTGAGTTTACGATTTACTCCCCTTTTCTTTCCCCTCCCTTTCAGAGTGATCGATACAGCGACTGTTCTTTTTGGCTTGGGAAGCTTCTTGAGAGCGGACTTCCCTGCACAGTCTAAGGTATATGGCTCCCAGCGGTTTGTATAGACATAGATGGATGATGGCACAGTGTATTGAAATTCTTTTGATTGTATATATATATATATATATATATATATACTTATGTGATGAGTCTGAGATGTAAGCTAGATTGTGTATTATTGGAATATGACGATCAATATACTTTTTAATTGGCATTATGTATGTTGGTAGATATGCCTAAATATATTAAAGGAGTTATATGAAATTGAGATTGGTCTACATATTCACCTACAAATGAATAGTGAAAAGGGATAAAAATTTTTTTTTTCTAATTTTGCAATTTAGGCTTTCGTAAGATATTAAGGAAGATCGGGCGCGACACTTATCATTTTGGACATTTCATCTCTGTGTCCTATCATTTCCACTGTATATCCTCAAGGCAAAGACACTTAATATTTAGATCATTTTAATACATATTCCACCTTGATTCATTTAGTTACTCATACTTCACAGCATATTGATCATCTTAATTTACAATGTTGTATTAAGTGTAACCGTTTAATTAACACCTTTCACAGCTAACCAATTTATTATTATTGTAATTTATTTTTACAATCATTTTCATTTAATAATTCAGGTTAGCTGTTGTCTTTCTCATCTCTTATCATCACTTACTGTTCTTATGCATATTCTCCAATTCATATACTCCATACGGTACATTATTCTATAAAACATATTCCAAAATATTCTGGTTCTATAAATATCCATTTAATTCTTCAGAAATTGTATGATTGTTTAGAACTAGAATTAATCGTGCTACTATGAATTTCATCAACCATACCGATCACTTTCTCATTCATCATTAGTAATCATTTTATCTTTCATCATATCCAACGATCCTGTAATCAACATCTCATTAATACACTTCTAAGTTAGACCCAAAAATCAATACTAAATCGCTCATCCTACGACTTCCCTATAACCATTTGAGTCGTATTAGCACACTAAGTGTAGTGAAATTTATAATCTGGATCGTTATACTCATATTATGTCCTTTATACCATCAATAACTCTATTATTATCAATATATTCAAAATCGACTTGGTTTTATCACTATTCAAATCATAATCCCACATAGGGGCATTTTTGTCATTTTGACATTTATTTTTTTTTCTCCTCAGTATACATTTAAACCAAAGATCTTATTATCTATGTGCTGATAGTACCCCTTTCTTATACCAATATCATCATTTTAAGAGCTTCTTCGATTTTGACAGAGAAATACAATAGAATCCATAATTGGATTATTTTGCATGAAATGCAGCTTTACATCATCAATTTCTCTGTCAAATCAATCAATTTCAACTTCTGTTGGTCTATTTTGACTCCTTGTAAAATTTCGGAGGTAGGGGTATTTTGGTCATTTTTTGGTCAAAAATATTCTCTCTCCTCAAAAAACCTTTAATCGGTGATCTTAAAGTCTATTTAATGATGATATTTATTTCCCTCCTTTATATCATCACTTTCAAGTCTCAGTTCAATCCGAACAGAAAGTACTGGTGGGGCCCTCACCGAGTCCATTTTTGTTCCTTACAAACCGACCTTCATTTAGATTATAAGATCACCATTTCAGTTAACATTCCTGAGCCGTTTTCCCTTTTTGACATCTTTAGTGCATAATTCTCACCCCCTTCTAAACACTTAACACAATTTACAATCATTTTATTTTCTCTATGTATTTAGACTACACAGTACTACAGGGGATGTTAACCTTTTCAACACATTTTCTTTTCAAAAGTATCGACAGACATCAGGCCAACCGTGCTTTGATGCCATTAAATTTGTCACAGCTCGTGACCCTATTTTTCACCTTATCCTATACATCTTATATGGTTGGGCTGTCTGCGATACTTTACTTTTTCTTTTACATATAAACAATTTCATAAAAATTGACCATATGAATCACATCTCCTATCTTACTTCATAAGAAAGTAGTACTATGAATGTCTAAATACAGAAAATAAATGATCATACCTCATGTCATAAGTCGAGTTGTCGCACCGTCCCCAAATGCGCAGCCGAAATCCTTTAAGTGTTAGACTCTCAGTCTTCGAAAAACCTAAAATTTTAAAATTAAGGGGTGAGCAAACCACGGCTCAGTAAGAGAATTATATGCATACTTGATATTCAGCTTCCTATATGTTGAAAATCTTTTTCATTTTTCCTATGGGCTCTAGGCTCGCATGTAGGAAAGATACTACAGTCGGCTAGGGATCCGGATGGAGTAAGGGAGGTATTTTGAAATACCTATCTTGTCCCGGAACCTAGAAGCAACTGTAGAGAGTAATAAATTTCTTTTCGTTTGAAATTTATATCCTTTTACCTTTTCATTTCATATCATTTCCATATTCTTTTCAAAATAATGCTTTTATAAAATAAAGCATTTAAATAAAGTAACTAATATTCAATATTCTTTGAAAAGAATATTAATTAAATCATCATTATTCTCATTTAAACTCTTTTCATATTTTACTGTACAATCATAATCAGTTTCCGTAATTATTTAAATAATTTATCACTTTCCGAGATTTCTTACCGATTCCCGTAATTCCCAGGTTTTCGATTCTCGGGATTTTTCGTAATTTTCGAAATCCTCTTCTTTTCCTCTTTTCTTCCTTTCTCTTTCTTTTCTTTTTCTTTTTCTTTTTCCTTTTTTCTTTTCCTTTTTCCTCTTCTTTTCCGGTCAGACCGGTTCAAAACGGTCCAGTTCCCTTCCTCGCCGGTTCCTCACCGGCGGCTGGTTCTCCGGCGGTTCAGGTGCCCTTCAGCTGGCCGGCGTTGAGACGAACTTGCCGGTGGCCTCAGCTCGGCCTAGATCGGCGGTACGGCGACAGATCTACTCGGTTTTGCCTCGGTTTCTTCTCCTCCTCCGTCGGCCTTCCTCCCCCGTTCTCCACCTCAACCGTGGCCTCCAATGTCTTCCTCTTCCTCCGGCGAAGCTTCGATTTTCTGCCATTTTTCCTTTTCTCCTCTGATTTTCTTCACTTTCCTTCGTTTTTGTTTTCCGTTCGTTTCTTTTCTCCCTTTTCCTTTGCCGGCGTCGACGTCGACATCAGCTTCCTCTCCTCTACTCGCCGGCAACCACCTCCCCCTTCTCACTTTTTCTTTCCGCCGTCTGCGGCAATGTTCCTTCTCTGTTTTGTAACAAAGAAGGGAACCGTTTCTTTCTTTTTATATATATATAATTATTTCTTTTAATTATATATATAATTATAGATAGATATATATATATATATATTTATATAACTCATTTATATATATATATCTATACACATCACTTTAAAATAAAATAATATATATTTTATATATATATTTTATTTATATACATAATTGTATATAAAAATATATACATTTATTTATTTAATATAAACTAGTATATATTCCTTTTATAATATATACTATATTTCATATATATATTTATTTACATAAAAACATCTGCAAATATATTTATATAATCTAATTATATAAATATATTTTTATACGCATTTTTATTTTACTAAATTTTGGATTTCCTTAATAACCAATTTATTTACACCTATTTTCATTTCTTATTTAATTTGGATTTCCATTTATCCAAATTAAATTTCTTTCTTTATTATTTTCCATAATTTCAACCTTATCCTTATTCCCAATTTAATTTTCTTTTATTCGAATCTCCACTATCAGTCACTTCCTCAATTCTTGAAATATTCCATAATATTCCGATCTCATATTATATTTATTTATTCATTTCACTAAGTTTCCGATATTAATAATTTCCCATAAATGGAAAATTTACGGTTATCACACCTTGTGGGGCCCTCACCGAGTTCCTTTCTGTTCTTTACCGAACAGACCTTCTGTGACTTACCGAACAGACCTTCTGTGAGACCCGATTTTATAACATTATACACCATATTTCTGTAAATCGTTGATAGTGGAAATAAATTAATTAGTGGAATTAAATAAATATTGAATGTGGATTTCCACTTTAAATTTTGGAATTATTGGATTTATAATTTATAATATGGTGTATAAGAGGAGAAATAAATTTTAAAAGATGAAATTAAGATGTAGAAATAAACAAAGAAGGAAATATGAAAAAAATTTGGAATTTGAATGCAATTTTAATGGCTTAAAATACAAAAGAAGATGAAAATAAGGAAATACCATGCAACCAAATTAGACTACATGCCACTTTTTCCTATTGCTGTAAGCTACCCAACGTGATTCAGCTAAAGAAAAATAAAGTGTAAATTCTATGGTGTACAAATGCAACATAAACTATACTTAGAGGAGAAGGAATGGAAAACAAGTCAATAACGTGTAAGAAAAATAGAGTTTCTTTCGTTCCTTGGTGCTGCAGTCTTTTACCCGATTTAATGCTCCTTCAGCTACTCTTTTGCTGCAATATTCTTCATGAATTAATGCACTACAAGACAAAAAAAATGATGAGAAGGAGTTAAGGGAATTATAAGATTTTATATGGGATTAATTGTATTGACCGGAGACTACAAAAATAAGAGAAATAACAAGTCAAATGATAAGCATAGTGGCTTCTATGCCACTCATCTGTTGCTGTATTATTTTTGGCTGTAAATATTTAAAGAAAAGAAAATGATGAAAGGAGAAAAAGAAAGAAAGGAAAAGGGAAATATCTTAATTGGCAATATGGTCAAATTTTATTTGTTGAAGCCTATCAAAAAGAAGAGCAACCAAAGTAAAAAACGTGCAGCAATTTTGTCTTCTCAGCCATTCCTTTTGCTACAGTTTTCTTCAAGTTTTAAATGCTTAACAAGACAAGTAATTGATGAGGAAATGGGATAAGAAGCTAGGTGGCAAATTTTCATTGGAGACCATGATAAAAAAGGAAGACTAAATTGGATCAAACCTTAGCCAAATTTGTTTCAACCTTACCGATTGTTCTTTGCTGCCTCTCAATTTTTCTATTTTGCCGCATGTCCATGCTCTGTTTCCTTCCGTTTCTTCCGTGCTTAATTAGCAAAATTACACCCTTGAGCTAGCTAATCACTTAGACCTTCCTTATCAACTTTTCCTCCATCATTTGGATATCAAAGAAAGCAAGAGAAGTGGGCTGACTTGAAGTAGAAAGTGTTTTGTTTTGGGAGGTGGATTTCGTTAAGGTAAGCTTCCATGATTTTTTGGTTTTCTTGATATTCAAAACTATATTGCTATGTTTTATAACATAATAAACATAGATATAGCCTTGTTGTTAGTTAAATCTTATTAGATCATGGAATTAAAACAAAATGAGATATTGACATAGGTGTGAATAAAGCAATAAATGGGCTGGAAATTGTTTGAAGATGAAGTAAAATGATTAATGGAATATGAATAAAATGAAGAGATAGCTTGGAAACATGAAATGGTGAAGAATCAAATTTTGGTTAATGAATGAGGTTTTTGGTTGGACATGAGTAAAGAGGAAATTATGGCTTCATGCAAGAATATGGCAAGAGAGGCTCACGTGAACTATAAAGAACTAAATAGAAAACAAGAATTTGAAGAAAAGAAACAAAAACATGAAATGGACACAAGAAGGGGGTTCGACCATGACATGTTGAAGGCATGAAAATGTGCTAGAAATTAGGGCTTTTGGTAGAAAATAGTTATAAAAATTAAAAGAGAAGGATTGGTGATACTAAAACCGAAAAAGGAACAAAGATAGAAAGTTGAGCTTTCACACCAGTATAAATTATACTGGTTGTGCTTATCATATGACATTCGTGGCTGCATTTTTCGAATATTAGTGGCTTAAAAAAATAAGAAGAAAAATATTAATAATTGTTGATAAAATTATTTTGCAACCCGAGTCAACAGAATTCGATAAAAGCAACCGAGAAGCTCGACTTCATAATAGTGGTAAGAGGGGAGTGTGTGAGTTGTAGTGATATAATGAAATGCATGTTTTATCAAGTTAAATTTTATGGAAATATTGGAAGCATGATTTGGTTTAAAACATGCAAAAATGCTGTGGTTGAAAAGCTGGTTTATAAACTGTGCTTGTGTGCAGGAGGTTTGGAATCTATGGCTGTTATGCTGTCGGAAAATTCCCAAAAATATTCTAAAATATTATAAAATATTTTAGAAGCATGAGATGATTTAAATGGGAAATTTTGAATACAATTTCCATCAATTTTCCATAAGTTGGAATTTATGAGAAAGTATGAAAAATTATATATTCATGTTTTATATTTTATTAAAGTGAGAAATTGGATTATTTTATATGATATTAAATATTCAAATTGAATATTTATTTACCTTCTCACTTGATACATGAATATTTACCGCCTGATTTACGATATGTGAAAATAAGAATAAATACCTTTTTGGAAGTAATACTTGAAATAAATTATGTAATTTAATTAAACTTCTTAAAGGTATTTTTGGGAAAGAGATGAATTTTCATACCTTTATGGAACTACATACTGATTTTATTTAATTTAAAATTTCCATAAAGGTGATGATAAATAAAATTGTAAGCCTTATGGATAAACATGAATTATTTCAAATTACTTGAATAAGATCCATAAGGGCTATGGTACGGTTTTTATACTGTTTTTAGACTTAGGCCTCGAGTTTCATGCATCATACTGTTACTGTCACGTGGCTGATTGACCGGCCAGTCATCAGCGTCCCGGATGTCACCTGGCAAGTGTACACCAAGGATACCCTATAGATCATGGCCATAGATCTCACTATATACTGTTACTAAGTCCCTTCGGGGATGATTACTGTGTCCCTTAGTGGACAATGATAGCATGGTTTAATTGTAGCATGATGCCTAGTTTCAACTTACTGATTACTGTTTACTGAAAGGATTTACTAAATCTTGTTTTGCTGTACTGCACTGTGAATTACTGTTTACTGAACTAAACCGTACCGAAATACTGTTTTACTGAACTGGTAGCTACTGATTACTGTTTACTGAACTGAAAGCTACTGTTTACTAAACTGGTAGCTACTGATTACTGTTTACTGAACTGAAAGCTACTGTTTACTGAAACGAAATCTACTGATTTCTAATTACTGAACTGAATTGTACATAATAATGTTTACTGAACTGAAAGGAAATTACTGTTATTGAGAAAGAATACTTTGAAAATTATTTCTTAAATAGAAATAATTACTGAAATATTATCTAGTGATTTGGATAGTTATAAGCTACTGTACTGAAAAGACTATTTACTGTAACTACTGTTTTATCACTCTACTGTCACGTGTTTTGAAATTGGTGTACTGAAGTGAAATAATAAAATGGTTTATACCATTTTTATAATTATGAAAAAAGAGAAGGAATTGTTTTGAAATAAAACAATTTATTTATTACTCTCTATAGTTGCTCTGGGTTTCCGGGACAAGACAGGTATTTCAAAATACCTTCCATGCTCCATCTGGATTTCCTGGCTGACTACATTATCCTTCCTTTACTGTGCTTAGTACCCCGTTAGGAAATAAATGTTTTACGGCATATAGTTTTCATTATATCAAGCAGTATATGACTCTTTTCCCGAGCATGTGGTTCGCTCACCCCTTATTTTCAAAATTTTCAGATTAATTACGAGGATTATTTGATGGTTTTTTCTGATAAATATAGCCGCGAGTAGACACTGGGACAAAGAGCATTTGAAATTTAAAGGTACAATCACTTCTCTTATATATTCGGACACTTGTATACAATACTACATTATTGTAAAATAGAAACAGGGGATGTAAAGTGTATGGAATATTGTAAAAAATTTTATATTTCGAATTTATTGAATAAATGTTCACCATTTATTACTGTTAAGGATCAAGTGTTAAAGGCATCACAGACAACCCAACCGGTAAAAATGTGTAAAATACTAGTAATTATTATGTAAAAATGTACACTTAGAGTGTTACACCTTCATTTAAGATTATAAGATCACCTATTTCAGGTAAATTTCCAGGGCCATTATCCCTCTTTACCATCCTTAGTTCATAAATTTCCACACCATTTAAAACATTTATTCTAATTTACAGTCACTTATTTCCTTTATACATTTAGACTACACAGTATTACAGGGGATGTTAACCTTTTTCAACACGTTTTGTTCCAAAAGCATCGACAGACATCAGCCTAACCTTGCTCTGATACCATTTAATCTGTCAAAGCCCGTGACTACATTATTTCACGTTTTTCCACACATTTTATATGGTTGGGCTGTCTACGATGCTTTACTTTCCACTTTAATTCATTTAAAACACAATATCCGTAATTTCATAAAAGTAACAGAATTACATATTTACAAATTGTATTTGTAAACAATACTTACATCTCCTTATTAATACAGTATCGTAGTACTGTAAATCAAAAGTCTGAACATATAAAATAAAATAATTTATACCTTCGGAATAAATTAAGCTGTCACATTCACCCAAATGGCCCAGCCAAGATCCTCGAATGTAAGATCTCGCAATCACTAAAAATTTGAAATGTTAAAAATAGGGGGGTGAGCAAGCCACGGCTCAGCAAAGGAATTATATGCAACTCTTGATATCCAGATATCTATATGCTATAAAAACTTTTCATTTCCTATAAGTGCACTAAGCTCACATAGGAAGGATACTACAATCGGCTAGGGAACCGGATGGAGTACAGAAGGTATTTTGAAATACCTGTCTTGTCCCGGAACCTGGAAGCAACTGTAGGGAGTAATTAATTTTGTGGAAATCAAATCTTTTTCCTTTTCATTCCATGTCATTTTCATTTAATGCTTTTATCAAAGAAAGCATTTAAATAAAATAACTAATATTCATATATTCTTTAAGAAGAATATTAGTTTAAATCGTCATCATTCTCATTTAAACTCATTTCATATTTTACTGTACAAATCATAATTTGTGACAACCGCAAATTTTCTAAATTAATGTTAATTATGCGAAAATTTAATTTGAAATCCAAATTAAATAGGAAATGAAAATGGGTATATTTATTTGGATATTAAGAGATCTAAAAGAAATAAAAAAAATAAAATGTGTGTATTAATATATTTATATATCGAAATATATATATAAATATATTTTATATAAGTACATATGTATTTATAAGAAATATAGTATATATTATATCATAAAATAAATACATATGTATATTATTAATATATATATATATATTTAGGTATATATATAAATATATATATGAAATATATATCTATATATTATTTCTAATTAAAGTGTTTGAAAATATAAATATATAAATTGTTGGTACAAAAATATGTATTTATATACATATATTGTTAATATTATGTTTATAAATATATTTTAAAAAAAGAAATAAGAAATGGGAATCGGGAAAACCTGATTCCCTTCTTAGCTGAAGCCGACGGCAGCAACTACTACCACCGTCGGCGAGAGGAGAGAAGAGAGAGGGGGCGAGAGTCACCAGCAAGACGAGGGAGAGAGGGAGCTACTAATGATCGAAAAGAAAAAGGGAGAAAAGAAATCGGATGTCGAAACAGGAAAGGAGAAGAAAAAAAAGGGGGAAAATGGCGGTGCCGGTCGATTCGGGCACCACCACCGCCACTCTTGCCATCGGCGAAGGGCAACCAAGAGGAAAGGGATAGCCGGCGGTGAAAGGGGAAAAGGAAAAGGAGGGAAAAGAGGAGGAAAAGAGGTCGAAACCACCGTTCCAGATCCGCTGCCATCGCTGATGGGGAGAAAAAGAAGCCAGAAACAGCTTTGCCGCCACCCCAGCAAGCTTTGGAGAGGCTAAACCGACGGGATGAGGTGAACCGACCGAACCGGTCTGAACCGACCGGTTCAGACCAGAAAAGAAAAGAAAAGAAAAGAAGAAAAGAAAAGAAACAGAAAAGGAAAAAGAAAAAGAAAAAAAAAAGGGAAAAAGAAAAAGGAAAAGAAAGAAGAAAAAGAAGAAAGAGAAAATAGGTAGGAAAATTATTAGAATTTTATTATTATTATTATTTTATAAAATTCTAAATTCAGTATGAAATTGAATTAGTAGAAAATCATACTCAGTGATCAGAGATGATGGAAATCAGGAGAAGTGGACTACGGGGGCGATGTAGTGAGAAAGTCACAAACCCGGAATAGGTAAGGGAGGCATGTGTAGCCTGTAAGGATATTTAGATTTGTATTATTAAATATGCATTATTTTTATTAAAATATTACGAAATTAAATTGGTTCGAAAAATTGTGGATATTGGCTGGTTGTGAATATAAACTGTCTTTTGTGTAGGAAGGCTAGTCAGCTGTTATGCTGCCAAAAAATTTTAGAAAATTACGTAAAATCATAATAAATGATTTTATTACACGAGAAACGATTTCCAACCACGAAAAATGAGAAATTAATTATTTTTCATAAAACATGAATATAGTAAATTTTATTTTTAAAATATTCATGTTTTCGAAATTGTGATAATGAGATCACTGAAAATTCTCCCGATACATTAATTATGTGTGATATGAAATAAAAGATGAAAAAATTCTCCCGATAAATGTTTTTCTTAAATATTCACTTGATTTATTATATAACCTTTATGGTTTTAATGATGAAATTACTTATTCCTATAAATTCCATAAAGGTAAATTTATGATGAAAAACACTGTTTTGAGACTAGTTGGCCCTTTTATCATGCTGATATGTGATATGTGACATGTGATATGTGATATGTGACATGTGATATGTGATATGTAGTCCCGGTCGACACCTGATCAGTGATCCACCGAGGACGATGATAGATCTAGTCCCGATCGACACCTGATCAGTGATCCACCAAGGACGATGATAGACTATGGCCATAGATCTGATATATTTATTTCTTTACCCTTCTGTGTTTATAGCATGATATGATATGGGTGATTGCCTCAGTCTCCACTATGATATGTGATATGTTAAAAGTGAAATGTTTTATATGATATGTGACATGTTACAAAAGAAATGTCTTATACGATATGTGAAAAAATAAAAATGATTTACAGTACTTTTCTACAGTGTTTATTACTATACTGAGTACTGTACTACATAATCATTTTTATAATATATGTGACATGAACATGTGATATGTTTTCAAAAAGGGAAA
Source organism: Heritiera fomes (assembly GCA_032173925.1). Lineage (NCBI taxonomy): Eukaryota > Viridiplantae > Streptophyta > Magnoliopsida > Malvales > Malvaceae > Heritiera > Heritiera fomes. Next base: position 7,021,319 of record JAPDPM010000019.1, read on the forward strand.
AAGGAGATTATAAATCTAATATTCTTTATTATGATTTTCAATTGAATATTAGATTTAAATATGTTTTCAAAGAGAAAAGAGGAGAGTAAAAATCTAATATTCTTATTAAATTTTAAATTGAATATTAGATTTAAATGATGTAAATGTTATAAGGAAATGAATTTAATAGCTTATTTTGCTATTTAAAGTTCTGTACAAATTATGAATTGTATAGTAAAATATGAAAGAAGTTCAAATGAGAATGATGACAATTTAAACTAATATTTTTCTAAAAGAATAGATAAATATTAGTTATTTATTTAAATGCTTTAATTTATAAAAGCATTAAATGGAAATGATATGAAAGGTAAAGGAAAAGGATTTAAATTTCAAACGAAATTAATTATTCTTTACAGTTGCTTCTAGGTTCCGGGATAAGACAGGTATTTCAAAATACCTTCTGAACTCCATTCGGATTCCTAGCCCGATTGTAGTGTCCTTCCTATTTGGTCTCTAGAGCACCTATAGGAAAAATGAAAAAAAAAAACTTTACAGCATATAGATATCTAGATATCAAGAGTTACATATAACTTCTTTACTAAGTCGTGGTTTGCTCACTCCCCTACTTTTAAACATTTCAGATTTTGATGACTGAGAGATCTGACATCCGAGCATTTCGACTATGCATTTGGGGACGATGTGATAGCTCGACTGAAATATGAGGTCAATCATTTATTTTATGTATTTAGACTTATCTACAATACTACTTTCTTGTAAATTAAGATAGGGGCTGTAAATGATATTTCGAGTTAATATGTAATAGTTTAAATGAAACAGAAAAGTAAAGTATCACAGACAGCCCAACCATATAAGATGTATAGAAAAATGTGTAAAAATGTGGTCACGGGCTGTGACATAATTAGTATAGTATTTTAGATAGCAAAATAAGCTATTGAAAACATTTCCGTATAACATTTACATCATTTAAATCTAATATTCAATTTAAAATCATAATAAGAATATTAGATTTATAAACTCATCTTTCCTTTTTGAAAACATGTCACATGTTCATGTCACATGTCTTATGAAAATCATCATGCAGTATTGTGCTCAGTATAATAATAAGCACTATGTAAAAGTATTGTAATTCATTTTGATTTTTCCACATATCATATAAAACATTTCCTTTTAACATATCACATATCGTGTAAAACATTTCCTTTTTAACATATCACATATCATAGTGGAGACTGAGGCAATCACCCAATTCATATCATGCTATAGACCTCGGAGGGTAAATAAATAAACGTATCAGATCTATGGCCATAGTCTATAATCGTCTTCGGTGGTTCACTGATCAGGTGTCGACCGAGACTACATATCACATATCACATGTCATATATCACGTATCACATATCAGCATGATAAAGGGGCCATCTAGTCTCAAAACAATGTTTTTCATCATCAATTTACCTTTATGGAATTTATAGAAATAAATAATTTCATAATTAAAACCATAAAGGTTATATAATAAATCAAGTGAATATTTAAGAAAACATTTATAAAATATTCACTTTATCCCTTTTCTCATTTTTCATTTCATATCACATATAATTCATATATCGAGAGAATTTTGGGTGATCTCATTTTCACCAATTTCAATAACATGAATATTTTAAAATAAAATACGATATATTCATGTTTTATGAAAAATAATAAATTTCCCTTTTTCTGTGGTTGGAAAATATTTCACATGTAAGAAAACCATTTTTTTGATGATTTTAAATAATTTTCTAAAAATTTTCGGCAACAAAACGACTGCCCGTTGACTAGCCTCCCTACACAATTTAGACAGATTCAACATTTTACAGCCAGCCAATTTCCACGTTTTTCAACAAAATCAATTCACCAATAATTTCATAAAATCATGCATATTCAATTTATGCAATCGAGATATCCCTACATGCTACATATGTATCCCTTACCTGTTCAATGTTAGTGACTTTCTTACTAACGTCGCACGTGTAATCCACTTCTCCCGATTTCCATCAATCTCCAATCAGTTGTATGATTTCTACAAGTTCAAGTTCAATTTTGCATTTAGACTTTTATAAAATTATTAAAAAATAATAATAATAATAATACTGATAAAATTATAATTATTTCCTACCCTTTTTCGTCTTCTTTTTCTTCTTTCTTTTCCCTTTTTTTCCTTTTTCTTTTCTTCTTTTCTTTTTCTTTTTCTTTTTCTTTTTCTTTTCCTTTATCTTTTTCTGGTCTGAACCGGTTCAGCCCCTCCACAGCTGGCCGAGGTTGGGGCCAACCATTTCCGTCCTCTTCTTCTCCCGATCGGCGGTGACGATGGCAGATCTAGAAGCGGCAGCTCGGTTGTCGTAACGTATTAAGGTTTTTAGATAACCTAACCGCTAGACACAAATTAATGGAGTCGCCACCAATCATTCAAACTAAGGTGTGATTGGTCACCTAATCAAATCAAGGAAAATGACTAGTTTACGTCTCAAATTTACGAATCAGGGGTACGGTTACGTGTGAAGAAGGTGTTAGCACCCTCATGATGCCCATCCTAAAATGGTACTTAGTTAATCCTGTGTTATCCGTAAAAGGTTTGAATTAAATGGTCTTTAAATTAAATGTTCTTTATTTAATCCAAATAATTAAATATTGGAAAATTCCTAAGAAACTCTATCATTCTAGCAGAATTTCTTAAAAATTATCCTCGCCTCAAGAGTACTCAAGTAGTACCATTTGACTTGCTTAGAAAGGCTTCGTCGTCGGATTCATTAAATATCTTATTGAAATTTCCTGGTTTATTTTATCTAAGGTTAATATTAAATTATACTTCTCATTTAATTTTACTTTAATTCTCTTTTTTTATTTTATTAATAATTATACCAACTTTATTTATTTAAAATTAATTTATTTTAATTTGAGAAATAAATTCGGATTACCAATATTGAAAATCTCTCTTAGTCTTCCATCATTCTGGCGAGACTTCAAGAAAAATTCTCACTTAAAGAATTCCAAATGTCAACCATTTGTGACTCTTTGGACTCTTATCATCGGAGTAATTTATATCGACTTTTAATTTATTATTATATCTTATATTGTTATTAATATTATTTATTTAAAAAGCATTAATTATTAATATCGAAAATTCTACTTAAACCTTCCATCATTCTGGCGAGATTTAAGAGAAATTCCTTACCTAGAGATTTCCAAATGTCAACCATTTGTGACTCTTTGGAATTTCATCCTCTGAGTTATCTTTATTTATTCCTCATTCATTATTATATTTTATCATCACTATTATTTTTTTATTATTTAAATTATTATTACTATTATTTTGTAAAATAATATCTATTATTAATATTGAAAATTTTACTTAAATCTTCCATCATTCTGGTAAGATTTAAAAAAAATCTTCTCAATTAGCAATTTCCAAATGTTGACCATTTGCAACTCTTTAGAATTGCATCATCGGAATCATTAAAAAAATATTTCATTTTTATTATTTATCTTTATTTGTTTTCATTATTTTATGGAATAATCTTTTTATCACTTTAGTATATTTGTATATCTCTGGAACTAGGAATAATATTTGATTCATAAAATATCACTTTTAATGTTTATTTGAAAGAAACATTCTAGAACAACACCAAATCTTTACTATTTTTATTTAATTCATATAATATTTTTATTGTATAATCTTTGAAAGGACATAATATATATTTTATTTAAAAGCTATAAACGGATGACATGTAAAGAAACAGCAAGCATATATTTGATTTAAATAATAACAAGCTTACCTTTCTTTATCCTGACTTGCACTTTCCTCAAAACAGAAGCAAATAGCGAGGTGATCTATGCCGAGTAGCAATGCGCGTGGCTGTTAGCAGACCTGATGGATGAGCAAGGCGTGCAGCAGGTCGAGCTGAGGCGCGACTGAAACGCTGGAATGTGCAAGGAGGCGTGGTGATATGGAATGAAGATGCCGACTAGTGCAGAGAAACAGGGCCAAGAAGGGAGTCGAACGGTGCAAGTGATATAGGATAGCTTCAGATGGTGCCAGAAGCGTGGCTTGGTGATGATGGAATTAGAGGAAAAGGTGGCATGGATCAGAATGAGAGTGTTGCAGCCCCCGAGCAGTGTTGGGTTGTGGCCCCAGGGAATGGCAGGAAAGGAAGATGATGATGGTAACGAAAGCTGATCAATGGTGGCTCCCGCTTTTTCGCTCTCCTTTTCATTGGCTTTTATAGCCATTTCTAGCCTCAAATTTTTAGGAAAGAAACAAACGTTCCCATTTTGGTACTTAAATCATGGGATTTATATTTTTTTGGCAGCTAATTCTCAATTTATTTCCTTTCTTTTTGTTGATTTATTCATTAATTTAATGGCTGATTATTCTTTTTCAGGCAACAAATTTCTTTTATTTTAGGCAACAATATCAACTTTAGTCAGCTCTTGATGGTAAAAATTATGCATGTGCTTGAGATTTGCATGGAGATTTAAGATATGAGATTGCATGAAGACCACAGTTGATTTATTTCCAATTTTTATTTTGATATTTTTACTTTTTATTTTTTTGATTGATTTTTTTTATTTTTAAATTGCTCGGACAAAATTAGATGTCTACACTACCCCTCTTTGCGCATTGTTGAGAATCAGGAATAGGGCAAAGACAATAGATAACCATTTTGTCCGAGTTCATCATGCCAACATGTTTCTTCTACATAATTATTCAATTAAAAGGATTTAGAAATAAGAAATTTCCTATTCTTCTTTTTCATAAAGATTAAGGAAAAATGTAGGATGAAATCTTCTAGTCATTTCTATCATAAGACTAAGAATGATGCAAAAATGAGTTTCCTAGTTTTTCTATCATAAGACTAAGGAATGATGCAAAATGAAGGTTTTTTTTTTAATCTTTTCTATCAAAAGATTAAAGAATGAAATTTCCTAATCTTTTTTATCATAAGATTAAGGAACAAAATGTCTTAGTCTCTTCTAACATAAGACTAAGAATGATGCAAAATGGAATTTTCTTGTCCTTTCTACCATAGAATGAATGAACGAATGCACAAAAAATGATTATTTTTTTTAGGTCTTTTCTATCATAAGACTAATGAATGAAATTTTCTAATCTTTTCTATTATAAGATTAAGGAATGCAAAACCAAACTTCTTAATCTCTTCTATTATAAGACTAAGAATGCTGTAAAAATGGAATTTCCTTATCCTTTCTATCATAGGACTAAGGAATGAATGAAAAAAATGATTTTATTTTATTTTCTTTTTTTTTGCTTTTCTATCATAAGACTAAGAGTGAAATTTCCTAATCTTTTCTATCATAAGATTAAGGAACAAAATGTCTTAGCCTCTTCTATCATAGGACTAAAAATGATGCAAAATGGAATTTCCTCGTCTTTCCTATCATAGGATGAAGGAACAAATGCAAAAAATGATTTTTTTTAGTCTAATGAGTGAAATTTCCTAATTTTTTCTACCACAAAATTAAGGAATGCAAAGTGAAATTTCCTATCCTTTTCTATCATAAGACTAAGTAACGGAAAAAAATAAAATTTTCCTAATCTCTCCTATCATAAGACTAAAGAATGCAAAAATGAAATTTTCCTAGTATCTCCTATCATAAGACTAAGGAATGCCAGATGAAATTTCTTAGTCTCTCCCATCATAAGACTAAGGAAGTGAATGTAGAATGAGATTTCCTAATCCTTTCTATCACAAGATTAAGGAATGAATGCTAAAAATGATTTTTTTAGGTCTTTTCTATCATAAAACTAATGAATGAAACTTTCTAATCTTTTTCTATTATAAAGATTAAGGAATTCTCCTATCATCTTATCTTATGTGCCAAGCAAAGCTTGATGTTATTTTTTAGTTGTATGTAATGCAAATGTCAATGTCATGCCACCTAAAATATTCTATGAAATTCCTTATAACTGTATGCAAATGCAATCTCAATTGTGGTAACAAGATTCTCAAGCTCATATTGTCTTTCTCGAGCCCATTCTATCTATTGAATTCTCCTTGTTCAATCCTTTATCTTCATTTCTCATCCCATCTTCTATTAAGTCTTGATTCAATCATGTCGAAGAGATGCTAGCACACTTTCAAATTCACATTTCCTTCTTTCTTCATTAATTTTTTTCTTTCTTTTCTTTAAGCAATGCAAAAATTTTAGAGAGAAAAAAAAATTTGTTAACATTTATTTGTTATCCTTTCAATTCAATGACCAAAGTGATACACTCATGCATTTTCTCAATTTATCGTGAGGGTGAAAAGTATATGTCAAATAATCTGAAGTGGGGAAGTATTCATTCTTGAAGGAAACATGTAGTTTTAAAAAGGAGATCAATAGGGCAACTGTTTGGGACAGGGTTTATAGTATCCATCTAATAAACATCTCTTGGTGATAATCTTTTCCTAAGTTGCCTTTTCAGGTTTTCAACTTAGGTTCCCCTCTTTTGATTCAAAGTGCCTTTTCAGGTTTTCAATTTGAATCCTCCTTTTACCCTTTTTTCTTTTTTATTTTTTCTTTTCATTTTCCTTTTTTTTCTTTTTTTTCTTTTTCATCTATTTCTTTTTTTTTCTTCATTTCAACTCCATTAGCTTTGACAAATTTCAGCCTTTTGTTTTCAATCCAAATTCATGCCCCTAAAAGTCATTCTTGCTTTTGATCTAAAAGATATCTTTCAAAGCCTGTTCTTTTATTCAGGCATGAATTCCTTCATTTAGCTTGATTTGCTTCTTTTTATTTCACCCCACTAATGAATCTCAAAAGGATCATTAACTCATTGTACAAGTATGCCTTCATTCAATATGCGATTTATAATGCCCCGATACCACATTTTTCACCTTATTTTACACAATTTATCCGGTTGGGCTATTTGTGAAACTTCACTTTACGCTTGATGTTAAACAATTTAATAAAATATTGTTAACAATATACATATCCCCTATCTTAATTACAAATATGTAGTAGTGTAGACATGTTTAAATACAGAAAATAAATGATCGTACCTGATATATCTTAGTCAGTCGGTCACATTGTCCATTATGTGCAGCCGTAATCCACAAATACTGGAACTCACCATCATGAAAACCTGAAATGTTAAAATTTGGGAGTGAGCAAACCACGGCTCAGTAAGAGAGTTATATGTCACACTTGATATTCAGCTATCTATATGCTGAAAATAATTTTTTTCATTTTCTTTAAAATCTTCCTAGCTGGCTCTAGACACACATGTAGGAAGGATACTACAGTCGGCTAGGGATCCATATAGAGTAAGGCAGGTATTTTGAAATACCTTACTTGTTCCGGAACCTAGAAGCAACTGTAGAGAGTACTATTTCCGTTGTTTTCAAAACGATATAATTTTCGTTTTTCCATGGAGTAAACCACTATTTCTTTTCACATCCAGTATACTTTAAAACACGTGGTAGTTCAGTAATAAAAATAGTGGTTTACTTCTATTCTCTTCAATACAGTAAAACACATGACAGTCCAGTGGTTCGCAAATATGCAATCATTGGATAAGTACTTTTGCGATTATTTTTATCTTAGAAATAATTCTTATGTTATTCTTTTAGAATAACCATTTATTTCTCTTTTCAAATCAGTCACCGTATCATACAGTTCAGTAAAACAATATATTCAGTATTCAGTAAAACAATATATTCAGTATTCAGTAAAACAGTATCTCGATACGGTTCAATCAGTAACAGTAAGCAGTAGCTACCCATTCAGTAAATAGTATACGGTAGCTTTCAATTCAGTAAACAGTAAATGGTAGCCTTTTCTTCAGTAAAACAGTAATCAGTGGCTACCATTTCAGTAAACAGTACAGTTCAGTAAACAGTGTTTTGGTACAGTTTTTTTCGATCAGTAACAGTAAACAGTAGTTCAAAACAGTAAATAGTACAGTCCAGTACAATAAATAGGATTCTGTAAATCCTTTCAGTAAACAGTAACAATATGTGAGACTAGGCATCACCCTACAATTAAATCATGCTATCATCATCCAATAATGGACCAGTAATCATCATCCCTGAAGGGACACAGTAACAGTATAACAGTGAGATCTATGGCCATCATCTATATGGTGTCCTCGGTGTACACTTGCCAAGTGACATCTGGGACGCTGCTGACTGGCAGGTCTATCAGCCACGTGACAGTAACAGTACAAGTGTGATGCATGAAACTCGGGGCCTAAGTCTCAAAACAGTATAAACCGTACCATAGCCTTTATGGATTTTAAATACAATAAATCGAAATATTTCACAAATATCCATAAGGCTCACATGTAATAAAATCATCACCTTTATAAAATTGATAATTTAAATAATATTTCTCAAAATATTTCATAAAGGTATAAATCGTGTTTTTCTCACGGTGAAACAATTTGCAAAATCATCAATGTAACATATAAAAGGGCAAAACTGTCCTTTCTCCACCGTAAAACACGTATGCACGCTTTTCCGTGCTTTCACTTGAAAACATGGTTTTTCAATCATTTATGAAAAATAAAATATTTATTTTTCCAAATTCATAAATCCCGTAACCATGTTTCTTTCTAAAGACACATGTAGAGACCTCTAGTCTCGAAATCATAGTTTTCTATCATTTCTTAACCTTTATGGAATTTATATAATTATTTATGTCACAATTAAAACCCTAAAGGTTTTATATTAAATCAAGTGAATATTTAAGAATATTTATAAAAATATTCACTTCGGTCTCTTTTTCATTTTCATCTCGTTTCATGTGAAATATCACCTACCGGTGAATTTTCAGTGATTTCCTTTTCACCATACTCGAAAACATGAATATTTTAAAATCAAATATCATTATATTCATGTTTTATGAAATTTACTTAATTTCTCGATTTTTGTACCTGAAAATCATTTCACGTGAAATCAAATCATTTATTATGATTTTTGGTGATTTTCGGTAAATTTCAGTAATTATTCGATAATTTTTCGGCAGTATAACGGCTGCTGATTTGGCTAGCCTCCTGCACGGAAAATACAGTTTATATTTTTCAACTGGTATTTCACCACAATTTGAAACCGATAAATCACCACAAATTTCAAAACTAATCATTAAAAATTACATTTATAAATTAAATGCATAATTTAAAACATATGACTGAATATCCTTACAGGCGACACATGTCTCCCTTACCTGTTTCGGGTCGGCAACTGACTCTCGAAGGTCGCGCCCGTGTTCACCTCGCCCGATTCCATCGGCTCGGTCATCGAGGGAATTTTTTGGAAATTAAATTCTAAAATTTAGAATTTTTTCATAATTATTTAAATAAATAATTTATTTAAATAATTTAACACTTTCCGGGATTTCTTACCGATTCCCGTAATTCCCAGGTTTTTCGAATTCTCGAGATTTCCCGTAATTTTCGAAATTCCCGAATCCCGAAAATTTCTCTTTTTCTCTTTTTTTTTCTTCTTTTTTTTCCTTTTTTTCTTCCTTTTCCTCTTTTCTTTCCTTTTTCTTTCTTTTCTTTTTCTTTTTCTTTTTCCTTTTTCTTTTCTTTTTTTCTTTTTTCCTCTTCCTTTCCCGTCAGACCGGTCTGCCTCCTTCCTTGCTGGATCCTCGTCGGCGGCCCGTTCTCCGGCGGCTCAGGGGTTCAACAGCTGGTCGACGGCATGGCGAAGCTACCGGTGCCCTTCGTTTGCCCTGGATCGGCGGCACGGCGACGGATTGAGTCGATTTTCCTTCGGTTTCTTCCGCCTCTTCGCCGACCTTCCTCTGCCGTTCACCGCCTCAACCGTGGCCTCCCACGTCTTCCTCTTCCTCCGGCGAAGCTTCGGTGGCAGTGGCGGCGACCGATTTGGCTGGCGCCGTCACTTTCTCTTCTTTTCTCCTTCTCGGCTTCCGCCGGGTTTTCCTTCGTTTTCCAACTCTGCTTCTTCCGTTTTCTGTTGTCGGTCACCACCTCTTCCATTTTTCAGCTCGCTGGTGACGTCGATCCTCCCTCTTCTCCTTTCCTTCTTCGGTGACAGTGGCCGGGAGCCACTTGGGGGACAGAATCGGGTTTCTCCCGATTTGTTTCCTTCTGTTTTATTTTTTTTTGTTTTATTTTTATTATATTTTTGTTATATATTATATTTATAATTTACTTTATAAATATAATAATAATATTATATTATATAGTACATACTATATAATATTTTATAGATATATATTATATATTAACACATATATATTTAATATATATCTACATACTTTTAACTTAAATTACATTTATATATTTTGATATAAATGAAATAATACTATATATATATTGTATTTACAATACATATATATTTTCTTCCTCATTTTCTTATTTAATTTGAATTTTCAGTTATCCAAATTAAATTTCCTCCATTTTCAGTTGTCCATAATTCAAAATTTAAATTTTCTGTTTTCATTATTTTCCATAATTTCTCATCTTATACTTATTTCCGATTTAATTTTCCTTCACACCATTTTCTTAATCCGTTCCTTTCTCAATTCTTAGGATGCTCACCAATATCCCGTTCTCATAATTTTATTTATTTATTTGCTTTAATATTAATTTCCAATAATTGAAAAATTTACGGTTATCACATTCTCCCCACCTTAAGAAATTTGGTCTTCAGAATTTAACTTAAGTCCAAAGGTGGTACATGCCGTATACTTATGACTTTTGGCCTCTAATTCATACTCCATGTAATACTGCCAGTACACTTTCAACATCAAGAGTACTTTAGATCACTACATGCTGTCTTTCATCACATATATCTATACTCCCATAAGTTCATTTATAAAATTGGGAGTCATTCATTTAATTCCTCTTTTCATATAAGAGTCCATACATAATATTTTTCATATTACAGCTGATCTATGCTGTTCATCATCCATTTTTCTCACTTAGTGCCAAGTCGACATAATTTGGTACTATCATGTACTCATGTCAATAAGTTATATGTAATTGTCCCAGTAGCTTTCACATCTCATGCACACGCTCTCTCAATATCATGGAGTGTTTACATCTCACGCTCATATATATATATATATCAGTATGGAGCGGTGCTATCAATACACTTGGGATCTCAAAGCATTTTGCTATCTCTCATTAAACGTATGGCATCCCAGAGACTCCATCACATGTAAGGCTCACTGGAACTGTACATACACATTCACACTGTTTAACACTTATACTTCAACTAAGGCACTAGAGAATCTAGAAGTCTGATAATGGAAAATGGTTCTATTTAGATCAATAGTCTTTAATCACTTCCATATCATCATTTCTCTTTTGGCCTCTTTATTGTCCACAATATTCATTTTCACACTTATTCCACCAAGGCTGCATCTCATGCAGACTTTACTATGGATCATCTCTTACCATCATAAATCATGAGACAATCATGTTCTCTTCATGTAGTATGGACTTTAAATCTCTTTTCATAATTTAGATTCTACAATTGAATCCTCAATTTATATATTTAATCACCACATCATCTATATACTTCCACCGTTTCTATCATTTCAAGGTGGTTATGCGTATAATCATTTTTCATTTATATACTGGCAGTAAACATATCAATTATCTTACTCCTTGGAGTATCATTAATTTTACTTATCAAATCTGGCGTGATTTTACATCTTGCCACAGTTATGTGATAACCAACACAAATCACTTTCAGTCTTACCTTCGGGAACTGTTTCATATTGATGTTCCTTCTCATCATGCACTTATTTCCTTATTCCACTTTCATTTTTGTTTTCATATTCCCACTTTTATCTTTTCATGTTTTTACTCTCATCCTTTTAGTCGGTTTTCTCGATTGGTATGGTACTATACTGCTAAGATCTTTTAAAATCTTGCATACCATCTTTTCTTTACACTTATCCATTTACCGACTTTAACTTCTTTCTTTAATTACATCACATTGTAGAGCAGCTAGTCTCATCACTTTTTTATAGATTAGCATTAGTATCTAGCTAGACATCATTATTTTCGTATCTCAATCATTTTCTTTATTATAGACAGATTCACTGTCACTTTGTCATCTCGAGATCATATATCCCTCATAAGGAGACACTGTCTAGCCAAACATCTTATTTACCAATCTTAGCACAATTCCACAATGCTGCTCATGTTTCATTTGTACTTTAGGCTCTATTAGCATTTCATCAATTTACTCATGCATGGATGCCTCTTTCCTTAGGCTTATATACCTCACAAGGTGTGAGATCTCATTTTCTTATATTATAGTTGTACATGTATATGAACAAATTATCAATAAAGAAATTATTGATAATATTTTGAGGAATTAAATATATAAAAATAGTGTCTTTTACATAGAGAATTTTAATTCTAGATGAAATAAATATAAGTATGGAAATTATTACATAAAGGATGGAATAAATAATTAAATGGATATTGCAAATTTTAATTTGGACAAAATGGAAGAGTGTTGGCGGCATGGAGAAATGAAAGAATAAGAAGAAAGAAAAGGAAGTTTCGGTTGATCTAAATGGCTAATAGAAGTAAAGGTTAATTTTCTTGACTTCATACATGGGAACACTAGACTTTTGACAACCTAAGATATAATAGAAAAGGAAGCATGACTTCGGTTTGGACAAGTGAATAATAGGAAAACAAGATGATAAAATATGAAATAACCAATAAAGGAAGACACAAGAAAGTCTTCCTCACGTTTTTGTCCTAGGTTGGCAGAAGCTATAACAATGACTTTGGTTCATTTCCTTTCTTTACCGAAGACCAAACCATAACATTGACTTGTGTTGATTTTTGCTGCACCAAAGAGTAAGCAATAACAAGATAAGAAAAGAACTAAAACAAGGAAAAGATGGGAAAGTCAGAAAACGTGGGCTGCATGAAAGAAAAGAGAGTGTAGCCGGTTGGAGAAGAAGAAGCATTAAACAAAAGAAAAGATATAAACATTAAAGAAGGGTTTTAATGAAGTTGGCAAAAAATCCAACAAATATATATTTTGTGCTATAAAATCCTCTTTCCATCGTGACCTTCATCTCTAGCCATTCTCATCACCGAAAATTGCTCTGTTTTATTTCAACTGTGTAGCCTACTATCCATAGCAAAACCATGCATAACCTTTAGTGAATAAACCAAGCTTTTGGAAGGAAAACAGACCTTGGATATTAAGCTTACAAAACCTCAAAGAAGCTAGCACAAAAACCCTCAAAACAGGAGGCAATTCACGTGGACAGATTTGTTCTTTTATACAGGTAATGTCCAACTCAGTTTTTAAGATTTTTATCCTTTGATTTTGCATGTAATGATCAAGAATATGTTAGTCACAGCCTTGTTTGAAGTAAATACATGTAGAATGAAAACCCTAGTTCAATAAGGAGAATTTAGAATGAAAATAGGATGATGCTAATGGTGATTTACGTGAAGATGGAATGCAAAATAGGCATGAACCGAAAACAAGCTGGAAAATTAAGAACCGAACCAGTCAAGGAAAATATGAAAAGGAAATAAAAAACCTATAAGTTATGTACTAGGGTTGAATAAGTTAAGAAAGAGTGAGTTGAGAGGAAATGAATACCACGTGAACCTTGAAGAAAAAGAGGAGAAGTTGTCGGCTTGAATAGAAATGAAGCAGAAAATAATTAAAGCTTGGTTGAAGAAGTTGTGAATTACGTGAGTTGAAGAAGAAGAAGAAGAAAAATAAACCAATAAAATGATGTTCCTTAAAGTCAAAGAAAATGGCTGGAAGAAAGAAGGTAAGTGACTGGTTGTACAGCCGAAACACAAGTGAGAACAGGTGACTAAAAGTCCAGCCGAAATTAAAGAAAAATTTGGTAGTGTGAATGATCTGTTTGCTGACCTTTAGGTATGAAAAATAATATAAATTAAACAGCATAAAATTTTATTATATGGGGAAATATTATAAGATAAAGTAGAGGCTAAAGTGGACTGAAGAAATGGGGTTGTACGTGGAAAAGAAGACATGGCTGGGAAGACAACCGAAATAGGAAATAAAGGAGAGAAGAAGAGGCTAACCTTGGCTGATTTTGTGGGTATGAATACTAGACTTTTTGGCAACCTAAGACATACTAGACATGACCATTACATAGGGACAAAAGGGAGCCAACGTGAACTGCAGAAACAGAAAAGAAAGAAGGCTCACATTTGGTCAATAAACAACAGAAATATATATATATATATATATATATGAAGAAAGGTTAAGTTGACCAAATGGTATGAGTATAGGTTATAAAATATATATATATATATCATATATTATAAGTGGAGGAAAGTGCCTACATATAACTAAGATCATTCGGCCAAAAGAGTAGATAATGAGAATAACGTGAAGGAGATGGAAAATAGGAAGGAATGATATAGATATAATAAGAAGGAAATAAAGGACATGAGCCAAATATATTTAGTTATTTAAGAGAGATATTTGGCCATTAAAATTAGACAAGAAAAGTAAGGTAAGTGGCATAGAAAATGAGAGAAATTGGCTAGAAATATACGTGGATAAAGTACATAAATAGCATGGAAGAAAATATAAGACATAAGCTAAATAAGCTTAGTCATCTAAGAAGGACATTCGGCCATGCAATCTTTGAGGAAATGTTGACTTAGCAAAAAGGCTAATGATGCCAAAACAAGAAAAGAAAAGCAAATAAAATATTTACCTATGAGAAAATCATAGGAAATGTTAATATTATGAATAATGATGAGATAAATAGTAGCTAGATAAGCAAAAGGGAATTTTTATAAGTTATACTGAAAATTAATTACAGTAAAACTGTTATCTTGCAGTTTATAATTCGGAGAGATAGGAAGCACATGGGTGCAACATAAGGCATTGATCTACAGTGTATTGAGGTAAGGGATGTAATTTAAAGTTGTGATGGTATCCCTTACTTTCATTGCAAATTTTAAAGAAATGCCTGAAGTATGAATTTTATTCCAAAGTTAATTTTTATGATCTTTTAAATTGTTAAATTAATTTTATAAATTCTATGCATATTTTTCATAATGTTTTAAGTATGACATGAAATAAATATGTTTTTCCGAAAAAGGTATCAGAGTGGCAAACCCCAGGCTAACTTAGACCCTTGCACGTCCGGTCCTTACTATTTTATATCGATGGTATGTAAGTAAGTTTTGAGACTCAGGCTTTCCTATAGTTTATGTTATTGCCTGTCATGCTTGCCACATTGTGCATGTTTCCGTCCCTTGTGGCATATGTTTAGCCCACGTCGTGCATGTTCTCGCCCACATTGTGTATGTTTTCATCCTTTGTGGGTATGTTGGTCCTTCGTGGTGCATGTTCGCTGTACGACTCTGATCAGGTCTACAGCCCATACCATGGCCATAGGTATTCTGTTCCCTCTTCGGAGGAAGAAGTATGTTCCCTCTTCGGAGGAAGAAGTAAGTGTCATGACCGCATACTGGCTATATGATTCTGCCTAGTCTCCATGAACTGTATGATAAGTTTTATTAATTATGATGTAAAGTTTCTAAAGTATGATGTATGTTTGAAACAGGTATGAATTTTAGATATATACATTAAAGAATTCATACAATGATTTAAAGTATGAAATGCATTATTATGGTATTTGTTTTCTGCATATATAGATGCTATGACCATTTTAAATGCATTTCTTACGGGGCTTTCCAAAAAGCTCACCCCTTACTCAACCAGATTATTTGCAGTGATCATCTCCTTATCTGTTGCGCATACGACATAGGCTGAGGGGTACGTCTCTCCTCCGGCCATTTTTGTACTTATGTAAGGTATACTCATATTTTGATACCAGACATCTTGTATGGCACAGATATTTGTATATGATAATACTTTTGGGATGTAATCAATATTGTAGGAATGTAACGTTACTTTGAGGAGTAAGTCAATATAATGTCAATAAAATATTTCATGAAAATATTATGATGTTTCTGTGGTTGAAGAAGTGTGATGAGACACTGGCAGGAATGCAACCCAAGTAAGAAATTAACCCAAGTAAAAAAAAAAATTAGCCCAAAACTTTCACGTTTCCGGGGTGTGACACAAGGCAAGTCGTTAACCTCGTAACCTCAATAGGTACTCGTAAAATTCACTCCGAGTTCTAATCATCATCTTATGGACATCAGTCTCTAATCTTTTATCTAAGGACGCTTTATACCAAGGCTAGTCTTATTAACTCCTCATGTTTATTAAATCAGATCCATAAAGCGTCCATTTCATCATGTAGATGAATACTTGTTCTTTATAAGAACTTTATTACATAGTAACCATTTACTATATCATGTCGATTCATCTACTCATTAAAATCATTTGTGCTGCTCTCTTTTACACTTATGCAGCCAACTTCATTAATCTCAATTTTTTCACTATCTGTATTTCCATCAATCACACCTTATACACGTGCACTTCATTATTCTTTCATTTTTCAGAGTAGATTTCTTAAGCTTTCGGATTTTCTTAAGTTCTCCGATATAAGCTTAGAATTAGATTTCATATTCAAAATCGAGTCAATGTTATCTCGATTCCTCCAATTTATATAACTCTGGAAGTTCTATCGGAAATCAAATCCGATACTTTCTTTAATCACACATTTCTTATTAATTCAGACATTTCATCCTCATGTCCTATTATTTACACTGTGTATTCTCAAGGCAGAGACATTTACTATTCGATTCATTTCGACTCATACTCTACCTTGATTTCATTGTTTACTCATACTTTACAGCCTTACAAATTTCATTCCACTACGTTGTAGTAAATACAACAGTTATCAACACATGTTACAACTAACCAATTTATTACCATTGCAATTTACTTTGGAATTAAGTTCATTTAATAAATTCAGGTTTAACTCCCTTGAGCATATTATCCACGAGGTTTGAACCCTGACACCCTTACGTACCTAGTTCCTTACACTCGTGTTATTATTAAGCTCCTTGTAAGAGTCCCGCCCGTTCGAATCGGCTGTCGGCGAGCATCCCCTAGGCGATCCTTTCACCCCAGGTTTACCCTTACTAGTGAGTCGGCGATAACATTGTTCGCTCGTATCTCACAACACATGATCCACTACGGGTCGCCCATCATTGGGTCGCCCATCAGAGTTCTGTCTCAACGGTCCTAAAGAACTTAGGTTAGTTGTCATCTTTTTTTTTATCACTTTACTGTTCTTATATTTATTCACCAATTCATAGTACTCCACATAGTACCTCATTCTGTAGCACATATTTCAAGATATTTCGGTTCTATATAAGATTATCTGTTTAATACCTCAAAGTAGTAAAATATATAAAATCGTAATTAACCACACCAATATGTATTTCATTATCTGTACTATTCACCTCATCAGTCAATTCCTGTAATCATTTCACTTTTCATAGTATTTAACGATCCCGTTCAATACACTCTTAATTTTTTACCCTTACAGTGAATAACCGGGCCAATCATCTGATGACATTCCACTACACTTATCGGATCACATCGTGTAAGGCCTCGGCCCATCCGCCGTCCGCCTGTACACATCTGTATTGTTCTCTTTGAGAATGCCCAGCCCTTTCACTGGGTCACCCCTCGAGGTTTCGTCATAATGCCTAGCCCGTTCACTAGGTCACTCGTAATTCGCGTCCATAATCGAAGTGTAAGTGGAATCAGTAATAAGGATCGTTATATTCATATGACATCCTCTATGCCATTAATAATTCCATTACTATCAATGGATTCAAGATTAACTTGATTTTATCACTATTTGGAACATCACCTAACATAGGGGCATTTTCGTCATTTTGACATTTATTTCTTTCTCCTTAGTATACATTTAACCAAAGATCTTCTTATCTATGTGCTGATAGTATCCTTTCTCGTACTAATATCAGCATTTATAGGACCTTGTCTGATTCAGACAAAGAAATCCAATAGGATCCATAATTGGATTATTTTGCATGAAATGCAGCTTTACATCAACAATTTCTCTGCCAAATCAGTTTATTCAAACTTCCATTGGTCTATTCTAACTCCCAGTAAAATTTTGGAGTCAGGGGTATTTTGGTCATTTTTGGCTAAAAATTTTCTCTTTTCAAATTACCCTCAATTGGTGATCTTAAAGTCTATTTAATGATGATATTTTATTCCCCTCCTTTATACCATTACTTTCAGGTCTCAGTTTAGTTCGGACAGAAAGTATTAGTGGGGCCCTCACCGAGTCCTTTCGGTTCCTTACCGAATAGGCCTTCATTTAGATTATAAGAATCACCAATTTTCGGTAATTTCTGAGCCTATTATTTCTCTGTAATATTCTCAATTTATACTTTCTCACTCCCTTTAATTTATTTTTCTCAATTTACAATCATTTATTTTCTTTATGTATTCAAACGACACAGTACTACCGAGGATGTTTAACACTTTTTCTTCCAAAAGTATTCACACACATCTGGCCAACCATGCTCTGATACCGTTAAATCTGTAACGCCCTGTTACCACATTTTTCACCTTATTTTACACAATTTATCCGGTTGGGCTACCTGTGATACTTCACTTTACACTTGATGTTAAACAATTTAATAAAATACTGTTAACAATATACGCATCCCCTATCTTAATTACAAATATGTAGTATTGTAGACATGTCTAAATACAGAAAATAAATATTCGTACCTGATATATCTTAGTCGGTCTGTCACATTGTCCATTATGTGCAGTCGTAATCCACAAATACTGAATCTCACCATCATCAAAACCTGAAATGTTAAAATTGGGAAGTGAGCAAACCACGGCTCAGTAAGAGAGTTATATATCACACTTGATATTCAGCTATCTATATGTTGAAAATAATTTTTTTCATTTTCTTTAAAATCTTCCTAGCTGGCTCTAGGCACACATGTAGGAAGGATACTACAGTCGGCTAGGGATCCAGATAGAGTAAGGCAGGTATTTTGAAATACCTAACTTGATCCGGAACCTAGAAGCAACTGTAGAGAGTACTATTTCTCTTGTTTTCAAAACGATATAATTTTCATTTTTTCACGGAGAAAACTACTATTTCTTTTCACATCCAGTATACTTCAAAACACGTGGTAGTTCAGTAATAAAAATAGTGGTTTACTTCTCTTCTCTTCAGCACAGTAAAACACATGACAGTCCAGTGGTTCGCAAATATCCAATCATTGGATAAGTACTTTTTCGATTATTTTTATCTTAGAAATAATTCTTATGTTATTCTTTTAGAATAAACATTTATTTCTCTTTTCAAGTCAATAACTGTATCGTACCGTTCAGTAAAACAGTATATTCAGTATTCAGTAAAACAGTATATTCAGTATTCAGTAAAACAGTATCTCGATACTGTTCAATCGGTAACAGTAAGCAGTAGCTACTCATTCAGTAAATAGTATACGGTAGCTTTCAGTTAAGTAAACAGTAAATGGTAGCCTTTTCTTCAGTAAAACAGTAATCAGTGGCTACCATTTCAGTAAACAGTACAGTTCAGTAGACAGTGTTTTGGTACATTTTTTTTCCATCAGTAACAGTAAACAGTAGTTCAGAACAGTAAACAGTATAGTACAGTACAATAAATAGGATTCTGTAAATCCTTTCAGTAAAGAGTAACAGTATGTGAGACTAGGCATCACCCTACAATTAAATCATGCTATCATCGTCCAATAATGGACTAGTAATCATCATCCCCGAAGGGACACAGTAACGGTATAACAGTCAGATCTATGGCCATGATCTATATGGTGTCCTCGGTGTACATATGCCAGGTGACATCCGGGACGCTGATGACTGGCAGGTCTATCAGCCACGTGACGGTAATAGTATAAGTGTGATGCATGAAACTCGGGGCCTAAGTCTCAAAACAATAAAAACTGCACCATAGCCTTTATGGATTTTAAATACAATAAATCGAAATATTTCACAAATATCCATAAGGCTCACATGTAATAAAATCATCACCTTTATGAAATTTATAATTTAAATAATATTTCTCAAAATATTTCATAAAGGTATAAATCGTGTTTTTCTCAAGGTGAAACAATTTGCAAAATCATCAATGTAACATATAAAAGGGCAAAATTGTCCTTTCTCCACCATAAAACATGTATGCACACTTTTCCGTGCTTTCACTTGAAAACATGGTTTTTCAATCGTTTATGAAAAATAAAATATTTATTTTTCCAAATTCATAAATCCCGTAACGATGTTTATTTCTAAAAACACGTGTAAAGACCTCTAGTCTCGAAATCATAGTTTTCCATCATTTCTTAACCTTTATGGAATTTATATAATTATTTATGTCACAATTAAAACCATAAAGGTTTTATATTAAATCAAGTGAATATTTAAGAATATTTATAAAAACATTCAATTCGGTCTCTTTTTCATTTTCATCTCGTTTCACGTGAAATATCACCTACCGGTGAATTTTCAGTAATTTCCTTTTCACCATACTCGAAAACATGAATATTTTAAAATCAAATATCATTATATTCATGTTTTATGAAATTTACTTAATTTCTCGATTTTCGTACCTGAAAATCGTTTCATGTGAAATCAAATCATTTATTATGATTTTTGGTGATTTTCGGTAAATTTCAGTAATTATTCGATAATTTTTCGGCAGTATAACGGCTGTCGATTTGGCTAGCCTCCTGCACGAAAAATACAGTTTATATTTTTCAACTGGTATTTCACCACAATTTGAAACCGGTAAATCATCACAAATTTCAAAACTAATCATTAAAAATTACATTTATAAATTAAATGCATAATTTAAAATATGTGACCGAATATCCTTACAGGGACACATGTCTCCCTTACCTGTTTCGGGTCGGCAACTGACTCTCGAAGGTCGCGCCCGTGTTCACCTCGCCCGATTCCATCGACTCGGTCATCGAGGAAATTTTTTGAAAAATTAAATTCTAAAATTTAGAGTTTTTCCATAATTATTTAAATAAATAATTTAACACTTTTCGGGATTTTTTACCGATTCCCGTAATTCCCAGGTTTTTCGAATTCTCGAGATTTCCCATAATATTCTAAATTCCCGAATCCCGAAAATTTCTCTTTTTCTCTTTTTTTTCTTCTTTTTTTTCCTTTTTTTCTTCCTTTTCCTCTTTTCTTTCCTTTTTCTTTCTTTTCTTTTTCTTTTTCTTTTTCCTTTTTCTTTTCTTTTTTCTTTTTTCCTCTTCGTTTCCCGTCAGATCGGTCTGCCTCCTTCCTCTCCGGTTCCTCGTCGGCGGCCGGTTCTCCTGCGGCTCAGGGGCTCCACAGCTAGTCGACGGCACGGCAAAGCTACCGGTGCCCTTCGTTTGCCCTGAATCGGCGACACGACGACAGATCGAGTTGATTTTCGTTCGGTTTCTTCTGCCTCTTCGCCTGCCTTCCTCCGCCGTTCACCGCCTCAACCGTGGCCTCCCACGTCTTTCTCTTCCTCCGGCGAAGCTTCGGTGGCAGTGGTGGCGACCGATTTGGCCGGCGCCGTCACTTTCTCTTCTCTTCTCCTTTTTGGCTTCCGCCGGGTTTTCCTTCGTTTTCCGACTCTGCTTCTTCCGTTTTCTGTCGCCGGTCACCATCTCTTCCATTTTTGGGCTCGCCGACGACGTCAATCCTCCCTCTTCTCCTTTGCTTCTCTGGCGACAGTGGCCAGCAGCCACTTGGGGGACAGAATCGGGTTTCTCCCGATTTGTTTCCTTCTGTTTTCTTTTTTTTTTTGTTTTATTTTTATTATATTTTTGTTATATATTATATTTATAATTTACTTTATAAATATAATATTAATATTATATTATATAGTACATACTATATATTATTTTATAGATATATATATTATATATTAACACATATATATTTAATATATTTATCTACATACTTTTAACTTAAATTACATTTATATATTTTGATATAAATGAAATAATACTATATATATTGTATTTACAATATATATATTTTCTTCCTCATTTTCTTATTTAATTTGGATTTCCAGTTATCCAAATTAAATTTCCTCCGTTTTTCAGTTTTCCATAATTCAAAATTTAAATTTTCTTTGTTCATTATTTTCAATAATTTCTCATCTTATACTTATTTCCAATTTAATTTTCCTTCACACCATTTTCTTAATCCGTTCCTTTCTCAATTCTTGGGATGTTCACCAATATCCTGTTCTCATAATTTTATTTATTTATTTGCTTTAATATTAATTTCTAATAATTGAAAAATTTACGGTTATCACACGATTCTTCAAATTGAGCATTTACATTTCATCAAAATGGGCTTTTAAAGGTACGTAATGTAGGCTCAGGTGAGGGTTTACAAGAAAAGGTTAAATTAGGCCCAAATTGTGTTTCAGGGTTTACAAACCAAATGACCACTTTCTTATGAAGTAAATCATTTAGGCATTTTTGCCCCATTCTAATTCACTCATATCTTTTTTTCTTTGTTTCTTTCTTTTTTTTTGTTCTTTTAGGGTTCTTTGTATTCAAACTCTTTTCTTCTTCTTTTCTTTTCTCCTTTTTTATCACATAAATGGGCACTTTCTTTTTCTTTCTTTTGCCCCTCATGAATAATTTTTCATCTTTCTTGCCCCCCATTATGGAGGGTGATCCTTGGTGGGTTACATCACAAAAAAAAAAAAATAGGCTCAAAGGGGTAATCAAAGGATAATTTTACTCACGCTTGAAGGATAGTGGAAGAAGGCTGTTTATCATTTCAAATGCAAATACTCTCCTTGAAGGTCATTTCTAAACAAATACAAACTTGTTAGAAACTTCTATAAGAGATTCATCTTTTCTTATACCATCAAATTTGGGTGAAATTTGTGAACAATTTTTCTTCTTTCTTACTTGGACACCTTGGCAGATTGATAATCCATAAGCAAAAGTGGTTCTTTCAAAATTGAATTCCAGATTTACTGACAACATTATCATCATGTTCATTATTTGAATACTTATGAAAGAAAGATATGATAAGTATGTGGGTAATGACCAATGAACATAGAAAATGAGAAAATAACAGTGCATCACACTAGTCGCTTTATTGAAAGGAGACTAAATAAAACTTAACCCATACATAAAACTTTATTTCATGCTTTTGGGCTTAAGCACTTTAGAAAAATTACTTGCATTACTTAAAGGAAATAACAGAAAAAAAATCCTAATAAATCTCCAAACTTGCATGGCTTGAGCTCCCCTTGCATCAAAAGAATCATCTCTCATCTGCATAGCTAGGCAATGGATTTGCATTCACAGCCGGTTCCCTTTTTGTTTCAAAGTCCAATATGCCAGCTTTTATCAAACCTTACACCATATACTTTAAAGCAGTGCAATTCTCCAAGGCATGACCTAGATTGCCAAAATGATATTCACATCGAGCATTCTCAGTATACCATTTTGGATATGGAGGCTTGAGAGGTTCCACATAGACTAGGGCAATCAGTTGTTTTTTGATTAGTTTTGGGTTCAACTCAGTATAGGTTATGGGAATTGGATCAATGGGATTTTTTTGTCATTTTGGCGATGCCTCCTTAGGATTGCTTTCTTGTTTGTTGGATTGGGCAACTGATTGGGTAGTTGGTGCAGGTGTTTGAGGGTGAAAGTTAGGCTGAGCATTAACTTGCAAATATGACTGGTAAGGGTATTAAACAGGATAATATGGCTGTGGCATGGGATAAGAGAGTCGTGGAGTGTACCGTCCATGTTGCCCCCCATGTATAACAGCATGGGCATCCTCTTCCCTCCTTCTGTTGGCTCCTCCTTTCTTTTTAGTATTGTTAGGAACTTCAATCTTGCCACGCTTGATCGCGTTCTCAATGATCTCCCCAAATAACACCATATCAGCAAAATTCTTAGTGGCATTACCTATCATCCTATCATAATACGGAGCCTTCAAAGTATTCATAAATAGGATGGTGAGTTCTTTTTCTGAAAGAGGAGGTTGTACTTCTGCAGCCACATCGCGCCACCTTTGCGCATATTACTTGAAGCTTTCATTGGCTTTCATCTCAATGTTTTGAATTGATAAACGGTCAGGGGTCATATCATCAACATGTCGATATTGGGCCATGAATGCCCTTGCTAAGTCATTCCAAGTGGTGATCCGAGTTCTGTCTAATTGATTGTACCACTTGGCAGCAGATCTAATGAGACTTTCTTGAAAAATATGAATAAGGAGCTTATCATCTTGGGCAAAAATAGCCATCTTCCGACAATACATAATAAGATGAGACCTAGGGCAGGATGTCCCATTGTATTTCTCAAACTCTAATGCTTTGAACTTGGGTGGAATAACCAGGTCCGAAACCAAACACAACCCAATGGCATCCATGGAACCATAGAAGTCTAAGTCTTCAATAGCTCGAAGCCTTTCCTCCAACAAATTAATCTTTCATTGTGACTTCGCCTCAATTTTATCTTCTACTTGTTTGGCTTTCAACTTCTCGATTTCCCTTAGGTCATCTAAGTCGGGCACCTCAATGGGATCAGTAGATTTCGCCCCTTGGGAAGGATTAATAGGTAGTTGAAATTGGGCTTGTCCAAACACTGGGGGCACAGCAGTGTAAGCAGGTGGATATTTTCTCTCTTAGGATGTTTGACTTGAGTGTGGACCAAATCCAGGAGGATAGATGGCATCTTCCATACTACGTTGTTGAACCCCTTCTTGGACTGCAACTTCCTCTACTACTCCTTTACCCTTGCTTAGATTTTTCAATAATTCTGTAATTTGGGCTGGTTGCCCCCTCATTTCCTCTTGAGCTTTTTCCATCTTCTCCATGTGTATGGTTGATTCTTCTTCCATGATCTTAGCTCGATAATGAGTGTTGTGTGAACGAACCTTAGAACGAGCTATCTTTGAACCTTTCACCAAAATTAAGAGTTCATCATTTTTCGTGTGGTAATGTTTGAAAATTTTTGAAAATGATTTGTTTTAAAACAATGAATGGATATGAATGAAAAGATGGAATGCTATATGTGTATGAATGGAATGTGATTGGTAAAGCTTGACATTTAAAAAAAAAATCATGGATGAGGGGTGTGTGACAATATCTTGGTGAAAACTTATAATTCTTTATCTCATATGTCAATCAAAAACAAGTAAGCATAACCAAACTTGTGCCCTAAGTAATAGGTATTTTGTATGGGTTAACATGACTTTATCCTAAGTTGGTCCTCTAAAGTTCACTATATGCATGGTTTGGGTTTGTAGGGGTCTAAAGGTCCGCAAATTGTCCCTCACTGACGTCCAAACA
Source organism: Heritiera fomes (assembly GCA_032173925.1). NCBI lineage: Eukaryota > Viridiplantae > Streptophyta > Magnoliopsida > Malvales > Malvaceae > Heritiera > Heritiera fomes. The sequence goes on from JAPDPM010000019.1 coordinate 7,046,588, forward strand.
AGACTAGTAAGGCACCCTAATCGTCACCCATCATAGGCTACAAACAGAAAAGGTTCAATTTGAGTGGAAGTATTTCGCTAGCCATTGCGGAGGTTACCACCTCACGAGAGCTTAGGTACTTTACTTCCCCCTAAGAAGGACAAAGCTCGGGTATAGAGCTCATGTTATGAATATGCATCTACAAGTGTGTGTATGCAAACCTTTATTTTAAAATGCCCCACAAATATTGAAGTAATAGTATTCAACTAAAAAAATCAAATAAATACCATTAAACCAAACCTAAGGTAACACCAAGATTAATTATTGGCCTGACCCTTAATGTCTCTAGTGGAGTCGCCAAGCTGTCGTAACGTATTAAGGTTTTTAGATAACCTAACCGCTAGACACAAATTAATGGAGTCGTTACCAATCATTCAAACTAAGGTGTGATTGGTCACCTAATCAAATCAAGGACAAGGGCTAGTCTACGTCTCAAATTTAGGATTCGGGGGTACGATTACGTATGAGGAAAGGGTTAGCACCCTCACGATGCCCATCCTAGAATGGTACCTAATTAATCTTGTGTTATCCGTAAAAGGTTTGAATTAAATGGTCTTTACATTAAATGTTCTTTATTTAATCCAAATAATTAAATAATGGAAAATTCCTAAGAAACTCTCCATCATTCTGGCGGAATTTCTTAAAAATTATCCTCACCTCAAGAGTACCCAAGTAGTACCATTTGACTTGCTTAGAAAGGCTCCGTCATCAGATTCATTAAATATCTTATTGAAATTTCCTGGTTTATTTTATCTAAGGTTAATTTTAAATTATACTTCTCATTTAATTTTACTTTAATTCTTTTTTTTATTTTATTAATAATTTATACCAACTTTATTTATTTAAAATTAATTTATTTTAATTTGGGAAATAACTTCGGATTACCAATATTGAAAATCTCTCTTACTCTTCCATCATTCTAGCGAAACTTCAAGAAAAATTCTCACATAAAGAATTCCAAATGTCAACCATTTGTGACTCTTTGGTCTCTTATCATCGGAGTAATTTATATCGACTTTTAACTTATTATTATATCTTATATTGTTATTAATATTATTTATCTAAAAAGCACTGATTATTAATATCAAAAATTCTATTTAAACCTTCCATCATTCTGGCGAGATTTAAGAGAAATTCCTTACCTAGAGATTTCCAAATGTCAACCATTTGTGACTCTTTGGAATCTCATCCTTGGAGTTATCTTTATTTGTTCCTCATTCCTTATTATATTTTATCATCACTATTATTTTTTATTATTTAAATTATTATTAAATAATATCTATTATTATGAAAAATAATATCTATTATTAATATTGAAAAGTTTACTTAAATCTTCCATCATTCTGGTGAGATTTAAAAAAAAATCTTCTCACCTAGCAATTTCCAAATGTCGACCATTTGCGACTCTTTAGAATTGCATCATTGGAATCATTAAAAAAATATTTTATTTTTGTTATTTATCTTTATTTGTTTTCATTATTTCATGAAATAATCTTTTTATCACTTTAGTATATTTGTATATCTTTGGAACTAGGAATAATATTTGATTCATAAAATATCACTTTTAATGTTTATTTGAAAGAAACGTTCCAAAACAATACCAAATCTTTACTATTTTTATTTTAATTCATATAATATTTTTATTGTATAATCTTTGAAGGGACATAATATATATTTTATTTAAAAGCTATAAACAGATGACATGTAAAGAAACAACAAGCATATATTTGATTTAAATAATAACAAGCTTACCTTTCTTTATCCTGACTTGCACTTTCCTCAAAACAGAAGCAAATAGCGAGGTGATCTACGCCGAGCAGCAATGGGCGTGGCTGTTAGCAGACCTAATGGATGAGCAAGGCGTGCATCAGGTCGAGGTGAGGCATGACTGAAACGCTGGAATGTGCAAGGAGGCATGGTGATCTGGAATGAAGATGCCGACTAGTGCAGAGAAACCGGGCCAAGAAGGGAGTCGAGCGGTGCAAGTGATATAAGATAGCTTCAGATGGTGCCAGAAGCGTGGCTTGGTGATGATGGAATTAGAGGAAAAGGTGGGGTGGATCAGAATGAGAGTGTTGCAGCCCCCGAGCAGTGTTGGGTTGTGGCCCCAGGGAAGGGCAGGAAAGGAAGATGATGATGGTAACGAAAGCTGATCAATGGTGGCTCCCCCTTTTCCGCTCTCCTTTTCATTGGCTTTTATAGCCATTTCTAGCCTCAAATTTTTAGGAAAGAAACAAACGTCCCCATTTTGGTACTTAAATCATTGGATTTATATTTTTTTGGCAGCTAATTCTCAATTTATTTCCTTCCTTTTTGTTGATTTATTCATTAATTTAATAGCTGATTATTCTTTTTCAGGCAACAAATTTTTTTTATTTTAGGCAACAATATCAACTTTAGTCAACTCTTGAGGGTAAAAATTATGCATGTGCTTGAGATTTGCATGGAGATTTAAGATATGAGATTGCATGAAGACCACAGTTGATTTATTTCCAATTTTTATTTTGATATTTTTACTTTTTATTTTTTGATTGATTTTTTTTATTATTTTTAAATTACTCGGACAAAATTAGGTGTCTAAATCGGTCTCTTTTCCTCCTCTTTTCCCTCTCTTTCCTTTTCCCCCTTCACCACTGGCCATCCCTTTCTCTTGGTCTCCTTTTGCTGGCGACGCAGGTGGCGGTGCCCGAATCGGCCGGTACCGCCTCTTTTCCTTTTTTCCTTTTTCCTATCTTTTATTTTCTATTCCCGATTTTCTTTTCCCTTCTCTTTTCCGTCGTCGGCCAGCCCTCTCCCTCTCTTCTCACCGACGACGTCTCTCTCTCCCTTCTCTTTTCTCGCCGACGGTGGTAGCTGCTGTCGGCTTCTCCTCTATTTGTAACAAAAGAGAAGAAAACGGGGGTCGGGTTATATCCCGATCCCATTTTCTCTTTTTCTTTTTTTTATATAAGTATTTTCTTTTATATTTATATATATAATTATACTATATTAATGTATATAGATATATATTTTCTATATAATTTTATATACAAATCTATACACTTTAATATAAAATAATATTTATATTTCATATGTATATTTATATAATATTTATAATATAATTATATCAATATATAAATATACATATTTTTATTTCTTTAATTTTGGATTTCTTAATATCCAAAATAATTTCCTCAATACACTTTCTCAAATCCGTCACTTTTTCAATTACTGAAATTCCAACAATATTTCCACTCGTAAATAACTTTATTTATTTACTTTACTTTAGTTTATCTATTTACATTTAAAATTAAATTTCCGGATAATTAATACCAAAATTAGGAAATATCATGGTTATCACAAAAGATGCCTTCCCTTATCACCAGGGAGCATCATAATTTGATGGTACCTCGAAAAGGCATCCAAAAAGCTTAGGATTTCATATTCTGAAGTTTCGTCCGCCAATTTATCAATGCGTGGTAGCGGATAGGAATCTTTAGTGCAAGTTTTGTTCAAATAAGTGAAGTCTACACACATCCTCTATATTCCATTAACTTTCTTCACCATCACGACATTTGCCAACCATTCAGGATAGTGGACTTCCCTTATAAAACTTGCTTGTAACAACTTTGATATCTCCTCATCTATGGCCTACTATCTTTCCGGAGTGAAATTTCTTTTCTTTTATTTACCGGTTTGGCTTCTAGGATGACATTTAACTTGTGGCAACTAACCTTTAGGTTAATTCTGGGCATGTTAGCAATGGTCCATGCAAAAACATCAGAATTCTCCTACAGACATTGTACTATCTCTTTCTTTACTTTATCAGGCAGATGACTTCCTACATAGACTACCTTCTCATTATCACTCTCCTTCAATTGAACTGCCTCAATCTCTTCATTAGGTTTTGGCTTTGCCAATTCCTCGATTGGAATGGTTTCTTTCCTTTGGATCCCTTTTCATATGGTAGACGGAATATAACACGTCTTTGCCTTCCTATGATCTCCCCTTACTTGACCTATACTGTTAGGAGTTGGAAATTTTATTAATAAATAACATGGCAAAACCACAGCCCTCATATCATTTAGCAAGGGTCACCTGAAGATTATATTGTATGCTACTGAGGTCAACTTTACCACCATGAATAGCACTTGTTGAATCACTCTTCTCGTGCTTTCACCTAGTGTAATAAGTAATTGGATTACCCCTGTAACTTTCATTTTTTCACTAGAAAACCTATAAAAAGGTGCGGGTATCAACTTTAAAATATCTTCGAAATACTCATCTTTTCAAAAGAGTTCTAATAGATCAGATTTATAGAACTTCCATTATCAATCAAACACCCGTTGATTGGATGTTTAGCAACAATTGCCAAAATCACCATTGGATCATCGTGAGGAATCACTCTATCTCCTTGGTTGGCTAGTGTAAAGGTAATCAGTTCTTTGTCTTGTGTTTCCTTCATCACTGAACATCCTTGATAAGCCTGCCAGGCATAAGTCTTTCAGGATGGGGAGAAGTTTCTTGCCGTCCAATCTCCGCTAGAGATGACATTAATGGCATGCCTAGTAGGTTCGTTATCCTTCTCCTGATCTTTTTGATCTATTCTTCTCTTCGCATTTCTCTAAACATCCTCATTTCACCCCCATCTTTTCTATTTCCATTTCACCTATCTCTAGCATCATTATCTCTCCTATTTTGTGTGGGATATCAAACCCTCTCATTTCTCCTAACAAACCTATCTATCTTTCCTTCTTTAGCTAATTTCTTTAATTGATTCATTAGCTCCCTACATCTGTCAATAGCATGCCCATGGGCAGCATGGAAATTGCAATATGATTTTAGATTTTGACCTAGATTCCTCGATGGCTTCTTTGAAAATTGTATCGGACTTGATCCTTTTATAGTTCCTACGACTGAGGCTCGAGTCTCACTGAGCAGAGCGTTGTTACTATATCTTAGTTTAAGGGCCTTTTTTGGTTTATTCGACTGACTGATGAACCCATTAGCGAATTCTCTCCATCGCTTCTTCCCATCTCTATGCTCCCCAATGATATCATCTTCATCACTTTCTCCTGAGTGATGTATTGATCTGCTATAGAGAACAAGTTTGAAATTATGGTGGGTTTATCCAACGACAAAGACTCTTATAATTTCTTAGACTTAGTCCCTTGTAATATTATTGCTACATCTACCCCAACCTGTAAGTTCTGAACTTGCAAAGTTACATCTCAGAATTAATCCATATAGCATTTTAACAATCCCTTACTCCCCTGTTTAAGTGTGAGCAAGTAAGTAGGTTCCTTCTTTCTCTGGCTGTTAACTACGAAGGCCTTTAGAAATTCACTTCATAGTTGTTTGAAGGATGTAATTGATCCATTGGCCAGACCATTGAACTATTTCATCACATGACCAGTCAAGATGAGTGAGAAGGCTCCTCACATGATCTCGTCTTTCCACCCGTGAAGCAGCATCAAGGCTTCATAATTCTGCATATAATCATAGGGGTTTTTTTTTCAAAGTATGCAATCATTTGCGCCATTTTGAACTGTGGGGGTAAGGGTTTCTCCATGATAACTTTACTAAATAGTACCTGCCTCTTTTGACTTTCTTATGTAGATGCTAACCTCTTTTCTTTTTACACATGTTCTATCATCTTCTTTATGTCACCTGTAGGTACAGGATGATTTCTCCCCTTTTCTATGTTAGACAAATCAAGATGACGTCATCTACTATCTCCTTTCCTTTGCCTTGTGATGTACCATTTTGTATCATTCTCATATTCTAAGTAGGGTTAGTTTCCGAGCTCATCCACAAGACACTTTCCTTGCCAAAAGCTGGTTGTGTTCGTCAAACCTTACCTTTCTATCTCTTCCCGCACCTTGCATTGGTTCGGGTCTAGTTTTCCAATCGAGAAGATTTGACATACTCTGTTGCAACCTAGAGGACCTTGTCGCAGCCTACACACCTTTTACTTGGGGGACCTTGGTGCATCCTGCACAGCCTACCTCCTAGGGGACCCTATTACAGCCTGCGCCTCCTGCCACCTAGTTTCATGGAATTGTCTCTCCCAACTTGTTTCTCTCATTAGGTTTTATACACATTAGGGCAGATTCAATTGAGGGAGAGCTCCCTTGAAGAGGTTAACCATTGCTCATAATGCCTGAGTCATCTTGTGATAACTGTAAATTTTTCATTTATTGGAAATTATTAATATTGAAAATTTAATGAAATAAATAAATATAATTATGAGATCGGAATATTGTGGAAATTCCGAGAATTGATGAAGTGATAAATTAGGAAAATTCGAATGAAGAGAAATTCAAATTGGAAATAAGAATAAGGGGGGAATTTTAGAAATAATAAAGAAGAGAGGAAATTTAATTTGGATAAATAAAAATTCAAATTAAATAAGAAAATAAGAAATGAATATGATATATATTTATATAATTATATATTATATAAATATATTTTTATACAAATAAATATGTACTTAAAGGATATATAGTATATATTATTATATATTGGTATATATATGAATATATACTATTTCATAAATTTAAATAGTACATATGTATATTTTATGTATATATAAATATATACATATATAAGAAATGTAAATAGTATTTTACATTAAAGTTTGCATATATATATATATATATATATATATATGTTGTAAATACAATATATATTGTAGTATTGCATTTATATAAATATATATAAATGTTATGTTATTTTAAAAGTATATACGTATACATGATATATATATATATATATGTATTAGATATATATATTTGTAATATACAATGTATATATACATATCTTTATATACAATATATAGTACTATACTATATATAAAAATAATATATAGTATAATATGTATATAATTAAAATAGAAAAATAAAGAAGGAAATAGGAAAGGAAAAATCGGGACGACTCCTGATTTGCTCCCAGGCGAGCTGACCGCCGTCGGCCGGCCAAGAGGGGAGATGAGGAGAAGAGAGGAGTCGTAGCTGGCAAGGGAAGAGGAGAAGGAATCGACCGGCGGCGAAAGGAAAAGGGAAACAAAGGCGAAACCTGATGAAACCAAAAGAAAAAAAAAAGAAAAAAGGAAGTGGCTGTGCCGGCCGATTCGGCCATCGCCACTGTGACCAAAGCACCGGCGGAGGAAAAGGAAAGGGTAGGAGGCCACCGGTGAGGTGGAGAACAGTGAAGGAGGTAGGGCGAAGAGGGAGAAGAGACCGGACCTAAATCGAGTCTATCCACCACCGTGCCGCTGATTCGAGATGAACAGAGGCCAGATCCAAGTTCGCCGTGGCACCGACTAGCTAAGGGGCCACTGAACCGTCGGAGAACCAACCGCCGGAGAAGAACCGGTGGTGAGGAGAGGTGACCAGTTCGGCTGGGAAAGGAAAAAGAAAAAGAAAAAAGAAAAAAAGAAAGAGGAAAAGAAAAGAAAAGAAAAAGGAAAAAGAAAAAGAAAAGAAAAAGAAAGAGAAAGAAAAGAGGAAAAGAAGAAAAGAGAGAGAAAAGGAATTTTTGGGAATTCGGGAAATCCCGAGAAATTCGAAAACTCGAAAATTACGAAAATTTGGTAAGAATTCTAGAAATTAATTTCGAGTGATTTATTTTAATAAATTATGGAAAAATTTTAAATTTTAGAATTTAATTTCCAGAAAATTTCCTCGATGACCGAGACGATGGAATCGGGCGAGGCGAACACGGGCATGACCTTTGAGAGGCAGTCGCCCACCCGAGACAGGTAAGGGAGACATGTGACGCCTTTAAGGATATTCGGCCACATGTTTTAAATTATGCATTTAAATTTTATAAATGCAATTGATGGTTGGAAACTGTGGTGATTTATTGGTTTGGAAATTGTGGTTATTTACAACTGTATTTTTTGTGCAGGAGGCTAGCCAATTGGTAGCCGATATACTGCCAAAAATTTACTGAAAATTATAATAAGTGATTTGATTTCACGAGAAACGATTTTCAGTCACGAAAATCGAGAAATCAAGTATTTTTCATAAAACATGAATATATGGAAATTTAAATATAAAATACTCATGTTTTCGAAAATGGTGATAATAAAATCACCAAAAATTCACCCGATAGGTGATATTTCACGTGAAACAAGATAGAAAATAAAAATGACCGAAGTGAATATTTTATAAATATTTCTTAAATATTCACTTGATTTTATATAAAACCTTTATGGTTTTAATTATGAAAATAAGTAATTACATAAATTCCATAAAGGTTAAGAAATGATGGAAAACTATGATTTCGAGACTAGAGGTCTCTACACGTGTTTTAGTAGAAAACATGGAGACAGAATTATGGAAATTGGAAAATAAATATTTTTATTTTTCCATAAATTATGAAAATATTTGAATTGAATTACGATGATTTTGAAAACCATATTTTTCGATAGAAAGCACGGAAAAACGTGCATATATATTTTACGGTGAAACACAGTTATGACCTTTTATATTTTACAGTGATGATTTATAAACTGTTTTCACTATATGGAAAATATGATTTATACCTTTATGAAATATTTTGAGAAATAATATTTTATTTATTTATTTCATAAAGGTGATGATTTATACATGTGAGCCTTATGTATAATTGTGAAATATTTTACATTATTATGTTTAAAATCCATAAAGCCTATGGTACGGTTTTACACTGTTTTGAGACTTAGGCCTCGAGCTTCATGCATCATATCATACTGTTACTGTCACGTGGCTGATTGATCAGCTAATCATCAGCGTCCCGGATTGTCACCTAGCAAGTGTACACCGAGGACATCTTATAGATCATGGCCATAGATCTCATTGCTATTACTGTGTCCCTAGTGGACGATGATAAAATGATTTACTTGTAGGGTGTTGCCTAGTCTCACTTACTGCTTACTATTTACTATTTACTAAAAGGATTTACAGAATCCTATTTACTGTACTGTATTGAATTACTGTACTGTTTACTGTTTTTGATGAAAAATCGTACCAAAATACTGTTTATGGAGCTGTACTATTTACTGAAATGGTACCACTGATTACTGTTTACTGGATTGAAAGCTACCATTTACTGTTTACTAAACTGAAAGCTACCGTATACTATTTTCTGAATTAGTAGCTACTGTTTACCGTTTTCTGACTAAACCGTATCGAAATACTGTTTTACTAAATATTACTGTTTTACTGAGCTATAAGATACGATTTTACTGAGTTGTGAGGTACTGAATTAATAAATAGTATCGAAAACTACTATTTACTGATCCAACGGTTTTAGATATTTATAAACCACTGTATTGTCACGTGTTTTAACTATACTGACAAGAACAGAAATAAACCATTATTTTACTACTAAACTGTCACGTGTTTTAAAATATATTGAAGTGAAGAGAAATAAATGGTTTACTTTACGAAAACGAATATTATATCGTTTTGAAAACAATTGATATAATACTCTCTACAGTTGCTTCTAGGTTCCGGAAAAAGTCAGGTAGTTTAAAATACCTGCCTTACTCTATCTGGATCTCTAGCCGACTGTAGTATCCTTCCTACATGTGAGCCTAGAGCCCATCTAGGAAAATTTAAAGAAAGTTAAAAAAAATATTTTCAGCATATAGGTAGCTAAATATCAAGTGTGACATATAACTCTCTTACTGAGCCGTGGTTTGCTCACTCCCCAATTTTAACATTTCAGATTTTTTGATGATTGTGAGATCCGAAGATTGTGGATCACGGCTGTACATAAAGGATAATGTGACAGACCGACTGAGATATATGAGGTACGATCATTTATTTTCTGTATTTAGACATGTATACAGTACTACATTTTTATAAGTAAGAGAGGGGATGTGTATAATGTTAACATTGTTGTACAAAAATAGTTTAACATTAAGTCTAAAGTGAAGTATCACAGACAACCAACCGGATAAGTTGTGTAGAATAACGTTAAAAATGTGGTAACAGATCGTTACACATCTCCTCACTTTGCCTTTTCAAAGCTTCAAATTCAGCTAAGGATACCATCGCTCCAGGCTTCTCTTATTCTCATGTGTTCTCTTTTGGGGTTGATGCTCTAGAGACCTCACAAAGTTTTCCTCACTATTGCCAATCTTGTCTTCGCCTTTTTCCAAATAATAGGTTTTTGTATTGTTTCCCACAGACGGTGCCAATTGTTGTTCCACAGAACAACAATGATTAAATGCTAACGTAGATCGTGTACTTCTCTTAAACACATGTCACCAAGAGCTTTAAAAAAAAAGGGAGAGATGCAGGGGGTTGTTTCTTGCGTAAGTACTCTGATGCTTAAGTTAGAAAGGGAATTGGTAGAGTCTCAATAAGCAAAAACAGAACTTGGAATGAAACAATGTACTTGTACCCTATTTATATATGAATAATTACCTTAGCTACCACAGTAATTATTGATGCTGTAAATTCGGTAAGATGAAACATGTTAAGGGTAATTTTGTCTTTTCACTGCTTTGATCCTTAGGAATAGAGCTCTTGTGTGGAGGCCTCCTAGCTACAAGCGGGAGGTAGCTCCCAGCCACAGGCGAAAGGAGGCTCCGCTGTGCGAGAGGTAGCTCTCACCACAGGCAGGAGGCAACTCCCGCCACAGGTAAGGGAGGCTCCCGTCATGCTAGAGATTATGCTCACTATTGGTGAGAGGCACCACCAGCAAAAAGGTGTGTTCACCATCTTCAAGCTTCTTTATGCCATGTGGCGCAGTTATGAGTTAGCACGTGTCCTAGAGGTTTTGTGTCCATGGGTTTTTCTATTTGGGCCAAGCCAGACCCATATAATATTAAAATATATAAATTAAAAAATTCATCAACCTATCAAATTCCCTCCATTTAGCTTTTTCTAGCCCTCGAGTAAGACCTAAACTAATAAATAACTGAATTCTAACTCACTTTCATAGGAATCACGATTGCATTAAGCGTATGCAATATGCCTTTAAACCCTTAGGTCACCCCTAATGGACGAGCAAGATTATAAACTAGCAAGCAAGAACACACAAATAATATTAATTTAAACAAAGAAAACAAAATCAGAATTCAAAGTAATAAAGAAATCAACAAAAGAGAAAAATTTAGAAAAATAAAATTTTTATTAAATCTACTATAAAAACCATACAAGAGAGAAGAGGGGGGAAGAGGGATCTTGTCACATACTGAATTTATATATATACTGTATTAATTCCACTAATTTCACATGTTTACGGTTGGGCTGTATGCAGTGCCTTCATTTCACTCATATAAAATATATAAACAAGGCAAATTTATTTATTTACATTATGAAATTATTCTTAATTTACATCCTTTATATGTATTTACATATATCAGTACCGTACAATAAAAGTCTGAATACATAAAGGAAATAAGTATAACTTAATGGCAAATGACGTCCACCTGAGGGATACCTAAGATAAAGTCCTCCTGAGCGGAAACAAGGGTCTACTAAAAATAATCTGGGAGGAGGGAAAAAATGGGATGAGCTAATGCCCAATAAGAAATATATATAACAAAACTGATATTATGCACACTATATGCAAGTACCTGAAAACATGCACTTAAAATTTATAAATAATGAATATAAAATATCTTTGGCATGAATTCAAAGGAAGGATACCATAGTCAGTTAGGTAACCAGATAGAGTATGGGACGTACTTTGAAGTACCTGTTATGTCCCGGCCCTTAGTTTAGACTGTAAGGAGTTTGATAAAGTTAAATCAATCTACCATTCAGTGGGTATTTAGCAAATAATTCCCAGATAAAATTCATAATTTTAAACTCAATAAATCAATTCCAAAATACTCTGCAAACATATAAAAATTCCATTTCACAAAATTCATGTCAAGCCACAATTTAAAATCTCAAATATGATCAAAATTAATTTGTAGAGACAAGGCATCACCCAATAGACTCATGCAATAGAATATATGGCCATAGTCAGAATAAAGTCCTCAGTAGTAGTGATCAAGCATCATCCGGGACGCTGATGATGGGATCAAGGTCAATCAGCCCACAAGTCAATCATACGATCATACACTCATAGTAGCATGGACCCGCATGCAGTGATGGGGCCAACATTCTCTAAAAACAATATAAAACACTTTATAGCTGTTTACGGAGATAATTTCAAAAGGCTAAATCTTCAATTAGTCCATAAAGGCATAATTTGAAGGTATAAGTAGTTCAAAAATAAAAATTTATAAAATATTCATAATTCAATATTTAGTTTTAAAAATATTCTATTTATCTGTAAATAAGATATAATAACATGTCAGTACCTTCACGTATACAAAATTCGGTAACGTGAATTTTTAAATGTTGTTTTTCTGTATAATATTAAAATATAGAATTTCAATAAAAGAGATGAAATTACTTAATAAGTCATTCACTACTAACACTCAAGGATATTAAATTGTTAATTCATAAAGTTATTAGAATTTTGATAACATAATGGCTAAGTATATCCTAACCCTCCTGCATAAAACACAGTAGAAATTCCACAATAGCAGTCCATAATTTCAATCCAATTTATTCCAAAACAATTTCAAAGGATCATTTTCATAGCAAAACATGCATCATAGTACCCCTATGTTCATCATATATATCCCTTACCTAATAATTTCTCATTATGTTGCAAGTTAGCACCAGTGTCCTCGGATTTCTTAGCTGGAATTTATCATACCAATGTTGTCAATCCTCGACATTTTCATTATAAAAATATTTAATATCTTAAAATATAATATATTCCCTATTGCAGCCTTATTTTCAATCTAATTTCTACCGGAATTAACATTGCACCTACTATCAATACTTTTCCGTTTTCAGTTCTGATTTCTCCTATTGTCTCGTATTAATTTGTACATTTTTCTAAGACCTAAAACACATCAAATGAAGCATGAATCCCCTCTCCCCTTCACATGGCTGAAAGCTTCCTTCTCTCCCACGATTGTGTTTTCTTCAAATTTTGCCTAAACTAATGTTCTATCATTATTTTCTATAAATTCTACATTGAATTTACATCAAACAACACCATGATCATGACTTCCCATGCTTGGCCGAAACCCTAAGGCTATGGTTCTCATGGTTCTAATTTGATTCAAGCCTAAATATTCATTTTGTAACAGTCTGTTATATGTAATAATTATCACATTTATCACATATCACACGTATACAGTGGTTTGTTCGGCTATCTGGGATGCCTTTAGCACTATTTACTTTACAAAGTAAAACACTTTACACAATATTTTATTCACACAAATAATTAATATTTCCAACTGTATAAATCAACTTACATCCCCTGAGATTAAATTTACAACAGGTAGTATTGTATAATGAATGTCTGCACATACAAATGTAAACATAATACCTCCAGGATCTATTATAAACTACTTCAGGATAACCAAAGCGTAGCCAATTCGCGGAACGATATACCAAATAACCACTTAATATAATCTGTGGAGTGGAAAAATAAGGGGTAAGCAAAACATGCTCAGTAAAAGAATCTTATGTAAATCTTGATACTATGAAATCTATATGCACAAAAGCGTTTATTTTTTTTCTAACAATACACTAAGGGCTATAAAAGGATGGATACTATAGTCGGCCAGGCAATTGGATAGAGTATGGGAGGTATTTTGAAATATCTATCGTGTCCCAAAAACCCAAAAGCGACTGTAGGGAGTAATTGTTAAATTGTCGATATAAAAACAATTTAATATATTCTAAATAAATAAATGGTAAGAAAACCATTTAATAAACACTTCAGTATTATTTAAAACACATGACAGTAAATAGTAACAATGAAAGTATGATAAATAGTTCGGTGAACAATAGTAACAGTACAGTGATAGTATAGAATCAGTGGAAACAGTATTAAAACAGTAAACACTTTAGTAAAACAGAGAGTAAATGGTTTAGTGAATCGTTTCACTTTAACAATTATTTTGGTAAACACATTTAGTTGTAACAGTTCAGTAAACTGTAACAGTTTTCAATAAACAGTAACAGTTCAAATCACAATTTCGTAACAGTAAACAGCTTGAGTACTAGCAACAATTCAGTAAAACAGTACAGTAAACATTTCAGTAGTGGTAAACACTATCACTTAGATACTAACAATAGTAAAACATTTTCATAATGATATTAAAATGTAACAATTGCATTGCATTTTGTTCTCGTAGGACTCAAGAGGTGGCCCCTACAGTCTACATGATTTTGTAAACACTTTAGTGTCAATAAAATTGTTTTCAACAACAGTAAATAGTTTAAGTAACAGTGAACACATTCAGTAACAGTGAACAGATTAGTAACGATAAACACTTCAGTAACAATAAACAGTTTCACTTCAGTAACAATAACAGCAGGTAGAGACCAAGCATCACCCAAAGTGTATCATGCTATAACAGTAGTCCCCGAAGGGAGTAATAGTAACAGTAAACACGTGAGACATATGGCCATAGTCTATGTGTGTCCTTAGAGTACACTTGCCAGGTGTCCCTAGGACTGTTGATGACTTGGCGGGTCTATCAGCCACAGTAATAGTAAACACATGAGCATGATACGGAGCCCAACAGTCTCAAAACAATTTAATCACATTTTAAACTTCATAAAGGAAATCATTTAATTTCCATAAATAAAATCATATTTAATTTCCATAATAAAATCATAAACAAAAATCACATAAATTGTTTATAATTGAAATTTCATAAAATATTCACATTTTAGTTTTCATTTTTGGAAACATTCTATTTCACTGTAATTAAACTAGAAGAACATGTTGGTATTCTTGAATTAATAAACTCTAATAACATGAATATTTAAATATTATTTTTCAATAAATAATAAAATAATACAATTTAATTAATAAATTGTAAATTAAATATTGAATCTCACATTTGAGAATATTTAGATGGTTTTTAGAAATTTTAGCAGAATAATGGCTATTTATATCCTAAACTTCCTGCATTTTAAACATAGTTCAATTCCAGCCAAAAACCACAATTTACATAGTTTTTAAGTCATTTCACTTCTTGTCATAGTCTGCATATACAGTATTTTACACTTTTTCACACTTTCCGATACACATTGCACTGGTTAGGCTATTTGTGATGCCTTTAAACACTGTTCATCTACAACAGTAAAACAATTTAGGCAACATTTATTTATTTATAAATAATATTCATAGTTGTAACAATCAGTTTGCATCCCATATAAGCTACTTCGAGCTACTGTATAAAAATGTTTGAATAGACAAATGTAAACACGATACCTCCAGGATCCATTACAAGCTACTTCGAGCTACTCAAAACGCAGCTAATCCACGAATTGTTAGCTAACCGATACATATAATCTGTGGATGACGAAAGTAAAGGAGTGAGCAAACCATGGCTCAGTAAAGGAATTGTATGTAAATCTTGATATTCCGAAATCTAAATGCAATAAAATCCTTTATTTCCCTATAGGTGCACTAGGGTCCGAATTAGGAAGTTTACTATAGTCGGCTAGGGATCCGGATGGAGTAAGGAAGATATTTTGATATACCTGTCTTGTCCCAGAACATAGAAGCGACTATAGGGAGTAAAAATTGAATTTAATATAAATTCACATTAAAAAATTCACCATTTAATAGTTTACATAACTATGCTATAATACCCATCAAATAAAACGTTAAGGAAATAATTTAATTTCCATATTAAAATATCACTTTCTCCCTTAAATAAACCACAGTAAACAATGTATGTGATAACCGTAAATTTTTCATTTATTGGAAATTATAAATATTGAAAATAAATATTGGAGAAAATAAATCAGAGGAAATAAATAAAATTGTGAGAACGGGATATTCGTGAAAATCCCGAGAATTGAGGAAGTGACGAAAATTGAAAATCCAAGTGAAGGAAATTTAATATGGAAAATAATAATAATAATAATAATGAAAAGAAGAGATTTAATTTGGATAAATGAAAATCCAATTTAAATAAGAAAATTAGAAATAAAAAAATAATAATAAAAAAAATTTATATAATTATAATTATATAATTGTATTTTTATATAAATACATAGGTATTGAAATACTATATAGCATATATTAATATACAGAGGTATATATAGATGTATATATACTATTTAGTAAAATTAAATAATATATAAGTATATAAATATGATATTTTATATATATATATATATATATATAGATATATATAGACACATATATAAGAAATGTAAATATTAATTTAGATTAAAGTTTAAGAAAATATATATAAAGGTTATTTAATTAAAAATATATAAATATACATATAAATATATATACTACCACTAGGTATATACATATAGATAATATATATTGTACTATATTGCATATGAAATAATATATGTATAATATATAGAATATATATTATATGTATAAAATATATTATATAGTATATAGTATATAGTGTATTATATACTAAATATAGAAATAAGACAAAATAAAAACAAAAAGGGAAACAAAACAGAAAATAGAAGGAAAGGAAAATCGGGGAAGGACCCGATCCTTCCCAGCCAGACCACTGATGGCAGAGCTGCCACCGCCGGCGAGGGAAAAAGAAAGGGATGACGTCGCCGATAAGGGAAGAGAGGAAGGAAGCTGTCGACGGTGGAAGAAAAGAAAGAAACAGAGGCAGAAAAATGTGGCGGAAGCCAAGAAAGAGGAAGAAGAGGAACGGACGGCGCCGGCCAAATCGGTGGCCGCCACTGCAACCGAAGCTTCACCGGAGGAAGAGGAAGACGTGGGAAGCCATCGGAGGCACAATGAACGGCGAAGGAGGGCTGGCGAAGAGGAAGGAGAAACTGAACCTATTCCGCCTCGATCTGCCGTCGTGCCGCCGATCCAGGCCAAGCTGAGGCCACCGGCAAATTCGTCTCAACGCCAGCCAGTTGTTGAGCCACCGAGCTGTCGGAGAACCAGCCGTCGGCGAGGAACCGGCGAGGAAAGGAACTGGACCGGTCTGAACCGGTCTGACCGGGAAAGGAAGGGGAAAAAAGGAAAAGAAAAAGAAAAGAAAAAGGAAAAAGAGAAAGAAAAAGAAAAAGAAAAAGAAAAAGGAAGAGAAAGAAAAGAAAAAGAAAGAAAGAAAAAGAAAAGAGGAAAAAGGAAGAAAAAGAGGAAAAAGAAGAATTTCGGGAATTATTCTCGACGATCAAGATAAGGAATCGAGAGAGATGGAGTACAAGCGCGACCAATAAGAGGAAGTCGTCGACTCGGAAAAAGGTAAGGGATGCATGTGCAGCACTGTAGGGATATTCAGTCTGCATATTTTAATTTGAAGTATTTTATGGAAATATTTTAAGAAAATTATTATGATGCATGATTGGCTAAAAGTTTTGAGTTGAAGTACTGGCTGGAAATTTAAAACTGTATTTTCTGTGCAGGAGATTAGTAAATCGGCAGCCGTTATGCTGCCGAAAATTTTAGAAAAACTTTATAAAACCATACTAAATGATTTTATTTCTAAAAATCTATATTAAATCACGAAACATGAGGAAATTACTAAATTTCATAAAACATGAATATAATGAGATGGAATTTTAAAATATTCATGTATTCGAGAATGGTGATAATGAAACCAACGAAAATTCTCGAAATATATAAATTACACGTAATACGAGGTGAAAGATGAAGTGAAATACAGTGAATACTTTTATGAATATTTTTATAAATATTCACTAAAGGATTTTAACCCTTATGGTTTTAAATTATGGAATTATATATTTATATAAATTCCATAAAGGTTTATTTTATGATGACAACTACGATTTTGAGATTGGTTGGCATTCCTATCATGCTGATGCATGATATGTGATATGTTTAGTCCCGGTTGACACCTGATCTGTGATCCACCGAGGATAATATAGATTATGGTCATAGATTTGACCGGTTTATTTCTTTACCGTCCAGGGTTTATAGTATGATAAGATTAATGTCTATCTTAGACTCCATAAATGATAAGTGATATGTTAAAAAGGAAAGTGTTTGACATGATATGGAATATGTCAAACGGAAAATGTGATATATGATTGTGTGACATGTGAAAAGAACATGTTTTACATGATATGAGAAGAAAATCAATTGATTTATAGCATTTTTACAAAATGCTCATTTCGGTACTGATTATAGTACTGTGAGATGATTTTCATAGAACATGTGATACGAACATGTAATATGTTTTCAAAAAGGAAGAAATGATAAATCTAATATTCTTATTATGGTCTTAAATGGAATATTAGATTATAAGTACTACATGAGTTCTGATAAGATAATGGAAGGTATATATGGCATAAAGGCCAACCCGAATAAAGACTCAATCTTTGTACCGTGTGAGGCACCTCTAGAAGACTCAAGGGGCATAAGTGCTACATGGATTCTTAGTGAACTATGAGGAGCCACCTCTAGAATCCTTTGAGCACTAAGTGCTACACGAGTTCCGATGTGTTAGTAAGAAGTTTCTGTACCATGTGAGCCACCTCTAGAAGACTCAAGGGACTTAAGTGCTACATAGATTCTTAGTGAACTATAGGGAGCCACCTCTAGAATCCTTTGAGCACTAAGTGCTACACGAGTTCCAATGTGTTAGTAAGAAGTTTCTGTACCGTGTGAGCCACCTCTAGAAGACTCAAGGGACCTAAGTGCTACATAGATTCTTAGTGAACTATGGGGAGCCACCTCTAGAATCCTTTGAGCACTAAGTGCTACACGAGTTCCGATGTGTTATTAAGAAGTTTCTGTACCGTGTGAGCCACCTCTAGAAGACTCAAGGGACCTAAGTGCTACATAGATTCTTAGTGAACTATGGGGAGCCACCTCTAGAATCCTTTGAGCACTAAGTGCTACACGAGTTCCGATGTGTTAGTAAAAAGTTTTTGTACCGTGTGAGCCACCTCTAGAAGACTCAAGGGACCTAAGTGCTACATAGATTCTTAGTGAACTATGGGGAGCCACCTCTAGAATCCTTTGAGCACTAAGTGCTACACGAGTTCCAATGTGTTAGTAAGAAGTTTTTGTACCGTGTGAGCCACCTCTAGAAGACTCAAGGGACCTAAGTGCTACATAGATTCTTAGTGAACTATGGGGAGCCACCTCTAGAATCCTTTGAGCACTAAGTGCTACACGAGTTCTGATGTGTTAGTAAAAAGTTTCTATACCGTATGAGCCACCTCTAGAAGACTCAAGGGACCTAAATGCTACATAGATTCTTTGTAAACTATGGGGAGCCACCTCTAGAATCCTTTGAGAACTAAGTGCTACACGAGTTCTGATGTGTTAGTAAGAAGTCTGTGTCCAAAAGGCCAAACCGAGTGAAGACTCGATTTCTGTATCGTGGGAGCCACCTCTAGAATCTCAAGGGACCTATGTGCTTCACGGATACCAGTTGGACCATGGGAGCCACCTCTAGAATCCCGAAGGACCTACGTACTACACGAGTTCCTGGATATGAAACTTAACTCCATTACTAGTTAGAATGGATGTCGTAATTGAATCAGTGAATCGGGGCTTATGCCTAATGTGATTAAGTGATCGGTTATTTGAAACTGTTTTCAGTGAGTTAAGCTATATGCTTAAAGTTTATTGACTTTCGTTTTGTAAATAGATTGATTTATTAACTTGCATAGTAATCGAATTATCGACGTATATAGTTACTAATCTACCGAAGTGCTTGCTGCTTTGCTAATGTGATAAGTGGAATAGTTTTTAATATTCTTATTTTAATTTTAATTTTTAAATTGAATAATAGATAATAAATGATTTATATGTTATACGAAAAGGAATTAATAGCTTATTTTGCTATTTAAAGTACTGTACTAATTATGATTGTACAGTAAAATATGAAATGAGTTTAAATAAGAATGATGAGGATTTAACTAATCTTCTTTTCAAAGAATATATGAATATTAGTTACTTTATTTAAATGCTTTATTTCGTAAAAGCATTATTTTGAAAAGAATATGAAAATGATATGAAATTAAAAAGGAAAATGATTTAAATTTCAAACGAAAAGAAATTTACCACTCTCTACAGTTGCTTCTAGGTTCCGGAACAAGATAGGCATTTCAAAATACCTACCTTACTCCATCCGAATCCCTAGCCGACTGTAGTATCCTTTCTACATGCGAGCCTAGAGCCCATAGGAAAAATGAAAAAGATTTTCAGCATAGGAAGCTGAGTATCAAGTGAGGCATATAATTCCCTTACTGAGCCGTGGTTTTGCTCACCCCTTAATTTTAAACATTTCAGGTTTTGATGATTGTGCGATCAGTTTATTGTGGATCACGGCTGTACACAAAGGACAATGTGACAGACCGACTGAATTATTTAAGGTATGATCATTTATTCTCTGTATTTAGACATGTCTACAATACTACTTATCTGATTAAATACGATAGGGGATGTGTATAATATAAAAAATATTATGTAAAATTGTTTAACAGTTAGTACAAGTGAAGTATCACAGACAGCCCAACCGGTTAAGTTGTGTACAATAAGGTAAAAAAGGTGGTCACGGGTCGTGACAGATTTAATGGTATCAAAGCAATGGTTGGCCTGATGTCTGTGGATACTTTTGTAAGGAAAAGTATTAAACATCCCCGGTAATACTGTGTCGTCTGAATACATAGAGAAAATAAATGATTATAAATTGGGAAAAATGATTTAAAGGAAGTGAGAAAGTATAAATTGAGAATATTAAAGAGAAAATAGGCTCAGAAATTTTCGAAAAATTGGTGATTCTTATAATCTAAATGAAGGCCTGTTCGGTAAGGAATCGAAAGGACTCGGTGAGGGCCCCACCAGTACTTTACGGTCCAAATCGAACTGAGACCTGAAAATGATGGTATGAAGGAGGGGAATGACATATCATCATTAAATAGACTTTAAGATCACCAATTGAGGGTAATTTAAAGAGAGAAAATTTTTGGCCAAAAATGACCAAAATACCTCTGCCTCTAAAATTTTATCGGGAGTCAGAATAGACCAACAGAAGTTGGAATTGACTGATTTGACAGAGAAATTGATGATATAAAGCTGTATTACAAGCAGAATAATCCACTTATGGATTTTAGTGGACTTCTCTGTCGAAATTGAACAAGATCTTAATGGTTGATATTAGTACGAGAAATGATACTATCAGCACATACATAATGAGATCATTGATTCAAAAGTACACTGAGGAGAAATAAATAAATGTCGAAATGACGAAAATGCCCCTATGTTGGGCGATGTTCGGAAAAGTGATAAAATCGAGTTGAATTGGAATCCATTGGTAGTAATGGAATTATTAATGGCATAGAGGATGTCATATGAATATAACGATCCCTATTATTGATTCCACTAACACTTAGATTACGGACGCGAAAGAAATCCGTGAGGGGCTAAGTGCCACATTTGTGTGATGGGGGCCACCTCTAGAACCCAGAGTAGACAGTACAGATGTGTACAGGCGGACGGCGGACGAGACGAGGCCTTATGTGATGCGATCCAAAGAGTGTAGTGGAATGTCATCAGATGTTTGGCCCGGTTATTGACTGTAAGGGTCGAAAAATTAAGAGTGTATTGAACGGGATCGTTGAATACTATGAAAAGTGAAATGATTACAGGAATTGACAGATGAGGTGAATAGTATAGATAATGAAATACATACCGGTATGGTTATGGTTCTATACCTTTTTACTACTTTGAGGTATCAAACAGTAATCTTATATAGAACCGACATATCTTGAAATATGTGCTACAGAATGAGGTACTGTGTGGAGTACTGTGAATTAGAGAATAATTATAAGAACAATGAAGTGATAAAAAAAAGAAGATCACAGCTAACCTAAGCTCTTCAAGACCCTTGAGACAGAACTGTGATGGGTGACCCAATGATGGGCGACCCGTAGTGGATCATGTGTTGTGAGATACAGGCGAACAATATTATCGCTGACTCACTAGTAAGGGTAAACCTAGGGCGAAAGGATTACTTAGGGGATGCTCGCCAACGGTCGATTCAAACGGGCGGGACTCTTACAAGAAGCTTACTGATAACACAAGTGTAAGGAACTAGGTACGTAAGGGTGCCAAGGTTCGAACCTCGTGCATAATATACTCAAGGGAAATTAAGCCCGAATTCAGTAAATGGAAATGGTTTTAAAATGAATAATTGAATTGAAACGGGTAGCTGTAAAGTGTGTTGAGAACCATTGTACTTGATACAGCTTACCAGAATGAGATTCGTAACGCTGTAAAGTATGACTAGATAATGAAATCAAGGTAGAGTATGTATCAAATTGATTTGAATATTGAATGTCTCTGCCTTGAGATACACTGTGAAATGATGGGACACAAATATGAAGGTCCAAAATGATAAGAGAAGTGCGGTTAAAGAAACTATTAGATGAGAATCTCGATTAATTCCAAAGTAACATAGATTGAGAAATCAGGTTAATGTTGACTCGATTGTGGATGATGAAATTCACATGTATCGATGTAAAGAATGATGTATTAAAATTTTTATTATACACTAAAGTTCTTAGGAAGAACAAATAAATATCTATATGGAAGTGATGCCTTAAATATGATTTAATCGGAGATGTATAAGGAGCTTATAAGAGCAATCTCTGTAAAAGGCGTCATCAGATGAAAAGTTGAAGAACGATGGTCACAAGATGATAAGAAATGTATGATTAAAGAAAGTATCAGATTTGATTTCCGATAGAACTTCCAAAGTTATATATATTAGAGGAATCGAGATAACATTGACTCGATTTTGAATATGAGATCTGATTCTAAGCTTATATCGGGGAACCTAAGAAAATCCGAAAGCTTAAGAAATCTACTTTGGAAAATGAAAGAATAATGAAATGCACGTGTATAAGGTGTGATTGGTAGAAATACAGATAGTGAAAAAAAATTGAGATTAATGAAGTTGGCTGCATAAGTGTAAAAGAGAGCAGCACAAATGATTTTAATAAATAGATGAATCGACATGATATAGTAAATGGTTACTATTTAATAAAGTTCTTATAAAGAACAAGTATTCATCTACATGAAAATAGACGCTTTATTGATCTGATAGAGATATGTGAGGAGTTAATGAGACTGGCCTCAGTATAAAGAGTCCTTAGATAAAAGATTGAAGATTGGTGTCCATAAGATGATGATTTGAACTTGGAGTGAATTTTACGAGTTCCTATTGAAGTTACAAGGGTAATGAGTTGCCTTGTAAAGTATATAAGCCTAAAGAATGAGGCATCCTTACATGAGTAAATTGATGAAATACTGATAGAGCCTAAAGTATAAATGAAACATGACCAGCATTGTGATATGATCCTTAAACTCTTAAAGAGTGTGGAATTGTTCTAAGATTGGCAACTAAGAGATTTGGCCAGACAGTATCTCCTTTTGAGATATATGATCTCGAGACGATAGGATGACAGTGAACATGTATATGATATAAAGATAATGATTGAGATACGAAAGTAATGAGTCTAGCTAAATACTACTGCCAGTCTATAAAAGAGTGATGAGACTAGCTGCTCTACTAATGTGATGTAATTAAAGAAAGAAGTTAAAGTCGGTAAATGGATAAGCGTAGAGAAAAGATGGTATGCAAGATTTTAAAAGATCTTAGCAGTATAGTACCATAACAATTGAGAAAACCGACAAAAAGGATGAGAGTAAAAAATATGAAGAGATAAAAGTGGAAATATGAAAACGAAAATGAAAGTGGAATAAGGAAATAAGTTACATGATGAGAAGAGAACATCAATATGAAACAGTTCCCGAAGGTAAGACTGGAAGTGAGTTGTGTTGGTTATCACATAATTGTGGCAAGATGTAAAATCAAGCTAGATTTGATAAGTGAAAGTAATGATATTCAAAGGAGTAAAATGAATGACACGTGTTATTTTACTGCCAGTATATAAATGAAAAATGATTATACATATAACCACCGTAACATGATAGAAACGGTGGAAGTATATAGATGATGTGGTGATTAAATATATAAATAGAGGATTCAATTATGGAATCTAAATTATGAAAAGAAATTTAAAGACCATACTACATGAAAAGAATATGATTGTCTCATGAATTGCGATTGTAAGAGATAATCCATAATAAAGTCTGCAAGTGAGATACCACCTTGATAAAATGAATATTGTGGACAATAAAGAGTCCAAACGAGAAATAATGATATGGAAGTGATTAAAGACCGATGATCTAAATAGAATCACTTTCCATTATCAGACTTCTAGATTCTCTAGTGCCTTAGTTGAAGAATAAGTGTTAAACGGTGTGGATGTGTATGTACAGTTCCAGTGAGCCTTACATGTGATGGGAGTCTCTGAATCGCCATATGCTAATGAGAGATAGCAAAAGGCTTTGAGATCCCAAGTGTATTGATAGCACCTCTCCATACTTATATATATATATATATATATATATATATATGAGCGTGAGATGTAAACACTCCATGATATTGAGAGAGCGTGAGCATGAGATGTGAAAGCTACTGGGACACTTACATATAATTGATCGACATGAGTACATGATAGTACC
Source organism: Heritiera fomes (assembly GCA_032173925.1). Taxonomy (NCBI): domain Eukaryota; kingdom Viridiplantae; phylum Streptophyta; class Magnoliopsida; order Malvales; family Malvaceae; genus Heritiera; species Heritiera fomes. Next base: position 7,071,212 of record JAPDPM010000019.1, read on the forward strand.
AAATTATGTCGACTCGGCACTAAGTGAGAAGAATGGATGATGAACAACATAGATCAGCTGTAATATGAAAAATATTGTGTATGGACTCTTATATGAAAAGAGTAAAAGTGAATAACTCAAGATTTGAGAAATGAATTTACAGGAGTATAGACATATATGATGAAAGACAGCATGTAGTGGTCTAAAGTACTCTTGATGTTGAAAGTGTACTGGCAGTATTACTTGGAGGATGAGCTAGAGGTCAGAAGTCGTAAGTATACGACATGTACCCCCTTTGGACTTAAGTTAAATTCGGAGGACCGAATTTCTTAAGGTAGGGAGGATGTGATAACCGTAAATTTTCTATTTATTGGAAATTATAAATATTGAAAATAAATATTGGAGAAAATAAATCAGAGGAAATAAATAAAATTGTGAGAACGGGATATTCGTGAAAATCCCGAGAATTGAGGAAGTGACGAAAATTGGAAATCCAAGTGAAGGAAATTTAATATGGAAAAAATAATAATAATAATAATAATAATAATAATAATGAAAAGAAGAGATTTAATTTGGATAAATAAAAATCCAATTTAAATAAGAAAATTAGAAATAAAAAAAAAATAATAATAAAAAAAATATTTATATAATTATAATTATATAATTGTATTTTTATATAAATACATATGTATTGAAATACTATACAGTATATATTAATATACAGAGGTATATATAGATGTATATATACTATTTAGTAAAATTAAATAATATATAAGTATATAAATATGATATTTTATGTATATATATATACATATATAAGAAATGTAAATATTAATTTACATTAAAGTTTAAGAAAATATATATAAAGGTTATTTAATTTAAAATATATAAATATACATATAAATATATATACTACTACTAGGTATATATTTTGTAATATACAATATATATTTTATAGATAATATATATTGCACTATATTATATATGAAATAATATATGTATAATATATATAATATATATTATATGTATAAATTATATTATATAGTATATAGTATATAGTTTATTATATAATAAATATGGAAATAAGACAAAATAAAAACAAAAAGGGAAACAAAACAGAAGGAAAGGAAAATCGGGGAAGGACCCGATCCCTCCCAGCCAGACCACCGGTGGCAGAGCTGCCACCGCCGGCGAGGGAAAAAGAAAGGGATGACGCCACCTGCAAGGGAAGAGAGGAAGGAAGCTGTCGGCGGTGGAAGAAAAGAAAGAAACAGAGGCAGAAAACGTGGCGGAAGCCAAGAAAGGGGAAAAAGAGGACCGGACGGCGTCGGCCAAATCGGTGGCCGCCACTGCAACCGAAGCTTCACCGGAGGAAGAGGAACACGTGGGAAGCATCGGAGGCGCAATGAACGGCGGAGGAGGGCCGGCGAAGAGGAAGGAGAAACCGAACCTATTCCGCCTCGATCCGCCGTCGTGCCGCCAATCCAGGCTAAGCTGAGGCAATCGGCAAGTTCGTCTCGACGCCTGCCAGTTGCTGAGCCACCGAGCCATCGGAGAACCGACCGTCGGCGAGGAAAGGAACTGGACCGGTCTGAACCGGTCTGACTGGGAAAGTAAAGAGAAAAAAGGAAAAGAAAAAGAAAAGAAAAAGGAAAAAGAGAAAGAGAAAGAAAAAGAAAAAGAAAAAGAAAAAGGAAGAGAAAGAAAAGAAAAAGAAAGAAAGAAAAAGAAAAGAGGAAAAAGGAAGAAAAAGAGGAAAAAGGAGAATTTCGGGAATTCGGAGATTCCTGGAAATTCGACAACCCGGAAAGTTACGGAAATTCGGTAAGAAATTTTCGGAAATTAATTTTCAGTAAAATTTAATAAATTTATGAAAATTCTAAAATTTAGAATTTTAATTTTCAAAAAATATTATCCGCGATTGAGATGAGGAATCGGGAGAGATGGAGTACGAGCGCGACCAATAAGAGGAAGTCATCGACTCGGAAAAAGGTAAGGGATGCATGTGCATTACTGTAGGGATATTCAGTCTGCATATTTTAATTTGAAATATTTTATGCAAATATTTTATGAAAATTATTATGATGCATGATTGGCTGAAAGTTTTGGGTTGAAGTACTAGCTGGAAATTTAAAACTGTATTTTCTGTGCAGGACGTTAGTAAATCGGCAGTCGTTATGCTGCCGAAAATTTTAGAAAAACTTTATAAAATCATATTAAATGATTTTATTTCCAAAAATCGATATTAAATCACGAAACATGAGGAAATTGCTAAATTTCTTAAAACATGAATATAATGAGATGGAATTTTAAAATATTCATGTATTCGAGAATGGTGATAATGAAACCGCCGAAAATTCTCGGAATAGATAAATTACACGTAATACGAGGTGAAAGATGAAGCGAAATACAGTGAATACTTTTATGAATATTTTTATAAATATTCACTAAAGGATTTTAACCCTTATGGTTTTAAATTATGGAATTATATATTTATATAAATTTCATAAAGGTTTATTTTATGATGAAAACTACGGTTTTGAGATTGGTTGGCATTCCTATCATGTTGATGCATGATATGTGATATGTTTAGTCCCGGTCGACACCTGATCTGTGATCCACCGAGGATAATATAGATTATGGTCGTAGATTTAGCCGGTTTATTTCTTTACCCTCCGGGGTTTATAGTATGATAAGATTGATGTCTATCTTAGACTCCATAAATGATAGGTGATATGTTAAAAAAGAAAGTGTTTTACATGATATGGAATATGTAAAACGGAAAATGGGATATATGATTGCGTGACATGGGAAAAGAACATGTTTTATATGAAATGAGAAGAAAATCAATTGATTTATAGCATTTTTACAAAATGCTCATTTCGGTACTGATTATAGTACTGTAAGATGATTTTCATAAAACATGTGATACGAACATGTAATATGTTTTCAAAAAGGAAGAAATGATAAATCTAATATTCTTATTATGGTCTTAAATGGAATATTAGATTATAAGTAGTACATGAGTTTTGATAAGATAGTGGGAGGTATATATGGCATAAAGGCCAACTCGAGTAAAGACTCAATCTTTGTACCGTGTGAGCCACCTCTAGAGGACTCAAGGGACCTAAGTGCTAAATAGATTCTTAGTAAACTATGGGGAGCCGCCTCTAGAATCCTTTGAGCACTAAGTGCTACATGAGTTCCGATGTGTTAGTAAGAAGTTTCTGTACCGTGTGAGCCACCTCTAGAAGACTCAAGGGACCTAAGTGCTACATAGATTCTTAGTGAACTATGGGGAGCCACCTCTAGAATCCTTTGAGCAGTAAGTGCTACACGAGTTCCGATGTGTTGGTAAGAAGTTTCTGTACCGTGTGAGCCACCTCTAGAAGACTCAAGGGACCTAAGTGCTGCATAGATTTTTTGTGAACTATGGGGAGCCACCTCTAGAATCCATTGAGAACTAAGTGCTACACGAGTTCTGATGTGTTAGTAAGAAGTCTGTGTCCTAAAGGCCAATCCGAGTGAAGACTCGGTTTCTGTACCGTTGGAGCCACCTCTAGAATCCCAAGGGACCTACGTGCTACACGGATACCAGTTGGACCGTGGGATCCACCTCTAGAATCCCGAAGGGCCTACGTGCGACACGAGTTCCTGGATATGAAACTTAACTCCATTACTTGTTAGAATGGATGTCGTAATTGAATCAGTGAACCGGGGCTTATGCCTAAAGTGATTAAGTGATCGGTTATTTGAAACTGTTTTCAATGAGTTAAGCTATATGCTTAAAGTTTATTGACTTTTGTTTTGTAAATGGATTGATTTATTAACTTGCATAGTAATCGAATTATCGATGTGTATAGTGACTAATCTACCGAAGTGCTTGCTGCTTTGCTAATGTAATAAGTGAAATAGATTTTAATATTCTTATTTTAATTTTTAAATTGAATAATAGATAATAAATGATTTATTTGTTATACGAAAAGGAATTAATAGCTTATTTTGCTATTTAAAGTACTGTACTAATTCTGATTGTACAGTAAAATATGAAATGAGTTTAAATAAGAATGATGAGGATTTAACTAATCTTCTTTTCAAAGAATATATGAATATTATTTACTTTACTTAAATGTTTTATTTCGTAAAAGCATTATTTTGAAAAGAATATGAAAATGATATGAAATTAAAAAGGAAAATGATTTAAATTTCAAACGAAAAGAAATTTACCACTTTCTACCGTTGCTTCTAGGTTCCGGAACAAGTGTCACGACCCGAAGGCCAATGACGTCTGCTTAACACTTACGTGATTTCTTATGAAATTTCGAACCAATATTTTTTTTCTTTCTCTACCTACGGTTTGTATTCGGTGTTAGTGTAGTAGCTAAATCCAATCCTATCTTACTCATATTATTTCTCGAATTCTTATGATCTTCGTCTTATTTTACTACTCCCAGAAAAAAAACAAGTCGAAAACCTCCCTTTATATTTTATCGATTTCCCTAGGTATAATTCCCTGCACTAAAACACGTTTTTAAATTACGTAATACAGCAGCTGGTGTTTCTCCACAGTTTCATGCAATCACGTATTTCAAGATCTCGAGAGTTTAACCGTTACTAAGTTCGTATCTACCACATTATACATACTTCAAAACATAAATTAAGACCTAGATCGGACTCGATAACCACCTAGACTCACATAGTCATCTAGTGCGATCCATAGTTACATCCCGTAAACTTTCCTAGTACTGTGAAATTTAACGTACACATGATTATCAAAATGATATACTAGCAGTATACCTCAAAATACAAAATGCTAGCTCCGGAGAACGCAAATGGGTACCACTACTAGGTACGGTTTCCCGGGAGCCTACGCGAAGCCTGAGCCGGCTATCAACTCGTATAATCTGCAGTTGTTAAATTAAGGGGTGAGCAATTCACAACTCAGTAAGTAGTTTAAAACATACTAGGCTCATATCGTAAAACACGATCATACATGCTTGAGTTATTGTAAATTAGCATGTATGGATTATACTAAGGTTTATTATCATTCCGTAAGTGCACAAATGTAATAAACTTGTTCATGCTTACATTTCCTCCTTGATTTCACAAGATATCATTCTCTTTATCAGTATAATTAAGTGTGGAAGAGCGAACATTCAAGTAGTACATATTCAAATGGCATATATAACATAATTCCAATAATCGAAAGAAACGAAGGTTCAAGTCGCACATGTTCAAATGGCATATATAACATAATCCAATAATTGAAAGAAACGAACGTTCAAATCGTACATGTTCAAAGGGCATATATAACATAATCCAATAATCGAAAGAAACAAACATTCAAGTAGCATATATTCAAACGACATGTACAAACATAATCCAATAATCACACACGTTGTATGTCATATGCCTCATATCTGTTTCATCCTTCGACATTCGTCACATTCACGAATCACAATCACTTACTTATCATCACAATTTCCTATGACTTTTATATTTCGTTGGAACTCGTGTAGCACTTAGTTCCCGAAGGATTCTAGAAGTGGCTCCCATGATTTAGAACACGAGTCTTTGCTCGGTTGGGCCTTTTGTACATCGAACTCGTGTAGCACTTAGTTCCCGAAGGACTCTAGAGGTGGCTCCCACGGTTCGGAATTCGAATCTTTGCTCGGTTGGTCCTTTAGTACATCGAAACTCGTTTAGCACTTAGTACTCGAAGGACTATAGAGGTGGCTCCCACGGTTCGGAATTCAAGTCTTTGCTCGGTTGGGCCTTTAGTACATCGAAACTCGTGTAGCACTTAGTTCCCAAAGGACTCTAGAGGTGGCTCCCACGGTTCGGAATTCGAGTCTTTGCTCGGTTGGGCCTTTAGTACATCGAAACTCATGTAGCACTTAGTTCCCGAAGGACTCTAAAGGTGGCTCCCATGGTTCGGAATTTGAGTCTTTGCTCGGTTAGGCCTTTAGTTTTCCTAGCTTTCGACAAATATAACTAGGTGCTGATTAGGGTCCATTGACTCAACATCGGGAGCGATATGTATATTTAGTACTCAAATCACATGTCCATACTCAAAGCATAACAATATGTTTACATGTTCAATAATCATAAGAGAGCCATAACACATAACACATTACACCATTCACAACAAAAATCACTTTTCAAATAAGCACATTTCACAGGCACATTATGTTCGATTTAAAAATCTTACCATACTTATTCTATTTGTCTTACTCGAAATATCCAACCAATATCCTATATAAATTTAATTAATTGTTTAATGAGGGTTCTTTCATCTCTTACGAGGTGATACTAGTAAGATTTATTTAACCCACTTACCTCGATGCTTGGTAGGTTACCTTTCCTCGATCCTCAACTCAAGCTAAACTCCTACACCGCTCCAAATTCACTACAATTAAATCAAATGATATTTCAATAACACGTCTTAATTACGTTTTGATCACATATCAATTATATATCTTAGAATCTAGACTATTCTAACTCATTTCTTTGACAAGGAACTAAATTCTTTATGTGTCTCTCGAAACATTACTTATTCGATTTAATAACTCTTTACTTATATTCTTTATAAGATAATAAGAGGTTTATTAATTTGTATACGCTATTTTCCTTTCGTTAGATTTATATTTATATATAATCGAATAGTTATATAATTATAACTATATCTTAAAAACTTATACAATTATACTTGTATTTATATCTTAACAAACCTCTTTTTCCTTTCTTTGCATTTCTTTTCTTTGTCTCTTGTTTAGTTTTCAAGTGAGTAGCATATATATCTATATTTATATATGTATGTATTTAGCATTTGCATAATAAGGTTTCTGAGGATTTACTATACTTCTTTATATAAGCACTATACATACATATATTTATTTATTTCTTTGTTTTTCAAGCAAGTAGTATACTTATATATGTATACTAGTAATATATATGTACATATATATATGGTTATTTGATACTAGTGCAAATCTAAATCGTTAGAGTTTATTCTTTCATTTCTAAATATGCAAATATATATATATATATATATATAGCAATATATAGATATACCTTTAAATACATAACACTTGCATGGTATACATTTCCCAATTTCAATTCCCTTACTTTACTACATCTTGATACATGTGTATATTTATATAGATATATATTTACATTCCTATATATATGTGTATTACATATATATATATATATCTTTTAATTCTTTTCCTTTTCTTTTTATTTCTCTTGTTATTTCTTTCAAGACCTATTTCTATGCACATTGCTATCCCAAACTCTGAGTCTTGGCCAGGTTGCATTCCACCGATAATCTCCACAAGTCTAGGATCCTCTTTCTAGGATTGTCTAATTTGATCCATAATGCTAGGCTCTATTCTCAAGCTAGCCATCAAACACTCACCATCGGGCTCTAGGTTGATATTCAACTCTGAAAATTTCTCCATCAAATCCCATTCTCGGACCATCATGTAACTAACAAAACCCACACTCTTCCTACTTAATGCATCCGCTACCCGGTTTGCTTTACCCGGATGGTAGAGAATCTCGCAATCATAGTCCTTCAATAGCTCCATCCATCTTCTCTTTCTCATATTCAGCTCTTTCTGCGAGATTAAGTACTTTAAACTCTTATGGTCTGTGTAAATCTGGAACCACTCACCATACAAATAATGGCGCCATATCTTTAGCGCAAACACTACCGCTACCAACTCCAGATCATGAGTAGGGTAGTTCCTCTTGTGGTCTTTCAACTATCTCGAACCATATGCCACAACTCTACCATTCTGCATCAATACACAGCCTAGACCCTGCAGAGAAGCATCACTATACACTGCAAATCCTCCGGATCCACTTGGAACCGTCAACACAGGAGCCGTAGTCAACCTTTGCTTAAGCTCTAGAAAGCTACGCTCACACGCATCATTCCATTCAAACTTGACATCCTTACGTGTGAGTCGGGTTAGTGGAGCAGCAAGTTCGGAAAATCCCTCTACAAATCTCTTGTAGTAACCTGCAAGCCCTAAGAAGCTTCGAATCTCGGTCACTGTCTTAGGCCTTTCCCAATTCATCACGGCCTCTATCTTAACTGGATCAACTGCTACACCATCCTTTGATACCACATGCCCTAGAAAACTGATTTGTTCCAGCCAAAACTCACACTTGCTAAACTTTGCGTATAGCCCTTCCTTTCTAAGAGTCTGGAGTACTATGTGGAGGTGGTGCTCATGTTCTTCCCGGGATCGAGAATACACCAGTATGTCATCTATGAACACAATGACGAACTTATCCAAGTGAGGCTTGAATACTTCATTCATTAATGCCATGAATGCTGCAGGGGCATTCGTTAGGCCGAATGGCATGACCAGGAACTCGTAGTGGCCATATCAAGTCCTGAAGGCTGTCTTTGGCACATCTTCCCCTTAATCCTCAATTGGTGGTACCCCGACCTCAAATCAATCTTCGAAAATATTTGGGCACCTTTCAATTGATCCAATAGATCATCAATCCTAGGCAGTGGATACTTAGTTTTCACCGTTGCTTGATTTAACTGCCTATAATCGATACATAGCCTCAAACTGCCATCCTTCTTCTTCACAAACAACACTGGAGCTCCCCACGGTGACACACTTGGCCTTATGAACCCCTTGTCTAACAACTCTTGTAATTTCTTTTTCAACTCCTCTAACTCAACTAAGGCCATTCGATATGGGGGCTTGGATATAGGTTGAGTGCCTGGGAGCAACTCTATGGCAAACTCCATCTTTCTTTCTGAAGGTAGCCTTGGTAGCTCATCCGAAAATACATCGGAAAAGTCCTTGACAACTGGGATGTCAGACAGTTCCGATTGGCTCTTTTCGGCATCCCCAACAAACGCGAGATAGCCTTCACAAACAAATCAATCTCATATTAGTGAGACACCAATAAAATCGTAAGTATTCTATTCATTATCTCCAAGACGTAATACAAGCTTTTCAGGTAAGGAGAAAGTAACAGCTTTGCTATAGCAGTCTACACTAGCATGGTGGTTGGTTAGCCAATCCATGCCTAGTATTACATCAAAGTCATACATGTCTAATAACACCAAATCTACCACTAGGTATTTATCTCCCACCTTTACTTTACACTTACGATACACATGTTCGGTCATTTGAAATTCTTTAAGAGGAGTAATCACATGTAATAGATGTCCTAAGGGCTCACACTCTATATGCAATTTACTAGGAAACATAGGTGAAATAAAGGAGTGTGTTGAGCCTGGATCAGTAAGTACAAATGCTTCTAAATCACAAATAGTAAGCTTACCCTTAATGACCGAACCAGAAGCGTCGGTCGTCTCTTAGTCGAGAGCGAAAACCCTTCCATGCTCCATGGGTTTCTTGCCCTTATCTTGAACTTTCTTCTGTTGCGCTATTGGTGGTTTATCATCTCGCTTTTTTGTGGCCTTAGGCTGGGGGCAATCTTTCATCACGTGGCCTCTCTCACCACAATTAAAGCAAGCTCCTGAAGCTCTATAACAAGGTCGATTCCTATGAAATTTGCCGTAAACAGTACACAGCTGAGGAGCATCAATGGGTGCTGCAGTTATGGCTCGAGTAATGGGCGTAGCTGTAGCAATAGGCCTAATAGCCTGTGGTTGAGGCGGAACAAACTTTTGCCTCTTACTAGGGCCCTGATATCTTCTTTGCTCGGGCCTCCTTCTATCAAATCTTTTATTAGGGGGCTGTTTTGGTTTGGGCTATCTCCTAGCATCATATTCGGCCTGTGAAGCCTCAATTTCTTGTTCAACTGTCAATGCCTTCCTCACAACAGCCGCATACTCCGTAAGCTCAAAGGGGCTAACTCTACCCCTAATATTGGACCTCAAACCCGAAGTGAATTTCTCTGCCTTCTTCTCATCATTGTTGGCATAATCTGCATCATATTTGACTAAGGCAGTGAATCGGGTCTCATACTCATCTACTTTCATAGACCCTTGCTTTAATTCAAGAAACTCTGTCTTCTTCTTTCGTCTTGCCACTGCCGACACATAATAACCCATGAAGGTCTCAACAAACTTCTCCCATGTAATAATAGGATCTTTGGCCAATACCAAGGGCTCATTAGCCTTCCACCACTTCTGAGCCTCACCTCTCATCATATACACTGCTAATGATACCTTCTCGGTGGAATTGCAGCCCATGTATTTAAAGAGGAACTCCATCTCCTCTATCCACTCTTCCGCCTTAGTGGGATCTTTTTCCCCCTTAAACTGTGGAGGATTCATCTTTTGAAACTGTTTCAAGAGAGACATATTCCGATCTACTGAACTCCCAACCTGAATAGTAGCTGGCTGAGGTGCGGTTACTTGAGGTGTAACCGGAGGAGGAGCAATATGTGGCTCTACGGGAGTCGGTGGAGGTGGCACCTGTGGTGGTGGTGCAGGGGAGGCACTACGGGTGCAGATGGAGGCACTAAAGGTACTGAAGGTGCATGTGGAGGTGGCGGAGCCTGAGGTGCACTAGTTTGATTTGCCACAAGTTGTTGTAGCAAGGCTGTCATAACCTCGTAATTCTGCTCCATTCTAACCATTCTCACCTCCATACTATCCGGAGGTGGAGGAGTCGGATGTGGAGGTGAGGGAGGTGCAGAAGGTGAAGGAGTCGAGGGTGGTATTGCTGACCCCCGAGATGGCCTCCCGGGTCCACCTCTACGTATCGTTCTCCTTATTCTAATCAAATTTCAAGTGCCTATACCAAGAGCAGATCAATCTCAGTATAAGTCAAATTTGGAAACTTTCACATAAATTTCACAATACATGGGATGTAACGCTACAGACAGTCTAAACTACACTAACACGTACTAGACAAACAAGGCTCTGATACCATTTAATCTGTCACGACCCGAAAGACAATGACGTCTGCTTAACACTTGATTTCTTATGAAATTTCGAACCAAATTTTTTTTTCTTTCTCTACTTACGGTTTGTATTCGGTGTTAGTGTAGTAGCTAAATCCAATCCTATCTTACTTATATTATTTCTCGAACTATGTCACATATCTCAAGGAGGTTTTTCTTATGATCTTCGTCTTCTTTTACTATTCCAAAAAAAAAGGTCAAAAACCTCCCCTTTATATTTTATCGAATTCCCCAGGTATAATTCCCTGCACTAAAACACGTTTTTAAATCACATAATACAGCAGCTGGTGTTTCTCCACAGTTTCATGCAATCACGTATTTCAAGATCTCGAGAGTTTAACCGTTACTAAGTTCGTATCTACCACATTATACATACTTCAAAACATAAATTAAGACCTGGATAGGACTCGATAACACCTAGACTCACATAGTCATCTAGTGCGATCCATAGTTACATCCCGTAAACTTTCCTAGTACTGTGAAATTTAACGTACACATGATTATCAAAATGATATACTAGCAGTATACCTCAAAATACAAAATGCTAGCTCCGAAGAATGCAAATGGGTGCCACTACTAGGTACGGTTTCCCGAGAGCCTACGGGAAGCCTGAGCCGGCTATCAACTCGTATGATCTACAGTTGTTAAATTAAGGGGTGAGCAATCCACGGTTCAGTAAGTAGTTTAAATAAAACATACTAGGCTCATATCGTAAAACACGATCATACATGCTTGAATTATTGTAAATTAGCATGTATGGATTATACTAAGGTTTATTATCATTCCGTAAGTGAACAAATGTAATAAACTTGTTCATGCTTACATTTCCTCCTTGATTTCACAAGATATCATTCTCTTTATCAGTATAATTAACTGTGGAAGAGCGAACATTCAAGTAGTACATATTCAAATGGCATATATAACATAATTCCAATAATCGAAAGAAACGAACGTTCAAGTCGCACATGTTCAAATGGTATATATAACATAATCCAATAATCGAAAGAAACGAATGTTCAAATCGTACATGTTCAAATGGCATATATAACATAATCCAATAATCGAAAGAAACAAACATTCAAGTAGCATATATTCAAACGACATGTACAAACATAATCCAATAATCACACACGTTGTATGTCATATGCCTCAGATCTGTTTCATCCCTCGACATTCTTCACATTCACGAATCACAATCACTTACTTATCATCACAATTTCCTATGACTTTTATATTTCGTTGGAACTCGTGTAGCACTTAGTTCCCGAAGGATTCTAGAGGTGACTCCCATGATTCAGAACTCGAGTCTTTGCTCGGTTGGGCCTTTTATACATCGAACTCGTGTAGCACTTAGTTCCTGAAGGACTCTAGAGGTGGCTCCCACGGTTCGAAATTCGAGTCTTTGCTCGGTTGGGCCTTTAGTACATCGAAACTCGTGTAGCACTTAGTTCCCGAAGGACTCTAGAGGTGGCTCCCACGGTTCAGAATTCGAGTCTTTGCTCGGTTGGGCCTTTAGTACATCGAAACTCGTGTAGCACTTAGTTCCCGAAGGACTCTAAAGGTGGCTCCCACGGTTCGGAATTCGAGTCTTTGCTCGGTTGGGCCTTTAGTTTTCCTAGCTTTCGACAAATATAACTAGGTGCTGATTAGGGTCCATTGACTCAACATCAGGAGCGATATGTATATTTAGTACTCAAATCACATGTCCATACTCAAAGCATAACATTATGTTAACATGTTCAGTAATCATAAGAGAGCCATAACTCATAACACATTACACCATTCACAACAAAAATCACTTTTCAAATAAGCACATTTCACAGGCACATTATGTTCGATTTAAAAATCTTACCATACTTATTCTATTTGTCTTACCTATAATATCCAACCAATATCGTATATAAATTTAATTAATTATTTAATGAGGGTTCTTTCATCTCTTACGAGATGATACTAGTAAGATTTATTTAACCCACTTACCTCGATGCTTGGTAGGTTACCTTTCCTCGATCCTCAACTCAAGCTAAACTCCTACACCGCTCCAAATTCACTACAATTAAATCAAATAATATTTCAATAACACGTCTGAATTACGTTTTGATCACATATCAATTATATATCTTAGAATCTAGACTATTCTAACTCATTTCTTTGACGAGGAACTAAATTCTTTATGTGTCTCTCGAAACATTACTTATTCAATTTAATAACTCTTTACTTATATTCTTTATAAGATAATAAGAGGTTTATTAATTTGTATACGCTATTTTCTTTTCGTTAGATATATATTTATATATAATCGAATAGTTATATAATTATAACTATTTCTTAAACACTTATACAATTATACTTGTATTTATATAACAAACCTCTTTTTCCTTTCTTTGTATTTCTTTTCTTTGTCTCTTGTTTAGTTTTCAAGTGAGTAGCATATATATCTATATTTATATATGTATGTATTTAGCATTTGCATAATAAGGTTTCTGAGGATTTACTATACTTCTTTATATAAGCACTATACATACATATATTTATTTATTTCTTTGTTTTTCAAGCAAGTAGTATACTTATATATGTATACTATTAATATATATGTACATATATAGAGATATATATATATATATATATATATATATATGGTTATTTGATACTAGTGCAAATCTAAATCCTTAGATTTTATTCTTTCATTTCTAAATATGCAAATATATATATACATAGCAATATATAGATATACCTTTAAATACATAGCACTTGCATGGTATACATTTCCCAATTTCAATTCCCTTACTTTACTACATCTTGATACATGTGTATATCTATAAAGATATATATTTACATTCCTATATATATGTGTATTACATATATATATATATATCTTTTAATTCTTTTCCTTTTCTTTTTATTTCTCTTGTTATTTCTTTCAAGACCTATTTTTATGCACATTGCTATCCTCAAAATCCATTAAAACATCAACCAAGGAAATGTCATTTACCTTAGTTAGAACCCTCCAATTTGGCTGCAAGGTCAGCCCTCATGATCCCCCCTCTCGGCTTGGATAAATCTCCAACCAATATGTTTTGTTCCACTCTTTTTTTCCAGCTTTGGTTCTGTCCCCAAAAGACACCGTTTGGTTTAGTTTAAATGCCCCACGTTTTGGTACCTCTTTCTATATTCAAAACACCAAAACTTTACCTGTTCTCAGACGTGAGTTACTCCCTGACCCTACCAGCCTTCACGTCCAGCCAAGCCTTCAATTTCCTTCCTCTGTTTCGTGAAATGGCCTGGCCACCATCAGTCTCCCTCAAACCACGTTGAAACCCCTCTTGTCTACTACCTCCAACACAACTAAAACCAATTTAAACTACAGTCAACACAAGCAGAATAAATCTGTCATGAAACTCCATTTAAAACCCTTATTTACAACCCTTGCTACACTTACCTTTAACAAAAATGACTCTCGAAATTTGCTCCTTTTTTGGCATCAAGGTTTACCCCACGGTTCTTCACTGCAGCTTTAATCCTTCTTCCTTCTTCCCTTGTCCGAAACCTAAGAAGACCAACCTTCAGCTTCGTGATCCAACTTTCCGACCAGCATTGGTCTCGCTAAGCTTCCCGCCGGTGGTTTCCCTCTTTTTACTATCGACACCTGATGCCCAAGGTGGTGAGGCAGCAGCTGTACGTGCCTTTCTCTTCTTCCCTTTCGGCTTACTCTTTTCTTTCTCCCTTTTTCTTTCGGTTTTCAGTTTCTTTCCTTCTCTATTTTTTTATCCTTTCACTGAATGTTTCAGACCAGCCCTACCTCTTAGGTCTCTCCTCTCCATTCTCTCATTTTCCTTTTCTTTTCATCCGTTCCAGCTCCTCTACTGTTGGCTTAGATGGTGATGAACGGTGATGCATGTGTAGTGGAGTTTTGGTGGGAAAAGTCCCATCAAACTCCACTAACATGTATTTTAACTGATTATTTTTTTTGTTTTATTTTTAGTTTATTTTAACTCTCAAATGTCTATACTTATATAACTCATAATTATATTCACATTATATTTATATATATAATTTATATGTATTTATATATATATATATATATGTATTTATTTTGTTATATCCATTACATATAATATGTGTATGTACTTATATTTCAAACCTTAATTATAAAAATATAAATATACATACACATAGTCAAACAAATATCTATGTATGTTTATGTATAGATATAATATTTTAATGTTTAATACATTTTTATTATGGCATGTGTATACATACATTTTCTTCAAATTATATTGATTATTTAATATTCATGCATACTACATCTCCTATAGTATACTTGTGTACTTTGTCTTATCAAAAGACATACCTATGTATTTTGTGGAATGTATGCAACTCATTAGTTCTTATTTAATTCTTGAACTCAGTTACGAAATTTTCCAAATGACACAAAAGTATAAATTATTTGTTTTCTACTTTCACTAATTTGAGGTTTCATTCTCATTACTCGACACAAGATTATGACTTACAAAATGTATCATAGTACTCAACTTATTCCATGCCTCTTATTTATTCACTAACATGGTACAAAGTTTATAGTTTTTTACAACAAGATAGGTATTTCAAAATACCTACCTTACTCCATCCGGATCTCTAGCCGACTGTAGTATCCTTCCTACATGTGAGCCTAGAGCCCATAGGAAAAATGAAAAAGATTTTCAGCATATAGGAAGCTGAGTATCAAGTGAGGCATATAATTCCCTTACTGAGCCGTGGTTTTGCTCACCCCTTAATTTTAAACATTTCAGGTTTTGATGATTGTGAGATCAGTTTATTGTGGATCATGGCTGTACACAAAGGACAATGTAACAGACCGACTGA
This sequence comes from Heritiera fomes, assembly GCA_032173925.1. NCBI lineage: Eukaryota > Viridiplantae > Streptophyta > Magnoliopsida > Malvales > Malvaceae > Heritiera > Heritiera fomes. The sequence goes on from JAPDPM010000019.1 coordinate 7,086,968, forward strand.
ATTATTTGAGGTATGATCATTTATTCTCTGTATTTAGACATGTCTATAGTACTACTTATCTGATTAAATATGATAGGGGATGTGTATAATATAAACAATATTATGTAAAATTGTTTAACAGTTAGTACAAGTGAAGTATCACAGACAGCCCAACCGGTTAAGTTGTGTACAATAAGGTAAAAAATGTGGCCACGGGTCGTGACAGTGTAGTATATGGTTAAGTATGATAACCAATTCAGTGATAATAACTTTTCATTAATTTATAGGGTATATCGTTAGTTAAATGGTAACCATTGAATAAATAAATAATTTCATGAACGGTTAATAAATCCTTTTAAATGAAATACTCTAATTGGTATTTTATCAAATCACTTTATACTCGTTTTACACCCTTCAGTAAAACCCAATAAGTAATACATAATAGTATTGAAAACCGTTCGGTAACAGAAAACACTTTCATAACAATAATAATTAACAGAAAACCGCAACCGTAGCAGTAACACGTGAATGGAGACCAGACAACACCTTCAATATCTCATGCTATAATCACCTTTAGAAATATTTAGAAACATTTCAGTCTCAAAGCAATATTCACATGATAATATCACCTTTATGAAAATCAATAAAATGAGTAAAATCTTCAGTCAGTCCATAAAGGTTTTATTAAATCATATGGTGAATATTTATGGAAAATAATTTATAAAATATTCACCTTTCTCCTTTTCACTTTATATACCACTTCATATATTGTAAAACATATAGGAGGAATTTTCAGGAACCTCCCTTTCATTAGATTCGGTGGCATGAATATTTAAATAATATTTTTTGGTATATTCATGTTTTATGAAAAATATTGAATTCATCATTTTCAAGGCTTGGGAATCATCCAAATATGCACTAAAATACTTCATGACATTTTCAAAGAATTTTCTAAGAAATTTCAGCAGCATAACGATTGCTTATACCCTAGCCTTCCTGCAATTCAAACACAATATATTTCCAGCCAACAGCCACATATTTCAAATTTTCCTAAGCAATTCACTTTCAAAACATTCTCATAAATTATTCGCATTAAAATCATGCAATCGAAATATCCTTACAGTTCACATATGCATCCCTTACCTGTATGTCATATTTGATCTTTTCGAGTGTTCCACTCATAAATTGTTACTCTTGGGCTATAGATAATTTCACAAAAACTGTTAGCTCATTTAATACTTATTTTTGAGCTATTATTCATGCTCAATACAGCCACATTGGATACTACAAATATTTTCGCAGTATAATTTCTACCAATAGTGTAATGTAACTTCTTCGTTTTGCGTCGAATTTTAAATCCGAGCATACCGACAGTCTCCTTGTAATTCCTATAGTCTAAATCTACCCTCAATTCATCAAAATCAGCCATGATTCAAGGTCCCCTTCACCTTGGCCAAAACCTCCCTTGGCCATTTTTGGTGATTTTCCAACAATTTAACCTTATATTTTCATTTAGCCTTGCTTATCTTTAATTTTGGTACCATTTTCATGCATGAAACATAATGAATCACTAAGATCCCATGCTGGGCCGAATGGTCCTCCAATGGCAAATTTTTATTTTTCAACAATTAAATGAAACTAAGGCTGAAAACATGATCATCATGCTTAAAGGAGTAAATCTATACTATTGGAATCAAAGAAAGCATAATGAATGGTATAGTACCTTGCTTGGCTGAAACTTGTAAGCTTCCTTTCTCCTTGTATAGTGGCTTATATAATGTGCTATGGCTATAGAAATGTAGAGGAGAGAGAGTAGAATATTTTCCTAGTTAGAATTTTGGTGAAATTTTTGCTAGATAGTGAGATATAATAGGTTAAAGTTTCTTTCTTCCTTTCTTCTTGGCTATGGCATGGGAGGCAATTGAGAAAGACAATGAATAGTGCCAGTTTTCAGCAGAAAGAAATATGAAGAAATTTTTGGAAATGGGCAATTTGACCCAAATGCCCCTAGTTATGAAAATTTAGGACAATTTTGCCCTTAAGTTTTCGCAGTTGTAAAGCGATGTAATCGCACTCCAAATTTTCAGATTTCAGTACCAAATGATCATATTAATTGTATTTTGATGATTTGAGGTGGTTTCATTGACGCGCGGTGCACGAATAGTGAGAAATTACGATTTTACCCCCGTGACCTGCCAGCAAATTTCTCTAATTTCACCACTGATTTGATAAATCCATTGACATTGTCTTAAACTACTTTTCATGTAGAATAATTTGATATTTTTACTTCTTCCTAATTCCTTTTAGTTTGGGTGCAATTTATGAAAATACCCTCAGGACGTAACCATCATTTTCTAATTTGTTTACCATATTTCCAAGAATGGTGCAAATGAGGTATTTTGGCCTCCAAATTTCCATAATATTGTTATCACATCATCCGTACACTATTTCCTCAGTCATATATACATCTGGGCTCAAAAATCCACATAGGGCCCACATCACTATTTACTTGAAATTTACCAAAATATTCTAAAATTAAATTAATAATTAGTTATTTTCACATGTACAGTACCATGAAATCTATTCTCACATTCCCCCCTCCCCCCCACCTTTAGGAAATTTGGTCCTCTAAACTTCACTTAGACCAATTACTGAAATAACTTATGCACTCTAATCTCTCTAGTCTTTATATAGATTTATTCTGTGAGTATTACTGTCACGGCACTCTTGAAATGCAGGATTCCTGATGAGGAATTCTGAAGGTCGGCAGTTGATATTGGTATAACTTTACTGCCGCCATATATATACAGTTCTTGATTCCCTATACCAAATCTATATATTGTAGGGAGCTAATTTTATTAATTCGGGAGTTAACAGTTTCAGATTTCTCATTTCCTTCTATATCATTAGAAGTCTACATTATACACCATTTTACATCTCATATAGTGCCATGCAGATGTTAGTTTGAAATAAATTTATAGTAGTCCCAAGAGCTTTTGAAATTCCATAGCACTTGCTCTCAATGTATCCTTGAGAGTCTAAGTATCACGCTCCATCTATCCATCAATTTACACATAAGAAGTGGTGCTGGAACTATATTAGAATTCTCATAATCTCTTGAATTCTCTTTCTCAAGTTAGAATACGACATGGGAATCTATATCATAAGTAATGCTCCTTGGAACTCAACATGCCATCTCACTATTTATCTGCTAAGGTACTAAGAAGAGTAATAAATCGGGTCACTGTGAAGTTTTGTTATTACAGTCATTTCCATAGTATTATAGTTCTTCTGGTTCTTTAGTAATCTCAAAACAAAATCTCTCCCGATTAGCTCCCTTTTCACATTGATTTGGTAGAGACTGCAGCAAACTTGCATATTTTATTATTTAACTTTCATTTACCATCTATAAAACATTCGGTATCGATCTCCATTTTATCTCTTTTCATTTGGGATTTTCAATACACCACTCATTCTTATGGTACTTTTATTACTGTTTGAAAGTAAAATATATATATAGAGATATAATCTCTCTTAAAATCATATTTTTGTAACTGATAATTTTCAGAAATATCAATCCTGCCTTTAATTGTCAGTGCCAATCTCATAATTCATGTGCATATCCATTATATAATCAGCAATAAATTTATTTATTTATTCCTCTGGGTACAACCAATTTTATCTATTAAGTTTCTCTCGATTTTTAATTCTAGTTGTATACATATGATTACCAAAGGAAATCACTTTCAATCTGAATTTGAGAATTACTCCAACAACCCACATTCTCTATTCATTCTATAAAATACCTTCTTAATGCATATTTCAAATTCAACACACTTGTCACTTCAGTTGCTTTTCCCGAATAATATGATATTTCACAATTTAACTCCTTTGATCCTTTTAAGTACTCCACTCATATATTTGACTTTTCTCACATATGATTTATATCAGTGGAGTGACTAATCCCTCAAACTTTCCCTAAACTAGCTAGGTTATTCAATCAAACTCAGTAAATTCCGTATTTCAATTACTATCTTTGGTCTTTCTCCCATTTAATATTAAATCTCAATTTTTGAGCGAATCTATCGTCGCTTAGTCATTTAAGATCACATGTCTCAGAGAGAATATATTTAATCATAACTCGTATTTAATAAACCTTAATCATTCAGCTCCTAGTCTCTGAGAATCTATAAAACTATACATATATATAACTCTTCATGTTCTTTTGATGTTTTAAAAATGTATTGACATATCATCATTGGGCATCATCACAATTTATTCTTTGGCTCATAAACACCGGAAGGATATTTATCTACCTAAATGCACTACAAAGAGCTGATAACAACTTTACCAAGTCCTAATTATTGTCTTAAGGACATCAATCTCTCAAATTTTTAACTGCTAGTACCTCAATTAGTAATTGATCTTAGAAAACATTTATGCACCCTGAGTGGATCTATTAGACCATCAGTCTCATGATAGGTGCATATTTACACTTGGTGATAACACTGTCATTTAATCGTTAATTGATGCATGCTCATATACTATCATTATTCTCCCAAACAATTAACACTATTTTCTTCTATAGGAATACATTAGGAGAAATAAATTCTTTATTAAGTAAATTCTAAAGTTACTTCTTAAGCTTATTCAATTTCGTTTGTCTTTTGATAATAGCTTAGAAAGCAGTCTCCGTTCCGGTTATCGAGTTAATGATAAACTCGATATTCTGAATCAGTGGTGGTGTTTCATCTAGAAATATATGGAAAAATTCCAAATCGCATGCCTCATACCACTTTGGACGTTTCATTTCTACGTCTTTCACATCAAAACACATGCACATAACACTTGAAACATTTTAACACATATATCACAGTATCATATGAAACATTCTTTACACAATCAACTTCTCTATCACACTCAGTTAGTTCGATGTCGCATTAGTTTGCTATTATTCAAGGAGTTATTTCAATGTCAGCACACATTCGTCATTTCCAAGATTATTTCTCTCTCTCTCTTCATAAATAGGTGATCTTAAGATCTATACACTGATGATATCTACATTTCACCTAAATACCATTATTTTAGTGTCTTATTTCATTTAGATAGGGGAAGTCCTAGTGGGGCCCTCATCAAGTTCCTCCCTGCACCTTGTCAAACAGACCCTCATGAAGATTGTAAAATCACCTATTTTACCTAGAATTCTCGGATTACTACCCCTTCTAATAACTCTTAATTCACTAGCCTCCACAAAAATTCTGACACTTAATTCCAATTTTCAGTCACTTGATTCATTTATACATTCAGACTATACAGTACTATAGGGGATATTAACCACTTTCGACACTTCGATGCTAAAGACACCAACAGACATCAGGCTAACCTTGCTCTAATACCATTAAATACTATCACAATTTGTATATATAGTAATTTACATTTTTTCACACTTTTCGATACAGACTGCACTGGTTGGGTTGTTTGTGATGCCTTTAAACACTGTTCGTCTACAACAGTAAAACAATTTAGGTAACATTTATTTATTTATAAATAATATTCACAATTGTAACAATCAATTTGCATCCCCTAAAATTAAAGTTTACAACAAGTAGTATTGTATAAAAATGTCTGAACATACAAATGTAAACACGATATCTCCAGGATCCATTATAAGCTACTTCGAGCTACTCAAAACGTAGCTAATCCACGGATTGCTACTTCAGTTAACCGATACATATAATATGTGGGTGATGAAAGTAAAGGAGTGAGCAAACCATGGCTCAGTAAAGGAATTGTATGTAAATCTTGATATTTCGAAATCTAAATACAAAAATCCTTTATTTCCCTATAGGTGCACTAGGGACTGAAATAGTAAGGATGCTATGGTCGGCTAGGGATCCGAATGGAGTAAAGAAGGAATTTTGAAATACTTGTCTTTTCCCGGAACCTAGAAGCGACTATAGGGAGTAGAAATTGAATTTAATAAAAATTCATATTTAAAAATTCAGCATTTAATATTTTACATAACTATGGTATAATAACCATCAAATAAAACGTTAAGGAAATAATTTAATTTCATATTAAAATATCACTTTTACCCTTAAATAAACCACAGTAAACAGTGTAATATATGGTTCGGTATGATAACCAATTTAGTGATAATAACTTTCAGTAATTTATAAGGTAAACCGTTAGTTAAATGATAACCATTGAATAAATAAATAATTTCATGAACGATTTATAAATCCTTTTAAATAAAATACTCTAATTGGTATTTTATCAAATCACCTTTTATTATACAATGCTACTTGTTGTAAATTTGATCTTAGGGGATGTAACCTGATTTATACAATTGTAAATATTAATTTGCTATGTGAATAAAATATTGTGTAACTTGTTTTATTGTTTAAGTGAATAGTACTAAAGGCATCACAGACAGCCCAACCATTACTGTTGTGTGGAAAAGTGTGAAATATTGTATATACATACTGTTACATCTAGGTTTCGGAACATGATAGGTATTCTAAAAAACCTCCCATACTCTATTCAGATCCCTAGCCGACTATAGTATCCTTCCTTATCGAATATAGTGCATCGTTAGGAAAATAAATGCTTTTATGCATATATATTTCATAATATCAGTTCTACATACAATTCACTTACTGAGCACATTTCGCTCACCCCTATTTTTCCACCTCCACAGATTACCTACAGTGATTTGATATACTGATTTGAGGATTTCTACTGTGCTTTTGGTTACCCCGAGGCAAGTTAGTGTGGATCCTAGAGGTATATTTATTTTCTTTTATATGTTCAGACTAATTTATATAGTACTACTGAGTTGAAATTATAAACAGGGGATGTACATATTAAAGAAACTACTGTTATGTAAATATTCATATTATGTAAATTAAGTAAATTTATTTTTATAAACTGTTACTATTAAGTACAGTGTGTAGATAAAGACATCATAGACAACCCAATCAACATTAAAGTGTGAAAATGTGTGAAATACTATACATTACAAACTGTGATAGTTTTATTGGTATCAGAGAAAGGTTGGTCTGATGTCTGTTGGTGTCTTTATGTTAAAAGTGAAGTGCTTAACATCATCGGTAGTACTGTATAGTCTGGATATATAAATGAACGACTAATCGAGAATTGAATTAACTGTTTGTGCTGTGTAGAAATAAGTGGGCAAAAGGTAACGAGATCTAATAAGGGTCGAGGCAAAGGCAGGGTGTAGCCGACTCCGGAGCCTCATACTCCGAAACCAGTGCCGGAGCCCGCCCTAGGACCTGCTTACCCTCCGCAGCCAGAAAGCCCTAATACTCGGATGTCTCGGATGGAGAGAATGTTGGTGGATTTTATCGCCATCTATCACGCTAATAAAGCTTCGAATTAGGCTGAAAGAGAAAGCAGCTCCTGTAGTAGCACCACCCCCACCTCAATTAGCTCCTAGGCCACAGCCTGTTCCTCATCCAGCACCGCAAGCGCAGACCATAGCACCACCATCACTAGTATAGCCGCCTCGAGACGTAGATTCGTATTGTGATGTTAATTTAATGTGGCAGTTCAAGAAGTTAGATTTATCGAAATTTAAGGGAGATAAAGATCCGCTGGTGGCAGAGCAGTGGGTAAACACTATGAAGAAGCTATTCCAATACATGAGGTGTTCTGAGACGGAAAAGGTTGGGTTAGCAATGTTCCAGTTGACAGATGACACGAAGCATTGGTAGAAATCTACCCAGACGGTCTTGTTCGACCAGTATCAAGTGGTGACCTGGGACATATTTATTGATGCCTTCCATCGCCAGTATATCCCCGATATAGCTTAGAAGAAGTTGCAGCAAGTGTTTTTAGAGTTAGTACAGGGGAGCATGATGATGGATCAGTATGAATCGAGATTCAACACCCTCAGCAAATTTGATTCACATACAAGGATAGAAGAGCGGCATAAGATTGACAGATTTATGGCTGGGTTAAGGCCTTCTATCCTAACTAAGGTAGTCCCACTCGATATACATACCTACGATGAGGTAGTGAGGCGTGCCCAGTTATGCTAGCGGGACTATGAGCAGTTTCATTCCAATACAAGGTCTAATGGAAAAGCGAATGGTAAGGGTAAAGGTAAAGCTAAGAGAGGTCCAGAGGAGAGATCAGGTAGAGAGAAGCCTAAGAAGGCTAGATCTTCGGGCATATAGATTTTTGAGCGGCAATTTGTCAGACCAGCCACCACAACCCCTACCACTGGCCCCACATCTACACAAAGGAGTACCGTGACCAGATATGGTCACTGTGGGAGGTCGCATGGTACACGGCCCTGCTACATTTTGACAAGGGCCTGTTTTAGATGTGGACAAACAGGGCATTTGGTGAGAGATTGCCCGGTGCTGCAAGAGTCAACTGCTTCTACCACTCTAGCTCCAGTTCCACATGCATCGAAACTAATAGCTCTGAGCGAATCGGAGAAGGTTACACCCTCACAGCCAAGATGGGCCACTGCGGCAGAAAAAGGTAAGAAGGCTGTGACTTAGGGATGAGTGTACGCGTTAGATCAGGAGACTGTTGGTGCTTCCACTAATGTGATTAAAGGTAAAATTTATATTTTTGATATCTCCGTACTTGCATTATTTGACTCTGGTTCCACTCATTCATTTGTATCTCTTACTTGTGCTAACAGAATCCCAGTAAAGTCGGAGCTTTTAGGATATACTTTATAGATAAATACCCTATTTAGAAAATCTCAAATTACTGATGTGATATATAAAAACTATAAAGTGACTATAGGAGAGAAGGAAACGATAGCTAACCTAATTTTGTTAAATATGTATGATTTTGATGTAATCTTAGGAATGGATTGGTTAGCTACAAACTATGCTAGCTTAGATTGTTATACTAAGTTCATTACCTTTTCTCATCCCGAACATTATATTGTAAAACTATTAGATAAATAATAAAAGTGACGTGTTTACTAAATTACTTAAGTGTTATGTGAATGTGTTAAAGGTTTTATCACTTATGTGAAGGGTGTAAAAAAGAAACGTCCCAAGTTGCATGAGATTCCTGTGGTCAGGGTCTTTCCGGACGTTTTTCCAGAGGACTTACCAAGGTTACCACCAAATTGGGTTCACCATTGAGTTGGTACCCGGTACAGAGCCCATATCTAAGCCCCCATATCATATGGCATTAACGGAGTTGGAGAAGCTTAAGAAACAGCTCTGGGAGTTACTGGATAAGAGGTTTATCTGTCCCAGTGTGTCTCCATGGGCTGCACCAATATTATTTGTTCGGAAGAAGGATGGCAGCCTACGATTGTGTATAGATTATCGGATGCTTAACAGGATTACCATCAAGAACAAGTATCCCCTGCCCAGGATTGATGATTTATTTGATCAACTCAAGGGTGCGCATGTGTTCTCTAAGATAGATCTCTGATCGGGCTATCATCAGCTAAAGATTCGGGAGTCGGATGTTCCTAAGACAGCATTTTAGACTCGATATGAGCAGTATGAATTTCTGGTGATGCCTTTCAGACTAACGAATGCCCTTGCAGTGTTTATAAACTTGATGAATGAGGTGTTTAAACCCTATCTAGACAAGTTCATGATTGTGTTCATTGACGATATCTTGGTGTATTCTAAGTCTCCAAAGGAGCATAAGCAGCACCTTTATGTAGTTCTGCAAACCCTCAGGGACTGGAAACTATATGCTACGTTTAGTAAGTGTGAATTGTGACTAGATCACATTACTTTTCTAGGACACATGGTATCTAAGGATGGGGTGTCTATTGATCCGTCGAAGTAGAGGCCGTTGTACAGTGGGAGAGGCTTAAGATAGTGATCGAGATATGGAGTTTCTTGGGTCTAGCTGGAAATTATCGCTTGTTTGTTGAGGGGTCTCCAGACTAGCTACTCCACTGATGTGACTCACACATAAAGATGTTAAGTTCGAGTGGACAAACGCGTGTGAGCACAACTTTCAGGAATTAAAATGGAGACTGACTATTGCTCTTGTACTTGCCCTTCCCTACGGATCAAGGGGATTCTTGATGGATACAGATACTTCCGCATTGGGTTTAGGGTGTGTTCTTATGCAGAATGGCAGAGTGATTGCCTATGGGTCTAGATAGCTAAAGGAGCATGAGAAGAACTATCCGACACACGATTTGGAATTAGTTGTCGTGGTGTTTACATTGAAGATATGGCGACACTATCTCTATGGAGAGAAATTCTAGACATATACAGATCATAAAAGTCTGAAATATCTATTCTCACAGTTGGAATTAAATATGAGACTGCGAAGATGGATGGAGCTATTAAAAGATTATGACTGCGAGATCCTATACTATCCAGGTAAAGCTAATGTAGTGGCTGATGCATTGAGTAGAAAGCATATACGTATGGTGTCGTATATAATGGTTAGGGAGCACGAGTTGTTGGAACAGTTCTCAATCCTCAGTCTGAATGTGATTCCCTATGAGAGATACAGGTTTACAGCTAGTTTTAGAATTAAGCTAGATTTGATAGACAGGATAAGGGATGTGCAGAGGACTGATGCTTATTGTCTAGAAATTGCCAGTCAGGTGCATATCGGTGTACAGTCAGATTTTGGAATTGGCATCGCTGGTATTCTAAGGTTCAGTGGTAGGATTTGTGTTCCCGACAATCAGCAGCTTAAGGATTTGATTTTGACAGAGGCCCACACCTCCATGTACATTTTGCACCCAGGCAGTACTAAGATATACCAGAACTTACAAAAAGTGTATTGGTGGCCTAAGATGAAGCTAAATATCACGAAGTTTGTTGCTAAATGTCTCGCGTATTAGTAGGTGAAAATCGAACATCAGAAGCTTGCAGGGTTATTGCAGCCTGTACTGATTCCAATGTGGAAATGGGAGCACATTACTATGGACTTTATTATAGGTTTACCAAGGACCTGGAGGAATCATTATGCCATATGGGTGATTGTAGACAGGTTGATGAAGTTCGCCCACTTGCTTCCTATCAAATCTACTAATTCTCTCAATGCCTTAGCCGATCTACATGTACAAGAGATAGTGAGATTGCATGGCGTTTCAGTGAGCATCACTTCTGATAGGGATTCTTAGTTTACATCTCATTTTTGGGAGAGATTTCAGGAGGCTATGGGGTCCCGACTAAATTTTAGCATCGTTTTTCATCCGCAGACTAATGGATAGTACAAGCGAGTGATTCAGACGCTCGAGGATATGTTAAGAGCATGTGCACTAGATTTTAAAGGCTCCTAGGACGACTACTTGTCATTAGCAGAATTTGCTTATAATAACAGCTATTAGGCTAGCATGAGCTTGGCACCATATGAGGCGTTGTATGGTAGAAGGTGTAGATCCCCAATAGCATGGGAAGAAGTGGGAGATCGAAAACTATCAACTCTCGACTTGGTAGAGCAAGCTTCTCGGGATGTACAGATTAGCTCCCGACCACTAGAGTTCTTAGTTGGTGATTCAGTATTCCTCAAAGTCTCACTATCCAAGGGCATAATGAGATTTATTAAGAAAGGGAAGCTTAGTCCTCGATACATCAGACCCTTCAAGATTTTAGATCGCGTGGGAGACATGGCATATCGATTGGCACTACCACCAGAGTTACTAGAGTGCATAATGTATTCCATGTCTCGATGCTCAGAAAGTATTATCTCGATCCATCTCACGTAATTTAGTATGAACCACTGAAGATTAGAGAAGACATGAGTTACATGGAGAGACCTATCCAAATTCTGGATCGGAAGGATAAAGTATTGCGATCTAAGACGATTTCGTTAGAAAAGTGCTCTAGCAGTACCACTCTGAAGAGGAGGCAACGTGGGAGTTAGAAAGTCTAATCCAAGATAAGTACCAGAGCTATTCCCGTAATCGGACCAGATGAAATTTGGAGGACCAAATTTCCTAAAGGTGGGGAGGATGTGAAAGCCACTTGTACTATTGTTGTATATGATGTTAGACACTAGATCACTATTCAATTCCTATATATTTTGTAGGTTATAAGTGAAACAGTGATGTGGCCCCTAGTGCCTAAGGTAAGAATTTTGAGCCTAAAATACCTTATTTATATTATTTTTAACATGCGTGCCAATAATTTAGAAAATGACGATTAAAGACAAAGCCCAGTGGCATTTTCGTAAATTATGGTCAAACTAAAATGAATTTGGACCATGTAAATATAATATGATATTCTACATGAAAATAAGTCCTAGGCTATGTCAATGATAGATCAAATTGATGGTTGAATAAGAAATTTACACGATTTACCCGATAGGGATAATTTCATAATTTCACCTTCATGGTAGGTCAAACCCAAACCAAACCACCTTTATTCATCAAAATATGTTTAATAATAATTTTTCGTTATAGAATCTGAATTTTTGGAGTGTAATTACATAATTATAAAAATTATGTAAACTTAAGGGTACTTTTGTCCAAAAATTTCATAATCAAGGGCATTTTTGTAATTTTACCCCTTTCTAGATTATTCTAAATTTCTCCCCCAACATTAGATGGCCACTATTCATTGTCTTCCTCCTCCCTCATTCATGCCACCATTAGAGAAAAATAAGGAAAAGAAAGAAAGCTTGATAAATCATCGTCAAAATCACATTTTCTCAACAAATTTCCTTCTACAAAATTACTCTACTCATCTTCCTCTCTTCACCCACACCAATATCTCATTGAATAAGTGCCCAAATCAAGGGAAAAGGAGACTTGAAGGTTTCGACCAAGGTGAGCTTTTCTCTATACAATGAAATTTGTTAAGTTTTATTGATGAAAAATGATGTTTTCAAGCTTCCTAAGCATGAATGTAGTATTAGGTTGAACTAGTTTGCATTAAATCATGCTCAAGTATTCATGAGGGTTTCGACCATGTATGGAAGTTCATGAAATGATAATGTTTGATGCATGAAAATGGTGTTAAATGATAAAATAAACATGGCTAAACATGAAATAGGTGACAAATTGTTGAAAATTCATTAAGTGTGCTTAATGGTATATTCAGCCATGGCAAGGGGAGGTAGAAATGTGGCTGCATTTGATGAGTTTAAGGTGCTATAATACTGTAGAAATTATGAGGAGTCCACCGGTGCAATTGGATTTAAAATCGGACTTAAAATGGAGAAGTTATGTTTTAGCACCATTAGAATTTATTATGATTTAATATTTCTAATGTATAATGTGGCTGCAATTATTGAAGGAAAATAGTTTAAAAATTAAATTGAGGGTAATAAATATTGTTGGTGAAATGTTTTGCAGCTCAGGAGAAGTGAATCATGTGCAGTGCTATGGAAAAGATCGATAACACTAGAGAGGTAAAGGATGCGTGTGTAGGCCATAGGGATATTATGAATTCAGGTTTTTCGTTGGATTGGAACTATGTTTTATGTGCAGGGAGGACAGGTCAATAGCAACCGTTATGCTATTGAAATATCTTAGAAAATTTTCTAAAATATCATGAGATATTTTAAGTTCATTATTGAGTGATTTCCTAGCCTTGGAAATTAAATATTTAATATTTTTCATAAAATATGAATTTACCGAAATTCAATATTTAAATATTCATGTAATTGATTTTTATCGAAATGAAAGCATCGGATGTTTATATAAGTGTTTTTCAGTGAAATAGAATATTTATGAAAATTATTACTGAAGTGTAAATATTTTATAAACTGTTTTCACTGTATTGTTCACTGTGTTATATAATAACATTTATGGATTGACTGAAGATTTTATCTAATTTTATTAATTTCCATAAAGGTGGTGATAGTGTTTATATACTGTTTTGAGACTGTTAGGCCCTGTATCATGGTCACGTGTTATTGTTACTATTACTATTATTGTGCCTTTGATACTAATCCTATCTTTAGTGTCCCATCTGTCACCTAATCAGTGCACACTGAGAACACTTATACACTATGGCCATATGGCTCACATGTTACTGTTACTGCTCCCTACGAGGATTATAGCATGATATATTCTAGGTGTTGCCTAGTCTCCACTACTGTTACTGTTTGCTATACTATTTTACTAAATTGTACTGTTACTAAAACTGGTTATCCTACTATTTACTGAGTTGTTATTGTCACTGAACTATTTACTGTACTGAACTGTTTATTGTACTGTTTACTGAATCCTAGCAAGTATGAAATGTGATATTTTAAAGTGAATTTAAAATTATTTCTTAAAATGTTCATATTTAAATGGTTTTATATACCATTTATTGAAATTATTATTTATTGAAATATTGTTAAATATGATTTGTTCAAAACCAATAACTACTCCCTATAGTCGCTTCTAGGTTCCAAGACATGACAGGTATTCTAAAATACCTCCCATGGTCCATTTAGATCTCTAGCCGACTATAGTATCCTTCCTTATCGACTATAGTGCACTGTTAGGAAAATAAATGCTTTTGTGCATATAGATTTCATAATATCAGTTTTGCATACGATTCTCTTACTGAGCACGTTTCGCTCACCCCTTTATTTTTCCACCTCCACAGATTACCTGTTGTGATTTGATATACTGATCCGAGGATGTTGGCACTTTTGGTTACCTCGAGGCAACTTAGTGTGGATCCTGGAGGTATTTTTATTTTCTTTTATATGCTTAAACTAGTTTATATAGTACTACTACGTTGTAATTATAAGCAGAGGATGTAAATATTAAAGAAATTACTGTTATGTAAATATTCATATTTTGTAAATTAAGTAAATTTATTTTTATAAACTGTTACTGTTAAGTACATGTGTGTAAACAAAGACATCGCAGCAACCCAACCAACATTAAAGTGTGAAATTGTATGAAATACTGTACATTATGGACTGTGATATTTGTTCTCCCCTGGTGGTACAATATCTCACAGTCATAATCTTTTAGCAACTTCATCGATCTGTGCTACCTCGTATTCAACTCACGCTGCGAGAACAGATACTTGAGACTCTTATGATCAATATATATCTGGAACTTTTCACCATACAAATAATGTCGTCATATCTTCAGAACAAACACTGTGGCAGCTATTTCCAAATCATGGATGGGGTAGTTCTTCCCATGTTCCTTCAACTGATGAGAACTATAAGCTACCACTTTCTCGTTCTGCATCAACACATAACCCAAACCCTGTAAGGAGGTGTCACTATATATTGAAAAACCTTTTGAACCACTTAGATTTGTAAGGATCAGTGCTATAGTCAATCTCCACTTCAGCTCTTGAAAACTACGCTCACAAGCATAAGTTTATTCGAACTTCACATCTGTTAAACCTGTTTCTACTGTACTGTACATGAGTTATGTATTTATTTAATAAGTGAAATTTAGTGAATTATGTAAATATAAGTGAAAGTGTACTCAACTCGCACTGCGAGAACAGATACTTGAGACTCTTGTGATCAATATATATCTGGAACTTTTCACCATACAGATAATGTCGTCATATCTTCAAAATAAACACCGCGGTAGCTATTTCTAGATCATGGGTGGGGTAATTCTTCTCATGTTCCTTCAGCTGATGAGAACCATAAGCTACCACTTTCTCGTTCTGCATCAACACACAACCCAAACCCTGTAAGGAGGCGTCATTGTATATAGCAAAACCTTATGAACCACTTAGAATGGCAAGGATCAGTGCTATAGTCAATCTCCACTTCAGCTCTTGAAAACTACGCTCACAAGCATAAGTTTATTCGAACTTCACAGCTGTGAGACCCGTTTCTACTGTACTGTACATGAGTTATGTATTTATTTAATAAGTGAAATTTACTGAATTATGTAAATATAAGTGAAAGTGTATGTGGGCCTCACTTTAATTTTTATGGTTTTGATGGGCTTGAGACTGATAATACAGTGTATAGTGGGTGTAATAAATATAATATGATGATTTAGAGGTTTAAAATCATTTATTATTCTATTCTGTGAAGTGTGGTGAACAAATTGGAAAATTATGGTTATGTCCCGCTGGCATTTTCATAAATTCTTCCCAAACTAAAATGAATTGGGACAAAGTAAAAATTTCATGATATTTTACATGAAAAGAAGAATAAGATAGTGTCAAAAGATTTATCGAATTGGTGGTTAAATCAGAAAATTTCGCTAGTGGTCTGATAGCGGTAATTTCATAATTTCACGCAATCGGTGTACCGCGCCTCAATGAAACCACCTCTAATCATTAAAATACATTTAATATGATTATTTGGTGATTGAATCCAAAATTTTGGAGTACAATTAAATAGTTTTTACGATTACAGAAGCTTAAGGGCTAAATTGTCCAAAATTTACATAACTAAGGGCATTTTGATCATTTTTCACCCTTCTAGAAGACTCTTCATAATTCAGCCAATATGTGCCGGCCACTATTCACTTTTTTCTTCAAGACCTCCCACGACACCAAGAAAGAAAAGAGAAAGAAAGAAGATTCAACAAAACCTTAAGAAAACTTGATTTTCTCACCAAGCTTATTTCTAGAAAAATAATCTACTCATTCTCCTCTTCTCACCCATACCCATAGATCATCAAATAAGGAAGAAAACATGGAGAAAAGAGATGAGGAAGAATTTGGTCAAAGGTAAGAGCTTTCATTTCTTAGTGTTTCATTTGATTTCAAAGGTGTATTTAGACTAATTCAAGTGTGTAGAACATGTTTCTAGCATTGGATTTAATTAACATTGGCTAAATAAAAATTCACCATGGGAATGGGTTTCAGCCAAGCTAGGAACTTAAGGAATCTATGTTGTTCTTTGCATGAAAATGATGGAAAATGATAAGACAAACATGGATAGGAAGCTTGGTAACCCTAGGTTGTTGAAAATCACTAATGTTGACATAAGGGAGGTTTCAGCCATGGCTTCTTGGAGGTGATATTGTGCTACATTTTATGAATTTTATGTGCCAAAATAATGTAGGAATTAAGAGAAGAAAAACGGTGCAATCTGATCTGAAATCAGAGTTAAAACGGATAAGTTGTGTTTTACTGCGGTGTAAATTACATTGGTTAGACATAAGCAGTATACAATGTGGTTGCATTTAGTGATGAATAATGGCTCAAAAATTAGAGGATAATTAATGAAAATTATTGGTGAAATTGTTTGCAGCCAGGATAATCGGTTTACGTGTGGTGCTATCGAAAAGATCGGTAACAAAAGACAGGTAAAGGATGAGTGTAGAAGCCGTAAGGATATAGTGGATGCATGATTTATATGGATTTAATTTTATGAAATTATTTGGTGTTTAATTGCTTTCGAAATCATGCAAATTGTGGTATTACAGCTGTTATGTAAATTATGTTTTAAGTGCAGGACGTTAAGGAAAACGCAGTTGTTATGCTGCTGAAAATTCCTCAAAAATTTACTAAAATATCAAGAAATATTTTATGCATATAAATTGAGTGAAATTGTGTATTCTGGAATTTATTTCCAATATTTTCCATAAATTGGTATTTTATCGAAAAATATTATTTAAATATTCATGTAATTAAATTTTATTAAAGTGAGATCACCGATATGTTCTTTAAAATATTTTACAGTAAAATAGAACGTTTATAAATTTTCTAACTGAAGCATGAATATTTTATTGACTGTTTTCACTGTATTTTTAAATGTGAATTTAAATACCTTTTTGGAATTTTATTAATTTTAATGATATTTAATTATTTTCCTTAAAGGTATTTTCCATTGTAAATAAAATGATTTGAGACTGTTAGGCCCCACAATCATGCTCACTGTTTACTATGCTGTTGATATTGATCGTATCTTCAGCATCCCAGTGTCACCTAATCAATGTTCATTGAGGACACCTTATAGACTATGGCCATATATCTTACTGTTTACTGTTACTGTTTCCTTTCAGAGATAATTATAGCATGATTTATTTAAGGTGTTGCCTAGTCTCAACATACTGTAAATTGTTTACTAATTGTGATTTACTGTTAAGTGTTTATTGAAATGTACTAAATTATTACTCTTTATTGAAGTAAAAATGTTTATGAAATTATTACTGATTTAGTAATATTTACTGAACTGTTCTATGATGTGAAATTCAAATGTTTACTGTATTGAAACTGTTTTTATACTGTACACTGAACTGTTTTATCGTACTGTTACTAAACTGATTTCTATACTGTTACCACTGTTTAATTAAATTGTTTATTGTACTGTTTCTACTACTGTTACTGACATGTGTTTAAAGTGTTTATTGAAATGTTTTCTTAAATGGTTTTATTACCATTTATTCAATGATAATTAAATTATTGTATATCAATAGTTTATCAACCACTCCCTATAGTCGCTCTGAGTTTTCGAGACCAGACAAGTATTTCAAAATACCTTCCATGCTCTATCCGAATTGCCTGGCTAACTATAGTATCCTTCTAATTACTGTGCCCAGTGAACTACTAGGAAAATAAATGATTTCGACCATATAGATTTCGTTATATCAATCTTGCATAAAATTCTTTTACTGAGCACGTTTCACTCACCCCTTTATTTTGCACTCCACAGGATATTATTATTGGTTAAGAGATATACTATCCCAAGATTATCGGTTGCGTTTTACGTTACCTGAGACTGCATAGTGTCGATCTTGGAGGTATTTGTATTTTCTTTTATATATTCAGATTTGTTGTACAGTACTACCTAATTTGTAAAGTAGAAACAAGAGATGTAAAGTGCAAAGAATAATGTTAATTTGCATATTCTGATTTTATAAATTTGTTAAAGTTTAGTGTTTATCACTGTTACTGTTCAAGTGTTAAAGGCATCGCAGACAGCCCAACTTTAATTTATGTGAAAAATGTATGATTTACTGTACATTTGAACTGTTACAGTCTATTGGTATCAGAACAAGGTTTGTCTGATGTCTGTCAACGCTTTTAAGATAAAAGTGAAGTGATAAACATCTTCGGTAGTACTATATAGTCTGAATGTATAATTGAATAACTAATTGGAAGTAAAATAAATTGTATCTGTGGTGCAGATATGAGTGGAAGAAGGGCAACGTGATCATTTAGGGGCAAAGGTAGATGTAGGGTGGAGCAGACTCCGAAACCCCATACTCCCTGAGCAAGTACCAGAGCCCTTCCCAGGACCTGCTCACCTACAGTAGTCGGACAGGCCTAATACACGGATGTAGAGGATAGAGAGGATGTTGGTTGATTTCATAGCCATGTATCATGCTAACCGAGTTGCGGATAAGGTAGAGAGAGCATGTAACAGTCTGAGTATACAGTAAAGCACATATTTGACGGTTGGGCCGTCTACGATGCCTTAATCACTTAAACAGTAACAGTAGAAATCAGTAAACTTTATTTACTTTACAAAATCTGAATATTAAAATTTTACAATATTCCTTAACACTTTATATCACATGTAATCTACTTAAAATTTAAGTAGTTTTGTACAATAATTCTAAATATATAAAAGAAAATAAAATACCTCCAAGATCGAAAATCTACAGACTTAGGTAACCGAAATCGCAGTCGATACCCTCGAGATGGTATATCTCTTATACGTATATAATATCCTGTGTAGTGGAAAGTAAAGGGTGAGCGACAACGTGCTCAATAAAGGAGTCATATGCAAGACTGATATAACGAAAACTATATGCTGAAAAATATTTATTTTCTTAACGAATCACTAAAAACAGTAAAAGGATGGATACTATAGTCGGCCAGGAAATCCAGATGGTGCATGGAAGGTATTTTGAAACACCTGTCTTATCCCGGAAACCCAGAGCAACTATAGTGAATATTTAATAAATTGTTGTAATAAAACAACTTAATAATGTTTCCAATAAATATAAATGGTAGTAAACCATTTAATTTCATCACTTTAGTAACATTTTAAAAACACGTAACAATGACAGTAATTAAACAATATAGTAAACAGTAGAATTTGAACAATAAAAATAGTATACAAATCGATTCAATAACAGTACGGTAAAACTCTTCAGTAAATAGTAAGTAACTAGTTCAATACAATAAACCCTTAAAATTTCCTTTTACAATAACAATTCAGTAATTATTTCAAATTTAGAAATAATATCATAAATATTTTCAATTCAATAAATAGTGTATTTCTGTACAGTTCATTAAATAGTAATCGGTAAATTACATTTCAATAAACAGTAATCAGTAAAACACAGTTCAGTAATCATTTAACAGTAGGTTGAGACCAGGCAACGCCTTAAATCAATCATGCTACAATTATCCCCAAAGGGAAACAACAACAGTATACAGTTAGATCTATGGCCATAGTCTGTAAGGCATCCGAAGAGTGTACTTGCTAGGTGACCTTGGGACGGCTGATGACTTAGCAGGTCAATCGGCCACAGTGACAATACAGTAACAGTGAGCATGAAGTTGGGGCCTAAAGTATCAAAATCCATTTATTTACAGTAGAAATTGCCTTAAGGAAAACATTTAAATATCTTCAAAATTTATAAATTTCCAAAAGATATTTTTATAAAATTCTCATTTAACAGTACAGTGAAAACAGTTTATAAAATATTCATGTTTTAGTGAGAAAATTTATAAATGTTCAATTTTGCTATGAATATTTTAAAGAACATATTTTTATTCTCACTTAAATAAAATTTAATAACATGAATATTTAATTAATATTTTTTGATAAAATTCCAATTTATGAAAAATTAATGGAAATAAATTCCAAAATCCATAATTCACTCAATTTATGCATCTAAAATATTTCATGCTATTTTAGAATATTTTTGATAAATTTTTGGCAGCATAACAGCTACGATTCCCTAACCCCCTGCACTTAAAAATACAATTCATAAACCAACCGTAATACCACAATTCGCATGATTTTCAAGGCAATTCATCACCCAAATAATTTCATAAAATCATACAATTCATTATATCCTTACAACTTACCGACTTCTCCCGTACCTGTCTAGTAATATCGACTCTTTTAATAGCACCAATCGAAATCTGATAATTCCGGCTGCGAAACAATTTCACCAAAATTTTCCATTAATTTTCCCCTTATTTTTAAGCTATTAACTTTCACTAAATGCAACCACATAAGATACTGTCTATGCCTAACCAGTGTAAATTACATCGGTAGTAAAACTAAACTTTCCAATTTTAACTTCGATTTTTGATCCGATTTCACCAGTATTCTTCGCTTAATTTCTACAGTAATTTAGCATATCAAATACATGAAATGCAGCACAATGACATCCTCAAAAGGCACTGGTCGAAACCTCTCATGAACCAAGTTTCATAATT
Organism: Heritiera fomes; assembly: GCA_032173925.1. NCBI lineage: Eukaryota > Viridiplantae > Streptophyta > Magnoliopsida > Malvales > Malvaceae > Heritiera > Heritiera fomes. The sequence continues at coordinate 7,108,216 of JAPDPM010000019.1, forward strand.
TTCAACCATTTTGAATAATCAATGCTTTCTAACCTTTATATCCATGTTCATTGTTTCATTTTCTATCATTACTATGCAAAGATCTGAATAGGTTCCTTGAATTCCTAACTTGGTCGAAAGTCAAATTCATGGTGGATTTTCATTTAGTCAACAAAAATAAAATCCAATGGTATATACAAAATCTACACCTTTGATTTAGTCAAAATGTAACTTTGAAATTCAATGAAACATTAAATCATGGAAATTCTTACCTTTGGCCAAAATCTTCTTCTCCCTTTTTCTCCTTGTTTTCTTCTTTATTTAATGAGCTAATGATGTCAATGGAGAGAGAGGAGAGTGTATAGATAATTTTCCTAGAAGCAAGTTGGGTGAGAAAGTCAAGCTTTAGTTGATTTTGTTGACTTTTCTTTCTTTTTCTCTCTTGGTGTCATGAGGTGTGAGATTGAAGAGAGTGAATTGTAGTGGGCACAAATAGGCTGAATTATGAAGATGGTTCTAGAAGGGGGCAAAATTACCATTTTGCCCTTAGTTATGTAAATTTCGAATAATTTTGCCCTTAACTTCCATAATCATAAAATCATGTAATTAGACTCCAAAATTTTGGATTATAGCACCAAATAATCATATTTACTGTATCTTGGTGATTGGAAGTGGTTTCGTTGACGCACAGTGCATCGATAATGAGAAATTATGGTTTTACCCCTAATGGACTACCAGCGAAATTTTTTGATTAAACCACAAATTAAATCAATCTCTTAACTCTATCTTATTTTCCTTTTCATGTAGAATATCGTGATATTTTTACTTCGTCGAAATCATTTTAGTTTGGGTGTAATTAACGAAAATGCCCTCAGGACATAACTATCATTTTTCAATTTGTTTTCCAAAATTCACAAAATAACTCCAAAAAATATAAAAATTATTTTTATACCTCAAAATACTTATCTTATATTTATTTCTCCCACTGTACACTGTATTATCAATCTTGAATCCATCAAAACCATAAAAATTAAAGTGGGGCCCACATTACAAATTCACTTAAAATCACAAAATATATTATATTTCACTAAATAAATAATCACATAATTAATGTACAATATAGTAGAAACAGGTCTCACATTTCCTCCCCACCTTTAGGAAATTTGGTCCTACAAATTTCACCTGGACCGATCACTGAAAAAGCTCTGGATACTTCTCACGCATAAGGCTCTCTAACTCCCAAGTAGCCTCCTCTTTAGTGTGATACTGCCAAAGCACCTTTACCAATGGAATAGTCTTAGACCGCAGCACTTTATCCTTCTTATCCAAGATCCGTACTAGTCTCTTAATGTAACTCATGTCCTCCCTAATCTCCAGTGGCTCGTATTGAATTATGTGAGAATGATTTGAATGGTACTTTCTCAACATCGAGACATGGAACACATTATGCGGTCCTGACAACTTTGGTGTTAGTGCCAACCTGTATGCCATATCTCTCACGCGATTTAAGATCTCAAATGGTACAATGATCGAGGACTTAATTTTCTCTTCTTATCGAATCTCATTATACCTTTAGATGGTGAGACCTTAAAAAATACATAATCACCCACTGAAAACTTTAGTGGTTGGTGTCTAGTATCTACATAACTCTTCTGCCGACTCTGAGCCACCTTTAACCTTTCACAAATCACCTGTACATCTCGGGAAGTCTGCTCGACTAAATAAGGAGCAAATAACTTACGGGCTCCCACTTTTTCCCATGGTATCAAAGATCTACATCATCTGCCATATAATGCCTCGTAAGGTGCCATGTCGATGCTTGCTTGATAGTTGTTATTATAGGCAAATTCTGCTAAAGGAAAGCGATTGTCCCAAGAGCCTTTAAAATCCAGTGCACACGCTCTCAACATATCCTCGAGCGTCTGTATCGTACGCTCGAACTGTCCGTCAGTCTGCGGATGAAAAGTGGTGCTGAAATTTAGTTGGAATCCCATGGCTACCTGAAATCTCTCCCATAAATGAGATGTGAACCAAGAATCCCTATCAGAAGTGATGCTTGCTGGAACACCATGCAACTTCACTATCTTCTTGACATATAGATCAGCTAAGGCACTGACTAGATTAGTAGATTTAATGGCCAAGAAATGAGCAGACTTTGTCAATCTATCCACAATCACCCAAATAGCATTATGCCCTCTTCAAGTCAGTGGTAAACCCATAACAAAATCCATAATAACAAGCTCCTATTTCGACGTAGGAATTGGTAAAGGTCGTAACATACTTGTAGGCTTCTGATACTCAATCTTAATCTACAGGCATGTAAGATATCTTGCAACATACTCTACGATGTCCTTCTTTATCTTGTGCCACCAATATACCCTCCGTAAATTTTGGTACATCTTAGTACTATCAGGATATAGAGTGTACCTGGAGGTATGGGCCTCTGACAAAATCAAATCCTTTAACTGCTGATCACTAGGAACACAGATCCTGCCCCTGAACCTCAGTATACCATCAGTGCCAATCTCGAAGTCTGACTATACTCCCATCTGTATTTGAATGGCAACCCATATGCAATAATTATCCTTCCTCTGAGTTTTTCTGATCCGATCTATCAAATCCGGCTCTATTCTGAAACTAGTCATAATTCCATACTGTAAGAGGAAATCACATTCAGATTGAGGCTCAAAAATTGTTCTAGAAGATCGTGCTCCCTGACCATCATATACGATACCATGCCAACATGCTTGTGGCTCAACGCATCTGCTAGCACATTAGCTTTCCTTGGGTGATACAAAATCTCGCAATCATAATCTTTTAACAGCTCTATCCATTGTCCCTATCTCATATTCAGCTCTTGCTACGAGAATAGATACTTCAGACTCTTATGGTCTATATATAATTGAAATTTCTCCCTGTATAGATAATGCCGTCAAATTTTCAATGCAAACACCACTGTGGCTAACTCTAAATCATGTGTCGGGTAATTCCTCTCATGATCTTTCAACTACCAAGAACCATAGGCAATAACCCCACCATTCTGCATATGTACACATCCCAATCCCTGTGTGAAAGCATCAGTATAAATCGTAAATCCACCAAATCCGCTAGGAAGGGAAAGTATGGGGGTAGTAGTCAATCTTCGTTTTAATTCCTAAAAACTACGCTTACACGCATCAGTCCACTCGAACTTTACATCCTTACATATGTGTCGTGTAAGTGGAGCAGCTAGTCTGTAAAATCCCTCGACAAACCGATGATAGTATCCGATTAAACCCAAAAAGCTCCGTATCTCGATACAATGGCTTAGATCTTGGACGGATCAACAGACACCCCATCCTTCGACACTACATGTCTCAATAAGACGATATACAGGTGCTGCTCGTGCTTCTCTAGAGACTTAAAGTATACCAAAATGTTATCGATAAACATTATCACAAATTTATCCAAATACGGCTTGAATACCTCATTCATTAAGCTCATAAATGTTGTAGCGGCATTTGTCAACCCAAAAGACATCACCAGAAACTCATAATGTCTGTACCGAGTCCGAAATGCTGTCTTGTGAACATCCTACTCCCGAATCTTCAACTGATGATAGCCTGATTGGAGATCTATTTTGGAGAACACCTGTGCACCCTTGAGCTAATCAAATAAATCGTGAATCCTAGGTAAGGGATACTTGTTCTTAATGGTAGCCCTATTCAACATCCTGTAGTCGATACACAATCGTAAACTACCATTCTTCTTTTGGACAAATAACACCGGAGCACCCCACGGAGACACATTACGACGTATGAGTCCCTTATCTAATAGCTCTTGGAGCTATTTCTTAAGCTCCTCTAACTCCGTTAGTGCCATCCGATATGGGGGTCTAGAAATCGGCTCCGTACCGGGTACCAAATCAATTATAAACTCCATCTCTTGATCCAGTGGTAACCCTGCTAACTCCTCTAGAAATACATCCGGGAAGTCCCTGACCTCATGAATCTCATGCAACTCTTGATGTTTCTTTTCTACGTCCTCCATACAAGTAATAAAACCTTCACACATATTCATACACAACCACACAATTCAGTAAACATATAACCACATCACTTTTATTAATTTACAAACAGTTTTACAATGTACTTTTCAGGTTAAGAGAAAGTAATAAATTTAATATAACAGTCCAAACTAATATGATTTACAATTAACCAATCCATCCCTAAGATTACATCAAAATCATACTTATTTAAAAAAATCAGGTTAGCTATCGTTTCCTTCTTTCCTACAGTCACTTTACAATTCCTATATAAAACATCCGTCATCAGCGATTCTTTAAATAGGGTATTAACTTGTAAAGTATACCCTAGTGGCTCCGGTTCTACAGGGGTTCTGTTAGCACATGTAGGTGACAAAAATGAATGGGTAGAACACGGATCAAATAACGCAAGTACAAGAATATCAAATATATATACTTTACCTTTAATCACATCAACAGAAGCATTGACAATTTTATGATCTAAGGCGTACACCTGTCCCTGTGTCACAGCCTTTTTCCCTTTTTCTGTTACTGTCACATGCCCCGGCTATGAGGGTGTAACTTTCTGCGACTCACTCGGAGCTGTCGGAGCTAGTGCTGGTAGATCTGTAAAAAGAATAGTGGAAGCAGCTGACTCTTTGAGCATCGAGCAATCTCTAACCATATGCCCCATCTGTCCACATCTAAAACATGCCTAAGTCAATAAATAACAAGGACGTGAACCATGCGACCTGCCACAATGTCCACATCTGGTCGCAGTACTCGTCTGAGTAAAGGTAGGGCCAGTAGCAAGGGCTGAAGCTGCTGATCTCGTAAATCGCCCCTCAAAAATCTGAATGCCCAACGACTTACCCTTCTTAGGCTACTCCTTACCGGGTCTGTCGTCCGAAGCTCTCTTAGCTTTACCCTTTCCTTTCACCTTACCCTTACCATTGATATCTGTATGATATTGCTCAAAATCCCTTTAACATAACTATGCCTGTCGTACAACCTCAGCATAAGTACTAATATCGAACGGGGCTAACTTAGATCTAATAGAGGGTCTCAATTCGACCTTAAACCTATCAATCTTATGCCTTTAATCAACTCTGGCCAGTGGGTCAAATCTGCTCAAGGTGACGAATCTAGCCTCATACTCATCTATCGACATACTCCCCTGAACCAAATCTAAAACCTCTTGTTGCAACTTCTTCTGAGCAGTGTCGGGGATGTACTATCGTCTGAAAGCCTCAACAAATATATCCCAGGTTACCACCTGATGCTGAGCAAGCAAAACAGTCTGTGTAGGCTTCCACCATTACTCCGCATCATCTGTCAATTGGAACACTGCTAAACCTACTTTCTCGATCTTCGTGCACCTCATATACCCGAATATTTTCTCGACTATATTAATCCATTGTTCCACCACCAATGGATCCCTAATACCCTTAAACTTTAAAGAATCCAATTTCCTAAACGACCGCACCATATTTACATCGAAGTATGACTCCACATCTCTAAGTGCCTGAACTGGTGGCTGTGGTGGAACTACTTATGGCTAAGGTACCGGTGGTGGAATAAGCTAAGGCTCGGGTGCTATTGGTGCCAGCTGAGGTGGGGGTGGTGCTACTGCTGGAGCTGCTCTCTCTCTCTCTCCGCCCTATCCTTAGCTTGACCTGCGTGATACATAGCCATAAAGTCGGCTAACAACCTCTCCATCCTAGTCATCCGAGTGTTAGGACTCTCCAACTACTGTAGGTGAGTAGGTCTTGGGGCGGGCTCCGATGCTGGCTCGGGCGTATGGGGCTTTGGAGTCTGCTATGCCCTACCTCTACCTCTGCCCCTAAATGAGCGCGTTACCCTTCTTTCACTCATATCTGCACCACAGATACAATTTATTTCACTTTCCGTTAGTTATTCTATTATACATTCAGACTATACAGTACCACAGAGGATGTTTACCACTTCACTTTTATCTTAAGGTACCGACAAATATCAGACCAACCTTGCTCTGATACCAATAAAACAATAACAGTCTGAGTATATAGTAAAATACTTATTTTTACACATATTTAACGGTTAGGCTGCTTGCGATACCTTAATCACTTAAACAGTAACAATAGAAATCAGTAAACTTTATTTACGTTACACAATTAGAATATAAAAATTTTACAATATTCCTTAACCCTTTACATCCCATGTAATCTACTTAAAATTTAGGTAGTACTGTACAAGAATTCTAAATATATAAAAGAAAATAAAATATCTTCAAGATCAAAAATCTGCAGACTCTGGTAACCGAAATCACAGCCGATACTCTCGACATAGTATATCTCTTATCCGCATATAATATCCTGTGAAGTGGAAAGTAAAGGGGTGAGCAACAATGTGCTCAGTAAAGGAGTCGTATGCAAGACTAATATAACGAAAACTATATGCTGAAAAATATTTATTTTCCTAACGGATCACTAAGATCAGTAAAAGGATGGATACTATAGTCGACCAGGAAATCCAGATGGAGCATGAAAGGTATTTTGAAATACCTATCTTGTCCCAGAAACCCAGAGTGACTATAGGGAGTATTTAATAAATTGTTGTAATAAAACAACTTAATAACGTTTCCAATAAATATAAACCATTTAATTTCATCACTTTAGTAGCATTTTAAAAACACGTGACAGTGACAGTAATAAAACAGTGCAGTAAACAGTAGAGTTTGAACAGTGAAAACAGTATACAAAACGATTCAGTAACAGTATGGTAAAACTCTTCAGTAAATAGTTCAGTACAGTAAACACTTAAAATTTCCCCTTTACAGTAACAGTTCAATAATTATTTCAAATTTAGAAATAATATCATAAATATTTTCAATTCAATAAACAGTATATTTCAATACAGTTCATTAAACAGTAATCAGTAAATTACAGTTCAGTAAACAGTATTTTTCAGTACAGTTAGTAAACAGTAATCAGTAAAACACAGTTCAGTAATCATTTAATAGTAGGTTGAGAACAGGCAACACACTAAATCAATAATGCTATAATTATCCCTGAAGGGAAACAGTAACAGTATATAGTTAGATCTATGACCATAGTCTAGAGGATGTCTGCAGAGTGCACTTGCCAGGTGACCCTAGGACTGCTGATGACTTGGCATCTCAATAAACCACAGTGACAGTATAGTAACAATGAGCATGAAGTTGGGGCCTAAAGTCTCAAAATCCATTTATTTACAGTAGAAAAATGCCTTAAGGAAAACATTTAAATATCTTCAAAATTTATAAATTTCCAAAAGGTATTTTTATCAAATTCTCATTTAACAGTACAGTGAAAACAGTCTATAAAATATTCATGTTTTAGTGAGAAAATTTATAAATGTTCAATTTTGCTACGGAATATTTTAAAGAACATATTTTTATTCTCACTTAAATAAAATTTAGTAACATGAATATTTATTTAATATATTTCGATAAAATTCCAATTAATGGAAATAAATTCCAAAATCCATAATTCACTCAATTTATGCATCTAAAATATTTCATACTTTTTTAGAATATTTTTGATAATTTTTTGGCAGCATAACAGCTGTGATTCCCTAACCTCCTACACTTAAAAATACAGTTCATAAACTAGCCATAATACCACAATTTGCATGATTTTCAAGGCAATTCATCACCCAAATAATTTCATAAAATCATATTCATAAAATCATGCAATTAATTATATCTTTACAGCTTACACACTTCTCCCTTACCTATCTAGTAATACCGACTCTTTCAATAGCACAAATCGAATCCGATAATTTCGGCTGCAATCACCAAAATTTTCCTTTAATTTTCTCCTTATTTTTAAGCTATTAACTTTCACTAAATGCAGCACATAGAATACTGTCTATGCCTAACCAGTGTAAATTACACCGATACTAAAACTTAACTTTCCTGTTTTAGCTTCGATTTAACTAGTCTTTTCTCTTAATTTCTATAGTAGTTTTGCATATCAAATACATGAAATGCACCACAATGACATCCTCAAAAGGCCTTGGTCGAAACTTCCCATGAACCAAGTTTCATAATTTTCAACCATTTTTAATAATCAATGCTTTCTAACCTTTATGTCCATGTTCATTGTCTCATTTTCTATCATTATTATGCAAAGATCTACATAGATTCCTTGAATTCCTAACCTGGCCGAAAGTCACATTCATTGTGGATTTTCATTTAGTCAACAAAAATAAAATCCAATGGTATATACAAAATCTACACCTTTGATTTAATCAAAATGTAACTTTGAAATTCAATGAAACATTAAATCATGGAAATTCTTACCTTTGGCCAAAATCTTCTTCTCCCTTTTTCTCCTTGTTTTCTTCTTTATTTACGGAGCTAATGGTATCAATGGAGAGAGGAGAGTGTATAGATAATTTTCCTAGAAGCAAGTTGGGTGAGAAAGTCAAGCTTTAGTTGATTTTGTTAACTTTTTTTCTTTTTCTCTTTTGGTGCTGTGGGGTGTGAGGTTGAATTGAGTGAATAGTGGTCGGCACACATAGGCTGAATTATGAAGATAGTTCTAGAAGGGACCAAATTACCATTTTACCCTGGTTATGTAAATTTCGAACAATTTTGCCATTAACTTTCGTAATCAAAAAAATCATGTAATTGGACTCCATAATTTTGGATTCTGGCACCAAATAATCATATTTAATGTATCTTAATGATTGGAAATGGTTTCGTTGATGCGCGGTGTACCGATAATGAGAAATTATGATTTTACCCCTAATAGACCGCCAACGAAATTTTTTGATTAAACCATAGATTCAGTCAATCTCTTGACACTATCTTATTCTACTTTTCATGTAGAATATCGTGATATTTTTACTTTGTCCCAACTAATTTTAGTTTGGGTGTAATTTATGAAAATGCCCTCGGGACGTAACTGTCATTTTTCAATTTGTTTTCCAAAATTCACAAAATAACTCCAAATAAAATAAAAATTATTTTTATACCTCAAAATAATTATATTATATTTATTTCCCCCACTGTACACTGTATTATCAATCTTGAATCAATCAATATCATAAAAGTTAAAGTGGAGCCCACACTACAAATTCACTTAAAATCACAAAATATATTATATTTCACTAAATAAATAATTACATAATTATTGTATAGTACAATAGAAACAGGTCTCACAAAGCAGCTCCAGTAGTAGCACCACCCCCCACCTTAGCCGGCACTAATAGTACTTGAGCCACAGCCTATTCCACCACCGGCACCTCAGCCACAAGTAGTACCAGCACCGCCACCAACTCAGCTGCCTAGAGATGTGGAGTCATATTGTGATGTGAATTTAGTGTGGTCGTTCAAGAAGTTGAATACGTCGAAGTTTAAGGGTTTAGAACAATGGATTAATACAGTTGAGAAGCTATTCAGATACATGAGGTGCTAGAAAATCGAGAAAGTAAGTCTAGCGATGTTCTAGTTGATGGATGATGCGGAGCACTAGTGGCAGGAGACTTAGACAGTTCTCTTGGCCCAGCATCAGTTGGTGACATGGGATATTTTTGTGGAGGCCTTCCAACGATAGTACATCCTTGACACGACCTACGTTACAATAGGAGTTTTTGGATTTAGTTCAGGGGAATATGTCGTTAGATAAGTATGAGGTGAGATTCAACATCCTGAGCCGATTTGATCTGCATACTCGGTTAGATAAGAGACATAAGATTGACAGGTTCAAGGCCGGAGTGAGACCATCTACCAAATCGAAGCTGGCCCCGTTTGATATCCGTACTTATGATGAGGTAGTTCGACAGGCTCAACTATGTCAACGGGATTTTGAGTAGTTTCATACAAATACCAGCTCTAAAAGAAAGGTGAAAGGGAAAGGTAAGGTTAAGAGAGCTTCGAAGGACAAACCTGGTAGGGAACAGCCTAAGAAGGCTAACTCATTCGAGTATTTAGATTTTCGAGGGGCGATTTACTCGATCAGTAGCTTCAACTCCTGCTACTGACCCCACCTCTACGCAGAGGAGTACAGCGACCAGATGTGCACATTGTGGTAGGTCACATGGTACATAGCCCTTCTACTTATTGACGAGGGCGTGTTTTAGATGTGGACAAATAGAGCATATGGTAATAAATTGCTTGATGCTTTGAGAGTCAGCTGCTTTTGCTATTCCCTCTACAGCTCCATCAACACCAGCACCGACAACTCTGAGTGAATTGGAGAAAGCTACACCCTCACAGTCGAGGTGTGTGACAGTAGCAGAAAAGGGAAAGAAGGCTGTGATGCAGGGACGGGTGTACGCTTTGGATCAGGAGACTGTTGATGCTTCTGCTGATGTGATTAAAGGTAAAATCTATATCTTTGATATTCCAATGCTCGTGTTATTTGATCCGAGTTCTACCCATTCATTTGTGTCCCCTACATGTGCTAACAGGACCCCCGTAGAACCGGAGCCATCAGGGCATACACTACAATTAAATACCCCGTTTAAAGAATCGCAAATTACTGATATTGTATATAGCAATTGTAAAGTGACTGTAGAAGAGAAGGAAATGATAGTTGACCTGATTTTGTTAAATATGTATGATTTTGATATAATGCATGATTTTGATGTAATCCTAAGAATGGATTGGTTAGCTGCAAGTCATGTTACCTTAGATTATTATACTAAGTTTATTACCTTCTCTTAGCTTGAAAAGTATATTGTAAAACTGTTTGTAAATTAATAAAAGTGATGCAATGATATGCTTATGTAAAATGATATGTTTATTGAATTGTGGGATTTTATGTGAATGTGTGTGAAGGTTTTATTGCTTATGTGGAGGGCGTAGAAAAAAAAACATCTAGAGTTGCATGAGATTGCTGTGGTCAGGGATTTTCCGAATGTATTTCTAGAGGAGTTACCAGGGTTACCAACGGATCGAGAGATAGAGTTTACGATCGATTTGGTACTCGGTACGGAACCGATTTCTAAGCCCCCCTTATCGGATGGCATTAATAGAGTTAGAGGAGCTTAAGAAACAGCTCCAGGAGTTGTTAGACAAGGGATTTATATGTGCCAGTGTGTCTCCATGGGGTGCTCCAATGTTATTTGTCTGGAAGAAAGATGGTAGCCTACGGTTGTGTATCAACTACAGGTTGTTAAACAGGGTTACCATTAAGAATAAATATCCCCTGCCCAAGATTGATGACTTTTTTAATCAACTTAGGGGTGCTCAGGTGTTTTCCAGGATAGATCTTTGATCAGGTTATCATCAGCTATGGATTAGGGAGTCGGATGTTCATAAGACAACATTTCGAATTCGGAATGAGCACTATGAGTTTTTGGTGATGCCTTTCGGGTTAACAAATACCCCTGCAGTGTTTATGAGTTTGATGAATGAGGTATTCAAGCCTTTCTGATTGTGTTTATTAATGATATATTAGTGTATTCTAAGTCTTCGGAGGAGCACGAGCAGCACTTGTTCATAGTTTTGTAGACCCTCAGAGACCGAAAACTGTATGTGAAGTTCAGTAAGTGTGAATTTTGGCTAGATCATATCATCTTTTTGGGACATGTTGTGTCTAAGGACGAGGTATCTGTTGATCCATCCAAGATAAAGGCAATCGTTATGACATCCTCATCACTACACTTTAACTTATAACTTTTTCTTTCACATATAACTTGATTAGACTTGTTCGTCAATGTCGTTCCTTCTTTCTTTTAATGATTGGTATTAATTTGCTCATCAAATTCCAATGAAATATAATTATCATATTTATATATATATATATATATATATCATTCCAGAGCACAGGATCTTACACTTCTTACATAACCTAAATCCCCAACATGATTATAGACATCATTGTAGTATTGTACTGTACAATAGCTGAATTACATGTCACTTACGTATACCTTTAATAATGAATGGGAAGCATGTCTCGAAGGTACACTTCCAAAATCCAAAAATAGGCTCTTCTATCGAGAGCGAGGGATCACTTTAGGTAGTCTGAAAAATAGTTATAAAGGAGTGAGTTTACGCTAAGTAAAAAACATATGTAAAAGAGCGAACTATGCCTCTATATGCAGTTTTCCTGCTTGGCTCTATAATGTCATGAAAAATCTTTATAAAGCATATATTGTCACAGCCCGTGACCCTATTTTTCACCTTATTCTATACCTCTTATTTGGTTGGGCTGTCTGCGATATTTTACTTTTCCTTTACATACAAACAATTTCATATTAAATTTATAATATGAAATACATCCCCTATTTTACTTCATAAGAAAGTAGTACTGTCGATAAGTCTAAATACAGAAAATAAATGATCATACCTTATTAAATAAATCGACTTGTCGCATCGTCCCTAAATGCGCAGTCGAAAATCCTTTAAGTGCTAGACTCTCAGTCTTCGAAAACCTAAAATGTTAAAATTAAGGGGTGAGCAAACCACGGCTCAGTAAGGAAATTATATGCATACTTGATATTCAGCTTCCTATATGCTGAAAATCTTTTTCATTTTTCCTATGGGGCTCTAAGCTCGCATGTACGAAGGATACTACAGTTGGCTAGGGATTCGGATGGAGTAAGGTAGGTATTTTGAAATACCTATCTTGTCCCGGAACCTAGAAGCAACTGTAGAGAACAATTTCCTTTTCGTTTGGAATTTTAATCCTTTTTTACCTTTTTATTTCATAATATTTTCATATACTCCTCAAAATAATGCTTTTATAAAATAAAGTAACTAATATTCATATATTTTTTGAAAAGAATATTAGTTAATTCTCATCATTCTCATTTAAAACTCATTTCATGTTTTACTGTACAACCATAATTAATACAGTACTTTAAATAGCAAAATCGGCTATTAAATCCTTTTCGTATAACATATATATCATTTAAATCTAATATTCAATTTAAAAATTAAAATAAGAATATTAGATTTATTTTCCTCCTCTTTCCTTTTTGGAAAACATATCACATATTCATATCACATATAGTCTAATATTCAATTTAAAATCATATTAAGAATATTAGACTTATAAACTCTTTTCCTTTTGAAAACATATTACATGTTCATATCACATGTCATATAAAAATCATCTCGTAGTACTAAAATCAGTACTGAAATAAGCATTATGTAAAAAGCTGTAAATCACTTTCATTTAACTTATCACATATCATGTAAAACATTTTCACATATGGAGACCTAGGCACGCACGCCCAGCCCGTCAACTGGGTCGTTACTCATATCTTGCTATAGACCCCGAAGGGTATAAATAATCATGTCAGATATATGGCCATAGTCTATTTTGTCCTCGGCGGATCACTGATCAGGTGTCAGCCGGGACTACATGTCACATATCACATATCACATATCAGCATGAGAGGATGCCAACTAGTCTCAAAACCGTATTTTTTCATTATCAAAAAACCTTTATGGAATTTATAAAAATAATAATTTCATAATTAAAACCATAAAGGTTATATAATAAATCAAGTGAATATTTAAGAAAATATTTATAAAATATTCACTTTATCCTTTTTTCATCTTTCATTTCATATCACGTATAATTCATATATCGAGAGAATATTTAGAAAACTTTTATAAAATATTCTCTTTATCCCTTTTTCATTTTCCAATTCATACCACATATAATTCATATATCGAGAGAATTTTCGATGATCTCATTATCACCAATTTCAAAAACATGAATATTTTAAAATGAATTTCGTTATATTCATGTTTTATGAAAAATAATCATTTTCTCGATTTTCGTAGTTGGAAATCGTTTCTCGTTAAATAAAATCATTTATTATGATTTTATAAATTTTCTAGAAATTTTCAATAATTTTTGATAATTTTTCGGCAGTATAACGCCTGCCGATTGGCTAGCCTCCTGCACGGAAAATACAGTTTATAATTTCTAGCCAGTACTACATTCCAAATTCCAATCATTCATCATAATAATTTCATAAAATATTTCCGTAAATATTTCGTAATTAAAACATGCAGCCTGAATATCCCTACAGTGCTGCACATGCATCCCTTACCTTTTTCTGGTCGGCAACTTCCTCTTATTGGTCGCGCAGGTACTCCATCTCTCCCGATTCCTTATCTCAATCGCCGAGAATAATTTCTGGAAATTAAAATTCTAAATTTTAGAACGTTTCCATAATTTATTAAATTTTTACTCGAATTCATTTTCTAAAATTCTTACCAAATTTTCGTAATTTTTGAGTTGTCAAATTCCCGGGAATCTTCCGATTTCTCGAAATTCTCCTTTTTTCCTCTCTTTCTTCTTTTCCTCTTTTCTTTTCTTTTTCTATTTCTTTTCTTTTTCTTTTTCCTTTTTCTTTTCTTTTTCTTTTCTTTTTCCTCTTCCTTTCCCGATCAGACCGGTTTAGACCGGTCAGTGTTCTTCCTCGACGGTTCCTCACCGGTAGCCAGTTCTCCGGTAGTTCAGGTGCCCTTCAGCTGGTCTACGTCAAGGCAAACTCGCCGGTGCTCCCCGTTTGCCCTGGATCGGCGGCACGACAATGGATCTGGCGGCGTGGGTCTCGGTTTCTCCTCCTCCTTCGTTCTCCCTTCCTCCGCCATCGTTGGCCTCACCGGTGGCCTCCTTCACCTTCCCCTCACCTCCGCCAAGGTTCGGGTGGTGGTGGCGGTGTCGGTGTCTGGGCTGGCCGGCACCGTTGTATGTCTTTTCCCTTTCTCCTTTCGATTTCGCCGATTTTTCCCTTCTGTTTCACCGCGTTTGGCTTCTTCTTTCCGTCCTTTCCCGTCGCCGGTCGCCTCCTCCTCTTTTTCCTCTCGCCGGCGACGTCTTCTTCTTCTTCTTCTTCCTTTGGTCGGCCAGCGTCGGCCGGCTTCTCCTCCCTCTGTTTCACTTCTGTTTGCTAAAACAGAAGGAAATTATGGGAATCAGGTTTTCCCGATTCCCATTCTGTTTTTATTTTTTTATTTAATTTTTTATATTACATATATATTTTTCTTTATATCAATAATTAATATATATGTTTATTAATATAATATATATATTTTGAGTATAGTTTAAAATAAATATCTATACACTTAATTTAAAAATAATATATATTTCTCATATATTCATATACTTTTATCATAAGCTATAATATATCCATATATTTCATATATATATATATAATTATATAAAACATATATAATTTATTTAAATATATATTTATATAATAAAATTATATAAATATATAAATACTCGCATTTTTATTCCTTAAATTTTTGGATTTTCTTAATATCCAATTTATTTACACCTATTTTCATTTCTTATTTAATTTGGATTTCTATTTATCCAAATTAATTTTCTCTACTTCTTCACTTCATCAATTTCGGAAATTTCAACTATATTCTCATCTCGTAAATAAATTTTTATTTATTTACTTTAATTTATTTATTTCCTCTTATCTATTTTCTTAAATATTAATTTCCAACATTAATAATTTGCGGTTATCACATATATCATATACTTCTATCAAATAGCATATGCAAGCATATATCATATACTTTCTTCAATTATCGTATATCAGAAAATCAATTACTTTCGATTTCTTTATTCTTTTGAAATCGCATATACATATATCTTTCAAATAACATGGAGACTATTTGCATTTTAACGAAATTATGCACTGGATAAACAGGTGGCGTACCCCAGTAGGGGCCAAGAATCTTCCCCTAGCCAAATATATAACAGAGACAATTGGCCAATGTTGATAGGCCACAGTGAACACTAGTCAGGTGACATTTGTGGCGCTGAGGATCGGACTAGGGTTCCTCAGTCAAGTACATATACGAAGTGCATAACAATCAAGTACTTCATAGTCTCAAAACATTTGTCATATAGCTTTTCGTATTGACAATCATACTTTTCTAAAATAGGCTTTAAAAACTCTTTTTCAAAGGGGGCAGTCGACTAGCCTCAAGGGCAGTCGGCTACTATTACATATCTTGCTTTATCGAAATTATTTTCTTTTAAAAATTTTGGTATTTCGAAATTTTGAAAACATATAGGGTAGTCGACTGGTCCATATAGCAGTCGACTGGTTTTGAAACAGAATGCTTTTCGAGAAAAAGGCAATCGACTGGTCATATAGCAGTCGACTGTTTTCACAAACAAAATGCTTCTAAAAACAGGGCAGTCGGCTGGTTTCTCAAACAAAATGCTTTTCAAGCAAATAGCAGTCGACTGGTTTGAAACAGAATCCTTTCTGGAAAATAGCAGTCAACTGGTTTTCGTCGATTTTCAAAAATCTACACTTTGGTTGTCTCTAGGCAGTCGGCTGCTACTTAAGGCAGTCGGCTGCTCCTAGCATTTTGGTAACTAGGAGTAAAACCCGAAATTTAACCTTCCTACACTTAAACCAACTGGTACTTTCAAAAATACTTAAAAACATATGGACATAGTCACCCTACGTCCATTACATAAATTCCTTACCTCGATTAACTCCCGAATTGCCAATCACTTGGTTGCATCAATGATTTCCTCCTCACTTCTTCAAAGCTGTAATTATCATAAGGATACAAACCTTTAAGAAATCTTTATAAGCATGCTATACCAACTCAACTTAACTCCAAACCATAGATGAAATTGAAAGAACCAACTTCTATCCTTACCTTTGTCATTAGCCAAATTTGACAACAATTTAGATCTCTCCAAATACTTGGATTCAATCCACCAAACTTCAGATATAGCTCAAGCTAGTGACAAGGATCGATTTTCGTTAAGCAAGCTCAACAATTCGATGACAGGATCTTAGTGTTTGTCAAGGTGAATGGAAATGAAGCTTAGGTGAAATTGAAAGAACGAGAGGAAGAGAGGATTGGGGCTGTCGACTTGGAGAGGGAGAAGATGACAAGCTTACTTGCAGTTAATGCTTCTTTATCTCTTAATCATCTCAGCCATTAATACTTTGACCATTTGACCATTAATCTCTCTTTTTCCATTCTTATTCCACATGTCATTGAATTACCAAAATCTGATATTACATTTCTCATATTTAATTAATTCTTACCATATCAGAATTAATTTCATGACCATTTGACTATAAGTTTCATTATTCCTTTCCATGTTCCATATATCATTCATACATCAAAATTTAATGTTTATTTAGTTACTCTATCTTATAATACTTTACAAATATGGGAATTTACACGAAATTGGGGGATTTCATATTCTCCCCACCTTAAGAAATTTGGTCCTCCAAATTTGAATCAGGTTATGTCTCAAATAGTTTCGGATACCTTTCCTTCATTAAGCTCTCTAGTTCCCATGTAGCTTCTTCCATAATATGGTACTGCTAGAGAACTTTAACTAATGGGATCGTCTTAGACCTCAATACTTACTCCTTTCTGTCCAAAATTCGAATCGACTTCTCCATATAGCTCATGTCTTCCCGAATCTCCAAGGGTTCATATTCTATGACATGAGATGGATCCGGATTATACTTCCGAAGCATAGACACATGAAATACATTATGCACTCCCGATAGCTCCGGAGGTAATGCCAACCTATAGGCAACATCTCCTACACGGTCTAAGATCTCAAATGGCCCAATGTAGCGAGGACTAAGTTTACCCCTTCGGCCAAATCTCATAATCCCTTTGGATGGAGAAACTTTCAAAAACACTGAGTCTCTAACCAAAAAACTCAAGTGGCCTTCGTCGAGCATCTGCATAACTCTTTTGTCGACTCTGAGCTGTCTCAAGTCTTTGACAAATCAGCTTAACATCCTCAAAGGCTTGCTCGACTAAATCTGGAGTTAACAACTTACGCTCACCCACTTCTTCCCACCCAATCGGAGATCGACACCTGCTACCACATAAAGCTTCATGTGGTGCCATCCCGATACTTGCATGATATCTATTATTGTAAGCAAACTCAGCCAATGGTAAATGATCATCCAAGGAGCCTTTAAAGTCCAAAGCACAGGCTCTCAACATAACCTCGAGCTTCTGAATGGTGTGCTCAGACTAACCATCAGTCTGTGGATGAAAAGCTGTGCTAAAATTTAACTGAGATCCCATGGCTTTTTGAAACTGTTCCCAAAAATGAGAAGTAAACCTGTAATCTCTATCAGATGTTATGCTCACTGGAACTCCATGTAGTCTAACCACTTCTTTCACATACAAATTTGCCAAGGCACTAAGTGTATCTGTAGACTTCATAGGTAGGAAGTGAGCTGACTTAGTTAACCTGTCCACAATTACCCAAATACCATCATGACTTCTTCTAGTCCGGGGCAATCCCATAACAAAATCCATCGTAATGTGTTCCCACTTCCACATAGGTTTAGGCAGAGGATGTAGTAAACCTGCTGACACATGAGACACTTCGCCATAAATTCTGCAATGTCTCTTTTCATGCCAGTCCACCAATACACCTTGTGAAGATTATGATACATCTTCGTATTTTCCGGATGCAAAGTATACTTAGTGGAATGTGCTTCTGTCAAAATCAACTTCCTTAACTCCTTATCATTAGGAACACATATACGATTATTAAACCTCAGAACTCCATCACTACCAATATCAAATTCTGAGGGCATACCTGATTGAATCCCATTCATAGCTCTATACACTGGGTATCCTCTTTCTGAGCAATTCGAATTCTATCTGTCAATTCCGACTCAATCATCAAGCTAGCTATCGTACCAATTTGCTTAAGAGGTGTAACACTTAAACTGAGGCTTGCAAACTTTTCAAGCAACTCATACTCTTTTACCACATGCACGACACTATACCTGCATCCTTCCGGCTCAGAGCATCAGCCACCACATTGGCTTTCCCCAGGTGGTACAAAATCTCGCAATCATAATCCTTTAGAAGCTCGAGCCATCTCCTCTGTCTCATATTCAATTCTCTTTGAGAAAACAAGTACTTCAAACTTTTATGATCCGTAAAAATCTAAAATTTTTCACCATACAAGTAATGCCTCCATATCTTTAGAACAAATACCACTGCAGCTAACTCCAAATCATGAGTTGGGTAGTTCTTCTCATGGTCTTTTAATTGACGAGAACCATATGCAACTACCTTACCATGCAGCATTAATACACAACCCAAACCTTGTCCTGAGGCATCAATATACACCGAAAATCCTCTAAAACCACTAGGAATGGTGAGGGTAAGGGCAATCGTCAGCCTACGCTTCAACTCTTGAAAGCTACGCTCGCAGCATCATTCCATTCAAGCATCACATCTTTGTACGTTAAACGCGTCAAAGGAGCAGCTAACCTCAAAAAACCCTCAACAAATCTTCTGTAATAGCCAGCTAGACGCAAGAAACTCCTAATCTCCGTAAGTGTTTTTGGTCTCTCCCATTGCACCACAGCTTCAATCTTCGATGGATCAATCGAAACTCCATCTTCATTGATCACATGACCCAAAAAGGAGATATGATCTAGCCAAAAATCACACTTACTTAGCTTGGCATATAATCCTCGATCTCTGAGGGTTTGTAGAACTATCTTCAGGTGCTACTCATGCTCTTCTCGAGATCTTGAATACACCAATATGTCATCGATAAAGACAATGACAAACTGGTCCAAATAGGATTTGAACACATCGTTTATCAAGTTCATAAAAGCAGCGGGTGCATTAGTTAAACCAAACGGCATCACTAGAAATTCATAATGGCCATACCGTGTCCTGAATGTAGTCTTAGGGATATCTTCACTTCGAATCTTCAATTGATGATATCCTGACCTTAAGTCTATCTTGGAAAAGACTTGTGCACCCTTAAGCTAATCAAAAATATCGTTAATCCTGGGAAGAGGATACTTGTTCTTGATCGTCACCTTATTCAACCATCGGAAGTCAATACACAGCCTCATGCTTCCATCTTTCTTCCGGACAAATAGCACAGGAGCACCCCAGGGGGATACACTAGGTCGTATGAACCCCTTATCTAGTAACTCTTGAAGCTTCTTCTTTAATTCCTCCAATTCCACTAGAGCCATTCGATTGGGTGATCTCGAAATGGGCTCGGTTCCTAGCACCAAATCGATCATAAACTTTATCTCTCTATCTGGAGGAAGTCCTGGAATATCATTTGGAAACACTTTGGGAAAATCCTTGACTATTGAAATTTCATGAAGTTCGGGACATTTCTTTTCTACGTCCACCACATAAGCTAACAATCCTTCACATAACAAATATATTCTATCAATTTAATCTCAAATAAATCAAACAAGCAAATATGCTTTTGCAGTAAACACTTCCAAATTTTACAACACAGCTAACGGGAGAAGAGAAGGTCACACTTTTAGCATAACAATCTAATATCACATGATTCTTAGCTAACCAATCCATACCTAAAATAACATCAAATCCATACATTTTTAGTAGGATTAGGTCAGCTACCGAATCTCTCTCTCCTACCCATAGCTTACAACTACAATACATTATGTCCGTTATTTGAGATTCCTTAAATGGGGTACTTATTGCAGTAATTGTCCTAAAGGCTCGGCTCAACAGGCAATTTCATAGTAATCATGGGTGAGATAAATAAATGCGTAGAGCCTGGATCAAATAATGCATTAACACATATAAAAAAGATAAATCATACCCTTAATCACCTTGGACGAAGCATCGACAGACTCTTCATCGATGGCAAATACTCATCCTCAAGTCACAGCTTTTTTCCCCTCTCTACAGCTGTGGCCTTAGGCGGTGGTGGAGGGGTCTTCTATGATTCCTCAAACACCCTCTGATTCCTCTTGGGACAATCTCTAATCATGTGTCCCTGTTCACCACGCCTAAAACAAGCACCACTCACTAACCGACATGGCTGCTGTTAGCTTTAAATTGACATGTATTTTGAAATGACAAAACTCAAGTAAGCTTAAATATGATCCTTTCTACAAAGTAAATTTGCTTTAAATGAACTCAATGATAGAAAATACTTTAAACAAAGTTCTGGATTGTGATTTCAATTGAAAAAGTCAGTAAATACTCTTATAAAAGTGTTAGAATGTTTTGAACTGACTTAAAATCACAAAAAGCCATCAAATCTTATCAAATAGTAGTCAAGCAAGTGCAGAAAACATTCTGGAGAAAAGGGATCGATCCCACTAGTAAAGGGATCGATCCCTAAGTGGCAGAATGGTTTTCAAAGGCTGGAAAGGGACTTCGATCAAGAACCAAGCATTTTGGAGAAAAGGAATCGATCCGTTTGAAAAAGGGATCGATCCGTTTGAAAAAAGGATCGATCCCTTTGCATGAAACCTGACTCTAACGGCTAGGTTTTAAGGGTTTCAACTGTAGGATCAGCATTAAATGCTTCACCAACCGTTCCAATCAGTTGGTGGGCTATAAATAGAGCCATTTATGAAGATTGGAGGTAAAAACAAGCACTCAGAACTTCTCCAAGCTTCAAGAGACAAAATCAAATATGAAAATTCATTCCTTGTAACTTCATTGTTGTGTATTCTTATTGTACATCACCCACTCACTCAAACTTTTGACATTCAAGGGGTGTGTTAGCCTTGTAAGAGCTGTTATTGTAAGAGTGTGGGTAGTATAACAAAGGGAGAGGCTTAGAAGATTATCTCTAAGTCTTCAAGAGAAAGTGTAAGAGGTCTCACCACACCTTTAAGTGGTTTGTAAGCATTCCAAAGGAAAAGTGGAATCAATAACTTGACAAGAGGATCAAGGAGAGAGGACGTCGGTAAAAGATTGGTCGAACCTTTATAAATCTGTGTTTGCTTCTCTTTCCCTTACTTATTTACTACATTTATTTTATTGTTGCATTATTTGTTTTATTTGTGCATTAAGTGTTTGAAAAACCAAAATTTAGTAGAAAAATCGATTTACCCCCCTCTCGGTAGAGCCAACAATTGGTATCAAAGCTTGGACTCAAGAATCGATTAGGAGTAATTTCCTTCTAGTAAAAACGATCTAGATGGCTCAAGCTAGTGTATCTACACCTTTGGTAAGAGAGGGACACTCTACGGTTAGGCCACCACTCTTCAATGGTGAAAATTATGCATATTGGAATACTAGGATGATGTTATTCATTCAAGCTAATGATTATGAAGTGTGGAGAATTATAGTCAAAGGTCCCTTAGTTCATATTAAGAAAGTAGATGGGGAGGATGTGCCAAAGAAAGAGGATGAATGGGACACCAATGATATTAGAATGTCACAATTGAATGCTAAGGCAATGCACACACCATTTTGTGTATTAGGACCAAATGAGTGCAATAGAGTTTCACAATGTGAAAATGCTAAGCAAATTTAGGATAAACTAGCTGTTACTCATGAGGGAACCACACAAGTTAAAAAAACTAAGGTAGGCATGCTCACTCAAGATTATGAATTATTCAAAATGAAGAGTAATGAATCTATTAATGACATGTTTACTAGGTTCACTGACATTATAAATGGTCTTAAAGCCTTAGAAAAAACATATTCTAATGTAGAAATGGTGAAAAAGATCCTTAATAGTTTACCTAAATCGTGGGAAGCTAAAGTTACAACTATTGAAGAATCAAAGGATCCCCATACTCTTTCACTAGAACTCATGGGATCATTACTCAGCTATGAGATGAAAATAAAGAGAAATCAAGATCATCCTAAGAAAGTTGGAGTAGCTTTAAAATCCACAACGATTGAGGAATCAAAAAACGATCATGATGAAAGTGGTGATGATGAGGATTTGGAGATGGCCATGTTTGCAAAGAGGTTCAATAAATTCATGAGGATGAGAGCTAGTAGAAACTCTAGGAGACCCCCTAGGAGAGACTTTAACAAAGGTGAAACAAGTAGGAAAGAAAAGGACCAAATTATTTGTTATGAATGCAAAAAACCTGATCATATTAAATTTGATTGTCCTTTTTATAGAAAGCAAAATGAGAAGAAACCAAAGCAGAAGGCAATGATGGCTACATGGAGTGATAGTGATTGCTCCGATGAAGAGAATGTAGAAGATGAAGTAGCCAACCTTTGCTTTATAGCCCTTGAAGATGAGAAGGTAAAATCTAACTCATTTGATACAAATGCATATACATTTGATGAATTGCAAGATGCATTTAATGAGTTAGCAAATGAGTTTGAATGCATGAATATGAAATATAAGAAAATGATCTCAAAATTGAAAAAGGAAAATGAAATGCTTGTTAATGCTAAATTAGAATGTGAGAAGAAATTAGAAAATGCAAATCTAGAAATAGAAGAGTTAAGTCAAAAGAACATTAATTTGTAAAATTCATTTTCTAGATTTTACATAGGTTAACAAAAACTTGATCATATGTTAGAAACCCAAAGAGCATTTTTTGATAGAGAAGGAGTAGGTTATAATGCACCAAACAAAGAAACTCATCTTAAAAATTTCCTTGTTAAAGATAGAAAATTTATTTTATGCACCTTATGCAACAAACTAGGACACTCTTCACAAGCATGCACATCTAGGAAGACCATTATTAGTGAAAAAATGGCTGTTAAGATTTGGGTGCCAAAACATGTTTTAAACTCAAGTGATGAGTCATTAAAATTGAAATGGATCCCTAAAGGATCAAAAATTGTTAGTACTAACACACAAGGTCCCAAGAAAATTTGGGTACCTAAGATAAAAGTTTGATGTATTTGTGTGTAGGAGGAAGAGCATTGCTACAAGGCTAAGTCCAAGGAGCATTGGTATCTTGATAATGGATGCTCAAGACATATGACTGGTGACAAGAGCCAATTCAAGTTCATAAAGCCCAAAAGTGGTGGAGAAGTCACATTTGGAGACAACTCCAAAGGACAAATTGAAGGAATTGGTTTCATTGGTAACTCTTCCTCGACTATTGAGAATGTTTTGTATGTTAGAGGTTTAAAACATATTTGCTTAGTATTAGTCAATTGTGTGATAAGGGTTTTAAAGTTGTGTTTGATGCTTTATGTTGCAACATTGTTAATGTTAAAACTAATCAAATTCTCTTTATTGGACATAGACAAGGAAACATTTATATTGTTAATTTAGATGAACTAAATTGCAAAAATGTATGCTTTATGGCCACTAGAGAAGATGAACCTTGGTTATGGCATAGAAGACTAGGTCATGCTAGCATGCATGTTTTATCTAAATTAGTCAAAGGACACTTAGTGGTAGGTTTGCCCAAACTTCAATTTGAAAATGATAAAGTTTGTGAGGCATGTGTGAGAGGAAAACACAAAAGAATATCATTTAAGTCTAAAAATTGTGTTACTACCTCTAGGTCACTTCAACTCCTCCACTTAGATCTCTTTGGACTAACTAGAACCACTAGTTTAGGAGGAAAACACTATGGATTTATCATAGTTGATGATTACACTAGGTTTACTTGGGTGTTCTTTTTAAGTGTGAAAAATGAAGCCTTAGATAAATTCATTATTTTTTCAAAGCTTGTTCAAAATGAAAAAGGTTACTCTATTACAAGCATTAGGAGTGATCATGGAAAAGAATTTGAAAATTTTGGTTTTGATACATATTGTAATGAAGGTAGTATTAGCCATAAATTTTCAGCTTCTAGAACTCTTCAACAAAATGGGGTAGTTGAAAGGAGAAACAGAACCTTAGAAGAAATGGCTAGAACCATGCTTTGTGAAAATAATTTACCTAAATATTTTTGGGCTGAAGCCGTAAACACTAATTGCTATGTTATAAATAGAGTTATGGTTAGGCCTATTTTAAAGAAAACTCCCTATGAACTTTATAAAGGAAAAAGGCCTAACATAAGCTATTTTCATCCTTTTGGTTGTAAATGTTTTGTTTTGAATAATGGAAAAGATAACTTAGGAAAATTTCATGCAAAAAGTGATGAAGGCATTTTCCTTGGTTACTCTTCAAATTCTAAGACATAGAATTTTCAATAAAAGAACACTTGTTGTAGAAGAGTCTATTCATGTGATATTTGATGAGTCAAATACCTCTAGTAGAACCAATATTGATGATGAAGTAAAGATTTTTGATGAACCTATAGTTGATCCATCTCAAGATAAGGATGTTAGAAAACAATTAGAAGATCTTGATATTAATAAGAATGAGGAGTCTATGGAACAAAATATAATGGAGAAGGAATCTAGGTATTCTAGAGAACTTGGATATGTGAAGGATAATGATATTGTAGGAGTTCCAAATATTGGTGTAAGAACTACGTCAACCTATAGAAACATATGTCAACATGTGGCCTTTGTGTCACAATTTGAGCCAAAGAATGTGCATGAGGCCTTGAAAGATGAAAATTGGATTATGGCCATGCAAGAGGAATTAAATCAATTTGAAAGAAGCAAAGTATGGACACTAGTGGAAAGACCTAAGATTATCCAATTATTGGAACTAAATGGATATTCAAGAATAAGATGGATGAGAATAGCATAATTGTTAGAAACAAAGCTAGACTAGTGGCTCAAGGATATAGGCAAGAAAAGGGGATAGACTATGATGAAACATATGCTCCGATAGCTAGATAAGAAGCCATTAGGATGCTACTTGCCTTTGCATGCTACAAGGATTTTAAACTATATCAAATGGATGTTAAAAGTGCTTTCTTAAATGGTTACATAAATGAAGAGGTCTATGTTGGGCAACCTCCTAGTTTTGAAAATCCAAAGTTTCCTAACCATGTTTTCAAAATATCAAAAGCTTTATATGGATTAAAACAAGCTCCTAAAGCTTGGTATGAAAGACTTTCAAAGTTTTTGATTGAAAAAGGTTTTGCAAGAGGCAAAGTAGACACAGCCTTTTTTATCCAATCTAATGGTAGTGACTTATTAGTAATTCAAATTTATGTGGATGAAATCATTTTTGGATCTACAAATGAGTCATTGTGTAAAGATTTCTCTAAATTAATGCAAGGTGAATTTGAGATGAGTATGATGGGAGAGCTAACCTTCTTTCTAGGACTTCAAGTTAAACAATGCAAAGAGGGTATTTTTATAAATCAAGCTAAGTATACTAAAGACTTGCTCAAAAGACTTGGAATGGATGAGTCTAAACCATACTCCACTCCAATAAGCACAAATATCAAGCTTGATAAGGATGAAGGAGGACAGTGTGTAGACACTAAACTATACAGGTCTATGATTGGTTCTTGCTATATCTCACTATTAGTAGACCCGATATAATGTTTAGTATGTGCTAGATTTCAATCATCTCCTAGAGAATCACACTTACAAGCTGTAAAAAGAATCCTTAGATACCTTAAAGACACTTCTTCCCTAGGACTTTGGTATCCTAAAGATTCTACTTTTGCTCTCCATGCTTATTCCAATGCGGATTTTGGTGGATGCAAAGTTGATAGGAAAAGCACATCGGAAACTTGTCAATTCTTAGGAAATAGGCTCATTTCATGGTTATCTAAGAAACAAAATAGTGTAGCTCAATCCACAACTGAAGCTGAATATATTACTTTTGGAAGTTGTTGTGCTCAAGTATTGTGGATTAAACAACAAATGAGTGATTATGGAATAGAAATGAATCAAGTTCCCATCAAATGTGACAACACTAGTGCTATCAATCTTACCAAAAATCCCATCCAACACTCTAGAACTAAGCGCATTGAGATTAGACTTCATTTTATAAGATATCATGTGCAAAAAGATGATATAGTTCTAGAGTATGTAGATACCTTGCACCAATTGGCTGATATCTTTACAAAACCTTTAGCTAAGGAGCGATTTTGCACACTTAGAGGTGAACTAGGTCTCATGAATGCTCCTTGAATTAAATTAATTTTGAATGAATAGATTAAGTTGGTTGTGCTGTATGCAAGTAAGAGATTTAGAAAATGTATTGACCATTTGCTGTGCATAACCTTAACTTGTCATATTGTTGTTAGTCTTTAGGATGAATTGTTAAAATATGTGTGTTTGATCATGTGAATTCCTTGTCATTCAGTTTCATCAGCTAAAACTCACTTCTCATGCTTAAGACTTTTACTCAATCATACCAAAATGGTTTTTTATGTTTTTCTGCATATTTTCAACCCTTCTCTGCATTTTTCAACCTTTTTCAAGTCACACATCTTGTTTTCCACCTATCACTAACCTGATTTTGATTTTAAATAATGAAAATGCACAAGTTCTTTAAGTTTCAAATCATTTTTCTGCATCAAAACTAAGGCAATGGACTAAGGAGTCAATTCTTCTGAGAATTGGATTGATTTCGGGTCATTTAGGCCTAAAAATCTGGTTTTCAGCTATGAGGCATCGATCCCTTTCACTATGGGATCGATCCCATAGTTCTAGAAAACCAGGTAGGGTATTCGGCCAAAAAGGGATCGATCCCTTCTTTAAAGGGATCGATCCCCTCGGGTCAGAACCCACAAATGGCCTTCTGAAAATCGTGATTCCCCTTTCATTCTCCATACTATTCATCTTCCCTATCTACAGAGCATCCTTCCTCCATTCTCCTTCACCAAATCTTCTAGATCTACTCCATTTCTTCACCAAATCGCTTCATTCCTTCACCATTCTTCATCTTTTCTCCATCTCTTTCACTTCTCATCATCCTTTCACATCCAAACCTCACGATTCTTGATTCCCTCTTTTCTCTCTTATGCTCATCACTATTCACGCCCAATATTTAATTATAAGTGTTCTTCACTAATTTTCACCAATTTTTCTTGCATTTCTCGATTATTTCATCATATCTTGTTAACCCATTTCCAATTTCTGCATAAATTTTCATTTCATCTTGTTTTTCATATCACATAAAACCCATGCATTTGTCTAATTTCTAAGGAATATAACTCAGAATCTAGTTAGTATTTCAGCATCATTCCTTCATCAAAATTGTAGCTTGCACATTGCTTTGTGGCTTCTTGTTGTTGGTTAGGCCTTCCGTCTCCCATACACTCATCCATCATCACCCAAAATTAAGCTCACCAACTGTTCGACTAAATTCCTCTTAGAACTTTCCTTCATTTCTTGAACTCAACCTTCACTCCAAATGGCTCCTAACATCAAACACGGTTCCACAAGGAAAAGAACTTGTCCTTCTTCCTCCTTTTCTATTCCAACAGTTTCAATCAATGCTATCGAAATGCGGAAGAGAAAAACTGTTACCATGCATAATTTGCCAATATGCGCATTAAGCATTGTCATCCAATTGATTTCACTTTCTTGGAATTAATTAACTTTCCTTATTTGGCCAAATCTGATGCTTTTCATTGGACACACTTTCTCAAAATTAACACTCTGGTTCCTCCCAACATTCTTCTCACATTCTTTTCTAATGCCGAACTTATGATGTCTCCAAATGATCGATGCAAGGTAATGGGAATTCGATCATTTGTCATGGGTAAAGACGTTGAAATCATCGAGCAATCTCTTTCATATGTCTTTCGCATTCCGGAGCATGTTCTTATGTTTGAAAATATCAACCTTCCCGTCTTTGCACGACTTCTTCACATCATAATCTCATGGAATCTTCGCCCACTCGGCACCAAATATTCTCAACTTCGGCGCCTTGATCGCTTTTGGCTCCACCAAATTCATTCTCCTGAAGGTGAGCGGCCAGACCTTGTTTGTTTCATTCTACAAGATTGGGTGAAGATTGTTCGTGGCAAGGTCCAAATGATTGTTTTCCCACAGCCGCTTGCATTTTATCTACTTGATCACGGCATCGATTGTTCATGTGAGGTTGGTGTCCTTCCGGACCAAGTACCACGATTAACCTTGCTACACTGCATAATCTTGGATGGTATTCTCGTCAACAAGGTGATACCATAGTTTGGGAAAAAGTTCATGGTGCTCCTGCATCTCCTGAGCATGCTAATGAAGAGGAAGCTCCTGAAGCGAAAGCACCTGCATCTTCCTTAGCACCATCGGGTTCGACCTTAGCCTCTATTGACCAGATCATGCTATCGCTTCAAAACTTCCAACAAACTGTTACTCAATGCTTTGATCAGCTCGATGCTCATTTTGGTCAGCTTGATGCTCGTCTCGACACTGTGGAGGAGACATAGACTGCCTTCTTCGATGAAGTCCAAGACATTCGCATGTTGCAAGAGGACTTCATGGACCAGTATCACAAGACATTTCCTAGGCATTGACTATGCTTGTTGTGTGCGATGAGCCTTTAGTTTGTTATGATTTCGGACCCTATACTTCTTTAGTTCATTATGACATTTCCTAGTCTGTTTATGGTGTCTTAGTCTTATATGCTTCTGGTCTGTTTATGCTTGTGACTATGACTGGTGTGCTATGTTTGTAGACTCTTTGCACCTTTTATGTTTATGACATGGTTTATGTTTATGATTATGGCTTTCTCTTGGTTTTCCTTTTATGCCATATGTTTATCTTTTTATATGTTCCCATCTATACCATTACATTATTGCTTTGAATTGACTTATCCATCTGACCATTTCTCTTTATGTCATCATATTTGCTTTAATTCTTGATATGAAAAAAAGGGGGAGAATTAATGGGGTAAATTTTTCATGCATATTCCATGTATAAATTGAGGGGGAGTAAAGCAAAATGATTTTCAAGCAAAATATTTTTCCATGAATAAATTGAGAGGGAGCCAAGCAAAATGATTTTCATGATGTCAAAATTATAAGCAAATCTATCTTAAGCAAATTTACCTTAAGTTTTGTCATATCAAAAAAGGGGAGATTCTTAGCTTTAAATTGACATGTATTTTGAAATGAAAAAACTCAAGTAAGCTTAAAAATGATCCTTTCTACAAAGTATATTTGTTTTGAATGAACTCAATGATAGAAAATACTTTAAACAAAGTTTTGGATTGTGATTTCAATTGAAAAAGTTAGTAAATACTCTTATAAAAGTGGTAGAATGTTTTGAACTGACTTAAAATCACAAAAAGCCATCAAATCTTATCAAATAGCAGTCAAGCAAGTGCATAAAACATTCTGGAGAAAAGGGATCGATCCCACCAGTAAAGGGATCGATCCCTATGTGGCATAATGGTTTCCAAAGGCTGGAAAGGGACATTGGGTAAGAACCAAGCATTCTGGAGAAAAGGAATCGATCCGTTTGAAAAAGGTATCGATCCCTTTGCATGAAACCTGACTCCAATGGCTAGTTTTTGATGGTTTCAACGGGAGGATTAGCATTAAATGCTTCACCAACCATTCCGATCAGTTGGTGGGCTATAAAAAGAGGCATTTATGAAGATTGGAGGTAAGAACAAGCACTCAGAAATTCTCCAAGCTTCAAGAGACAAAATCAAATCTGAAAATTCATTCCTTGTAACTTTATTATTGTGTATTCTTATTGTACATCACCCACTCACTCAAACTTCTGATATTCAAGGGGTGTGTTAGCCTTGTAAGAGCTATTATTGTAAGAGTGTGGGTAGTATAACAAAGGGAGAGGCTTAGAAGATTATCTCTAAGTCTTCAAGAGAAAGTGTAAGAGGTCTCACCACACCTTCAAGTGGTTTTAAGCATTCCAAAGGAAGAGTGGAATCAATACCTTGACAAGACGATCAAGGAGAGAGGGCGTAGGCAAGAGATTGGTTGAACCTCTATAAATCTGTGTTTGCTTCTCTTTCCCTTACTTATTTACTGCATTTATTTTATTGTTGCATTATTTGTTTTATTTGTGCATTAAGTGTTAGAAAAGCCAAAATTTAGTAGAAAAACCGATTCACCCCCCTCTCGGTAGAGCCAACAACTGTGATCTATGAAACTTCCCGCATTGCTCACATTTAGCATTGTACTCTTCAGTGAGCTCGCGGTACTATCTGTTCAATGTCGGGATCTCTCATCACTTATCTTAATCCCAGTAGATCTAGGAGTCCCTGTTTCATGACCATCATAACTCCAATTTCAATATAGTTCCATATAACCATTTAATTAAACGAAAGTCATTTTCTTATAATTTAATTGCTTACCTATCGAAACCCCTTCATAACGTCTATTCCTAGGTGCATATCTATCACTAGAGGCTCTCTCGTCTGACTTCCGCTTCATCGGCTCCTTGCCTTTTCCTTTGGCTCTAAAATCAGCATGGTGAAGCTCATAGTCCTACTCACACAACTAAGCCTTACGAACCACCTCTCCATAAGTAATGATATCCATAGGATACAACTTGGATCTGATGGGAGACTTCAATCCCTTTATAAATAGATAGATCTTATGTCCTTCACTCTTGAGGACCTCTGGGTCAAATCTGCTCAAGGTAATGAACTTCGACTCGTATTGATTAACCAACATCGTCCCCTGAGTCAAGTTCAGAAACTCAATCTTTAACCTAGTTTGATCAGTGCGTGGGATGTACTGTTCATTAAAGGCCCTTAAGAATCTATCCCACGTAACCTTAGCATATCGGGTCTCTAATATGGTCTGAGTGGACTGCCACCAGTACTCTGCATCGTCCACTAACAGATAAGCAGCCAAACCCACCTTCTCCCTTTCGGAGCATGTCATGTACTCAAAAGACTTAGTGATCACCTTCATCCAATTCTCTGCGGCTAATAGATCTCTATCCCCCTTAAACTTAGGCGGATCCAGCTTCTTAAATTCTTTAATCAAGGTTACACTGCAATAGGCTTTAGGATCTCACCTCTCAATAGCTGGGACTGGTGGGGGTAACTCTGTCTGTGCTGGTGGGGGCTATACTGTAGGAGTAGTTGCTGGTGCACTAATGGCCACGTTCAAAAAGTTCGCCGTAAATTACGTGAACATCGCGACCATATTCTCCATATGCTTTTCCATTTTCGCTAGCCTAGTGTTCGGGCTATGCGGTGGAGATGGAGGAAGAGACTGTGTTAGGGGCAGTTCTGTTCGACCCCTTCCTCGTCCTCTACTGGTACCCCTTCTATGTGAACTCATTCTGTCAATATAATCACAAAATTAAGCTATTTAGTATAACTATAAACAGTTATACTATACATATGGATTCAGACAAGTACAATACATTGGGGATATACACTATTTCTAGCTTATTGACACCGATAAATATCAGTCTAATACCAGCTGTGACATCCTCGTCACTACACTTTAACTTATAACTTTTTCTTTCACATATAACTTGATAGACTCGTTCGTCAATGTTATTCCTTCTTTCTTTTGATGATTCATTTTAATTTGCTCATCAAATTCCAGTGAAACATAATTATCATATTTATATATATATATATATAATTCCAGAGCACAGGATCTTACAGTTCTTACATAACCTAAATCCCCAACATAATTATAGACATCATTGTAGTATTGTACTGTACAATAGTTGAATTACATGTCACTTAAGTATACCTTTAATAATGAATGGGAAGCGTATCTCGAAGGTACACTTCTAAAATCCAAAGATAGGCTCTTTTATCGAGAGCGAGGGATCACTTCAGGTAGTCTGAAAAATAATTATAAATGAGTAAGTTTATGCTTAGTAAGAAACATATGTAAAAGAGCGTATTATGCCTCTATATGCAGTTTTCCTGCTTGGCTCTATAATGTCATGGAAAATCAATATAAAGCATATATCATATACTTCTTTCAACTATCATATGCAAGCATACATCATATACTTTCTTCAATTATCCTATATCAGAAAATCAATTACTTTCGATTTCTTTATTCTTTTGAAATCGTATATACATATATCTTTCAAATAACATGGAGACTATTTGCATTTTAACGGAATTATGCACTGGATAAATAGGTGGCATACCCCTGTAGGGGCCAGGAATCCTCCCCTAGCCAAACATATAACAGAGACAATTGGCCAATGTCGATAGGCCACAGTGAACACTAGTTAGGTGACATCTGTGGCATTGAAGATCGGACTAGGGTTCCTCAGTCAAGTACATATACATAAGTGCTTAATCATCAAGTATTTCGTAGTCTCAAAACACTTGTCATATAGCTTTTCGCATTGACAATCATACTTTTCTAAAATAGGCTTTAAAACCTCTTTTTCAAAGCGGGCAGTCGACTGGCCTCAAGGGCAGTCGGCTGCTATTACATATCTTCCTTTATCGAAATTATTTGCTTTTAAAAATTTTGTTATTTCGAAATTCTGAAAACACATAGGGCACTCGACTGGTCCATACAGCAGTCGACTGGTTTTGAAATAGAATGCTTTTCGAGAAAAAGGTAGTCGACTGGTCATATAGCAGTCAACTGTTTTCGCAAATAGAATGCTTCTAAAAACAGGGTAGTCGACTGGTCCATATAGCAGTCGACTAGTTTGAAACAGAATGCTTTCTGGAAAATAGTAGTCGACTGTCTTATATAGCAGTCGACTGGTTTTCATCGGTTTTCAAAAATCTAGGCTTTGGTTCTCTCTAGGCAGTCGGCTACTACTTAAGACAGTCGGCTGCTACTTAAGGTAGTCGGTTGCTCCTAGCATTTTGGTAACTAGGAGTAAAACCCGAAATTTAACCTTCCTACACTTAAACCAACTGGTACTTCTTTCCAAAATATTTAAAAACATGCGGACATAGTCACCCTACGTCCGTTACATAAATTCCTTACCTCGATTAACTCCTGAATTGCAAATCACTTGGTTACACCAATGATTTCCTCTTCACTTCTTCAAAGCTATAATTATCATAAGGATTCAAACCTTTAAGAAATCTTTATATGCATACTATACCAACTCAACTTAACTCCAAACCATAGATGAAATTGAAAGAACCAACTTCTATCCTTACCTTTGTCAATAGCCAAATTTTACAACAATTTAGATCTCTCCAAATACTTGGATTCAATCCACCAAACTTTAGATATAGCTCAAGCTACTGATAAGGATCGATTTTCATTAAGCAAAAGCTCAACGATTCGATGACAGGATCTTAGTGTTTGTCAAGGTGAATGGAAATGGAGCTTAGGTGAAATTGAAAGAACGAGAGGAAGAGAGGATTGGGGCTGTCGACTTGGAGAGGGAGAAGATGACAAGCTTCCTTGCATTTAATGCTCCTTTATTTTTTAATCATCTTAGCCATTAATACTTTGACCATTTGACCATTAATCTCTCTTCTTCCATTCTTTTTCCACATGTCATTTAACTACCAAAATCTGATATTACATTTCTCATATTTAATTAATTCTTACCATATCAGAATTAATTTCTTGACCATGTAACTATAAGTTTCATTATTCCTTTCCATGTTCCATACATCATTCATACATCAAAATTCAATGTTTATTTAGTTATTCCAGCTTATAATACTTTTCAAATATGGGAATTTACACAAAATTGGGGGATTTCATAATCGTATAGTGGGAGAGGCCTAAGACAGTTACTGAAATACGAAGTTTTTTTGGTCTAGCCAGATACTATCGCTGGTTTGTCGAGGGATTTTCCAGACTAACTGTTCCACTGGCATGACTCTCACGTAAGGATATAAAGTTCGAGTGGACGGATGCGTGTGAGCGTAGTTTTCAGGGGTTGGAGCAGAGACTGACTACTGCCCCCGTTCTTGCCCTTCTCAACGGATCTGGTGGATTCTTAGTATGTACAGATGCTTCCGTAATGGGATTGGGATGTGTACTTATGCAAAATGGTTGGGTTATTGCCTATGGTTCTCAACAGTTGAAAGATCATGAGAAGAATTACCCGACGCATGATTTGGAGTTAGCCACAATGGTGTTTTCACTGAAGATTTGGCGGCATTATCTATACGAGGAGAAATTTCAAGTATATATACCACAAGAGTATGAAATATCTATCTCGCAGCATGAGTTGAATATGAGACAGCGACGATGGATGGAGCTGTTAAAGGATTATGACTGTGAGATTTTGTACCACTCGGGAAAAGCTAATGCGGTGGTAGATGCACTAAGCTGCAAGCATATGGGTATGGTATCATACATGATGGTCAAGGAGCACGATCTTCTAGAGCAGTTTTTAAGCCTCAATTTGAATGTGATTTCCTTTGACAGATATCAGTTTATGGCTAGTTTCATAATAGAGCTGGATTTGATGGATCGAATCAGAGATGCTCAGAGGAAGGATACTTACTGTATTGGGGTTGCCAGTCAAGTATAGATGGGAGTTCAATCAGACTTTGAGATTAGCACTGATGGTATTCTGAGGTTCATGGGCAGGATCTGTGTTCCCAGTGATCACAGCTGAAGAATTTGATATTATCAGAGGCCCATGCCTCCAGTACACTGATGGAGACTGGTGAGGTCCATATCATACACTCTGCATCCTAGCTATACTAAGATGTACTAGAATTTACGGAGAGTGTATTGGTGGCCTAAGATGAAGAAAGACATCGCAGAGTATGTTACAAGATGTCTTACATGCTAGCATATTAAGATTGAGCATCAGAAGCCTACAGGTATATTACGACCTCTATCGATTCCTACGTGGAAATGGGAACATGTTACTATGTATTTTATTATGGTTTGCCAAGGACCCGGAGAGGTTATGATGCTATTTAGGTGATTGTGGATAGATTGACAAAGTCTACTCATTTCTTAGCCATTAAATCTACTGATCCAGTTAGTGCCTTAGTCGATTTATATGTCAGGGAAATTGTGAGGTTGCATGGTGTTCCAGTGAGCATCACTTCCGATAGGGACTCCCGGTTTACATTTCATTTTTGGGAGAGATTTCAGGAGGCCATGGGATCCCAACTAAATTTCAGCACCGCTTTTCATTCGCAGACTAACAGACATTCCGAGCGCACAATACAGACGCTCGGGGATATGTTGAGAGCATGTGCATTAGATTTTAAAGGCTTATGGGATGATCACCTACCTCTCGTAGAGTTTGCTTATAATAACAACTATCAGGCAAGCATCAGTGTGGCACCTTACGAGGCATTGTATGCAAACGATGTATATCCCCGATAGCATGGGAAGAAGTGGGAGATCATACGCTATTGGCTCTTGATCTGGTAGAGCAGGCTTCTCGTGATGTACAGGTGATATGTGAAAGGTTAAGAGCGACTCAGAGTCGGTAGAAGAGTTTTGCTAATATTAGACGCTGACCACTAGAGTTTTCTGTGGGTGATTATGTGTTTTTGAAGGTCTCGCCGTCTAAGGGAATAATGAGTTTTGGTAAGAAAGGAAAGTTGAGTCTTCAGTATATTGTACCATTCGAGATCTTAGATCGCATGGGAGATGTGGCACACAGGTTGGCACTACCACCAGAGTTGTCAGGAGTGCATAATGTGTTCCATGTCTCGATGCTAAGAAAGTACCATCCAGATTCTTCTCACGTAATTTGATACAAGCCACTAGAGATCATGGAGGATATGAGTTACGTGGAGAGACCAGTACGAATCTTGGATCAGAAGGATAAAGTGTTGCGGCCTAAGACTATTCCTTGGTAAAAGTGCTCTAGCAGTATCAAACCGAAGAGGAGGCTACTTGGGAGTTAGAGAGCCTAATGTGTAAAAAGTATCCAGAGCTAGTTCAGTAATTGATCCATGTGAAATTTGGAGGACCAAATTTCCTAAAGGTGGGGAAAAAATGTGAGACTCGTTTCTACTGTACTGTACTATACATGAGTTATGTGTTTGTTCAATAAATGAAATTTAATGAATTATGTAATTATAAGTGAAACTGTAATGTGGGCCTTACTTTAATTTTTATGGTTTTGATGGGCTCGAGACTAATAATACAATGTACATTCGGTGTAATAAATATAATATGATGATTTAGAGGTTTAAAATCATTTATTATATTATTTTACATTATTTTGTGAAGTGTGGTGAATAAATTAGAAAATAACGGTTATATCCCAAAGGCATTTTTTTAAATTGCACCCAAACTAAAATGAATTGGGATGAAGTAAAAATACCATAATATTCTACATGAAAAAGAGAATAAGATAGTGTCAAAAGATTTATCGAATTGGTGGTTAAGTCTGAAAAATTCGCTGGCGGCCTACTAGGGGTAATTTCATAATTTCACTCAATCGGTGTACCACGCATCAATGAAACCACCTTTAATCATTAAAATACATTTAATATGATTAAATGGTAATGTAATCTGAAATTTAGGAGTATGATTACATAGTTTTTACGATTACGGAAACTTAAGGGCAAAATTGTCCAAAATTTACATAACTAGGTGCATTTTAGTCATTTTGCACCCTTCTGGAAAACTCTTCATAATTCAACCAACATGTGATGGCCACTATTCACTTTCTTCTTCAAGACCTCCCACGACACCAAGAAAGAAAAGAGAAGAAAGAAAAAGATAAAGAAAGAAAATTCAACAAAACCTTAAGAAAACTTGATTTTCTCACCAAGCTTATTTCTAGAAAAATAATCTACTCATTCTCGTCTTCTCACCCATACCCATAGATCATCAAATATGGAAGAAAACAAGGAGAAAAGCGATGAGGAATCACTTGGTCAAAGGTAAGAGCTTTCATTTCTTAGTGTTTCATTTGATTTCAAAGGTGTATTTAGACTAATTCAAGTGTGTAGAACATGTTTCTAACACTGGATTTAATTAACATTGGCTAAATAAAAATTCACCATGGGAATGGGTTTTGGCCAAGCTAGGAACATGAGGAATCTATGTTGTTCTTTGCATGGAAATGATGGAAAATGATAAGACAAACATGGATAGGAAGCCTGATAACCCTAGATTGTTGAAAATTACTAATGTTGGCATAAGGGAGGTTTCGACCATGGCTTCTTGGAGGTGATATTGTGTTGCATTTTATGAATTTGATGTGCCAAAATAATGTAGGAATTAAGAGAAAAATAATGGTGCAATCTGATATGAAATTAGAGTTAAAACGGATAAGTTGTGTTTTACTACCGGTGTAAATTACATTAGATAGACATAAGCAATGTACAATGTGGCTGCATTTAGTGATGAATAATGGCTCAAAAATTAGAGGATAATTAATGAAAATTATTAGTGAAATCGTTTTGCAACTTGGATAATCGGTTTACAATGGTGCTATCGAAAGGATCGGTAACACGAGACAAGGGATGAGTGTGGAAGCCGTAAAGATATAGCGGATGCATGATTTATATGGATTTAATTTTATGAAATTATTTGGTGTTTAATTGCCTTTGAAATCATGCAAATTGTGGTGTTATGGTTGTTATGTAAACTGTGTTTTAAGTGCAGGAGGTTAGGGAAAACGCAACTGTTATGCTGCCAAAAATTTTTCAAAATTTTACTAAAATATCATGAAATATTTTATGTGCATAAATTGAGTGAAATTGTGTATATTGGAATTTATTTCCAATATTTTCCATAAATTGGTATTTTACAGAAAAATATTATTTAAATATTCATGTAATTAAATTTTATTAAAGTGAGATCACTAATACGTTATTTAAAATATTTTGTAGTAAAATAGAACATTTATAAATTCTCTCACTGAAGCATGAATATTTTATTGACTGTTTTCACTGTACTGTTAAATGTGAATTTAAATACCTTTTGGAATTTTATTAATTTTAATGATATTTAATTAATTTCCTTAAAGGTATTTTCCACTGTAAATAAAATGATTTGAGATTGTTAGGCCCCATGATCATGCTCACTGTTTACTGTACTATTATTGTGTTGTTGATATTGATCGTATCTTCAGCATCCTAGTGTCACCTGATCAATGTTCACTGAGGATACCTTATAGACTATGGTCATAGATCTTACTGTTTACTGTTACTATTTCCCTTTGAGGATAATTATAGCATCATTTATTTAGGGTGTTGCCTAGTCTCAACATACTGTAAACTGTTTACTAATTGTGATTTACTATTAAGTGTTTTTTGAAATGTACTGAATTATTACTGTTTACTAAAGTGAAAATGTTTATGAAATTATTACTGATTTAGTAATATTTACTGAACTGTTCTGTAATGTGAAATTCAAATGTTTACTGTATTGAAACTGTTTTAACACTGTTTACTGAATTGTTTTATCGTACTGTTACTAAACTGATTTCTATACTGTTACCACTATTTAATTAAACTGTTTACTATATTGTTTCTACTACTGTTACTGACATGTGTTTAAAGTGTTTATTGAAGTGTTTTCTTAAATGGTTTTATTACCATTTATTCAATAATAATTTAATTAAATTATTTTATATCAATAATTTATCAACTACTCCCTATAGTGGCTCTGGGTTTTCGGGACAAGATAGGTATTTCAAAATACCTTCCATGCCCTATTCGGCTTGCTTGACCGACTACAGTATCCTTATGATTACTGTGCCTAGTGAGCTCTTAGGAAAATAAATGATTTCGAGCACATAGATTTCGTTATATCAATCTTGCATATGATTCATTTACTGATCACGTATTGCTCACCCCTTTATTTTCACTCCACAAGATACTATTATTGGTTAAGAGATATACCATCCTGAGATTATCGGCTGCGTTTCCGATTCCCTGAGACTGTATAGTGTCGATCTTGGAGGTATTTGTATTTTCTTTTATATATTCAGATTTATTGTACAGTACTACTTAAATTGTAAAGTAGAAACAAGGGATGTAAAGTGCAAGGAATAATGTCAATTTACGTATTTTGATTTTATAAATTTGTTTAAGTTTACTGTTTATCACTGTTACTGTTCAAGTGTTAAAGGCATTGCAGACGGTCCAATCGTAATTTATATGTAAAATGTGTGATTTGCTGTACATTTGGACTGTTACAACATCCTTGCGTGTGAGACACCTTAGTGGAGCAACCAACCGAGAGAAACCCTTAACAAAGTGGCGATACTATCCGGCTAGACCTTGAAAACTACAAATCTCTGTTACCAACTTCGGCCTCTCCCACTTTACGATGGTTTCTATCTTGGATGGATCAATAGATACCCTATCCTTGGACACTACATGTCCCAGAAATGTGATATGATATAGCAGAAACTCACACTTACTAAACTTCACATACAACTTTCGATTTTTGAAAGTTTGTAAAACAATGTAGAGATGCTGCTTATGCTCCTCACGATATTTAGAATATACCAAAATGTCATCAATGAATATGATGACAAAATTATCCAGAAAAGGTTTAAACATCTCATCCATCAGGCTCATGAAAGCTGCAAGTGCATTAGTAAGCCCGAATGGCAAGACAATGAGCTCAAAATGACCATATCAGGTCCTGAAAGCAATCTTAGGGACATCTATCTCTTGGATCTTCAACTGATGATATCCCGACCTTAGATCGATCTTAGAAAACACCTACGCACCCTTAAGCTGATCAAATAGATCATCAATCCTAGGAAGAGGATATTTATTCTTGATAGTAGCCTTGTTAAGCAACCAATAGTCAATGCACAGTCGCAGGTTACCATCCTTCTTTCTGACAAATAAGACTAGTGTACCCCAAAAAGAAACACTGAGACGGATAAATCTCTTGTTTAACAACTCTTGAGCTACTTCTTGAGCTCTTCAAGCTCTACCAATGCCATTCGATATGGAGGCCTGGAAATTGATTCGGTACTGGGAATTAAATCAATGGTACAGTTGATCTCTCGATCTGGAGGAAGACTCGACAAGTCATCCAAAAACACATATGGAAAATCCCTGACCACAGGAATCTCATGTAACTCTGAATGTATCCTTTCTATATCCTCCACATAGGCAATGAATCCTTCAATCACAACATTTGAAAATTTAATCTCAATGCAATTTAATGAAATTTTATAGTTATTACTATACAGGAAGCTTTACAGTATATGTTTTAGGATAAGAGAAGGTTACATATTTAGTGTAACAATCTAAACCAACATGGTTAGTAGCTAACCAATTCATTCCTAAGATGAAATCAAAATCATACATATTAAGGACTATCTGGTTAGCTACCGTTTCTCTTTCTCCTATCCTTAACTTACAATTTCGATACACTACATCAGTTATTTGCAATTCTATAAAAGGTGTATTGATTTGTAATGAATACCCTAAAAGTTCATGCTCTAAGGGTAATTTAGTATCAAATGATGGAGATACAAAAGAATGAGTATACCCTGGGTCAATTAATACAAATACGTTGATATCAAAGACAGAAATTGTACCTTTAATAACATCTGAAGAAGTGTTAGCAGATTATTTGTCCAATACATAACTCTACCCTGAGTTACAACCTGTTTCTCTTTCTTTGGCGCTGTGGCTCTCCTAGGAATGGAGAGTGTGGCCTTTTCTGGTTCTTTCACTACTGGCGCTACTGGTGCTACTACTAGAGGTATAGTTGGCAAAGCTAGTGGCTCGATATAAGGGCAATCCTTAATCAGATGTCCCTGTTGCCCACATTTAAAACAGACACGTGGCCCACCTATAGGATCTATCTGGATGTGACCTCCCACATCAATTACACCTGGTCGTGGCACCCCTTTGAGTGACAGTGGAACGCTCAGTCGTTGTGGACTTAGCGAACTCATCTCTCATATTTTTACCCCCAATCACAATGCCCTTAGCTCTCTTGCTCAGCCCTTTATCATATCGGTCCTTGAAACCTCACTTCATCTTCTCCTTACCCTTTCCCTTTGCTCGAGGTCCGAACTCTGCTTGCTGAAATTCAAAACTTGCTCACATAACTGAGCCCAAAGAATAGCTTGATCATAGATGGTAATATCAAGTACAGCCAACCTACTTCGAATAGAAGGCCTCAGATTGATCATGAATCGCTCAACCTTATGCTCTTCATTCCTTACTGTCTCTAGATCGAAACGGCTCAGTGCAACAAATTTGGACTCATACTGTTCCATTGTCATATTCCCATGGTATAGATGCACAAATTCCGACTTCAATCTCCTCTAAGCCATACAGGGAATGTAATACTTATGGAAAGCCTGTAGGAAAATGTCCCAAGTCACTACTGGGTGATTCGCCCCTAGCACCATCTTAATGGATTTCTACCAATACGCAACCTCATCAATTAGTAGGAAGGTATCCAACCCAACTTTCTCCGTTTCATACATCTCAGATATTTAAATAAATTTGCCACAACATTTACCCAATATTCTGCCACTAGTGGATCCTTGTCGCCTTTAAACTTCGAGGGATTTAATTTATTAAACTACCAAAGGAAGTCTACATCACACCTAATCCCTAGATCTGGTCTGGGCTGGACAACAATTTGGGGCGACGATGAGCTACACTAACTGCGGTTGAGGTGCCAGACGAGATTTAACTGGAGGCGGAGGAGGCTGTACCGCTTCCTCTATTGGTGCTTTATTTTGATTTGCAATTAATTTTGCTAACATCAGCTTTATTCTAGCAAATCAAGTATTAGGACTTTCAAGTTGCGAAGGAAGAGCTAGCTCCGGTACTGGCTTCGAAGTGGGCTCTAGAGAGGGCTGGATACTTCTCAGATGTCCCCATCCTCGTCTAGTATCCCATCGTCTATCACCCATCTGTACCAAAAAAACACAAAATATTTTTAGTCACTCAAATCGATTACATATTCAGACAAGCACACTACTACGAGGAATGTAAACCATTTCTAAATCGGAAGACGTGTCAGAAATCAGACCAATCTTGCTCTAATTCCAATTTAACTATCACATACCAAATTTATAAGTACAAACAGTTCTTATTCACAAATTTTACATATTTACGGTTAGGCTGTCTGCAGTGCCTTCACTTTCACATATAAAAATATGTATAAAAGGTAAATCTATTAATTTATATTTATGAAAGTAATCTTAATTTACATCCCATAGACATTTACATATAGTAATACTGTACAAACATAATCTGAATACATAAAGAAAATTTGTATACGTCAACGATAAACTATGTTTGCCTGAGGGATACCACGTCAAAAATCCTCCTAAACGAAAGTAAATACCTACTACAGATAATCTGGTAGGAGGGAAAAAGGGATAAGCTAATGTCTAGTAAGAAATATATATAATAGAACTGATACTATGCATAACTATATGCAAGTATCTTAAAACATGCACGTAAAACCGAAAATGATGATTGCAAAATTTCTTTGGCACAATATATGGGAAAGGATACTATAATAGAATTTAGATAACCAGAATGAGTACATAAAGATGCTTTAAAGCACCACGCTTGTCTCGACATCCATTTCTAGCTATAGAAAGTTCAGCAAAAGTAAATCAATCACAAAATTCAACGAACGTTCAAAAGATAGCTTCCGCAATGCAACTCATAAATTAAAATCAAAGAATAAATTCTAAATCATTTTACAAAAGATATTAAAATTCAATTTCAATAATTCAAACCAAGGTTCAAAAATTCATAATCAATATCGAATTTGAAATCATGCAGACAAAGCATCACCCAGTAGACTCATGCAATAGGACATATGGCCATAGTTAAAATAATTCCTCAGTGGCACTGATCAAGCACCATTTGGAACGCTGATAACTGGATCAAGGTCAATCAGCCCAGAAGTCAGTCATACGATCATACACTCATAGAAGCATGTGCTCGCAGGAAGCTATTGGGCCAACGTCTCAAAATAGTTCACAAAATAATTCTAAAGAGTTTACGGAGTTCACTTTAATAACTAAATCTTCAGTCAGTTCATAAAACAATAAAATCATAATTTCATTGCACTTGGAGAATAAAATTCATCAAATATTCTCATATTTGTAACAGATGCCCAAAATATTTTATTTTCACATGACAATGATGTGGAAAAATGCACGTATCAAAAAACGTGTAAAAACTAGTAAAATCGCAGTAAAAATCAAATTGTAAAATTTAAGTATAAAAGTAGTTTTGGAAGTTATTAAATAACTTTCATTTTTTTTTATTCCAAACCATACAAGTAATATTT
Organism: Heritiera fomes; assembly: GCA_032173925.1. Taxonomy (NCBI): domain Eukaryota; kingdom Viridiplantae; phylum Streptophyta; class Magnoliopsida; order Malvales; family Malvaceae; genus Heritiera; species Heritiera fomes. The sequence goes on from JAPDPM010000019.1 coordinate 7,151,843, forward strand.
TCATAAATTCCATACTATTTCTAGAAAATTTCAGCAGCATAACGACTAAACATATCCTAACCTCCCTGTAAAGAAACGCAGTTTATATCCACAAAACCAATGTTCAAATTTCATCCCAAAACATAATCTCTAATACCACAAAAGGCATTTTATTATTCCTCATGCAACATAGCATCCTAAGTTCATTAAATATATCCCTTACCTAACAATTCTTGGCTGAGCTATGAGTTAACACCAATTTCCTCCTTCGACTTTCGAGCTACAATTCATCATACAAATGTTGTCAATTCTCTACATTTCAATTATAAAAATATTTAATACCTTATGACCTAACATATTGTCTATTGCAGCTTTAATTTCAGTCTACTTCCTATCAATGCTAACACTACAACTACTATCAAAACATCTCCGTTTTCAGTTCTGAGTTCGCCTACAGTCTCGTATTAATTTGTAAATTATTCTAGGACCCAAAAAACATTAAATTGACCATGAATTCTTCCTCCCCTTCACTTGGCTGAATGCTCATTTCTTTCCTGCACTAGTGTATTCTTCAATTTAAAGCTAAATTCATGTTCTATGCTTATCTACATCAATTTTACATTAAATTTCCATCAAACAACACCATGATCATAACTTCATATGCTTGGTTGAAACCCTAATAGAGTGCATTTCATAGTTTTGATTTGATTCAAGCTTAAATAAATGTTTAACATCATAAACACATGGCTAAAAGGCATAAAACCATAAAAATAAGCTTTCTCTCTCACCTTTTTGTGTTGGCTGAAACTTGTGGGTGTGACTACCCTTTGATTTTGGCCACTTTGACACTTGATTTTGGTGTCAAAATGTAGGGCTCTGAATTCTGTATAGGTTTGGTGAAGAAATTTTTTGGTTTCGATAAGTTTTTCTCTAAGTTTCAAAGGTTTTCTCTCTCTTCAAAGCTTTTTTTATGGAGGATGGTGAAAGAAAAGAGTGATGGCCAGCCAAAGGTTGAAGAAGAGTGGAGAAAATTCCATTTTAAAAATATCTCTATGTGAAATTACCAAAATGCCCTTATACTTAAAGAATTTTTCCAATTTTGCCCCGATCATTTGACTTCATTGAAAGCAGTCTATCTAACCTTCAAAATATTTCATTCAATAATAAAAGACCTCAATTTAACATTCTCTAATCATTGGTTAAGCTTTTGTTGAAGTTTAACTGCTCATTTAGGTGAAATTATTGAAATACCCCCTAACCGTTGAATTGCATACTTTTTTGGGTGATTCGATATATCAGTCCACATGGCCAAGGACGTTATTACATAGAGAATTATCCATCAGTGATAGTATATCCAAAGTCAATTTGGTTTGATCGTTATTCACAAAAGTTCTAGTGACTTATGGACTTAATCGTCATTTTCTAATTTGTTTACACACTTTTCAAAACAGGCTTAAACAATTAAGTTTGACGTGTGGGGTCTTACCACCACTAAGTTTGGCTCCAATTATTGAGTCCATCAAGCTTCACCTTCATCAGGACACCAAAAGTTATATGAGGCCCACTATGCCGTTCTTTTTTACACCTACAGAACAAGCAACATTTATACACTAATAAGGCATCCACTCTTTCTAACTTCACTAATAATAAGTAAAAATGATTAAAATATGAGTCTCACACAACCTCCTTCACCTCCTTTAGATTATCTTGAAAGTTCTCATCGTAGCATCTTTGTTATAGTGGCAAGTCGTACCCAAGTTTCGTACAAGCCATGCTTATTCCTTCAATCCCTCTACTCTCATCAGTGCTTTATTAGCCTTAACGCCCTCTAGCTCTTCTTCTTTGAATTTGAGACTTTCCAACATCTACCTCATTTAAGTCGCCATACTATTATGCTTTCTTCCATACAAACTAATTATATTACCGTACAGTAACAATATTTTAAGAAACTATACTAAGACCCCAAAAACCAAACTAAAGTCATCTCAAGGCATAAACCCTTATACCCTGCAATACTACATCTTTTCTTCCAAAGATCATCATTCTGAGAAGAATTCCTGATATAAAGCAACTAATGTTTACAAAACTTTTGGTTTCTACTTTTACATTAGATAAACTTTAACTGAAAACTTGAATCTTATCCCAAAATTGATTTGAGCTCTTGTGACATAAAAAACCAGCATATCCTCATCTTAAAATCTTTGGATGTTTGTGTTATGGTGTTGCTTTCAATAGAAATAGATCTAAGATTTCTCTTAGAGCAAATACATATGTTTTTCTTGGTTACTCTACTATATACAAAGCTTACACACTCCTAGATTTACACACTAATATTGTTTTCATATCTTATGATGTTGTTTTTCATGAAGATATTTTTCCTTTCAAGTTTATGTCACCTTCGTAATCACAAAATACTAAGAGTTTCTTTTCTAATCATGTCTTACCATGTCAAACACCTCTGTCTTATACATCATAACACCATAATAATGAGACTTCTTCATCTCGTCCTAGAAATCCACCTTTATATCTCAATGATTATCATTGGTACTCAGTCACTTCTAATACTTCTTGTACATAACACCCCTTGTCTTCAATACCTGGTTATGTTAAACTATCTTTCTCTCATAAAGCACTTATGTAATTTATATCTTCTCATTCTGAGCCTAGAACATAAGCTTAAGCTACTAAGTTCCCCGAATGGAGAGAAGCTATGTATGCAGAATTGAAAGCATTAGAAGACAATGGTACTTGGACCATTACCTCTTTGGCCCTGGTAAGAAAGCTGTTGGCTATCGATGGGTTTATAAACTTAAGTTTCAAGCTAATGGCAATCTAGATATGTTTATAAACTTAAGCTCGCCTTGTTGCAAAAGGTTTCACATAACAAAAAGGTGTTGATTACCTTGATGCATATGGTGTTGTGGCCAAGTTAGTCACTATCAAAGTTCTCCTTACTTTGGCATCAATTTGTCGCTTATCTTTATATAGGCTTGATGTTAACAATGCATTTTTGCATGTACAGTTAACTAAAGATGTGTATATGACTTTGCCACCAAGGTATACTCGATAGGGGGAGTCTTTGCTAACTGCAGTTGTATATAAGCTCAACAAATCGTTATACGGCTTGAAACAAGCCTTCCACTAGTGGTTTGCTAAGTTCTATACTATACTACTTCGATGTGGTTTTAAACAATCCATTGCTGATAGTTCCTTGTTCACAAAAATCACTAGTACATCTTTTCTTGCTCTACTAATCTATATAGATGACATCATTAGCAATAACTCAGCTGAGGTAATCAATTTGAAGGCCTATCTTAATGATTATTTCAAGCTTAAAGAAATTGGTGACCTTAAGTATTTTTTAGGCCTTAAAGTAGCTCAATCATTCAAAGGTATATCCTTCTCATAGAGACATTATGCCTTAAAACAACTAAAAGATGTTGGCTATCTTGGTTGCAAACCTCGAAATACTCTAATGGATACTAAAGTAAAGCTTTGACAAGATAAAGATGAACTGTTAGCTGATCCTACACAATATCGAAGGCTCATTGGGTGCTTGTTATACCTTACCATCTCTCAGCTTGATCTCTCTTTTTCAGTTAATCACCTTAGTTAATTCCTTTCTAAGCCTCGAATGCCACAGTTACATGCTATTTTCAGAGTCCTTCAATATATTAAGGGTTTTGTTGGTCAAGGATTATTTTTTAGTTCTACATTTACACCAAAACTAAAAGCCTTTACTGACTCATATTTGGCTTCATGTGTTAACAGTGAGCTTTCTATCTCTAGTTTCTGTATCTTTTGGAGATTCACTTGTATCATGGAAGTTTAAAGAAACAACATACTGTTTCTAGGTTATCTGCAGAGGCTGAATATATATCTATGGTTAATGCAACTTGTGAAATTGTTTGGTTGCTCAGTCTCTTCAAAGATCTACATATACCACATCCCAAGCCAGCCATGTTATTTTGAGACAATCAAGTAGCTCTTCATATTGTAGCCAATCCTGTCTTCCACGAGTGCACCAAACATATAAAAATCGATTGTCACTTGGTTCGTGAGAAGCTTCAAGCAAGGGTCCTCAAAGCCTTATACGTTTCATCTCAACACTAACTTGCAAATTTGCTTACCAAGCCATTATTTCCAACTCAATTTGCTTCTTTTACTTAGCAAGATAGGTATTCACAACATTCACACTCCATCTTGAGGGAGAGTATTAAGCAATGCCTGTTGAGCATTCAATTGGGTTAGTTAGAGCTTCATTGATATGTGTATGAGTTAGTTAGTTAGTTAGTGGAATCTATTAGAGGTAGTTAGTCTTTTCTTCCTTCTGTATAAATAATGTTATTTATACTCTCTAATAATCATTCATTCAATAATGAAAAGCTTTAGTTTCTTCTTCGATAGATTTGGCTATTGTAATAAATGATAAAAATGAATTTCCATTCCCTTTTTAGCTTTTAGCTTTTTTTCTTTTTCTTATGGCTCATAATATGCTTGAATTTTCGTTATCAAATAATAAATTTGAATTATTTTATATTACAAGCAAGATTGTAATTGATACGTATTTTCTAAATTGGAGAAATTAAGTGTACATTTGGTTCATAAAAGCAGAGCTGTTTTCATTTTCATTTTCATTTTCATGGAAAACAGAAAATGCGAAGGAAAATATGTTTGGTTGAAGAAAACAAAAAACAAGTTTTTGAAAAATAAAAATGAAAATGGACCAAATTTTGAAAACAAAAAACATGTTTGCATTGTTTTCCAAGAAAATAGTTTGGAAAAGTAGAGAATTAGAAAACACGGGACTTATGAAATTTTTTTAATGTACATCAAAGATACAGGGTTTGAATCATTACACAAGCAAAAAGTCTTTTTTTTATTTGTTTTGGTTTTAGGTTTACATACTAAACTTGCTTCAACGCTTATTGTGAATCTGCCTTGCGTTTTTTTTTTCTCTCTATCTTTGGCTCTTTCTTCTTTTACCTAAAGCCCAAACTCTTTCCCAAAATTGTGCCAATCACCACTACAAATTAAATTAAGTTACTTTTTTTTCTCATTCTCATTTTCTAGTTTCTTATTATATGCTATAAGAAATTGAAGATTTTCTTTTTGTATGGTTGCTTTATTTTGCCATTGTTGCTAGTGAATCTAGTGGATGAGTTTTAGTGTGAATTTATCCATTCGAGTGATAAATAAAACTGCAATTATATCTTTCAATAATAAAAATAAGTTTAGTTGTCTCTTTGAACAACATTGAATAAAAGGTTAGTTGTGTTTACCACGTCTACAATCCCCTTTCTAATTTATTGTTGCTGTTCAAACTCCTTAGACCAAGCATAATAAAAGATAAAAAAAAAACCTGAAATAGATGCTTGTACGAGACATTCCCATTATACAATACAAAACATATATATATATATATATATATATATATATATATAATAAACATATATATAATAAATATATAATAAACATGTAGAAAAACAACAACTTGTAGATGACATTGATTCTTAGATGCAGTTGCAATGTTAAGCTCCATCTCCTAATGTCCTCTTTGATATACTGATATAAAGTACATTTTTTCCACGAATGAAAACGTCATATTTGTTTTTCAATTGTCCATTGACATATTCTTCTGTTTACTCCATAGCTATATTCATGTGTCCATCTATGCAAGCTGGAATACCTTTATAAGACTATAATCAACATCAGAATTCTTTTTTTTGGTACTGAAGGACATATGTTTTTTCATTTTTAATAAATAAAGAATTATTTCTTGCGTTTATTTCATTTACAAGTTATTTTGTATTATTTAGTTACATTTGACTTTTTTTTCAAAAATAGTAATTTAATTTAATTTTTTAGTTATTGTTTATCATATTTATTGTTTTGAAAATGTAGATACCAAACGCATTTTCATAATTTTTATTTTCAAAAACTCGTTTTCATTTTCGTGTATCATACATGTTTTTCAAAATTCAAAAAACAAAATATGAAAATTTGTTTTCAGAAAATGAAAATAAATTTTTTTTCATAAACCAAATGGATCTTAATTTTTTTACTCACTCTCTCGTTAAACACGTTAAAAAAATAAAAATAAAAATCACAGAAAAGCTCTCATATAATATTCCAAATGGGCTTGCCAAAAGACAAATCAACCAACCAAGCAGCCCACTACCTGCTTGGTGCGTGTGTTGTAGGGCAAGGGCAATGCACGAAACCCGGATGACTGGCAGCCCGACTGTAGAGATTAGGTGAAGATTGCCTGCTGACACCAACTTGATTTCGGGCCCACGTTTCGCCGGTCTCGTAATCACGTTTTTTAAATGGCAGTTTTAACCACTTAATAAATACAAACACATTAGTCAATTATAAACACAGCTCAATAAATGTTGAAATTTTTGGGTACGTGATTACTCTTTAAAATTTTAGTGGGTTTCAACTTTCAATAGCTTTAGCCATGTGATTCTTGAGTTTTTATCTGATTGCGTCCACGTTATTAGAATTTTTATGTGACCTCATCCAAAAACAGCTAGTTGTCTATTGGGTAGAGCGTAAATAAACAAATTGTTCTATGAAAAATTTAGAAATATATTTAATTTTTTTTGTTTATTTTCATTTGTTAAATATAATAAACAATCACGAATAACATTTCAATATTTGCTTATTAAACTAATCGAACTTGAATAGATTTGTATCTCATTCGTATATGCTCACGAATAAACTTGTTTAAGATTTGTTTAATATTGGTTGGTTTAGTAAATCTTTTATCTTATTTTTTACTATTTAGTAATAATAAATTATTAAAGTTACATATAAGTTATTTTAATATGTAATTATTTGAACGAAATAGGTAGACTCCATATTTTGTTCATGCTATTAAGCATGCAAATTTAGTAGGTTTATTAGGTTTAATAGATTTGTTCCGATAATGATTTTCAATTGAGATAAAAATTGTTGAAGTTTTTGTAACCAAGGCCCAACTTAGTATGAAACCCAAATATGTGGCCCAATTATATTATTCATTTAATTTATTATTTGTCTTAATATTTATCTTACTTGATAATAGACTTGGTAATCCTAGACACGACACGATTACACGACACAAAAACGATACAAATATAAGATACGAAGATGACATGGGCTAAAATTAAGGAAAAAATGCATATGAATATGGTAAAAACTAATAATAAGATTTTATGTTTTTCATGTTAACACAAATTTTGACACTGAAATATTCATGTTTTATACAATACAAACACACTTTTACTTGACACGAAAACGAATTAAAAACACGAATTGTCAAATCTACTTGATAAGGTAAGTTAGGTAAATAAGGATAAATAGAGATAAATTCAGATAACATAGATAAATTCAGGTAAATAAGTAATAGTGATAAAATCATTAGGATCTCGGTGTTTTATAGTTTCTAGGTTAGTTTCCTCTAAGAGAGAAAAGAATGTTTGTTTGTAGCAGGTGTGGAAAACCAGGTCATTCGAAATCTAAATGCAACTTTTCTAGCTTGGAAGTTAATGATTATGGACAACTTGCTTATACTCTGTATGTACAAGAGAAAATTCAACCTCAATCCTTCAAATCAAAGCCCAAACCGAAGATGGAACAGATGCAAAGTGAAGTCCGAGAACACTCTTTGCTATCTAAAGTTGAAGATTCAATGGTTAAAGAGATTAACATGTGTGCTGAAGACAACTCCTCAATTGAAGATAACTCTTCAATTGAAATCTGCAAATTTAAGAGTGTAAGTACAGGTCAGGTGGATTCATGTAATGGTTTTGATAACTCAAGTGGTCAGATTCTAAGAATAGTCGAGACGTCAAATACTTTCATCTTCGCTACAAAATGAAAGAAGCAAGAGATAAGTAATCCTTTGTCTGAAGATGAACAAAGAAAAGGGGATGAATGCATGCGAACAATTACTAGTAAAAAGACCACTCAATTAAGGAAGAAGCTGCCAATGTTGGACAAAGCCAAGCTTGCTCAAGCCAAAAAAAAGGTATCATCTCTACAAGTGGAATCCGAAACAAACAAAATTTGTCAAGAGGAATAAGCGAAAATCCAAGAGAATAATTGCACAGTTAGGAAAGAGGAGTTCAAGTTGTGGGCTTGGTTCGACCTTTATATTAATCACTCCTAATAGGAAAAAGATCAAGTTATAAGAAATCCAATGAAAAAAAAATCGAATAACTAAAGCATGCCTTTATAAACTTTAGCTTTGAGTGATTTTGGTGATGTTACTGCTGGGTTATCCTTCTTTGTTTATCTTTCCCCACTTTCTTTTTGATGTTCTTATTTTGTTGTTCATCTGTTAGTATATCTCCAATTATGGAAATAAAATATTTGGTTGACCAATTCTGGATATGGTCCATAATTTCGCGATGAATCTCAACTCAATATTTGGTTATTAAAACATGATTTTATGATGGTTAAAACGTGATTTTATTGCCATAATTAGCATGCTCTCATTAGTATTTAAAGAGGGCTCCTTCCAGTCCTCAAGCACGTTAATCTCAGACAAACACCATCTAGTAAGGTTTTTGAGTGCTTGGAAGGCTTGGAAGTAATTCAAGCAAGCTTATCGATTCCAGAGACTAGATCAAAATCGGATAGACAGCAAAGTAATGATTGGAGGTTAGTTCGATTCTTACTGTAAGTTTTCGCGTACCAATTATTTGACATGTTTCGTGTACGTCTAAAAGCATGTTTAGGCTTAATTTAATCTTACATGTAGCATTAGAGCTTAAATTAACCTCTATCTTGCTAGAGATTTATAGATAAAAATACATGAAAAAGAACAAGGCGCGTGCACTGTGCATTGTGTGAAAAACTATGTGAAAAAACAGGGCACGTGCACTGTGTAGAAACTTGTACGAAAAAAAATTACAGCCCATTATTTTGTCTTTTGCTAGGCCATATAGTTGGGCCTATTTCCTCATTTTGGGTTGTCTTAATGAGTTTTCAAAATAGGCCAATTTTGGTTTTTATGGGTCTTGTTTATTGTTTTTGTTTGGGCCATTTAATTTAATTAATTTAGGCCAATTGCATGAAATTAATTTAGGCCAAAATATTTTGGGCAAATTAAGCATTTTGGCATTTTGAAAAAATTATGTGATCTCATGATATTTAAGATTTTCATGAATTATGTAAATTTTCATAAATTTGGAATTTATGAATTTTTTGTATAATTTTGAACATTGCAAATAATTCATAAATAAATTTTGGAAATAATCATGAAAATTTATTGTTGAATTGCTAAAATTATGAGAATTTAAATTTGGATGCTATATGTGCTTATTATGAATGTATATAATTTTTGTTATTTTTATATACTATGGTTGATTTTTAAGCACATGTAGCTAAGTTTGTTCATATTATTTGGAATTAAAATTGCTTTTGTTAATTGCAATTTAAAAATATGAATGAAGCTTAAAATTTTGCCAATATGTCTAAGTGATTCATAATTTGTTTAATTAGGGCTTAGCCATAACAGCCTTAATTAAATAAATTTATATTTGTCAGAATCACATAATGGTATTAGACATAAATTGTGATTAGTTATAAAGTTATAATAAATTTTATCCCACAGGAATTTTTATTATAATTTTAAAACTAATTAGGATAAAATATCAAATTAGTTTCTTAATTTACCCATAGTGATTAGGAAATGATATAATTTTATAGTTTTATCATAATGATATGAATCTATTAGAATTAGAACTTTAGCCCACATGCAAGTTTTATGTCTGAGATTCGTAATTGATTAACAAAACATGTTTACATTGATAGACATGATAAAGTTTTGCCTCAAAAATTCTAGATACATAAGCATGTTGTTTTTCTATATGTAGTGTTTCTTCAAGCTAGTATTAACCTGGAAGTTCCTGAACTAGATGGAGAGAACTACAAGATTTGGAATGAGAGAATTCTCCTCCAATTAGGGTGCATGGATGCTGTAAGGAAAGACAAACTTGTACTAATTGAAACCAACACTCCTACTCGAGTGGCTAACGTTGGGAGTGATCCAATCGCCTGAGTGTCATGTATATTAAGACAAAGATATCTGTTAGGATACATGGTTCTGTCGAACAATATACCAATGTTAAGACCTTGCTAAAGGCCATAGATGATCAGTTTGTCACTTCAAACAAAGCGTTGGCCAACAACCTGATAATAAAGTTCTCATCAATGAGGCTCACTAGTGTGAAAGGAGTGCATGAGCACATAATGGTCATGAGATATATAGCGGCCCAACTCTAGAAGATAGAGGTGGAGATGTCTGAATCTTTCTTGGTGCACTATATACTAAACACTCTAACAAAGTTGTACAGACTATTAAAGATATCCTATAACATATATAAGGATAAGTGGATCATCAATGAATTGATGACCATGTGTGTACAATAATAGCAAAGACTGCTTATGGAATCGGGTGAAAGTGCATTTCTGGCAAGCCAAGGAAAGAGCAAGGATCGAGCCAAGAATAAAAGAAAAGGGAAAAGGGAAAATCCTTGCTCAAGTTGACATTAAGAAGAAAGAGTCCAAATGTTTCTTCTATAAAAAGAAAGGACACATGAAGAAGGACTGCACCAAGCTTCAGCAATGGCTCGTTAAGAAAGGTAATCCACTGTCATACGTTTGTTTTGAATCAAATATGGTTGAGGTTAGTCATAACACATGGTGGATTGATTCTGGATCTATAATTCACATTTCAACTTACTTATAGGGTATGACAAACCTAAGGAAGCCAGTGGGCAGTGAGGAGAGCATCTATTCAGGAAACAAGATGTGCTTACGTGTTGAAGGTGTTGGAACCTATACCCTAGTTCTTAGGAGTGGTTTTGTTTTGCAATTAGAAAAGACCTTCTATATTCTTAGTTTTTTGAGAAATTTAATCTCTGTTTCTAGGCTGGTACCTTATGGATATTCCTTTCAGTTTTCAAATAAATCATTATCGATATATTTTAAATCTAATATTGTTGGGAATGGTACCTTATGTGATGGTCTTTTCTCTATTGATTTACAAAATGACACTACTCATAACACCTTGCATGTCCAAACTGGCACTAAAAGATGTGTTATTAATTAGGATTCCTCCACATTATGGCACTGGAGATTAGGTCATATCTCCATAGATAGAATTAAGAGATTAGTAAATGACGGAATACTTCGCACTCTTGATTTTACTAATTTCGACACTTGTGTGGATTGCATTAAAGGTAAGCAAACCCACAAGTCTAAGAAAGGTGCCAATAGAAGTTTAACCATATTAGAAATCATACATTCTAATATATACTGTCCAGACATTGATGCATATGGTCAGAAATACTTCATCACCTTTATTGATAATTATTGGAGGTTTATATATCTTTACATGCTTCATAACAAGAACGAAGCATTATACGCCTTTAAAATCTTTAAGGCTGAAGTAGAGAAACAATATGCAAAACCCATAAAAATAGTAAGAACTGATAGAGGTGGGAGTATTACGGTAGATACACTGAAGATGGACAAGCACTTGGACCATTTGCGAAGTTCTTTCAAGAAAATGGGATTGTTGCCCAATATACCACGCCTGGTTCACCAGATCAAAATGGTGTTGCAGAAAGAAGGAACCAAACTTTGATGGAAATGGTGCGGAGTATGCTTAGCAACTCGAAGTTGCCTAAGTCATTGTGGATTGAAGCTCTTAAAATGGCAGCATATATATTGAACCAGGTTCCAACCAAGGCTATTCCAAAGACGCCTTTTGAATTATTCAAAGGTTGGAAATCGAGTTTGTGTCATATGTGCATTTGGGGATGCCCTTCTGAGATAAGAGTTTACAACCCACAAGAAAAGAAACTGGACCCTAGGACCATAAGTGGGTATTTCATCAGATATGTCGAACGGTCCAAAGGCTACAGATTCTATTGTCCATCTCATAGCTCTAAAATTGTGAAATCAAAGAATGCCAAGTTTCTTTAAAATGACTTAACTAGTGGGAGTGATCAATCTCAGGACCTATTTCTTATGAGAGATCAACCCTCTACTTCAAGTCAAGGATTGGTTATCATGAACAAAATCCCTTCTGCACAATTGGATATTGAACAACCAATCATTAAAGATCCACAAGTAGTTGAAAACTTACTAGTAGACGAGCCTCTTTTGGATACACTAGAATTGATTGAGCAACCAATTGGACAACATGATCCTTTAGATAATGTTGAACCAACATTAAGAAGGTCTACTAGGGAAAGGAAATTAGCTATTCCTAATTATTATATCATGTATCTATAAGAATTCGATTTTAATGTTGGGCTTGTTAATGATCCAGAGACGTTTTCACAAGCCATGAACAATAAAAAATCAAAACTTTGGTTCGATGCTCTGAAGGATGAGATGGATTCGATGGCATCCAATGGAGTATGGGATCCTGTCGAGTTTCCTAATGGGGCCAGGGCTATAGGTTGTAAATGGGTCTTTAAGACCAAAACTGACTTATTAGGCAACTTTCAGTGTTATAAGGCAAGACTCGTAGCCAAAGGATTCACTCAAAATGAGGGAATCAATTACAAGAAGACCTTCTCTCCTGTATCTAAGAAAGATTCTCTCCTCATAATAATGGTGCTAGTTTCACATTTTGACTTAGAGTTGCAACAAATGGATGTGAAAACGGCTTTCCTCAATAGTGATCTAGAGGAAGAGGTTTATATGAAACAATATGAAGTTTTTCCTGTAGTAATGGTGAACATTTGGTCTGTAAGCATAAGAAATCCATATATGGGTTGAAACAAGCTTCTCGCCAATGGTATCTAAAATTCTATGAAGTCATCTCATCATTTGGTTTCGTTGAGAACATCATGGATCAGTGTATATGCCAAAAGGTCAGTGGGGGCAAGATTTGTTTCCTTGTGTTATATGTGGATGATATACTGCTTGCAGCCAATGATAAGGGGATGCTACGTGAGGTGAAACAATTTCTTTCTTAAAACTTTGATATGAAGGATATGGGCGACGCATCTTATGTCATTAGCATAAAGATCCATCGAGACAGACATAGAGGAATATTAGGTTTGTCACAGGAAGCCTATATCAATAAAGTCTTGGAAAGGTTTAGCATGAAAGATTGTTCACCAAGTGCAGCTCTCATTGTGAAGGGTGACAAATTCAATTTGAACCAGTGCTCGAAAAATGATTTTGAGCGGGAATAGATGAAAAACATTCCATATGCCTCAGCTGTTGGAAGCATTATGTATCCACAGGTCTAGACCAGGCCTGATATTGCTTTTGCTATGGGAATATTGGGTAGATACCAGAGTAACCCGGGGATGGACCACTAGAGAGCTGCAAAGAAGGTGCTTAGATATCTACAAGGCACCAAGGACGACATGCTTATGTATAGACAGACCGATGAGTTGGAGGTGATTGGCTACTCTGATTAAAACTTTGCTGGTTGTGTTGATTCTCAAAAATCAACATTCGGTTATATCTTCATTTTTGCTGGTAGAGCAATTTCTTGGAAGAGTGCTTGTAACGACCCGTTACCATATTTTCACCTTATTTTACACAATTTATCCGGTTGGGCTGTCTGTGATACTTCACTTTATTTCTTATGTTAAACAATTTCAAAAAATATTGTTTATATTACATACATCCCCTATCTTACTTAATAAGCAAGTAGTACTACATACATGTCTAAATACAGAAAATAAATAATCGTACCTCATATAAATCAGTCGGTCTGTCACATTGTCCTTTGTGTGCAGCTGTAATCCACAAATATTGGATCTTACCATCATTAAAACCTGAAATGTTAAAATTGGGGAGTGAGCAAACCATGGCTCAGTAAGAGAGTTATATGTCACACTTGATATTCAGCTATCTATATGCTGAATATATATATATATATATATATATATATATATATTCTTCTGGTAAAATCTTCCTAGCTGGCTCTAGGCTCACATGTAGGAAGGATACTATAGTCGGCTAGGGATCCAGATAGAATAAGGTAGGTATTTTAGAATACCAAACTTGTTCCGGAACCTAGAAGCAACTGTAGAGAATACTCATTTCGTTGTTTTCAAAACGACATAATTTTCGTTTTTCCACAGAGTAAACCACCTGTTCTTTTTCACTTCAGTATACTTTAAAACACATGGCAGTTCAGTAATAAAAACAGTGGTTTACTTCTCTTCTCTTCAGTACAGTAAAAACAGTATAGTACAGTGATGTGTAAATATCCAATCATTGGATAATTACTTCTATGTTATTCTTTTAAAATAAACATTTATTTCTCTTTTCAAATCAGTAACCGTATCATACAGTTCAGTAAAATATTATATTCAGTAAAGCAGTAATTCGATACGGTTCAATCAGTAACAGTAAACAGTAACTACCAATTCAGTAAATAGTATAAGGTAGCTTTCAGTTCAGTAAACAGTAAATGGTAGCTTTCAGTTCTGTAAAACAATAATCAATGGCTACCATTTCAGTAAACAGTACAGTTCAGTAACACAGTGTTTTGGTACGATTTTTCATCAGTAAACAGTAAATAGTACAGTAATTCAGTATAGTAAACAGAATTCCGTAAATCTTTTCAATAATCTATAAACAGTAAGCAGTAAGTGAGACTAGGCAACACCTTACAAGTAAATCATGCTATCATCATCCACTAAGGGACACAGTAACAGTAATGAGATCTATGGCCATGATCTATAATATGTCCTCGGTGTACACTTGCTAGGCGACAATCCGGGACGCTGATGACTAGCTGGTCAATCAGCCACGTGACAGTAACAGGATATGTGATGCATGAAGCTCGGGGCCTAAGTCTCAAAACAGTGTAACCGTACAATAGCCTTTATGGATTTTAAACACAGTAAATTAAAATATTTCACAAGTATCCATAAGGCTCACATGTAATAAATCATCACCTTTATGAACTAATTAAATTAAAATAACATTTCTCAAAATATTTCATAAAGGTATAAATCATATTTTCCATACGGTGAAAACAGTTTATAAATCATCACTAAATTATAGAAGGGCAAAACTGTCCATTTTCCACCGTAAAACACATATGCATGCTTTTCCGTGCATTCAATCGAAAACATGGTTTTATAATTATCGAAATTTCAAGCAAATCATTTTTATAATTTATGAAAATAAAATATTTATTCTCTAACTTTAAATTCCCATCACCATGTTTTATTCTAAAAACACGTGTAGAGACCTCTAGTCTCGAAATCATAGTTATTCATCATTTCTTAACCTTTTATGGAATTTTCATAATTAATTATTTCCATAATTAAAACCATAAAGGTTTTATATGAAATTAAGTGAATATTTAAGAATATTTATAAAAATATTCACTTTAGTCTCTTTTTCATTTTCATCTCGTTTCACGTGAAATATCACCTACAGAATGAATTTTCGGTGATTTTCTTTACACCATTCTTGAAAACATGAATATTTTAAAATCAAATATCATTATATTCATGTTTTATGAAATTTACTTAATTTCTCGATTTTCGTACCTGAAAATCGTTTCACGTGAAATCAAATTATTTATTATGATTTTCGGTGATTTTCCGTAAGTTTCAGTAATTATTCGATAATTTTTCGGCAGTATAACGGTTGCCGATTTGGCTAGCCTCTTGCACAGAAAATACAGTTTATATTTTTCAACCGGTATTCCACCACAATTTGAAACCGATAAATCACCACAAATTTCAAAACTAATCAATATAAATTGCATTTATAAATTAAATGCATAATTTAAAACATGTGGCCGAATATCCTTATAGGCGGCACATGTCTCCCTTACCTGTTTCGGGTCGACGACTGCCTCTCGAAGGTCGCGCTCGTGTTCACCTCGCCTGATTCCATTGGCTTGGTCATCGAGGATATTTTCTGGAAATTAAATTCTAAAATTTAGAATTTTTCTATAATTATTTAAATAAATAAATTATTTAAATAATTTAATACTTTTCGGGATTTCTTACCGATTCCCGTAATTCTCGGGATCTCCCGTAATTTTCGAATTCTCGAAAATTCTCCAAATTCCCGGAATTCCTTTTCCCTTTTTCTTTCTTCTTTTTCTTCTTTTTTTTCTTTTTTTCTCTTTTCTTTTCTTTTCTTTTTCTTTTTCCTTTTTCTTTTCTTTTTCTTTTTCTTTTTTCTTTTCTTTTCCCGCCGGACCGGTCTGCCTCCTTCACCGCCGGTTCTCCGACGGTTCAGGGCCTCCACAATTGGTCGACGGCACGGCAAAGCCGGATCTGGCCTCCGTTTGTCACGAATCGATGGCACGGCGGCGGATCTACTCGGTTTTGGTTCGATTCCTTCTCCTCCTCTGTCGGCCTTCCTCCGCCGTTCTTCGCCTGAACCGTGGCCTCCATCGTCTTCCTCTCCCTCCGGCGAAGCTTTGGTGGTAGTGGCGGTGACCAATTTGGCCGGCGCCGCCACTTTCTCTTCTCTTCTCCTTCTCGCTTCCGCCGGGTTGCGCCTTTTGTTTTCTTTCCGATTTTCCTTCGCCGGTCGTCCTCTTCCCTTCCTTTCTTCGCCGGCGACATCATCTCTCCCTTCCTCTCTCTTTCTTTCTCGCTGGCAGCAGTGGCCGGCTGCCACTCGGGAAGAAAAATCAGGATGCTTCCCGATTCCTTTCCTTCCGTTTTGTGTTTCTGTTTCTTTCTTTTCTTTTTTTTTTAATTTTATTTCATTTAATTATATACACATATATATTATATATACAAAATACATATAATAATATTATTATATATATTATAGTACTATAGATATATTTTTTATATATATATAAATGTGTATATATATTTCATGTTTTAACAAAATACATATTTAGTATATAAATATATGTTGAATTTAAATTACATAACATATATATATATATTTATATACATAAAATAATACAATATATATTGTATGTACAATATATATATTTTCTTCTCATTTTCTTATTTAATTTGGATTTCCATTTATCCAAATTAAATTTCCTTCTTTCATTATTTTCCATAATATCTCATCTTATTTTTCCGATTTAATTTTCCTTCACTCGGATTTCCACCATCTGTTTCCTTTCTCAAATCTTGGGATTTTCACCAATATCCCGTTCTCATAATTTTATTTATTTATTTATTTCCAATATTTATCTCCAATATTTATAATTTCCAATTAAATGGAAAATTTACGGTTATCACATCCTCCCCACCTTAAGAAATTCGGTCCTCCGAATTTAACTTAAGTCCAAAGGTGGTACATGCCGTATACTTATGACTTCTGACCTCTAGGTCATCCTCCAAGTAATACTGCCAGTACACTTTCAACATCAAGAATACTTTAGACCACTACATGCTGTCTTTCATTATATATGTCTATACTCCCGTAATTCATTTCTCACATCGAGAGTTATTCATTTATGCTCTTTTCATATAAAAGTCCATGCACAGTATTTTTCATATCATAGCTAATCTATGCTGTTCATCATCCATTTTTCTCACTTAGTGCCAAGTCGATATAGTTTAAAACTATCAATTACACATATCAGTCAGTTATATGTGTCCCAGTAGCTTATACATCTCATGCACACGCTCTCTCAATATCATGGAGCGTTTACATCTCACGCTCATATATATATATATATATCAGTATGGAGCGTTGCTATCAGTACACTTGGGATCTCGAAGCCTTTTGCTATTTCTCATTAAGCATATGGCAACTCAGAGACTCCCATCACATGTAAGGCTCACTAGAACTGTACATACACATTCACACCGTTTAACACTTATACTTCGACTACAGCACTAGAGAATCTAAGAGTCTGATAATGGAAGGTGATTTTATTCAGATCATCAGTCTTTAATCACTTCCATATTATCATTTCTCTTTTGGACTCTTTATTATTCACATTATTCATTTTCTCTTTTATTTCATTAAGGCTGCATCTCACTTGCAGACTTTACTATTGATCATCTCTTACAATCATAGCTCATGAGACAATCATGTTCTCTTCATGTAGTATGGTCATTCGATTATTGAATCCTCAATTGTCCATTTAATCACCACATTATCCATATAGTTCCACCATTTATCATTTCAAGGTGGTTATGTGTATGTATAACATTTTTTTATTTAGATACTGGCAGTAAACATATCAATTATCTTACTCCTTTGAGTACCATTTCTTTCACTGATCAAATTTGGCTTGATTTTTACATCTAACCACTGACATGTGATAACCAACACTAGATCATTTTTAGTCTTACCTTTGGGAACTGTTTCATATTAATGTTCCCTTCTCATCACGCAACTTATTTCCTTATTCCACTTTCATTTTTGTTTTCATATTTCCACTTTTATCTTTTCATGTTTTTTTTTACTCTCATCCTTTTAGTCGGTTTTCTCAATTGGTATGGTACTATACTGCTAAGATCTTTTAAAATCTTGCATACCATCTTTCCTTTACACTTATCCTTTTACCGACTTTAACTTCTTTCTTTAATTACATGACATTAGTAGAGCAGCTAGTCTCATCACTCTTCTATAGATTGGCATTAGTATCTAGCTAGACTCATTACTTTCGTATCTCAATCATTATCTCTCTAGCATAGACAGATTCACTGTCACTCTGTCATCTCGAGATCATATATCCCTCATAAGGAGACACTGTCTAGCCAAACATCTTAGTTGTCAATCTTAGCACAATTCCACATTCTTTAAAAGTTTAAAGGATCACACTTAAATGCTGCTCATTTTCCATTTATACTTTAAACCCTATCAGTATTTCATCAATTTACTCATGTATGAATGCCTCATTTCTTAGGTTTATATATTTCACGAGGTAACTCATTAACCTTGTAACCTCAGTAGGAACTCGTAAAATTTACTCCGAGTTCTAATCATCATCTTACGGACATTAGTCTCAAATCTTTTATCTAAGGACGCTTTATATTGAGGCTAGTCTTATTAACTCCTAATGTATCTCTGATCATATCATAAAGCATCCATTTTCACATGTAAATGAATACTTGTTCTTCATGAGAACTTTATTAGATAGTAAACATTTACTATATCACTTTATTTCATCTTCATCTCAATATCATCAGTGCTTCTCTCACTTACACTTATACAGATAACTTTCTTATCCTCAATTTACGTTATCTGTATTTCCCTCAATCACACCTTATATACATGCATTTCATTATTCTCACATTTTTTCAGAGTTATTTTCTTAAGCTTTTCGAATTCTTTCTATATTCTCCGATATAAGCTTAGAATCAAATTTCATATTCAAAATTGAGTCAATGTTATCTCGATTCCTTCAATTTATATAACTTTGGAAATTCTATCGGAAATCAAATCCGATACTTTCTTTAATCACACATTTCTTATTAATTCAGACATTTCATCCTCATGTCCTATCATTTACAATGTGTATTCTCAAGGTAGAGACATCTACTATTCGATTCATTTTGATACATACTCTATCTTGATTTCATTGTTTACTCATACTTTACAGTCTTACGAATCTCAATCTAGTAAGCTGTATTAAGTACAACAGTTATCAACACATGTTACAGCTAACCAATTTATTATCTCTGTAATTTGCTTTAAAATCAATTTCATTTAATAAGTTCATGTTTAATTCCCTTGAGTATGTTATCCACGAGGTTTGAACCCTGGCACCCTTACGTACCTAGTTCCTTACACTCGTGTTATCACTAAGCTCCTTGTAAGAGTCCCGCCCGTTCGAATCGACCGTCGGCGAGCATCCCCTAGGCGATCCTTTCGTCCCAGGTTTACCCTTACTAGTGAGTCGGCGATAACATTGTTCGCCCACACCTCACAACACATGATCTACTACGGGTCGACCATCATTGGGTCGCCCATCACAGTTCTGTATCAAGGGTCCTGAAGATCTCTAGGTTAGCTGTCATCTTCTTTTTATCACTTTACTATTCCTATATATTCATCAATTCCCAGTACTCCACATAGTACCTCATTTGGTAACACATATTTCGAGATATTTCGGTTCTATATAAGATTATCTGTTTGATACCTCAAAGTAGTAAAATATATAGAACCGTAATTAACCACACCAATATGTATTTCATTATCTGTACTATTCACCTCATCAGTCAATTCCTGTAATCATTTCACTTTTCATAGTATTCAACGATCCCGTTCAATACATTCTTAATTCAAGCCCTTACAATCAATATTCGGGCCAATCATCTGATGACATTCCACTACACTTTTATCGGACCACATCATATAAGGCCTTGGCCCGTCCGCTGTCTGCCTATACACATCTATACTGTCCTCTTTGAGAATGCCCAGCCCTTTCACTGGGTCACCCCTCAAGGATCTATCGTGAGGCCTAGCCCGTTCACTAGGTCACTCGTAATTCGCATCCGTAATCTAAGTGTCAGTGGAATCAGTAATAGGGATCATTATATTCATATGACATCCTCTATGCCATTAATAATTCCATTTCTCTCAATGGATTCAAGATTAACTTGATTTTATCACTATTTGGAACATCGGCCAACATAGGGGCATTTTCGTCATTTTGACATTTATTTCTTTCTCCTCAGTATACATTTAAATCAATGATCTGATCATCTATGTGCTGATAGTATCCTTTCTGATACTTTTATCAGCAATTTAGATCTCATTCGATTTCGACAGAGAAATCCACTCAGATCCACAATTGGATTATTTTACTTGTAATTCAGTTTTATATCATTAATTTCTCTATCAAATCAATCAAATCCAACTTCTGTTGGTCTATTCTGACTCCCAGTAAAATTTCAAAGTCAGGGGTATTTTGGTCATTTTTGGCCAAAATTTTCTCTCTCTTCAAATTACCCTCCATCGGTGATCTTAAAGTCTATTTAATGATGATATGTCATTCCCCTCCTTTATATCATCACTTTTAGGTCTCAGTTCGATCCGAACCGAAAAGTACTGGTGGGGCCCTCACCGAGTCCTTTCGATTCCTTACCGAACAGGCCTTCATTTAGATGATAAGAATCACCAATTTTTTTAGTAATTTCTGAGCCTATTATTTCTTTAAAATTCTCAATTTATACTTTCTCACTCCCTTTAATTTATTTTTCTCAATTTACAATCATTTATTTTCTTTATGTATTTAGACGACATAGTACTACCGGGGATGTTTAACACTTTTCTTTCCAAAAGTATCCACAGACATCAGGCCAACCATGCTCTGATACCATTAAATCTGTAACGACCCGTTACCATATTTTCACCTTATTTTACACAATTTATCCGGTTGGGCTGTCTGTGATACTTCACTTTATTTCTTATGTTAAACAATTTCATAAAATATTGTTTATATTACATACATCCCCTATCTTACTTAATAAGCAAGTAGTACTGCATACATGTTTAAATACAGAAAATAAATAATCGTATCTCATATAAATCGATCGGTCTGTCACATTGTCATTTGTGTACAACCGTAATCCACAAATATTGGATCTCACCATCATTAAAACCTGAAATGTTAAAATTGGGGAGTGAGCAAACCACGGCTCAGTAAGAGAGTTATATGTCACACTTGATATTCAGTTATCTATATGCTGAATATATATATATATATATATTTTCTTCTGGTAAAATCATCCTAGCTGGCTCTAGGCTCACATGTAGGAAGGATACTACAGTCGGCTAGGGATCCAGATAGAATAAGGTAGGTATTTTAGAATACCAAACTTGTTCCGAAACCTAGAAGCAACTGTAGAGAATACTCATTTCGTTGTTTTCAAAACGATATAATTTTCGTTTTTCCACAGAGTAAACCACCTGTTCTTTTTCACTTCAGTATACTTTAAAACACATGGCAGTTCAGTAATAAAAACGGTGGTTTACTTCTCTTCTCTTCTCTTCAGTACAGTAAAAACAGTATAGTACAGTGATGTGTAAATATCCAATCATTGGATAATTACTTCTTCGATTATTTCTATCTTAGAAATAATTCTTATGTTATTCTTTTAAAATAAACATTTATTTCTCTTTTCAAATCAGTAACCGTATCGTACAGTTCAATAAAATAGTATATTCAGTGAAATAGGAATTCGATACAGTTCAATCAGTAACAGTAAACAGTAACTACCAATTCAGTAAATAGTATAAGGTAGCTTTCAGTTCAGTAAACAATAAATGGTAGCTTTCAGTTCAGTAAAACATTAATCAATGGCTACTATTTCAGTAAACAGTACAGTTCAGTAACACAGTGTTTTGGTACTGTTTTTCATCAGTAAACAGTAAATAGTACAGTAATTTAGTACAGTGAACAGAATTCCGTAAATCCTTTCAGTAATCAGTAAACAGTAAGCAGTAAACAGTAAGCAGTAAGTGAGACTTGGCAACACCCTACAAGTAAATCATGCTATCATCGTCCACTAAGGGACACAGTAACAGTAATGAGATCTATGGCCATGATCTATAATATGTCCTCGGTGTACGCTTGCTAGGCGACAATCCGGGACGCTAATGACTAGCTGGTCAATCAGCCACGTGACAGTAACAAGATATGTGATGCATGAAGCTCGGGACCTAAGTCTCAAAACAGTGTAACCGTACCATAGCCTTCATGGATTTTAAACACAGTAAATTAAAATATTTCACAAGTATCCATAAGGCTCACATGTAATAAATCATCACCTTTATGAAATAATTAAATTAAAATAACATTTCTCAAAATATTTTATAAAGGTATAAATCATATTTTCCATACGGTGAAAACAGTTTATAAATCATCACTGAAATTATAGAAGGGCAAAACTGTCCATTTTCCACCGTAAAACACATATGCATGCTTTTCCGTGCATTCAATCGAAAACATGGTTTTATAATTATCGAAATTTCAAATAAATCATTTTTATAATTTATGAAAATAAAATATTTTTTCTCTAACTTTAAATTCCCATCACCATGTTTTCTTCTAAAAACACGTGTAGAGACCTCTAGTCTCGAAATCATAGTTATTCATCATTTCTTAACCTTTTATGAAATTTTCATAATTAATTATTTCCATAATTAAAACCATAAAGGTTTTATATGAAATTAAGTGAATATTTAAGAATATTTATAAAAATATTCACTTTAGTCTCTTTTTCATTTTCATTTCGTTTCACGTGAAATATCACCTACAGAGTGAATTTTCGGTGATTTCCTTTGCACCATTCTTGAAAACATGAATATAAACATGAATATTTTAAAATCAAATATCATTATATTCATGTTTTATGAAATTTACTTAATTTCTTGATTTTCGTACCCGAAAATCGTTTCACATGAAATCAAATTATTTATTATGATTTTCGGTGATTTTTGGTAAGTTTCAGTAATTATTCGATAATTTTTCGGCAGTATAACGGCTGCCGATTTGGCTAGCCTCATGCACAGAAAATACAGTTTATATTTTTCAATCGGTATTCCACCACAATTTGAAACCGATAAATCACCACAAATTTTAAAACTAATCAATATAAATTGCATTTTTAAATTAAATGCATAATTTAAAACATGTGGTCGAATATCCTTACAGGCAGCACATGTCTCCCTTATCTGTTTCGGGTCGGCGACTGCCTCTCGAAGGTCGCGTCCGTGTTCACCTCGTCTGATTCCATCGGCTCGGTCATCGAGGATATTTTCTGGAAATTAAATTCTAAAATTTAGAATTTTTCTATAATTATTTAAACAAATAAATTATTTAAATAATTTAATACTTTTCAGGATTTCTTACCGATTCCCTTAATTCTCGGGATCTCCCGTAATTTTCGAATTCTCGGGAATTCTCCAAATTCCCGGAATTCTTTTTCCCTTTTTCTTTCTTCTTTTTCTTCTTTTTTTCTTTTTTTTTCTCTTTTCTTTTCTTTTCTTTTTCTTTTTCCTTTTTCTTTTCTTTTTCTTTTTCTTTTTTCTTTTCTTTTCCCGCCGGACCGGTCTGCCTTCTTCACCGCCGGTTCTCCTCCTGTGGCCGGTTCTCTGGCGGTTCAGGGCCTCCACAGTTGGTCGACGACACGGCAAAGCCGAATCTGGCCTCCGTTCGTCACAAATCGATGGCACGGCGACGGATCTACTCTGTTTTAGTTCGGTTCCTTCTCCTCCTCCGTCGGCCTTCCTCCGCCGTTCTCCGCCTGAACCGTGGCCTCCATCGTCTTGCTCTCCCTCCGGCGAAGCTTCGATGGCAGTGGCGGTGACCAATTTGGCCGGCGCCGCCACTTTCTCTTCTCTTCTCCTTCTCGCTTCCTCCGGGTTTCGTCTTCTGTTTTCTTTCCGATTTTCCTTCGCCGGTCGTCCTCTTCCCTTCCTTTCTTCGCCGTCTCCTTTCCTTCCGTTTTGTGTTTCTGTTTCTTTCTTTTCTTTTTTTTAATTTTATTTTAATTAATTATATACACACATATATATATATTATATATACAAAATACATATAATAATATTATTATATATATTATAGTACTATAGATATATTTTATATATATTTCATGTATTAACAAAATACATATTTAGTATATACATATATGTTGAATTTAAATTACGTAACATATATATATTTATATAAATGAAATAATACAATATATATTGTATGTACAATATATATATTTTCTTCTCATTTTCTTATTTAATTTGGATTTTCATTTATCCAAATTAAATTTCCTTCTTTCATTATTTTCCATAATATCTCATCTTATTTTTCCGATTTAATTTTCCTTCACTCGGATTTCCACCATCTGTTTCCTTTCTCAAATCTCGGGATTTTCACCAATATCCCGTTCTCATAATTTTATTTATTTATTTATTTCCAATATTTATCTCCAATATTTATAATTTCCAATTAAATGGAAAATTTACGATTATCACAGTGCTAGCAGACACTGATTGCCACTTCAACTATAGAGGTCGAGTTCGTTTCATGTTTTAAGGCTACCTCATATAGTGTATGGCTTAAGAGTTTCATTGGTGGGCTTAGAGTTGTTGACTCCATATCTAAGCCATTGAAGATATATTGTGACAATTCAGCTGCGGTATTCATTACTAAGAATGATAAAAGTGGTAGTCGAAGTAAGCACATCGACATTAAATACTTGACCATTAGAGAACGTGTTAGAGATAAAAAAAGTGGTCATTGAACACGTTAGCACTAAATTGATGTTAACTGATCCTTTAACTAAGGGCATGCCACTATTTAAATTTAAGTATTATGTAGAGCAGATAGGACTTGGTCTCACATTATGATTTGTAGTTGAGACTTTTATTAATGTTATGATGTTTTTCATTTTGATTTGTGCAAACTATAGTTTTTTATTTGAGAAATATCCTTATTGTTTGAATTGAGAATAAACATAGGGTTTATTCATTAAGTGAAAATGAGTTGATTTAGAAACATTTTACATAGTAATACATGAAAGATAATACTCACCATTAGAGGAACTGTCACCATGATTCATGTGATTTGTTTCTTCTATAAGTGAAATATATGGGCCAAGTGGGAGAATGTTAGTATATCTCCAATTATGGAAATAAAATATTTGGTTGACCAGTTTCGGATATGGTCCATAATTTCACAATGAATCTCAACTCAATATTTGGTTATTAAAAGCACGATTTTATGATGGTTAAAACTTGATTTTATTTCCATAATTAGCATGCTCTCATTAGTATTTAAAGAGGGCTCATTCCAGTCCCTAAGCACGTTAATCTCAAACGAACACTATCTAGGGAGGTTTTTGAGTGCTTGGAAGGCTTGGAAGTAATTCAAGCAAGCTTATCGATTTTAGAGACTGGATCAAAATCAAATAGACAGGAAAGCAATGACTAGAGGTTAATTCGATTCTTACTGTAAACTTTCGCGTACCAATTATTTGACATGTTTCATGTATGTTTAGAAGAATGTTTAGGCTTAATTTAATCTTAAATCATCTTTTGTACTGACGACTTGTATATCTTGTTTGTTTTTAATGAACTTTCTTGATTCGGTACCAAAAAAGAAGTTTTTTATAAGGTAGTCTAAAGGCGTCAAAGCAAGGTTGTTGGGAAGTGAAAGGTCTGTGTGTCCACCTGTAGTTTGATTCTTTTCATCCAATCCGTTAACCTGCCTTTAATGACCAAGATTGACTACTACATAAAATTGGTATATTTTTTAGAATATTTTAGAAAAAAAAAGGATAAAAGTAATAAAAAAAGTAAAATATAAAACAACAAAAATAAATAAAATAAAAATAAGAATGAAAAAAAGCAGAAAATAAGAATAAAAGGATACAAAACAAAAGGTAATAAAGGTAGGCTATTAATAAATAAATAATATTAGCAAGTGATAAAAATAAAGTATGTAATTAATTAATCATCACATAAGAAAGTTTGAGGATAGGCATAAATCCGATGATGCAATTTTCGGAGTAATTATGAATATATAATATTCAAAAAATTTCTAGGTTAGAAAATCTTCCTAAGTTATCCAAAATGATGAAAAATTTTGGAAGAATTTTTCAAGAAATAATGTTTGACATTTATTCTTAAATAAAAAAATGATAATAACAAAATAAAATTAAATTAAAAAAATGAACATAATAAAGAATTATGAAATGAATAACCCAAGAAAAAGATAAACCATAAATAAATCCGAAGATGAAGTCTCTTCAGAGAAATCGAATTGTACTCCTTGAATACTCTTTAGGCGAAGAAAGTCTTTTAGAAATTCATCTAGAATGATGAACAAGAATTAAAAGATTTTACAATATTTAAATAATAAACTTTAATAAAAATTAAGACCACTTAGTAAGACAAGATTAAAATAACATAAAACTAACAAGTACAAATTTTGGGTGTAATGGGAATGCTAATTCTTTCCTAAGTATAAATTACAAGTTTCAACTCATGCTTAAACATATATAAGGGAATTAAACGCAATAGAAATCAACATAGAAATATAATAACTCATAGGATTAACTTAATTAACTAAACAAAAAATCTGTTATAGCATGGATATGTAGAAAAAATGGGTTTCAAAATTTTTAACTTTATCTTATAATACAACACAATTTAAATAAAAATCAAAGAGAGAGTTACAAGAAAAGATCACTATTAATGAGACAATGAATATTCTTCTTGTTAGCACACCACTTCTCTTCTCTAGTCTTCTTATTCTTCAATGTTGAAATATATATCTGTTAATTTGAAGGAAAAAGGTAGTGAGTAATAAATGCAAAAGTATACGTTCTAGTTCACTAGAGATAGCCAATATCTTCTTCTCAAACATAGGGGCATCGATACATTAATCTATTGTATAGATACTTCATGAAACAAGCCTGCAAGGGTAGACCCTGACAGATTTTTAACCGATACAATATCTTTCCATATCGATGTTGTTACGGAGTAACGCTTCTGTCTGGAGGTAATGATACTGTATTGATAGATTGTATATTATTTCCTAAAGCAGGAAATGGTGAAGTATCGATTTCCTTTGAATGTGTAATGGCACACAGTATATTTCTCAATCAATTCTTGATTACTAAGTATATTGCTACGTTGGAATTTATTAAAACCTCACCAAGTCACTAACATGAAATTAAATGCAGTAAAACTGATCTGGATGCGCGCGAGAGTTTAATCTTGCTATATTGTATTACCCCATTGTTGAAGCCCATTCTGTATGCTTCCAGTTAATTGCCCTCAAACCTAAAACGGAGGAAAAACAAGAGAGAGTGAGAAAGAGAGCAAGAGAGAGAGGGAGAGTGCTACTTTCATCCTTTCTTAAAAAATTATGAAACTCAATGGGCCAGCCTCATATATATAAAAGTTGAGAGTAGGGACCTCCTTCCATGGGATTCATGTATAAACCCATCCCATTATAGGTTTAATACATGTATACTATATATTTAATATAATTTAATATGGGTCACACCTTATACAAAATTATACTACTAATTAAATTTATATGATGTTAATTACACTTAATTAGACCACATTAATAAGGATATTTCAACACTCCCACTTAGACAATTACTTTAATTAACAAAAAACATCATATAATATCAATATGTATTCATAAGCCCTCTAGACACATTGTACCATAAGGGTACAAATGTGCAGACTTACAAATACCTTAACAACAACAAGCCTTTACAAGCTTCAGAATACATCACACTGATAAGGTATAAATGCGTAACTCACAAAAACTTCAACAAGGTAGTAGTATAAAAGTGTGAAATGAAATGATATGTAAACAAAACCAAATATCCATTTCAATTAGGTCTATGCATCTAAGCCCAAATGATGCATTGCTTCAACAGAAGCACATGAGACTAATACAGAATGTCTGATCCAACATAATGTCATATTCATCAGAAGGTGAGCAAATAGAATATGCATATATGGCAAGTAGGAATCTATCCATATAGTTGCAATTGATTTTATTATATATAGAGCTTCCACTAACTTAATATAGCAAATGACTCCATATGCCTCAAACAAGTGTTGTCATCAGAACACTTTAGCAGCCAAATTCATAGTAGATCAACTAGAATGAGCTTTATAACTATGTGCTCTACAATCTAATCAAATAATGTATTCCATTATTTTCTCTCTAACAAACTGAATGATGATATCTAAACATTTGGAGTGTGAAGAACTCCTAGCATTTTGAGAGAGAAATTAAGTGCTGTAGCATTACCATAGTACAACTCCAGGACTTCAGAATGGCAACCACATAAACCAGCCAAGAGATGAAATTCTATAGCCTAAATGGCCCATCATGTAGCTTTAATGCATGTTACATACTTAGCCTCCATAATCAAGGATGTTGTAAGTGCTTGTTTCACACTTTCCCAAAAATAGCTCCTCTATATAACACAAATGTATAACCAAAATATATTTCAACATCTGGATAGCATGCAAATCAACATCAAAATATCTGATCAAACCCAGAATGTCAGATTTGTTGATATCAAATACTCTCTTTTCAGCTTCCAGCTCTCTATTACAAGATCGCTCAAGTATCTTCGAAATATACCTATAACATACACAACATTAAAATGTGTACAAACTTGAGCATACAGTAATTACCACAATAAGACATACATAACACTCGACATAAACTCTTTCATTATTACTTTGAGGACTTTAAGATGTTTACAATATGTCACTATTCATGAAAGGGCGCCTCAAATAGGAGAACAATAAGTAGTAAACCTACTTAAAATAGGCAATGTAGGTTTCTTGAGACTAACAGAGTATGCCTATAGATGTGTCACAAAGAATCTCAATCTCTAAAACAAAATAAAGCCTCACTTAGATTCTTAATCCTGAAGTGACATGACGACATGAAATATGTCTCATACATCAGGTCAGTACTATTGGCTGCTATTTTATATCATCAATTTAGAGCACAATAAACACATAACTACTCCCATTGATCTTGCAATGGATCCAATTATCAACTGACAATGTTCTCCTTAAAGTGACAATCTCATCAAACTTTCCACATTGCAATCTAGATGCCTTTTAATGTTCACAAATGAAGCCTCAAGTTCATAAACTTTATGTTCCATCTTAGGAACTTCAAAATTTTAGGTTGTTTCATTTAGACACTTTACTATCCAAGATGTAGCTCCTAATCAGAATGAGCTAGTAATTACCACCACAATTCTAAAAGAATCTTTGGTAGAAATAAGAAAGAATGTATCCATAAAAACTAATTCCTTCTCTTTATTTAAAGCCTTGGCCAAATTTGGCTTTAAATCTTCTACCTTATCCTTAAAGTCTCTTTTGGTCTACAATGATGTGACAACTGAAATAGATCACATGCATCTTTATACAACATAGATGCTTAATCATCCTGCGTGGCAAATATCCAACTCCAAGAGTTCAGATCAGTATAGCCTCCTGACAAATATCAGAATAAGAAGACAGATGAATCTCACATTCATGTTCCTCTGTAAGTTCAGGTGCAGGTTCAAAATATCGTATTAGGATCAACTGTTGATTCTTTCAGCTATGTCCTTTTACTATCAAAAGGTAAAACATATATAAGACTGGCACAACAATGTGTATTTCAGCAATGACTTTGTAGAGTTCACAACTCCCACTCTTTAAGTCATTTTCTAAATAGATTGTATTGTCAGACTAAATAATTCTAGTGTCATATGATGAGAAATCAAAATCTAGAATCTTTCTAGCCAATACAATAACCAACAAAATTGCTACTAATAATTTTCTTGTCAAGTTTTCTTAACTATGGGTTATAGGCATTTGCCTTACTTTATAACCCTAAACACAAAAAAGGGCACAAATACGGCTTCTTATCTAACTACAACTTAGGATGAATTTGGGAATTGGTTTTGCTTGGAGATCAACTTTGAATGTGAATTGCGGTTTTCTTAACTTCACTCCACCTGAATTTTGAAAATTTGAAGTGATCAACATAAATCGTACTAAATCAAAATGTATGAATGATTATTATTACTACAATCTAATTCTTTTGTAGTATTCCAAACATAGTATGCTAAGCGTCAACACATAATCTTGTCATACACTTACCTAGAAAACTAGTATTTGATTTCGCCTAGCTTTATTATACCGAGCACAACATTTATCACTACTGTCTATTCATTACCTTAAGCAACTTACTTAACGTAAGTAGCATAGCAGAATTAATCAAGATAATTAAGGCTTCTATAAGATCAGATCTTTCACTCCATATGACCTAAACTAGAATGGTCTTTAATGAAAGTGATGAAATACATAGATCCACTAAAAACTAAATGTGGAAATAATCTATAAATGTTAATATGTATCAGTTCCTACTCATCTTAATATCTGCTAATCATATCTTTAACATTAGCAGTAAGATTTCCCTTAATGCAATTTTTACATGTGCCTCAAAATGTTCCTAACTCTTATGCCACTACATAATAGATTTCTTATCTATCCTACCATAATCAAAATCAACAGTCACATCATTCATAATTGAAGAAAATTTGCCCGATATTGGGATACAAATCTAATATGCATCGATTACGTAGAATGCTAGAATCAATACACATGTTGTTAT
The DNA here is from genome assembly GCA_032173925.1 of Heritiera fomes. Taxonomy (NCBI): domain Eukaryota; kingdom Viridiplantae; phylum Streptophyta; class Magnoliopsida; order Malvales; family Malvaceae; genus Heritiera; species Heritiera fomes. The sequence continues at coordinate 7,182,918 of JAPDPM010000019.1, forward strand.
TAAGCAAAATACTTTTCTATTATCAAAATGAAAAGTATCAACCGATAGTAATTCCAAAACTGTCTGCAAAATGTAGCAACAATCTGGCTGATCCTTATGTTTTCAGTATGGATTTTAACTCTATAGCCCCAATTCACAACAATTTTACCTTATTTGGTCTCTTGTTGCTTATGGCTTTATCAATAATAGCATCGATATCCAACCACTAATAGTTAGAGTGCATATCTCCTAAACTGGATCCAAAATAAAGGCTAACAAAATGCCTTTTCACACACATCCTAGTCCAAAAAGACTTTTAAAATCTATTCTTTTATGCCCAAGTTTATGACAAAACTAGCACACATAGATATTTAGAGGTGTTGGTGAAACCAGAATGGGAAATAAGCCCGATAAATTTCTTCCTTTTTTAAATAACCTTATATTGAGACCTCTTAATACTACTACTTCTGGTAGTAATATTGGCATATGTCATCATTATGGTTGAATAAGATCTATTAACTTGAAAGATCTCCCACTTTAGGATGAAAATATCAATCTTGATATTGAAATGCCATACTTCCTTCTGTCCATTAAAATACACTGAATGAGATCTGGGAACCTAGAATATCTCCCACTCTCTACCCTGAAAGGAAGTGGTTCACAATCTACCAGACATGGACTGGTCCTTTATTGCAACCTTCATCAACCTTTGAAAACCTTTTCTTAATGGCATCTATAAATACTTCTTGGTTATCACTAATTGGAATAATTTCTCTGATGTGTTCATTCATGGTATACCTTATCTAATTAGAGGATTCTCATGTGAGTGATCTCGAAATTCTATATTAGTACTTTGTTCTCAAAGAGCTCACACTATTGGGTACAGAAGATGGATCAGCTCTTGGGATTACTTCTTAGTTCAATATGCCCCTAGCCATAAAGAGTGATTCACGTCATCTATCTAATTCGATCCTGCTAGAGACTTGTTATGTGATAGTTGCATAGATAATCAAAATTAATGGAGGCTAGTGGAATAATTCAAACAATATCAAAATTTATTCCACAATACGTGTTAGAACCAAGTATTTTGACTTTACACATGTATATTTGTAATTATTAAATGATTTTTGAATAAATTTTGTAAAATTACAAGTAAATAGTAATGTGGCCCCACTTGGAATTTTAAGCCCGAAATGTATATATGATTGATGGAACAATGTATGGATAGTGTAATAATGATGTTATGAAAGTTTTAAGGCCAAAATACCTTACTTGCATTATTTTGTGAAGTATGACAAACAAATTGGAAAATGGCAGTTACATTGCGAGGGTATATATTTTCATAAATTGCACCCAAACTAAAATGAATTGGGATGAAGTAACATTACCATGATATTCTACATGAAAAATAGTTTAAGACAGTGTCAAGAGATTTATTGAATCAGTCGTTACTTTAGAAAATTTCGCTGGTGGGTCACGGGGGTAAAATCGTAATTTCTCACTATCCATGCACCGCGCATTGACGAAACCGCTTCTAATCATTACGATACATTAAATAAGATTATTTGGTGCTGGAATCCAAAATTTTGGAGCACGATTAAATGGTTTTTACCACTACAGAACCTTAAAGGCAAAATTGTTCGAAATTTACATTACTAGGGGCATTTTGGTCATTTTGCCTACATCTAGAATTCTCTTCATAAACCCATCAGCTGCTGGAAGTTACTATTCATTGTCTTTCCCATTGCCTCCCACGCCATTGCTAAGGAAAAGAGAAAGAAAAAAAACAAACTCTTATATCTCATTATCTACACCAAATTTAACAAAATTTTAACTAGAAAAATATTCTATTTTCTCTTCTCTATCAAACCATACGTATAGCTTATTGTATAAAGCACAATATAAGGAGAAAGAGGACCTCAAATTTTTGGCCAAGTAAGGTACATTACCATCCATCATGCTTCTTTTAATTTTAATGGTGTAGATTGGTTCCTTAAAGCATGATAAGCATGTTCATGGGATTAGATTCAATTAAATTGTGCAAAATAAAAAGTTGCCATGAGAGGGGGTATTCGGCCAACATAGGAACTATAGGAAATCATGGCTTTTCATGCATAAAATTGGTGCTAGATGATGAAATGCATAAGGCTAAGCAAGAATATAATCTTAGATTGTTGACCTTAAGGAATTTAAGAGGAAGGATTCGACCACGATAAGGGGTGCATGATCCATGGCTGATTTTGATGATTTAATGATACATTTAGACTGTAGGAATTACAAGGAGTCTGTCGGTATGCTCGGATTTAGAATCTGACGCAAAACGAAGAAGTTATGTTATACTACCGGTAGAATTTATACTGCAAAAATATTTGTAGTGTCCAATGTGGCTGCATTGAGACATGAATAATAGCTTAAAAATAAGAATCCAATGAGCTAATATTTTTGGTAAAATTATCTGCAGCCCAGGAGTAATGAATTATGATTAGTGCGCTCGAAAAAGTTGAACACGATAAATAGGTAAGAGATGCGTATGTGGTCTGTAAGGATATCCCGAATTCATGATTTCAATGCATTTAATTTTATAAGAATCTTTGTGAAATGAAATGCTTTGGAAACTATGGAATTGTCGCTGTTTGTGGATTTTGGAACTATATTGAAATTGCAGGAAGGCTAAGGTATTAGCTGCCGTTATGCTGCTAAAATTTCTCGAAAAATTCTTTAAAAATGTCATGAAATATTTTAATGCATATTTGAATAATTTCCTAGCCTTAGAAATGATGAATTTAATATTTTCCATAAAACATGAATATACCGAAAATTATTACTTAAATATTTATGTTACTGAATTTAATGAAAGTGAGGTTACTGAAAATTCCTCCTATATGTTTTACAGTATATGAGATGGTTTATAAAGTGAAAAGTTGAAAAGTGAATATTTTATAAATGATTTTCCATAAATATTCACTATATGATTTAATAAAGCCTTTATAGACCGACTAATGATTTTTACCTGTTTTATTGAATTCCATAAAAGAGATATGAGGATGAGAATATGGTTTTGAGATTGATAGGCCCCTTTATCATGCTGATATGTGATATGTGACATGTGATATGTATTCAGTCCCAATTGATACCTTATCAGTGTACGACCGAGGACAATTATAAACTATGGCCATAGATCTTATATGATGATTATTCTTCCCTACAGGGATTATAGCATGGTATATCTCGAGTGATGCCTTAGTCTCCATCATGTTATGAAATGAAAATAATGATTTTAAATGAATGATGAGATTGAATGATATATGATTAAATGAATGATGATTTTCCTAAACAATTTAAGGTACTACATTGAGTATGATACTGTTTACGATTTCAGTGATATACGTGATATGTGACATATTTTCCAATGGAAAAGAGATTTACTAATCTAATATTCATTTTACGATTTAAATTTAAATATTAGATTATGTGATTAAATGTTTTACACGATGGAAGTATTGATTTGAAATGAATACGAAATGTTATGAGAAAGTGATTTATTTCAAAAATCAAGACCTACTCCATATAGTCGCTTCTAGGTTCCGGGACAAGAGAGGTATTTCAAAATACCTTCCTTACTCCATTTGGATCCCTAGTCGACTATAGTATCCTTCATATTAGGGTCTTTAGTACACCTATAGGAATTAATGATCTTATAACATATAGATTTCGTGATATCAAGTATTACATACAATTCCTTTACTGAGCCGTGGTTTGCTCACTCCTTTATTTTTAACATCTATAGAATACTTTCAGTGGTTGTGTGATTATCATCTGAGGATTTCTGGCTGCGCTTTGAGTACCCCAAGGCAGCATAGTACAAATCCTTGAGTTATAATCATTTATTGTATATGTTCAGACTTATTTCATTGTACTACTGTGTTGTATTATAAACAGGGGATGTAAATGATAAATGAATTATGATATGTAAATATTTTTACCAAATGGTAAATTACAGTTATGAATGTTTACTGTATAAAGGAAATGGGAAATAAAAGCATCGCAGACAGCCCAACCTTTGTAAAATGTGTGGAAAATGTAAAATACTGTATATACAGGATGTGACAATACGTTGCAGAGGATAAGAGAAAACCGATTGAATATAAAACTAAATGATCACCCATCAACAAGGTAGGAAAATTGTGTACATCTAATTCAGAATCCTCTCCTACCCAAGCCTCGCTCGAAGCAACAAGCAATCCGACAGGGAGAGAATTGTCACCTCTAGAGATCTTGAAAATTTTGCAACTATCACTATGCATTGCCTTATTGTTATCTCTTTAAAATTATCAGAATAATCATTAGAAAATCTTCATGATTATTCTTGTGACAAGCAAGTACTAGTTAATCCAATTAATGATTTATAATTTTAAAAAATTTTCACATAATTAATTGACCAGAATTAACGATACACAAAATATGCAATTCCAAAAGCATATGTAGTAATTTTAAGCCCAACATTAATTAATTAAATTAATTTCACATAAATGTGAATATACAAATAATAAAGCAATGTTATTTTTAAAGAGTTTATTTGTTTAAATAAATTATTAATGGAATGGTCGAAATAAAATACCAAATAATTTATTTAAACATATTTAATTAGGCCAATTATCAATAATTTATGGGCTTGAGTATATTTTCAAAATTAAGTAAAATATGAATTAAATAGGTAATTAAATTTTCAAAAAATTACCCCAAAATTAATCCCCCCAAAAATTCACATATACTACTTTAATTTTGGGCTTAACAATTAATTATGGTAAATTTGGTTATAACCAAAATTGTCCAAAAAATTAATTAACCAAATAGCTCATAATTAATTAATCAAAATGGCCCTTAAAATCATAATCCAAAATGACCTTTTAATTAATTATGCAAAATAGTCAATAATTAATCCAATTTAATAGACAAATAAAATTAATTAATCAATATGTGTCCTAAATTAATTAGGTAAAATGACCCTAAAATTAATTAATTTTAATTATCCAAAATTAATTTTATACTAAATGGATAATTAATAAAATTAAATAATTAAATAAACAATTACCTATAATGTAACAAATTTATTTGGCCGAAATTAATTAAAATTTAAGGCCTAATTAAACAAATGGCCCATAACAATTCCCAAAAGATGGTGGCCTAATAAAATACAAAACAAAAATTAGCCCAATTAAAAAAAAACAGCAACTTGATGCCGAAAATTTGGCCCAAAAAATTCAAACAAAAAACGGCTCAAAAAAATCAAGAAAAAGGGGCGACCTAAGCGTTAAAACGCCCAACAAAATCCTAAAAAAATTGGCCCAAAAATGGCCATAAATTTATTATTATTATTATTATTATTATTATTTAAATTTTCAGAGAATGCACGCGCCCGCTTAACAAACACTAGTGCATGCACTACATGTGCCAGACGCTTTGGCTAGCTACGTACCAATTATCTTCTCGATTAGCGAACCAGTTTTGCTACAGAATTGGTTTTCCACCCAATCTGGCCAGAAAATGGCCATTTCGGCCATGTTTTAGCCTTGAAATTGAGCATTTTTCATCCCAAATCCCTCTACAACAAGAATTTAACAATTTTAAGCTCAAAAATTAACAAAAAAAGGGATGGGTTTCAAAATCCCAAAAATACAAAAGCTTAGATTTAAGCTTCAATGGAGTTTTTCTGTCAAAAATAATAACGGTTAGTGACTTATGATGAGTTTGATTCTGATGCGGGCGAGAATTCAATCTCGCTATATCGTATTACCGCATTGTTGAAGCCCATTCCGTATACTTCCCGTTAACTGCCCTCAAACCTGAAACAGAGGGAAAACTAGAGAGAGTGGGAAAGAGAGCAAGAGAAAGAGGGAGTGTGCTACTATCATCCCTTCTCAAAAAATTATGAAACTTAATGAGCCAGTCTCATATATATATATAGAAGTTGAGAGTAAGGACTTCCCTCCATGAGATTCATGTATAAACCCATCTCATTCTAGGTTTAATACACGTATACTATATAATTAATATAATTTAATATAGGTCACACTTTATACAAAATTATACTACTAAATAAATTTATATGATGTTAATTATACTTAGCTAGTCCACATTAGTAAGGATATTTCAACATATTCTTCTTTTAACAATTCTATAGCAGATTTAATTCAAGTCAAGTTAAAAAGGTCATATAAAAATTCCTAATCATTTCAAAACCAACAAATTAAAAAAAAGACTTGGATATTACTTATACTTTATTTAGAAAATCCTTATTTTTTCCTAGTTTGCATTTTATTTACTTTGCATTGTAACATCTAATTAATTCGATTATATATGATGTAAAATAATCCCATAGAAATGTAAAATATTTTCTAATTAGTAATTGAAACAATGTATGGTTTTTTTAAAAAAAAATTATGATAAGGTATTGGATATTTCCTAAGTATACTATAAAAGAAAACTATTTCAAAGTCTCGAAAGCATGAGTCAGAATAAGGCTAGATCTAGATCTTATTATCTAATTTGTTGCTTTCTCCCAAACTTTCATTTGTTATTGCAATAATGTCATGAGCATTATCAAAAAAAAATTCTTTTAGCTCAGATAAGGATATGTAAACCCACATGCTACTTAGGAACGCAACCATATTTGAACAACATCTAGTAGTGTCGAAACTTTTTTTGCTAGAATTTGTAAAATTCAAAGAAGATAAAACTTGGAGCCTTATTCCCTTTGCTCACCTCCTAAGAAAATCAATAAAATACCATACACATTTTATGGCTTTGAGTGTATGGCGTTCGACTACAAACTTTAAGTAACGTAGTCCTAATCCGACTTTCTTTCGATTAAAATAATTGATCATTCCTTTCCTATGCAATGCCTCGCATTCCTAGCATTTTTGCATCTTTTAAAAAAAATTTTCGTGCTTTTAAACTATGGTGAGAAGTTGAGTTTATTCAATGAAACATTCTCAAAGATATCAGCATTTTTTGAGACCTCATTAAAAGCCTTACAAGTCATGCCAATATTCACGAGATTAGTGATTGAAATGGAAACCACATGACTAAGAATTAATACAAGATCACCGGTGGAAGAGATTCAATAATATTGTTGCAGAATTTGATAATTTAATTCTTCATGGGCTTGAGATTAAGAAGAAAGAGAGCCAACATTGTTAAAGAAAAAGATAGAAAGAAATAGAAAGTATAGAGTAAAAGTGATGGATGATAGATGTCTCTTCAACCTTCAAGTATTGGAGCATGCTTGCTTGAAATAGAACATTTCTAATTCGACCTTTCTAATATTGCAAGAACATGAATCTTGAATGACGAAGTATCAAACACAAAGGACAACATTTAAAAACCTAAATCGTATTTTAATTTATTCAAACAACAATATGTCTATTCATAAATGACATTATAGTAATTTTAACATGAAACCGAAATGATTTGCAATGTACTTGAATTTTTGTCTTGGGAGACAAAAGATCGAGCCACAAAAGGCTACATTTGAAACATATAACCATAGTCTATTTACATATAATAGGGTGATGTTTAATAGAAAAAACAAGTCTTTCCAAATTCTATTAAGAAGTAAACTTTTTAATTTAGAAATTAATATTATTAGCAACGATTACCAATAAAACCATAGTCTTTTTCTATAACAACTTTCAAAAAAATATAAATTCATATACTTTTAATATTTAAAAACTACAATTTGTTGAAAACCATTGTCTTTGTTTAATTACGTTTAAGTAAAATGTGGTTTTTTATTATCGTGGACTACAATTTTTATATAAATGTAGTCAGAGCCATAATGTTTGAAAGATAAAAAACGGTTAAGCTTTTAAAACCATAGTTAAATATATTATACTGTGTGTGCTTTCAAAAATCATAGTTAATGTTTTTTACGTAATTATAGTTTATGAACTTTTTCTAGTAGTGAAATTTAATAAAAATTAAGACCACTTAATTAGGCTTAGTTTGGAACTAAAAGTAGCTCAGTGCGGCACAGTTAAAAGCTGCAATTACAATTTTGTCCCCTATTTTTTATTTTAATATATTCTTGATTGTCATTTTATCATTCATCTCACTGTTACTGCTAGAATTGAATCCAAACACATCATCATCTAACATCAAACTCAACGCTATTGCTGTTTTCAATCTCACCAGAGCTAATCGCACCGTCCATCTGAACTAAGCCTAAGAAAGATTAAAATAACATACAATTAAATGGTGGGCATCGTAGGGGTGCAAATCTTTCTTTGTACATAATCCAACTCTCGAACCCAATCTAGAGAACATACATTACAAGAAAACAACTCTTCAGCGATGAAAATTTAGCAACAGAATTTTTCCATTAGTACAAATATATTTTTGGAATGGAATTCCATCACTAATTTGGTTGGTTCAGTCGAAAAGCGTTAAAGAGAAAAATAGTGATGGAATTTTGTCACTAATTAATGTCAAATATAAATCCGTCACTAGTCGGTTCGCCTAAAAAAATTTTGTTGCGAATATATTAGCAACGGAAATTTTGTCACTGAAAACATAATTTCGCACGAAAAAATTAATATATTTTTTTAATTTCTAAAAATATATTTTCATCGCTAAAGACTATTAGCGATGGAAATTTGTATCTAAAAAATCCTTTCTTTTAATTTATAAAATCTGTCATAGAAACACTTCTACGATGGAATTCCGTCGTAGAAGGGATCACTTTACTAAATTTTTTAATATTTTAAAAATAAGAAAAATATAAATTAAAATTTTTCCTTTTCTAATTTATAATATTCATCACAAAAACCCTTCTGTGACTGAATTCCATCACGTAAGGAATCATTTTAATATATTTTTTAAAATTTTTAAAAATCAAATGGATATAAATTAACTTTTTCTTTTTTTAATTTATAATTTCCATCGTAGTAGGGATCATTTTAATATTTCTTTAATTTTTTAAAAATAAGATCTATATAAATTAAACTTTTTCTTTTTTTTTAATTTATAATTTTCGTCGCAAAAGGGATCATTTTAATATTTTTTAATTTTTTAAAAATAACACGGATATAAATTAAATTTTTTTATTTTTTTAATTTATAATTTCCTTCGCAAAAGGGATCATTTTAATATTTTTTAAAAATAAGAACAATAGAAATTAATTTTTTTTAATTTATAATTTCCGTCACAAAAACCATTCTACAACGAAATTCCATTGTAAAAGGGATCATTTTAATATTTTTTAATTTTTCAAAATAAGACGGATATAAATTAATTTTTTTCACGAATATAAATTAATTTTTTCTCTTTTTTTAATTTACAATTTCTATCGCAAAAACTCTTCTATGATAGAATTTCCGTTGCAAAAGAGATCATTTTAATTGTAAGGCTCGAGGTATCTATGGGATACCAGGGTTCGAGCGTCTCATGGAACGCATCCGAGGGAATTAGCTTGAGTTCTTCAAGTCCCTTTGAATAAAGCCGTGATGGGCGATGGCCAGTGGGCGCACCCCAAAGTGAACAATACATTGTCAGAGGGGCGGGCGAACTGGTGATCGCCTAGCTAGCCTGTAAGAGTAAACCTGGGGCGGGCGAAGTGAGAGCTCGCCAAGGGGATGCTCGCCGGCGGCCTATGAGACGGGCGAGGCTCTTACAATAAATACTCATTTTTATGCACATTTATCGGTTGGGCTGTCTACGATGCCTTAATCACTTAACAGTTACAGTAAATAAATAATAAATATCATTTAAGATACAACTTCAGAATGTGAACATTTCACTATTCCCTTTCATATTTACATCCTTTGTATTCTATTCAAACTTAAAGTAGTACTGTACATAATTTTCAAAATATATAAAAGAAAATAATATACCTCCGATATCGTATATCTGCTGGCTCAGGTAAACAATATAGTAGCCGATAACTCAAGATGGTATGTCTCTTAACCCGATATAATAACCTGTGGAGTGGAAATAAAGGGGTGAGCGACAACGTGCTCAATAAATGAGTCATATGCTGCTTGATACAATGAAATCTAATGCTGGAAAATATTTTTTTCCTAACAATGATCTAAGCACAGTATAAGAAGGATACTATAGTCGGCCGAGAAATCCAGATGGGGCATAGAAGGTATTTTGAAATTCCTATCTTGTCCCAAAAACCCAGAGAGACTATAGAGAGTGATTTATAAATTGTTATGATAAAACAATTATTTCTCATTTTTCATAATGTAAATGGAATAAACCATATAAATTTCATCCCTTCAGTAACAGTTCAAAACACGTGCAGTACATTAATAAAACAGTATAGTAAACAGTAGGTATAAAACTGTAGAAACAGTAAACAGTCTTTTTTGGTACAGTAGTTTATAAATATCCAAAATCGTTAGATAAACAGTTAAGTAATTATTTATATTTTAGAAATAATTTTCATAATATCCTTTTCCAATAAACAGTGGTTCTCAGTACAGTTCAGTAAACAATAATCGGTACGATACAGTTCAGTAAACAGTATTCCTCAATTCAGTACAGTTTAGTAAACAGTATTTAGTAAAATCCATTTTAGTAAACAGTATCAGTGGTTGAGACTAGGCATCACCCTAAATCATATCATACTATCATCATCCCTAAGGGACACAGTATTAGTATACTATAAGATCTATGGCCATAGTCTATAGGGCGTCCTCAATGTATACTTGCCAGGTGACTCCGGGAGTGCTGATGACTTGGCAGGTCAATCAGCCACGTGACAGTAACAGTAATCAGTAAGCATGAAATTGGAGCCTAAAGTCCCAAAATCTTTTATTTTCCCATAAAAATACCTTTAAGGAATTTTAAATGAATTAAACATTTATTTAAATAAATATTTCCAAAAAGGTATTTATTTCCAAAAAGGTATTTATTTCTCATCTCCAAATACAATGAAAACAGTCGATAAATATTCATGTATCTAGTGAGAAATCTCATAAATATTTTTTTTGAATAGTTAATAGTGTAAAGAATATATTTTATTCTCACTTTAAATAAAATTCTTTAACATGAATATTTAATAAAGCATCTTTCAATAATTTTCAATTTATGGAAACTTTATGAAAATAATTTCCAAAATTCACCTAGCTAACTAACCCATTTCTTTATGTGTACTCCAACCAATAATTTCTAATAAAGATTTGCCACCTAGCTAACTAGCCCATTTCATTCATCATTTCTTTTCTTGTAAGTGGTTTTACACGTGCAGCAAGACAACAGCAAAAGGAGAGGCGGTGAAGACCAATTTTTCCTGTTCGATTTTGACTTATTTCCCCCCCCCCTTTATGTATACTCCAACCAATAACAATTTACCATATGTCCAAATAATAAAACTCCTTTCCTTTAAATATCATTTATTTACATTTATACTATTAAAATATCATTTTCATTTCTAATTTCATATTTATTTATTTATTTCTATGCCTCCACTTCATCATTTAATATTTATTTCACCTTCAGTACACTATAATGTCAGTCATAAGTCCAATAAAACCATAAGGTTTAAGGTAAGACACATTTAATATTTATTTAATTTCACTAAGTATTTTATTTTCCACTATATAAATAATAACAAAAATGTTATGTACAATACTATAGAATCAAGTCTCACATTTTTTCTCACCTTAGGAAATTTGGTCCTCCAAATTTCACCTAAACCTATCACTGAAAAAGCTCTGGATACTTCCACGCATAAGGCTCTCTAACTCCTAAGTAGCCTTCTCCTCCATGTGATATTGCCAGAGCACCTTAACCAACGGAATAGTCTTAGATCGCAACACTTTATCCTTCCTATCCAAGATCCGTATCGGCCTCTCAACGTAACTCATGTCCTCTCTAATCTCCAAAGGCTCGTGTCAAATTATGTGAGAAGGATCTGGATGGTACTTCCTCAACATCAAGACGTGAAATACATTATGCACTCCTAAAAGCTTTGGTGGTAATGCTAACTAATATGCCACATCTCCCACGCGATCTAAGATCTCAAAAGGTCCAATCTATCGAGGACTCAATTTTCCTTTCTTTCCAAATCTCATTATGCCTTTAGAGGGTGAGACCTTCAAAAATACATGATCACCCGCTGAAAAGTCTAGTGGTCAGCGTCTAGTATTTGCATAGCTCTTATGCCGACTCTGAGCCGTCTTTAACCTCTCAAAATTATCTGTACATCTCGGGAAGCCTGCTCGACCAAGTCAGAAGCTAAGAACTTACGGTCTCCCACTTCTTCCCATGCTATCAGGGATCTACATCGTATGCTATATAAAGCCTCATAAGGTGCCATGTCGATGCTCGCATGGTAGCTATTATTATAAGCAAACTCTGTCAGGGGTAGGTGATCGTCCTAGGAGCCTCTAAAGTTCAGTGTACACGCTCTCAACATATCCTCGAGCGTCTGTATCATCGCTTGGACTGTCCGTCAGTCTGCGGATGAAATGCGGTGCTAAAACTCAACTCGGATCCCATGGCTTCCTGAAATCTCTCCCAGAAATGAGATGTGAAGCGGGAATCCCTATCAGATGTGATACTCACTGGAACACCATGTAACCTCACTATCTCCCTAATATACAAATTGGTTAAGGCACTAATTGGATCAGTAGATTTCATAGACAAGAAATGAGCAAACTTAGTCAATCTATCCACAATCACCCAGATAACGTCATACCCTCATCGGGTCCATGGTAAATCTATAATAAAATCCATAGTCACGTGCTCCCATTTCCATGTAGGAATCGATAAGGGTCAAAGCATACTTGCAGGCTTCTGATGCTCAATCCTAATCGATTGGCATGTCAGACATCTCGCAACATACTCAGCTGTGAAGATTGCAAATTGTACTAACATTTTTGTAAATAAATAAGAGGCATCAAATGAGTATAGTATTGGAATTTAGTGAACTCCTAATTTCCTTTAGTAATGGAGACAAATATTTTGCTTAGGAGCAATTATCAATGAATTATGAGTGCTAGCATAAATTAAAATTTATATAATTAAGTTCAAGACATACGTTAAATTAATGAAGAAAATAAATTTAAATCAAGGACATTATTGATATATGCATATATATATATATGAAATGGATGAATATACCATATAAAATATATATGTATATGCATATAACCTAGAAGGGAAAATATGATTTAATAATATAAGATATAATATTAATGAAATGAATAAAAATATGTTAATATTAGAAACACATTAAAAGTAAATGTGTGTGTATAAATATATATATATATAAAAAATATACAACGTAACCTGCTCCCACTATCGTGGGAGCAGGTCTGTGAACAAAAGATAAAAAGGGCAAAAGCAAGCGTCTGCCAAAAGCCAAAAAGAAAAACAGAAAGAAAACCCGATTAGAAAGGCAGAAGGAAAAGAAGGAAAGAAAGGAACGAAGAGAAAGGGAGATCTCGACCGAGAAAGGAAAAGAAGAAAAGAGAGAAGAGAAGGGAAAAGAAAGGAGGGAGGCTCGGCGAGAACGGCTAGAGGAAAGGAGGAAACAAAAAAGAAAAGAAGAGAGAGCTACGGTAAGGGTTTCGAACGAGAACAAAAGGGAAGAGAGTGGTGTGGTTCAGTTGGGGGGAGAGTGCCGAGAAGAAACAAAGAAGAAGAAGACCAAAACTACAGCTACCTGCGTGGGGGAAAGGAAAAGGGGTTAGAAGAACCGCTGGATGCGTGAAGGAGAACTAATCTGTGGCTACAAATTGGATCGGTTGGGAGGCTGTGGAAGAGGTCGTTGGTGGCTCACGAACCAGCTACAACTTGGGATTGATTTGGTTGTAAAGAAGGCAAGAAACATGAGCCAACCGAACTGACCAAGAACATTTTTTGCTACTCAAATAGAACAGCTCCTAAGGCAGTAACAAGGTAAATAAAAACTGACTTGAGTGTTGTTTGAATGATAGAACTATATCAGGAAAATGTTCTGCATTATTCAGCTGTTTGTGGGAGTTTTAAAACTGAAATTGTTGGTACCCAAATAGGGGTTTTCGATGACTGAAGAAGGAGGCAAGAAAGTTCAGTTGATGAGCAAGTTCCGGTGACAACTTGGGGAATCTTCAAGCGCCAGACGTGGGAGGTTGATTCAGACTGGAAATTGAAAGCTGTTCTGCGTGATTAGGTGAGGAAAACTAAGCTGAAAATACATGTGAATTCATATAAATCTTGTGTGAATGTAGTAAGACCACTAGTAGGATGAAGTGGGGTGATGTATAATGATATACACAAAATATATATGTATATATATACATATACATATACATATACATCTACATCTACGCATGGATGTTATTAGCATGACAATGAAGATTTAAATTCTGAACCTCGGTGTAGGGTTTGATTCGGAAATATCAAGAGGAAGGAACTACACGAAGATCGACTAGGGAATTTCTTTTGAAGGTAAACAATAAGCATCGATTTAAGGATTTATAGGAATTAAACTTGACTATAACGGTGGGACTTGAATCATAATGCGTTGATTTAGTTGTTTGATATAAGTATGGTATTGGTCATGTATGAATATATAATTGAGACGATATTGAAATGCTTGTAGTGACTTTATTTGGAGCGGAAGAGTAGATATTATCGGAGGCTCGAAGAGGATATTAGCTAAGGACATAGGTAAGTGGGTTAAGTAAGCTTTACTAGTACCATCTCGTAGGAACAATTAAATCCCTTTATCGATTGAGTGAATTTATGAATTAAGGAACGAAACATCGTTGACCGAGCTACTAAGGTAAGATGTAAAGGACTTAATGTATAAATTGGAAAAGAATGCTCCTTTGAATGGAATGTTAAATATCATTTTCTATGTTGTATGTTGTAGCCGGTCAAGTCACTTGTTAAATAACATGAAAAACGTTAGTTCTGAGACCTTAATACGAAATTATTGTTGTGCTAGAAGTACATGTATGCATGGTGCATAATAGACTACTCGTAGTAGCAATGCATTGTACACCCAGAGACTTTTATGAATGCGTACATGCATTTACACTTAATATGTTTTAATGCAAGCTATCTTATGCATGATTTCTTTCTATGTATAACGATTTGTATGCTATTTAACTCATAAGACTTTTCTGGTTTGAGCTAACTTTGAAATAAAACCCAATTATTGTATAGTTAAAGCTCGAAATGTTTCTTGTCAGTATTTTGAAATTATGAAAGTGAAGAGTTACACGAAAAAAAAACTGTTTTCCGATATGTTTTTGAGTGCAGGCAAATCCATTGACCTTCGTGTCACTTGAGCCTATTGAGCTTTGCTCTAGGTTCTATTACACGTCTATTGAGCTTTGTGCTCTAGACAGTCAGTATCAGTATCTGCGCCTTACGAGCCTCGAGCTCTAGGCATTATCAGGCTTGTCTGAGAATTTAACAGGCAAGTTCCAGCTCTCGATTGATCAGCGAGACTGGAGCATAGTCTATGGCCATAGGTATTGTGTTGCTTGCGACACCTACTCCATCACTAGCTAGGATGGATATCAGTATCAGTTTCAGTTATCAGGGATTCATGCCTAAACTCTATCCGTATTTGTTTTCAGCACTTTAAGGCTTTATGCCTAATTTGATAAATTATCAGTTTTCTGTAAAGTTATCGATTTAAAGAGAATCCATCATAATTCTATTTGATAGCTGCATGAGTTTTCAGTACTTTAAGGCCTTGTGCCTACAGTGATTGATCATCAGTTTTAGTATTATTCTCTGCTCGAAGTAAGTGTAACCGAAATCTGTTTGTGATTGTAATGTTTTCAGTAATTGAGATTTCATGTGAGCACACTAGTGCACAAAATACAATGTCATGCATATATATATTATGTCATCTGCTACCATGCAACCATGTGCATATAGACCGACATGAGCCTAGTATCTGTTTACTTAAGCTACTTACTGAGCCGTGGTTTTGCTCACCCCTTATTAATAACATCGCAGATCATACGAGTTAAGACTCCCGCTTGGAGTTTTGGAGCAAGGCCTCGAGGACGACCTAAAGTAGCGATACTAGCTTGAGTCCTCTGAGTGCTGTTTTTGTTGCTCTTGAGGTATGAAAAAGGATTATGATGGCATCCATGTATGACATTTTAAATTGCGCAGTACATGTTTATAGATATTTTGGGATGTAACTTAGGATCGTTCCGGATTATTGTAGTCATCTATGGTTATCGAGTACGATCCGAGAAAGTAAATTGTAAAGACTTTATGTTATGAAAATGCCATGCTTATGTCGTCGATGCTCCGAGAAGTAAAATTTGTCGAATTTGAGTTGTAAACTGCTATACATATATATGTGATGACTATAGGAGTAGGGTATCGTATAATGAATTGAACTGGAAACTCTGGATTGGTAAAATGCGGCTGGATATAGTTGAGCTTATTTGCAGGTTATTGAGCTGGGGAAAGTCGATTTTATATAAGGGGGAGTTTTCGACGTTTTTCCTTTTTTGTCTAGTAATAAAGGAGAATATTAAGTAAGTTTAAATGATTATAAGAAATGGTAAAATAAATGATGAATGTAAATCAGATAAGGATTCGAAAGTAATTGAGAGAAGACACTGACACCGAATATAAACCATAAAGTGAAAAGAAAAAAGTTAGTTCGTAAAATTGATAAATGGGAACAAATTTGAGTGTTAAGTGTACGTCACAGCCTTCGGGTCGTGACAGATTAAATGGTATCAGAGCCCGGTTTGTCTAGTACGTGTCAGTGTCATAGAGGTCGTTATTAGTGTTACATCCCATGTACTGTGTAATGTCTGCATGTAACCACTGTTACTAACTTATACTAAGATTGATCTGCTCTTGGTATAGGTATTTCTGTTAATCGAAATACAATGAGGAGAATTGGAGGCAGACCTAGGGGGTTGGCTCGAAGGTTTTCGATTACACGTTCGACCCCATCCACTGCACCTCCATCATCCTCACACCCCACACCTCCACCATCAGATAGTATTGAGGCAAGGATGGCTAGAATAGAACAAAGTCATGAGACCATGACGGCCCTATTACAACAATTGGTGGCCAACCAAGCTGGTACACAACAGGCTACACCACCACCTCCGACACCTCCTGTGCCACCACCTACTGCACCTGCTATGCCACAGCCTCCACCACCACCGCAACAGGCACCACCTCCGCCACCTCCGGTGGTGCCACAGGTCGCACCTTTGCCAGCTGTGCCTCCACCAGCCGTACCTGAGGCTGGGAATCCGGTGGATAGAAACATGGCACTCCTCCGACAATTCCAGAAGATGAACCCATCACAGTTTAAGGGGGAGAAGGATCCGGCGAGGGCTGAGGAATGGATAGAGGAGATGGAGTTTCTTTTCAAGTATATGGGTTGCAGTACTACTGAAAGGGTTTCCTTAGCTGTGTATATGATGAGGGGTGATGCACAGAAGTGGTGGAAGACCCATGAGACATTCTTGTTGGCCAAGGATCCGGTCATTACATGGGAGAGACTTGTAGAGGCTTTCATGAACCACTATATCTCCAAAGCTGCCAAGAGACAAAAGAAGAAGGAATTTATGGAACTTACTCAAGGATTGATGAGGGTTGATGAGTACGAGACCCGTTTCACTGCCTTGGTTAAGTATGATACAGATTATGTTGCTAATGATGAAAAGAAGGCAGAGAGATTTGCTTCGGGACTGAGACCTATCATCCGAAGCCGAGTCACTCCATTTGAGCTCACCGAGTATGAGGCAGTAGTTAGAAAGGCTCAGACTGTTGAGCAAGAATTGGAGATTTCTCAAGCTGAGTATGGGACAAGGAGACCTCCTAGAACTAAACCATTCATAGATAGGAGAAATGAGAAGAGGAGGTTTGAGCCAAGTAGATCACAGGGACAAAATAAGAGGCAGAGGTTTGTTGCGCCTCGATCACAGGCTACTAGGCCTACAGCTACTACTACTCCTCCTAACAGAGCCTTGACCATCATCCCCAGTGCTACTCCTACATCTCAGCCTTGTACTATTTGCGGCCACAAGCATGGTGATCGACCTTGTCATAGACTTACTGTGGCTTGTTTCAGGTGTGGCAAGACAGGTCACATGATCAGAGATTGTCCTTTGCTTAAGGCCACAGAGAGGCAAGTTGAGAAACAAAACGTGCCACAACAGAAGAAGACCCAAGATAAGGGCAAAGGGCCAATGGTGCAGGGTAGAGTATTTGCACTCGATCAGGAGGCAGCTGATGCTTCCGGCTCAGTTATCAGGGGTAAGCTCACTATCTGTGACTTGGAAGCTATTGTACTTATAGATTCAGGTGCAACCCACTCATTCATCTCACCTGTATTTGCTAGTAGATTGCATGTAGAGTCAGAACCTCTAGGCCATCTGTTACATATTTCTACTCCTTTTAGGGAATCTCAAACAACTGAATATGTCTATCGTCAGTGTAAGGTCAAGGTGGGAGATGAGTACTTAACAGTAGATTTGATCTTATTGAATATGTATGACTTTGATGTAATACTAGGCATGGATTGGTTAACCAACCATCGTGCTAGTGTAGATTGCTATAGAAAGATTGTAACTCTCTCCCTACCTGAAAAGCTTGTACTACGCTTTGGGAATGATAAATAGAATGATTTTGATTTTGTTGATGTTTCACTAATATGAGATTAATTGTTTATGAAGGCTATCTGGCATTTGTCGAGGATGCCGAAAGGAATCATCCGGAACTGTTCGATATTCCAATTGTCAAGGAGTTCTCCGATGTTTTTCCGGATGAGCTACCAGGGCTACCTCCGGAAAGGGAGACGGAGTTCGCTATAGAGCTACTCCCAGGCACTCAACCGGTATCAAAGCCTCCATACCGAATGGCCTTGGTTGAGTTAGAAGAACTGAAAAAGCAGTTGCAAGAGCTGCTAGATAAAGGTTTTATAAGACCAAGTCTGTCTCCCTGGGGGGCTCCAGTGTTGTTTGTGAAAAAGAAGGATGGTAGTTTGAGGCTGTGTATAGACTATAGGCAGTTGAATCAAGTGACGGTGAAGAATAAGTATCCACTGCCTAGAATTGACGACTTGTTGGATCAATTGAAGGGTGCTCAGATATTTTCCAAGATTGATTTGAGGTCTGGGTACCATCAGCTACGAATCAGAAAGGAAGATGTATCGAAAACAGCTTTCAGGACTCGTTATGGCCACTATGAGTTCTTGGTCATGCCCTTTGGTTTAACAAACGCCCCTGCAGCGTTCATGGGACTGATGAATGAAGTGTTTAAGCCCTATTTGGACAAGTTCGTCATTGTTTTCATCGATGACATACTAATATATTCTCGATCTCGAGAAGAGCATGAACACCACCTCCACATCGTGCTTCAGACTCTTCGAGAGAAAGAGCTCTATGCAAAGCTCAGTAAGTGTGAATTTTGGTTAGAGCAAATCAGTTTTCTGGGGCATGTAGTGTCAAAGGATGGTGTGTCGGTTGACCCAGCTAAGATAGAGGCGGTAATTAATTGGGAGAGGCCTAAGACAGTAACCGAAATTCGCAGCTTTCTAGGGCTTGTGGGATACTATAGGAGATTTGTAGAAGGATTTTCTAAGTTGGCTGCTCCTCTAACCCGACTCACACGCAAGAATGTCAAGTTTGAGTGGAATGATGCATGTGAGCGCAGCTTTCTAGAATTGAAGCAGCGATTGACTACAGCTCCTATTCTGACAATTCCGAGTGGATCCGGGGGATTCGCAGTGTATAGTGATGCCTCTCTACAAGGTCTAGGGTGTGTATTGATGCAGAATAGTAAAGTAGTGGCCTATGGTTCGAGACAATTGAAGGACCATGAGAGAAACTATCCCACACATGACCTAGAGTTGGCAGCGGTAGTGTTTGCGCTAAAGATATGGCGCCACTACTTGTATGGTGAACGATTTCAGATTTACACAGATCACAAGAGTTTAAAGTATTTGTTCTCGCAGAAAGAGCTAAACATGAGACAGAGACGATGGATGGAGCTATTGAAGGATTATGACTGCGAGATTCTCTACCACCCGGGTAAAGCAAATCGAGTTGCTGATGCATTGAGTAGGAAGAGCATGGGTTTGATAAGCTACATGATGGTCAAAGAGTGGGATTTGATGGAGAAATTTTCAGAATTGAATCTGAACTTAGAATGAGAAGGTGAATGTTTGATGGCTAGCTTGAGGATAGAGCCTAGTATTATTGATCAGATCAGACAAGCCCAAAAAGAAGATCCTCGACTTGTGGAGACTACTAGTAAGATACAACCGGATCAGGGCTCAGATTTCGAGATCGGAGATGATGGACTATTGAGATATAAGGGCAAAATTTGTATTCCAGATAGTGAGACCCTGAAGAGACAAATTATGGAAGAGGCACACAGCTCCAAATACACGATGCATCCAGGTAATACAAAGATGTATCAAAACTTACGTAAGGTGTATTGGTGGGCTGGTATGAAGAAAGATATAGCGACCCTTGTGTCCAAATGCTTAGTGTGCCAAAAGGTCAAGATTGAACACCAGAGACCGGCGGGCTTACTGAAACCTTTGGCTATACCTACATGGAAATGGGAGCATGTGACTATGGACTTTATCATGGGACTCCCGAAGACTCGTAGGAATCATGACGCTATTTGGGTGATAGTCGATCGATTGACAAAGTCCGCTCACTTCCTAGCTATGAAGGCTACCGATTCACTTAGTGCCTTAGCAAATATGTATGTAAAGGAAGTAGTGAGGTTACATGGAGTCCCAGTGAGCATAGTTTCGGATAGAGATTCTCGGTTTACTTCCCATTTCTGGGGGCACTTCCAGGATGCTTTGGGAACTAAACTGAGCTTTAGCACAGCCTTCCATCCTCAAACCGATGGGCAGTCAGAGAGGACAATACAGACTCTTGAGGACATGCTGAGGGCTTGTGTCATAGATTTTCAAGGCTCGTGGGATGATCATCTGGCACTAGCTGAATTTGCGTATAATAATAGCTTTCACTCTAGCATTGGGATGGCACCTTACGAGGCATTGTATGGACGGAAGTGTAGGTCCCCTATTGGCTGGGAAGAGGTAGGTGAAAGAAAGATATTTACTCCGGAATTGGTAGAAAAAGCTTCTGAAGACGTGAAATTGATATGTGATAGGTTGAGGACAGCTCAAAGTAGACAGAAGAGCTATGCGGATAGTCGGAGAAGGCCTTTAGAATTTCAAGTTGGGGATAAAGTATTCTTGAAGATCTCTCCATCTAAAGGTATAATGAGATTTGGTAAGAAAGGGAAGTTGAGCTCCCGATATATCGGTCCGTTTGAGATACTAGAGAGAATTGGTGACGTGGCATACCGACTAGCATTACCGCCAGAGCTGGCAAGTGTGCATAACGTCTTCCATGTGTCGATGCTCAGAAAGTATCATCCGAACCCCTCCCATATCATTGAGTATGAACTTTTAGAGATTAGGGAGGACTTGAGCTATGTTGAGAAACCTATTCGTATCTTGGATAGGAAAAGTAAGATATTGAGGTCGAAGACGATTCCTCTAGTGAAAGTACTTTGGCAGCATCACTCTTCAGAAGAAGCTACGTGGGAGTTAGAGAGTTTGATGAAGGAGAAGTATCCTCACCTTTTTCAGATGGACATGGAAAATTTGGGGGACCAAATTTCCTAAGGTGGGGAGGTTGTGAAGATTGCAAATTGTACTAACATTTTTGTAAATAAATAAGAGGCATCAAATGAGTATAGTATTGGAATTTAGTGAACTCCTAATTTCCTTTAGTAATGGAGACAAATATTTTGCTTAGGAGCAATTATCAATGAATTATGAGTGCTAGCATAAATTAAAATTTATATAATTAAGTTCAAGACATACGTTAAATTAATGAAGAAAATAAATTTAAATCAAGGACATTATTGATATATGCATATATATATATATATATATGAAATGGATGAATATACCATATAAAATATATATGTATATGCATATAACCTAGAAGGGAAAATATGATTTAATAATATAAGATATAATATTAATGAAATGAATAAAAATATGTTAATATTAGAAACACATTAAAAGTAAATGTGTGTGTATAAATATATATATATATATATATAAAAATATAAAACGTAACCTGCTCCCACTATCGTGGGAGCAGGTCTGTGAACAAAAGATAAAAAGGGCAGAAGCAAGCGTCTGCCAAAAGCCAAAAAGAAAAACAGAAAGAAAACCCGATTAGAAAGGCAGAAGGAAAAGAAGGAAAGAAAGGAAAGAAGAGAAAGGGAGATCTCGACCGAGAAAGGAAAAGAAGAAAAGAGAGAAGAGAAGGGAAAAGAAAGGAGGGAGGCTCGGCGAGAACGGCTAGAGGAAAGGAGGAAACAAAAAGGAAAAGAAGAGAGAGCTACGGTAAGGGTTTCGAACGAGAACAAAAGGGAAGAGAGTGGTGTGGTTCAGTTGGGGGGAGAGTGCCGAGAAGAAACAAAGAAGAAGAAGACCAAAACTGCAGCTACCTGCGTGGGGGAAAGGAAAAGGGGTTAGAAGAACCGCTGGATGCGTGAAGGAGAACTAATCTGTGGCTACAAATTGGATCGGTTGGGAGGCTGTGGAAGAGGTCGTTGGTGGCTCACGAACCAGCTACAACTTGGGATTGATTTGGCTGTAAAGAAGGCAAGAAACATGAGCCAACCGAACTGACTAAGAACATTTTTTGCTACTCAAACAGAACAGCTCCTAAGGCAGTAACAAGGTAAATAAAAACTGACTTGAGTGTTGTTTGAATGATAGAACTATATCAGGAAAATGTTCTACATTATTCAGCTGTTTGTGGGAGTTTTAAAACTGAAATTGTTGGTGCCCAAATAGGGGTTTTCGATGACTGAAGAAGGAGGCAAGAAAGTTCAGTTGATGAGCAAGTTCCGGTGACAACTTGGGGAATCTTCAAGTGCCAGACGTGGGAGGTTGATTCAGACTGGAAATTGAAAGCTGTTCTGCGTGATTAGGTGAGGAAAACTAAGCTGAAAATACATGTGAATTCATATAAATCTTGTGTGAATGTAGTAAGACCACTAGTAGGATGAAGTGGGGTGATGTATAATGATATATACAAAATATATATATGTATATATATACATATACATATACATATACATCTACATCTACGCATGGATGTTATTAGCATGACAATGAAGATTTAAATTCTGAACCTCGGTGTAGGGTTTGATTCGGAAATATCAAGAGGAAGGAACTACACGAAGATCGACTAGGGAATTTCTTTTGAAGGTAAACAATAAGCATCGATTTAAGGATTTATAGGAATTAAACTTGACTATAACGGTGGGACTTGAATCATAATGCGTTGATTTAGTTGTTCGATATAAGTATGGTATTGGTCATGTATGAATATATAATTGAGACGATATTGAAATGCTTGTAGTGACTTTATTTGGAGCGGAAGAGTAGATATTATCGGAGGCTCGAAGAGGATATTAGCTAAGGACATAGGTAAGTGGGTTAAGTAAGCTTTACTAGTACCATCTCGTAGGAACAATTAAATCCCTTTATCGATTGAGTTAATTTATGAATTAAGGAACGAAACATCGTTGACCGAGCTACTAAGGTAAGATGTAAAGGACTTAATGTATAAATTGGAAAAGAATGCTCCTTTGAATGGAATGTTAAATATCATTTTCTATGTTGTATGTTGTAGCCGGTCAAGTCACTTGTTAAATAACATGAAAAACGTTAGTTCTGAGACCTTAATACGAAATTATTGTTGTGCTAGAAGTACATGTATGCATGGTGCATAATAGACTACTCGTAGTAGCAATGCATTGTACACCTAGAGACTTTTATGAATGCGTACATGCATTTACACTTAATATGTTTTAATGCAAGCTATCTTATGCATGATTTCTTTCTATGTATAACGATTTGTATGCTATTTAACTCATAAGACTTTTCTGGTTTGAGCTAACTTTGAAATAAAACCCAATTATTGTATAGTTAAAGCTCGAAATGTTTCTTGTCAGTATTTTGAAATTATGAAAGTGAAGAGTTACACGAAAAAAAAACTGTTTTCCGATATGTTTTTGAGTGCAGGCAAATCCATTGACCTTCGGGTCACTTGAGCCTATTGAGCTTTGCTCTAGGTTCTATTACACGTCTATTGAGCTTTGTGCTCTAGACAGTCAGTATCAGTATCTGCGCCTTACGAGCCTCAAGCTCTAGGCATTATCAGGCTTGTCTGAGAATTTAACAGGCAAGTTCCAGCTCTCGACTGATCAGCGAGACTGGAGCATAGTCTATGGCCATAGGTATTGTGTTGCTTGCGACACCTACTCCATCACTAGCTAGGATGGATATCAGTATCAGTTTCAGTTATCAGGGATTCATGCCTAAACTCTATCCGTATTTGTTTTCAGCACTTTAAGGCTTTATGCCTAATTTGATAAATTATCAGTTTTCTGTAAAGTTATCGATTTAAAGAGAATCCATCATAATTCTATTTGATAGCTGCATGAGTTTTCAGTACTTTAAGGCCTTGTGCCTACAGTGATTGATCATCAGTTTTAGTATTATTCTCTGCTCGAAGTAAGTGTAACCGAAATCTGTTTGTGATTGTAATGTTTTCAGTAATTGAGATTTCATGTGAGCACACTAGTGCACAAAATACAATGTCATGCATATATATATATTATGTCATCTGCTACCATGCAACCATGTGCATATAGACCGACATGAGCCTAGTATCTGTTTACTTAAGCTACTTACTGAGCCGTGGTTTTGCTCACCCCTTATTAATAACATCGCAGATCATACGAGTTAAGACTCCTGCTTGGAGTTTTGGAGCAAGGCCTCGAGGACGACCTAAAGTAGCGATACTAGCTTGAGTCCTCTGAGTGCTGTTTTTGTTGCTCTTGAGGTATGAAAAAGGATTATGATGGCATCCATGTATGACATTTTAAATTGCGCAGTACATGTTTATAGATATTTTGGGATGTAACTTAGGATCGTTCCGGATTATTGTAGTCATCTATGGTTATCGAGTACGATCCGAGAAAGTAAATTGTAAAGACTTTATGTTATGAAAATGCCATGCTTATGTCGTCGATGCTCCGGGAAGTAAAATTTGTCGAATTTGAGTTGTAAACTGCTATACATATATATGTGATGACTATAGGAGTAGGGTATCGTATAATGAATTGAACTGGAAACTCTGGATTGGTAAAATGCGGCTGGATATAATTGAGCTTATTTGCAGGTTATTGAGCTGGGGAAAGTCGATTTTATATAAGGGGGAGTTTTCGACGTTTTTCCTTTTTGTCTAGTAATAAAGGAGAATATTAAGTAAGTTTAAATGATTATAAGAAATGGTAAAATAAATGATGAATGTAAATCAGATAAGGATTCGAAAGTAATTGAGAGAAGACACTGACACCGAATACAAACCATAAAGTGAAAAGAAAAAAGTTAGTTCGTAAAATTGATAAATGGGAACAAATTTGAGTGTTAAGTGTACGTCACAGCCTTCGGGTCGTGACAGATTAAATGGTATCAGAGCCCGGTTTGTCTAGTACGTGTCAGTGTCATAGAGGTCGTTATTAGTGTTACATCCCATGTACTGTGTAATGTCTGCATGTAACCACTGTTACTAACTTATACTAAGATTGATCTGCTCTTGGTATAGGTATTTCTGTCAATCGAAATACAATGAGGAGAATTGGAGGCAGACCTAGGGGGTTGGCTCGAAGGTTTTCGATTACACGTTCGACCCCATCCACTGCACCTCCATCATCCTCACACCCCACACCTCCACCATCAGATAGTATTGAGGCAAGGATGGCTAGAATAGAACAAAGTCATGAGACCATGACGGCCCTATTACAACAATTGGTGGCCAACCAAGCTGGTACACAACAGGCTACACCACCACCTCCGACACCTCCTGTGCCACCACCTACTGCACCTGCTATGCCACAGCCTCCACCACCACCGCAACAGGCACCACCTCCGCCACTTCCGGTGGTGCCACAGGTCGCACCTTTGCCAGCTGTGCCTCCACCAGCCGTACCTGAGGCTGGGAATCCGGTGGATAGAAACATGGCACTCCTCCGACAATTCCAGAAGATGAACCCATCACAGTTTAAGGGGGAGAAGGATCCGGCGAGGGCTGAGGAATGGATAGAGGAGATGGATTTCCTTTTCAAGTATATGGGTTGCAGTACTACTAAAAGGGTTTCCTTAGCTGTGTATATGATGAGGGGTGATGCACAGAAGTGGTGGAAGACCCATGAGACATTCTTATTGGCCAAGGATCCGGTCATTACATGGGAGAGACTTGTAGAGGCTTTCATGAACCACTATATCTCCAAAGCTGCCAGGAGACAAAAGAAGAAGGAATTTATGGAACTTACTCAAGGATTGATGAGGGTTGATGAGTACGAGACCCGTTTCACTGCCTTGGTTAAGTATGATACAGATTATGTTGCTAATGATGAAAAGAAGGTAGAGAGATTTGCTTCGGGACTGAGACCTATCATCCGAAGCCGAGTCACTCCATTTGAGCTCACCGAGTATGAGGCAGTAGTTAGAAAGGCTCAGACTGTTGAGCAAGAATTGGAGATTTCTCAAGCTGAGTATGGGACAAGGAGACCTCCTAGAACTAAACCATTCATAGATAGGAGAAATGAGAAGAGGAGGTTTGAGCCAAGTAGATCACAGGGACAAAATAAGAGGCAGAGGTTTGTTGCGCCTCGATCACAGGCTACTAGGCCTACAGCTACTACTACTCCTCCTAACAGAGCCTTGACCATCATCCCCAGTGCTACTCCTACATCTCAGCCTTGTACTATTTGCGGCCATAAGCATGGTGATCGACCTTGTCATAGACTTACTGGGGCTTGTTTCAGGTGTGGCAAGACAGGTCACATGATCAGAGATTGTCCTTTGCTTAAGGCCACAGAGAGGCAAGTTGAGAAACAAAACGTGCCGCAACAGAAGAAGACCCAAGATAAGGGCAAAGGGCCAATGGTGCAGGGTAGAGTATTTGCACTCGATCAGGAGGCAGCTGATGCTTCCGGCTCAGTTATCAGGGGTAAGCTCACTATCTGTGACTTGGAAGCTATTGTACTTATAGATTCAGGTGCAACCCACTCATTCATCTCACCTGTATTTGCTAGTAGATTGCATGTAGAGTCAGAACCTCTAGGCCATCTGTTACATATTTCTACTCCTTTTAGGGAATCTCAAACAACTGAATATGTCTATCGTCAGTGTAAGGTCAAGGTGGGAGATGAGTACTTAACAGTAGATTTGATCTTATTGAATATGTATGACTTTGATGTAATACTAGGCATGGATTGGTTAACCAACCATCGTGCTAGTGTAGATTGCTATAGAAAGATTGTAACTCTCTCCCTACCTGAAAAGCTTGTACTACGCTTTAGGAATGATAAATAGAATGATTTTGATTTTGTTGATGTTTCACTAATATGAGATTAATTGTTTATGAAGGCTATCTGGCATTTGTCGAGGATGCCGAAAGGAATCATCCGGAACTGTTCGACATTCCAATTGTCAAGGAGTTCTCCGATGTTTTTCCGGATGAGCTACCAGGGCTACCTCCGGAAAGGGAGACGGAGTTCGCTATAGAGCTACTCCCAGGCACTCAACCGGTATCAAAGCCTCCATACCGAATGGCCTTGGTTGAGTTAGAAGAACTGAAAAAGCAGTTGCAAGAGCTGCTAGATAAAGGTTTTATAAGACCAAGTGTGTCTCCCTGGGGGGCTCCAGTGTTGTTTGTGAAAAAGAAGGATGGTAGTTTGAGGCTGTGTATAGACTATAGGCAGTTGAATCAAGTGACGGTGAAGAATAAGTATCCACTGCCTAGAATTGACGACTTGTTGGATCAATTGAAGGGTGCTCAGATATTTTCCAAGATTGATTTGAGGTCTGGGTACCATCAGCTACGAATCAGAAAGGAAGATGTATCGAAAACAGCTTTCAGGACTCGTTATGGCCACTATGAGTTCTTGGTCATGCCCTTTGGTTTAACAAACGCCCCTGCAGCGTTCATGGGACTGATGAATGAAGTGTTTAAGCCCTATTTGGACAAGTTCGTCATTGTTTTCATCGATGACATACTAATATATTCTCGATCTTGAGAAGAGCATGAACACCACCTCCACATCGTGCTTCAGACTCTTCGAGAGAAAGAGCTCTATGCAAAGCTCAGTAAGTGTGAATTTTGGTTAGAGCAAATCAGTTTTCTGGGGCATATAGTGTCAAAGGATGGTGTGTCGGTTGACCCAGCTAAGATAGAGGCGGTAATTAATTGGGAGAGGCCTAAGACAGTAACCGAAATTCGCAGCTTTCTAGGGCTTGCGGGATACTATAGGAGATTTGTAGAAGGATTTTCTAAGTTGGCTGCTCCTCTAACCCGACTCACACGCAAGAATGTCAAGTTTGAGTGGAATGATGCATGTGAGCGCAGCTTTCTAGAATTGAAGCAGCGATTGACTACAGCTCCTATTCTGACAATTCCGAGTGGATCCGGGGGATTCGCAGTGTATAGTGATGCCTCTCTACAAGGTCTAGGGTGTGTATTGATGCAGAATAGTAAAGTAGTGGCCTATGGTTCGAGACAATTGAAGGACCATGAGAGAAACTATCCCACACATGACCTAGAGTTGGCAGCGGTAGTGTTTGCGCTAAAGATATGGCGCCACTACTTGTATGGTGAACGATTTCAGATTTACACAGATCACAAGAGTTTAAAGTATTTGTTCTCGCAGAAAGAGCTAAACATGAGACAGAGACGATGGATGGAGCTATTGAAGGATTATGACTGCGAGATTCTCTACCACCCGGGTAAAGCAAATCGAGTTGCTGATGCATTGAGTAGGAAGAGCATGGGTTTGATAAGCTACATGATGGTCAAAGAGTGGGATTTGATGGAGAAATTTTCAGAATTGAATCTGAACTTAGAATGAGAAGGTGAATGTTTGATGGCTAGCTTGAGGATAGAGCCTAGTATTATTGATCAGATCAGACAAGCCCAAAAAGAAGATCCTCGACTTGTGGAGACTACTAGTAAGATACAACCGGATCAGGGCTCAGATTTCGAGATCGGAGATGATGGACTATTGAGATATAAGGGCAAAATTTGTATTCCAGATAGTGAGACCCTGAAGAGACAAATTATGGAAGAGGCACACAGCTCCAAATACACGATGCATCCAGGTAATACAAAGATGTATCAAAACTTACGTAAGGTGTATTGGTGGGCTGGTATGAAGAAAGATATAGCGACCCTTGTGTCCAAATGCTTAGTGTGCCAAAAGGTCAAGA
The DNA here is from genome assembly GCA_032173925.1 of Heritiera fomes. Taxonomy (NCBI): domain Eukaryota; kingdom Viridiplantae; phylum Streptophyta; class Magnoliopsida; order Malvales; family Malvaceae; genus Heritiera; species Heritiera fomes. The sequence continues at coordinate 7,212,229 of JAPDPM010000019.1, forward strand.
TTGAACACCAGAGACCGGCGGGCTTACTGAAACCTTTGGCTATACCTACATGGAAATGGGAGCATGTGACTATGGACTTTATCATGGGACTCCCGAAGACTCGTAGGAATCATGACGCTATTTGGGTGATAGTCGATCGATTGACAAAGTCCGCTCACTTCCTAGCTATGAAGGCTACCGATTCACTTAGTGCCTTAGCAAATATGTATGTAAAGGAAGTAGTGAGGTTACATGGAGTCCCAGTGAGCATAGTTTCGGATAGAGATTCTCGGTTTACTTCCCATTTCTGGGGGCACTTCCAGGATGCTTTGGGAACTAAACTGAGCTTTAGCACAGCCTTCCATCCTCAAACCGATGGGCAGTCAGAGAGGACAATACAGACTCTTGAGGACATGCTGAGGGCTTGTGTCATAGATTTTCAAGGCTCGTGGGATGATCATCTGGCACTAGCTGAATTTGCGTATAATAATAGCTTTCACTCTAGCATTGGGATGGCACCTTACGAGGCATTGTATGGACGGAAGTGTAGGTCCCCTATTGGCTGGGAAGAGGTAGGTGAAAGAAAGATATTTACTCCGGAATTGGTAGAAAAAGCTTCTGAAGACGTGAAATTGATATGTGATAGGTTGAGGACAGCTCAAAGTAGACAGAAGAGCTATGCGGATAGTCGGAGAAGGCCTTTAGAATTTCAAGTTGGGGATAAAGTATTCTTGAAGATCTCTCCATCTAAAGGTATAATGAGATTTGGTAAGAAAGGGAAGTTGAGCTCCCGATATATCGGTCCGTTTGAGATACTAGAGAGAATTGGTGACGTGGCATACCGACTAGCATTACCGCCAGAGCTGGCAAGTGTGCATAACGTCTTCCATGTGTCGATGCTCAGAAAGTATCATCCGAACCCCTCCCATATCATTGAGTATGAACCTTTAGAGATTAGGGAGGACTTGAGCTATGTTGAGAAACCTATTCGTATCTTGGATAGGAAAAGTAAGATATTGAGGTCGAAGACGATTCCTCTAGTGAAAGTACTTTGGCAGCATCACTCTTCAGAAGAAGCTACGTGGGAGTTAGAGAGTTTGATGAAGGAGAAGTATCCTCACCTTTTTCAGATGGACATGGAAAATTTGGGGGACCAAATTTCCTAAGGTGGGGAGGTTGTGAAGATTGCAAATTGTACTAACATTTTTGTAAATAAATAAGAGGCATCAAATGAGTATAGTATTGGAATTTAGTGAACTCCTAATTTCCTTTAGTAATGGAGACAAATATTTTGCTTAGGAGCAATTATCAATGAATTATGAGTGCTAGCATAAATTAAAATTTATATAATTAAGTTCAAGACATACGTTAAATTAATGAAGAAAATAAATTTAAATCAAGGACATTATTGATATATGCATATATATATATATATATATGAAATGGATGAATATACCATATAAAATATATATGTATATGCATATAACCTAGAAGGGAAAATATGATTTAATAATATAAGATATAATATTAATGAAATGAATAAAAATATGTTAATATTAGAAACACATTAAAAGTAAATGTGTGTGTATAAATATATATATATATATATAAAAATATAAAACGTAACCTGCTCCCACTATCGTGGGAGCAGGTCTGTGAACAAAAGATAAAAAGGGCAGAAGCAAGCGTCTGCCAAAAGCCAAAAAGAAAAACAGAAAGAAAACCCGATTAGAAAGGCAGAAGGAAAAGAAGGAAAGAAAGGAAAGAAGAGAAAGGGAGATCTCGACCGAGAAAGGAAAAGAAGAAAAGAGAGAAGAGAAGGGAAAAGAAAGGAGGGAGGCTCGGCGAGAACGGCTAGAGGAAAGGAGGAAACAAAAAGGAAAAGAAGAGAGAGCTACGGTAAGGGTTTCGAACGAGAACAAAAGGGAAGAGAGTGGTGTGGTTCAGTTGGGGGGAGAGTGCCGAGAAGAAACAAAGAAGAAGAAGACCAAAACTGCAGCTACCTGCGTGGGGGAAAGGAAAAGGGGTTAGAAGAACCGCTGGATGCGTGAAGGAGAACTAATCTGTGGCTACAAATTGGATCGGTTGGGAGGCTGTGGAAGAGGTCGTTGGTGGCTCACGAACCAGCTACAACTTGGGATTGATTTGGCTGTAAAGAAGGCAAGAAACATGAGCCAACCGAACTGACCAAGAACATTTTTTGCTACTCAAACAGAACAGCTCCTAAGGCAGTAACAAGGTAAATAAAAACTGACTTGAGTGTTGTTTGAATGATAGAACTATATCAGGAAAATGTTCTGCATTATTCAGCTGTTTGTGGGAGTTTTAAAACTGAAATTGTTGGTACCCAAATAGGGGTTTTCGATGACTGAAGAAGGAGGCAAGAAAGTTCAGTTGATGAGCAAGTTCCGGTGACAACTTGGGGAATCTTCAAGTGCCAGACGTGGGAGGTTGATTCAGACTGGAAATTGAAAGCTGTTCTGCGTGATTAGGTGAGGAAAACTAAGCTGAAAATACATGTGAATTCATATAAATCTTGTGTGAATGTAGTAAGACCACTAGTAGGATGAAGTGGGGTGATGTATAATGATATATACAAAATATATATATGTATATATATACATATACATATACATATACATCTACATCTACGCATGGATGTTATTAGCATGACAATGAAGATTTAAATTCTGAACCTCGGTGTAGGGTTTGATTCGGAAATATCAAGAGGAAGGAACTACACGAAGATCGACTAGGGAATTTCTTTTGAAGGTAAACAATAAGCATCGATTTAAGGATTTATAGGAATTAAACTTGACTATAACGGTGGGACTTGAATCATAATGCGTTGATTTAGTTGTTCGATATAAGTATGGTATTGGTCATGTATGAATATATAATTGAGACGATATTGAAATGCTTGTAGTGACTTTATTTGGAGCGGAAGAGTAGATATTATCGGAGGCTCGAAGAGGATATTAGCTAAGGACATAGGTAAGTGGGTTAAGTAAGCTTTACTAGTACCATCTCGTAGGAACAATTAAATCCCTTTATCGATTGAGTTAATTTATGAATTAAGGAACGAAACATCGTTGACCGAGCTACTAAGGTAAGATGTAAAGGACTTAATGTATAAATTGGAAAAGAATGCTCCTTTGAATGGAATGTTAAATATCATTTTCTATGTTGTATGTTGTAGCCGGTCAAGTCACTTGTTAAATAACATGAAAAACGTTAGTTCTGAGACCTTAATACGAAATTATTGTTGTGCTAGAAGTACATGTATGCATGGTGCATAATAGACTACTCGTAGTAGCAATGCATTGTACACCTAGAGATTTTTATGAATGCGTACATGCATTTACACTTAATATGTTTTAATGCAAGCTATCTTATGCATGATTTCTTTCTATGTATAACGATTTGTATGCTATTTAACTCATAAGACTTTTCTGGTTTGAGCTAACTTTGAAATAAAACCCAATTATTGTATAGTTAAAGCTCGAAATGTTTCTTGTCAGTATTTTGAAATTATGAAAGTGAAGAGTTACACGAAAAAAAAACTGTTTTCCGATATGTTTTTGAGTGCAGGCAAATCCATTGACCTTCGGGTCACTTGAGCCTATTGAGCTTTGCTCTAGGTTCTATTACACGTCTATTGAGCTTTGTGCTCTAGACAGTCAGTATCAGTATCTGCGCCTTACGAGCCTCAAGCTCTAGGCATTATCAGGCTTGTCTGAGAATTTAACAGGCAAGTTCCAGCTCTCGACTGATCAGCGAGACTGGAGCATAGTCTATGGCCATAGGTATTGTGTTGCTTGCGACACCTACTCCATCACTAGCTAGGATGGATATCAGTATCAGTTTCAGTTATCAGGGATTCATGCCTAAACTCTATCCGTATTTGTTTTCAGCACTTTAAGGCTTTATGCCTAATTTGATAAATTATCAGTTTTCTGTAAAGTTATCGATTTAAAGAGAATCCATCATAATTCTATTTGATAGCTGCATGAGTTTTCAGTACTTTAAGGCCTTGTGCCTACAGTGATTGATCATCAGTTTTAGTATTATTCTCTGCTCGAAGTAAGTGTAACCGAAATCTGTTTGTGATTGTAATGTTTTCAGTAATTGAGATTTCATGTGAGCACACTAGTGCACAAAATACAATGTCATGCATATATATATATTATGTCATCTGCTACCATGCAACCATGTGCATATAGACCGACATGAGCCTAGTATCTGTTTACTTAAGCTACTTACTGAGCCGTGGTTTTGCTCACCCCTTATTAATAACATCGCAGATCATACGAGTTAAGACTCCTGCTTGGAGTTTTGGAGCAAGGCCTCGAGGACGACCTAAAGTAGCGATACTAGCTTGAGTCCTCTGAGTGCTGTTTTTGTTGCTCTTGAGGTATGAAAAAGGATTATGATGGCATCCATGTATGACATTTTAAATTGCGCAGTACATGTTTATAGATATTTTGGGATGTAACTTAGGATCGTTCCGGATTATTGTAGTCATCTATGGTTATCGAGTACGATCCGAGAAAGTAAATTGTAAAGACTTTATGTTATGAAAATGCCATGCTTATGTCGTCGATGCTCCGGGAAGTAAAATTTGTCGAATTTGAGTTGTAAACTGCTATACATATATATGTGATGACTATAGGAGTAGGGTATCGTATAATGAATTGAACTGGAAACTCTGGATTGGTAAAATGCGGCTGGATATAATTGAGCTTATTTGCAGGTTATTGAGCTGGGGAAAGTCGATTTTATATAAGGGGGAGTTTTCGACGTTTTTCCTTTTTGTCTAGTAATAAAGGAGAATATTAAGTAAGTTTAAATGATTATAAGAAATGGTAAAATAAATGATGAATGTAAATCAGATAAGGATTCGAAAGTAATTGAGAGAAGACACTGACACCGAATACAAACCATAAAGTGAAAAGAAAAAAGTTAGTTCGTAAAATTGATAAATGGGAACAAATTTGAGTGTTAAGTGTACGTCACAGCCTTCGGGTCGTGACAGATTAAATGGTATCAGAGCCCGGTTTGTCTAGTACGTGTCAGTGTCATAGAGGTCGTTATTAGTGTTACATCCCATGTACTGTGTAATGTCTGCATGTAACCACTGTTACTAACTTATACTAAGATTGATCTGCTCTTGGTATAGGTATTTCTGTCAATCGAAATACAATGAGGAGAATTGGAGGCAGACCTAGGGGGTTGGCTCGAAGGTTTTCGATTACACGTTCGACCCCATCCACTGCACCTCCATCATCCTCACACCCCACACCTCCACCATCAGATAGTATTGAGGCAAGGATGGCTAGAATAGAACAAAGTCATGAGACCATGACGGCCCTATTACAACAATTGGTGGCCAACCAAGCTGGTACACAACAGGCTACACCACCACCTCCGACACCTCCTGTGCCACCACCTACTGCACCTGCTATGCCACAGCCTCCACCACCACCGCAACAGGCACCACCTCCGCCACTTCCGGTGGTGCCACAGGTCGCACCTTTGCCAGCTGTGCCTCCACCAGCCGTACCTGAGGCTGGGAATCCGGTGGATAGAAACATGGCACTCCTCCGACAATTCCAGAAGATGAACCCATCACAGTTTAAGGGGGAGAAGGATCCGGCGAGGGCTGAGGAATGGATAGAGGAGATGGATTTCCTTTTCAAGTATATGGGTTGCAGTACTACTGAAAGGGTTTCCTTAGCTGTGTATATGATGAGGGGTGATGCACAGAAGTGGTGGAAGACCCATGAGACATTCTTATTGGCCAAGGATCCGGTCATTACATGGGAGAGACTTGTAGAGGCTTTCATGAACCACTATATCTCCAAAGCTGCCAGGAGACAAAAGAAGAAGGAATTTATGGAACTTACTCAAGGATTGATGAGGGTTGATGAGTACGAGACCCGTTTCACTGCCTTGGTTAAGTATGATACAGATTATGTTGCTAATGATGAAAAGAAGGTAGAGAGATTTGCTTCGGGACTGAGACCTATCATCCGAAGCCGAGTCACTCCATTTGAGCTCACCGAGTATGAGGCAGTAGTTAGAAAGGCTCAGACTGTTGAGCAAGAATTGGAGATTTCTCAAGCTGAGTATGGGACAAGGAGACCTCCTAGAACTAAACCATTCATAGATAGGAGAAATGAGAAGAGGAGGTTTGAGCCAAGTAGATCACAGGGACAAAATAAGAGGCAGAGGTTTGTTGCGCCTCGATCACAGGCTACTAGGCCTACAGCTACTACTACTCCTCCTAACAGAGCCTTGACCATCATCCCCAGTGCTACTCCTACATCTCAGCCTTGTACTATTTGCGGCCATAAGCATGGTGATCGACCTTGTCATAGACTTACTGGGGCTTGTTTCAGGTGTGGCAAGACAGGTCACATGATCAGAGATTGTCCTTTGCTTAAGGCCACAGAGAGGCAAGTTGAGAAACAAAACGTGCCGCAACAGAAGAAGACCCAAGATAAGGGCAAAGGGCCAATGGTGCAGGGTAGAGTATTTGCACTCGATCAGGAGGCAGCTGATGCTTCCGGCTCAGTTATCAGGGGTAAGCTCACTATCTGTGACTTGGAAGCTATTGTACTTATAGATTCAGGTGCAACCCACTCATTCATCTCACCTGTATTTGCTAGTAGATTGCATGTAGAGTCAGAACCTCTAGGCCATCTGTTACATATTTCTACTCCTTTTAGGGAATCTCAAACAACTGAATATGTCTATCGTCAGTGTAAGGTCAAGGTGGGAGATGAGTACTTAACAGTAGATTTGATCTTATTGAATATGTATGACTTTGATGTAATACTAGGCATGGATTGGTTAACCAACCATCGTGCTAGTGTAGATTGCTATAGAAAGATTGTAACTCTCTCCCTACCTGAAAAGCTTGTACTACGCTTTAGGAATGATAAATAGAATGATTTTGATTTTGTTGATGTTTCACTAATATGAGATTAATTGTTTATGAAGGCTATCTGGCATTTGTCGAGGATGCCGAAAGGAATCATCCGGAACTGTTCGACATTCCAATTGTCAAGGAGTTCTCCGATGTTTTTCCGGATGAGCTACCAGGGCTACCTCCGGAAAGGGAGACGGAGTTCGCTATAGAGCTACTCCCAGGCACTCAACCGGTATCAAAGCCTCCATACCGAATGGCCTTGGTTGAGTTAGAAGAACTGAAAAAGCAGTTGCAAGAGCTGCTAGATAAAGGTTTTATAAGACCAAGTGTGTCTCCCTGGGGGGCTCCAGTGTTGTTTGTGAAAAAGAAGGATGGTAGTTTGAGGCTGTGTATAGACTATAGGCAGTTGAATCAAGTGACGGTGAAGAATAAGTATCCACTGCCTAGAATTGACGACTTGTTGGATCAATTGAAGGGTGCTCAGATATTTTCCAAGATTGATTTGAGGTCTGGGTACCATCAGCTACGAATCAGAAAGGAAGATGTATCGAAAACAGCTTTCAGGACTCGTTATGGCCACTATGAGTTCTTGGTCATGCCCTTTGGTTTAACAAACGCCCCTGCAGCGTTCATGGGACTGATGAATGAAGTGTTTAAGCCCTATTTGGACAAGTTCGTCATTGTTTTCATCGATGACATACTAATATATTCTCGATCTTGAGAAGAGCATGAACACCACCTCCACATCGTGCTTCAGACTCTTCGAGAGAAAGAGCTCTATGCAAAGCTCAGTAAGTGTGAATTTTGGTTAGAGCAAATCAGTTTTCTGGGGCATATAGTGTCAAAGGATGGTGTGTCGGTTGACCCAGCTAAGATAGAGGCGGTAATTAATTGGGAGAGGCCTAAGACAGTAACCGAAATTCGCAGCTTTCTAGGGCTTGCGGGATACTATAGGAGATTTGTAGAAGGATTTTCTAAGTTGGCTGCTCCTCTAACCCGACTCACACGCAAGAATGTCAAGTTTGAGTGGAATGATGCATGTGAGCGCAGCTTTCTAGAATTGAAGCAGCGATTGACTACAGCTCCTATTCTGACAATTCCGAGTGGATCCGGGGGATTCGTAGTGTATAGTGATGCCTCTCTACAAGGTCTAGGGTGTGTATTGATGCAGAATAGTAAAGTAGTGGCCTATGGTTCGAGACAATTGAAGGACCATGAGAGAAACTATCCCACACATGACCTAGAGTTGGCAGCGGTAGTGTTTGCGCTAAAGATATGGCGCCACTACTTGTATGGTGAACGATTTCAGATTTACACAGATCACAAGAGTTTAAAGTATTTGTTCTCGCAGAAAGAGCTAAACATGAGACAGAGACGATGGATGGAGCTATTGAAGGATTATGACTGCGAGATTCTCTACCACCCGGGTAAAGCAAATCGAGTTGCTGATGCATTGAGTAGGAAGAGCATGGGTTTGATAAGCTACATGATGGTCAAAGAGTGGGATTTGATGGAGAAATTTTCAGAATTGAATCTGAACTTAGAATGAGAAGGTGAATGTTTGATGGCTAGCTTGAGGATAGAGCCTAATATTATTGATCAGATCAAACAAGCCCAAAAAGAAGATCCTCGACTTGTGGAGACTACTAGTAAGATACAACCGGATCAGGGCTCAGATTTCGAGATCGGAGATGATGGACTATTGAGATATAAGGGCAAAATTTGTATTCCAGATAGTGAGACCCTGAAGAGACAAATTATGGAAGAGGCACACAGCTCCAAATACACGATGCATCCAGGTAATACAAAGATGTATCAAAACTTACGTAAGGTGTATTGGTGGGCTGGTATGAAGAAAGATATAGTGACCCTTGTGTCCAAATGCTTAGTGTGCCAAAAGGTCAAGATTGAACACCAGAGACCGGCGGGCTTACTGAAACCTTTGGCTATACCTACATGGAAATGGGAGCATGTGACTATGGACTTTATCATGGGACTCCCGAAGACTCGTAGGAATCATGACGCTATTTGGGTGATAGTCGATCGATTGACAAAGTCCGCTCACTTCCTAGCTATGAAGGCTACCGATTCACTTAGTGCCTTAGCAAATATGTATGTAAAGGAAGTAGTGAGGTTACATGGAGTCCCAGTGAGCATAGTTTCGGATAGAGATTCTCGGTTTACTTCCCATTTCTGGGGGCACTTCCAGGATGCTTTGGGAACTAAACTGAGCTTTAGCACAGCCTTCCATCCTCAAACCGATGGGCAGTCAGAGAGGACAATACAGACTCTTGAGGACATGCTGAGGGCTTGTGTCATAGATTTTCAAGGCTCGTGGGATGATCATCTAGCACTAGCTGAATTTGCGTATAATAATAGCTTTCACTCTAGCATTGGGATGGCACCTTACGAGGCATTGTATGGACGGAAGTGTAGATCCCCTATTGGCTGGGAAGAGGTAGGTGAAAGAAAGATATTTACTCCGGAATTGGTAGAAAAAGCTTCTGAAGACGTGAAATTGATATGTGATAGGTTGAGGACAGCTCAAAGTAGACAGAAGAGCTATGCGGATAGTCGGAGAAGGCCTTTAGAATTTCAAGTTGGGGATAAAGTATTCTTGAAGATCTCTCCATCTAAAGGTATAATGAGATTTGGTAAGAAAGGGAAGTTGAGCTCCCGATATATCGGTCCGTTTGAGATACTAGAGAGAATTGGTGACGTGGCATACCGACTAGCATTACCGCCAGAGCTGGCAAGTGTGCATAACGTCTTCCATGTGTCGATGCTCAGAAAGTATCATCCGAACCCCTCCCATATCATTGAGTATGAACCTTTAGAGATTAGGGAGGACTTGAGCTATGTTGAGAAACCTATTCGTATCTTGGATAGGAAAAGTAAGATATTGAGGTCGAAGACGATTCCTCTAGTGAAAGTACTTTGGCAGCATCACTCTTCAGAAGAAGCTACGTGGGAGTTAGAGAGTTTGATGAAGGAGAAGTATCCTCACCTTTTTCAGATGGACATGGAAAATTTGGGGGACCAAATTTCCTAAGGTGGGGAGGTTGTGAAGATTGCAAATTGTACTAACATTTTTGTAAATAAATAAGAGGCATCAAATGAGTATAGTATTGGAATTTAGTGAACTCCTAATTTCCTTTAGTAATGGAGACAAATATTTTGCTTAGGAGCAATTATCAATGAATTATGAGTGCTAGCATAAATTAAAATTTATATAATTAAGTTCAAGACATACGTTAAATTAATGAAGAAAATAAATTTAAATCAAGGACATTATTGATATATGCATATATATATATATATATATGAAATGGATGAATATACCATATAAAATATATATGTATATGCATATAACCTAGAAGGGAAAATATGATTTAATAATATAAGATATAATATTAATGAAATGAATAAAAATATGTTAATATTAGAAACACATTAAAAGTAAATGTGTGTGTATAAATATATATATATATATATAAAAATATAAAACGTAACCTGCTCCCACTATCGTGGGAGCAGGTCTGTGAACAAAAGATAAAAAGGGCAGAAGCAAGCGTCTGCCAAAAGCCAAAAAGAAAAACAGAAAGAAAACCCGATTAGAAAGGCAGAAGGAAAAGAAGGAAAGAAAGGAAAGAAGAGAAAGGGAGATCTCGACCGAGAAAGGAAAAGAAGAAAAGAGAGAAGAGAAGGGAAAAGAAAGGAGGGAGGCTCGGCGAGAACGGCTAGAGGAAAGGAGGAAACAAAAAGGAAAAGAAGAGAGAGCTACGGTAAGGGTTTCGAACGAGAACAAAAGGGAAGAGAGTGGTGTGGTTCAGTTGGGGGGAGAGTGCCGAGAAGAAACAAAGAAGAAGAAGACCAAAACTGCAGCTACCTGCGTGGGGGAAAGGAAAAGGGGTTAGAAGAACCGCTGGATGCGTGAAGGAGAACTAATCTGTGGCTACAAATTGGATCGGTTGGGAGGCTGTGGAAGAGGTCGTTGGTGGCTCACGAACCAGCTACAACTTGGGATTGATTTGGCTGTAAAGAAGGCAAGAAACATGAGCCAACCGAACTGACCAAGAACATTTTTTGCTACTCAAACAGAACAGCTCCTAAGGCAGTAACAAGGTAAATAAAAACTGACTTGAGTGTTGTTTGAATGATAGAACTATATCAGGAAAATGTTCTGCATTATTCAGCTGTTTGTGGGAGTTTTAAAACTGAAATTGTTGGTACCCAAATAGGGGTTTTCGATGACTGAAGAAGGAGGCAAGAAAGTTCAGTTGATGAGCAAGTTCCGGTGACAACTTGGGGAATCTTCAAGTGCCAGACGTGGGAGGTTGATTCAGACTGGAAATTGAAAGCTGTTCTGCGTGATTAGGTGAGGAAAACTAAGCTGAAAATACATGTGAATTCATATAAATCTTGTGTGAATGTAGTAAGACCACTAGTAGGATGAAGTGGGGTGATGTATAATGATATATACAAAATATATATATGTATATATATACATATACATATACATATACATCTACATCTACGCATGGATGTTATTAGCATGACAATGAAGATTTAAATTCTGAACCTCGGTGTAGGGTTTGATTCGGAAATATCAAGAGGAAGGAACTACACGAAGATCGACTAGGGAATTTCTTTTGAAGGTAAACAATAAGCATCGATTTAAGGATTTATAGGAATTAAACTTGACTATAACGGTGGGACTTGAATCATAATGCGTTGATTTAGTTGTTCGATATAAGTATGGTATTGGTCATGTATGAATATATAATTGAGACGATATTGAAATGCTTGTAGTGACTTTATTTGGAGCGGAAGAGTAGATATTATCGGAGGCTCGAAGAGGATATTAGCTAAGGACATAGGTAAGTGGGTTAAGTAAGCTTTACTAGTACCATCTCGTAGGAACAATTAAATCCCTTTATCGATTGAGTTAATTTATGAATTAAGGAACGAAACATCGTTGACCGAGCTACTAAGGTAAGATGTAAAGGACTTAATGTATAAATTGGAAAAGAATGCTCCTTTGAATGGAATGTTAAATATCATTTTCTATGTTGTATGTTGTAGCCGGTCAAGTCACTTGTTAAATAACATGAAAAACGTTAGTTCTGAGACCTTAATACGAAATTATTGTTGTGCTAGAAGTACATGTATGCATGGTGCATAATAGACTACTCGTAGTAGCAATGCATTGTACACCTAGAGACTTTTATGAATGCGTACATGCATTTACACTTAATATGTTTTAATGCAAGCTATCTTATGCATGATTTCTTTCTATGTATAACGATTTGTATGCTATTTAACTCATAAGACTTTTCTGGTTTGAGCTAACTTTGAAATAAAACCCAATTATTGTATAGTTAAAGCTCGAAATGTTTCTTGTCAGTATTTTGAAATTATGAAAGTGAAGAGTTACACGAAAAAAAAACTGTTTTCCGATATGTTTTTGAGTGCAGGCAAATCCATTGACCTTCGGGTCACTTGAGCCTATTGAGCTTTGCTCTAGGTTCTATTACACGTCTATTGAGCTTTGTGCTCTAGACAGTCAGTATCAGTATCTGCGCCTTACGAGCCTCGAGCTCTAGGCATTATCAGGCTTGTCTGAGAATTTAACAGGCAAGTTCCAGCTCTCGACTGATCAGCGAGACTGGAGCATAGTCTATGGCCATAGGTATTGTGTTGCTTGCGACACCTACTCCATCACTAGCTAGGATGGATATCAGTATCAGTTTCAGTTATCAGGGATTCATGCCTAAACTCTATCCGTATTTGTTTTCAGCACTTTAAGGCTTTATGCCTAATTTGATAAATTATCAGTTTTCTGTAAAGTTATCGATTTAAAGAGAATCCATCATAATTCTATTTGATAGCTGCATGAGTTTTCAGTACTTTAAGGCCTTGTGCCTACAGTGATTGATCATCAGTTTTAGTATTATTCTCTGCTCGAAGTAAGTGTAACCGAAATCTGTTTGTGATTGTAATGTTTTCAGTAATTGAGATTTCATGTGAGCACACTAGTGCACAAAATACAATGTCATGCATATATATATTATGTCATCTGCTACCATGCAACCATGTGCATATAGACCGACATGAGCCTAGTATCTGTTTACTTAAGCTACTTACTGAGCCGTGGTTTTGCTCACCCCTTATTAATAACATCGCAGATCATACGAGTTAAGACTCCCGCTTGGAGTTTTGGAGCAAGGCCTCGAGGACGACCTAAAGTAGCGATACTAGCTTGAGTCCTCTGAGTGCTGTTTTTGTTGCTCTTGAGGTATGAAAAAGGATTATGATGGCATCCATGTATGACATTTTAAATTGCGCAGTACATGTTTATAGATATTTTGGGATGTAACTTAGGATCATTCCGGATTATTGTAGTCATCTATGGTTATCGAGTACGATCCGAGAAAGTAAATTGTAAAGACTTTATGTTATGAAAATGCCATGCTTATGTCATCGATGCTCCGGGAAGTAAAATTTGTCGAATTTGAGTTGTAAACTGCTATACATATATATGTGATGACTATAGGAGTAGGGTATCGTATAATGAATTGAACTGGAAACTCTGGATTGGTAAAATGCGGCTGGATATAGTTGAGCTTATTTGCAGGTTATTGAGCTGGGGAAAGTCAATTTTATATAAGGGGGAGTTTTCGACGTTTTTCCTTTTTTGTCTGGTAATAAAGGAGAATATTAAGTAAGTTTAAATGATTATAAGAAATGGTAAAATAAATGATGAATGTAAATCAGATAAGGATTCGAAAGTAATTGAGAGAAGACACTGACACCGAATACAAACCATAAAGTGAAAAGAAAAAAGTTAGTTCGTAAAATTGATAAATGGGAACAAATTTGAGTGTTAAGTGTACGTCACGGCCTTCGGGTCGTGACATCAGCGATGTCCTTCTTCATCTTTGACCACCAATATACCCTCCGGAGATTCTAATACATCTTAGTACTACCTGGATGTAGTGTATACCTGAAGGTATGGGCCTCTGACAAAATCAAATCTCTGATCTGCTGATCACTGAGAACACATATTCTACCTCTGAACCTCAGTATCCCATCTGTGCCAATCTCAAAATCTGACTGTACTCCCATCTGATGTAATGTATACCTGGAGGTATGGGCTTCTGACAAAATCAAATCTTTGATTTGTTGATCACTAGGAACACATATTCCGCCTCTGAACCTCAGTATCCCATTAGTGCCAATCTCAAAATCTAACTGTACTCCCATCTGAATCTGACTGGCAACCCCGATGCAGTAATCATCTCTCCTTTGAGCTTCTTTGATCCGATTCATCAAATCCAACTCTATACAAAAACTAGCTGTAAATCCATACTGATCAGAGGAAATAACCTTCAAACTGAGGCTAGAGAACTGCTCTATCAGATCATGCTCTTTGATCATCATGTAGGATACCATGCCAACATGTTTACAGCTCAGTGCATCCGCCACTGCATTAGCCTTACCCGAGTGATATAAAATCTCGCAGTCGTAATCCTTTAGCAGCTCCATCCATCATCGCTGCCTCATATTCAACTTTCGCTATGAGAAAAAATAATTCAAGCTCTTGTGGTCTGTATATACTTGAAATTTCTCTCCGTACAAGTAATGCTGCCAAATCTTCAGTGTAAACACTATTGCGGCTAGTTCTAAATCATGCGTCCGGTAATTCCTCTCGTGATCCTTCAATTTCAGAGAACCATAGGCTATAACCCGACCTTGATGCATAAGTAGACACCCTAATCCCTGAGCAGAAGCATCAGTATACACCGCAAATCCACCCGATCCGCTGGGAAGGGCTAATATAGGGACAGTAGTCAATCTCCACTTAAGTTCCTAAAAGTTGTGCTAACACGCGTCATTCCACTCAAACTTCACATCCTTACGTGTGAGTCATGTCAATGGAGTAGCAAGTCTAGAAAATCCCTCCACGAACCTGAAATAATATCCAGCAAGACCCAAAAAGCTCCGTATCTCAGTAACAGTGTTAGGCCTCTCCCACTATACAATGGCCTGTGTCTTGGATGGATCAACTGACACCCTGTCCTTCAACACCATGTGTCCGAAAAAGATAATGTGGTCAAACCAGAACTCGCACTTTCTGAACTTGGCATATAACCTCCGGTCCCTGAAGGTCTGTAATACTACATACAGATGCTACTCATGCTCCTCTGGAGTCTAAGAATAAACCAATATGTCATCAATGAACACTATAACAAATTTATCCAAAAATGGCTTGAATACCTCGTTCATCAAACTCATAAAAGTTGTAAGGGCATTTGTCAATCCAAAAGGCATAACCAGAAACTCATAGTGACCGTACTGAGTCTGAAATGCTGTCTTATAAACATCCGACTCCTTAATCTTCAACCTTGGAAAACACCTGGGCACCCTGAGCTGATCAAATAAGTCATTGATCTTGGACAGGGGATATTTATTCTTAATAGTAGCTTGATTCAACATCCGATAATCTATACACAATTGAAGACTACCATCCTTCTTCTGGACAAATAATACTGGAGCTCCCCACGGTGACACACTAGGACGTATAAATCCCTTATCTAGTAATTCTTGGAGCTGTTTCTTAATCTCTTCTAACTCAGTCAGTGCCATCTGATGATAGGGTTCTAGAAATCGGCTCCGTACTGGGTACCAAATCGATCGTAAACTCCATCTCTCGATCTGGTGGTAACCCTGGTAACTCCTCTGGAAATACTTCTGGGAAGTCCCTGACCACAAGAATCTCCTGTATCTCTGGACGTTCTCTCTCTACGTCCTCCACACTAGCAATAAAACCTTCATATACATACATATACCATCACAAAATTTAGTGCACATGTCATTCCATAAACATATATTTCCATAACTTTTATTAATTTACAAAAAACTTTATAATGTACTTTTCAGGATGAGAGAAGGTAATGAACTTAGTATAACAGTCCAAACTAACATGATTCACAGCTAGCCAATCCATTCCCAAAATTATATCAAAATCACACATATTTAACAAAGTTAGGTCAGTTGTCGTATCCTTCTCTCCTACATTTATTTTACAATTTCTATATACAGTATCAGTCATTTGGGATTCTTTGAAAAGGGTATTTACTTGCAAGGTAAATCCTAACATCTCCGATTCTACAAGGGTCCTGTTAGCACAAATAGGCGATAAGAACGAATGGGTAGAACCAGGATCAAATAAGACAAGTACTGGAATATCAAAAAGATAATTTACCTTTAATCACATCGGCTGAAGCGTCAGCACTCTCCTGATCCAATGCGTATACTAGTCCCTGTGTCACAGCCTTCTTCCCCTTCTCTACTGCTGTAGCTCGCCTAGGCTATAAAGGTGTCACCTTCTCCGACCCACTCGGAGCTGCCAATGCTAGTATCTGAAGTATTGTAGGAGGAATAGTGGAAGCAGCGGACTCCTTGAGCATCGGGCAATCTCTAACCATATGCCCCATCTGTCCACACTGAAAGCATGCCTTAAACAATAAATAACAGGGGTGTGAACCATGCGACCTATCACAGTGTCAACATCTGGTCGTAGTACTCCTCTGAATAGAGGTGGGGCTAGTAGCACGGGCAGAAGCTGCTGATCCCGTAAATCACACCTCAGAAATCTGTATGCCCGAAGTCCTAGCCTTCTTAGGCTGCTCCCTACCCGATATGTCCTCCAAAAATCTCTTATCCTTGCCTTTACCTTTACCCTTACTCTTACCACTAGCCTCTAAATGATACTGCTGAAGTCCCTTTCACATAGCTGAGCCCGTTATACTACCTCATCATACGTCCGTATATCAAACAAGGCTAGCTTCGATCTGATGGAGGGTCTCAAACCAGCCTTAAACCTCTTTATCTTATGTCTCTCATCAACACTGGTCTACGGATCAAATCGGCTTAAGGTGGTGAACTTAGCCTCATACTCATCCATTGACATACTCCATTGAACTAAGTCCATAAACGCCTATTGTAATCTCTTCTGAGTAGTGTTAGGGATGTACTGTCTCCAAAAAGCCTCAACAAAAATATCCCAGGTCACCTCCTGATGCTGGGCGAGCAATACTGTCTGTGTAGCCTTCCACCAGTGCTCTGCGTCATCTGTCAACTGGAACACTGCTAGACTTACTTTCTCGGTCTTTAAGCACCTCATATACATGAATAACTTTTCTACCACATTAACCCACTACTCAACCACCAACGGATCCCTAGTACCCTTAAATCTCGTGGATCCAACTTCCTGAATGACCGCACCATAGTCACATCACAATATGACTCCATGTCTCGGGAGGGCTGAATTGGTGGCTGTGGTGGAACTGCCTATGGCTGAGGTACCGGTGGTGGAATAGGCTATGGCTCGGGTATAACCGGTGCCAGCTGTGGTGGGGGTGGTGATACAACAGGGGCTACGAGAGCTACTGCTCTCTCTCTCTCCGCCCTATCCGCAGCTTTATCCAACTGGTACATAGCCATAAAATCGGCTAACATCCTCTCCATCCTAGTCATGCGACTATTAAGACTTTTCGACTGCGAAGGATAAGCAGGTCCTAGGGCAGGCTTCGATGCTGGCTCGGGCGTATGTGGCTTCGGAGTCTGTGCCGCCCTACCTCTACCTCTACCTCTAACTAAGCACGTTATCCTCCTTCCACTCATATATGCACCACAAAGATCATTTATTTCACTTTCCATTAGTATTTCTATTATACATTCAGATTATACAGCACTATAGCAGATGTTTACTATTTACTTTTTATTTTGAAGCACCGACAGACTTCAAGCCAACCCTTCTCTGATACCATTAAATCTGTAACGGTCTGAGTGTATAGTAAATACTCATTTTTATGCACATTTATCGGTTGAGCCGTCTACGATGCCTTAATCACTTAATAGTTACAGTAAATAAATAATAAATATCATTTAAGATACAACTTTAAAATGTGAACATTTTACTATTCCCTTCCATGTATTCTACTCAAACTTAAAGTAGTATTATACATAATTTTCTGAATATATAAAAGAAAATAATATACCTCCGATATCGTATATCTGCTGGCTCGGGTAACAAATATAGCAGCCGATAACTTAGAATGGTATGTCTCTTAACCCAATATAATAACATGTGGACTGGAAATAAAGGGGTGAGCGACAATGTGCTCAGTAAATGAGTCGTATGCTGCTTGATACAATGAAATCTATATGCTGAAAAATATTTATTTTCTTAACAATATACTAAGCACAGTATTGGAAGGATACTACAGTCGCCCGGAAAATCTAGATGGAGCATGGAAGGTATTTTGAAATACCTGTCTTGTCCCATAAACCTTGAGAGAGTATAGAGAGTGATTTATAAATTGTTATGATAAAACAATTTATTTCTCATTTTTCATAATGTAAATGGAATAAACCATTTAAATTTCATCCCTTCAATAACAGTTCAAAACACATGCACTGAATTAATAAAATAGTATAGTAAACAGTAGGTATAAAACTGTAGAAATAGTAAACAGTCCTTTTCGATGCAGTAGTTTATGAATATCCAAAATCATTAGATAAACAATTTAATAATTATTTATATTTTAGAAATAATTTTCATAATATCCTTTTCCAATAAATAGTGGTTCTCAGTATAGTTCAGTAAACAGTAATCAGTAATCAGTAATCAGTACGATACAGTTTAGTAAACAGTATTCAGTAAAATCCATTTCATTAAACAATATCAGTGGGTTGAGACTAGGCATCACCCTAAATCATATCATGCTATCATCATCCCCTAAGGGACACAGTATCAGTATACAGTAAGATCTATAGCCATAGTCTATAGGGCATCCTCAGTGTACACTTGCTAGGTGACTTCGAGATTGCTGATGACTTGGCAGGTCAATTAGCCACGTGACAGTAACAGTAATCAGTAAGCATGAAATTGGGGCCTAAAGTCTCAAAATCATTTATTTTCCCATAAAAATACCTCCAAGGAATTTTAAATGAATTAAATCATTTATTTAAACAAATATTTCCAAAAAGGTATTTATTTCTCATCTCCAAATACAGTGAAAACAGTCGATAAATATTCATGTATCTAATGAGAAATCTCATAAATATTCTTTCTGAATATCTAAAAGTATAAAGAATATATTTTATTCTCACTTTAAATAAAATTCTTTAACATGACTATTTAATATAGCATATTTCAATAATTCCCAATTTATGGAAAATTTATGAAAATAATTTCCAAAATTCACAAATTATCCATTTCATGCATTTAAAATATTTCATTATATTTTAGAATAATTTCTATAATTTTCTGGCAGCATAACGGCTGTGAATTTCACACCTCCTACACGGAAATTACAGTATATAAAACCAGCTTTCAACCACAATTTGCATGATTTTCAAAGCAAATCATGTCACGCCCGATCTTCCTTAATATCTTGCGGAAGCCTAAATTGCAAAATTAGAAAAAAAAAAATTTTATCCCTTATATCACTATTCGTTTGTAGGTGAATATGTAGGCCACTTTTCAATTTCATATGATCCTTGGATCAATAAGATCATCTACATCAAATTTGTAATGTATTCAAGCATATCTAACAACATACATAATGCCAACTCAAAAGCATAGTGGTCATAACATTCCAATAATAGTGTAACCTAGCTTACATCCCAGACTTGACACACAAGTATACATGTATGTAGAATCAAAAGAATTTCCAATACACTGTGCCATCATCCCTCTATGTCTATACAAACCGCTGGGAGCCATATACCTCAGACTATGCAGGGAAGTCCACTCTCAAGAAGCTTCCCAAGCCAAAATGAACAATCGATGTATCGGTCACTCTGAAAGGGAGGGGAAAGAAGAGGGGAGTGAGTCGCAACTCAGTAAGTAACAACAATAAGCAACTAAAAATACCAAGCATCCCTCAATTATGGAAGCTCATTCAAATCACTTTCAATCATATCAAATCAATTATGCTGCATTAAAACTTAAATACGATATGGAAACTCAATAACAATTTGCAGTCAAATAAAGAGTTCCATCAATAGACTAAAAGTCTCAATATCAATCATACATAAAGTATGATGTGCGATCAATAAAATCCAATCATAGTACCAAGAGAGTCCACATCGTATCAATCGATGTTACTTAGAGCTAACACTTAACGATCTACGGTAGCGAACCGTAGCGATCATCCCATAAGGGACGTACCTATGCATAGACCCCCAGCATCATTGCGCACATGACACCGAGACCTGCCCAACGTAATATACTAGACAAGCCGATCGTTTTCGAGACTTATACTCGTAAAACAGTGCTCCAAGTTAATCAAATGTGTCTATAAAGTTCTCAAGGTACGGTGCCCAAAGTTCTCAATACCCCGGGTCTAAAACAGAAATCCATTAGTCTTTAAATAAAGTTCATTCTTATTAAATCGGCCTTCCAAGATTTCGTATCACAATCATAGTGTGTAAATATGTAGCTAACAATCATAGGCTCGCTAAGCCTTTTAAAGCACTTTAAATTTTAAAACAAAATCAGAAAACCATATCAAACCAAAAGCTTAGCTCAATTTGGAAACTAAAATGGGTTATCACATTAGAGCAATAATACATAAAACCAAATCAAGATTTGGCGAGCCTACAGCATACTTGTAAAACATTTTCAGAAAGCTAAACCGATCAATCAAGGATAAGCCCAATATGCAGCATTCATTTTATTTCAATTGCCAAATTCCAAGAATTTATAGCATTAAACAATTTGGATGCAAGTAGTCGCTTAGGGTTACTTACAGTACTTCCTTAGCTTCTGAATCAGTTCTCCCTCGCCTAACAAGTCTTGGAGTATTGATTGATTTCGGGTCTATCTCAGTCCTTAGGACAACCCTCTACATAACAAATGGTAGATTGAATCAATCTCTATACATCCATCGAACTTAGTATTTCCAATCATAAGCTAACGTTAAGCACTGTATAATTCAACAAGAACAATACTTGGTTGTGTTTCCAGAGTTATTCAAACGTTACTAGCACCATTTATTGCCTTTTTGTTCATTTCAACTACTTACGACCCATTTGGTCCATTTTTGTTCTTTAAGGTTTTGGACCTTATGGCATTGTGCTAGACTTAGGTATAATTTCCAGAACTTAATTATCAAACCGTAATTTTTATATTACTTCTAACTCAAATCCCTATTTAGACATATAAGGCTCATTTCCTAATTCATTTTGTGCCATTTCCCATCAATTTTTAGACCTTGGTCCAAATCTGGCACAGTAGGCAGGAAATTTCCTGACCTGTGTTCAGTAAAATGCTTACTGCCAACAATAGGGATATGAGATCTGTACAAATCCAACACCATGTCAATCATGACTCATTTATCCTTCTGAACATGTAAAGTTTGCAGTCATATTTGATCTGGGCAATTTTCTATGAACATTTGAAGTTTACATTAAAAATCTGTCCCCAGCAGTGAGTATCCTGCATGCATTCATACATATCTTAAGCCATGAAGTTCCATATCTGGAAATTTCAAAACTAGATGAAAGTTAACTCATTTCCATATTTAGAAATGTAAGATTCATAATTTAACTCTTCCTATATCAATACCAGAAATTTCCCAAAGTTTCAGTATGTCCAGCAGTATCCTAACACAGTAAACACTGACCAATATGCACAAACTGTCTCGTATCTGGTTATAGGAGTATCCAAATGATGCAAACCGAGAACAATCATGCTCCTAACCTAAATACCCTTTCTAGACATGTAAGGCTTGCACTCTAATTCAATTTAGGCCATTTGCTATGATTTTTCAAAGTCAGGACTGTGATTCACGTTTCTGGACAGAACACCCTGCACTCATTTGTGCATAACTCAAGCTACAGAAGTCCAATTCAAGAAATTCCAAAACTGATTTCTTGTAACTTAAAGGGCCATAATTCAAAATTTTTCCAGAATTTTTCTCCATACAGAACTATTAAACTGCTCTTTTTAATTTTCCATCCAGACAGAACAGGAAATTCCAAATTCACACCAAGTCAGAATTTCAGTTTATCTTTATCTAACCATAGGCATTTAAATTTAGTTCATCACAACATCATTTCCATGCATAATAATCAATCATTATAGGGTTAGAACCTTACCCCCTTTAATTTGATGCACAAACAGAATCTGTTGGAGCCATTTCAGACCATTCCTCACAGCTTGCTTGCTGTCACACCTATACACATCAATGCCAATACAATAAACACATTGCATTCTATTTCCATAAATTAATTTCCAGCAAAGACACAATGACTCGCCCTAGTTCCTTACCTCTAATATCTTGCCCTGAAATCCCAATTAAATCTGCTGTAGTTTGGGTTTCAACCATTCACTTATTCAGTCACTAATGGCAGCTCACTCTCATTGCTTCTCCATTCACTTCCCTTGCCCTAATGTTGTTGAATCCAAGCTCCCATTGCATCCATGGCTCACGATTTTTTGGCTAGCTCTAGCATGAAACTTGCTCCTTCATTTTCGTTGTGGCCTCCTTCACAATGTAGACTCTTTAAATCAGTTTGGGTGGCTGGGTGAATTGGAAGAAGGTTTGAAGAAGAGCTTCAATCTATGGCCGGAATGAGGGAGGAGGAAGATGGGTTCTTCTTGCTAGGGTTGTAGACAAGTGCTAGAGGAATTTTGCTCTTCTTGGTTTCGGTTTTGGGGAGGAAAACAGAAGGGAAAAACGTGGTTCACAATTTTTCCAGCCTTTAACTTAGGTTTTCCAGCCCTTTAGTCTTAGATCTCCAACCCTTGATTTATTTGTCAACCTTTGCCTCTTGTTTCCAGCCCTTGATTTATTTGGCAGCCCTTGCTCTTGTTTCCAGCCCTTTACTTGTATTTCCAATCCTCATTTCATCAGTTTCTAATAAACCAATTTAACATAAATGGATTAATAGATGAATAACCATTGTTTCAAGCAAATAATAATGTCTTCCATTTTTCTATTGTCTTAATAATTCTAATTTCCATTTTTATACACACATATATATATATTTTTATACACATATATTTAATTCTCTTATAATATATCTTAATCAATTTAATTTATTTCCTACTTCATATCTTAGTACCTACATACTCACATTTACATATCCATCGCTTCTTGACCAAGATGGCCCGAACATTCTCAACTTCCATAATCTGTCCAAATTCCAAAATAACCTCAAGTCAGTCAAAATTACTCTAGTATACTTACGATAGATATCGAAATTAAGGGTTACATTCTTCCCACCTTGAAAATTTTGGTCCCAAAATTTGAGTACCGTTACTTCAAAACAAGTGAGGATACCTCTCCTTCATTAGATTCTCTACTTCCCAGGTGGCTTCTTCCTCCGAATGCCTTTGCCACAATACCTTCACTAGTGGAATAGTTTTGGATCTTAGCACCTTATCCTTGCGATCTAAGATCCTGACGGGCTTCTCTTCATATGTGAGATCATCTCAAATATCTAACTCTCCATAATCTACCACGTGAGAAGGATCCGGGTGGTATTTCCTTAACATTGAAACGTGAAACACGTTGTGCACACCCGCTAGCTGTGGTGGTAGAGCCAACCTGTATGCCACTTCACCTACCTTCTCTAAAATCTCGAATGGTCCCACATACCTCGGGCTAAGTTTGCCCTTCTTCCTGAATCTCATAATGCCCTTCGAAGGAGAAACTTTCAAAAATACCGAATCGCCAACTTCAAACTCCAAATGTCTCCTCCGATTATCGACATATGACTTCTGCCTACTCTGGGCAGTCTTAAGTCTATCATGAATAAGCTTTATTATGTCCGAAGCTTGCTGAACCAAGTTAGGTGCAAACAATTTTCTGTCTCCGACTTCTTCCCATCCAATCGGAGACCGACACTTTCTCCCGCACAGTGCTTCATATGGGGCCATCCCTATACTCGAGTGGAAGCTATTGTTGTATGCAAATTCTGCCAATGGAAAGTGTTCATCCCAAGAGCCTTTGTAATCAAGTGCACACGCTCTCAACATGTCCTCGAGAGTCTGAATGGTTCTCTTGGACTGACCATCAGTCTGAGGATGGTAAGCGATGCTTAAGTGTAACCGAGTTCCCATTGCTTCCTGAAACTTCTCCCAAAATCTAGAAGTGAATCGGGGATCTCGATCAGACACAATGCTCACTGGGACACCATGTAACCGAACAATTTCCCGAACATAGAGATTGGCCAAGGCACTGAGTGAATCCGTAGCCTTCATGGCTAAAAAGTGAGCTGATTTGGTTAGTTTATCCACTATCACCCAAATGGCATCATGCTGTCTCTTAGTCCTTGGAAGACCTAGCACGAAGTCTATGGTGATGTGCTCCCATTTCCAGCTCGGAATAGACAATGGTTGAAGCAACCCCGCGGGCCTTTGATGTTCAACCTTCACCTGCTGACAGACTTGACATTCTGCAACAAAATCGGCAATATCTTTCTTCATTCCAGACCAATAGTATAAGCTACGCAGGTTCTGGTACATTTTGGTACTACCAGGGTGCATAGCATATTTCAAGCTATGAGCTTCCTCCAAAATCAACTTCTTTAACTCTGAATCATTCGGAACATACATTCGACCCTTATACCTCAAAATGCCATCATTGCCGAACCTAAACTGTGTCTCTTCATTTTGGTTCCCTTTATTTCCACAAACAATCTCTTTCAATCGAGGATCCTCTTTTTGCTTTTGACGAATTCGATCAATCAATTCAGGCTCTAACCTTATACTGGCCATCATACAACCCTCTCCAACGGGTTCTATATCTAATCTCAAGTCTGCAAACTGCTGTAGCATACAGCATTCCTGAACCATCAACATCGAGACTATAGCAGTGCCTTTCCTACTCAACGCATCTGCTACAACATTAGCCTTGACTGGATGGTAAAGAATTTCACAGTCATAGTCCTTTAACAACTCCATCCATCTCTGCTGGCGCATATTCAATTCTTTTTGGGAGAATAAATACTTCAGACTTTTATGATCTGTAAAAATCTGAAATGTTTCCCCATAGAGATAATGGTGCCAAATCTTGAGCGCGAACACTACGATAGCAAGCTCTAGGTCGTGTGTCGGATAATTCTTCTTATGGTCTTTCAACTGACGAGAACCATAAGCTATTACCTTCTCGTGCTGCATTAAGACACACCATAATCCTTGATACAAAGCATCATTGTAGACAACAAAACCTCCTGACCCACTAGGAATAGTCAGTATTGGAGCAAAGGTAAGCCGCCTCTTCAACTCCTGAAAGCTATTTTCACATGCCTCATTCCAATCAAAGTTCACTCCTTTCCGAGTGAGTCGATGCAGTGGGGTAGCAATCTTAGAGAAACCTTCTACAAATTTCCTGTAATAACCTGCTAAACCCAAGAAACTTCGAACTTTTGTTACAGTCTGAGGCCTTCCTCACTTCACAATAGCTTCAATCTTAGACGGATCTACTGACACCTCGTCCTTTGACACAATATGCCCCAGAAAAGCAATCTGATCCAACCAGAAGTCACATTTACTGAGCTTAGCATACAACTTCTTGTCTCTAAGGACTTGGAGCACTGTTCGTAAATGCTGTTCGTGCTCGTCTTTTGACTTGGAGTATACTAGGATGTCGTCTATGAAGACAATCACAAATAAGTTTAAGAAAGGCTTGAACACCTCATTCATTAAGCTCATGAAAGCCGCTGGTGCATTTGTCAAGCCAAATGGCATCACTAGAAATTCATAATGGCCATATCTAGTCTGAAAGGCCGTCTTAGAAACATCATCCTCTCGAATCCTCAATTGATGATAGTCGGATCGAAGGTCTATTTTAGAAAACACCGTAGCACCCTTCAACTGATCGAATAGATCATCAATTCTCGATAATGGGTACTTGTTCCTAATTGTTGCCTTGTTAAGTAGCCTGTAGTCAATACACAATATTAGACTTTCATCCTTCTTCTTAACAAACAACACCGGTGCACCCCAGGGAGATATGCTCGGGCGTATAAATCCCTTATCAAGTTGCTCTTGCAACTGCTTCTTTAGTTCATCCAATTCCACAATAGCCATTCTATAAGGTGCCCTTGAGATAGGCTGAGTACCTAGGACTATGTCGATGGTGAACTCAGTCTCTCGCTTGGGTGGTAAGCTTGGCAAATCATCAGGGAATACATCTGGAAACTCTCTGACAATTGGTATATCCCTTAATTCAGGATGTTTCTTGGAGGCATCTTCCACATAGGCTAAATACCCTTCACAAACATCCTGCATTCTTAGGCAAAATAATCAACAAAAACAATCATCACTTATTATTACTTATCAAAGGAGATTATAACAGTTTCAGGTAGGGAGAACATCAGTATTTTCTTATAACAATCTAACCAAGCATGATATCTAGCTAGCCAATCCATTCATAGGATTACATCAAAATCTTTCATATTTAACAAAATCAAATCGACTAGGAGACTCCTATCTCCCACCTTAACCTTACAATCCCTATATACAATATCAATTATATGGTTTTCCTTTAGGGGAGTGCTCACATGAAGCAGACGATCTAACCTTACAGGTTCTAATTTAATCTTGCTAGCAAAATATGGAGCAATAAAGGAATGAGTGGAACCAGAGTCTATTAAAACATAAGCTTCAAAATCAGCAATAGTAAGCTTACCTTTAACCACAGAGTCTCTTCCCTGTGCAGAAGCCTTATCCAATGCAAAGACTCGACCCTGAGCTACTGGCTTCTTGCCCTTATCCACTGCTTTATCCTTATCACCAGCCGAATGCTCAAAGGCCTTTCCTACAGTCTTGAGATGGGGACAATCTTTAACCATATGCCCCTGTTTCCTACAGTGAAAACAAGCTCTTGTATCTCTGTAGCAAGGTCTAGTACCATGATTGTGTCCACACTTAGGACAAGCTAGACTCTTCTTAGTCTCATCCCCTTTTGGTTTGTTTCCCACTGTCTTCTGCCTCTTCTCTAGCTGCTTGCCCTTGTAGGGCTTTCTATCATCGACCCTCTTATCTTTTCCCTTGTTCCTCCACTTAAACCCATATTCTTGCTGAATCAGGTCGTGTTCAAGCTCAACCATCTGAGCTCGTCTGATAGCCTCTGTGAAATTGGTGATATCTAGCACTGCCAACTTACTCCGAATCGCGGGTTTCAATCCCGAGATGAACTTGATGGTCTTAGCTTTCTCGTCCTTGGATGCTAGAAGATCATACCGACACAAAGCTGAGAACTTTGACTCATATTCATCCACGGTGTTGGAACCCTGAGTCAATTTCAGAAAATCTGCCTGTTTCTTTCTTTGAGCAGGCTCGAGAATATATTGCTTAAAGAAGCTCTCCAGAAAAGCTTCCCATGTGATTTCTGGGTTTTGACTTGTCAACAATTTCTCAGCTGATTCCCACCAAACCTCCGCTTTCTCCCGGAACATAAATATCGCTAATCTCACTTTTTCAGTAGAACTGTAGCCCATATACTTGAACAATTTCTCTAGCTGTTTGACCCATTCTTCGGCTACATCCGAGTCCTTTTCACCCTTAAAAGTGGGCGGATTCATCTTCTGAAATTGTCGAAGCCTATTCATGTTCCTATCCACCTGATCTCCAACCTGTGGTGGTGGCACTAGAGGTGGTAGAGGCTGTGAGGCTACAGGTGGCTGTGGTGGTGCTGCTGGCTGTGGTGGTACAACCGGTTGTTGCTGCGGAGCAGCCTGAGGCTGTGGCACAGGAGGAGGGACTTGTGCCTGTGCCTGTGCCTGTGCCTGAGCTTGGGCTGGAGGCTGATTAGAGTTGCCTTCGAATTGTTGCGCTATGAAAGCAGCAAGATTTTGGACTGTTTGCTGTAATTCTCCCACAGTCCTCGATAACTGGCCCACTTCTGCATTAAGATCTGGGGCCCGAGAAGGCTGTGGTGGAGGCGGGGGAGTAGGAGACCTGGACCGCTCTGTAGGAAGAACTCGTCATGGTCTACCTCTCCTCTTCATTATCACTTCCTTCCAGTCACATTAACAATAATTAGTACAGTCTATGTGGCAATCGCAGCTCAAAGATAGACATAGGCACAATGCATATGGATGTTAGCTAACTTTATTGACCTACACAGCCACGAACAAACCCGCTCTAATACCAAACTGTCACGCCCGATCTTCCTTAATATCTTACGGAAGCCTAAATTGTGAAATTAGAAAAAAAAAATTTTTATCCCTTATAGCACTATTCGTTTGTAGGTGAATATGTAGGCCACTTTTCAATTTCATGTGATCCTTGGATCAATAAGATCATCTACATCAAATTTGTAACGTATTCAGGCATATCTAACAACATACATAATGCCAACTCAAAAGCATAGTGGTCATAACATTCCAATAATAATGTAACCTAGCTTACATCCCAGACTTGACACACAAGTATACATGTATGTAGAATCAAAAGAATTTCCAATACACTGTGCCATCATCCCTCTATGTCTATACAAACCGTTGGGAGCCATATACCTTAGACTATGCAGGGAAGTCCACTCTCAAGAAGCTTCCCAAGCCAAAATGAACAATCGCTGTATCGGTTACTCTGAAAGGGAGGGGAAAGAAGAGGGGAGTGAGTCGCAACTCAGTAAGTAACAACAATAAGCAACTAAATATACCAAGCATCCCTCAATTATGAAAGCTCATTCAAATCACTTTCAATCATATCAAATCAATTATGCTGCATTAAAACTTAAATACGATATGAAAACTTAATAACAATTTGTAGTCAAATAAAGAGTTTCATCAATAGACTAAAAGTCTCAATATCAATCATACATAAAGTATGTTATGCGATCAATAAAAACCAATCATAGTACAAAGAGAGTCCACATAGTATCAATCAATGTTACTTAGAGCTAACACTTAACGATCTACGGTAGCGAACCGTAGCGATCATCCCATGAGGGACATGCCTATGCATAGACCCCAAACATCATTGCGCACATGACACCGGGACCTGCCCAACGTAATATACGAGACAAGCCGATCATTTCCAAGACTTATTCTCGCGAAACAATGCTCCAAGTTAATCAAATGTGTCTATAAAATTCTCAAGGTATGGTGCCCAAAGGTCTCAATACCCCGGGTCTAAAACAGAAATCCATTAGTCTTTAAATAAAGTTCATTCTTATCAAATCGGCCTTCCAAGATTTCGTATCACAATCATAGTGTATAAATATGTTGCTAACAATCATAGGCTCGCTAAGCCTTTTAAAGCACTTTAAATTTTAAAACAAAATCAGAAAACCATATCAAACCAAAAGCTTAGCTCAATTTGGAAACTAAAATGAGTTATCACATTAGAGCAATAATACATAAAACCAAATCAATATTTGGCGAGCCTACAGAATGCTTGTAAAACATTTTCAGTAAGCTAAACCGATCAATCAAGGATAGGCCCAATATGCAGCATTCATTTTATTTCAATTGCCAAATTCCAAGAATTTATAGCATTAAACAATTTGGATGCAAGTAGTCGCTTAGGGTTACTTACAGTACTTCCTTAACTTCTGAATCAGTTCTCCCTCGCCTAACAAGTCTTGGAGTATTGATTGATTTCGGGTCTATCTCAGTCCTTAAGACAACCCTCTACATAACAAATGATAGATTGAATCAATCTCTATACATCCATCGATCTTAGTATTTCCAATCATAAGCTAACGTTAAGCCTTGTATAATTCAACAAGAACAATACTTGGCTGTGTTTCCAGAGTTATTCAAACGTTACTAGCACCGTTTATTGCCTTTTTGTTCATTTGAATTACTTACGACCCTTTTGGTCCATTTTGTTTTTTAAGGTTTTGGACCTTATGGCATTGTGCTAGACTTAGGTATAATTTCCAGAACTTAATTATCAAACCGTAATTTTTATATTACTTCTAACTCAAATCCCTATTTAGACATATAAGGCTCATTTCCTAATTCATTTTGTGCCATTTCCCATCAATTTTTAGACCTTGGTCCAAATCTGGCACAATAGGCAGGAAATTTCCTGACCTGTATTCAATAAAATGCTTACTGCCAACTATACGGATACGAGATCTGTACAAATCCAACACCATGTCAATCATGACTCATTTATCTTTCTGAACATGTAAAGTTTGCAGTCATATTTGATCTGGGCAATTTTCTATGAACATTTGAAGTTTATATTAAAAATCTGTCCCCAGCAGTGAGTATCCTGCATGCATTCATTCATATCTTAAGCCATGAAGTTCCAAATCTGGAAATTCCAAAACTAGATGAAAGTTAACTCATTTCCCTATTTAGAAATGTAAGATTCATAATTTAACTCTTCTTATATCAGCACCAGAAATTTCCTAAAATTTCAGTATGTCCATCAGTTTCTTAACACAGTAAACACTAACTAATATGCACAAACTGTCTCCTATCTGGTTATAGGAGTATCCAAATGATGCAAACCCAGAACCATCATGCTCCTAACCTAAATACCCTTTCTAGACATATAAGGCTTGCACCCTAATTCAATTTAGGACATTTGCTATGATTTTTCAAAGTCAGGACTGTGACTCACGTTTCTGGACAGAATACCCTGCACTCTTTTGTGCATAACTCAAGCTACAGAAGTCCAATTCAAGAAATTCCAAAACTGACTTTCTTGTAACTTAAAGGGCCATAATTCAAAATTTTTCCAGAATTTTTCTCCATACAGAACTATTAAACTGCTCTTTTTAATTTTCCAGCCAGACAGAACAGGAAATTCCAAATTCACACCAAGTCAGAATTTCAGTTTATCTTTATCTAACCATAGGCATTTAAATTTAGTTCATCACAACATCATTTTCATGCATAATAATCAATCATTATAGGGTTAGAACCTTACCCCCTTTAATTTGATGCACAAACAGAATCTGTTGGAGCCATTTCAGACCATTCCTCACAGCTTGTTTGCTGTCACACCTATACACATCAATGCCAATCCAATAAACACATTGCATTCTATTTCCATAGATTAATTTCCAGTAAAGACACAATGACTCGCCCTAGTTCCTTACCTCTGATATCTTGCCCTGAAATCCCAATTAAATCTGCTGTAGTTTGGGTTTCAACCCTTCACTTATTTAGTCACTAATGCTGCTCACTCTCATTGCTTCTCCATTCACTTCCCTTGCCCTAATCTTGTTAATCCAAGCTCCCATTGCATCCATGGCTCACGATTTTTTCGCTAGCTCTAGCATGAAACTTGTTCCTTCATTTTCGTTGTGGCCTCCTTCACAATGTAGACTCTTTAAATCAGTTTGGGTGGCTGGGTGAATTGGAAGAAGGTTTGAAGAAGAGCTTCAATCTATGGCCGGAATGATGGAGGAGGAAGATGGGTTCTTCTTGCTAGGGTTGTCGACAAGTGCTGGAGGAATTTTGCACTTCTTGGTTTCGGTTTTGGGGAGGAAAACAGAAGGGAAAACGTGGTTCATAATTTTTCCAGCCTTCAACTTAGGTTTTCCAGCCCTTTAGTCTTAGATCTCCAACCCTTGATTTATTTGTCAACCTTTGACTCTTGTTTCCAGCCCTTGATTTATTTGGCAGCCCTTGCTCTTGTTTCCAGCCCTTTACTTGTATTTCCAATCCTCATTTCATCAGTTTCTAATAAACCAATTTAACATAAATGGATTAATAGATGAATATCCATTGTTTCAAGCAAATAATAATGTCTTCCATTTTCCTATTGTCTTAATAATTCTAATTTCCATAACTTATATATGTATATATATTTTTATACACATATATATTTAATTATCTTATAATATATCTTAATCAATTTAATTTATTTCCTACTTCATATCTTAGTACCTACATACTCACATTTACATATCCATCGCTTCTTGACTAAGATGGCCCGAACATTCTCAACTTTCATAATCTATCCAAATTCCAAAATAACCTAAAGTCAGTCAAAATTACTCTAGTATACTTATGATAGATATTGAAATTAAGGGTTATTACAAATCAAGCTTCCAATAATTTCATAAAATTAAACTTGATAAATCATGCAATTCATCATATTCTTACAACTCATACACTTCTCTCTTACCTGTTTAGCGATACTGAGCTTTTCGGTAGCAGTCACCAAAATCCGAAATTCCCGGCTACAAAATAATTTTATCAAAAATTATCAATAATTTTCCTCTTAATTTTAAGCCACTAACTTCCATAAAATGCAGCCACCAATAATACAACATATGTACAACTAGTATAATTTATACTGGTGCTAAAACTAAACTTTCCCGTTTTAGCTCCTTTTTCGATTTCTATAGTCATTTTCTATCATCAAACCATTAAATGCAACATGAATTCATGCCCAAAAAATGCCATGGCCGAAACCCCCATTTGGTGCCATTTTTTATTTTTCAATCTTTTTCCATAATTTATTGTTTCTAGCTTTTAAATCCTTGCTCACTTGATCATTTCCTAACATTTCCTTGCAAGAAACCATAAGACATTCATACACTCTCATGCCAACCGAAACCCCTCTCCAATGGCTATTTTTTATCTAGCCAATATTATGGAAAACTAACTTCATAAACTTTTTTCTACACCTTAGATTAAGCTAGAACACAACTTTAAATTTAATTAAAACAATAGGAAATGATATCCCGTTACTTTAACAGAGCCTTCTTTAGCCTCTTTTCTCCTTATTTATTTAGTTCAATCCCATGTCTTAAACATGCCATCCATGCTATGACAAATAAAAGTCATCATAAAGATCAACCAACACCAAACCCACTTACCTTTGTTCAACCGAACCAACACAGCCCCAAACCAGAGCTGTTTCCGTTCACGTCAGCCCCTCTTTTCTTGGTTCTTAGATAGTCTTAAGATGGAGGAAAGGTTTATTGAAAAGGGTTAAAAGGTTAGATAGCAAGAAGATGAGATTTTTGCTAAATAATCTTGGAACAAACGGGAATAAAACAGAGCAAAACTTGCAGCCAAAATAGAAAAATCGGTGTGCTGCAGAGTAAGTCAGCAAGATGAACCTAAATTGCTTAAGTTTTGTTCTATTTAGTCTTCTATTTATCATATTATCCAATAAAGATTTGCCACCTAGCTAACTAACCCATTTGTTTCATCATTTCTTTTCTTGTAAGTGGTTTTACACGTGCAGCAATACAGCAGCAAAAGGAGAGGCGGTGAAGACCAATTTTTCTTATTCAGTTTTGACTTATTCCCCTACACTATAATATCAGTCATAAGTCTAATAAAATCATAAGGTTTAAGGTAAGACTCACATTTAATATTTATTTAATTTCACTAAATAATTTATTTTTTATTATATAAATAATTACAAAAATATTTTGTACAGTACTATAAAATCAAGTTTCACATTATCAATGAAATTCTGTTGCTAATGAAAAGTTAGGAATAATTTTCTTTGAGAATGGAGCCTTTAACGACAATTAGCTACGAAATTTCGTCCCTAATCTGATGCTAAAGTCAACGAGAGTTGACACATCCTGAATAGACTGAATTTTTTGGGACCGATGCCTTTAGTAATGGAATTCTATCACTGATCTGTCGATAAAAGAAAAAATTTTGAAAATTTTGAGATGCCGCCACACCATCCCGCTCGACCCTCATCTTTTTACTCTCTCTTTCTCTCATTTACTCACAACTCTCCTCACACAAACACACACAACTTCTCAAACTCTCAACTCACACACCTCACTTTCACTCACCGCTGTCGAAGATCGTCACTCGCCTTCGAATTGTTTGTCGCCGACAACCTCTGAGCAGTGAACTGAGCTGCCTATTGCTAGCCTCTGTGTCCTCAACCGTTGGTAAGTCAATTTTTTCTAGTTTAAGCCATTTTGTATTTTAGTTTGTTTTTGTTATATATTTTTTGGTGACTTTTGATAGATTTTGATCTCTTCCGCGCTGTCCGTCGATCATCGTTTTGCTTGTCATTGCTTCGCAGGTCATCCCTATAGCAAAGCGCCGCCTCCTCTCTCTTCTTGGTAAGTTTAAATTTTTTTATTTTTATTTAAATAAATATATTTAGTTTCTATTTAACTATGTTTTAAATAAAAATTTCTTTTATAAATACGTATAAATATTTCTTGATTATTTTTATATTAATTAATTAAAATTATTAATGTTGATTGAATTTTGTTATGATGAAATTTGAATAAAGCTTAAATAATTTTATAAATTTATATAATTCGTAAATATATATTGTTATATAGTATTTTTATGTAGTTTAAATAAAATTTTATATTAAATGTTGATATAATGTGTAAATAATAAATTAATATAATCTATTATATTGTGTATGTAATAAATTAATTTTTGTAGTTTGATTAAAATTTAATTTTATAAATTTACAAAAGTATGTGTAAATAATTTATTGTTAAACTATTTTTTAATGTAATTTCATTAAAAGTTCGCCTTTATAAATAATGTGGATTTTATATAATTATTTGTATGACTGTTAATAACTCGAAGCTGGACTGTTTGGATTAGGAGGCAATCAATTTGGATTGAAAGGCAATGGATCTGGACTGCTTGGATCAAAAGGTCGTGCCGATTAGTGAGACCCTGATGATAATGAACTTTCTTATTTTTTATGAATTATGTGTGATATTAGTTTGGATGATTATGATGTGAAATATTTTTATATATTTTATGAATATTATTATTTCATTTTTCATTTTATTACTTATATTACTCGTATATGGATTATTTTAGGTACCCATAAATAGGTCCAAAACATATATAAAATATATAAAAACAAAAAGACATTTTCAGGGACGGAATAATTAAAAATATATAAAAACATAAAAATACTTTTAGCCACGAAGTTCCATCACTAAAAGCTTTGAATGACAGAATAATTGAAAATATATAAAAAATTAAAAGAACTTTCAGCAACGGAATTTCGTCTATAAAAGGCTTTAGCGACGGAATAATTGAAAATATATCAAATAATAAAAATACTATCAGTGATGGAATTCTGTCTCTAAAAGCTTTCAGTGACGAAATAATTGAAAATATATTAAAAAAATAAAAATACATTCAGTGACAGAATTCTATCTCTAAAATCCTTTAGCAACAGAATAATTGAAAAATATTAAAAAAAAGTAAAAATACTTTTAGCAACGGAATTTTGTCTCTAAAAGGTTTCAATGACAGATAATTGAAAATAGATAAAAAAAAATACTTTCAGTGACGGAATTTCGTCTTTAAAAGCTTTAAGTGACGAAATAATTGAAAAATATTTAAAAAATTAAAAAAAAATTTAGCGACAGAATTCTGTCACTAAAAATATGAAAAAATAAAACATTTTCAGCAATGGAATTTCGTCTCTAAAAACCTTCAGTGACGGAATAATTGAAAAATCGTTAGCAACGAAATTCTGTCACTAAAAACTTTAGCGACTAAAAAATTTAATAAAATGAAAAAATTAAAAAAAAAGTTTCGTTGTCAAAATTCCGACGTTGATACTATCAGCGATGGAAGAAATTAGTGAAGGAAATTTTCATTTTGCATCAGAATTCTTTTACTGACTTCAAAATTACCGACAAAATTCTATTGCTAATTCCGTCACTAATTGTTATTAGTGACAAAATCACTAAATTTGCGATGAAAAAACCGTCGCTAATTCCGTCTCTGAATCCCCTTTTTCTTGTAGTGATAAACCAAATTTTATATTAGAGAAGTCTAGCCCAAACTTCGGATTTTTTTTCATATGAGAGATCTAAAAAGGTGATCAATTACACTTAAATAAAAAAAGGCTAGAGGTGATTCCATAAATTCAATGTATAATGACCTAAATCTAAGAAACGTTATGACAACGTATTTATGTAAGATTTTTAATTGTCCCTTTGGGGACATCCGATAAGATTCTTTAATTTGAAATTATATATTCGGGTGAATGTATTTGTTTTGTTTAATTGTTTTGTTTAGTGTTACGAACATATTCGTTTAATGTTTATAATTGTGTGTTTGTAAATATATTTGTCTGTATATTCATAACCATATTATCTAATCTTCACAAATACTTGTTTGTGAATTTGTCAATATTCATAAACAAGTTCAATTAGCTTAAACAATGTCGTTCGTAAATATTTAATGAATATCTTAATTTTGGAACGTACCAAACACGAATATAATGCAAAAAATTTTTACCAAACGTGATTTGAACATAAGCAACACTAAAAATAAAACTAATAAACACAAACACAATAAAATTCATTCATATTCAATTCATATAAACCTCTATCACTAAAGCTTTTCTTGATAGGAATGATGGAAATGAGTGAGGATAAAAAATTTACTAATCTAATGGTTAAGCTATAAAATAAAAAAGTGATTATAAAACTTAACCATTAGAATATCAAATTTTCCTTCCTCAGTCCTTTCCATCCTTTCTACCAAGCAAGGCTTAAATGGCATTGTAGCTAGTAAAAACTGTGAACCAAACCTGACCAAACACGATATTACACTCTAGTTTCCTAACAATCCATTTGTTTAGCAATTGCCCTATCAAAGTCAACATCACTATCATGTACCCATAATTTTTCTTTCGTTTCCAATCAAATGATCGGAGTCATTAACTAAGAATTGTGTAGATGGAATGAGGAAGGGTGACTTATTAATTTAATCAACAGGAGTTGAATCGTAGGATCAAATAAGTATACATCCATTATATTTTGGTTTCTCTTTATATACTTCGGTTGAGAAAAGAGAAAGTTCAGTCTAAATCTCTCCCAAATCATAATTTAATCTGCGAATAAGCCACAGTTTCAGTCCAAGATCCAACTATTGTTTCCACATTAAATGGGAAAACATTTGATTTGGCAGTGCTTGAAGACGACATTCTAACAGGCATACATCGCTTCGTTGCTCCTCTACTAGTCCACTATGTTAGAGTATGCCTTACAATTAATTGTCTTTGGATTAAGTAATTTTAAAAGGCCCAAAAGACCCAATTTAGTTGGACTAAGGCTAAAGCCTTTTTAGGGTTTTGTTAAGATGCACTATAAAAGCAACATTAAGTCTAAAAGTTAGACATAATAAGAAGAACAGAATATTTTTATAGCCGTTCTGCCTCTTGGAGCTAGCACTCTCAGAAAACAATTCCCTTCCTCCTCCCTTTGCTTCTGATCACATCTTGTCTCAGGCAAAAGGTCTTGTTTTGCATCCTACTTGTGTGGATACCGTTAGAGAGCTTCTCTCAGCTAGGAGTCTCGAGTTAACGATAAATCAAAGGCTATTCATGGGTTGCCATATTCAGAAGTCGAACATTCCTACACGAGTACACCAAAAGGTTAGATTTTATCCCGAAATTAATCTTGTTGCATGATCCTGGTGATTTTGGAGTTGTTGATTTTTAATCCGCTGCTTATTTATGTGTATGACATGATAAACCGAGACAACGAAACCTTACAGTGGTATTAAAGCCAGTGTGCAAACGGCTTTCGGGATAGCGAATTCGATTCGTGGTGATGCTGTTTTATTGTAAGTTGTTACAGATTAGATTTCAATTTTCAAAATTCGTTTAGGCGACGTAAAATAATTGTAAGACAATTATAGATTTAAAAAAACCTATAAGCAATCTTGTAGTTGCCACCCTTGCAAAAAAAAAATAATACTTGTTATTATTTTATTTAAAATATATAAAATAAATTAGGATAAAAGTTATCCTGATAAGAGGTTCAAATTAAATATATTTTAAAGAACGATATTTTTTAAAAATAAAATTGGATAAGAGTTATCCAGTGGTTTTTGAGATTTTAATAAGATTAAAATTTCAAAAACATTATCTTGATAAAATTGTTTTAAAATAAAATATATCCTTTATTAAATTGGATAAGAGTTATCCAATAGTTTTGAGATTTTAATAAGATTAAAATTTCAAAAACATTATCTTGATAATATTACTTTAAAATAAAATATATCCTATATTAAATTGGATAAGAGTTATCCAATAATTTTGAGATTTTAATGAGATTAAAATTTCAAAAGGAATTATTTTGATAAAATTTTGTTTTAAATTAAATATTTTCTGTCTTAAATTGGATAAGAGTTATCCAATACTTTTGAGATTTTAATGAGATTAAAATTTCAAAAGGAGTTATCTTTACAAATTTTTGTTTTAAAATAAAATATTTTAAAATTGATAAGAGTCATCCAATGGTTTCGAGATTTTAATATGATTAAAATTTCAATTAAGCCCAAATTGAATTTTTAGAATTAAAATTAAATTAAAACAGCCCTTGATACCCATAATTAATTAAAATTTGATTAATTAAAATTAGATTTTAATTCGGAAGCATGCAAATTAATATGTGATATTACTATATATGCTTGATGCTTGATTCTTATGTGATATGGATGATTGCATGGTGCATGGTTATGGGCCTAGGTTTACATGGGTTGTAATTTATTTAAATAAATTTAAATCGGGCCTGTGAGCCTTGATTTATTTGTAATTTATTTATGTAATAGTTATATAGATAAATTAGGATTATCTTGTAAAATGTACAACATTTGGAGCCAAGATGATTCGGAGCCAAGGCGAACCAAGGTGACGCTTGAAATGAAATCGAGGAGAAGGCATTTAGAAAAATAATGTATCCCTAGGTTCTTTTGTAATAAAAAGGCCATAACCATGTCACGTTTAATTTTACGCTTTTACTTATATATGTTGATATATATGTTAGAAAAGCATGCTAGGTGAGACGATAAAATTAAAAATCCCTCAAAATAAATATTAAGTCAAAGATAACAAATAAAGATGCCTTCCAATATGATGCATGTGAAAGAGACTTTGTTCGGTATTGTGCTACTTTGGCTCAGTCAAGGCCATACATACCTTAGGAATTCACATTGCATGAGATAATAGTTATCTCCAAGTGCATTGGGTCAGACTTAATTAAATTAAATTAGGGCATTGGCTCAATCAAACCTAATAAGATTTAGAGGCATGGGTTGGGCTTTAACCCATATGATGAGTTAGAAAAAGAGTTGTTCACCCAACTATCCAGGAGCTGTATGAAATGCAATTGACAAGAGTTGTCTACCTAAATAATCTCATTGGACGCATTAGCTCAGCTAAAGTCATAATGGGACCAAATATGGATCCTGGCCCACTAGGAAGTCTAGCCGAAAAGGCTTCCCGAGTTGATAGTGAAGGCTATTAGCTTGAGGAAAATAATGGGAGTAATTCATTTAATTAAAAAACCATAATTAATGATTTTAATCACAATGTTACTTACTTGCATATTGTATGATTGTAGAATTATCATGGCAAACAACAATTTATCCCTCCGTTCTGTCCTTGAGAAGGATAACAAGTTGGTTGGGGCAAACTTCTTAGACTGGTACAGAAATTTGAGGATAGTCCTCACGCAAGAAAAGAAGTTATATGTTCTAGAGCATGCGATCCCTACTCAACCCTGACAGAATGCTTCCGCTACTGATAAGCAAGCTTATCAAAAGCATTTGGATGATGCCATTGACGTACAGTGCCTGATGTTAGCTTCCATGAGTTCTAAACTTCAGAAGCAACATGAGAATATGAAACCGTTTGATATGATCGAACATCTCAAGGAAATGTTCCAAGAGCAAGCACGGCACGAATGTTATGAGGTGTCTAAGGCACTCTTCCAGAGCAAGATGGCTGAGGGAGCTCCGGTGCACACTCATGTACTTAATATGATTAGGTACATTGAGAGGCTGGAAGCACTGGGCTTCACCATGCATAAAGAGTTGTCAGTTGATCTCATCCTCCAATCCTTACCGGATAGCTATAGTTCGTTTGTGTTGCACTACAACATGAACAGTATGGATAAGACACTGGCAGAATTGCTCAATATGTTAAGAACTGCTGAGCAGGACTTGAAGAAGTCAAGGCCTACTTCTGTTATGGTGATTGACAAGACCAAATCCAAAGGCAAAGGCAAGCTTAAGGGTAAGCCCAAGCCCAATGGTAACAAGAAGGAAAAGACCAAGAAACTCAAGCCATCTGGTGAAGTTGCTAAGGCAGGAAAATGCTTCCATTGCAGTAAGACTGGTTATTGGAAGCGAAATTGCACTGTGTACCTTGAGGAGTTGAAGAAAAAGAAAGGAAGTGAGACTTCCATCTCAGGTATATATGTGATTGAGATAAATTTGTCTACTTCTTCATCTTGGGTATTAGATACTGGATGTGGTTCTCACATTTGCATGAATGTGCAGGGACTAACAAGGAGTAGAAAACTTGCCAATGGCGAGGTGGTCCTACGTGTTGGAAATGGAGCAACAGTTGCTGCGTTAGCTGTAGGAACATTTAATTTATCGTTGCCTTCAGGCCTAATTCTAGAACTTGATAATTGTTATTATGTTCCAGCAATTGCCAAGAACATTATTTCTGTTTCTTGTTTGGATAAGAAAGGTTTTTCTTTTAAAATAATGAACAATAGTTGTTCATTTTACTTTAATGATATTTTCTATGGCAATGCTTCCATTATGAATGGATTGTATGTTCTAGATTTAGATAATCACATATACAGTGTTGATTCCAAGAGGTCAAAGGGTAATGAGATTAACCCTATATTCCTCTGGCATTGTAGACTTGGTCACATAAACGAGAAACGCATATCTAGGCTCTACAAAGAGGGACACTTAGATTCATTTGATTTTGAATCATATGATGTATGCGAATCTTGTTTGCTTGGTAAAATGACCAAGGCCCTTTTCACAGGAACAAGTGAAAGGGCTAGTGGTTTATTAGAGCTCATACATACAGATGTATGTGGTTCATTAACCACACAGGCTAGAGGAGGGTTCCAATACTTCATCACATTTACTGATGACTACAGTAGATATGGCTATGTTTATTTAATGAGACATAAGTTAGAATCCTTTGAAAAGTTCAAAGAATTCAAGAATGAAGTACAAAACCAGCTAGGCAAGAATATCAAGACACTCCGATCAGATCGCGGTGGAGAGTATTTGAGCTTAGAATTTATAGATTATCTAAAGGAGTGTGGAATAGTTCCACAACTCACTCCACCTGGTACACCTGAATGGAACGGTATATCTGAGAGGAGGAATCGGACCTTGTTAGACATGGTTCGATCCATGATGAGTCTATCTGACCTCCCTGTCTTCTTTTGGGGTTATGCTTTAGAGACAGCAGCATTTACACTAAATCATGTTCCTACTAAAGCTGTTGAAAAGACACCACATGAGATGTGGACTGGAAAGCCTAATCTGTCTTTTCTAAAGATTTGGGGTTGTGAGGCTTATGTCAAAAGACAAGTCTCAAACAAATTAGGACCCAAATCTGATAAATGCATATTTGTGGGGTATCCTAAAGAGATAAAAGGATACTATTTCTATAATCCCACAGAGCACAAAGTGTTTATGGCTCGATACGGTGTTTTTCTAGAAAAGGACTTCCTTTTTAGAAGAACTAGTGAGAAGAAAATAGAGCTTGAAGAGGTTCAACAACCACAAAATGTCATTGAACCTTTAGTGGAAGAGGAGCAAGTCCCATAAGATGTTGTGGAACAAGAAGTAGCTCCAGAAACACAAGGCCCGCATAGGTCTAATAGGATACGTCGAGAGCTTGAGAAGCAAGCTTCTCGGAGCTGGAACATTCATTTTGATGAGATAGTCAAAGAGTGTGGCTTCATCAAGAACGAAGATGAACCTTGTGTTTACAAAAGGTTAGTGGGAGTGCTGTCACATTCCTAATGTTATATGTGGATGACATACTACTCATAGGAAATGACATTCTTACCCTACAATCTATCAAAACTTGGCTAGGGAATTGCTTCTCCATGAAAGACTTAGGATAAGCAGCCTATATCCTTGGAATAAAGATCTATAGAGATAGATCGCGTAGGCTGCTAGGTCTAAGTCAAAGTACATATATTGACAAAGTGTTGAAAAGGTTCAACATGGAAGAATCCAAGAAAGGATTTTTACCTATGTCTCATGGCATTTATCTCTCAAAGGACATGTGTCCTAAAACACAAGATGAGAGAGATAAAATGGCTAGGATTCCATATGCTTCAGCTATTGGATCTATCATGTACGCCATGTTATGTACGAGGCTTGATGTCTCGCATGCTTTAAGCATAGTGAGTAGGTATCAAGCTTAACCAGGTGAGCCTCACTGGATAGCAGTTAAGAATATCCTTAAGTACTTAAGAAGGACTAAGGATGCTTTCTTAGTCTATGGAGGAGAGAATGAGCTCATTGTAAATGGTTACACTAATGCCAGTTTCTAGTCAGATAAGGATGACTTTAAGTCATAATCTGGCTATGTGTTTTGCCTAAATGATGGCACTGTTAAGTTGGAAAGGTTCTAAACAAGAGACAGTGGCGAATTCTACGATCGAGGCTGAGTATATAGTGGCTTCAGATGCAGCTAAGTAAGTTGTTTGGATCAAAAAGTTCGTCACAGAACTTGGAGTAGTCCTTAGCATTGCTGATCCAGTGGCACTCTATTGTGACAACAATGGAGCCATTGCACAAGCTAAGAAATCTTGGTCTCACCAATGGTCCAAACAAATACTCAAGCCCTTCCATGATCGATTGGCTGTAGAGCAAGTGGGAGAATGTTAGTGTATGCGCTATAAGCCAATCAGATTTAGACTTATAGTACACTTAAGACATTGTGATTATTTATGTTATTTAATAATACATGGTAGGTATTTATCATTATTGACTATATTTAATTTGATTAAGTCATAATTAAATGATAAAGTCCCTAGAATAGTGGATTCGTATCAAAGGAATCAAAGTAGTGACTTTGATAATGAGATCCTTATGATACAAAGAATACTGTTCTTAACAATCCTTAGTCATAGTATCACTGAGAAGGGACATCAGTGATACAGTAAAACTAACATGTGTTAGATTCTGTTGGGTGACTGATCTGATAAGTCATGGATATGGTGATATCCAGATCAACACATGGGTGATCATTGTGAATGAATACATTGGATTGACCCATCTTGAGAACTCTATGTGGATCGTTACATTGAGTGTCATTAGATGTTCTCAAATGGCCATGGTATATGTGATCCTTAGACTTGAGATCACCATGGTATCCTATGCATGGATTGGTGTACTTTGATGCTGGTAAACGTAGCTCAATAAGGGTTGCAAGTAAGACAGTAATTGGGTACATCATGAATCATATGAGGGTTGTGAGTGATCAAGATAGGATTTGTCCCTCTTGGTAACAAGAGTCTATATCTCAAGGACTCTCAATAGAGATTAATGATTGAAAATCTGTGGCCACAGTACAAATGAAATTTAAGATGAGATCTTGAATTCATTTGATTAAATCATTTATCTTAAGATTGAGAAACAATGAAGTTGAACTTTAATGGAGATGACACGTTCCATACTCTATGTTCAACTGAGATATTAGGTGACAAAAGGATCGAATTATACGGTAATTGCTCATTGAAAGGTTGTCGTCAACTGACCGACATTTTCATTACTTGGGTAGCCATGATGCATTGTTAGATGCCAATCTTGGCTTGTGATTTATGAATGAGATTTTGAATCACTGCCAACGTAATGAAAACCTAAAGGGTCACACACAATAAGGGTATGACCAAGACAAGGTAATTGGAGTTGGATTCATGTGATGAATCCTAGTACAAGAAGGATTCCTAGTGAGACTAGAATCCTGTTCCAACTACAATTCGGGATTTAATTAATAGTAATTTTAGCCCGAGATTACTAAAAGGTATTTTGGTCTTTTCAATTATAATGGGATTATAATTATGAATAATTAATATAATAATTCATTGGCAGACCAAATTATTAATCCAAATGCATAACCAATTGGTTGTAGTGCAAGTGGGAGATTGTTAGAGTATGCCCTGCAATTAGTTGTATTTGGATTAAGTAATTTTAAAAGGCCCAAAAGACCCAATTTAGTTGACTAAGGCTAAGGCCTTTTTAGGGTTTTGTTAAGAGGCACTATAAAAACAACATTAAGTCTAAAAGTTAGACATAATAAGAAGAACAGAATATTTTTATAGCTGTTCTGCCTCTTGAAGCTAGCACTCTCAGAAAACAATTCCCTTCCTCCTCCCTTTGCTTCTGATTACATCTTGTCTCAGGCAACAGGTCTTGTTTTGCGTCCTACTCGTGTGGATACCGTTAGAGGGCTTCTCTCAGCTAGGAGTCTCGAGTTAACGATAAATCAAGGGCTGTTCATGGGTTGCCATATTCAGAAGTCGAACATTCCTACACGAGTACACCAAAAGGTTAGATTTTATCCCGAAATTAATCTTGTTGCATGATCTTGGTGATTTTGGTTTTGTTGATTTTTAATCCGCTGCTTATTTTCGTGTATGACATGATAAACCGAGACAACGAAACCTTATCATAATTTAATATGCGAATAAGCCACAGTTTCAGTCCAAGATCCAACTATTGTTTCCACATTAAATGGGAAAACATCTGATTAATTAAGGGTTAAATTGATATACTAATTAATTTATATGTAACATGTGAGACTCCAGCTTGTTGTAGCTGGTGCGTCAAAGCATGAGTTTGATGGAATGTTGGAAGTTAAAACAACATCAAATGTAATTGTAATGAAAGATCTTTATTCACTGTGTTGAATCAAAATTCCGAAACAAGAAACATAAGAAAAGCATTATTTTGATTCACCAGCCTCAGTGCATAAATGGCCACAGAATAAACTTCAT
Source organism: Heritiera fomes (assembly GCA_032173925.1). Classification (NCBI taxonomy): domain Eukaryota; kingdom Viridiplantae; phylum Streptophyta; class Magnoliopsida; order Malvales; family Malvaceae; genus Heritiera; species Heritiera fomes. The sequence continues at coordinate 7,256,902 of JAPDPM010000019.1, forward strand.
TGATATATATATATATATATATATATATATATATATATATATATTTAAGTGATATCATGGGCGGGTTCCAACCGGGTCTACACTGCATAATATTAACTTATGTAAAAATTCAAATCAAATCCGGCCCACAAATTCGGACCTGACTTTTTGTCCAAGTCGTTTTTATTTTATATTGCAGAGTTCGGGCTTGACTTGACCCGTCCAAATATTATTTTATTTATTTTAAAATTTCTGTTTATTTATTTTTTATTCTTTTAGTTTATTTGAAGTTTAAATTGATTTGTCAAAATTTACATGCCAATTTCCATATTAAATATATATAATCATGTTTATTAATCAATAAATATTTTATATATATAATTATATTATACTTAGTAAATAAATTAAAATAAGTTTTAAATTTAGCTATGTTTGGGTCGGACTAAGCCGGGCTCAGGCTTTGAAGAGTCAAGCCTAGGCCCGGCCCGATTTTTATTAAGTCTAAAAATTGCCTAATCTATTTAATTTCATCTGATATTTTTGTTTAAACCCAACTAAATATCGGGTGGGTTTTCTACTTAAGGAGATAACCCAACCTTGAGCAAGTGTACAATACATTAATCATTATCAAATATTACATTTTTAAAATATTTAATCATGTGAAAATCTATTTACTAAACTAACTAAATTAATGAGCAACCTCTGTTTTTTGAACTAAACAGTGAAAAACTCTCTCGACATGAGTTCTTCTCGAAACAGTGTTTGTATTCCAACTAGTGTAGAAATTGAAGATCAAAAGCTGAGAAGCATAAAGCGAACAAAGAACGGAGATTTCAAAGCAAATACCAACGAAATGCAATCAAACCAAGATGCTACTCCTTCTTGTAAAGAATCGTTGTTAGGAAACTGCGAAAACTCAGATTTTTCGTTCATACAACAGCCGACTTATATGGATGACGACTCCGATAATGAAGTTGAGATGAGAGATGATATTCCTACAATACTCCTCTCAAAAGAAGAAAAACAAAGAATTTGGCATCCATGGAAGAATGCTATCATTGTAAAAACTTTTGGTAAAACAGTCGATTATAATTTCCTCTATCCGAGAGCAGTGGCTCAATGGAAACCTAGAGCAAACATGCAATGCATCGACCTGGGAAATGATTCTTTGTATTCAGATTTCAAAGTCAGTTGGATTTTCATAGGGTGCTATATGGAGGACTATGGTTTATTGGTTCTTGTTACTTAACCATGAGATTGTGGGATCCGAGCTTTGTTGCTGATTCACAACATAAAGTATCAACAACTGCAGTTTGGGTAAGATTACCCGGATTGCCACTAGAATATTTCGATAAAGGCATCGTTAAAAGAATTGGAAACCAAATAGGAACACTCTTGAAAATCGAGACATTCACTAAAGCCAACTCTAGGGGGCGATTTGCTAGAATTTGTGTTCAAATTGATTTGGACAAGCCACTCATTCCGAAGATAAGAATAGGGAAATTAGTCCAAAACTTGATGTATGAAGGGGTGAATCTCTGTTTCAAATACGGCTTGATTGGCCACCGTAAAGAAACATGCCTAGCAGCAAAAGAAATACCTGATAATGGTCTGGACACAACCACAAAGGCAAACAACACGAACCCCTCCACTGCAGATGAAGCCTATGTAAAAGAGAAAACTACCGATAAGGATGAAGGCAATTACGAGCCGTGGATGGTGGTCAATAGGAGGAGAACAAGACCAAACAAAACAACAATTTCGGGTAAAGAAGAAACCCATAAAGATCTGACCCGACATGTAAACGGTAAAGGAAAGGAGAAAGTTAATGCAACAACTGACATTAGGACACAACAGCTACAGACTAATAAAATAGACTTAGTAGGAAAAGAAAGATGGAAGATGACTGACTTAGATTTTGACAAAGTGGCAGAGGTTAGAAACGATGGATCTGCAAAAAGTGGATTTACCATATCTAAGGAAAATATTTCTTGGACAAAACTCGGAAATCTCACTAGTTCAACCTTTAAATTTTCTAGTCAACCGTCAAGTTCAAACTCCAACCCCAGAGGAACCAAACCGAAAATTTCAAAGCTCCAATCTCACGCAGTGAGTAATGGAAAATTGGCAAGAAGAGGTCCAGCAATTGGAAATGATGTTCTTAATATCGAACAGCAAAATAATCAGTGTGAGAAGGGCAATGGAGATCCTGTTCGAAGTAAACCAACCAATAGAGGGATGGAACGTAGAGGAAATAATGCAAGCCTGGAACAACATGGTCATCAACTTCGACGTCCAGAATTTACAAGATCATCTCCAACTCCTGAACGAGAGTGGCCATCAGTATCAAATACGGGAGATATCATCTCTCCCACAAATAAAGGACGTGAAGATCACACAAGTGTATGTGGACACGGTAAGACTGTTGAGATCACAAGTGGAGAGCAAGAATGCATTCCTATGCACGACGAGGCCTATGGTGAATCCGGTAACCATGGTGATCAAATCCCAATCTCTGAACAACATGAACGAGAAAGAGAATGTGGTCATGCTGATCCCTCAACACCACCATTCTCCGAAGCTGATATTCGAGACCTCAGCGGGAGAGGTAAAGATCATCCCAGAGCTAGCGGAATGGCTGTTGAATATGCCCTCCATTGAAGTTTTTTCGATGAGGATTCTTTGTTGGAATGCTAGGGGGGTAGGGAGCCTTGATTTCAAGAGTACATTCAAGGAGCTGATGAGGATTAATAGTCCAAGCATCGTGGTAATTACTAAGACAAGATTATCAGGAGAGAGGGCTGAAAGGATCTGCAAATCACTCGGATTTTCAGGAAATTGTAAAGTCGATGCAGAAGGATTTTCAGGAGGAATATGGCTTTTGTGGCATATCTCGGAGGTCAATATCAACATCATGCACACTTCAACACAAGTCATTCATGCTTCAGTTCAGGTATCATCCTCTCACTCTACTCCTTCTTCTTCATCATCTCATTCTGCACTATCTTAGATTCTGTCAGCTGTTTGTGCAAGACCGAAACTAGAGTTAAGACGTAGACTTTGGGAAGAATTAATAGGTTTCGCCTCAACACATTGCCTTCCATAGTGAATGATTGGTGATTTTAATGATGTTCTGAGTAACTCCGAAAAACTAGGAGGAAAACCAATTAATAAAACCAGAGCCAAACTCTTTCATGAATGTATGAACAGCTGTGGTATGATGGACATTGGATTTGTGGGTAGTAAATACACTTGCACGAATAAAAATCACCACGGCCAGATTATTAGGGAAAGACTGGATAGAGCTTGGGTAAACGGGGAGTGGAAAATTTTATTTCAAGAAGCACTCCTCTATCACCTTACAAGAATCCATTCTGATCATTGCCCTATTATGTTAGACACTAAACCAAGCCTCCCCAAATTCGGAAGGAGACCATTTAGTTTTGAAACGATGTGGCTCAATCACATGGATTTCATCGAAATTGTTAAAAAGTCATGGAATCAGGCGGAGAACTCAATCGAGGCAGCTATCCCGGTGTTTCAAGAAAACATTACAGAGTGGAATAAAAATACCTTTGGAAATGTGAACAATAAGAATAAAAAACTGAGAGCAAGACTTAATGGAATACAAAGGGCACTTGAAAGATATCATTGCGATTAGCTTGTTAAACTTGAAGAAACTTTAGAGGCGGAATACCTTCACGTCCTTAAACCAGAGGAAGAAATGTGGGCCCTTAAATCTAGGGTAGATTGGATTGCTGATAGTGAAAGAAACACTAGATTCTACCACCTTAGTACAATTCAACATAGACACAGGAATAAAATCATAAAGATCCAAGACTCAGTAGGAAATTGGTTAAGCGAACCTAGAGATATCAAAACCCACATCACAAACTATTTCTCTAATCTCTTCACTACTTCAAAACCTTTCTCTAGCCTTTCGTCCCAATTATCATGCAGGTTTGGGAATGCACTCAATGATGGAGATACACAAAATCTCATCAAGGAATTAACCTTAAGAGAGGTTCTCAAAGCAGTAAAGTCCATGAAACCATGCAAAGCCCCAGGACCGGATGGTCTTCACCCCATTTTCTACCAACATTGTTGGAATGTAGTTGGAGATTCTATTTTTAAGTTGGTGGATCATGCCCTTAGGTCAGGAAAAATATCTGAAAAACTGAATGAATGTCTCCTCTGTCTTATCCCTAAATCTTAGGCTACAGAAACCATTGCTCAATTTCGACCCATTAGCCTTTGTAACACGATATACAAGATCATCTCTAAAGTCCTTGTCAGTAGACTAAAACCCTTATTATCCAGAATCATCAACCTTGCACAAGCAAGTTTCATTGTGGGGGGAAGAGCTCAAGACAATGTGATAATTGCTCAAGAAATTATCCAATTGCTTAAACGAAAGAAAGGGAGACATGGTTTAATGTTGGTTAAGATTAACCTAGAAAAGGCTTATGATAGGTTAGAATGGAGCTTTATTCGTGAAGTTCTCTCTTTTTTCAGGTTTCCTCAGAGTTGGATTGAACTGATTATGTCTTGCATTACCTCTACCTCAATGACTATCCTTACTAATGGTGAAAAAAGTGAAAAAATCACACCTTCTAGGGGCATAAGACAAGGAGACCCTCTTTCCCCTTATATTTTTATACTTTGCATGGAATTTCTATCTCTAAAAATTCATGAAACATGCGAGGATAAGAAGTGGACACCTATCCAAATAGGTCGTCGTGGACCCATGCTATCACACTTGTTCTTTGCTGACGACCTATTATTCATGGGTAAAGCTACTAAAGCAACTTGTGAAGTAATGAAAAAGGTCATGAATGATTTCTGCCTAATGTCGGATCAGAAAGTCAATGAATATAAGTCAACCATCCTTTTCTCTGACAACGCAGAAGTTGATAGTAAGGTTTCTCTTAGCGCAATTCTAAACATGTCCCACACTAATGAGATTGGGAAATACTTGGGTTTTCCTATATCCAAGAAAAGGAACTATTCCACTTTTCGATTCATCATTGACAAAATGGAAAAGAAATTGGATGGGTGGAAAGCTAGTGTTCTTTCCATTGCTGGAAGAACAGTTCTGATCAATTCTGCTATTAGTGCCATTCCTAATTACTATATGCAGGGCACTTACCTACTGAGGAGCACTTGTGAGGAAATTAACAGAATCTCACACAACTTTCTTTGGGGGTCAACAGCAAAAAAGAAAAAGATGCACATGATTGGCTGGAATACAGTGACCCAACCTATCTCCGTAGGGGGCTTAGGAATCAAAGATATGCATTCCCTCAATAAAGCTAATATGGCTAAACTAGGCTGGTGCCTACTAATTGATCAGGAAAGCACATGGGTTAAGATTCTCAAAGCGAGGTACTCTAGGGACAACATCTTTATTAAAAAAGCTGGCTCACCCATGTGGACAAGAATGAGAAAAGCAAAAGATATCTTAGAGAAAGGCATCCGTTGGGTAGTCAAATCTGGTAATCAAACTTTATTTTGGACCGATGATTGGACAGGAGATGGGGCGCTTAATTCTATTTTGTTCGGTCCGTGGAAGCCAAAAGACTACAATCTCCTCGTCAAAGATGTTTTATCTTCGGACGGAGTTTGGAACCTTGAAGTGCTCAATGCCCCCATTTTTGATATTGAGCAAAAAATTAGAGCCATTCCTACACAAAACAAGAGTCTAGCTAACAACAACATTGCATGGAAGTTTTCTCCATCTGGGCTATTCACAATTGCTTCAGCCTACAAATTGGATAAAAGAGAAACATCTGATCCTTACTTCAACTGGAATGCGATCTGGAAATTAGTGACCTTACCAAAATTAAATTCCTCCTCTGGCAATGCACACATATGAAAATTGCTACCAGACAGGTTCTTGTTCAGAGAGGCCTCCCAATATCACCTACCTACCCTCATTGCAATAAGGAGGAAGAATCAGTTGCACATTGCTTCCATGATTGTGAAGAAATTAAAGAATTGTGGAACATTCTCAACATGCCGGAGAACATGGAGCCCTCAGCCCAAGAAGATATAGCAAGATAGATTCAGAAAAACATCATTTCTAAAGAGATCTCACCCTTCATGGAAATCCCTTGGAGCACTATTTTCTCTTTTGCTATTTGGACGATATGGACTAGAAGAAACAAAATCATCCTTGAAGGGATCCGAGAAAATATTAGGAATACAACTACCAAAGCTATCACCTTAGCTAGAGAATTTTGGGCAATCACAGGGAAAATGAAGCCTATTATCTGTAGACACCTAATTTTGTCTGAACAATTTTTAAATTAAAAAAAATCAAAAAATCAAAAAAATAAAAAATTGATAAAAAGAAACAAGTCAATTTTGGTCAAATCTTTCAAATTTAAAAATCTCATGTGAAGCACATGCAAAATTTACACCCTCAATAGTTGACATGGTTGATTTGTTGCCAAAAAAAAATGAACATAATAATTTGCAAATTGATGGAAAATAAATCATGAATGAGAATCCCATGATGGCAGCCATGGTTTAAGCATTAAAAGGGGGAAGTTTGTTTCCTTCCCTAAAGGTTTAGGGCTAGAAATGGCTATAAAAGCCAATGAAAAGGAGAAATAAAGGGGGGGACGGGAGAAGAAAAAGAAGAAAAAACCCTAGAGGAAATTTTGGAGGAGGACGCAGCCACTATTCATCATTATTTCACCTCCACTGCTACGAAAAAGGAACCTTGAACAACCTTTCTCCGCCAACTCAACCCACCTGCCGCTTGCCCTGTGCTTCTCCGCTGATCGCCATCCTATTGCACCCCCAAGCTTACTGTTCCAAGCTACGGCACCTTCTTGCTGATCTGTCGTTTTTGCATAGCTGACAACCTTTGTATGCTTGCAATCAAAAAGCCCGAGCCATCCTGCTCCTGCTGTTGAAGCTATCATTCCTTTACTTTGGTTCATTGATCACTGCCCAACTGTTGCGCACATCATCTCCGAGCTTTGTTTTTTTCCGTCGCTAAATCGCCTGTTGCTACCCCTACTGCTTGTTGGTGGTTGTTCGCCCTTGCTTAGTTGCCGCTTCAAAACTCATGAAACTGAAAGCAGCAAAACCTTATAGAAACGTGGAGCAGTGCAGTAGCGGCATGGAAGAATAAAGTAAAGAAAAGGAAGAACAACGTGAATATTGAGTTGCTGTTCATGCTATTGCTTCCTGCCACCTCAAACCCAAGACACCATTGTTTGTGCGACAAACAACGCTGCACTAAAATTCAGTTTGAAAAGGAAAAGTTGAAAGGAAATTACATCGTTTCATAGGAAAGGTATAGAACTAAAGCATGCTTTTCTCTATTTTTTTTATTTATGTCTTACTTGCTTGATAATGACGTGATCTCTATTGCCCATTCAAATATTCATGACATGTTTCTTTGATGGCTTTATAAATTTCCATGGGATATTTCTTAGATTAGTTATAAATAGTTGTTTATCCACTTATTCTACTTATTTGTTTATTTATTTGCTTTTCTTTTCTTTAGTCACACAGTTTATATGATTGGATTATTTTGAATATATAATGCCAAAAGATCTTACGCTGTTGAATTTATAGTTAATTACAAAAAAAATAAAAATAAAAAATATGTGTAGTAAAAATTAATTACGATATTAAAAATTAAAACAAACTAAATAATCTGATGATGGGATTTATTAGAAATCGCAAGTAGCGATTCTTTGATAATCCTTAAAATCGAGATAAAATCCTTAAATGTTACCAGCGTATTGGAACATTTAATTAGTTTCATCTCGATTTCAAAATTCTTTAAATAAATTAATATAAAAAATAAAAATAAATTAATCAAATTTGAAATTTAAAATGAACAAATAAATAAATATAAATATGAATTATAAATAAATAAATAAAATATAAATTTAAAAGAATATCCTATGATAGGATTTCTTAGAAATCACAAGTAGTGATTCTTTGATAATCCTTAGGGTCGAAATAAAATATTTGAATATTACCAGCGTATTGGGGTATTCAAGTAATTTTAGTTCGACGAAATAAATTATTATTAATAAACAAATAATAAATAAATAAAATTTTTAAACAAATAAATAAGAGTACTAAATTGTTACAATTAACCTTCCGAAATAAATGATAATAAAACAATTAAAAATTAAATAAAAAGTATAAGATTTTCTGATGATGAGATGTTACGGAATTCACAAGTAGTGATTCCTAACTGATCTCTAGGTGAGAGAAATATGCTAAATGTTACCAGCGTATTGGAATATTTAGTATGATTTTTCAATAAAAACAAGATTTTATAAATATAAATAAATTACAAAATAATAATATAAGTATAAAAGATAATAAAAATAAAATGAAATAATGGATTTCTCATGTGCATCATCTATATTTTGATTGCATCATTTTGCATCCATGAAATTTCAAAATAAGTGTGAATCTCCCGAGGATGGGATTTTATATAAATCGCAAGTAGTGATTCTTAAGAAATCCCTAGGTGAGGAAATTATCCGAAATGCTACCAAAAGTATTGGGGTACTTCGGAATAATTTTCAATACAAAAGATTCTCATTTATTTCAAATAAAAAAGAATAAAATTTAACATAAATAAAAATAAAATTTAATATTTAAAATAATAAGCAAATAAAAAAATTGATTTCAAAATAAATGAATTTCTTTTTAAATGTTTAATTAAGACCATTTTATTAAGATCAAAAGATAATACATGATTAAGTGGTACCGTTTTTTCACGGGCGCTGTGGGGGTACTAATTCTTCCCCACACGTAACCGAACTCCCGAACCCAAACTTTGTTTTCGCAGACCAAAATTATTTTTTTGGTAAAACTTAATTAAGTTTAAGATTTTATTAAAAAGATAAATAATTTTAGGTGACCAATCACACCTAGTCAAAAAAGATTGGTGGCGACTCCTCTTTGTGTTTTTTTTTTCTAAATCGTTTAGCGATCGAGTCCTCGGACGAAAATCGTTACGACAGCTTGGCGACTCCACTGGGGACGTTAGAGAGCCGAACCATAATTAATCATGTTTTATCCAAAATCTTAGTTAATGGTCTTAATAAATATTTAATAAAACTTTTCGTAAAAAAAAATAAATAATTAAAAAAACAACGAACAAAAAATGTGTGAATCATCTTTATCATTTGCATTTTGTTGGGATGCACTTTAAATTTTGTTCTTTTGCATACATAACATATTCATTGCATACATCAACCCTACACCCGGGTTTGTCCCTTTTAGGAGAGAGTATAGTACCTTTGCTCTCGTGAGGTAATAACCTCCGCAATGGCAAGTGAAATACTCTCACTCTAGTTGAACCCTTTCTGTTTGTAGCCTGTCATGGGTGAGGATTGGGGTGCCTTACTAGTCTAGTGTGGACGTCAGTAAGGAACAATTTGGGAACCTCTTGTCCTTTAGAACTCCAAACCATACATATAGTAAACTTAAGAGGACCAACTTGGGATAGAGTCCTGTTAACTCATAGAAAATACCTAGTACTTAGGACACATCTTTGATCATCTATGTTTGCTTTTGTTTGACACGTGAGACACTAATAGGGAATTATAGGTTCTTTAGCAAAACATTTCCATGCATTTCTCATCCATGACTTTTTTTTTCAAACGCATGTGAAATGATAAATTCTTAATTGTGGAAATAAAAGATTCGAAGATAGCTCGACCAAAGGTTCATTCACATAACACTCGTCATCGAGCTAAGATCACGGAAGAAGAGCAAAGCATTTGCATGGAGAAGATGAAAAAGCTCAAGATGATATAAAGGGGCAATTGGCCCAAATTACTGAGTTGTTGAGAAACTTGGGTAAGGGAAAGGGAGTAATATAATAAGTTATAGTTCAAAAAGAGATTTGTCTTATGGGGGCATGAAGGGTTCTAGCCATGTGATATTGAAGATTTATAAATTCTAGTTTTATTTTTTGCTTTCTTTTATTTCTTTAAGTAATGCAAGAAAGTTTTTGAAAGTGCTTAAGCCCATAAGTACGAGATAAAGTTTTATATATGAGCTAACTCTTACTTATTTCCCTTTCAATAAAGCGACTAGTGTGATGCACTATCAATTTCTCATTTATTCTATTCATTTCCCATTTCTCACATACTCACCATATCTTTCATTCACAAGTATCCAAATAATAAACATGATGATAATGATGTCAATAAATCTGGGATTCAAATTTGAAAGAACCACTTTTACTTATGGATTATCAATCTGCCAAGGTGTCCAAGTAAGAAAGAAGAAAATTTGTTCACAATTTTCACTCAAATTTGATGGTATAAGAAAAGGTAAACCTCTTACAGAAGTTTCTAACAAGTTTGTATTTGTTCAGTAAATGATCTTTAAAGAGAGTATTTGCATTTGAAATGATAAATAGCCTTCTTTCATTATCCTTCAAGCGTGAGTAAAATTATCCTTTGATTACCCCTTTGAGCCTATTATGTTTTTTTGTGATGTAACCCACCAAGGATCACCCTCCACAATCGGGGGCAAGAAAGATGAAAAATTATTCATGAGGGGCAAAAGAAAGAAAAAGAAAGTGCCTATTTATGTGAAAAGAAAAAGAGGAAAGGGTTTTGAATACAAAGAACCCTAAAAGAACAAAAAAAAGAAAGAAAAAAAAAGATATTAGTGAATTAGAATGGGGCAAAATGCTCAAATGATTTACTTCATAAGAAAGTGATCCTTTGGTTTGTAAACCTTGAAACACATTTTGGGCATATTTGATCCTTTTCTTGTAAACCCTCACCTGAGCCTACATTACGTACCTTTAAAAGCCCATTTTGATCAAATGTAAATGCTTGAATTGAAGAATCATGCGTTGAATGAAAACATACTTGTACAATGAGATAATGATCCTTTGAAGGGAGTAGATCAAGTTGAATGAAGAAACCCATGAGCTTTGGAAGATATCTTGGATCGAAATCAAGAACGCCTATTAGGGGTTGAATTTGGATTGAGCACTGAAGGTTGAAGTTTGTCAAAGCCAATGAAGTTGAAGATGAAAAGAAAAAAAAATAAAAAAATAAAAAAATATATGAAAAAAGAGAAAGAAAAAAAGAAGAAAAAAAAGAGAAAAAGAAAAAGGAGAATTCAAATTGAAAACTCGAAAAGGGCAGTTTGAATCAAATAAGGGGGCACCTAAGTTGAAAACCTGAAAGGGCGGCTCAGGAGGAAGGTCATCACCAACAGTTTTGATACAGAGGGTAAGATTAGTAGACACTACATGAAAGAGCATATCAATATGAGTGGGCTTTTGGAGAAGAATTTTAGATTGACTTGATTGAAATTGTCAGAATGTTCATTAAATGGATACTAAAAACCATATTCCAAACAAACTGGCCCATTGATTTTTCTTGATTTCATGTTCCTTTTCTAAGAATGAATACCCATATCTCTCATGATTATTTTAAATTCATTCCATCCCTATAATAAATTGAGAAGATGTATGAGTGCATTACATTGGTGATCAAATTGGAAGGAAAATAAATAAATGTTGGTAACCTTTTTTGGGTAAATTTTTGAAAAAAAATATTCTTTTGAGAAATCTTGCATTACTAAAAGAGAGAAAGAAACAAAAATAAAAAAATGATGAAAACATAACTTTGAAAGCATGATGGCAAGTCTTCAAGCATAATGGGACCAAGACTCATTAGAAGGTTGGATGAGAAGTGGAGATAGAAGATTTGAATAAGAAGAATCCAGCAGATATGTGGAACTTGAGGAAAATGAGATGAGCTTGAGAATCTTGTTACCACAATTGAGAATGCATTTGCATACATTCATGGAATAATTCAAGGGGCATGACATTGACATTTGCATAACATTCATGGCATTCATTATATTCATGACATGCATGACATTTCATCAGTGCATTTTGACATTGAACTATTTGTTAAGACATTAGGATAAAAAGTCCTGAATGATTAAAATTTTGAGGAAAAGAGAAAATATAAGAGACAGTAATTTGAAAAATGATGAGGTATGAGAAGATGATGAGAAAAATACCTTTTTGAAAAAACTTTAGATGAGAGCAAAGTCCAGTTTAGCTGGCACCTTAAGGAGGATGAAGCCTAATATTGTTGGCATCAAAATGAAAGTTAAGCCCAGTCAAACCCATGTTAACTGGCATTCTGAAATGAAATTTTTATGTTCAAAGTTTCACTGCCTCTGTTGAGAGGAGCCCTTTATTTTTCAAAGTTTCACTGCCTCTGTTGAGAGGAGCCCTTTTGTTTTCGGAAGTCTCATTGCCTCTGTTGAGAGGAGCTTTATTTTTCAAAGTCTCATTGCCTCTGTTGAGAGGAGCTTTATTTTTCAAAGTCTCATTGCCTTTGTTGAGAGGAGCTTTATTTTTTCAAAGTCTCATTGCCTCTGTTGAGAGGAGCTCTATTTTTCAAAGTCTCATTGCCTCTGTTGAGAGGAGCTCTATTTTTTCAAAGTCTCATTGCCTCTGTTGAGAGGAGCTTTATTTTTCAAAGTCTCATTGCCTCTGTTGAGAGGAGTTTTTGTTTCTAAAGTCTTATAACCTCTAGTGAGAGGAGCTTTTATTTCATGATCATCTTGCATTCCTTAGTCTTATGATAGGAGAGACTAGGAATTTCACTTTGCATTCCTTAATCTTGTGATAGAAAAGATTAGGAAATCCCATTCACTTTGCATTCCTTAGTCTTATGATAGGAAAGACTAGGAAATTTCATCTCACATTCCTCAGTCTTATGATAGGAGAGACTAGGAAATTTCACTTCCCATTCTTTAATCTTGTGATAGAAAGGATTAGGAAATCCCATTCATTTTGTTTTCCTTCGTCTTATGATAGAAAAGACCAGGAAATTTCATCTTGCATTCCTTAGTCTTGTGATAGGAGAGACTAGGAAAATTTCATCTTGCATTCCTTAGTCTTATGATAGAAGAGACTAAGACATTTTGTTCCTTAATCTTATGATAGAAAAGATTAGGAAATTTCATTCTTTAATCTTATGATAGAAAAGATTAAAAAAAAAACCTTCATTTTGCATCATTCCTTAGTCTTATGATAGGAGAGACTAGAAAATTTCATCTTGGATTCCTTAATCTTATGATAGAAAAGATTAGGAAATTTCATTTTGCATCATTCCTTAGTCTTATGATAGGAGAGACTAGGAAAACTTCATTTTGCATCATTCCTTAGTCTTGTGATAGGAAAGACTAGGAAATTTCATCTTGGATTCCTTAATCTTATGATAGAAAAGACTAGGAATTTCACTTTGCATTCCTTAATCTTGTGATAGAAAGGATTAGGAAGTCTCATTCTATAGTCTTATGATAGGAAAGACTAGGAAAATTCATGTTGTTGCATTCCTTAATCTTATGAAATTTCATTCTTTAGTCTTATGATAGAAAATACTAGAAAATTTCATTCTACATTCATTTCCTTAGTTTCATGATAGAAGAGGCAAAGAAACTTCATTTTGCATTCATTCCTCAATCTTTATAGGAGAAAAAGATTAGGAAACTTCATTTGGCATTTATTCCTTAGTCTTATGAGAGAGAAGACTAGGAAATATCATATTTTACAAAGAATTCATTGATAGGTAGTGCATTCGGACAAAATGGTTGTCTATGTCTTTGCACAATTACTGTTTCACAGCAAAGCGCAAAGAGGGGCAACTGTAGACACCTAATTTTGTCCGAACAATTTTTAAATTAAATCAAAAAATCAAAAAATCAAAAAAAATCAAAACAATAAAAAATTGATAAAAAGAAACAAGTCAATTTTGGTCAAATCTTTCAAATTTAAAAATCTCATGTAAAGCACATGCAAAATTTACAGCCTCAATAGTTGACTTGGTTGATTTGTTGCCAAAAAAAAATGAACATAATAATTTGAAATTAATGGAAATAAATCATGAATGAGAATCCCATGATTGCAGCCATGGTTTAAGCATTAAAAGGGGGAAGTTTGTTTCCTTCCCTAAAGGTTTAGGGCTAGAAATGGCTATAAAAGCCAATGAAAAGGAGAAATAAAGGGGGGGACAGGAGAAGAAAAAGAAGAAAAAACCCTAGAGGAAATTTTGGAGGAGGGCGCAGCCACTATTCATCAATATTTCACCTCCACTGCTACGAAAAAGGAACCTTGAACAACCTTTCTCCGCCAACTCAACCCACCTGCCGCCTGCCCTGTGCTTCTCCGCTGATCGCCATCCTACTGCACCCCCAAGCTTACTGTTCCAAGCTACGGCACCTTCTTGCTGATTTGTCGTTTTTGCATAGCTGACAACCTTTGTATGCTTGCAGTCAAAAAGCCCGAGCCATCCTGCTCCTGCTATTGAAGCCATCGTTCCTTTACTTTGGTTCATTGATCACTGCCCAACTGTTGCGCACATCATCTCCGAGCTTTGTTTTTTTCCGTCGCTAAATCGCCTGTTGCTGCCCCTACTGCTTGTTGGTGGTTGTTCGCCCTTGCTTAGTTGCCGCTTCAAAACTCATGAAACTGAAAGCAGCAAAACCTTATAGAAACGTGGAGCAGTGCAGTAGCGGCATGGAAGAATAAAGTAAAGAAAAGGAAGAACAACGTGAATATTGAGCTGCTGTTCATGCTATTGCTTCCTGCCACCTCAAACCCAAGACACCATTGTTTGTGCGACAAACAACGCTGCACTAAAATTCAGTTTGAAAAGGAAAAGTTGAAAGGAAATTACATCGTTTCATAGGAAAGGTACAGAACTAAAGCATGCTTTTCTCTATTTTTTTTTATTTATGTCTTACTTGCTTGATAATGACGTGATCTCTATTGCCCATTCAACTATTCATGACATGTTTCTTTGATGGCTTTATAAATTTCCATGGGATATTTCTTAGATTAGTTATAAATAGTTGTTTATCCACTTATTCTACTTATTTGTTTATTTATTTGTTTTTCTTTTCTTTAGTCACACAGTTTATATGATTGGATTATTTTGAATATATAATGCCAAAAGATCTTACGCTATTGAATTTATAGTTAATTACAAAAAAATAAAAATAAAAAATATGTGTAGTAAAAATTAATTACGATATTAAAAATTAAAACAAACTAAATAATCTGATGATGGGATTTCTTAGAAATCGCAAGTAGCGATTCTTTGATAATCCTTAGAATCGAGATAAAATCCTTAAATGTTACCAGCGTATTGGAACATTTAATTAGTTTCATCTCGATTTCAAAATTCTTTAAATAAATTAATATAAAAAATAAAAATAAATTAATCAAATATAAAATTTAAAATGAACAAATAAATAAATATAAATATGAATTATAAATAAATAAATAAAATATAAATTTAAAAGAATATCCTATGATAGGATTTCTTAGAAATCACAAGTAGTGATTCTTTGATAATCCTTAGGGTCGAAATAAAATATTTGAATATTACCAGCGTATTGGGGTATTCAAGTAATTTTAGTTCGATGAAATAAATTATTATTAATAAACAAATAATAAATAAATAAAATTTTTAAACAAATAAATAAGAGTACTAAATTGTTACAATTAACCTTCCGAAATAAATGATAATAAAACAATTAAAAATTAAATAAAAAGTATAAAATTTTTCGATGATGAGATGTTACGGAATTCACAAGTAGTGATTCCTAACTGATCTCTAGGTGAGAGAAATATGCTAAATGTTACCAGCGTATTGGAATATTTAGTATGATTTTTCAATAAAAACAAGATTTTATAAATATAAATAAATTACAAAATAATAATATAAGTATAAAAGATAATAAAAATAAAATGAAATAATGGATTTCTCATGTGCATCATCTATATTTTGATTGCATCATTTTGCATCTATGAAATTTCAAAATAAGTGTGAATCTCCCGAGGATGGGATTTTATATAAATCGCAAGTAGTGATTCTTAAGAAATCCCTAGGTGAGGAAATTATCCGAAATGCTACCGAAAGTATTGGGGTACTTCGGAATAATTTACAATACAAAAGATTCTCATTTATTTCAAATAAAAAAGAATAAAATTTAACAAAAATAAAAATAAAATTTAATATTTCAAATAATAAGCAAATAAAAAAATTGATTTCAAAATAAATGAATTTCTTTTTAAATGTTTAATTAAGACCATTTTATTAAGATCAAAAGATAATACATGATTAAGTGGTACCGTTTTTTCACGGGCGCTATGAGGGTGCTAATCCTTCCCCACACGTAATCAAACTCCCGAACCCAAACTTTGTTTTCGCAGACCAAAATTATTTTTTTGATAAAACTTAATTAATTTTAAGATTTTATTAAAAAGATAAATAATTTTAGGTGACTAATCACACCTAGTCAAAAAAGGTTGGTGGCGACTCCTTTTTGTGTTTTTTTTCTAAATCGTCTGGCGATCGAGTCCCCGGACGAAAATCGTTACGACATTATCAAAAGAAATCCTATTGACATCCAATGGAAAACACCTCCTGGAGATTTTGTGAAACTCAATACTGATGGGGCTGTGAGCCGTAACCCAGGCAAAGCTGGGGCGGGAGGTATATTCAGAGATGCATACGGTAAATGGGTTTGTGGGTATTCTAAAAATCTTGGAACCACTTCCAGTATGTGCGCCGAACTCTGGGGAATTAGAGAAGGACTTCAGATCGCTATTGACAAAGGGTTTAATAAACTGATTATTGAAACTGATTCTATCAACACAGTAAGATTTGTTCTTGAGGATGTCCCTTCTTCTCATACTTATAGCCCTATTGTTTCTGATTGCAGGAAATTACTGCTGCAACTGGAACAAGTCTCGATCTCCCACATATATAGAGAAGCAAATTCGTGTACTGACAGTCTCGCTAAATTGGGAAAAGACTTAGAGACTCATTTTGTTTTGTTTGAGTCTCCCCCTGACTGTGTTAAACTTTTGTTATTGTATGACTCTATGGGCTATAGCTACCCGAGACTCGTTAGATGTAACCCCACCTAGGGGTATATTCTGTTTATTTATATACTTCGTTTTACCACCAAAAAGCTAACTAAATTAATTCAGGCCAAAAAAATAACTAAATTAATAAATAACAAGATTCAATAACTAAAATTATATTTACACAAAAACTTAAATTTAGAACCTTAAAATTTCAAAATATCCTCTTTACTACTAAACCAAAATTTCATTGGTATTTCATTAATTTTTATTAATTAATTAATTACTAATATTTTCGAGAATAAATTTGTTAAAGTAAAATGTAGTATGAAGCTATTTTAGTTTCAATCTACTTTTCATCAAACGAAAAGTATTTATCCAAGAATTGGAGGACTAAAAATCTAATTTCCAAGTGCAATTTTACAAAAGAGAATTTATCAAACAAAAAAAAAATCAAAATGATGCGAGACCTGAACCTGCTATAATTAAGTCTTACTTGAGTATTTGTCAAAGATGCAACACAAGAAATATACCTATGCTTTTATCAGTCCAAGTCAGTCACGAGAAACAGAACAACCCAAGACTTGGCACGAGTCAACAAAGTCATTCATATCTATTTTTTTAATATTTAAAAATTATGTGTTTATACTTTAACATCCAGAAATTTTTTTCTGAAATTTAAAACAATCCCTATAAAACATTAGTTTACAAAAAATTAATTTTAATACTAAATATACAAAAGGAAAAAAACTTTCTTCAAACTATTCGAAAATTAAAGAGAGACAAATAATTTAAGGAAAGAGATTTTTTTTATGTAATTACAATTATCTCATTTATTTTTCAATTTAAGTATAATTTTATTTGAATCAAAAATAATAAATAATAAAATTTTTTTAACAGTAATATGTCAAGAAGAGAGAGAGAGAGAGAGAGAGAGTTTCTGTTAAGATAACATGTATAAATCTAAAGATTCCACTCTACTGTTGTGGTCAGGTCATATAATTGGACCTGCTCCTTTTTATTAGCGACACAGATTCCACGTGGAATCCGTGTTCGTTTTTATACGCTTATTAAGTACCCACCAAATATTGTAACCAAAAAAATGGTACCCACCAAATATAAAATTAATAAAAAAACGTGGCTATAGAATCTTCATTATAACTTTCTCATGCATCTCGTGTAATTTAATTTTCATTTATACCATACCTTCCCCGCCTCTCCATATATTCAACTTTCCTGTCTTCTATTTTCTTAACATCAAAGCATTCTCTTATGTATAGCTTCTCTGAACGGAAACTGCAAAAAGAAAACAAAACGGAAAAACTCTTCCTTTTCTCTTTTCAAGCTAAAGAAGATGTCCAGAGCTACCGTAGAGCATGATTTTTTTGGAATGGAGAAAGAGAACTCCTGCAAATCTCAGTTCCAGAAATTCCTCGATCGCCGCCGAAGCTTCCGAGGTACGTTTCAATGTACCCTTTTTTTTTTTTTCATTTGAATCTTCCTTTTTGGTCGATGAATGTGTTTTAGAAGTGGTTAATTTTAACGTTCAGGTCTTCAAGGGGCCATTTCGAAGATGAATCCTGAGCTTATCAAATCTGTGATTGCCTCTGGTTTGACGAGCCAGGGTCAGGATAATGTGAATCAGACTGATTCGAACAAGTCCTTTTCGGAGCCTAAAGAAGCTCAGGCTGTATTTCCTACCTTACCTGAACTAGCTCCCTTGACGATTTTCTACAATGGAACGGTTTCCGTATTCAATGTATCTCCAGATAAGGTTAGTTTAATCATTAATTATCTGATAGTCTTGTGAATTAAAAAAATAAAAAGAAGAAAGCCTATTTTATTTTTTAAATCAATGTATTAAATTGTCTATAAATTTTGATTAGGCGGAGAGAATCTTGAAACTTGCGGTCGAAGGAAGCTCCAAAAATGTTAAATCAACAGACTCAAAAGTTGCAAATCCTTCAAGTGATCAACAACTTCTTCAAACGCTTAATGGAGGTCAGTTTCTGTTTTCCTTCCTCTTTTGCCTTTTCTTTAATAGTTTTTATATATATATATATATATATATATATATATATATATATGTTTAACTTGCTAAATATGTGTAAGAAAACTGATGGTATTTCTAATCTTATTATATATTTGATAAAGTATGTAATATTATTTTGGATTTTCATGCAGATTTGCCTATTGCTCGGAGAAAGTCATTGCAGAGATTTCTGGAAAAGCGCAAAGACAGGTAATTTATGTCTCTTTAAAAGAGAGTTTTGCAAAAATTCAAGAAAAAAAATATAAAATAGCATAATCATTACCCATTTAAATAAAGTTACTAGCACAAAATAAATTTTTTAAAAAATTCAGATATAAATCATTGAATTAAATCACACAAATCAATTAACCAACAAATCAAACTATAATTAAATAAATTTAGCATAAAATTAAATCAAATTTACATGAGAAAAGATTTCAATAAAAAATCTTAAAAATTTCAACACTTTTTCTTATCATTAGTCAAAATCCCAAAAGCCTTTCCTAAAACCAAAAAAAAAAAAAAAATCTCAAAAGCCTTAATAGCCTTCTGAGGATTTATATTGCAAAATCATCACAGGTATTGAAATTTATGTGTGATGTATCCGAAATCCTTTTAACATAAATGTTCCTCCTTTGAAAACCAGGAACGTGATGGATCTCGACCCGGATCAAGTAAAAGCCTATTAAAAGGTAATTTTACTTGGCTCCATTTTTGCACATGGAAAATGCAAAATGTTAGTAAATGATAAAATTACGTTTTCGTTGATCCGTGAATGTAATCCATCCATTTAAGAATAAGTCATATACTGCCTTTTTCTTTTCTGAAGAAAAAAAAATCAACTGAGCACCAATTTAGTTAGCATGACTGTTTAATTAAAAAAAAAGGGCATGAATGTTGATTTAAATTTTTAAAAATTATAGGTTTGAGCAAATTAAAATTTATAATATTTTTCAAATGAATTAAATAAATGATATATAAAATAATAGATTAAAATAGAAACCCATTTATTTTTGTTTTAAAATTTTAATGGCCAAAATAAAAGATACGATAAATTAAAAATAAAAGTTTACTGTTTTGAATAGAGGGGCACATTAACCATGACTACTCAAGGTTTTAGATTCCTAATTAGAAAAAGTTTTTAATTTCCCAAATATCATCGTATTAGGCTTTATTTAGTATGTATGATAAAAATGAAAAAACAAACGAAAAATTTATTAATTTAATGATTAAATTTTACAATATGAAATTTAATAATTAGATTAATAATTTTTTTAATCGTTCAAAACAAAACCGTAATTTATGAATCCAAATCATAAATGAATAATTTTATTTTTTTATGCTTGAAATAATTAATGAAATTATGAACGTCTCTCGCATCTGTCAAAATAGTAACATGTGGTTTTTCTTATTTGTCTTCAGGTTGACTTCTGTATCCCCTTATGCTTGATAGTCGCTACACCTAAAGGAAAAACGCGTTTAGGACAAAAGGAAAGACTTCATTATTCCGAATTTACGCTGGGTTTTAGACAGATAAAATAGAAATAGAAAATATACAAAGTGGCTACTGTTGGAACGGCCTTTGAAGTTTGGAGTTGAGAGATAGGCACGCGTTTTTGTGATGGGGTTTTTCGTAATTGGCATTTATTGGATGCCATTGCCTGTTTCCCCGTCACTTCCCTTCCCTAATGCTTTTCTCCAGTTGGGATTCGAACTTCCAAGCCGTTCTTTTTAATTTAAATATATATATTTATTTGTGGGTTTAGACTTTGATTATGAGCCACGCGTTGTATACCGACATTTCTTTGGGAATGGATACCTTCTTCGTTACTTCTATATTTATTTATTATTAATTAATATTGGTTTCTTTATTGTTCCTGTTTTGTCGAGTGCTCCGTGGTTGGCACACCAAAATTACCACGTGTATTGAAAATATTTTGGGGTCACTGTTTTGTTACGTAATCTTTTTCTCCATGTCCTGTTGATCTTTTTTAGATAATTATTTTTTATGTACTGTTTACAAACGATATTAACATCATAATTCATGTTTTATAAAATATTAAAAAATAAAAAAAATAAAATAAAATATATGTTATAATCTTAATTTTATATGTAAAATAAAAAAAACTCAATCAACAATGTAATATTGGTTCCTTTATTGTTCCTGTTTTGTCGAGTTCTCCATGGTCGGTACACCGAAATTATCATGTGAATTGAAAATATTTTGGGGTCACTGTTTTGTTACGAAATCTTTTTCTCCATGTCCTGTTTATCTTTTTTAGATAATTATTTTTTATGCTGTCAATAATTTTTTTATTTTACAAACAATATTAAGATCATAATCCATGTTTTATAAAAATATTAAAAAATAAATAAAATAAGACATATGTCATAATCTTAATTTCACTTGTAAAATAAAAAAACTCAATCGACAGTGTATGAAAAAATTATTTATTTTTTATTCCATAAATACACTAATTCGGCTTCTCGAAGAGAATTTTTATGGCAAAGTCATACTTTTAAACTTAATTATAACATCAACGTAAATAAAATATAATTAAATATAGATTTACAGTTATTAGGTATAAAATATGTTAAAAATATTGATACCTCATGATAATTAACATAAACATATCTTATAGTAAAATTATAATGTGTTTAAATTTATTGACACTATTGTTTATGTTGATTATAATATGTTTACAATACTTTTAAATATTTTACACCAAATGACTCTAAATTTACGCTTAATCATATATTGTTTAAATTGATCTTATAATAAAATCAAAATTTGTGATTTTACTATAAAATTTTTTGCCTTTCTTAAGGTAATTGTTGGTTTTTTTAGTGCTTCAATATTTTTTTTATTTCGCCACTCCTCTTGTTTAAATGTTAGATTTTGTTGAAAGGAAAGGAAAAAGTGAATTTTAGGAGTCAAATCGTATTTTTTTTTTAACCAGGAAAAAGGTTTTTTATTACTGCAAGGAATCAATTATATCCCAAGTATGATGAACTAAAACGTTTACTAGGAAATACTTTACATTTCTAAAACTTAAGACCTAAGACAACTTTAAGAATTATCTCGTTAAGTTTAGAAAATAAAGGAATACTAATATGTAGGAGGGGCAAGAAAACCATCTTTGTCTAAAATGTGAACTAAAGAAGATCTATTTTCTACCCATTCATCAAATCCATCCCGTTGTCATATCTATTATCCAATCTGCAACTTTGTTTGCTTCTTTTCTTATCCAACCACATTTAAAACTAGAGAATTCTAAACTTTTTTTCTGAATATCACGAACAACAAGATGAATTTTCCAGCATCTACACCTTTCTTTGTTAACTATCTCTTTATAGGCAACTTTTGAATCCATTTCTATTGCGACATTACTCAGTTTGATTCTCTGAGCAAACAAGAAGCCCTCTTTTACAACCTAATCTCTGCATCCAAAAGACTGTTTGCTTAAATTTTCAATCTTGCTCCAAATATTATTTTTGCCTCCTTGTCTTTAATAATCACTCTACCCCTGCTTCATTCTGATTTTTGAAAGATCCATCAACATTAACTTTGAACCATCCTTCCTAAAGTTTAGTCTAAGCTTGCTTTGACTTAACCATCTTTTGCATTCTCATTTTCATATTATTTTGTAGTATTTGAACTAGTTTTGCTACCAAACCAGTTGCTACATTAATACACCATTATGGATTAGGTTGATTTCCTCTTTCTTAGTCAAGAAGAAACTAGTTTTTTCATGGTTCTTGAGCTTCATGAGATGGTGAGATGAATGGAAGTGAGTTTATGAAACTCGACCCACTAACATGTTGACAGTTGTGATACAATTCAACCTTCCTGAAAGCTCCATTGCTACGTATGTGCATTATAGTTAAAGGTTGGACACATGGATAGCTCAAATTATGATTCAAGATAAGATCAAGCATCATCAACAAGGTGATGGAGGCCCATCAAGCTCACAAAGCCCATGTCATGTACATGATTATCGTGATTCTATGAGCATCCCTGGAGGTCTACTGACAATAGCTAAAATTAAGAGGATGCAATAAGCCTTGGCTAGTTTCATTAATATTGCTAGAGAGAAAGCCCAACTAAGCTTAAGTATGGAGGATGGCAAAGTCTTCTATAACATGATCCAAGCCCAAGTTCAACATTCTAGAAGATTTACAATAGTGGGCCGAAATGCAATTGGGCTAGATGCATAAATTGGGCCCAATGCAATTAGGCCAAATGTTATACTTATTTTATTTAGTTATATCTTATTGGGTTGAACATTGGCTTAATTTAATTTAAGGTAATTCTTTTTTATTCAATAGGTACTGTAGGATTTTTTTTCTTATTCTACAAGTTAGGAAAGTAGGATTTCTATTACTGGTTCTACAAGTTTGCTATTTGCCTATAAATAGACATGTAACCTTTTGGGTAGAACACAATTAATTTGAGTCATAATATTTGTAGACACCTAATTTTGTCCGAACAATTTCTCTAATTTAAAAAAAATCAATCAAAAAAATAAAAAAATGATAAAAAGAAACAAATCAATTTTGGTCAAATCTTAAGTTGGAACCCCATGCAAACTCTAAAATTAAAAATTTCAAATTTGAAAATCTCGTGTGAAGCACATGCAAAATTCACACCTTCAAGAGTTGACTAAAGTTGATATTGTTGCCAAAAATAAAAGAAATTTGTTGCCTAAAAAGAAAAAGAATAATCAGCCATTAAATCAATGAATAAATCAACAAAAAGAGGGAAATAAATTGAGTGAAATTAAATTTGAAAATTCATTGCCCAAAATAAAAAATAATGAAAAGGAAATAAGTTAAAAGGAGTTAAACAAAAAATAAATGATAAAATAAAGATCCCACAATTTTGGGGTCAATACATTAAAATTAGGATTTTTTTCTTTCTAAAAAAAATGGAAAAAGACAAAAAGTAAAGAGAGGAGGCTTACACGGTTTGGAAAGGAGGATTTTTGGTTTTAAAAGGGGAGAGCCTGCTAGGTTTTTTTTTTGGGGGGGGGGGGGGGGGGGGAGAAAAAAGGAAAAGAAAAACACTAAAAAAATTTCTACTGCTCTTAGTCACCAAAGTGGCCATCCGCCAACATCATCCTCATTGTCTGCGTCTTCTACATCTCAACCATCATCACTGCTGCATCCCGGTTACTGCTGCTACTGTGTCTTCACTGCTTGGCATCATCGCCATCCCTGAGTTGAAGACTTCATCGCCCCTTTGTTTTGCATCATCTTCCTCACATCATCACTACCACCGCGACCTAGTCATCACTCCTCACTGTAAGCTGCTGTCGATCCCGCCAAGAAGTCCTTGCCGTCCTGTTCCACTAACTTGCTGCTGCCCCGTAACCACTGCATCCCAGCTCCTGCATTGTGGCCAATTGCTCCAGCTGCCCACATTCTGTACCACAAAGCCGAAGCAAGCTACTGCTCCCTGAGTTGGTGCACCTTCTATAGCATCGCGCCACACGCTGCTGTCCTTCCCTGTTGCCTGTCCGCACCCTACCTTACCTTGGTCATCGCCGTTGCACCTGTTACTTGTGGTCATCGCCGCTGCATCTGTTGTTTGATCGAGACAAGGCCAAAACGACAAGAAAAGAGGGAGACATACGAGGATACACGAAGAAAAAAGCATCAGAAGTTTGGTTCCATTCTCGCCGAACCCGTGCCACCCCTGCCCTGTCCCATTACTGTTCGTTTCTGGGTTTCTGCTGCACACCGTCACCTACTGTTTTTCTGCTATATTCACGTGTGCATGGAAGCGTAAACTGCTGCGAAGTGAGTTGCATGGAAAAGATGAAAGCAAAGGTCTGACAGCCAAGAAAGAAAGAAGGTATAGAAAATAAAAAAGGAAAGTGAAAGAATCAAGTGGCCGACCTCTGTAAGTGTCTTATTTTTATTTTTATTTTTTTTAAAATCCAATACTATTAAAACTATGCATTTCATAAAGGATATATAAATCGAATATTCCTTCAATTGTTTACTTTTGTAACGTGGCTTTTATTTTAACTTCACTGACATTCTTTGTTTTGCTTTAATATATATGATTTAATTCTTTAGCAGCATTACTTTGCATAATTTCTATTTGTATACTTCTATTATTTTCTTTATTTTTTTTCTCTACTTACTTTTTCTCAGTTTAGTTTTATTATGCATTCTTTGTTCGTTTGCTTTTAATTGATTTTCCTTGATCAATTTTTTTTTAAGAAAAATAATAATGAATTTGTTCACGAAATAAGAAATTATAATTAAAATAAATATTAATCCGACGATGGAATTTTAAAGGTACTGCGCTTGAGTAGTACTTTTAGAAATCTTGAGGTGAGGAGATTCTTTTTAAGTCTTACCAACTTGATGGAAGATTTAAAAAATTATTTCCGATATTTAAAACTCAAATTTATTAAAAATTGAAATAAGAATTAATTAAAATTAATTGCAAAATAACACAACTACGAATATTCCGACGATGGATTTCTAAAAGGACTGCGATAGAGTAGTACTTTTAGACATCTTGAGGTGAGGAGGTTTCCTTTAGGTCTTACCAGCTCGATGAAAGATCTAAAGGGGATATTTCCAATATTTAATAAATCAATAAAAATTAAATTAGATTTAAAAAATAGTAAATTAAAATTAAATTAAATTCATTAAAAATCAAATAATTAACTAGAATTAAAATTAGAAAAGAATTAAATAAATAAAAATTGAATTAAATTAAATTAAATTAAATATTTTAATAAATGTGAATTATTCCGAAGATGGAATTCCAAGGAAATTGCGCTTGAGTAGTTTCTTTAAAAATTCCTAAGGTGAGAAAGTTTCTTTAAGGTCTTACCAGCTTGATGGAAGGTCTTTAAGAAAATCTTTAATATCAAATAATTCATGTTTATTTAAAGATATAAAAATATATGAAATAATAATTTATATAAGAAAATAATAACAATAGAATAAAATAAGATAAAATAATAAATAAAAATTGGATAGGAGTCAAAATAGGGTTTACATAATATACTTAAATAATCCGACGACGGAGCCTCTTCAAGAAAGGCGATTGGTCCTACTTGAATACTCTTGAGGTGAGAAAAACTTTTAGGTTATCCAACCAGCTTGATGGAGGAGACTTAAAAGATTTTTCAATATTTAATTATATCGAGATTAAAGTAAAAAGGCAAAATTAGGATAACCTTAGATTATTTGGTACCATTTTAGGATGGGCGTTGTGAGGGTGCTAATCCTTCCTCACACGTAACCGTACTCCCGAACTTAGAACTCTTAACGTAGACCAAGCCTCTTCCTTAGTTTGAATAGGTGACCAATCACACCTAGGTTAGAATGGTTGGTGGCGACTCCGTAGTTTTGTGTCTAGCTATTATGTTTTCTCCAAAACTTAATACGTTATGGCAGTTTGGCGACTCCACTGGGGATATTAGAGAGTCAGGCCATTAGGCAGTTTAAGGTTATCAAGATTTTGCCTAAAACTTTAAATTTCATAAAATATTTAATGCACACACTTCACATTCATGTGCATGCATTAGCCCTCGACCTGGGCTTATCCTTCATAGGAGGGAGTATAGTACCTTTGCCTTCGTGAGGTGATAACCTCTACACAGGCCAGTGAAATACTCCCACTCAAATTGAACCTTTCCATTTGTAGCCTATAATAGGTGAGGATTGGATGCCTTACTAGTCTTATGTAGACGACAGTGAGGAATAGTTTGAGGCCCTTTAGACTTTTACAAATCCAAGTCATGCATATAGTGAAATTAAGAAGACCAACTGTAAGATAGATCCATATCAACCCATGCTGTAGAAAATACCCATTACTTAGGACACATGTTTGATCAAGTTTATACATGAGACACTAAGAGGGTACCATGAGTTCACCAAAACATTTCCATGCATCACTCATCCATTATTGTTACATGGCAACTTTTTACCATACCATTCCATTCATACACATGTAGCATCATCTCATTTTGTTCATCTTCAATCATTGTTTTAAACAAAATATTTTCAAACTTTTTCAAGCATCACCACACAAATAATGAACTCTAATTGTGGTAATAAAGGTTCAAAGATAGCTCAACCAAAGGTCCATTCATATCACACTCGTTATCAAGCTAGGATTATGGAAGAAGAACAAAGCATCCACATGGAGAAGATGGAAAAAGCTCAAGAGGATATAAGGGAGCAATTGGCCCAAATTACTGAGTTGTTGAAAAACTTGGGTAAGGGAAAGGGAGTAATAGAACAAGTTGTAGTTCAAAAAGAGATTTGTCTTTTGGGGGCATGAAGGGTTTTAACCATGCGATTTTGAGGATTTATAAATTCTAGTTTTTGTTTTCTTTTATTTCTTTAAGTAATGCAAGACAATTTTTTTGAAAGTTGCTTAAGCCCATAAGCACGAAATAAAGTTTTATGTATGGGTTAACTTTTATTTATTTCCTTTTCAATAAAGCGACTAGTGTGATGCACTGTCAATTTCTCATTCTATCTGTTCATTTGCCATTTCCCACATACCCACCATATCTTTCATTCATAAGTATCCAAATAATGAACATGATGATAATGATGTCAATAAATCTAGTGTTCAATTTTGAAAGAATTACTACTGTTGATAAATTAATAGTATGCCAATGTTGCGAAAGCAAGAAAATGAAAGAAAGGTTGCTCACCATCCACACTTGATAGACGGTACAAGAAAGGCGAATCTCTTACAAAAGCTTCTAACAAGTTTGTCATTGTTCAATAAATGATCTTTAAGGAAAGCACTTACATTTGAAATGATAAATGGCCTTCTTTCATTATCCTTCAAGCATGAGTAAAATTATCCTTTGATTACCCCTTTTGAGCCTATTATATTTTTGTAATATAACCTACCAAGGATCACCCTCCACATTGGGGGCAAGGAAGATGAAATAAAGAAATTTTGGGGGCAAAAATGAAAGTGTTCATGATGAATCAAGGGGCAAAAAAATGGCCCATTTTTGTGAAAAAAAAAGAAGAAAAAAAGAAAAGGGTTTGAATTCAAAAAGAAAACCCCAAAGAAAAAAGAAGAAAGGGCAAAATGCCTAGATGTTTTACTTGATAAAAAGTGATCCGTTAGTTTATAGACCTTGAAACACATTTTGGACCTACTTTATCCTTTTCTTTCATAAACCCTCACCCGAGCTTACATTACGTGCCATTAAAAGCCCATTCTGATCAAATGTAAATGCTTAAATTGAAGAATCATGTATTGAATGAAGACATATTTGTATAATGAGATAATGATCCTTTGAAGGAAGCAGATCAAGTTGAATGAAGAAACCCATGAGCTTTAGAAGATATCTTGGATCGAAATCAAGAACGCCTATCAGGGGGCATCAATTTGGATTGAGCACTAAAGGTCGAAGTTTGTCAAAGCCAATGAAGTTGAAAATATAAAAAGAAAAAAAGAGACAAAAAAGAAGAAAACAAGAAAAAAGAAAAAGGAGGATTCAAATTGAAAACTCGAAAAGGGCAATTTGAATCAAATGAGGGGGTACCTAAGTTGAAAACCTAAAAGGGCGGCTTAGGAAGAAGGTCAGCATCAAAAAATTTTGATACGAGGGCAAGATTGGCAGACACTACATGAAAGAACATATCAACATAAGAGTAGGCTTTTGAAAAAGGATTTTAGATTGACTTGATTGAAATTGTCAGAATGTTCATTAAATGGATACTGAAAACCTTATTCCAAACAGACTGTCTCATTGATTTTTCTTGATTTCATGTTCATTTTCTAAGAATGAATATTTATATCTCTCTTGATCATTTTAAATTTATACCACCCATATAACAAATTGAGAATATGTATAAGTGCATTACATTAGTGGTCGAGTTGGAAGGAAAATAAATAAATGTTGGTAACCTTTTTTGGGTAAATTTTTGAAAAAATATTCTTTTGAGAAATCTTGCATTACTAAAAGAGAGAAAGAAATAAAAATAACAAATGACGAAAACCTAAATTTGAAGGCATGATGGCAAGTCTTTAAGCATAATGGGACCAAGATTCATTAGAAGGTGGGATAAGAAGTAGAGATAGAAGATTTGAATAAGAAGAATCTAGCAGATATGTGGAACTTGAGAAAAACGAGATAAGCTTGAGAATCTTGTTACCACAATTAAGATTGCATTTACATACATTCATGGAATAATTCAGGGGGCATGACATTAACATTCATGGCATTCATGGTATTCATGGCATTCATTATATTCATGACATGCATGACATTTCATTATTGCATTTTGACATGAACTATTAGGATAAGAAGTTTTGAATGATGAAAATTTTGAAGAAAAGAGAAAGTGTAAGAATAAAATGTATAGGATAAAAATATAAGAGATGGTAATTTGAAAAATGATGAGAAGATGATGAGGAAAATACTTTTTTTTTTGAAAAAAAACCTTAGATGAGAGCAAAAATCCAGTTTAGTTGACACCTTAGAGGAGGATGAAGTCTAATATTGTTGGTATCAAAATGAAAGTTAAGCCCAATCAAACCCATGTTAACTGGCATTCTGAAATGAAAGCTTTTATTTTTCAAAAAGTTTCACTGCCTCTGTTGAGAGGAGCTCTTTGTTTTCAAAGTCCCATTGCCTCTGTTGAGAGGAGCTTTATTTTTCAAAAAGTCTCATTGCCTCTATTGAGAGGAACTCTTTGTTTCAAAGTTCCAATGCCTCTGGTGAGAGGAGCACAAGGTTATTTTTCAAAGTTCCAATGCCTCTGGTGAGAGGAGCACAGGGTTATTTTTCAAAAGTCTCAATGCCTCTAGTAAGAGGAGCACAAGTTTATTTTTCAAAATTTCAATGCCTCTGGTGAGAGGAGCACAAAGTTATTTTTCAAAGTGCCAATGCCTCTGGTAAGAGGAGCACAAGTTTATTTTTCAAAGTTCCAATGCCTCTGGTGAGAGGAGCACAAGGTTATTTTTCAAAAGTCTCAATGCCTCTAGTGAAAGGAGCACAAGATTTTTTTTCAAAGTTTCAATGCCTCTGGTGAGAGGAGCACAAGATTTTTTTTCAAAGTTTCAATGCCTCTGGTGAGAGGAGCACAAGGTCATTTTCCAAAGTCTTATAGCCTCTGGTAAGAGGAACTAAATGTTTCTTAAAAATTGTAAATATTTTGCAAAAAAAATGAAAAAAACAAAAAAAATAATAATAAAAAAAATCCGGACAAAATAGTTGTCTAATTATCTTTGCACAATTCCTGATTTTCAGAAAATGTGCAAAAAGGGGCAACTGTAGACACCTAATTTTGTCCGAACAATTTCTCTAAATTAAAAAAATCAATCAAAAAAATAAAAAAAAAGATAAAAAGAAACAAATCAATTTTGGTCAAATCTTAAGTTGGAACCCCATGCATCCCATGCAAACTCTAAAATTAAAAATTTCAAATTTGAAAATCTCATGTGAAGCACATGCAAAATTCACACCTTCAAGAGTTGACTAAAGTTGATATTGTTGCCAAAAATAAAAGAAATTTGTTGCCTAAAAAGAAAAAGAATAATCAGCCATTAAATCAATGAATAAATCAACAAAAGGAAGGAAATAAATTGAGTGAAATTAAATTTGAAAATTCATTGCCTAAAATAAAAAATAATCAAAAGGAAATAAGTTAAAAGGAGTCAAACAAAAAATAAATGATAAAATAAAGATCCCACAATTTTGGGGTCAATACATTAAAATTAGGACTTTTCTTTATAAAAAAAATGGAAAAAGACAAAAAGTAAAGAGAGGAGGCTTACACGGTTTGGAAAGGAGGATTTTTGGTTTTAAAAGGGGAGAGCCTGCTAGGTTTTGGGAGGGGGGGGGGGAGAAAAAAGGAAAAGAAAAACCCTAAAAAAATTTCTACTGCTCTTAGACACCAAAGTGGCCATCCGCCAACATCATCCTCATTGTCTGCGTCTTCTACATCTCAACCATCATCACTGCTCCATCCCGGTTACTGCTGCTACTGCATCTTCACTGCTTGGCATCATTGCCATCCCTGAGTTGAAGACTTCATCGCCCCTTTGTTTTGCATCATCTTCCTCACATCATCACTACCACCGCTACCTAGTCATCACTCCTCACTGTAAGATGCTGTCGATCCCGCCAAGAAGTCCTTGCCGTCCTGTTCCACTAACTTGCTGCTGCCCCGTAACCACTGCATCCCAGCTCCTGCATTGTGGCCAATTGCTCCAGCTGCCCACGTTCTGTACCACAAAGCCGAAGCAAGCTACTGCTCCCTAAGTTGGTGCACCTTCTATAGCATCGCGCCACACGCTGCTGTCCGTTCCTGTTGCTTGTCCGCACCCTACCTTACCTTGGTCATCGTCGTTGCATCTGTTACTTGTGGTCATTGCCGCTACATCTGTTGTTTGATCGAGACAAGGCCAAAACGACAAGAAAAGAGGGAGACATATGAGGATACACGAAGAAAAAAGCATCAGAAGTTTGGTTCCATTCTCGCCGAACCCGTGCCACCCCTGCCCTGTCCCATTACTGTTCGTTTCTGGGTTTCTGCTGCACACCGTCACCTACTGTTTTTCTGCTATATTCACGTGTGCATGGAAGCGTAAACTGCTGCGAAGTGAGTTGCATGGAAAAGATGAAAGCAACGGTCTGATAGCTAAGAAAGAAAGAAGGTATAGAGAATAAAAAAGGAAAGTGAAAGAATCAAGTGGCCGACCTCTGTAACTGTTTTATTTTTATTTTTATTTTTTTTAAAATCCAATACTATTAAAACTATGCATTTCATAAAGGATATATAAACCGAATATTCCTTCAATTGTTTACTTTTGTAACGTGGCTTTTATTTTAACTTCACTAACATTCTTTGTTTTGCTTTAATATATATGATTTAATTCTTTAGCAACATTACTTTGCATAATTTCTATTTGTATACTTCTATTATTTTCTTTATTTTTTTTCTCTACTTGCTTTTTCTCAGTTTAGTTTTATTATGCATTCTTTGTTCGTTTGCTTTTAATTGATTTTCCTTGATCAATTTCTTTTAAGAAAAATAATAATGAATTTGTTCACGAAATAAGAAATTATAATTAAAATAAATATTAATCTGACGATGGAATTTTAAAGGTACTGCGCTTGAGTAGTACTTTTAGAAATCTTGAGGTGAGGAGATTCTTTTTAAGTCTTACCAACTTGATGGAAGATTTAAAAAGTTATTTCCGATATTTAAAACTCAAATTTATTAAAAATTGAAATAAGAATTAATTAAAATTAATTGCAAAATAATGCAAATACGAATATTCCGATGATGGATTTCTAAAAGGACTGCGATGGAGTAGTACTTTTAGACATCTTGAGGTAAGGAGGTTTCCTTTAGGTCTTACCAGCTCGATGGAAGATCTAAAGGGGATATTTCCAATATTTAATAAATCAATAAAAATTAAATTAGATTTAAAAAATAGTAAATTAAAATTAAATTAAATTCATTAAAAATCAAATTAATTAACAAGAATTAAAATTAGAAAAGAATTAAAATAAATAGAAATTGAATTAAATTAAATTAAATTAAATATTTTAATAAATGTGAATTATTCCGAAGATGGAATTTCAAGGGAATTGCGCTTGAGTAGTTTCTTTAAAAATTCCTAAGGTGAGAAGTTTCTTTAAGGTCTTACCAGCTTGATGGAAGGTCTTTAAGAAAATCTTTAATATCAAATAATACATGTTTATTTAAAGATATAAAAATATATGAAATAATAATTTATATAAGAAAATAATAACAATAGAATAAAATAAGATAAAATAATAAATAAAAATTGGATAGGAGTCAAAATAGGGTTTACATAATATACTTAAATAATCCGACGACGGAGCCTCTTCAAGAAAGGCGATTGGTCCTACTTGAATACTCTTGAGGTAAGAAAAACTTTTAGGTTATCCAACCAGCTTGATGGAGGAGACTTAAAAGATTTTTCAATATTTAATTATATCGAGATTAAAGTAAAAAGGCAAAATTAGGATAACCTTAGATTATTTGGTACCATTTTAGGATGGGCGTTGTGAGGGTGCTAATCCTTCCTCACACGTAACCGTGCTCCCGAACTTAGAACTCTTAACGTAGACCAAGCCTTATCCTTAGTTTGAATAGGTGACCAATCACACCTCGGTTAGAATGGTTGGTGGCGACTCCGTAGTTTTGTGTCTAGTTATTAGGTTTTCTCCAAAACTTAATACGTTATGACAATATTGAGAGACTTTTTCTCTTTGGATCTCTTGAGAACTCTTGAACATATCAAAGTCTTCCTTATGGCATTCTTTTACTTTTCACCAATGTATACCTTAGGTTCTTGCTTTTCTAAGCAATGGTTCTAGGTCCAATACCACTGGTTCTTGTGTTTCTATACAACGGATCTTGGTTTTTATCTCTAATTCTTTGTTTTTCTTTGGCTATGTTTTTAACTTGTTCTTGTTTTTCATTGACTGTTCTTATGTTCTTCATTGAATCTCTCTTCTTTCAGTGAGGTTTATATCATTTGGCATAAGAGTTTAGGTTCATTTCGTGGGAGTCTCGTTTTATTGTGTTCTTGTGTTTTTTATCTTTGTCTTCTTGTCTTAACCAAACCTTAATCTTAAATCCTCTTCCAAGCTTCCACTAATATTGTTTGTTCCTCAAACCTATTGTCTTCATTAAAATAACCTACCTTTACTTAGCCACCAAGTAAACCCTATCTTGTTCTCCAAGCAAACCCAACCCCAAAATTTTTTTTTGTCACCAAGAAACCTTCAAAAGCTCTACTTTTACATAAAGACTACTTTGTTTCAAAAGTCGTTGTTCCCTCTCGTTTCTTGCCACATAAGCTATCACCAAAACTAGTTTGTTTTCTCAAAAGTTGTCTTGTTCTCTAAGTAAACCTAATCTTATCATTTAGCCTTTTTGTTTTTCTTTATTGTTCATTTACTTTAGTTAAAAAAAAGAAGTAAAAAAAGTAAAAAAAAAAGAAAAGAAAATAAATTTAAAAGGTGATTCATTATATCGTGTGTAGTAAGTGCAACAACAAAGGCAATCTGTGGAGGTTTGCTTCATCAAAATCTTGAGGTAATCATTCTTTCTTGAGCTTTGAGATTTGTTTTTTGCCTAAATCTAAAATTTCCTTGTTACCTTTTTATGCTTATTGCCCAAAATTACCTTTTGACCTTACCACCTAAAAGGACAAAACTACCCCACCTTTGGCTGAACCTTACCTTAACCAAACAACCCCAAACACTCATATTTCCTTCAAGGTCGAGATTCATTGGAGACTTCTTAAGTCTTGTTGAGTCATCATTATGTTGTTTTCCATTGAATAAAGTCTTGTCCTCATTTTGGTTAATTATTGGTTGATACTTGGATTCCATAAGTTGATTTTTTGATTGAATCTTGAGTTTAATATAAAACCTATAGAGAAAAGTTATGTGAAGGAAAAAGGTAAAAGTGTGTGAGTAACATTAGTAGAGAAAAACCATATTAAAATTATGTGAAACACGAGTGTAAATGTTACATTCTTATGTGTATTGAGTGTAAACACGTGAAGTCATACATGTGAGGTTCTTTTCTTTTACTAACTTTTCTTGTAGGTTACATTCATGTCATCTAATAGTGAAAAGCTTGATTTGAGTAAGATTGAGATCATGCTTCAAGCCATGCAACAACAACTTTCGAGGATAGAGTAGAAGTTGGATAAGACTCATGATATGATGGAGCAACATGACACTACCTTAGCTAAGGTAAATCAAGGTAATACTTATCATGCATGTGGTAATGTTGGTAATAATAAGTTAGATAGCAACTACGGAAAAAGAATCCAATGATGATTATATGCTACCATTAGAGGATGATGAGGATAGTATGAAATTACTTATGGATGGAAATGTATCTGTAGCATGCTGAGATTTAAGTGTGCTAGTGAAAGATGAGGATTAATTAAGATTAAAAGATAGTGAGAAAAAAACAGTGAGTGAAGCAAAGGTTAAACAAATAGAGAAAACAACCCGATTTAATTGTGATGATTCAAGCATAGGTATTGAAGTTATTTTAACGTAAGAGAGGCACCCATTTCTTTCTTCAGTGAAAAGTTAAGTGGAGCTGCCTTTAACTATTCCACACACGACAAAGAGATGTTTGCATTAGTGATGGCCTTAGAAACATGACAACATTATTGATGGCCTAAGGAATTTGTCATCCACACTGATCATGGGTCCTTGAAGCACTTGAAAAGACAAAACAAGTTAAACAAGCATCATGCCAAGTGGATAGAGTTCATTAAGACATTCCCATATATGATCAACTATAAACAAGATAAAGAAAATGTCATGGCTGATGCATTATCTCGAATGTATACTTTAATCACTACTTATAATGCTAAACTACTTGGATTTGAGTATATTAAAGACTTGTATACTATTGATAAAGATTTAGCAAATGTATTCAATGCATGAGAGAAAACTAGTTTAAGAAAGTTTTTTAGGGATAATGGATTCTTATTTACAGAAAATAGATAATGTGTGCTTAGGAGTTCTTTAAGAAATTACTTGTTAGAGAAGCCCATAGTGGTGGATTAATGGGACATTTTAGAGTTAAAAAAACTTTAGACATATTGCATGATCATTACTTTTGGCCTAACATGGAAAGAGATGTTGAAAAGTGCGTGAAAGATGTATCACTTGTAAACAAGCTAAGTCTAGAGCTATGAATTATGGTCTTTATACTCCATTGCCTATTCCTAGTACTCCTTGGACTGACTTTTCTATGGACTTTGTTTTTGGTTTACCAAGAACAAAGAAAGGTAGAGATTCTGTTTTTGTTGTTGTTGACAGGTTCTCTAAGATGGCTCACTTTATTGCTTGTCATAAGACTGATGATGCAAGCAAATTGTTGATTTATTCTTCAAGGAAATTGTTCATTCACATGGTGTTTTGAGGACCATTATTTCTGATCATGATGTGCGGTTCCTTAGCTACTTTTGAAAAATATTGTGGGGAAAGTTGGGAACAAAGTTGTTGTTTTCAACTACTTGTCAATCCACAAATCAATGGTCAAATTGAGGTAGTCAACCATACTTTGTCCACTTTGTTGAGGTCCATTATTCAAAAGAACTTGAAGAATTGGAAGATTGTTTACCTCATGTGGAGTTTGCTTATAATAGAAGTGAGCACTCTACTATTAGTTGTTCCCCATTTAAAGTTGTCTATTTTCTTAAATATTCACTTGACTTATTATATATAACCTTTATGGTTTTAATTATGAAATTATTATTTTTATAAATTCCATAAAGCTTTTCTGATGATGAAAAATACTGTTTTGAGACTAGATGGCAACCTTATCATGCTGATATGTGATATGTGACATGTGATATGTGATATGTGATATGTGATATGTAGTCCCGGCCGACACCTGATCAGTGATCCGTCGAGGACAATTATAGAATATGGCCATAGATCTGACATGATTATTTATACCCTTCGGGGTCTATAGCATGATATGAGTAACGACCCAGGGGACGGGCTGGGCGTGTGTGCCTAAGTCTCCATATATGAGAAATGTTTTATATGATATGTTATATGTTAAATGTAAATGTTTTACATGATATGTGATACGTGAAATGAAAATATTTTATATGATATGTAATACGTGAAATGAAAATGATTTACAGCATTTTACAAAATGCTTATTTCAGTACTAATTTTAGTACTACGAGATGATTTGCATATGACATGTAATATGAATATGTAATATGTTTTCAAAAAGAAAGAGGAGGAAAATAAATCTAATATTCTTATTTTAATTTTTAAATTGAATATTAGATTTAAATGATATATATGTTCTACGAAAAGGATTTAATAGCTGATTTTGCTATTTAAAGTACTGTACTAATTATGGTTGTACAGTAAAATATGAAATGAATTTTGAGTAAAAATGATGATGATTTAACTATATTCTTTTCAAAGAATATATGAATACAAGTTATTTTATTTAAACGCTTTATTTCATAAAAGCATTATTTTGAAAAGAATATAAAAACGATATGGAATAAAAAGGAAAAAGGATTTAAATTCCAAACGAAAAGAAAATTTCTCTCTACAGTTGCTTCTAGGTTCCGAGACAAGATAGGTATTTCAAAATACCTGCCTTACTCCATCCGGATCCCTAGCCGACTGTAGTATCCTTCCTACATGCGAGCCTAGAGCCCATAGGAAAAATGAAAAAGATTTTGAGCATATAGGAAGCTGAATATCAAGTATGCATATAATTCTCTTACTGAGCCGTGGTTTGCTCACCCCTTAATTTTAACATTTCAGGTTTTCGAAGACCGAGAGTCTAGCAGTAAAAGGATTTTCGACTGTGCATTTTGGGACGATGCGACAGGTCGATTTATTTAATAAGGTATGATCATCTATTTTCTGTATTTAGACATATTCACAGTACTACTTTCTTATGAAGTAAGATAGGGGATGTAATTCGTATTATAATTTAATATGAAATTGTTTAAATGTAAAGGAAAAGTAAAGTATCGCAGACAGCCCAACCATACAAGATGTATAGAATAAGGAAAAA
Organism: Heritiera fomes; assembly: GCA_032173925.1. NCBI lineage: Eukaryota > Viridiplantae > Streptophyta > Magnoliopsida > Malvales > Malvaceae > Heritiera > Heritiera fomes. Next base: position 7,294,410 of record JAPDPM010000019.1, read on the forward strand.
AAAGGGTCACGGGTTGTGACAGATTTAATTGTATCAGAGCACGGTTGGCCTGATGTCTGTTGATACTTTTGGAAAGAAAATGTGTTGAAAAGGTTAACATCCCCTGTAGTACTGTGTAGTCTAAATACATAGAGAAAATAAATGATTGTAAATTGAGTTAAGTGTTTAGAAGGGGGTGAGAATTATGAACTAAAGATGTCAAAAAGGGAAAACGGCTTAGGAATGTTAACTGAAATGGTGATCTTATAATCTAAATAAAGGTCGGTTCGGTAAGGAATAGAAATGGACTCGGTGAGGGCTCTACCAGTACTTTTTTGTCCGGATCGAACTGAGACCTGAAAGTGATGATATAAAGGAGGGAAATGAAATATCATCATTAAATAGACATTAAGATCACCGATTAAAGGTATTTGAAAGAGAGAGAAAATTTTTAATAAAAAATGACCAAAATACCCCTACCCCAAAAATTTTACCAGGAGTCAAAATAGACCAAAAGAAGTTAGAATTGATTGATTTAGCAGAGAAATTGATGATGAAAAGTTGCATTTCATGCAAAATAATCCAATTATGGATTTTATTGGATTTCTCTGTCAAAATCAAAAAGGACCTTAAACTGCTGATATTGGTATGCGAAAGGGGTACTATCAGCAAAGAGATAATAAGATCATTGATTTAAATATATAGTGAGGAGAAAGAAATAAATGTGAAATGACGAAAATGCCCCTATGTAGGATTATGTTTTGAATTGTGATAAATCAAGTCGATTTTGAACTTATTGATAGTAATGGAGTTATTGAGGATATAAAGGACATAATATGAGTATAACGATCCCGATTATAAATTTCACTACACTTGGAGGGCTGATGTGACCATGGTTATAGGGAAGTCGTAGGATGACCGACTCTATTATTGATTTTTGAGGGTCTGAATTAAAAAGTGTATTAACGGGATATAATTACGGGATCATGGGATTTGATGAAAAGTAAAATGATTACTGATGATGAATGAGAAAGTGATCGGTATGGTTGATGAAATCCATAGCAGTACGATTGATTCTAGTTCTAAACAATCATACAATTTTCGAAGTATTAAATGGACATTTATAAAACCGGAATATTTTGAAATATGTCCTGCAGAATAATGTATTGTATGGAGTATATGAAATTGGAGATATGTATAAGGGCAGTAAAGTAATGATAAGAGATGAGGAAGATGATAGCTAACTTGAGATTATTAAATGAGAATGATCTCTAAAGTAAAACACAGTGATAAATAGGTTAGCTATCAAAGGTGTTAATTAAACAGTTATACTTAATACAGCATTGCAAATTAAGAGGATTGATATGCTGTGTAGTATAAGTAAACAAGTGAATCAAGGCAGAGTAGATGTTAAAATGATTTGAATATTAAATGGCTTTGCCTTGAGGATGTACAGTGAAATGATAAGACATAGGGATGAAATGTCTAACACAGTAAGAGATGTATGGTTAAAGAAAGTATCGGATGTGATTCCCGATAAATTTCAGAGTTATATAGATTGGAGAAATCGAGCTAACATTGACTCGATTGTTAATATAAAATCTATTCTAAATTTATATCGGAGAATATAAAGAAATCTGAAAAGCTTAAGAAAATAACTCGGGAAAATATGTGGATAATGAAATTCACTTGTATAAAAGGAATTGATGGAAATACAAATGATGGGATTGAGGATGAATTAAATGATGTATTAGATTTTTATTATACACTAAGTTCTTATGAAGAACAAGTAAATATGTATATGGAAGTGATGCCTTAAATATGATTTAATCGGAGATGTATAAGGAGCTTATAAGAATCAATCTCTATACAAGGCATCACTAGATGAAAAGTTGAAAATTGATGGTCGTAAGATGATAATAATTAGAACTCGATATAATTTTACGAGTTCCTACTGAGGTTTACAAGGTTAATGAAATTCCTTACGAGGTGTATAAGCCTAATAAATGAGGCATTCATATAAGGATAAGTGATGAGATATTGATATAGTCTAAGATATCAATGGAAAATAAGCAGCATAGTGGTATGACCCTGCGGACTCTCAAAGACAATGAATTATATATTGAGTATGGCAAATAAGAGATGTGGCTAGACAGTATCTCTATCAAAGATATATGATCTCGAATGACAGAGCGATGTGGATCTGTCTATGATGAAGAGATAATGACTGAGATACGAAATGTACTGAGTCTAGCTAGATACTATTGTCAGTCTATAGGAGAGTTTATGGGTTAGCTGCTCTACTGACATGACTAATAAGTAACGAAGTTAAAGTCGGTGGACGAATAAATATAAAGATGATATGTAAAAGGTTAAAAGAATTTAGTAGTGGAATATTTCACCACTGAGGAATAATGACTGAAATAATGATGAAGGAAAAGATGAATAAGTCATAAGAGGAAAGTACATGATGAAAAGGGAACACGAATATGAAATAGTTTCTGAATTTAAAACTAAAAGTGATTTTGTGGTTATCACATGATTATAGTTAGATGTAAGATCGAGCCAAACTCGATGGAGGAAAAATAATTATGCTTCAAGGAGTAAAGAAATGATTTATATTTTACTGCTAGTTATATAAATGGAAAAGGATATATATATACCACCTCGAAATGATGGAAAAAATGGATTTGTATGGATAATGAGATGATTAAATTGATAATTATAGATTCAATAATGAAGTTAAATAATGAGAAGATCAAATTATAATTTGATTATGTCGTTATGGAATCTAAATTATAAAAAAAAAGTATAATTACAGGTATATTCTAAGATTAAAGTGATAATGAATATACCATAAGAATAAAAGAGGTAATAAGAATGCTACATGAAAAGATGATATGGAGAGAAAATGATTGTCTCCTAATTCAATTATGGTAAAAGATGGTAAATAGTAAAGTCTGCAAATGAACTGTAGCAGTTGATGAAATAAATATGAAAAGAATATTGGAGATAAGAATGAAGAATCTATAAGAGATATGATAATATGGAAGTGATTATAGACTGATAGTCTAATGAAATCACTTCTCCATTATCAAACTCTTAGATTCTTTAGTGCCATAGTCGAAATATGATTATAAAATGATGAGAATGTATCTGAACTTCCAGTGAGCTCTATATGTGATAGGAATCTCTGAGTAGCTATATGTTATGGGAAATAGCAAAAGGCTCTGAGATTCCAAATTTATAGACATCATCGCTCCGTACATGATATAGATATGTGAGCGTAGTATGAAACGCTCGATGATATGTTGAGTGAGCGGATGCACGAGATGTGAAAGCTACTGGACCATTACATACTATTGATTTAAATCAGTAAACGATAATTATCGAAATGTATCGACTTGGCACCAAATAAGGAAGATGGATGATGAATAATATGAATCTTATGTGATATGAAAAGGAGTGAAAATGGATAACTCCCAATTGATAAGAAATTTAAGGGAGTATAAGTATATGATGAGAAATGATATATAGAGGTATAAAAAAGGCGATTATGATCTTAAATATATACTGGCAGTATAATACGAAAGATGATTAAAAGGTCAAGAATGATAAGTATACAGGATGCTACCACCTTATGAATTAAGTTAAATTTGGAGGACCGAATTTGGATAAATTGTAATTAAGGAGAAGGATGAAATTATGGAAAATAATGAAAAGAGGAGATTTAATTTGGATAAATGGAAATCCAAATTAAAAAAGGAAAATGAGAGATGAAAATGAAATATAATTATATAATTTTATATTATATAAATGTATTTTTATACAAATACATATGTACTGAAACAAAATATAGTATATATTAATATACAGTTGTATATTTATATATATATATACTATTTTATCAATTTAAATAGTACATATGTATACAAGAATAATATTTTATGTATATATAATTATATACATATATGAGAAAAATGTAAATATTAATTTACATTAAGTTTGAAAATGAATATAAAAGTTATTTAAATTCAAAATATATAAATATACATATATATGTACTAGACATATATTTTGTAATATACAATATATATTTTATATATAATATATATTGTATTATATTATATATGAAATAATATACGTATAATATATAGTATATATTATATGTATAAAATATATCATATAGTATATAGTATATTATATACTAAATATAGGAATAAGATAAAACAAAAAAAAAAGAAACAGAAGGAAACATCGGGAAACCTCCCGATGCTCCCTTGAGTGGCACCGGCCACTGTCGCCGGAGAAGGGAAGAGAGGAGAAGGAAGAGAGGACGTCAGCCGACGAGCCAAGGAAAGGTGTAGATGACCGGCGACGGAAGACAACGAAAACAGAAATGGAAACGAAGGAAAAACTGACGGAGAAAACCGAAGGGGAGGAAGAACAGAAATCGGCGGTGCCGGCCGATTTGGCCGCCGCCACCACCACTCGAACCTCGGCGGAGGTGAGAGGAAGGAAAAGGGAGTCATCGATGAGGCCAACGATGGCGGAGGAAGGCCGACGGAGGAGGAGAAGAAACCAAGGCAAAGCCGAGTAGATCCGTCGCCGTGCCGCCGATCCAGGCCGAGCTGAGGCCACCGGCAAATTCGTCTTAACGCCGGCCAGCTGAGGAGCTGCCGAACTGCCTGAGAACCGGCTGTTGGCGAGGAATCGGCGAAGAGGGACATTGATCGGTCTGACGAGAAAGGAAAAGAAAAAGAAAAGAAAAAGGAAAAAGAAAAAGAAAAAGAAAAGAAAGAGAAAGGAAAGAAAAGAGAAAAAGGAAGAAAAAGAGGAAAAGAAGAAAAAGAGAGGAAAAAAAAGGAAAATTTCAGAAATTACGGGAAATCCCAAGAATTTGGAAACCCGAGAATTACGGGAATCGGTAAGAAATCCCGGAAAGTGATAAATTATTTAAATAATTTATTTATTTAAAAAATTATGAAAAAATTCTAAATTTTAGAATTTTAATTCCAGAAAATTTCCTTGATGACCGAACCGATGGAATCGGGCGAGATGAACACGGGCGCGACGAACAAGGTGGTCGCCGACCTGAAACAGGTAAGGGATGCATGTGCAGCACTGTAAGGATATTCAGTCTACATGATTTTAATTATGAAATATTTTATGAAAATATTTACGAAAATATTGCGATGAACGATTGGTTGGAAAATTGTGGTGAAGTACTGGTTGAAATTATAAACTGTATTTTCCGTGCAGGAGGCTAGCCAATCGGCAACCGTTATATTGTCGAAAAATTATCAAAAAGTACCGAAAATTTCTAGAAAATTTATAAAATCATAATAAATGATTTTATTTCACGAGAAACGATTTCCAACCACGAAAATCGAGAAAATAATTATTTTTCGTAAAACATGAATATAACGAAATTTATTTTAAAATATTCATGTTTTCGAAATTGGTGACAATGAGATCACCGAAAATTCTCTCGATATATGAATTATATGTGATATGAAATGGAAAATGAAAAAGGGATAAAGAGAATATTTTATAAAAGTTTTCTAAATATTCTCTCGATATATGAATTATGCGTAATATGAAATGAAAGATGAAAAAGGGAAAAAGTGAATATTTTATAAATATTTTCTTAAATATTCACTTGACTTATTATATATAACCTTTATGGTTTTAATTATGAAATTATTATTTTTATAAATTCGATAAAGGTTTTCTGATGATGAAAAATACTGTTTTGAGACTAGATGGCAACCTTATCATGCTGATATGTGATATGTGACATGTGATATGTAATATGTGATATGTGATATATAGTCTCGGCCGACACCTGATCAGTGATCCGCCAAGGACAATTATAGACTATGGCCATAGATCTGACAAGATTATTTATACCCTTCGGGGTCTATAGCATGATATGAGTAACGACCCAATGGACGGGCTGAGCGTGTGTGCCTAAGTCTCCATATTTGAGAAATGTTTTATATGATATGTTATATGTTAAATGTAAATGTTTTACATGATATGTGATACGTGAAATGAAAATGTTTTATATGATATGTAATATGTGAAATGAAAATGATTTACAGCATTTTACAAAATGCTTATTTCAGTATTGATTTTAGTACTACGAGATGATTTGCATATGACATGTAATATGAATATGTAATATGTTTTCAAAAAGAAAGAGGAGGAAAATAAATCTAATATTCTTATTTTAATTTTTAAATTGAATATTAGATTTAAATGATATATATGTTATACGAAAAGGATTTAATAGCTGATTTTGCTATTTAAAGTACTGTACTAATTATGGTTGTACAGTAAAATATGAAATGAGTTTTGAATGAAAATGATGATGATTTAACTATATTCTTTTCAAAGAATATATGAATACAAGTTATTTTATTTAAATGCTTTATTTCATAAAAGCATTATTTTGAAAAGAATATAAAAACGATGTGGAATAAAAAGGAAAAAGGATTTAAATTCCAAACGAAAAGAAAATTTCTCTCTACAGTTGCTTCTAGGTTCCAAAACAAGATAGGTATTTCAAAATACCTACCTTACTCCATCCAAATCCCTAGCCGACTTTAGTATCCTTCCTACATGCGAGCCTAGAGCCCATAGGAAAAATGAAAAAGATTTTCAGCATATAGGAAGCTGAATATCAAGTATGCATATAATTCTCTTACTGAGCCGTGGTTTGCTCACCCCTTAATTTTAACATTTCAGGTATTCGAAGACCGAGAGTCTAGTAGTAAAAGGATTTTCGACTGCGCATTTGAGGACGATGCGACAAGTCGATTTATTTAATAAGGTATGATCATCTATTTTCTGTATTTAGACATATTCACGGTACTACTTTCTTATAAAGTAAGATAGGAGATGTAATTCATATTATAATTTAATATGAAATTGTTTAAATGTAAAGGAAAAATAAAGTATCGCAGACAGCCCAACCATACAAGATGTATAGAATAAGGAAAAAAAATAGGGTCACGGGTTGTGACAGCTAGAGAGAAAGCCCAACAAAGCTTGAGCATTGAGGATGACAAAGTCTTCTACAACATGATCCAAGCCCAAGTTCAACCTTCTTGAAGATTTACAAGTATTGGGTTGAAATACAATTGGGCCAGATACATAAATTGGACCTAGTGTAATTGGGCCAAATGCTTTTATTTAGTTATGTCTTATGGGGCTGAGCATTGTCTTAATTTAATTTAAGCCCAATTCCTTTTTATTTAATAAGTATTGTAAGATTTTTATTTATTATTCTACAAGTTAGGAAAGTAGGATCCCTATTTCTTGTTTTGCAAGTTTGTTATTTGCCAATAAATAGACATGTAACTCCTTAGGTAGAACACAATTGATTTGAGTTATAATATCAAGAGACTTTTCTCTTTGGTTCTTTTAAGAACTCTTAAACTTATCAAAGTCTTCTTTGTGGCATTCTTCTACTTTACACCAATTTATTCCTTAAGTTCTTGCTTTTCTAAGCAACGGGTCTAGGTCTAATACCATAGGTTCTTGTGTTTCTATACAACGGGTCTTAGTTTTAATCTCTAATTCTTTATTTTTCTTTACTGCATTTTTAACTTGTTTTTGTTTTTCTTCGAGTGTTCTTCATGTTCTTTATTGAATTTGATCTTCTTTCTGTGAGATTCATATCACAAGAAGTAAGCCTCAAATTACGATATGTAAAAGCTTAGGTATGTTTTTTGGAAAAATCTTTATGATTCTTGGTATGTGTTTACATGAAATTTGAATTTTCTTGATCAAATAGATCAATTAGGACCAATTTCTTGATTGTAAAATTTTAATTCAACTTTGTATTCCATTGCCAATATTCTAATTTTATATGTATGATTCACTAATGCATGACCTAAGAAACCTACAATTGGTATTAGAGCCCTCTTAGGTCAAGATTCATGCAAAAATTAACATTTTGATTGTTCTTGATTTCAAACTATTTTGATAACAATTTATTTATTGAGTTATGAGGGCTAAAAATCATTTTTAAACTTCTTAGGGATATGTGACTTATGCAAGTATGATGGTGTTTCTAATAATGCCATTCGACTGAGACTCTTCTCATTCTTACTCTAAGATAAAGCAAAGAATTGGTAGTTGTCACTTCATCATAATTCTATCTGTACATGGGATGATTTGGCTTATAAGTTATTAGTCAAATTCATTTCACGTGAATATACGGCGAATATAAGGAATCACATTTTGTCCTTCGAGCAACATGACTCTGAGCCTTTCTGTGAAGCATGGGAAAGATTTAAGGATTTGACAAGGAGATTTTCTTTTCATGGATTACCCATGTGGTTACAAATTCAAAGTTTCTATAATGGTTTGGGTGATTCATCAAGAGTAGTGATTGATGCGGCAGTAGGTGGAACTCTTATAGGAAAGTTTATTGAGGAAGCATATAAATTGATAGACGTAATGGCTTTTAATGACTTCCAATGGCAGTATGAGAGAGATATATTAAGGAAGATCGTCAACAGTCAAAAGCTTGATCCTATTAAGACCTTGTATTCTCCAAATGCCACCTTGCCCAAAAAAGCCTATATAAGTCCTTTTTTTATTGTGAGATATGCGAAGGAGTCATACCACCAAGAATTGTCCTTTCAATCTAAGTTGGATGAGCTATCTATGCTATTTCTCAAGCAACAACGAGAAGCTTTCATCAGCAACTTCAGAGCACATGGAGACATGTGACCTTTCTCATCAAGTTCCTTTGCAAGCATTGCAGCAAGAAGTGTTGACTGAAGATGTTGAAATGCTTACACACCACTTGAGCTTATTGAAAATGAAAGTGTAATTGATGAAAAAGAAATGGAGACTAGTAAGGGTGAAGAAGAAGTCCAAGAGAAAGGGTTTAAGACCGTGGTTTGAGTCTCAAAGATTGATAAGAAACACTTATAGGCATCCTTCATTGTTTCTTCACGGAACTTTCCATAAGAGTATGAAGTAGGTTACATGTTAGAAGGCTGTGGAGTTAAGTTCCCTGAAGCAAAATATCTTATAGAGTCACCTTCCATGGTGGTGCATTATGTACATCCATCCATTTTGAGACCATTCAAACCACCTTAAAGGATGGCAGAGATAGTCAAGATGATGACTATAAATCAAGCACTTTTGGGGAGTTAACCCCAGCTTTTAATTAGCTTATCAGTTGTTTTTTTTATTAGTTTAGTGTTAGTATTTAGTAGCTTTGATTTCTTTTTCATATTATTTTGTAGGTTTGAGTCCAAGTTTATGGGAGTTGTGAAAAAACTTTTTGGGAATGTAATTGAGCTTCAACAAAAAATTTAAAGGAGTTTCCTTCTATCTTTTCTGAATTATTGAATCACTTACACATTGAAGACAATGTGCACTTCAAGTTAAGGGGAACGAAATTTGAGTTGTATATTTTTCAAAACTTTTTGCGTTTTAAATGTTTTGCCATGAGATATATTGTGCTTAATTTGGTTATTTGCTATGTCCCCATAATTGAGATTATGATTGAGATTGATTTTGATCTTTGGAAATGCCTGATTATTGAGAAGCATGAGTTGAATTCTTGAACTTGCTTTGTTCTGATTATGATTTTTCCATATTTATTCACTATGTATTGATCATGGATTTGTATACATGTTAAGCAAAGGATTACGTGAATATAGGATTGTACTTGATATGATGATATTTTGATAATTATATATTTTATTATTATTGATTAAATAATGCTTTATGCCTAAAACAACTTGCTAATACTTATTTATGTTTTAGGTAATAAATATTAAGTTTGGAATAAAATGGAGTTAAAAAGTACAAGTGCAAAAGTTTTTTGACCGATTTTGGAAAGTCACAAATTTAACCATCTTAACGACTTGGAATCAAGATAAGGCTTCCATGGGAGTTGTAGAAGACTTCTAAAGGTTTCTGAAATGTACAAGATCGCAAAAATCAGAGTTTGTTTGATGGGTTAAATGTGTGGATAAAATCAAAATGAAATTCTACCAATAAATTTTATTTGAAGAATGAATTCCAACAAAACAAGACCAAGAAAAAATTTGGTTAAGACAAGACATGTTTGAATTTTTTACTATGTCTTAAAGTTGTAATTATTTTTAAGACAATGTATTAAAATTAGGACAAGTAGAGATTAGATAGGTAAAGAGATGTAAAAAGATAAGAATTGTGAAAAGAGTTGATTAATCAATAACCAAAAGTGATAACTCTTCACAACTCCCACTCCTTCTAAGAGTCTTAAGTCTATATAAAGAGCACTAAGCTCTCCACAAATTCATCCCATTTTCTTCCCCTCTTTTATTCTTGTAACGTTTCTCAAGATTTTTTTTTATAAAAGTTATTTTTTCTTTTTGCCAATTGTTGTTTCTTTTTTATAAAATTTGATTCTTTATTTTTCTTTTGATTTTAATTTAACATTTTCTTTCTTTTTATTTTATACATATCATTTTATCTTTTATTTTCTTTAGAATTTTCAATTTCTTGTTTCTTCATATTTTAAAAACGTTTTCTTTTCTTTTCATTTTATTTAAAACTAATTTCTTATCTTTTTCTTTTGAGGGAATTTTTGATTTCTTATTTAATATTTATTGTGATTTACGTTTTCTTTAATTTAATATTCTGTTCTTGGTAGCTAGACTATCATCTTGATTGCTTTCTTGTTTGTTATTTATAAAGATTGATTTGATTATTGTATTGATTACATGATTATTGATTTCTTTATATTTTAAACATGAATTGCTTGCTCTTTATTATGTCTAGTGAGTAGTTTTCTAATTCAGTTTTGAGGCAGACTAAAAACTCTCGAAAACTATGTTGTGAGCTTATGAACCTATGATATAATTATTATTAAATATCTTAAATTCTTTAAGCATGATTTTATGATTACTGATTTGATTATATAGATACATACTATTTACTTAAAAATAATAATCTACTACTAGATTATTATAAAAAAATCCACTACTAGATTTAAAACTAAAATCTATAATTGCTTTTGAATTTAATCGTAAAAAATTTAGGGGAATTAAAGTTTAAGTTAAATAAATTTACATCGTACGTATTTATTGCTTAATTCAACCCATATCTTTCTAGTTTTTAATGCTACTTTGAATTTTATCTAAAGATTGTATCCTAGGTAGTTTGATTAGTTAGAGATTAATTAGAAATCATATTCTTGATTAACGACTCTGTAAGAATTGATTGTGTAACTTATCGTACTTGTTGTACTATGATTGACTATTTAATTAATAATAATATTTTGATATCAATAATCAATGTGGAAATCCAAGGATGTTAGATACCTTGTAGTTGAAGCTTTTGCATATTTATCTATTATATATTCTATTTTGTTTATTAATTAACAGTTAATTTAGAAATCCTAAAATTAGTTTAGAAAACCTAAAAACCGCAAACCCTAAAATTCTCTATTTCCCAAAAATTAGGCTTTTAATTTGATAACTAATTTAAATAATTTCAATTCTTGTGGGATCGACCTTTGCTTACCTTGTCTACAGGTTTTAAGTAAAGTAATTTATTTTTGGTGACCCACGACAATCATCAATACTTGCCTTTGAAGTTGTGAGCATATCCTAAAATTTATTTGATCTTCTTCTGAGGTGAATTTTTAGGCCATGCTTAGTTAAGGAAATGATCAAGGCTATCTTTGGATCGTTTGAGTTTTTCAAGCTAACATTGTATATATTTTATCCTTAATCACCCATCTGAGCCAAATTAGCTTTTCATTTTTATTATCCCTTAGCCAAATAAATATATTCTCCTATCCTTTACCCCCGAAAGCATGTGATAAACTAGGAAATCATTATTGCTATTACAAGGATATATATATATATATATATCATGATCTATGTATATATTTGGGTAGATAGACAAAATATATAAAAACAGAAAGAGAGAGAGAAAGAAAAAAAAAAGAAAAATATATATAAAAATAGAAAGTTCAAAAAATATATGTAAAAGAAAATAAATAAAAAATAAGAAAAATGTAAAAATAGAATAAATTATATAGCTAAGTAAGAAGAAAATAAGTTGGGGGAATTAATTGAAGTTCAAAAAATAAAAAATAAAGATTCTAGAATGTAATGCATGATTAGGAGTTGTTAAGCCTAAATAGTCTTTTATCATACCTTCACCCTAGCTTGGCATTACAAGCTTAATGAAGTCTTATTAATTCTTGATATTACAAGCTTAATGAAGTCTTATTGATTCTTGATTGAGTATGGCTACATTAGTAGAGAGAGAAGTGAAAAGCAAGCCTATGGGATTGTTCGTGCTTTAAAGACTTTGCTTTTCAATCTTGCATAATCTCATCCGAATATGTATACCTTGAAATATGATTGACATATTCACACACACACGGAGAATCTAATTAGAACTTAGGCATGTGATTGGAGGAAACTCTATGTTGATTAATAATTGTGATTTTTCTTAGATTAGATCAGTACTCTTTCCCTGAGGTGTATGTGGAGAATAAATCTATTAAGTGTATGTTATCTTATATCATATCTTGAGATTGTTTTGCTTGAGGACAAGCAAAATATTAAGTTTAGGATTTGATAAGTCTCTAAAATTATTAGTTTTATTTTAGGAATTTCATGTATATTTTCATTATTTGATTTTTACCCCTTATTTTTGAGAATTTACATTTTTACCCTATTAGTTTACTAATTTGCATTTTTGTTTCTTTTCGTTTGCAGTTACTTTATTTTCATCTTTTTCACTGTAAGTATTTCTTATTCCTATTTTTAATTTCATTTTATTTTTATTTTGATATTTCCATTTACTTTATTTTATTTTACTTTATATTGGTAGCCTTTGTAGATCACACATTAAAAATCACTCCTAGTTTGCTAGGATATTCTTAGGATATTAATACCTAGTAATTAGCTAGGCTTCACAATACCAGTATCTATGGGACGATATTTCCAGACTCACCTTCGTATTACTTAAAGACCACGAGTACTTGCATGTAGATATCATTTAGGGTTGACAAGGGAGTCATAAGATACGATATTTCACGACCCATGAGAAAGGTATCAATATGGTTCACTTGGTATGCATCATTAGATCATAAACTTATCCAACATTTAAGATAAAAGCACAAAGGATATTCACTAGGGTAGGTGTGTGGATTTTGAGAAACTTGGTCCAATTGAACATCTTAAAAGCAAGAAGATATTGAAAGTTGATCCTTTTAAGAAAGTTTAAGTCAATGTTTGATTTCTTTTGTAGTCTTTTTAATTTCAACTCTGTCATTGTAAGTACTCTCAATTATTATTTTAATTTCATTTTATTATTTTATTTTATTGTTTTTAATTGATTTAATTAGTGGCCTTGTAGATCACACTTCTATAAATACACTTAGGATGATAATATTTAGTAATTAATTAAGGCTAAACAATCTTCGTTGGACGATAATTTGGAGTCACAATCTTATATTACTTGCTTGACCTTGTGCATTTGCATGTAGATACCTTAGGGTATGCTAATCAATCATCATTCATGAAGCACACAATGTCATTCATACATAACACGTAAATGAAATCATGTATTGATTTGAGCTTATGCATGTAAAGCTTTTAAACATGCATGATATGACTGAAAGCATAAAGATAGCCTTAAACATGTGCATGAAATGTATACTTTGAAAGAATACATGAATATATGATTTATGAGCCTTTGGCTATTGATTTTATATCATTTTAAGTTTTAAGCATATGAAGGTGTTTTATACTCGTGGTTGTCTAGATTGTTTAGAAAAGCTGGTGCATGATGCATAATACTCTTTTCAAACATGATTATGTTTAAGAAACATGATTTCACTAGGACAGATGTCCAAACTCAGCATGTTATGTTATAAAGTTTAAAAGATTATGTTTCATGGAAATCATACAAAGTTTTGAACAATGTCTTAAGAAATACTTTTGATAGTCTATCATAACTACGTTTATACATGTTTTAACATGATTCATAATCATGTTTAAATGAGCATAAAACCGATGATTTTGCATTGACTTGACTTTGTCATGTACTAAAAATGATCTTCAACATGATTCTACGCTTCTCGACCTAAGGGCTAATACATTTAGCATATCACGATTTTACTATGAAGGTTGTCTCCATTTAAGGTTTTGATTTTGAGACAATAGGCACCCTATCGCTCATGACTTGGTGGCATATAGCACATAACACATGTATATGCCGACAGACCAAGATCAGGTATAAACAATCTAGGTGGATGTGCCTGACAAGGCCATCCCATTTTAGCACATCGTCCCACAATTAGTTGTGACAATTTACTCTTAGTTGTTAGCTGATCAATGGCACTGAGAGAATCTATAATCATAGACAGTTAAAGTTCCCAAAAATGGGGACAATAACCATTGCTAGCTATGAGTCGTGGTTATTACTTTTACCAAATACATAGGGATCCATGCCTAGTCTCCTAAGAAAATAATTTTATATGTAAGTTTCTAAATATAGGCTTTTTTACAAAGGTTTCTTAGTAAATGGTTTACATGAAGGTTTCTTAGTACATGATTTGCATGAATGTTTTAAGTATAAGTTTTTGCACAAATGTTCCAAGTATAAGTTTTGTACAAAGTTTGAACATGTTTTATAGAATAAGCATCATGATTGTTTGGTTTTTAGTAAGTTTCTAAGTATAGATTTTATGACTTTAAGAAGAAATATGCATATGATTTATGATTTGAAAGTTAAGTTACGAGTTATGATTTCTAAATATGTAATTTGTGCATTGAGGCATACCATTGTACATGTAAGACCCACTTAGCTCAGGCATTAGGGTTCAAGGAAATGAGGTGCTTCAAAACATTCGTCCAACTAATACCCCTCAATGCCCTGACCCAACCATAAGGGTGAATATGTTTGGACGATTAAGTTATGGAAGTAAATAGGAATATAGAATGTTAGGAATGCATAACATAGACCTATCTCAGTTTCTGCATCCTATGATCCTAACCTCTCTTTATATATGATTCTTACTATCAGAAAGCTTGCTTCCCTCTATTACATCCTTTATAGATTTTCTTGGTGAGATCTGAGATGTTATTGTAGGCCATGTAGAGTCGACAACATACTTCGAAGCTTGACTTAATATTTTGATGGTATATCCTAATATTATTTATATTTCAGACAATTATGTACACAGTGCTATAAGTTGGGATGTAAGATGGGAAACTTGTGAATGTAAATATTAAGTCTTTATATACCTTGTGATATAAATAAGACTAGTTTCAAATGTATGATGCTTGATGATACGGTGGAATGTTTATGTGGATGGTGTATGGTTTATGGTTTAAGATGATAATTTGATAACAATTAAGTATATTAAATGAAGCATTAAAGAACCATGATATTCTTGATAAGGTAAGTGAACACTTCACGAGGTAATTTATGTTGAAACCTTAGCAACTAGCTTTAAATAAGCTGTGGAATCCACAATTTCCTTTAACCTTTCCATATTTGTATAGTAATTCAAGTTAGAATGATTGGATAAATTGTGATGGGAAGTTGCATTGTGTAATATAGGTAAAAGAGGAAATGTACCAAGTGGGCCCTACAAGATAATCTGTAATCCGGACGGATCTCAAAGTGGCAAAATGTGAATTGTGGGCTCAAAATACCTATTCCTGAAATTCCTTTGTTTAAACATGCTTAGGTTTATATGAAACAAATCTAAAAATGACGATTTATCTATAGGCTGGAAGAATATTTTTAAATAATGGTCAATATAGTTTGACTTTTGACCAATAGACTAGCATAGATGAATCATCAGGTGAAGATGTCTTAGACTATCCCAAACTATGGACTGAATCCATTAGAAATGTCAAAAATTTAATCACCAGGTGAAGATGTCTTAGACTATCCCAAACTATGGACTGAATCCATTAGAAATGTCAAAAATTAAATGACTGTATTGTTAGGGGCATTTTAGTCATTCCACCTTCATTGTCGCCCCACTTATATCTTTAAGGTCAAAGAATTTACTTCTATATTATTAGAAGTTTATGATTACGAGAAAATGAATATAAAATCTTAATATATGAAAGTGATGTGGGACATGGAATGAATAAGAGCAATTTAATGGTCAAATGGTCAAATAGTCAACAGTCTAAAGGGAATGAGATTTAAATGGATAAAGATGAATTAAATGATATTGTCATCTTTTCCATTAGCAAGGGCTGGCCACTATTGCTCTCTTCCTTTTTCTGATTTTCTCTAAGTTTTCCTCATATTTACCTTGACAAACACCCATCTTCCTTCATCGAATCACTAAGCTTCTTTAACGAAAATTGTTCCTTACCCTTAGCTCTAGCTATACCTGTAATTTGGAGGGCTGAATCAAAGGTTTTGGGGAGCATCTTGTTGTTGTTATTTTGGTTACTAACAAAGGTAAGAGAAGAAGTTGTTTCTTTTAATTCTATTCAAGGTTTGGAGTTGTGATAAAGTGTTATAACATTTTTATAACTTGGAAATGAAATAAAATCAAGTGTAGAGGTTTCTTAAGGGTTTGGTCAAGAGAGGGTTTGTGCTATTTAAAGGTTGTAGGATGAAGTGTAGGTGTTAAAAGAAGCCTTAGAGAGGTTTGATATAAGTAATGGTTTGATTTGTTAATGGTTACTATGGTTTTTGGAGCTTTGAAGAAATCAAGGGAAAATTGTTGGTGCAACAAGCTACTGTGTTTTTGAGTTATCTGAGGTAAGGAAAATATGTAAAGGACGTAGGGAGACTATGTCTGCATGTGGTTGAATGTTTGGGTATCAAATAAAACTGTTTTATAAGTGTAAGGGGTTTGAATCTCGATTTTACTCCTAGTTTCGATTTGGACTAGGGGCAGTCGACTGCCTTAAAGGGCAGCTGACTGCCCAGAAACAGCCGTGCGTACTTATTTTCGAAACCGACTTAAAGCAGTCGACTGCCATTTTTCTAGAAGCATTCTGTTTGCACACCAATCAACTACCATAGAGCCAGTCGACTGCATTTTCTCGGAAAGCATTCTGTTTGCGCACCAGTCGACTGCCATATTTGACAAGTCGACTGTCCTACTTGCATCTGAATTTTCAAATATTCTAAATTTAAAAAAAAATAAATTTATTAAATTTATATGTCATAGCAGTCGACTGCCTTAAAAGAGTAGTCAACTGCCCCCTTTTTAAAACGATGGTCTAAACCTATTTTGTATAAAGGTATTTCGATTTCCATTAAGGTGTATAAGAATGTTTATGATTATCAATGGTTTTTCAAAAAGTGTTAATTTGATAACAAATGTTTTAAGGTTGTTAACTCCTTTGGTAATCATGCATACTTGTGTGCTTATTATTTGTATTTGGCTGTGGGACCTTAATCAAGTCCTCAGCACCACAGTTGTCACCTGACTAGTGTTCACTGTGGACTTGATGGCCATTTGTCTCTTATATGTGTTTGGCTTAAGGGAGGAGCCCTAGCCCATACGTGGGTACGCCACTTTATATGTGCATCCCTTACGAGATTTATTTGGTGCATGATTCTATTGGGTGTTAACCGTCTCTTCAAATTATTGGAAGTTTATTTGCATACTTGATTTCATATGATTTGATGCATATGCAAGTATTTGATTTACTTGAATATATATAAGTGATTTATAAGATGGGATTATATGTGTTATATGGCATTTGATGAACTCAGATTTTATTTGGCATCTGGTTTATAACTGTCCCAATTTGTATTTCTGAATATACGATAAATCCTTATAGCCGAAAGTAAGGCCCAGGACATGTGAGGTGCTTTAAAGCATTCTTCCATACTCACCTGGCAATCCTTATCGGCTATAGCAATTCCTTCCTTTCGAACTATTAGTGCTATTGAGGATTTTAAGTGACACAATAGAGCCAAGTAGGAACCTGCATATAGTGGCATTGTACGCACTTTTATATATATTCCTTACTAAGCATAAACTCACTCCCTTATTTTCCATCAAGACTATTTGCAGTGATTTTTCGCTCTTTGTAGAGGAGTTTACATTTTGGATTGTACAGTATTCCTTCGAGGCACGCTTCTAATTTCTTGAAAGTATATTCATTTTGTTATGTATTTTAGATTATGGTTTTGAAAGTTTAAAAACTTATTTACTCCACTCAATTTAGATTCAAGCGAACAACTTATATGCAAATATTGTACTACATAGACTTGTACATGCATTTATGTAATATTTTCATTATAAAATTTTATAATTGCATTTTCATTGAAAAAGAAATATAAACAATGGATTAAACTAATGAAAGTCCAAATGGAATAGTGTGAGTATCTATTAAGCTTCTATTTTCGTGCTATTAAAGTTTGAGAAAGAATATATCAAATTGTGTATAGTACTTTGTATTTTTCATATTTTTTAGCTTTAAAATTTAACATTATTCCTTCAAAAAATTCAATAGTTTCCTATATTATTTTTGACCAATTACTTGTAGTTTTTAAAATTAGAACGTGATTTTTGAATTAAACCCACGTTACCTATTATTTTTTTTGAATAGTACAATTTCATTCAAGGTGTAATTGATATTAAATCTGTCACATCCCGTGACCACATTTTTCACATTTTTCTATACATTTTATACGGTTGGGCTGTCTGTGATACTTTATTTTTCATATTTATTTAACTATTAACTATAAAATTAGAAATATCAATTACATCCCCTATCTTAATTCTTCAAAGAGTAGTATTGAAAGTAAGTCTAAATACAGAAAATAAATGATCATACCTCATATTATAAATCAAGCTGTCGCAGTGTCTCCAAATGCGTAGCTCGAAATCCTCAGATGTCAGATCTCTTAGTCCTCAAAAATCTGAAATGTTAATATTAAGGGGTGAGCAAACCACGGCTCAGTAAGAAAGTTATATGCAACACTTGATATTCAGCTACCTATATGATAAAAATAATTTTTCACTTTCTTTAAATCTACCTAGAGGCTCTAGGCTCACATGTAGGAAGGATACTAAGGGATCCGGATGGAGTAAGGCAGGTATTTTGAAATACCTATCTTGTCCCGGAACCTAGAAGCAACTATAGAGAGTACTATATTCCTTGTTCTCAAAACGATATAATTTTCGTTTTTACAGAGTAAACCACTTATTTCTTTTCACTTTCGTACAATTTAAAACACGTGACAGTTCAGTAATAAAACAATGGTTTCCTTCAGTATAGTTAAAAGACATGACAGTACAGTAGCAAAACTTGTAGTTTACTTTCCTTCTCATCAGTACAATAATCGTATCCTACAGTTCAGTAAAACAGTAATATTCAATACAGTACCATTCGGTAAAACAGTATCTTGCAAATCAATAAAACAGTAAACAGTAGCTACCAATTCAAGAAACAGTATACGGTAGCTTTCAGTTCAGTATCATAGACACCAGACAGCACCCTAAATATATCACGCTATAATAATATCATCCCTAATAGGGGAAACACATGAGATCTATGACCATAGTCTATAGGGTCCTCAGTGTGCACTGATCAGGTGTCCACTGGGACACTGATAATAGGATCAGTATCTATCAGCACTAACACGTGACACGTGAGCATGATATGGGGCTTAACAGTTTCAAAATAGTAAACACGTGATATAAACCCCATTTATGAAATCAATTTCACTGAATATAAGTTCAATCAACCCACAAATATTCATAAGGAAAATATTTTCATCTTATGAATAACAATTTATAAAATATTCATACTGGGGTCATCATTCCCGAAAATGTTCTAAACATTATAGAACAGTATAAATCACATTTTCCATACGGTGAAAACAATTTATAAAATAATCACTGTAAAATATAAAAGGTCATAACTGTCCTTTTTTACTGTAAAACATATACGCATGCTTTTCCGTGCTTTCTATCGAAAACATGATTTTCAAAGTTATCGGGATTCAAATCAATTATTTTTATGATTTATGGAAAATTAAAATATTTATTTTTCAAATCAACACTCCCGTCCCGTGTAAACACGTGCGGATGCGTTTTAGTCTCAAAACACTGTTTTCCACCTTTAATTACTTTATGGAATTTTCTATAAACACTTATTTTCACAATTGAACCCATAAATGTTATTTATAAAATCAAGTGAATATTTGGAGAAATATTATTCAAATATTCACTTTGGTCCTTTTCATTTTTCACCTCATTTCTTGTGAAATATCACCTATCGGGATAAATTTAGGAGATTTCATTTTTCACCATTTTCAAAAACATGAATATTTTAAAATTAATTATTAGTATATTCATGTTTTATGAAAACTAATCAATTTCTCGAATTTCGTGTTGGAAATCGTTTCTCGTGATGAAAAATCATTTATTATGATTTTCGGTAATTTTTCCAATAATTTTCGGTAGTATAACGGCTGCCAATTGGCTAGCCTCCTACACGAAAATACAGTTTAAATCTGAACCAGTAAATCACCACAATTTTCTAACCAATCATTATCAATAGCATTAATAAAAATTAAATGCATAATTTAAAACATGTGTGCCAAATATCCTTACAAGCTGCACATGTCTCCCTTACCTGTCTCGAGTCGATGATTGCCTCTTGAAGGTCACGCCCGTGTTCACCTCGTCCGATTCCATTGGCTCGGTTATCGAGGAAATTTTGTGGAAATTAAAATTCTAAAATTTAGAATTTTTTCATAATTATTTAAATAAATAAATTATTTAAATAATTTAACACTTTTCGGGATTTCTTACCGATTCCCGTAATTCTCGGGATTTCCCGTAATTTCTGAATTCTCGGGAATTTTCCCTTTCTCTCTTTTCTTCTTTTCCTCTTTTCTTTCTCTTTCGTTTTCTTTTCCTTTTCTTTTTCCTTTTTCTTTTCTTTTTCCTTTTTCTCCTTTTTCCTTTCCTGGCCGAACCGGTTCAGACTGGTCAGATCCCCTCATCTCCAGTTCTTCTCCGGTGGTCGGTTCTTTGGCGGTTCAGTGGCCCCTCAGCTGGCCGGTGCCACAGCGAACCTAGATCTAACCTCCGTTCATCCCGAATCGGCAGCACAGTGGCAGATCTACTCGATTTACCTTCGGTTTCTTCTCCCTCTTCGCCGCTCCTCCTCCACCGTTCTCTGCCTCTCCGGTAGCCTCCTACCTCTTCCTCTTCCTCCGACAAAGCTTCGGTTGCAGTGGCGGTGGCAGGTTCTGTCGGCACCGCCACTTTCTATTTTCCTTTTCTTTCCGACTTCCGTCGGTTTTCGTCTCTGTTTCTTTCCGTTTTCTCCTTTTCCGTCGCAGGTCGTCTCCTCCTCTCCTTGGCTTACCGGCCGACGACTGCCCTTCCTCTTCACCTTTCCTTCTCGCTGGCCGACAGGGTCGGCTGCTCACGGGGGAAGATTGGGTTTCCCGATTCTTCCTTCTGTTTTCCTTTTCTTTTTGTTTTCTATTTTTTTCTATTTTATTTATTAATATATAATACATTATATACTATATATTATATATATTATACATATAATATCTTTCATATATTATGCATATAATATTATTATAATATATATAGTATTGTACTATATATTATATCAAGATATAATTATATTGTGTATTAAAATATATTTGTATCTAATATATATATATATATATTTATACACTTTAAAATTAAATAACATTTATATATATTTATATAAATGAAATACTACAATATTTATTGTATTTACAATATATATTTATTGTGAAGACCGAGAATTTTCTAAATAAATATAAAGTATCTGGAAAATTTAATTTGGACAAAGTGAAATCCAAATTAAATAAGAAATGAAAAGGAAAAAAATTAAATTTGGAAATAAGAAATGAAGGAGGAAATTTAATTTGGATAAATGGAAATCAAAATTAAATAAGAAAATGGAGAAAATAATTTTGGATATTTAGAAATCCAAAACTTAATAAGAAATAAAAATATTTTGATATATTTATATAATGATATTATATAAATATACCTTTGATAAATATAAATATTATTTTGTGTTAAAAGTGTAAAAAAGTATATATATAAATATATGTTTTGATACAAAATATGTATTTAAATACATATTATGAATAGTATATATATAATTATGGTGTATAATAATTATATATATATTATAGTTATTATTATGTATAATAATAAATATCAAACTTTAAAAAAAAAAAAAAAAAAGAGAAGGAAAGGGGCGGGAATCGGGCTATTCCCGATTCCCTGCTTATTTCTCCTCTGTTAACAAAACAGAGGAGAAACTTAAAGAAGAACAAAAGAAACAGATGAGAAGCCGGCCAATGCCGACTGGCCAAAGGAGAAAGCGGAGGAGAGAGGGCGTCGCCGGCGAGTGAGGAAGCGAACGACGGCGGCTCGAGTCGGAAGGAGAAGAGAAAATCGAAAGAAAAACAGAAAAGAAAAAGAGAGAGGAGAAAAAGGAAAACGGCGGTGCCGGCCAATCCGAGCACCGCCACTCCAACGTCGACACTGGCGGAGGTAAAGGGAAGGAAAAGAGGTGACCGGCGGTGAAGGAGGAAGAGAAAGGAGGGAGAAAAGAGAAGGGAAAGAGGCCGAAACCCACGTCGCCAGATCCGGCACCGTCGCCGGTGATGGGGCGAAACCGAGGCCAGATCCGGAGTCCTCGCAACCTCGGCAAGCTGTTGGGTGGCCGAACCGCCGGAATGGGTGGCCGCCGGTGACCGAACCGGCCAGCAGAAGATTGAACCGGCGAAACCGGTCCGACCCGATCCGACCCGCCTGACCCGGTCAACCCGACCCGACCCGATTTGACCCGGTCAACCCGAACCCGACCCGGTTCAGAAAAAAAAAAAAAAAAAAGAGAAAGAAAGGAAAAAGAAGAAAAGAAAAGAAAAGAAAAGGAGAAAGAAAAGAAGAAAGAAGAAGAAGCAAGAAAGGAAAAAGAAAAAAAATGTGGTAAGGAAAATTTAAGTCTTTTTGCCATATGTCTATTGGATTTATTGGGAATTTTCGGATTATTTTCTAAATGAAAATATATGTTAATTTTTGAAATTGTAGTAAAACGGAAATGAGACGAATGGTGGAATTCGGCCAGGCTCGAAAAATCGGAAAGTGCGCTAAGCTTGGTGAATGGGTAAGATACTCTTATAAAGCCTTAGTAGCATTATATTGTATGTGGGATTTATAATCTTATATAATGCTCTGATGGAATGATTTTAATGGAATTGTGATTTTTTTTATATAATGCATCAATTTAATTAATGTTAAAAATGCTAAGAGGGCCTACAATTGATGGTGGGGGTCTTAGTAAGAGGTAAAAATTGGTGAGAATCAACGGCTGTCAGTATAAATTGTGTTTCCTTGCAGGAAGTTTAGAGGAAATTAAGCCGTTATGCTGCTGAAATTTCCACGAAAATGTTTAAGGAAAAATATTAAATTCTCATCTAAATGGAATCCTGAAAGAATTATCGAAGATAAGCTTGAAAGGATTTTATTGTATCATAGGAAAAAAATTGATTTTTAAATGGTTGAGAAGGTTAACGGATGAGTACGACAATATGAAGAATTTGGTTGTGAATCTTATAGAGTCGATAATTCGAGTTATGTAATATTTCAAGTTGACTATCGAGTAGAAATTGAGGTGCAATCTCGATAGTTGGAGTATTGATAGATGTAACGATGATTATATGATATTGCTTTGAAGAGAAGATCATAGTTGAAAAGTGATGATTATAGAATTGATAGGTTCAAACAAATGGACTGTCTTTGTGGTATGATTGAGATAATGATCATAAGAAAGTAGATCGTGAAACCTTATGGACATTTTGATTTGTTATGACTTCGAAGCTAGAGGATTGTAAGTGTGGATAATGACCTATCTGGCAATATGACAATATAATCTTAATATACCATAAGGCTGAAATTGAGAAAAAAAAATATAGCAATAAAATGAGATTTAGAGAATTTGGTACTTGATATATACTACATTATGGAATATCTTTGTCAATAGAATGGATTCGAATCAATGTTTGATTGTGGCATGTTAAATTTGTATGTGTAAAGCTAATGTTGGGAATTGATTTAATTAATGTGCAAAATAATGAAAGGGAGAATGAAAGTTTGAGGTAGCTTGTGATCTTTGATAGAAAAATATACTAGAATGATCCTAATAGTCTATGGATGTTATTGAAATGTATTTGAATAAACGTGCAAACATATGTACTGTGGATTTTAGTGATGCCATTGGGGACTTGAAAGACGTGTGTAATTATAGAATGAATAACGGATGACTTTCATGTCATGATCATGTTTGAATAAGAAATTTAGGCTACTGAAGACACACCTTAGTCTGATGTCATAATATGCACAACAATAGATTGAATGAGTATTGAGATATATTTGGATATATTTAGAAAATCATTCATGCATGACATATAATCTCATGTTGTTTTAAAAGAAAAAGTGATATTTTAAAAAAGAGATGCATCGAAATCTTTTAAGTGAAAGTAAATATTTGAAATGATTAGACAGCCACAGACCTTGATGTTTAATATCATTTTGACATTATTCATGATATGTACATATTGAACATGAGATTTAATTATGCATTGATTTGAGAAAAGACTCGGTTTTAAATGTTTTTTTTATGAGGGCTGTCTAAATGAATTCAAAATGATATATCAAAAGATTTCGATTTTTGAGACGACAGGTACCCTATTGAATGCCTGAGTGGCATATGCCTTTGTGGCACAGAGTATGTATTTATTGTGTGGTTCTGCCTGTGTGGCATGGAACCCCATTTATACATATATGATATGTACATGTAAATGTTGCCTGATGAGATCATTCCAGGCTGTCCGACAATAGTCGTGGACACATTCCTCAGTTTCCAGCTGATCAGTGGGACTGGGACGATCTATGATCATAGATAGTGAACCCTTCGAGGGAAACTATCCCATTGATAGCTACAATGGGTTAGAGATGATATGATAATAGAATAGGGATTCATGCCTAGTCTCTTACTAAATGTTAAAGAATGTCTAGAGTACAATTTATTATATATTAAACTCTAGACATGATATGTTTTACAGTATACATGAAATGATTGAAATTGAATGATTGAAACATGGTTTATATTATGCATTATATGATTTGAGACTTTATATGTTTTAAACCATGTTTATTTGACATGACAGATGAAATGATGTACATGTGTTTTATACCACACATGATATGAATAGAGATTTCATATGTTTTAAAATGTGTTTTAAAACATATGTCAAATGATTCTAAATTACATGACTTTCGTACATGATTATGTACTACATGAAACATGATTTGAAATGAATGTTTTATACAGAACACAAATTTTATACGGTACATATTGAATCATGTGATGATAGCACACAGTGGTAACGATATTTCATCTAGACATGATATGATACATGAACATAAGAGTGATATGAAGAGAATTGTGAACTTACACTATTGTGATCATGATTTCTCTATATGGAAAAATGATATGAGGTGATAGATTACAAGAGTACGATTATGAAACATAAGGTGAATTGATATGATGCTTCAATTGGACATGATGTACTCCGAGATAGAGGAAAATATAGACTAGTAGTATATGACATTCAATTTGGATACGACAGATGCGATGCACTATAGTGTAAGATCGAGAAGATTGAAAAAGTGATTATGATTATTTATTTAAAAGTATAAGTGACAGACAGATGACAAGAAATGAGATAATGATATGTTATCGATGAGAAAGGATTAACTGTAATTGCATCCTTGCAAGTTTTAAGCATTTGCGGTTAAGACAGTATAATCCTACTCTTGCATTTATATTAGTATCTTACTGAGCCGTGGTTTTGCTCACCCCACTAAATTTCATCTCTTTCAGATTATTAAAGTTAACATCTGCCATGTGAGCTGCTCAGTGGGCATCGGAGACGGTATATGGACTTGGTACTAGTTTCCGGAGGTATATGGAACTTATAAAATACTTGTTTACATGTATGACTTTAATTGATGCACAGTACATATTTTGTTTAACAAGTCGGGATGTAACTAAGAACCGTTTCCGTGTTGTTTAATAATTAAATGGAATGACTATAAGCCACCTAGATAGTATAGTAACTACACTGACACCGAATACAAACCTTAAAATGAAAAAGAAAAATTTAGTCCATAAATTTGTAGACTAAGAAAAGTATGAGTATAAAGGAAAGTCGAGGCCTTCGGGTCATGACAGGTTTAATGGTATCAGAGCACGGTTTGTCTAGTACGTGTCAGTGTAGTTGAGACAGTGATAGTGTTACATCCCATGTACTGTGTAATGTCTACATGTAAACTTGTTGATTTTCAATCTGTACCAAGATTTGTCAGCTATTGGTATGGTGATACCAGTCGACGGCCCATTTAAAATAGGCTGGGCTTTGACAAAAAAAAAAAAATTGCCAATCGATGGCCTATTGAAACGGACTGGAAACCGTTAATGAACGGCATCGATACGATATAAAAGAATTGTGTATCACCTCAAAAGAATAAGATATGAATGATCGAGAATGATTGATTGTGGCAATTTATCTGGAAGATAATGTAATGATGTTATAGAATATGATCGATATGTGAACTGAAAAGGGGTTGAAAGAGGTAAAGGAATCGCCATTGAAAATGATTGAACAAAAGTATATGGCTTAATTGAAAGTACAATCCCACCTGAATTATGAGGACTATTGGAAATTGAAACTATGATTTCGAGTTATGAGGGAGCACGAATATGAAACAGTTTTCGAATTTAAGACTGAAAGTGATTTCACTTTGGTTATCACATCGAGATGTAATAAGAATACTGCATGAAAAGAGATATAGAGATAAAATGATTAATAAATGTTGCATTATGGTAAGAGATGATTAACAGTAAAGTCTGCAATGATGTGCAGCTTTGATTTATCGATGTGACAATGAGTGTTGGGGGATAATATGAAACCCAAAAGGAATATGATATTATGGAAGTGATTATAGACTGATTGACTAAATTAAATCACTTTTCCATTTTCAAACCTCTAGATTTCTCTAATGCCTTAGTCAAAATATAAATATGAAATGGAGAGAATGTATGCTAAGTTCCAGTGAGCATTTAAGGTGATGGAATCTTGAATTGCCATATGCTTATGGAAATAGCAAAAGGCTTGGGGATTTCCAAATTTATTGATAGCACTGCTCCGTATTGATATGAATATTCGAGCTCAATATGTGAACGCTTACAGATATATTGAGAGCAGGTGCCCTGAATTTAAAAGCTACTGGGACAATTACATACTACTGATTAAATCGGTAAACGATAGATACCAAAATATATCAACTTGGCGCCAAATGAGAAAAACAAATGATAAATGGTGTGAAACAGCTATTATGTGAAAAGAGATGAAAGTGATAACTCCCAAGATGATAAGAAATTTTAGGGAGTATGAATATATGGTGGAAAAATGATATGTAATGGTATAAAAGGTGATTCGGATGTTGAAAGTATGCTAGTAGTATTACTTAAAAAGATGATTGAGAGGACAGGAACTATAAGCATACACACCACCAAATAATTTAAGTTGAATTCGGAGGACCGAATTTCTTAAGGTGGGGAGGATGTGAAGACCGAGAATTTTCTAAATAAATATAAAGTATCTGAAAAATTTAATTTGGACAAAGTGAAATCCAAATTAAATAAGAAATGAAAAGGAAAAAAATTAAATTTGGAAATAAGAAATGAAGGAGGAAATTTAATTTGGATAAATGGAAATCAAAATTAAATAAGAAAATGGAGAAAATAATTTTGGATATTTAGAAATCCAAAACTTAATAAGAAATAAAAATATTTTGATATATTTATATAATGATATTATATAAATATACCTTTGATAAATATAAATATTATTTTGTGTTAAAAGTGTAAAAAAGTATATATATAAATATATGTTTTGATACAAAATATGTATTTAAATACATATTATGAATAGTATATATATAATTATGGTGTATAATAATTATATATATATTATAGTTATTATTATGTATAATAATAAATATCAAACTTTAAAAAAAAAAAAAAAAAAGAGAAGGAAAGGGGCGGGAATCGGGCTATTCCCGATTCCCTGCTTATTTCTCCTCTGTTAACAAAACAGAGGAGAAACTTAAAGAAGAACAAAAGAAACAGATGAGAAGCCGGCCAATGCCGACCGGCCAAAGGAGAAAGCGGAGGAGAGAGGGCGTCGCCGGCGAGTGAGGAAGCGAACGACGGCGGCTCGAGTCGGAAGGAGAAGAGAAAATCGAAAGAAAAACAGAAAAGAAAAAGAGAGAGGAGAAAAAGGAAAACGGCGGTGCCGGCCAATCCGAGCACCGCCACTCCAACGTCGACACTGGCGGAGGTAAAGGGAAGGAAAAGAGGTGACCGGCGGTGAAGGAGGAAGAGAAAGGAGGGAGAAAAGAGAAGGGAAAGAGGCCGAAACCCACGTCGCCAGATCCGGCACCGTCGCCGGTGATGGGGCGAAACCGAGGCCAGATCCGGAGTCCTCGCAACCTCGGCAAGCTGTTGGGTGGCCGAACCACCGGAATGGGTGGCCGCCGGTGACCGAACCGGCCAGCAGAAGATTGAACCGGCGAAACTGGTCCGACCCGATCCGACCCGCCTGACCCGGTCAACCCGACCCGACCCGATTTGACCCGGTCAACCCGAACCCGACCCGACCCGGTTCAGAAAAAAAAAAAAAAAAGAGAAAGAAAGGAAAAAGAAGAAAAGAAAAGAAAAGAAAAGGAGAAAGAAAAGAAGAAAGAAGAAGAAGCAAGAAAGGAAAAAGAAAAAAAATGTGGTAAGGAAAATTTAAGTCTTTTTGCCATATGTCTATTGGATTTATTGGGAATTTTCGGATTATTTTCTAAATGAAAATATATGTTAATTTTTGAAATTGTAGTAAAACGGAAATGAGACGAATGGTGGAATTCGGCCAGGCTCGAAAAATCGGAAAGTGCGCTAAGCTTGGTGAATGGGTAAGATACTCTTATAAAGCCTTAGTAGCATTATATTGTATGTGGGATTTATAATCTTATATAATGCTCTGATGGAATGATTTTAATGGAATTGTGATTTTTTTTATATAATGCATCAATTTAATTAATGTTAAAAATGCTAAGAGGGCCTACAATTGATGGTGGGGGTCTTAGTAAGAGGTAAAAATTGGTGAGAATCAACGGCTGTCAGTATAAATTGTGTTTCCTTGCAGGAAGTTTAGAGGAAATTAAGCCGTTATGCTGCTGAAATTTCCACGAAAATGTTTAAGGAAAAATATTAAATTCTCATCTAAATGGAATCCTGAAAGAATTATCGAAGATAAGCTTGAAAGGATTTTATTGTATCATAGGAAAAAAATTGATTTTTAAATGGTTGAGAAGGTTAACGGATGAGTACGACAATATGAAGAATTTGGTTGTGAATCTTATAGAGTCGATAATTCGAGTTATGTAATATTTCAAGTTGACTATCGAGTAGAAATTGAGGTGCAATCTCGATAGTTGGAGTATTGATAGATGTAACGATGATTATATGATATTGCTTTGAAGAGAAGATCATAGTTGAAAAGTGATGATTATAGAATTGATAGGTTCAAACAAATGGACTGTCTTTGTGGTATGATTGAGATAATGATCATAAGAAAGTAGATCGTGAAACCTTATGGACATTTTGATTTGTTATGACTTCGAAGCTAGAGGATTGTAAGTGTGGATAATGACCTATCTGGCAATATGACAATATAATCTTAATATACCATAAGGCTGAAATTGAGAAAAAAAAAATATAGCAATAAAATGAGATTTAGAGAATTTGGTACTTGATATATACTACATTATGGAATATCTTTGTCAATAGAATGGATTCGAATCAATGTTTGATTGTGGCATGTTAACTTTGTATGTGTAAAGCTAATGTTGGGAATTGATTTAATTAATGTGCAAAATAATGAAAGGGAGAATGAAAGTTTGAGGTAGCTTGTGATCTTTGATAGAAAAATATACTAGAATGATCCTAATAGTCTATGGATGTTATTGAAATGTATTTGAATAAACGTGCAAACATATGTACTGTGGATTTTAGTGATGCCATTGGGGACTTGAAAGACGTGTGTAATTATAGAATGAATAACGGATGACTTTCATGTCATGATCATGTTTGAATAAGAAATTTAGGCTACTGAAGACACACCTTAGTCTGATGTCATAATATGCACAACAATAGATTGAATGAGTATTGAGATATATTTGGATATATTTAGAAAATCATTCATGCATGACATATAATCTCATGTTGTTTTAAAAGAAAAAGTGATATTTTAAAAAAGAGATGCATCGAAATCTTTTAAGTGAAAGTAAATATTTGAAATGATTAGACAGCCACAGACCTTGATGTTTAATATCATTTTGACATTATTCATGATATGTACATATTGAACATGAGATTTAATTATGCATTGATTTGAGAAAAGACTCGGTTTTAAATGTTTTTTTTATGAGGGCTGTCTAAATGAATTCAAAATGATATATCAAAAGATTTCGATTTTTGAGACGACAGGTACCCTATTGAATGCCTGAGTGGCATATGCCTTTGTGGCACAGAGTATGTATTTATTGTGTGGTTCTGCCTGTGTGGCATGGAACCCCATTTATACATATATGATATGTACATGTAAATGTTGCCTGATGAGATCATTCCAGGCTGTCCGACAATAGTCGTGGACACATTCCTCAGTTTCCAGCTGATCAGTGGGACTGGGACGATCTATGATCATAGATAGTGAACCCTTCGAGGGAAACTATCCCATTGATAGCTACAATGGGTTAGAGATGATATGATAATAGAATAGGGATTCATGCCTAGTCTCTTACTAAATGTTAAAGAATGTCTAGAGTACAATTTATTATATATTAAACTCTAGACATGATATGTTTTACAGTATACATGAAATGATTGAAATTGAATGATTGAAACATGGTTTATATTATGCATTATATGATTTGAGACTTTAT
This sequence comes from Heritiera fomes, assembly GCA_032173925.1. Taxonomy (NCBI): domain Eukaryota; kingdom Viridiplantae; phylum Streptophyta; class Magnoliopsida; order Malvales; family Malvaceae; genus Heritiera; species Heritiera fomes. Next base: position 7,325,497 of record JAPDPM010000019.1, read on the forward strand.
ATGTTTTAAACCATGTTTATTTGACATGACAGATGAAATGATGTACATGTGTTTTATACCACACATGATATGAATAGAGATTTCATATGTTTTAAAATGTGTTTTAAAACATATGTCAAATGATTCTAAATTACCTGACTTTCGTACATGATTATGTACTACATGAAACATGATTTGAAATGAATGTTTTATACAGAACACAAATTTTATACGGTACATATTGAATCATGTGATGATAGCACACAGTGGTAACGATATTTCATCTAGACATGATATGATACATGAACATAAGAGTGATATGAAGAGAATTGTGAACTTACACTATTGTGATCATGATTTCTCTATATGGAAAAATGATATGAGGTGATAGATTACAAGAGTACGATTATGAAACATAAGGTGAATTGATATGATGCTTCAATTGGACATGATGTACTCCGAGATAGAGGAAAATATAGACTAGTAGTATATGACATTCAATTTGGATACGACAGATGCGATGCACTATAGTGTAAGATCGAGAAGATTGAAAAAGTGATTATGATTATTTATTTAAAAGTATAAGTGACAGACAGATGACAAGAAATGAGATAATGATATGTTATCGATGAGAAAGGATTAACTGTAATTGCATCCTTGCAAGTTTTAAGCATTTGCAGTTAAGACAGTATAATCCTACTCTTGCATTTATATTAGTATCTTACTGAGCCGTGGTTTTGCTCACCCCACTAAATTTCATCTCTTTCAGATTATTGAAGTTAACATCTGCCATGTGAGCTGCTCAGTGGGCATCGGAGACGGTATATGGACTTGGTACTAGTTTCCGGAGGTATATGGAACTTATAAAATACTTGTTTACATGTATGACTTTAATTGATGCACAGTACATATTTTGTTTAACAAGTCGGGATGTAACTAAGAACCGTTTCCGTGTTGTTTAATAATTAAATGGAATGACTATAAGCCACCTAGATAGTATAGTAACTACACTGACACCGAATACAAACCTTAAAATGAAAAAGAAAAATTTAGTCCATAAATTTGTAGACTAAGAAAAGTATGAGTATAAAGGAAAGTCGAGGCCTTCGGGTCGTGACATTTATATATACAAACTTTAATGTAAATTAATATTTACATTTCTCAAATATGTATATACTTATATATATATATATATATATATACATATAATGTTATATTTAATACATATATACTATTTAAATTTATATAATAGTATATATATCTATATATACCTCTGTATATTAATATATACTATATAGTATTTCAATACATATGTATTTATATATAAAAATACATTTATATAATTTATAATTATATAAATATATTTCTCTTTCATTTCTCATTTTCTTATTTAATTTGGATTTCCATTTATCCAAATTAAATTTCCTCTTTTCATTATTTTCTTAAATTCACTTCTTATTCTTATTGCAACTTTAATCTTCCTTCATTCGAATTTCCACAATCTGTCACTTCTTCAATTCACGGAATATTCACTAATATTCCGATCTCACAATTATATTTATTTATTTTATTAAATTTTCAATATTAATAATTTTCAATAAATGGAAAAATTTACGGTTATCACACAAGGTTACATTCATAATCAACATAGTACATTCAATAGACCGGTAACTTGATGAACTGGTAAATATAAAAAATTAATAACAAACTACAAATAAAAATAACAAATTAAACATTAAACTCACACTTTGTGGGACTCCAATTTGAGACCTCAAAAATCCCGAGACCTCTTTTTTATTATTGAGCGAAAACCTCATTAGCTAATAGTTTATATATATATATATATATATATATGTGTGTGTGTGTGTGTGTGTGTATGTTTGTGTATATATATATATATATATATATATATATATATATATATTCATGTTTAACTTGCTAAATATGTGTAAGAAAACTGGTGGTATTTCTAATCTTATTATATATTTGATAAAGAAAGTAATATTATTTTGGATTTTCATGCAGATTTGCCTATTGCTAGGAGAAAGTCATTGCAGAGATTTCTGGAAAAGCGCAAAGACAGGTCATTTATGTCTCTTTTAAAAGAGAGTTTTGCCAAAATTCAAGAAAAACAAATAAAAAAATATCATAATCATTACCCATTTAAAAAAAGTTACTAGCACAAAATAAATTTTTTTAAAAAATCCTATATAAGTCATTGAATTAAATCACACAAATCAATTAACCAACAAATCAAAATATAATTAAATAAATTTAGCATAACATTAAATCAAATTTACATTAAGAAAAGATTTGAATCAAAAATCTTAAAAATTTCAAAACTTTTTTCTTCTCATTAGTCAAAATCCAAAAAGCATTTCCTAAAACAAAAAAAAAATCTCAAAAGCCTTAATAGCCTTCTGAGGATTTATATTGCAAAATCATCACAGGTATTGAAATTTGTCTGTGATGAATCCGAAATCCTTTTAACAAAAATGTTCCTCCTTTGAAAACCAGGAACGTGATGGATCTCGACCCGGATCAAGCAAAAGCCTATTAAAAGATAATTTTACTTGCTTCCATTTTTGCACATGGAAAATGTAAAATGTTAGTAAATGATAAAATTACGTTTTTGTTGATCCGTGTATGTAGAGGTGGCAAAAGTTGACCCAACCCGAAAAATCAATTCAATTAACCCGAATCCAAACCCTACCAATCCGATTTGACTAAAAAAGTCAACAACTCAAATCTAACCTGATTCGAATCCGAATTGATTTGAAACCAAATTTATCTGAATTTACATTAATCCAAACCCGACTGGATCCGAACACGATTGGATCCGAACCCGAATTGATCTAAACCCAAATTCATCCGAATTTAGATTAACCCGAACTTGAAATTGATCCAAACTCGAATTGATTCGAACTTAAATTGACCCGAATCCAAATTGATCCGAATCTAAATTTACCCAAACTTAAAAAGATTCAAACTTAAATTTAATATTGTCAATAAATATTTAAATGTTAAAATTAAATATCAAAGTATTTTAATATAGTAAAAATATTTTTTTTTCAATAATATGAGTGTTATATATTTTTTTAATCTAGTTAAATTTAAATATTCACTTTTATATTGCATTCATTTGAACCTAATATATAATTATTTAATGGCTAATCTATAATAGAGTACAGAAGCTATATCATCTACACTAATGTCTCCAATTATTCTATAAAAAACGAAAATAAATTAAAGAGATATATAGTACTGTTTTATGATATTTAGTAGGGATTATTAAATCACTTTGATTCAAAAGTTATTAATTATTGTAGATAATAAAAATAAAATGAAAAAAATATAATTAATTTATGAATATTGGTAAATATATTATAAAGAAAACTATCATATAGATTATTAAATATTTTGATTATTTCAATCCCAATTGTACTATAGGTCATGTAAGAAGAAAATTTAATTTTCATAAGTGTTGGCTCTATAGGCTATACCGAGAGGGGGGGTGAATCGGTTTTTCACTAACCTTAAGTTCGTTTTTCAGTTCTTCTAAATTCTCTAGCTTAGATTGATATTTTCTAAGTTCTCTAAGCTAGGCAAGCATGCAATTCAAGTTCAATGCAATAAACACAATATAATCGCAAGTAATTAAAGAGAGCAGGGAAGAGAAATGTACGCAAGTGATTTATAGAGGTTCGGAAACCTTGCCTACGTCCTCTACCTTGAGACGCTCCCAAGGATTTTTCCAAATTCACTATCCTTGAATTTGTTACACTCCCTCTTTTCAAGGCTCAAGAGAAACCTCTCTCTTTTTCTAGGCTCAAGAGAAACCTCCCTCTTTTTCTTAGGCTAAAGAGTAACCTCCCTCTTTTTCATAGGCTAAAGAGAAACCTCCCCTTTTACAAGGAATGAATTGGTTTACAAGAGAAGTAATCAAAGAAGGCCTTTAGATAGGCAAGTGATTACAAATATTAAGCACAAATAAAAGCCTATACAAGATTTGTGCTAAGCAATACAAGGAATAAGAGAATGATAGATGATGGAAACTTTGTAGCTCTTGATTTGTTGTTTGAGGCTTGTAGATTTGAGGAATATGAGATTTGAAGTTGCTGAGTGGTTCCTCTTGCTTTCTTTAGCTTCTAAGCCTCTATTTATAGTCCCTTGGATGTATTCTAGCCGTTGGGTGGAGCCAAATCTCGGATATTACCGTTGTCTCACAAAAACTAGCCGTTATAGGCTATTTTCGGGCAAAGGGATCGATCCCTTTTGTCCAGAATCTTGATTCTGGGCTTCAGGGACCTTGGGAAGACTTTCTGCCAAAAAGGGATCGATCCCTTTCCCTAGGGGATCGATCCTTTTCTTCCAGAGGGCATTTTTCCTGCACTTTTGGGTTAGAAATGATATGGCTTTTGATTTTAATTCAACCCAAAACATTTATAAGCTTTAAGGGAGTTTTTCTTGACTTTCTCAAATGAAAATATTGTCCAAGAAATCATCAAGTGATTTTCTAAAATATTCAAAACATTTATAAAGTGTTAAGACCAATAAGAATATGCATCATTAAATCATGGTCTTAATGTTTGATATGATCACTTAAAATGTATTGAGAAAATCATGTGTGATAAGGCAAATTTACAATATGAATTAAAACATTAAAGCTTTCTTAAGTTTTTGTCATTTCAAAATATATATGGCAATTTAAAGCTAACAATCTCCCCCTTTTTGATATGACAAAACTTAATTAAATTTGCTTTGAAAATTCTTTGATAAAATACTCCCCCTCAAATAAAGCAGGATTTTACAAAGCTCCCCTTAATATAAGCATGAGTTTTTTTTTTTTTACAAAGCTCCCCCTTAATATAAGCATGGGTTTTGAAAATGAATTTTCAAACTATTTATATTTTCAAACTATTTCACCCCCCTTATTTCTCCCCCTTAATATCTCTCCCTTTTAATATTTATCTCTCCCCCTTTTTGTCATAGCAAAAAGAAGGAAAAATAATAAAAATATGCTTCCCCTAAAATCATGGCTATGTGAGAATAAAGAATATGCTCCATCCAACAAGAAACATGTTAGTACATGGGACTCATAGCACAAATAAATAAGTCAATATTCACAAAGAGTATGAAATATTCATGCAATGAATATGACTTATGATCCTATACCAATTGTTTATAAATAATTTTGATACCAAATGTTGATAAGTAATTTTGCAAGAAGGTTCCAATTGGTAAGAAGTTAGGCAAGCACCTAAGTATATCAATTGTTCTCTAAGGTCCAACTAAGGTGCATAGAAATACATCATGATTATGAGCTAAAATTAGATAACATATCATATGCATGTGCTCATAAATCATTTTCAAGAAAGAGTGTGCATAGAATCAAGATATATTGCAATTAACTACAAATTCTAGCATACAAGAGTTTCATGCAAAAATATCCTAAGAGAATTCTTCTCTATTTGTCATTTCAAACTAAAGACCACAAGAAGAATTGTCAATTTAAAGCTCATACCAATTGGCAATTTAGATTTGACTTACCAATTATTGAAAATATGGTTGCCAATGATACTAATTGTTATTTCAATCTAAATACCAATTGTTACTAATGGTTGACTTAGGCATTTTGCATGAATCCAATATCTATGTGTAGTGTGTTCATGTCAAGAAAATAATCATTCTAAAAATGCAATAACACAACACAGATCATCAAATATGCATATGGATCAATTAATCATTAACACACTATCATAGAGTATTAATCCATATTCATATTCACAACATTATACCACATGGAAGATACAAAAAGTCAAGGTATTCAAGCAAACACATTTTCTTCCATGAAACTAAAGAATCTTATGCTCAATTTTCTATTCAAGATCTTAACCAATTGTGAGCAAGGAAAGATTCAAAATTACCATTTAATCAATTACGAGCCATATCCCTAGTTGTTATCATCATTTAACGTTCTAGAGGGTATATGCTATTTTAACTAAAATGGCTTCACCTAAGTGAATCAATATTATCAAGCTAAAATGTATTTTATCATCAAAATCCATAAGCTATGAGTGAGATTAAGCACATAATATCATGAAATAACTATTCTCATCTCATAGGCATGATTATTGATTCAACTTAAGCAAACATGCATGTTCATCATCAAAACAATCAAAAATCTATGCATGTGTATCAAATGTTTGTGTTGTCATTAATGCTCAAGTTCTATAATAATTTGGCTGTAAAGAATTAATTTCATGGATGATAAATTTTTATGTAACTCAACATTTAGGATTCATTTATCATCACTAATTATAAGCCAAGGAAAAGTATGACCTTATACCAATTGTTGAATTTACATTTGAAGTCAATCCTTAAGGTCAAGTTTTAATTATTCTTCCACTAAATGTATAATTATCATGAAACCTAGAGTGGAGTAGTTGAGTCAAGCTAATACACATAATCCTATAAGCATGCTTGACTAAGATGAACAAAAGATATGAAAAACACTCATTATGCATAAGTTCATCAAATTCTCAAATATATCCAAAAATTCTTGAAATATTTCTCAAAATTATGTTTAAGCATTCATTGATAGTATATTTCAGGATTATTTCATGTTTTATGCAATTCATGACCATCTTCAATGAGAAAACTGATTGTGCACTTGTGAGCTCAAGAAAAATAATATTGATTGTTGAAAGTGATACCATTTGTTGGAAATGATACAAATTGATGGAGTTGAGGCATGATATTAATCAAAAATGGATTTTCATGTTGTAAAGATCATCAAAAAGAAGTTAAAACAATGAATTTTAAGTTGAGAAGAAAGAAGATATCAAGAAAGTGAAAAATCCTTCTCAAATTCGGTTGAAAAAGTGCAAAAAAGCCATTTTGGCCTGGGGGGATCGATCCCTTTGGGAGGGGGATCGATCCCTTAAGTCCAGAATGCAGATTTCCTGCATTCTGCTCAAGGGGGATCGATCCTGCTTGCTAAGGGATCGATCCCTCATCTTGTTTCTGCAGTTTTTGACAGAAAATCCAACCTTTGAGGTACCCAGACTTCGTTTTTGAGTAATTTAAGTCGAAGTAAATGTTTAAACATTTGTAAAACATGATTTTGGACTTGTATGAATGAAAAATCTGAATGAAAAACCATTTTACAAAAGATTTTGCAATTTTGGAAGAATTTACACAATAAAATGCATTTTTGGCCTCAAAGGGGGTCATTTTAAGCATTATACATATTTTGTCAAAACCAAAGCTTTGGAAACCACAAATATGTCAAAACAAACTTGTTCACATAGGTTTTAAACACATATAACATCAAAGCATACATCTTGTGAACAACATGCCATGATTTCCAACATACAAATTCTTCATTAATGCTCATGACATAGCTTTTTGCATATATGACATATTTGACAATTTTTGAGCAACTAAATATATTATCTAAACATATCAAACTTGCTCAAGATGTAGAAAACCAAAAATCATTTCAAAGTCACTAAACATGCCTTTCATTCAATGTATCAAGCACTATTCATCAAACATTCAACAATCATTCATCATGCCTTTTATTCTATCATTCAACTCATAATGCATCAAGAATCATTAACCAAATTTCTCATCAAAGCACAAACAATAAAAAGTTTAAGGAGTAAGGAATTAAGCTTACAATACTCCTTTGCTTGAGTATGCTTTGCCTTGAATTGTTAAGTCCACCTTGAGCTATCCTTTGAAGAATTGTTGTGATCTTGTCAAAGATGGATCCTCAAGCTTTTCCTTTTTCTCATTGGCACAAGTAGTCTCCATAGATGTGTGTAGAGCATTCAAATCCCATTGTTTCTTTGTAACTCCATGCTCTAACACTCCTACAACAAACACATTTTCAAGCATGCTTTGGTACCCAAATTTTCTTGGGTCCATGAGAGTTAGTGCAAACAATTTTAGATCCTTTTGGGATCCATTTTAAGCTCATTTCATCATCATTTATAACATGTTTTGGGACCCACATTTTTCTAACAACTCTTCCTCTAAATGTATTTTTTCTATATGTGCATGCTTGTGAGGTGTGGCCTATCTTATTGCATAGTGAACATGTAAGTGAAATGTTATGCACAGAATTTTTGCATACAAGAAAATTCTTAAGATGAGTTTCTTTTTTATTTGCATTATATCCTAACCCATCTTTGTCAAAGAAGGCTCTTTGGGTCTCTAGCATGTGATCTAATTTTTGTTGACTCATATAGAACCTAGAAAATGAATTATGCAAATTTAAGTTCTTTTTATTTACTTCATCAATTTCTAGATTTGCTTCTTCTAATTTCTTTTCAAAATCAAGTTTCGCATTCAATAACTCATCATTTTCCATTTCTAATCTTGTAACCATTTTCTTGTATTTTGAATTCATGCATTCAAATTCACTAGCTAGCTCATCAAAGGCATTTTGTAAATCGTCATAGGAATGGTCATTACATTCACTAGAGCTAGGTTTCTCTTTTTCATCCTCAATAGTAAAAGAGCTAGGATTTTCCAATTTATCTTTAATGTCTTCTAATTTCTTTTCTAGCTCTAATTTCACTTTGGTGAGTTCATCATTCTTTGAGCCTAGATCTTTTATTTTCTCCTCCAACTCAACATTAGTATTAATCAAAATTTCATTCTCTTTTCTAAATTTATTTAACTTTTTTTTATATTTTGCATGCATTGATTTATATTCATCACTTAGCTTATTAAATGCATCTTGAAGCTCATCAAATGAATATTCTTCTAAAGTTTGTGAGCTAGTCTCAAAATCATCACATAGAGCCATTTATGATCGTTTTGCTCGGTAGATGTTAGTCTAAATCAATCTCGAGCCCAAGCTCTGATACCAATTGTTGGCTCTATAGGCTATACCGAAAGGGGGGTGAATCGATTTTTCACTAACCTTAAGTTCGTTTTTCGGTTCTTCTAAATTCTCTAGCTTAGATTGATATTTTCTAAGTTCTCTAAGCTAGGCAAGCATGCAATTCAAGTTCAATGCAATAAACACAATATAATCGCAAGTAATTAAAGATAGTAGGGAAGAGAAATGTACGCAAGTGATTTATAGAGGTTCGGCAACCTTGCCTACGTCCTCTACCTTGAGACGCTCCCAAGGATTTTCCCAAATTCACTATCCTTGAATTTGTTAGACTCCCTCTTTTCAAGGCTCAAGAGAAACCTCTCTTTTTTTCTAGGCTCAAGAGAAACCTCTTCTCCCTCTTTTTCTAGGCTCAAGAGAAACCTCCCTCTTTTTCTTAGGCTAAAGAGTAACCTCCCTCTTTTTCATAGGCTAAAGAGAAACCTCCCCTTTTACAAGGAATGAATTGGTTTACAAGAGAAGTAATCAAAGAAGGTCTCTAAATAGGCAAGTGATTACAAATATTAAGCACAAATAAAAGCCTATACAAGATTTGTGCTAAGCAATACAAGGAATAAGAGAATGATAGATGATGGAAAATTTGTAGCTCTTGATTTGTTGTTTGAGGCTTGTAGATTTGAGGAATATGAGATTTGAAGTTGTTGAGTGGTTCCTCTTGCTTTCTTTAGCTTCTAAGCCTCTATTTATAGTCCCTTGGATGTATTCTAGCCGTTGGGTGGAGCCAAATCTCAGATATTATCGTTGTCTCACAAAAACTAGCCGTTATAGGCTATTTTCGGGCAAAGGGATCGATCCCTTTCCATAGGGGATCAATCCCTTTTGTCCAGAATCTTGATTCTGGGCTTCAGAGACCTTAGGAAGACTTTCTGCCAAAAAGGGATCGATCCCTTTCCCTAGGGGATCGATCCTTTTCTTCCAGAGGGCATTTTTCCTGCACTTTTGGGTTAGAAATGATATGGCTTTTGATTTTAATTCAACCCAAAACATTTATAAGCTTTAAGGGAGTTTTTCTTGACTTTCTCAAATGAAAATATTGTCCAAGAAATCATCAAGTGATTTTCTAAAATATTCAAAACATTTATAAAGTGTTAAGACCAATAAGAATATGCATCATTAAATCATGGTCTTAATGTTTGATATGATCACTTAAAATGTATTGAGAAAATCATGTGTGATAAGGCAAATTTACAATATGAATTAAAACATTAAAGCTTACTTAAGTTTTTGTCATTTCAAAATATATATGGCAATTTAAAGCTAACAATAAGTTTTGTAATTCTTAGAAATATGGTTTCAATTGATTTTCATACTAAATAAATCACATTAAGATGACCAAAGCTTAATTCAATAAATTTGTCCAATCGATCCTAATCCAAATTCCAATCAACCCGAATCCAAATCCGACTAACCCGAATTGACTAAAAAAGTCAACGACCCAAATCCGACCTTATCCGAACCCGAAATGATCTAAATCCGAAATAGATCGATTTTTCCTTGACCCAAACCTGACCTTATTCGAACCCGAAATGATTTTAAACCCGAAATAGACCGATTTTTCCTTGACCCAAACCCGGCCTTATCCGAACTCGAAATGATCCAAATCCGAAATGATCCGATTTTTCCTTAACCCAAAATGATCCTATATAAAATGATTCAACCCAAACCCGATCCGACCCGCCCATTTGCCACCTCTACGTGTCTGTAATCCATCTATTTAAGAATAAGTCATTTACACCAACAAGTGGTTGAAAGAAGTGGAAGTGAACTCCTTTTCCATGTGCTTGGACAGGGTTTGAGTCCTTGAGTCTCCACTGTTGGGAGAGTTTTATCGTTTATCACTCTTGATCCAAACAGAATTAATTTCAAACCATAAAACGGATGAGGATATTGTGCGTACACCAAAAAAAGAATAAGTCATTTACTGCCTTTTTCTTTTCTGAAAAAAAAAATCAACTAAGCACCAATTTAGTTAGCATGACTGTTTAATTCAAAAAAAAAAAGGCATGAATGTTGATTTAAATTTTTAAAAATTATAGGTTTGAGCAAATTTAAATTTATAATATTTTTCAAATGAATTAAATAAATGAAATATAAAATAATAGATTAAAATAAAAACCCATTTACTTTTGTTTTAAAATTTTAATGGCCAAAATAAAAGATATGATAAATTAAAAATAAAAGTTTACTGTTTTGAATAGAGGGGTACATTAACCATGACTACTCAAAGTTTTAGATTCCTAATTATAAAAAGTTTTTAATTTCCCAAATATCATCGTATTAGTCTTTATTTAGTATGGATGATAGAAATGAAAAAAAATGAAAAATTTATTAATTTAATGAATAGGTATTACAGTATGAAATTTAAAAATTAGATTAATAATTTTTTTAATCGTGATTTCAAATCAAAACCGTAATTTATGCATCCAAATCATAAATGAATAACTTTATTTTTTTATGCTTGAAATAATTAATGAAATTATGAACGTCTCTCGAATCTGTCAAAATAGGGCAAATTCTACAGTAAGGTCACAAAAATTGACCTTATTTTAAGGTTATTGAATTAGAACCATTGGATTAGTCAAATCTAATATAAACCGTTGATGAAATTTTAAAAATTAAAAAACTCTTTAACCTGGTAACCTACTAAACCAATTATTAAAATTAACATTATTTACTAAATGTTATTAAAATATACTATTATATTACTAATATACCCTTGTTATAATTGTAGTACTATTCTTCTTCTTATATAAACCTTTTTATTATTTTTAAACCCTAATTCCTAAATCATAAACCCTAATTCCCAAATCATAAACCCCTTTATTCCAATTTTTGTCTGTTTCACCTTTAATCCAGTTTGTAGCTATCTCAATATTTTATAAATCCTAAACTTTAAGCCTAACCTCAATCAAATAGTTGTTCTTATTTATTCCCATCTTATATTTTTAACAATGGGTAAGTTTGTGGAAGAGCATTGCATAAACGATGGAAATTGCGATGAAAAGTGCAAAGAACCAATGATTTACAAAGAAAGTCCTCCCGAGCGACCAAGGAATCATTATATTTTTTACTAGTAAGATTTTTAATTCTTGACATGTTTTCAGGCAGTTGACTGCCTGGTTTTATAAGTGTTTCGATAAAAAAATTTATCGGGGAAGTCGACTGCTCAATTGAAGCAGTCGACTTCCTAAGAGAAAATTTATCGCAGAACGTTAGAATGCGTAAGGCAGTCGACTGCTAAATAGCCAGAAGCATTCTGTTTCCAGAATGCATATGGGAAGTCGATTGATATTTTCGGACAGTTGAATTCCCAAATTTTTTAAACATGCTATTCTTAATTTATTTATAGAATGTCGACTTTTATTATTAAGAATTCGACTTCCTATGTATTTTGAACATAATTTTCACATCACTTGTGTAAATTGGATTGTATTCATCGTGAAAGAAAATAGATTAAACGTAAATTTGTCAAGGATCATCAGAAATTAATAAAAGATTATCGTAAATTGAAAAAGGGTCATCGTAAACTTGAGTAGATTATTCGTAAATTTAAAAAGGATAATCGTAAATTTGGGTAGATTTTTCGTAAATTTAATAAAGATAATCATAAAAATTTTGACATTCATTGTAAATTTAATTATATTTATCGTAAAAATGATTGGATTTATCGTAATAATAATAATGATAAATACAACTAAAAAAATAATAAATACTTATTAATAATAATATAATAATAAAAAATATCAGAACAACATTAATAGATAAAAAAATATATATAATAACAAAATAAAAAAAAGTTTCATACTGGGAGTCGACTTCTCGAGAAAGATAGTTGACTGTCCAGATGTATTCTGGAAACAGAATGCATCTGGTAACGAAGCAGTCGACTGTTAATAATTAGCAGTCGACTGGTTCGTTACCAGATGCATTTTGTTTCTAGAATGCATCTGGGCAGTCGACTACCTTTCTTAGGCAGTCGATTTCCTAATTTTTTTAAGCACATTGTTCTTATTCAATTTATGTTAAGTCGACTTTTATTATTGAAAATTTGACATTCCATGTATTTTAAATGTAATTCTCACATCACTAACGTAAATTAGATTAGAATTATTGTAAAACTAAATAAATTAAATGTAAATTTAGCTAAGGATCATCATAAATTAATAGAAGATGTTCGTAGCTTTAATAATATTCATCATAAAAATGATGAGATTTGTCGTAAATTTAAGTAGATTGTTCATAAATTTAATAAGGATAATTGTAAAAATTATGAGATTCATCATAAATTTCGGTAGATTGTTCGTAAATTTAATAAGGCTAATCGTAAAAATGATAAGATTCATCGTAAATTTAATAAGGATAATCGTAAAAATGATGAGATTCATCGTAAATTTCGGTAGATTGTTCGTAAATTTAAAAAGGATAATCATAAAAATAATGAGATTTATCGTAAATTTGGATATATTGTTTGTAAATTAAATAAGGATAATTGTAAAAATAATGGGATTCATAGTTAATTTAAGTAGATTGTTCGTAATTTTAAAAAGGATAATCACAAAAATTATAAGATTCATCATAATATTAATAATTTCAACCAAAAAAATAATAAATATTTATTAATAATAATATAACAATAAAAAAATCATAACAATATTAATAAATAAAAAAATATATAATAACAATTTTTTAAAAAAAAAATTTCATGGGGAGTCGACTTCCCGAGAAAGGAAGTCGACTCCCCATGTGCATTCTGTTTCCAGAATGCTTCTGACGATGAAGCAGTCGACTGCTAATTAGTAGCAGTCGACTGCTGCATCGTCAGAAGCATTCTGGAAACAGAATTCAGATGGGGAGTCGACTTCTTTTCTCGGGAAGTCGACCCCCCATGAAAATTTGGACTTTATACAGGATTTTTTAGGCAGAAAATCCCTAAACCAAGCATTCTCTCTTAGACACTCCTCCTCCTTCATCTTTCTCTCTAATTCAATCTTGCAAATCCCAAACATATTCTCATCAACATAATCCTATTCTAAATCCAAATTTCTTCCATTTACACCAAAATCCCTAAAAATTTATTATATTCATCATAAATTTTATGATATTAATCGTAAATTTTATGATATTCATCGTAAATTCAATGAAATTCATCGTAAATTTTACGAGATTCGTCATAAATTCAATGAAATTCATCGTAAAATTTATTAAATTCATCGTAAATTCATGTGATTCACGTAAAATTTATTAGATTTATTGTAAAATTTATTACATTCATCGTAATATATCGTAAAATTTATCTAATTGATCATAAAATTTATAACATTTATCATAGAATATATGACATCTTAAATTTTATTATATTAATAAAATCTATAATAATTAGCAGAAAAATTAATGTAACTTAGGATAAATTTTAAGTAAATAATTATAAAAATACTAAGAGTTCAAATAAATGATAATTAACAGTAAAATAAATCTCTTATTAAATATGGCAGTCGACTTTCTTTTATAAGCAATCGATTGCCAATATGCTAGAATCAATCTGTAGAGTAAAATAATTAGGAAAATCGACTTCTATACACGAGTAGTCGACTTCCTAAACTTTTCTGGGCAATTACCTTGTATTTTTTTAATATTAATGGGTCATATCGTAATTTAATTTTGATTAATGGTTAAAGATGTAAGTATAAATATTTTCTTACCTTTTAAAGGATAAAAATGTAATTTAAATCTTTTTAATTAAATTTTAGTTTACCTGTTAACCTGTTAAGCCATTATTAACATATTTAAATAATTTTTAAATTTTATTCAATATCTCATGAGATATTGAATATCTCATGAGATATTATGACCTTACAATAAAGTTGATATTTTGCGACCTTACTGTAGAATTTCCCGTCAAAATAGTAACATGTGGTTTTTCTTATTTGTCTTCTGGTTGACTTCTGTATCCCCTTATGCTTGATAGTCGCTACACCTAAAGGAAAACGCGTTTGGGACAAAAGAAAAGACTTCATTATTCCGAATTTACGATGGGTTTTAGACAGATAAAATAGAAATAGAAAATATACAAAGTGGCTACTGTTGGAATGGCCTTTGAAGTTTAGAGTTGAGAGAGAGGCACGCGTTTTTCTGATGGGGTTTTTCGTATTTGGCATTTATTGGATGCCATTTAGAGGTGGCAAAAATTGACCCGAATCCGAAAACCTGTCCGAATCCGCCCTAGACCGAACCGGAACCAGCCCGAATTGATGAAAAAAGTCAAATGCCCATAACCGAAAAAGCCTGTAACCGAAAAAGCCCGGAACCGAAAAAGCTCGAAACCGAAAAAGCTCGAACCCGACACAACCCGAACCCGACATAACCCGAGCCCGATACGATCTGAAACCGAGACCGACCCGAACCGAAAACCGAAAAAACCGAATTTATAACCCGAGAAAACCTGAATTATAATTATATAATTATTATTTAAAAATAAATAATTAATTGATACATTTTTTTAATTAAAAAGTTTAAAATTTTGAAAACAATTATTATTTATTATACAATTTTATCAATTATATATTACCAGCATAATAAATATTGAATCTTTTTAATTAAATTAAATTAATTTAAAACACCATAATATATGATATAATATATGATATCAAATAATCTTTAATATTATCCTTATTGCATTTATAATAATAAATATATTATTAATTTGACATTTGATTTTATTATAAAAATCATTTTAACATTTTATTATTTTTATTTATAATAAAATTTTAATTTTAATACAACAATAAATCAAATATATAAAAATTATATAATTTCAATATTTGTTTGAAACTTTGAATTTGATATTTTGTGCAACACATTAAAAATATTTTTAATAAAATTAAATTTAAACTATAATTTCTTAAAGTTTCAAGTATAGAAAGATATTAAATTTAGATTAAAAAAACCTAATCTTAAAATTAAAATTCAAAGTTTTTAAAATTACAAAAAGTTAAGTAATTAAATTAAACAATACAAGTACAATTTTTTTATACTTGGGTATCATTAAAAGAGAAAATTATAGTGGTAATTTTATTTTTAGCCTTAAAACAAAAGATATAAAAAAATCAAGCTAGTGATAATTAATTATTTATTATATTATAATAATCTTATACATGAATAAACTAATTTGGTATCTTATAATAATGATTTTTATATTATATTATAATAATCTTTTAAGAATAAATTATGTAATCTCTTAGTATGTAAGTATTATTTTGATAGAATTAAGTATTTATTAAAAATAATTCACTTATTATCTACTAAATGTAAAATTAAAGTGTAGATAAAAATAATAATTCTAATAGTAAATTAAAGTGTAATTTAATAATATATTAGAGTTGTATTACTATGTAAGTGGTAATTTTAATAAAATTTATTTTTTATACTTTGTTAATATTATTATTAATTATATTTAAATAACTAGCATTATATTAATTAATTTAGTAATATCTATTATTTAACATTTTAATTAGATATTCAATCAATTGGTGTATATCTAATATTATTATGTTAATCTAATATTATTATGTTAATGTGAATATGAAAAAAAATTAATACTCAATTTGGAATAGTTTTTTTGATAGCAAATAAAATACATAATATAGTTAATAAATAACGCCTTATCATAATGATTTGTATGTTATTATAACTTTAAAAATAATATCTTATCATGTGATATATAATCAATTATACAAGCTCTTAATTATATAAAATAAATTATTAATATGTTTATCTTATCATAATGATTTGTATGTTACATTATAATAATCTCTTACCATGTAATATAGAATAAATTAAACAATCTCTTATAGCATATTATAGTTTTAATTTCAGACATTTTTCATTTCAATTTCTTATCATGCTTTTAGAATATACTCTTGTTTTTAATTTCAAACATTTAATCTCTTATGATGTATTTATGTAATTTAGTTTAACTTGATCAATTAATAATCAGAATATTGGATGACTTCTCAACTACTTTTTTAGTCAAAAAAATGTTTTTTTTTAATTTATTATAATGAGTTACAAATAAAATAATAAACATAATATACTATATATATATATATATATATATATATATATATATATATATATATTAAGATTTACATTATAATAAAATGTCATATATGTTAAATTATCAATATCTTAAGAATTGTATCTTAACATATTATGAAATTTCTATTAATTTAATTTTAGTATTTTATGTCTAAAATTTTAAAATCTTATTATCTTAAGAATAAATTATTATTATTATTATTATTATTATTATTATTATTATTATTATTATTCAGTAAATTATTTTTTTGGCCAACAATATTTCATTAAATTTTAAATTGCAAGTTGTGTTAAAATAAAAATAAAATTTACAACAAATATAACAAATTCTCAATCTAACTCACGTGATTAAACATATAACAATAAATATAAGAGGCCATGGTTCAAATCTTTGTACAAGCATATAATTTTGATTACTTTCATATAATTGATGAACAAGTTCAGGTACCAGATACTCTTGATCAAAAGTTAATCGAGTATAGCGTACCCTAAGGGTACTACCTGAATCCGATACGGATAATAAGAACACTATCCAAACTCATAATTATTCGATTATAGAGTCGAGTAGTGTCGGGTACCTGATTATATATTACCCATTTACATTATTATATCAAATGTTTTTTTTTTGGTATACTATATCAAATGTTATTATTTATAATATAATGTCAATTGATGTATATAACTTGTTTAATTTAACGTTCTAAATTTTTAATGAGATATTTGATTAATTAATGTGTTTGAGTATGATTATATTTAATAAAAATAATGTTATATTATGATTTATGTATAAACTAAAAACAAAATAAATATTGTGATAACCGCAAATTTTCCATTTATTGGAAATTATTAATATTAGAAATTAATATTAAAGAAAATAGATAAGAGGAAATAAATAAATTAAAGTAAATAAATAAAATTGTGAGAATCGGAATATTGTGGAAATTCCGAGAATGGAGGAAGTGATAAAATTTGGAAATTTAAGTGAAGGAAATTAAATAAAGAATAGGGAAATTTAATTTGGATAAATGGAAATCCAAATTAAATAAGAAAATGAGAAATGAGAATAAAATATGGTTATATAATTACAAATTATATAAATGTATTTTGATATAAATACATATGTGTTTAAATACTGTATGGTATATAGTATATATTAAAGGTACATTGGTATATATAAGAATATATATATACTATTTGATAAATTTAAATAATACATATGTATTCAAGTATGATATTTTATGTATATGTAAGTATATACATATTTGAGAAAATATAAATATTAAATTACATTAAAGTTTAAATGTATATATATTGTAAATACAATATATATGGAATTATGACATTTATATAAATATTTATATAAATGTTATTTAATTTTAAGTATATAAATATACATATATATATACTAGATATATATTTTTGTAATGTACAATATATATAATTTATATAATATATATATATTTATATTGTATTATATTATACATGAAATAATATTATATGTATAATATATGATAAATATTATATGTATAATATATGATATATAGTATATAATGTAGTATATACTTAATTTAGAAAGGGAACTAAAAAGAAAAGAGAAACAGAATCGGGAAGACCCCGATTCTGCCTTCCCCAGGCGAGATCGCCCCCGTCAGCGGCCGCCGGAGAAGGAAAGGGAGAGAGGAGAAGAGAAAGTCGTCGCCGGCAAAGCAAGAGGAAGCCGGAGGAAACGCCGGCGAAGCGAAACGGAGAAGGAATCGACGCGAAACGACGGAAAATCGAGGAAGAAAACGAAACTAGATCTGGCGGTTGCCGGCGGAATTGGCCGCCGCCACTACAACCGAAGCATCGGTGGAAGGAGAGGAATGGGATGAAGGCCACCGGTGAGGCCAACGACGGCGGAGGAAGGCCGACGGAGGAGGAGAAGTGACCGAAGGTAAACCGAGTAGATCCGCCGCCGTGCCGCCGATCCAGGCTGAGCTGAGGCCACCGACAGCTTCGTCTCAACGCCGGCCAGCTGCTGAGCCACCGAACCGCCGGAGAATCAGCCGCCGGAGGAGAACCGGCAGTGGAGGAAGGTTGACCGGTCTGACTGGTCTGAACCGGTCAGACCAAGGAAAAAAAAAAAAAAGAAAGAAAAGAAAAAAAAAAAAGAAAAAGAAAAAGAAAAAGAAAAGAAAAGAGAAAAAGAAAGAAGGAAGAAAAAGAAGAAAAGGAGAGAAAAAAAAAAGGGAATTCCGGGAAATCCTGGGAAATTCGGGAATCGGTAAGAAATCCCGAAAAGTACTAAATTATTTAAATAATTTATTTATTTAAATAATTGTAGAAAAATTCTAAATTTTAGAATTTAAATTCCAGAAAAATTCTCTCGATGATCGAGATGAGGAATCGGAACAGATGGAGTACGGGCGCGACCGGTAAGAGGCAGTCGCCAACCCGAAACAGGTAAGGGAGACATGTGCCGCCTGTAAGGATATTCGGCCATGTTTTTAAATTGCATTTAATTTTATAAATGCTATTGATAACTATCGGTTTTATAGTGTGATGGTTTATCGGATGAAATTGTGATGAAACACCGGTTGAAAATATAAACTGTATTTTCGTGCAGGAGGCTAACCAAATCGGTAGCCGTTATAATGCCGAAAAATTATCGAAAAAAATTACTGAAATTTACCGAAAATCACCGAAAATCAAAATAAAAGATTTTATTTCACGTGAAACGATTTCTAACATGAAAATCGAGAAATCGATTAGTTTTCATAAAACATGAATATATTGATAATTAATTTTAAAATATTCATGTTTTGAAAATGGTGAAAAAAGGAAATCACCTAAATTTATTCTGATAGGTGATATTTCACGTGAAACGAAATGAAAATGAAAAAGAGACTGAAGTGAATATTTTTACAAATATTCTTAAATATTCACTTGATTTTACAGAAAACCTTTGTGGTTTAATTATGGAAATAATTAATTATGAATATTCCATAAAGGTTAAGAAAGGATGAATAATTATGATTTCGAGACTAAAGGTCCCTACACTTGTTTTTAAAAGAAAACATTGAGATGAGAATTTAAAGTTAGAAAATAAATATTTTATTTTCATAAAGTATAAAAATAATTTATTTGAATTCCGATAATTATAAAATCATGTTTTCAATTTAATGCATGGAAAAACGTGCATATATGTTTTATGGTGAAAAAAGATAGTTTTAACCTTTTACATGTTCAGTGATGATTTTTCAAACTGTCTTCATCGCAATTTATAAAGAAATGTTTGAAGCATGAATTTCGTTCTGAAATTAAATTCCATAGTCTTTTGATAATTAGCTAAACGAATTTATGATTTCTATGTATATTTTTCAATAATGCTATAAGTATGTTTTCTGAAAAAGGTATCGGAGTGGCACACCCCAGGCTAACTTAGACCCTGGCACGCCCGGTCCTTACTATTTTATATCAGTTGTATGATTTAAGTATATGTTTTTCGAAAAGGTATCGGAGTGGCAAACCCCAGGTTAACTTAGACCCTGGCACGTCCGGTCCTTACTATTTTATATCGATGGTATGTAAGTAAGTTTTGAGACTAAGGCTTTCCTATAGTTTATGTTATTGCCTGTCATGCTTGCCACATTGTGCATGTTTCCGTCCCTTGTGGCATATGTTTAGCCCACGTCGTGCATGTTCTCGCCCACATTGTGTATGTTTTCATCCTTTGTGGGTATGTTGGTCCTTCGTGGTGCATGTTCGCTGTACGACTCTGATCAGGTCTACAGCCCATACCATGGCCATAGGTATTCCGTTCCCTCTTCGGAGGAAGAAGTAAGTGTCATGACCGCATACTTGCTATATGATTTTGCCTAGTCTCCATGAATTGTATGAAAAGTTTTATTAATTATGATGTTAAGTTTCTAAAGTATGATGCATGTTTGAAACAAGTATGAATTTTAGATATATGCATTAAAAAATTCATACAATGATTTAAAGTATGAAATGCATTATTATGGCATTTGTTTTCTGCATATATCGATACTATGACTATTTTAAATGCATTTCTTATGAGGCTTTAGTACGATACGGTTATTGATTTGAAAAGAGAAATAAATGTTTATTCTAAAAGAGTAACATAAGAATTATTTCTAAGATAAAGAAAATCGAAGAAGTAATTATCCAATGATTTGATATTTGCAAATCACTGTACTGTACTGTTTTTACTGTACTGAAGAGAAGAGAAGAGAAGTAAACCACTGTTTTTATTACTGAACTGTCAAGGGTTTTAAAGTATACCGAAGTGGAAAGGAACAAGTGGTTTACTCTGTGGAAAAACGAAAATTATATCGTTTTGAAACAACAAAATTGATATTCTCTACAGTTGCTTCTAGGTTCCGGGACAAGTATGGTATTCTAAAATACCTACCTTATTCTATCTGGATCCCTAGCCGACTGTAGTATCCTTCCTACATGTGTGCCTAGAGCCAGCTAGGAAGATTTTAAAGAAAGTGAAGAAAAAAAAATATTTTCAGCATATAGATAGCTGAATATCAAGTGTGACATATAACTCTCTTACTGAGCCGTGGTTTGCTCACCCCTTAATTTTAAACATTTCAGGTTTTAATGATTGTGAGATCAATTGATTGTGAATTACGGCTGTACACAAAGGACAATGTGACAGATCGACTGATTTATATGAGGTACGATTATTTATTTTCTGTATTTAGACATATCTGCAGTACTACTTATCTGATTAATTAAGATAGGGGATGTGTATAATATAAACAATGTACTGTACATTTGTTTAACAGTTAGTAAAAGTGAAGTATCACAGACAGCCCAACCGAAGGAATCGTGTAAAATAAGGTGAAAAATACGGTAACGGGATGTGACAGGTTTAATGGTATCAGAGCATGGTTGGCCTGATGTCTGTGAATACTTTTGGAAGGAAAAGTGTTAAACATCCCCGGTAGTACTGTGTTGTCTGAATATATAGAGAAAATAAATGATTGTAAATAGAGTAAAATAATTTAAAGGGAGTGAGAAAGTATAAATTGAAAATGTTAAAGAAGAAAATAGGCTCAGAAATTACCAGAAAATTTGTGATCTTAAAAAATGTGATAACCGCAAATTTTCCATTTATTGGAAATTATTAATATTAGAAATTAATATTAAAGAAAATAGATAAGAGGAAATAAATAAATTAAAGTAAATAAATAAAATTGTGAGAATCGGAATATTGTGGAAATTCCGAGAATGGTTGATATGTTTACTGCCAATATGTAAATGAAAAATGATTATACATATAACCATCGTAACATGATAGAAACGGTAGAAGTATATAGATGATGTGGTGATTAAATGTATAAATTGAGGATTCAATTTTGGAATCTAGATTATGAAAAGAGATTTAAAGACTATACTACATGAAGAGAATATGATTGTCTCATGATTGGTAATTGTAAGAGATAATCCATAATAAAGTTTGCAAGTGAAATGTCGTTTTGATAAAAGTGAAAATGAATATTGTGAGCAATAAAGAGTCCAAAAGAGAAATGATGATATGGAAGTGATTAAAGACTGATGATCTAAATAGAATCACTTTCCATTATCAGA
The DNA here is from genome assembly GCA_032173925.1 of Heritiera fomes. Taxonomy (NCBI): domain Eukaryota; kingdom Viridiplantae; phylum Streptophyta; class Magnoliopsida; order Malvales; family Malvaceae; genus Heritiera; species Heritiera fomes. The sequence goes on from JAPDPM010000019.1 coordinate 7,348,088, forward strand.
CTCTTAGATTCTCTAGTGCTGTAGTCGAAGTATTAGTGTTAAACGGTGTGAATGTGTATGTACAGTTCCAGTGAGCCTTACATGTGATGGGAGTCTCTGAGTTGCCATATGCTTAATGAGAAATAGCAAAAGGCTTGAGATCCCAAGTGTACTGATAGCACCGCTCCATACTGATATATACATATATGAGCGTGAGATGTAAACGCTCCATGATATTGGGAGAGCGCGTGCATGAGATGTATAAGCTGTTGGGACAATTACATACAACTGACTGACATATGTAATTGATAGTTTTAAACTATATCGACTTGGCACTAAGTGAGAAAAATGGATGATGAACAGCATAGAGCAGCTGTGACATGAAAAACATTGTGCATGGACTCTTATGTGAAAAGAGTAAAAGTGAATAACTCCCGATTTGAGAAATGAACTTACGGGAGTATAGACACATATATGATGAAAGACAGCATGTAGTGGTCTAAAGTATTCTTGATGTTGAAAGTGTACTGACAGTATGACTTGGAGGATGAACTAGAGATCAGAAGTCGTAAGTATACGGCATATACCACCTTCTGAATTAAGCCAAATTCGGAGGACCGAATTTCTTAAGGTGGGGAGAATGTGATAACCGCAAATTTTCCATTTATTGGAAATTATTAATATTAGAAATTAATATTAAAGAAAATAGATAAGAGGAAATAAATAAATTAAAGTAAATAAATAAAATTGTGAGAATCGGAATATTGTGGAAATTCCGAGAATGGAGGAAGTGATAAAATTTGGAAATTTAAGTGAAGGAAATTAAATAAAGAATAGGGAAATTTAATTTGGATAAATGGAAATCCAAATTAAATAAGAAAATGAGAAATGAGAATAAAATATGGTTATATAATTACAAATTATATAAATGTATTTTGATATAAATACATATGTGTTTAAATACTGTATGGTATATAGTATATATTAAAGGTACATTGGTATATATAAGAATATATATATACTATTTGATAAATTTAAATAATACATATGTATTCAAGTATGATATTTTATGTATATGTAAGTATATACATATTTGAGAAAATATAAATATTAAATTACATTAAAGTTTAAATGTATATATATTGTAAATACAATATATATGGAATTATGACATTTATATAAATATTTATATAAATGTTATTTAATTTTAAGTATATAAATATACATATATATATACTAGATATATATTTTTGTAATGTACAATATATATAATTTATATAATATATATATATTTATATTGTATTATATTATACATGAAATAATATTATATGTATAATATATGATAAATATTATATGTATAATATATGATATATAGTATATAATGTAGTATATACTTAATTTAGAAAGGGAACTAAAAAGAAAAGAGAAACAGAATCGGGAAGACCCCGATTCTGCCTTCCCCAGGCGAGATCGCCCCCGTCAGCGGCCGCCGGAGAAGGAAAGGGAGAGAGGAGAAGAGAAAGTCGTCGCCGGCAAAGCAAGAGGAAGCCGGAGGAAACGCCGGCGAAGCGAAACGGAGAAGGAATCGACGCGAAACGACGGAAAATCGAGGAAGAAAACGAAACTAGATCTGGCGGTTGCCGGCGGAATTGGCCGCCGCCACTACAACCGAAGCATCGGTGGAAGGAGAGGAATGGGATGAAGGCCACCGGTGAGGCCAACGACGGCGGAGGAAGGCCGACGGAGGAGGAGAAGTGACCGAAGGTAAACCGAGTAGATCCGCCGCCGTGCCGCCGATCCAGGCTGAGCTGAGGCCACCGACAGCTTCGTCTCAACGCCGGCCAGCTGCTGAGCCACCGAACCGCCGGAGAATCAGCCGCCGGAGGAGAACCGGCAGTGGAGGAAGGTTGACCGGTCTGACTGGTCTGAACCGGTCAGACCAAGGAAAAAAAAAAAAAAAAGAAAGAAAAGAAAAAAAAAAAAGAAAAAGAAAAAGAAAAAGAAAAGAAAAGAGAAAAAGAAAGAAGGAAGAAAAAGAAGAAAAGGAGAGAAAAAAAAAAGGGAATTCCGGGAAATCCTGGGAAATTCGGGAATCGGTAAGAAATCCCGAAAAGTACTAAATTATTTAAATAATTTATTTATTTAAATAATTGTAGAAAAATTCTAAATTTTAGAATTTAAATTCCAGAAAAATTCTCTCGATGATCGAGATGAGGAATCGGAACAGATGGAGTACGGGCGCGACCGGTAAGAGGCAGTCGCCAACCCGAAACAGGTAAGGGAGACATGTGCCGCCTGTAAGGATATTCGGCCATGTTTTTAAATTGCATTTAATTTTATAAATGCTATTGATAACTATCGGTTTTATAGTGTGATGGTTTATCGGATGAAATTGTGATGAAACACCGGTTGAAAATATAAACTGTATTTTCGTGCAGGAGGCTAACCAAATCGGTAGCCGTTATAATGCCGAAAAATTATCGAAAAAAATTACTGAAATTTACCGAAAATCACCGAAAATCAAAATAAAAGATTTTATTTCACGTGAAACGATTTCTAACATGAAAATCGAGAAATCGATTAGTTTTCATAAAACATGAATATATTGATAATTAATTTTAAAATATTCATGTTTTGAAAATGGTGAAAAAAGGAAATCACCTAAATTTATTCTGATAGGTGATATTTCACGTGAAACGAAATGAAAATGAAAAAGAGACTGAAGTGAATATTTTTACAAATATTCTTAAATATTCACTTGATTTTACAGAAAACCTTTGTGGTTTAATTATGGAAATAATTAATTATGAATATTCCATAAAGGTTAAGAAAGGATGAATAATTATGATTTCGAGACTAAAGGTCCCTACACTTGTTTTTAAAAGAAAACATTGAGATGAGAATTTAAAGTTAGAAAATAAATATTTTATTTTCATAAAGTATAAAAATAATTTATTTGAATTCCGATAATTATAAAATCATGTTTTCAATTTAATGCATGGAAAAACGTGCATATATGTTTTATGGTGAAAAAAGATAGTTTTAACCTTTTACATGTTCAGTGATGATTTTTCAAACTGTCTTCATCGCAATTTATAAAGAAATGTTTGAAGCATGAATTTCGTTCTGAAATTAAATTCCATAGTCTTTTGATAATTAGCTAAACGAATTTATGATTTCTATGTATATTTTTCAATAATGCTATAAGTATGTTTTCTGAAAAAGGTATCGGAGTGGCACACCCCAGGCTAACTTAGACCCTGGCACGCCCGGTCCTTACTATTTTATATCAGTTGTATGATTTAAGTATATGTTTTTCGAAAAGGTATCGGAGTGGCAAACCCCAGGTTAACTTAGACCCTGGCACGTCCGGTCCTTACTATTTTATATCGATGGTATGTAAGTAAGTTTTGAGACTAAGGCTTTCCTATAGTTTATGTTATTGCCTGTCATGCTTGCCACATTGTGCATGTTTCCGTCCCTTGTGGCATATGTTTAGCCCACGTCGTGCATGTTCTCGCCCACATTGTGTATGTTTTCATCCTTTGTGGGTATGTTGGTCCTTCGTGGTGCATGTTCGCTGTACGACTCTGATCAGGTCTACAGCCCATACCATGGCCATAGGTATTCCGTTCCCTCTTCGGAGGAAGAAGTAAGTGTCATGACCGCATACTTGCTATATGATTTTGCCTAGTCTCCATGAATTGTATGAAAAGTTTTATTAATTATGATGTTAAGTTTCTAAAGTATGATGCATGTTTGAAACAAGTATGAATTTTAGATATATGCATTAAAAAATTCATACAATGATTTAAAGTATGAAATGCATTATTATGGCATTTGTTTTCTGCATATATCGATACTATGACTATTTTAAATGCATTTCTTATGAGGCTTTAGTACGATACGGTTATTGATTTGAAAAGAGAAATAAATGTTTATTCTAAAAGAGTAACATAAGAATTATTTCTAAGATAAAGAAAATCGAAGAAGTAATTATCCAATGATTTGATATTTGCAAATCACTGTACTGTACTGTTTTTACTGTACTGAAGAGAAGAGAAGAGAAGTAAACCACTGTTTTTATTACTGAACTGTCAAGGGTTTTAAAGTATACCGAAGTGGAAAGGAACAAGTGGTTTACTCTGTGGAAAAACGAAAATTATATCGTTTTGAAACAACAAAATTGATATTCTCTACAGTTGCTTCTAGGTTCCGGGACAAGTATGGTATTCTAAAATACCTACCTTATTCTATCTGGATCCCTAGCCGACTGTAGTATCCTTCCTACATGTGTGCCTAGAGCCAGCTAGGAAGATTTTAAAGAAAGTGAAGAAAAAAAAATATTTTCAGCATATAGATAGCTGAATATCAAGTGTGACATATAACTCTCTTACTGAGCCGTGGTTTGCTCACCCCTTAATTTTAAACATTTCAGGTTTTAATGATTGTGAGATCAATTGATTGTGAATTACGGCTGTACACAAAGGACAATGTGACAGATCGACTGATTTATATGAGGTACGATTATTTATTTTCTGTATTTAGACATATCTGCAGTACTACTTATCTGATTAATTAAGATAGGGGATGTGTATAATATAAACAATGTACTGTACATTTGTTTAACAGTTAGTAAAAGTGAAGTATCACAGACAGCCCAACCGAAGGAATCGTGTAAAATAAGGTGAAAAATACGGTAACGGGATGTGACAAATATAAAATTGAGATAATTAATTGACCAATTATTCATAATATTAATTATTTTTTTAATGTATACTATAATTTTATTCAACATTATAATTGAAGAATTAGTTAACTAGTTATGCGGTTAAATTTAATTTAATAACTAATTATTTTGGTATTTAAAAGATAAAATAAATGTAAAAAAGATTCTTAAAAATTTAAAATTTTATTAAAAATATAATATAATTATTAAAAAAGCTAATTAAACAAAGTAAAAAAAAAAAGAAATTTATTGAACTAAGAGTATCTAAATTCTAATGACCCAATATTGACCTAAAAAAAAAACAATGACTCAATAAGTTATTGTTAAGAGTATAAAGCTATTTATATAAATGTTTAATTGTTTAGTGTGATTTATTTATAATTTGTTAGTTATTTATTTGTATAGCTAATACTTTTGGATTTTCACTTTCTTTTAGTTTTACTATATATATTTGGCTCATTTAAAAAATAAATTTTTATATAATTATTAATATATAATTATATATTTTATAACAAATGTAAATATCACAGGAAATTAAAAAAAATAAATAATAATTATCAAGTAATAAAAACATTAAAATGTAAAAATTTATATTTATATAAATTTAGTCAAAACAACAAAAGAAATTAAAAATAATGAATAATAATATTTTATTTATGAGAGTTTCGTGTGAAAAGAGATCTGTTTGATTGTCATTTTTCAATTCCCTCCAAACAAGCTTTTCCCACGTTATCAAAAAATTTCAAATTCTTTGGGAATATACCTTTTCCCTCCCTTAAGAATCACATGAAAAAACTTCCAAAGCAAACTTTGAAATATCTTTATCTCAATATACTGTCATGCAATGTAGATATGATAATTAAAAAAAATGAACGCGACATTGGATCAAATTTTGATAAAAATTAGAAAAAAATTGTATTTGGTATATCAATATAAATTTTAATACAATAATTTTTATATTTTATATGATACAAATATATTTGATGCAATACGAATACAAAATATATATATACGAATTATTAAGTCTAATATAATGTAATGTCTATTATAATAGATTTAATTATAATCGAAATTCAAAGATTATTTTTTTTATTATAAGGAAAATATTAAATAATTGAAGATAGTGTAAAGATGATTATTAGGTCGGGGTTGAACCAGTCCGGTTCAACAACTTTTTTTTTTAAAGCAGCCTGCCACTGCGCATGCAGTGGCAGGCATGCAGGCAGTAGCCTGAAGGCTACTGCCTATGTTGATGGGCAATGGCCTTATGGCCATTGCCCATCAACTTTTTGCAAGGGAGGGAGCGTTTCCCTCCCTTTTTTTTTTAAATTTATTTTTTAAAATTTTTTAAATTGTTTTAAATTTTCATTTTTCTTCTATAAATATCAATTTATTTTTTTTATTTTTTTAAAATTTTTTTTCATATTTTCTCTCGAATCTAAACGCTCATCCACTCTTATTCTTTTAATACTCACTTATACTCTCTCAATAATCACTCAAACTCTCTCAAATTCACTTAAATTTTCTTATTTCAAATTTATAATATTATCATTTTATTCTCTAAATTTCATTTTTTATCATAATAATTTTATTATAATATCATATTCATAATATAATTTTATTTTATTATAACAATAGTTTTATTACATAATTTTATAGTAATTTATTTTTACATTATTGTTATATTAATTAAATAAATTATAATAACTTTATAATGAATTGTTGTTAAATTAAACTATTAACATTATTTATTATAAAAATAAATTTGTTAGATTAAATTATAAAAATATATTAATATATATTATTTTTATTAAAATAAATTAATATAAATTTAAAAAAATAAAAAATTTAAATTAAAAAAGGACCGAACCGGTCCATGAACCGGGCCGGGTCGCAAGTAAAAATAATGCGAACCGGCCCGGTTCGGACTAGTCCACTACCGGTTCGGACCGGTTTAAGTTGTTAGTCAATTGGAATCGGTGAGAACTGGCTCGGTCCGGCCCACTAACAGCTCTAGATGGGGGTGTTGGATTCAAACTCAAGACTTATAATATGACAGAACTTATCTTTAACCACTAGGCCAAGAGGTTGTTGGCAATTCAAAGATGATTTTTAGTAATTGGAGTTTGTGGATAAAAAAATTAATTAGTACAGAAATTCAGATGCTTCCAAAGCAAAAGTTTACAATAGCAGAAGTGCTTTCATTTCTTGCAAATGCAATGCAAGATTTAAAACTTTTTCAATGTCTTTTACGTCTTCGAGTATTTTACTTGTAATTCTTTTTACGATAATTAATCAATTATAATTAAAAATTATGTACTGGTCCATCATTTACAAGTGCGAACTTTATGTATTATTTTGATAGATCTCACGTGATTTTAAATTTTGATTAATTAATTATAATGTAATAATTATAGATGATATGTTCTCTTTTATTATTGTAGATAACTATATTCTTCATTGGTCCACTCCCAATGTTTTCAAAATCATCCCAACCAAATTTCTCAATATATATATATATATATATATATATTATACAATTCCCATTTATTAAATTTTAACTTTAATTTAGCATTTTTATTATATTTTTATTTAACTATATAAAATTAAATTAATTATTACATTCAAAATTATAAAATATTTATAATTTATAAAATTTTAAAATAATTTGACTAAGCCCGCTAAGCCCGCCCGATTAAAACCGGACCGAACCTGAAACCGGACCGAAACCGAGAAAACCCGCAACCGAAAAAACCCGAAACCGAGAAAACCCGCAACCGAAAAAACCCGAGATCGAAAAAACCCGCAACCGAGAAAACCCGAGACCGAAAAAACCCGCAACCGAGAAAACCCGTAACCGAAAAAATCCAGACCGAAACCCGCTCGAACCCGCCCGTTTGCCACCTCTAATGCCATTGCCTGTTTCCCCGTCACTTTCCCTTTCCTAATGCTTTTCTCCAATTGGGATTCGAACTTCCAAGCCATTCTTTTTAATTTTTATATATATATATATATATATATATATATATTTTTATCTCCTCCTCTTTCATAGTATGACACTTGTCCATTTATTTTTTTTTACCCTCAACAATTTTTTTTTACTTAGGTCCTTTTATTTTGTTTTCTCAACAATTTTTTTCTCAACAATTTTTTTAGTTAAATACTTAAAATGTTTTTTGTATGACTTTTTAACTCTTTTTAATCCAATCATCTATTATTGTTTTATGGTATTACTTTATATTTTTATCTATTTGCTTCTTCTACTTGTATATATTTTGCTTTCGAATGAAAATTATTATATGAAAGAGTTTTTACTTCTAACTTTTTCAAAAAAAAAATACTTTTACTTTGCATATTGTATTTTGTAGTAAATATAAATAATTAAATTAGCTATTCTTAAAATAAAAATGCTTACAAATGAGTTTAAAACTTTACACTTGATTAATAATATGAATAAAGCATTTTTAGTTAATTTTTCTATGGACAAAGCATTCTTAGCTAATTTTTTTTACTTATTCGATAAATTGTTTGAACTACTATGTCGTATATATATTTTGGTGCTTTTACTTTTTATTGTTATAGCATAATTATCTTAATTTGCTTGTTTCTAGAATAGATTATCTGTTTGTTATACTATTTAACTTAAGTATTGTGCCTTTTTTTTAATTCAAGCTAATCCAATTTTCTCAAAAAATTATTTTTTGACATTTTGTTTGATATATAAACTCTATCCTTAGTAAACATGTTTTTCTTTTGTACTAAACAATATGAAGGAAATAAATATTTTTATGACCAATAATTTTTATCTAATAATCAATTTTATTAATTTTAAAATTTATAAAATAAAAATAGATCCGTAACATCGCGAGTTTATTTTTAGTATATATATATATATTTGTGGGTTTAGACTTTCATTATGAGCCACGTGTTGTATACGGACCTTTTCTTTGGAAATGGATACCTTCTTCGTTACTTCTATATTTATTTATTATTACTTATTATTGGTTTCTTCATTGTTCCTGTTTTGTCGAGTGCTCCATGCTCGGTACGCCGAAATTATCACGTGTATTGAAAATATCTTGGGGTCACTGTTTTGTTACGAAATCTTTTTCTCCATGTCCTTTTTATTTTTTTTAAATAATTATTTTTATACTATCAATAAAATTCTTTACTTTACAAATGATATTAAAATCATAATACATATTTTATAAAAATATTAAAAAATAAAAAATAAGTAAAATAAAACATATGTTATAATTTTAACTTCACTTGTAGAATAAAAAACTCAATCAACAATATATAAAATAATTATATATCTTTTATTCCCTAAGTACACTAATTTAGCTTCCTGGAGAGAATTTTTATGGCAAAATCATACTTTTTAATTTAATTATAACATTAACGTAAATAATATATAATTAAATATAAATTTAAAGTTATTAAGTATAAAATATGTAAAAAAGATTGATATCTCATGATAATTAACATAAACATACCTTATAGTAAAATTATAATGTGTTTAATTCTAGTGACACTAATGTTTATATTTATTATCATATGTTTACAATAATTTTAAATATTTTACACCAAATGATTCTAAATTTACGCTAAATCATACATTATTTAAATTGATCTTATAATAAAATCAAATTTTATGATTTTACTATAAAATTTTTTGCTTTTCTGAAGGTAGTTGGTTTTTTTAGTGCTTCAATTTTTTTTTTATTTCACCGCTCCTCTTGTATAAATGTTAGATTTTGTTGAAAGGAAAGGAAAAAGTGAATTTTGGGAGTCAAATCGTAGTTTATTTTCTTAACAGGAAAAAGGTTATTTATTACTGCAAGGAATCAATTATATCCCAAGTATGATGAACTAAAAAGTTTACTAGGAAACACTTTACATTTCAAAACTTAAGACCTAAGACAACTTTAAGAATTATCTCGTTAAGTATAGAAAATAAAGAAATACTCATGTACGAGGAGCAAGAAAACCATCTTTGTCTAAAATGTGAACTAAAGAAGATAGATGTATTTTCTACCCATTTATCAAATCCATCCCCTTTCATATTTATTATCCAATCTGCAACTTTGTTTGCTTCTCTTCTTATCCAACCACATTTAAAACTAGAGATTTCTAAACTTCTTTTTTGAATATCACGAACAACAAGATGAATTTCCAGCATCTACACCTTTCTTTGTTAACTATCTCTTTATAGACAACTTCTGAATCCATTTCTATTGTGACATTGCTCAGTTTGATTCTCTGAGCAAACAATAAGCCCTCTTTTACAACCTAATCTCTGCATCCAAAAGGCTGTCTGCCTAAATTTTCAATCTTGCTCCTAATATTATTTTTGCCTCCTTGTCTTTAATAATCACTCCTACCCCTGCTTCATTTTGATTTTTGAAAGATCCATCAACATTAACTTTGAACCATCCTGTAACAGTCCACAGTACACAGTAAATTACTCATTTCTATACACATTTATCAGTTGGGTTGTCTGTGATGTCTTTAACACTTGCACAATAACAGTAATAAATAGTAAACATTTATTAAATAATTTCGGAATATGAAATTTTTACAATATTCCTTACGCTTTACATCCCTTGTTTCTATTTTTCAATAAAGTAGTACTGTATATATATATCTGAATATATAAGAGAAGTGACTGTACCTTTAAAATTTAACGCACTTTGTCCCAGTGTGCTTACTTGCAGCTATATTTATTCAAGGAAGATCTCAAATAATCTTTGCAATAAATTTGGGAAGTTGGAAAAATAAAGAGGTGAGCGACAATGTGCTCAATAATCATCCCGTAAGGGATACAGTAATCATCCCCTAAGGGACACAGTAATCATCCCTGAAGGGACACAGTAATAGTATACAGTAGATCTATGACCATAATCTATAGAAGGTCTTCAGGTACACTTGCCAGGTGACAACGGACCACTGATGACTTGGTGAGTCAATTAGCCATGTGATAGTAATCAGTAAGCATGAAATTAGGGCCTAAAGTCTCAAAACAGTACAATAATTTGTATCATAGCCTTTATGGATTTTATTCAAAAATATTTTGAAATATTTCATGTTTATCCATAAGGCTCACAATTTCATATATTTCCTCTTTTCAGGAATTTCCATCATTTTCACATTTTCCCCAAAATCATCTCAATACATTTTATTCACCATCTCATCACCTTTATGGAATTTATAAAATAAATAAAATCATTAATTAATTCCATAAAGGTATAAAATCATTTTTTCCCTATAAAAATACCTTTAAGGAAATCTAATGAATTAAATCATTTATTTAAATAAATATTCCAAAAATGTATTTATTTCATATCTCCAAATACAGGAAAAACAGTCGGTAAATATTCATGTATCAAGTGAGAATCTCATAAATATTCTTTTTTGAATAATTAATAGTAAAACGAATATATTTCATTCTCACTTTAAATAAAAATCCATAACATGAATATTTAATTTAGCATTTTTCAACAATTTCCACTTTATGGAAAATTTATGGAAATGATTTCCAAAATTCATGATTTATTCTATTTATGCATCTAAAATATTTCATGATATTTTAGAATAATTTTTATAATTTTCCGGCAGCACACAGCTGCGAATTATTAGCCTCATGCACGAAATTTAACAGATACATAAACCAGCTTTCAACCACAATTTTGCATGATTTCAAAGCAAATCAAGCTTCCAATAATTTCATAAAATTAAACTTGATAAATCATGCAATTCATCATATCCATACAACTCACACACTTTCCCCTTACCTGTTTAACGAAACTGAGCTTTTTAGTAGCACCAACTGAAATCTGTAATTTCTGGCTGCAAAACAATTTTATTAAAAATTATCAATAATTTTACTCTTAATTTTAAGCCATTAACTTTCATAAAATGCAGCAACTAATTATACAGTATATGTATAACCAATATAAATTACATTGAGACTAAAACTAAACTTTGCCGTTTTAGCTCCTTTTTCGGTTCCGATTTCACTAATCTTCCTCTTTCGATTTCTACATTCATTTTCTACCCTCAAATCATAAAATGCAGCATGGATTCATGCCTAAACCAGCCATGGCCGAAACCCCCTCTTCAACCCATTTCATGATTTTCAACTCTTTTCCATGATTTGTTGTTTCTATCTTCATTAATCCATCTTAAGGTTCCATTTCCTACCATTTTCATGCAAGAAAATGCATAATTTCCCTAGGTACTCAAGTTGACCGAAACCCATAAAAATGGCAGCAGATTATTTAACCAAGATAACATAAATCCAATGGCATATATGAAAACTACACTTTTTAATTAACAAGAAAACAACTTTGAAATAAATCAAAACCTCAAAATCCCATGATTCCTTACCTTGGCCAAACCTTGCTTGGGCTGCTATCTCCTTATTTTCTTCTTCTTTTGCTAATATTTTGGTGTCTATGAAGAGAGGAGATGATAAGGATTAATTTTGCTAGAAATAGGCGTTTTGAAATTCTTTTTTATTTTTGATGTTTTGGAAGCTTTAAATTTTTCTCTCTTCTTTTGGCCATGGTGATGTCGCGAGGGAGGCTGGTAAAGATGATGAATAGTTCCAGCTGCAGCTCTCTTTTATGCTGAAGAAAATTCTAAATAAGTCAAAATTACAATTTTGCCATTAATGAATCACAATATTTACGGTTTATGCCATTAAGTCTCTTTTTTTGTAAAAATCATGTAAATGACCTCCAAAAATTATAATTCCAGTACCAATAAATCACATTTAATGTATTTTAATGAATGGAGGTGGTTTCGTTGCCTCGCGGTGCACCGATAATGAAAAATTACAGTTTTATCCCTTTTTGACCACCAGCAAAATTTTTCAATCAAACCACTTTTTTCAATAAATCTTTTGACGCCATGTTATTCTCCTTTCCATGTAGATTAATATGGGCATAATTAACGAAAATGCCTTCGGGACGTATCCGTCATTTTTCAATTTGTTTTCCAAAATTCTCAAAATAATTCCAAATGACATAAAAATTATTTTTATGTCTCCAAATAATTATTTAATATTTATTTCACCTTTTATACATCATATTATTAGTCATAAACCCAATAAATCCATAAAATTCAAAGTGGGGTCCACATTAAATATTTATTTAATTTCACTAAATAATTTATTTCTACTATTAAATATTTACAAAAACATGGTGTACAATATAATATAATCAGGTCTCACATTTTCTCCCCACCTTAGGAAATTTGGTCCTCCAAATTTCACTTGGACTTATCACTAAAAAGCTCTGGATACCTCTCACGCATAAGGCTTTTTAACTTCCAAGTAGCCTCCTCCACCAGAGCACTTTATTGAAAGGAATAGTCTTGATCGCAACACTTTATCATTCCTATCCAAGATTCGTATCGGCCTCTCAACGTAACTCATGTCCTCTCTAATCTCCAGTGGCTCATGTCGAATTACGTGAGAATGATCTGGATGGTACTTTCTTAACATCGAGACATGGAATACATTATGCACTTCTGACAACTTTGGAGATAGTGCTAACTGGTATGCCACCTCTCCCACACGATCTAAGATCTTGAAAGGTCCAATGTATTGAGGACTCAACTTTCCTTTCCTACCGAATCTCATTATGCCTTTAGAGGGTGAGACCTTCAAAAATACATAATCACCCGTACATCTCGGGAAGCCTGTTCGACCAAGTCGGGAGCTAATAACTTATGGTTTCCCACTTCTTCCCATGCTATTGTGGATCTACATCGTCTGCCTTATAAAACCTCGTAAGGTGTCCTGCGGATACCCGCTTGTTATCTATTATTATAAGCAAAGTCTGCCAGGGTAGATGATCGTCCCAGGAGCCTCTAAAATCAAGTGCACATACTCACAACATATCCTCAAGCGTTTGCATCGTATGCTCGGACTGTCCATCAGTCTGCAGATAAAACGCGGTGCTAAAACTCAGTTGGGATCCCATGGCCTCCTGAAATCTCTCTCAAAAATGAAATGTGAAGCGGGACTCCCTGTTAGATGTGATGCTCGTTGGAACACCATGTGACCTCACTATCTCCCTGACATATAAATCGGCTAAGGCTCCAACTAGATTCGTAGACTTAATAGCCAAAAAATGAGCAGACTTAGTCAATTTATTCACAATTACTCAGATAGCATCATATCCTTTGCGGGTCCTCCGAATTTCGCTTAATTTAAGAATTACAACCAATATAGGTACTTTTCTTCCTTATATACTTTCTAACGTTCAGTTAATCTTGTCTTTAAGATGAGACTACTAGTATACTTTTACAATCTGAAATTCCTTTAAATCACACATTTCCTCTTTCACAAATCAAGTTATACTCTTTGAATTTATTTATCATCTTTGGGAGTTAACAATTTTCACTTCTTTTCATACAGTAATTAATTCACACTATTTATCACATATTATCTCATTTAGTGCTAAGCCGATATTAATTTGGTGACTATCTTTAAATAATTTTAATCAATCGTATGTAATTGTTCCAGTAGCTTTTTAAATCCAGTGCACTCGCTCTCTATATATCATTGAACGTCTATATATGCGCTCAGATATTTACATCTATAAGAAGCGGTGCTGATAGTAAATTTGGAATCCCAAAGCCTTTTGCTATTCTTTTAAAAGCATGTGGCAAATCAAGGATCCCAATCACATGTACTCGCTCACTGGAACTTCACATACATTCTCACCGTTTCACAGATATATATCGACTAGGGCACTCAAGAGATCAAGAAACTTGACGATGTAGAAGTGAATCAATTTGGTCAATCAATCTATAGTCACTTCTATAACATCATAGTCCTTTCGGATTCTTTACTATCCCACAGTAATCATTTCATAGTTTAGCTAAGGCTGCACTTCACTTGCAGACTTTAATATTAACCATCAATTACAGTGAATGAGACATTAGGTAATAATTTTCCCTGACATCTCTTTTCACATTGAGTTATCATTACATCTCTCATTCTCATGGTACACGTAATATCACTTAATTGTAGGATGTACCTGAGGATGTAATCTTTTCACAGTCCAATTCTGTAATTGAAATTATCACAATATTAATTCCGTCTCCACATTACTTATGCAATTTCACAATTCCAATATATATATGTATATCCGTTTACATGACTGGCAGTACTCCATGTATTTACTCCTCTGAGTGTAACTACTTTTATCCATTAAGTTTGGCTCGATCTTATATCTAGCCATAACCACATGATAATAAGAGGAAATCACATTCAATCTTAGATTTGGGAACTACCTCATAATTCGTGTTCCCTTATCATCATATGACTTGTCTTTTAATGCATTTTCATCCTTTCACATTTATCATTTTAGTTGCTTTTCCAAATGGTACAGTACCCTTTCGTTACAATCTTTTAACTTTTTTGAATACTATACTCACACATATTCATCCACTCCCGTTTAATCTCCTCACATGTATGTACCATATCAGTAAAGCAGCTGATTCCACAAACTCCTCAACAATTCATTTTTATTATTCGGGTAAACCTCGTAAATTTCTTACCCTAATAACTATATTTTAATCTCACTCACTTAACAATAACTTCTATTTAGACAAATCAATGTTCACTTTATCATTCGAGACCACACGTCTCTACAAATGTACGGTTCAATTAAAACTCATATTTACTGAACTTGACAATAAAATTTTTCAGTTTTTTTTCTAGAAGTTTGTGGAATTATTCAAGGATGCTGCTTATATTTTTCAAATGAGTTGAAATATATTCACATATCATGGTTACATGCCATTATAATTTATCCGTATGTGATTGACATATTTCATTCCTTAAATTCACATACGTCACAGGATATTTCATAAATCTCTTAAGTACCACAAAAGACTCGTAAGAGTTATACCGAGTTCTGAACATCCTCTTATAAACACCTGTCTATAAGCTTCTTATTCGATAACATCTTGTTTAGAGATTGGTCTTAAAACTCCATATATATATATCATTGAATGGATCAAATAAAACATTAATCCTGAACAAGTGCAGATTCATTCTCATCAATAATACTATTGAATACTCGAAATTTAGTACACAATCATAAGCTATGCTTATTCTTTCGAACCATATCATCTGTGTTTTCACTAGTTACACTAATACAAATAGGTTCTTTATTCATTAATCTCTGGAGTAATTTCTTAAGCTCTTCAGACTCTTTTATGTTCTCTGGTAAGAGCTTATAAATAGATTCCATGTCGTGAATCGAGTCAATAATCTCTCGAATCCACATTACTCCGAAAATTTATTTGAAAATTCATCTAGTAAATTACCTTGGATGTTTCGTATCTACATCTGGCAATTCTACTGTGTATCCTCAAAACACATATATGTAACTTTCAAATCTTTTAATATATATTTCACATCGATTCACTTATATATGTTTTCACTTCATAATATACCATTCTGTAAAGCATATTTCAATAATCACTTACTTTATTTCTTATTAATTGCTTCAAACATAATTACATTTAGATTATATTCTTTCCAAAATTATATTCTAATTTTTACACTATAATCTTAGTAATTTCTTTTTAATTTCCTATCTTCTATTTTATTAATTCCTATAATTAATTTATTTTTTTTCAATTTTAATTTCACAATCTATCTTTATTCATTATTTACTTTAATTCCATAACTTAAGAGTTATTTCTACTCACATACTATATTTATAATACACTTATTTTGTACTTAAATTACACTAATTTCATCGTCTAATATCATCGTTCTAGGGTCTCACTTCGATCTGGATAGAGAAAATCCTAGTAGGGCCCTCAACGAGTACCTCCCTGAACCTTATCGAATAGACCCTTCATTATATATTTTAACAATAATTTTCTCTTTTTAAATTTTTATGCTCTATAGCTAATATTGAATATAAAAAAATTAGGGTCCTCACATTACCAGATGACCCCTGTTTTCTTAATGCCATTTATGTCTTTTGATAATAGTCACAATGCATCTACTAGATTACCTAATACTACTATGGCATGTATCTATAACTTTTAATCAATGAATATACTGCCTTCTGTTAAAAAAAATATAAATTCTTTTAAAACTTAACATATTTCCTTTAATCTTTTTTTTTTGTTTTTCTTTTCTTATTTTGTCTTAAAATGATATTCATAATATATGGACTTCATTGAGCTGTAGGAATATTGATGTTTTTAACAAATTCGTTGATAAGATCAACTTAGTTGCTACATATGATTGGTGGGAAGGGTCCATGCACAAAATATTGTCTGTGCTTGCATATTTTTGCTAAATTTCTTTCATATAAAGATAGACCATTAAAGTATAAGAAATCATGCATGAATTTTTTTTCTTTGGTGATTATTGGATTCATACATGGTTTCAATAATTGAATTATTGGATTTTTACTTTATTTATTGTAGGTTGTTGAGAGGGTGGACAAGCAATTCATGATTGAAATTGGAGGCTTAATCCAAAATAATTGTTAGCATGAAACTGGGACTCACTACTTTTGAGTTTGGTAAGAAAATTTCTAGCTATGCTTTTCCATACTTATTCCTCCTCTCTTAATTTGAGTAACTTATAATTTAATGTCTAGTATTATATGTGGTTTCTTTTTTATTACAATTTTTAATTTGTGCACGCATGGGTTTAAGCGAGTAACTCTGCATGTGTTTTGCAATTAGGTTATTATTTTGGGTAGATAAAGCATATCCCTTATTCCAGTTCTCATTTACTTGTATTAGTCTACTGATACAAGTATCAACATTTTTTTTTCTAAGCATAGAATTTTATTAAGGGAATCTGAAAATCATAATTCCAAATGAAGGGAACAACGTTCGGACAAAAGTTAAACATCATACAACAAATAAAACATCTAGGAAAACAAAACCTAAAGCAAATCACTAACAAAGTAGTGCTACCAGAAAGCAAAGAAAAGTTTTCCTGGAAACATCATCATTCACGAGTGCATTCGCCATATATCGTTTGCTTTCTTGAAGACTTTAGAGAAACTAACATAGCCAATTAGGAGAAGAAGCCTATCAATCTCCCCAACGATAAGTTGATTAGTTCCAACTTTGCTCGTTTTCAAAAAGAAATCCAATCTAAACTTTAGCACCAAGAGCTCAGCTTCATTAGAAATATTCATTTTAAAGGGACTAGGGAAGATAGCACGGATATTGCTGTTAAAGCCCCTTAAAACTCCACCATAGTCGGAAGAGGCCAATGGAGTTAAGAATGAATCTAAAGGTAGCCAATAGAAGAGCTCACGGACTTTAGGATGGTGACAGTTGATGCAAGCTCTTTCAAAGTAGCAAAATGTGACACCAAATTCTCATATTTGCAAAGACAACAAATCACATCCACCATGCAAACTTTGCTAACACATCAACACTCATCATCATCATCATCATTAGCATAAAAAATCTAGCAATTGATTCAAATCCTGAACAAGTTTTGGCCTTATGGTTGCAAGCACAACTCTAGACACTAACAAAGTTATCATCAGAGCTTTCCAAGACCTCAGGTACCTTAGTAGTGGTGGATGTAATAGAAATTGTGAGAACTGTTTACATTGTACTATACATGAATAATTATTTAATTATTAATTAATTTTTGGTATATTTTGTAAATTGTAAATAAATAATGATGTGGGCCCCACTTGAATTATAGTGCCTAGAGGTATCTATAATTGAGGAAACCAGTGTACGAAAGGTGTAATAATTATAATGTGGATATTTTGGGATTAAAATCCTTTATTTTTATTATTATTATTTTTATTATTTTTTTTGGAAAGTGTGGCAATAAATTAGAAAATGATGGTTACGTCTCGAGGGTATTTTCGTAAATTGGTCCCAAACTAAAATGAACTGAAACGAAGTAAAAATATCATGATATTCTACATGAAAAGGAGTTTAAGATAGTGTCAATAGATTTATCGAATTGGTGGTTAAATCGAAAATTTACATTGGCGGTCCGATAGGGGTAATTTCATAATTTCACACATTCGGTATACCACGAGTTGACGAAACCACTATGATTCATCAAGATACATCTAATAAGAGTATTTGGTGGTGGAATCCGAAATTTTAGAGTGCAATTACATAGTTATTACGATTATGGAAGCTTAACGGCAAAATTATCCGAAATTTTCATAACGGGTATTTTGGTAATTTTGCCCTATTCTAGAAGGCTATATATTTCTCCCCCATGTGCTGGCCAGCCACTATTCAACTTTCTTCTCCATTGCTCCAACGCCACCATAGCCAAAAACCTTGAAGAAGAAAAACCCCTCTTAAACACTAACCAAACTTCACTAAATCAACAAAATTTCTTCTACAACTCCCCATAATTTTTAATTCTCTATGAGCCTACACCAAAATTTTAGTGTGAAAGTGACTATATCAAGAGGAGAGAAGTACCAATAGTTTCGGCCGAGGTATGGGTTCCTTATGCATTTTGTTCCTTTAAATTTTAATGATATTTTTTAATGTATTTGAACATCCTTAGCATGATTTAAGCCTTAGTTTCAATTAAATCTTGCTAAATCAAAATGTGGCATGAATGGGGGTTTTGGCTGTCGTAACGATTTTCATCCGGGGACTCGATCGCTCGACGATTTAGAAAAAAACACAAAGAGGAGTCGCCACCAATCTTTTTTGGCTAGGTGTGATTGGCCACCTAAAATCTTTTATTATTTTTTTTAATAAAATCTTAAAATTAATTAAGTTTTATCAAAAAAATAATTTTTGGTCTGCGAAAACAATGTTTGGGTTCGGGAGTTCGGTTACGTGTGGGGAAGGATTAGCACCCCCACAACGCCCGTTAAAAAACGGTACCACTTAATCATGTCTTATCTTTCAATCTTAATAAGATGATCTTAATTAAACATTTAAAAAGAAATTCATTTATTTTGAAATCAATTTTTTTTATTTGCTTATTATTTGAAATATTAAATTTTATTTATGTTAAATTTATTTTTTATTTGAAATAAATGAGAATCTTTTGTATTGAAAATTATTCCGAAGTACCCAATACTTTTGGTAGCATTTCGGATAATTTCCTCACCTAGAGATTTCTTAAGAATCGCTACTTGCGATTTCTTAAGAATCACTACTTGCGATTTCTATAGAATCCCATCCTCGGGAGATTTGTACTTATTATGGAATTTCATGGATGCAAATGATGCAATCAAAATACAGAATGATGCACATGAGAAATCCAGTATTCATTTATACTTATATTATTATTTTGTAACTTATTTATATTTATAAAATTTTGTTTTTATTGAAAAATCATACTAAATATTCCAATACGCTGGTAACATTTAACATATTTTTCTCACCTAGAGATCAGTTAGGAATCACTACTTGTGAATTCCGTAACATCTCATCATCAGAAAATCTTATACTTTTTATTTAATTTTTAATTGTTTTATTATCATTTATTTCCAAAGGTTAATTGTAACAATTTAGTACTCTTATTTATTTGTTTAAAAATTTTATTTATTTATTATTTTTTTATTAATAATAATTTATTTCATCGAACTAAAATTACTTGAATACCCCAATACACTGGTAATATTCAAATATTTTATTTCGACCCTAAGGATTATCAAAGAATCACTACTTGTGATTTCTAAGAAATCCTATCATAGGATATTCTTTTAAATTTATATTTTATTTATTTATTTATTTGTTCATTTTAAATTTTATATTTGATTAATTTATTTTTATTTTTTATATTAATTAGTTAAAGAATTTTGAAATCGAGATGAAACCAATTAAATGTTTCAATACGCTGGTAACATTTAAGGATTTTATCTCGATCCTAAGGATTATCAAAGAATCGCTACTTGCGATTTCTAAGAAATCCCATAATCGGATATTTTTTAATTTAAATCGTTATACAAAGTTTTATTTTTTTTATATTTTATTCCTTATGTATTTTTAAAATCTTTTATTATGAAAATAATGAATATAAGATTAAGTATGTGCCTAAACATGTTTTTCCATGGAAGTATCCTTCAATACGTCACCTTCAATACTATAACAAATATAAATCAAAAACAAAACCATACACACAAAATATATATAATCATACTAAATCAGTCAAATTAAATATGTCATGCAATAATTTCATACCAGATCCAATTAAACATTATCATGCAAATTTTTCTAAATCAAATTATTAAGTCAAATTTAATATCAAAGTTAGACCATCACCATATAAATCACTAAATTAATCATGCCAATAATTATTAGATCATCAAATCATATTGTAAAAATTATATTTCCTTTAACTAATTAATTAAACAATAAAAAAGAAACAAACCTGGGAAAACGAGCACCACTAGGAACTGTTCTTTTTCTTTCACGCAGTGGACCTCAGCTACTCTTTCTTGATTTCTTATTGTTCCTTTTTTGTTTATCACGTGATCACACCTCAAGTCCTTAAGCCAAGCGTCGTCTACTTCAGCACCTTTGTCAATGACTAATGCAAAGGTTTGTCTTCATCACGTGTTCACGTTGCAGCTTTGTTTTTGGACAACTCCTGCTTAGATTTCTTCAACTACTTCAACAACGCATATGGTTTAGATTCATACAACTCTCAGTTCTGCTTGGGAAAGCAGGGAATGAATCAAGGTGGAGGCGCGACAGTGCAAACAGTTCTGTAGTTCGATGCACGTACATCTTCAGTTGCTGGTGGAACGATGAAGATGGTTTCTAGTGCAGGGGTGTGCGCAGGGAAGGGACGGCCCCAAAGAAGAAACGCCACAAGAAGCAATGGCGTGGACAGGCTTGGCACAGCGATAGCAGTAGTCTGTGCAAGAGCGATGGGGATGGCGATGTATGGCAAAGAAACAGGGGCTGGAATCGTGGTGCGACAGGGATGATGGCAGCAGCAGCGCAGCAAGTCGAGAGGGATGCGGAACTGTAGCAGAACAAGATGCTGTACAAGCAGGAAGCGGGATTGATAGCAGAACAGAGGATGATACAGGGAGACGACGATGATGTTCTGATCGGTGTTGAACGATGGTGCGAGGTAGGGAAGAAAAGATAGGAGCTATGTGCGGTGAAGAAGTTTTAGTGGCAGCCAAGGCATAAAGATGATGATTACATTGTGCAGGCAAGTTTTTGACAAGAAGATGGGGTCTAGTAATGAGTGTTATATGATGCAAGGTGGTTGTGATGGCAACGGTGCTGTGTTTTGAAGATGATGATGGTGTCGGTGTATGCAGGCCAAGTGAGACCAAGAGCAGTAGAAAATTTCTTTAGGTTTTTTTCCTTCCCAGCGGCTAGCTCTCCTCTAGGTTTTTTTTTCTAGGGTTTTCTTCCAGGTTTTTCTCCAAGGGTTTTTTTTTGTTCTTCCGTCCCCCCCTAAGACACTTTATTCTCCTGTTTTTATAGCTTCAATATCTCTTCCTTAAAATCAGCCCTTAATTAGATCAATTTAAAAAATCAAAAATAAAAAGATCCCATACGTGATTCTCACTTTAATTTTTTTTGATTCATTTCCTTTTGGTTCTTCTTGTCATATTAATCCAAAATTTTGATATCTTTTCAAAAGACTTAAACAAACACTCAATTTTCAAGATTTCTTTCCAAAACCAAATTCCACCTAAATCTCATTTAATTTTCATGATTTTTTATTGACTTTCAATATTTCTCCAAGGTTTCCAAATCCAAATTTCCATTTTATTTCAAAATTCATATTTAAAGTCTAGTCAACATTTTTAAGACCAAACATATCTATATATAATTTAATTTTAGATCCAATATTTTAAAAGCTTAAATTAACTCTCGAAATCAAATTCTGAAATGCAATCGTTCGAGAATTGAATTTTGATCTTACCAAAAATGTGCTCTGACAAAAATGGTGTCTACAGCTGCCCCTCTTCGCACTTTGCTGTGAAACAGTAATGGTGCAAAGACATAGACAACCATTTTGTCCGAATGCAAGACCTATCAATGATGATTTTTTTTTTGTAAAATATGATATTTCCTAGCCATCTCTCACATAAAGCTAAGGAATAAATGCCAAATGAAATTTCCTAACCTTTTTCTCTTATAAAGATTGAGGAATGAATGCAAAATGAAGTTTCATAGCCTCTTCTATCATAAGACCAAGGAAATGAATGCAAAATGAAATTTTCTAGTCTTTCCATCACAAGATTTAGGAATGCAAAGTGAAATTCCTAGTCTCTCCTATCATAAGACTAAGGAATACAAGATGAAGTTTTCCTAATCTTCTCTATCACAAGATTAAGAAATGAAATTCCTAGTCTCTTCTATCATAAGGCTAAGGAATGCAAGATGAAGTTTTCCTAATCTTTTCCATCACAAGATTAAGGAATGCAAAGTGAAATTCCTAGTCTCTCCTATCATAAGACTAAGGAATACAAGAAGAAATTTTCCTAGTCTCTCCTATCACAAGACTAAGGAATTCAAGATGAAATTTCCTGGTCTTTCCTATCATAAGACTAAGGAAAACAAAATGAATGGGATTTCCTAATCCTTTCTATCACAAGATTAAAGAATGGGAAGTGAAATTTCCTAGTCTCTCCTATCATAAGACTAAGGAATGTGAGATGAAATTTCCTAGTCTTTCCTATCATAAGACTAAGGAATGCAAAGTGAATGGGATTTCCTAATCTTTTCTATCACAAGATTAAGGAATGCAAAGTGAAATTCCTAGTCTCTCCTATCATAAGACTAAAGAAATGAACGTAGAATGAGATTTCCTAATCTTTTCTATCACAAGATTAAGGAATGGGAAGTGAAATTTCCTAGTCTCTCATATCATAAGACTAAGGAATGTGAGATGAAATTTCCTAGTCTTTGTTAGCTTTAAATTGCCATACATATTTTGAAATGACAAAAACTTAAGTGAGCTTTAATGTTTTAATTCATATTGTAAATTTGCCTTATCACACATGATTTTCTCAATACATTTTAAGTGATCATACCCAAACATTAAGACCATGATTTAATGATACATCCTTATTGGTCTTAATTCTTTATAAATGTTTTGAATATTTTAGAAAATCACTTAATGAAATTTTGGACAATGTTTTTATCAAAGAAAGTCATGAAAAACTCCCACAAAAGTGCCAATATGTTTTGGGTGGAATTAGGATCAAAGACCACATCATTTCTAACCCAAAAGTGCAGGAAAAACCCATTCTGGAGGAATGGGATCGATCCCCTAAGGAAAGGGATCGATCCCTTTTTGGCAGTGTGCCCCGGAAGGCCAAAATGAAGCATGGGATCGATCCCCTAAGGAAAGGGATCGATCCCTTTATGTCAGAAAGTCCCCAACGGCTATTTTCTGTGAAATACAACGGCTAGTTTCGGTTTTGGCTCCAACCAACGTCCACAAACCATCCAAGGGACTATAAATAGAGGCTTAGAAGCTAAAGGAAGGAAGAGGAACAACCAAGCAACATCTTTCATCATCTTATTCATCTTCCTCAAGCCTCAACATCAATTCAAGAGATAAAGAGTCTTCATCTTCTATCATTCATCTATTTCTTGTATTGCTTAGCACAAACTTTGTATAAGCTTTTACTTGTGCTTAATCTCTGTAATCACTTGCCTATCTAGAGGCCTTCTTTGATTACTTCTCTTGTAAACCAATTCATTCCTTGTAAAAGGGGAGGTTTCTCTTTAGCCTTGAAAAAGAGGGAGGTTTCTCTTTAGCCTTAGAAAAAGAGGGAGGTTTCTCTTTAGCCTTAGAAAAAGAGGGAGGTTACTCTTGAGCCTAGAAAAAGAGAGAGGTTTCTCTTGATCCTTGAAAAGAGGGAGTGTAACAAATTCAAGTATAGTGAATTTGGGGAAAATCCTTGGGAGCGTCTCAAGGTAGAGGACGTAGGCAAGGTAGCCGAACCTCTATAAATCGATTGTGTAAATCTCTCTCTCCTTACTCTTTATTTACTTGCACTTATATTGTGTTTATTTCATTGAACTTGAATTGCATGCTTGTCTAGCCTAGAGAACTTAGAAAATATCAATATAGGCTAGAGAATTTAGAGAAACCGAAAAACGAGCTTAAGGTTAGTTAAAAACCGATTCACCCCCCCTCTCGGTATAGCCTATAAGAGCCAACAATTGGTATCAGAGCTTGGGCTCGTGATTGATTTAGACTAACCTCTATCGAGCAAAACGATCTTTAATGGCTCACTTGAGTGTAGGCACACCCCTAGGAGAAGAGGGACAATCCTTAGTTAGACCTCCACTCTTCAATGGAGAGAATTACTCTTATTGGAAAACAAGAATGATGTTGTTTGTCCAATCAAATGATTATGAAGTGTGGAGAATTATAGTGAATGGTCCTAGAACTCCTATGAAGAAAGTAGATGGAAAAGATGTCCCTAAGGATGAGGATGAGTGGGACATAAATGACATGAAAGTGGCACAATTGAATGCCAAGGCTATGCACACCCTCTTTTGTGCATTAGGTCCCAATGAATATAATAGAGTATCCCTATGTGAAAATGCTAAGCAAATATGGGACAAATTGGCCATCACACATGAAGGGACCAATCAAGTTAGGGAAACCAAAGTAGGAATGCTCACACATGATTATGAGCTTTTTAGAATGAAAGAAAATGAGTCCATGAGTGAAATGTATACTAGGTTTAATAACATAATTAATGGACTTAAGGCATTAGGCAAAAGCTATTCCAATGTGGAAATGGTAAAGAAGATTTTGAATAGTTTGCCTAAATCTTGGGAGGCTAAGGTAACCGCTATAGAAGAATCTAAGGATCCAAACACCTTGTCTCTAGATGAACTTATGGGGTCTCTACTTACTCATGAAATGAAACTAAAAAGAAATGTAGAGTCTTCAAAGAAAGTTGGGGTAGCACTTAAGTCTTCCACTCATGAGGTCATTGAAGATGATAGTGATGAGAGTGGAAGTGAGGAAGAAAAGGAAATGGCAATGTTTGCCAAAAGATTCAATAGGTTCATGAGAATGAATGAGAGAGAGAAGAATAGGAGACATCATAGGGGAGAATCAAGTAGAAGAGAAAAAGACTCCTTAGTATGTTATGAGTGCAATGAATCGGGTCATACTAAGTTAGATTGCCCCTTACTTAGGAAGGAAAAGGATAAGAAGCCTAGGAAGAAAGCATTTGTGGCTGCATGGAGCGATAGTGATAGCTCCGATGAGGAAAATGTAGATGAAGAGGTAGCCTACTCATGCTTTATGGCTATTAGTGATGATGAGGCTAGTTGTAGTTCTAGTGAAGATAATGATTATACCTTTAGTGAACTACAAAATGCCTTTGATGATTTAGCAAATGAATTTCAATGCATGAATTCTAAATATAAGAAAATCATTGCTAAATTAAAAATAGAAAATGAAGCCTTGACAAGTGCTAAGATAGAATTTGAAAGGAAACTAGAAGAGGCCAACTTAGAAATAAATGAGTTAAATAAAAAGAACACAAATTTGCATAACTCATTTTCTAGGTTTTATATGGGTCAACAAAAGCTAGATCACATGTTAGAGACCCAAAGAGCTTTCTTTGATAAAGATGGGTTAGGATATAATGCAATACAAAAAGAAACTCATCTAAAGAATTTCCTTGTGAGCAAAAATACTATGCATGATTTATCTCTTACATGCTCACTATGCAATAAAATAGGCCACACCTCACAAGCATGCACTTATAGGAAAACCACATTTAGAGGAAGAGTAGTTAAGAAAATATGGGTGCCTAAGCATGCTGTAAATAATGATGAATTGTGCTTGAAATGGATCCCAAAAGGATCAAAAATTATTTGTACTAACTCTCATGGACCCAAGAAAATTTGGGTACCAAAGCATGCTTGAATTTGTTTGTTGTAGGAGTGTTAGAGCATGAGAATACAATAGAACAATGAAGTTTATATGCTCAACACATCCTCATGAAGTTTGCTTGTGCCAATGAGAGAGAGAAAGAGCTTGAGGATCCACCCTTAGCAAGGTCACAACAATCCTTCAAGAAAGGCCTAAGGTGGATTCAACAATTCAAGGCAAAGCATTCTCAAGCAAAGGAGTTTTGTAAGCTTAAATCCTATCTCTTCAAAACTCATTGTTTGCTAAAATTATTTGTATGTTTTATTGAGGCACTTGGTTGATGATCTTTGATGCTTTGTGAGTTGAATGATTGATCAAAAAGGCATGATAAATGATTTTTGAATGTTGGATGAACAAATATTGATGATTGAATGAAAGGCATGTTTTGTGATTTTGAAATGATTATTGAATTTCTGTAGTTTGAGCAAGTTTTCTATGTGTTGATAATAGATTTACTTGCCTCAAATTGCCAAATATGTCATATATGCAAAATTCCATGTCATGAGCCTTAATGAAGAATATGCATATTAGAAATCATGGCATAATGTTCACAAGTATGATGATTTGATGTTATATGTGCTTAAAATCTATGTGAACAAGTTTGTTTTGACATATTTATGTAATTCAATGCATTGGTTTGGTCAAAATATGCTTAAATCTCAAAATGACCTCCTTTGAGGCCAAAAATGCATTTTATTGTGTAAATTCTTCCAAAATTGCAAAATCTTTTGTAAAATGGTTTTTCATTCAGATTTTTCATTCATACAAGTCCAAAATCATGTTTTACATATGTTTAAACCCTTACTTGGACTTAAATTACTCAAAAACGAAGTTTTGGTACCTCACAAGTCCAATTTTCTGTCAAAACATCTGCAGAATCTGCAGAAACAGGATGAGGGATCGATCCCTCAACTTACAGGATCGATCCCCAAGGCAGAAATGCAGAAATCTGCAATTCTGGGTATAAGGGATCGATCCCCTTACCAAAGGGATCGATCCCTATAGGCATAAAGTGTCTATTTCTGGGTTTTTAAGCCTAAGTTGAGAAGTTTTCTTAATTCTCTTAATACCTTCTTTCTTCTCAACTTAAAATTCATTGTTTTAACTTCTTTTTAATGAACTTTAAAATATGAAAAATCATTTTTCATTGCTATCATGCCTCAACTTCATCAATTAATATTATTTCCAACAAATGGTATCACTTTCAACAATCAATATCATTTTTCTTGAGCTCACAAGTGCACAATCATTTTTCTTGTTGAAAAACATTCATGAATCTTGAAATATATTTTCAATGAATGCTTAAACATAATTTTGAGAATTATTTCATTGATTTGTGAGTAATTTGAGAAATTGATGAGCTTGTGCATAATGACTATTGATCATATCTTTTGTTCATCTTAGTCAAGCATGCTTAGAGAATTTTATCTTATAGCTTGACTCACACATTCCCATTGAGCATCATGATATAATTCTTAGTGGAAGATGATTAGTTAAGGTCATATACCTTAATGATAAAATGATTGAAACTTGACCTTATGGATTGATTTTAAATATAAATTCAACAATTAGTAAGGGTCATTGGCCTATAATTTGTGATGGTAAATGGATCCTCAATGTTCAAATGCATGAAACTTTATCATCCTTGTACTTAAAGAACTAAGGTCTTAATGACAACACCAACATTCAAAGATAAATGCAAACTTGAACAAATTTAATATCCATGCATTTATTATTTGAATATTTCCTTGCTCATAATTAGTTAAGGACTTGAATTAGAAAATGAGCATAGGATTTGTGTGCTTGAAACCATGGAAGAAAATATGTTTGCTTGAATTCCTTGATGTTTTGAATCTTCCATATGGTATCAATTTGTGAATATGAATATGGATTAATCTTTTATGATTGTGTACTAATGTTTAATTGATCCATATGCATATTTGATGATCTGTGTTGTGTTCTTGCATATTTAGAATGAGTATTTTCTTGACATGAACACACTACACATAGATATTGGATTCATGCAAAATGCCTAAGTTAACCATTAGTAACAATTGGTATTTAGATTGAAATAACAATTAGTATCATTGGAAACCATATTTTCAATAATTGGTAAGCCAAAACTAAATTACCAATTGGTTTGAGCTTTAAATTGACAATTCTTCTCATGCTCTTTAAGATTGAAATGACTAATAGAGAAGAATTCTCTTAGGATATTTTTGTATGAAACTCTTGTGTGCTAGAATTTGAAGTTAATTGCTATATGATTTAATTCTAGACACAATATTTCTTGAGAATGATTTATGAGCACATGCATATGATATGTTATATAATTTTAGCTCATAATCATGATGTATTACCATGCACCTTAGTTGGACCTTAGAGAACATTTGATATACTTAGGTGCTTGCTTAACTTCTTACCAATTGGAACCTTCTTGCAAAATTACTTATCAACAATTGGTATCCAAATTATTTATAAACAATTGGTATTGGATCATAAGTCATATTCATTGCATGAATATTTCATACTCTTTGAGAATATTGACTTATTTATTTGTGCTATAAGTCCCATGTACTAACCTGTTTCTTGTTGGATGGAGCATTTTTATTTATTCTCACATAGCCATGATTTTAGGGGGAGCATATTTTTTATTATTTTTCCTTCTTTTTGCTATGACAAAAAGGGGGAGAGATAGAAAAAGGGAGAGATAGATATAGAGAGAGATATTAAGGGGGAGAAATAGTTTAAAAAATTCATTTTCAAAACCCATGCTTATATTAAGGGGGAGCTTTATAAAATCCTGCTTTATTTGAGGGGGAGTATTTTATCAAAGAATTTTCAAAGCAAATTTACATTAAGTTTTGTCATATCAAAAAGGGGGAGATTGTTAGCTTTAAATTGCCATACATATTTTGAAATGACAAAAACTTAAGTGAGCTTTAATGTTTTAATTCATATTGTAAATTTGCCTTATCACACATGATTTTCTCAATACATTTTAAGTGATCATACCCAAACATTAAGACCATGATTTAATGATACATCCTTATTGGTCTTAATTCTTTATAAATGTTTTGAATATTTTAGAAAATCACTTAATGAAATTTTGGACAATGTTTTTATCAAAGAAAGTCATGAAAAACTCCCACAAAAGTGCCAATATGTTTTGGGTGGAATTAGGATCAAAGACCACATCATTTCTAACCCAAAAGTGCAGGAAAAACCCATTCTGGAGGAATGGGATCGATCCCCTAAGGAAAGGGATCGATCCCTTTTTGGCAGTGTGCCCCGGAAGGCCAAAATGAAGCATGGGATCGATCCCCTAAGGAAAGGGATCGATCCCTTTATGTCAGAAAGTCCCCAACGGCTATTTTCTGTGAAATACAACGGCTAGTTTCGGTTTTGGCTCCAACCAACGTCCACAAACCATCCAAGGGACTATAAATAGAGGCTTAGAAGCTAAAGGAAGGAAGAGGAACAACCAAGCAACATCTTTCATCATCTTATTCATCTTCCTCAAGCCTCAACATCAATTCAAGAGATAAAGAGTCTTCATCTTCTATCATTCATCTATTTCTTGTATTGCTTAGCACAAACTTTGTATAAGCTTTTACTTGTGCTTAATCTCTGTAATCACTTGCCTATCTAGAGGCCTTCTTTGATTACTTCTCTTGTAAACCAATTCATTCCTTGTAAAAGGGGAGGTTTCTCTTTAGCCTTGAAAAAGAGGGAGGTTTCTCTTTAGCCTTAGAAAAAGAGGGAGGTTTCTCTTTAGCCTTAGAAAAAGAGGGAGGTTACTCTTGAGCCTAGAAAAAGAGAGAGGTTTCTCTTGATCCTTGAAAAGAGGGAGTGTAACAAATTCAAGTATAGTGAATTTGGGGAAAATCCTTGGGAGCGTCTCAAGGTAGAGGACGTAGGCAAGGTAGCCGAACCTCTATAAATCGATTGTGTAAATCTCTCTCTCCTTACTCTTTATTTACTTGCACTTATATTGTGTTTATTTCATTGAACTTGAATTGCATGCTTGTCTAGCCTAGAGAACTTAGAAAATATCAATATAGGCTAGAGAATTTAGAGAAACCGAAAAACGAGCTTAAGGTTAGTTAAAAACCGATTCACCCCCCCTCTCGGTATAGCCTATAAGAGCCAACAGTCTTTCCTATCATAAGACTAAGGAATGCAAAGTGAATGGGATTTCCTAATCTTTTCTATCACAAGATTAAGGAATGCAAAGTGAAATTCCTAGTCTCTCCTATCATAAGACTAAAGAATGCAAGATGATCATGAAATAAAAGCTCCTCCCACTAGAGGTTATGAGACTTTTGAAACTAAAACTCCTTTCCACAGAGGCAATGAGACTTTGAAAAAATAAAGCTCCTCTCAACAAAGGCAATGAGACTTTTTGAGAAATAAAGCTCCTCTCAACAGAGGCAATGAGACTTTGAAAAAATAAAGCTCCTCTCAACAGAGGCAATGAGACTTTGAAAAAATAAAACTCCTCTCAACAGAGGCAATGAGACTTTTTGAAAAATAAAGCTTTCATTTCAGAATGCCAGTTAACATAGGTTTGACTGGGCTTAACTTTCATTTTGATGCCAACAATATTGGGCTTCATCCTCCTTTAAGGTGCCAGCTAAATTAGGCTTTCTTCTCATCTAAGTTTTTTCAAAAAAGTATTTTTCTCATCATTTTCTCATTCCTCATCATTTTTTCAAATCTCTTATATTTTCTCTTTTCCTCAAAATTTTAATCATTCAGAACTTCTTATCCCAATGTCTTAAATATTTCAATGTCAAAATGCACTATTGAAATGTCATGCATGTCATGAATATAATGAATGCCATGAATACCATGAATGTTATGAATGTTATGCACATGTCAATGTCATGGCCCCTGAATTATTCCATGAATGTATGTAAATGCAATCTCAATTGTGGTAACAGGATTCTCAAGCTCATCTTATTTTCCTCAAGCTCCACATATTTGCTGGATTCTTCTTATTCAAATCTTCTATCTCCACTTCTCATCCCACCTTCTAATGAGTCTTGGTCCCATTATGCTTGAAGACTTGCCATCATTTTTTTAATTTTGTGTCTTTCTCTCTTTTAGTAATGCAAGATTTCTCAAAAGAATATTTTTTTTTTCAAAAATTTACCCAAAAAAAGGTTACCAACATTTATTTATTTTCCTTCCAATTCGACCACCAATGTAATGCACTCATACATCTTCTCAATTTATTATAGGGATGGAATGAATTTAAAATAATCATGAGAGATATGGGTATTCATTCTTAGAAAAGGAACATGAATCAAGAAAAATCAATGGGCCAGTTTGTCTGGAATAGGGTTTTCAGTATCCATTTAATAAACATTCTGACAATTTCAATCAAGTCAATCTAGAATTCTTTTCCAAAAGCCCACTCATATTGATATGCTCTTTCATGTAGTGTCTACCAATCTTGTCCTCTGTATCAAAACTGTTGGTGATGACCTTCCTCCTAAGCCGCCCTTTCAGGTTTTCAACTTAGGTGCCCCCTTATTTGATTCAAACTGCCCTTTTCAAGTTTTCAATTTGAATCCTCCTTTTTCTTTTTCTCTTTTTTTTCTTTTTTTTTCTTTCTCTTTTTTCATATATTTTTTTATTTTTTTTCTTTTTCTTTTCTTTTCATCTTCAACTTCATTGGCTTTGACAAACTTCAACCTTCAGTGCTCAATCCAAATTCAACCCCTAATAGGCGTTCTTGATTTCGATCCAAGATATCTTCCAAAGCTCATGGGTTTCTTCATTCAACTTGATCTACTTCCTTCAAAGGATCATTATCTCATTGTACAAGTATGTTTTCATTCAACGCATGATTCTTCAATTCAAGCATTTACATTTGATCAAAATGGGCTTTTAAAGGTACGTAATGTAGGCTCAGGTGAGGGTTTACAAGAAAAGGATCAAATAGGCCCAAAATGTGTTTCAAGGTTTACAAACCAAAGGATCACTTTCTTATGAAGTAAATCATTTGAGCATTTTGCCCCATTCTAATTCAGTCATATCTTTTTTTTTTCTTTCTTTTTTTTTGTTCTTTTAGGGTTCTTTGTATTCAAACCCTTTTCTTCTTATTTTCTTTCTCCTTTTTTTTTTCACATAAATGGGCACTTTCTTTTTCTTTCTTTTGCCCCTCATGAATAATTTTTCATCTATCTTACCCCCATTGTGGAGGGTGATCCTTGGTAGGTTACATCACAAAAAAAACATAATAGGCTCAAAGGGGTAATCAAAGGATAATTTCACTCTCGCTTGAAGGATAGTGAAAGAAGGCCATTTATCATTTCAAATGCAAATATTCTCCTTGAAGGTCATTTACTGAACAAATACAAACTTGTTAGAAACTTCTATAAGAGATTCACCTTTTCTTATACCATCAAATTTGGGTGAAAATTGTGAACAAATTTTTTTCTTTCTTACTTGGACACCTTGGTAGATTGATAATCCATAAGCAAAAGTGGTTCTTTCAAATTTGAATCCCAGATTTATTGACATCATCATCTTCATGTTCATTATTTGGATACTTATGAAAGAAAGATATGATGAGTATGTGAGAAATGGCAAATGAATAGAATGAGAAAATGACAGTGCATCACACTAGTCGCTTTATTGAAAGGGAAATAAATAAAAGTTAGCCCATACATAAAACTTTATTTCGTGCTTATGGGCTTAAGCACTTTAAAAAAAACTGTCTTGCATTACTAAAAAAAAAAATTCTGATAAATATCTAGACTTGCATGGCTTAAACTCTTTTCACCTCAAAAGAATCATCCCTCATTTCCATGGTTGGGCAATGGATCCGCATTCACAGTCGGTTCCCCTTTGTTTCAAAGTGCAATATGCCGGCTTTTATCAAACCTTGCACCCTATACTTTAAAGCAGTGCAATTCTCCAAGGAGTGACCCGGATTCCCAAAATGATACTCACATCGAGCATTCTCATTATACCATTTTGGATATGGAGGCTTGAGAGGTTCAGCATAAACTGGGGCAATAAGTTGCTCTTTGATTAGTTTTGGGTACAACTCGGTATAGGTTATAGGAATTGGATCAAGGGGAGCTTTTTGTTGTTTTGGCCATGCCCCCCTAGGATTGCTTTCTTGTTTGTTGGATTGGGCAACCGATTGGGTATTTGGTGCAGGTGTTTGAGGGTGAAAGTTAGGCTGAGCATTAATTTGCGGATATGACTGGTAAGGGTATTGAATAGGATAATATGGTTGTGGCATGGGATAAGAGTGTCGTGGAGTGTATCGTCCATGTTGCCCCCCATTTATAACAGCATGGGCATCCTCTTCCCTCCTTCTGTTGGCTCCTCCTTTCTTCTTCGTATTGTTAGGAACTTCATTCTTGCCACGCTTGATCGCATTCTCAATGATCTACCCGGATAACACCATATTAGCAAAATTTTTGGTGGCATTGCCTATCATCCTATCATAATATGGAGCCTTTAAAGTGTTCACAAATAGGATGGTGAGCTCCTTTTCTGAAAGAAGAGGTTGCACTTCTGCAGCTACATCACGCCACCTTTGCGCATATTGCTTGAAGCTTTCATTGGCTTCCATCTCCATGTTTTGAACTGATAAACGGTCAGGGGCCATATCAGCAACATGTCGGTATTGGGCCGTGAATGCCCTTGCTAATTCATTCCATGTGGTAACCCGGGTTTTGTCTAATTGATTGTACCACTTGGCAGTAGATCCAGTGAGACTTTCTTGAAAAATATGAATAAGGAGCTTATCATCTTGAGAAAAAGCAGCCATCTTCCGACAATACATAATAAGATGAGACCTAGGGCAGGAAGTTCCATTATACTTCTCAAACTCTGGCGCTTTGAACTTGGGTGGAATAACCAAGTCTGACACCAAACACAACCCAGTAGCATCCATAGAACCATAAAAGTCTAAGCCTTCAATAGCTCGAATCCTTTCCTCCAACATATTAATCTTTTGTTGTGACTTCGCCTCATCTTTCTCTTCTACTTGTTTGGCTTTCAGCTTCTCAATTTCCCTTAGGTCATCTAAGTCGGGCACCTCAATGGGATCAGTAGACTTTGCGCCTTGGGAAGGATGGGCGGGTCCTTAGAATTGAGCTTGTCCAAACACTTGGGGTATAGTAGCGTAAGCAGGTGGATATCTTCTTTCTTGAGATGTTTGACTTGGAAATGGACCAAATCCAGGAGGATAGATAGGATCTTCCATACTGTGTTGTTGAACCCCTTCTTGGACTGCAGCTTCCTCTACTACTCCTTTGCCCTTGCTTAGATTTTTTAATAATTCTGTAATTTGGGCCAGTTGCCCCCTCATTTCCTCTTGAGCTTTTTCCATCTTCTCCATGCGCGCGCTTGATTCTTCTTCCATGATCTTAGCTCGATAGCGAGTGTTGTGTGAATGAACTTTTGGTCGAGCTATCTTCAAATCTTTATTACCACAATTAAGAATTTATCATTTCACATGTGGTGATGCTTGAAAAAAATGAATGAAGATGAATGGATGAACAAAATGCTACATGTGTTTGGAAAAAATCATGCATGGAAATGTTTTGCTAAAGAACCTATGATTCCCTATTAGTGTGTCACATGTCAAACAAAAGCAAACATACATGATCAAAGATATGTCCTAAGTAATAGGGTTAACATGACTCTATCCCAAGTTGGTCCTCTTAAGTTTACTATATGTATGCTTTGGAGTTCTAAAGGACAAAAGGTTCCCAAATTGTACCTTACTGACGTCCACACTAGACTAGTAAGGCACCCCAATCCTCACCCATGATAGGCTACAGACGGAAAGGGTTCAACTTGAGTGAGAGTATTTCACTTGCCATTGCGGAGGTTATCACCTCACGAGAGCAAAGGTACTCTACTCTCTCCTAAAAGGGACAAACCCAGGTGTAGGGTTGATGTATGCAATGAATATGTCATGTATGCAAAGGAATAAAATTTAAGATGCATCCCAACAAAACACAAATGATGAAAATGATTCACACATTTTTCTTTGTTTGTATTTTTTTTGTTTTTTTTTTGTTTTGATGTTTTTTTTATGAAGAGTTTTGTTAAATATTTATTAAGACCATTAACTAAGATTTTGGATAAGACATGATTAATTATGGTTCGACTCTCTAAATCCCCAGCGGAGTCGCCAAGGCTGTCGTAACGATTTTCGTCCGGGGACTCGATCGCTTGACGATTTTGAAAAAAAACACAAAGAGGAGTCGCCACCAATCTTTTTTGGCTAGGTGTGATTGGCCACCTAAAATCTTTTATTATTTTTTTAATAAAATCTTAAAATTAATTAAGTTTTATCAAAAAAATAATTTTTGGACTGCGAAAACAAAGTTTGGGTTCGGGAGTTCGGTTACGTGTGGGGAAGGATTAGCACCCCCACAACGCCCGTTAAAAAACGGTACCACTTAATTATGTCTTATCTTTCAATCTTAATAAGATGATCTTAATTAAACATTTAAAAATAAATTCATTTATTTTGAAATCAATTTTTTTTATTTGCTTATTATTTGAAATATTAAATTTTATTTATGTTAAATTTATTTTTTATTTGAAATAAATGAGAATCTTTTGTATTGAAACTTATTCCGAAGTACCCCAATACTTTTGGTAGCATTTCGGATAATTTCCTTACCTAGAGATTTCTTAAGAATCGCTACTTGCGATTTCTATAGAATCCCATCCTCGAGAGATTTGTACTTATTATGGAATTTCATGGATGCAAATGATGCAATCAAAATACAGAATGATGCACATGAGAAATCCATTATTCATTTATACTTATATTATTGTTTTGTAACTTATTTATATTTATAAAATTTTGTTTTTATTGAAAAATCATACTAAATATTCCAATACGCTGGTAACATTTAACATATTTCTCTCACCTAGAGATCAGTTAGGAATCACTACTTGTGAATTCCGTAACATCTCATCATCGGAAAATCTTATACTTTTTATTTAATTTTTAATTGTTTTATTATCATTTATTTCCAAAGGTTAATTGTAACAATTTAGTACTCTTATTTATTGGTTTAAAAATTTTATTTATTTATTATTTGTTTATTAATAATAATTTATTTCATCGAACTAAAATTACTTGAATACCCCAATACACTGGTAATATTCAAATATTTTATTTCGACCCTAAGGATTATCAAAGAATCACTACTTGTGATTTCTAAGAAATCCTATCATAAGATATTCTTTTAAATTTATATTTTATTTATTTATTTATAATTCATATTTATATTTATTATTTGTTCATTTTAAATTTTATATTTGATTAATTTATTTTTATTTTTTATATTAATTAGTTAAAGAATTTTGAAATCGAGATGAAACCAATTAAATGTTCCAATACGCTGGTAACATTTAAGGATTTTATCTCGATCCTAAGGATTATCAAAGAATCGCTACTTGCGATTTCTAGGAAATCCCATCATCGGATATTTTTTAATTTAAATCGTTATACAAAGTTTTATTTTTTTTATATTTTATTCCTTATGTATTTTTAAAATCTTTTATTATGAAAATAATGAATATAAGATTAAGTATGTGCCTAAACATGTTTTTCCATGGAAGTATCCTTCAATACGTCACCTTCAATACTATAACAAATATAAATAAAAAACAAAACCATACACAAAAAATATATATAATCATACTAAATTAGTCAAATTAAATATGTCATGCAATAATTTCATACCAGATCCAATTAAACATTATCATGCAATTTTTTCTAAATCAAATTATTAAGTCAGATTTAATATCAAAGTTAGACCATCACCATATAAATCACTAAATTAATCATGCCAATAATTATTAGATGATCAAATCATATTGTAAAAATTATATTTCCTTTAACTAATTAATTAAACAATAAAAAAGAAACAAACCTGGGAAAACGAGCACCACTAGGAACTGTTCTTTTTCTTTCACGCAGTGGACCTCAGCTACTCTTTCTTGATTTCTTATTGTTCCTTTTTTGTTTATCACGTGATCACACCTCAAGTCCTTAAGCCAAGCGTCGTCTACTTCAGCACCTTTGTCAATGACTAATGCAAAGGTTTGTCTTCATCACGTGTTCACGTTGCAGCTTTGTTTTTGGACAACTCCTGCTTAGATTTCTTCAACTACTTCAACAACGCATACGGTTTAGATTCATACAACTCTCAGTTCTGCTTGGGAAAGCAGGGAATGAATCAAGGTGGAGACGCGACAGTGCAAACAGTTCTGTAGTTCGATGCACGTACAGCTTCAGTTGCTGGTGGAACGATGAAGATGGTTTCTAGTGCAGGGGTGTTCGTAGGGAAGGGACGGTCCCAAAGAAGAAACGCCACAAGAAGCAATGGCGCGGACAGGCTTGGCACAGCGATAGCAGCAGTCTGTGCAAGAGCGATGGGGATGGCGATGTATGGCAAAGAAACAGGGGCTGGAATCGTGGTGCGACAGGGATGATGGCAGCAGCAGCGCAGCAAGTCGAGAGGGATGCGGAACTGTAGCAGAACAAGATGCTGTACAAGCAGGAAGCGGGATTGATAGCAGAACAGAGGATGATACAGGGAGACGACGATGATGTTCTGATCGGTGTTGAACGATGGTGCGAGGTAGGGAAGAAAAGATAGGAGCTATGTGCGGTGAAGAAGTTTTAGTGGCAGCCAAGGCATAAAGATGATGATTACATTTTGCAGGCAAGTTTTTGACAAGAAGATGGGGTCTGGTAATGAGTGTTATATGATGCAAGGTGGTTGTGATGGCAACGGTGCTGTGTTTTGAAGATGATGATGGTGTCGGTGTATGCAGGCCAAGTGAGACCAAGAGCAGTAGAAAATTTCTTTAGGTTTTTTTCCTTCCCAGCGGCTAGCTCTCCTCTAGGTTTTTTTTTCTAGGGTTTTTTTTTCTAGGGTTTTCTTCCAGGTTTTCTCCAAGGGTTTTTTTTTGTTCTTCCGTCCCCCCCTAAGACACTTTATTCTCCTGTTTTTATAGCTTCAATATCTCTTCCTTAAAATCAGCCCTTAATTAGATCAATTTAAAAAATCAAAAATAAAAAGATCCCATACGTGATTCTCACTTTAATTTTTTTTGATTCATTTCCTTTTGGTTCTTCTTGTCATATTAATCCAAAATTTTGATATCTTTTCAAAAGACTTAAATAAACACTCAA
The DNA here is from genome assembly GCA_032173925.1 of Heritiera fomes. Classification (NCBI taxonomy): domain Eukaryota; kingdom Viridiplantae; phylum Streptophyta; class Magnoliopsida; order Malvales; family Malvaceae; genus Heritiera; species Heritiera fomes. The sequence continues at coordinate 7,386,896 of JAPDPM010000019.1, forward strand.
TTTTCAAGATTTCTTTCCAAAACCAAATTCCACCTAAATCTCATTTAATTTTCATGATTTTTTATTGACTTTCAATATTTCTCCAAGGTTTCCAAATCCAAATTTCCATTTTATTTCAAAATTCATATTTAAAGTCTAGTCAACATTTTTAAGACCAAACATATCTATATATAATTTAATTTTAGATCCAATATTTTAAAAGCTTAAATTAACTCTCGAAATCAAATTCTGAAATGCAATCGTTCGAGAATTGAATTTTGATCTTACCAAAAATGTGCTCGGACAAAAATGGTGTCTACATTGGTCAAGAGTGAAATTCAATGGAAACTTAGTGTTTCATGTATGAAAATGGTACCAAATTAATGTGTGAGCATGAATAAACAAGAATGCAAGCTTAATTAGTTGAAAAACAATGAAATTGGCTAAAGGGAGGTTTCAGCCACATGAAGGGGAGATGGTTTGGGACTGCATTTTGATGGTTTTGAGGTGCCATTAGAATGTAGAAATTATGAGGAGTCCAACGGTGCAATCGGATTTCAATTCCGACTTAAAACAAAGAAGTTAATTTTCACTACCAGTAGAAAAATATATTGCATAAATATCTACAATGTACAATGTGGCTGCAACTAAGAATGAAAAGTAGCTTAAAAATAAGTATTAATTGAGCTAATACTTTTGGAGAAATTATCTGTAGCTCGTGAGCATTGGATTACGAGTGGTGAAATCGAGAAAGTCGAATAAGTCAGACATGTAAGGAATGTGTGTGTAGACTGTAAGGATATTACAAATGCATGTTTTCAATGCAAATAATTTTATGAGAATATTTTGGAAGTGAATTGCCTTGAAAACTGTGCAAAAATGTGATTTTTGGCTGGTATTGGATTGTGTTTGAATTGCAGGAGGCTAAGGTATTAGCAGCCGTTACGCTGTCGAAATTTCTTAAAAAATTTTCTCAAAATGTCATAAAATATTTTAGTGCATTATTAATGAATTCCTAGCCTCAGAAATTAAATATTTAATATTTTTCACAAAATGTGAATTTATAGAGAAATAATATTTAAATATTCTTGAAAAAGAATTTTATTGAAATAAAGTTTCCGATGTGTTTGTAAATGTGTTTCATAGTGAAACGGTGTGTTTATGAAAAGGAATACTAGCCTTGGAAGTTAAATATCCAATATTTTCCATAAAGTGGGAAATCACTAAAAAATAATATTTAAAGATTCATGAAATTGATTTTCATTGAAATGAAAGTATTGAAACGTGTGTATATGTGTTTTACGGTAAAATAGAATATTTATGGAAATTATTACCACTGTGTGAATATTTTATAAAATTGTTTTCATCGTACTGTATACTATGTGATTTTATACCTTTATGGATTTTTATGAAAATGTCTATTTTACTAAATTCCATAAAGTTTATGTGATTAATTGTAAACTGTTTTGAGACTGATAGGCCTGTATCATGATGATGTGTTAATGTATATATGGTATGTGAAGCTGTTGATACTGATCCTATCTTCAGCGTCCCGGTTGACACGTGATCAGTGTACAATTGAGGACATTTATAGACTATGACCATATGTCTTATGTGATACTATTACTGTTCCTTACAGAGTTTATAGCATGATATATTAAGGGTGTTGCCTGGTCTCCATTCACATGTTATTGTTTACTGTTATAGTTTTTAGTGAACTATTATTGTTACTAAAGTGTTTACTGTTATCGAACGATTTTTTGTACTGCTTACTGTATGGCTTACTGGGTTTTGTTGAAAAGTGTGAAACCCGTATAAAGTGATTTGGTAAAATACTAATTAGAGTATTTTATCGAAATGGTTTTATAAATCATTTATGTGATTATTTATCTATTTAATTATCACTGTTTACATAACAGTTTATTGTATTGTTTACTGAAATGTTACCACCACTGAATTGTTTACCATACTGACTGTTTACTATACTATTTTACAAAAGTGTTACGGATATTTAAGTGTTTACTGTCTATTGAATTTGATTGAAGTGAATAATATGTGAATTAAGTGAATTTATGATTACTTATTAAGGTATTTTATTTAAAATGGTTTTAAATGCCAATTTCCTAATTATCAGTTTATTTATTATTTTATTAAATGTGAGTTTATATCAAAATCAATAGCTACTCCCTATAGTCGCTTCAAGGTTCCGGGACAAGACAGATATTTCAAAATACCTTCCTTACTCCATTTGGATTCCTAGCCGACTATAGTATCCTTCCTTTACGGTCCCTAGTGCAGCTATAGGAAAATAAATTATTTTATGGCATATAGATTTTGTAGTATCAAGTTCTGCATACAATTCCTTTACTGAGCACGTGTAGCTCACCCCTTATATTTTTCACTCCCTAGATTAACTGCAAGGATTATTTGAGATACTCTTCGAATAATTATAGTTGCGTTTAATCACCTCGAGACAGAGTATAGTAAATTTTGAAGGTACAGTTACTTCTCTTTTATATATTCAGACATATGTATATAGTACTACTTTATTGTAAATATTATTCAGGGGATGTAAATATTGAAGAAACATTGTGTGATAACCCTTATTTGCGATATAAATCGTAAGTATACTAGAGTAAATCTTAACTAACTTAAGGTTATTTTGGAATTATGGACAGATTATTAAAGCTGAGAATGTCTTGGTCATCTTGGTCAAGAAGCGGTGAATGTGTATGTATGTATTAAGATATAAGGTAGGAAAGGAATAAAATTAGTTAAGATATATTATAAGGGAATTAAATATATATATATGTATATATATATATATAAGATATGGAAATTAAAATTTTAAAGACGATAAAAAGAAAGTGGGAGACATATAAACATAGTTCAAATTATGTCTCAAAGAAAAAGACTAGTTTAGGAGATATTATTATTGCGTGAAACAATAGTTATTTATCTACTAATCCATTAATGTTAAAATGGGTTATTAGAAGCTGATGTTACAAGTCAAGGGCTGGAAACACAAGAGTAAAGGGCTGGAAATAAAAGTCAAGGGCTGGAAAAATAATAGGCCACATTTTCTTTTCTGTTTTCCCCCACCCAAACCAAGAGAAAGAGGAGCAAAATCCCAGCTGCATCTTGGGATTCATTCTGGATTGTCTTCACCGAAAGCCTCCTTTGTTTCACGTCAAACAGCCCTCTTCTCCACAACGAAGCCTCTATCTCTTCAATAAACCACCCAAGCTCCTCGAGGGAAAATAGACCTTGTATATTAAGCTTCCGAAACCCTCAAAGAAGTCAACTAGAAAACCTCAAACAGAAGCTGAATAATGTGGGTAGATTTTTGTTCTGTACAGGTAATGTTCATCCTCAGTTTGTTTTAGTTTATTGTTCTTTAAATGAGTTTGTAACAATCATATATAAGCTGTTTATATGTTCAATTACGAAATAAAAACTATGTATAAGAAAACCCTAGAACTGGTTGTGAGGGTTTAGAAAGAAAAAGAGGAAATCTTGAGAGGATTCTGATCTAGCCTCTGTTTGTGTGTTTACCAGGAAAGACCAAGGATTCAAGAGGGAGAGGCATTCCGTTCCAAGAGCTTTGGGTAAGAAAGATGATTTTCTTGCAATTTTGGAAGTTATACCTCATGAATACTATGTTTGATGGGATAAATGTGGACTGCATGTAGTCTTTGAGGTGAATCCAAGAAAGCTGTGAGGAAGTGGTCTGGGTTGCTCAACAAATTCTGGGCTTGGCATCGAATTAAGGGGTAAGTTTCTAATCTGATAATACTTGATTATTATGCATGGAAATGAAATTGTGATGAATTAAATCAAATGGCTATTGTTAGATAAAGGATTAACTGAAATTCTGACTTGATGTTCAATCTGGAAATTGATGTCCTGTTCTGAGTGGAAATTAAAACGATCAGTTTAATTGTTCTACATGGAGAAAAATTCTGAAAAAATTATGATTAATAGCCCTTTAAGTTAAAAGAAATTCAGTTTTGGAATTTCTTGAATCTGATTTCTGTAACTGGAGATATGTGCAAATGAGTGCAGGCTGTTCTGTCCAGAAACGTGAATCATGGTCCTGACTTTGAAAAATTGTGGCAAATAGCTTAAATTGAATTAGGCTACAAGCCTTACATTCATAGAAAGGTAATTAAGTTAGGATTGTGATGGTTCTGAGTTTGCATCATTTGGATATTCCTATAACTAGATATGAGATAATTTGTGCAAATTGGTCAGTGTTATACTGTGTCAGGAAACTACTGAACATACTGAAACTTTGGAAAAATTCTGGTATTGATACAGAAAGAGTTAAATTATGAACCTTACACTTATAGATAGGGAAATGAGTTAGTTTTCATCTAGTTTTGGAATTTTTAGATTTGGAACTTTGTGGTTTAAGATATGTATAAATGCATGCAGGATACTTACTGCTGGGACAGATTACCTAGTGTCAACTTCAAAATTTCATAGGAAATAGCATAGATCAAGTATGATTGCAAACTTTACATTTTCAAAAAGATAAATGAGTCATGATTGACATGGTATTGGGTTTGGACAGATTTCGTATCCCTATAGTCAGTAATATATATATTTTACTAAACACAGGTCAGGAAACTATCTGCCTAATGTGCCAGATTTAGACCAAAGTTTAGAAATTGATGGGAAATGGCACAGAATGAATTAGGAAATAAGCCTTATATGTCCGAATAGGGATCTGAGTTAGAAGTAATATAAAAATTGCGGTTTGACAATTAGGTTCTGAAATTTATACTTTAGGCTAGCACAATACCATAAGGTCCAAAACCTTAAAGGGCAAAAATGGACCAAATGGGTTATAAGTAGTTCAAGTGAACGAAAAGACAATAAACAATGCTAGTAATGTTCGAATAATTATGGAAACACTGCCAAGTATCGTTTCTTGTTGAATTATATAATGCTTAATGTTAGCTTATAATTGGAAGTACTAAGGTGATGGAAGTATCGAGATTGATTCAATCTACTATGTATTATGTAGAGGGTTGTCCTAAAGACTAAGCTTGACCCGAAATCAATCGACACTGCAAGACTTATTAGGCGAGGGAGAATTGATTCAGAAGCTAAGGAAGTATGGTAAGTAACCCTAAGCGACTACTTGCATCCAAATTGTTTAATGCTATAAATTCTTGGAATTTGGCAATTGAAACGAAATGAATGCTGCATATGAGATGTCTTCCCTTGACTGTTGACTTTGCTTTACTAGAAATGGTTTGTAAACAGGTGACGGGCTCGCAAGAAATGTACTGTTTGCGCGTATTATATAATCAAGAAATATTTTAAATGTTTTAAAGGTTTAAATTAAATTCTAATTTAATATGATTTCATATTTTGTATTGTAACCTCTTTGATGTTTTAAATACCTTGTGAGCCTTGTTTTGTTGAATTACCTCTTTATGAACTAAGATGATGGCTATGAGGTCAGGGAAGAATGAATTTTGTTTTAAGATTACTAGATTTTTGTTTTAGACCCGAGGTATTGAAACCTTAGGGTACTGTACCTTGAGAAATTTGTAGACACTCTTGATTGACTTAGAGCACTGTTTCTCGAGCATTAGACTCGGAAACTATCGGCTTGTCCTGTATATTACGTTTGGACAGGTCCCGGTGTCATATGCGCAATGAGCCAGGGTTGATTGGTCTATGCATAGGTAGCGTCCCTTTATGGGAGATTGCTTCGGTTAGCTACCGTGGATCATTAAAGTGTTAGCTCTAAGTAGCATGGATTGATACTATGCGAACTCTCTTGGTACTATGACTGGTTTTATTGATTGCACTGCATACTTTACGTATGGTTTGATATTGAGACTTCTAGTCTAATGATGGAACTCTACATTTGACTACGATTTGTTATTGAGTTTCCATAATGTGTTTTAAGTTTAATGCAGCATAATTGATTTGACGTATTTGAAAGTGATTTAAATTAGCTTTCACAAATAAGGGATGCTTGGTATGATTTAGTTGCTTATTGTTGTTACTTACTGAGTTGTGACTCACTCCCCTATTCTTTCCCCTCCCTTTTAGAGTGATCGAATATCGCTACTGTTCATTTTGGCTTGGGAAGCTTCTTGAGAGTGGTCTTCCCTGCACAATTAAGGTATATGGCTCCCAGCATATTGTATAGACACATGTGGATGATGGCACAATGTATTGGAAATCTTTTGGTTGTATATGTATACTTACGTAACGAGTCTGGGATGTAAGCTAGATTATGTTATTGTTGGAATATTATGACTAGTACAATTTTTGAGTTGGCATTATGTATGTTGGTAGATATGCCTGAATATATTAAAAGGCTTGATGTAGATGATCTTGATAAGGGAAATTAGCTACTAACCGAATTAATTATGTTGATAGTGATCTTGTTGATCCAAGAGTTATATGAAATTGAAAATTGGCCTACACAGTCACCTACAAATGAATAGTGAAGTAAAAGGATAAAAAAAAAATTTAGCTTGCAAATTTAGGCTTCTGTAAGATATTAAGAAGGACCCGATGTGACACATTGTTCTGTAAATGATATTAAATTATGAATTAAATGAAATTGTATTTCTTTTAAACTTATTACTAATCACTGTAAATATGTGATAAGAGCATTACAGACAGCCCAACTGTTATGAAGTGCGTGAAAATGTGCAAAATCACTGTACATACAAATTGTTACAGAAATTAACCTCAGTGCCGGCATGCCAATACAGAGTTTAGGAAAGTCATGAGTCAAAACCTTAGTATAAGATAATTCACAATCAAAACCCACAAGAATCTATTTGCCTTTAAATAAAAAAACCATGTTGCCAATGAAAGGATCATATAGTTGAAAAATGATCGAATCCCAAACAAGTAGACCACCCGATACACCAGTAGAAGCAACAAAAGAAATTTATAGTTGGTCTCACGCCAGAACTTAATAATAAGTTGGTTAGAATTGAATCCAACTTAAGAAGAAAAAATCTTTTTGAAGCATCTGGACTAAGCAGAATTTCCAATGCCTCAAATATTCCAGCTAAGAATTCTCATCCAGATAACCACAACTGCCACAATCTTAAGCAAGACAATCTATCACAGGTCTCCGGTTTCCAAATCAATCAACCTATTCACGATATGCTCGTCATCACAGTTGGTTTGAAATCCCATTAATTTCCTCATCTCCCATGTATCACGGGCCACTTGATCTAAAACTTTTCGCATGTTTTTAAAGTTACCATCTGAGAGAGATTCGTTAGCAGCTTTGTCCTCACCTTAGCTTTCTTCTTTTTCTAACAGCTTTTAGATTTGATACCTCCTTTCTTCCCCTTTCAGTTTCTCACGAGAGATGGATCCACATCCTCAAGGTACTTGAACTTATGGATCCCAGGAATTGATTTGGGACCAATATTACAATCTGCAATGTCTTCAAGATCAGATTCTTTTGAATCCAACTCAAGATAAGCCTGTTGGAAGCTTGGACAAATGGGCTCCAATGAGATAAGCCCACAATCTTCTTTAGAAGACAACCTCGTATGCACACCATTATCATCAACCATTAAAGGTAAAGAACAGCCTTTCGGTCTCACAATATTGTCAGAACCACCGAAGACATTGGCACTTTCAACAATATCTATGCATCCAATAACAGTCTCAGCCACCTTTTTTGAACTGTTGTTCATAATTGTATGGTTCAACGGTATACAAGCGCCTCCATTCATTGACTGGTCATCATATCTACATGTGAAAACATCCTCGAGAGGTGGAAATTGATCATTCCCCAAATCATTACCCGCTAGAGAGGTTGTTCCAACAATCTGAAGCGACTTCTTAGATTCTTTGTCATAAATTCTCTGAATCAGACACTGAGGAACTAGGATTGCTAAGTCCTTCCAATGGAGCCTTAAACACACCATAACTGTTCTTATAAGCGTTGCAGCAACAATGAAATAGCAAAATGACATCTGATCCCACTTCACACACCCAAATCTGATAGGAAACATTGCCATAAACGAGACTGATAACTTCATTAATTTTTTCAACATGATCAGTTATCACTAACATTGCTCTTCTGCTGAAATCATTATACTTAAAGGTCTTCCCATCCATTAACATAAATTCTCCCCATACCTTGGCAATATTCTCAAAGGTTGAAAGATTCCATGCATGTAAAGGGATGCCAAAACACGTCAACTAGGTAGTTCTAAATTTATGATTCAACTCAAAATTCAACTTAGGATACCACTGGTGAATATCAGTAAACCATTCTCTGAGCCAAGTCCATTCCAAATTTTTCATAGTCAGCATGGTTTCTTCATCCTCAAAGACAATGAGAAAAAGCTTACCAGAAATTTTCTTGACCAAGATGTCGAACACACCTTGCATTTTGAAGTTCTCCATTAAGGGTTCTGGTTCATAAAAGCCTCTAGAGACACCGATTACACATTTGTCAAGAAAATGAAGTGCCTCCTCATCCACATTTCCACAACAGAATGTAGGGAAATTTTCTTATCCTAAGAAGAAGAAGAAACAGAAGTAGGCATATCCCTAGTCAACACCTGCTTATAAGACTTTCTCTGCTTGTCCCCATCCTTGAAAGGTAAATTGTAACGACCCTTTATACAGAAAATGCGAACTAAATTTTTCCTTTTTCACATACTTGATTGGGCTGTACGTAGTGTCACTAATCAATTCTTAAGCTAACTTAATATTAGCTAAGTCAATATCCTTTAATTACTTTAGGTCCCAGTCAAATTCTCTCACTAAACATGCATTTACAATTTCGAATCATTCTACTTGACTAAATATATCTTCACCCAAGTTGCATGCATTGTTATAAACCATAATTATATCCTACACTTCCTTTAATTACATCCCCATACTATAGAAGTACTGAAATTATAAGTCTGAATATAAAAGAGAATACTGTACATCACATATCTTCAACAGTGGTACGAAAGTCTCGAAGGACTTGTTTAAGCCCCATGTACAAAGCTCCTATAGCAATTAATCTGGAAGGTGGAGAAGGGGGGTGAGCTTTTTGGAAAGCCCAGTAAGAAATAAATATAAGAGACGGATACTAAATTTCTATATGCACGTTCAAAACATTCATTTAAACTCAATTAATATTTTTCATAAAGTTTATAAATCAACATGCTTATGCAATGCGTCAAAAGCATTTCTTTCAAACCATCGATAAACATTTCCATTCGAAACATTATTCTCGTCATAAACATTCAAAATCCGTATTGGCATAAGTACGAAAGGAATCATATATATATAGCATAAACTGGAGACATGATAATTAAGTAAAATCAAGCAGTTCAATTATTCCCATGAGGGAAGGTACAGTTGACATATGGCCATAGTCCAAAGGGGTCCACAGAGAACACTGATCAGGTGTCTACTGGGCCCACTGTGGACTGGATCAAGGTCACACAGCAATCGAAACTCTACTGTAGATTGGATCAAAATCATACAGTAGTCCAAAACATTACTTACTGTGGACTGGATCAAGGTCCCACAGTAGTCCAAAACATTACTGCTATGATTATTAGCCATGTCTCAAAACATTTCCATACGTATACTTTCCAAAACAAATATGAAGCTCAATGGTTTCTATGAAAATGGGAGCTTTCGAATATGACTTCCAAAGTAATCAAAATACTGCCATTTCGTACTTACTTTCAAAACAAAACTAGCTAGAGGAGTGTTATTCCAAATCATTTTTCATGAACTCTAGCTCATTTATAAATCAATATTATACGAAAATCCGGCAGCATAACAGCTTAATTTTTGTAAAAACCTCCTGCAAAGAAGATACAGTTTATAAACCACAAGCAGTTGATTTTAATATTTTATTTAGTATCCCCTACGTTTCCGATATATATCCCTCACCTTTTTACTGAGCCTTATTGTTGAGTACACCATGCTTAAACCGAATTCGCAACTTGTCATTCTTGCCAAGCTCAGCATCAAACTTGAGTTCACTTGCTACTTTCCTTGGTATTGTTTCGTTCCTATATCATATACACATTCCCAAAATCACATCACACATTGTCATATGTATATACATAGATATATATATATATATATACCCACATACTCTTATCTTATAATTTCGATCTACTAAGCACCTAACCATTTCTTACTCATTTTCCTCATTCGTGGTAATGATTAATTTTCTTTACTATTTATATACACTCACACTTAATTCCTTATAAATATATATATATCCTATTTTATTTTATTTATATCTATATATTTTTAAGCTTTAGAATTATTAAAGCATACTTTTTCCTCATGAGATCATCATTTAAACTCCTTATTTCACTCTACATTCATTATTCAAAAATCTATAATAAACTCAAATTCTTACCCCTTATTATTTGTCAAAACCGAGGGCCCCTCTTCTAGCCTTGAATCTTTATGGTTTTGGAGCTACCATGGACTTACAAACACAGCCACTCTCTCTCGATTTCAACCTTGAAATATTGTATTTCCAAGGTGCCACTACACATGTACATATTCAACCTTAGATCATCATCCATTATTCCCTGAATATATATATATATATATGTTAATTTAAACTTAATTTGAATCATGAATATGGCCAGCCTTACCTCTCGGTTCAAGCCATCATTTTCCTTTGTTTGGCTTCTAATCTCAGCCCTGTAATTGCAACAACTCAGCCCCTTCGTCATTAACCAACGTAATGTGATCAGCCTTGCCGAGACCCATGTTTAACCCTTCAGAAACCAGCTTTCAATAGCCCTTAAAGGCTCGACATTCACCCCTGGACATAGCCCCTGTTTTCCACGATTTCAAACATCCCTTACACTCTTCTTCTTTCTCTCACGCCTCTTTCCCTTCTTCCCTTCTTCTTTTTTTTCTTCCTTCTCTTTTGTCAGTGATAGAGACCCTTTTACTGCATCTCCCTTCTTCACCTAATCAGCCCTTCATAGACGCCATTTGCTGCATCTTCTTTCTTTGTTGAGCTTTATGGGACAACACAAAATGAGGGCTGAATGGGTGATAATATCGTGAGGAGATACTACTTTGAGTGTAGCCGAAAATGCAGCTTCATACTTTCGATTTAACTCTCGATCTAAACCACAACCAAAGAATAAAATGACTTCCTCTCCTCTGCTAACCGATTGCTTCTCCTCTACTGCAGCATTTTCTTTGTTCACTCAGTTTTAATCTTTCTCTCGCTCACAACTGTCGCTTCATTCCATTCTTTTCTTTAGCTTTCCCTTGTTCTTGGGCTCTCTCTCCTTCTGTCGCTGCTTGGCACGGCAGCTTCCTCTCCCTTCTCTTATTTTCTTTTCCTTTTCCATTTCAATTTCTTCTCCCACTCTGCTCTCTCTTGATTAGCTTCATTTGGTTGTAGCTTTCTCTCATTTTGGAGACAACCCCACGTGAGTAGGGGTTGTAAAGCAGAAAATGGCTTCTTCAGGAAGCCACTTCCTGTTTTAATATATTTTATAGTTATATTATATTTTATACAATATATATATATATATACTATGTATGTACTTTTATATATATAAATATATAAGCTTGCAGATTTTTTTTAATTATATGGCTTATTTATTATGTATATGTAATTGTACATTTTCCTTAATTTAACTAATATATGAATATATATATATATTTTCTTAAATTAAATTAATATACGCATATCTCTTATATGTTTAGATCAAACTTAATTGTATTTCTATGATCACTTCCCAACAAGTGTACCAACTCAATTTTTTTTATCACTTAAAATAATAAAACTCCAAAACACTTCTTAGTATTTAATTTAATTCATTATACATATCTACAAATCCAATATGAAAAATTCGTGGTCTTCACATAAATTATTATTAACATAAGCCAATTCTCCTTTCTCAACCAAATGATCAGAAGCCTTTGGCAAGGACGGACCAGACGCCAAAAGAGAGGAAGAGTTTTTCATTTTTTTTTTTGGGATCAGAGGAATTGATTTTACGCCAAAACGAAGACCTAGAGTTGAATCTAGCATGATTAATGCCAATTTTGTAATCCATGAGCCAATACCTATTGAGACTATCAACTGCTCTCTTAGCATCACCAAAGTGAGAAAACCGAACGAAACCAAATTTCTTACCTCCGGAACTTCTTTTCTGTGGGATAAAAACATTAACCACTTCACCTTGATTTTGAAATTTTTGTTTTAGCCATCTCCAATTTACTCTAGGCGGTAAGTTGTTAACGAATACCAAAAACAACTTTATGGAACCACCACCAGCCATAACCATCTTCACAAGTACCAACATGATTCATAATTGATAAAGACTTCTCATAAACTATCTAGATCTGTAAAGGTGCTCAACTTCTTTATGTAAGTATTTATATATATGATTATTTAAGTTTACCTTAGATGAATGATTGGCCAAGTTCATTTTCCCAACCTTATTTTGAGTTTTATGTTCATAATATCGTATAATATTATTGTTTCATTTGCTACATTCGAAATTCGTGTATTCGAAATTCTTGTATTTTACTAATTTACGAATTTTAATTGTTGTAATTTATTTTAACATAAATGTATTGTAAATGAATATAATAAATATATTTTTCATTACTTATTAATTTTAATTTTCTTTTGTTGTATTCTTTCTTTAGTCATGAAATTTTGTTGAATTATAAATTTTATTAATAGTGAATATTTAAATTATCAATTCTGTGATAATTTATTATTTTTATCATATAAATGTATATTTTTTATTATTTGTAATTTTTTATTTTTACCATTAGTTCACCCGAACTTCTCATGATCAGTAATAAGACTGAAAAGTGAAAAGAATGGTGCTTAGCTTCCTTTTACCTGAGTTAGAGAATGTTGGATGCTATGAACTTTATTTAGATCGATTTTTCTACTACAATTTTTTCACTCCAAGAAATGAACATTTACCAACTTTTGGTTTCAAAGAGGTAAAGGTTCTCTTTTTTTTTTTTTGCGTTACATAGCTAAAGGTTTTCTAAAAGTCATGAAAACAAACCAATTAATGAAAGTCAATATGAATATGAAGCTGAATTTGGCACAATATAGAAAATTCAACCAAGCATAATTTCACTTCATAATATTGGCAAAAACAAGGCTGAATAGAATATTGAGAATAACTGAATAAAAATGACTTGATATCTTGACCCATACAATACAATTTAAAAGGTGATAAATTCAATGCAAAAAGTTTGCACATTTTGAGATTAAAAAAGTTTAAATGTAGGTACTTTTCTCTTCACATTAACCAAAAGGTTATTTGTAATTGTGACTTCCATGTCAAAATAAGCAACTTTTAATATTCTTAAATTAATGGACACAACTTTAGAAAGAGAATAGTGGAAAGTAGGAAGAAAATGAAAATGAAAAAGGTTATCTCTAAGTCGAGTGTAATTGCAAGTACCCTTTGGATTGTAAAAGTAAGAATAGTAGATGGATGTAAATAGTGATGAAAAGCAAGAAAGTAGAGTAGGTTTGAAAAGAAAGGAAGTAATTTTTTAGAGACATCATTGATGGAAGAATTTACTGTTTATCATTTTTGGTATAAACAAAATTAGTCTTAGATCGTAAAATAGATAAAAATACATGTGATTACACAAAAAAATCTCAAAAAACCCTAAACCTAGCCAATCGAGAAATTTATAAAACAAGAAAGTTCATTCAATTCATTTCTTTGCCCACCACAGAGTTTGATCGGATATCATGATGAACTTATTTTGTTGATGGCGAGTAAGAAGTAGTGTATGGATCGGAGGAGAAAAAGGAAATACAAATAGAAACGAATTGGAATATTTAGGGTGGTGTGAGAACTCATTATTTTGTACTGTACATGTACGAATATGTAATTATTAATTAATAAATAAATTATTTTATATATTTTTTGGGAATTTCAAAAGACTAGTGATGTGGGACCCACTTGGATTCTAATGCCAAGAATGTGGAAATGATTGATAAAATAGTGTATGGAAGGGGTAATAATGATATTATGAAAATTGGGAGGTCAAATACCTTATTGGCATTATTTGGTGAAGTATGGTAAACAAATTGGAAAACGATGGATACGTCACAAGGGTATTTTTATAAATTGCTCTCAAACTAAAATGAATTGGGACGAAGTAAAAATATCATGAGATTCTACATGAAAAGTGCTTTAACACAGTATCAATAGATTTCCCGAAACAGCCGCCAAAACAGAAAATTTTGCTAGCTGGTTGCAAGGGTAAAATTATAATTTCTCACTATCCGTGCACTGTGCATCAACGAAACCACTTCTAACCATCAAATTATGTTTAATATGATCATTTGGTGTTGGAATCTGAAAATTTGGAGTACGTTTGCACAGTTTTACGACTGTGAAAGGATAAGGGCAAAATTGTCCGAAAATTTCAGAACTAGTTGCATTTTGGTGAATTTACCAAATTCCAAAATTCTCTTTATAATAGTACTAGTAGTCACACTGCACTATTCACCCTCTTCTCCACCAAGCTCCCACGCCATAACCAAAGGAAAAGAAGAAAGAAAAACTTCAAGCATTCATACTACATAATGTGAAGACCGAGAATTTTCTAAATAAATATAAGGTATCCGAAAAATTTAATTTGGACAAAGTGAAATCCAAATTAAATAAGAAATAAAAAGGAAAATTAAATTTGGAAATAAGAAATGAAGGAGGAAATTTAATTTGGATAAATGGAAATCCAAATTAAATAAGAAAATGGAGAAATAATTTTGGATATTTAGAAATCCAAAACTTAATAAGAAATAAAAATATTTCGATATATTTATATAATGATATTATATAAATATACCTTGGATAAATATAAATATTATTTTGTGTTAAAAGTGTAAAAAGTATATATATATATTTTGATACAAAATATGTATTTAAATATATTATGAATAGTGTATATATATAATTATGTTGTATAATAATTATATATATATATTATAGTTATTATTTGTATATATAATAAATATATATTAAAAAAAAAAAAGAAACTGAAGTGGGAATCGGGAAACCCGATTCCCACACTTCTCTTCTGTTAACTAAAACAGAAGAGAAGCAAATAGAGAAACAATGGAGAGCCGGCCGGCGCGGGGAGGAGGAAGTGGCCGCGACGCCGCCGGCGAGCCGAGGAGAGGCATCCGACGTCGACATCGACGTCGACGGCGGGAAAAAAAAGAAAAGGAAAACAGAAGCGAAACGGAAATGGGAGAAGAGGAAAATCGAAGAAAAAAAAAAAGGGAAAGAGGGAATGCCGGTCGATCCAGATGCCGGTACCGCCACCAACGCCACCGGCAAGGACCAACGAAGGAGAAGGAGGCCACCAACGGTGAAGGAAACGGCGGAGGAAGGAGAAGAGAGGAAGAAAAAGGGCCGAAACCCACGAACCCAGATCCGGCGCCGTCGCCGGTGATGGGGTGAAACCGAGGCCAGATCTGGCTTCCCCACAACCGTGGCCAGCTGAGGGAGGCCCGAACCGGCGGTGATGCCGGCGGGAAGAGGTCGAACCGGCCAGCAGAAGTGAACCGGCCAAAACCGGCCTGAACCGGTCCGAACCGGTTCAGGCCAGGAAAAAAAAAAAAACAGAAACAGAAAAGAAAAGAAAAGAAAGAAGAAAAGAAAAGAAAAGAAAAGAAAAGGAGAAAGAAAAGAAGGAAGGAGAAGAAGAAGGAAAGGAAAAAGAAAGAGAAGAAAAAAAAAATGTGGTAAGGAAAATTTAAGTCTTTTCGCCATATGTCTATTGGATTTATTGGAAATTTTCGGATTATTTTCTAAATGAAAATATATGTTAATTTTTGAAATTGTAGCAAAAATGGAAATGAGACGAATGGTGGAGTTCGGCAAGGCTTGAAAAATCAGAAAATGCACTAAGCTTGGCGAATAGGTAAGATACTTTTATAAAGCATTAGTAGCATCATATTGTATGTGGGATTTATAATTTTTATATGATGCATGGCTGAAATGATTTTAATGGAATTGTGATATTTTTATATATGATGCATTGATTTAATTGATTTTAAAAATGCTAAGAGGACCCACAACTGATGGTGGGGGTCTTAGTAAGAGATAAAGAAAATGTGAGAAACAACGGCTGCAATTATAAATTGTCTTTCCCTTGCAGGAGGTTAGGGAAAATTAAGCCGTTATGCTGCCGAAATTTTTAAGAAAATATCTAAGGAAAAAGATTAAGTTTCTCACATAAATGGAATCTTGGAGATAATTATTGGAAATAAATATTAAGAGGATTTTATGGTATTACCGAAAGAGTTTGATATTGAAATTGATGAGAAGATAGATCGTTGAAAACGATAATGTGATGAATTATATGGTTTAATCCTTATAGAATCGATAAATCAAGTAATTGTAATATCACAAATGGTATCAAGTTGAGATTGAGGTGGAATTATTAATTAGACGGATCACGGATAAAAGTGATGATAATTATATGATGTGGCTTGGAAGAGAAGATCATAGTTGAAATTTCGATGGTCGAATGATTGGATTGTGAAGTTATTAACGGAGTAATGATTTCCAGAATTTACCGAGTCCGGTTTCATGATTTTGAAATAATTTCGAAAGTGATAATATGGACAAATTCGAGAGATTGAAATGGAGATTTAATTACGACACAATCCGATCAATTATGGATTCAAAGAAATGAGTGATAAATATGTGAAAAGATGATTGTGCTTATAACCTTAGAATAGATCTTGAATAATAAGATCGACAATTGCATAAGTTCGGATAAAATCATAAAGGTCACATGAAAATGGATTTGAGGATTTAGATACGATTTTGTGATAGTAAATGAAATTGAACCTCAAATCAAAAATGATAAACATGTATCAATAGATCAAATCATAAATGGATTTGATAAGTGACTATCGATTTTGTGATTCTGTTATCCTCGATGTCGATTCTGGAACAGATATTGAAGGATGATATTATTATTTGCATAAATTCGGTAACTTGATGACTATTTTAGAAATTGATGTTTAAATGCTTATCAAAACTTAGAGGATTCATACTAATGATGCGATCCTAATATTGATGATGAAGTGTATAAATGATTATAATAGTCAATGACGATCAAGAAAGGGTATTGAATACCGAATGGTCTGAATACCAAGTGATTCGATTTCCAAATGAATTGAGTACTGAGCAAATTGAATACTGAATTAGATGAATAGTGAATGAATTGTATAGTGATTTATTGGTTGACAGAAAGAAAGTCTTGAAATCGAATAATTGATGGTGATAAAGTTAAATGAATCGCTTTAGCGTATTTGATGGAAACATTACCGAAGTTGCATACTGAAATGTTTTACAGCATCGCATTTAAACATGCCTTCTTGCAACTTGAAACATTTTAATAATGTTTATATGAATACTGAAAAGTATTGATTTGTTTTGAAATGAAAGTATATGGTAAATATATATATATATATATATATATTTTGATATATGAAGTCTCATACAGAATTTTACCATATGCCTTACATGATATTGAAAAGAAAGCTATAGATTTAAATGTTTTATGAGACTGTAGGCACCCTAAAAGAATTAAATTCAATAAAGCATAGTGGAAACCGCCTAATTGGAGCTTTGCTCATTAGGCAGATAGATATGCTTGTCCGACAATAGTCGTGGACAGGTCTCAGTCACGCCTGATCAGTGGGGCTGAGAGAGATGAGGTCTATGGCCATAGATAGCGCCCTAGTTGGTTTCCAGGGGACGATATGATTTTCATTGCTAGCTACAGTGATTTAAGTCTTTATTGATAGAGAAATGATAGGGATCTAGCCTAGTCTCTCACAAATATGATATGAAGTCTAGAGTATGATTTTTATTGATATGAACTCTAGACTTGACATGATTTATACTGTACATGAAACAGATTTGAAATGAAATATGTTTTGAAACAGTACATGTTTTAAACATGTTTTAAAAGTCCATGAGATATGAATTCGACACTATATGATTTATATGTGATTTTGTGTCGAACATGGCATGATATGCGGTCTAGAGTATAGTTTGATTTGATATGAACTCTAGACCTGATATGATTTACAGTAGATGATTTAAAAGTATATGATAAATGATTTCGACACTTACATGATTTATATACGATTTTGTGTCGAATTTGAAACGATATGCGGTTTAGAGTATAGATTGATTTGATATGAACTCTAAACCTGATATGATTTATAGTATATGAAAAATGTTTTAAAACCGCACATGTTTTAGACATGCTCCGGAAACGAATACATGAATTGAAATTGAATATGTTTATATTATGCCTTAAAGGCAAACTTTTGAAAATGCATATGTTGAGCATGTCCTAAAGTATATATGATATGATTTGAAATGATCGCGGTTTATACAGAAAAATTACATGAATTGCATATTAAACCCTAATATGACAATATGCTTAGTATATGAGAATTCCATGAGGAATGTCATGACTCGGTGGTAACGATATTTCATCTATATGAGGTCATGATATGTTATGAAACACGAATATAGAGATACACGAAGAGAATTATGACTGGGTACCACCGTGATTATGATCTACAATACGAGAATTGATAAGAGATGATATGAGAATTGATAAGAGATGATATGAGAATTGATAAGAGATGATAGAATACAGGAATATGATTATGAAATGAAAAGTGATAATGAGATGTATCGATGAGAAAGGATTAACTGTAATTGCATCCTTGTAAGTATTAAGCATTGCAGTTTAAGACAGTTTAATCCTACTCTTGTATTTATATTAGTATCTTACTGAGCCGTGGTTTTGCTCACCCCACTAAATTTCATCTCTTTCAGATTATTGAAGTTAACGTCTGCCATGTGAGCTGCTCAGTGGGCATCGGAGACGGTGTATGAACTTGGTACTAGTTTTCTGAGTTATATGTTCTTTATAAAATACTTGTTTACATGTAAGACTTAAATTGATGCACAGTACATATTTTGTTTAACAAGTCGGGATGTAACTAATAACCGTTTCCGTGTTTGTTTAAATATTTAAATGGAATGACTATAAGTCACCTAGGTAGTATAGTAACTACACTGACACCGAATACAAACCTTAAAATGAAAAAGAAAAATTTAGTCCATAAATTTGTAGACTAAGAAAAGTATAAGAATCGAGTGAAAGTCGCGGTCTTCGGGTCGTGACACATAATCTAGTCAAAATTTCACCAAAATCATAACCGTAAATTTTTCAATTATTGGAAATTAATATTAAAGCAAATAAATAAATAAAATTATGAGAACGGGATATTGGTAAAAATCCCAAGAATTGAGAAAGGAGCGGATTAAGAAAATGGTGTGAAGGAAAATTAAATCGAAAATAAGTATAAGATGAGAAATTATGGAAAATAATGAAGAAAGGAAATTTAAATTTTGAATTATGGAAAACTGAAAAATAGAGGAAATTTAATTTGGATAACTGGAAATCCAAATTAAATAAGAAAATGAGGAAGAAAATATATATATATTGTAAATACAATATATATAGTATTATTTCATTTATATCAAAATATATAAATGTAATTTAAGTTAAAAGTATGTAGATATATATATATATATTAAATATATATGTGTTAATATTAATATATATCTATAAAATATTATATAGTATGTACTATATAATATAATATCAATATTATATTTATAAAGTAAATTATAAATATAATATATAACAAAAATATAATAAAAATAAAACAAAAAAAAAAGAAAACAGAAGGAAACAAATCGGGAGAAACCCGATTCTGTCCCCCAAGTGGCTGTCGGCCACTGGCGCTGGAGAAGGAAAGGAGAAGAGGGAGGATCGACGTCGCCTGCGAGTCGAAAAATGGAAGAGATGGTGACCGGCGACAGAAAACGGAAGAAGTAGAGTCGGAAAACAAAGGAAAACCCGGCAGAAGCCGAGAAGGAGAAGAGAAGAGAAAGTGACAGCGCCGGCCAAATCGGTCGCCGCCACTGCCACCGAAGCTTCGCTGGAGGAAGAGGAAGACGTGGGAGGCCACGGTTGAGGCGGTGAACGGCGGAGGAAGGCCGGCGAAGAGGCGGAAGAAACCGAAGGAAAATCGACTCGATCCGTCGTCGTGCCGCCGATCCAGGGCAAACGAAGGGCACCGGTAGCTTCATCGTGTCGTCGACCAGTTGTAAAGCCCCTGAGCCGCCAGAGAACCGACCGTCGGCGAGGAACCGACGAGGAAGGAGGCAGACCGGTCGACGGGAAAAGAAGAGGAAAAAGAAAAAAGAAAAGAAAAAGAAAAAGAAAAAGAAAAGAAAGAAAAAGGAAAGAAAAGAGGAAAAGGAAGAAAAAGAGGAAAAAAAAGAGAAGAAAAGAAAAGAGAAAAAGAGAAATTTTCGGGATTTGGGAATTTCGAAAATTACGGGAAATCTCGAGAATTCGAAAAACTCGGGAATTACGGGAATCGGTAAGAAATCCCGGAAAGTGTTAAATTATTTAAATAAATTATTTATTTAAATAATTATGGAAAAATTCTAAATTTTAGAATTTAATTTCTAGAAAATTCCCTCGATGACCGAGCCGATAGAATCGGGCGAGGTGAACACGGGCGCAACCTTCGAGAGTCAGTTGCCGACCCGAAACAGGTAAGGGAGACATGTGCCGTCTGTAAGGATATTCGGTCACATGTTTTAAATTATGCATTTAATTTATAAATGCAATTTATAATGATTAGTTTTGAAATTTGTGGTGATTTATCGGTTTCAAATTGCGGTGAAATACCAGTTGAAAAATATAAACTGTATTTTCCGTGCAGGAGGCTAGCCAAATCGACGATACTGCCGAAAAATTATCGAATAATTATTGAAATTTATCGAAAATCACCAAAAATCATAATAAATGATTTGATTTCACGCGAAACGATTTTCAGGTACGAAAATCGAGAAATTAAGTAAATTTCATAAAACATGAATATAATGATATTTGATTTTAAAATATTCATGTTTTCGAGTATGGTGAAAAGGAAATCACCGAAAATTCACCGGTAGGTGATATTTCACATGAAACGAGATGAAAATGAAAAAGAGACCGAAGTGAATATTTTTATAAATATTCTTAAATATTCTCTTGATTTAATATAAAACCTTTATGGTTTTAATTGTGAGATAAATAATTATATAAATTCCATAAAGGTTAAGAAATGATGGAAAACTATGATTTCGAGACTAAAGGTCTCTACACGTGTTTTTAGAAAGAAACATGGTTACAGGATTTATGAATTTGGAAAAATAAATATTTTATTTTTCATAAATGATTGAAAAACCATGTTTTCAAGTGAAAGCACGGAAAAGCGTGCATACGTGTTTTACGGTGGAGAAAGGACAATTTTGCCCTTTTATATGTTACATTGATGATTTTGCAAACTGTTTCACCGTGGGAAAAACACGATTTATACCTTTATGAAATATTTTGAGAAATATTATTTAAATTATAAATTTCATAAAGGTGATGATTTTATTACATGTGAGCCTTATGGATAATTGTGACATATTTCGATTTATTGTATTTAAAATTCATAAAGGCTATGGTACGGTTTATACTGTTTTGAGACTTAGGCCCCGAGTTTCATGCATCACAATTATACTGTTACTGTCACATGGTTGATAGACCTGCCAGTCATCAGCGTCCCGGATGTCACCTGGCAAGTGTACACCGAGGACACCATATAGATCATGGCCATATATCTCACTATTATACTGTTACTGTGTCCCTTCGGGGATGATGATTACTGGTCCATTATTGGATGATGATAGCATGATTTAATTGTAGGGTAATGCCTAGTCTCACATACTGTTACTGTTTACTGAAAGGATTTACAGAATCCTATTTATTGTACTGTACTGTACTGTTTACTGCTACTGATGGAAAAAAAACTGTACCAAAACATTGTTTACTGAACTGTACTGTATACTGAAATGGTAGCCACTGATTACTGTTTTACTGAAGAAAAGGCTACCATTTACTGTTTACTAAACTGAAAGCTACCGTATACTATTTACTGAATGGGTAGCTATTGCTTACTATTACTGATTGAACCGTATCGAGATACTGTTTACTGAATACTGAATATACTGTTTTACTGAACTGTACGATACGGTTACTGATTTGAAAAGAGAAATAAATGTTTATTCTAAAAGAATAACATAAGAATTATTTCTAAGATAAAAATAATCGCAAAAGTACTTATCCAATGATTGGATATTTGCGAACCACTGTACTGTCACGTGTTTTACTGTACTGAAGAGAAGAGAAGTAAACCACTATTTTTATTACTGAACTACCACGTGTTTTAAAGTATACTGGATGTGAAAAGAAATAGTGGTTTACTCCGTGGAAAAACGAAAATTATATCGTTTTGAAAACAACGGAAATAGTACTCTCTACAGTTGCTTCTAGGTTCCGGAACAAGTCAGGTATTTCAAAATACCTGCCTTACTCTATCTGGATTCTTAGTCGACTGTAGTATCCTTCCTACATGTGTGCCTAGAGCCAGCTAGGAAGATTTTAAAGAAAATGAAAAAAATTATTTTTAGCATATAGATAGCTGAATATCAAGTGTGACATATAACTCTCTTACTGAGCCGTGGTTTGCTCACTCCCCAATTTTAACATTTCAGGTTTTGATGATGGTGAGATCCAGTATTTGTGGATTACGGCTGAACATAATGGATAATGTGACAGACCAACTAAGATATGTCAGGTACGATCATTTATATTCTGTATTTTGACATGTCTACAGTACTACATATTTGTAATTAAGATAGGGGATGTGTATAATATTAACAATATTTTATTAAATTGTTTAACATCAAGTGTAAAGTGAAGTATCACAAACAGCCCAATCGGATAAACTGTGTAAAATAAAGTGAAAATTGTTGTAACAGGGCGTTCCATCTCTCCCTCCTCTACATTTCTATACCCATAGATCACCATATAAGCCATCATACAAGGAGAAAGAGCTCTTCAAAGTTTCGGCCAGGCAAGGTAAAGATGCCATCCTTATGCTTTCCTTAAATTCAATGGTATAGAATTAATCCTTTGAGCATGGTGATCATGTTTTTAGCCTTAGTTTCATTTAATTGTTGAAAAATAAAAATGTGCCATGGGAGGAGTGTTCGGCCAAGCTTGGGATCTTAGTTATTTGTTGTATTTCATGCATGAAAATGGTATTAAAATTTAAGACAAGCAAGGCTAAACAACAATGTGGGGTTGAATTGTTGAAATGCCATAAAAAATGGCTAAGGGGGATTTCAGCCTAATGAAGGGGACTGGGTTTCATGGCTTTTGTTGATTATTTAAGGGTAGATTTAGACTGTAGAAATTACGAGGAGTCTGCCAGTATGATCGGATTTAAAATCCGATGCAAAATGAAGAAGTTATGTTATACTACCGGTAGAAATTATACTGTAAAAATATTTGCTATATCCAATGTGGCTGCATTATGATATAAATAATAGCTTAAAAATAAGCATTTAATAAGCTAATAATTTTGATGGAATTATCTGCAGCCCGGGAGTTACAGTTTTAGAGTGGTGCTATCAGGAAGAGCGAATACCTTAGACAGGTAAGGAACGCGTGTGTAATTTGTACAGATATCTTGAATGCATGTTTTTCATGCTAATAATTTTATGAAATTATTTTGGAAGTGAATTGCCTTGAATCTTGTGGAATTATGGCTGGTTGGGTATTTTAAAACTATGTTTGCAATTGCAGGGGGCTAAGGTGTTAGCAGCTTTTATGCTGCCGGAATTTATTAGAAATATTTCTAAAAATGTTATGAAATATTTTAGTTCATTGTGAATTATTTTCCTAGCCTCGAGAGTGAAACATTTATTATTTTTCATAAATTGTGAATTTACTGAAAAACATTTATTAAATATTCATGCTACTGATTTCGATAAAAGTTAAATTATCAAAAATTCATCCCAAGTGTTTTATAGTGGAATATGTGATTTGTAAAGTGAAATATGAATAGTGAATATTTTATAATTATTTTTTAGTATAATATTCACTATTTTATTAATTATGCTTTATGGACTGATTAATGATTTTTACCATGTGTTATGATTTCCATAAAGGGAATACCACTGTGTAAATATTGTTTTGAGACTGTTAGGCCCCATATCATGCTCACGTGTTCATGTGTTACTACATCATGTGTGAAGCTGTTGACATTGAGCCTGTCTTCAGCGTCTCGATTGACACATGCTCAGTGTACGATCAAGGACATTTATAGATTATGGCCATAGATCTTACGTGTTTATTATTACTGCTCCCTACAGGGATTATAGCATGATATCATTAGGGTGTTCCCTGGTCTCCACTATTACTTCACGTGTTATTATCGGTTAATGTTTTCTGAAATGTACTGTGTACCGAAGTGTTTTATCACTGAATTGATATTATATTTGAACAGTTTATTTTACTGTTACATGTGTAAAGGTGATAATTTCAACGGTAGAAATCAAATTGTTTTCAAGTGTTGACTTGTATGATTAAATGAGTTATTTTACTCAAATATGTGAAATACTTATATGCAGTGAATATTTAAGTAAAATTTTCATTTAATTAAATTTCTACTCCCTATAGTTGCTCTGGGTTTCTGGGATAAGACAGGTATTTCAAAATACCTTCCATACTCTATCTAGAATACCTGACCGACTATAGTATCTTTCCTTTTTAGTGTGCTTAACATACCGATAGGAAAACTAAAGGATTTTACTGCATATAGTTTTCGTGATATCAAAATTGCATACAACTCCTTTACTGAGTCGTGGTTTGCTCACCCCTTTATTTTCATTTTTCTAGAATATTTTCAGTGAATAAGAGATATATCATCTGAGGATTATTGGCGGCATATTGAGCACCCCAAGGCAGCTAGTTTAGATCCTGGAGGCATAATTACTTTTTTTTATATGTTCAGACCTTGTTTTACAGTACTACAGTGTCGTAATTATAAATAGGGGATGTAATGGTTGAATCAATACTGTTTTGTAAATATTTTACTTTCGTAAATTAAATTAAATTACGATTATTACTGTTCACTGTGATTTAAAAGTGGAAGTAAAGGCATAGAAGACAGCCAAACCAATTCACGTGTATGGAAAAGTGTAAAATACTATATATTCAGACTATAACAAGTGGGGTGACATGCAAAGCGGCAGTGCATTGTTTATCTAGCTTTGCATCTATTATAGATATTTATAAATTATTAGTAGTTGTAGACTGCAGCTTTGTTCTGCAGCTGCATTATTTGTAATTTCCTATGCATGTGTGCTTTAATCAAATCAAGCAAAACGTGCTTGTGAGTATGACTTAATTATGGATGGAACAATAAGGAAACCCTATGAATTGGGCTACTGTTCTAACAGCCCCACCTTCATGAGTTCAATATTTAGTCTATCTGATATAGGAGATCAACAAATTAGTATTATTATTTTCTAGTGGTATCAGATTTCATCTAAAAACCCTGATTAAGTTAGTTTTCTCTCGTTTTGAAAAGGATTAAGCGCTTAAGGTGAGACACCATACAATGTCCTTATGAATTTGAGTCATTAATTCCCATTAGTTAAATAGATTTATCTATTACATTACATTCATGTACTTTGAAGTTTGTTTTATCGATCAAGATTCAATTCTTTTGAAAACAAGTATTTTGAAAATAAAAATTTAAATGCATTAAAACTCTACAAAAATATATAATTTTAAGGAAAAAAATTAAATCCAAAAAAAACTAAAAAATACTCCAAATTTTATCATATAGAAAAAGAAAGTAGTATAAGGCAATGATGAAAGATTAGGGAGGGAGGATTTGGGCAAAACAAAGCAGATGTAAAAAAAGGAAAAATATTCTATAAGGCGTAAGGGGGGTTTGCCATGCAATGCAAAGTGGTGATCCAAAAGGAAAGGGTTCATAGAAAGTCATCCCCCTTTTTACTGTGGAATGATCACCCCACAAGGCCACAACCAACTCACTCTACATAGATGGAAAAAGAGAGAAAGAGAAGGAAGCCATCCCAAAACTATCCACCAGAGCCTACAAAAGGCATCTCCTCTCACATTTATATTATCCTATTCCTATTTTCCACCTACCATAGTATATAGACACAACACTACCTTTCTATCTAAGACCAGTCCCTATCAAAATATTGTAAACCAAAGATTTTCTTTTCTGTCTCTTTGTGGTGTTTGTGAAGATCCCTTTGTGGAGAGAGGTGCATAACTCTGCCCTCTCTATTATACCTATGTATCGTTTAGGACCTAATGTGAGAACCCTTAATTTTTGATATTTTAATAAGTTATTGAGTGTAAGAATTAAAAAGAGGAATTTATTATTAGAATATTGAAGTAAAGGGTCTGTTTGATAGGGTTCAGAGCGGTACTTGGTGAGGGCCCCACCAGGACTTTCTCTGTCTTGATCAAAGTGAGACTAAATGATGATGATATTTAAGGTGATTAATTTTATATATAATAATGTTTTAGATTATGTGGATTAATAAAAATGATCAAGCGTAAAAATAGAAATTTACGCTATTTCACAATTAGGGTTAATTTAGTAATTTCACAAATTGTGACCGGTTAAACCCCTTTATGAGTCAATAATTGACTATGTTTAATCTAAATACATGGGAAATAATAAAAATAAAATGTTAAATTTGAATTTAAAAATATTAATTTAATGATTGGACTTAATTGGAATTAATGGAATTATATAGTGATAAAATGGTCATTTAACATGGAGTTGGTCAAATTGGTCAAAGATTGAACAAATATTGATCTAATTAAATTAAATTTAATTAAAATAAAAAGTTCAAATCTTGAAATTTGGGAAAAATAAAATATTACATGGCATAAGTGCAAATAAAGGAAAGTTTGAGGAGAATTTTGATAGTGAGCCATGTGGCTATTTTTCATTGGCTGAAATAAGAATAAAAGAGGACAAATGAGATGAAAATTTAGCCATTTTCTAGGTTGCATCACCGACTTACCTGCTCTGTGATTTTGTTGCACCGATTCTTCCTTCCTATCTCAAGCTTTCTCACGTTTTTTTTTTTAAGGAAACATTAGCTTTTTCTCATCAATTTAATTAGGCTCTTTCATAGAATTGTTTCTTCACCCCACGAGGTCCTGATAGATCAACAGAGGATATATCCAAGAAACTCAGAAATTGTAAAGAAGGAGATGAGAAAGATGAAGAATCTTGGAGAGAAAAGGCAAATCAGGAATTCATTATTCATTTCATGCCTTCTTTTTCCCCGTGTACATGGGTAGTTATTGCTTACATCCATAGGTCAGTTAGTGTAACTGATTTTACAACTGTAACTATATCTACAACAACTATATCAACTTATAATTAACTTTGACTTCCCAGCTAAGCATTTCCCCTCTGCTGACTTGGCTACTTCTTCCCACTAGACTTTATACCTTGTAGGACGCCATTATTCTCCTTCCTCTTGAATAAGCAATGCTCTGCTCAGCCAGCTCCTCTCCTGTCTTATTGCCTTGAGTGTCTTCTTCCTAATTCGTATCAATACTTCCCCCATCCACCACAACCTTGTCCTCAAGGTTGAAATCTGGGTAATCTGATTCCATGCGTGTCGCATCTTCCCAAGTAGCTTTTGCGTCTGGTAAACCTTGCAATTGAACTAAAAACTGCTGCACATCCTCACTGTCACGTGATAGCACTCTAGTTTGTAAAACTCTGCTGGGCTCCACAATTGGATGACAAGCCATGATTTCGTCAGGTAGTGACAAATATGAATTAGCAGCATCGCCGTGAAACTTCTTCAGGAATGAAACATGAAAAACATCATGAATTTTCGCTCAACTTGGTAACTCTAATTTATAAGCTACCATACCAATCCTCTTCAACACCTTGAATGGACCAAAATATCTTTTGCCCAGTTTGTCACATGTCTTCCTTGCCACTGAATTCTGGCGATAAGGTTGTAATTTGATCAGGACCAAGTCTCCTTCTTTAAACAGTACCTCCCTTCGATGCTTATCAGCATTTGTTTTCATCACTTTCTGAGCCTTCAATAAGTTTTGTTGCAAAAGTTGCAAAATGTGTTGCCTATCAACAAGTTCCTTATCAACTGCATCTGTCTGAGCTGTTAATGGAATATAATCCAGGACAGAAGGGGGTTGCCTACCAAAAACTGCCTGGAATGGAGTCATGCCAATGGAGGAATGGAAAGAAGTATTGTACCAGAGTTCAGCCCAATGAAGAATAGTGCTCCATCGCTTAGGAAATTCTCCTACAAACGACCTCAGATACTGTTCTAATATGCGATTTACAATCTCAATTTGTCCATCCGTTTGTGGATGATAGGCTGAGCTGCGCTTCAATACTGTGCCACTCAAAGTAAACAATTCACTCCAAAACTTACTCATAAACACTGCATCCCGATCAGAGACGATGGAATGAGGTAAACCATGCAACTTGCATACCATTGTTGCAAACAAATCAGCCACCCTTGCAGCATTATAGTGTTGAGGTAAGGTACTAAAATGAGCTTGCTTGGATAAACGATCTACCACCACAAATATAGTAGTGTAACCATGAGATTGAGGTAAAGCCACAATAAAGTCCATACTGAGATCCTCCCAAATTCTTTCTGGCACGGGTAATGGCTACAAAAGACCTGTGGGTTTTAAGGTCTTGTACTTCGTTTGTTGACAGATCACACAACATTGGACAAATAGTTTGACATCCTTCTTGAATCCAGGCCAAATAAAGGCTCCCGATACCTTAGCAGCTGTCTTTTGAATACCAGTGTGGCCCCCCATCAAAGTAGAATGGCATTCCTTTAATACCTGCTCCCTTAGTGAGGAAGATGGATCTAGTAATAATTTGCCCTTGTAAAGAATAAGTCCTTCTCTGATAGTGTAATCTGGATACAATTCTAGATGTTTTGTAAGATCCTCATGCCATTGTTTAAAGAACGTTGACTGGCTATTTTCCAACTTCAGTTGATCCAATAGTTGATAATGGACCGTGGAATAAGCCAATTATGTACTGTGGGCCTCATCTGCTCTTCTCGATAAAGCATTAGCTACTCGATTCTCCTTCCCGGGCTTGTAGACAATTGTATATTGATACCCCAGTAGCTTAGCCAAATATTGCTGCTGTTCAGGCGTTTGTATCACCTGATCTAGAAGACCCCTCAAACTCTTGTGATCAGTGCAGATAACAAATCTTCTTCCTAGCAAATATTGCCTCCACTTCTTCACTGCTTCTGTTATAGCATAAAGCTCTCTGACATAAGCTGAAGCACGTTGAAGGCGAAAAGAAAGCTTCTTACTGAAATATGCAATGGGGTGCTCATCTTGCAGTAAAACCGCCCCAATCCCCATAGCTGATCCATCAGTTTCAATGATGAAATCCTTGGAGAAATTTGGTAGGTGTAATACTGGAGCTGATGTCATGGCTTTCTTCAATTCTTCAAATGCTATCTGTGCCCTGGCATCCCACGTGAATGAATCTTTTTTTAAGAGATCAGTGAGAGGCGTTGCAATGGACGCATATGATCGCACAAATTTGCAGTAGTATCCTGTCAACCCAAGGAATCCGCGAAGTTCCTTCAAATTCTTAGGAAGCGGCCATTCAGTCATTGCTTGAACCTTTTGCATGTCCATGCTAACTCCCTGCTTTGAGACTACATGACCAAGGTATTCCACTCTCTGCAGAGCAAAGGCACACTTACTCCTCTTGGCAAAAAACTGATTCTCCTTAAGCGTTTACAACATTTGCCTTAAGTGATTGAGATGAGCGTCCGTACAAGAGTTGTAGACAAGTATGTCATCGAAGAAGACTGTCACAAATTTCCTCAAAAATGGCTTCAATATAAAGTTCATCATTGCTTGGAATGTAGAAGAGTGTTTGTCAGCCCAAATGGCATAACAACAAACTCATAATGTCATTCATGAGTTCGAAAGGCTGTTTTGTAGATGTCAGCAGGCTTAACTCTGATCTGGTGGTATCCCGCTCTAAGATCCAGTTTAGAAAAGACAACTGCACCCCCTAGTTCATCCATTAATTCCTCAGCTGTTGAAATTGGAAATCTGTCCCTTACTCTGATACTATTAAGGGCTCTGTAGTCCACACAAAATCTCCAAGTTGCATCCTTTTTCTTCACCAATAAGACTGGTGATGAGAAAGGACTAGTGCTAGGTCGAATCACCCCAGATATAAGCATCTCAGACACCAACCTTTCAATCTCTCCTTTTTGGAATTGTGGGTATCGATAAGGTCTTACATTGACTGGTGTAGTATTATCCAGCAAATGTATTTCATGGTCAAATTGACGTTGGGGAGGCAACTGTGTAGGCTCCTCAAAAACACAAGCAAACTCTTCCAATAAGGCTTCAAACTCTGTAGGTACTTCTGCCCGCTGTTTGTTCTCTGTTACTGGCAGGAGGGTTAATTGGAATAAAGAAGTTACAACTCGATGTGACTGGCATTTGCGAAACTGGTGCATGGACATTGGTTGAGGTTGCCATTGCTTCAACCTTTGCAAATGTACTTGTTCTTTCTCCCACGTAAAATCCATTGTCAGCCTTTGATAGTCCACCACGATCGGTCCCAACAATTGCAACCACTGGACTCCTAATACAACATCCACACCCTGCACTGGTAAGATGTAAAAATCTACCAGAAATACATGCTTCTGAATTTGTAAGGGCACTTTACAACACCTTCCTTCACACATCAAAACTTCCCCATTTCCTACCATAACTTCAAATCGATGATTGACATCAGTAGTTAAGTTCAACTTAGCAACTATACTGGATTGCAGAAAATTATGGGTACTCCCCCATCAATCAGTATTTGTACTTCTGTCTTAGCAATAAAACCAGAAAATCGCAAAGTCTGAAGAGCTATCACACCTGACATTGCATGCAGACTGATTTGTGGGGTTTCTACTACCTTCATTGACTGGTCTGCTTCCTCTTCTTCACTCTCAATGCTGTCAACTGTCTCTTCATCTGGAGCAATCAGAATGTGCACAGATGCTCTACAATTGTGGCCAAATGTATAGCGCTCATTACAGTAGAAACATAAACCCTTCTCTCGTCGTTCTTGTATCTGACTTTGTGTCAACTTTTGGGTGGTTCGCTTATGAATGTTTAAAGGTGGAGGTGTGTTATGAGTAGAGTCAGGTTTGTACTTGTATAGGCTGGTCTTTTGAGTTTGGGATAGAGTTTGGTTTGTCAGTGGTGTAGGTAATAAAGGTGACAGTGATGAATACAGTTTAGGTGAAAATCTTTTGAATGTAAGCTTAGTTTCTTGAATCTTGGCAAGGGCTATTGCTTTTGTCAATGAATGAGGTTGAAAAGCCATTACCTCATGTTGTATTTCTGGTTTCAAGCCTGACACAAAGCAACTCAGAAGAAACGACTCTGAAAGACCATTCACTCGATTTGATAAAGATTCAAATGCCTCCTGATATTCGACTACAGACCCTTTCTGCACCAACTTTGTCAATTGCCCTTGATAGTCCTCTAACTTTGTCAATTGCCCTTGATAGTCCTCTAACTCTGAAGGTCCAAATCTAGTTTGTAGTGCCTCCAAGAACCTCTCCCAAGTAGTGACAAGGCCATTCCGATGCATCCACTGATACCACGCTAACGCCTTACCATCAAAGTAAAATGGCGCTACTTGCAATCTTTGATCTTAGGGTGTGCCATGCCAATAAAAAAATTGTTGAATCTTGGATATCCATCCTAGTGGATCACCTCCATCGAACCTAGGTACATCAATTCTCAAGGGTTTGAGGTTTACTCGTGCAATGCCCGAGGAATTAGATGGAACTCTGATGTTGTTTTGAGTTGGAATCGACGAACTGAACTGGTATTCTGCTGCTTTCCTTGTTCAATGTTCGCATACAAGGCCGAAATCTTGAAGGCAAAGTCATTCAATTATGTTGAGATACTTGCCACATTTAACCCCATAGACTCCATGTCTGTGTGTACTTGAGAAATATTTGAATGGACCGTCGACATCTTTGCTTGAAACTGAGTAAGCAATTGTTCTTGTTTATCCACACGATCATCTAAAGATCTACTTCTTGTAGATGCCATGTTTAACGAAATGAAAGCACCAATGATAGATCAACAGAGGATCTATCCAAGAAACTCAGAAATTGTAAAGAAGGAGATGAGAAAGATGAAGAATCTTGGATAGAAAAGGCAAATAAGGAATTCATTATTCATTTCATGCCTTCTTTTTCCCCGTGTACATGGGTAGTTATTGCTTACATACATAGGTCAGTTAGTGTAACTGACTTTATAACTGTAGCTATATCTACAACAACTATATCAACTTACAATTGACTTTGACTTCCCAGCTAAGCATTTCCCCTCTGCTGACTTGGCTACTTCTTCCCACTAGACTTCATACCTTGCAGGACGCTTAATTATTCTCTTTCCTCTCGAATAAGCAATGCTCTGCTCAGCCAGCTCCTCTCCTGTCTTATTGCCTTGAGTGTCCTCTTCCTGATTCGTATCAGGTCCCTAACTGCTCCATTTGCTCACCCAAAACTGAGCCAAGTAAGTTGCCCTATTATTGACAGATTCAGTTCCTACAGGTAAATAAGGAAATTCATACATTTATGTGATTTTATTCTATGTTTATGGATATGAGATGAGAAACTTATGTTTGTGGTTGGTTTAAAATAAATACATGTAGACAGCCTATTAGGTTGTTTGGTTATGGAATGAGAGGTGAAAAAACGATGTTGATTTTAATAAATAATGGATGTAAAATGATTTTATGTATTATGAACATGATAGTAGATAGCATAGGCAACTGAAATAATAAGTTGCCCTTGTGAAGTCGAATTTGGTCATGTTAAAGAATGAAGAAGATGTGGTGATCGTTTGCAAAGCAGAAACAATGGCGTGAATATGGGAGGGACTCACGGTAGAACAATGGCTGGAAGAGATGCTGTTATTTGATTGAGTGGTAGGTGTTTGATGATAAATCTAAATAATGAAAAAAGGTGTATAAAGCTAGAGTTAATTGAAAGAATAAAAAAATTATGAGAATAAAACATAGGAAGCTCACGGCTATAGTAGAGATGAGATGATAATGGCGAGTTCCTCACGCATAGGCAGTGGTTGATGGAATTTTAAGTGAACAAAATAGTTACAAGATAAGAAATGAAGAAGAAAATGAGTGAAAAATAATAGAAGATATCCATGATTTGGTTGAGGATGATCAAGTGAAAAATAATGAGAGAGAAATAAGGTAAAGCTACCGACTAATGAAAAGAAATAAAGAGAAGCTGCCGGCAGTATAAAGAAAAGAGAAAAAGAAAGGAAAAGAAAAGAAAAAGAAAACATGAAAGATGAGTCTCCTTATGTGGTTGGTTAAGAAGAAGAATAGAAATATTAAAATAATTTTAATAAATGAGTATTTATGGAATTAATATGAAGACAATATAATGAGAAGGTGGTTGAGGCTCGAAAATGGGATTGAAATATATAGGTTAAATAGATTATTAGTGAGATTTAAGTTGGAGGAAAGAAAATGATTTAAATGGTAATTGTGTTATGCTAAATAATAGAAAAGAAAATAAATTGATTGTTGATGTTGCAAAGGAAAATAAGAAATTATAGAAAAGATTCATTTCAATTAAAGTATAAAATTCTAAATATAATTTGGAAGATGATAAATAAAATTAAAAAAAATGAAAATTTGCCATAATAAGGAAATGTGAATAAGAGTGAAATTTTAAATGTGTGATGGAAATTGGAAGAATGAATGAAATGAATGCATGAAGTGAATAAAGAGTATTGATAATACTGGAACTAGAAAAAGAAAGAAATTGGGAAAAATGGTACAATCGGTCAAGGTAATATACGAGGGATGTTTATAGAAATTCAATATGCTATACAGTTAAAGAAAAATAAATAAAGGATAATAGGATTATTTGTAGAGGTGAATTTGGAAAAGAATGAGTTTTGGGGCATGAAGATATACTTGATCAAGTATGTTTTACAAGTTGATCATATTAAATTTTGTTGTTTACTAGAAAAAGAATGAGGAAATCAATATTAATAAAGTTATTAGTGAAGTAAATTGTAAAGAGAATAAATTATGATTATGTTAAGGAATATAGTTTAAGTGTGACAATGAGATTTCAATGTGAATTTTATGGTATGAGAATGAATAAATAAAATATAATGGTAATGGAATTGTTGGTGGAATAAAATGTGAGGAAAAGAATAAATTCTTAGTTAATGGAAGAAAAATGGAAATTTTATGATTTATTGAAATTTCATAATTTATTAAGCAAGGAAAAATAAATTAAAGGTAATGAATTATTGGGGTTATTGGAGTTGGAAAAAGAATATGAGTTAATTATAATGATATTGAGGTAATTAATAGGAAATAAAATAAATCAAGTGAGGAGAATGATAGATGCACAATAAAAGCTATAAACTATTTATTATCATTGTGATGCGGTGATATAAAATATAAGCTGATATTACTGTGCAGGAGTAGCAATTCTGGAAAATAGAATTTCACAAGCGATAGTGGGAACGTAAAGATATTGAGTGGACTCGAGGTAAGGAACATATATATAAAAATTGCTTAGAAATATTTTTCATGTTCTTGGCAATTTTCTGAAATTCTATTATTAACCATTTTCCTCAATTTTCTAAAAGGGGAAAAATTATAATTTATTTGCATAACCAAATACATTTTAAGTTGTTTGTTTATTGCACAGTATATTGAATTGTGTGCTACAGTGTTTTGGAACTGAACTGTTTAACAATATTGAAATTATTTATGTAGTAATTTCAGATTGACTCTTTATATACGGTTTATACATGGAAAAATAGTGTTTGAATATTTATGTATTGAATTTTATATGTGAAAGAGTACCAGCATGGTTTTTCTATCCATCTAAAGTGAAATGGAATATTTTTAGAAGTGAAAACTGAATTGCGAATATTTTATAAGTTTTTACTTCTGCATCGGATATATAATTTCTTAAAACATGTGTTCTGAAATGATTGCCTTGATAGAATTTATAAAGTTTACAAATGGTTTGAGACTGATAGGCCCCATATCATGCTGATATGTAATATGTGATATGTGACATGTAATATGCTGTGTGAAGTTATGGATACTGATCCTATTCTCAGTGACCCAATTGACACCTGATCAATGTACGACCGAGGACATTTATAGACTATGGCCATAGGTCTCAGATGATACTGTTACTGTTCCCTACGGGGATTATAGCATGATATATTAAGGATGTTGCCTGGTCTCCACATAACGTTGATGTTTACTATATTGTTTTAATGAGCTGTTGCTGGTACTGAATTAGTTAATGTTATCAAACTCCTTAAGATTTATAACTAAACTGTTTATTGAAAGCGAGCTATTTATTATTATGGAATGAGTTATGTTTACTACAGTATTTTCAAATATGAATTATAGATGAGATTTATATATATATTGAAATACTTTATGATATGTTTTCTAAAGTATTTCCAAAATGTTTTCAACATTTTTATATATGTTTCTTACTGGGCTTCCCCAAAGCTCACCCCCTTACTCCCTTCTCCTAGATAGCTTTCAGTGTACGTGTCAACCATTGCTTCCCAAATTTGTTGAGAAAGTATTATAAGCTTACAAGTAATAAATGATCAGGTACATATTTTCATTTATATTCAGACGTATAATTGCACAGCAAATGTATTTATTTAAAAAATGGTGTAAATTTTATAGTTGGATGTAAACTGTACGGATAAATATTATATTGTAGATATATTAAACTTTTGATTATTTTTTTATCTAATGGTGTAATATGTTGATAAAGATAGAAAAATGTGAAGTGTGCTTACACTGACACCGAATGCAAACTTAAAAATCGTAAGGGAATAAGTGTTTTAAAAAAAAAATTTGGTTCGAAATTTTATAATTTCGGACATTACACCTAATTTCAAAGATTGATTTGACTGTTGTTGATAACAAAGCCAAGTATCTACGCAGTGTTTCAAATAGAGGCCGCATAACGGAATAGCGGCCGCAATTTTGCGGTAGCGGCGGTGGCCGCCACCGCTATTCGAAGAAAAACGGATGTGATAGATAGTTCACACTCATGACGGTCAATAGCGGCCGCTACAAAGCGTTGTAACAGAGGATAGCGGCAATAACGGCCCGTTATTGCCGCTATTCTCCGATTTTCATTAAAAATTTAAGTACAAAAAAAAAACTT
This sequence comes from Heritiera fomes, assembly GCA_032173925.1. Classification (NCBI taxonomy): domain Eukaryota; kingdom Viridiplantae; phylum Streptophyta; class Magnoliopsida; order Malvales; family Malvaceae; genus Heritiera; species Heritiera fomes. The sequence continues at coordinate 7,423,213 of JAPDPM010000019.1, forward strand.
CAGAATCAACCATCACAGCTCAGAAAATTTTCACTTGACAGACAAAAATCTAAAACATTCACTAGCTTCACACAACCAAAATTTCAACCTCAATCAACAAGAATAAACATCGATTCACAAGAAGCAGCAGCACAACACAACAATTAGCATGTAAGCAATTTACATAAAACTTAAAATTACTCACTTTTTGAAACAGATCTGGATTAAAGAAAGGGATCTATTGAATTAAGAGAGGAGATCTTGAGAGTTGAGACTTGAACTTGGCTTGAGTGAGTCTGTACCCTGTAGTGGAGTTGTGGGAGTGGCATGGGCATTGTGGGTTGTGGCTGTCGGTCGGACGGAAGCTGAGCTGTTGAGGCCTGATGTGTTGTCGACTGTCACAACACCGTCGCACACATGGCCGTCTGGGAGGAGAAAAAGAGAGCAATGCTTGCCTGATGACTTTCCTATTTTCTGTTTGCATTATGTGAGGTAGTGATCGATGAATCTATTGTCTATTGAGGGAGAAAAAGAGATTAATCGATTGGGAAGGGACATGGAGGGTGAGGCCGAAAGGGGTGTGGGTGAGATTGGCAGGCGAAAGGGGTGTTTTTATTTTTTGCATTGCAAATGTTAAGGCATTTGTATTAGGTGACTTTAAATTTTTAGTGTGTGAAAGGGTGAGATTGGGCAGGCCGGCAAAAGGCTTTGGGTTGGGTTTTAAATTTTTTTTTTTACATTATAAATGTTTAAGAATTTGCATTAGGTAAATTCAAGTAAGTTATTAATGTAATTTTTTTACTATAATTTGTAATGTAATTAAATATACTATTAAATATTATTATAATTTAAGAGAAAAAGAAAAAATGTTTTTATGAAAAAAAGAAAATATTATTAATATTTATATTTGATAATAGAAATGTGATGGCTTAAGTTAATTGATAGTGAAAAATTAAAATTAAATGTTTAATGTAATCATTAATCAAACATTATTATAACCCAAGAAAATATTGATAATGTGAATGTAATAAATTAAATTATTATTACTAATTCAAGGGCTGAAAATGTGAATAATTAATGGTTCAAATTCAATTATCATATATCTATGAAAATTTGATGATTTTATTATATTGGTTTATAATTATTTGTTTAATAACAAATGGTATTAAATATTATTATAACTTAAGAAAAAAATTAATATTGATAATTTGATATTGATATATAAATGTGAATGTCTAAGTTAATTGATTGTGGCAAATTAATATTAAATTCGTAATATAAAGAAACATTATTGTAATGCAAGAGAATATTGATAATGTAAATGTAATGAATTAATTTATTAATTTATTATTATTTATTAAAGGGTTGAAAATGTGATTAATTGATGATTGAAATTCGATTTTTATCTATGTTTGAAAAATGTGATGACTCTATCTCATTTGTTTATAATTATTTTTTTTAACAAAAAATGTCAAGCATACCACCAAGTGATGGGTTTCCAAGTAAAGGACGAGAATGTGTGCTAAGTGATGATATCTGGTAGCATTAATTCTTATTAATACATAATTATTTATCTCTATTTTCAATATTTTTTATTTTTTTAATTATCATAAGTAATTTTTAAAATATGAATATTTTATTATAATTCAGAAAATTATGAATAACATTTTTTTTCACATCAATAATAGACTTGAGTTATTATAAATTACTTTTAAAACTATAAAATAAGACTTTACATGATTATAATTACAATTATTACACTTTATATAAAATTGTGCGAAATTAAAAAAAATTCACGACCGCGATGACCGTGATGAGCGCAATTACCGCCGCTATGTCCGCAACCGCGATAAACGTAACGCGACCGAAAACGCGGCCTCGACCGTAATTTAAAACAATGTATCTATGTGCTGTCTTTCCTTTTTAAATTTTCCTCATTCTTTCGCGTGCTACCTCTAAATTCATATTTAGATCAAATCCAATTCAAAATCTGCCAATTCATTCTATTTTTTCTACTGTTAAAGTACGTCTTTTAGTTTGAAGTTGACATTTCCATTAGTGTCTACCACTTGCTGCAGAAGCCAACTACTGGCTTCCATATAAATCACTTATTCGGGATATTAAGGTTTTCTTAGAGTCGGCATATGTAATATGATGTAGTTTTATATAGATATACATGTATATGTATAATTGTATGCCCATAAAATAAACTTTAGAAAAAAGCATCGATGCTGAACGTGTACAACTTACCGTCCAGTGCTTGTTTTTCTTTCATTTATAGATTTTTGTTTCTCTTTTATTATTATTATTATTATTATTATTATTATTATTATTATTTGCTTTGGCATGCGAACATAATCTCAATCTTTATGTTGCAATGACACATGGACTTCAACCATGGACTTATTTTTTTTTTTGCAATATGGTCGTGGTGTTTTTTTGCTCACGTTATAGCTCTCTCTCTAATAGAGGAAGAGGAGAATCTCTTATTTTCATTACCTTCCACACGTCTCTAAAATTCTTAGTCACCAACCCTAATTTCATCCATTTTTGAGAAAATTAATAAAAATAACTAAATTTCATTTTTTTTTTTTTGGTTTTGGTTTGGCCATATATTTCAACGCTTGAGACGAGGATGGATCGGAGGGTTGTGATTCATTTTGGTGGATCTGATGGCCAAGGCAATGTTGCAAATTTTGATATGGTGAAGAAGAATTAAACATTAAAGAAGACGAAGAAGAACTTTATGACGAAGAAGAGGAAAAGGAAGAAAAAACCAATGACGATTAGACAAAAGAAGTAGGGAAAGGAGAGTTGCAAGGGAATTTGGAGAGAATCGGAGAAGTTATGAAAGAAGCGATAGTAGGTGATAGGAATAGGAATGTGAATGAGGGAGTAAATAATAATAATAATAATCATCATCATGATCATCATCATGTCCGAGAGAAAGATGATGACTGTTGAATTTACCAAAAATAATTTTCTTTATTCTACTAATTTGTAGATGGTAGAAGTAAGTGCAAAACCCACATGGATTGATTAATTTGAATTACTTAGGAAAACTCACATCAAACATAAAATTAACATTAGCAAGCTCTTTTAGGTACAAAATATAAATAAAAGAACAAATATAAAAGCATTAAATAAACATTTTCTTCATACCATCAGAAGATGAAGAGGAAAAGAAGAATGAGTCATTTGCAGTTCCAACTGCTGGCGCATTTTATATGCACAATGATAGATTTTGAGATAATGTTGCTAGTCATCATAGGCATTCAATATTTTTTTTCTTTTCTTTTCTATGCATAAACACCAAAGAAAAAGGTTTCGTTGATGGATGTTTATGAACAAACATATTTCGTAGGTAATCATTGATAGAATAGAGACATATTACCGATGAATGTACAATTTAATCAATTCATAGAAAAAAAGTTATATAATTACCGATGAACTATCGTCGAGTTACTAATGGAAACTATAAACGAAAAGTACATTCGTCGACAAGGATGGCAGGAATAAAAAAAACTAATATTGAAATAACCTCGAATCACTCAGTTGCATAAGTTATCTTGTGCTCGACTATGTATTTGATTATCAAATAATAAAATTTCGATTTATTGTGTAAGATGCAGATGTACATAAGACTTGCGAAAGGCCACATCCGTCCCAGAATTTCATGAGCACAAACGTATTCCAAAATAGGTAATACAACTTAATTTTCGATAATTAAATTAGCTAAGTTGCTATTTCAAAAAAATTGAATTAAGAAAATGTGCCTAAGTGTATATAAGTAACAATGTTGTCCTCTACATTAAATAAATATAATGTTAATACATTTATAAATTAAGATTAATTGTAGCTAGGTATATAAGATTTAATTCTAGCCAAGTGAATTAGAACACATAATGGCTATATAATTAAATTAAAAAACAATATTATACAAGTTAATGGAAGATGACGTGATGAATTCTACCTTGGTTATATCTAAATTAAAGATATAAAAGCTAGACAAATGTTTATTAAGAATGAGATACTCGACTAAGTGGGATTGTGTAAGAAATCTCCACATTGTTATTATCTAAGCAGCAGAACAAACATAATAAGTGGAATGTAAAACGAGAGCCATGGCATTAAAGGGGAGAAAGAAGAGTAATTAAAAATAACATGTGTAAAGGAAGAGGAAAATTGTGAGACCATTTCATGGTTTTGGTTTTAACTAAAACATAAGGAATGAAGGTGAGAAGACAAACGGAATTGAGAGAAAAAGTGGAAGCATTTGGTTTGTAAGGGAACAAAGACAAAAGCAAGGTTTACAAGGGAAACCCGAAAGGGAAAGCAAGAGCGTAATCGATCTCCTTCACCTATTTCTTTATGCATGTTGAATTTTAAGAAATTTCTCACACCAAGAAGGCAATAAGGTTTAGTTCAACTTGGTTTTTAGATGAAGGAGCCATTGCATGTTGAAGATCTTGAAGAATTTTAGGAGATTAGGGTGCTTTAGGTTTGGCTAATCCAAGTAACAAGGGTAAGGTCTTGTGTTTTGCCATGATTTTTGTGTATAAGTGTTATGTGATGGTGTTAAGGAAATTTTGATGTTAAAATTGCAAAAAATTCATGCAACAGAGGAGGAAGATTCAGCCTAAGTATTAATTTTATGGGTAAGAACTTTGTTGTGGTGATTTTAGGAATTCTTTTTATTTATATAATATAAGCTAAGTGTTAGTATGATTTATTTGTATGAAAAAAAAACACAAGAAATGGTCCTTGTGAAGCTTATGGCCTAGAGTGAAAAGTAGGTGAGAATTCATCCCCTTAATTAATTTAAGTGGTGTTGTGTAATGAAATTAACTTAAGATAAATTGTTGTGTTGAATTTTAGTGAAAAGTGTTAGTGTTGATATCAACACATTTAGCCAAGGAGGGCTATTAGGGTAAGATTAATGCCAATTTGCTCAATATGATTTTATCATGTGTACGTGTATGTGAATGTGATAAACTAATTTGTGTTGACATTTTAGTGGAACTACCTAAAGAGGTGATTGGTGCATTTCGGCTAAGTCATTACTATTGCCTAATTTTGGTTACTTTGGTAAGTTAATAATAAAAGATTGGATGATTGGCATCATATGGTATAGGCTTGAATGATTGGAAATTATAATGTGATTGAGAATAGTACATATATATACACACACACACTTATGGTGTGCCTATACTGCCTAATAAGGGTATAGTAGCCCATTGAGGTGCATGTGATATAAATATATATAAATTGATGAATTGTAATATTGTTAACCAAGATATCATGTCTTATGTGGAAATGAAAATAATGGATGTTTATGTTTAGGCTATGTTAATACAAGATTGGCAATTGAGTTAGCGTAAACCTACCTTTATGTATTCAATATAAGTGGTATGGCATAGTGTATGTGGTTATTTAGCATGTTATGCATGTGAAATTATTCATTTGATTTTAAAGTGTACATTAAACCATGCTTTTACTGCATTCATTATACTTGTGCTTGGTGTTAGCTTTAAATTGACATATATATTTTGAAATGACAAAAACTTAAGTAAGCCTTAATGCTTTAATTCATATTGTAAATTTGCCTTATCACACATGATTTTCTCAATACATTTCAAGTGATCATATAAAACATTAAGACCATGATTTAATGATGCATACTCTTATTGGTCTTAATACTTTGTAAATGTTTTGAATATTTTAGAAAATCACTTGATGAATTTTTAGACCATGTTTTCATTTGAGAAAGTCAAGAAAAACTCCCACAAAAATGCCAAAATGTTTTGGGTTGGATTAGGATCAAAGACCACATCATTTCTAACTCAAAAAGTGCAGGAAATCACCTTCTGGAGAGAAGGGATCGATCCCCTAAGGGAAGGGATCGATCCCCTTTTGGCAGTAAGCTCCCAAACGGCTAGAAAAGGTTCCTGAAGCCCAGAATCAAGATTCTGGACAAAAGGGATCGATCCCCTATGGAAAGGGATCGATCCCTTTGCCCGAAAATAGCCTATAACGGCTAGTTTTGTGAGATACAACGGTCATATTCGATTTTGGCTCCACCCAACGTTCACAAACCATCCAAGGGACTATAAATAGAGGCTTAGAAGCTAAAGGAAGCAAGAGGAACAACCAAGCAACATCTTTCATCATCTTATTCATCTTCTCAAGCCTCAAACAACAAATCAAGAGCTCAAAAGTCTACATCTTCTATCATTCATCTATTTCTTGTATTGCTTAGCACAAACTTTGTATAGACTTTTACTTGTGCTTAATCTCTGTAATCACTTGCCTATCTAGAGGCCTTCTTTGATTACATCTCTTGTAAACCAAAATCATTCCTTGTAAAGGGGAGGTTTCTCTTTAGCCTAAGAAAAAGAGGGAGGTTACTCTTTAGCCTAAGAAAAAGAGGGAGGTTTCTCTTGAGCCTAGAAAAAGAGAGAGGTTTCTCTTTAGCCTAGAAAAAGAGGGAGTGTAACAAATTCAAGATAGTGGATTTGGAGAAAATCCTTGGAAGTGTCTCAAGGTAGAGGACGTAGGCAAGGTTGCCGAACCTCTATAAATCGCTTGCGTACATTTCTCTTTCCCTACTCTCTTTAATTACTTGCAATTATATTTGTGTTTATTGTATTGAATTTGGATTGCATGATTGAATAGCCTAGAGAACTTAGAAAATATCAATATAGGCTGGAGAATTTAAAGAAACCGAAAAACGAGCATAAAGATTAGATAAAAACCGATTCACCCCCCACTCTCGGTATAGCCTATAGAGTCAACAATTGGTATCAGAGCTTGGGCTCGAGATTAGCCTATAAGCATGCTTAGAGAATTTTATCTTATAGCTTAACTCACATATTCCCATTGAGCATCACGATATAATTCTTAGTAAAAGATGATTAGTTAAGGTCATATACCTTAATGATAAAATAATTGAAACTTGACCTTATGGATTGATTTTAAATATAAATTCAACAATTGGTATCAGAGTTTGGGCTCGAGATTGAATTAGATTAACCTCTATCGAGCAAAACGATCTTAAATGGCTCACTTGAATGTAGGCACACCCCTAGGAGAAGAGGGACACTCATTAGTTAGACCTTCACTATTCAATGGTGAGAATTACTCTTATTGGAAAACTAGGATGATGTTATTTGTGCAATCTAATGACTATGAAGTGTGGAGAGTAATAGTTAATGGTCCTAGAATCTCAATAAAGAAAGTAGATGGAAAAGATGTCCCTAAGAGTGAGGATGAGTGGGACACCAATAATATGAGATTGGCACAATTGAATGCCAAGGCTATGCACACCCTCTTTTGTGCATTAGGTCCAAATGAATATAATAGAGTGTCCCTATGTGAAAATGCTAAGCAAATATGGGACAAACTAGCCATCACACATGAAGGGACAAATCAAGTTAGAGAGACCAAAGTAGGAATGCTCACACATGATTATGAGCTTTTTAGAATGAAAGAAAATGAGTCCATGAGTGATATGTATACTAGATTTAATGACATAATCAATGGACTTAAGGCATTAGGCAAGACCTATTCCAATGTAGAAATGGTGAAGAAAATCTTGAATAGCTTGCCACAATCATGGGAGGCAAAGGTAACCGCAATAGAAGAGTCTAAAGATCCAAATACCTTGTCTCTAGATGAACTTATGGGCTCCCTACTTACATATGAGATGAAATTGAAAAGAAATGAAGAGCCTTCAAAGAAAGTAGGGGTAGCACTTAAGTCTTCCACTCATGAGGATGATAGTGATGAAAGTGGAAATGAGGAAGAAAAGGAAATGGCAATGTTTGCCAAAAGATTCAATAGATTTATGAGAATGAAAGAGAGAAAGAATAATAGGAGACACCATAGGGGAGAAACAAGTAGAAGAGAAAAAGACCACTTAGTGTGTTATGAGTGTAATGAACTAGGTCACACTAAGCTAGATTGCCCCTTACCTAGGAAAGAAAAGGATAGAAAATCTAAGAAGAAAGCATTTGTGGCTGCATGGAGCGATAGTGATAGCTCCAATGAGGAAAACATAGATGATGAGGTAGCCTACTCATGCTTTATGGCTATTAGTGACGATGAGGCTAGCTCTAGTTCTAGTGAAAATAATGATTTTACATTTGATGAGTTACAAGATGCTTTTAATGATTTAGCAAATGAATTTCAATGCATGAATTCTAAATATAAGAAAATCATTGCTAAATTAAAAATAGAAAATGAAGCCCTGACAAGTGCTAAGATAGAATTTGAAAAGAAACTAGAAGAGGCCAACTTAGAAATAAATGAGTTAAATGAAAAGAACACAAATTTGCATAACTCATTTTCTAGGTTTTATATGGGTCAACAAAAGCTAGATCACATGTTAGAGACCCAAAGAGCTTTCTTTGATAAAGATGGGTTAGGCTATAATGCAATTCAAAAAGAAACTCATCTAAAGAATTTCCTTGTGAGCAAAAATACTATGCATGATTTATCTTTTACATGCTCACTATGCAATAGAATAGGACACTCTTCACAAGCATGCACATATAGAAAAACCACATTTAGAGGAAGAGTGGTTAGAAAAATGTGGGTGCCAAAGCATGCAATAAATAATGATGATTTGTGCTTGAAATGGATCCCAAAAGGATCAAAAATTATTTGCACTAACTTTCAAGGACCCAAGAAAATTTGGGTACCAAAGCATGCTTGAATTTGTTTGTTGTAGGAGTGTTAGAGCATGGGAATGCAATGAAACAATGGAGATTAAATGCTCAACACATCCTCATGGAGTTTGCTTATGCCAATGAGAAAAAGAAAAAGCTTGGAAATCCATCTTTAGCAAGGTGACAACAATCTCTCAAAGAATGACTAATGGTGGATCCAACACCTCAAGGCAAAGCACTCTCAAGCAAAGGAGTTTTGTAAGCTTAATTCCTTGCTCTTTAAACTCTTTATTTGATTATTTGTGCTTTGATGAGAAAATGTGTTAATGATTCTTGATGCATTGTGAGTTGAATGATAGAACAAAAGGCATGATGAATGATTGTTGAATGTTTGATGAATAGTACTTGATACATTGAATGAAAAGCATGATTTGTGATTTTGAAATGATTTTTGGTTTTCTGCATCTTGAGCAAGTTTGATATGTCTAGATAATATATTTAGTTGCTCAAAAGATGTCAAATATGTCATATATGCAAAATGCCTTGTCATGAGCCTTAATGAAGAATATGCATGTTGACAATCATGACATGTTGTTCACAAGTATGATGATTTGATGTTATATATGCTTAAAATCTATGTGAACAAGTTTGTTTTGGCATATTTGTGGTTTCCAAAGCTTTGGTTTTGACAAAATATGCATAATGCTTAAAATGACCCCCTTTGAGGCCAAAAATGCTTTTATTGGTGAAAATTCTACCAAAATTGCAAAATCTTTTGTAAAATAGTTTTTCATTCAGATTTTTCATTCATACAAGTCCAAAATCATGTTTTACAAATGTCTAAACCTTTACTTGGACTTAAATTACTCAAAAACGAAGTTTGGGCACCTCAAAGGTTGGATTTTCTGTCAAAAACTGCAGAAACAGGATGAGGGATCGATCCCTTAGCAAGAAGGATCGATCCCCTTGAGCAGAATGCAGGAAATCTGCATTCTGGACTTAAGGGATCGATCCCCCTCCCAAAGGGATCGATCCCCCCAGGCCAAAATGGCTATTCTGCACTTTGTCAACCGAATTTGAGAAGGATTTTTCACTTTCTTGATATCTTCTTTCTTCTCAAGTTAAAATTCATTGTTTTTAACTTCTTTTTGATGATCTTTAATGTATGAAAATTCATTTTTCATTGATATCATGCCTCAACTTCATCAATTAATATTATTTCCAACAAATGGTATCACTTTCAACAATCAATACCATTTTTCTTGAGCTCACAAGTGCAAATTCATTTTTCTTGTTGAAAACATTCATGAATTGTGAAATAATCTTGAAATATATTTTCAATAAATGCTTAAACATAATTTTGAGATTTATTTCAATGATTTATGGATATATTTGAGAATTTGATGAACTTGTGCATAATGAATGTTTTTCATATCTTTTGTTCATCTTCGTCGAGCATGCTTATAGGATTATGTCTCTTGGCTTGACTTATCAATTCCACACTAGGTTTCATGATAATTTTACATCTAGTGGATTGATTCCAAATGTAAATTCAACAATTGGTAATAGTCATTGGCCTATAATTTGTTATGGTAAATGGATCCTCAATGTTCAAATGCATGAAACTTTATCATCCTTGTACTTAAAGAACTAAGGTCTTAATGACAACACCAACATTCAAAGATAAATGCAAACTTGAACAAACTTGATATCCATGCATTTATTATTTGAATATTTACTTGCTCATAATTGGTTAAGGACTTGAATTAGAAAATGAGCATAGGATTTGTGTGCTTGAAACCATGGAAGAAAATGTGTTTGCTTGAATTCCTTGATTTTTTGAATCTTCCATATGGTATCAATTTGTGAATATGAATATGGATTAATATTTTATGATAGTGTGCTAATGTTTAATTGATCCATATGCATATTTGATAATGTGTGATTGTGTTCTTGCATATTTAGAATGATTATTTTCTTGACATGAACACACTACATATTGGATTCATGCAAAATGACTAAGTCAATCATTAGTAACAATTGGTATTTAGATTGAAATAACAATTAGTATCATTGGAAACCATATTTTCAATAATTGGTAAGCCAAAACTAAATTGCCAATTGGTTTGAGCTTTAAATTGACAATTCTTCTCATGCTCCTTAGATTGAAATGACAAATAGAGAAGAATTCTCTTAGGATATTTTTGCATGAAACTCTTATGTGCTAGAATTTGAAGTTAATTGCTATATGATTTAATTCTAGACACAATATTTCTTGAGAATGATTTATGAGCACATGCATATGATATGTTATATATTTTTAGCTCATAATCATGATGTATTGTCATGCACCTTAGTTGGACCTTAGAGAACAATTGATATACTTAGGTGCTTGCTTAACTTCTTACCAATTGGAACCTTCTTGCAAAATTACTTATCAACAATTGGTATCAAAATTATTTATAAACAATTGGTATAGGATCATAAGTCATATTCATTGCATGAATATTTCATACTTTTTGAGAATATTGACTTAGTTATTTGTGCTATAAGTCCCATGTACTAACATGTTTCTTGTTGGATGGAGCATTTTTATTTGTTCTCACATAGCCATGATTTTTGGGGAGCATATTTTTTAGTATTTTTCCTTCTTTTTGCTATGACAAAAAGGGGGAGAGATAGATAAACGGAGAGATAGATATAGGGAGAGATATTAAGGGGGAGAAATAGTTTGAAAATTCATTTTCAAAACCCATGCTTATATTAAAGGGGAGCTTTATAAAATCCTGCTTTATTTGAGAGGGAGTATTTTATCAAAGAATTTTCAAAGCAAATTTACATTAAGTTTTGTCATATCAAAAAGGGGGAGATTGTTAGCTTTAAATTGACATATATATTTTGAAATGACAAAAACTTAAGTAAGCCTTAATGCTTTAATTCATATTGTAAATTTGCCTTATCACACATGATTTTCTCAATACATTTCAAGTGATCATATCAAACATTAAGACGATGATTTAATGATGCATACTCTTATTGGTCTTAATACTTTGTAAATGTTTTGAATATTTTAGAAAATCACTTGATAAATTTTTAGACCATGTTTTCATTTGAGAAAGTCAAGAAAAACTCCCATAAAAATGCCAAAATGTTTTGGGTTGGATTAGGATCAAAGACCACATCATTTCTAACTCAAAAAGTGTAGGAAATCACCTTCTGGAGAGAAGGGATCGATCCCCTTTTGGCAGTAAGCTCCCAAATGGCTAAAAAAGGTCCCTGAAGCCCAGAATCAAGATTCTGGACAAAAGGGATCGATCCCCTATGGAAAGGGATCGATCCCTTTGCCCGAAAATAGCCTATAACGGCTAGTTTTGTGAGATACAACGGTCATATTCGATTTTGGCTCCACCCAACGTTCACAAACCATCCAAGGGACTATAAATAGAGGCTTAGAAGCTAAAGGAAGCAAGAGGAACAACCAAGCAACATCTTTCATCATCTTATTCATCTTCTCAAGCCTCAAACAACAAATCAAAAGCTCAAAAGTCTACATCTTCTATCATTCATATATTTCTTGTATTGCTTAGCACAAACTTTATATAGGCTTTTACTTGTGCTTAATCTCTGTAATCACTTGCCTATCTAGAGGCCTTCTTTGATTACATCTCTTGTAAACCAAAATCATTCCTTGTAAAGGGGAGGTTTCTCTTTAGCCTAAGAAAAAGAGGGAGGTTACTCTTTAGCCTAAGAAAAAGAGGGAGGTTTCTCCTGAGCCTAGAAAAAGAGAGAGGTTTCTCTTTAGCCTAGAAAAAGAGGGAGTGTAACAAATTCAAGATAGTGGATTTGGAGAAAATCCTTGGGAGTGTCTCAAGGTAGAGGACGTAGGCAAGGTTGCCGAACCTCTATAAATCGCTTGCGTACATTTGTCTTTCCCTACTCTCTTTAATTACTTGCAATTATATTTGTGCTTATTGTATTGAATTTGGATTGCATGATTGAATAGCCTAGAGAACTTAGAAAATATCAATATAGGCTAGAGAATTTAGAGAAACCGAAAAACGAGCTTAAAGATTAGATAAAAACCGATTCACCCCCCCTCTCGGTATAGCCTATAGAGTCAACACTTGGTACTAATGAGATTGAAAAGCTTACATTTATTTACTCATGCATGTGTAAAAGCTGTGGAAGTCTCATGATACATGTTTTGAAGTACAATGGCATATAGCAACAGTGTATATGTACAAGTGGCTTTTAAGAAAGCATATATTAGCTTTTTTGACTATAGTGTTAGTGAATTTCAAAGCATGTGAACACAGTTTTTAGATATCCAAGCACTCCTAGTATTTATTGAAATTGGTAAAGCATAATAGAAATCGTCTGAGTATGAGTTACTCCAATAAAGGCATAACGACTTGTCCGACAAGAGTAGTTGACAAGTTCCAATCTTTACCTATTTAGTGGGATTGGAGTAATGGATTTATGGCCATAGGTATAACCATTTGTTTCTGAGGTATGAGTGGCTTACTAATAGTTACAGATGGATAAGTCTTTATTGACATAGTGAAGTATGAAGTCATGCCTATCCTCTTTAGTGAACATTGTTTTATCAAACAGTGAAGCCTTTATCATAAGTGAATCATTTTGTTAATCAATGTATTGTTTTATCAAACAATGAAGTGTTTATCTTAAGTATATCATTTTATTGAACATTGCATTGTTTTATCGAACAGTGAAGTGTTTATCGTAAGTGTACCATTTTATTGAATAATGCGTTATTTTATCGAAACAATGAAGTGTTTATCGTAAGAGTATCGTTTTATCAAACATTATCGAAACAATGAAGTGTTTATCGTAAGAGTATCGTTTTATCAAACAGTGCATCGTTTTATCGAACAATGAAGTATTTATTGTAAGTGTATCGTTTTTTCGAACAGTGCATTGAATTACCAAATTGTGAAGTGTTTATTGTAACCATATCGTTTTATCGAATAGTGAAGTGTTTATCGTAAGTGTACTATTTTATCGAACAGTGCATTGTTTTATCAAATAGTGAACTGTTTATCATAATTCTATCGTTTTATTTAATAGTGCACAGTTTTATCAAATAATGTATTTGTTAGCTTTAAATTGCAATATATATTTTGAAATGACAAAAACTTAAGTAAGCTTTAATATTTTAATTCATATTGTAAATTTGCCTTATCACACATGATTTTCTCAATTCATTTTTAAGTGTTCATATCAAACATTAAGACCATGATTTAATGATATATTCTTATAGGTCTTAATACTTTATAAAGTGATTTTCAATATTAAGTAATTTTCTCAAGAATTATTGAACATAAGTTTAGAAAATTACTTATAACTTTTTGGACAATATTTTTATTTGAGAAAGTCAAGAAAAACTCCCTTAAAGCTTATAAATGTTTTTGGTTGAATTAAAATCAAAAGCTATATCATTTCTAACCCAAAAGTGCAGGAAAAACTCATTCTGGAAGCAAAGGATCGATTCCCTAAGGGAAGGGATCGATCCCTTTTTGGCAGAATGCCCTGGAAGCTTAAAATGAAGAAAAGGATCGATCCCTTTGGCAAAAGGATCGATCCCTTTAAGTCAGAAAGTCTCCAACAGCTAGTTTCTGTGAGATACAACTGCTAGTTTCTATTTTGGCTCCAACCAATGTCCACAAACTATCCAAGGGACTATAAATAGAGGCTTAGAAGCTAAAGGAAGGAAGAGGAACAACCAAGCAACATCTTTCATCATCTTATTCATCTTCCTCAAGCCTCAACAACAAATCAAGAGCTACAAAGTCTTCATCTTCCATCATTCACATATCTCTTGTATTGTTTAGCACAAATCTTGTATAGGCTTTCACTTGTACCTAATTTCTGTAATCATTTGCCTACTTAGAGACCTTCTTTGATTGCACCACTTGTAAACAAATTCATACCTTGTAAAAGGGGAGGTTTCTCTTTAGCCTTAGAAAAAGAGAGAGGTTTCTCTTGAGCCTAAGAAAAAGAGGGAGGTTTCTCTTGAGCCTAGAAAAAGAGAGAGGTTTCTCTTGAGCCCGCAAAAAGAGGGAGTGTAACACAAATTCAAGGATAGTGAATTTGGGAAAAATCCTTGGGAGCGTCTCAAGGTAAAGGACGTAGCCGAACCTCTATAAATCGCTTGCGTACATTTTTCTTTCCCTACTCTCTTTACTTATTTGCAATTAAATTTGTGTTTATTGTGTTGAATTTATATTGCATAATTGAGCAGCCTAGAGAACAAAGAAAATATCAATATAAGCTAGAGAATTTAAAGGAACCGAAAAACGAACCTAAGATTAGTGAAAAACTGATTCACCCCCCTCTCGGTATTGCTTATAAGAGCCAACAATTGGTATCAGAGCTTGGGCTCGAGATTGATTTAGACTAACCTTTATCGAGCAAAACGATCTTAAATGGCTCACTTGAATGTAGGCACACCCCTAAGAGAAGAGGGACACTCATTAGTTAGACCTCCACTCTTCAATGGTGAGAATTACTCCTATTGGAAAATTAGGATGATGTTATTTGTGCAATCCAATGACTATGAAGTGTGGAGAGTAATTGTTAATGGCCCTAGAATCCCAATAAAGAAAGTAGATGGAAAAGACGTCCATAAGAGTGAAGATGAGTGGGACACCAATGACATGAGATTGGCACAATTGAATGTCAAGGCTATGCACACTTTCTTTTGTGCTTTAGGTCCCAATGAGTATAATAGAGTATCCTTATGTGAGAATGCTAAACAAATATGGGATAAACTAGCCATCACACATGAAAGGACAAATCAAGTTAGAGAGACCAAAGTAGGAATGCTCACACATGATTATGAGCTATTTAGGATGAAAGAAAATGAGTCCATTAGCGAAATGTTCACTAGGTTTAATGATATAATTAATGGACTTAAGGCTCTAGGCAAGGCTTATTCCAATGTTGAAATGATAAAGAAAATTTTGAATAGCTTGCCTAAGTCATGGGAGGCAAAGGTAACCACAATAAAAGAGTCTAAGGATCCAAATACCTTGTCTCTAGATGAGCTTATGGGCTCCCTACTTACATATGAAATGAAAATGAAAAGCAATGAAGTACCTTCAAAGAAAGTAGGGGTAGTACTTAAGTCTTCCACTCATGAGGTCCTTGAAGATGATAGTGATGAGAGTGGAAATAAGGAAAAGAAGAGAAATGGCAATGTTTTCCAAAAGATTTAATAGGTTCATGAGAATGAAAGAAAAAGAAAATAATAGGAGACATCAAAGAAGGGAGTCAAGTAGAAGAGAAAAGAACCCTTTAGTGTGTTATGAGTATAATGAACCGAGTCATACTAAGTTAGATTGCCCGTTACTTAGGAAAGAAAAGGATAGGAAACCTAAGAAGAAAGCATTTGTGGCTGCATGGAGCGATAGTGATAGCTCCGATGAGGAAAACATAGATAATGAGGTAGCCTACTCATGCTTTATGGCTATTAGTGACGATGAGGCTAGCTCTAGTTCTAGTGAAAATAATGATTTTACATTTGATGAGTTACAAAATGCTTTTAATGAATTAGCAAATGAATTTCAATGCATGAATTCTAGATATAAGAAAATCATTGCTAATTTGAAAATAGAAAAGGAAACCTTGACCAATGTTAAGCTAGAATTAGAGAAGAAACTAGAAGAGGCCAACTTAGAAATAAATGAGTTAAATAAAAAGAACAGAAATTTGCATAACTCATTCTCTAGGTTCTATATGGGTCAACAAAAATTAGATCACATGCTTGAGACCCAAAGAGCTTTCTTTGACAAAGATGGGTTAGGATATAATGCAATACAAAAAGAAACTCATCTAAAGAATTTCCTATTGAGCAAAAATACTATGCATGATTTATCTCTTACATGCTCACTATGCAATAGAATAGGACACTCTTCACAAGCATGCACTTATAGAAAAACTACATTTAGAGGAAGAGTTGTTAGAAAAATGTGGGTGCCAAAGCATGCAATAAATAATGATGAATTGTGCTTGAAATGGATCCCAAAAGGATAAAAAATTGTTTGCACTAACTCTCATGGACCCAAGAAAATTTGGATACCAAAACATGCATGAATGTGTTTGTTGTAGGAGTGTTAGAGCATGGGGTTTCAAAGAAACAATGGAGTTTAAATGCTCAACACATCCTCATGGAGTTTGCTTGTGCCAATGAGAAAGAGAAAGAGCTTGGGAATCCATCCTTAGCAAGGTGACAATAATTTCTCAAAGAATGGCTAATGGTGGATCCAACACATCAAGGCAAAGCACTCTCATGCAAAGGAGTTTTGTAAGTTTAATTTCTTACTCTTTATAATTTTTATTTAATTAAATTATTGGTGCATTGTGAGTTGAATGAATAAAGAAAAAGCATGATTTTTGATTGGTTGATGGATAGTACTTGATGCATTGAATGAAAGGCATGATAAATGATTTTGAAATGATTATTGGATTTCTACATTTTGAGCAAGTTTTCTATGTGTTGATAATGTATTTACTTGTCTCAAATTACCAAATATGTTAATTATGCAAAATGCCATGTCATGAGCATTAATGAAGAACTTGTATGTTAGAAATCATGGCATGTTGTTCACAAGATGTATGCTTTAATGATATATGCACTTAAAACCTATGTGAACAAGTTTGTTTTGACATATTTGTGGTATCCAATGCTTTGGTTTTGCCAAAACAAGCATAACTCTCAAAATGACCTCCTTTGTGCCCAAAAATGCATTTTATTGTGTAAATTCTTCCAAAATTACAAAATCTTTTGTAAAATGGTTTTTCATTCATACAAGTCCAAAATCATGTTACACAAATGTTTAAACCATTACTTGGACTTAAAATACTCAAAAACGAAGTTTTTGCACCTCACAAGTGGATTTTCTGTCAAAAATCTGCAGAATCAGGATGAGGGATCGATCCCTCTACATGCAGGATCGATCCCTTTGGAAAAACATGCAGAAAATTAGATTTTGGAGTTTAGGGATCGATCCCCTTGCTCATGGGATCGATCCCTCTAGGCAATTTATGCCCTTTTCTGCATTTTTAAGCCTTAGTTGAGAAGTTTTCTTAGTTGAGAAGTTTTCTTAATTTTCTTAATATCATATTTCTTCTCAACTTAAAATTCATTATTTTAACTTCTTCTTGATAATCTTTAAACTATGAAAATTCATTTTTCATTGACATCGTGCCTCAACTCCATCAATTTGTATCATTTCCAACAAATGGTATCACTTTCAACAATCAATGTCATTTTTATTGAACTCACAAGTGCAAAATCATTCTTCTTGTTGAAAACATTCATGAATTGCATAAATCTTGAAATAATCTTGAAATATATTTTCAATGAATGTTTAAACATAATTTTTGAGATTTATTTCAATGATTTGTGTTTATATTTGAGAATTTGATAAACTTGTGCATCATGAAAATTGATCATTCCTTTTGTTCATCTTAGTCAAGCATGCTTATAGGATTATGTCTCTTAGCTTGACTTATCTATTCCACACTAGGTTTCATGATGATTATACATCTAGTGGATTGATTTCAAATGTAAATTCAACAATTGGTAATGGTCATTGGCCTGTAATTTGTGATGGTAAATGGATCCTAAATGTTCAAATGCGTGAAACTTTATCATTCATGTACTTAAATTTTTCTTATGGCCAAATTATTAAAGAACTTGGACTTTAATGACAACACCAACATTCAAAGATAAATGCAAACTTGAACATATGGATTTTGATTAATATCCATGCATTTATTATTTGAATCTTTCCTTGCTCATAATTGGTTAAGATCTTGAATGGAAAATTGAGCATAGGATTCTTTAGTTTCATGGAAGAAAATGTGTTTCCTTGAATACCTTGACTTTTTGAATCTTCCATGTGGTATAATTTTGTGAATATGAATATGGATTAATACTTTATGATAGTGTGCTAATGTTCAATTAATCCTTATGCATATTTGATGATATGTGTTGTGTTCTTGCATATTTAGAATGATTTTTTTTACATGAACACACTACACATAAATATTGGATTCATGCAAAATATCAAAGTCAACTATTAGTAACAATTGGTATTTAGATTGAAATAACAATTAGTATCATTGGCAACCATATTTTCAACAATTGGTAAGCCAAAACTAAATTGCCAATTGGTATGAGCTTTAAATTGACAATTCTTCTCATGCTCCTTAGATTGAAATGACAAATAAGGAAGAATTCATATAAGACACTTTTGCATGAAACACTTTTGTGCTAGAATTTGTGATTAATTGATGTATGATTTAATTCTAGACACAATATTTCTTGAGAATGATTTATGAGCACATGCATATGATGTGTTATATAATTTTAGCTCATAATCATGATGTATTACCATGCACCTTAGTTGGACCTTAGAGAACAATTGATATACTTAGGTGCTTGCTTAATTTCTTACCAATTGGAAACTTCTTGCGAAATTATTTATAAACAATTGGTATAGGATCATAAGTCATATTCTTTGCATGAATATTTCATACTCTTTGTGGATATTGACTTATTTATTTGTGCTATGAGTCCCATGTACTAACACGTTTCTTGTTGGATGGAGCATATTTCTCTCTTTTCACATAGCCATGATTTTAGAGGGAGCATATTTTTATTTTTTCTTCTTTTTACTATGACAAAAAGGGGGAGAGATAGATATTAAAAGGGAGAGATATTAAGGGGGAGAGATAATGGGGGAGAACTAGTTTGAAAATTCCTTTTGAAAACCCATACTTATATTAAGGGGGAGCTTTATAAAATTCTGCTTTATTTGAGGGGGAGTATTTTATGAAAGAATTTTCAAAGCAAATTTACATTAAGTTTTGTCATATAAAAAAGGGGGAGATTGTTAGCTTTAATTTGCAATATATATTTTGAAATGACAAAAACTTAAGTAAGCTTTAATGTTTTAATTCATATTGTAAATTTGCCTTATCACACATAATTTTCTCAATTCATTTTTAAGTGCTCATATCAAACATTAAGACCATGATTTAATGATATATTCTTATGGGTCTTAATACTTTATAAAATGGTTTTCAATATTAAGTAATTTTCTCAAGAATTATTGAACATAAGTTTAGAAAATTACTTATAAGTTTTTGGACAATATTTTCATTTGAGAAAGTCAAGAAAAACTCCCTTAAAGCTTATAAAGGTTTTGGGTTGAATTAAAATCAAAAACCATATCATTTCTAACCCAAAAATGCAGGAAAAACTCATTCTGGAAGCAAAGGATCGATCCCCTAAGGGAAAGGATCAATCCCTTTTTAGCAGAATGCCATGGAAGCTTAAAATGAAGAAAAGGATCGATCCCTTTAAGTTAGAAAGTCCCCAACGGCTAGTTTCTGTGAGATACGGCTAGTTTCTGTGAGATACAACGGCTAGTTTCTGTGAGATACAACGGCTAGTTTCTGTTTTGACTCCAACCAACGTCCACAAACCATCCAAGGGACTATAAATAGAGGCTTAGAAGCTAAATGAAGGAAGAGAAACAACCAAGCAACATCTTTCATCATCTTATTCTTCTTCCTCAAGCCTCAACAACAAATCAAGAGCTACAAAGTCTTCATCTTCCATCATTCACATATCTCTTGTATTGCTTAGCACAAATCTTGTATAGGCTTTCACTTGTACCTAATTTCTGTAATCATTTGCTTACTTAGAGACCTTCTTTGATTGCACCACTTGTAAACAAATTCATACTGTAATAACACTTAATTTCGATATCTATCATAAGTATACTAGAGTAATTTTGACTGACTTGAGGTTATTTTGGAATTTGGACAGATTATGGAAGTTGAGAATGTCCGAGCCATCTTGGTCAAGGAGCAATGAATATGTAAATGTGAGTATGTATGTATTAAGGCATAAGTTGGAAAGGAACAAATTGATTAAGATATACTATGAGAGAATTAAATATATATATATATATATGTATAAATATACATATGTACATAAGTTATGGAAATTAGAATTATTAAGACAATATGAAAATGGAAGACATTATTATTATGGCTTGAAACAATAGTTAATTATCTACTAATCCCTTTATGTTAAATTGGGTTATTAGAGGTGATAATTGAGGGCTGGAAATACAAGTTAAAGGCCGGCAAATAATCAAGGGCTGGAAATACAAGCTAAAGGGGCTGGCAAATAATCAAGGGCTGATGTTGCAAGTCAAAGGCTAGTAAAACAAATCAAAGGCTGGTAATATAAGGGAGAAAAGGGCTGGGAAAACATAAGTTAAAGTCTGGAATTAATGACCCACGTTTTCCCTTTTGTTTTCCTCCCCAAACCGAAACAAAGAAGAGCAACTTCTCCAGCAAAAAATGTCGACAACCCTAGCAAGAAGAACCCACTTCCTCCTCCCTCATTCCGGCCATAGATTGAAGTTCTCCTCCAAACACTCTTCCATTTCACCCAAGGACAGAAACTGATCTAGGGATTTCGTGGTTAAGGAGGCAAACAACGAAATTGATGGAGGAAGTTTCATGCTAGAAGCTGACAAAAGAAATCGTGAGCCATGGATGCAATGGGAGTTTTGGTTCAATAAGATTAGGGCAAAAGAAGTGAAGGAGAAGAAGTGAGAAGAGTTGCCATTGTTGATTGAAGAAGTGAGGGGTTGAAAACCCAAATTATAGCAGATTTAATTGGGATTTTAGGGCAAGATATCAGAGGTAAGGAACTAGGGTGAGTCAATATGTGTTTTGTTGGAATTAATCTATGGAAATAGAATGCAATATGTTTACTGGTTTAGCATTGATGTCTCTAGGTGTGACAGCAAACAAGCTGTGAGGAATGGACTGAGATGGTGTCAACAGTTTCTGTTTGTGCATCAAATTAAGGGGGTAAGTTTCTAACCCTATAATGGTTAATTATTATGCATGAATATGATATTGTGATGAGCTAAATGTAAATGGCTATTGTTAGATAAAGATAAACAAAAAAATTCTGACTTGATGTGAATCTGGAAATTTGCTGTTCTGTCTGAGTGGAGATGAAAATGAGCAGTTTAATAGTTCTACATGCAGGAAAATTCTGGCAAAATTATGAATTATGGCCCTTTTAGTTACAAGAAAGTTGGTTTTGGAATTTCTTGAATTGGATTTCTGTAGCTTGATTTATACACAAATGAGTGCAGGATGTTCTGTCCAGAAACGTGAATCACAGTCCTGACTTTGGAAAATCATAGCAAATGGCCTAAATTGAATTAGGTTACAAACCTTACATTCCTAGAAAGGTAATTAAGTTAGAATTATGATGGTTCTGGGTTTGCATCATTTTGATACTCCTATGACCAGATATGTGATGATTTGTGCAGATTGGTCAGTGTGATATTGTGTCAGGAAACTGCTGGACATACTGAACTTTGGGAATTTCCTGGTATTGATGTAGGAGGAATTAAATTATGAATCTTACACTTCTAAATAGGGAAATGAATTAACTTTCATCTAGTTTTGGAAATTTTAGATTTGGAATGATGTAGCTTAAGCCATGTATACATGACTGCAGGATGCTCACTGCCAGTTATAGACAGTTTACTGGAAACTTCAAAAATTCTTGGAAAATGACTCAGATGGAATATGACTGCAAACCTTACATGTTCAGAAAGATAAATGAGTCATGATTGACATGGTATTGGGTTTATACAGATCTCATATCCCTATATTTGGCAATATACATTTTACTGAACACAGGTCAGGAAATTATCCTGCCTACTGTGACAGATTTGGACCAAAGTCTAAAAATTGATGGGAAATGGCACAAAATGAATTAGGAAATGAGCCTTATATGTCTAAATAGGGATTTGAGCTAGAAGCAATATAAAAAATTATAGTTTGACAGTTAGGCTCTGGAATTTACACTTAAAGCTAGCACAATACCATAAGGTCCAAAACCTTAAAGAGCAAAAATGGACCAAGTGGGTTATAAGTAGTTCAAGTAAACAAAAAGACATTAATTAGTGCTAGTAATATTTGAATAATTCTGGAAACCTTGCCAAGTACTGTTTCTTATTGAGTTATACAATGCTTAATGTTAGCTTATGATTGGAAGTATTGAGATTGATGGAGGTATCGATATTGATTTCTATCTACTATGTATTATGTAGAGGGTTGTCCTATGGACCAAGTTTGACCCGAAATCAATCAATACTGCAAGACTAGTAGGCGAGGGAGAATCGATTCAGAAGCTAAAGAAGTACTGTAAGTAACCCTAAGTGACTACTTGCATCCAATTTGCTTAATGCTATAAACTCTTGGAATTTGGCAATTGAAACCAAATGAATGCTGCATATGAGATGTCTTCCCTTGACTGTTGATTTTGCTTTACTAGAAATGGTTTGTAAACAAGTGATGGGCTCACAAGAAATGTATTGTTTGCGCGTATTATATACACAAGAAATATTTTAAATGTTTTAAAGGTTCAAATTAAATTCTGACTTAATATGATTTTATACTTTGTGTTGTAACCTTGTTAATGTTTTTAAATGCCTTGTGAGTCTTGTTTGTTGAATTACTTCCTTATAAACTACAATGATCGCTATGAAGTCAGGGAAGAATGAGATTTGTTTTAAGACTACAAGATATTTGTTTTAGACCCGAGGTATTAAGACCTCAGGGCATTGTACCTTGAGAACTTTTTAGACACATTTGATTGACTTAGAGCACTGTTTCTCAAGCATTAGCCTCGGAGACGTTTGGCTTGTCCCGTATATTACGTTTGGACAGGTCCCGGTTTCATATGCGCGATGAGCCGGGGTTTGATTGGTCTATGCATAGGCAGCGCCCTTTATGGGAGTTTGCTACGGTTAGCTACCGTGGGTTTGTTCGCTCTAAGTAGCATCGACTGATACTCTGTGAACTCTCTTGGTACTATGATTTGTTTTATTGACTTCACTGCATACTTTAAGTATGGTTTGATATTAAGACTTCTAGTCTAATGATGGAACTCCATATTTGATTATGATTTGCTATTAAGTTCCATACTGTGTTTTAAGTTTGATGCAGCATAATTGATTTGATTTATTTGAAAGTGATTTGAATTAGCTTTCATAAATGAGGGATGCTTGGTATAATTTAGTTGCTTATTGTTGTTACTTACTGAGTTTATGACTCACTCCCCTCTTCTTTCCCCTCCCTTTCAGAGTGATCGATACAGCGACTGTTCTTTTTGGCTTGGGAAGCTTCTTGAGAGTGGACTTCCCTGCACAGTCTAAGGTATATGACTCCCAGCGGTTTGTATAGATAGAGATGGATGATGGCACAGTGTATTAGAATTCTTTTGATTGTACATATATATACTTATGTGATGAGTCTGGGATGTAAGCTAGATTATGTATTATTGGAATATGACGATCAATATACTTTTTGAATTGTCATTATGTATGTTGGTAGATGTGCCTAGATATATTAAGGGAGTTATATGAAATTGAGATTGGCCTACATATTCACCTACAAATGAATAGTGATATAAGAAAGAAAAAAAATTAATTCCGCAATTTAGGCTTCCGTAAGATATTAAGAAAGATTGGGCGTGACAGTTTGGTATCAGAGCGGGTTTGTTCGTGTTTGTGTAGGTCGATAAAGTTAGCTTACATCCCTATGCACTGTGCCTATGTCTATCTTTGAGCTGCGGTTGCCATATAAACTGTACTAATTGTTGTTAATGTGACAGGAAGTAAGTGATAATGAAGAGG
Organism: Heritiera fomes; assembly: GCA_032173925.1. Lineage (NCBI taxonomy): Eukaryota > Viridiplantae > Streptophyta > Magnoliopsida > Malvales > Malvaceae > Heritiera > Heritiera fomes. The sequence goes on from JAPDPM010000019.1 coordinate 7,447,634, forward strand.
AGAGGTAGACCACAACGAGTTCTTCCTACAGAGCGGTCCAGGTCTCCTACTCCCCCGCCTCCACCACAGCCTCCTCGGGCCCCAGATCTTAATGCAGAAGTGGGCCAGTTATCGAGGACTGTGGGAGAATTACAGCAAACAGTCCAAAATCTTGCGGCTTTCATAGCGCAACAATTCGGAGGCAACTCTAATCAGCCTCCAGCTCAAGCTCAGGCACAGGCACAAGTCCCTCCTCCTGTGCCACAACCTCAGGCTGCTCCACAACAACAACCGGCTGTATCACCACAGCCACCAGCACCACCGCAGCCACCTGTAGCCCCACAACCTCTACCACCTCTAGTGCCACCACCACAGGTTGGAGATCAGGTAGATAGGAACATGAATAGGCTTCGGCAATTTCAGAAAATGAATCCGCCCACTTTTAAGGGTGAAAAGGACCCGGATGTAGCCGAAGAATGGGTCAAACAGTTAGAGAAATTGTTCAAGTGTATGGGCTATAGTTCTACTGAAAAAGTGAGATTAGCGGTATTTATGTTCCGAGAGAAAGCAGAGGTTTGGTAGGAATCAGCTGAGAAATTGTTGACAAGTCAGAACCCGGAGATCACATGGGAAGCTTTTCTGGAGAGCTTCTTTAAGCAGTATATTCCCGAGCCTGCTCAAAGAAAGAAACAGGCAGATTTTCTGAAATTGACTCAGGGTTCCAACACCGTGGATGAATATGAGTCAAAGTTCTCAGCTTTGTGTCGGTATGACCTTCTAGCATCCAAGGATGAGAAAGCTAAGACCATCAAGTTCATTTCGGGATTGAAACCCGCAATTCGGAGTAAGATGGCAGTGCTAGATATCACTGATTTTGCAGAAGCTCTCAGACGAGCTCAGATGGTCGAGCTTGAACACGACCTAATTCAGCAGGAATATGGGTCTAAGTGGAGGAACAAGGGAAAAGATAAGAGGGTCGATGATAGAAAGCCCTACAAGGGCAAGCAGCTAGAAAAGAGGCAGAAGACAGTGGGAACCAAACCGAAAGGGGATGAGACTAAGAGGGGTCCAACTTGTCCTAAGTGTGGAAGCAATCATGGTACTAAACCTTGTTATAGGGAGACAGGAGCTTGTTTCCACTGCGGGAAACAGGGACATATGGTCAGAGATTGTCCCTACCGCAAGACTGTAGAAAGGGCCTTTGAGCATTCGACTGGTGACAAGGGTAAAGCAGTGGATAAGGGCAACAAGCCAGTAGCTCAGGGTTGAGTCTTTGCATTGGATGAGGCTTCTGCACAGGGAAGAGACTCCGTGGTTAAAGGTAAGCTTACTATTGCTGATTTTGAAGCTTATGTTTTAATAGACTCTGGTTCCACTCATTCCTTTATTGCTCCATATTTTGCTAGCAAGATTAAATTAGAACCTGTGAGGTTGGATCGTCCGCTTCATGTGAGCACTCCCCTAAAGGAAAACCATATAACTGATATTGTATATAGGGATTGTGAGGTTAAGGTGGGAGATAGGAGTCTGCTAGTCGATTTGATTTTGTTAAATATGAAAGATTTTGATGTAATCCTAGGAATGGATTGGCTAGCTAGACATCATGCTTGGTTAGATTGTTATAAGAAAATAGTGATGTTCTCCCTACCTGAAACTGTTGTAATCTCTTTTGATAAGTAATAATAAGTGATGATTGTTTTTGTTTGATTATTTTACCTAAGAATGCATGATGTTTGTGAAGGGTATTTAGCCTTTGTGGAAGATGCCTCCAAGGAACATCCTGAATTAAAGGATATACCAATCGTCAGAGAGTTTCCAGATGTATTCCCTGATGACTTGCCAGGCTTACCACCCAAGCGAGAGACTGAGTTCACCATCGACTTAGTCCCGGGTACTCAGCCTATATCAAGGGCACCTTATAGAATGGCTCTTGTGGAACTGGATGAATTAAAGAAGCAGTTGCAAGAGCTACTTGATAAGGGATTTATACGTCCGAGCGTATCTCCCTGGGGTGCACCGGTGTTGTTTGTTAGAAAGAAGGATGGGAGTCTAAGACTGTGTATTGATTACAGATTACTCAACAAGGCAACAATTAGGAACAAGTACCCATTACCGAGGATTGATGATCTATTCGATCAGTTGAAGGGTGCTACGGTGTTTTCTAAAATAGACCTTCGATCCGGCTATCATCAACTGAGGATTCGAGAGGATGATGTTTCTAAGACGGCCTTTCGGACTAGATATGGCCATTATGAATTTCTAGTGATGCCATTTGGCTTGACAAATGCACCAGCGGCTTTCATGAGCTTAATGAATGAGGTGTTCAAGCCTTTCTTAGACTTATTTGTGATTGTCTTCATAGACGACATCCTAGTATACTCCAAGTCAAAAGACGAGCACGAACAGCATTTACGAACAGTGCTCTAAGTCCTTAGAGACAAGGAGTTGTATGCTAAGCTCAGTAAATGTGACTTCTGGTTGGATCAGATTGCTTTTCTGGGGCATATTGTGTCAAAGGACGGGGTGTCAGTAGATCCGTCCAAGATTAAAGCTATTGTGAAGTGGGGAAGGCCTCAGACTGTAACAGACATTCGAAGTTTCTTGGGTTTAGCAGGTTATTACAGGAAATTTGTAGAAGGTTTCTCCAAGATTGCTACCCCATTGCATCGACTCACTCGGAAAGGAGTGAACTTTGATTGGAATGAGGCATGTGAAAATAGCTTTCAGGAGTTGAAGAGGCGGTTTACCTCTGCTCCAATACTGACTATTCCTAGTGGGTCAGGAGGTTTTGCTATCTACAGTGATGCTTCGTATCAAGGATTAGGGTGTGTCTTAATGCAGCACGGGAAGGTAATAGCTTATGGTTCTCGTCAGTTGAAGGACCATGAGAAGAATTATCCGACACACGACCTAGAGCTTGCTGCCGTAGTGTTTGCACTCAAGATTTGGCGCCATTATCTCTATGGGGAAACATTTCAGATTTTTACAGATCATAAAAGTCTGAAGTACTTATTCTCCCAAAAAGAATTGAATATGTGGCAGCGGAGATGGATGGAGTTGTTGAAGGACTACGACTGTGAAATTCTTTACCATCCAGGCAAGGCTAATGTTGTAGCAGATGCGTTGAGTAGGAAAGGCACTGCTATGGTCTCGATGTTGATGGTTCAGGAATGGTGTATGCTACAGCAGTTTGCAGACTTGAGATTAGATATAGAACCCGTTGGAGAGGGTTGTATGATGGCCAGTATGAGGTTAGAGCCTGAATTGATTGATCGAATCCGTCAAAAGCAAAAAGAGGATCCTCGATTGAAAGAGATTGTTTGTGGAAATGAAGGGAACCAAAATGAAGAGACAGAGTTTAGGTTCGGCAATGATGGCATTTTAAGGTATAAGGGCCGAATGTATGTTCCGAATGATTCAGAGTTAAAGAAGTTGATTTTGGAGGAAGCTCATAGCTCGAAATATGCTATGCACCCTGGTAGTACCAAAATGTACCAGAACCTGCGTAGCTTATACTATTGGTTTGGAATGAAGAAAGATATTGCCGATTTTGTTGCAAAATGTCTAGTCTGTCAGCAGGTGAAGGTTGAACATCAAAGGCCCGCGGGGTTGCTTCAACCATTGTCTATTCCGAGCTGGAAATGGGAGCACATCACCATGGATTTCGTGCTAGGTCTTCCAAGGACTAAGAGACAGCATGATGCCATTTGGGTGATAGTGGATAGACTAACCAAATCAGCTCACTTTTTAGCCATAAAGGCTACGGATTCACTCAGTGCCTTGGCCAATCTCTATGTTCGGGAAATTGTTCGGTTACATGGTGTCCCAGTAAGCATTGTGTCTGATCGAGATCCCCGATTCACTTCTAGATTTTGGGAGAAGTTTCAAGAAGCAATGGGAACTCGGTTACACTTAAGCACCGCTTACCATCCTCAGACTGATGGTCAGTCCGAGAGAACCATTCAGACTCTCGAGGACATGTTGAGAGCGTGTGCACTTGATTACAAAGGCTCTTGGGATGAACACTTGCCATTAGCAGAATTTGCATACAACAATAGCTTCCACTCGAGTATAGGGATGGCCCCATATGAAGCACTGTACGGGAGAAAGTGTCGGTCTCCAGTTGGATGGGAAGAAGTGGGAGACAGAAAATTGTTTGCACCTGACCTGGTTCAGCAAGCTTCGGACAGAATAAAGCTTATTCGTGATAGACTTAAGACTGCCCAGAGTAGGCAAAAGTCATATGCCGATAATCGGAGGAGACGTTTGGAGTTTGAAGTTGGTGATTCGGTATTTTTGAAAGTTTCTCCTTCGAAGGGCATTATGAGATTCGGGAAGAAAGGCAAACTTAGCCCGAGGTATGTGGGACCATTCGAGATTTTAGAGAAGGTAGGTGAAGTGGCATACAGGTTGGCTCTACCACCACAGCTAGCGGGTGTGCACAACGTGTTTCACGTGTCAATGTTAAGGAAATACCACCCGGATCCTTCTCACGTGGTAGATTATGGAGAGTTAGATATTCGGGATGATCTCACATATGAAGAGAAGCCTGTCAGGATCTTAGATCGCAAGGAGAAGGTGCTAAGATCCAAAACTATTCCACTAGTGAAGGTATTGTGGCAAAGGCATTCGGAGGAAGAAGCCACCTGGGAAGTAGAGAATCTAATGAAGGAGAGGTATCCTCACTTGTTTTGAAGTAACGGTACTCAAATTTGGGGACCAAATTTTCCAAGGTGGGAAGAATGTAATAACCCTTAATTTCGATATCTATCATAAGTATACTAGAGTAATTTTGACTGACTTGAGGTTATTTTGGAATTTGGACAGATTATGGAAGTTGAGAATGTCCGAGCCATCTTGGTCAAGGAGCGATGAATATGTAAATGTGAGTATGTATGTATTAAGGCATAAGTTGGAAAGGAACAAATTGATTAAGATATACTATGAGAGAATTAAATATATATATATATGTATAAATATACATATGTACATAAGTTATGGAAATTAGAATTATTAAGACAATATGAAAATGGAAGACATTATTATTATGGCTTGAAACAACAGTTAATTATCTACTAATCCCTTTATGTTAAATTGGGTTATTAGAGGTGATAATTGAGGGCTGGAAATACAAGTTAAAGGCTGGCAAATAATCAAGGGCTGGAAATACAAGCTAAAGGGGCTGGCAAATAATCAAGGGCTGATGTTGCAAGTCAAAGGCTAGTAAAACAAATCAAAGGCTGGTAATATAAGGGAGAAAAGGGCTGGGAAAACATAAGTTAAAGTCTGGAATTAATGACCCACGTTTTCCCTTCTGTTTTCCTCCCCAAACCGAAACAAAGAAGAGCAACTTCTCCAGCAAAAAATGTCGACAACCCTAGCAAGAAGAACCCACTTCCTCCTCCCTCATTCCGGCCATAGATTGAAGTTCTCCTCCAAACACTCTTCCATTTCACCCAAGGACAGAAACTGATCTAGGGATTTCGTGGTTAAGGAGGCAAACAACGAAATTGATGGAGGAAGTTTCATGCTAGAAGCTGACCAAAGAAATCTTGAGCCATGGATGCAATGGGAGTTTTGGTTCAATAAGATTAGGGCAAAAGAAGTGAAGGAGAAGAAGTGAGAAGAGTTGCCATTGTTGATTGAAGAAGTGAGGGGTTGAAAACCCAAATTACAGCAGATTTAATTGGGATTTTAGGGCAAGATATCAGGGGTAAGGAACTAGGGTGAGTCAATATGTGTTTTGTTGGAATTAATCTATGGAAATAGAATGCAATATGTTTACTGGTTTAGCATTGATGTCTCTAGGTGTGACAGCAAACAAGCTGTGAGGAATGGACTGAGATGGTGTCAACAGTTTCTGTTTGTGCATCAAATTAAGGGGGTAAGTTTCTAACCCTATAATGGTTAATTATTATGCATGAATATGATATTGTGATGAGCTAAATGTAAATGGCTATTGTTAGATAAAGATAAACAAAAAAATTCTGACTTGATGTGAATCTGGAAATTTGCTGTTCTGTCTGAGTGGAGATGAAAATGAGCAGTTTAATAGTTCTACATGCAGGAAAATTCTGGCAAAATTATGAATTATGGCCCTTTTAGTTACAAGAAAGTTGGTTTTGGAATTTCTTGAATTGGATTTCTGTAGCTTGAGTTATACACAAATGAGTGTAGGATGTTCTGTCCAGAAACGTGAATCACAGTCCTGACTTTGGAAAATCATAGCAAATGGCCTAAATTGAATTAGGTTACAAACCTTACATTCCTAGAAAGGTAATTAAGTTAGAATTATGATGGTTCTGGGTTTGCATCATTTTGATACTCCTATGACCAGATATGTGATGATTTGTGCAGATTAGTCAGTGTGATACTGTGTCAGGAAACTGCTGGACATACTGAACTTTGGGAATTTCCTGGTATTGATGTAGGAGGAATTAAATTATGAATCTTACACTTCTAAATAGGGAAATGAATTAACTTTCATCTAGTTTTGGAAATTTTAGATTTGGAATGATGTAGCTTAAGCCATGTATACATGACTGCAGGATGCTCACTGCCAGTTATAGACAGTTTACTGGAAACTTCAAAAATTCTTGGAAAATGACTCAGATGGAATATGACTGCAAACCTTACATGTTCAGAAAGATAAATGAGTCATGATTGACATGGTATTGGGTTTATACAGATCTCATATCCCTATATTTGGCAATATACATTTTACTGAACACAGGTCAGGAAATTATCCTGCCTACTGTGACAGATTTGGACCAAAGTCTAAAAATTGATGGGAAATGGCACAAAATGAATTAGGAAATGAGCCTTATATGTCTAAATAGGGATTTGAGCTAGAAGCAATATAAAAAATTATAGTTTGACAGTTAGGCTCTGGAATTTACACTTAAAGCTAGCACAATACCATAAGGTCCAAAACCTTAAAGAGCAAAAATGGACCAAGTGGGTTATAAGTAGTTCAAGTAAACAAAAAGACATTAATTAGTGCTAGTAATATTTGAATAATTCTGGAAACCTTGCCAAGTACTGTTTCTTATTGAGTTATACAATGCTTAATTTTAGCTTATGATTGGAAGTATTGAGATTGATGGAGGTATCGATATTGATTTCTATCTACTATGTATTATGTAGAGGGTTGTCCTATGGACCAAGTTTGACCCGAAATCAATCAATACTGCAAGACTAGTAGGCGAGGGAGAATCGATTCAGAAGCTAAAGAAGTACTGTAAGTAACCCTAAGTGACTACTTGCATCCAATTTGCTTAATGCTATAAACTCTTGGAATTTGGCAATTGAAACCAAATGAATGCTGCATATGAGATGTCTTCCCTTGACTGTTGATTTTGCTTTACTAGAAATGGTTTGTAAACAAGTGATGGGCTCACAAGAAATGTATTGTTTGCGCGTATTATATACACAAGAAATATTTTAAATGTTTTAAAGGTTCAAATTAAATTCTGACTTAATATGATTTTATACTTTGTGTTGTAACCTTGTTAATGTTTTTAAATGCCTTGTGAGTCTTGTTTGTTGAATTACTTCCTTATAAACTACAATGATCGCTATGAAGTCAGGGAAGAATGAGATTTGTTTTAAGACTACCGGATATTTGTTTTAGACCCGAGGTATTAAGACCTCAGGGCATTGTACCTTGAGAACTTTGTAGACACATTTGATTGACTTAGAGCACTGTTTCTCGAGCATTAGCCTCGGAGACGTTTGGCTTGTCCCGTATATTACGTTTGGACAGGTCCTGGTTTCATATGCGCGATGAGCCGGGGTTTGATTGGTCTATGCATAGGCAGCGCCCTTTATGGGAGTTTGCTACGGTTAGCTACCGTGGGTTTGTTCGCTCTAAGTAGCATCGACTGATACTCTGTGAACTCTCTTGGTACTATGATTTGTTTTATTGACTTCACTGCATACTTTAAGTATGGTTTGATATTAAGACTTCTAGTCTAATGATGGAACTCCATATTTGATTATGATTTGCTATTAAGTTCCATACTGCGTTTTAAGTTTGATGCAGCATAATTGATTTGATTTATTTGAAAGTGATTTGAATTAGCTTTCATAAATGAGGGATGCTTGGTATAATTTAGTTGCTTATTGTTGTTACTTACTGAGTTTATGACTCACTCCCCTCTTCTTTCCCCTCCCTTTCAGAGTGATCGATACAGCGACTGTTCTTTTTGGCTTGGGAAGCTTCTTGAGAGTGGACTTCCCTGCATAGTCTAAGGTATATGGCTCCCAGCGGTTTGTATAGATAGAGATGGATGATGGCACAGTGTATTAGAATTCTTTTGATTGTACATATATATACTTATGTGATGAGTCTGGGATGTAAGCTAGATTATGTATTATTGGAATATGACGATCAATATACTTTTTGAATTGTCATTATGTATGTTAGTAGATGTGCCTAGATATATTAAGGGAGTTATATGAAATTGAGATTGGCCTACATATTCACCTACAAATGAATAGTGATATAAGAAAGAAAAAAAAATTAATTCCGCAATTTAGGCTTCCGTAAGATATTAAGAAAGATCGGGCGTGACACATACCTTGTAAAAGGGGAGGTTTCTCTTTAGCCTTAGAAAAATAGGGAGGTTTCTCTTAAGCCTAAGAAAAAGAGGGAGGTTTCTCTTAAGCCTAGCAAAAGAGCGAGGTTTCTCTTTGTTGGCTCTATAGGCTATACCGAGAGGGGGGGTGAATCGGTTTTTCACTAACCTTAGGTTCGTTTTTCGGTTTCTCTAAATTCTCTAGCCTATATTGATATTTTCTAAGTTCTCTTAGCTAGGCAATTATACAATATAAATTCAATGCAATAAACACAAATATAATTGCAAGAAAGTAAAGAGAGAAAGGATAGAGAAATGAACACAAGTGATTTATAGAGGTTCGGCAACCTTGCCTACGTCCTCTACCTTGAGACGCTCCCAAGGATTTTCCCAAATTCACTATCCTTGAATTTGTTACACTCCCTCTTTTCAAGGCTCAAGAGAAACCTCTCTCTTTTCTAGGCTCAAGAGTAACCTCCCTCTTTTTCCTAGGCTAAAGAGTAACCTCCCTCTTTTTCAAGGCTCAAGAGAAACCTCCCCTTTACAAGGAATGAAATGAGTTTACAAATGAGTAATCAAAGAAAGCCTCTAGATAGGCAAGTGATTACAGAAATTAAGCACAATGAAAAGCCTATACAATATTTGTGCTTTTCTATACAAGGAATATGAGAGTGATAGAAGATATTGAGTTCTAGCTCTTGAATTGTTGGTGAGGCTTGAGGATTTGAGGAAAATGAGTATTGGAGTTGATTGAGTAGTTCCTCTTGCTTTCTTTAGCTTCTAAGCCTCTATTTATAGTCCTTGGATGTATTCTAGCCGTTGGGTGGAGCCAAATCTCGGATATTACCGCTGTCTCACAAAAACTAGCCGTTATAAGCTATTTTCGAGCAAAGGGATCGACCCCTTTCCATAGGGGATCGATCCCTTTTGTCCAGAATCTTGATTCTGGGCTTCAGGGACCTTGGGAAGACTTTCTGCCAAAAGGGGATCGATCCTGCTACAGTGGGGATCGATCCTTTTCTTCCAGAGGGCATTTTTCCTGCACTTTTGGGTTAGAAATGATATGGCTTTTGATTTTAATTCAACCCAAAACATTTATAAGCTTCAAGGGAGTTTTTCTTGACTTTCTCAAATGAGAATATTGTCCAAAAACTTATAAGTAATTTTCTAAACTTATGTTCAATAATTCTTGAGAAACTTACTTAATATTGAAAGCCATTTTTATAAAGTATTAAGACCAATAAGAATATATCATTAAATCATGGTCTTAATGTTTGATATGAACACTTAAAATGGATTGAGAAAATCATGTGTGATAAGGCAAATTTACAATATTAATTAAAACATTAAAGCTTACTTAAGTTTTTGTCATTTCAAAATATATATGGCAATTTAAAGCTAACAATCTCCCCATTTTTGATATGACAAAACTTACTGTAAATTTGCTTTGAAAATTCTTTGATAAAATACTCCCCCTCAAATAAAGCAGGATTTTACAAAGCTCCCCCTTAATATAAGCATGGGTTTTGAAAATGAATTTTCAAACTATTTTTCACCCATTATCCCTCCCCCTTAATATCTCTCCCTTTTAATATCTATCTCTCCCCCTTTTTGTCATAGCAAAAAGAAGTGAAAAAGAATAAAAATTATGCTCTCCCTAAAATCATGGCTATGTGAGAAGAGATAAAAGAATATGCTCCATCCAACAAGAAACATGTCAGTACATGGGACTCATAGTACAAATAAATAAGTCAATATTCACAAAGAGTATGAAATATTCATGCAATGAATATGACTTATGATCCTATACCAATTGTTTATAAATAATTTTGATACCAATTGTTGATAAGTAATTTTGCAAAAAGGTTCCAATTGGTAAGAAGTTAAGCAAGCACCTAAGTATATTAATTGTTCTCTAAGGTCCAACTGAGGTGCATGGCAATACATCATGATTATGAACTGAAGTTAGATGACATATCATATGCAAGAGCTCATAAATCACGTTCAAGCAAGAGTGTGCATAGAATCAAGACATATAGCAATTAACTTCAAATTCTAGCACACAAGAGTTTCATGCAAAAATATCCTAAGAGAATTCTTCTCTATTTGTCATTTCAATCTAAGGAGCATGAGAAGAATTGTCAATTTAAAGCTCATACCAATTGGCAATTTAGTTTTGGCTTACTAATTGTTGAAAATATGGTTGCCAATGATACTGATTGTTATTTCAATCTAAATACCAATTGTTACTAATGGTTGACGTAGGCATCTTGCATGAATCCAATATCTATGTGTAGTGTGTTCATGTCAAGAAAATAATCATCCTAAAAATGCAAGAACATAATCACACACCATCAAATATGCATATGGATCAAATAAACATTAGCACATTATCATAAGGTATTAATTCATATTCATATTCACAAAGTTATACCATATGGAAGATTCAAACAATAAGGTATTCAAGCAAACACATTTTCTTCCATGGTTTCAAGCACAAAAATCCTATGCTCATTTTCTAATTCGAGTCCTTAACTAATTATGAGCAAGGAAAGATTCAACATTACCATTTTAATCAATTAATAGCCATATCCCTAGTTGTTATCATCATTTAAAGTTCTAGAGGGGATATGCTATTTTAACTAAAATGGTTTCACCTAAGTGAATCAATATTATCAAGCTAAAATATATTTTATCATTAAAATCCATAAACTATGAGTGAGGTTAAGCACTTAATATCATGAAATAACTATTCTCATCTCATAGGCATGATTATTGATTTAACTTAAGCAAACATGCATGTTCATCATCAAAACAATCAAGAGTCTATGCATGTGTATCAATTGTTTGTGTTGTCATTGATGCTCAAGTTCCATAATAATTTGGTTATAAAGAATTAATTTCATGGATGATAAATTTTCATGTAACTCAACATTTATGATTCATTTATCATCACTAATTATAAGCCAAGGAAAAGTATGACCTTTTACCAATTGTTGAATTTACATTTGAAGTCAATCCTCAAGGTCAAGTTTTAATTATTCTTCCACTAGATGTATAATTATCATGAAACCTAAAGTGGAGTAGTTGAGTCAAGCTAATACACATAATCCTATAAGCATGCTTGACTAAGATGAACAAAAGATATGAAAAACACTCATTATGCACAAGTTCATCAAATTCTCAAATATATCCATAAATCATTGAAATAAATCTCAAAATTATGTTTAAGCATTCATTGAAAGTATGTTTCAAGATTATTTAAAGAGTTATGCAAATCATGAATGTTTTCAACAATAAAAATGATTTTGCACTTATGAGCTCAAGAAAAATGGTATTGATTGTTGAAAGTGATACCATTTTTTGGAAATGATATTAATTGATGAAGTTGAGGCATGATATCAATGAAGAATGAGTTTTCATATATTATAGATCATCAAAAAGAAGTTAAAACAATGAATTTTAAGTTGAGAAGAGAGAAAATGTCAAAACAATGAAAAGTTCTTCTCAATTTCGGTTGAAAACATGCAGAAGTGCCTTTTCTGGCCTGGGGGGATCGATCCTGCTACAGTGGGGATCGATCCCTCATATGTTCCTGCAGATTCTGCAGTTGTTTTGATAGAAAATTGGACTTGTGAGGTACCAAAACTTCGTTTTTGAGTAATTTAAGTTCAAGTAAAGGTTTAAACATTTGTAAAACATGATTTTGGACTTGTATGAATGAAAAACAAGAATGAAAAACCATTTAACAAAAGATTTTGCAATTTTGGAAGAATTTTCACAATAAAATGCATTTTTGGCCTCAAAAGAGGTCATTTTGAGAGTTATGCTTGTTTTGGCAAAACCAATGCATTGAATTTCATAAATATGTCAAAACAAACTTGTTCACATAGATTTTAAGCATATATATCATTAAAACATACATCTTGTGAACAACATGCCATACATATTCTTCATTAAAGCTCATGACATGGTATTTTGCATGTATGACACATTTATCAGCTTTTGAGCAGCTAAATATATTATCTAAGCATATCAAACTTGCTCAAACTACAGAAATTCAATAATCATTTCAAAATTGCTAGACATGCTTCTCATCCAATAATCCAATGCCTTAAGAACTATCCATCAACCAATCAACAATCATTCAACATGCCTTTTCTTTATTCATTCAACTCACAATGCACCAATAATCATCAACTAAGTGTCTCATTAAATCAAACAAATAATTTTAATATATATATGAGTTTTGAAGAGATAGGATTTAAGCTTACAAAACTCCTTTGCTAGAGAATGCTTTGCCTTGAATAGTTGAATCCAACTTGTGCCATTCTTTGAAGAATTGTTGTGACCTTGCCAAGGATGGATCCGCAAGCTTTTCCTTTTTCTCATTGGCACAAGCAAACTCCATGAGGATGTGTTGAGCATTTAAACTCCATTGTTCCATTGTATTCCCATGCTCTAACACTCTTACAGCAAACACATTCAAGCATGCTTTGGTACCCAAATTTTCTTGGGTCCATGATAGTTAGTGCAAACAATTTTTTATCCTTTTGGGATCCATTTCAAGCTCAAATCATCATTATTTATTGCATGCTTTGGCACCCACATTTTTCTAACCACTCTTCCTCTAAATGTGGTTTTTCTATTTGTGCATGCTTGTTAGGTGTGGCCTATTCTATTGCAAAGTGAGCATGTGAGAGATAAATCATGCATGGTATTTTTGCTCACTAGGAAATTTTTAAGATGAGTTTCTTTTTGTTTTTCATTATAGCCTAACCCATTTTTGTCAAAGAAAGCTCTTTGGGTCTCTAACATGTGATCTAGCTTTTGTTGACCCATATAAAACCTAGAAAATGAGTTATGCAAATTTGTGTTCTTTTTATTTAACTCATTTATTTCTAAGTTGGCCTCTTCTAGTTTCTTTTCAAATTCTATCTTAGCACTTGTCAAGGCTTTATTTTCTATTTTTAATTTAGCAATGATTTTCTTATATTTAGAATTCATGCATTGAAATTCATTTGCTAAATCATCAAAGGCATTTTGTAGTTCATCAAAGGTATAATCATTATCTTCACTAGAACTACTACTAGCCTCATCATCACTAATAGCCATAAAGCATGAGTAGGCTACCTCTTCATCTACATTTTCCTCATCGGAGCTATCACTATCGCTCCATGCAGCCACAAATGCTTTCTTCCTAGGCTTCCTATCCTTTTCCTTCCTAAGTAAGGGGCAATCTAACTTAGTATGACCCGGTTCATTGCACTCATAACATACTAAGGGGTCCTTTTCTCTTCTACTTGACTCTCCCCTTTGATGTCTCCTATTACTCTCTCTCTCTTTCATTCTCATAAATCTATTAAATCTTTTGGCAAACATTGCCATTTCTTTTTCTTCCTCATTTCCACTCTCATCACTATCATATTCAATGACCTCATGAGTGGAAGACTTAAGTGCTACCCCTACTTTCTTTGAAGGCACTTCATTTCTTTTCAATTTCATCTCATATGTAAGTAGGGAGCCCATAAGTTCATCTAGAGACAAGGTATTTGGATCTTTAGACTCTTCTATTGCGGTTACCTTTGCCTCCCAAGACTTAGGCAAGCTATTCAAAATTTTCTTTACCATTTCAACATTGGAATAAGCCTTGCCTAGAGCTTTAAGTCCATTAATTATATCATTAAACCTAGTGAACATTTCGCTAATGGACTCATTTTCTTTCATCCTAAAAAGCTCATAATCATGTGTAAGCATTCCTACTTTGGTCTTTCTAACTTGATTTGTCCCTTTATGTTTGATGGCTAGTTTGTCCCATATTTGCTTAGCATTTTCACATAGGGACACTCTATTATATTCATTTGGACCTAATGCATAAAAGAGGGTGTGCATAGCCTTGGCATTCAATTGTGCCAATCTCATATCATTGGTGTCCCACTCATCCTCACTTTTAGGGACATCTTTTCTATCTACTTTCTTCATGGGAATTCTAGGACCATTCACTATAATTCTCCACACTTCATAATCATTGGATTGCACAAGTAACATCATTCTAGTTTTCCAATATGAATAATTTTTACCATTAAATAGTGGAGGTCTAACTAATGAGTGTCCCTCTTCTCCTAAGGGTGTGCCTACATTCAAATGAGCCATTTAAGATCGTTTTGCTCGATAGAGGTTAGTCTAATTCAATCTCGAGCCCAAGCTCTGATACCAATTGTTGGCTCTATAGGCTATACCGAGAGGGGGGTGAATTGGTTTTTCACTAACCTTAGGTTCGTTTTTCGGTTTCTCTAAATTCTCTAGCCTATATTGATATTTTCTAAGTTCTCTTAGCTAGGCAATTATACAATATAAATTCAATGCAATAAACACAAATATAACTGCAAGAAAGTAAAGAGAGAAAGGATAGAGAAATGTACACAAGTGATTTATAGAGGTTCGGCAACCTTGCCTACGTCCTCTACCTTGAGACGCTCCCAAGGATTTTCCCAAATTCACTATCCTTGAATCTGTTACACTCCCTCTTTTCAAGGCTCAAGAGAAACCTCTCTCTTTTCTAGGCTCAAGAGTAACCTCCCTCTTTTTCCTAGGCTCAAGAGTAACCTCCCTCTTTTTCAAGGCTTAAGAGAAACCTCCCCTTTACAAGGAATGAAATGAGTTTACAAATGAGTAATCAAAGAAAGCTTCTAGATAGGCAAGTGATTACAGAAATTAAGCACAATGAAAAGCCTATACTATATTTGTGCTTTTCTATACACGGAATATGAGAGTGATAGAAGATATTGAATTCTAGCTCTTGAATTGTTGTTGAGGCTTGAGGATTTGAGGAAAATGAGTATTGGAGTTGATTGAGTAGTTCCTCTTGCTTTCTTTAGCTTCTAAGCCTCTATTTATAGTCCCTTGGATGTATTCTAGCCGTTGGGTGGAGCCAAATCTCGGATATTACCGTTGTCTCACAAAAACTAGCCGTTATAGGCTATTTTCGAGCAAAGGGATCGATCCCTTTCCATAGGGGATCGATCCCTTTTGTCCAGAATCTTGATTCTGGGCTTCAGGGACCTTGGGAAGACTTTCTGCCAAAAGGGGATCGATCCTGCTACAGTGGGGATCGATCCTTTTCTTCCAAAGGGCATTTTTCCTGCACTTTTGAGTTAGAAATGATATGGCTTTTGATTTTAATTCAACCCAAAACATTTATAAGCTTTAAGGGAGTTTTTCTTGACTTTCTCAAATGAGAATATTGTCCAAAAACTTATAAGTAATTTTCTAAACTTATGTTCAATAATTCTTGAGAAAATTACTTAATATTGAAAGCCATTTTATAAAGTATTAAGACCAATAAGAATATATCATTAAATCATGGTCTTAATGTTTGATATGAACACTTAAAATGGATTGAGAAAATCATGTGTGATAAGGCAAATTTACAATATTAATTAAAACATTAAAGCTTACTTAAGTTTTTGTCATTTCAAAATATATATGGCAATTTAAAGCTAACACTCTTGAGCCTGCAAAAAGAGGGAGTGTAACACAAATTCAAGGATAGTGAATTTGGGGAAAATCCTTGGGAGCGTCTCAAGGTAGAGGACGTAGCCGAACCTCTATAAATCGCTTGCGTACATTTCTTTTTCCCTACTCTCTTTACTTATTTGCAATTATATTTGTGTTTATTATGTTGAATTTATATTGCATAATTGAGTAGCCTAGAGAACAAAGAAAATATCAATATAGGCTAGAGAATTTAGAGGAACCGAAAAACGAACCTAAGGTTAGTGAAAAACCAATTCACCCCCCTCTCGGTATTGCCTATAAGAGCCAACAGTATTGTTTTATTGAATAATGAAGTGTTTATCATAGTTGTATCATTTTATCGAATAGTGCACTGTTTTATTAAATAGTGAAGCATTTTATCGTAAGTATCAATTTATCGAACAATGCATTGATTTAAAGTATCAAGCATTCATGACATACTTTCATATTCTTGCATATGGAGTACATCATGTTGTGATATAAGATAGTAGAAATTGTGTATGTTGGACTGCTTCATCTAGATGTTAGGTTAACGGGGAAATGAGGTACTTTAAAGTACCCTTCAGACTGATACCCTTAAAAGACCTTGACTGCATTATGGAGTCCTATTGTATAAGTGATATCAGCGAAGGGATAGTGTAGCCAAACGTAGATTGTGTGCTATGCATATAGAAAAGTATGATTCTAACTCTGCTCTTACACGGTTAACTTTTGAGCTTTAGCTCTCTCCCCTCCATTGTTTCCTTTCAGATTGAGCTTGAGTTAGACAATTTTTGATTCAATATTGAGCTTCACAGACTTGCTGTACTATATATTTTCTTTGATTATACGATTTTTGTTTCCAACAGTTTTTCTGAAGTTTATAGTTTGGGATATGTACTAGGTTAATAAGCCTTGGAATTGTGAAACATACTGTGTTTGAAATGTAAATAAATTATTACTACTTAATTCCTCCTTACCGATAAGAAAAATTGATGATGTGTGTTAAGGATATATTTTGGATAAGCAAACAATTTTATTTTTCCGCATTTTTTGGCAGTTTTGTAGATTGAGGTGTTAATTAGGCAAATAAACTATCATATTGTGAAATATACTAGTTCTGGCATGTAAATAAATTCAATTCCTTGAAATGGTCGTTATCTATAAATTAATCGATAGTGTATGTAAATTGTTATTGTGGTTACAAGAGGTATCTTTGATTTTGTTTTTGACTAGGACCATGGGCAATAGCCTTAAACTAAGTTAGGTAGACATCTTCTTGATAATATTTGGCTACACCAAACGAATGATAAACCTAGTGTAAAAGAGATTGCCCATAATTTGATATTATGCATAAGTTAAGTGTCATGGCCTTCAGAACGTGACAAATATGGAGGTAAATTTATCAACAGATTTTTTGTTGGTAAGTAGACGGATAAAAAGAGCGAGATATGAAAAAAAAATTATCTTGCTTTTTTAGTGATGGATTGTTAACACAATATCGATGGAATGGTAGATTTTCATGAAATGAGTGTTTCTTTAAACGTTTATGTGAGATTCATAAACCCTTTTCATCCATATATAAATTGCATTCGAAATTAGAAAAATTAGATCTAATGAGAATGATAAGTTTCATTATGCTTGTAAGGTAAAAAAGAAATCTGACTGTGAGCCGTATTGAGAATTCTACTCTCTGAATTGAGACGAAACTTGATAGTATTGATATTTGGAGTGAATTACTGAGACGGTAAGAAATTGTATCTCAAAATTCATCTGTTTGTGCATGTTTTGGTTTTCGTGCAATAAATTCAAAAATGACGGTTGTGTTTATAGGTTGGAAAAATATTTGTAAATAATGGTCAACCTAGTTTAACTTTTGACCAATAGATAGTTATAGTCAAACCCTCATATGAAGAAGTCTAACCCAGTTCCACCTCGTAAATTAAATCACACGAAAAGGCTAAAAACAATACGAATGAGCATTTTAAGGCTATTTTGGTAATTTTACCATTTTGACGGGTTAAATCCCATCAAAAGTCAAAGTTTTGATTAGACTATATTAAATAAATATATTGTATGTGTAAATAAAATATTTTGGAAGTTAAATTAAATATTTAAATAATTATTAAATAGTTTAGGACATGATAAGAATTTTTAAAATTATGAAAGGGCAAAATAGTAAATTAACGTTAAAGATATCTATTAAATATATTAGATATTTTAAAAGTTAAAAACATCATCTTCAACTAGAGGTGGCAAAAGCTGGCCCGAGCTCGAAAACTCACCTGAGACCAAACCTGGACCAACCCGAATTGACAAAAAAAGTCAAAGGTCGAAATTGTAAAAGCCCAAAACCCAAAAAACCCAAAGCCAAAAAAGCCTGCAAATGAAAAAAATGAACCCGAAAAAACCCAAAACACAACCCGAACCCGACATAACCTGAACCTGACATAACCTGAACCTGATACGATCTGAAACCGAGACCAATCCATTAAAAATTTGTAAGAAATCGAATTTATAATACGAAAAAACTTGAATTATAATTGTATGCTTATTATTTAAAAATAAATAAATAATTGATACACTTTTTTAATTAAAAAGTTTAAAAATTTGAAAACAATTATTATTTATTATACAATTATATTAATTATGTATTACGAGCAAAATAAATATTAAATCTTTTTAATTCAATTATTAAATAAAATTAATTTAAAACACCATAATATATGATATCAAATAATCTTTAATATTATATTTACTGTATTTATAATAATAAATATAATATTAATTTAACATTTGACTTTATTATAAAAATCATTTTAACATTTTATTATTTTTATTTTATAATAAAATTTAAATTTTAATATAATAATAAATCAAATATATAAAAAATTATATAATTTCAATATTTGTTTGAAACTTTGAATTTGATATTTTGTGCAACACATTAAGAACATTATTAATAAAATTAAATTTAAATTATATTTTCTTAAAGTTTCAACTATAGAAAGATATTAAATTTACATTAAAAAAAACCTAATCTTAAAATTAAAATTCAAGTTTTTATGTCACAGCCCGTGACCCTATTTTTCACCTTATTCTATACATCTTATATGGTTGGGCTGTCTGCGATACTTTACTTTTCTTTTACATATTAACAATTTCATATTAAATTATAATATGAAATACATCCCCTATCTTACTTCATAAGAAAATAGTACTGTGAAAATGTCTAAATACGGAAAATAAATGATCATACCTCATGTCATAAGTCGAGCTATCGCATCGTCCCTAAATGCACAGCCGAAATCCTTTAAGTGTTAGAATCTCAATCTTCGAAAACCTGAAATGTTAAAATTAAGGGGTGAGCAAACCACGACTCAGTAAGGGAATTATATGCATACTTAATATTCAGCTTCCTATATGCTGAAAATCTTTTTCATTTTACCTATGGGGCTCTACGCTCGCATGTAGGAAGGATACTACAGTCGGCTAGGGATCCGGATGGAGTAAGGTAGGTATTTTGAAATACCTATCATGTCCCGAAACCTAGAAGCAACTGTAGAGAATAATTTTCTTTTTCGTTCGGAATTTTAATCCTTTTTCCCTTTTTATTCCATAACATTCTCATATTCTTTTCAAAATAATGCTTTTATAAAATAAAGCATTTAAATAAAGTAACTAATATTCATATATTCTTTGAAAAGAATATTAGTTAAATTCTCATCATTCTTATTTAAAACTCATTTCATGTTTTACTGTACAACGATAATTAGTACAGTACTTTAAATAGCAAAATCAGCTATTAAATCCTTTTCGTATAACATATATATCATTCAAATCTAATATTCAGTTTAAATTTCAAAATAAGAATATTAGATTTATTTTTTCCTTCTCTTTCCTTTTTAGAAAACATATCACATATTCATGTCACATATAGTCTAATATTCAATTAAAAATCATAGTAAGAATATTAGACTTATAAACTCCTTTTTCCTTTTGAAAACATATTACATGTTCATATCACATGTCATATGAAGATCATCTCATAGTACTAAAATTAGTACTGAAATAAGCATTATGTAAAATGCTCTAAATCACTTTCATTTTACGTATCATATATCATATGAAACTTTTTCATTTCACGTATCACATATCATGTAAAACATTTTCATTTCACATATCACATATCATATAAAACATTTTCATATATGGAGACTGAGGCACGCCCAGCCCGTCCACTGGGTCGTTACTCGTATCATATTATAGACCCCGAAGGGTATAAAATCATCATGTCAGATCTATGGCCATAGTCTATAATTGTCCCCGGCGGATCACTGATCAGGTGTCGGCTGGGACTACATATCACATATTACATGTTACATATCACATATCAGCATGATAGGATGCCATCTAGTCTCAAAACCATATTTTTCATCATTTGAAAATCTTTATGGAATTTATAAAAATAATCATTTCATAATTAAAACCATAAAGGTTATGTAGACACCTAATTTTGTCCGAGCAGTTTCAAAATAAAAAAATAAAAATTAAAAAATAATAATAATAAAATAAAAAATAAAGGAATAATAATAATGAAGGAGATAATTAAGGTGAAATTAAATATGAAAATTCATTGCCTAAAGTAAAAAAAATTGAAAAGGAAACAAATTAAAAAGGGTCAAACAAAAATAAATGATAAAATAAAGATCCCATGATTTTGGGATCAATTCATTAAAATCAAAATTTTTCTTTCTTAAATAAGAGGAGGGATTTTTGATTTTAAAAGGAGAACCCTAGAAAAACCCTAGAGAGGAGGAGAGAAAAAAAGAGAAGAGAGTTTTGCTACTATTTTTTTTTCCACTGGAACAACCTATCTTCGCTGGCTACTACCATCGTTTCTGACCACACTTTCATCATCCAACCATCCTAGCTATTCTGCCATTGCTAAGTTTTGCATCTTGACTACCATCATCACTGAGTACTACTCTGCATCACGCCACACGAAACCATCACTGTCATCAACGATCGCCATCTTGCTTCATCACCATCACTGCCCAGCCCATAACACCATCATTATCTTCGTTGCTACCGCTTCTGCTTGTTGCAAAACCACCGTCGTTCCCTGCCACCGTGTGCTGCCTCTCCATTGCTGCTGCGTTTCGATCCCGGTCCATTATCCTCTGCTACGTCCATCATCACTTCATCCCGAAACTGCTGTTCTGCATCTTGTCTCACGCTGCCTAGCTGTTGTCCTGCCACTGCATGAATTAAAACATGATATTAGACGGACACGTGAAGTTTAAGAAAAGAAAAGCAAAGTCCCTCTCCACACAGCTCCATTGTTCGACTTGCAGCAAGCATCATCGCTGCCCATCGTCTTCACCAGTCCTGAAGCAAGCTCCATATGCCGATGTCATCTCTTGCTCTGACCTGCGGCTTTTCTTCATTCTTCCTGCATTATAGTTCTCTATATTGACGTTATTCCTGGCTCCTTCATCACTGCTGTCCAAGCTGCTGCTAGTTCTTGCTCATCCTTATTAAACTATGGGCTGCAGTTACTAAAGGGAAGGAAAGCCACGTGAAACCTGGAAAAAACAGAAGGAAGGGACGTGTAGCAAGGAAAGAAAGATCAAAAAGAAAGAACAGAAAACAAAGGAAAATACAAAGGAAGGAAAGGAAGGTGACGTGAGCTGGTTCTGTTCACGCACCTCTGCATCCATCTGCTCCACAATGTTGCATGCATTTACATGTTTCTTCCGGCACCATACCCGTTGGAACCGAAAAAACAGCTGGTTGTTCATCGTAGGGCCGAGTAACACGTGCATTTGCTTGCTTCCAGGTAGTCTTCTTTTGCTAATATAAATGCTTGAGTTGATTTGTTTTGTTTTGGCTTGTTTATCCTCTCACTTGTACGTGTACTGATAAGCCTCCCCATCTTATTATTTATTTATTTGTTAACTATTCATTTGCTCACTTAACAGTTTAAGTTGACTAAGAAGAAAAAAAATTTTGATGGTTATATCCACGTGTAGTACTTGATTGGCTATATTTTTGTTTAGATGATTAATTGAATACTTGTATGCTTGTTGGTTATGTGATAATATAATTTGTAAAATAAAAGAATATAAAAAATATTCCGATGATAGGATTCATAGAAATCACAAGTAGTGATTCTTTGATAATCCTTAGGGTCGAAATAAAATGTTAAAATGTCACCAACGTACTGGGGCATTTAAGAATTTTATTTCGATATTAATTTTTTTTACAACTAATGATCTTTTGAATTAAATAAATTTGAAATAATAATAATAAAAATAATAATAAAAATAAATAAATAAAATGTAAATTTAAAAGAATTTCCGAGGATAAGATTTCGAAGAAATCACAAGTAGTGATTCTTTGATAATCTTTAGGATCGAGAAAAATTATTGGATGTTACCAGCGTATTGGAACATCTAATTGATTTTATCTTGATATCAATTTTTATATAAAAATAATAAATTTTTTTTAAAATATTTAAAAATAATAATAAATATGGATTTGAAAATTGATAGATAAATAAGAATGTAAGTGTTAAAATAAGTAAATGTAAATATGCAGAGGCATAAGTGTTAAAATAAAATATATAAATAAAATATACATTTGCGATGATGGGATTTCTTAGAAATCACAAGTAGTGATTCTTTGACAATCTCTAAGGTTGAGATAAAATACTTAAATTTTACCAGCGTATTGGAATATTTAAGTAATTTATTTCAACATTAAAACTTCTTATATAATTAAAAAAATGTATAAACAAATAAAATAGAAAACATAAATAATTTGATTTCTGATGATGAGATGTTACGGAATTCACAAGTAGTGATTCCTAACTGATCTCTAGGTGAGAGAAATATGCTAAATGTTACCAGCGTATTGGAATATTTAGTATGATTTTTCAATAAAAATAAGATTTTATAAATATAAATAAATTACAAAATAATAATATAAGTATAAATGAAAAATGGATTTCTCATGTGCATCATCTGTATTTTGATTGCATCAATTGCATCCATGAAATTTCAAAATAAGTGTAAATCTCCCGAGGATGGGAGTTTATAGAAATCGCAAGTAGCAATTCTTAAGAAATCTTTAGGTGAGGAAATTATCCGAAATGCTACCAAAAGTATTGGGATACTTCGGAATAATTTTCAATACAAAAGATTTTCACTTATTTTAAATAAAAAAATAAACTTAAATATTTCAAAATAAAACAAATAATAAAAATGGATTCAAATAAATGGAGTTCTTTTTAAATGTTTAATTAAGACCATTTTATTAAGATCAAAAGATAAGACATGATTAAGTGGTACCGTTTTCTAACGGGCGTTGTGGGGGTGCTAATCCTTCCCCACACGTAACCGAACTCCCGAACCCAAACTTTGTTTTCGCAAACCAAAAATTATTTTTTTGATAAAATTTAATTAATTTTAAGATTTTATTGAAAAAAATAAAAGATTTTAGGTGACCAATCACACCTAGTCAAAAAAGATTGGTGGCGACTCCTCTTTATTGTGTTTATCCAAAATCGTCTAGCGATCGAGTCCCTGGACGAAAATCGTTACGACAGCTTTGGCGACTCCACTGGGGACGTTAGAGAGTCGAACCATAATTAATCATGTCTTATCCAAAATCTTAATTAATGGTCTTAATAAATATTTAATAAAACCCTTCATAAAAAAAAAAGCAAAAAATAATACAAACAAAAAAATGTGTGAATCATTGATATCATTTGCATTTTTGTTTTTAAATTTTGTTATTTTGCATACATGACATATTCATTTGCATATATCAACCCTATAGCCGGGTTTGTCCCTTTTAGGAGAGAGTAGAGTACCTTTGCTCTCGTGAGGTGATAACCTCCGCAATGGCAAGTGAAATACTCTCACTCAAATTGAACCCTTTTCGTCTGTAGCCTATTGTGGGTGAGGATTGGGGTGCCTTACTAGTCTAGTGTGGATGTCAGTAAGGAACAATTTGAGAACCTCCTGTCCTCTAGAACTCCAAACCAAACATACAGTAAACTTAAGAGAGCCAACATGGGATAGAGTTATGTTAACCCTATTACTTAGGACATATCTTTGATCATGTATGTTTGCTTTTGTTTGACATGTGAGACACTAATAGGGAATCATAAGTTCTTTAGCAAAACATTTCCATGCATGATTTTTCCAAACACATGTAGCATTTTGTTCATTCATTCATCTTCATTCATTTTTTTTCAAGCATCACCACATGTGAAATGATAAATTCTTAATTGTGGTAATAAAAGATTCGAAGATAGCTTGACCAAAGGTTCATTCACACAACACTTGTCATCAAGCTAAGATCATGGAAGAAGAGCAAAGCATTTGCATGGAGAAGATGAAAAAGCTCAAGATGATATAAAGGGGCAATTGGTCCAAATTACTGAGTTGTTGAGAAATTTGGGTAAGGAAAAGGGAGTAATATAATAAGTTGTAGTTCAAAAAGAGATTTGTCTTACGGGGGCATGAAGGGTTCTAGCCATGCGATATTGAAGATTTATAAATTCTAGTTTTTTTGCTTTCTTTTATTTCTTTAAGTAATGCAAGAGAATTTTTGAAAATGCTTAAGCCCATAAGTACGAGATAAAGTTTTATATGAGCTAACTCTTATTTATTTCCCTTTCAATAAAGCGACTAGTGTGATGCACTGTCAATTTCTCATTCATTCTATTCATTTGCCATTTCTCACATACTCACCATATCTTTCATTCACAAGTATCCAAATAATGAACATGATGATAATGATGTCAATAAATCTGGGATTCAAATTTGAAAGAACCACTTTTGCTTATGGATTATCAATCTGCCAAGGTGTCCAAGTAAGAAAGAAGAAAATTTGTTCACAATTTTCACCCAAATTTGATGGTATAAGAAAAGGTGAATCTCTTATAGAAGTTTCTAACAAGTTTGTATTTGTTCAGGAAATGACCTTCAAGGAGAATATTTGCATTTGAAATGATAAATGGCCTTCTTTCACTATCCTTCAAGCGAGAGTAAAATTATCCTTTGATTACCCCTTTGAGCCTATTATGTTTTTTTTTGTGATGTAACCTACCAAGGATCACCCTCCATAATGGGGGTAAGATAGATGAAAAATTATTCATGAGGGGCAAAAGAAAGAAAAAGAAAGTGCCCATTTATGTGAAAGAAAAAGGGAGAAAGAAAATAAGAAGAAAAGGTTTTGAATACAAAGAACCCTAAAAGAACAAAAAAAAGAAAGAAAAAAAAAGATATGACTGAATTAGAATGGGGCAAAATGCTCAAATGATTTACTTCATAAGAAAGTGATCCTTTGGTTTGTAAACCTTGAAACACATTTTGGGCCTATTTGATCCTTTTCTTGTAAACCCTCACCTGAGCCTACATTACGCACCTTTAAAAGCCCATTTTGATCAAATGTAAATGCTTGAATTGAAGAATCGTGTATTGAATGAAGGCATACTTGTATAATGAGATAATGTTCCTTTGAAGATTCATTAGTGGGGTAAAATAAAAAGAAGCAGATCAAGCTGAATGAAGGAATTCATGCCTAAATAAAAGAATAGGCTTTGGAAGATATCTTTTAGATCAAAGGCAAGGATGACTTTTGGGGGCATGAATTTGGATTGAAAACAAAAGGCTGAAATTTGTCAAAGCTAATGGAGTTGAAATGAAGAAAAAAAAGGAAAATAAAAAAGAAAAAAAGAAAAAGGAGGATTCAAATTGAAAACCTGAAAAGGCAGTTTGAATCAAAAGAGGGGAACCTAAGTTGAAAACCTGAAAAGGCAACTTAGGAAAAGATCATCACCAAGAGTTTTGGTATATAAGCAAGATTGGCAAACTCAACATGAATGAACATACCGAAAGAAGTGGATTTTTTTTAATAAAAGAATTCCTGATTGATTTGATTAAATTTGTCAGAATGTTTGTTAGATGGATACTATAAACCCTGTCCCAAACAGTTGTCCCATTGATTTCCTTTTTAAAACTACATGTTCCCTTCAAGAATGAATACTTCCCCACTTCAGATTATTTGACATATACTTCACCCTCATGATAAATTGAGAAGATGTATGAGTGCATTACATTGGTGGTCGAGTTGGAAGGAAAATAAATAAATGTTGGTAACCTTTTTGGGTAAATTTTTGAAAAAAAATATTCTTTTGAGAAATCTTGCATTACCGAAAGAGAGAAAGAAACAAAAATAAAAAATGATGAAAAGATAAATTTGAAAGCATGATGGCAAGTCTTCAAGCATAATGGGACCAAGACTCATTAGAAGGTGGGATGAGAAGTGGAGATAGAAGATTTGAATAAGAAGAAGAATCCAGCAAATATGTGGAACTTGAGGAAAACGAGATGAGCTTGAGAATCTTATTACCACAATTGAGATTGCATTTACATACATTCATGGAATAATTCAGGGGCCATGACATTGAAATGTGCATAACATTCATAACATTCATGGTATTCATAGCATTCATTATATTCATGACATGCATGACATTTCATTAGTGCATTTTGACATTGAACTATTTGTTAAGACATTAGGAAAAGAGGTTCTGAATGATTAAAATTATGAGGAAAAGAGAAAATATAAGAGACAGTAATTTGAAAAATGATGAGGTATGAGAAGATGATGAGGAAAATACCTGTTTGAAAAACTTTAGATGAGAGCAAAGTCCAGTTTAGCTGGCACCTTAAAGGAGGATGAAGCCCAATATTGTTGGCATCAAAATGAAAGTTAAGCCCAATCAAACTCATGTTAACTGGCATTCTGAATGAAATTTTTATGTTCAAAGTTTCACTGCCTCTGTTGAGAGGAGCCCTTTTGTTTTCGGAAGTTTCACTGCCTCTGTTGAGAGGAGCTCTTTATTTTTCAAAAAAAAAAAGTTTCACTGCCTCTGTTGAGAGGAGCTTTTTGTTTTCAAAAGTCTCATAACCTCTAGTGAGAGGAGCTTTTATTCCATGATCATCTTGCATTCCTTAGTCTTATGATAGGAGAGACTAGGAAATTTCACTTCCCATTCTTTAATCTTGTGATAGAAAGGATTAGGAAATCCCATTCATTTTGCATTCCTTAGTCTTATGATAGGAGAGACTAGGAAAATTTCATCTTGCGTTCCTTAGTCTTATGATAGGAGAGACTAGGAATTTCACTTTGCATTCCTTAATCTTGTGATAGAAAAGATTAGGAAATCTCATTCTACTTTCATTTCTTTAGTCTTATGATAGGAGAGACTAAGAAAACTTCATTTTGCTTTCCTTAGTCTTATGATAGGAGAGACTAGGAAAATTTCATCTTGCATTCCTTAGTCTTATGATAGGAGAGACTAGGAATTTCACTTTGCATTCCTTAATCTTGTGATAGAAAGGATTAGGAAATCTCATTCTACATTCATTTTCTTAGTCTTGTGATAGGAGAGACTAGGAAAACTTCATTTTGCATTTTCTTAGTCTTATGATAGGAGAGACTAGGAAAATTTCATCTTGCGTTCCTTAGTCTTATGATAGGAGAGACTAGGAATTTCACTTTGCATTCCTTAATCTTGTGATAGAAAAGATTAGGAAATCTCATTCTACATTCATTTCTTTAGTCTTATGATAGGAGATACTAAGAAAACTTCATTTTGCATTCCTTAGTCTTGTGATAGGAGAGACTAGGAAAATTTCATCTTGCATTCCTTAGTCTTATGATAGGAGAGACTAGGAATTATCATCTTTTACAAAAAAAAAATCATTGATAGGTCTTGCATTCGGACAAAATGGTTGTCTATGTCTTCGCACCATTGCTGTTTCACAGCAAAGCGCAAAGAGGGGCAACTGTAGACACCTAATTTTGTCCGAGCAGTTTCAAAATAAAAAAATAAAAATTAAAAAAATAATAATAAAATAAAAAATAAAGGAATAATAATAATGAAGGAGATAATTAAGGTGAAATTAAATATGAAAATTCATTGCCTAAAGTAAAAAAAATTGAAAAGGAAACAAATTAAAAAGGGTCAAACAAAAATAAATGATAAAATAAAGATCCCATGATTTTGCGATCAATTCATTAAAAGCAAAATTTTTCTTTCTTAAATAAGAGGAGGGGTTTTTGATTTTAAAAGGAAAACCCTAGAAAAACCCTAGAGAGGAGGAGAGAAAAAAAGAGAAGAGAGTTTTGCTACTGTTTTTTTTTCCACCTATCTTCGCTGGCTACTACCATCGTTTCTGACCACACTTTCATCATCCAACCATCCTAGCTATTCTGCCATTGCTAAGTTTTGCATCTTGACTACCATCATCACTGAGTACTACTCTGCATCACGGCACACGAAACCATCACTGTCATCAACGATTGCCATCTTGCTTCATCACCATCACTGCCCAGCCCATAACACCATCATTATCTTCGTTGCTACCGCTTCTGCTTGTTGCAAAACCACCGTCGTTCCCTGCCACCGTGTGCTGCCTCTCCATTGCTGCTGTGTTTCTATCCCTGTCCATTATCCTCTGCTGCGTCCATCATCACTTCATCCCGAAACTGCTGTTCTGCATCTTGTCTCACGCTGCCTAGCTGTTGTCCTGCCACTACATGAATTAAAACATGATATTAGACGGACACGTGAAGTTTAAGAAAAGAAAAGCAAAGTCCCTCTCCACACAGCTCCATTGTTCGACTTGCAGCAAGCATCATCGCTGCCCATCGTCTTCACAAGTCTTGAAGCAAGCTCCATATGCCCACGTCATCTCTTGCTCTGACCTGCGGCTTTTCTTCATTCTTCCTGCATTATAGTTCTCTATATTGACGTTATTCCTGGCTCCTTCATCACTGCTGTCCAAGCTGCTACTGGTTCTTGCTCATCCTTATTAAACTATGGGTTGCAGTTACTAAAGGGAAGGAAAGCCACGTGAAACCTGGAAAAAACAGAAGGAAGGGACGTGTAGCAAGGAAAGAAAGATTAAAAAGAAAGAACAGAAAACAAAGGAAAATACAAAGGAAGGAAAGGAAGGTGACGTGGGCTGGTTCTGTTCACGCACCTCTGCATCTATCTGCTCCACAACGTTGCATGCATTTACATGTTTCTTCCTGCACCATACCCGTTGGAACCGAAAAAACAGCTGGTTGTTCATCGTAGGGCTGAGTAACACGTGCATTTTCTTGCTTCCAGGTAGTCTTCTTTTGCTAATATAAATGCTTGAGTTGATTTGTTTTGTTTTGGCTTGTTTATCCTCTCACTTGTACGTATACTGATAAGCCTTTCCATTTTATTATTTATTTATTTGTTAACTATTCATTTGCTCACTTAACAGTTTAAGTTGACTAAGAAAAAAAAAACTTTTGATGGTTATATCCACGTGTAGTACTTGATTGGCTATATTTTTGTTTAGATGATTAATTGAATACTTGTATGCTTGTTGGTTATGTGATAATATAATTAGTAAAATAAAAGAATATAAAAAATATTCCGATGATAGGATTCATAGAAATCACAAGTAGTGATTCTTTGATAATCCTTAGGGTCGAAATAAAATGTTAAAATGTCACCAACGTATTGGGGCATTTAAGCAATTTTATTTCGATATTAAATTTTTTTACAACTAATGATCTTTTGAATTAAATAAATTTGAAATAATAATAATAAAAATAATAATAAAAATAAATAAATAAAATATAAATTTAAAAGAATTTCCGAGGATAAGATTTCGAAGAAATCACAAGTAGTGATTCTTTGATAATCATTAGGATCGAGAAAAATTATTGGATGTTACCAACGTATTGGAACATCTAATTGGTTTTATCTTGATATCAATTTTTATATAAAAATAATAATTTTTTTTAAAATATTTAAAAATAATAATAAATATGGATTTGAAAATAGATAGATAAATAAGAATGTAAGTGTTAAAATAAGTAAATTTAAATATGCAAAGGCATAAGTGTTAAAATAAAATATATAAATAAAATATACATTTGCGATGATGGGATTTCTTAGAAATCACAAGTAGTGATTCTTTGACAATCTCTAAGGTTGAGATAAAATACTTAAATTTTACCAGCGTATTGGAATATTTAAGTAATTTATTTCAACATTAAAACTTCTTATATAATTAAAAAAATGTATAAAGAAATAAAATAGAAAACATAAATAATTTGATTTCTGATGATGAGATGTTACGGAATTCACAAGTAGTGATTCCTAACTGATCTCTAGGTGAGAGAAATATGCTAAATGTTACCAGCGTATTGGAATATTTAGTATGATTTTTCAATAAAAATAAGATTTTATAAATATAAATAAATTACAAAATAATAATATAAGTATAAATGAAAAATGGATTTCTCATGTGCATCATCTGTATTTTGATTACATCAATTGCATTCATGAAATTTCAAAATAAGTGTAAATCTCCCGAGGATGGGAATTTATAGAAATCACAAGTAGTGATTCTTAAGAAATCTTTAGGTGAGGAAATTATCCGAAATGCTACCAAAAGTATTGGGATACTTCGGAATAATTTTCAATACAAAAGATTTTCACTTATTTTAAATAAAAAAATAAAACTTAAATATTTCAAAATAAAACAAATAATAAAAATGGTTTCAAATAAATGGAGTTCTTTTTAAATGTTTAATTAAGACCATTTTATTAAGATCAAAAGATAAGACATGATTAAGTGGTACCGTTTTCTAACGGACGTTGTGGGGGTGCTAATCCTTCCCCACACGTAACCGAACTCCCGAACCCAAACTTTGTTTTCGCAGACCAAAAATTATTTTTTTGATAAAATTTAATTAATTTTAAGATTTTATTGAAAAAAATAAAAGATTTTAGGTGACCAATCACACCTAGTCAAAAAAGATTGGTGGCGACTCCTCTTTATTGTGTTTATCCAAAATCGTCTAGCGATCAAGTCCCCGGATGAAAATCGTTACGACAGGTTATATAATAAATCAAGTGAATATTTAAGAAAATATTTATAAAATATTCACTTTTTCCCTTTTTCATCTTTAATTTCATATTACGTATAATTCATATATCGAGAGAATATTTAGAAAACTTTTATAAAATATTCTCTTTTTCATTTTCTATTTCATATCACATATAATTAATATATAGAGAGAATTTTCGGTGAACTCATTATCACCAATTCCGAAAACATGAATATTTAAAAATCACTTTCATTTTATTCATGTTTTTATGAAAAATATTCATTTTCTCGATTTTCGTGATTGGAAATCATTTCTCGTGAAATAAAATCATTTATTATGATTTTATGAAATTTTCTAGAAATTTTCAGTAATTTTCGATAATTTTTCGGCAGTATAACGACTGCCGATTGGCTAGCTTTTTGCACAAAAAATACAGTTTATAATTTCCAGCCAGTACTTCATTCCAAATTCCAACCAATCATTCATCATAATCATTTCATAAAATATTTTCATAAAATATTTCGTAATTAAAACATGCAGATTGAATATCCTTACAGTGCTGCACATGCATCCCTTACCTGTTTCGGGTCGACGACTGACTCTCGAAGGTCGCGCCCGTGTTCACCTCGCCCGATTCCATCGGCTCGGTCATCGAGGGAATTTTTTAGAATTAAAATTCTAAAATTTAGAATTTTTCTATAATTATTTAAATAATTTATCACTTTCCGGGATTTCTTACCGATTCCCGTAATTCTCGGGTTTTTGAATTCTCGAGATTTCCCGTAATTTCCGAAATTCTCCTTTTTTCCTCTCTTTTTCTTCTTTTCCTCTTTTCTTCCTTTTTCTCTTTTCTTTCCTTTCTCTTTCTTTTCTTTTTCTTTTTCTTTTTCTTTTTCTTTTTCCTTTTTCTTTTCTTTTTCTTTTCCTTTTTCCTTTCTCGTCAGACCGGTTTAGCTTCCTTCCTCGCCGGTTCCTTGCCGACGGCCGGTTCTCTGGTGGCTCGATGGCTTAGCAGTTGGCCGGCGTTGAGACGAACTTGCGGCACGGCGACGGATCTACTCGGTTTTGCCTCGGTTTCTTCTCCTCCTCTGTCGACCTTCCTCCACCGTCTTGGCCTCACCGGTGGCTCCCTTTTCCTTCCTCTCACCTCCGCCGAGGTTCGAGTGGCGATGGCGGCAGCCAAATCGGCCGGCACCGCCGATTTCTCTTCTTCCTCTCCTTCGGTTTTCTACGCTGATTTTTCCTTCGTTTCCGTTTCTGTTTCCGTTGTCTTCCTTTGCCGGTCATCTCCTCCTTTTCTTGGCTCGCTGGTCGACGTCCTCTCTTCCTTCTCCTCTCTTCCTTCTCCTCTCTTCCCTTCTCCGGCGACAGTGGTATGCCTGATCTTTCTTAATATCTTACGCAAGCCTAAATTGCGGAATTAAAATTTTTTTTTCCTTATATCACTATCCATTTGTAAGTGAATATGTAGGTCAATGTCAATTTCATATAACTCCCTTAATATATCTAGGCATATCTACCAACATACATAATGCCAATTCAAAAAGTATATTGATCGTCATATTCCAATAATACATAATCTAGCTTACATCCTAGACTCATCACATAAATATATATATGTACAATCAAAAGAATTCCAATACACTGTGCCATCATCCGTCTATGTCTATATAAACCGCTGGGAGCCATATACCTTAGACTGCGCAGGGAAGTCCACTCTCAAGTAGCTTCCCAAGCCAAAAAGAACAGTCGCTATATCGATCACTCTAAAAGGGAGGGGAAAGAAGAGGGGAGTGAGTCGTAAACTCAGTAAGTAACAACAATAAGCAACTAAATTATACCAAGCATCCCTCATTTATGAATGCTAATTCAAATCACTTTCAAATAAATCAAATCAATTATGCTGCATAACACTTAAAACACAGTATGGAAACTCAATAGCAAATCATAGTCAAATATGGAGTTCCATCATTAGACTAGAAGTCTTAATATCAAACCATACTTAAAGTATGCAGTGAAACCAATAAAACAGACGATAGTACCAAGAGAGTTCACAAAGTATCAATCGATTCTACTTAGAGCGGACAAACCCATGGTAGCTAACCGTAGCCAAACTCCCATAAAGGGTGCTACCTATGCATAGACCAATCAAACCCTGGCTCATTGCGCATATGAAACTGGGACCTGTCCAAATGTAATATACGGGACAAGCCAAACGTCTCTGAGGCTAATGCTCGAGAAACAGTGCTCTAAGTCAATCAAATGTGTCTACAAAGTTCTCAAGGTACAGTGCCCGGAGGTCTCAATGCCTCGGGTCTAAAACAGATATCCGGTAGTCTTAAAACAAATTTCATTCTTCCCTGACTTCAAAGCAATCTTTGGAGTTTATAAGGAAGTAATTCAACAAATAAGGCTCACAAGGCATTTAAAAACATTAACAAGTTACAACACAAAATATAAAATCATATTAAATCAGGATTTAATTTGAACCTTTAAAACATTTAAAATATTTCTTATGTATATAATACACGCAAACAGTACATTTCTTGCGAGCCCATCACCTGTTTATAAACCATTTCTAGTAAAGCAAGCTCAACAGTCAAGGGAAGACATCTCATATGCAGCATTCATTTGGTTTCAATTGCCAAATTCCAAGAGTTTATAGAATTAAGCAAATTGGATGCAAGTAGTCGCTTAGGGTTACTTACAGTACTTCCTTAGCTTCTGAATCAGTTCTCCCTCGCCTAACAAGTCTTGGAGTATTGATTGATTTGGGTCAAACTCAGTCCTTAGGACAACCCTCTACATAACACATAGTAGATTGAATCAATCTCTATACATCTATTGATCTTAGTATTTCCAATCATAAGCTAACATTAAGCATTGTATAATTCAACAAGAAACAATACTTGGCCATGTTTCCAGAGTTATTCAAACGTTACTAGCACTATTTATTGCCTTTTTGTTCTTTTGAACCACTTATGACCTCTTTGGTCAATTTCTGTCCCTTAAGGTTTTGGACCTTATGATATTGTGCTAGCCTTAAGTATAATTTTCAGAACTTAATTATCAAACCATAATTTTTTTATATTACTTCTAACTCAAATCCCTATTTAGACATATAAGGCTCATTTCCTAATTCATTTTGTGTCATTCCCATCAATTTTTAGACCTTGGTCCAAATCTGGCACAGTAGGCAGGAAATTTCCTGACCTGTGTACAGTAAAATGCTTACTGCCAACTATAGGGATATGAGATATGTACAAACTCAATACCATGTCAATCATGACTCATTTATCTTTCTGAACATGTAAAGTTTGCAGTCATATTTGATCTTGGCAATTTTCTATGAACATTTGAAGTTTACATTAAAAATCTGTCCCCAGCAGTGAGTATCCTGCATGCATTCATACATATCTTAAGCCATGAAGTTCCAAATCTGGAAATTCCAAAACTATATGAAAGTTAACTCATTTCCCTATTTAGAAATGTAAGATTCATAATTTAACTCTTCTTATATCAATACCAGAAATTTCCCAAAGTTTCACTATGTCCAGCAGTTTCCTGACACAGTAAACACTGACCAATATGCACAAACTGTCTCATATCTGGTTATAGGAGTATCCAAATGGTGCAAACCCAGAACCATCATGCTCCTAACTTAATTACCTTTCTATACATGTAAGGCTTGCAACCTAATTCAATTTAGGCCATTTGCTATGATTTTTCAAAGTCAGGACTGTGATTCACGTTTCTGGACAGAACACCCTGCACTCATTTGTGCATAACTCAAGCTACAGAAGTCCAATTCAAGAAATTCCAAAACTGACTTTCTTGTAACTTAAAGGGACATAATTCATAATTTTTCCAGAATTTTTCTCCATACAGAACCATTAAACTGCTCGTTTTAAATTTTCCAGCCAGACAGAAGAGCAAATTCCACATTCAACACCAAGTCAGAATTTCAATTTATCTTTATCTAACCATAGCCATTTAAATTTAGCTCATCACAATATCATTTTCATGCATAATAATCAATCATTATAGGGTTAGAACCTTACCCCCTTTAATTTGATGCACAAACAGAAACTGTTGACACCATTTCAGACCATTCCTTCACAGCTTGTTTGTTGTCATACCTATACACATCAATGCCAATCCAATAAACATATTGCATTCTATTTCCATAGATTAATTCCAGCAAAGACATATTGACTCACCCTAATTCCTTACCTCTGATATCTTGCCCTGAAATCCCAATTAAATCTTCTGTAGTTTGGGTTTCAACTCCTCACTTCTTCAGTTACCAATGGCAACTCACTCTCATTCCTTCTCCATTCACTTCCATTGCCCTAATCTTGTTGAACCAAGACTCCCATTGCTTCCATGGCTCACGATTCTTTGGTCAGCTCTAGCATAAAACTTGCTCCTTCATTTTCGTTGTGGCCTCCCTCACAATGTTGATTCTTTAAATCAGTTTGGGTGACTGGGTGAAATGGAAGAGGGTTTGAAGGAGATGCTTAGATCTTAGCCGGACTTGAGGGAGGAGGAAGATGGGTTCTTCTTGCTAGGGTTGTCGACATTTGCATGGAGAAGTTTGCTCTTCTTGGTTTCGGTTTGGGAAGGAAAACAGAAGGGAAAAACGTGACCTATTATTTCCAGCCTTTAAATTATGTTTTCCAGCCCTTTTTTCCCTTATAATACCAGCCATTGATTTGTTTTACCAGCCTTTGACTAGTAACCTCAGCCCTTGATTATTTGCCAACCCCCCTTTAGCTTGTATTTCTAGCCCTTGTTACATCAGTTTTTAATAACCCAATTTAACATAAATGGATTAATAGATGAATAACCATTGTTTCAAGCAATTAATAGTGTCTCTATAATTTTAATTTCCACATCTTATATATATATATATATATATATATATACATATACACATATATATATATATTTAAATCCCTTTTAGTATATCTCAACTTATTTAATTTATTTCCTACTTCATATCTTAGTACCTACATACTCACATTTACATATCCATTGCTTCTTGACCAAGATGGTCCGGACATTCTCAACTTCCATAATCTGTCCAAATTCCAAAATAACCACAAGTCAGTCAAAATTTACTCTAGGATACTTACGATAGATATCGAAATTAAGGGTTATTACAATTTTCATAAAATATTTCGTAATTAAAACATGCAAACTGAATATCCTTACAGTGTTGCACATGCATCCCTTACCTGTTTCGGGTCGACGACTGACTCTCGAAGGTCGCGCCCGTGTTCACCTCGCCCGATTCCATCGGCTCGGTCATCGAGGGAATTTTCTGGAATTAAAATTCTAAAATTTAGAATTTTTCTATAATTATTTAAATAAATAAATTATTTAAATAATTTATCACTTTTCAGGATTTCTTATCGATTCCCGTAATTCTCGGGTTTTCGAATTCTCGGGATTTCTCATCATTTCTGAAATTCTCTTTTTTTCCTCTCTTTTCTTCCTTTTTCTCTTTTCTTCCTTTTTCTCTTTTCTTTTTCTTTTTCTTTTTCTTTTTCCTTTTTCTTTTCTTTTTCTTTTCCTTTTTCCTTTCACGTCAGACCGGTTTAGCTTCCTTCCTCGCCGGTTCCTTGCCAGCGGCCGGTTCTCTGGCGGCTCGATGGCTCAGCAATTGGCCGGCGTTGAGAAGAACTTGCCGGTGGCCTCAGCTCGGCCTGGATCGGCGGCACGGCAGCGGATCTACGCGGTTTTGCCTCGATTTCTTCTCCTCCTCCGTCGGCCTTCCTCCGCCGTCATTGGCCTCACCAGTGGCTCCCTTTTCCCTCCTCTCACCTCCGCCGAGGTTCGAGTGGCGGTGGCGGTGGCCAAATCGGCCGGCACCGCCGATTTCTCTTCTTCCTCTCCTTCGATTTTCTCTGCCGGTTTTTCCTTCGTTTTCGTTTCTGTTTCTGTTGTCTTCCGTCGCCGGTCATCGCCTCCTTTCCTTGGCTTGTCGGTCGACGTCCTCTCTTCCTTCTCCTTTCTTCCCTTCTCCGGCGACAGTGGCCAGTGCCACTCAGGGGAGCATCGGGAGGTTTCCCGATGTTTCCTTCTGTTTCTTTTGTTTCTTTTTTTATATTATATTTATAATTTACTTTATAAATATAATATTAATATTATATTATATAGTACATACTATATAATATTTTATAGATATATATTATATATTAACACATATATATTTAATATATATATATATATATCTACATACTTTTAACTTAAATTACATTTATATATTTTGATATAAATGAAATAATACTATATATATTGTATTTACAATATATATATTTTCTTCCTCATTTTCTTATTTAATTTGGATTTGTATTTATCCAAATTAAATTTCCTCCATTCTTCAGTTTTCCATAGTTCAAAATTTAAATTTCCTTTCTTCATTATTTTCCATAATTTTTCATCTTATACTTATTTCCGATTTAATTTTCCTTCAAACCATTTTCTTAATCTGTTCATTTCTCAATTCTCGAGATTTTCACCAATATCCCGTTCTCATAATTTTATTTATTTATTTACTTTAATATTAATTTCCAATAATTTGAAAAATTTACGGTTATCACATTTTAAGATTAAAAAAAGTTAAGTAACTAAATTAAACAATATAAGTGCAATTTTTTTTGCTAAGCTTAGACATCCTTGAAAGAGAAAATTATAAATCAAGCTAATGGTAATTTTATTTTTAGCTTTAAAACAAAAGATATTAATAAATTAAGCTAGTAGTAATTAATTATTTATTATATTATAATAATCTTATACATGAATAAACCAATTTGGTATTTTATAATAATGAGTTGTATATTATATTATAATAATCTCTTAAGAATAAATTGTGTAATCTTTTAGTGCGTAAGTATTATTTTGATAGAATTATGTATTAATTAAAATTAATTTATTTAATATCTATTAATTATAAAATTAAAGTGTTGATAAAAATAATAATTCTAATAGTAAATTAAAATGTAATTTAAAAAATATACTGGAGTAGTATTATTGTGTAAACTGTAATTTTAATAAAATTTATTTTTTATACTATATTAATATTATTATTAATTATATTTAAATAACTAGCATTATATTAATTAATTTAGTAATATCTATTATTTAACATTTTAATTAAACATTTGATCAATTGGTGTATATCTAATATTATTATGTTAATGTGAACATGAAAAAATTAGTACTCAATTGGTGTAGGTGTATAATTATATATGATATGATTATATTAAATGTTATTATTTATAATATAATAATGTCATGTCCCGAAATATAAAATTTTAACTGATATTACATAATAATTCACTTACAGTTGACTCTTTGCAGTGTCAGTTTATATTCAAAATGAAATTTATTTATTTTCATACAAACCCACGATTCGAAATCCAAACACACAAACAAAAATATAATTATTTATATCCCAAGTATAATATACATAAAAGTAGCACTGTACAGAACGTCTGAATACATAAAAGGTAAATGTCGTATACCTCGACGAAATACAACGCTCGCCTGAGGGATACCAAAATCAGGTCCTCCAGAAACAGACCCAAGCTACTGTAGATAATTTGGGAGTAGGAAAAATAAAGGGATGAGCTAATTGCTGAATAAGAAATATATATACAAATGATGATACATCGTATCCTATATGCAGTTTAAAATTTAATTTTAATATGGAAACTATGAATGGCATCAAATTCATGCTCCCCTTATGTTGGCCGAACCTCTCTCTTTGCCCTACATATTTCTAAATTAAACTTCCTTACTTAATCTAAACTTGTTCTTTTATTTTTCTACACCACTTCTACATGGAATTCACATTGGATGGCATCAAATTCATGCTCCCCTTACGTTGGCCGAACCTCTCTCTTTGCCCTACATATTGATTTTCTTCAATTTAAGCTTAACTAAGTTTATTTTCATATTTTTCATGAGTTCTACATCATTCATACTTTAAATTCTCATCAAAACACATCACATGCATGAAGAATGGGTGGTGGCCGAAACCCTCAATTGTCCAATTACATGATTCATACATGATTCAAGCTAAGG
The DNA here is from genome assembly GCA_032173925.1 of Heritiera fomes. Lineage (NCBI taxonomy): Eukaryota > Viridiplantae > Streptophyta > Magnoliopsida > Malvales > Malvaceae > Heritiera > Heritiera fomes. Next base: position 7,486,765 of record JAPDPM010000019.1, read on the forward strand.
AAGGCATGAAAACATCTTAATCACATGATGATTAGCTATAAAACCATGAAAATTCTAAATTTCTCAACTTCCTCACCTTGACCTGTGAGAGCCATGTATTCTAGTACTGTTATACGTGTAGGGATACTCACCACTGTTCATTTCCTGTGTATTTCGCAAGTATGATCTAGTACAGTAAGGTGGGCCTCACAAGCTCTACAATGCCCGGATGGACGTGAGACTGGACAAATATTATTCGAGGAGTCCAATAAGCCTATGGTAAGAATTTGGAACCCAAAATCCCTTCTTTATATTATTTTTGGGAAGTGTGCCAACAAATTAGAAAATGACGATTAAGGACATAGCCCAGATGAACTTTTGTAAATTGTGGTCAAACTAAATGGAATTTTGATCCACTGACTAAAGCATGATGTTCTACATGAAAATAAGTTCTAGGCTATGTCAATAGATAGATCGAAATGGTAGTAAAACTAGAATTTTACATGATTGGCCCAATAGGGGTATTTTCATGATTTCACCCTAAGGGGTCGTTTGGTTCGCGGAATTGAAGATTACCTTTGGGAATCATTTAATGAAAAATTATTTTACTTGACGAATTCCTGGGAATATTAGATTCTTGTGTTTGGTTGTATTGGCGGGAATATAAGATTTCTGTGTTTGGTTAAAGGAATGTAAGATTACTTAATTACTTATTTTACTATAATACCCGCCGTATTATTAGTTGATGTACAGTGAATAACATTTGATATAAATTATATTTAAATTAGTTACTTATTTATTTATTTAAGATACTCATTTATTTATTTAGTCTTTTTTTTATAAGGTTTTTGTTATGTGAATTATTTTGATTTAATAAACTATTACTATATTAAATTGATTTTGATTAATCAAAAATCATAGGATCCATCTTATTATTGGTCCATTTGATTTTAAATTCATTTTTCTCTTCATCAAAATAAGAAAAAAATGGTTGTAATATTAGATAGGTTTAGGGGTAAAATGGAAACAAAATATAATTATTAGATGGTAAAATAGGCATAAAAAATGGATTTCCCCTGGAAAAAAAATACCTCAAGTTTTGGGGGATATTTTTCACCCCATTTCCCCCCCTCTTTGCACTGTTGGGAAAAAAATTCCCGTTGTGAAAAAATTTTGCGAACCAAAGATGGTAATCATTTTACGGAAAAAAAATTACTGGCTGGAATAAAAAATTTCGGCAACCAAACGCCCCCTAACGATCGGTCAAAGCTTAATAAAACCACCGTCATTCATCAAAATATGTTTAATAATAACATTTAATGATAAAATATGAATTTTTGGAGTTAAATTAACTAGTTAGAAAAATTATAGAAGTTTAAGGGCATAAATGTCCAAAATCATTATAACCAAGGGCAAAATGGTCATTTTACTATTTGGAAAGGTTCTAAATTTCTCTACATAGCCTTGGCCGGCCACACATCTCATCATCTTCAACCTCTTTCACGCCACCTCCATAGCCAAGAGAAAGAAAGAAAAGAAAAGCTTACTAAAACCCCTTAAAATCACGCTTTCTCATCAAATTTTCTTCTACAACCCTACCTAAAATTTAATCATCTACAAGTCTATACCAATATCTCATTGTAAAGTGGACAAAATCAAGAGAAAACACTCCCCCTAAGTTTCAGCCAAGGTATGTCCAACTTAAGCTTATGGCTTCTTAAACATGAATTCAACCCTAGTTTTGATTAAATTTCATTACTTAGGGACTTTAGGGATTTGGCCATGATGAAGAACTTGAGCATCCTTGTGTTTTGATCCATAAAAATGGTATAGGAAGAATGAAAATTAACGATTAAACATGAAAAAAGTGAGAAATTATTGAAAAACCAAGAATTTTTCCTTAGGGTGCATTCGGCCAAGGCCATGGGGGGAGGTTTTTGTGCTTCATTTGATGAATTTAGGGTGTCATGAGACTGTAAAAATTAAGAGGAGACCATTGGTGAAGTTGGAATTAAAATCGGAGTTTTGCATGCGAAGTTGTGTTTTATTACCAATGTAATTTAGACTAGGTTAATATTTTCTATTGATAATGTACTAGAATTTAATGAAGGAAAATTTATTAAAAATTGAATTATGGTGAATAATGGTGATTGGTATAATATTTTGCAGCCCAGGAGTAAAGAAATATCAAGTGGTGCTATCGACGAGTCGGTAGGAAAATGACAGGTAAAGGATGAGTGTGTGAGCTGTAAGGATACTATCAATGCATGTTTTAGCTTAAAATAATTTTATGAAGTGATTTGGAAATTAATTGCTTTGGAATTGGTGAAATTGTGGATACTAGCTAGTTTATAAACTGTATTTTCAGTGCAGGAAAATTAGGTTAGAAATAGCTGTTTCCGCCAGAATTTATAGAAATTCTAAGAAAAGAAATTCTAATATTTTTAAATGATAGAATTAAATAAATTTCCAAGTGAATTCAATGTGATTTATTTAAATTGCATTATTTATTATTTTCTCGAAAAACAATATTTAAATATTCAAGTTAATGAATTTTAATTACTTGAAGGTACCAGCATATGTTTATTACTGTTCTACAGATGAATTGAGCATTTTCAGAAAATAATATTGAAGCATGAGTATTTTATGAATTTTTATTTATGAACTGAATATGTTTTTCAATATATTTATTTATAGACTGATTGAAGATATTATCGCTGAAATTGTTTCATAAATGTTGTTTCTACTATATATCTATTGACTGTTAGGCCCCATATCATGCACACATGTCATGTGTACTGTTACTGATATTATTGTTACTATGCTGATAGACGTGCCAAGTCTTCTGCCTCCACTAGTGGCACTTGGCAATTGTACACCATGGACCCTATAGACTATGGCCATATGTCTCACATGCTTACTGTTTCTCCCTTTTTTGATCATTATTATAGCATGATATATCTTGAGTGTTGCATAGTCTCCACTATACTATTACTGTTTATTGTATTATTTTACTGGACTGCTTGCTGGTACTAAATTGTTTACTTATATTGAAATGTTTACATATCATTTACTGAACTGTTTACTATACTGTGTTTATTGATATTGAACTAAATATTATTATTGAAAAGAAATATTTATTTATTTATTAAATTATTTTGCTATGTGATTTCAATAGCATTTTATATTGTTTAATATCAAATTCAACTGATTACTCTCTATAGTCACTTCTAGGAGTCAAGACATGACAGGTATTCTAAAATACCTCCAATACTCCATTTGGTTTCCTAGCCGACTATAGTATCCTTCCCGAATTGTACCTTAGTGTGCTATTAGGAAATAAATGTTTTAGCATATAGATTTCATAGTATCAGTCTTTACATACAATTCTCTTACTGAGCACGTTAGCTCACCTCTTATTTTTCCACTTTACAAATTATTTGCAATGATCGTTATATATCGTTCCACAGATTTCGGTTGCGCTATAGTTCACTCAAGGCAACTTTGAGTAGATCTTGGAGGTCTATTTATTTCCCTTTATATGTTCAAACTTATTTTGTACAGTACTATAGTTGTATAATTATGTACAAGGGATGAGAGTAATGGTACAGTTATGTAAATATTGATAATAGATAAACATAAATTCTATTTGCTAATATGTTTACTGTTACAAGTGAAAGTGAATAGTGATAAAGACATCATAGACAGCTCAACCGATCACTGTTGTGTGTGTAAAATATGATATTTATATTATATTACGGGACGTGTCACATCCGAATTTTTATTTAATCCTTACGGAAGCCTAAACTTGTGAGCTAAATTTTTCTTTTTCTTATTTCATCGTTTGTAGGTAACTGCATAGGTCACAATTCGGTTTTAAGCGATCCTTGATCACTAAGGTCCCATTTCTATCCTTTAACAGTTGACGCATAATCATCTAGCATAATTATTATCCATCCAAATTCAAATTATCAGGTTATCATGTTTAGCTATTCTCCAACTTTAATATCATAAGTAAACCGATTCTTGTCATTACCTTTAGTGCAATCAAGAAATTTCATATCATGCACTCTTGTCTTGCTTAAACACATATATTTGTAATCATATATTACCATATCACTTTTATCTCAAACAAGCATAAATCCAGTATCAATTCAACAACAGTAAAACCTAGCCTACATCCCAGACTCGATGTATAATATGTATATACAACCAACTGTGTCTATATAACTTGTTGGGTGCCATAGACCTTAGACTATGCAGGGAAGTCCACTCTCATGAAGCTTCCCAAGCCAAAATGAACAATTGTTGTATCGATCACTCTGAAAGGGAGGGGAAAGAAGAGGGGAGTGAGTCGCAACTCAGTAAGTAACAACAATAAGCAACTAAAAATACCAAGCATCGCTCAATTACGAAAGCTCATTCAAATCACTTTCAATCATATCAAATCAATTATGCTGCATCAAACTTAAAACACAGTATGGAAACTCAATAGCAAATCATAGTCAAATATGGAGTTCCATCATTAAACTAGAAGTCTCAATATCAAACCATACTTAAAGTATGCCGTGAAACCAATAAAACAAACCATAGTACCAAGAGAGTTCACAGAGTATCAACCGATGCTACTTAGAGCGAACAAACCCACGGTAGCTAACCGTAGCCAAACTCCCATAAAGGGCGCTGCCTATGCATAGACCAATCAAACCCCGGCTCATTGCGCATATGAAACCGGGACCTGTCCAAATGTAATATACGGGACAAGCCAAACGTCTCCGAGGCTAATGCTCGAGAAACAGTGCTCTAAGTCAATCAAATGTGTCTACAAAGTTCTCAAGGTACAGTGCCCTGAGGTCTCAATACCTCGGGTCTAAAACAGATATCCGGTAGTCTTAAAACAAATTTCATTCTTCCCTAACCTCATAGCAATCTTTGGAGTTTATAAGGAAGTAATTCAACAAACAAGGCTCACAAGGCATTTAAAAGCATTAACAAGGTTACAACACAAGGTATAAAATCATATTAAATCAGAATTTAATTTGAACCTTTAAAACATTTAAAATATTTCTTATGTATATAAATACGCGCAAACAGTACATTTCTTGCGAGCCCATCACCTGTTTACAAACAGTTTCTAGTAAAGCAAACTCAACAGTCAAGGGAAGACATCTCATATGCAGCGTTCATTTGGTTTCAATTGCCAAATTCCAAGAGTTTATAGCATTAAGCAAATTGGATGCAAGTAGTCGCTTAGGGTTACTTATAGTACTTCCTCAGCTTCTGAATCAATTCTCCCTTGCCTAACAAGTCTTGGAGTATTGATTGATTTCGGGTCTATCTCAGTCCTTAGGACAACCCTCTACATAACAAATGGTAGATTGAATCAATCTCTATATATGTGATAACCGTAAATTTTTCCATTTATTGGAAACTAGAAATATCGAAAATAAATATTAGAGAAATTAAATAAGAGGAAATAAATAAAATTTGCGAGAAACGGGATATTGGTGAAAATCCCGAGAAATGAGGAAGTGATGAATAAGGAAATTCGTGTGAAGGAAATTAAATGAAAATAAAAATAAAATCGGAGTTATGGAAAATAAGGAAAGGAGGAATTTAAATTTGGATAAAATTATGGAAAATAATGGAGAAAGGAAAAATGAAATTGGATAAATTAAAATCCAAATTAAATAAGGGAAACGAGAAATGAAAATAAAATATGTTTATATAATTTCAAATTTTATATAAATGTATTTTATACAAATACGTATGTATTTAAAATACTATATAGTATATTTTAAAATACGTTGGTATATATATGGAAATATATACTATTTCATGAATTTAAATAATACATATATATACATATATATAAACATAATATTTTATGTATATATAAATATATACATACATACATATATAAAGAAAATGTAAATGTTATTTTATATTAAAGTTTATAGGTATATATATTGTATTATAACATTTATGTAATTCTATATATATAAAGGTTATTTACTTTAAAGTATATAAATATACATATATACATATATATAAACTAGATATATATATTTTGTAATGTACAATATATATAATTTATATATATTATATTGTATTACAATATATATGAAATAATATTTTATGTGTAATATATGGTAAATATTATATGTATAAATTATATGATATAGTATATAGTATATAGTAAAACATATACTAAATATAGAAAGAGGATAAAAACCAAAAGAGGAAATAAAACAGAAAAGAAAGGAGAGAATCGGGGGGAAATCCCGACCCTCCCCGGGCAGACTGCCGGTGGCGGAGGTGCAACCGCCGGTGAGGGAGAATGGAGAGGATGTCGTTGCCGGCCAAAAGAGAAGTCAAGGAAACCACCGGCGGCGGAAGAAAGAAAGAAACGGAGGCAGAAAATGCGACGGAAGCCGCGGAAAGAGAAAAACAAGATCTGGCGGTGCCGGCCGATCCAGGCACCGCCACTGCCACCGAAGCTTCACCGGAGGAAGAGGAAGCCGATGGAGGCCACCAGAGGCGCAATGGACGGCAGAGTAATGCCGGCGAAGAGGAAGAAGAAACCGAGGCAAAACCACCTCGATCCGCCGCCGTGCCGCCGATCCAGGGCAAACGGAGGGCACCGGCAAGTTCGTCGTGCAGCCGGCCAACTGAGGGATGCCTGAACTGCCGGAGAACCGGCCGCCAGCGAGGAACCGGCGAGGAAAGGAGCTGGACCGGTCTGACCGGGAAAGGAAGAAGAAAAAAGAAAAGAAAAAGAAAAGAAAAAGGAAAAAGAAAAAGAAAAAGAAAAGAAAGAAAGAAAAGAAAAAGAGGAAAAAGGAAGAAAAAGGAAGAAAAAGAGGAAAAAGGAGAATTTCGGGAATTTAAAAAATTCTAGGAAATTCGACAACCCGAGATTTTACAAAGTTCGGTAAGAAATCTTCCTGAGATTCAATTTTTAGAAAAATTAAATAAATTATGAAAAATTCTAAAAAATTAGAATTTAATTTCCTGAAATTATTTTCAGCAATCGGGATAAGGAATCGGGAGAAATGGAGTGCGGGCGCGATCGATAAGCAGAAGTCGTCGACCCGGAAAAAGGTAAGGGATGCATGTGCAGCACTGTAAGGATACTCAGTCTGCATATTTTAAATTGAAATATTTTATGCGATTATTTTATGAAAATTATTATGATGCATGATTTGCTGAAAATAATTTAGGAAGAAGTACTGGCTGAAAGATTTTAAACTGTATTTTCCGTGCAGGAGGTTAGTAAATCGGCAGTCGTTATGCTGCCGAAAATTTTAGAAAAACTTTATAAAATCATATTAAATGATTTTATTTCCGACTTTCGATAGTAAATCACGAAACATGAGGAAATTTCTAAATTTCATAAAACATGAATATAATGAGATGGAACTTTAGAATATTCATGTATTCGAGAATGGTGATAATGAAATCACCGAAAATTTTCGGAATAGATAAATTACACGAATTACGAGACGAAAGATGAAGTGAAATATAGTGAATATTCTTATGAATATTTTTATAAATATTCACTAAAGGATTTTAACCCTTATGGTTTTAAATTACGAAATTTTATATTTATATAAATTCCATTAAAGGTTTATTTTATGATGAAAATACGGTTTTTAGACTGGTTGGCATTCCTATCATGCTGATGCATGATATGTGATATGTTTAGTCCCGGTCGACGCCTAATTAGTGATCCACCGAGGACAATATAGGTTATGGTCATAGATTTGACCGGTGTATTTCCTTACCCTCCGAGGTTTATAGTATGATGAGATTAATGCCTATCTTAGACTCCATAAATGAAAGGTGACATGTAAAAAGGAAAGTGTTTTACATGACATGGAATATGTCAAACGGAGAATGTGATATATGATGCGTGACATGTGAAAAGAACATGTTTCATACAATATGAGAAGGAAAATCAATTGAATTATAGCATTTTTACAAAATGCTCATTTCGGTACTGATTATAGTACTATGAGATGATTCTCATAAGACATGAGATACAAACATGTAAGATGTTTTCAAAAAGGAAGAATTGATAAATCTAACATTCTTACTATGAATTGAAATGGAATATTAGATTATAAGTGTTACACGAGTTCTGATAAGATAGTGGGAAATATATGGCATAAAGGCCAACCCAAATAAATACTCGATTTTTGTACCGTGTGAGCCACCTATAGAATCCTTCGGGAACTAAGTGCTACACGAGTTTCGATGTGTGAGTAAGAAGTTTCTGTACCGTGTGAGCCACCTCTAGAAGACTCAAGGGACCTAAGTGCTACATAGATTCTTTGTGAACTATGGGGAGCCACCTCTAGAATCCTTTGAGCACTAAGTGCTACACGAGTTCCTCGATATGACACTTAACTCCATTGCTAGTTAGAATGGAAGTCGTAACTGAATCAGTGAACTGGGGCTTACGCCTAAAGTGGTTAAGTAATCGGTTATATGGGAATAGATTTTAATAGCTTATTTTGCTCTTTAAAGGACGGTACTAATTAAGAGAGTACATTAAAACATGAAATGAATTTTAAAGAAATAAAATGATGATTTAACTAATATTCTTTTCAAGGAATATACAAATATTGATTATTCTATTTAAATGCTTTATTTCGTAGAAGCATTATTTTAAAAAGAATATGAAAAAGGTTATGAAAGTTTAAAAAGGAAAAGGATTTATTAATTCAAAACAAAAAGAAAAAAAATTCTCTCTACAGTTGCTTCTAGGTTCCGTAACAAGTATGGTATTCTAAAATACCTACCTTACTCCATTCGGATTCCTAGCCGACTGTAGTATCTTTCCTACATGCGAGCCTAGAGCCCACAAGAAAAATGAAAAAGATTTTTAGCATATAGGAAGCTGAGTATCAAGTGAGGCATATAGTTCTCTTATTGAGCCGTGGTTTTGCTCACCCCTTAATTTTCAACATTTCAGGTTTTGACGAATGTGAGTTCAGTGGATTGTGGATCCTGGCTGTACACGAAGGACAATGTGTCATACCGACTGATTATTTGAGGTATGATCATTTATTCTCTGTATTTAGACACGTCAACAGTACTACTTATTTGATTAATTATGATAGGGGTTGTGTATAATATAAACAATATTATGTAAAATTGTTTAACAGTCAGTACAAGTGAAGTATCGCAGACAGCCCAACCGGTTAAGTTGTGTGTAAGAAGATGAAAAATGTGGTCACGGGTCGTGACAATATATCCATCGATCTTAGTATTTCCAACCATAAGCTAACATTAAGCATCGTATAATTCAACAAGAACAATACTTGGTTGTGTTTCCGGAGTTATTCAAACGTTACTAGCACCATTTATTGCCTTTTCGTTTGTTTGAACTACTTACAACCCATTTGGTCCATTTCTGTTCTTTAAGGTTTTGGACCTTATGGCCTTGTGCTAGACTTAGGTAAAATTCTCAGAACTTAATTATCAAACCGTAATTTTTATATTACTTCTAATTCAAATCCCTATTTAGACATATAAGGCTCATTTCCTAATTCATTTTGTGCTATTTCCCATCAATTTTTAGACCTTGGTCCAAATCTGGCACAGTAGACAGGAAATTTCCTGGCCTGTGTACAGTAAAATGCTTACTGCCAACTATAGGGACATGAGATCTGTACAAACTTAATACCATGTCAATCATGACTCATTTATCTTTCTGAACATGTAAAGTTTGCAGTCATATTTGATCTGGACAATTTTCTATGAATATTTGAAGTTTACACTAAAAATCTGTCCCCAGCAGTGAGTATCCTGCATGCATTCATACATAACTTAAGCCATGAAGTTCCAAATCTGGAAATTTCAAAACTAGGTGAAAGTTAACTCATTTCCCTGTTTAGAAATGTAAGATTCATAATTTAACTCCTCCTATACCAGTACCAAAAATTTTCCAAAGTTTCAGTATGTACAGTAGTCTCCTGACACAGTAAACACTGACCAATATGCACAAACTGTCTCATATCTGGTTATCGGAGTATCCAAATGATGCAAACCCAGAACCATCATGTTCTAACTTAATTATCCTTTCTAGACATGTAAGGCTTGCACCCTAATTCAATTTAGGCCATTTGCTATGATTTTCCAAAGTTTCAGTACGTACAGTAGTCTCCTGACACAGTAAACACTGACCAATATGCACACTCATATCTGGTTATAGGAGTATCCAAATGATGCAAACCCAGAACCATCATGTTCCTAACTTAATTATCCTTTCTAGACATGTACGGCTTGCACCCTAATTCAATTTAGGCCATTTTCTATGATTTTTCAAAGTCAGGACTGTGCTTCACGTTTCTAGACAGAACACCCTGCACTCATTTGTGCATAACTCAAGCTACAGAAGTTCAATTCAAGAAATTCCAAAACTGACTTTCTTGTAACTTAAAGGGCCATAATTCATAATTTTTCCAGATTTTTTTCTCCATACAAAAATATTAAACTGCTCTTTTAAATTTTCCAGCCAGACAGAACAATAATTTCAGATTCACACCAAGTCAGAATTTCAGTTTATCTTTATCTAACCATAGGCATTTAAATTTAGCTCACCACAACATCATTTTCATGCATAATAATCAATCATTATAGGGTTAGAACCTTACCTCCTTTAATTTGATGCACAAACAGAATTTGTTGGAGCCATTTCAGACCATTCCTTCACAGCTTGTTTGCTGTCATACCTATACACATCAATGCCAATCCAATAAACATATTGCATTCTATTTCCATAGATTAATTCCAGAATAAATACATCAACTCACCTCAATTTAATACCTTTCTTATTTGCCTTAAAATCCCAATCTAAATCTGCTGTAGTTTGGGTTTCAACTCCTCACTTCTTCAATCACCAATGGGCAGCTCTTCTCACTTCTTCTCCTTCACTTCCAATGCCCTAATCTTGTTGAACCAAGACCCCTATTGCTTCCATGGCTCACGATTCTTTGGTCAGCCTATACTCCAACCTACATTATCTTCCTTCATCTCGTTGCTGCCCCTTCTCCATGGAAATCCATCATCAGCTTGAGTGTTGAGGCGAAATGGATGAGGGTTGAAGAGAACTTCAATCTATGGCCGGAAATGGGGGAGGAAGAAGAGGGGTTTTCCAGCTAGGGTTGTCGACACTTCCAAGAGGGGTTTGGCTCTTCTTTGTCTCGGTTTGGGGTGGCTTAAACAGAAGCAAACGTGGCTCATTTTTTCTCCAGCCTTTAACTTAGGTTTTCCAGCCCTTTAGTCTTAGATCTCCAACCCTTGATTTATTTGTCAACCTTTGACTCTTGTTTCTAGCCCTTGATTTATTTGGCAGCCCTTGCTCTTGTTTCCAGCCTTTTTCTTGTATTTCCAATCCTCATTTCATCAGTTTCTAATGACCCAATTTAACATAAATGGATTAATAGATGAATAACCGTTGTTTCAAGCAATAATAACGTCTCTCATTTTTTTCTATTGTCTAAATAATTCTAATGTCCATAACTTATATACACATGTATATTTATACATATATATTTAATTCTCTCATAGTATATCCTAATCAATTTAATTTATTTCCTACTTCATATCTTAGTACCTACATACTCACATTTACATATCCATCGCTTCTTGACCAAGATGGCCCGGACATTCTCAACTTCCATAATCTGTCTAAATTCCAAAATAACCTCAAGTCAGTCAAAATTTACTCTAGTATACTTACGATAGATATCGAAATTAAGGGTTATTATAGGACGTGATAGTTAAATTGGTATCAAAGCAAGGTTGGTTTGATATCTATCAGTGTCTTTATATCAGTATAGGAATATATCTCATGTAGTACTATATTGTTTGAATGTATAAATGATTCAATTGACTGAAAATCGATTTGAATGTCTATGTTGCACAGAAATGAGTGGACGTAAGGGTACACGTTGAGGTAAAGGACGCGGTAGGATGGAGCCCATTCCAGAGCCAGCATCGAAACCCTCCCCAGAACCTACGCTCCCTCCGCAACCCGAAAGTCCAAAAACTAGAATTACACAAGTGGAACGAATGCTAACAGACTTTATCACTATGTACAATGCTAATAGAGGAGAGAGAGAAAGAGCAGCAGCAGCTCCAGTAGCACCACCCCCGCCTTAGCCTGCACCTACACAGCCAGCTCCCGAGCCACATCCAGAGCCAGCAGCACTGCAGCCACCAGTACAGCCGCAGCCAACGAATGTCGAGTCTTATTGTGATGTTAGTTTAGTGCGACAGTTTAAGAAGCTGGATCCTCCAAAATTTAAAGGTGATAAGGATCTATTAGTGGCCAAGTAGTGGGTTAATGCTACAGAGAAGTTATTTAAGTATATGTGGTGCTTGGAGACCGAGAAGGTGGGCTTAGCAATGTTCCAGTTAACTAATGATGTGGAGCACTAGTGAAAATCGACATAGACTATCCTTCTAGCCCAGTATCCAGTAGTGACCTGGACAGTATTCTTGGAGGCTTTTTACAGATAGTATATTCCTCGGATAGCTCAAAAGAAGTCACAACAGGAGTTTTTAGAGCTAGCTCAGGGGAGTATGATTGTTGATCAGTATGAGTCCAGATTCACTACTCTCAGTCGATTCGACCCTTAGACTAAGACCAGTGAGGAGTACCAGATTGATAGATTTATGGTTGGATTGCGACTTTCTATTAGGACCTAGTTGGTTCCTCTCGATATGAAGACTTATGATGAAGCAGTGAGAGGGCACAGTTGTGCGAGAGCAATAATGAGCAGTTTCATGTAGATTCGGGTTCTAAGGCTAAAGGCAACGGAAAGGAGAAGGCGAAAAAAGGTCTAGAGGATAGATCCGGTAGATGGCAGCATAAGAAGGCTAGGACATCAGGTATTCAGATTTTCGAGGGGAAATTAGTTCGATCTACTACTACTGCCCCTACTACTAGCCCTAGCACCACTCAGAGGGGTATCGAGACTAGGTGTACATTGTGTGGGAGGTCGCACGGTACTTGACCATGTTATATGCTCACTAGGGCTTGTTTCAGATGTGGACAGACGGGGCACTCGGTGAGAGATTGCCCAATGTTGAAGGAGGCTGCTGCATCTACAGCTCCAACTACAATACCACCTCTGGCAGCTCCAGCACAGACTGAGTCGGAGAAGACGACACCTTCATGGCTAAGATGTGCTACAACAACAGAGAAGGGTAAGAAGGCTATGATGTAGGGACAGGTGTTTGCACTAGATCAAGAGGCTGCTGATGCTTCTACCGATGTGATTAAGGGTAAGATTTATATTTTTGATATTTCAGTGATTGCTTTATTTGATCATGGTTCTACACATCCGTTTTGTATCACATGCATGTGCTAGTAAGATACCGGTAGAACCTGAACTCTTAGGGTACACCTTACAGGTTAATACACCCTTTAAAGAATCACAAGTGACTAATATTGTGTATAGAAATTGTAAAGTGAAGTACGAGAGAAGGAAACAACATCTAACCTAATTTTGCTGAACATGTTTGATTTTGATGTAATTCTAGGGATGGATTAGTTAGTTGTGAATTATGTGAGTTTAGACTGTTATACTAAGTTTATTACCTTCTCTCATCCTGAAAGATGTACTGTAAAATTATTAGATAGATAATGAACGTGAAATACTGTTACTAAAATTGTTTGAGTGTATTTGTGGTGTGATTGAAGGTTACATCACATAATAAAATTATCTGACACATTACTTGGAATTAGCTGCTATAGTGTCTACATTGAATATTTGGTGACATTATCTCTATAGGGAGAAATTTCAGATATATACAGACCATAAGAGTCTAAAATACTTATTCTCGCAGTGGGAGTTGAATAAGAGACAACGTAGATGGATGGATCTGTTAAAAGATTATGACTGCAAGATCTTATACCACCCAGGGAAAGTGAGCGTGGTACCAAATGCTTTAAGCCGAAGCATATCAGAATGGTATCTTACATGATGGTCTAGGGGTATGATTTGCTAAAGCAGTTCTCGAGCCTAAGTCTTAATGTGATTTCCTCTAGGAGATATGGGTTTACAGCTAGTTTTCGGATTGAGTCGGATTTGATGGACAGAATCAGGGATGCTCAAAGGAGTGATACTTACTGTATAGAGGTTGCCAGTCAGGTTCAGATAGGAGTACAGTCAGATTTTGGGATTGGCACCAATGGGATACTGAGGTTCAGAAGCAGGATTTGCATTCCCGATGACCAACAGCTAAAGCATCTGATTCTGACAGAGGCCCACACTTCCAAGTACGCTCTACATCCAGGCAGTACTAAAATGCACCATAATTTGAGGAGAGTGCATTAGTGGCCTAAGAGGAAACGAGACATTGTAGAGTTTGTTGCTAGACTTCATTATGGGTTTGCCAAAGACCTAGAGGAATCATGATGTAATATGGGTGATTGTTAATCAGTTGACGAAGTCCGCTCACTTTCTTGCCATTAGATCTACAGAATCTCTCAGTGCCTTAGTCGATTTGTATGTTCAGGAGATAGTGAGATTACATGGTGTTCCAGTGAGCATCACTTCAAATAGGGATTCCCGATTTACTTCACATTTTTAGGAGAGGTTTAAGGAGGCAATGGGATCCCGGTTGAATTTCAACACCGCTTTCCATCTCCAAACTGATGGACAGTCTGAGCGCACTATCTAGATGCTCGACGATATGTTGAGAGCGTGTGCTCTAGACTTTAAAGGCTCTTGGGATGACCACTTACCACTAGCGGCGTCACGACCCGAGGGCTGTGACGTTCACTTAACACTTACCTTATTTCACTAAAAATTTACGAACTAAATTTTTTCTTTTCCTATTTATGGTTTGTATTCAGTGTTAGTGTAGTAACTAAACCAAATCTTGCCTTAATGATATTATTTCTCTAGCTATATCATAAATCTCAAGGTGAATATAATTATTTTAGCCTCATATTCACTTATCCCAAAAGAAATGGGTCGAAAACCACCTCCTTGTATTTTATCAATTTCCCCAGTAATTACCTGCATTGCAAATACATTTTTAATTTTTACAATACAGCCAGCTTTAATTTCCACAATTCATACCATCATGCATCTCATGTTTCTCAAGGTCCAACCCAATAATAATCCCACATTTCTTATGCAACTTATACATACTTCAAAATATAATCAAATCGCGGATCGTACTCGATAATCACATAAACCTATATAATAATCTATTGCGATCCTAAGTTACATCCCATTTTCCATCCTAGTATTATGAAATTAAAGTTTACATAATTATCAAAATGATATACAACTCGTATACCTCAAAAGTATAAAAGCAAAACTCGGAGAACGTAGACAAGTACCACTACCAAGTACTGTACCAAGAGAGCCTATACGAAGCCTGAAGCTGGATTTCAACTAGTGTGATCTGCAGATGTTAAATTAAGGGGAGAGCAATCCACAGCTCAGTAAGTAGCTTAAATAAATACATACTAGGCTCATGTCGTAAAATATGATCATACATGCATGTACCATATAAAATATCATGTATGCATTCTATCATGAATTGCTACTTACATATAATCAATAATAGATTGTATAGGCTCGTTCAACTTTTTCCTCATATCTTTGACTTGCACAATTTCATCTTTTTCCTTTCTTTCATCAATATGAGTTAGCGTAAAGTAACTAACCATTTCAAATAGCACATGATGCTATAGCATAATACAAATAAAGTTCAACAGTTATTCTGACTCACTGTCATATGTATAATATCCATCCTAACTAATGGTGGATATAACGCCACTAGGTCATAACCGTTTTATCTATTTGTCTCTTGGCATATGATCTTCAATGGTTTCTCGGTACTCGTGTAGCACTTAGTTCTCAAAGGACTCTAGAGGTGGCTCCCATAGTTTTGAAGGAATCTGCGTAGCACGTAGTTCCTTTGAGTTCTCTAGAGGTGGCTCACACGGTCCAAAAAGAATGGGTCTTACTCAGATTTGCCTCTTAAGGCATGTTTTCTAATAGTTCATAGGTACTCGTGTAGCACTTAGCTCTCAAAGGACTCTAGAGGTGGCTCCCACAGTTTCGAAGAAACCTGCGTAGCACGTAGTTCCTTTGAGTTCTCTAGAGGTGGCTCACATGGTCGAAAAAGAGTGATGTTATTCGGTCGCCACTTTGGCGCATGATTGCTAGTAGTTCATCGGTAGTCATGTAGCACTTAGCTCTCAAAGGACTCTAGATGTGGCTCCCACAGTTCAAAAGAAATCTGTGTAGCACGTAGTTCCTTCGAGTTCTCTAAAGGTGGCTCACACGGTACCAAAAGAATAGCGTTATTCAAGTTTGTCTCTTTGGCGTAGGGGTCCTAATAATAATGCTCTGAAGTTGTTCAATTCCCCGAGTCACATACATATGAATAGTCATGCAATTCCATTATCCTAGTTTTGATAAATATGACTAGGTGCTATTCGAGTTCCATGAGTTCAACATCGTGGGCTATAAATATATTGTATGCTAATTCACATATACATTTCTCAAAGTAATGCGATAGATTAGCATGCTCACTTAGTGCAACTTAATTAATTCACATGCACTTATCATGATGGAGGCACCTACATTTTATATAAGTTTACATGCTCAGTGAACATAAATAAATCATAACATCCAACGCACAAGTCTCAGTATAGGTTAACATTCTTGCATGCACACTATTCACGATCACATCAAGTCAAGCTTGTATCTTACCAATTCTTGCCCTCATAGTCTTTTCCGTGATAATTTACCAAACTTGATGTGAAATTAGATAAATATTGAATAAGGACTCTTTCATCTCTTACGAGATGATACTAGTAAGGCTTATTTAAACCACTTACCTTGAGGCTTAGCAATTTACTTCCTTGGGTTTCTAAAATCAACTCCAACTTCTCTGCTGCTCCAATTAACTACAATAAATCTAATAACATCTTAATAACATGTCGTCATCATGTTTATTCACAGATAAAATACATATCTTATGACCACAATTATTTAAGTCCTTCTCATGCCACCAATACATATCATCATTTACTACTGGTATTTGTTTCACTAAGGCATTACTGATTTAATAAACACTGAGCATTCCCCTCATTATATATATAATTATATAATTGTAACTGTACCTCAAACAAGTTATATAATTATATATGTAATTATATCTCAAACTACTCTCATTTAATCTCTTAGTATATAAAATATACTTAGGTACATTTATATGAATATCACACAAATGATATTTATTTTCACGAATGATACATATATATTTATTTATATATTTTCACCTCCATCTAGCACATTTCATCCAAAATATTCATATGTAATATATATAAGGATCATAACTCAATGTTTAGAAGGCCTTACTCTCTCGAAATCTCAACCCAAGCTTTCTCATGTGGCTACTATTTTAGCCATTTCTTCATCTTTTTCTACTCACTGCCGCTCAAGGATGATTTCAACCTTTTAACAGCCCTTGAAATGTCGTCTCCCAACCTTTATCAACCACAGTTCAGCCTTCCCTTGTACAGTCCGATCACAGCTCCATGATCAGGCCACCAACATAGCCTAAAAACCACATTGAATGACCCTTATAACTTAGTATTTCCAGCTTAAACCAAAACTTTAACCTAGCCAAAATCTGCCCTTTTTTTTTCTTCCTTTGTTTCCACAACTCAAACACTCTTTCGGTTTTTTATTTCCACTCTATTGTTACATCCCCTTTTCCAGTACAAAAGCTCAGTGTTTCAACCCTCTAAACACTACCCAATAGCCCTTAATCATCTTGCATTTTCTTTATTTAAGAATGCCATTTCCAGCCGTATTTTCTTTCCTCTTCATTTCAGTCCCCTGCTGCTCACGATGGTGAGGCAGCAGCTGCACTCTCCTTTCTTTTCTTTCTCTTCTCCTCTTTCCTTTTCCTTCCGGCTTCTCTTTCTTTTCTTCCTTTTTCTTTTGGCTTCACCTCTCTTTTCTTCCCGATCGGGTTCAGTTTTCTTTTCTGGTTCTCTCTGGAGTCTCTTCTCCTCTCTATTCACTTCATTTTCTTCTTTTAATCCCAAGGCTTCTTTGAGAAGCTTTAGTTGATGTTGCCGAGGATGCTAGTGGGGTTCGATGGGAGAAAGTCCCATCAAACTCCACTAAGCATTATTTTACTTTATAATTTTTATTTTATCATTTTTCAAAATTTATTTTATTTTATATTTTTATTCATATCTCAAATGTCTACAATTTATATAATTTATAATTATCTTTACATAATAATATATATTTATATATATACATAGCTAATATATGCTTATTTATATGTTTATTTATTTAATTACATTACGTACATGTAATATGTGTATGTACATATGTTTTCAATTATTGGATATAATATATATATACACATATATCTACATATATATATATATATATTTTCATGCCAATATATATATATATATGCATTCCTTGCTTATTTATATTTTAATCGTTTTAATGTTCATGTACACTACACTTTCTTTAGCATACCTATGTCCTTTGTTTCATTAAAATAAATATACATATATATTGTGGAATATATGTATCTATTTGTTCTTATATATCTCTTGAACTTATTTATAAAATTTCTAAATTATTCCAAGGTATCAATCATTTATTGCTAAATTTACTAAACTTGAAATTTCATTCTCATTACTTGAAATAATGTTAATTACAAAGTGCATAGTACTTAGCTTATTCTATGTCTCTTATTTATTCACTAATATGGTACAAAGTTTTGCAGTTTTTACATTTTCCCCACCTTAGGAAATTTGGTCCTCCAAATTTTCCGTGTCCATCTGAAATAGGTGAGGGTACTTCTCCTTTATGAAGCTCTCTAACTCCCATGTTGCATCTTCTGAGGTGTGATGCTGCCAAAGCACCTTGACCAAAGGAATTGTCTTAGACCTCAATATCTTATCTTTTCTGTCTAAGATCCGAATAGGTCTCTCAGTATAGCTCAAGTCCTCCCTGATCTCTAAGGGTTCATACTTAATAACATGGGATGGGTCCAGATGATACTTCCTTAACATCGACACATGGAAGACGTTATTCACACTCGATAGCTCTGGGGGTAATGCTAGTCGGTATGCTACGTCACCAATCCTCTCTCGTATTTCAAATGGACCAATATACCGAGAGCTCAGCTTCCCTTTTCTTACCAAACCTCTTTATGCCCTTAGACGGAGAAATCTTCAAAAACACTTTATCCCCAACTTGAAATTCTAAAGGCCTCCTTCGACTGTCCGCATAGCTTTTCTGTCTACTTTGGGCTGTCTTCAACCTATCACATATCAACCGCACGTCTTCAGAAGCTTTCTCTACTAATTCCGGGGAGAATATCTTCCTTTCACCTACCTCCTACCAGCCAATAGGGGATCTACACCTATGCCCGTACAACGCCTCGTAAGGTGCCATCCCAATGCTAGAGTGAAAGCTATTGTTATATGCAAATTCAGATAGTGCCAAATGATCATCCCATGAGCCTTGAAAATCCATGACAAATGCCCTGAACATATCCTCAAGGGTCTAAATTGTCTTCTCTGACTGCCTATTGGTTTGAGGATAGAAGGCTGTGCTGAAGCTCAGTTAAGTTCCCAAAGCATCCTGGAAGTGTTCCCAGAAACGAGAAGTAAAGTGAGAATCTCTGTCTGAAACTATGCTCACTAGGACCCCGTGTAATCTCACTATTTCTTTGACATTCATATTTGCTAAGGCACTAAGTGAATCAGTAGCCTTCATAGCTAGGAAGTGAGCAGACTTTGTTAATCTGTCAACTATCACCCAGATTGTATCATGATTTCTACGAGTCCTTGGGAGCCCCATGATAAAGTCCATAGTCACGTGCTCTAACTTCCACGTAGGTATGGGTAAAGGCTTTAGCAAGCCTGCTGGCCGCTGGTGTTCAATCTTAACCTTTTGGCACACTAAGCATTTAGACACAAAGGTCGCTATATCCTTCTTCATACCAACCTACCAATACACCTTGCGTAAATTCTGATACATCTTTGTATTACCTAGATGCATAGTGTACTTAGAGCCATGTGCCTCCTCCATAATTTGCCTCTTCAACATCTTATCATTTGGGACACAAATCCTGCCCTTGTATCTCAATAACCCATCATCTTTAATCCCCAAATCCGAGTCTTGATCCGGTTGTATTCTACTAGCAATCTCCACAAGTCTAGGATCTTTTTTCTGGGTTTGTCTAATCTGATCAATAATGCTAGGTTCGATCCTCAAGCTAGCCATCAAACACTCATCTTTTTCATATAGGTTTAGATTCAGTTTCGAGAATTTCTCCATCAAATCCCACTCTCGGACCATCATGTAGTTGATTAAACCCACACTTTTCCTACTCAATGCATCAGCTACTCTGTTTTCTTTACCTGGATGGTATAGAATCTCGCAGTCATAGTCCTTCAGTAACTCCATCCATTGTCTTTGTCTCATGTTTAGCTCTTTCTGCGAGAATAAGTACTTCAAACTCTTATGATCCGTGTAAATTTGAAACCATTCACCGTATAAATAATGGCGTGATATCTTTAGTGCAAATACTACCGCTGCCAACTCCAAGTCATGCGTAGGGTAGTTTCTCTCATGATCCTTTAACTGCCTTGAACCATATGCCACTACTTTACCATTCTGCATTAATACAACCCCAGCCCTTGTAAAGATGCATCACTATACACTGCAAATCCCCTGGATCCACTCGGAATCGTTAGCACGGGAGCTGTAGTCAATCACTGCTTCAACTCTAGAAAGCTACGCTCACACGCATCGCTCCACTCGAACTTGACATCTTTGTGTGTAAGTCGGGTTAATGGAGCAGCAAGCTTGGTCAATCCCTCTACAAATCTCCTATAATATCCCGCAAGCCCTAAAAAGCTGCGAATTTCAATTACTGTCTTAGGCCTCTCCCAATTAATCACAACCTCTATCTTAACTGGGTCAACCAATACACCATCCTTTGATACTACGTGCCCCAAAAAACTAATTTGCTCTAACCAAAATTCACACTTATTGAACTTTGCATACAGTTCTTTCTCTCGAAGAGTCTGGAGTACCATACGGAAGAGGTGTTCATGTTCTTCTCGGGATCGGGAATACACCAATATGTCATCAATGAAGACGATGACGAACTTATCCAAGTGAGGCTTAAACACTTCATTCATCAATCCCATGAATGCTGCAGGATCATTCGTTAGGCCAAATGGCATAACCAGGAACTCGCAGTGGTCATATTGAGTCCTGAAGGCTGTCTTCGACACATCTTCCCCCCTTATCCTTAGTTGGTGGTACCCTGACCTCAAATCAATCTTTGAAAATATTGGTCACCTTTCAACTGATCCAACAAATCATCTATCCTAGGCAATGGATGCTTATTTTTCACCGTCGCTTGATTCAACTGCCTATAATTCATACATAGCCTCAAACTACCGTCTTTCTTCTTCACAAACAACACTGAAGCTCCCCATGGTGACACACTAGATCTTATAAACCCTTTATCTAACAACTCTTGCAATTGCTTTTTCAGCTCCTCCAACTCAACTAAGGCCATTCGATATGGGGGTTTAGATATAGGTTGAGTTGGGAGTAGCTCTATAGTGAACTGTGTCCCTCTTTCCGGAGGTAGCCCCAGTAGCTCATCCAGAAACACATCGGAGAAATCCTTGACAATTGGAATATCGGACAGTTTCGGATGGCTCTTTTCGGCATCCTCGACAAACGCGAGATAGCCTTCATAAACAATTAATCTCATATTAGTGAGACATCAATAAAATCATAAACATTCTATTTATCATTTCCAAGGCGTAATAAAAGCTTTTCAGGTGAGGAGAAAGTGACGACTTTCTTATAGTAGTCTACACTAGCATGATGGTTCGTTAGCCAATCCATGCCTAGTATTACATCAAAGTCATACATGTCTAATAACACTAAATCTGCTACTTAGTACTTATCTCCCACCTTCACTTTACACTGAAGATACACATGTTCGGTCATTTGAGATTTTTTGAATTGAGTAATAACATGTAATAGATAACCTAAAGGCTTAGACTCTATATGCAATTTGCTAGCAAATATAGGTGAAATAAAAAAGTGAGTTGAGCCTGGATCAATGAGTACATATGCTTTTAAATCACAGATAGTAAGCTTACCTTAATAACTGAAACTGAAGCATGAGCCGTCTCTTGGTCAAGTGCAAACACCCTACCATGCTCCACGAGTCTCTTGCCCTTATCTTGAGTCTTTCTCTGTTGTGCCACTGGTTGCTTATCATCTTGTTTCTCAAAGGCCTAAGTTTAGGGCAATCTTTAGCTATGTGGCTTATCTTACCACACTTGAAACAAGCTCCCGTAGCCTTATAACAAGGCTGATTCCTGTGATATCTGCCGCAAGTAGTACACGGCTGAGAAGCAACAATGGATGCTGTGGTTATGGCTCGAGTAGTAGGAGTAGCCGTAGTAGTAGGCCTAACAGCCTGTGATCGAGGCGCAACAAACCTCTGCCTCTTACTAGGACCCTGATATTTGCTTTGCTCTGGCCTCCTTCTATCAAATCTCTTATCAGCAGGCTGTTTAGATTTAGGCTGCCTCTAGCTTCATATTCAGCTTGAGAAGTCTCAAGTTCTTGCTCAACTATCAGGGCTTTCCGCACGATGGCAGCATACTCTGTGAGCTCAAAGGGGCTAACTTTACCCCTAATGTTTTGTCTCAAACCCAAAGTAAATTTCTCTGCCTTCTTCTCATCATTATTGGCATAATTAGTGTCGTATTTGACTAAGGCTGTGAATCGGGTCTCATATTCATCAACCTTCATAGACCCTTGAGTTAATCCAAGGAACTCTTTCTTTTTCTTTCGTCTCGCTACTACCAGGACATAGTAGTCCATGAAGGTCTCAACAAAATTTCTCCCATGTAATAATGGGATCTTTGGCCAACACTAATGGTTCTATAGTCTTCCACCATTTTTGAGCCTCGTCTCTCATCATGTACACGGCTAGGGATACTTTCTCGGTGGAATTGCAACCTATATACTTAAAGAGAAATTGCATTTCCTCTATCCACTCCTCAGCCTTTGATGGATCTTTTTCCCCCTTGAACTGTGGAGGATTCATTTTCTGGAATTGCTTGAGGAGGGTCATGTTTCGATCCACTTGATTCCCAGTCTGAGTAGTAGCTGTTTGAGATACAGCTAGAGAAGGAGCAGCTTCAGACTCTACAAGAGTTGGTGGAGGTCGCACCATTGTGGTGGTGCAGGTGGAGGCACTAGAGGTGCAGGTGGAGATGGTGGAGCTTGAGGTGTACTAGTTTGGTTGGCTACCAATTGTTGTAGCAAAGCTGCCATAACCTCATAATTTTGCTCCATTCTAGCCATCCTCGCCTCCATGCTGTCCGGGGGTGGAGGAGTTGGATGTGGAAGAGTCGGATGTGGAGGCGATGGAGGTGCGGAGGGTGATGGCGTTGAGGGTGGTATTGCCGACCCCTGATATAGTCTCCCGAGTCCACCTCTACGTCTATTCCTCCTCATTATAATTGAATTAGGATTGCCTATACCAAGAGCAAATCAATCTTAGTATAAGTCTATAAATAGATACTTTTCCAAACATATATTTCACAGTATATGGGATGTAACATCACAGACGATCTTAACTACATTAACACATACTAGACAAACCCTGCTCTGATACCATTAAATCTGTCACGACCCGAGAGCTGTGACGTTCACTTAACACTTACCTTATTTCACTAAAAATTTACAAACTAAAATTTTTCTTTTTCCTATTTACGATTTGTATTCAGTGTTAGTGTAGTAACTAAACCAAATCTTGCCTTAATGATATTATTTCTCCAGCTATATCATAAATCTCAAGGTGAATATAATTATTTTAGCCGTATATTCACTTATCCCAAAGGAAATGGGTCGAAAACCTCCCCCTTGTATTTTATCAATTTCCCCAATAATTACCTGCATTGCAAATACATTTTTAATTTTTACAATACAGCCAGCTTTAATTTCCACAATTCATACCATCATGCATCTCATGTTTCTCAAGGTCCAACACAATAATAATCCCATATTTCTTATGCAATTTATACATACTTCAAAATATAATCAAATTCCGGATCGTACTCGATAATCACATAAACCTATATAATAATCTAGTGCGATCCTAAGTTACATCCCATTTTCCATCCTAGTATTGTGAAATTAAATTTTGCATAATTATCAAAATGATATACAACTCGTATACCTCAAAAGTATAAAAGCAAAACTCGAAGAACGTAGACAAATAGCACTACCAATTACTGTTCCCGAGAGAGCCTATACGAAGCCTGAAGCTAGATTTCAACTAGTGTGATCTGCAGATGTTAAATTAAAGGGAGAGCAATCCACAGCTCAATAAGAAGCTTAAATAAATACAGACTAGGCTCATGTCGTAAAATATGATCATACATGCATTTACCATATAAAATATCATGTATGCATTCTATCATGAATTGCTACTCACATATAATCAATAATAGATTGTATAGGCTCGTTCAACTTTTTCCTGATATCTTTGACTTGCACAATTTCATCTTTTTCCTTTCTTTCATCAATATGGTTAAGCGTAAAGTAACCAACCATTTCAAATAGCACATGATGCTATAGCATAATACAAATAAAGTTCAACAGTTATTCCAACTCACTGTCATAGGTATAATATCCATCCTAACTAATGGTGGATATACCTCCACTAGGTCATAACCATTTTATCCATTTGTCTCTTTGGCATATGATCTTCAATGGTTTATCGGTACTCGTGTAGCACTTAGTTCTCAAAGGACTCTAGAGGTGGCTCCCACAGTTCCGAAGGAATTTGCGTAGCATGTAGTTCCTTTGAGTTCTCTAGAGGTGGCTCACTCGGTCCAAAAAGAATGGGTCTTACTTAGATTTGCCTCTTGGGGCATGCTTTCTAATAGTTCATAGGTACTCATGTAGCACTTAGCTCTCAAAGGACTCTAGAGGTGGCTCCCACAGTTCCGAAGAAACCTGCATAGCACGTAGTTCCTTTGAGTTCTCTAGAGGTGGCTCACATGGTCCAAAAAGAGTGGTGTTTTTCGGTCACCACTTTGGTGCATGATTACTAGTAGTTCATCGGTAGTCATATAGCACCTAGCTCTCAAAAGACTCTAGAGGTGGCTCCCACAGTTCGAAAGAAATCTGTGTAGCACGTAGTTCCTTCGAGTTCTCTAGAGGTGGCACACACGGTACCAAAAGAATGGTGTTATTCAGGTTTGTCTCTTTGGCGTATGGGTCCTAGTAATAATGCTCTAAAGTTGTTCAAGTCCCCAAGTCACATACATATGAATAGTCATGCAATTCCATTATCCTAGATTTGATAAATATGACTAGGTGCTATTCGAGTTCCATGAGTTCAACATCGTGGGCTATAAATATATTGTACGCTAATTCACATATACATTTCTCAAAGTAATACGATAGATTAGCATGCTCACTTGGTGCAACTTAATTAATTCACATGCACTTCTCATGATGGAGGCACCTACATTTTATATAAGTTTATATGCTCAATGAACATAAATAAATCATAACATCCAATGCACAATTCTCAATATAGGTTACATTCTTGCCCGCACACTATTCACGATCACATCAAGTCAAGCTTGTGTCTTACCAATACTTGCCCTCTTAGTCTTTTCCGTGATAATTTACCAAACTTGATGTGAAATTAGATAAATATTAAATAAGGACTCTTTCATCTCTTACGAGATGATACTAGTAAGGTTTATTTAAACCAATTACTTCGAAGCTTTGCAATTTACTTCCTTGGGTTTCTAAAATCAACTCCAACTTCTCTGCTGCTCCAATTAACTACAATAAATCCAATAACATCTTAATAACATGTCGTCATGATGTTTATTCACGGATAAAATACATATCTTATGACCACAATTATTTAAGTCCTTCTCATGCCACCAATACATATCATCATTTACTACTGGTATTTGTTTCACTAAGGCATTACTGATTTAATAAACACTGCGCATTCCCCTCATTATATATATAATTATATAATTGTAACTGTACCTCAAACAAGTTATATAATTATATATGTAATTATATCTCAAACTACTCTCGTTTATTCTCTTAGTATATAAAATATACTTAGGTACATTTGTATGAATATCACACAAATGATATTTATTTTCACAGATGATACATATATATTTATTTATTTATTTTCACCTCCATCTATCACATTTCATCCAAAATATTCATATGTAATATATATAAGGATCATAACTCAATGTTTAGAGGGCCTTACTCTCTTGAAATCTCAACCCAAGCTTCCTCATGCGGCTACTGTTTTAGCCAGTTCTTCATCTTCTACTCACCGCCGCTCAAGGATGATTTCAACCTTCTAACAGCCCTTGAAATGCCGTCTCCCAACCTTCATCAACCACGCTTCAGCCTTCCCTTGTACAGTCCGATCATAGCTCCATGTTCAAGCCACCAACATAGCCTAAAAACCACATTGAATGACCCTTATAACTTAGCATTTCCAGCTTAAACCAAAACTTAAACCTAGCCAAAATCAGCCCTTTTTTTTTCTTCCTTTGTTTCCATGCCTCAAACACTCTTTTGGTTCCTTATTTCCACTCTATTGTTACATCCCTTTTTCCAGTACAAAAGCCCAGTGTTTCAACCCTCTAACACTACCCAATAACCCTTAATCATCTTGCATTTTCTTCATTTAAGAACGTCATTTCTAGCCGTATTTTCTTTCCTCTTCTGTTTAGTCCCCTGCTGCTCACGATGGTGAGGTAGCAGCTACACTTTCCTTTCTCTTCTCCTCTTTCCTTTTTCCTTCCGGCTTCTCTTTCTTTTCTTCGTTTTTCTTTTGGTTTCATCTCTCTTTTCTTCCCGATCGTGTTCAACTTTCTTTTCTGGTTCTCTCCCGAGTCTCTCCTCCTCTCTATTCACTTCATTTTCTTCTTTTAATCCCAAGGCTTCTTTGAGAAGCTTTAGTTGATGTTACCGAGGATGCTAGTGGGGTTTGATGGGAGAAAGTCCTGTCAAACTCCACTAAGCATTATTTTACTTTATAATTTTTATTTTATCATTTTTCAAATTTTATTTTATTTTATATTTTTATTCCTATCTCAAATATCTATAATTTATATAATTTATAATTATCTTTGACACAAGTATGCTAAAGAAAGTGTAGTGTACATGAACATTAAAACAATTAAAATATAAATAAGCAAGGAATACATATATATATTGGCATGAAAATATAAATATATATATGTAGATATATGTATATATATATATATATATATATATTATATATCCAATAATTGAAAATATATGTACATACACATTACATGTACGCAATGTAATTATATAAATAAACATATAAATAAGCACATATTAGTTATGTATACATAATAATATATATTTGTATATATACATAACTAATATGTGCTTATTTATATGTTTATTTATATAATTACATTGCGTACATGTAATGTGTATGTACATATATTTTCAATTATTGGATATATAATATATATATATATACATATATCTACATATATATATATTTATATTTTCATGCCAATATATATATGTATTCCTTGCTTATTTATATTTTAATTGTTTTAATGTTCATGTACACTACACTTTCTTTAGCATACTTGTGTCCTTTGTTTGATTAAAATAAATATACATATCTATTATGGAATATATGTATCTATTTGTTCTTATATATCTCTTGAACTTGTTTATAAAATTTCTAAATGATTCCAAGGTATCAATCATTTATTGCTAAATTTACTAAACTTGAAATTTCATTCTCATTACTTGAAATAATGATAATTGCAAAATGCATAGTACTTAGCTTATTCTATGTCTCTTATTTATTCACTAATATGGTACAAAATTTTACATTTTTTACAAGCGGAGTCTGCTTATAATAACAGTTATCAGTCCAGTATCGGCATGGCACCATATGAGGCATTATATAGCAGGAGATGTTTTGCATGGGAAGAAGTGGGTGATCAAAAATTATTAGCTCCCTATTTGGTAGAGCAAGCTTCCTGGGATGTACAGCTTAATTTTTACACATTAAAGACAGCCCAAAGTCGGCATAAAAGTTACGTAGATATGAGACGCCGGCCATTGGAATTATCAATTGGAGATTCTACTTTCCTGAAGGTCTCACCATCAAATGCCATCATGAGATTCGGTAAAAGGGGAAAACAGAGAACTCGATATATCGGGCCATTCGAGATCTTAGACTGTGTGGGAGATGTCACCTATCGATTAGCAGTACCTCCACAACTATCCATGGTGCATAATGTCTTCCACGTGTCGATGTTGAGGAAGTACCATCGAGATCCGTCTCACATAATTCAGTACGAGCCATTGGAGATTAGAGAGGACATGAGTTACGTAGAGAGACCTATTCAGATTCTGGATCAGAAGGATAAAGTACTACGGTATAAGACAATTCCATTAGTAAAAGTGCTCTGGCAGTACCACTCGAAGGAGGAGGCTACATGGGAATTAGAAAAGCTTAATGTGAGAAAAGTATCCAGAGTTGTTTCAGTAACTGGCCCGATCAAATTTGG
Source organism: Heritiera fomes (assembly GCA_032173925.1). Taxonomy (NCBI): domain Eukaryota; kingdom Viridiplantae; phylum Streptophyta; class Magnoliopsida; order Malvales; family Malvaceae; genus Heritiera; species Heritiera fomes. The sequence continues at coordinate 7,515,452 of JAPDPM010000019.1, forward strand.
AGGACCAAATTTCCAAAGGTAGGGAGAATGTGAGAGCCATGTATTCTAGTATTGTTGTACATGTAGGGATACTCACCTAATATAGTAAGGTAGGCCCCACAAGCTCTCTAGTAAGAATCCTGAACCCAAAATCCCTTGTTTATATTATTTTTGGAAGTGTGCCAACAAATTAGAAAATGACGATTAAAGACATCGCATGAATGAACTTTGTAAATTATGGTCAAACTAAATGGAATTTTGATCCACTGACTGAAGCATGATATTCTACATGAAAATAAGTTCTAGGCTATGTCAATAGATATATCGAAATAGTGGTAAAATCAGAATTTTACACTATTGTCTCGGTAGGGGTATTTTCATAATTTCAACCTAACGGTCAGTCAATCCTTAATAAAACCACCATCCTTCATCAAAATATTTTTAATAATACTATTTAATGATAAAATATGAATTTTTGGAGTTGAATTAACTAGTTAGAAAAATTATAGAAGTTTAAGAGCATAAATGTCCAAAATCTTTATAACTAAGGGCAAAATGGTCATTAGACTATTTGGGAAGGTTCTAAATTTCTCTACACAGCCTTGGCCGGCCACACACCACATCATCTTCAACCTCCTTTACACCACCTCCCTAGCCAAGAGAAAGAAAGAAAAGCTTACTAAAACCCCTTAAAATCACACTTTCTCATCAAATTTTTTTCTACAACCCTACCTAAAATTTAATCTTCTACAAGTCTATACAAATATCTCATTGTAAAGTGGAAAAAATCAAGAGAAAATACTCCCCCTAAGTTTTAGCCAAGGTATGTCCAACTTAAGCTTATGGTTTCTTTGAATTTTAATGGTGGAGCATGATAGATTTAGGCTTCCTAAACATGAATTCAACCTTAGTTTTGATTAAATTTCATTACTTGGGGACTTTAGGGATTCAGCCATGATGAAGAACTTGAGCATCCTTGTCTTTTGATCCATAAAAATGGTATAGAAAGAATGGAAATTAATGGTTAAACATTAAATAAGTGAGAAATTGTTGAAAAACCAAGAATTTTTCCTTAGGGTGCATTCAGCCATGGCTATGGGGGGAGGTTTTTGTGCTTCATTTGATGAATTTAGGGTGTCATGAGACTGTAGAAATTAAGAGGAGATCGTTAGTGAAGTCTGAATTAAAATCGGAGTTGTGCAAGAGAAGTTGTGTTTTACTACCGGTGTCATTTAGATTGGGTTAATATTTTATACTAATAATTTAGTAGAATTTAATTAAGGAAAATTTATTAAAAATTTAATTATGATGAATAATGGTGATTGGTATAATATTTTACAACTTGGGAGTAAAGGAATATTGAGTGGTGTTATCAGGGAGTTTGGGTAGGAAAACGATACGTAAAGGATGAGTGTGTGAGTTGTAAGGATACTATGAATGCATGTTTTAACTTAAAATAATTTTATGAAGTGATTTGGAAATTAATTTTTTTGAAATTGGTGAAATTGTGGATACTAGCTAGTTTATAAACTGTATTTTCAGTACAAGAGGCTAGGTTAGAAACAGCCATTATTCTGTCAGAATTTATAGAAATTCTAAGAAAATAAATTCTAATATTTTTAAATGATAGAATTAAATAAATTTCCTAGTGAATTCCATGTGATTTATTTAAATTGCATTATTTATTATTTTATCGAAAAACAATATTTCAATATTCATGTTAATGAATTTTAATTACATGAAGATAACAGCATATGTTTATTATTGTTCTATAGATGAATAGAACATTTTCAAAAAATAATATTGAAGCAAGAATATTTTATGAATTTTACTCATGAACTGAATATATTTTCAATATATTTATTTATGGACTGATTGAAGATATTATCGATGAAATTGATTTCATAAATATTGTTTCTATTGTATATCTACTGTTTTAAGATTGTTAGGCCCTGTATCATGCTCACATGTTACGTGTACTTTTACTGATAATACTGTTACTAACTGATAAACCAGCCAAGTCTTTAACCTCCACGAGTAGCACTGGCAAGTGTACATTGTGGATCCTATAAACTATGGCCATATGTCTCATGTGTTTACTGTTTGTCCTTTTTCAGGACATTATTAAAACACGATATATCATGGGTGTTGTCTGGTCTTTACTATACTGTTACTGTTTATTGTACTATTTTACTTGATGGCTTGCTGGTACTAAATTGTTTACTTATGTTGAAATGTTTACATATCATTTATTGAACTGTTCACCAGTCTATGTTTACCATACTGTGTTTATTGATATTGAACTGAATATTATTATTGAAAAGGAATATTTATTTATTTATTAAATTATTTTGCTATGTGATTTCAATAGCATTTTATATTGTTTAATATCAAATTCAACTAATTACTCCCTATAGTTGCTTCTAGGATCCTAGACACGGTAGGTATTCTAAAATACCTCCCATACTCTATCTGGTTTCCTAGCCAACTATTCACGAATTGTACCTTAGTGCACTATTAGGAAATAAATGTTTTTAGCATATAGATTTCATAGTATTGGTCTTTACATACAATTTTCTTACTGAACACGTTAGCTCACCTCTTATTTTTCCACTACACAAATTATTTGCAGTGATCGTTATATACCGTTCCACGGATTTCGACTGCGTTATAGTTCTCCCAAGGCAACTTTAAGTAAATCCTGGAGGTATATTTATTTCTCTTTATATGTTCAAACTTATTTTGTACAATACTACTATTGTATAATTATGTACAGGGGATATAAAGTAATGGTATAGTTATATAAATATTGATAATAGATAAATATAAATTCTATTTGCTAATTTGCTTATTGTTATAAGTGAAAGTGAATAGTGATAAAGACATCACAGAAAGCCCAACCGATCACCGTTGTGTGTATAAAATATGATATTTACTGTATATTATGAGACGTGACATGACCGAAACCAATAGGAAGCTCTACACTCTAATTTTTTCTGTTTTGGCACTTGATTTTGGCACCAAAATGTAGAGGAGGTTGACTAGAACAAGGTTGGTGAAGACAACTTTTGATTTTACTATGTTTTTGGCTAAGTTTTTCTAACTTTCTCTCTCTCTACAAGGTCACATTAATGGAGGAATTTCGTTGTTGGTTTTTGCCAAAAATAAGAAAAGAAGAAGCTGGAAATTTCCTGAAATATGATATTTTATTGTCCAATTTACCATTTTGCCCTTATACTTAAAGAAACTTTCCTATTTTGCCTTTAAAGTTTGACTTTGTTGAAAATAGTCTATCCAACCTCCAAAATATTTCATTTAGTCATAAATCACCTCTATTTAACTTGCTCTAATCATTGATAGGGCTTTTGTTGAAGTTCAGTACCTTTTTAGGTAAAATTACCAAAATACCCCTAACCATAAAATTGCATAAATTTTTAATTTTACATCTAATTGATTCCATTTGTCTACATGTTCTAAATCTATATTTCATGGGGAATTATTTATTATAGAAGTCCATTTAGTTTGAGTGTTATTAATAGAAATTTAGACGACCTATGGACTAAATCGTTATTTTTTAAATTGTTATACATTTTTCAAAACACGCAAAAATAATTAAGTTTGAGGTTAGGATTCTTACCACCATAGTTTTCGGCCCTGAATATCGAATTCATCAAGTTCCACCTCTATCGAGACATTTGGAAATCAATAGGGCCCACTTACTATTTTTCCTTGATATCTAAAATAAAATTGACATTTTTAATAAATATAAAATATTCAATATTCTTAATTATATAAATAAAATTAAATAGTAATTAAATATACAGGATATCACAATTAATTGGTGCATATAACTTGTTTAATTCAACGTTTTAAATTTTTAATGAGATATTTGATTAATTAGTGTGTACGAATACAATTATATTTAATATAATAATGTTAATACTATAATTTATGTACAAACCAAAAACAAAATAAATATAAAATTGAGCTAATTAATTGACCAATTATTCATAATATTAAGTATCTTTTTAATGTATACTATAATTTTGTTTAACATTATAATTGAACAATTAGTTAACTAGTTGTACGGTTAGATTTAATTTAATTACTAATTATGTTGGTATTTAAAAAAATAAATGTAAAACAAAATTCTGAAAAATTTAAAATTTTATTAAAAATATAATATAATTATTAAGAAAGGTAATAAAACAAAGTAAAAAAGAAAAAAGAAATTTATTGAACTAAGAGTAGGGGTGGTCAATCGGTCGGTTCGATTAATTTCGAACCGAAGTTTGTATTTTCGAAATTAACCGAAATTTTCATTTTCATTTTCGTTAACCGAACCGAAGGTTATTCTTTCATATTAACCGAACCGAAAATAACGTTCGGTTAATCGGTTAATTAACCGATTAACCGAAATTGTCTCTTTTACACCAAAACAGTCCAACACTACAAAAATTTGTATAAAAACTCTCTTTTACACCAAAACAGTCCGGCACAATTCCAGTCCAGCAATTTGCAACCATTAAAACATTAATAATAACATCTTAAGCACCAAAACAGATTGCACCAAAACATCAAATTCCAGTCCAGCAATTTGCAACCATTAAAACACAAAAAATAACACCTTTATTACACTAAAACAGCCTGCACCAAAACAGCAATTCCAGTCCAGCACTTTGCAACCATTAAAGCACCAATAATAACACCTTTATAGCATCAAAACAAACTGCACCAATACGTCCAAAACATTAATTCCAATCCTGGCAGTCCAGCACTCAGCCTAGCACTCAGCAATCAACAATTCAACATATTGTATTTACAAGTTACAACTATTATAACACCATTACAACACCAAAACAGATTGCATTTAGTCATTTACAGTCTCAAATTAACAAGAGCAAGATAACAACTAAATAAAACATTTAACAACCAAACAGAACTATTACAAAACCAATATTCCAGCAAATTCATCTCCAACCAATTCCAACAACCAAATAAAATCATTACAAATCAATTCCCCAACAAACAGCAAATTGCATTTGCATTCCATCATCAATATCCATCCATTCAAACAATTATAAAAGTAATAAAATCAAAACTAAAACACCATGCTAAAAGTCTGAAACAGTAGCATAATCCAAACTAAAACAGTAGCATAATTCAAGCTAAAACAATAGCTCCATACACAAGCTCAAAACTCAGTGGGAGTGGGTACAGAATCAGCTCCATCCAAAGGGATATCTAGACAAAAAAGAAAACAAAGCAAGATTAAAATTCATAAGCTGTTTTTAATTCATAAAATAATAGGACAATAAACAAACGAAAAATATATTTATACCATTTTCAACATTTCCAAGCTCTTCTAGCTCTTCCACCATGTCTGATAGGTTTGTCGGTTCCCGAATCCAATCTTGAGTACACACAAGGGCTTCTACCATTTTAGGAGTTAAAGAACTCCTAAATGGATCAAGAACACGTCCTCCGGTACTAAATGCAGACTCAGAAGCCACAGTAGAAATAGGAATAGCTAAGACATCTCGGGCTAATTGGGAAAGGATAGGAAATCTAGGGCTGTTCACTTTCCACCACCCTAAAATATCAAAATCTTCACTGTCATTCTCAACAACCTCATTAAGGTACTTATCCAGTTCTGATTTTTGATTCACACCACCCGATTCAATCATATGCATCCTATACAAAGACTTCATACGCTTTTTCCTTAGTTGTGGCTCGCCTACATTACTCTCACTCATAATGCTACTTGATTGGGCAGTACTAGCACTTGGAAGTGAAGGTTGATATGCATGATACAATTCATAAAGAACATCCTTCACGTTTTTCAGTACTGACAAACCTTTATCAACATCAGCATTATACAAATTTTTAAAAACAAATTCCATATAATTTAATTTGTGCCTAGGATCAAGGACAACAGCCACAAAAATCAGCATGTTCATCTTCTCAATATTACCCCAATACTTGTCATATTTGTCTTTCATCCTCATTGCCATCACACCAAACTCAACATTACTATCATTTTGGGCTTCATTCAAAAGACAACTCATTTCAACAAGTTCATCAAAGAAAATGTTGGATGTGACATACAAAGTACCTGAAACCCGTAATGTAAGTTCATAAAAGTGCTCTAAAAACTGACCTAAGCTTCTAACAATGGTCCAGTCATCCTCATTAGGCAAACCCTCTCCCGACTCAAGTTCAGCCTTAAAGTTGCTATCTTGCTCCTCAAATCTCTCAAAAGCTCTTTCAAACTTTTGAGCACTATTCAACATTAAATAGGTGGAGTTCCATCTAGTACAAACATCAAGACATAATAAACTATTGCTCTCTATATTTTCAACGTCAACACACTCTTTGAATTTTTGTAATCTAGATGGAGATTGCCTTACATATCTCACTACACTCCTAACACGAGCAACAGATTGATTCATTTCTTTCAACCCCTCAGTTACAATTAAATTCACTATATGAGCTACGCATCTCATATGAATGTACTGTCCATTTAAAATGCAGCCCCCTCGATTCCCAAATTTTTTCCTTAAATATCCAATAGCAACATCATTTGCACTTGCATTATCAACTGTGACAGTGAATAATTTGTCAATCCCCCAACTAAGCAAGCATTTCTCAATGAGCTTACCTATAGCCTCACCTCTATGACTAGAAATTGGACAAAAGTTTAAGATTTTTTTGTTCAATTTCCAATCATTATCAATATAGTGAGCTGTCAGACACAAATAATTAACTCTTTGCAAAGATGTCCATGTGTCCGTAGTTATACAAATTCTTTTACATGACTTCCTCAAAACTTGTCTTAATTTCTGCTTCTCATTCAAATAAAGTTGATTAATATCCCTAGCAATGGTAGATCGTGAAGGAACATGAAACCTAGGGCATGCAGTAGACATAAATTCCCTAAAACCTTCACTTTCTACAAACCTAAAAGGCAGTTCATCAATCACAATCATACTAGCTAGACTCTTTCTAATTGCCTCTTGATCAAATTTCCAAGTGGTGACATTTCCCTCCCCCTCACCCTTACTTTGTAAAACTAGTTGGCGTTGTGCACTATCAGTTTGACTACTGTTAGAAGGATTTTTGCTACATGTTTTCATGTGATATAACAATGATCCAGTACCATTTCTCTTTCCATCACAACAAAAATCCTTATCACAATAGTTGCATTTACACTTTGGAAAACCCTCACTATTAATAAACTTAGTAAAATGAGGCCAAACTTCTGACCTGGGTTTAACGGATTTCCTTTTCGCCCCTCTTCCTCTTCTTGAACACCCAGTTTGGATAGGTCGATTTGTATTTGCAACTTCAAGTACAGGATGCGAACTTCCAGACTCATCCACATAGTTAGGATTAGGGCTAGGAGTATTAAGAGAGTCTTCCATATTAGCTGACAGCTGCAAAACGTGAAGAAGAAACTGATGTTAAAAAAGTATTATTCATGTAATTAACTACTAATAATGTTTTTAAATGAATAATAATAATAATAATAATAATAATAATAATAATAATAATACTAATAAGATGAAAAGAGCAAGAAGCTTGAGATCATGCAAGTTATAGTTCTAATCATTCAACAGCTCCATTTTTAGAGCTGAAGATATATGTACGAGACAATGTTGTATATGTAAAGTTTGTATATTCAAAAGATGGAATTCTAGATTTCTACCAAATTAAAAAAAATGGATTTTCAGATTAGTTTGTTTATCAATATAGAAAGTTTTCATTCAAAAAAGTAAGTGATTACTTTAAGGATTCAACTCCAAGACCTGCTGTTTCATTGCCTTTGTCTTATAGTGCTAATCACTTCAACTGACTGGCATAATTAACAAACAAAGTCTAATTAATATACATGGCAGTAGCACGAGAATCCCATTAACCTCAGTCATACACATGCCCGATCCTATGTACCAAATTGACACAAAAAAACACTTCAGTTGAAAAGCGTATATGAACAACAATTTGGAATTCTAAATGCAAGCTGCTAACAAGAAGGGATTACATGCCAAAAATCAATAGCCTCTCTATAGATTAATGTGAGACAAGCTTTCCAATTGACAAACTTCCTTTATAGCTCACATTATTGATGCAAAAATGTGAGAGAGGCCTATCTAAACAGTCATGCTGCTGCTTTTACATTTGCACAAATAGTACCATAACCAACCAATTTTCCAAATAGAGCATGAAAAACAATTATGATAGAAACTGCCAAACCAATGACCAATAGCAGTTAAAAACATGAGCTTCAGTTAGATATTATATCCATAGGCTCAGTTCAAAGAAGCCAGAGTTCAACATTTGCAGCTCCATGAATCACTCAAAGCCAGAGTTCAACAATGTGATATATATTTTTTAAAATATTAAAAATAAAATAACTAATAAAAATAATTTATAATAATTCTGTAACTCTATTTTTAAATTTAAAAAATTTCACTGTGAATGTGCTCTCTTTGTTGTTGTCTGGGTGGAACAATATAATAGTTCAGTCCCTTGAACTGTGAAACTTGGCTCAAATCTACAACTATTTATGTGTTCCTAAATGTTGTGTTCGATGTTTTGGTATGATGGAGTCTTGTGCTTTCTTGACATGCACTTTCAAATATGGCCTTATGCTCTCTAAATGCTTCGCAGAGCACAGAAAATTTAAAAAATTTCACTGACATAGCATTTGACTAACCTAGATAAAAGAAAATTTTGGAATTCTACAATAAGGATATAACAAAAATTAGATCAAATAACAGATATAACTTTTAATTTAAAAAAGAAAAAAAAGAAAACCCACCAGAAGGAAAAGGAGTCGAGACTGATGAAAGGGAGAGGCAGAGAGCTACTGGTGAAATGTCGAGCGAAGGGGCTTGGAAAAATTAGGGATTAGATCTAGAGGCAGAGAGGAAATGAAAGGGAGAAGGCAGAGCCCGAGAGCGGGAGAGCCACGGCCACCAGAGAAATGTCGAGCGGAGCGGAGCGGAGGGGGCAAAGGTCGATGGAGGCAGTAAAGAGGAAATGTCCCGAGAACGCTGGGACTGGGAAAAAATTAGGTTAACTAGCAAGAGTGATGAAACGACGCCGTTTAGTCGTTTACATTTAGTCATGACTTATGGGCTATGGCACTATGAAACGCAGCGTTTTGACTGGAGGGGTTAAATATTTCGGTTAGTATTCGGTTAATCGGTTAATTTCGCCTTTCGAACCGAATTAACCGATAACCGAAATTTCAAAAAATTATTTTCGTTAACCGACCGAAATAGTTTCGGTGGCCGACCGTTTAACCGAAATCAATTCGGTCGGTCGGTTAATTCGGTTAAAACCGAATAATGAATAGCCCTAACTAAGAGTGTCCAAATTCCAATAGCTCAATGTTGACCCAAAATAATAAAATGACCTAATAAGTTATTATTAAGAGTATAAAGTCATTTATATAAGTGTTTAATTGTTTAGTGTGATTTATTTATAATTTGTTAGTTATTTATTTGTATAACTAATACTTTTGGATTTTCACTTTACTTTAGTTTTACTATATATATATATATATATATATATATATATATATATATATATTTGGCTCACTTAAAAAATAAACTTTTATATAATTATTAATATATAATTATATGTTTTATAATAAACATGAATATCACAGGAAATTCAAAAAATAAATAATAATTGTCAAATAATGAAAACATTAAAATGTTAAAATTTATATTTATATAAATATTATTAAATTTTAAACTTAATTTAGCATTTCTATTATATTTTTATTTAACTATATAAAATTAAATTAATTATTACATTAAAAATTATAAAAATATTTATAACTTATAAAATTTCAAAATAATTTGACTAAGCCCACCCGGTTAAAACCGGACCGAACCTGAAACAAGACCAAAATCGAAAATACCCGAACCCGAAAACACTTGAGATTGGAAAAACTCAAAATTGAAATAGCCCAAACCCGAATATAACCTAGACCGAATCCGTCCAAAACAGTCCGTTTGCCACCTCTATCTTCAACACCATTTTTGGCCGGTCAAGAATAGAGGAGAGAGAAAGCTTATGGTTTTAAGGTTTTGGAGAGAGAAAGTGAAGAAAACACCTACCTAGCCTTTCCAAACTGAAAAGTGATCTAAAGCAAAATTGTTCAGCTTAACGAGCTCTACAACATACTATAATTATCCTTTTTGTGTGATTATCCTTTTTTTTATTTTGTTAATTAAATATCGTGTTTACCCAATCTTTTTTTTTTCATTATTTTGGAAGTTTCCAACAAATGGATCCTATGCAAAATAACTTGGAATCTAAACAACTCGTTCCCATTATAGATTTTAATTTCTTTGACAGAAGCCATATCTTTTTGACATGGAATGTCAAATCCGCAAGCGATGAAACATGACTGATGGAGCAGTGTGGCCCAATAATATCGTATTTGGTTGGGAGTTTGGCTAGGAAGTCGTCATATATATGTGGCAGTTCATCACTTCCTTTATAACGGGAAGGAAAAGGTTTCAGCACCTAGATGGTGACCATTTTGTAGTAATTACATTGTTTTTGCCTTTTTGTTTGCTAATTTTAGAAGCTAAGTTCCCACTATGAACAACAAATTTGCTTCAAGGAGGATGTGATTTCATCAGCTAGTCATTGCTGATGAAACATGACAAAAGCCCTAGGACTTACCGAGGTACCTACAAAGAATTAAGCAATGGATATATGCGTGTGTATACTTGCTCAGTAAATTCTTTTTCTTTTTCTCAGAAAATATTAATTTGATATGATTTAAAGACCTAATGAATTCAATTGTTTGGTGAACAGAACATTCCATTTTATCTAAATCCCTTGAATATATATATATATATATATATATGGATAATTATTCAATACTCCGTCAGTGAAGTTTATATATAAGATTAATATCTCATACACTATCAGTGGAAATTTTTGATTCCACAAGTAGGGTTAGGAGGATGACATGTCTTTTAAAAATATTAAAAAAAATAAAAATAAATAAAAGAGGACATGTGTTATCATTTTAACTCAGTTTGTGGAATCAAAAAGCTCTACCAGCGGTGTATTAGATAATTATCTATTAATACATATAGGATAATTATTCAATACACCGATTAATATCTAATATACTATCAGTGGAGTCTAAAAATTTCACGGAATTGGAATGATGATATATATCTCATTTTATTTATTTTTTATTTTTTAATATTCTGTAAAGAATATGTATCATCCTTACTCCACTTATGAAGTTTTTAAACTCCACTGATAGTGTATTAAACAATTATCCTATATATATATATATATCAATATATTATCGAGGAATCTTTTAGACTCTACAAAAGAATTTAACATGTTAATTAGAGATGTCCATGGGCAAGGACAATACCTGCTCAAGGGTCGGGCTACTCGCCTAACCTTAAAGGCCCGCCCGATATTTGTCAGATTTGGACAAAAATATCGAATGCAATTAATGGGTTTGGGCATAATTTTAGGCCAAAATCGGGCCAAGCTTGGGCTTGACCCTTTGAAACTCGAGCTTGGCCCGACCTAGCCCGAATATATTTAAATTCAAAACTTAATTTTAATTTATTTATTAAGTATAATGTAATTTTATGTATATAAAACATTATTAAATAATAAACATGATTATATAAATTTAATGTAAAAATTGACATGCAAATTTTGACAAATCAAATTAATTCAAATGGACTAAAAGAATAAAAAAGAAATAAACAAAAAAATTAAAACACGAATAAATAAAAAATAATATTCGAGCAGGCTGAAACGGGCCCCGGCTTTGCTTTATAAAACAAAAAGGGACCTGAACAAAAAGTCAGATCCAAATTTATAGGCCAGGTCAAGCTTCGACATGTGTATAAATTATTATTATTATTATTATTATTATTATGGGCACAACCTAAACTCGGCCTAAGCTCGCTCATAATCAAGTCAAGTCGAGACTAGGTCATATATTAACAAATTGTATATAAATCCAAACGTAGCCAAATTAGCTTATTCGGGCTTGACTTTTAATCCAAACTTGTTTTTATTTATTATACAAACTTGAGCTCAACCCAGTTCGACTCGATTATTATTATTATTATTATTATTATTATTATTATTATTATTATTATTTGTTTCACTGTTTTTTTATTTTTTATTCTCTTTAAAATTTAATTTGATTTGTCAAACTTTGCATGTCAATTTCTATATTAAATATATATACTCATGTTCTTTAATCAACAATGTTATATATATAATTACATTATACCTAATATATAAACTTAATATTAATTATTTTTCAGCCAGACCAGGTAGGTCTCAAATGGTAAAACTCGAGCCCAACATGAATTACTTTGTCCAAGTTTGTTTATTGTATTTAATATTTTTGTCCAAATCAGGTATAAAATCAGATAACTTTCGAATTTTAACAAGTCGCCGAATCTATGGACAGATCTAATGGTGACGCATATTCTATTTTATTAATTTTTTTTTAAAATTTCCTAAAGAATATGTGTAACTATCTTAAGTCTACTTGTAAAGTCTAAAAATTCAACTAACAGTATGTTGGATAATAATCGTCTCCTTATATGTGTGTATATATATATATATATATATATATATATATATATATATATATATGTATGTGTGTGTGTGTGTGTGTGAAATAAGAAAAAAGGAGTGAAAAAGTACTTGTTGCTCCCGCATAAAGATATTGTAGTCTCTTCTAAGTTAAGCCAAGGTCAACATCAAGTTTTCCCAAATTGAGGATGGTCTTAATTTGATCAATGTGACAAAAGCATTCAAGTGCCACTTTGTTGATAAATGTTACGAGGTATTGGTATGTACACAAATATTGTCTTAAAATATAAGATAAGAAATTTTGGACATAAATAATAATTCAATTTATAAAAAAATAAGTACAATATCAGATAAAATTTTAATTAAAAAATAATTATCTGAATTATTTTCAGCACAAATTTGTTTTAAAAGTTTTATTTTTCTACGTCAATATTTTATTTTTATTAAGCAATTGAGATGTTACAAATCTTGGAGATAGCTAGTAAAAAAAGTAATACAGTTCCACAATAAATGCTAGAATACACCAAACAAAAATATAAATTCAATATCCAAGAATTATTTCACCATCCCAAGCAAGAATTTGTCATCAAATCCCTTTGTTCATAGATTAAGTAGAATATGTACCCAACAGCACAAATAGTTCAATAATTGATTCTCCGCATCAAAAGACTTTACAGAGAAACTATCATCAGAGTTTTTTACCAAACTATTGTTTTTTAAAATTTTATTTCCCAAAATATTGTACTTGAAAATTTATTTTTTAATGTATAATAGTTTTTGACATGTCATGGTCATGTCATACATTTTTATTACTTAAAAAAATATAAACATATATAATTTAAAATTGAATTAAAATAACTTAAAAGAAAATAAGGGGCTTGTCTTTTTCACCACTGATTTCTTTTTGTTCTTTGTCTATCTCGTTGGTTTCTCACCTTGCACCCAATTGTTGATAACAGAGGTACTTTGATTTTGTTTATTCTTTTTCGCCTTTTTTTTTGCAAAGTTTATTGAATTCAATTTTTAGTTTAAATTGAAATTTATATTGATTCGTTTTTTGAGTTTACTCTATTTTTCATTGATTGTATCTACTATGGGGTTTTAATTAAATCTTTTTATCTAGTTTTTATTGATGTTAAAGCTCAATGTGCATTTTGCATCCTCTTACTAACATTTCGGTTTCCTCTATATTCTTCCATAACAATTTCAATTCTTTAAATCACGAATAATGTTAAATGAAAGAAGGAAAAGCGAAAAAAATTTAGGTAGAAATAAAAAATGAAAGATTGAAATTTAGACGGCTTATTGATTCTTACTGTTTCGGAACTAAAAGAGTAGAGTTGACTTTTATATGTGTGACGACCATGCTCTGAAAAGAAAAATTAAAGTTGTTTTTACTTTACAAGAAGATGAAGATTTTTAACTTCTTTTTTTAACAAGTGGCTTAACATTTATTATTTTAGTATTTATTTTAAAAATTAAAAAATATAGCATATTGATGACATGGAAAAAATTATATATATATTGGTAAATAAGTTTATAAATATGATACTTTGAAAAATAAGATTTTATATTACAATATTCAGATAAAAAACTCTATCATCATAACTCAAATTTTATGATCCAACCAATAAAATAATCAGTTCCAACTATATGATATCTTGAAACTTCAAGATATTTTTTTTGTGTAAACCATAGATATTTTCATCCGTTTTAACGATCTGAATTAATTCTGCTCAGGGTTTTATCACAATTAAGGCTCCTCACCCTTCTCCAAAAGTGTGTTTAGTGAGGGTCGAACCCGAGAGCTCTTCCCACAAACTCAGCCTATGTTGTCAATTGAGCCACTATATATATATATATATATATATATACATCATGGGATTCCTCTCAAGATCACAAATACTCAGTTTCAACCATTCCGAGAAGTGAAAGGACAATTAACTACTAATATATTATCTTTTTTGATTTTCTTCTTGTTCCATTTCATTAATTCCTTATCATGTTTCTTCTTCAAGAGTCTTGATTTATTTTTTAATTAAATAAATTTTGACAAAAAATTTAGAGTTTCTTAGAGATTTTGAAATTTAATCCTGAAATTTAAGAAATCTTGAAAACCTTAGAATTTAATCCGAAAATTAGGGATTCCTTAAATTCGGTGCCAATTTTTGAATCTGTAGACTTTAATCGTCATATGTTATGCGTAAACTTGCTCAAAGGCCAGGTTACCTGATATTTGGTCGGGTTTAGACAAAAATATGGGATGCATTTAACGGGTTTGGATAAAATTTTTAGGTCCGATAAAAAAAAGGCTAAACATGGGCTCGACTCTTTGAAACCCGAGCATGGCTTAGCTCGGTCAAAACATAAATAAAAATAAAGTTTTTTTTAAAATATATGTAGTAAGTATATTTAATTATATGTACATAAAATATTATGGATTAATGAACATTATAATATATATTTAATATGAAAATTGACATGTGAATTTTGACAAATCAAATTAAATTTCTAATGGACAAAAATAATAAATAAATAAATAAACAAAAATTAAATTACTAAAAAAGTAAATAAAATAATATTCGAAGGGGTCGAACTCGAACTTGTAATATAAAATAAAAAACGGACCTGAACTAAAAATCATACTTGAATTTTCAAGCTGAACCAAGCTAGGGCTTACATATAAACACTTATTATATGCCTTGGGCCCTGCTCGAACTAGGCCATGATTAGGTCTAGATTTATGTGGTGAGAATTTGGCTTTTCAAAATTTTTGTCTTATTAATTTTTCTTCTTTCCTCATATTGTATGTCTATGAGACCCGATTCTACTATATTGTACATGTGAAATGTGATTAATTATTGAGTGAAAATTTATGTGTTAAGTGATTATAACTGAAAGTGTGATGTGGGCCCCACTTATTTTTAATGTGTTCAGATGGGCTCGAGACTGAAAATGCTATCTACAGTGGTGTAATAAAATATAATATGATGTTTTTGAGGTTTAAAATCATTGAAATATATTATTTTAAATTATTTTGAATTATTTTGTGAAGGTGGAAAATAAATTGGAAAATGACAAATACGTCCCGAGGCATTTTCGTAAATTACACTCAAACTAAAATGAGTTGTGACGAAGTAAAAATATCATAATATTCTATATAAAAAGAAGAATAAGATAGTGTCATAAGATTGATTGAATCGGTTGCTAAATAAGAAATTTTCGCTAGTGGTCCGTGGGGGTAAAATCGTAATTTCTCACTATCTGTGCACTGCACGTTGACGAAACCACTTCCAATCATCAAGATATATTAAACAAGAATATTTGGTGATGGAATCCAAAATTTTGGAGTGCTTTTGCATAATTTTTACGACTACAGAAGCTTAATGGTAAAGTTATCCGAAATTTTCATAACCAAGGGTATTTTGGTAATTTTTCCCTAATCTAGAATATTCTAAAATATACCACACACATCAGCCGGCCGCTATTGAGCTTCTTCAACCTGTTCACCCACGCCACCATGAAAGAAGAAAAAGAGAAAGAAAACAAAAACTAAATAAAAATACATTAAAATAATCTTATTTCAACAAGCCTATTTCTACCAAAATTGTTCTTCTCCTTGTGCTCTATCAACCCATACCAATACTTCATTTAGAAAGTGACTTCACCCACGCCACCATTAAAGAAGAAAAAGAGAAAGAAAACAAAAACTAAATAAAAAAACATTAAAACAATCTTATTTCAATAAGCCTATTTCTACCAAAATTGTTCTTCTCCTTATGCTCTATCAAACCATACCAATATTTCATTTAGAAAGTGACAAAATGAAGAGAAAAAGGGAAGAGAAGATTCAGTCAAGAGGTATGGTCTTCTATATTTACCATTTCATTTCATTTTAAAGGTAGAGAAAGATAGATCTAAGTGTGTAAAACATGTATCTAGCCTTAGAATTGATTAGTTTGAGCTAAATGAAATGTTGACATGAAAGAGGGATTTCGGGTAGATGAAGAACACCTTGAATCCATGTAATCCTTTCATGAAAATGGTGGTAAAAGGCTTAATGAACATGGATCTATAGCTTGGTAAACTTAAATTGTTGAAAATCAATAATGTTGCTTAAAGGGAGTGTTAGCTTTAAATTGACATATGTATTTTGAAATGACAACAACTTAAGTAAGCTTTAATGTTTTTCTCATATTGTAAATTTGCTTTATCACACATGATTCTCTCAAACCATTTTAAGTGTTCTTATCAAACATTAAGACCATGATTTAATTGTATATTCTCATTGGTCTTACTACTTTACAAAATGAGTTTGAATGTTTTCATTAAGTAATTTTCTTAAGAATATATTGAACACAAGTTTAGAAAATTACTTAATAAGTTTTTGGACAACGTCTTCAATTGAGAGAGTCAAGAAAAACTCCCACAAAACTCATAAATGTTTTTGTGAGAACCGCAAATTTCTCTAAACTAAGGATGTACTTAGTAGCTAATTTAAGCAAATATAATGTAATGATGCAACTTCGAGATGTCAAATGCAAGATGTTTGTCAATGTTGCAGAATCAAATCCTTGAGAAGAAAGGATTACATTTAAATATAAGCTAAACTAAAAGACACAACATGCATGCATACATATGAAAACGAGCATGCAAGCAACAGACGTATATACGAGTGTATATAAATTAACATACAAATAATAAGGACTAAATGAGATGAAAATAAATAATAAGACAAGGAAATAAGTTAATTACACATAAATAAGTATGTGTAAGGAAAGATACCTACAACTATATTATATCTATATTTATACTTGGTATAAGTATTTAAATATATATGTGTGGATTGAATATATTAAATAGATAAAATATATAATATCTTTAAAAAAATAGGTTTATACACATATACAAGATATATAATAAAGAGAATACATGAATAAATAAATAAATCATAAAGTAATATTAAAGTAAAAAGTAAGTAAATAATAAAATAGATTTTCTTAAGAGTTGATGGCAATTCTCCCATCAACCCATCCCATCCGTCTAGCACCCATCACCCTCTCCCTATTGTTTTCATATTTTATTTGAAAATACTCCCCTACTAACTCAAACCTCCCCCGTTACTCCCTTCCTCTACCCGTTCCTTCACCCCATTTCCGGCTATTCCTTCCTTCTCTACCATACAAACATCACACCATTTGAAGATCTGTTGAAGGTTGAAGCCGCATCGGGCAACAGAAAACCGAAGCAGCTGGTGGTGTCACACGCATTGTTTTAAATTGCGGTCGCGGCCGCGTTTTCGGTCGCGTTGAGTTTATCGCGATTGCGGACATAACGGCGGTAATTACGGTCATCGCGGTCATCGCGGTCGTGAATTTTTTTTAATTTCGCACAATTCTATATAAAGTGTAGTAATTGTAATTATAATCATGTAAAGTCTTATTTTATAGTTTTTAAAGTAATTTATGATACCTCAAGTCTATTATTTATGTGAAAAAAAGTTATTTATAATTTTTTGAATTATAATAAAACATTCATATTTAAAAAATTACTTATGATTTTTTAAAAAATAACAAATATTGAAAATAGAGATAAATAATCATGTACTAATTATTTAGCATTAATTATTTTTTATCTAAATTATTAAGGAATTTTTTCATCTAAATTTTGTCAAATCTTTTTTTACCTAAATTAATTATGTCAATATTTTTCTTTTTTTCTCTTCCACATGAATTTCTACGAATATTAATAATTAACAAATAGAACTTGTTAAATTCAATTCAAGGAAACTAAAAAAAAAATACACTTTAAATCTTACCGATTACCACATAGTGGAATGACGAGGAGCATCAAATTCTCCCTCTTCACTTTCAGAACCATGGCGACTCGATCTTCGTGACCTTTGTCCAGAATTCGAACCATATCCTTGTTCTTGATACATTTGGGGTGGTGGTGGATACATTTGCGGTGGTGGTGGATACATTTGGGGTGGTGGATACATTTGGGGATAATAGGGCATGGGATAATTAGGATATGGCTGGGGTGGATAATAACCTTGTGGAGGTGGATAGTAACCATAAGGAGGTTGAAAATGTAAAGGTGGTCCCGGTGGATAATAGCCTTGACTACCAAACGATTCATTACTAGAAGTTGATCTTCGAAATGAAGAGCCTCCAGACATATCATGTTGGTGCTTCTTGGCTTTTCCCTTTGATCGAACTCTATCTCTACTTCTATCCCCACTAGATTCAACAGATGGATGTACTCCGTATTCTGACAAATCAAGGAATAATCCACCGGTAGCAGTAAGCCCAAGTTCTCCGCCAAGTGGACTAAAAGGCCTATTTTCATTTGCACCACCACTATAATCAGCACCACTACCATCACCACCAGGTCCATCACCACCAGTTGGACTTGAACCCTCATCATCATCACTCTGAGTTGGTGATCGGCTTGTACTTGAGTGAGGCAGATTTTGTTCTCCTGATTGATATGATTGTTCAACATTCATTTCATCATCAGAATTATCAAGAGGCAACCAATCAGAGTTTTGCCCATCTAACAAAGGATTTTCTTTCTCTTGTAGCCATTCTGAAAGTGGATCATCTTCTTCAAAGATATGGTCTAGGCTAATAGGATTGAAACTATCATTTATCTAATCAATACTCCTCCTTTTTTGATGTCTCATCCTTAGCCTCATATTGTAATAAGTGTACACCATCTTATGAAGTCTTTCATATTTCAACCTGTTTCTTTTGTTGGTGTGTATATAGCTAAATGTGCTCCAATTTCTTTCACAATTAGATGCAGAAGTTGTCTGACTAAGCACTTTAATTGCTATTCTTTGCAATTCAGGAACACATGTACCATATATCATCCACCATTCAGCTGCATAAAATAATTTAAAATAAATTTAATACCAATATATAAATAATATTAAAGAAATTAAAACTATTTAATTAATTATTTACCTGGATTCATTTGCTTCCAAGCTCTCTGTGCTTGTGGCGTACCGAATGTTTCTCTTTTATCTTGAAATACAAACAACTACATTGATAAAACATTACAATTATTAAATAAATGTAAAAAATTAATTATATTTCTAATACATAAAATAAAATTTTCAAGTATAAAATAGTAGTAAACACTAACCTGATTAGTCATCTGGATTTGATTATCCATAGAAGGTTCTAGTCTTTCTATCACTGCTTTTATACCTTCTCTTGTTTCTATTAACACATCCGACGAAGATTTCACACCATATTGAAATTGGGGATTCAGATAATAACCTAAACATAGTTCATAACAATAAAAAAAATAAGCAATAAAAAAATATATATAAGCAATTTAAGCATATAACATAAAATGTTATTTTAATTACAATCCACATTTTTAGTCTACTTACCAGCTGAATGCAAGTGAGAATGCATAAATGTCCATCTATTATCGATAATCCTTTCATATTCAGTGAAATATCGACATTCTTGTTCAATTGCCCGTTTAGCTCTATCCATTGCCTCATAAATAAAGCCCATTGTTGGTTTTTCATCACTGTCCGTAAGGCGCAATACTTTTACCAAAGGCTCATAAACTTTTATTATTTCACTTGCTTTTTTCCAAAAATCTTTTCCCAAAATAATTTTTTTTGCTTCATAAGCAGGTCCTGACTTTTGTTGCCCCCATTTAGATTCTTTAAATTCCTGCATATTTTAAATTAAGATTTAAACAAGATATCAAAAAAAAAAAAACTAGACTTAAATAATTGTAGTAATTATTAAATACTAACCTTTGAATTGAACATTTCTCGTAGACCTTGTTTATGCTTTGTTATTTCTTGTAATTGGATGAAATGGGTAGCAAATCGAGTGAGAGCAGGACGAAGTATTTGCCTTCCTTGAGTATATTTCTTCATCAAGTCAACTGTCCAAATATGATTGTATATGAAACAAGTGACTTTCTTCGACTCGTCCAATACTTTTTCCACGCTTTGCTTCTTCCCAATATCTTTAAGGCATAAATCCAAGCAATGAGCTGCACAGGCAGTCCAAAACAAATGTTTTCTTTTCAACATTAATTTTTTTCCAGCAGCCTTAAGTGCTGCCTCATTGTCGGTGACTATTTGAACAATATATTGCTCTCCGATTTCTTCCACAACTTGATCTAATAATTTGTAGTAAAATTTAGTATCTCTAGTCTGAACACTAAAGACATCAACAGATTTCCAAAAAATGGTCCTTTTACTACAATAAACTAGAAAATTTATTATATGCATTTGATTCAAGCTATTGGTCCACCCATCACACATTAAGGTAGCACCTACTTCACTCCAGTGAACCTTTAATCCATCAACCCATTCTTTGACTTGTTGATACTCTGATTCCAAATATACATCAGAAACCTCATAAGGTGTTGGAAGCTTTACATTTGGCCCAATTTCTGCTGCTACAGAAACCAAATTGTGCAACCATGGAGAGTTTGCTAAATTAAAAGGAAGTCGATCGTGTATCAAAAATTTAGATACTGATTCACCCAGCTTCTTTCTTAATGTCTTCATAAAAGAATCACTTAACTTCGGTTGCTTTAAACTCTTGCTTCTAACCAATTCAGGTACTGCTCCCCTTAAAGAAATTTCAGAGTCACTTGGAGTAGATTTCCTTATTCTTGGATCAAAATAGTCAGCAACTGAGCCATGAGAGCTTCGTCCCTCTTCATAAGTATTATTAAAACCACTAGTTCTTTGCCTAAATTCTTGCCTCATATGCCACTCACGTTGTGATTGAACACTTTCTCGCATGGCTTGTCTCATAGCAGCATCTTCATCTATGAATCCTTCATAATCATAATCTTCCTCTCCTCTTAATTGAGAAAAGAATTCATCTTTTCTCTTTTTGTTATCAATTTTTTTTCTTTTTACTTTCTTGGAGGAGTTTCATCATACTTTCTCTAACAGTACCTTTTAATAATACAGTTAAGAAAAATAAAAAAAAATTAGTTGTACATGTTAATGTAATTTTATAATCTTTATTGAAAAATTAACATAATATTTATAACATACCAGTAACATTGGGGCATGGTGCAACATTGCCAGTCTTATGAGCAATATGCTCCTTGAAGCGTGTTATTCCTCCTCTTACAATTTTCCCACAAAGTTTACATGACACATTTCCTTTTGAATTTGGTACAGGTATTCCAAAATGCCAACCGATATCATCACTTGGCGCACCTTCTAGTCCCTTACTTGGAAAATCCTCACTTCGTGGTATGTGTGACATTTTCTGTTAAACAGATAAGTATAAACAAATGAGATAGAATTATCACATTTTTTTATACAAAAAAATTGAATCTGAATCATTAATTAACCACATTTTCAACCGTTTAAGAAGTAATAATAATTTAATTAATTACATTTACATTATCAATATTTTTCTTTAATTACAATAATGTTCGACTATATCAAAAAATTAATATTAATTTGCCACAATCAATTAACTTAAACAATCATATTTATATATGAACATCAAATTATCAATATTAACTTTTCTTAAGTTATAATAATATTTAATACAATATATTTAATTGCACTACAAATTTTACTTTAAAAATTAAATTAATAATTTAAATTCAACCTTATCTTTTTTTTTTAAATTCAAATTACTCATTTCATAAATTTTTTTTTATCATGATTCATCCATTCTTAAACTTTTAATTTAAAGCCCATCACTATTAATACATATTAAAACAAATTTTTTTTTGGTTTGCTGATGATGATTGATGATGGCAACGACAGTAGCAAATGCTCAAAATAAATTCTAGCTAAAAAAATGCTCAAAAGAAATTCTACATAAAAAAAATGCTCAAAATAAAGATAAAAAATAATATGCTAAATAAAATAAAGACTAATTAAAATTAACTTCACTACCCAACCGGCTCTAATCTAACCCCTTCAGTCTCTTCACTCCTCTGTCCTCAGTCCTCACTTCACTACCCAACCGACACAACCGGCCCCGACTCTCCACGCACCCAAGTTCCTTCCGTCCCAACCCAACCCAACCCAACCCTCGATCCTCACTCCTCAGTCCTCTCAGTGGCTCAGTAACGAGCCGCCGGCAGCCTCCCTCAGCCTCCCGATCACTCCCTCAGCCCCTCACCTTAGCGGCTTAGCCTCCTTTTTTCCTTTCACCTCCCCTCACGCACGGCCTCACGTCAGCGGCTCAGCCAGCTGCCAGCCTCACGACGCCGGCCTCAGCCTCGACTCCGTCTCCGTCGGCTTCGTTTTGACTTTCACCGTGACTCCCTCGGTCCCTCCCTCCCCTTCTGTCACGGATCATGTCGCCAGCCGCCATGTCCGTCGGCCTCCAGCGACGGTGCCTCCTTTCCTTTCGGCGCCAGATCTGACTCTTCTGAGCTTATCTGATCTCAGTCTCTCAAAGACTCAAACACCCACACCGCCCTTGCCATCACCCACTGTCCCACGCCATCACCCACTGTCCCAACTCCCACGCCTTCAGCCTTCTCATTCTCTGATCTGATCTAAATTTAAAAACAAAATGCTTAGTTGCTTACCTTTCAAAGATCTTGCTATGTTGTTGTCTGTGATGATCTCTGTTTGCTTGGGGGATTTTTCTTTGTTGTTGATTTGTCTCTCTCTGTTTGCTTGTGACGTGAGTTGTGTTTGTAAACTGTTTTTTGTGACTTGCGAGTTGTGAATTGAGTTGTTGTGTTGTGTGTGACAGTTCGTGTGTGTTGTGAGAATGAGACTATGGTCTGTGTCTGTGAGTTTTGTGACTCTGTGACTGTGCTGTGAGCCTGTGGCCTATGAATTATGATTACCGATGATGAACTTGTGTTACTTGTGAATTGTTTTTTTGATTGAATCTGAATATTTTTTAGGTTGATAATTGATGTTTGAAAGCTTGAGCATTGTACTTGGGGTTGGGGAATCTGATTCTTGCTGTCGCCGGCCCTACTCTGCTTCTGAAATTCTTTTCTTTTTCTCTTTTTTTGTCTTGTTTCTGAAAGGTAACGGTGATAGCGGCAATAACGGACCGCTATCACCGCTAACCTACGTTATGGCGTTATAAAACGCCCGTTATCAGGCGCTATGGGTGTGAGCCATCCTCACACCCGATATACCTGCAATAGCGGTGGCGGCCACCGCCGCTACCGCTAGATAGCGGCCGCTATTTGACATAGCGGCCGCTATTTGAAACACTGGTCACACGCTGAAAATAGAGAAGGAATGGGCTGCGAATTTTTGGCAGCTAGATTAGGGTTTTGAGAGGCTGAACCGAGAAGGGTTTTGTAGTGGCTGGCTTGGGTGTTTCCAGCCCTAAGCAAGGGATGCATAAGGCTGAACGGAGGAGGCACTGGTGGTGGCTGCAGTTGGCGTACCAGGAGCTGTCCGGTGGCTGAACTGAGGGCAAAAGCAAGGTAAGGAAACAAGAAAAGGAAAAGAAATAACAGAAAAATAAAAGAAAAGAAATAATAGAGAAATAAAAGAAGATAAATAAAAAGAAAAGGAATAAAAGAAAAAGGAAAAGAATTAAAATATATATATGTAATACATATATATATATATAAAGATGTAGGAAAGTGAGAAATTTGAATTAAAAATTTATATTATATTAATGTTAATTATGTAAATATATATATGTGTGTGTGTGTTTGAGTGTGCATATTATATTATTTTCTTGGAGACAAGGTAGGAAACAAGGAAAGGAAAAAGAAAATACATAGGTTTAAATATATATATTGATATATATATATATTTGTATATTTGAAAATGAAAGAATAAGATCTAAGAGTTTATATTATACTAGTATTAAATACATATATATATATATATATATGTATATATATTGCTTGTATATATGTATATGTAATTCTTGCTTGAAAACAAGGAAATAGATGAATATATGTATGTGTAGTACATATATAAAGATATATAGTAGATTTTTAGAAATTATACTATGCTAGTGTTAAATACATACATATATAAATATATATATATATATATATATATATGTATGCTACTTACTTGAAAACTAGATAAGAGACAAAGAAGAGAAAAGAAAAGAAATACAAAGAAAGGAAAAAGGATTAGAAAGAAAAGAGATATATATATACAAACACACACATATGGATAAATTTTGATAGGTATATATATATATAAATATATATATATATATATTAGATAAAGATTTCCTTAGACATAATGATAAAGAATTTGTTAGCTTTAAATTGACACACATTTTGAAATGACAAAAACTTAAGTTTGGATAAACGTTTTTCTCTTCAATGTAAATTTGCTTCAAATGAACTTTATGATTGAAAATATATTAAACAAAGTTTTAATTGTTATTTCAATTTGAAAGGTCAGTAAATACTCTTGTAAAAGAATTAAAATACCTTGGATTGACTTAAAATCACAAAATCTCATCAAACCATACCCAAGTTACTCATCAGTGTGCAGGTTAAACAAAAGGGATCGATCCCCCTGTAGAGGGATCGATCCCCTTTTGGCAGAATGATTTGAAGAGGTCCATTCAAGGGTTGGAAGGCATTCTGGAGAAAAGGGATCGATTTGTTTGGTAAAGGGATCGATCCCTTTACATGAAACCTGACTCCAACGGCTAGTTTTGAAGGGTTTCAATGGGAGGATTTGCATTAAATGCTTTACCAACCGTTCCAATCGTTTGGTGGAATATAAATAGAGGCATTTATGAAGTTTGGAGGCAGAATAAGCACTCAGAAAATCCTCAAGCTTCAAGAGAGAAAATCCAATCTGAAAATTCTTATTATGTAACTCCACTTGTGAGATTTCTTGTTGTTCATCACCCATTTACTGAAAGTTCTGTTATTCAAAGGGGTGAGCTATCCTTGTGTCACGACTCGTGACCACATTTCTTACCGTATTGTACACAACTTAACCGGTTGGGCTATCTGTGATACTTCGCTTGTACTGACTGTTAAACAATTTTACATAACATTATTTATATTATACACATCTCCCATCGAAATTAATTAGATAAGCATTGTAGACACCTAATTTTGTCCGAACAATTTTTAAATTAAATAAAAAAAATAAAAAAATGATAAAAATGATAAAAAGAAACAAGTCAATTTTGGTCAAATCTTTCAAATTTAAAAATCTCATGTGAAGCACATGCAAAATTTACACCCTCAATAGTTGACTTGGTTGATTTGTTGCCAAAAAAAAAAATAATGAACATAATAATTTGCAAATTGATGGAAATAAATCATGAATGAGAATCCCATGATAGAAGCCATGGTTTAAGCATTAAAAGGGGGAAGTTTGTTTCCTTCCCTAAAGGTTTAGGGCTAGAAATGGCTATAAAAGCCAATGAAAAGGAGAAATAAAGGGGGGGAGGCGAAAAAAAAGGAAAAAACCCGAGAGAAAAAAAAACCTAGAGAGAAAACTTGGGAGAAAAAAAACCCTAGGAAAAAAAAACCTTGAGGAGAAAACCCTAAAAAAGAAACCTAGAGGAAAAAAAACCTAGCTGGCGGCAGTGCATGAGAAGGAACTCAGCTTTCGTTACCATCATCTTCCCTTCCTGCCATTCCCTGCCACAGCCGCTGTCCTTGCACATCACCGGACCACTTACACTGCTGGTCTTCATCCAAGTCGTCCCCCACTTGCTGTCACTTCCCCCTTCGCTTGCTGCCTGTGCCGCCCCTTTTGCATCGCTATCCTGCTTTGCATCATCACCATCGCTATGCCTCCCTTGTTTTTCGCTGCATGCAGCTTCACCATTGTCCATTGCACCACCCTTTTCCATTTTTACAGCACCGTAGCATGGCCCCACATTCTTAAACATTCCTACATCCTCTGAACTGCACCATCATCGTTCTGCTTGTGCCCCTCTCCACTACACCGTTTTGTACCCCTGCATCGCCCAATCTTGCTGCACTTTCCCTACACTGCCCGTGTCCCTTGCTTGCCTTGAATACCGAGCATCATCATCTTCTGCAAGTGTGTCACTTCCACGCTCAGACTTGCTGCATCTTCTTTATTCCGCTTCGAGTCTAGCCGTTGCATTCTCGCCCCGTTTTGGTTGCCTAATGCTCCTCGCCGCACGACCAACTCTGCTCCAAGTTTCACATCTCAGTCCACCGCGGCATTACTGATCGTATCCTTGCTGTCCACTGTTCCCGTGCACGACCCGCCTTAGCTACTTCCCCTGGTTTTCACTGAAGTTGTTCTATCCTTCACCGAACAGCCCTGCTTCAAAGCCAAAAGATAATTCATCATCCTAGGCGGCTCTGTTTTCCAGCACTGGTTTCGTTTCATTATGGCCGCTGTTGCTTCACTTACGCCAACCTGGTTCAACGAGTTGTAGTTTTACCTTGTTGCTACGCTTTGCTGCTGCCTTCGGTCACTACACTGAAACACCCATCTCCAAACCTCACTGCACTGCTAAATATTTAAGCCTTGCTCCATTACTTACGTGAAAGAAAGAAAGAACGTTGGGCTTGGCAAAGTGTCGTGCTTGGAACCTTGGTGTCAGGCGTCCTTTTACTCATTTCAAGTGACCATTGGATGTGTTAAGGCTAGGCAAAAGGAGAAGGAAGAAGGGTCCAGGCGTTTAAGGTATGAAATATATTTTTATTACATATATGATTTGTTTTTATATCTATTTAGTTATTTAATTAGTTGTTTCATTCCAAATAAGTTTGATTTATGATTAAGCTATTGATTCAAAATAATATGTATTAAAAAAATAAAATATTTTTAAATACAAAAAAATATAAGATAGAAAACAGTAATAAAAGAATTCTAAAAAAAAATTAAATAACATGATATTTATAAAATGATGATTAATAAATGTAAAAAAAAATAAAAATAAAAATAAAAAGTAGTAATGAGAATTTCCGATGATAAGATTTTGAAGAAATCACAAGTAGTGATTCTTTGACAATCTTTAGGGTCGAGAAAAATCTTTGGATGTTACCAGCATATTGGAACATCTAATTGATTTTATCTTGATATCAAAAATCATTTTGATATAAAAATAATAATAAATTTTAAAATAGTTAGAGAAATAAGAATGTAACTATCAAAATAAATAAAATAAATGTAAATATGTAGATAAATGCAAATATGAGTACTAAAATAAATATAAATAAAAATATACATTTTAAAAGAATTTCCGATGATAGGATTTCTTAGAAATCGCAAGTAGCGATTCTTTGACAATCCTTAGGATCGAAATGAAATATTTGAATATTACCAGCGTATTGGGGTATTCAAGTAATTTTAGCTCGATATTAAAATTTTTAATAAAATTAACATTTATGACATAAATTAATATTAAAAATAAATAATAAATAAATAAAAATTTTAAAACAAATAAGTAAACAAGAATATAAAATTGTTACAATTAATCTTTTGGAATAAATAATAACAATAACAATGAAGATAAAAAAAATAATAATTAAAAAATTAATAAACATGATATACATTATAAATAATGTCCGATGATGAGATGTTATGAAATTCACAAGTAGTGATTCCTAACTAATCTCTAGGGGAGAGAAATATACTAAATGTTACCAGCGTATTGGAATATTCAGTATAATTTTTCAATAAAAATAAAATTTTATAAAAATCAGTAAATTTCAAAAGTAATAATATAAATATAAAAGATGATAATAATAAAATAAAATAAAAATATATTTCTCATGTACATCATATCTATTTTGTTTGCATCATTTGCATTCATAAAATTCCAAAATAAGTGCAAATCTCCTGAGGATGGGATTCTATAGAAATCGCAAGTAGTGATTCTTAAGAAATCTCTAGGTGAGGAAATTATCCGAAATGCTACCAAAAGTATTGGGGTACTTCGGAATAATTTTCAATACAAAAGATTCTCATTTATTTCAAATAAAAAATAAATTTAACATAAATAAAAATAAAATTTAATATTTCAAATAATGAGCAAAATAAAAAATTGATTTCAAAATAAATGAATTTCTTTTTAAATGTTTAATTAAGATCATTTTATTAAGATCAAAAGATAAGACATGATTAAGTGGTATCGTTTTTTAACGGGCGTTGTGGGGGTGCTAATCCTTCCCCACACATAACCGAACTCCCGGACCCAAACTTTGTTTTCGCAGACGAAAAATTATTTTTTGATAAAACTTAATTAATTTTAAGATTTTATTGAAAAAAAATAAAAGATTTTAGGTGGCCAATCACACCTAGCCAAAAAAAATTGGTGGCGACTCCATTTTGTGTTTTTTTCAAAATCGTCTAGCGATCGAGTCCCGGACGAAAATCGTTACGACAAGCAGTACTGTTGACATGTCTAAATACAGAAAATAAATGATCAAACCTCAATTAACTCAGTCGGTCTATCATATTGTCCTTCGCGTACAGCCAGGATCCACAAATCACTGAACTCACAATCATAAAAACCTAAAATGTTTAAAATTAAGGGGTGAGCAAAACCACGGCTCAGTAAGAGAATTATATGCCTCACTTGATACTCAGCTTCCTATATGCTGAAAATCTTTTTCATTTTTCCTATGGGCTTTAGGCTCGCATGTAGGAAGGATACTACAGTCGGCTAGGGATCCGAATGGAGTAAGGTAGGTATTTTAGAATACCATACTTGTTACGGAACCTAAAAGCAACTGTAGAGAGAAATTTTCATTTCTTTTTGAATTAATAAATCCTTTTTCCTTTTTAAACTTTTATAACCTTTTTCATTTTCTTTCAAAATAATGCTTCTACGAAATAAAGCATTTAAATAAAATAATTAATATTCGTATATTCCTTGAAAAGAATATTAGTTAAATCATCATCTTATTTCTTTAAAACTCATTTCATGTTTTAATGTACTCTCTTAATTAGTACCATACTTTAAAGAGCAAAATAAGCTATTAAAATCTATTCCAATATAACCGATTACTTAATCACTTTAGGCGTAAGCCCCAATTCACTGATTCAGTTACGATATCCATTCTAACTAACAATGGAGTTAAGTGTTATATCGAGGAACTCGTGTAGCACTTAGTTCTCAAAGGATTCTAGAGGTGGCTCCCACGGTCCAACTGTATCCGTGTAGCACGTAGGTCCCTTGAGTCTTCTAGAGGTGGCTCACACGATACAGAAACTTCTTACTAACACATCGGAACTCATGTAGCACTTAGTTCCCGAAGGACTCTAGAGGTGGCTCCCACGGTACAGAAATTTCTTACTAACACATCGAAACTCGTGTAGCACTTAGTTCCCGAAGGACTCTAGAGGTGGCTCCCACGGTACAGAAATTTCTTACTAACACATCAAAACTCGTGTAGCACTTAGTTCCCGAAGGACTCTAGATGTGGCTCCCACGGTACAGAAATTTCTTACTAACACATCGAAACTCGTGTAGCACTTAGTTCCCAAAGGACTCTAGAGGTGGCTCCCACGGTACAGAAACTTCTTACTAACATATCGAAACTCGTGTAGCACTTAGTTCCCGAAGGACTCTAGAGGTGGCTCCCATGGTACAGAAACTTCTTACTAACACATCGAAACTTGTGTAGCACTTAGTTCCCGAAGGACTTTAGAGGTGGCTCACACGGTTCGAAACTCGAGTCTTAGCTCGGTTTGGCCTTTATGCCATATACTTCCCACTATCTTATCAGAACTCGTTAAACACTTATAATCTAATGTTCCATTTAAATTCATGGTAAGAATGTCAGATCTATCAATTCTTCCTTTTTCGAAACATATTACATATTCGTATCACATGTCTTAGGAAAGTCATCCCACAGTACTATAATCAGTACCGAAACGAGCATTTTGTAAAAAATGCTATAAATAAATTGATTTTCTCCTCATATTATATAAACATATTCTTTTCACATGTCTCGCATCATATTTCACATTTTCCGTTTGACATATTCCACATCATGTAAAATGCTTTCCTTTTTAACACGTCACCTATCATTTATGGAGTCTAAGATAGACATCAATCTTATCATACTATAACCCCGGAGAGTAAAGAAAAAACCGGTCAAATCTATGAGCATAATCTATATTGTCCTCGGTGGGTCACTGATCAAGTGTCGTCCGGGACTAAACTTATCACATATCATGCATCAGTATGATAGGATGCTGACGAGTCTCAAAACCGTATTTTTGATTATAATATAAACCTTTATGAAATTTATATAAATATATAATTCCATAATTTAAATCCATAAGCGTTAAAATCCTTTAGTGAATATTTATAAAAATATTCATAAAAATATTCACTGTATTTCACTTCATCTTTCGTCTCGTATTACGTGTAATTTATCTATCCAGAGAATTTTTGGTGATTTCATTATCACCATTCTCGAAAACATGAATATTTCAAAATTCCATCTCATTATATTCATATTTTTATGAAATTTAGTAATTTCCTCATTTTTCGTGATTTAATATCGATTTTCGGAAATAAAATCATTTAATATGATTTTATAAAGTTTTTCTAAAATTTCGGCAGCATAACGGCTGTCGATTTACTAACCTCCTGCACAAAAAATACAGTAATAAATTTGCAGCCAGTACTTCATCTCAAAATTTTCAGCAATTCATACATCATAATAATTTTCATAAAATATTTGCATAAAATATTTCAATTTAAAATATGCAGACTGAGTATCCTTACAGTGCTGCACATGCATCCCTTACCTTTTTCCGGGTCGGCGACTTCCTTTTATCGATCGCGCCCATGCTCCATCTCTCCCGATTCCTTATCCCGATCGCTGAAAATAATTTCTGAAATTAAAATTCAAAATTTTAGAATTTTTTCATAATTTATTAAATTTTTCTGAAATTAAATTTCCGGGAAATTTCTTACCGCATTTTCTTAAATTTCTAGGTTGTCGAATTTTCGGGAATTTTTCGAATTCCCAAAATTTTCCTTTTTCCTCTTTTTCTTTCTTTTTTCTTTCTTTTTCTTTTCTTTCTCTTTCTTTTCTTTTTATTTTCCTTTTTCCTTTTTTTTTCTCCTTTCTCTGGCCGGACCGGTTCAGGCTGGTTTGTGCCTCATCCCGCCGATTCGACCGGTTCAGCCATCGGCGGTCCTCCTTTTTGCCGGTTCACGCCTCCCACAGTTGGCCAACATTGCAAGGATGCCGGATATGGCCTCCGTTTCACCTCATCACAGGCGACGGCGCCGGATCTGGGTCCGTGGGTTTCAGCCTCTTTCTCCTCTATTTCTTCCTTCCTCTGCTGTTTCCTTCACTGCCGGTGGCCTCATTTTCCTTCGTTGGTCCTTGCCGGTGGCGTTGGTGGCGGTGGTGGTGCCCGAATCGGCCGACACGGCCGTGTCGCTTCTCTTTTTCTCCTCGAGTTTCCGCTTCCCGATTTCCTCTCTCTTTTTCGTTTTGGGCTGTCGCCGGTCACTTCCCTCTCTTCTCGCCTGCGACAGCCTTCTCTTTTCCTCCTCTTCCTTCGCTGATGCCGTTGGCCACCAGCGCCGTCGGCTTCGTCTGGTTTCTCCTCTGTTGTAAACAGAGGAGAAAATAGGGGAGGGAATCAGGTGGTAACCCGATCCCTTCTCCTTTATTTTTTATTTATTTTTTATTTTATTTTATTTATTTATTTATATATATAATTATATTTATAATTATATATAATTATATTTCTAATAATGTATATATATCTATATATTATTTTAAAAATATATATTTACACTTTAAATAAATTTAATATATATTATATATATTTATTTATATACATACTTGTATATAAAATATACACATGTATTTATTTAAGACAAAAAAGTATATATTTCATTTTATAATATATACTATATTTCATATATATACATATGTATTTATATAAATATATATATACACATAAAATATTATGTTTATATACATATGTATTATTTAAATTCTTGAAATAGTATATATTTCCATATATATACCAACGTATATTAAAATATACTATATAGTATTTTAAATACATGCGTATTTATATAAAATACATTTATAATTTTTGTAATTATATAAACATACTTTATTTTCATTTCTCGTTTTCTTTATTTAAATTTGGATTTTTTTAAATTTATCCAATTTAATTCTTTTTTTCCTCTCTCTATTATTTTTATTTTCACTTCCAATTTAATTTCCTTTACACCAATTTCCCGATTCTTTCATTTTCTTACTTTTCGGGATTTTCATCCATATCCCGTTCTCGCAAAATTTTATTTATTTCCTCTGATTTATTTTCTCCAATATTTATTTTCAATATTTCTAATTTCCAATAAATGGAAAATTTACGGTTATCACACCTTGTAAGGTCTGCTATTGTAGAGTGTGGGTAGTATTACAAGGGGAGAGGCTTAAAAGGTGATTTTTAAGTCATCAAGAAATATTGTAAGAGGTCTCACCACACCTTGAAGTGGTTTGTAAAGATTCTCAATGAAGAGCTGAATCAAAACCTTAACAAGAGGATCAAGGAGAGAGGACGTAGGTAAGAGATTGGCCGAACCTCTATAAATTTGTGTTTGCTTCTCTTTCCCTTACTTTTTTTACTGCACTTATTAAGAGTTAGAAAAATCTTAAATAAGTAGAAAAACTGATTCACCCCCTTCTCGGTAGAGCCAACAATTGGTATCAAAGCTTGGGCTCGAGAATGATCTAGATTAACCTCTATCGAGTAAAACGATCACTAATGGCTCAAACTAGTGTATCTACACCTTTGGTAGGAGAGGGACACTCTACAGTTAGCTGTCCACTCTTTAATGGTGAAAACTATGCTTATTGGAAGACTAGAATGATGCTATTTATTCAAGCCAATGATTATGAAGTGTGGAGGATTATAGTTAAAGGTCCCTTTGTCCCTATTAAGAAAGTAGATGGGAAGGATGTGCCAAAGAAAAAAGATGAGTGGGATACTAATGATTTTAGAATGGCACAACTAAATGCTAAAGCAATGCACACACTATTTTGTGCATTAGGACCAAATGAATATAATCGAGTTTCACAATGTGAGAATGCTAAACAAATTTGGGATAAACTAGCTATCACACACGAGGGAACCACACAAGTCAAGGAAACAAAAGTACGCATGCTCACTCAAGACTATAAATTATTTAGAATGAAGAATGATGAGTCAATTAGTGACATGTTTACTAGGTTTACTGACATCATAAATGGTCTTAAAGCCTTAGGAAAAACATATTCTAATGTAGAGATGGTGAAAAAGATACTTAATAGCTTACCTAAATCATAGGAAGCTAAAGTCACTGGTATTGAGGAATCCAAGGATCCTCATACACTTTCATTAGATGAACTTATGGGATATTTACTTACTTATGAAATGAAAATTAAGAGAAATCAAGATCCTCCAAAGAAAGTTGGAGTAGCTCTAAAATCAACCACAATTGAGGAATCAAAAGATAATCATGATGAAAGTGGTGATGATGAGGATTTAGAAATGGCCATGTTCGCCAAGAGATTCAATAAATTCAAGGATAAGAGCTAGTGGAAACTCTAGGAGAGAGTTCAATAGAGGAGAAACTAGTAGGAAAGAAAAGGACCAAATTATTTGTTATGAATGCAAAAAACCTGGTCATAATAAATTTTACTATCCTTTTTATAGAAAGCAAAATGAGAAGAAACCAAAGAAGAAGGCTATAGTGGCTACTTGGAGTGATAGTGATTGCACCGATGAAGAGAATATGGAAGATGAAGTAGCCAACCTTTGTTTTATGGCTCTTGAAGATGAGAAGGTAACATCTAACTCATTAGATACTAATGATTACACTTTTGATGAATTGCAAGATGCATTTGATGAGTTAGCAAATGAATTTGAATGCATGAATTTGAAATGTAAGAAAATGATCTCTAAGTGGAAAAAGGAAAATGAAATACTTATTAATGTTAAATTAGAATGTGAAAAGAAATTAGAAAATGCAAATCTAGAAATAGAAGAATTAAATAAGAAGAACACTAATTTGCAAAACTCCTTTTCTAGATTTTTTTTATGCGTCAACAAAAACTTGATCATACGCTAGAGACTCAAAAAGCATTCTTTGATAGAGAAGGGTTAGGCTATAATGCATCAAACAAAGAGACTCATCTAAAAAATTTCCTAGTTAAAGATAGAAAATTTGTTTTATGCACATTATGTAATAAACTAGGACATTCTTCACAAACATGCACCTCTAGGAAGACCATGATTAGAGGAAAAATTGCTGTTAAGATTTGGGTGCCTAAACATGTTTTAAATTCAAGTGATGAGACCTTAAAAATGAAATGGATCCCCAAAGGATCAAAAATTATTAGTACTAACTCTCAAAGACCCAAGAAAATTTGGGTACCTAAGATGAAAGCTTGATGTGTTTATATGTAGGAGGAAGAGTATTGCTACAAGGCTAAGTCCAATAAGCATTGGTACCTTGATAGTGGATGCTCAAGACACATGACGGGTAATAAGAGCCAATTCAAGTTCCTAAAGCATAAAAGTGGTGGAGAAATCACATTTGGAGACAACTCTAAAGGACAAATTGAAGGAATTGGCTCCATTGGTAACTTTTCCTCAACTATTGAGAATGTTTTGTATGTTAGTGTGATAACCGTAAATTTTTCCATTTATTGGAAATTAGAAATATTGAAAATAAATATTAGAGAAATTAAATAAGAGGAAATAAATAAAAATTTGCGAGAAACGGGATATTGGTAAAAATCCTGAGAAATGAGGAAGTGATGAATAAGGAAATTCGTGTGAAGGAAAAAAAATAAAATAAAATCGGAGTTATGGAAAATAAGGAAAGGAGGAATTTAAATTGGATTAATGGAAATCCAAAATTTATAAAATAAAAATGCGTATATTATATATTTATATAATTAAATTATATAAATATATTTACACATGTTTTTATATAAATACATATGTATGTATATGAATATTAGTATATATTATAAAATGAAATATATACTATTTTGTCTTAAATAAATACATGTGTATATTAGAAAATGTATTTATATAATTATAAATATATATGTACAGATATATATATGAAATATATATATTATTATTTTAAATAAAAGTATATGAATATATAAGAAAAGTAAATGTGGTTTTATATTAAAGTTTATATGTATAAATATTTTATTATAGCATTTATATAATTTGTATATATAAATGTTATTTAAGTATATAAATATACATATATATATATTAGACATGTATTTTGTAATGTACAAGATGTATTATATATATAATAAATATTGTATAATATTATGTATGAAATAATGTATGAATAACATATAATATATATTATATGTATAAAATACATTGTATAGTATATAGTATATGATATGCTAAATATAGAAAGATAATAAACCAAAAAGGAAACAAAATAAAAGGGAACCAAAAGACAAAATCGGGTTTCCCGATTCTATCTCCTGTAGAAGCTGCCCCCGTCAGCGGCCGCCGGAGAAGGAAAGGAGGAGAGGGAAGAGAAGTGAACGACGCCGGCGACGCGAGGAAGAGGCGTCCGGCGATGAAAGAAGAAAACGGAAAGCAAAAACGGAAAACAAAAACGGAAAATCGGAAGAGAAGAGAAGAGAGGAGATCGGCGGTGCCAGCTGATCCGAGCACTGCCACCGCCACCAACACAACTGGCAAGGATCAACGAAGGTGAAGGAAGCCACCGGCGGTGAAGGAAACTGCGGAGGAAGGAGAAAACAGAGGAGGAAGGGACCAAAGCCCACCGACCCGATCCGGCGCCGTCGCCGGTGATGGGGTGAAATGGAGGCCAGATCCGGCATCCCCGCAACGTCGGCCAGCTGTGGGAGGCGCGAACCGACGGAAAGGAGGATCGCCGGCTGTCGAACCGGTCGAACCGGCCGGAGGAGGCACTGAATCGGTCCGGCTAGAAATGGAAAATGAAAAGAAAAAGGAAAAAGAAAAAGAAAAAGGAAAAAGAAAAAAAAGAGAAAGAAAAGAAAAAAAAAGAAAGAAAAAAAAAGAAAAAGAGGAAAAAGGAAGAAAAAGAGGAAAAGGAGAATTTCGGGAATTCGAAAAATTCCCGGAAATTCGACAACCCGGACATTTACGAAAATTCGGTAAGAAATTTCCCGGAAATTTAATTTCAGAAAAATTAAATAAATTATGAAAAATTCTAAAAATTAGGATTTTTATTTCCAGAAATTATTTTCAGCAATCGGGATAAGGAATCGGGAGAAATGGAGTGCGGGCGTGATCAATAAGCGGAAGTCGCCGACCCGGAAAAAGGTAAGGGATGCATGTGCAGCACTGTAAGGATACTCAGTCTGCATATTTTAAATTGAAATATTTTATGCAATTATTTTATGAAAATTATTATGATGCATGATTTGCTGAAAATAATTTGGGAAGAAGTACTGGCTGAAAGATTTTAAACTGTATTTTCCGTGCAGGAGGTTAGTAAATCGGCATTCGTTATGCTGCCGAAAATTTTAGAAAAACTTTATAAAATCATATTAAATGATTTTATTTTCGAATTTCGATAGTAAATCACGAAACATGAGGAAATTTCTAAATTTCATAAAACATGAATATAATGAGATGGAACTTTAGAATATTCATGTATTCGAGAATGGTGATAATGAAATTTTCGAAAATTCTCGGAATAGATAAATTACACGAATTACGACACGAAAGATGAAGTGAAATATAGTGAATATTATTATGAATATTTTTATAAATATTCACTAAAGGATTTTAACCCTTATGGTTTTAAATTATGAAATTTTATATTTATATAAATTCCATAAAGGTTTATTTTATGATAAAAATACGGTTTTGAGACTGGTTGGCATTCCTATCATGCTGATGCATGATATGTGAAATGTTTAGTCCCGGTCGATGCCTAATCAGTGATTCACCGAGGACAATATAGGTTATGGTTATAGATTTGACCGGTGTATTTCCTTACCCTCCGAGGTTTATAGTATGATAAGATTGATGCCTATCTTAGACTCCATAAATGATAGGAGATATGTTAAAAAGGAAAGTATTTTACATAAGATGGAATATGCCAACCGGAAAATGTGATACATGATGGGTGACATGTGGAAAGAACATGTTTTATATAATATGATAAGAGAATCAATTGAATTATAGCATTTTTACAAAATGCTCATTTAGGTACTGATTATAGTACCGTGAGATGGTTCTCATAAGACATGATATACAAACATGTAATATGTTTTCAAAAAGGAAGAAATGATAATTCTAATATTCTTTCTATGGTCTTAAATGGAATATGAGATCATAAGTACTACATGAGATTTGATAAGATAGTGGAAAGTACATATGGCATAAAGGCCAAACCGAGCAGAGAATCGATGATTGTACCGTGTGAGCCACCTCTAGAATCCTTCGGGAACTAAGTGCTACACGTGTTCTGATGTGTTAGTAAAGGCCAAACCGAGCAGAGAATCGATGATTGTACCGTGGGAGCCACCTCTAGAATCCTTCGGGAACTAAGTGCTACACGAGTTTCGATGTGTGAGTAAGAAATTTCTGTACCGTGTGAGCCACCTCTAGAAGACTCAAGGGACCTAAGTGCTACATAGATTCTTTGTGAACTATGGGGAGCCACCTCTAGAATCTTTTGAGCACTAAGTGCTACACGAGTTCCTCGATATGACACTTAACTCCATTGCTAGTTAGAATGGAAGTCGTAACTGAATCAGTGAACTGGGGCTTACGCCTAAAGTGGTTAAGTAATCGGTTATATGGGAATAGATTTTAATAGCTTATTTTGCTCTTTAAAGGACGGTACTAATTAAAAGAGTACATCAAAACATAAAATGAGTTTTAAAGAAATAAGATGATGATTTAACTAATATTCTTTTCAAGAAATATACTAATATTAATTATTCTATTTAAATGCTTTATTTCGTAGAAGCATTATTTTGAAAAGAATATGACAAAGGTTATGAAAGTTAAAAAGGAAAAGGATTTATTAATTCAAAACAAAAAGAAAAAAAAATTCTCTCTACAGTTGCTTCTAGGTTCCGTAACAAGTATGGCATTCTAAAATACCTACCTTACTCTATTCGGATCCCTAGCCGACTGTAGTATCCTTCCTACATGCAAGCCTAGAGCCCGTAGGAAAAAAGAAAAAGATCTTTAGCATATAGGAAGCTGAGTATCAAGTGAGGCATATAATTCTCTTACTGAGCCGTGGTTTTGCTCACCCCTTAATTTTCAACATTTCAAGTTTTGCTGAATGTGAGTTCAGTGGATTGTGGATCCTGGCTATACACGAAAGACAATGTGTCAGACCGATTGATTATTTGAGGTATGATCATTTATTCTCTGTATTTAGACACGTCAACAGTACTACTTATCTGATTTATTATGATAGGAGATGTGTATAATATAAACAATATTATGTAAAATTGTTTAACAGTCAGTACAAGTGAAGTATCGCAGACAGCCCAACCGGTTAAGTTGTGTATAAGAAGATGAAAAATGTGGTCACGGGTCGTGAAAGTTAGAGGCCTAAAACATAATTTGCTTAGTATTAGTCAATTGTGTGATAAAGGATTTAAAGTTGTGTTTAATGATTTGTGTTGCAATGTTGTTAATGCTAAAACTAATCAAATTTTTTTTATTGGACATAGACAAGGAAATATTTATATTGTTAATTTAAATGAGCTTAATAGCAAAAATGTATGTTTTATGGCCACTAGAGAAGATGAACCTTGGTTATGGCATAAAAGACTAGGCCATGCTAGCATGCACGTTTTGTCTAAATTAGCCAAAAGAGACCTAGTAGTAGGCTTACGTTTTGTCTAAGTTAGCCAAAAGAGACCTAGTAGTAGGCTTACCTAAACTTCAATTTGAAAATGATAAAGCGTGTGAAACATGTGTAAGAGGAAAACACAAGAGAATATCATTTAAACCTAAGAAGTGTGTTACTACCTTTAGGTCACTTCAACTTCTCCACTTAGACCTCTTTGGACCAACTAGGACAACTAGCTTAGGAGGAAAACACTATGGATTTGTGATAGTTGATGATTTCACTAGGTTTACTTAGGTGTTCTTTTTAAGTGTTAAAAATGAAACCTTAGATAAATTCATTGTTTTCTCAAAACTTGTTCAAAATGAAAAAGGTTACTCTATTACTAGTATTAGGAGTGACCATGGAAAAGAGTTTGAAAATCTTGGTTTTGATACATTTTGCAATGAAAATGGTATTAGCCATAATTTTTCAGCTCCTAGAACTCCTCAACAAAATGGGGTAGTTG
The DNA here is from genome assembly GCA_032173925.1 of Heritiera fomes. Classification (NCBI taxonomy): domain Eukaryota; kingdom Viridiplantae; phylum Streptophyta; class Magnoliopsida; order Malvales; family Malvaceae; genus Heritiera; species Heritiera fomes. The sequence goes on from JAPDPM010000019.1 coordinate 7,555,313, forward strand.
AAAGGAGAAATAAAACCTTAGAAGAAATGGCTAGAACCATGCTTTGTGAAAATAACTTACCTAAATATTTTTGGGTTGAAGCAATAAATACTGCTTGCTATGTTATAAATAGAGCTATGGTAAGGCCTATTTTAAAGAAAACTCCCTATGAGCTTTATAAAAGAAAAAGGCCTAACATAAGTTATTTTCACCATTTGGATGTAAATGTTTTATTTTGAACAATGGTAAAGATAACCTAGGAAAATTTGATGCAAAAAGTGATGAAGGTATTTTTCTTGGTTATTCTTTAAATTCTAAGGCTTATAGAGTCTTCAATAAAAGAACACTTGTAGTAGAAGAGTCAATACATGTAATCTTTGATGAATCAAATATCACTAGTAGAACCAATCTTGATGATGAAGTAGAGATCTTTGATGAACCTATAGTTGATCCCTCCCAAGATAAGGATGTTAGAGAACAATTAGAAGATTTTAATATTAACAAAAATGAGGAGTCCATGGAAAAAAAATAATTGAGAAAGAATCTAGGTGTCTTAGAGAACTTGGATATGTGAAGGATAATGATATTGTTGGAGATCCAAACATTGGCGTTAGAACTAGGTCAACCTATAGAAATATTTGTCAACATGTAACCTTTGTGTCACAATTTGAGCCAAAGAATGTGGATGAGGCCTTGAAAGATGAAAATTGGATTATGGCCATGCAAGAGGAATTAAATCAATTTGAGAGAAGCAAAGTGTTGACACTAGTGGAAAGACCTAAAGATTATCCCATCATTGGAACCAAATGGATATTCAAGAATAAGATGGATGAGAATAGCATTATTGTTAAAAACAAGGCTGGTTAGTGGCTCAAGGATATAGGCAAGAAGAAGGAATAGACTATGATGAAACATATGCTCCGGTAGCTAGATTAGAAGCCATTAGGATGCTACTTGCCTTTGCATGTTACAAGGATTTTAAATTATATCAAATGGATGTAAAAAGTGCCTTTTTAAATGGTTACATAAATGAAGAGGTTTATGTTGAACAACCTCCCGGTTTTGAAAATCCAAAGTTTCCTAACCATATTTTCAAACTATCAAAGGCTTTATATGGATTAAAACAAGCTCCTAGAGCTTGGTAAGAAAGACTTTCAAAGTTTTTAATTGAAAAAGGTTTCGCAAGAGGCAAAGTAGACACAACCTTGTTTATTCAATCTAAGGGTAGTGACTTATTAGTAGTTCAAATTTGTGTGGATGATATCATTTTTGGATCCACAAATGAGTCATTGTGTAAAGATTTCTCAAAATTAATGCAAGGTGAATTTGAGATGAGTATGATGGGAGAGTTAACCTTCTTTCTAGGACTTCAAGTTAAACAATGCAAAGAAGGTATTTTCATAAATCAAGCTAAGTACACTAAAGATTTGCTCAAAAGATTTGAAATGGATGAGTCTAAACCTTACTCTACACCAATGAGCACAAATATCAAGCTTGATAAGGATGAAGGAGGAAAGTGTGTAGACACTAAACTATATAGGTCTATGATTGGATCATTGCTATATTTAACTGCTAGTAGACCCGATATAATGTTTAGTGTATGCTTGTGTGCTAGATTTTAGTCATCTCCTAGAGAATCACACTTACAAGCAGTAAAAAGAATCCTTAGATACCTGAAAGACATCTCTTCCTTAGGAATTTGGTATCCTAAAGATTCTACTCCATGCTTATTCCGATGCGAATTTTGGCGGATGCAAAGTGGATAGGAAAAGCACATCGGGAACATGTCAATTCTTAGGAAGTAGGCTTATTTCATGGTTCTCTAAGAAACAAAATAGCGTAGCTCAATCCACAACCGAGGCTGAATATATAGCTTCCGAAAGTTGCTATGCTCAAGTTTTGTGGATTAAACAACAAATGAGAGACTATGGAATAAAAATGAACTAAGTTCCCATCAAATGTGACAACACTAGTGCTATCAACCTTACAAAAAATCCCATCCAACACTCTAGAACCAAGCACATTGAGATTAGACATAATTTTATACGAGATCCTGTGCAAAAAGGGGACATAATTCTAGAGTATGTAGATACCTTGCACCAATTAGTTGATATCTTCACAAAACCCTTGGACAAAGAGAGATTTTGCATTCTTATAGGTGAATTAGGTATTATGAATGCTCCTTGAATTGATTTGATGATTGAATGAATGGCTTAAGTTGGTTTGTGATGATTGCAAGAAAAAAATTTGGAGAATATAATTACCACTTGCAATTCATATCCTTAACTTGCCATGTTACTGTTCATGATCTTAGCTTTTGAGGTTGAATTGTTGAACTTTGAGTGTTTTGATCATGTTAAATTTTCTTCACTAGCCAAAACCAACTTCTAATGTTTAAGACATTTTCACAGTCATGTTCAAAGCTGTTCTGCATATTTTCATCATATTTTTGCAATTTTTTGCACTTTTCTGCATTTTTCTGCACTTTTTCTGCATTTTTCAAGTCATATCTCATGCATCCCAATTGGCAAAAACCAGATTTTGATTTTAAAATAGTAAAAATGCATAAGTTCCATTGTTTCAAATCATTTTTATGCATCACAACTAAGGTAAGTGACTGAGGAGAAAATTCTTCCAAAATCGAATTGATCTCCAAGTCTGTAAAGCCATAAATCTGGGTTTCTACTATGAGGGATCGATCCCTTTCACCATGGGATCGATCCCATAGCATCAGAATTGGTTCGAAATGGCCTAGGAGGCATTCTGCCTGGAAGGGATCGATCCCCTCGAGCCAGAATGCACTTCGCGGGCCTTTTAAAGTCGCGACCCCCCACTCTTTCTCACTATTCACCTTCTCCTTCACTGCCACGCCTTCCCACCATTTCCTCTAACCGAAATCTTCTAGATCTCACTCATTTCTTCACCAAATCTCTTCATTCTTTCACCAATCTTCATCATTCTTCATCTCCTTCATTTCCCCTCCACCTTTTCTAACAAATCTCCATATTTTCTTGTGATAACCGTAAATTTTCTAATTACTGAAAATTAATATTTAAGAAAATAGATAAGAGGAAATAAATAAATTAAAGTAAATATTATTTTTATCAAAATTTATATATATATGTATTGTAATACAATTTATATCTATAAATACATATATATATGAAATATATATTAATTCAAATTAAAATTTATATATATGTATTTTGTGTAAAAATATATATGTGTGTGTTATATTATGTTTGTATATATAATATAATATATATAAAAAAAGAAGGAAATAACAGAAACGGGAAACACCCGTTCCCGTTTCTGTGTTAATATCACAGATTTTACCGACCCCGTTAGCGGCCGCCGGAGAAGGAAAGGAGAAGAGGGAAGAGAAGCGTCGTTGCCGGCAAAGGAAGAGGAGAAGAAATCGACTGGCGGCGGAAAGAAAGAAACCAAAACAGGAAGCGAAATCGACGGAAAAGCCGGAAGAGAAAAGAAAATAGGAGACGGCGGTGCCGGTCGATCCAGGCACCGCCACTACCACCGAAGCATCGCCGGAGGGAGAGGAAGACGATGGAGGCCACCCGAGGAGCGGTGAAGGGCGGAGGAAGGCCAGTGAAGAGGCGAAAGAAACTGAAGGAAAATCGACTTGATCCACCGCCATGCCGCATATCCAGGGCAAACAGAGGGCACTGGTAGCTTTGCCATGCCGTCAGCCAGTTGAAGGACGCCTGAACCGCCGGAGAACCGACCGTCGGCGAAGAACAGGCGAGGAAGAAGGCTAAACCGGTCTGACGGGAAAGGAAGAGGAAAAAGGAAAAGAAAAAGAAAAGAAAAAGGAAAAAGAAAAAGAAAAAGAAAAAGAAAGAGAAAGAGAAAGGAAAGAAAAGAGAAAAAGGAAGAAAGAGAGGAAAAAAGGGGAATTTCGGGAAATCGAAAGATTCCAGGAATTTGGCAGCTCGAAAATTACGGAAATTCGGTAAGAATTCCAGAAAATGATTTCGAGTAAAAAAATTTAATAAATTATTTATGAAAATTCTAAAATTTAGAACTTAATTTTCAGAAATTATTCTCAGCGATCGAGATGAGGAATCAGGAGAGATGGAGTACGAGCGCGACCGATAAGAGGAAGTCGCCAACCTGGAAAAAAGTAAGGGATGCATGTGCAGCACTGTAGGGATATTCAGTCTGCATATTTTAATTACGAAATATTTTATGGAAATATTTTATGAAATTATCATAATGAACGATTTGTTGGAATTTGGAGTGAAGTACAGGTTGAAATTATAAACTGTATTTTCCGTGCAGGAGGCTAGCAAATCGGCAGCCGTTATACTGCCGAAAAATTATCGAAAATTATCGAAAATTTCTAGAAAATTTCATAAAATTATAATAAATGATTTTATTTCACAAGAAATGATTTTCAACCACAAAAGTCGAGAAAATGAAAATTTTCCATAAAAACATTAATAAAATGAAAGTGATTTTAAAATATTCATGTTTTCGAGAATGGTGATAATAAAATCACCGAAAATTCTCTTGATCTGTAAATTACACGTAATACGAGATGAAAAAATAAAAAGAGATAAAGTGAATATTTTTATATATTTTTTTATAAATATTCACTAAATGGTTTTCTAACCTTTATGGTTTCAAATTAAGAAATTATATATTTTTATAAATTCTATAAAAGTTTACTGATGATGAAAAATACGGTTTTGAGACTAGATGGCATCCTATCATGCTGATATGTGATATGTAACATGTAATATGTGATATGTGATATGTAGTTCCAGTCGAGACCTGATCAGTGATACGCCGAGGACAATTATAGACTATGGCCATAGATCTGACATGATTATTTTATACCCTTCGGGGTCTATAGCATGATATGAGTAAAGACCCAGTGGACGGGCTGGGCATGCGTGCCTAAGTCTCTATATATGAAAATGTTTTATGTGATATGTGATATGTGAAATGTAAATGTTTTACATGATATGTGAAATGTAAATGTTTTACATGATATGTGATAAGTTAAATGAAAGAGATTTACAGCATTTTACAAAATGCTTATTTCAGTACTGATTTTAGTATTACGAGATGATTTTCATATGATATGTGATATGAACATGTAATATGTTTTCAAACGGAAGAAGAGTTTATAAGTCTAATATTCTTACTATGATTTGAATTGAATATTAGACTATATGTGACATGAATATGTGATATGTTTTTCAAAAAGGAAAGAGGAGGAAAAATAAATCTAATATTCTTATTTTGAAATTTAAATTGAATATTAGATTTAAATGATATATATGTTATACGAAAATGATTTAATAGCTGATTTTGCTATTTAAAGTACTGTACTAATTATGGTTGTACAGTAAAACATGAAATGAGTTTTAAATGAGAATGATGAGAATTTAACTAATATTCTTTTCAAAGAATATATGAATATTAGTTACTTTATTTAAATGCTTTATTTTATAAAAGCATTATTTTGAAAAGAATATGAGAATGTTATGGAATAAAAAGGTAAAGAGGATTAAAATTCCAAATAAAAAGGAAATTATTCTCTACAGTTGCTTCTAGGTTCCGGGACAAGATAGGTATTTCAAAATACCTACCTTACTCAATCCGAATCCCTAGCCGACTGTAGTATCCTTCCTACATGCGAACCTAGAGCCCATAGAAAAAAATGAAAAAGTTTTTCAGCATATAGATAGCTGAGTATCAAGTGAGGCATATAATTCCCTCACTGAGTCGTGGTTTGCTCACCCCTTAATATTAACATTTAAGGTTTTCGAGGACTAAGAGTCTGACATCTAAAGGACTTCGGCTATGCATTTGGGGACGATGCGACAACTTGATCTATTTAATAAGGTAGGATCATTTATTTTTTGTATTTAGACTTATCTACAGTACTACTTCCTTATGAATTAAAATAGGGGATGTAATTCATATTATAATTTAATATGTAATTGTTTCTATGTAAAAGAAAAGTAAAGTATCGCAGACAGCCCAACCAAATAAAATGTATAGATTAAGGTGAAAAATAGGGTCACGGGTTGTGACAGATTTAATGGTATCAGAGCAAGGTTGGCCTGATGTCTGTCGATACTTTTGGAAAGAAAATGTGTTGGAAAGGTTAACATCCCCTGTAGTACTGTGTAGTCTAAATACATAAAGGAAATAAATGATTGTAAATTGAGTTAAGTGTTTAGAAGGGGGTGAGAATTAGGAACTAAAGATGTCAAAAAGGGAAAACGGCTCAGGAATGATACCTAAAATGATGATCTTATAATCTAAATAAAGGTCGGTTTGGTAAGGAACAGAAATGGACTCGGTGAGGGCCCCACCAGTACTTTTCTGTCCGGATCGAACTGAGACCTAAAAGTGATGATATAAAGGAGGGGAATGAAATATCATCATTAAATAGACCTTAAGCTCACCGATTGAAGGTATTTTAAGGAGAGAGAATATTTTGAGCAAAAATGACCAAAATACCCCTGCCTCCAAAATTTTATCGGGAGTCAAAATAGATCAACGGAAGTTTGAATAGATTGATTTTGCAAAGAAATTGATGATGTAAAGCTGTATTTCATGCAAAATAATCCAATTATGGATTTTATTGGAGTTCTCTGTCAAAATCGAAAAAGATTTTAAACTACTGATAGTGGTATGAGAAAGGGGTATTATCAGCCCATAGATAATAAAATCATTGGTTTAAATGTATATTGAGGAGAAAGAAATAAATGTCAAATGACGAAAATGCCCCTATACGGGATTATGCTTTGAATAGTAATAAACCAAGTTATTTTGAATTCCATTGATAGAAATGGAGTTATTGATGGTATAAAGGAATGTAATGAGTATAATGATCCCGATTATTAATTTCATCTACATTTATATTGTTGATGTGAACCGAATGGTTATAGGGAAGTCGCAGGATGAGCAACTCAATTTTTTTTTATTTTTAAGGGTCTAAATTAAAAGTGTATTAACGGGATAATGATTACGGGATCATGGGATATGATGAAAAGTAATATGATTACAGATGACGAATAAGAAAGAGATCAGTACAGAGGATGTAATCCATAGCAGTACGGTTAATTCCGGTTCTATACTGTTATTCTAGTTTCTGAAGTATTTAATGGATAATTATAGAACCAGAATATTTTGGAATATGTTTTATAGAATAATGTACTGTATGGAGTATATGAAATTGGAGAATATGCATAAGAACAGTAAGTGAAGATAAGAGATGAGGATGATAATAGCTAACCTTAATTATAAATGAAAATGATTGTAAAAATAAATTTAAATAATAAATCGGTTAGCTGTGAAAGGTGTTAATCAAATAATTACACTTAATACAGCATTGTAAATTAAGAAGATTGATATGCTGTGAAATATGAGGAAATAAGTAAATCAAGGCAGAGTGGATGTTAAAATGATAGGAATATTAAATGTCTCTGCTTTGAGGATGTACAGTGAAAGGATGGGACACAAAGATGAATGTCCAAAATGTTAAGAAAGGTATGATTAAAGAAAGTATCGGATGAAATTCCTGATGAATTTTTAGAGTTATATAGATTGGAGAAATCGAACTAATGTTGACTCGATTATTAAAATGAAATTTATTCTTAAGCTTATATTGGAGAATATAGAAGAATCTGAAAAGCTTAAGAAATAATTCTAAACAAATTAGTAAATAATGAAATTCACTTATATAAGGATAATTGATAGAAATACAGATGATATTATTTGAGAATGAATTAAATGGTGTATTAAATTCCTATTAATTTGTAAGTTCTTATTAAGAACAAATAATCATTTGTATGGAATTGATGCCTTAAATTGATTTAATCGGAGATGTATAAAGAGTTTATAAGACCAATATCTGTACAAGGCATCACTAGATGAAAAGTTAGAAACTAGTGATCATAAGATGATAATGATTTGAACTCGATAAAATTATCACGAGTTCCTATTGAGGTTTACAAGGTTAATGAAATATCTTGTGAGATACATAAGCCGAATGAATGAGGCATCCATATAAGGACAAAGTAATGATATACTGATACAATATAAGACATCAATGGAAAATAAGCAGCATAGTGGTATGACCCTACGGACTCTCAAAGATTGTAATCTATATGTTAAGATTGGCAAATAAAAGATGGGCTAGACAGTATCTCTTTCTAAGATATATGATCTCGAATGACAGAGCAATGTGGATCTGTCTATGATAAAGAGATAATGACTGAGATACGAAATGTACGAGGTCTAGCTAAATACTATTGCCAGTTTATAGGATAGTTTATTGGGTTTGCTGCTTTACTGATGAGACTTAAATTAAATAAGTTTAAGTCAGTGGATGAATAAATGTAAAGAGGATATGTAAAAGGTTAAAAGAGTTTAATAGTGGAATACTTTACCACAGATGAAAAGTGACTGAAATAATGATGAAGGAAAAGATGAATATGTCATAAGAGGAAAGTACATGATGAAGAGGGAACACGAATATGAAGTAATTCTCAATTTTAAAGCTAAAAGTGATTTTGTGGTTATCATATGATTATGGTTAAATGTAAGATCGAGCCAAACTCGATAGAGGAAAAGTAAATATACTCAAAGAAGTAAAGAAATGATTTACATTTTACTGCCAGTCATATAAATGGAAAAAGGATATATATATATATATATATATATATATATATATATATATACCACCTCGAAATGTTAAAAATAGTGGATTTATATAGATAATGAGGGGATTAAATTGATAATTATAGATCCAAAATGAGAAGATTAAATTATAATTTGATTATACCATTATGGAATCTAAATTATCAAAAGAGTATAATTTCAGGTATATTCAAAAATTAAAGTGATAATGAACATACCACAAGAATAAAAGAGGTAATAAGAATGTTATGGAAAGACGATATGGAGAGGAAATGATTGTCTCCTGATTAAATTATGGTAAAAGATGGTAAATAGTAAAGCCTGCAAATGAACTGCAGCAATTGATGAAGTAAATATGAAAAAGTACTGAGGATAATAATGAAGAATCTAAAAGAGATATGATAATATAGAAGTGATTATAGACTGATAGTCTAATGAAATCACTTCTCCATTATCAAACTCTGAGATTCTTTAGTGTCATAGTCGAAATATGATTAAAAGATGATGTGAATGTATGTGAAGTTCCAGTGAGCTCTATATGTGATGGGAATCTCTGAGTAGCTATATGTTATGGAAAATAGCAAAAGGCTCTGAGATTCCAAATTTATAGATAGCACCACTCCGTACATGATATAGATATGTGAGCGTAGTATGAAATGCTCGATGATATGTTGAGTGAGCGGATGCATGAGATGTGAAAGCTACTGGAACAGTTACATACTATTGATTAAAATCAGTAAATGATAATTATCGAAATGTATCGACTTGGCACCAAATAAGGAAGATGAATGAGGAACAATATGAATCATATGTGATATGAAAAGGAGTAGAAATGGATAACTCCCAATTGATAAGAAATTTAAGGGAGTATAAGTATATGATGAGAAATGATATATAGTGGTATAAAGGCGATTATGATGTTAAAAGTATACTGGCAGTATAATTTGAAAGATGATTGAGAGGACAAGAATGATAGGTATACATGATGCTACCACCTTATGAATTAAGCTAAATTCGGAGGACCGAATTTCTTAAGGTGGGGAGAATGTGATAACCGTAAATTTTTCAATTATTGGAAATTATTAATATTGGAAATTAATATTTAAGAAAATAGATAAGAGGAAATAAATAAATTAAAGTAAATATTATTTTTATCAAAATTTATATATATTGTAATACAATATATATCTATAAATACATAGATATATATATGAAATATATTTTAATTCAAATTAAAATTTATATATATGTGTGTGTGTTATATTATGTTTGTATATATAATATAATATAAAAAGAAAAGAAGGAAATAACAGAGACGGGAAACACCCATTCCCGTTTCTGTGTTAATATCACAGATTTTACCGCCCCCGTCAGCGGCCGCGGGAGAAGGAAAGGAGAAAAGGGAAGAGAAGCGACGTCGCCGGCAAAGGAAGAGGAGAAGAAATCGACCGGCGGCAAAAAGAAAGAAACCAAAACAGGAAGCGAAATTGACGGAAAAGCCGAAAGAGAAAAGAAAATCGGAGACGGCGGTGTCGGTCGATCCAGGCACCGCCACTGCCACTGAAGCATCGTCGGAGGGAGAGGAGGACAATGGAGGCCACCCGAGGCGCGATGAACAGCGGAGGAAGGTCGGCGAAGAGGCGAAAGAAACCGAAGGAAAATCGACTCGATCCACCGCCGTGCCGCATATCCAGGGCAAACGGAGGGCACCGGTAGCTTCACCATGCCATCGGCTAGCTGAAGGACGCCGGAACCGCCGGAGAACCAGCCGCCGGTGGAGAACCGGCGAGGAATAAGGCTAAATCGGTCTGACGGGAAAGGAAGAGGAAAAAGGAAAAGAAAAAGAAAAGAAAAAGGAAAAAGAAAAAGAAAAAGAAAAAGAAAAGAAAGAGAAAGGAAAGAAAAGAGAAAAAGGAAGAAAGAGAGGAAAAAAGGGGAATTTCGGGAAATCGAAAGATTCCTGGGAATTTGGCAACTCGGAAATTCGGTAAGAATTCCGAAAAATGATTTCGAGTAAAAAAATTTAATAAATTATTTATGAAAATTCTAAAATTTAGAACTTAATTTTCAGATATTATTCTCAGCGATCGAGATGAGGAATCGGGAGAGATGGAGTACGGGCGCGACCGATAAGAGGAAGTCGCCGACCCGGAAAAAGGTAAGGGATGCATGTGCAGCACTGTAGGGATATTCAGTCTGCATATTTTAATTACGAAATATTTTATGGAAATATTTTATGAAATTATCATAATGAATGATTTGCTGGAATTTGGAGTGAAGTACCGGTTGAAATTATAAACTGTATTTTTCGTGCAGGAGGCTAGCCAATCGGCAGCCGTTATACTGCTGAAAAATTATCGAAAATTATCGAAAATTTCTAGAAAATTTCATAAAATCATAATAAATGATTTTATTTCACGAGAAATGATTTTCAACCACGAAAGTCGAAAAAATGAATATTTTCCATAAAAACATGAATAAAATGAAAGTGATTTTAAAATATTCATGTTTTCGAGAATGGTGATAATGAAATCACCAAAAATTCTCTTGATCTGTAAATTACACGTAATACGAGATGGAAAAATAAAAAGAGATAAAGTGAATATTTTTATATATATTTTTATAAATATTCACTAAATGGTTTGCTAACCTTTATGGTTTCAAATTAAGAAATTATATATTTTTATAAATTCCATAAAAGTTTACTAATGATGAAAAATACGGTTTTGAGACTAGATAGCATCCTATCATGCTGATATGTGATATGTGATATGTGATATGTGATATGTGATATGTGATATGTAATATGTAATATGTGATATGTAGTCCCGGCCGAGACCTGATCAGTGATCCGCCGAGGACAATTATAGACTATGACCACAGATCTGACATGATTATTTTATGCCTTTCGGGGTCTATAACATGATATGAGTAACGACCCAATGGATGGGCTGGGCGTGCGTGCCTAAGTCTCCATATATGAAAATGTTTTATATGATATGTGATATGTGAAATGTAAATGTTTTACATGATATGTGAAATGTAAATGTTTTACATGATATGTGACAAGTTAAATGAAAGAGATTTACAGCATTTTACAAAATGCTTATTTCAGTACTGATTTTAGTACTACGAGATGATTTTCATATGATATGTGATATGAACATGTAATATGTTTTCAAAAGGAAGAAGAGTTTATAAGTCTAATTTTCTTACTATGATTTGAAATTAAATATTAGACTATATGTGACATGAATATGTGATATGTTTTTCAAAAAGGAAAGAGGAGGAAAAACAAATCTAATATTCTTATTTTGAAATTTAAATTGAATATTAGATTTAAATGATATACATGTTATAAGAAAATGATTTAATAGCTGATTTTGCTATTTAAAGTACTGTACTAATTATAGTTGTACAGTAAAACATGAAATGAGTTTTGAATGAGAATGATGAGAATTTAACTAATATTCTTTTCAAAGGATATATGAATATTAGTTACTTTATTTAAATGCTTTATTTTATAAAAGCATTATTTTGAAAAGAATATGAGAATGTTATGGAATAAAAAGGTAAAAAGGATTAAAATTCCAAATAAAAAGGAAATTATTCTCTACAGTTGCTTCTAGGTTCCGGGACAAGATAGGTATTTAAAAATACCTACCTTACTCCATCCGGATCCCTAGCCGACTGTAGTATTCTTCCTACATGCGAACCTAGAGCCCATAGAAAAAAAATGAAAAAGTTTTTCAGCATATAGATAGCTGAGTATCAAGTGAGGCATATAATTCCCTTACTGAGCCGTGGTTTGCTCACCCCTTAATATTAACATTTAAGGTTTTCGAGGACTAAGAGTCTGGCATCTAAAGGACTACGGCTGTGCATTTGGGGACGATGCGACAGCTTGATCTATTTAATAAGGTAGGATCATTTATTTTTTGTATTTAGACTTATCTACAGTACTACTTCCTTATGAATTAAAATAGGGGATGTAATTCATATTATAATTTAATATGTAATTGTTTATATGTAAAAGAAAAGTAAAGTATCGCAGACAGCCCAACCAAATAAGATGTATAGAATAAGGTGAAAAATAGGGTCACGGGCTGTGACAGATTTAATGGTATCAGAGCAAGGTTGGCCTGATGTCTGTCGATACTTTTGGAAAGAAAATGTGTTGAAAAGGTTAACATCCCCTGTAGTACTGTGTAGTCTAAATACATAAAGGAAATAAATGATTGTAAATTGAGTTAAGTGTTTAGAAGAGGGTGAGAATTATGAACTAAAGATGTCAAAAAGGGAAAACGGCTCAGGAATGATACCTGAAATGGTGATCTTATAATCTAAATAAAGGTCTGTTTGGTAAGGAACAGAAATGGACTCGGTGAGGGCCCCACCAGTATTTTTCTGTCCGGATCGAACTGAGACCTAAAAGTGATGATATAAAGGAGGGGAATGAAATATCATCATTAAATAGACCTTAAGCTCACCGATTGAAGGTATTTGGAGGAGAGAGAATATTTTTGACCAAAAATGACCAAAATACCCCTACCTCCGAAATTTTACCGGGAGTCAAAATAGATCAACGGAAGTTTGAATAGATTGATTTGGCAGAGAAATTGTTGATGTAAAGCTGTATTTCATGCAAAATAATACAATTATGGATTTTAATGGAGTTCTCTGTCAAAATCGAAAAAGATTTTAAACTACTGATAGTGGTATGAGAAAGGGGTACTATCAGCCCATAGATAATAAGATCATTGGTTTAAATGTATATTAAAGAGAAAGAAATAAATGTGAAATGACGAAAATGCCCCTATATGGGATTATGCTTTGAATTGTAGTAAACCAAGTTATTTTGAATTCCATTGATAGAAATGGAGTTATTGATGGTATAAAGGAATGTAATGAGTATAACGATCCCGATTATTAATTTCATCTACATTTATATTGCTGATGTGACCCGAATGGTTATAGGGAAGTCGTAGGATGAGCGACTCAGTTTTTTTTTATTTTTAAGGGTCTAAATTAAAAGTGTATTAACGGGATAATGATTACGTGATAATGGGATATGATGAAAAATAATATGCTTTTCTCGACCCTCCGGCTCCACATCTTCTACACCCTCCGACTCCACATCTTCTACACCCTCCGGCTCCACATCAGCTTTTCTCGACCAGATCATGCATATGCTTCAGAATTTCCAGCATGACGTGGGTCAGCGGCTTGATCACATCGAGGCAAACCAAGCTGCCTTGTTCGATGAAATTCAAGATGTCCGCATGCAGCAAGAAGATTTCATTGAGCAATATCACAAGACCTTTCTATGGCGTTGATCCTACTATTTGTGGCATGCATCTCTTCTTGCTAGTTATGAGATTCTAGTTGTTTCTTAAGACTTTTACTAGTGTGTTTGTGCTATCTTAGTTTATGTTAATGACTATGACTTGTTATGACATTACTTATGCTTTCATGACATTGGTTTGCTCTTTGTTTCTCCTTATATCATTGCCACTGCTAATGCTTATTCCGCTTGTTATTAGTATCAAATTGTTGCTTTAAATGACTTATAACTCTGCTAGATATTTGACTAACTCTTGATATGACAAAAAGGGGGAGAATTGGTATGGTAAATTTCTTAAAATTCATGGAAAATCTCTCAAAATTCTGTTACCTTCTTTCTTGCATCATTTGAAGGGGAGCAAAATTTTTTTAATGACATCTATTGAAATACCTCTATGAGGAGGACAAAATCAAAATATGTCTTACGCTATCACAATTATTTTATGGTAAGTTGAGGGGAAGCAACTATTGAAGGGGAGCATTTTTTCTTCAAATATTTTAGCAACCTCATTTCTTCGAACATATAAGCAAATTTACCTTAAGTTTTGTCATATCAAAAAGGAGGAGATTGTTAGCTTTAAATTGACACACATTTTGAAATGACAAAAACTTAAGTTTGGATAAACGTTTTTCTCTTCAATGTAAATTTGCTTCAAATGGACTTTATGATTAAAAATATTTTGAACAAAGTTTTAACTGTGATTTCAATTTGAAAGGTCAGTAAATACTCTTGTAAAAGAATTAAAATACCTTGGACTGACTTAAAATCACAAAATCTCATCAAACCATACACAAGTTACTCATCAGTGCACAGGCTAGACAAAAGGGATAGATCCCTTTTGGCAGAATGATTTGAAGAGGTCCATTCAAGGGTTGGAAGGCATTCTGGAGAAAAGGGATCGATCCGTTTGGTAAAGGGATCGATCCCTTTACACAAAACGTGACTCCAACGGCTAGTTTTTGAGGGTTTCAACGGGAGGATTTGCATTAAATGCTTCACCAACCGTTCCAATCATTTGGTGGAATATAAATAGAGGCATTTATGAAGTTTGGAGGCAGAACAAGCACTCAGAAAATCCTTAAGCTTCAAGAGAGAAAATCCAATCTAAAAATTCTTATTGTGTAACTCCATTTGTGAGATTTCTTGTTATACATCACCCATTTACTGAAAGTTCTGTTATTTATAGGGGTGAGCTATCCTTGTAAGGTCTGCTATTGCAGAGTGTGGGTAGTATTACAAGGGGAGAGGCTTAAAAGGTGATTTCTAAGTCATCAAGAAACATTGTAAGAGGTTTCACCTGTCACAGCCCGTGACCCTAATTTTCATCTTATTCTATACATCTTATTTGGTTGGGTTGTCCGCGATACTTTACTTTTCTTTTACATATAAATAATTTCATATAAAATTCTAATATGAAGTACATCCCCTATTCTTAATTCATAAGGAAGTAGCACTGTAAATAAGTCTAAATACAGAAAATAAATGATCATACCTTATTAAATAAATCAAGCTGTCGTCTAGTCCCCAAATGCGCAGCCGAAATCCTTTAAGTGTCAGACTCCCAGTCTTCGAAATCCTGAAATGTTGAAATTAAGGGATGAGCAAACCACGGCTCAGTAAGGGAATTATATGCCTCACTTGATACTCAGTTATCTATATGCTGAAAAACTTTTTCATTTTTCCTATGGGGCTCTAGGCTCGTATGTAGGAAGGATACTACAGACGGCTAGAGATTCGAATGGAGTAAGGTAGGTATTTTGAAATACCTATCTTGTCCCGGAACCTAGAAGCAACTGTAGAGAGTAATAAATTTCTTTTTGTTTGACATTTAAATCCTTTTAGCTTTTCATTTCATATCATTTCCATATTCCTTTCAAAATAATGCTTATATGAAATAAAGCATTTAAATAAAGTAACTAATATTCATATATTTTTTGAAATGAATATTAGTTAAATCATCATCATTCTCATTTAAACTCATTTCATATTTTACTGTACAATCATAATTAGTACAGTACTTTAAATTGCAAAATCAGCTATTAAATCCTTTTCGTATAACATATATATCATTTAAATCTAATATTCAATTTAAAAACTAAAATAAGAATATTAGATTTATTTTCCTCCTCTTTCCTTTTTGGAAAACATATCACATATTCATGTCACATATAGTCTAATATTCAATTAAAAATCATAGTAAGAATATTAGACTTATAAACTCTTTTTCCTTTTGAAAACATATTACATGTTCATATCACATGTCATATGAAAAATCATCTCGTAGTACTAAAATCAGTACCGAAATAAGCATTTTGTAAAATGCTGCAAATCACTTTCATTTTATTTATCACATATCATGTAAAACATTTTCATTTCACGTATCACATATCATATAAAACATTTTCATATATGGAGACTGAGGCATGCCCAGCCCGTCCACTGGGACGTTACTCATATCATGCTATAGACCCCGAAGGGTATAAAATAATCATGTCAGATCTATGGCCATAGTCTATAATTGTCCTCGGTGGATCACTGATCAAGTGTCGACCGGGACTACATATCACATATTACATGTCACATATCACATATCAACATGATAAGGTGCCAACTAGTCTCAAAACAGTATTTTTCATCATCAGGAAACCTTTATGGAATTTATAAAAATAATAATTTCATAATTAAAACTATAAAGGTTATATAATAAATCAAGTGAATATTTAAGAAAATATTTATAAAATATTCACTTTATCCATTTTTTATCTTTCATTTCATATCATGTATAATTCATATATCGAAAGAATTTTCGGTGATCTCATTATCACTAATTTCGAAAACCTGAATATTTTAAAATGAATTTCGTTATATTCATGTTTTATGAAAAATAATCATTTTCTCGATTTTCGTGGTTGGAAATCGTTTCTTGTGAAATAAAATCATTTATTATGATTTTATAAGTTTTCTAGAAATTTTCGATAATTTTCGATAATTTTTCGGCAGTATAACAACTGCCGATTGGCTAGCTTCCTGCACGAAAAATTCAGTTTATAATTTCAACCGGTACTTCACCACAATTTTCAAACCAATCAATCTTCACAATATTTTCATAAAATATTTCATAATTAAAAACATGCAGACTGAATATCCTTACAGTGTTGCACATGCATCCCTTTCCTGGGTATCGAGTTCGCATTATCTCGTGCTCCTCACGAATATCGACTTCCGACTGCAATTTAATTGACCAAAATCATTAGCTTATTTTTCCTTTAGTTTAAGCTATGATTTATAAAAATTATATATGTACATAAAAACCTCATAATTAAAATAGTTACTATCAACTTCATTCTTTCTTCCTTTTTCCTTTATGGCCAAATGGCCTTTACTTAATTAAATTCCTTGTTTCATTTGTAAATCAATGTATTTATCATATATGCTGCCTTATTTCTTGTGTTTTTCCAGCATTTAAGAATTAATTGCAACATTCCTTTATTCTACTTTTCCACAATCGACAGCCATATATATGTGCATTGATTAAATTTCTATTTTAACTATATTTTTATGGTCCTATTTTCTTCAATTTCAACCTTTACCTTTTGACTTCATGTACTTGACTATTTGTCATCACTTTGTATCCATGTTCTTCTTGATTCACGGCATCAACATATTCTTTTCTTTCTTATTTTTCTAGCCTTAACAGCCATCTTTTGTTGACTTTTATTCCATACTCCTCATCTTTGCTCAACATTAAGTCAATTTCCCCTTTCTTTGTTTCGGTTCTAGTTAATACATGTTTTATTTTTCTGTTCAATTTTATCAGCCCTTATTGTTGTCCATTTATTCTTGACCATTCAACACAATTTTAGCCTTTATTCCGTACATGTATAGTACAAAATAACGAGTCCTCACATTCTCCCCACCTTAAGAAATTCGGTCCTCCGAATTTAACTTAAATTAAAGGTGGTACTCTTCTGTATACTCATCATTCTTGTCCTCTCAATCATCTTTTAATTAATACTGTCAGTATTAATTAACCTCAGAATCACTTTTATACCACTATATATCATTTCTCATCATATTTTTATACTCCCTGTCGATTACTTATCAATTGGGAGTTATCCATTTCCACTCCTTTTCATATTACATATGATTCATATTGTTCATCATCCATCGTTTTTTTTTGGTGCCAAGTCGATAAATTTCGATAATCATCGTTTACACACTATATCCAATAGTATGTGATTGTCCCAGTAGCTTTCACATCTCGTGTATCCTCTCTCTCAACATATCATCGAGCGTTTCCATTCTACGCTTAAATATTTATATCAGTATGGAGTGATGCTGTCAATAAATTTGGAATCTCAGAGCATTTTGCTATTTCCCATAAACGTATAGCTACTCAGAGATTCCCATTACATATAGAGCTCACTAAAACTTCACATACATTCACATCATTTTATAATCATATTTCGACTATGGCACTAAAGAATCTAAGGGTTTGATAATGGAGAAGCGATTCCATTTAGACAATCAGTCTTTACTCACTTCCATATTATCATATCTCTTTTAGATTCTTCATTATTATCTCCAATACTCTTTTCATATTTGTTTCATCAAATGCTGCAGCTCATTTGCAGACTTTACCATTCACCATCTTTTTTGTTAACATAATTTAATCAGGAGACAATCGTTTCCTCTCCATATCATCTTTCCGTGTAATCTCATCATTACATCTCTTATTCTTATGGTATACTCTATATCACTTAGGTTTTAGAATATACCTGAGAATATACTCTTTTGATAATTTAGATTCCATAATGACATAATCAAATTATCATTTAATCTTCTCATTATTTAACTTCATTCTTGAATCTATAATTATCAATTTAATCACCTCCTTATCCATACAAATCCATTATTTCCATCATTTCGAGGTGGTATATATATATCCTTTTTGTTCCATTTACGTAACTGGCAGTAAAATGTGAATCACTTCTTTACTCCTTTGACTAAAATTACTTTTCCTTTATCAAGTTTGGCTCAATCTTACATTTAACCATAATCATGTGATAACCACAACAATCACTTTTTGCTTTAAATTTGGGAACTACTTCATATTCATGTTCCCTCATCATCATGTACTTATCTTCTTATTACATTTTCATCTTCTCCTTCATCATCATTTCGGTCACTTTTTCTCAGTGGTAAAGTATTCCACTATTAAACTCTTTTAACATTTTGTATACCATCCTTACATTTATTCATCCACTGACTTTAACCTTTTACTTATTAGTCACATCTATAGAGCAGCTAACCCAATAACTCTTACATAGACTGGTAATAGTATTTAGCTAGACCCAGTACATTTCATATCTCAATCATTATCTCTTCATCATAGATAGATCCACTGTCATTCTGTCATTCGAGATCATATATCTTAGAAAGAGATAATGTCTAGCTAAATCTTCCATTTGCTAATTTTAACATATAGTTTACATTTTTTTGAGAGTCTGTAGGGTCACACCACTATGCTACTCATTTTCCATTGATGTCTTAGACCGTATCGATATCTCATTACTTTATCCATATCTGAATGCCTCATTCATTAGGCTTATATACCTCATAAGGTATTTCATTAACCTTGTAAACCTCAATGGGAACTCGTAAAAATTATATCGAGTTCAAATCATTATCATCTTATGACCATCGGTCTTCATCTTTTATCTGATGATGTTGTATACAGAGATTAGTCTTATGAACTCCTTACACATCTCTGATTAAATCAATTAAAGCGTCCATTTCATACAAATGATTATTTGTTCTTCATAAGAACTCATAAATTAATAGGGATTTAATACTTAATTATACTTCATCCTCAATTCATATAATCAGTATTTCCATCAATTATCCATATATAAGTGAATTTCATTATTCACTAATTTTCCAGAATTATTTCTTAAGCTCTTTGGATTCCTCAATGTTCTCCGATATACACTTAAAATAGATTTCATATCCACGATCGAGTCCATGTTAACCTGATCTCCCATATCTATATTACTCTGAAATTTTATCGGAAATCTCATCCGATACTTTTTAAATTTCATCTCTTATCATTTTGGACATTTCATATCTTTATCCTATCATTTCACTGTACATCCTCAAGGCAGAAACATTTAATATTTAGATCATTTTAACATCTACTCCGCCTTGATTCACTTATTTCCTCATGTTTCATAGCATATCGATCATCTTAATTTATATGCTGGATTAAGTGAAATAATTTAATTAACACCTTTTTTCAGCTAACCGATTTATTATTGAAATTCATTTTAAAATCATTTTCATTTAATAATTTAGGTTAGCTGTTATCTTCCTTATTTCTTATCTTCACTTACTATCCTTGTACATATTCTCCAATTTTATATACTCCATATAGTACATTATTCTGTAAAACATATTTCAAAATATCCTGGTTCTATAATTATCTGTTTGATACCTCAAAACAGTAGATATGCCTAAAACCAGAATTTAAAGTACTAATATGGATTTCATCAATCAAAGTGATCACTTTCTCATTGATCTTCAGTAATCATTTCACTTTTTCATCACATCCAATGATCCCGTATTAATATCCCATCAATACACTTTTTAATTTAGATCCTTAAGAATCAGTAACTGAGTCGCTCATCTTGCGACTTCCCTATAACCATTCGGGTCACATCAGTAACTTAAGTGTAGTGAAATTTATAATCAGGATCATTATACTCATATTTTGTCTTTTATGCCATCATTAGCTTCATCACCATCAATAACATTAAGATCAACTTGATTTATCACTATTCAAAATATAATCCCACATAGGGGCATTTTCATCATTTTCATATTTATGTCTTTATCCTTAATATACATTTAAACCATTGATCTTAATATCTATGTGTTGATAATACCCCTTATCGTACTAATATCAGCATTTATAAGACCTTATCTAATTTAGACAAAGAAATCTAATAGGATCCATAATTGGATTATTTTGCACGAACTGCAGCTTTACATCATCAATTACTCTATCAAATCAGTCTATTCAACCTTCCGTTGGTCTATTTTGACTCCCGGTAAAATTTTGGAGGTAAGGGTATTTTGGTCATTTTTGGCAAAAATTTCTCTCTCCTCAAAATACCTTCAACCAGTGATCTTAAGGTCTATTTAATGATGATATTTCATTCCCCTCCTTTATATCATCACATTCAGGTCTCAGTTTGATCCAAACAAAAAAGTACTAGTGGGGCCCTCACCGAGTCCATTTCTGTTCCTTACCGAACCGACCTTCATTTAGATCATAAGATCACCATTTCAGGTAACATTCTTGAGCTGTTTTCCCCCTTTGACATCCTTAGTTCATAATTCTCACTCCCTTCTAAACACTTAATTCAATTTGCAATCATTTATTTTCTCTATGTATTTAGACTACACAGTACTATAGGGGATGTTAACATTTTTCAACAAATTTTCCGACCATTTTATTTCCAAAAGTATCGACAGACATCAGGCCAACGGTGCTCTGATACCATTAAATCTGTCACAGCCCGTGATCCTATTTTTCATCTTATTCTATATATCTTATTTGGTTGGGTTGTCTGCGATACTTTACTTTTCTTTTACATATAAATAATTTCATATAAAATTCTAATATGAAGTACATCCCCTATTCTTAATTCATAAGGAAGTAGTATTGTAAATAAGTCTAAATACAGAAAGTAAATGATCATACCTTATTAAATAAATCAAGCTGTCGTATAGTCCCCAAATGTGCAGCCGAAATCCTTTAAGTGTCAGACTCTCAGTCTTCGAAATCCTGAAATGTTAAAATTAAGGGGTGAGCAAACCACGGCTCAGTAAGGGAATTATATGCCTCACTTGGTACTCAGCTATCTATATGCTGAAAAACTTTTTCATTTTTCCTATGGGGCTCTAGGCTCGTATGTAGGAAGGATACTACAGTCGACTAGGGATTCGAATGGAGTAAGGTAGGTATTTTGAAATACCTATCTTGTCCCGAAACCTAGAAGCAACTGTAGAGAGTAATAAATTTCTTTTTGTTTGACATTTAAATCCTTTTACCTTTTCATTTCATATCATTTCCATATTCCTTTCAAAATAATGCTTATATGAAAGAAAGCATTTAAATAAAGTAACTAATATTCATATATTCTTTGAAATGAATATTAGTTAAATCATCATCATTCTCATTTAAACTCATTTCATATTTTACTGTACAATCATAATTAGTACAGTACTTTAAATAGCAAAATCAGCTATTAAATCCTTTTCGTATAACATATATATCATTTAAATCTAATATTCAATTTAAAAACTAAAATAAGAATATTAGATTTATTTTCCTCCTCTTTCCTTTTTGGAAAACATATCACATATTCATGTCACATATAGTCTAATATTCAATGAAAAATCATAATAAGAATATTAGACTTATAAACTCTTTTTCCTTTTGAAAACATATTTCATGTTCATATCACATGTCATATGAAAAATCATCTCGTAGTACTAAAATCAGTACCGAAATAAGCATTTTGTAAAATGTTGCAAATCACTTTCATTTTATTTATCACATATCATGTAAAACATTTTCATTTCACGTATCACATATCATATAGAACATTTTCATATATGGAGACTGAGGCACGCCCAGCCCGTCTACTGGGTCGTTACTCAGATCATGCTATAGACCCCGAAGGGTATAAAATAATCATGTCAGATCTATGGCCATAGTCTATAATTGTCCTCAGCGAATCACTGATCAGGTGTCGGCTGGGACTACTTATCACATATTACATGTCACATATCACATATCAATATGATAAGGTGCCAACTAGTCTCAAAACAGTATTTTTCATCATCAAGAAACCTTTATGGAATTTATAAAAATAATAATTTCATAATTAAAACTATAAAGGTTATATAATAAATCAAGTGAATATTTAAGAAAATATTTATAAAATATTCACTTTATCCCTTTTTCATCTTTCATTTCATGTCACGTATAATTCATATATCGAGAGAATATTTAGAAAACTTTTATAAAATATTCTCTTTATCCCTTTTTTATTTTCCATTTCATATCACATATAATTCATATATCGAAAGAATTTTCGGTGATCTCATTATCACCAATTTCGAAAACCTGAATATTTTAAAATGAATTTCGTTATATTCATGTTTTATGAAAAATAATCATTTTCTCGATTTTCGTGGTTGGAAATCGTTTCTTGTGAAATAAAATCATTTATTATGATTTTATAAGTTTTCTAGAAATTTTCGATAATTTTCGATAATTTTTCGGCAGTATAACAACTGCCGATTGGCTAGCTTCCTGCACGAAAAATACAGTTTATAATTTCAACCGGTACTTCACTACAATTTTCCAACCAATCAATCTTCACAATATTTTCATAAAATATTTCATAATTAAAAACATGCAGACTGAATATCCTTACAGTGTTGCACATGCATCCCTTTCCTGGGTATCGAGTTCGCATTATCTCGTGCTCCTCACGAATATCGACTTCCGACTGCAATTTAATTGACCAAAATCATTAGCTTATTTTTCCTTTAGTTTAAGCTATGATTTATAAAAATTATATATGTACATAAAAACCTCATAATTAAAATAGTTACTATCAACTTCATTCTTTCTTCCTTTTTCCTTTATGGCCAAATGGCCTTTACTTAATTAAATTCCTTGTTTCATTTGTAAATCAATGTATTTATCATATATGCTGCCTTATTTCTTGTGTTTTTCCAGCATTTAAGAATTAATTGCAACATTCCTTTATTCTACTTTTCCACAATCGGCAGCCATATATATGTACATTGATTAAATTTCTATTTTAACTATATTTTTATGGTCCTATTTTCTTCAATTTCAACCTTTACCTTTTGACTTCATGTACTTGACTATTTGTCATCACTTTGTATCCATGTTCTTCTTGATTCACGGCATCAACATATTCTTTTCTTTCTTATTTTTCTAGCCTTAACAGCCATCTTTTGTTGACTTTTATTCCATACTCCTCATCTTTGCTCAACATTAAGTCAATTTCCCCTTTCTTTGTTTCGGTTCTAGTTAATACATGTTTTATTTTTCTGTTCAATTTTATCAGCCCTTATTGTTGTCCATTTATTCTTGACCATCCAACACAATTTCAGCCTTTATTCCTTATTATTTCCACGGTACAGCACTTTATTTTTTTCTTTCTCATTTCCACGTTAAAACAGCCCTCTGACTATTCTATCAACCTTCACCCTATTCGGTTAGCACCTTAAATCCATCCTCATTTTCTGTTATATTTTCAACCTTTTCCTTTTCTGTTTTCACACCATTAGTCACTACGTTCATCCCTCTTTGGAACCCTCATGGCTAACCATAGCAATAGGGTTTCACACATATATATAACACTAATTTATTTTCATGTTAATTCTTTATTTTTTGCTCATTTATTCACACCACACACGCACACAGCAGCAGTTTTATTACTTCCATTCATTCACGTTTCAGCCTTATTTCCTCAAGAATTTATTTCATATATAGCTATCCAAATCACACTCTAACAAGTTTCCTTCAATATAGCTATCATGTACCTGATCTACTTGGCCAATATCACCATAAACTAAGGTTCAATGTGCATGAACGTTAGTTGAAAAATTTTCTTACCTGTTCTACTCCACTGTCTAGGCTGCAGGGGAACTTCTTTCAAGCTATTTTTGGCTGAATTTCTTTGTTAAATGGCCAGCTATAGAAGTGAGGATGAAGTTCTAAGAAGGATCTTAACTGGTTTGATAAAGAGAGGATGACGATTCCAAGTTGAAGGATGAAAATTGGTGGAGAAAGAACAGAAACGAGACTGATGCAGAAAATGACTGAGGCGTGGCTGCTTTACTGAATAAAAAGCTGAATTGTGGTGTGTTGTTTCCTTCAATTGGTCACAATTTATAATTTCATTTTAAATTTTGAGCCACCACTCAAAATATTCCAAAATACCCTTGAAAAAAATCAAAGTTTACCAAGTTGTGCCACTACATAGGAACTTTTCTGTCCAGCCGTATATTTAATTAAATTTTTATTTATTTTATTTATTTCTCAAACCAAATTAATCATAAATTTGATCAACTTTGATCAACCTTTGAGGGAAGCCAATTTTGCCCTTCTACAATTTCGAATTTTCAATTCTATCACACCTTAATTTCGATATTTAAAAAATATCAAAATTTTATTTATTTATTTAAAGATTATTATTATTCCGTACATGTATAGTACAAAATAACGAGTCCTCACATCACCACACCTTGAAGTGGTTTGTAAAGATTCTCAAGGAAGAGCTGAATCAAAACCTTGACAAGAGGATCAAGGAGAGAGGACGTAGGCAAGAGATTGGCCGAACCTCTATAAATTTGTGTTTGCTTCTCTTTCCCTTACTTTTTTTACTGCACTTATTTCAATGTTGTTTCATTAGTTTTAATTGTGCATTAAGAGTTAAAAAAATATTAAATAAGTACAAAAACTGATTCACCCCCCTCTCGGTAGAGCCAACAGAATTAAATATGACCATGTAATTATAAATGGATATTTAGACATGCATTTTGTGTACATAATGTATTTTGTACGGAGGAAGAAAAAGAGATGAGTGTAGATAAACAAATATATACATCTATAACATATATATATAGATATTGGAACATACATATGGATATAAACACATAGATGCTTAAACATAAATATACGTATATAAGGACTCGTATCATGGGTACGTTGTAATTGACGATAAGGAAGTAGCTGTAGATTAATAGTTACTCGAAATTAATAGTGTTTTTCTAAGATCCTTATTTTAAGTACGTGAATAAGCACGATGATGTAAACTCATCGAAATGTTAATGGATTATGTGTAGCGAAGCGGACGGTGTAGAGGTTTGAGTACAAACTCGGAAGCGCGAGGAGGATAATTACTAAGCCTCGAGGTAAGTGGGTTAAATAAGTTTTACTAGTATCATCTCGTAAGAGATGAACGAACCCTTATTCGATAATTATCTAAATTCATATTAAGCTTGACAAAATATCACGGAAAAGATTAGGAGGGTAAGTCTCAGTAAGATATGAATTAGACTCGATTGGAAAGAAACCTTATTTATGACTTGCGTGCTATGTGTTGTTGTTTATTTATATTTATTGAACATGCTAATATATTATGATGACTTGAGAATGAATACGTGAAGTAACGTATAGTATTTATACAACTTACGATTTTCAATTCATGAACTTCAAATAATACCTAGTTGTAATTACCGAAATCTAGGAAAATGGAATTGTGTGACAACTTATGCAAATATGTGACTCAAAGACTCGAGTGATCTTAGATCATTATTATTTGAGATTATGCACCAAAGAGGCCAACCCAAGTAAAACTCGATCTTTTGTACCGTATGAGCAACCTCTAGAGAACTCAAGAGAATTATGTGCTACATAGATTCTTCGAAACTATGGGAGCCACCTCTAGAGTCCTTTGAGAGCTAAGTGATACACGAGTTCCGATGAAACATTAGAAAGTATGTGTCATAAAATCCAACCCGAGTAAAGACTCGATCTTTTGTACCGTGTGAGCCACCTCTAAAGAACTCAAACGAGCTACGTGCTACACAGATTCTTCGAAACTGTGGGAGCCACCTTTAGAGTCCTTTGAGAGCTAAGTGCTACACGAGTTCTGATGAAACATTAGAAAGTATGTGTCATAAAGGCCAACCCGAGTAAAGACTCGATCTTTTGTACCATGTGAGCCACCTCTAAAGAACTCAAAGGAACTACGTGCTACGTAGATTCTTCGGAACTATGGGAGCCACCTCTAGAGTCCTTTGAGAGCTAAGTGCTACACGAGTTCTGATGAAACATTAGAAAATATGTGTCATAAAGGCCAACCTGAGTAAAGACTAGATCTTTTGCACCGTGTGAGCCACCTCTAGAGAACTCAAGGGACCTATGTGGTACATAGATTCCTCGAAAACTGTGGGAGCCACCTCTAGAATCCTTTGAGAGCTAAGTGCTACACGTGTACTGATGAATTATGAGAAATCATATGCCAATGAGATATTAGATAAACGATTGTGAACTGTGAATGTGACAACCATCATTAGATAGGATAGATACGATGCATATGATTGAGAATTGAAATACTTGTTGAACTTTACTTACATTGTGCTATAGAATCATATATTGTTTGAAATGGTTGTGTTTTTCATACTGAACTATATCGACACAAAGTGACAAAAAGAATGATACTGTGTGAATTAAAGAAATGAAGAAAGGCATGAATGTCCTTATGAATTCTGTTGTACATACAAGTTAGTAACTAATCTCGACATAATGCATACATGCTATTTTATAGAGTTCATGCATGTATGATCATGTTTTACGATTTGAGCCTAGTATGTACTTATTTAAGCTACTTACTGAGCCGTGGATTTGCTCACCCCTTAATTTTAACATATGCAGATCATACGAGTTGATATCCAGCTTAGGCTTCGTATAGGCTCCCGGGAACTGTACCTAATAGTGGTACTCGTCTACGTTCTCCGGGCCTAACTTTTGTGTTTTTGAGGTATACTACTTGTATATCATTTTGATAGTTATATGAACTTTAATTTCACAGTACTAGGAAAGAATATGGGATGTAGCTTTGGATCGCACTAGATTATTATGTGAGTCTAGGTGATTATCAAATATGATCCGGGTTAAGATGTATCTTTTGAATTATGTATAAACTGCAAGATGTGGATTTATTACTGGTTAAATCCTTGAGAAATATGAGATGCATGATTGTGTGAATTGTAGGAAACAAAAGCTGGCTTTATTGTGCAGATTTGAATGTGTTTAAATACAGATGATTTTACTGGTTAAACTGATAAAATACAAGGAGAGGTTTTCGACCCATTTCTTTTGGAATAGTAAAAATAAGGCTAAAATAATTAAAATCACCTTGAGAAGTATGACATAGCTCGAGAAATAATATTAGTAAGATAAGATGATTTGATTTCGATACTACACTAACACCAAATACAAACAGTAAATAGAAAAGAAAAATTTGGTTCGTAATTTTTCAAAAGCAATAAAGTATATGTTAAGTGGACGTAATTAGCCTTCGGGTCGTGACAGATTTAATGGTATCAGAGCTTGGTTTGTCTAGTACGTGTTAGTGTTGTTTAGACTATCTGTAGTGTTACATCCTATGTACTGTGAAATATATGTTTGAAAAATTATCTATTAATTGTCTTATGCTGAAATTGGTCTACACTTGGTGTAGGTTTCTATTTTGATTTAATTCGAAATTGAGGGGGGACTGGGCATAGAATTAGACCCAGAAGATCAGCTTAAAGATAGTTAATTTCATTTCCAACCCCATCACTATTATCACCCCAATTACTATCATATTCGACTTATTCCCACCCAAATAATAGGGTGTTGAGGATGGCTAGAATGGAGTAGCATCATGAGATAACGATAACCCTACGATAGTAGTTAGTGGTTAATCGAGCTAGTGCAACAAGCTCAACTCCTTATTATCACATGTGCTGTTACAAGTAGCTTGCACATAGAGTCAAAACTTCTAAGTTATTGGTTGTTGCTGGCACGTCTTTCAAAGAACCTCAAAAGAATGAGTGTGTATCATAAGTATAAAGTGAAGGCGGGAGATAGAGACCTAATAGCAGATTTGCTAATATTGCACAATTACAACCTTGGTGTCATCTTGGATATGGATGGGATGGCCACCGATCGTAATAATATACACTGCTATAAGAAAATCGTAACTTTCTCCCTACCTAATCCACATATAATATGTTTTGACAGATGACGAAGCAATAAGTGCTCATTTTGTTTTGTTCTAAATATATTGGAGTAATACCAGTAAAGGCATAAGGGCCTACATGGTCAGATATTGACGTGATATACCAGTAAAGACTCATGAATGGGAAATGAGCTATGTGATGAGTTGGAGTTTGAAGGATGTAGAATTTTGAATATCATACTATTAAAAGTTTTACGATTTAGAAACTATATGTATTATAAAATTATAGAAAGAACATAAAGAGAGATAGCAAGAAGAGAGATTTTCTTTTATTCTTCAAGTGTGTACAATACATGAATGGTGAGCCTTTATTTATAGGTTTTACAAATTCATGAATAAAGATGGAATTGAATAGTTACTTAATGAAGGGATAGTTACAAACTTAATGAAGGGATAGTTACAAACTTAATGAAGGGAAAGTTATAAACTTAATGAAGGGAAAGTTATAAACTTAATGAAAGGGAAGTTATGAAGAGTATGAGGGATGAATGGACATCCATTATTTATGACTATTCATAACACTCCCCCTTGGATGTCCATTACTAAAGAATATGCCTCATTAAAACCTTACTAGGAAAAACCCTATGGGACAAAAACCTAGTGAAGGAAAAAGAGTACATTATTCTTCAAAATACACATGAGATGCTGCCTCATTAAAAACCTTACCAGGAAAACCCAGTGGGACAAAACCATGGTTAAGGAAAAAAGAGTACAGCGTGTATTTACTCCCCCTCATGATTATATCATTTGAGATCTCTGAGTCGACGCAATCCAACATTGTGGACTAACTTCTCAAATGTAGTGGTAGGAAGCGCCTTTGTTAATAAATCTGCCAAATTTTCACTTGAACAGATTTGTTGAACATTTATATCACCATTCTTCTGAAGGTCATGAGTGAAAAAGAACTTCGGTGAAATGTGTTTTGTTCTATCACCTTTGATATATCCTTTCCTTTAGTTGGGCGATGCATGCTGCATTATCCTTATATAAGACCGTTGGTGCCTCTTTTCTTGAAGATAAACCACAAGCTCCTCGTATGTGCTGAATTACAAACCTTAACCATACACATTCACGACTAGCCTCATGTATTGCCAAAATTTTAGCATGATTAGAAGATGTGGCTACTATAGTTTGTTTCATGGAACGCCATGAAATGGCGGTGCCACCACATATGAATACATATCCAGTTTGTGATCGAGCATTATGAGGATCAGATAGGTACCCTGCATCTGCATAACCAATCAAATCTGTTTTGGGTAGGTTAGGAAAATACAAACCCATATCCTTTGTACCTTGTAGGTAACGAAGTACATGTTTAATCCCATTCCAATGCCTTCGGGTTGGACAAGAGCTATATCTCGCTAATAAGTTAATAGAGAATGATATATCAGGTCGTGTATGACTAGCAAGATACATTAGTGCTCCAATTGCACTCAAGTATGGTACTTCAGGACTAAGAATTCCCTCGTCATTTTCCCTAGGTCGAAACGGGTCTTTATTTACATCAAGTGACCTTACAACCATTGGGGTGCTCAACGGATGTGCTTTGTCCATATAAAATCGTTTTAGCACCTTTTCTATATAAGTTGTTTGATGCACAAGAATACCGTCCTTTAAATGTTCTATCTGTAACCCAAGACAAAATTTTGTCTTTCCAAGATCTTTCATCTCAAATTCTCTCTTCAAGTACTCTACTGCCTTTGAAATCTCTTCAGGAGTTCCAATGATATTCAGATCATCAACATATACTGCAATAATAACAAACTCAAAGCTAGATCTCTTTATAAAAATGCATGGGCAAACGGGATCATTCTTATATCCCTCATTTAACAAATATTCACTAAGGCGGTTATACCACATGCGACCAGATTGTTTTAATCCATATAGAGATCTGTTTAATTTGATTGAGTAATGTTCTCGAGAACTAGAATAACATTCTTCTGGCAGTTTAAATCCTTCTGGAAGTTTCATATAAATGTCATTATCAAGTGGGCCATACAAATAGGCTGTAACGACATCCATTAGACGCAAATCGAGTCCCTCTTTTATTGCCAGACTAATTAGAAATCGAAAAGTAGTCACATCCACCACAGGGGAGTATGTCTCTTCATAATCAATACCAGGTCTTTGCAAAAAACCTTGCGCAACTAGACGTGCTTTATGTCTCACAATTTCACCTTTTTCATTTCGTTTTCGCACAAAGACCCATTTGTAACCCACTGGTTTTACACCATTAGGTGTACGGACTACTGGTCTAAAAACATTTCTCTTTTCAAGAGATTTCAATTTTGCCTCAATTGCGTCTTTCCATTTTGGCCAATCATGTCTATGCTTACATTCCTCAATAGACTTTGGTTCAAGATCCTCGTCATCATCCATAACATCTAGCGCTACATTGTATACAAAAACATCATCGACGTCGATTTTATTTCGGCTCCATATTTTTCTTGACATGACATAATTTATCGAGATCTCTTCATTTTCAGTAATTTCAGGTACTTGACTTTCTTTTGGAATTGTAATGTTAGTCATGTCTAAGGGCTCTTTTGTAAACTCTTCTGGAGTTACAATTTCCTCGACCTGGCCATCTTGAATCTTTGCTCCCTTTCTTTTTCGAGGATTCTTATCTTTGGAACCGACTGGTCTACCACGCTTCAGGCGTGCTTTAGATTCATTGGCAACAAAAGGTTGTCCTTCTGGGACATCAATTTTAATTGGATCATTAATAGCTGGTATATGTGACTTTGTCACTCTCTTTGGATCAGTAAATGCGTCTGGCAATTGATTTGCTAAACTTTGTAAATGAATTATCTTTTGAACTTCTAGTTCGCATTGTTTTGTACGAGGATCAAGATGAGACAATGATAATTCATTCCAACTTATCTCCTTTTCCAGCTGCCTATTTTCTACCCCTAAGGTTGGGAAGATTGATTCATCAAAATGACAATCAGCAAATCTAGCTGTAAATAAATCCCCTGTTAATGGTTCTAAATATTTAATTATAGATGGGTATTCATATCCAACATATATTCCCAACCTCCTTTGAGGACCCATCTTAGTACGCTGTGGTGGAGGAATTGGAACATATACAGCACATCCGAAAATTCTTAGATGGGAAATATTTGGTTCCTGACCAAAAACCAATTGTAAAGGGGAGAACTTATGATAACTTGTTGGTCTGATGTGAATTAGTCTGCTGCATGTAAAATAGCATGACCCCAAGCAGAAATTGGGAGTTTTGATTCCATTAGTAATGGTCTTGCAATCAATTGAAGATGCTTAATAAATGATTCTGCAAGGCCATTTTGTGTATGAACATGTGCTACAGGATGTTCAATACTTATCCCAATAGACATACAATTAAGGTTATTGATACGCTGTGAAGTATAACTAAATAGGTGAGTTAAGGCAAAATATGTGTTAAAATGAGTTAAATGTTAAGTATCTCTGCCTTGAGAATATATAGTGAAATGATAGGACATAAAGACAAAATGTCCAAAATGGTATGAGATTTATAATTAAAAAGTATCGGATGTTATTCCTGATAATTTTTCAGAGTAATATAGATTTGAAAGTTTGGGTTAACATCGACTCAGCTGTTAATATGGAATCTATATCTAAGCTTGTATCGAAGAATATTGAAAGAACCCAAAAAGCTTAAGAAATCAACTTTGGAAAATGTGTGGATAATGAAATTCACTTGTATAGGTGTAAATAATGGAAATACAGATGTGCTTTGAGAATGATTTATAATTGTGAATTAAATTCCAATTACTTAATAAGTTCTTATTAAGAACGAATATTCATCTGCATGGAGTTGATATCTTACTAGATTTGATCAAAGATGTATAAGGAATTCATAAGATCAGTCTCTATACAAGGCGCCCTCAACTAATAGTTGGAGATTGATACCCATAAGACAATATTTAGAACTTGACAAATTCTTACGAGTTCCTATTGAGGTTTACAAGATTAATGAAATACCATGTGAGGGATGTAAGCCTAACGAATGAGGTTTTTAGACCATACATGGATAAAGGGATGAGAGTGAAGAGATAAAAATGTAATAAGAAGATAAAATTACATGAGGACTAGGGAACATGAGTATGAAGTAGTTCCCAAATTAACACTAAAAGTGATTTCTTTTAGTTATCACATGATTATGGCTAGATGTAAGATCGAGCCAAACTCCATAGAGGAATATTAATGATAGCAAAGGAGTAAATAAATGAATACATTTTTACTGCTAGTAATGTGAATGGAAAAATGTCATATAGATATAACCACCTCGAAATGATAGAAATGGTGAAATTATATAGGTAATGTGGTGATTAAATTGATGATTTGATTAGTCATCTATGGACTTTAAATTATGAAAGGATTATATTCCATAGTATATTCTAAAACTTAAGAGATATTGAGTATACCATAAGAATAAGGGATGGAATGAATTCTACATGATATGAGATATTGAGAGAAAATGATTGCCAAATATTTCAGTTACAGCCAGAGATGGCTAGTATTAAAGTCTGCAAATGAGCTTTAGCATTGGTTAAAGTAATATGAAAATGAATATTATGGATAATAAAGAATTCAAAAGGGATAGGATGCTATGGAAGTTATTGTGGACTAATTGTCCAAATTAAATCACTTTTCCATTATCAGGCTCCTAGATATTTTAGTGCCATAGTCGAAATATGATAATGAAACAATGAGAATGCATGTGAAGTTCTAGTGAGCCTTATATGGGATGGGAATCTCTGAGTAGCTATATGTTTATGGAAAATAGCAAAAGGCTTTGAGATTCCAAAATTACTGACAACACCGCTTCGTACTGATGTGAATATTTGAGCGTAGTATGAAAATGCTCGAAGATATGTTGAGGGAGCGGATGCACTAAATTTGAAGGCTACTGGGACAATTACATACTATTGATTAAAATCAAGTAAATGATAGTTACCAAACTATATCGACTTGACACTAAATGAGGAAACGGATGATAAATAGTGTGAATTAACTATTGTGCGAAAAGGAGTGGAAACTAATAACTCCCAAAATGATAAGAAATTTTAAGGAGTATAAATATATGGTGAAAAAAACAGACGATATGTAGTGGTCTAAAAATAATTAGGATGTTGAAAATATGTTGGCAGTATTACTTAAAAGATGATCTAGAGGACAGCTCAAAGTAGACAGAAGAGCTATGCGGACAGTCGAAGAAAGCCCTTGGAATTTCAAGTTGGTGATAAAGTGTTTTTGAAGATCTCTCTGTCTAAAGGCATAATGAGATTTGGCAAGAAAGGGAAGTTAAGCCATCGATACATTGGTCCATTTGAGGTAATGGAGAGGATTGGTGACGTGGTATACCGACTAGCATTACCCTCAGAGCTATCGGGTGTGCATAACGTCTTCCATGTCTCGATGCTAAGGAAGTATCATCCGGACCCATCCCATGTCATTGAGTATGAGCCGTTGGAGATCAGGAAGGACTTATGCTATGTCGAGAGACGTGTACGGATCTTAGACAGAAAAGATAAGATATTGAGGTCTAAGACAATCCCTTTGGTCAAAGTACTTTGGCAGCACCAGTTTTTAGAAGAAGCTACATAGGAGTTGGAGAGTCTAATGAAAGAGAACTACCCCCACTTATTCTAGGATGACTTGTAGCAATTTGGAGGACCAAACTTTTCAAGGTGGGGAGGATGTGAGAACCGCAAATTTCTCTAAACTAAAGATGTACTTAGTAGCTAATTTAAGCGAATATAATGTAATGATGCAACTTCGAGATGTCAAATGCAAGATGTTTGTCAATGTTGCAGAATCAAATCCTCGATAAGAAGGGATTATGTTTAAATATAAGCTAAACTAAAAAACACAACATGCATGCATACGTATGAATACGAGCATGCAAGCAACGGATGTTTATACGAGTGTATATAAATGAACATACAAATAATAAAGACCAAATGAGATGAAAATAAATAATAAGAGGAGGAAATAAGTTAATTACACATAAATAAGTATGTGTAAGGAAAGATACCTACAACTATATTTATATGTATATTTATACTTGGTATAAGTATTTAAATATATATATATATATATATATGTGTGGATTGAATATATTAAATAGATAAAATATATAATATCTTAAAAAAATAGGTTATACACATATACAAGATATATAATAAAGAGAATACATGAATAAATAAATAAACCATAAAGTAATATTAAAATAAAAAGTAAGTAAATAATAAAATGGATTTTCTTAAGAGTTGATGGGAATTCTCCCATCAACCCATCCCATCCGTCTGGCACCCATCACCCTCTCCCTATTGTTTTCATATTTTATTTGAAAATACTCCCCCACTAACTCAAACCTCCCCCATTACTCCCTTCCTCTACCCGTTCCTTCACCTCATTTCCTGCTGTTCCTTCCTTTTCTACCATAGAAACATCACGCCATTTGAAGATCTGTTGAAGGTTGAAGCCACATCGGGCAACAGAAAACCGAAGCAGCTGGTGGTGTCACGAGCTGAAAATAGAAAGGGAATGGGCTGTGGATTTTTGGCAGCTAGGTTAGGGTTTTGAGAGGCTAAATCGAGAAAGGTTTTGTAGTGGCTGGCTTGGGTGTTTCCAGCCCTAAGCAAGGGACGCACAAGGCTGAACGGAGGAGGCACTAGTGGTGGCTGCAGCCGGCGTACCAGGAGCTATCCAATGGCTGAACTGATGGCAAAAGCAAGGTAAGGAAACAAGAAAAAGAAAAGAAATAACAGAAAAATAAAAGAAAAGAAATAACAGAAAAATAAAAGAAGAGAAATAAAAAGAAAAGGAATAAAAGAACAAGGAAAAGAATTAAAATATATATATGTAATACATATATATATATATAAAGATGTAGGAAAGTGAGAAAGTTGAATTAAAAATTTATATTATATTAATGTTAAATATGTAAATATATATATATATATATATATATATGTGTGTGTGTGTGTGTGTGTTTGTGAGTGTGCATATAAATTATTTTCTTGGAGACAAGGTAGGAAACAAGGAAAGGAAAAAGAAAATAAAAAGAAAGAGAAAATACATAGGTTTAAATATATATATTGATATATATATTTGTATATTTGGAAATGAAAGGATAAGATCTAAGAGTTTATATTATACTAGTATTAAATACATATATATATATATATATATATATATGTGTGTGTGTGTGTATATATATTACTTGTATATATGTATATGTAATTCTTGCTTGAAAACAAGGAAATTGATGAACATATGTATGTGTAGTACATATATAAAGATATATAGTAGATTTTTAGAAATTATATTATGCTAGTGTTAAATACATACATATATAAATATATATATATATATATATTTATATATATAGGAGGGATCCACTTACACATGTGTAAAATAAATTTGTTTTACACACTTCTATATCTTCATATAGGATTAATATTTTTGCAAACCAACCGTTGGATTTAACAACCTACTCATATTTATTGTGTATGTAAATTTTTGAATCAATCTGCTATTTCTATCATTTTAATCGAGAATAGTATTTTTTTCAATATGTATCAACGGTTGAAATTTTATTTTTCAAAATATATAGTTAGACGTATTCGATTAATTTGAAATTTGGCATGCATGATCTATGTGAATAGAACATAAAATTCAACGGTCGGATTAAAAAATTATAAATCATATAAAAAGATATGAAAGTGTGTAAAACTAAATTTGTTTTACACATGTGTAAGTGGATCCTTCCTCATATATATATATATATATATATATATATATATATATATGTATGTATGTATGCTACTTACTTGAAAACTAGATAAAAGACAAAGAAGAGAAAAGAAAAGAAATACAAAGAAAGGAAAAAGGATTAGAAAGAAAAGAGATATATATACACGTATATATCTATATAGATATATATATATATATATATATATATATATATATATATATATACACACACATATAGATATATTTTGATAGGTGTATATATATATATATATATATATATATATATATATATAGATATTAGATAAAGATTTCCTTAGACATAATGATAAAGAATTAAATATGATCATGTAATTATACATGGATATTTAGACGTACATTTTGTGTACATAATGTATATTTGTACAAAGGAAGAAAAAGAGATGAGTGTAGGTAAATAAATATATACATCTATAACATATATATTTATATTGGAACATACACATGGATATAAACACATATATGCTTAAACATATATATATATATATGTATATAAGGACTCGTATCATGGGTACGTCGTAATTGACGATAAGGAAGTAGTTGTAGATTAATAGTTACTCGAAATTAATAGCGTTTTTTTAAGATCCTTATTTTAAGTACGTGATTAAGCACGATGATGTAAACTCATCGAAATGTTAATGGATTATGTGTAGCGAAGCGGACGGTGTAGAGGTTTAAGTACAGACTCGGAAGTGCGAGGAGGATAATAACTAAGCCTCGAGGTAAGTGGGTTAAATAAGTTTTACTAGTATACCTCGTAAGAGATGAACGAACCCTTATTTGATAATTATCTAAATTCACATTAAGCTTGATAAAATATCACGGAAAAGATTAGAAGGGTAAGTCTCGGTAAGATATGAATTAGACTAGATGTGAACGTGAATAGTACTTGATTGGAAAAAGACCTTATTTGTGACTTGCGTGCTATGTGTTGTGGTATATTTATATTTATTAAACATGCTAATATATTATGATGCCTTGAGAAAGAATACGTGAAGTAACGTATAGTATTTATACAACTTACGATGTTCAATTCATGGACTTCAAATAATACCTAGTTGTAATTACCGAAAACTAGGAAAATGGAATTGTGTGACAACTTATGCATATATGTGACTCAAAGACTCGAGTGATCTTAGATCATTATTATTTGAGATTATGCGCTAAGAGGCCAACCCGAGTAAAACTCGATCTTTTGTACTGTATGAGCCACCTCTAGAGAACTCAAGGGAACTACGTGCTACATAGATTCTTCGGAACTGTGGGGCCACCTCTAGAGTCCTTTGAGAGCTAAGTGCTATACGAGTTCCGATGAAACATTAGAAAGTATGTGTCATAAAGGCCAACTGAAGTAAAGACTCGATCTTCTGTACCGTGTGAGCCACTTCTAGAGAACTCAAAGGAACTACATGCTACGCAGATTCTTCGAAACTGTGGGAGCCACCTCTAGAGTCCTTTGAGAGCTAAGTGCTACATGAGTTCCGATGAAACATTAGAAAGTATATGTCATAAAGGCCAATCCGAGTAAAGACTCGATCTTTTGTACCGTGTGAGCCACCTCTAGAGAACTCAAGAGACCTATGTGCTACATAGATTCTTCGAAAACTGTGGGAGCCACCTCTAAAATCCTTTGAGAGCTAAGTGCTATACGTGTCCTGATGAATTATGAGAAATCATATGCCAATGAGATAGTGGATAAACGATTGTGAACTGTGAATGTGACAACTATCATTAGATAGGATAGATACGATGCACATGATTGAGAATTGAAATGCTTGTTGAACTTTACTTACATTGTGCTATAGAATCAAATATTGTTTGAAATGGTTGTGTTTTTCATACTGAACTATATCGACACAAAGTGGCAAAAAGAATGATACTGTGTGAATTAAAGAAATGAAGAAAGGTATAAATGTCCTTATGAATTCTGTTGTACATACAAGTTAGTAACTAATCTCGACATAATGCATACATGCTATTTTATAGAGTTCATGCATGTATGATCGTGTTTTATGATTTGAGCCTAGTATGTACTTATTTAAGCTACTTACTGAGCCGTGGATTTGCTCACCTCTTAAATTTAACATATGCAGATCATACGAGTTGATATCCAGCTTAGGCTTCGTATAGGCT
Source organism: Heritiera fomes (assembly GCA_032173925.1). Taxonomy (NCBI): domain Eukaryota; kingdom Viridiplantae; phylum Streptophyta; class Magnoliopsida; order Malvales; family Malvaceae; genus Heritiera; species Heritiera fomes. The sequence goes on from JAPDPM010000019.1 coordinate 7,594,154, forward strand.
CCCGGGAACTGTACCTAATAGTGGTACTCGTCTACGTTCTCCGGGCCCAACTTTTGTGTTTTTGAGGTATACTACTTGTATATCATTTTGATAGTTATACGAACTTTAATTTCACAGTACTAGGAAAGAATATAGGATGTAGCTTTGGATCGCACTAGATTATTATGTGAGTCTAGGTGATTATCGAGTATGATCCGGGTTAAGATGTATCTTTTCAATTATGTATAAACTGCAAGATGTGGATTTATTACTGGTTAAATCCTTGAGAAATATGAGATGCATGATTGTGTGAATTGTGGGAAATAAAAGCTGGCTTTATTGTGAAGATTTGAATGTGTTTAAATGTAGGTGATTTTATTGGGAAAACTGATAAAATACAAGGGGGAGGTTTTCAACCCGTTTCTTTTGGAATAGTAAAAATAAGGCTAAAATAATTAAAATCACCTTGAGAAGTATGACATAGCTCGAGAAATAATATTAGTAAGATAAGATTTGATTTAGATACTACAGTAACACCGAATACAAACCGTAAATAGAAAAGAAAAATTTGGTTCGTAATTTTCCAAAAGCAATAAGGTATATGTTAAGTGGACATAATTGGCCTTCGGGTCGTGATAGTTTTAGGGTAAATTAAAACCAAATATCACATCATTTCTAACCCAAAATGGCCTAGAAAGGTGCAAGAAAAGTATGAGGGTTCGATCTCCCATGTTGAGGGATCAATCCACAAATGGCAGAATGCTCCTAGGAAGCAAAAAAGGAAGCATGGGATCGATCCCCTAAGGGAAGGGATCGATCCCCTAAGGGAAGGGATCGATCCCTTCTTGGCAGAATGCCTTGGAGGCGTGGAATGAAGTGTATGATCGATCCCCTAAGGCATAGGATCGATCCCTTAACACGTGAAAAGCCTCCAACGGCTAGTTTTTGTGAGATACAACGGCTACATTTAGTTTTGGCTCCTACCAATGTTTAAAAACCATCCAAGGGATTATAAATAAAGGCTTGGAAGCTCAAGGAAGTAAGAGGAACAGCTGAGCAACATTTTTCTTTATCTTTTCCATCTTCCTCAAGCCTATCAAACTCACAAATGCTACAAAGTCTTCATATTCTATCATACTCATCATCTTTGTATAGCATAGCACAAACATTGTATAGGATTTCCCTTGTGCTTAATCATTGTAATCACTTGCCTACTAGAGGCCTTTATTTGATTACATTACTTGTAAACACATTCACACCTTGTAAAAGAGAGGTTTCTCTTAAGCCTTAGAAAAGAGGGAGGTTTCTCTTTAGCCTTAGAAAAAGAGGGAGGTTTCTCTTGAGCCTTGAAAAAGAGAGAGGTTTCTCTTGAGCCTTGAAAAAGAGGGATTGTAAAGACAAATTCAAGTTAGTGAATTTGGGGAAAATCCTTAGGAGCGTCTCAAGGTAGAGGACGTAGGCAAGGTTGCCAAACCTCTATAAATCGCTTGCGTACATTTCTATTTCCCTTCTCTCTTTATTTACTTGCAATTATATTTGTGTTTATTGTATTGAATTTGGATTGCATGCTTGCATAGCCTAGGGAACTTAGACAACATTAATATAGGCTAGTGAATTTAGAAGTACTGAAAAACGACCTAAAGTTTAGTTAAAAATCGATTCACCTCCCTCTCGGTATTGTTATAGAGCCAACAAAGAGGTTTTAGCCAAGGGCATTTGGGCTGGTTATGGTGCTGCATTTGAGGGGTTTGATATGCCAAAATAATGTAGAAATTATAAGGAGTTCATGGTGCAATTGGATTTAAATCCTGACTTAAAACGGAGAAGTTAGGAATTTCTATTGGTAGAATTTATACTGCATTAAAATTAGCACTGTATAATGTAGTTGCAATTGGACTTGAAATGTGGCTTAAAAATAAGTGTTAAGTGAGCTAAAATTATTGGTAAATTATTTTGCAGCCCGAGGAAATTAGAGCACGTGTGGCGATATCAGGAAGTCGATAGGGCGAGACAGGTAAGGGATAAGTGTGTAAGCTGTAGGGATATAGTGAATGCATGATTTTGATGAGTATAATTTTACGAAATTATTTGGTATTGAATTACCTTTGAAAATCATGCAAATATGTGGTTTACAACTGGTATAAATACTGTATTTAAGTGCAGGGAGGTTAGGGTATTCGTAGCTGTTATGTTGCAGAAATTTACTCCAAAATTTTCTAAAATATCATGAAATATATTATGTGCATAGAATGAGTGAAATTTTGTGCTTTGGAATTTATTTCCAATATTTTCCATAAATTGGAATTTTACGAAATTATTTAGTATTGAATTGCCTTTGAAAATCATGCAAATCTATGGTTTACGGCAGATATAAATATCGTGTTTAAGTGCAAGGAGGTTAGGATATTCGCAGCTGTTATGCTCCCGAAATTTCCTCCAAAATTTTTTAAAATATCATGAAATATATTATGTGCATAGAATGAGTAAAATTTTGTGTTTTGGAATTTATTTCCAATATTTTTCATAAATTGGAATTTTACCAAAAAATATTATTTAAATATTCATGTAATTAAATCTTATTAAAGTGAGATGTCAAATATGTTCTTTGAAATATTTCAAAATTATTTAGAACATTTATAAATTTTCTCACTAAAACATGAATATTTTATTGACTATTTTTACTTTATTGTTAATTATGAATTTAAAAACCTTTTTGGAATTTTATTAAATTTTAATGATATTTGTTTAAATTCCTTAAAGGTATTTCCACTGTAAATGAAATGTTTTGAGACTGTTAAGCCCAATATCATGCTCACGTGTATTACTGTACTATACTATTACTGTGGCTGATAGACCTACCAAGTCATCAGCTGTCCAAGAGACATCTAGCAAGTGTACTTTGAGGACACTTATTAGACTATGGCCATAGATCTTACTGTTTCCTACGGGGATTATAGCATGATATATCGAGGGTGATGCCTAGTCTCCACCTATTGTTTACTGCTACTGAACTATGAATCACTGTTAAGTGTTTTACCGAACTGAGAACCACTGTTTACTGTTATTGAACTGAGAATTACTGTTAATTGTTTACTGTTTACTGAATTGTACTGAATGGTTACTATTTATTGAATTGAAATTGTTTTATGGAAATTATTACTAATTTTGAAAAGTTTACTGAACTGTTACTGTACTATGAAATTCAAGTGTATATCGTACTGAAACTGTTTTTACACTGTTTAATGAATTGTTACTGCAAAGAGTACTATACCAAACTGTTACTGAAGTGTTTTACTGAACTGTTAACGTTTCAAAGTGAACATTTTATTGTGTCTAAAACCTATATGGTTTACTGAAACCTCTACTGTTTACTAAACTGTTACTGTTTACTGAAAAGTATTACTGTTATTAAATTGTTACAACTGAAAGTGTTACAAATTAATCAGTGTTAAAGTGAAACTGTTTATTAAACCGATTTGTCATTGTTTTACTGAAGTGTTACTGTGTTAAATTATATTTCCACTGTTTTTCTGTACTACCATAGTACTGTTACTGAACTGTTTCTATATTGTTACTACTGTTAATTAAACGATTTACTATACTGTTTCTACTACTGTTACTATAAGTATTTTCAAGTGTTTACGAAAGTGTTTAATTAAATGGTTTTATTACCATTTATTTATTGAAAACTCTATTAAACTGTTTTATATCGAAAATTTAATAGTTACTCTCCATAGTCGCTTCTGGGTTTCTGGGACAAGACAGGTATTTCAAAATATCTTCCATGCTCCATTTGGTTGCCTAGCCGACTATAGTATCCTTCCGTTTACTGTGCCTAGTGAACTATTAGGAAAATAAAGTTTTCTAGCATATAGACTTCATTATATCAGTCTTGCATACAATTCCTTTACTGAGCATGTTTCATTCACCTCTTTATTTTCCAGTCCACAGGTTATTATAAATGGTTAAAAAAGGGGTATACATTAGAGGATATTTGTCACATCCCGTTACCGTATTTTTCACCTTATTTTACACGATTCCTTCGGTTGGGCTGTCTGTGATACTTCACTTTTACTAACTGTTAAACAAATGTACAGTACATTGTTTATATTATACACATCCCCTATCTTAATTAATCAGATAAGTAGTACTGCAGATATGTCTAAATACAGAAAATAAATGATCATACCTCATACAAATCAGTCGGTCTGTCACATTGTCCTTTGTGTACAGCCGTGATCGACAATCAGTTGATCTCACAATCATTAAAACCTGAAATGTTTAAAATTAAGGGGTGAGCAAACCACGGCTCAGTAAGAGAGTTATATGTCACACTTGATATTCAGCTATCTATATGCTGAAAATATTTTTTTTTCTTCACTTTCTTTAAAATCTTCCTAGCTGGCTCTAGGCACACATGTAGGAAGGATACTACAGTCGGCTAGGGATCTAGATAGAATAAGGTAGGTATTTTAGAATACCATACTTGTCCCGGAACCTAGAAGCAACTGTAGAGAATATTAATTTTGTTGTTTCAAAACGATATAATTTTCGTTTTTCCACAGAGTAAACCACTTGTTCCTTTCCACTTCAGTATACTTTAAAACACTTGACAGTTCAGTAATAAAAACAGTGGTTTACTTCTCTTCTCTTCTCTTCAGTACAGTAAAAACAGTACAGTACAATGATTTGCAAATATCAAATCATTGGATAATTACTTCTTCGATTTTCTTTATCTTAGAAATAATTCTTATGTTACTCTTTTAGAATAAACATTTATTTCTCTTTTCAAATCAATAACCGTATCGTACTAAAGCCTCATAAGAAATGCATTTAAAATAGTCATAGTATCGATATATGCAGAAAACAAATGCCATAATAATGCATTTCATACTTTAAATCATTGTATGAATTCTTTAATGCATATATCTAAAATTCATACTTGTTTCAAACATGCATCATACTTTAGAAACTTAACTTCATAATTTATAAAACTTTTCATACAATTCATGGAGACTAGGCAAAATCATATAGCCAGTATGCGGTCATGACACTTACTTCTTCCTCCGAAGAGGGAACATAATACCTATGGCCATGGTATGGGCTGTAGACCTGATCAGAGTCGTACAGCAAACATATACATACACCACGAAGGACCAACATACCCACAAAGGATGTAATCATACACAATGTGGGCGAGAACATGCACGACGTGGTTAAACTTATGCCACAATGTGGCAGACATGACAGGCAATAACATAAACTATAGGAAGGCCTTAGTCTCAAAACTTACTTACATACAATTGATATAAAATAGTAAGGACCGGGCGTGCCAGGGTCTAAGTTAGCCTGGGGTGTGCCACTCCGATACCTTTTTCGAAAAACATATACTTAAATTATACAACTGATATAAAATAGTAAGGATCGGGCGTGCCAGGGTCTAAGTTAGCCTGGGGTGTGCCACTCCGATACCTTTTTCGGAAAACATACTTATAGCATTATTGAAAAATATACATAGAAATCATAAATTCGTTTAGCTAATTATCAAAAGACTATGGAATTTAATTTCAGAACGAAATTCATGCTTCAAACATTTCTTTATAAATTGCGATGAAGACAGTTTGAAAAATCATCACTGAACATGTAAAAGGGTAAAACTGTCTTTTTTCACCATAAAACATATATGCACGTTTTTCCATGCATTAAATTGAAAACATGATTTTATAATTATCGGAATTCAAATAAATTATTTTTATACTTTATGAAAATAAAATATTTATTTTCTAAATTTAAATTCTCATCACCATGTTTTCTTTTAAAAACAAATGTAGGGACCTTTAGTCTTGAAATCATAATTATTCATCATTTCTTAACCTTTATGGAATATTCATAATTAATTATTTCCATAATTAAAACCACAAAGGTTTTCTGTAAAATCAAGTGAATATTTGTAAAAATATTCACTTCAGTCTCTTTTTCATTTTCATTTCGTTTCACGTGAAATATCACCTATCGGAGTAAATTTAGGTGATTTCCTTTTTCACCATTTTCAAAACATGAATATTTTAAAATTAATTATCAATATATTCATGTTTTATGAAAACTAATCTATTTCTCGATTTTCATGTTAGAAATCGTTTCACGTGAAATCAAATCTTTTATTTTGGTTTTCGGTGATTTTCAGTAAATTTCAGTAATTTTTTCGATAATTTTTCGGCATTATAACGGCTACCGATTTGGTTAGCCTCCTGCACGAAAATACAGTTTATATTTTCAACTGGTGTTTCATCACAATTTCATCCGATAAACCATCACACTATAAAACCGATAGTTATCAATAGCATTTATAAAATTAAATGCAATTTAAAAACATGGCCGAATATCCTTACAGGCGGCACATGTCTCCCTTACCTGTTTCGGGTCGGCGACTGCCTCTCGAAGGTCGCGCCTATGTTCACCTCGCCCGATTCCATTGGCTCGGTCATCGAGGGAATTTTTTGGAATTTAAATTCTAAATTTTAGAATTTTTTCATAATTATTTAAATAAATAAATTATTTAAATAATTTATCACTTTCCGGGATTTCTTACCGTTTCCCGTAATTCCCGGATTTCTGAATTCTCGAGATTTTTCGTAATTTCCAAAATTCTCCTTTTTCTCCCTCTTTCTTCTTTTTCCTCTTTTCTTTCTTCCTTTTTCTCTTTTCTTTTCTTTCTCTTTCTTTTCTTTTTCTTTTTCTTTTTCTTTTTTTTTCTTTTCTTTTTCTTTCTCTTCCCGTCAGACCGGTTACCCCTCTTCACCGCCGGTTCTCCTCCGGCGACCGGTTCTCCGGCGGTTCAGGTGCCCTTTAGCTGGCCGACGGCACGGCGAGTCCGCTGGAGGTCTCCGTTCGGCCTGGATCGACGGTACGGCGGCGGATCTACTCGGTTTACCTTCGGTCTCTTCTCCTCCTCCGTCGGCGTTCCTCTGCCGTTCACCGCCTAAACCGTGGCCTCCATCCTCTTCCTCTTTCCCCGGCGATGCTTCGGTGGCAGTGGCGGCAACCAATTCCGCCGGTACCGCCGGTTTCCATTTTCTTTTCTCTTCCGATTTTCCGCCGGTTTTTCCTTCGTTTCCGTTTCTGTTTTCTTTCTTCTTCCGCCTCGGGTCACCGTCGTTCGCTTCTCCTCTCGCCGGCGACGTCGCGCTCCTCTCCTTTCTCCCTCGATCGGCCGACCGACGGTGGCCGGCTTCCTCTGTTTTGTTTACGTTTTCTCCTCTGTTTTAACAGAGGAGAAAATAACATGGGAATCGGGTATATCCCGATTCCCTTTTTTCTCTTTTTTTTTTTATAAATAATATATATAATTATATTTATATAATTATATATAATTATTTTATGATATATATTTCATATAATACCATATATATATATATATATATCTATACATTTAAAATCAAATACTATATATATTTATATATTATATATTTATATACAAAAATGTATTATAATAACATACATATGTATTTATTTAACATAAAATAGTATATATATCATTTTATAATATATACTATATTTCATATATACATATGTATTTATATAAAAACATATCAAAATATATTTATATAATCTAATCATATAAATATATAATATATGCATTTTATTTCATTTAATTTGGATTTTCTTAATATCCATTTATTTCTCCTTTTTATTTCCTATTTAATTTGGATTTCCATTATCCAAATTAAATTTCCTCTCTTCATTATTTTTCATGATTTCTCATCTTATACTTATTTCCACTTATCTGTTTTCTTTAATATTAATTTCTAATATTAATAATTTCCAATAAATGGAAAATTTGCGGTTATCACAATATTGGCTGCGTTCTTATTTACCCGAGACTGATTATGTCAACCGGGAGGTATTTGTACTTTCTTTTATACATTCAGTTGAATTGTACAGTACTACTTTACATACTTTTAATATAGGAACAGGGGATGTAAAGTGTGAGAAAATAATGTTAAATTTCACATTTCGAATTTCTATAAATTATTTATAGTTTACTATTTATCATTGTTACTGTAGAAGTGTAAAGGCATCACAGACAGCTCAACCGAAATTTATAAGTAAATTGTGTTAATTACTGTACATTTAGACTGTTACAATGTTAAAAGCTTAGCGGAGCTGTTTATTTATAGGGTTTATATATGATGCACTGACAGTGTATAATCTCTATACATTGTCAATGTATCATAGGTTGCCACCTTATCAATATGCAAACTAAAAGGACACCAAGCTCTTAAAAATAAATACAAATAAAAATTTTCAAATTTGCTCATAAGGGCTTATTGATGAGGTATTAGCTTCTAATGCATTGACAGTGTATAGAGAATATACACTGTCAGTGCATTATATATAAATGCTTATTTATAATGATAGGTGATACAAAGGGATAAAGTTCTTGGAGAGCTTGATCTCCTCAATTTTATCTTTAAATTAATTTAATTTAATTAATGATAAAGAATATGATAACTCTAATATTTGAGATTTGATTTGGCAAACTTTTATTTTATTTTTACATTATCTATTTGAGCTAAAAATAATGACTCACGTGTGAATTTTCATTGATTGAACTATGGGTCTCTAAAGCTTGATTAGACGAACACATATTTCTTTTTTATTTAACAAATTACTTTAATAAATTTGCAATTTATTTATTTAACATCACCTAAAATTTTTAATTAATTTCTAAATTAATTAAAGGAAAATTTTCTAAAATTATGCATCACCTGGTCAGCTAGAAGAAACCCCGGATTAATATATATATATATATATATATATATATATATATATTTGAACAGGATCCATCTCCTTACCTTTTTCTTTAAAATGAAAAAGAAACAAATATTCCTGAATCAATCTTTTAGCAATTTCATCTGCAGCAACGTGGCTGTGTTCTAACTTCCAAGTGTGCAGTTGACTGTAATTGACTGAGACTGAGGTGACTGAAGAGCAGTCAGTATATATAAGGAGGAGGAAGGGAGAAGGGAAAGGGTTTCACATGCATTCGATGCCCAAGATAAGTCATGCTTGAAAAAAAAAAAACCTGATAAAGCCTCCCCGCCACAAGCCATGCACTCTCTCTCTCTCTCTCTCTCTCTCTCTCTCTCTCATCTGTTTGTCTCGGTTTCAACAAATCAACCCTCCACATGTTTTTCACATGCATGGACTGACAGCGCCACTCATTATCCCACATGCACATGCAAACACACAGACACAGATTCACTCTCTGGTAAATGGTAATTTGCTTTGCTTAGAGTCGCACTTCCATTTAAACATTATTGGATGGGTGATGATGAAATTGATGATGATGATTGCATGATGACGAGTTTAATTTTAACCCTTTTAATTCCTCTTTTATCTCAACAGCTACAGCGCTCCACAAACTATTTAGTGGGCGTGAGAAATATATTAGGGCGGAACCACTCCACGCACTTCTGCTAATGGGAACACAATGCGCATTGGGAAAGCTATAATAAGTGGGTCCCCCCAAAAGTACAATAGATTAATTCTATGGACTTATTTTTTGTGTAATCACATGAATTTTTATTTATTTTACGATCTGAGATTATTTTTATTCAAGATGAAAATAATAAACGATAAAACCCTCTCAACAATGATAATTTTAAAATTCAAATCATATATGATACTTGAAATTAGAGGTGGCAAATGGGCGGATCGGATCGGGTTTGGGTTAGATAATTTTGGATTGGATCATTTTGGGTTAAGAAAAAATCGGATCATTTCGGATTCGGATCATTTTGGGTTCGGATAAAGTTGGGTTTGGGTCAAAGAAAAATCGGTCTATTTCGGGTTTAGATCATTTCGAGTTCGGATACGGTCGGGTTTAGGTCAAAGAAAAATCGGTCTATTTCGGGTTTGGATCATTTCGGATTCGGATTCGGTCAGGTTTGGGTCGTTGACTTTTTTAGTCAATTCGGGTTGGTCGGATTTGGATTCGGGTTGGTTGGATTTGGATTCGGGTTGATTGGATAGATTTATTGGAGTAAGCTTTGGTCATCTTGATGTGATTTATCTGGTATGAAAATCAACTGAAATCATATTTCTAAGAATTACAAAACTCATGAAAATAAAATTTTCTTCTTACATGACCTATAGTACAATTGGCATTGAAATAATCAAAATATTATTTAATAATCTGTATGATAGTTTTCTTTATAATATATTTACCAATATTCATAAATCAATTACATTTTTTCATTTTATTTTTATTATCTACAATAATTAATAATTTTTGAATCAAAGTGATTTAATAATCCCTACTAAATATCATAAAACAGTACTATATATCTCTTTAATTTATTTTGATTTTTTATAGAATAATTGGAGACATTAGTGTAGATAATATAGCTTTTGTACTCTATTATAGATTAGCCATTAAATAATTATACATTAGGTTCAAATGAATGCAATATAAAAGTAAATATTTAAATTTAAGTAGATTAAAAAATATATAACACTCATATTATTGAAAAAAATTATATTTTTACTATATTAAAATACTCTGATATTTAATTTTAACATTTAAATATTTATTGATAATATTAAATTTAAAGTTTAAATCTTTTCAGGTTTGGTTAAATTTGGATTCGGGTCAATTTGGGTTCAGATAAATTTGGATTCGGATCAATTCGGGTTCGGGTTAATCTAAATTCGGATGAATTTGGGTTCGGATCAATTCAGGTTCGAATCTGTTCGAGTTTGGATCAATGTAAATTCGGATAAATTTGGTTTCAGATCGATTTGGATTCGGATCGGATTAGATTTGGGTTGTTGACTTTTTTAGTCAAATCGGATCATCGGATTTGGATTCGGGTTAATTGGACGAATTTTTTGGGTCAAGTCAACTTTTGTCACCTCTACTTGAAATCATTTCTCTTTCTTTCCTCATCCTCTCTTCAAAGTCTTAATATGGAAGAGAGAGAGAGAATCCCGTGCATGATTATTACGTATACATTAATACTTTGCTCCTCTCTAGTATTCTTTTCCCACTTCTGAAAGGGAAAAAAAAAGCTAAGATGTTCAGTCGTTTCACGTTTGGCTCCTTATCGTTGTGCTTTTCATCATACTCAGAGTACTCGGCATATCCTTTGGGGTCCCAATTCATAATCATAAAATTTCAGCTCTTTCTTTCTGTTTTTGCATCTCATGATCCTTTTTTCTGTTTGTACCATCCTGCTTCTCAGTGCTCTCCCCATCAAAACTTCCATACACATAGCGTAGTCGCAAAGATGTACTCGCAGTTGAAAACATGAAGAGTTTACACACGACATTCTTTCAAAAACCAGTTGTTGTGACAGATAGCATGTTGATACTGTAAAAAAAATGCGCGTATCATGTTATTATTTAATTAAAAGAAAAAAATGTAATTGTCAACTGTCAGGTTAGCCAGCTAAAATTGATGAATATATTAAATAATAATATGGGGTCAGATAACGTTGATGAATAATAATAATAATATATATGATGAATATATTAAATAATAATATGGGGTCAGATAACGTTGATGAATAATAATAATAATAATAATAATAATAATAATAATATATTATTATTATTATTATTATTATTATGTAGTCATCTCCTGTGACTTTTTCCTGTTTTACCGGTAACATGGAAATTGGCGCATATGTAGTCACACCTCTTTCTCAAAAATTTGTACACAGTTAGCATGAAATTAAACTTAATATTATAGCAACATCTCGTCTGAGGTGCTCCTCAAGGTAGTTGGCTAAAAGGACCTACGTACAAGAAGACACGGTTAGAGGCATCGGAATTGATGTTTCGAAACATGCTTAGATGCTCAAATTAGTATTTGTGTGAGGTAAGGAGGAATAAAATGTTACGACCACATGCTTCGAAATTGGAGTTTCGTTTAACTCCTAATTTCATAAGAGAATCAGCAAAAAAAATTTGCCTCCCTACAAACATGCACAAAGGAAACCAAACCCAATCTAGAATACAAGTTATGAAGTTTGTAAAACAAGTTGTTATATTTCCAAGGACTATCAAAGATTTTGTTTAACCATGAAATGACCACCTTGGAATCACTCTTAATGATAAAATGTGGCATTGAGTTGATGTTTGCTTTGACTATAATTGAAAGAGCCTCTACCACTGCTTAAAGCTCAGCCAATTTAGAATCTGCCATACCAATATGCTTTGAAAACATCATCAAAATGTGACCATCATGGTTGCAAAGAACTCTACCAATTCCAGCCAGACCTGGCTGAAGGAAACCGAAAACAAACATGCAGCGAAATTTAAATCATTCGGCCTCCACCAGGATCGATTCGGAGGGTTGCCTGATTAGGGTTTTGAAATTTTACCTAACGTTTTCTCAGATTTCTGTCGTTGGTTGAGTCACAAGCAACAACTTTTCGTTCCTGCCTCTATGGTATCCACACGAACGGATCCACGACTCTTGAACGTCTCACGATCAGAAGCCTTAAAGAGCGTTTTTTGATTCTTATAATCAATTTGCTAGCTTCGATTAAAAGAATACCTTTTCTTTTTAATTGTACGGCTCTGTTTTAGAAAAAACACCCTTTTATAAGCAGTAAATTTTACCCTAAAATTTACAGCCAAACAGAACTCTAATCCTACTTAGAATAGGATTAACTATATCCTTAATCCAATTCAGAATAGGATTAGATATATCCTTAATCCAATTCAGAATAGGATTAATTAAGCTCCTCATTGATCCGTTCTAAGTGTGCGACCCAATAGGTTCTCAAAATAATGGCAATGACAAAATTGTCATAGGCAATGAGCGGTATCTAGCAACACATCATTGCTACCTATGTAACGAGAATGTCAATGACTCGACATAACCTTACTCGTGATAGATGTTACCGTGTAGTCTAATCCCTTTATCCTTTGATGTCTTGATTAGACACAAGTCATGGAATGTGTCACACTTGTATAGTATAATCAGCGTTTCTTGATTCCTGAGTAGACTAATTAAACAAATAAAATCAATATCTCATATTGACTTATTCGAGCACGGCCATGCATTTCTTAGTCTCACTCTATCAAAGGGCCCAAGACATCACTCTTGTTATATAAGAGGGATAAATCCTATCTTGATCACTCAACATCCCTCTACATAGATCAAGGCATACCCAATTACTACCTTTATAGTCCATCATGTTACGAATGACATCTAGCAGCATTAAAGTATGCAATTCTCTATGTTGGGATCTCTGATGATCTCAAGTCAAAGGATCACATACACCATCATCACTATGAGAATCACTTATGACACTCATATAACAATCCATGTAGCGTTCTCATGGAGGGTCGATCCAGTACATAGTTCTCTAACATGTACCTATGTGATGACTTGATATCCTATATCCATGACAATGGTCATCAGTCAACCACATACTAGTCTTATCGTATCATTGTTATCCTTGTTCACAATAATACTTGACTAGGGATATTTTAAGAATAGTGTGTTATTACTATTCTAAGGACATTATCATATAAGATTACATTACACAGTTATAAGACAAATATAATAATGAACTATAAATAAAATGTCATGATACATAAAAATGCCAAAGTCAATCATCTAATGAATGGTTCTAAGGGCATAATCCAACACTGGCTTGCCTAAGGAAGAACCATTGACATTGCATTTCCAAGAGCCAATTGAAGGAGAAGACCAAGTGATGATTTTTCTTGGTTTCTTAACCTTGACAGGAACACAGACTTCTTGATTGAAGTTGGTAAGAAAAAGCAAATTGAGATGAGGATGAGAGGCTTTTAACTAGTAGCTAAGTCTCATTCCAACAAGGTTTGAAACTTCAAGCGGTGTAAGAGACTTACTATTAAGGTTTTGTCATTCCGAGCTAACCGAATCGACCACAAAATCACATAGAACAAAGCACTCCAAATCTACTTTTTATTCTTATTAGAAGAAAGATCATTCCAGGATAAGAAAAGAAGTTTAAGTGAGCCTAGAATGGCCCAATTGATACCACACTAGCTATAGCAAATACACCAGATGTTCCATGAATAACTACAATGAATGAGAAGATGATTAACCGAGTCTGGCTGATTACAGAAAGCACAACAGTTAATTTTATCAAGCAAACAGCCTTTTTTGTGCAGCAAATCTGTGGTCAGAAGTTTCCCTTTAAGAGCTTTCCAACAAAGCATCTCAACCTTGGGGGTTGCAAGACCTTTCTAAACGTAACTTTCAATCGAAATATCAAAGGCTTGAGATTTCTCCAAAGTTTTTGTGAAGGAATTTGAGCTGTAAGAACCATTCGTTGTATGGCACCAAATGATTCTGTCAATACTATATTGGGATAGGCAAACCGAATTGAGGAGGTCTATGAGTTTTTGCCATTGTTGCGTTTCCCAGTCAAAAAAGTTTATTCTAAGTTGAATATTCCAGATGAAAGTTGAACCATCTCGGTGACTATAGTCTTTTATGAAACCATCCTTGTTAATTGATAGAGCATAAATTCTAGGAAAGGCCTTTTTGAGAATCAAGTTCTGAAGCCATTGATTGCTCCAAAGTCAAATATTGTCTCCTTTACTTGCACAAAAAAATAAAACTAGATTTGATATGGCTAGTAAACTCTTCCTCATTCCATTTTTTTGAATATCACTTCACACATGAGACATGGATCCATTCAAGCAAGGAGTAGGCCATAAATTAGACGAAGGAATATTGTATCTTTCACAAATAACATCTCTCCAAAGAGCATTGGAATCTCTACCAAATCTCTAAGGCCATTTCAGCAAAAGAGCTTGATTACAGACATTTAAATTAATGACACCCAAACCTCCTTTATCTTTACTTTTACAAATAAAGGACCAGTCAAGCCAATCAAATTTTACTGCCCGAATTAGTATCACCCAAAAGAAACTAGCGTTGGATCTTTTCTAGCTCCAAAAACACACCCTTTTGGCATTTTAAAAAATGACAAATAATAAATAAGCAAGTTTGAGAGAGTGGATTTGATAAGCTGGAGTCTTCCACTCATAGATAACATCTTTCTCTTCCACGTACCTAATTTACTCCTAAAAGAATCAATAACAGGCTGCCATGAGGATAGGAGACTTGGGTTGGAACTGAGAGGAAAACCAAGGTATTTGCATGGTAGAGTACCACGATTGCAAGAAATATAGTTAGCCCATTTCGAAATGGTTTCTGAACATATATTAATACCAAAGAAGGCACTATTGGAAAAATTGACTTTACACCCAGACAGAAGATGAAAGCATTTAATAATTCTTTTAATAACCAAAAGCTGTTCCAAATCACCTTCACAAAAAAATAATAGTGTCATCCATAAATTGCAAGTGTGAAATTTGCAAGTCATTAACACCAACCTTAATGCCACAGATTAAGCCAAGATCGATAGCCTTCCTCAATATAAGACTTAAAACTTCAGTTGCCATAATTGAGAGAAAAGGAGAGAAGTGATCACCTTGGTGCAATCCCCTTTGCATAGCAATAGGTGAAGAGGGAGAGCCATTATGAGAACAAAGACAGTTGCGAATGAGACACAGCTTTTAATCCAAGTGATCCATTTCATTCCAAACCCCATAAGAGACATAACTTCAAAATGAAAATTCTAGTTCACCTTATCGAATGCCTTTTCAAAATCAAGTTTGAGGATAAGTCCACCCCTATTGGATTTTTTCATGCAATTAATGGTTTCATTTGCTATTAGGCAGCTGCAAATGATTTGTCTTCCTAAAACAAAGGCAGATTGAGTTGAATGGATAAGAGAACCCATCATCTGTTTAAGTCTGCTAGGAAGGATCTTCATTAGAATTTTATAGATGTAGCTAATAAGTGAAATTGGCCTGAAATCATTCAAAAACTCAAAACAGTGTTTCTTTGCAACGAAGGCAATGAATGAGCAATTAACTCCTTTGGGAATTTTTCTAGATTTGTGAAACTCTTGAAGGACACTAATGATATCATCATTAAGAAGATGCCAATTCTTTTTTATGAAGTTAAAATTGAAGCCGTTAGGGCCTTATCACCATCACACTAATTAATAGCACTTCAAATTTCAAGACCTTGAAATGGGGCTTCAAGGTCTTGAATTTGATTGGCTGTAACTCTCTTGATTGCATCGGATGAGAAATGAAATAAAGTGCCCAAATCTTCTTTGTATAAATCTCTAAAATGACTTTCAATTGCCTTTCTTATTTCTTTTGAAGAGCAAAGAGTTTTGCCTTTATATAAAATGTGACCAAGGAAATTATTCCTCTACTTGTTGTTTGTAATCTGATGAAACAAATTGGTGTTCTGGTCCCCTTCTTTGATCCATTTAATGTTAGTATATCTCCACATATTATGGAAATAAATATTTGGTTGACTAATTCCGGATATGGTCCATAATTACATGCTGAATCTCAACTTAATATTTGACTGTTAAAACACGATTTTGTGATGGTTAAAACGTGATTTTATTGCGATAATTAGCATGCTCTCGTTAGTAATATAAGAGGGCTCCTTTCGGTCTCCAAGTACGTTAATCTCAAAAACGCAAAAACACCATCTAGTGAGGTTTTGAGTTCTTGGAAGACTTGGAAGGCCTGTGATCGACACAAAGGGGATTGTCAGATTCGGAAATCGCTTCAATAGCAAATTTACAGAGTGCAATGGCTGGAGGTTAGATCCTATCGCTTCCGCTTTTGTTTGTTTAACATATTTCATACTGTGTAGAAGAATGTATAATATGTGTGATGTACTTACATTTGGCATCAGAGCCGTAGTTTAACCTCTGTCTTGCTAGAGATCTGTAAAAAGAAGCCATAAAAACCCATATTTTGAAACTTTAAGTCTCGGATTCCTTGAAACTCATTCTATTTTCATGTAATTTTGGCTCAAATATTTTAGATCTATTGTTGGAGAGCTCTAGGGATGAAAAATACATGAAAAACGTGACTGTTTGAATGAGTATAGGTCGGGTAAGATCAAAGGACCCAAATCCTTGCAAAAAATGCCCGTTCGGGCGAAGAAGAGAAAGTGGGAATCGGGCGTGTGGATTGTGGCAATGTTATACGGGTGCGTGAGATCCACACGCCCAATGGAGTAATGCGGGCGTGTGTGACGCACGCGCCCGTGCCTGCGCCCATGCTGTATTAATGCAGCGGTAAAAAAGGAAAAGAAATCCTTTTGGGCCTCGGGTTTTGGGCCACTGTTTGGGTCCTTATTTGGTTAGTTTTGGGCCATATAATTTAAGGGTTTTCCTTTTATTTTGGGCTAGATTATTTGGGCCATGTGGATTAAATAAAAGGGTCATTTGGTTTATTTTAGGCATTAAGGATTTATTTAATTTTAAGTAATTTATATTATTTAATTTAGGCCAAATAATTATATTTTTGATAGTTTTATTAAATTTTCAGTTTTGTAATTTTCATAATTTTATGAATAATTAGATTATTTTCACAAAATTAATATAATTATGAAAACTTCTCATTATTTGGATTTTATGAGGATTTTTCATAAATTTGAAAATTTTATAAATGCTGTAATTTTAAATTGAATAATTTTGTGAAAATTATCATAAAATTATGATTAAATTATGAAAATTTGATTTGAATGTGTATATGTGCTCATTTTGAATATGTATAATTTTGTTATTTTTATACTAAAAGCACATGTAGCTAAGTTATTCATATTATTTGGAATTAAAGTTGCCTTATGATAATTGCAATTTTTAAAAATATAAGGGCTCGTTTGATTTTGTTGTGTGTTTTATGTTTTATGTTTTTGAAAATTTTGTTTTGTTTTACTTTCATTTTATTTTCAATTTATGAAACTTGAAAACATGTTTGGATGATTAGTTTTGTTGCAAAATTTTATCACTTAAAACTGCTGAAGGGAGTGGAAAAATTATAGGTAAAATGGCAAGGGGTGGGTTCGAACCCACCAAAAACAAGTTTTTATCGTTTCTTATAGGTAAAATGGCACTGTAGCCGCAATGGGTGAACAGTACCCGTGCGGTAACAGTGCCAAAACTGCTTCCGAAATTGTTGAAAACATCATTTTTATGTTTCCAACCATTTCCAAAACACCATGTTTTATTTTCAGATTTTAGAAACAAAAACATCTCAACAAACATGTTTTCTATTTTATTTTTCAAAAAATTGAAAACAAAAACAAAAAACATAAAACAAAAACAAAATCAAACAACCCCTAAATAAGCTTAGAATTTTACCAATATGTCTAAGTAATTTATAATTTATCTAATTAGGGCTTAGCCACAGCAACCTTAATTAAGTAAAATTATTTTTTTGTAAAATCACATAATGATATTAGACATAAATTGTAATTAGTTATAAGGTTATGGTAAATTTTATCCCACAGGAATTTTTATTATAATTTTATAACTAATTAGGATAAAATATCAAATTAGTTTCTTAATTTACCCACAGGAATTAGGAAATGATATAATTTGATAGTTTTATCATTATGATATGAATCTATTAGAATTAGAACTTTAGCCCACAGGCAAGTTTTATGTCTGAGATTCATTAATAAAATATGTTTACATTGGTAAACATAATGAAGTTTGCCTCAAAAATTCTAGATACATAAGCATGTTTATTTTCTATATGCAGTGTTTCCTCAGGCTAGCATTAACCCAGAAGTTCCCGAGCTGGATGGAGAGAACTACAAGGTTTGGAAGGAGAGATTTCTCCTCCAATTAGGGTGCATGGATATAGACTATGCTATAAGGAAAGACGAGCCCGTATTGACTGAGCCCAGCACTCCTGCTCAAGTAGCTTTACATGAACGCTGGGAGCGATCCAATCGCCTTAGTGTCATGTATATTAAGACAAAGATATCTGCTAGGATACGTGGTTCAGTCGAACAGTATACCGACGTTAGGACCTTACTAAAGGCCATAGATGGTCAGTTTGTCACTTCAGACAAAGCGTTGGCTAGCACCCAAATAATGAAGTTCTCATCGATGAGGCTCACCAATGTCAAAGGAGTGCACGAGCACATAATGGCCATGAGAGATATAGCGGCCCAACTCAAGAAGCAAGAGGTGGAGATGTCTGAGTCTTTTCTTATGCACTACATATTGAACACTCTACCAAAGCAGTACGGACCATTCAAGATATCCTATAACACACATAAGGATAAGTGGACCATTAATAAATTGATGACCATGTGTGTTCAAGAGGAAGGAAGACTGCTTATGGAATCGGGTGAGAGTGCATTTTTTGCAAGCCAAGGAAAGACCAAGGATCGAGCCAAGAACAAGGGAAAAGGGAAAATCCCTGCCCAAGTTGACATTAAGAAAGAGTCCAAGTGTTTCTTCTGTAAAAAGAAGGGACACATGAAGAAAGACTGTGCTAAGCTTCAGCAGTGGCTCATTAAGAAAGGTAATCCACTTTCATATGTTTGTTTTGAATCAAATATGGTTGAGGTTAATCATAACACATGGTGGATTGATTCTGCATCTACAATTCACATTTCAACTTCCTTACAGGGTATGACAAACCTAAGGAAGCAAGTGAAAAATGAGGAAAGCATCTATTCAGGAAACAAGATGCGCTCTCATGTTGAAGGCGTTGGAACGTGCACTTTAGTTCTTAAGAGTGGTTTTATTTTGCAATTAGAAAAGACCTTTTATATTCCTAGTTTCTCGAGAAATTTAATCTCTGTTTCTAGGCTGGTACCTTATGGATATTCCTTTTAATTTTCAAATAAATCAGTATTAATATATTTTAAGTCTGATATTGTTGGGAATGGTACCTTATGTGATGGTCTTTTATCTATTGATTTGCAAAATGACACTGCTCATAACGCCTTGCATGTTCAAACTGGCACTAAAAGATGTGTTATGAATGAGGACTCCTCCACGTTATGGCACCGGAGATTAGGTCATATCTCCATAAATAGAATTAAGAGATTGGTAAATGACGGAATACTTAGTACTCTCGATTTTACTAATTTCGACACTTGTGTGGATTGCATTAAGGGTAAGCAAACCAACAAGTCTAAGAAAGGCGCCAATAGGAGTTCAACCATATTAGAGATCATACATTCTGACATATGTTGTCTAGACATTGATGCATATGGTCAGAAATATTTCATCACCTTTATTGATGATTACTCGAGATTTATGTATCTCTACATGCTTCATAACAAGAACGAAGCATTAGACGCCTTTAAAATCTTTAAGGCTGAAGCAGAGAAACAATGTGGAAAACCCATAAAGAAAGTAAGAACTGATAGAGGTGGGAAGTATTATGGTAGATACACTGAAGATGAACAAGCACCTGGACCATTTGCGAAGTTCCTTAAAGAAAATGGGATTGTTGCCCAATATACCATGCCTGGTTCACCAGATCAGAATGGTGTTGCAGAAAGAAGGAACCGAACTTTGATGGAAATGGTGCGTAGTATGCTTAGCAACTCAAAGTTGCATAAGTCTTTGTGGATTGAAGCTCTTAAAACGGCAATGTATATATTGAATCGGGTTCCGACCAAGGCTGTTCCAAAGACTCCTTTTGAATTATTCAAAGGTTGGAAACCGAGTTTGCATCATATGCACGTTTGGGGATGTCCTTCTGAGATAAGAGTTTACAACTCAAAGGAAAAGAAACTGGATCCTAGGACCATAAGTGGGTATTTCATTGGATATACCGAACGGTCTAAAGGCTACAGATTCTATTGTCCATCTCATAGCACTAGAATTGTGGAATCAAGGAACGCCAAGTTTCTTGAAAATGACTTAGTTAGTGGGAGCGATCAATCTCAAGAACCAGTTTCTGTAAGAGATCAACCCTCTAACTCAAGTCAAGGATTGGTTATCATGAACAATGTCCCTTCAGTGCAGTTGGACATTGAACAACCAATCATTGAAGATCCACAAGTAGTTGATAACTTACCAGTAGACAAGGCTCCTCTGGATACACCAAAATTGAACGAGCAACCAGTTGAACAAGATGATCTTTCGGATAATGTTGAAGCAACATTAAGAAGGTCTACTAGGGAAAGGAAATCAGCTATTCCTAATGATTACATTGTGTATCTACAAGAGTATGATTTCAATATTGGGCCCGTTAATGATCCAAAGACGTTTTCACAAGCCATGAACAGCAAAGAATCAAAACTTTGGTTCGATGCTATGAAGGATGAGATGGATTCGATGGCATCTAATGGAGTATGAGATCTTGTCGAGTTGCCTAATGGGGCCAGGGCTATAGGCTGTAAATGGGTCTTTAAGACCAAGACTGACTCATTAGGCAACATTGAGCATTATAAGGCAAGACTCATAGCTAAAGGATTCACTCAAAAGGAGGGAATCGATTACAAGGAGACCTTCTCTCCTGTATCTAAGAAAGATTCTCTCCGCATCATAATGGCGCTTGTTGCACATTTTGACTTAGAGTTGCAACAAATGGATGTGAAAATGGCATTTCTTAATGGTGATCTAGAGGAAAAGGTTTACATGAAACAACCTGAAGGTTTTTCCTCTAGTAATGGTGAGCATTTGGTCTGTAAGCTCAAGAAGTCCATATATGGGTTGAAACAAGCTTCCCGCCAATGGTATCTAAAATTCCATGAAGTCATCTCTTCATTTGGTTTCGTTGAGAACATCATGGATCAATGTATATACCAGAAGGTCAGTGGGAGCAAGATTTGTTTCCTTGTGCTATATGTGGATGATATTCTGCTTGCAACCAATGATAAGGGGATGCTACGTGAGGTGAAACAATTTTTTTTTGAGAACTTTGATATGAAGGATATAGGTGATGCATCTTATGTCATTGGCATTAAGATCCATAGAGACAGACATAGAGGTATATTAGGTCTGTCACAAGAAGCCTATATTAATAAAGTCTTGGAAAGATTCAAAATGAAAGATTGTTCACCAAGCCCAGCTCCCATTGTGAAGGGTGACAGGTTCAATTTGAACCAGTGCCCGAAAAATGATCTTGAGTGGGAACAGATGAAGAACATTCCATATGCCTCAGCTGTTGGAAGTATTATGTATGCACAAGTCTGTACCAAGCCTGATATTGCTTTTGCTGTGGGAGTGTTGGGTAGATACCAAAGTGACTCGGGGATGGACCACTGGAGAGCTGCGAAGAAGGTGCTTAGATATTTTCAAGGCACTAAGAATTACATGCTTATGTATAGACAAACTGATAAGTTGGAGGTGTTTGGCTACTCAGACTCAGACTTTGCTGGCTGTGTTGATAACCGGAAATCAATATCCGGTTACATCTTCATGCTTGCCGGTGGAGCTGTTTCATGGAAGAGTGCTAAGCAGACACTGACTGCCACTTCCACTATGGAGGCTGAGTTCGTTTCCTGTTTTGAGGCTACCTCACATGGTATATGGCTTAAGAGTTTCATTGAGTTGTTGACTCCATATCTAAGCCATTGAGGATATATTGTGACAATTCAGCTGCGGTAGTCATGGCTAAGAACAATAAGAGTGGAAGTCGAAGTAACCATATCGACATTAAGTACTTAGCCATTAGAGAACGTGTTAGAGATAAAAGAGTGGTCATTGAACACGTTAGCACTGAATTGACGTTAGCTGATCCTTTGACTAAGGGTATGCCACCGTTTAAATTTAAGGATCATGTAGAGAGAATGAGACTTGGTCCCACATTTTGATTGTAATTGAAACTCTTATTAATAATATGATGTTTCTCATTTTGATTTGTATACGCTAAAGTTTTATTTGAGAAATATCCTTGTTGTTTGGACCGAGAATAAACATAAGGTTTATTCATTAAGTAAAAATGAGTTGATTTAGAAACATTTTTACATAGTAATAAATGGAAGATAATACTCACCACTTGAGGAACTGTTGCCATGATTCATGTGATTTGTTTCTTCTATAAGTGAAATATATGGACTAAGTGGGAGAATGTTAGTATATCTCCATATATTATGGAAATAAATATTTGGTTGACTAATTCCGGATATCGTCCATAATTACATGCTGAATCTCAACCCAATATTTGGCTATTAAAGCACGATTTTGTGATGGTTAAAACGTGATTTTATTGCCATAATTAGCATGCTCTCGTTAGTAATATAAGAGGGCTCCTTTCGGTCTCCAAGTACATTAATCTCAAAAACACACAAACACCATCTAGTGAGGTTTTGAGTGCTTGGAAGACTTGGAAGGCCTGTGATCGACACAGAGGAGATTGTCAAATTCGGAAATCTCTTCAATAGCAAATTTATAGAGTACAATGGCTGGAGGTTAGATCCTATCGCTTCCGCTTTTGTTTGTTTAACATGTTTCATACTGTGTAGAAGCATGTATAATATGTGTGATCCATTTAACATTTAACTCTAGATTTTTGTCTCCACGATCTTTCCTAAATAGTCTGTAAGTTGCACAAATGCTTTTCTTGGAAGAAATTTGTTTAGTCAAACCCATATCACTTGGAGAAGACTCTTAAAGAATTTCTAAATCTATAATTTTGTTTGTAAAGAGTGTCAGCGTTGAGAGGAGCTAAGGGTTGGGAAGAGTTCTTGGGTTGCTGATGAAGGAAGAATGTTTGAATGCCTTAAATCCTCCTCTTTAACTTCGATTTGCATATTTAGAATCATGTACCTTTGCTAAGGGACCAAACTCTGACCTTGCTGATGAGTCGAGTGTTCCAGTTGGAAAACTAAGTCGCCAAGCATGTAACCTTGGGCTCCTAATGGTGAATTTGAGCTGATAGCTGGGTAAGTTGTGCTTTGAGTCCAAAATAGGTGTTCTGAGCCTTACAATTTCATAATATGTTTGAATCAGCTTAGCTTTAAACAATGATCCCTATATGTATAATTGAATAGTACCAAAATGATTTTCAATCCTTAATTAATTTCAATTAAATGTCCCATTAATTAATTATCTATGAAAACTCATGTTAACTAAATGGTCGGATGCATGCATGATTATGTGATTTTGAATTAGAGTGAGAAAGGTTTCTTTTATATTTCAATTCACAATTAGTAATTAAGTACCTTCAAAATCTTCAAAAAAATAAAAATAAAAAAATTGCGATCGACTATTAAGTACACTGGAGTCATTATATCCGCATTCAATTCAAAATTTCAAACCCACTTTTATCTGACAAGCCCAACCATATGAGCACATGGATTGAAAACTGCAATATTATAGTATTGCAATTTCGTTGGGTAAATACTTTTATATTTTGCTGTTACTATTTGTTAGTTTTTCATTTTTTATTGATTTTGTAAAAAAAATGAAAAGTAATAGAATTTACCAAATTGAATTTAAAAACGTAACATGCGAGTGTGAAATTAAAGAAATGGGTTTCTGTATTAAACATGAGAAGCTAATAACGAGGTTTTTGTGTTTAATGGGATCTTAAAATCCAAAGAGGAAATGCGGGTGGGGGATGTCCACTTTCCAGAATGTTCGGTTCTGATGAATATTTTGTAGAAAGATATCCTGATCAATGCTTTTAGCTTTCTTGCTTTTATTCAAAAGCTCAAGTCATTCCATGTCCTTACACTGTCATCTGGAGGTCGCGCCTCCCACGAGTCACATCTTTTACAGCCTCCTTTAATTAGTTAGAAGTTAGAACCCTGTAACGCTAACAGACTCCATTTCTTTATCTGCCAACCATTTCTAATCTTGCATGCTCGTAAAATTAAAGTGGCAAATGTAAGGTTTCGTTGTCTCGGTTTATCATGTCATACACGAAAATAAACAGCAAATTAAAAATCAACAAAACCAAAATCACCAGGATCATGCAACAAGATTAATTTCGGGATAAAATCTAACCTTTTGGTGTACTCATGTAGGAATATTCGACTTCTGAATATTGCAACCCACGAACAGCCCTTGATTTATCGTTAACTCGAGACTGCTAGCTGAGAGAAGCCCTCTAACGATATCCACACGAGTAGGATGCAAAACAAGACTTTTGTCTGAGACAAGATGTGATTAGAAGCAAAGGGAGGAGGAAGGGAATTGTTTTATAAGAGTGCTAGCTCCAAGAGGCAGAACGGCTATAAAAATATTCTGTTCCTCTGTCTAACTTTTAGAATTAATGTTGTTTTTATAGTGCCTCTTAACAAAATCCTAAAAAGGCCTTAGCCTTAGTCCAACTAAATTAGGTCTTTTGGGCCCTTTAAAATTACTTAATCCAAATCTAATTAATTGTAGGGCATACTCTAACAATCTTCCACTTGCACTACAACCAATTGGTTATGCATTTGGATTAATAATTTGGTCTGTCCATGAATTATTATATTAATAATTTATAATTATAATCTCATTATAATTAAAAACACCAAAATACCCTTTGGTAATCTCGGGCTAAAATTACTATTAATTAAATCCTGAATTATAGTTGGAACAGGATTCCTAGTGATTCTAGTCTCACTAGGAATCCTTCTTGTACTAGGATTCATCACATGGATCCAACTCCAATTACCTTGTCTTGGTCATACCCTTATTGTGTGTGACCCTTTAGGCTTCCATTACGTTGGCAGTGATTTAGAATCTCATTCATAAATCACAAGCCAAGATTGGCATCTAGTAATGCATCATGGCTACCCAAGTAATGAAAATGTCGGTGAGTTGACGACAACCTTTCAATAAGCAATTACCGTATAATTCAATCCTTTAGTCACCTAATATCTCAGTTGAACATAAAGTATGGAACATGTCATCTCTATTAAAGTTCAACTCCATTGTTTCTCAATCTTAAATGATTTAATCAAATGAATTCAAGATCTCATCTTAAATCTCATTTGTACTGTGGCCACAGATTTTCAATCATTAATCTCTATTGAGAGTCCTTGAGATATAGACTCTTGTTACCAAGAGGGATAAATCCTATCTTGATCACTCACAACCCTCATATGATTCATGATGTACCCAATTACTGTCTTACTTGCAACCCTTATTGAGCTACGTTTACCAGCATCAAAGTACACCAATCCATACATAGGATACCATGGTGATCTCAAGTCTAAGGATCACATATACCATTGCCATTTGAGAACATCTAATGACACTCAATGTAATGATCCACATAGAGTTCTCAAGATGGGTCAATCCAGTGTATTCATTCACAATGATCACCCATGTGTTGATTTGGATATCACTATATCCATGACTTATGAGATCAGTCACCCAAAGGAATCTAACACATGTTAGTCTTACCGTATCACTGATGTCCCTTCTCAGTGATACTACGACTAAGGATATTTAAGAATAGTATTTTTTGTATCATAAGGATCTCATTATCAAAGTCACTACTTTGATTCCTTTGATACGAATCCACTATTCTAGGGACTTTATCATTTGATTATGACTTGATCAAATTAAATATAGTCAATAATGATAAATAAGTGCCATGTATTATTAAATAACATAAATAATCACAATGTCTTAAGTGTACTATAAGTCTAAATCTGATTGGCTTATAGTGCATACACTAACATTCTCCCACTTGCACTACAGCCAATCGATCATGGAAGGGCTTGAGTATCTCTTTGGACCATTGGTGAGACCAAGATTTCTTAGCTTGTTCAATGGCTCCATTGTTATCACAAAAGAGTACCACTGGATTAGTAATGAACTTCTTGATCCAAACAATTTCCTTATTTGCATCTAATGCAACTATATATACTCAGCCTCGATCGTAGAATCGGCCACTGTCTCTTGTTTAGAACTTTTTCAACTTAACAGTGCCATCATTTAGGCAAAACACATAGCCAGATTGTGACTTAAAGTCATCCTTATCTGACTAGAAACTGGCATCAGTGTAACCATTTACAATTAGCTCGTTCTCTCCTTCATGGACTAAGAAAGCATCCTTAATCCTTCTTAAGTACTTAAGCATGTTCTTAACTGCTATCTAGTGACACTCACCTAGGTCAGCTTGATACCTACTCGCCATGCTTAAAGCATGGGAAACATCAAGCCTCGTACATAACATGGCGTACATGATAGATCCAATAGCCGAAGCATATGGAATCTTAGCTATTTTATCTCTCTCACTTATATTTTAGGACACATGTCCTTTGAGAGATAAATGCCATGAGACATAGGTAAGAATCCTTTCTTAGATTCTTCCACGTTGAACCTTTTCAACACTTTGTCAATATATATACTTTGACTTAGACCTAGCAGCCTATTCGATCTAGCTCTATAGATCTTTATTCCAATGATATAGGCTGCTTCTCCTAAGTCTTTCATGGAGAAGAAATTCCCTAGCCAAGTTTTGATAGATTGTAGGGCAGGAATGTCATTTCCTATGAGTAGTATGTCATCCACATATAACACTAGGAATATGACAGCACTCCCACTAACCTTTTTGTAAACAAAAGGTTCATCTTCGTTCTTGATGAAGCCAAACTCTTTGACTATCTCATCAAAACGAATGTTTCAGCTCCGAAAGGTTGCTTCTCAAGCTCTCGACGTATCCTATTAGACCTACGCGGGCCTTGTGTTTCTGGAGCTATTTCCTGTTCCACAACATCTTGTGGGACTTGCTCCTGTTCCACTAAAGGTTCAGTGACATTTTGTGGTTCTTGAACCTCTTCAAGCTCTATTTTCTTCCCACTAGTTCTTCTAAAAGGAAGTCCTTTTCTAGAAAGACACCGTACTGAGCCACAAACACTTTGTGCTCTGTGGGATTATAGAAATAGTATCCTTTTGTCTCTTTATGATACCCCACAAATATGCATTCATCAGATTTGGGTCCTAATTTGTTTGAGACTTGTCTTTTGACATAAGCCTCACAACCCCACATCTTTAGAAAAGATAGATTAGGCTTTTTTTCAATCCACATCTCATGTGGTGTCTTTTCAAAAGCTTTAGTAGAACACGATTTAGTATGAATGCTGCTGTCTCTAAAGCATAACCCCAAAAGAAGACAGGAGGTCAGATAGACTCATCATGGATTGAACCATGTCTAACAAGGTCCGATTCCTCCTCTCAGATACACCGTTTGTTGGATTATGCCCTTAGAACCATTCATTAGATGATTGACTTTGGCATTTTTTATGTATCATGACATTTTATTTATTATAGTTCATTATTATATTTGTCTTATAACTGCGTAATGTAATCTTATATGATAATGTCCTTAGAATAGTAATAACACACTATTCTTAAAATATCCCTAGTCAAGTATTATTGTGAACAAGGATAACAATGATACGATAAGACTAGTATGTGGTTGACTGATGACCATTGTCATGGATATAGGATATTAAGTCATCACATAGGTACATGTTAGAGAACTATGTACTGGATCGACCCTCCATGAGAACGCTACATGGATTGTTATATGAGTGTCATAAGCGATTCTCATAGTGATGATGGTGTATGTGATCCTTTGACTTGAGATCATCAAAGATCCCAACATAGAGAATTGCATACTCGTAACAGGATGGACTATAAAGGTAGTAATTGGGTATGCCTTGATCTATGTAGAGGGATGTTGAGTGATCAAGATAGGATTTATCCCTCTTATATAACAAGAGTGATGTCTTGGGCCCTTTGATAGAGTGAGACTAAGAAATGCATGGCCGTGCTCGAATAAGTCAATATGAGATATTGATTTTAGTTGATTAATTAGTCTACTCAGGAATCAAGAAACGCTGATTAGACTATACAAGTGTGACACATTCCATGGCTTGTGTCTAATCAAGACATCAAAAGATAAAGGGATTAGACTACACGGTAACATCTATCACGAGTAAGGTTATGTCGAGTCATTGACATTCTCGTTACATGCGTAGCAATGATGTGTTGCTAGATACCGCTCATTGCCTGTGACAATTTTGTCATTGCCATTGTTTTGAGAACCTATTGGGTCGCACACTTAGAACGGATCAATGAGGAGCTTAATTAATCCTATTCTAAATTGGATTAAGGATATAATTAATCCTATTCTGAATTGGATTAAGGATATAACTAATCCTATTCTAAGTAGGATTAGAGTTCTGTTTGACAGTAAATTTGAGGGTAAAATTTACTGCCTATAAAAGGATGTTTTGTGTTTTCTAAAATAGAGTCGCACAATTAAACAGAAAACAAAATATTCTTTTAATCGAAGCTAGTAATTCGGTTATAAGGAATCAAAAACGCTCTTTAAGGCTTTTGATCGTGAGACGTTCAAGAGTCGTGAGATCCGTTCGTGTGGATACCATAGAGGCAGGAACGAAAAGTTGTTGCTTGTGACTCGACCAACGACAGAAAATCAGAGAAAATGTTAGGTAAAATCTCGAAACCCTAATCAGGCAACTCTCTGAATCGATCCTGGTGGAGGCCGAATGATTTAAATTCCGCTGCGTGTTTGTTTCGGTTTCCTTCACTGGTATCAGAGCCAGATTCGGAATCTCTGATTTGTTTTGATAAAAGCATGATCTCTGGTTACTTTCTGTTTATGATTACATGCAATCGGTTTAATGAGATTAATACGGATTAGAATGTATATGATATATTCAGAGGCTAGAAATCGAATTGTTGAAATTATATATATGATATATATCAATTTCGATTCAACTTATATGTTAGATATAATCTGTGATGCGAATTATTAATGGCGGTTTCTGTTCTGCATAAACGTTATAGAAGAAACAGAATAATGTCGAAAGTGTATTAAGATTGAAACACTTTTAGATAAAAGTTCTGATGCGACTAAAATTATAATCAGTATGAGATACTGGCTGGAACATCCTGATAAAATTAGGACACTTCCAGATAAGGGGCGTTGGAAATGCCGCCCTTGGGAACCTCGCAGTCAGGGTTATAATTTTTTTCAAATGTGCCTCATTAATAAAACTAAAAGTTGAAATTGCATTACACTTGTTTGTATAACACGGTGGTTGTTGTTTGAGCATGGTGCATAGTTATAGCCCTAGCCTAATATGATTGTATTTTGGTGGTTGTAAATTTTAATAAATACGACCTGCGTGTCGTGCCTTGTTCTTGAAATTCTAGTTGTACATTCTTTTCTCATCTTACTCCCTTCGAATGTAACTCGAGGTT
Source organism: Heritiera fomes (assembly GCA_032173925.1). Lineage (NCBI taxonomy): Eukaryota > Viridiplantae > Streptophyta > Magnoliopsida > Malvales > Malvaceae > Heritiera > Heritiera fomes. The sequence goes on from JAPDPM010000019.1 coordinate 7,624,189, forward strand.
TCTCTTAAACTATGTAATTGTAACGTAGTGTAGGGTTAGAATTTAGCTAAGTATGAGTTGATGGTGATCAACACTAATGGAGCTGACAACCATGCAAAGGATAACCAAAGAGGCACTTGGAGAAGATGTTATTACCCTTAGGTTAACCCTTAGGGTTTCTCATTGGCTTGGAAAATCCATTTAGTTTGGGCTATAACTATGTCACGTTTATTTTATTGCTTAATTGCATGAGGTGCATGGTTTATTTTGTACGTTTATGATATGAAAATCATTTGATAATTTTAGAAAAGTAAAATTGGTGAGATCTTATTCAATAAACTAAGAAAATCCCTCAAATTAAATTAAGTCAATAATAGATGCCTACCAATGAAGAGCACTCGTCAAGGCTAGAATCGATTTTGTTATGTTTGCCAAAGCAGAATATCATATCTATCTTAGTAAGATGCGATGGGATAATAGTGATATCCAAAGGCTATAAATTGGGTTGACTTAACTAGATTTCCTCAATAGGATTGGGAATTTAGAGGCATAAAGTTGGGCTTCCATTCATGCGATGAATTAGAACAAGTGTTGTTCACCCAACTATTCAAGAGTTACATGAGATGTAATTGGTAAGTGTTGCCTACCTAAATAGCCAAATCTTGGGCGATTAGCCAAAGCTAACTCTAGATAAGGTGAAATATGGATCTTGGCCCACTAGAGAAATTATGTGATAATTTTTTCGAATTAATAGTGAGGGTTGTTGATTCGATAAAAATAGTGGGAGCATCATTTAATAAATATTTAATTAAATGGATGCATTCATGATACTTATATTTTGCATATTTCTGTTGTAGATTACCATGGCATCAAACACAAATAGCACACTTTCACTGCGATCTGTCCTTGAGAAGGACAAGTTGAATGGGACAAACTTCCTGGATTGGTACAGGAACCTGAGGATAGTCCTCAAGCAAGAAAAGAAGTTGTATGTCCTTGAGATTCCCTTACCTGATGAACCACCCGCTAATGCTCCAAAGGCAGAAAGAGATGCTTATAAGAAGCATCAAGATGATGCATTGGATGTTAGTTGCCTTATGCTTGCCTCCATGAATCCTGAGCTTCAAAAGCAACATGAGGAAATGGATGCGTTCGATATGATCGAGCATTTCAAGCAACTCTATCAAGAGGAAGCTAGGCAAGAAAGGTACAATGTCTCTAAGGCATTGTTTCAGTGTAGGATGGCAGAGGGGACTCCCGTTGGTACTCATGTGCTCAAGATGATTGGGTACATTGAAAACCTTGAAAGATTGGGATTTCCTTTGTGCCAAGAGTTGGCCACTGATGTGATTCTGCAATCGTTGCCAGACAGCTACAGTCAGTTTGTTGTTAATTACAACATGAATGAAATTGACAAGACTCTGCCACAGTTACTTAGCATGTTGAAAACAGCTGAATCCAACATGAAAAAGGCCAAGCCCAAAGATGTCTTAATAGTTAAGAAAGCTAAGGGCAGGGCTAATGCAAAGGGCAAGAAAAAGGGAAATAAAGCCAATGGCAAGTTCAAGCCCAATGATACTGCACTGAAGCCTAAAGGTGGGGTTGCCAAAGAAGGGAAATGCTTCCATTGCGGTGAGACCGGACATTTGAAGAGGAACTACAGCAAATACCTGGAAGAGCTAAAGAAGAAGAGAGGAAGTGAGAATTCCACTTCAGGTATTTATGTTATAGAAGTTAATCTATCTACTTCTTCATCATGGGTATTAGATACTGGATGTGGTTCTCACATTTGTGTAAATGTGCAGGAACTCAAAAGGAGTAGACCGTTGACTAAGGGCGAGGTCGACCTACAAGTGGGAAATGGAGCAAGGGTTACTGCATTAGCTGTAGGAACTTATATTTTGACATTGCCCACAGGGCTTGTTTTAGAATTAGATGATTGTTATTATGTGCCTTCCATCACTAAAAACATTATTTCTATTTCTTGTTTGGACAAGAAGGGTTTTTCATTTATAATAAAGGACAACTGTTGCTCTATTTATTTAAATGATATCTTTTATGGTAGTGCACAACTAATTAATGGTCTTTACATTCTAAATCTTGATATGGCTATTTATAACATAAATGCTAAAAGGATTAAATCTAATGATCAAAATCCAACATATCTTTGGCATTGTCGCTTGGGACACATAAATGAGAATCGCATTTCCAAACTCCATAAAGATGGAATTTTGGACTCATTTGATTTTGAATCGTATGAGACATGTGAATCTTGTTTGATGGGTAAGATGACTAAAGCCCCTTTCAAAGGACATAGTGAAAGGGCAAGTGATTTATTGGGCTTAGTACATACAGATGTATGTGGTCCTTTAAACACACAGGCCAGAGGTGGGTTTATGTACTTTATTACATTTACTGATGATTTCAGTAGATATGGCTATGTGTATCTTATGAGACACAAGTCAGAATCTTTTGAAAAGTTCAAAGAATTCAAGAATAAAGTACAAAACCAACATGGCAAGAGCATTAAGGCACTTCGATCAGATCGAGGTGGTGAATACTTAAGCCAAGAATTTTATGACTATCTTAAAGAGTGTGTGATTGTCTCACAACTCACTCCTCCAGGTACACCACAATGGAATGGTGTATCTGAAAAGAGAAACCGAACTTTATTAGATATGGTTCGATCAATGATGAGTTATACAGATCTTCTAGAATCCTTTTGGGGACATGCATTAGAAACAGCTGCTTTTACACTGAACCGTGTTCCATCTAAATCGGTTCCAAAGATACCATATGAGATATGGACTGGTAAACGTCCTAGTATGTCTTTTATGAAGCTTTGGGGTTGTGAGGCTTATGTAAGACGTCAAGTCTCTAACAAACTTGCACCTAAATCTGATAAGTGCTATTTTGTGGGATATCTTAAACTAACTAAAGGATATTATTTTTACAATCCCACTGAGCGCAAAGTGTTTGTAGCTCGAACAGGTGTATTTCTAGAAAGAGAATTCATTTCTAGAAGAACTAGTGAGAGAAAAGTAGAACTTGAAAAAATTCAAGAGCTACAAGATAGCGCACCCGATGTTGAGATGGAGCCTGAGCAAGCACCACAAGTTGTTGTGGAACCAGAACCACAAGCTGTTGTGGAGCAACCGCCTGCTCAAGAGACACAAGCCTTGTGTAGATCAGTTAGAACACATCGTGAGCCACAAAGATATGGATTTCTAATGACTCAGAACAGTGATGTATTGCTCATGGACCAAGATGAGCCTACTATCTATCTAGAGGCTATTACAGGGCTAGACTCTGAGAAATGGCTTGAAGCCATGAGATCTGAGATGGAATCCATGTATGCCAACCAAGTTTGGACCTTGGTTGACTTACCCAAAAGGGTAAAACCTATAGGGTGTAAATGGGTTTTTAAGAAGAAAACCGACATGGAAGGAAATGTTCATACCTATAAAGGGTGATTGATTGCTAAAGGTTTTAAACAAATTCATGGTATTGACTATGATGAAACTTTTTCACCAGTCGCGATGATCAAATCCATTAGGATCTTGCTTGCGATAGCTGCATACCATGATTATGAAATCTGGCAAATGGACGTCAAGACTGCTTTTCTTAATGGAAAGCTACTCGATGATGTGTACATGACACAACCTGAGGGTTTTGTTGATCCAAAAAATGCTGGAAAGGTTTGTAAGCTGCAACGTTCTATTTATGGACTAAAGCAAGCTTCTCGAAGTTGGAATCTTCGTTTTGATGATGCAATCAAAGAGTTTGGTTTCATCAAGAATGAAGATGAACCTTGTGTCTATAAGAAGGTCAGTGGGAGCACTATTGTCTTCCTGGTGTTGTATGTAGATGACATACTACTCATTGGGAATGACATCCCTACCCTTCAGTCTGTAAAGACTTAGTTAGGGAATTGCTTTTCAATGAAGGACTTGGGCGAAGCTACCTATGTACTGGGTATAAATATCTATAGAGATAGATCAAGGAAATTAATTGGCCTAAGTCAAAGTGCATACATAGATAAAGTGCTAAAGAGGTTTAGCATGCAGGATTCCAAGAAAGGATTCTTGCCTATGACACATGGCATTACTCTCTCAAAAGAACAGTGTCCTACAACACAAGAAGAGAGAGAACGTATAAGTAAAGTTCCATATGCATCTGCTATTGGATCCATTATGTATGCCATGTTATGCACACGTCCCGATGTCTCGTATGCCTTGAGCATGACGAGTAGATATCAAGTCGATCCTGGTGAACGTCACTGGATCACTGTCAAGAATATTCTTAAGTACTTGAGAAAGACTAAGGATACATTCTTGATATATGGAGGTGAGGAAGAGCTCATTGTAACAGGTTACACTGATGCTAGCTTCCAAACTGATAAAGATGACTATAGATCGCAGTCTGGTTACGTGTTTTGCCTTAATGGTGGTGTTGTGAGCTGGAAGAGTTCAAAGCAGGCAACAGTGGCCGATTCTACAACAGAGGCTGAGTATATAGCTGCCTCTGAAGCTGCTAAAGAGGTTGTTTGGATCAGGAAGTTCATTATTGAGCTTGAAGTTGTTCCTAGCATTATAGATCCGATTGAGCTCTATTGTGAAAACAATGGAGCCATCGCACAAGCTAGGGAACCTAGATCTCACCAACGATCCAAACATATACTACGGCGCTTCCATCTCATTTGAGATATCATCGAGAGAGGAGATGTGAGGATATGCAAAGTACCAACTGACGATAACATCGCCGACCCACTGACGAAGCCTTTGACTCAGCAAAGACATGATCGTCACACTAGGTCACTAGGTATTAGATACATGAGTGAATGGTCTTAGTGCAAGTGGGAGATTGTTGGATTATGCCCTTAGAACCATTCATTAGATGATTGACTTTGACATTTTTTATGTATCATGACATTTTATTTATTATAGTTCATTATTATATTTGTCTTATAACTGCGTAATGTAATCTTATATGATAATGTCCTTAGAATAGTAATAACATACTATTCTTAAAATATCCCTAGTCAAGTATTATTGTGAACAAGGATAACAATGATACGATAAGACTAGTATGTGGTTGATTGATGACCATTGTCATGGATATAGGATATCAAGTCATCACATAGGTACATGTTAGAGAACTATGTACTGGATCGACCCTCCATGAGAACGCTACATGGATTGTTATATGAGTGTCATAAGCGATTCTCATAGTGATGATGGTGTATGTGATCCTTTGACTTGAGATCATCAAAGATCCCAACATAGAGAATTGCATACTTTAATGCTACTAGATGTCATTCGTAACAGGATGGACTATAAAGGTAGTAATTGGGTATGCCTTGATCTATGTAGAGGGATGTTGAGTGATCAAGATAGGATTTATCCCTCTTATATAACAAGAGTGATGTCTTGGGCCCTTTGATAGAGTGAGACTAAGAAATGCATGGCCGTGCTCGAATAAGTCAATATGAGATATTGATTTTAGTTGATTAATTAGTCTACTCAGGAATCAAGAAACGCTGATTAGACTATACAAGTGTGACACATTCCATGACTTGTGTCTAATCAAGACATCAAAGGATAAAGGGATTAGACTACACGGTAACATCTATCACGAGTAAGGTTATGTCGAGTCATTGACATTCTCGTTACATGGGTAGCAATGATGTGTTGCTAGATACCGCTCATTGCCTGTGACAATTTTGTCATTGCCATTGTTTTGAGAACCTATTGGGTCGCACACTTAGAACGGATCAATGAGGAGCTTAATTAATCCTATTCTGAATTGGATTAAGGATATAATTAATCCTATTCTGAATTGGATTAAGGATATAACTAATCCTATTCTAAGTAGGATTAGAGTTCTGTTTGACAGTAAATTTTAGGGTAAAATTTACTGCCTATAAAAGGATGTTTTGTGTTTTCTAAAATAGAGCCGCACAATTAAACAGAAAACAAAATATTCTTTTAATCGAAGCTAGCAATTCGGTTATAAGGAATCAAAAACGCTCTTTAAGGCTTCTGATCGTGAGACGTTCAAGAGTCGTGAGATCCGTTCGTGTGGATACCATAGAGGCAGGAACAAAAAGTTGTTGCTTGTGACTCGACCAACGACAGAAAATCAGAGAAAACGTTAGGTAAAATCTCGAAACCCTAATCAGGCAACTCTCCGAATCGATCCTGGTGGAGGCCGAATGATTTAAATTCCGCTGCGTTTTTGTTTCGGTTTCCTTCACCGTTCCATTCAGATATACCAGGTGGAGTGAGTTGTGGAACTATTCCACACTCCTTTAGATGATCTATAAATTCTAGGCTCAAATACTCTCCACCGCGATCTGATCGGAGTGTCTTGATATTCTTGCCTAGCTGGTTTTGTACTTCATTCTTGAATTCTTTGAACTTTTCAAAGGATTCTGACTTATGTCTCATTAAATAAACATGGCCATATCTACTGTAGTCATCAGTAAATGTGATGAAGTATTGGAACCCTCCTCTAGCCTGTGTGGTTAATGGACCACATACATCTGTATGTATGAGCTCTAATAAACCACTAGCCCTTTCACTTGTTCCTGTAAAAGGGGCCTTGGTCATTTTACCAAGCAAATAAGATTCGCATACATCATATGATTCAAAATCAAATGAATCTAAGTGTCCCTCTTTGTGGAGCCTAGATATGAGTTTCTCGTTTATGTGACCAAGTCTACAATGCCAGAGGAATGTAGGGTTAGTCTCATTACCCTTAGACCTCTTGGAATCAACACTGTATATGTGATTATCTAAATCTAGAACATACAATCCATTCATAATGGAAGCATTGCCATAGAAAATATCATTAAAGTAAATTGAACAACTACTGTTCATTATTTTAAAAGAAAAACCTTTCTTATCCAAACAAGAAACAGAAATAATGTTCTTGGCAATTGCTGGAACATAATAACAATTATCAAGTTCTAGAATTAGGCCCGAAGGCAACGATAAATTAAATGTTCCTACAGTTAACACAGCAACCGTTGCTCCATTTCCAACTCGTAGGACCACCTCGCCCTTAGGAAGTTTTCTACCCCTTGTTAGTCCCTACACATTCATGCAAATGTGAGAACCACATCCAGTATCTAATACCTAAGATGAAGAAGTAGACAAATTTATCTCAATCACATATATACCTGAGATGGAAGTCTCACTTCCTTTCTTTTTCTTTAGCTCCTCAAGGTACACAGTGCAATTTCGCTTCCAATAACCAGTCTTACTGCAATGGAAGCATTTTCCTGTCTTAGCAACTCCACCAGATGGCTTGAGTTTCTTGGCCTTTTCCTTCTTGTTACCATTGGGCTTGGGCTTACCCTTAAGCTTGCCTTTGCCTTTGGATTTGGTCTTGTCAATCACCATAACAGAAGTAGGCCTTGACTTCTTCAAGTCCTACTCAGCAGTTCTCAATATATTGAGCAATTCTGCCAGTATCTTATCCATACTATTCATGTTGTAGTGCAACACAAATGAACTATAGCTATCCGGTAAGGATTGGAGGATGAGATCAACTGACAACTCTTTATGCATGGTGAAGCCTAGTGCTTCCAGCCTCTCAATGTACCTAATCATATTAAGTACATGAGTGTGCACCGGAGCTCCCTCAGCCATCTTACTCTGGAAGAGCGCCTTAGACACCTCATAACGTTCGTGCCGTGCTTGCTCTTGGAACATTTCCTTGAGATGTTCGATCATATCAAATGGTTTCATATTCTCATGTTGCTTCTGGAGTTCAGAACTCATGGAAGCTAACATCAGGCACTGTACGTCAATGGCATCATCCAAATGCTTTTGATAAGCTTGCTTATCAGTAGCGGAAGCATTCTGTCGGGGTTAAGCAGGGATCGCATGCTCTAGAACATATAATTTCTTTTCTTGAGTGAGGACTATCCTCAAATTTTTGTACCAGTCTAAGAAGTTTGCCCCAACCAACTTGTTATCCTTCTCAAAGATAAAACGAAGGGATAAATTGTTGTTTGCCATGATAATTCTACAATCATAAAATATGCAAGTAAGTAACATTGTGATTAAAATCATTAATTATGGTTTTTAATTAAATGAATTACTTCCACTATTTTCCTCAAGCTAATAGCCCTCAATATCAACTCGGGAAGCCTTTTCGCCTAGACTTCCTAGTGGGCCAGGATCCATATTTGATTCCATTATCACTTTAGCTGAGCTAATGCGTCCAATGAGATTATTTAGGTAGATAACTCTTGTCAATTGCATCTCATACAACTCTTGGATAGTTGGGTGAACAACTCTTGTTCTAACTCATCATATGGGTTAAAGCCCAACCTATGCCTCTAAATCTTATTAGGTTTGACTGAGTCAATGCCCTAATTTAATTTAGTTAAGTCTGACCCAATACACTTGGAGATAACTATTATCTCATGCAATGTGAATTCCTAAGGTAGGTATGGCCTTGACTGAGCCAAAGTAGCACAATACCGAACAAAGTCTCTTTCACATGCATCGTATTGGAAGGCATCTTTATTTGTTATCTTTGACTTAATATTTATTTTGAGGGATTTTTAATTTTACCGTCTCACCTAGCATGCTTTTCTAACATATATATCAACATATATAAGTAAAAGCGTAAAATTAAACGTGACATGGTTGTGGCCTTTCTATTATAAAAGAACCTAGGGATACATTATTATTCTAAATGCCTTCTCCTCGATTTCATTTCAAGCGTCACCTCGGTTCACCTTAGCTCCGAATCATCTTGGCTCCAAATGTTGTACATTTTACAAGATAATCCTAATTTATCTATATAACTATTACATAAATAAATTACAAATAAATCAATGCTCACAGACCCAATTTAAATTTATTTAAATAAATTACAACTCATGTAAACCTAGGCCCATAACCATGCACCATGCAATCATCCATATAACATAAGAATCAAGCATCAAGCATACACAGTAATATCACATATTAATTTGCTTGCTTCCTAATTAAAATCTAATTTTAATTAATCAAATTTTAATTATGGGTATCAATGGCTGTTTTAATTTAATTTTAATTCTCAAAATTCAATTTGGGCTTAATTGAAATTTTAATCTTATTAAAATCTCAAAATCATTGGATAACTCTTATCCATTTTAAAATATTTTATTTTAAAACAAAAATTTATAAAGATAACTCCTTTTGAAATTTTAATCTCATTAAAATCTCAAAAGTATTGGATAACTCTTATCCAATTTAAGATATAAAATCTTTAATTTAGAATAAAATTTTATCAAGATAATTCCTTTTGAAATTTTAATCTCATTAAAATCTCAAAATTATTGGATAACTCTTATCCAATTTAATACAGGATATATTTTATTTTAAAATAATTTTATCAAGATAATATTTTTGAAATTTTAATCTTATTAAAATCTCAAAACTATTGGATAGCTCTTATCTAATTTAATAAAGGATATATTTTATTTTAAAACACTTATCAAGATAACTTTTATCCTAATTTATTATATATATTTTAAATAAAATAATAACAAGTATTAAATTTTTTTTTGCAAGGGTGGCAACTACAGGATTGCTTACAAGATTTTTTTTTAAATCTATAATTGTCTTACAATTATTTTAGGTCGCCCAAATGAATTTTGAAAATTAAAATCAAATCTGTAACAACTTACAATAAAACAACATCATGACGAATCGAATTCACTATCCCGAAAGCCGTTTGCACACTGGCTCTAATACCATTGTAAGGTTTCGTTGTCTCGGTTTATCACGTCATACACGAAAATAAGCAGCGGATTAAAAATCAACAAAACCAAAATCACCAGGATCATGCAACAAGATTAATTTCGAGATAAAATCTAGCCTTTTGGTGTACTCGTGTAGGAATGTTTGACTTTTGAATATGACAACCCACGAACAGCCCTTGATTTATCGTTAACTCGAGACTCCTAGCTGAGAGAAGCCTTCTAACGGTATCCACACGAGTAGGACGCAAAACAAGGCCTTTGCCTGAGACAAGATGTGATCAGAAGCAAAGGGAGGAGGAAGGGAATTGTTTTATGAGAGTGCTAGCTCTAAGAGGCAGAATAGTTATAAAAATATTCTGTTCCTCTGTCTAACTTTTAGACTTAATGTTGTTTTTATAATGCCTCTTAACAAAACCCTAAAAAGGTCTTAGCCTTAGTCCAACTAAATTAGGTCTTTTGGGCCTTTAAAATTACTTAATCCAAATCTAATTAATTGTAGGGCATACTCTAACAGCAAATTGTATATAATAGAAATTTATTGGCTGTTATTGGACTTTTTTACCCAAAATAACTAAATCAAGAGATGACATTTTGCTTAATACTTATAAACATAAATACAGGCCTTTCTACAATCGATCTGGGAACCTCAACAATCTTTCTACTCACAAATCAAGCTTTGGGAGGAGAATTTTTCTATCCAGAACCATGAACACAGGGAGATGTTGTAAACCCCAACAATCTCTTCCTTCATAGATTTAACATTTGGAGAGTGAGAAAGAAGAGATGTTAGCAACCTGGACTTTGATATTAAAGTTGGACGCTATTGGATCTTCTCACCCCAAAAACCAACTCAATAGGTAAACTTTCCCTCACATTTATAAACGTAAACCCAATCTTTTCCACAACCAACGTAACAACCCCAAAAAAATCAGCATTAGACTCGGAAATTGCTAATCCCTTACTTCCTAGTCCTAATAGTCCCAATTAAAGGCTTCTTATGAATGGGATTCCTCTTAATTTGAAAAGTGCCTTTGTTTATTATTTTATGAGAGAGAGCATGTTTGATGGGCTGGAAAGAAAGTGTAGCAGCTTTTCAGGAAAAGATCAGGCAGCTAACAGCAGCCATTGTTGCACTCCAAATATTAAATCACTTGCTAGAAGTTTTAACACAAAGAACATAACATATTTATAAAGCATAAATGGTGGACAGAGAAAGAACATTTGAACAAATGAGAGGCCTCTCTCTTTCCGTACAGTTGATGCAGCGAGGGTGGGGGGCACATGCTTAAGCAACGATGTCCTACCAAGCCCACGTCGCTGTGTTTCGATTCTCGGGTTATGGGGAAACACCATCATGCATGCCAAAGTCCCCATTCAATTTTTTTTTGTTTATAATTACCCCTTAATAACATACTCTTAATTAATTTCTTATTTATTTGACAGGTAATCTCATTATGCCTTGCCACTCCTCTGCCCTCTCCACTTGTCTTATTTCCAGGACCATAGCATTAGCATGCAAGTTTTTAAACTTGCTCTTTTCATGCTAAGAATATACTATAATCGGACTACTCCCGACACAACTGACATTTGTTTTTTCAAAAGAAAAAGAATATTTGTGCACTGCAGGTTTTGCAGGGAAAATATGTTTTTGATAGCCTAGCTAGGCTGCTGCAAACTACTAATTAGTTTAAGGTAAATAATTAAAATATTGAGCTTAGAGAGATTAATTAGGCAGAAATGTTTATAAGAATGAATATGCATCAGACCATTTGTATTAATTAGTGATTGATAATAAATTATAATGACATTATGATCCGCACAGCAGTATCCCAAAGCATGAGACGCGTGTGATCTTCGAAGCAAATGTGACGCAGATGGGGCCAAAGGGGCGACGTGGTGGGGGTTTTTTTGTTGTCTGATTTTAAACATTCCAATTGCAGTTTAATTTTGTAGGGATGGGTAGACATTCCCTAAAACCTCGCCCATTAGCGCTAAAAAGGACCTTTTTGTGATATTCTAAAAAGAAAGAGCCTTTACAGTCATTTTCTCCTTGGAACATGCCCTAAAGTTGTTTGCTGGGGACCTTTCGATATTTTCCCATTACAAAACAGGTGGAACATATATTTCGTCTTAATAAAGTCCAAAAACTATTACGGTTCGACCTCTCTGACAATATATACATTATTATCATTATTTAATCTAACTGACTGACCACCATTTCTCTCTCTCTCTCCCCCTTCTGCAACTGTTTCATCTCCGCAAGCTTCCAAAAGAAGAGAATTAATGGAAAGTAAGATTTACAACGTTTATTCTCCTTGTTGTCCTTTGTTGTGTTTACAATGAAACAGAAGACAACTGTAATTCGATTCTGGTAATTAATGGGTGTCTCTCGATTTCTTGATTCCTCAACTCCAAAATATGCTTATGGCAATAACGATAGATTCTTCTTTCCAATTGAAACAACAGACTGAAAAGCTTTTCTTCATCCATGGCTTATTTTGAGATCAAGGCTAAGCTGGGGAATCTTTATCATCATCTTTCTTCTTCTTCTTGTGGAAACTGGCTGATCGAGTTTCTGGGCTATAGGGTATGACCATGGTTCCTGCTGAAAACCTTTCTAAACAACATCATCATCCTCAAGGTGGCGGCGGTGGTTTTTATAGTTATTGTGGTAGCAGTTTCACAGAGAATTTTTGTCTTATGAGCCGTGTTCATGGGTATGACTATCACAGTGAAGCTTGCTTAGGATCTGATCTAGGTGCTAATCCCATGGCTGAAGATGAATCAAGAACTAACAGTGTTAATGAGGCGGGATCCAGCTCGAAGGATAATAATCAAGAAGAGAGAGATGAAGGTTGGCTCCAACTCAGTATAGGGGGTCAGGCAACAAGATACGATCACAACAAGCATGACCATGGCGATCCAGCGGCGAGAAGAGGAGGGCTAATCGAGCTTGATTTATTACCTGGTGGAAGCTCTCAACAGGCGAGGCCATCAGCCCCTATTTTTCACATGCCTGAGTTTCGAGCGCCAGCAGGTCCACCGGTTATGCATAGTTTTAGTACTTCTCTATTCTTTCAACACCAACACGGAAGCAGCTCCACCTTCCCTCAAGGAGAGATTAGCTGGGCATTTAGGCCGACAGCGCAAAATATGGCCGCAGCTCCTTCCCCTTCATCAACTTCTTCTTCTTTAGTGCCATTGGGCTCCTATTTCTCCAGACAATTTCAGATGCAATCTGGAATGGATGTTGCGGGGCCGAGCTCGGATGTTAGAGTCATTGATCCTCCTAGAAGACCCCTTTCTGGCATTTGGTTTATACTACAAGCATCACAAGATCAGTAAGTAAAAAAGAAGGAAAAAAAGGGTAGCTTTACTTTTTGTTTTTGTTTGAGTATTCTCTTGCTCTTTTTTAATCTTACCACTTTGTGGTATTTAAAAATACAAGACTTCACTTTCTGATGAAATTCAATTGGTTTTTTCGTTTCAGAGCAAAAGAACCGTTCTTGCCTCAAATACCAAAGAGCTACCTGAGAATCAAGTAATGATTTCCTATCCCTTTGTTTTAGTCCAATTTATCAGTTTCTAGTTTCTACTTCCTTTTGGTTCTTCCAGGCTTTCACAGAAACTAAAACATAAGAAGTCTTCTTCTTCTTTACGAACTTATTTCTTGTTTCTGGCTTCATTTTATATCCTCAGGGACGGAAGGATGACAGTGGGGTTATTAATGAAGTATCTGGTTAACAAGCTGAGACTGGATAGCGAATCAGAGGTATTTAAACAAAACCCATAAATGCAACTCCTTTTCCATTAAAATGCTTCCATGTTGTGAATGAGCTGCCCCATGCTTCTTTTTGCGTATCTCTCTTGCTTTAGATTAGTAAACATGACGGCATGAAAGAGCCAAAAGAGAAAACTAAGTCATTTTTTACTTGCAGTGAATTAATTACATGATTATAGGACTTGGTTGGTGTTAGAGACATGACAGAAACAGCGGAACTAAATGCATCTCTCTTAATTGCTAGTTTTTGTTGTCATTTTCTTGTCTGATAACATCATATAATTTAGGTGGGAAGTATATTTCTTTCGTAGCCATTTTCTTATCTAATATTCATTAGCCTTTCAACCCATAGTCTATGGTTCTTAAGACTGCCTAAATGTTTTCCTAATCAAGGAAATGAATCGTTTAAAATGGTTATAATCTTCTTGTTTTAGTTAGTTATTGATCTCCTTAGTGACAGGATTAAAGGTGTAGGCTTCAATTGTAGACGTTTAGAGTTAATATAGAAAACTACCTACCACCTTCTTTTCTCCACCCAAAAATAACTTGAAGAGAAATTGCTTTTACTGCTTCTATAAATGGGGTTTATTGTTTCACACCATAGATTTATATGAAAGAAACCTATCAATGATCTGGCATACTTGCATAGGAAACAGGAGAATACACAAGCAAAGTATTGCATAACTTAAAGCAAACTATATAAAATATATATGAATCTTATATGATTAAATATATAGAAGAAAAAGTATATAAAGAAATTAACTGTAAATAAATAATTAGGGGTGCCTTCAAATCCACAATCCATTATTACATGCTACATAAAATCTAAATGATCATATGAAATTTGCACAGTACAACCATTAATCACTTAAAAAACTGTGGAAACATAGATAAATATAACCATTTTTTTGTACAAAGGGAAGGACCATTCTTAATCAGCTCATCATAACAGTGAGAGCTAGGGTTGGGGCTTGGATATTGGAAGGCGAACTAGGATTTTAGAATTACTTACATAGGGTTTACATGTTCCTCTTTAATTAATCGACTAACATATAAGACATAATTTTCTTTTTGAGAAGGATAAGAGAAATAAATTTATTTTAATTTATGTGAATGGAACTTGCTAGCTTATAAAAAAAAGAAAAAATACTCGTAGTGAAGAAGATGGAAAATTTTTTTAATGGAAAAATAAAATAGCCTAAGACATAGAAAATTGATTAAAACTTTGATTAACTAGGGTTACAATCCACAAAACTATATAGTTAGGCACCAAAAAAAATGTCCGGTCTTTAATAATCTGAACATAATTGTTAACAATTTTATGATTGCACAAAGACAGCATGTTATACAAAATAAGTGATAAGAAACTCTTTTGTCTGCGTTGGCCAAAAAAAAAAACCACTCCTTTGTCTGCTTACATTGAGGAAATTTGCGTAAGCATCATGTTTGAATACAAATAATTAAAATATTAAATACTTTTTTTTCTTTAATTATTTTTGGGGTATGGGCGTATACTCAATGATGAAAACAGTCGTATAATGAAATTTCGAGTTGCTTTTTAGGTAGTAATTATCAGGAAAAAACGAGGGCTATACCACAATAATTTGTGCACGATGTGCACTATATAAGTGAATAATTTATTTATCAAAAATTGTTAGCTAGATTCACTTTATTTTCCTCTCCATCACTTTTATAAGAAATGTTTCTCATGCACACTTCATAATCAAATACAATTATTTCTTTCCCAATAATGACATTAAAGTAAATTTTCTTCCATACTACTTTAGCATTTATAATTATAAACCAAGAGATACAATTCGTGTGTGACCTTTA
Organism: Heritiera fomes; assembly: GCA_032173925.1. Lineage (NCBI taxonomy): Eukaryota > Viridiplantae > Streptophyta > Magnoliopsida > Malvales > Malvaceae > Heritiera > Heritiera fomes. Next base: position 7,639,548 of record JAPDPM010000019.1, read on the forward strand.
AATCAACACATGTACTTGGTGATGATTCTAATTTCTAGATAAAGAAAAGGGGCCTGATAAGGAGTAATAGATTAAACTATTTGTAAAAGATATTAGTAACCTTACTAATTAATTAATTCCAATGTACAAATTGCACAGTGGCATTTGAACAAGAAGTCCAGGCAACTTCATCACGTTCAAGTGTATGTCATGCAAGGATGAGACATTAGTAGCATAATTCCATGACGTTTGTTTGTTCATTTCCCATTTCATGTACTTACTTTCATGCATGCTGTGCATATAAATATTACTATATATTTAAATGTATAAATTAAGTGGGAGATTTTGCCCAAGAAAATTTATAAGAAATGCGTCTCATGCAAACTTCATAAGATGCCAGGTTTAACTACTGTCGAAATTGAAAATTATTGGAAAAGGATACATACATTGGTATAATTTTGTGACAGGAAAATTCTTAAACGCGTTTCACAGCTGGAGAGAAATTTCCTAAAATTTGGCATCCTTTGTTGTTTGAGCCCTACGTCCTATCAGATCAACCAAGTTATACCCATGAGAAGATAAGTTACACTATTTTTACGTGGAACGAGAACCAGATAATTATTTGAAAATAGGTTTACCATATATAGAAGCCACAATAGCGCTTTTGCTTGCCTAGCTTGATAACCATTTTTCTTCTTTTTGTTTTTTCATTTGAGTATGCTTAGACATGTTGACAAATTATACGCCTAGGTTGATAAATGCTAACCAATCCTTCTCATCATTTCATCCAATATTGAAAGGAGACGAAGATCTTGAGATCTCATATTATATATTAATTATTAGATTGAAAACATTGTTAGTTACATTTGGCTATCATTCTTTGTCCTTTGTGGCACTCCAAAAATCATTTGTATGTCTTGACTTTCTGCCTGCCACGCAAAACATCTAAACTATGTTAGCTTGCTAGAATATACGATATTTATGACATCCTCGACATTCTTTTTTTTTTACAAGGAAAATATTAAATAATTGAAAATGAGATGATTGGATTTGAACTCAAGATTTACAATACGCCACAACTCATCTTTAGCCACTAGACTAAGCGGTTGTTGGCGACATTCTGTTTTGTTATACTAGTATCTATCATACAATGTTGGTTAACACATATATACACTAATTAAACTATATTGGATGCATATATATTTTTGTTTCTTTCCTTGCACAGTTGAGATTATGACAGTATAAATATATATATATATATATATATATATATATATATATATGTTCTTACAGCTATTGCTTGTTTGTATTCTTCGGTCTTCACCTAAAAGAAATACGCCTAATCTCAAAACATCGTAAAATATGTTTAGAAAACATAGGATATGAATTATGCTGAAAGCCTGAAACATCCTCTTGCTTTTATATACATAAAAAACTAAATCCTCAATTAGTTATTTAGGTGGTCAAGTCGGCTGCCATTGATTTGGCCAAAGTCTTCTCCGTGGCAAGGTAATGATCATCATCTTAATTTGACACGTATAAAATTTTCATCTTAGCTAGGGTTTTTTAGTTTATGCTGCCCTGGGATGAGAAATTGTTCTTTCTCACACGGCATGCAACAAAATAACCAATGATTATTGTTATAATTTATTTTAGCGTAAATGTAGGATACTTCTCTCATCCTCTCTCTCTCTCGCTCTCATTGATATCTCCTTAAATAATTCATCCCTGCTCTTTCCATCAATGATTTTTGGTATCTAGGCATAGCTTTTTTGCTCTTTTAAACCATTTTGTTCTCATGATAATTACCCATAATATAGACAGAAGCATAGCCAATTTCTTAGTTTCTTTTTACATACTCAGGACAATAATACTCAATGCAAGGAAAAGCCAAAAAGATAACCTCATGAGCATGGTAGGAAAAGTTTGTTTCATCCTTTTTTTCTTTTGCATTTTTTTAAGCGCAATACATTGACTTTAAGATATTTTAATATGAAAACATCTTCATCTTTGGATTATTATTAGTTGACACTCATTAACACAAATACCCTAAAAAAAGAAAAGATAGGGCTCGATATTATGTAATAAAATCATATCGTAGGGCCTTGAAAATCACACGTGGACCTGTCATTCTCAAACCCCCGCCCCTCTCATCTGCATGCGTTATCGCTTCCTTTCGTCACGCTTTCGCTTCTTTCATCTCAGCTTTCACATTGCTAATTGTAGGCCCTCCTTTTATGAGTTCTTTTACTCATGGATTGTGCTTAAAAAGGGCCATCAAAATACCTTAAGTGCACCACTTTGATGGAATTTAGAACACCCCATCATCACTCCCACAACCAACCACATAATACTTATATTCAATTATATAAAAAAAAACCCTACACATATCTTACGTCGGGGGAAAGCAATGCATGAGGGAAAATTCCACAACAGAATCATTCCTAGTTGTTGAAAAAAAACAAAAATAAAAGCATAAAAAGACAGATAAGAGCCCCACATGAAAATGACTTTTTTATTGTTGGTGAACAGAATGCATGCAGAATTAAAAATTAGGGAATAAATCCTTATCTTTAATCAACATCCACCCATTAAACAATTACTCACTAATCCCTTAACTACTTTCACCTTGTGTATTTTAGCAGTTAATTATTATGAATTAACCAAAGCCAAAAAAATCAACACAAATATTTTTTTCATATATATATATATATATAAAAGGCAACGTGGAGAAGACGTGCATGGGATGTGATTGGTGTTTGTGACAGTTGTTGAGTTAGGTTTTGTAGGAATACAAATAAAAAACCATTTAAATGTATTTTAAAAAAATGTAAAAAAAATCGGTGCCTATTCCTCGCCGTGCTTTTTGGATCCATTGCAAATCTTGTGTTAATTATTGTTAATTTTTGAATTTGCATCAGTAAATTATTATTTATTTTAGTACCACTATTAAAATAAAAGTATATGGAATCATGATTTTGGCTTAGGAATAAAGTCTAGGTGGGTCCCGTAATGATTATTTTCGGGCAGTTTAAGTTCGTGGACTAAACGGGCAGGCTTTTGATGGTCGATTTTCTTTCTTGACTGCTGACCAAGTTTGTAGTACTAGTACCAATACTAATTTTCATTTTTTCGTCTTAGCTCTTAGGGGAATAAAAATGAAAAGTTAGAGTCTTTTTTCCCCCCCCAAAAAAAAATGGAAAAGTTAGAGAGAGACTGACAGAGAGATTGGAGGAATTTTATGGGTAAAGAAAAAGTATCAGGGAGTGGGCAAAGGATGGGTAAGATGTAAGCCAGTGACAAAGCATGACTTCAGTACTACTCAAAGAAAAAAAAATAGCTTTAAATTTTAGCATTGATTGAAGGAATTTTTGTTTCTTTCCTTGGTTTTCTTAAAACTTTTAATTAATTAATTAGTTAATTAATTGTTTCCCACTCACGTTCACGTTCACATCGTTTCGTTACTTTCAAGGGAAATTTGAAGAAACTTTGTCAACAAAATGGAACAGAAAACGAAGAAGATTAATTTACTTAGAAGTATAGGTTTCCGAAAGGTTGGAAACTGTTATAATAAAACAAATGAGCATTTATTTAATACGATATATTATGAAAAATTTTCCCTCTTTTTTTCATTCCTTTTAATTATTTTGCAAGAAATATTATGAATAAAATGTGGAATCGCTGACAAGAACGTATTGTACTATTGGGATTGATGAAAAAAGCAGATAGAGATAACATGTAGAGGGCAACAGCTTCTGCCATTGATGACGTTGCAGCATGTAAGAGATCAAATATGGAGTTCAAGAGACGCTGTGACTTTGCTTCCGGAAACCTCAACTGCCGATCATGTCATGCTTCTGCACTATGGTAGGAGCGCTTGAAAACAACAATTCTTTTTTTTTTTTTAATTTCTCATAATTTAATCCCCTCTATCCTTTTATGTGATGGATGTATCATTTTAAGTTATGAAAACCCGTCCCTTAATTTCTTTATTTCTTTTCTTAATCTTCCATCTCCAATTGTTGGAGAAACTAGTTTGGGGTATGCCCTGAATTGGCATTGTGTCTTGATTTTGGGGGCCAATAATTAATATCTATGCTAGTTTCACACTTATATGTTATCGTTTGTTCCAAACTAGTACAAATTTCATTGATTAATTGACTAGTTATTCCATTTTTCGTAACTCTTGCCTTAGTATTTATACCTCCAATCCAAAAGGGTACAGCACACTTGCCACAACGAGCAGGTACCTTTGTTATCCTGATTATATGAGCACTAGAAAAATTAATTTAGTATATAAATAAGGTGCTCAACAGCCCTTAATTGATCATGTTACTACTATATAATAATAAACAAAATTTCATTAAAAAGTGGTTGAAAAAAATAGAAGTAAATTTCTTTCTTAAGTATTTGGATATGTTTTAAATAATGGAGTCGTATGAGGATTTTACCATTTATTACTTTCGATTCGAACATTATTAATCTCATGTCATAAAATAGATGAAAATACCTGTGATTACACCCAAAAAAATAATAAACAAAATTCCTATATATTTAGTTATCAGAAATGGTACTCCTTTAAAATGTTAAAAGCAATCAAATATGGATAATTATTTCATATACCATCGATGGAGTTTTTTTACTTTACAAACGATGTTAAAAATCATGACATATGTCTTATAAAATATTAAAAATAAATAAATAAATAAAATAGGATATGTATCATAATCTTAATTCTACTCGTAAAATAAAAAAACTCCACCAATCATATATAAAATAATTATCCATCAAAATACATAAAGTGATGCTTAAGGAAAACTTTCCATTGACCTCATTTAAAGTTTTCATCCCATGATAAGCGCAATACTGCGGAGATAACACAGAAAAATTTTAAAAATGTCATGTAACATCCCAAAGCTACTGTCTATCATGATACATACTCATAACTTACACTTAATTACCGGTTGGGCTGTCTGTGATGCTTAACAACTTTTACTACATTATTATGTAAATATGAATTAATAAAGTCTCTTCCTTGAGATGTATATACATTCCCTTCCTATTTAAAGTAGTACTGTACAACTTTGCTGAATATATAAAAGAATATAACATACCTTCAATATCAAATCTCAGGAAGGTAAGTCTCTTAGCCAAATCAGTTATCTGTGGAGTGGAAAAATAAGGAGTGAGCGACAACGTGCTCAGTAAGGAAAGTGTATGCTGTTTTAAATTATATTCTCAAAACCCCTTAATGATCCTAACGATCAAACTCATTAGGAAGTAATGAATATAATTAAAATTAAATAGGATTTAATAGATCCTTTCAGAAATCATTTAATTGAGACTAGGCAACAATTTAAATCATGCAAGGAATATAAGTCATCCGCTTTTGGGGTGCACCCGTAGGCCATCGCCCCTCACGGCTATCTCATCTAGATGTATGGCCATAATCTGTAGGTGGTCCTCGGGTCCACTTGCCAAGTGACCTCGAGACCGCTGAAGACTTGGCAGGTCCATCAGCCCTGTGACGCCCTAGGGTGCACTCGTTGGTCTATTTGACCTGAGCCATCGCCCTAGATGGGTCACGCAAAGTATATGAATGATATGCATGAACTCATGGCCTAATGTCTCAAAATCAAGTTATCATATGTATCATTTCCATAAAATGATTTGGTTTTCCAAAAGGTTTTATAACTATTAAAACAACCCTCAAATTCAACAGTCTCTGTGAGAGAAAGGCACGTTTTGGAGCTGGTTCGCCCATGGCTAGTTCGCCCAGGGTCAGCTCGCCCATTGGCTAACTCGCCCAATGCTCAACTCCCCTAGTGGTCAACTCGCCCGAGAGTCAACTCGCCCAAGGGTCTACTTTTCCAAAAAATTTCACATTTTCTATTTTTCAAAAATATTAATTGAAAGTTTATTTATTTATTTAATTTGCGTTCAGAAAATACTCAAATCTGTTCGCCCACTGGTCAATTCGCCAAGGCGGCGTATTAGTATTCGCCCGCCATTTAGCTTTTCAATACAAAGTTTGGCTTGCCAATTAATAGCTCGCCCGCCTTTAATTTCAGGAAAGGGTTGCCCGCCCATACGACACAAAAAGTTCTCCTAACTTTTAAAACAAAAGGGCACTCGCCCAGGTTCTCATAAAGAATAGCTTGCCACTTGGCTAGCACGAATTTTAACTTAGAGCAAATCTACTCGCCCGCCCTAAGTAGCTCGTTCAACAAAACAACATATGGCGGCTTTGTAGCTCGCCAGGGTCAAAACATTTTATCAACCAATGCATGTCAGAAAAACAAAACAATTTTCTAATATTTTCTTAACACTTTTACTCCACAGGACATGCATTTTCATCACATACTACTTCCTTACCTCGTCTGATACAGCTTTGCTTCTCGCCCGCCTTCCTCAATTCCCGTCTGCAAGTAAAATATTAATTTCATTAATATTTTCTTTTCTAATAATTTTCTAAAACTCGTTTTCAACTATTTTGGCGAAATAACCGCTCGCCCAACTGAGCTCGCCCTTCATTAGCGGCTTATTCATGGGAGTTCGCCCAACGTGGGAGCTCAACTCACCATGCTCATCCATTCAGTTCGCCAGCCGTGGCCTTTGTTCATAAATGGGCTCGCCCATAAATTGGATAGCCCTTGGCTATCTCGTCCTCTTGAACAACACTTTGGCGAGTTCTCTATTTCCTACTCGCCTCATTGGCGATCATTGGTTTTCGCTCGCCCGGACAGTTATTCTGACTCTCCCACACAACTGTCGAACACACATATCAATCCCTCAAACTCGCCCTATCCTTTGGGCGAATAGTCACCCATTTTGACTAGCAACTTCCTACTCGCCCATCGTGTTTCTTTACTCATTCTTAGTTATTTTTCCATTTAGTTTTCTTATATATTCAACAATATTCAACTACAACCAGGCTATATCTATAATTAAGTATCAAGAGAACTGCAAAACTATGAAACTCACCTTTACCAAGTTACTCCTCCAACAACAGACTGCTTTCTTATCTCTCTTAGCTTTAGTTTGCTTGTTCCTTAGCTCTTCAACGGTGAGGAAAAGGTTTAATTGATGGAAGGATAAAACTCTATGGCTATGAAAGAAACGGAAGAACAAGGTAATCTTTGTAGCAAACAGAATGGGCGTGTAACAATTCTTCGGGTATGCTACTTATATAGCCCCTCAAATCCACTTAGAAGTCGCCACCTATTCTTATCCTGTTTCATGTCATCATTGTACCTCTTTCACGTAATTAAGACCCAGAGAATTTGGTGACAAAAGGAATGATGGTAAGCTTCCCGTTGCAGTCCAATTTCTTCCTCCCTTTTTGACTCAGTTTTTCTCTTCTCCTCGCCAACATTTCTTGCAACCGCCCACGTTGATTGGCTCTCCTTTCACTTTTTTCTCCATTCGTCTGACAGCCCATTACTCCTCTTTAAATGCTTTCATACTAGGCATTAATTTTATGGAGACTTTTGTAGTCAACGGAATCAAGTAGAACTCTTTTCTTCCCACACGTTATTGACTTGTTTGCCATGCTTTCCCACAAAAGTTCATTTTTATTTCACCTTTAATTTTTTTTCAATCCGTCTGGGCGATCAACGCCCTCGCCAGCTTGGGCGAACTGTTCTATTCGCCCTAACCAGCAACATTGGCGTTCTGTTCACCAGCTAAGCTCGCCCATATATTATCACACCAACATTCTTCCATGCACATCTCAAGTTAAAGAGCATTTCATCTAAATAAAAATCAATACACAATATTTACTCTATTTACTTTATGAAATTTCGGTTTACAGTAGTATAAAATCGGATTTTACATGTCATTTGAGTGCTTTGGATAAAATAATTATTTACAATTTGTAAGCATGACACTATCAATAAAATTTATATTATTATTATTATATTTTTAATTTTTTTAATACCCTGCATGAAAAGTCATGACCAACAAGATGACTTTATAATATAAGGTTAGAGGTGGCAAATGGGCGGGTTGGATCAGGTTTAGGTTGGGTTATTTTGGATTGAATCATTTTGGGTTAAGGAAAAAATGGATCATTTCGAGTTCGGAAAAGTCGGGTTTGGGTCAAAGAAAAATCTGTCTATTTCGGGTTCGAATAATTTCGGATTCAGATAAGGTTGGGTTTGGATCAATTTGAATTCGGATCAATTTGGGTTCGGATTAATTTAGGTTCAAATTACATCGGGTTTGGGTCGTTAACTTTTTTAGTCAATTCGGGTTGGTCGAGTTTGGATTTGAGTCGATTGGACAGATTTATTGGGTTAAGCCTTGGTCATATCAATGTGATTTATCTGGTATGAAAATCAATTGAAACCATATTTCTAAGAATTACAAAACTCATGAAAATAAAATTTTCTTCTTATATGACTTATAGTACAATTAGGATTGAAATAATCAAATATTTAATAATCTGTATGATAGTTTTCTTTATAATATATTTACCAATATTCATAAATTAATTATATTTTTTTATTTTATTTTTATTATCTATAATAATTAATAACTTTATGAATCAAAGTGATTTAATAATCCCTACTAAATATCATAAAACAGTATTATACATATCTTTATTTTATCTTGACTTTTATAGAATAATTGGAGCATTAAGTGTAGATGATATAGCTTTTGTAATTTATTATAGATTAGCCATTAAATAATTATAGATTAGGTTCAAATGAATGCAATATAAAAGTGAATATTTAAGTTTAACTAGATTAAAAAAATATATAACACTCATATTATTAAAAAAATTATATTTTTACTATATTAAAATACTATGATAATTTATTTTAACATTCAAATATTTATTGACAATATTAAATTTAAGTTTGAATATTTTCAAGTTTGCATAAATTTGGATTTGGATCAATTTGGATTCGGGTCAATTCGGTTCGAATAAATTCGGGTTCGAGTTAATCTAAATTCGGATGAATTTGGGTTCGGATCAATGTGAATTCGGATAAATTTAATTTCGAATCAATTCAGATTCGGATCAGATTGGATTTAGATTGTTAACTTTTTTAGTTAAATCGGATCAATCGAGTTTAGATTCGAGCTAATTAGACAGATATTTTAAGTCGGATCAACTTTTGCTATCTTTAGTTATCATGAGTTTGTATGTTAATAAATCTCCTCGGGGCACACCTATTAAGGGAAAGAAATCGGCGACGAGAATTAAAAAAAAAAAAAGAAGAGACGAATGTTCAAGGAAAAAAATCAGCGACGAATGTAGAACCCAACCCGATGACAGCACCTCTCATCATGTTCTGGTCGGTAAAATTAGGTTTCAAGTTTCAACTAAAAACTCCTACGTGTTTTTTATGTTCTTTTTTTCAGCTAAATGGGAAAAGAAAACACTTGTACTAAAGGCAAACACTGAAACTGAAATTCACAAATTGTCTAAAGTTCCCGCTTGAAAAAAGGTCCAGTGCAGTACATCGAGATACTTTTTGTCCCAATTGCTAAGAGTGTAAACCAATATAATGTTCTTGCTTATTCGTTTACTCTTTAGTATGGTTCGCGTTTGGTATGAATTTTAAGAATTATTTTTGAGTTTGAATTCGTTTCGCGAGCAAATGCATTTAAATTAAATGAGCTTATTTATAAACATTAACTGAATATGTTTATAAATACGTGTTTATAAACATTAACCAAACATAAAAAAATGATATCCATCTAAAAATTTTGTTAAAAATAAAGTTTTTTGATTTTAAGTACATGCATATAAAAATTCAAATGATTATCTACGGTAAAAATTAATAAAATATAGAAACAAAATAAAAAATATATAGTGGTTTAAGGAATATCACATTATTTTCCTAGTCTGGTTCAGATTTTCTTGCTACCGTCTTTGGCCTTAGACCAACCTTCTCATTTGGCTTCAAACAATTGCAAGAATCTTGCTGCTTTCTCTTCCTCTTTCCATGTTTCTTTGTACACAACCCTTCCATAACCTCTAAAAAAGGCAAGCAAACACAACCCAAAATCAGAGAACAATCCCAAAGAAAACTGTCCTTTAATTCCAAGATAAGTAATTACAATTTTGAATTAATAATAGTTTTTAGATGACAAAGTAAAAAGATTACTAAAGTTTTAATTATCAAATTTATAAGTTTTCCCTTAAAGCTTATTTGATAAAATAAATTTACAAAAATTACTAAATATGTTAAAAAACCGTTAAGTCTCAAAAATACTAGTTACTAATTAGTATTAAAAGTCAATTGAGTAATTTTGGATCTTACAACATGTTTTGCAGTTGATTTGAATTTTTTTTTTTTAAAATCAAGTTTGAAGCAGGGGATCAATTAATGGCATGGAGAAGGTATCGACCCTCATGTTAGAATGCTCAGATTTTTATGTACGAAAAAAAAAGAATGCTCAGATTTTAAAGTTGAAACAAGAGGGATCGATACCTCACTACAACAAAAAAGGATTACATTCAAAAAATGTAATTTATGACAAATGACTACGTTTTTCAATCATGGTCTATTCTAGCATAATCTTTTCTCAATGTAGGCGTCCATTTTGTTTGGATTAGTTTAATTAGTTTAAGAGGATTAATTTGATTGATTGAAATTAACAGGATTTATTAAATTATGATAGTAGTGGGATTAGAATAATTAGGATATTTTTAAATTTTAATTTAATTGGTAAGGATAATTTTAGATTTAATATTTATGATTAATTTCAATTTTGGGATAATTTTTGCTCTAGGGTTAGTTTAGGATTTCTATATTAAAATGAAAATCAGAAGGAAAAGGAAAAAAAGTTAAAAAAAAAAAAGAACTTTTGACAGAATCGGTCAATTAACAAATAAATAAATAAATAAATAATGGAAAGATAATCTTGTTGAAATTCAAAGCCCTCAGCCAAGTTTATCATCATCGTGCTCTTTTTTTTTTTCCAAAAATTGGTAAGGATAACGATAGGATAAATGATGGAAAAGAACAAAAAAAAAAGCACAATTTGGTTAGGATACAAGCTTAGATCTATAAAAGCACATCAATCCTTAACCATCAGCAAGCAATACAGAAGAATCAAAAAGTGTAACACCTTCAGAAGTTAGAATTTTTGGGTTAACTTTTTCCTTAACTAACTATATTTGTCACATGTAGTTTTATTCCAAGATGTAGTGGCGTAGATAACATTGTGGTAGTACAAGAGGTGATTCACATGATGTCACAAAAGAAAGAGAAACTGGTTGAAATGATATTGAAAATTGATCTGGAAAAGGCATACATATGACAGGATCGGATTTTCTAAGATGGGTACTCTCGGATATGGGTCTACTAGCCAACTTGATTAACTTGATTATGTTCAGTGTTACATCTAGGGAGATGAATATCCTATAGAATGGTGAACTTCAAATGTGAGAACCGTTTGTATTATATTGTACATGTGTTAGATGTAAACTTATTAATTAAATTTCGTGTACTTTGTAAATTATAAGTAATATAGTGATGTGGGTCCCACTTGATTTAAAGTGCCAAGATGCACATGAGACTGATAAAACAGTGTACGAAGGATTTAATAAATATATTGTGAAAATTTCGGGCTTAAATTATCTTATTTAGATTATTTTTTGGAAGCGTGCAAACAATTTAAAAAATGACGATTAAGGACATAGTCCGGTGGCATTGTCATAAATTGTGCCCAAACTAAAATGAATTTGGACAAAGTAAACATACCATGATATTTTACATGAAAATAAGTCCTAGGCTATGTCAATAGATTTGTCGAATTGGTGGTTAAATCCAAAATTTACGCATGAGGTTGGATAGGGGTAATTTCGTAATTTCACACCCGTGCATTGACGAAACCACCATGATTCATCAAAATACATCCAATAAGAATTTTTGGTGATGAAAACCGAAATTTTGAAGTGCAATTACTTAGTAATAAAAATTACGAAAGCTTAAGGGCAAAATTGTCCCAAAATTTCATAATTAGGGATATTTTCGTCATTTCGCCCCCTGCTAGAAGACTCTTCACATTTCTTCATTTCACTTGGCCGGCCACTATTCATCATCTCTTCCAAGCCATCTCATGTCCACCATAGCCAAAGAAGAAAAAAAGAAAAGAAAAGAAAACTTCCATAACTTACAAAATTTACACTTTCTCACCAAAACCAAAACTACAAAATTATTCTACTCACTCTCCTCTCTTCATCTATACCCATAGATCATTAAATAAGTGACAAAACAAGAAGAAAAGAGGGAAGGAAGCATTCGGCCAAGGTGAGTCTCTCACTATACTTAAGCTTTCATTTAATTCCAATAGTGAAAAATGATTAATTCAAGCTTGTTAAACCTAAATCTAGTGTTGGTTTTGTTTGAATTGAATTAAATCATAATTCACCATGAATGGGGGTTGCAGTCATGATGAGAACCTAAGGAAAACATAGTGTTTCATGCATGAAATTGATGCCAAAATGATGCATGAACATGGTTAAGCATGAATGTGATGTTAAATTGTTGAAAAACAATGAATTTGGCAAGAAAGAAGATTCGGCCTAAGCAAGGGGAGAGGGTTTCATGGCTGCATTTGATGATTTTAATATGTCATTAGACTATAGGAATTACAGGGAGTCTACCGATGCAATCAGATTTAAATTCCGACTTAAAACAGAGAAGTTAGTTTCACTATCGGTAGAAATTATACTGAAATAATATTTGTAGTATACAATGTGGCTGCAATTGAGCATGAGTAACAGCTTAAAGTATAGTGTTAAGTGAGCTAATATTTTTGGGAAATTGCTATGTAGCCCGGGAGGAATAGTTCACGTGTGGTGCTAGCGAGAAGTTCGATAACGCTAGACAGGTAAGGGATGTGTGTGTATAGGGATATTATGAATGCATGGTTTCAATGAAAATATTTTTATAAGAATATTTTGATATTCAATTGTCTTGGAAACTGTGCAAATTGTGGTGTTTGGCTGTTTTGTGACTGTGTTTAAAGTGTAGGAAGGTTAGACAAATAGCAGCCGTTATGCTGCTAAATTTTCTTAGAAAATAATCTAAAAATATATTGAAATATTTTTAAATGCATAATTGTGTGACTCCTAGCCTTAGAAATTAATTATTTAATATTTTCATAAAATGTGAATTTATCGAAAAATAATATTTAAATATTCATGAAAAAGAATTTTATCGAAGTAAAGTTATCGATGTGTTCTTAAATGTGTTTTACAATGAAATAAAGTGGTTGTGACAATTATTATTGAAATGTGAATATTTTACATAATGTTTTGTGAAATTGTGGAATATGTGTAGTTATTTTCCTTTATAGATAAATGTGAAATTTAAAGTATTTTAATAAATTCCATAAAGGCCTTAATATCATTTTTATATTATTTTGAGACTGATAGATCCCGTATCATGCTCATGTGTTAATGTGTACTATCTGTGTGACACTATTAATACTGATCCTATCTTTAACGTCCCAATTGACACCTAATCAGTGTACGACTGAGGACATTTTATAGACTATGGCCATAGTCTCATGTGATTATTATTATACCCTACGGGGATTACAGCATGATATCTTGGGTGATGCCTGGTCTCCACCATTTTACTGTGATACTAAATTGTTTTTTATGAATTGTGATATTAAATTATAAGTGATTATCAATCTGTTTTCTGTGAAATGTGTGATTACTCTAAATGGTTTACTGTGTCAAATGGGTACAATACAGTTTATGAAATTTTATCGATATATGTGAAAGTGTTTAAATGTGATTTGTGAATTCTTAATTAAATATTTTAATTGTGATTAAATGTGAATATTAGATTATTTCTTTCAATACTTTAATTTTATGAAAGTATTTATTTGATATTCATTCATGAAAGGTTATTAAATTTTGCTTTATTTATTATCAACACTTACTCCCTATAGTCACTTCTAAGTTTCGGGACAAGACAAGTATTTCAAAATACCTTCCATAATCCATCCAGATCCCTACCCGACTATAGTATCCTTCCCTTATTGTGCCTAGTGTGCCCTTAGGAAAAATAAATGTTTTGTGCATATAGAATTTGTAATTTTAGTTTCTACATACAATTCCTTTAATGAGCATATTGTTAGCTTTAAATTGCAATATATATTTTGAAATGACAAAAACTTAAGTAAGCCTTAATGTTTTAATACACATTGTAAATTTGCCCATCACACATGATTTTCTCAATCCATTTTCAAGTGATCATATCAAACTTAAGACCATGATTTAATTACATACTCTTATTGGTCTTAATACTTTGTAATGTCTTGAATATTTTAGAAAATCACTTGATGAATGTTTAGACCATGTTTTTATCTGAGAAAGTCAAGAATAACTCCCTTAAAGCTTGTAAATGTTTTGGGTTGATTTAGGATCAAAGGTCATATCATTTCTAACCCAAAAGTGCAGGAAAAATGCCCTCTGGAAGAAAAGGATCGATCCCCACTGTAGCAGGATCGATCCCTTTTTGGCAGAAAGTCTTCCCAAGGTCCCTGAAGCCCAGAATCAAGAGTCTGGACAAAAGGGATCGATCCCCACTGTAGCAGGATCGATCCCTTTGCTCGAAAATAGCCTATAACGGCTAGTTTTTGTGAGACAACGGTAATATCCGAGATTTGACTCAACCCAACGGCTAGAATACATCCAAGGGACTATAAATAGAGGCTTAGAAGCTAAAGAAAGCAAGAGGAACTACTCAGCAACTCCATAACTCATTTTCCTCAAATCTTCAAGCCTCAAACAACAAATCAAGAGCTCCAAAGTTTTATCATCTATCATTCATCTATTTCTTGTATTGCTTAGCACAAAATCTTGTATAGGCTTTTATTTGTGCTTAATCTTTGTAATCACTTGCCTATCTAGAGGCCTTCTTTGATTACACAATTTGTAAACACACTCATTCCTGGTAAAAGGGGAGGTTTCTCTTAAGCCTAGAAAAAGCGGAAGGTTACTCTTGAGCCTAAGAAAAAGAGGGATTGTAATCACAAATTCAAGATAGTGGATTTGGAGAAAATCCTTTGGAGCGTCTCAAGGTAGAGGATGTAGGCAAGGTAGCCGAACCTCTATAAATTGATTGTGTAAATCTCTCTCTCCCTACTCTTTATTTACTTGCACTTATATTGTGTTTATTTCATTGAACTTGAATTGCATGCTTGTCTAGCCTAGAGAACTTAGAAAATATTAATATAGGCTAGAAAATTTAGAGGAACCGAAAAACGAACCTAAGGTTAGTAAAAACCGACTCACCCCCCCTTTCGGTATAGCCTATAAGAGCCAACAATTGGTATCAGAACTTGGGCTCGAGATTGATGTAGACTAACCTCTATCGAGCAAAACGATCTTAAATGTCTCATTTGAATGTAGGCACACCCCTAGGAGAAGAGGGACAATCATTAGTTAGACCTCCACTCTTCAATGGTGAGAATTATTCATATTGGAAAATTAGGATGATGTTCTTTGTACAATCTAATGATTATGAAGTGTGGAGAGTGATTGTTAATGGTCCCAAAATTCCAATGAAGAAAGTTGATGGAAAAGATGTCCCTAAAAGTGAGGATGAGTGGGACACAAATGATATGAGATTAGCACAATTGAATGCCAAGGCTATGCACACTCTCTTTTGTGGATTAGGTTCCAATGAGTATAATAGAGTCTCTCTATGGGTAACATCCCAAAGCTACTGTCTATCATAATACATACTCATAACCTACACTTAATTACCGGTTGGGCTGTCTGTGATGCTTAACAACTCTCGCTACTTGAATATCAAGTTATGAATTATTAAATTAATTTACTTACAATTGTTTATACATTCCCTTCTATTTAAAGTAGTACTGTACCATTTTTCTGAATATATAAAAAAATACAACATGCCTTCGATAGTAATTCTTGGGAAGGTAATTCTCTTTGCCCTAAGTCAACAATCTGTGGAGTAGAAAAATAAGGAGTGAGCGACAACGTGCTCAGTAAGAAAGGTGTATGCTGCTTTATAAAATAAAAGATATAATCTCAAAACCATGTAATTATCCTAACGATCAAACTCATTAGGAAACAACAAATATAATTAACATGAAATAGGATTCACCAGATCCTTTCATAAATCATTTAATTGAGACTAGGCAATAATTTAAATCATGCAAAGAATACAAATCCTCCGCTTTTGGGGTGCACCAGTAGGCCATCGCCCCTCACGGCTATCTCATCTAGATGTATGGCCATAATCTGTAGGTGGTTCTCGGGTCCACTTGCCAAGTGACCTCGAGACCGCTGAAGACTTGGCAGGTCCATCAGCTCTGTGACGCCCTAGGGTGCACTCTTTGGTCTATTTGATTCGAGCCATCGCCCTAGCTGGGTCACGCAAAGTACATGAATGATAATGCATGAACTCATGGCCTAATGTCTCAAAATCAAGTTATCATATGTATCATTTCCATAAACTGATTTGGTTTCCAAAAGGGTTTATAACCAGTAAAACAACCCTTAATTTCAACATTTTCGATGAGAGAAAAGCATGTTTGGAGCTGGTTCGCCCAGGGTCAGCTCGCCTATTGGCCAATTCGCCCAAGGGTCTACTCGCCCAAGAGTCTACTCGCCCAAGGGTCTACTCGCCCAAAAAGATTTATATTTTCTATTTTTCAAAAATATTAATTCAAATTTTATTTATTTATTTATTTAATTTTTGTTGAGATAAAATTCATAAATCAGTTCGCCCACTGATCAATTCGCCAAGGCGGCGAATTATTAGTCGCCCGCCTCATAGCTTTTCAAGACAAAAGTATGGCTGGCTGATAACAGTTCGCCCGCCTTACACTTAAAACAAGAGTCGCCCGCCCATACGACATAAAAGGTTCTCCCAACTTTTAAAACAAAGGCTCTCGCCAGGTTCTCATAAAGTAGAACTCGCCACTTGGCTAGCACGAGTTTAAACTTAGAACAAAACTACTCGCCCGCCCTCAGTAGCTCGTTCATCAAAACAACATATGGCGACTTGTAGCTCGCCCAAAACCAAAACAATTTATCAACCAATGCATGTCATAAATAAAACAATTTCTAATATTTTCTTAATATTTTTACTCCACAGGACATGCATTTGCATTACATACGACTTCCTTACCTCGTCTGATACAGCTTTGCTTCTCGCCCGCCTTCCTCAATTCCCGTCTGCACGTAAATATTAATTTCATTAATATTTTCTTTTCTAATAATTTTCTAAAACTCGTTTTCAATTATTTTGGCGAAATAGCTGCTCGCCCAATTGAGCTCGCCCTTCATTAGCGGCTTATTCATGGAAGTTCGCCCAACGTGGGAGCTCAACTCACCATGCTCATCCATTCAGTTCGCCAGCCGTGGCCTTTGTTCATAATTGGGTTCGCCCATGAATTGGATAGCCCTTGGCTATCTCATCCTCTTGAACAACACTTTGGCGAGTTCTCTATTTCCTACTCGCCTCATTGGCGATCATTGGTTTTCGCCCGCCCGGACAGTTATTCTAACTCTCCCACACAACTGGCGAACTCACATAAAAATCCCTCAAACTCGCCCTATCCTTTAGGCGAATAGTCACCCATTTTGACTAGCAATTTCCTACTCGCCCATCGTGTTTCCTTACTCATTTTTAGTTATTTTTCCATCTAGTTTTCTTATATTTTCAACAATATTCAACTACAACCAGGCTATATCTATGATTAGATATCAAGAGAACTGCAAAACTATGAAACTCACCTTTACTAAGTTACTCCTCCAACAACAGAATGCTTTCTTATCTCTCTTAGCTTTAGTTTGCTTTTTCCTTAGCTCTTCAACATTGTAGGGAAGGTTTTGCTAACTAATACGGAATTTTTCATAGCTTGCATCTAAGAAAACTGAAGAACTAAAGTTAAACTTGTAGTGAAATGGAATGGGCGAGAAGGATTCTGGAGATGATGGAGTTCGTTTCAATCCATTTCTTCTCTTGAAGCCTGTTTATATAGGCATGTTAGTCCAACCAAGACTCACCATCTGCTCCTTATCACTTCCTTCATCATTACCCGTCTTGTAGTGTATTAATTCACGAAGAAAATTGCACCAAAAGAACGTCTGAACCAGCATTAAAACGGGTAGAAAAAGTGCAGCAAAAGACGTCAATAGCTCAGTTTTTCTCTTCTCCTCGCCAACATTTCTTCCAGCCGCCCACGTTGATTGGCTCCCCTTTCTCTCTTTTCTCCATTCGTCTGACAGCCCATTAAATGTTGAAGAATTTCCAGCCAAAGGAACGGCTTGCAGTTAAAAAGGGAACGGGCGACAAAGGTCTCTGCCCGTTTTTTACTACAATTTCTCCTTTTATTCTTCTTCTTTCCCACGCCAATGTCAACCACAATTATTAACTTTGTCTTACCTCATTTAATGTTTCCACAATCCAACTAATAAGGTTCCTTTTTGCATTTCTTTTCAACCAAATGCATATACACCATATTATACACCATAACTTAAAATGAAAGTGAAAATTCATATTTAATTGTTTCCTTTAATTTTACTCAAACAATTTATTCTCACCATCATTCATGTACAAATATTGTATATAGTATAATAAAATTCGGGTCTTACATTTCTCCCCACCTTAAGAAATTTGGTCCTCCAAATTTAACTTGGACCTGTCACTAAAAGAGCTCCGGATACTTCTCAAGCATAAGGCTTTCTAATTCCCAAGTAGCCTCCTCCTCGTTATGATACTGCCAGAGCACTTTAACCAAAGGAATCATCTTAGATCGCAATACCTTATCCTTCCTATCCAAAATCCGCACCGGTTTCTCAACGTAACTCATGTCCTCTCTGATCTTCAGTGGCTCGTGTCGAATCACGTGAGAAGGATCTGGATGGTACTTTCTCAACTTCGAGACATGGAATATGTTATGCACTCCTGACAACTCTGGTGGTAGTGCTAACCGATACGCCACATCTCCCACGCGATCTAAGATCTCATAAGGCCCAATGTATCGGGGATTCAACTTTCCTCTCTTCCCGAATCTCATAATACCTTTGGACGGTGAAACCTTTAAAAACACATAATCACCTGATATAAACTCCAATGGTCGGTGTCTAGTATCTGCATAACTCTTCTGCCGACTCTGAGCTGTTCTAAGCCTCTCACAGATCATTCGTACATCACGAGAAGCCTGCTCGACCAAATCGGGAGCTAACAGTTTACGGTCTCCAACTTCTTCCCATGCTATAGGGGATCTACATCTTCTGCCATTCAAGGCCTCATACGGTGCCATGCCGATACTCGTATGAAAACTATTATTATAAGCAAATTCTGCCAGGGGTAAGTGATCGTCCCATGAGCCTTTAAAATCCAATGCACACGCTCTCAACATATCCTCGAGCGTCTGTATCGTACGCTCGGACTGCCCATCAGTCTGTGGATGAAAAGCGGTGCTAAAACTCAGCCTCCTGAAATCTCTCCCAAAAATGAGAGGTGAAGCGAGAGTCCCTATCAGAGGTGATACTCACTGGAACACCATGTAACTTCACTATCTCCCTAACATACAACTTGGCCAAGGCACTAACCGAATCTGTAGATCTCATGGCTAAGAAATGAGCAGACTTAGTCAATCTGTCGACTATCACCCAAATAGCATCATACCCCTTCCGGGTCCGTGGTAATCCCATAATAAAATCCATGGTAACATGCTCCCATTTCCACATAGGAATCGATAATGGGCGAAGCATACCCGCCGGCTTCTGATGTTCAATCTTAATCTGTTGGCATGTTAAACATCTAGCAACAAACTCAATGATGTCTTTCTTCATCTTAGGCCACCAATACACTTTCCGAAGATTCTGGTACATCTTAGTACTACCCGGATGTAACGTGTATCTAGAGGTATGGGCCTCTGATAAAATCAAGTCTCTAAGCTGTCGATCATCGGGAACACATATCCGACCTCTAAACCTCAGTATCACGTCTGTGCCAATATCAAAGTCTAACATAACTCCCATCTGAATCTGACTGGCAATCCCGATACAATAATCATCCCTCCTCTGATTTTCCCTGATTCGATCCATCAAATCCGGCTCTATACGGAAACTAGCCGTAAACCCATACTGGTCAGAGGAAACAACTGTCAGACTAAGGTTAGAGAACTGCTCTATCAACTCATGCTCCCTGATCATCATGTACGATACCATGCCAACATGCTTACGGCTCAGTGCATCAACTACTACATTAGCTTTACCTGGGTGATACAAAATCTCACAATCATAGTCCTTTAGTAGCTCCATCCACCGTCTCTGTCTCAAATTCAACTCTCGTTGGGAGAATATATATTTCAGACTCTTATGATCTGTATATATCTGAAATTTCTCCCCGTACAAGTAATGTCGCCATATCTTCAGTGCAAACACCACTACGGCTAGCTCCAAGTCATGTGTCGGGTAATTCTTCTCATGATCCTTCAACTGTCGAGAACCATAAGCTATAACCCGACCATGCTGCATGAGCACACACCCTAAACCTTGAGCGGATGCATCAGTATATACCATAAATCCACCTGGTCTGCTAAGAAGGGCTAATACGGGAGCACTAGTTAATCTCCTCTTAAGCTCACCAAAACTACGCTCACACGCATCATTCCACTCAAACTTTACATCCTTACGTGTGAGTCGTGTCAATGGGGTAGCTAGTCTAGAAAATCCCTCCACAAACCTGCGATAATATCCGGCAAGACCTAAGAAACTCCTTATCTCGGTAACCGTGTTAGGCCTCTCCCACTGAACAATGGCCTCTATCTTGGACGGATCAACTGATACCCCGTCCCTCGACACTACATGCCCGAGAAATATTATATGGTCAAGCCAGAACTCGCATTTACTAAGCTTAGCATACAATTTCCGCTCTCTGAGGGTCTATAGAACAATCTGCAAATGCTGCTCATGCTCCTCTGGAGTCTTAGAGTAAATCAGTATGTCATCAATAAATACTATGACAAACTTGTCCAAAAATGAATGAAATACCTCATTCATCAAACTCATAAAAGCTGCAGGGGCATTTGTCAACCCAAAAGGCATCACTAGAAACTCATAGTGGCCATAACGAGTCCGAAATGCTGTCTTATGTACATCCGACTCCTTAATCTTTAACTGGTGATAGCCTGATCGAAGGTCTATCTTGGAAAACACCTGTGCACCCCTGAGCTGATCAAACAAATCGTCAATCCGAGGTAGTGGATACTTATTCTTAACGGTAGCCCGATTCAACATTTGATAATCAATACACAACCGGAGGCTACCATCCTTCTTCCGAACAAATAATACTGGAGCTCCCCACGGTGACACACTGGGACGTATAAATCCCTTATCTAATAACTCTTGGAGCTGCTTCTTGAGCTCATCTAACTTTGTCAGTGCCATTCTATATGGGGGTCTAGAAATCGGCTCCGTACCGGGTACCAACTCGATCATGAACTCCGTCTCTCGATCCGGTGGTAACCCTGGTAAATCCTCTGGAAATACATCCGAGAAGTCCTTAACCACAGGAATCTCTTGAATCTTTGGATGCTTTCTCTCTACATCCTCCACACTAGCAATATATCCTTCATACACATTCATACACAACCACAGTTTCAGTACACATATCATTTCATAAATATATATACTTTTTATTAATTTACAATAACTTTACAATGTATTTTTCAGGATAAGAGAAGGTAATAAACTTAGTATTACAGTCCAAACTAACATGTTTTGCAGCCAACCAATCCATACCAAAATGATATCAAAATCATATATATCCAACAAAATTAGGTTAGCTGTCATAACCTTCTCTCCTATAGTCAATTTACAACCCCTATATATAACATCCGTCCTCTGGAAATCATTAAAAGGAGTTTTCACTTGCAAAGTATATTCTAACAACTCCGGTTCTACTGGGGTCCTGTTGGCATATACAGGCGATAAGAATGAGTGGGTAGAACCAGGATCAAATAAGGCAATTACGGGGATATCAAAGAGATAAATTTTACCTTTAATCACATCGATAGAGGCGTCAGCAGTCTCCTGATCCAACGCGTACACCCGAACCTGAGTCACAACCTTCTTACCCTTTTCTGCGGCTGTCACCCGCCTTGGCTGTGAGGGTGTCGCTTTCTCTGGCTCACATCGAGCTTTCGGGGCCACTATTTGAGGTGCTGTAGGAGGTATAGTAGAAGCAGTCGACTCTCTGAGCATCGGGCAATTCTTTATAAAGTGCCCCGTCTGTCCACATCTAAAACATACCCCAGACATTATAGGACAAGGGCGCGATCCATGCGACCTTCCACAATGTCTACATAAGGGCGCAACACTTCTCTGAGTAGTGGTGGGGCCACTAGCAGGAGTAGAAACTGCTGGTCTATCAAATTTGCTCTCAGAAATCTGTATGCCCGTAGATCTAGTCTTCTTAGACTGCTCTCTACTCGGTCGGTCCTCCATGAACCTCTTAGTCTTTCCCTTTGCTTTACCTTTAGTTTTGCCACTGAAATCGAGCTGGAACTGCTCATAATCTCTCTCACATAGCTGAGCCCGTTGAACTATCTCATCATAAGTCTGTATAACAAATGGGGCTAGCTTTACTCTGATGGATGGCCTCAAACCAGCTCTAAACCTCGAGATCTTATACCGGGTGTTCTCACTAGCCTGTGGATCAAAACGGCTCAAGGTAGTAAATTTGGCCTCATACTCATTCACTGACATACTACCCTGTACTAAACCCATGAATTCCTGCTGTAATTTATCCTGAGCAGTGTCTGGAATATACTGCCTCCTAAAAGCTTCCACAAACATATCCCAGGACAGATCCTGATGCTGAACAAATAATACCGTCTGGGTGGCCTTCCACCAATGTCTCGCATCATCCGCCAACTGGAACACTGCTAAGCCTACTTTCTCTGTCTCCGAGCATCTCATAATCTCGAGTAATCTATCAATCTCTATAATCCACTACTCTGCCACCAATGGATCCCTAGTGCCTTTAAACTTAGGTGGATCCAACTTCTTAAATGATTTCACCAGTGCCACATTACAATATGACTCTGCATTTCGTGGCTGCTGAATCAGTGGTTGTGGTGGAACTACCGGTGGCTGAGGTGCTGGTGGTGGAATAGGCACAAGCTCAAGCACAACTGGTGCCGGCTGTGGCGGTGCTGGTGCCTCTACTGGGGCTGCAGGAGCTGTAGCTCTCTCCCTCTCTGCCCTATCAGCGGCTCTATCCGCCTGATACATAGCCATAAAATCTGCTATTAACCTCTCCACCTGAGTTACACGATTATCAATGCTCTCTAGCTGTATAGGACGTGGAGGTCTTGGGGCAGGTTCCGGTGTTTGTGGTTCCGGAGTCTGTGCCGCCCTACCTCGGCCTATACCTCTCACTGAGCGCATTCTCCTTCTTCCACTCATATCTGTACCACAGAAATCATTTATCACTTATCATTAATACATCAATTATATATTCAGTTTATACAGTACTACAGGAGAATGTATACTATTTCACCATTTACTTTAAGCATCACTAGACATCCGACCAACCCTAGCTCTGATACCATTAAATCTGTAACATCCCAAAGCTACTGTCTATCATAATACATACTCATAACTTACACTTAATTACCGGTTGGGCTGTCTGTGATGCTTAACAACTCTCGCTACTTGAATATCAAGTTATGAATTATTAAATTAATTTACTTACAATTGTTTATACATTCCCTTCTATTTAAAGTAGTATTGTACCATTTTTCTGAATATATAAAAGAATACAACATACCTTCGATAGTAATTCTTGGGAAGGTAATTCTCTTTGCCCTAACTCAACAATCTGTGGAGTGGAAAAATAAGGAGTGAGTGACAACGTGCTCAGTAAGAAAGGTGTATGCTGCTTTATAAAATAAAAGTTATAATCTCAAAACCATGTAATTATCCTAACGATCAAACTCATTAGGAAACAACAAATATAATTAACATGAAATAGGATTCACCAGATCCTTTCATAAATCATTTAATTGAGACTAGGCAATAATTTAAATCATGCAAAGAATACAAATCCTCCGCTTTTGGGGCGCACCCGTAGGCCATCGCCCCTCACGGCTATCTCATCTAGATGTATGGCCATAATCTGTAGGTGGTTCTCGGGTCCACTTGCCAAGTGACCTCGAGACCGCTGAAGACTTGGCAGGTCTATCAGCCCTGTGACGCCCTAGGGTGCACTCGTTGGTCTATTTGACTCGAGTCATCGCCCTAGCTGGGTCACGCAAAGTACATGAATGATAATGCATGAACTCATGGCCTAATGTCTCAAAATCAAGTTATCATATGTATCATTTCCATAAACTGATTTGGTTTCCAAAAGGGTTTATAACCAGTAAAACAACCCTTAATTTCAACATTTTCGATGAGAGAAAAGCATGTTTGGAGCTGGTTCGCCCACGGCTAGTTCGCCCAGGGTCAGCTCGCCTATTGGCCAATTCGCCCAAGGGTCCTCTCGCCCAAGAGTCTACTCGCCCAAGGGTCTACTCGCCCAAAAAGATTTATATTTTCTATTTTTCAAAAATATTAATTCAAATTTTATTTATTTATTTATTTAATTTTCATTGAGATAAAATTCATAAATCAGTTCGCCCACTTATCAATTCGCCAAGGCGGCGAATTATTAGTCACCCGCCTCATAGCTTTTCAAGACAAAAGTATGGCTGGCTGATAACAGTTCGCCCGCCTTACACTTAAAACAAGAGTCGCCCGCCCATACGACATAAAAAGTTCTCCCAACTTTTAAAACAAAGGCTCTCGCCAGGTTCTCATAAAGTAGAACTCGCCACTTGGCTAGCACGAGTTTAAACTTAGAACAAAACTACTCGCCCGCCCTCAGTAGCTCGTTCATCAAAACAACATATGGCGACTTGTAGCTCGCCCGAAACCAAAACAATTTATCAACCAATGCATGTCAGAAATAAAACAATTTCTAATATTTTCTTAATATTTTACTCCACAGGACATGCATTTGCATTACATACAACTTCCTTACCTCGTCTGATACAGCTTTGCTTCTCGCCCGCCTTCCTCAATTCCCGTCTGCACGTAAATATTAATTTCATTAATATTTTCTTTTCTAATAATTTTCTAAAACTCGTTTTCAATTATTTTGGCGAAATAGCCGCTCGCCCAACTGAGCTCGCCCTTCATTAGCGGCTTATTCATGGAAGTTCGCCCAACGTGGGAGCTCAACTCACCATGCTCATCCATTCAGTTCGCCAGCCGTGGCCTTTGTTCATAATTGGGTTCGCCCGCCCGGACAGTCATTCTGACTCTCCCACACAACTGGCGAACTCACATAAAAATCCCTCAAACTCGCCCTATCCTTTGGGCGAATAGTCACCCATTTTGACTAGCAATTTCCTACTCGCCCATCGTGTTTCCTTACTCATTTTTAGTTATTTTTCCATCTAGTTTTCTTATATTTTCAACAATATTCAACTACAACCAGGCTATATCTATGATTAGATATCAAGAGAACTGCAAAACTATGAAACTCACCTTTACCAAGTTACTCCTCAAACAACAGAATGCTTTCTTATCTCTCTTAGCTTTAGTTTGCTTGTTCCTTAGCTCTTCAACATTGTAGGGAAGGTTTTGCTAACTAATACAGAATTTTTCATAGCTTGCATCTAAGAAAACTGAAGAACTAAAGTTAAACTTGTAGTGAAATGGAATGGGCGAGAAGGATTCTGGAGAGGATGGAGTTCGTTTCAATCCATTTCTTCTCTTGAAGCCTCTTTATATAGGCATGTTAGTCCAACCAAGACTCACCATCTGCTCCTTATCACTTCCTTCATCATTACCCGTCTTGTAGTGTATTAATTCACGAAGAAAATTGCACCAAAAGAACGTCTGAACCAGCATTAAAACGGGTAGAAAAAATGCAGCAAAAGACGTCAATAGCTCAGTTTTTCTCTTCTCCTCGCCAACATTTCTTCCAGCCGCCCACGTTGATTGGCTCCCCTTTCTCTCTTTTCTCCATTCGTCTGACAGCCCATTAAATGTTGAAGAATTTTCAGCCAAAGGAACAGCTTGCAGTTAAAAAGGGAACGGGCGACAGAGGTCTCTGTACGTTTTTAACTACAATTTCTCCTTTTATTCTTCTTCTTTCCCACGCCAATGTCAACCACAATTATTAACTTTGTCTTACCTCATTTAATGTTTCCACAATCCAACTAATAAGGTTCCTTTTTGCATTTCCTTTCAACCAAATGCATATACACCATATTATACACCATAACTTAAAATGAAAGTGAAAATTCATATTTAATTGTTTTCTTTAATTTTACTCAAACAATTTATTCTCACCATCATTCATGTACAAATATGGTATATAGTATAATAAAATTTGGGTCTTACACTATGTGAGAATGCTAAACAAATATGGGACAAATTGGCCATCACACATGAAGGGACCAATCAAGTTAGGGAAACCAAAGTAGGAATGCTCACACATGATTATGAGCTGTTTAGGATGAAAGAAAATGAGTCCATTAGCGAAATGTTCACTAGGTTTAATGATATAATTAATGGACTTAAAGCTCTAGGCAAGGCTTATTCCAATGTTGAAATGGTAAAGAAAATTTTGAATAGCTTGCCTAAGTCTTGAGAGGCAAAGGTAACCGCAATAGAAGAGTCTAAAGATCCAAATACCTTGTCTCTAGATGAACTTATGGGCTCCCTACTTACATATGAGATGAAATTGAAAAGAAATAAAGTGCCTTCAAAGAAAGTAGGGGTAGCACTTAAGTCTTCCACTCATGAGGTCATTAAAGATGATAGTGATGAGAGTGGAAATGAGGAAGAAAAAGAAATGGCAATGTTTGCCAAAAGATTTAATAGATTTATGAGAATGAAAGAAAGAGAGAGAGAGTAATAGGAGACATCAAAGGGGAGAGTCAAGTAGAAGAGAAAAGGAACCCTTAGTATGTTATGAGTGCAATGAACCGGGTCATACTAAGTTAGATTGCCCTTTACTTAGGAAGGAAAAGGATAGGAAGCCTAGGAAGAAAGCATTTGTGGCTGCATGGAGCGATAGTGATAGCTCCGATGAGGAAAATGTAGATGAAGAGGTAGCCTACTCATGCTTTATGGCTATTAGTGATGATGAGGCTAGTAGTAGTTCTAGTAAAGATAATGATTATACCTTTGATGAACTACAAAATGCCTTTGATGATTTAGCAAATGAATTTCAATGCATGAATTCTAAATATAAAAAAATCATTGCTAAATTAAAAATAGAAAATGAAGCCTTGACAAGTGCTAAGATAGAATTTGAAAAGAAACTAGAAGAGGCCAACTTAGAAATAAATGAGTTAAATAAAAAGAACACAAATTTGCATTACTCATTTTCTAGGTTTTATATGGGTCAACAAAAGCTAGATCACATGTTAGAGACCCAAAGAGCTTTCTTTGACAAAGATGGGTTAGGTTATAATGAAAAACAAAAAGAAACTCATCTTAAAAATTTCCTTGTGAGCAAAAATACCATGCATAATACATCTCTTACATGCTCACTATGCAATAGGATAGGCCACACCTCACAAGCATGCACTTATAGAAAAGCCACATTTAGAGGAAGAGTAGTTAAGAAAATATGGGTACCTAAGCATGCTGTAAATAATGATGAATTGTGCTTGAAATGGATCCCAAAAGGATCAAAAATTATTTGCACTAACTCTCAAGGACCCAAGAAAATTTGGGTACCAAAGCATGCTTGAAAATGTGTTTATTGTAGGAGTGTTAGAGCATGGAGTTACAAAGAAACAATGGGGTTTGAATGCTCAACACATCCTCATGGAGTTTGCATATGCCAATGAGAAAAAGGAAAAGCTTGAAGATCCATCTTTGACAAATCACAACAATTCTTCAAATGATAGCTCAAGGTGGACTTAACTATTCAAGGCAAAGGATTCTCTAGCAAAGGAGTTTTGTAAGCTTAAATCCTATCTCTTCAAAACTCATATATATTAAAATTATTTGTTTGATTTAATGAGACACTTAGTTAATGATTCTTGTTGCATTGTGGTTGAGCAAAAGGCATGATAAATGATTGTTGAGTGTTTGATGGACAATTCTTGATGGATGAATGAAAGGCATGATTTATGATTTTGAAATGATTTTTGGATTTCTGCATTTTGAGCAAGTCTTCTATGTGTTGATAATGTATTTACTTGCCTCAAATTGTCAAATATGTCATATATGCAAAATGCCTTGTCATGAGCCTTAATGAAGAATATGTATGTTGGAAATCATGGCATAATGTTCACACTGTCAAATATGTCATACTGTACTGAAGAGAAGAGAAGTAAACCATTGTTTTATTACCGAACAGTCACGTGTTTTTAAATTATACTGAAGTTAAGAGAAATAAGTGGTTTACTTTGTAGAATATGAAAAAATTAAATCGTTTTGAGAACAATGGATATAGTACTCTCTACAGTTGCTTCTATGTTCAGGAACAAGTCAGGTATTTTAAAATACCTGCCTTACTCCATTCTGATCCCTAGTTGACTGTAGTATCCTTCCTACATGTGAGCCTAGTGCCCTTCTAGGAAGATTTAAAGAAAGCGAAAAAGTTTTTCAGCATATAGATAGCTGAATATCAAGTGTTGCATATAACTCTCTTACTGAGCCGTGGCTTGCTCACCCCTTAATTTTAACATTTCAGATTTTTGAGGACTGAGAGTCTAGTATCTAAGGATTTCGGCTGTGCAGTTGGGGACGATGCGACAGCTTGATTTACTACATGAGGTACGATCATTTATTTTTCGTATTTAGATTTATCTACAGTACTACTTTCTTGGGAATTAGGATAGAGGATGTAATTCATGTTATAATTTCATATGAAATTGTTTAAATGTTAATGAAAAGTAAAGTATCGCAGATAGCCTAACCGTCTAAATGGTGTAATAATATGTGTATTACTGTGTTACTAGACTATTACAATTTAATGGTATCAGAGCAAGATTGGTCTGATGTCTATCGATACTTTTGGAGAAGAATGAGTTGAAAAATGTTAACATCCCCTATGGTACTGTGTAGTCTGAATACGTAGAGAAAATAAATGATTGTAAATTAAGTTAATTGTTTTGAAGGGGGTGAGAATTATGAAATAAGGATGACTAAAGGAAGAAAATGGCGGTGATCTTATGATCTAAATGAAGGCCTGTTTGGTAAGGAACTAAAAGGACTTGGTAGGGCCCTACCAGTACTTTCTGTCCAGATCGAACTGAGACCTGAAAGTGATGATATAAAGGAGGAGAATGAAGTATCATCATTAAATAGACCTTAAGATCACCGATTGAAGGTATTTTGAAGAGAGAGAAAATTTTTTACCAAAAATGACCAAAATACCCCTACCTCTTAAATTTTACTAGGAGTCATAATAGACCAACAGAAGTTGGAATTGATTAATTTGGCAGAGAAATTGATGATGTAAACCTGCATTTCATGCAAAATAATTCAATTATGGATCCTAGTGAACTTCTCTGTCGAAATCAAACAAGATCTTAAATGGCTGATATTAGTATAGGAAAGGATACTATCAGCACATAAATGATAAGATACTTGGTTAAATGTATAGTGAGGAGAAAGGAATAAATGTCGAAATGACGAAAACACCCCTATGTTGGGCAATGTTCTGAACAGTAATAAAATCAAGTTGATTTTGAGTCCATTTATGGTAATGGAGTTATTAATGGCATAAAGGATGTAATATGAATATAGCGATCCCTACTACTAATTCCACTTACACTAAGATTACGGATGCGAATTGTGAGTTACCTAGTGAACGGGCTGGGCCTTATGACAAAACCTTGAGGGGGCCAGTGGGCTCGCCAAGAGAGGACAGTATGGATGTGTAAAGGTGGACGGCGGACGGGCTGGGGCCTTACATGATGCGATCCCATAAGTGTATAGTGGAATGTCGTAGGATGATTGGCCCGATTATTGACTGTAAGGGCCTGAATTACGAATGTATTGAATTGGATGTTTATTACGGGATCGTTGGATATTCTGAAAAGTGAAATGACCTTAGAAAATAACTGAGAAAGTGATCAAAAAAAATTGATGAAATCCATAACCGTACGGTTAATTATGGTTCTATACATTTATACTATTTTTGAGGTATTAAACGAATAATTAATTATAGAACTGGAGCAATTTGAGATATGCCTTGCAAATTGATGTACTGTATGGAGTACTGTAAATTGGAGAATATGCATAAGAACAGTAAAGTGATAAAAAGAAGGAGATGACAGCTAACCTGAGTTCTTCAGGACCCTTGAGACAAAACCGTGATGGGCGACCCGTAATGGACCATGTGTTGTGAGGTGTGGGTGGACTAAGCGATCGCCGACTCACTTGTAAGGGTAAACCAGGGGCGAAAGGATCGCCTAAGGGATGCTCGCTGACGGTCGATTCGAACAGACGGGGCTCTTACAATTATCTCAGTGGTAACAAAAGTGTAAAGAACTAGGTACGTAAGGGTGCCAGGGTTCAAACCTCGTGGGTAACATGCTCAAGGGAATTAAACTTGAATTCATTAAAGGAGATTGATTTTAAAGTAAATCACAGTAATAACAAATTGGTTAGCTGTAAAATGTGTTGATGACGGTTGTACTTGATACAGCTTACTAGATTGAGATTCGTAATACTGTGAAGTATGAGTAGATAATGAAATTAAGGTGGAAAATAATTCAAAATGATTTGAATATTAAATGTTTCTGCCTTGAGAATATATAGTGAAAACGACAGGACATGAGGATGAAATGTCCAAAATGATAAAAGATGTGTGCTCAAAAAAATGAATGATGAACAGCATAAATCAGCTGTGATATAAAACAATGGTATGAATGGACTTTTATGTGAAAAGAGGAATGAAATGAATAACTCCTGAATTGATAAATAAACTTAAAGAGTATAAATATATGATGAAAAGAATATGTAGTGGTAAAAAAAAGTCTTGATGTTGAAAGTATATTGACAGTATTACTTAAAAGATGATTTAGAGGTCAAAGGTTAGAGACAATAAGTAGACGGAATACACTACCTTTTGGACTTAAGTTAAATTCGAAGGACCGAATTTCTTAAGGCGGGGAGAATGTGATAATCACAAAATTTCTATTGTTTAATAATGGAAATTAATATTAAAGAAAATAGATAAGTGGAAATAAATAAATAAATATAATTATGAGATCGGAATATTAGCGGAAAATTCTGTGAATTGAGGAAGTGAACGAATTGGGAAATTCGAGTGAAGGAAATTTAAATTGGAAATAAGAATAACGTTGGAATTATGGAAAATAATGAATAGAGGAAATTTAATTTGGATAAATTGAAATCCAAATTAAATAAGAAATGAAAATGGAGAAATATATATATTGGATATTAAGAAATCCAAATTATAAGAAATACAAATGTGAATAATTATATATTTATATAATTTTATTATATAAATATATTTTTAAATATATTATATATGTTTTATATAATTACATATGTATATATATATATATATATATGAAATATAGTATATATATATTATATATGGGTATATACTATTTTATATCATAAAATAAATACATATGTATTTATGTATGCAAATATATATATATGAAATATATATTATTTTAAAGTTAAAGTGTAGATATATATATATATATATATCTAATATAATAATGGTAGATATAATTATATAAATATAATTATATGTATATTGTATAAAAAAAATGTAGAACAGAAACAGGATCGGGACTCCGTTTCTGTCTAAAAACAAAGGAAGCCACCCGACCACTGTCGGCGGCACCAGAGAAGGAAGAGGAGAGAAGGGCGTAGCCAGCGAGACGAGGGGGAAAAGGAGAAGTGACCGGCAATGGCCCGAAACAAGAAAAGGAAAAAAAATCGAATGAGAAATTAGGGAAAATCGAAGGGAAAAAGAAAAGATAGAATGGCGGTGCTGGCCGATCCGGTCATCGCCACTGCAACCGAACCTTTGGCAGAGGAAGAGGAAAGGGCAGGAGGCCATCGGTGAGGCGAAAAACGGCGGAGGAGGAAGGGTGAAGAGGCCAAACCTAGGTCGACTTGATTCGCCGATCTGGGTTGAACGGAGGCCAGATCCAGCTTCGTCACCACCTCGGCCAATTGTGGAGCCGTCGAACCGCCGGAGAACCAACCACCAGAGGAGAATCGACGGTAAGGGAGACCGAACCGGTCTGACTGGCCTGAACCGGTCAAACCAAGAAAAGGAAAAGAAAAAGAGAAAAAGAAAAGAAAAAGGAAAAGAAAAAGAAAAGAAAAGAAAAAAGAGAAAAAGGAAGAAAGAAAAGAGAAGAAAGAGAGAGAAAAAGAAATTTTCGGGAATTCAAAAATTCTCGGGAATTCGAAAACTTGAAAATTACGAAAATTCGGTAAGAAATTTCGAAAATTAAATTCAAGTAAAATTAAATAAATTATTTGGAAAAATTCTAAATTTTAGAATTTTATTTACAGAAAATTCCCCGGATGACCGAGACGATTGAATCGGGCAAGGTGAACACGGGCGTGACGTAATGAGGCGGTCGCCGACCTGAGACAGGTAAGGAAGACATGTGTAGCCTGTAAGGATATTTGGCACACATGTTTTAAATTATGCATTTAATTTTTATAAATGCTATTGATAAAAATTGGTTGGAAAATTGTGGTGATTTACCAGTTGAGATTTAAACTATATTTTTCGTGCAGGAGGCTAGCCAATCGGTAGCCATTATACTACCGAAAAATTACCAAAAAATCACCAAAAATCATAATAAATGATTTGATTTCACGAGAAACGGTTTTCAACCATGAAAATCGAGAAATCGATTAATTTTCATAAAGCATGAATATACAGATGATTAATTGTAAAATATTCATGTTTTCGAGAATTGTGGAAATAAAACCACCGAAAATTCTCTCGAAGTGTAAAATTTCACGTAATACGAGATGAAAGATGAAAAGACACAAAGTGAATATTTTAATAATATTTCTTCAAATATTCACTTGATTTCGTAACTAACCTTTATCGTTTCAATTGTGAAAATAAGTATTTATAGAAAATTCCATAAAGGTTAATTAAAGGTAGAAAACGGTATTTTGAGACTAGAAGGTCTCCGTATGTGTTTATAGAAAAAACATGGCGACGAGAGTGTTGATTTAGAAAATAAATATTTTAATTTTTCATAAATCATAAAAATAATTGATTTGAACCCCGATAACTTTGAAAACCATGTTTTCGATAGAAAGCACGGAAAAACGTGCGTATATGTTTTACGATGAAAAAGGACAGTTATGATCTTTTATATTTTACAGTGATGATTTTATTAACTATTTTCACCGTATGGAAAATATGATTTATGCTTTTGTGAAATATTTTGAAAAATGTTATTTATTTTATTTATATCATAAAGGTAAGTATTTATACATGTGAGCCTTATGGATGATGGTGAAATGTTTTACACTACTGTGTTTAAAATCCATAAAGGCTATGGTACGGTTTTATACTATTTTGAGACTTAGGCCTCGAGTTTCATGCATCGTACTATTATTGCTACTGTTACGTGGCTAATTGACCAACTAGTCATCAGCGTCCCAGATTGTCACCTAGCAAGTATACATCTAGGACATATGATAGATCATGGCCATAGATCTCAGTTACTGATACTGTGTCCCTAGTGGACGATGATAACATGATTTAATTGTAGGGTGATGCCTAGTCTCAGTTATTGATTACTGTTTACTGAAAGGATTTACGGAATCCTATTTACTGTACTATGCTGTTTACTGTACTAAACTACTGTACTGAATTACTGTACTGTTTACTGATGAAAAACCATACCAAAACACTGTTTATTACTGAACTGTACTGTTTACTGAAATGGTAGCCATTGATTACTGTTTTATTGGACTGGAAGCTACCATTTACTGTTTACTAAACTGAAAGCTACAGTATACTATTTTATGAATTGTTAGCTACTGTTTACTGATTGAACTGTATCGAAATACTATTTTACTGAATATTATTATTTTACTAAACTGTAAGATACGGTTACTGAATTAAAGAGAAATAAATGTTTATTCTAAAAGAATAACATGAGAATTATTTCTAAGATAGAAATAATCGAAGAAGTGTTTATCCAATGATTGGATATTACAAACCATTGTACTGTCACGTGTTTTTACTGTACTGAAGAGAAGGGAAGTAAACCACTGCTTTATTACCGAACAGTCACGTATTTTTAAATTATACTGAAGTTAAAAGAAATAAGTGGCTTACTCTGTGGAAAATGAAAAAATTAAATCATTTTGAGAATAATGGATATAGTACTCTCTACAGTTGCTTCTAGGTTCCGGAACAAATCAAGTATTTTAAAATACCTGCCTTACTCCATCTGGATCCCTAGCCGACTGTAGTATCCTTCCTACATGTGAGCCTAGAGCCCTTCTAGGAAGATTTAAAGAAAGCGAAAAATTTTTTCAGCATATAGATAGCTGAATATCAAGTGTTGCATATAACTCTCTTACTGAGTCGTGGTTTGCTCACCCCTTAATTTTAACATTTCAGATTTTCGAGGACTGAGAGCCTGGTATCTAAGGATTTCGGCTGTGCATTTGGGGACGATTCGACAGCTTGATTTATTTCATGAGGTACGATCATTTATTTTTCGTATTTAGACTTATCCATAGTACTACTTTCTTTTGAATTAAGATAGGGGGTGTATATCATATTAACAATGTTATACGAAATTGTTTAATAGTAAATGAAAAATTGAAGTATCACAGACAGCCCAACCATATAAGTTATATAGAAATACGTGAAAATGTGGTCATGGGCTGTGACATACATACTAGGCTCAAATCGTAAAACACAATCATACATGCATGAACTCTATAAAATTGCATGTACGCATTTTGTCGAGATTAGTTACTAACTTGTATGTACAACAGAATTCATAAGGACATTCATGCCTCTCTTCATTTCTTTAATTCACGTAGTATCATTCTTTTTGTCACTTTGTGTCGATATAGTTCAGTATGAAAAACACAACCATTTCAAACAATATATGATTCTATAGCACAATGTAAGTAAAGTTCAACAAGTATTTCAATTCTCAATCATATTCATCGTATCTATCCTATCTAATGATAGTTGTCACATTCACAGTTCACAATCGTTTATCCACTATCTCATTGGCATATGATTTCTCATAATTCATCAGTACACGTGTAGCACTTAGCTCTCAAAGGATTCTAGAGGTGGTTCCCACAGTTTCTGAAGAATCTATATAGTACAAATGTCCCTTGAGTTCTCTAGAGGTGGCTCACATGGTACAAAAGATTGAGTCTTTACTCGGGTTGGCCTTTATGACACATACTTTCTAATGTTTCATCGGAACTCGTGTAGCACTTAGCTCTCAAAGGACTCTAGAGGTGGCTCCCACAGTTCCGAAGAATCTGCGTAGCACGTAGTTCTTTTGAGTTCTCTAGAGGTGGCTCACACGGTACAAAAGATCGAGTCTTTACTCGGGTTGGCCTTTATGACACATACTTTCTAATGTTTCATCAGAACTCGTATAGCACTTAGCTCTCAAAGCACTTAGCTCTCAAAGGACTCTAAAGGTGGCTCCCACAGTTCCGAAGAATCTGCATGGCACGTAGTTCCTTTGAGTTCTCTAAAGGTGGCTCACACGGTACAAAAGATCGAGTCTTTACTCAGGTTGGCCTTTTTCCTAGTTTCGACAAACACGACTAGGTACTAATCGAGGTCCATGAATTCAACATTGTAAGTAGCATATATATTGCACACTATTTCACGTATTCATTTTCAAAGTATCATAATACATTAGCATGCTCAATAAACATAAATAAACTATAACAAATAGCGCGCAAGTCACAACTAAGATTTCTCTGCAAACAAGTATTATTCAGGATCACATCATGTCCAATTTATATCTTACCATACTTACTCTATTAGTCTTATCCGTAATGTCCCACCAAGCTTGATATGAATTTAAATAAATATTTATTAAGATTTCTTTCATCTCTTACGAGATGACACTAGTAAGGCTTACTTAACCCACTTATCTTGATGCTTGGTAGGTTACTTTTCCTCGATCCTCAAACTCGAGCTTAGCTTCTACACTGCTCCAATCGAAGTCACTACAATCATTTTAATACTGTCTCAATCAACTACTCACAGCATGTTAAATACTTAACTTAGAGTGCATAATTTAAACTACGCACAAATATTCAAATTTGCTATCATGCTAAGATTGACTCCGCATTATCATTCTAAATATATATATATAACCTTCATCCTTAAAGGGTTGCGTATGCGCATATTAATCTTGAATTGATGTTTAGTCCTTAAAATTTCCTTAGTTAAATTCGTACCGATCATTCTCTTTCATATTTTTCCAACTTGATTTCTACACAAATGTTTCATTTCTCGAGTTCTTATTTAATAGCCTATGGATATCTATAAGTACCTAAATTTTCATATTGCATCAAAGTGCAACTATTTAAATTAAAGCCAATATTTTTCTTCCTCTTTAGACTCACGATACATATATGTACACAAAATGTATGTCTAAATATCCATGTATAATTACATGATCATGTTTAATTCTTTATCATTATGTCTAAGGAAGTCTTTATCTAATATATATATATATATATATATATATATATATATACACATATCAAAATATATCTATATGTGTGTGTATATATATCTATATATATACGTGTATATATATCTATACATATATATATATATATGTATATTTACATATATATTTAGCTCTATCTCATTCATGTTTATGCATCCATACATATGCAAACATTATCTAAACATATGTATTTAATTGTATAATTAAATCATAAAATCTTTTATAAAAAAACATAACTCTCATTCTTAGAATTACCTTCAAAACCAAGTCCACCAAATCTCTTAGCCCTTACGGAAATCAATTTTTTTTTGTCAGTTCTCTTTCAGCTTCCAAGAAGTCCATAGCTTCAGCTCATTATATTCCTCAACCTAGCCATGTCACGCATGGTCCCATTTTCCTTGCTTGAACCAGCTCAAACTAAACCTTAAATTAGCCCTTACTTACACTTGCATTTAACAGATATTGCTACCCGAAACTAGCTTCTGTTTTGGCATTAAAACTGTACCACGTGATTCCTTGCTGCAGCTTCAATTTCTCCTAGTTCTCCCCTTTTTCGACGCCTAAGAAGTCCAAATCTCCAGCTTTTAGTTCCACCTTCCGGCCAGCATCGACTTTACCAAGTTTTTCGTCGGTGTTTCCTCCCTCGCTGCTGTCCCCTGCTGTTCATGGTGGTGGGACAGCAGCTGAACGTTCCCTTCTTTCTCTTCTCTTCTTTCCTTTTCCTTTCGGCCTTCACCTTTCCTTTCTTTCTTTTCCTTCTTGGCTGCAATTCTCTTTTCTTTCTTTTCTGGTTTGCGTCCGAGCCTTTCCTCCTCTGTTTATACTCTCTTTTCTTTTTGTTTTTCAAAGCTTCTTTTGGAAGCTAAAATGACGGTGCCGATGGAGATGTTAGTGGGGTTTGATGGGATAGAGTCTCATCAAACTCCACTAACAACATATATTATTATTATATCCCATTTCACTTGTTTGATATATATATATATTCTATAATTAATTTATATGACTAATATATATATGTAATTAATATACATGTATTTATATATATTTATTTATTTTGTTGTATTTCTATATTTATATAATAAATATGTGTATATCTATTTTAAGTATTACATATATATATTTATACTATCTACATATGTATAAATATATTTTATGTCTAATATATTTTGAGTGGAGGTATGTATATATGAATTCTTTATTTTATTTTGGTATATTACTTACATGTAATATGTATTTGTACCTATATCTTAAACATTAATATATATAATATCTACATACATATATATATATATATATGTACATATATTTCATATGTTCATGTCTAATGC
The DNA here is from genome assembly GCA_032173925.1 of Heritiera fomes. Lineage (NCBI taxonomy): Eukaryota > Viridiplantae > Streptophyta > Magnoliopsida > Malvales > Malvaceae > Heritiera > Heritiera fomes. The sequence goes on from JAPDPM010000019.1 coordinate 7,677,611, forward strand.
ATTCTAGATGTAGGTATGTATACATATATATATATATATATTCCTCCTTTCTTTAAACTTACATATATCTATATATATACATATTTAACACTCCATATGTATACATATATATAAAATACATATATATATGTGTGTGTGTGTGTGTGTGTGTGTGTGTGTGTGTGTTTCTTGTTTATTTTATTTTAAATTATTTAATATTCAAGTATACTATATTTCCTTTAGTATGCTTGTGCCTTCGTTTTTATTAAAACAATTTTACGTTTATATTTTGCGGAATACATGCATCTACTTATTCTTATAAAATTCTTTGAACTCATTATTAGATTTCTAAATTATTTCAAGGATTATCTATTACTAAATTTGCTAGACTTGCAACTTCACTCTCATTACTTGAATTAATGCTAATTACAAAGTGCAATCACAGTACCAAGCTTATTCTATGTCTCTTATTTATTCACTAATATGATACAAAGTTTGTAGTTTTTACATGTGGGAGCCACCTCTAGAGTTCTTTGAGAGCTAAGTGCTGCATGAGTTCCTATGAACTATTAGAAAACATGCGCCAAAGAGGCAAACCTGAGTAGAACCAATTCTTTTAGGGTCGTGTGAGCCACCTCTAGAGAACTCAAAGGAACTACGTGCTACACAGATTTCTTCGGAACTGTGGGAGCCACCTCTAGAGTCCTTTGAGAGCTAAGTGCTACGTGAGTACCGATGAACTATTAGAAGTCATACGCCAAAGTGGCGATTGAATCACACCATTCTTTTGGGACTGTGTGAGCCACCTCTAGAGAACTCAAAGGAACTACGTGCTACGCAGATTTCTTCAGAACTATAGGAGCCACCTCTAGAGTCCTTTGAGGACTAAGTGTTATGCGAGCCCCAATGAATCATTGGAGATCATATGCCAAGAGACAAATGGATAAAAAGGCTATGGCCTTGCGACGTTGTATCCATCACTAGTTAGGATGGATATTATACATATGACAGTGAGTCGAAATATCTGTTTGAACTTTATTTGTATTATGATACAGCGTCATGTGCTATTTGAAATGGTTAGGTCCCTTATGCTTAACCATATCGATGAAAGAAATGAAAAGGATGAAATTGTGCAAGTTAAAGATACGAGGAAAAAGTTGAACGAGCCTATACAATCTGTTGTAAATTATATGTGAGTAGCAATTCATGGCAAAGTGCATACATGATATTTTATATGGTACATGCATGTATGATCATATTTTACGACATGAGCTTAGTTTGTATTTATTTAAGCTACTTACTGAGCCGTGGATTACTCACCTCTTAATTTAACATCTGCAGATCACACTAGTTGAAATCCAGCTTCAGGCTTCGTATAGGCTCTCTCGGGGACAGTACTTGATAGTGGTACTTGTCTACGTTCTCTGAGCTTTGCTTTTGTACTTTTAAGATATATGAATTGTATATCATTTTGATAATTATGCAAACTTTAATTTCACAGTACTAGGAAGTAAAATGAGATGTAACTTTGCATCGCACTAGATTATTGTATAGGTTTTTGTGATTATCGAGTACGATCCAAGATAAAATTATATTTTGAAGTGCGTATAAACTGCAAAAATGTGGAATTATTATTGTGTTGGATTTGAGAAACATGAGATGCATGATGGTATGAATTGTGGAAGTTAAAGCTGGTTGTATTGTGAAAATTAAAAATGTATTTACAATGTAGGTAATTTACTGGGGAAATTGATAAAATACAAGGGGGAGGTTTTCGACCTATTTCTTTTGTGATAAGTGAATATGAGGCTAAAACAATTATATTCACCTTGAGATTTATGATATAGCTAGAGAAATAATATTATTAAGGCAAGATTTGGTTTAGTTACTACACTAACACTGAATACAAACCGTAAATAGAAAAAGAAAAAATTAGTTCATAATTTTCTAAGTGAAATAAGGTAAGTGTTAAGTGAACATCATGGCCTTCGGGTCGTGACATTAAGGTATTCGCAGCTGTTATGCTGTTGAAATTTCCTTTAGAATTTTCTAAAATATCATGAAATATATTGTGATAACCGCTAATTTTCTAAAATCAATATTAAATATCTGTAAATTTAATTTTTAATGCAAATAGATAAGCTAAAGTAAACAAATAAAGAAATTTATATTAAATATTTTTCAAAATCTTAAGTGAGAAGCAACGGGGGTCCCACTTAGAAATACAGGGTTCGGATAATGATATAAGTGAGAAAATAATTTTTGGGAGGTTAAATAAAGATATTATGCTGATTTGGAAGTGAAAATACCCAAGTGGCATTATTTTGTGAATTTTTAGAAACAAATTGGAAAATGACGAATACGTCCTGGGGATATTTTCGTAATTTCCTCCCAAACTAAAATGAATTAAAATAAAGTAAAAAAATATCATAATACTCTACAAAATAAGTAGAAAATTATGGTACCAAAAGATTGGTGAAAAAAGATGGTTTGATTGGAAAATTTCGCTAGCGGATAATAAGAGGTAAAACTGTAATTTCACATTATCAGTACACCGTGCGGCAACAAAACCAATTCCATTCATTAATATACATTAAATATGAATTTTTTGTGCTGGAAATATAATTTTTGGTGGTCATTTACATGGTTTTTACGATTACGGTTGATTGGTGGCAAACATCGTAAATATTGTAAATAAAGAGGGGCATTTTGTAATTTTGGGAATTCTGGAAAATTCTACATAAATCTCCTGCTACCAGCCGACAAGAACTGCTGTTCTCTTCAACCTCCCTCACGTCTCTATTGTTGAAGAAAATAAAGAAGAAAAGCTTCTTACAAACATAACTACTTAACCCTTAAGAATTTCACCAAGCTTATTTGACAAAAATTTGTTCTTCTCTTTCTCCTCTACAACCCTATACCAATAGTTTGGCCTAATAAGCAAAATACAAGGAGAAATCAAGGCTTGAAGATTCGGCCAAGGCATGGGTAAGTGTCCATTCATGGTGTTTTCTCAAGTTTAATGGCATGATTCTTTTCCTTTAAGTGTGCTAAACATCATTTTAGCATTAATTTTGTTTAAATCATGGAAAATAAAAATTCACCATTAAGACACTATTCAGCCAAGCTTAGATTTAGAGGAGTTTATGGTGTTTCAAGCAATCTAATGGTATTAAATTAATCAACAACCTTAGAAAAACAAGGATATAACATTTAATTGTTGAATTTCCTTGGAAATTCAACAAATACCATTCGGCCATGATGAAGAGGGATGAGTTCATGGCTGACTTTGATGTTTTGATGATGGATTAAGACTGTAGAAATTATAAAGAGTCTGCCGGTATGCTCAGATTCGAAATCCGACGCAAAACGAGAAAATTATGTTATACTATCGGTATAATTTAGACTGCAAAAATATTCACAGTATCCAATGTAGCTGCATTGAGACATGAACATTAGTTCAAAAATAAGAGTTAAATGAACTAATAATTTCGGTATAATTTATGGCAGCCCGGGAGCTACGGTTTATGCGTGGTGCGCTCAAGTATCGAGAAATTGTCAAACAGGTAAGGGATGCATGTGCAGCACTGTAAGGATTCAGTCTGCATGATTTTGATTATGAAATATTTTATGAAAATATTTATGAAAATATTGTGATGAATGATTGGTTGAAAAATTGTGGGAAAGTACCGGTTGAAATTATATACTGTATTTTCCGTGCAGGAGGCTAGCCAATCGGTAGCTGTTATACTGCCGAAAAATTATCGAAAATTACCGAAAATTTCTAGAAAATTTCATAAAATCATAATAAATGATTTTATTTCACGAGAAATGATTTTCAACCACGAAAATCGAGAAAACGAATATTTTTCATAAAAACATGAATAAAATGAAAGTGATTTTAAAATATTCATGTTTTCAAGAATGGTGATAATGAAATCACAAAAAATTCTCCTGATATGTAAATTACACGTAATATGAGATGGTAAAATGAAAAGAAATAAAGTGAATATTTTTATATATATATTTCTTAAATATTCACTAAATGATTTTATAACCTTTATGGTTTTAAATTATGAAATTATATACTTTTATAAACTCCATAAAGGTTATTTTATGATGAAAAATACGGTTTCGAGACTAGATGGCATCCTATCATACTGTGTAATATGTGATATGTGATATGTAGTCTCGGTTGACACCTGATCAATGATCCGCCGAGGACAATTATAGACTATGGCCATAGATCTGACATGATTCTTTATACCCTTCGGGGTCTATAGCATGATATGAGTAACGATCCAGTGGACGGGCTAGGTGTGTGTGCCTAAGTCTCCATATATGAGAAATGTTTTATATGATATGTTATATGTTAAATGTAAACGTTTTACATGATATGTGATGTCGCGTCCGATCTTCTTAATATCTTACAGAAGCCTAATTTGCGGAATTAGAAAATTTTTTTTCTTATATCACTATCCATTTGTAGGTGAATATGTAGGCCAATCTCAATTTCATATAACTCCCTTAATATATTTAGGCATATCTACCAACATACAAAATGCCAATTCAAAAAGCATACTGATCGTCATATTCCAATAATACATAATCTAGCTTACATCCCAGACTCATCACATAAGTATATATATACAATCAAAAGAATTCCAATACACTGTGCCATCATTCGTCTATGTCTATACAAAGCGCTGGGAGCCATATACCTTAGACTGTGCAGGGAAGTCCACTCTCAAGAAGCTTCCAAGCCAAAAAGAACAGTCGCTGTATCGATCACTCTGAAAGGGAGGGGAAAGAAGAGGGGAGTGAGTCGCAACTCAGTAAGTAACAACAATAAGCAACTAAATAATACCAAGCATCCTTCAATTTTGAAAGCTCATTCAAATCACTTTCATTCATATCAAATCAATTATGCTGCATTAAAACTTAAATATGATATGGAAACTCAATAACAATTTGTAGTCAAATATAGAGTTCCATCAATAGACTAAAAGTCTCAATATCAATCATACATAAAGTATGATGTGCGATCAATAAAAACCAATCATAATACCAAGAGAGTCCACATAGTATCAATCGATGTTACTTAGAGCTAACACTTAACGATCTACGGTAGTGAACCGTAGCGATCATCCCATACGGGACGTGCCTATGCATAGACCCCTAGCATCATTGCGCACATGACACCGGGACTTGCCCAACGTAATATACAGGACAAGCCGATCGTTTCGGAGACTTATACTCGCGAAACAGTGCTCCAAGTCAATCAAATGTATCTATAAAGTTCTCAAGGTACGGTGCCCAAAGGTCTCAATACCCCGGGTCTAAAATAGAAATCCATTAGTCTTTAAATAAAGTTCATTCTTATCAAATCGGCCTTCAAAGATTTCGTATCACAATCATAGTGTATAAATATGTAGCTAACAATCATAGGCTTGCTAAGCCTTTTAAAGCACTTTAAATTTTAAAACAAAATCAGAAAACCATATCAAACAAAAGCTTAGCTCAATTTGGAAACTAAAATGGGTTATCACATTAGAGCAATAATACATAAATCCAAATCAAGATTTGGCGAGCCTACAGCATCCTTGTAAAACATTTTCAGAAAGCTAAACCGATCAATCAAGGATAGGCCCAATATGCAACATTCATTTTATTTCAATTGACAAATTCCAAGAATTTATAGCATTAAACAATTTGGATGCAAGTAGTCGCTTAGGGTTACTTACAGTACTTCCTTACCTTCTGAATCAGTTCTCCCTCGCCTAACAAGTCCTGGAGTATTGATTGATTTCGGGTCAAACTCAGTCCTTAGGATAACCCTCTACATAACACATAGTAGATTGAATCAATCTCTATACATCCATCGATCTTAGTATTTCCAATCATAAGCTAACATTAAGCATTGTATAATTCAACAAGAAACAATACTTGGCTGTGTTTCCAGAGTTATTCAAACGTTACTAGCACCGTTTATTGCCTTTTCGTTCATTTGAACTACTTATGACCCATTTGGTCCAATTTTGCTCTTTAAGGTTTTGGACCTTATGGTATTGTGCTAGCTTTAAGTATAATTTCCAGAACCTAATTGTCAAACTGTAATTTTTATATTACTTCTTGCTCAGATCCCTATTTAGACATATAAGGCTCATTTCCTAATTCATTTTGTGCCATTTCCTATCAATTTTTTTTAGACCTTGGTCCAAATCTGGCACAGTAGGCAGGAAATTTCCTGACCTGTGCTCAGTAAAATGCTTACTACCAACTATAGGGATATGAGATCTGTACAAACCCAATACCATGTCAATCATGACTCATTTATCTTTCTGAACATGTAAAGTTTGCAGTCATATTTGATCTGGGCAATTTTCTATGATTATTTGAAGTTTACAGTAGGCTGTTTATGACTGGCAGTGAGCATCCTGCAGTCATGTATACATGGCTTAAGTTACATCATTCCAAATCCAAAATTTCCAAAACTAGATGAAAGTTAACTCATTTCCTTATTTAGAAATGTAAGGATCATAATTTAATTCTTCCTATATCAACACCAGAATTTTTCCAAAGTTTCAGTATGTTTAGTAATTTCCTGACACAGTATAAGACTGACCAATCTGCACAAATTATCACATATCTGGTTACCGGAGTATCCAAATGATGCAAACCCAGAACCATCATAATCCTAACTTAATTAGCGTTCTAGGAATGTAAGGTTTGCAACCTAACTCAGTTTATGCTATTTTCTAAAATTTTTCAAAGTCAGGACCATGATTCACGTTTCTGGACAGAATACCCTGCACTCATTTGTACATAACTCAAATTACAGAAATCCAATTCAAGAAATTCCAAAACCGACTTTCTTTTAACTTAAAGGGCTATTTATCATAATTTTTCCAAAATTGTTCTTCATGTAGAACAATTAAACTGATCGTTTTAATTTCCACTCAGAACAGGACATCAATTCCAGAATACATCAAGTCAGAATACAAATAAATCATTCATCTATACAACAACAATTTTATTCAATTAACTAAAATGTAACTTTGATTTCATGAGAATTTAACTCACCCAAAAATCCCCAATTTCATCATGTTGGGCGAAATCCCTAGGTCTCCATTCTTGAACAATTTCTTCAATTGAAACCATAGAAATGCTTAAAATCAGTCCTTAAACAACATATTATGAGATCAAAAACAAACAACCAAACAATTCTTTACAAATCTAGTAAAAACCAAATTCCCTTACCCATTCTTCATTTTCGGTGTTCTTCCTTAATTTCCATGGAAACAACTTGTAAAATGGAAGAATGGGCTGGTTTGGTATTGAAGAATATTCAGCTAGCACCGATTTTATCCATTCTCACTTGAGCTTTTTTTGAACTTTAAGGAGGAAAGGGGGAGAATGGCGTGAAGAGGAACATGGGGGCAGAAGGTTCACGTTTGGTGCTGAGATAGAAAGCCAAAATTGGCTTTGAAATAACTAAAGTTCAAGGTATTTACAATTATGCCATTAATGAAGCATTTTAGCACGTCAATTTCCTTTACACTTAGTTTTTCTTCTAATTTCATAAGCTTAAGTAAGTTAACTTGAATATTTATGACTTTAAGGATAAAATATTTAATTTAAATCCTTAATTCTATTCCCATAGGTCTTTTCAGATTATGTTAAATCGAATTAAATCTCAAGTCCCATAAACTTCTCCGGCAAACCAAATTTCATCGATAAATCTTGCAATTGCTCACTTTTGAGCCTAACTTCCAATAAATAACTGTATCGATCTGCAAGGATTCTAAGAGCATGCTATACCTGATCGGAAGGGTCTCTAAATTAGTTTTTCAACAAAATTTGAATCACTTGAATCGGAGTTCTCTATCAAAAGTTATGCCCGTTTCTTCACCAATTGCTCACGATCAGAATTTCCAGTCAGTGACGTGAATCTAAAAATTCATTGCTGCTGATCCACATTGAATTATGTTGGCTCTTATAGGCAATACCGAGAGGGGGGGTGAATCGGTTTTTAGCTAACCTTAAGCCCGTTTTTCGATTCTTCTAAATTCTCTAGCCTATTTGATATTTTCTAAGTTCTCTAAGCTAGGCAAGCATGAAATTCAAATTCAATACAATAAGTACAAATATATTTGCAAATAAGTAAAGAGAGTAAGGATAGAGAAATGTACTCAAGCGATTTATAGAGGTTTGGCAACCTTGCCTACGTCCTCTACCTTGAGACGCTCCCAAGGATTTTCCCAAATTCACTATCCTTGAATTTGTTACACTCCCTCTTTTCAAGGCTCAAGAGAAACCTCTCTCTTTTTCTAGGCTCAAGAGAAACCTCTCTCTTTTTCAAGGCTCAAGAGAAACCTCCCTCTTTTTCTTAGGCTAAAGAGTAACCTCCCTCTTTTTCATAGGCTAAAGAGAAACCTCCCCTTTTTACAAGGATTGAATTGGTTTACAAATTGTGTAATCAAGGAAGGGCCTTTAGGTAGGCAAGTGATTACAGAAATTAGGCACAAAGAAAAGCCTATACAATATTTGTGCTAAATAATACAAGAAATAGATGAATGATAGATGATGAAGACTTTGGAGCTCTTGATTTGTTGTTTGAGGCTTTAGGATTTGAGGAATATGTGTTATGGAGTTGCTGAGTAGTTCCTCTTAGTTCCTTTAGCTTCTAAACCTCTATTTATAGTCCCTTGGATGTATTCTAGCCGTTGGGTGGAGCCAAATCTTGAATATTACCGTTGTCTCACAAAAACTAGCCGTTATAGGCTATTTTCGGGCAACGGGATCGATCCCTTTCCATAGGGGATCGATCCCTTTCCTTAGGGGATCGATCCCATGCTTCCAGAATGAGTTTTTCCTGCACTTTTGGGTTTGAAATGATATGACTTTTGATTTTAATTCAACCCAAAACATTTATAAACTTTAAGGGAGTTTTTCTTGACTTTCTCAAATGAAAATATTGTCCAAGAAATCATCAAGTGATTTTCTAAAATATTCAAAACATTTATAAAGTGTTAAGACCAATAAGAGTATGCATCATTAAATCATGGTCTTAATGTTTGATATGAACACTTGAAATGTATTGAGAAAATCATGTGTGATAAGGCAAATTTACAATATGAATTAAAACATTAAAGCTTACTTAAGTTTTTGTAATTTCAAAGTATATATGTCAATTTAAAGCTAACAATCTCCCCCTTTTTGATATGACAAAACTTAATGTAAATTTGCTTTGAAAATTCTTTGATAAAATACTCCCCTTCAAATAAAGCAGGATTTTACAAAGCTTCCCCTTAATATAAGCATGGGTTTTGAGAATGAATTTTCAAACTATTTCTCCCCCATTATCTATCCCCCTTAATATCTTTCCCTTTTAATATCTATCTCTCCCCCTTTTTGTCATAGCAAAAAGAAAGAGAAAAATAATAAAAAATATGTTCCCCCTAAAATCATGGCTATGTGAGAATAAAGAAAAGAATATGCTCCATCCAACAAGAAACATGTTAGTACATGGGACTCATAGCACAAATAAATAAGTCAATTGTTCATAAAGAGTATGAAATATTTATGCAAAGAATATGACTTATGATCCTATACCAATTGTTTATAAATAATTTTGATACCAATTGTTAATAAATAATTTTGCAAGAAGTTCCTAATTGGTAAATAATGAAGCAAGTTGTGTATAAATATCTACTAAAGTTTATTACTTGCTCATTTCAATCTTATTAAGCACCTAAGTATATCAATTGTTCTTCTAAAGTCCAATTAAGGTGCATGGTAATTCATCATGATTATGAGCTAAAATTAGATGACATATGAATACATGAGCTCATAAATCATTTTCAAGCAAGAGTGTGCATAGAATCAAGATATATTGCAATTAACTACAAATTCTAGCACACAAGAGTTTCATGCAAAAATATCCTAAGAGAATTCTTTTCTATTTGTCGTTTCAAACTAAAGACCACAAGAAGAATTGTCAAATTAAAGCTCATACCAATTGGCAATTTAGTTTTGGCCTACCAATTGTTGAAAATATGATTGGCAATGATACTAATTGTTATTTCAATCTAAATGCCAATTGTTACTAATGGTTGACTTAGTCATTTTGCATGAATCCAATATTTATGTGTAGTGTGTTCATGTCAAGAAAATAATCATTCTAAAAATGCAAGAACACAATCATACACCATCCAATATGCATATGGATTAACTAAACATTAGCATACTATCATAAAGTATTAATCCATATTCATATGCACAAAGTTATACCATATGGAAGATTCAACAATAAGGTATTCAAGCAAACACATTTTCTTCCATGGTTTCAAGCACAAAAATCCTATGCTCATTTTCTAATTCAAGTCCTTAACCAATTATGAGCAAGGAAAAATTCAAAATTACCATTTTAATCAATTAAGAGCCATATCCCTAGTTGTTATCATCATTTAACATTTTAGAGGGTATATGCTATTTTAACTAAAATGGCTTCTCCTAAGTGAATCAATATTATCAAGCTAAAATATATTTTATCATTAAAATCCATAAGCTATGAGTGAGGTTAAGCACTTAATATCATGAAATAACTATTCTCATCTCATAGGCATGATTATTGATTCAACTTAAGCAAACATGCATGTTCATCATCAAAACAATCAAGAGTCTATGCATGTGTATCAATTGTTGGTGTTGTCATTAATGCTCAAGTTCCATAATAATTTGGCTATAAAGAATTAATTTCATGGATGATAAATTTTCATGTAACTCAACATTTATGATTCATTTATCATCATTAATTATAAGCCAAGGAAAAGTATGACCTTATACCAATTGTTGAATTTACATTTGAAGTCAATCCTTAAGGTCAAGTTTTAATTATTCTTCCACTAGATGTATAATTATCATGAAACCTAGAGTGGAGTAGTTGAGTCAAGCTAATACACATAATCCTATAAGCATGCTTGACTAAGATGAACAAAGGATATGAAAAACACTCATTATGCACAAGTTCATCAAATTCTCAAATATATCCATAAATTCTTGAAATATTTCTCAAAATTATGTTTAAGCATTCATTGACAGTATATTTCAAGATTATTTCATGTTTTATGCAATTCATGACCATCTTTAATGAGAAAACTGATTTAGCACTTGTGAGCTCAAGAGAAATGGTATTGATTGTTGAAAGTGATACCATTTGTTGGAAATGATATTAATTGATGAAGTTGAGGCATGATATTAATCAAAAATGAATTTTTATGTTATAAAGATCATCAAAAAGAAGTTAAAACAATGAATTTTAAGTTGAGAAGAAAGAAGATATCAACAAAGTGAAAAATCCTTCTCAAATTCGGTTGAAAAAGTGCAGAAAAGCCCTTTTTGGCCTGGGGGGATCGATCCCTATAGGATGGGGATCAATCCCTTAGTTCCAGAATGCAGTTTTTCTGCATTCTGCTCAAAGGGGATCGATCTTGCTTGATGGGGGATCGATCCCTCATCCTGTTTCTGCAATTTTATGACAGAAAATCCAACCTTTGAGGTGCCAAAACTTCGTTTTTGAGTATTTTAAGTCCAAGTAAAGGTTTAAACATTTGTAAAACATGATTTTGGACTTGTATGAATGAAAAACATGAATGAAAAACCATTTAACAAAAGATTTTGTAATTTTGGAAGAATTTACACAATAAAATGCATTTTTGGCCTCAAAGGATGTCATTTTGAGAGTTATGCATACTTTCACCAAACCAAAGCATTAGAAATCACAAATATGCCAAAACAAACTTGTTCACATAGATTTTAAGCACATATAACATCAAAACATACATCTTGTGAACAACATGCCATGATTTCTAACATGCATATTCTTCATTAAGGCTCATGACATGGCATTTTGCATATATGACATATTTGACAGCTTTTGAGCAACTAAATATATCATCTAGACATATCAAACTTGCTTAAGATGCAGAAAATCAAAAATCATTTCAAAGTCACTAAACATGCCTTTCATTCAATGTATCAAGAACAATTCATCAAGTACTCAACAATCATGCATTTTGCTTAATCACAATGCATCATTAATCATTAACCAACCATATCATCAAGGCATAACTAATCAAATAAAAAGTTTTAAGGAGTAAAGAATTAAGCTTACAAAACTCCTTTGCTTGAGTATGCTTTGCCTTGAATTGTTGAGTCCACCTTGTGCCATTCTTTGAAGAATTGTTGTGACCTTGCCAAGGATGGATCCTTAAGCTCTTCCTCTTTCTCATTGGCGTAAGCAATCTCCATGGGGGGTGTGCAGAGCATTTGATCTCCATTGCTTCTTTGTATTCTCATGCTCTAACACTCCTACAACAAACAATTTAAGCATGTTTTGGTACCCAAATTTTCTTGGGTCCATGAGAGTTAGTGCAAACAATTTTAGATCCTTTTGGGATCCATTTTAAGCTCATTTCATCATCATTTATAACATGCTTTAGGACCCACATTTTCCTAACAACTCTTCCTCTAAATGTAGTTTTTCTATAAGTGCATGCTTGTGAAGAGTGTCCTATTCTATTGCATAGTGAGCATGTAAGAGATGTATCATGCATATAATTTTTGCTCACTAGTAAGTTCTTTAGATGAGTCTCTTTTTGTATTGCATTATATCCTAACCCATCTTTGTCAAAGAAAGCTCTTTGGGTCTCAAGCATGTGATCTAATTTTTGTTGACCCATATAGAACCTAGTAAATGAGTTATGCAAATTTGTATTCTTTTCATTTAACTCATTTATCTCTAAGTTAGCCTTTTCTAATTTCTTTTCAAATTCTAGCTTAGCATTTGTCAAGGCTTCATTCTCTATTTTTAATTTAGCAATGATTTTCTTATATTTGGAGTTCATACATTGAAATTCATTTGCTAAATCATTAAAGGCATTTTGTAGTTCACTAAAGATATAATCATTATCTACACTAGAACTACTACTAGCCTCATAATCACTAATGGCCATAAAGCATGAGTAGGCTACCTCTTCATCTACAGTTTCCTCATCGGAGCTATCACTATCGCTCCATGCAGCCACAAATGCTTTCTTCTTAGGCTTCCTATCCTTCCTAAGTAAGGGGCAATCTAACTTAGTGTGACCCGGTTCATTACACTCATAACACACTAAAAGGTCCTTTTCTCTTCTACTTGACTCCCCTCTTTGATGTCTCCTATTATTTTCTTTTTCTTTCATTTTCATGAACCTATTAAATCTTTTGGCAAACATTGCCATTTCCTTCTCTTCCTCATTTTCACTCTCATCACTATCATCTTCAAGGATCTCAAGAGTGGAAGACTTAAGTGCTGCCCCTACTTTCTTTGAAGGCTCTACATTTCTTTTTAATTTCATTTCATAAGTAGAGACCCATAAGTTCATCTAGAGGTAAGGTGTTTGGATCCTTAGATTCTTCTATAGCGGTTACCTTAGCCTCCCAAGATTTAGGCAAGCTATTCAAAATTTTCTTCACCATTTCAACATTGGAAAAGTCTTGCCTAGAGCCTTAAGTCCATTAATTATCTCATTAAACCTAGTGAACATTTCGCTAATGGACTCATTTTCTTTCATCCTAAATAGCTCATAATCATGTGTGAGCATTCCTATTTTGGTCTCTCTAACTTGATTTGTCCATTCATGTGTGATGGCTAGTTTATCCCATATTTGTTTAGCATTTTCACATAAGGAGACTCTATCGTACTCATTGGGACCTAATGCACAAAAAAGGGTGTGCATAGCCTTGGCATTCAATTGTGCCAATCTCATGTCATTGGTGTCCCACTCATCTTCACTCTTAGGGACATCCTTTCCATCTACTTTCTTTATTGGGATTCTAGGGCCATTTACTATTACTCTCCACAATTCATAGTCATTAGATTGTACAAATAACATCATCCTAATTTTCCAATAAGAGTAATTTTCACTATTAAATAGTGGAGGTCTAATTAATGAGTGTCCCTCTTCTCCTAGGGGTGTGTCTACATTCAAATGAGCCATTTAAGATCGTTTTGCTCGATAGAGGTTAGTCTAATTCAATCTCGAGCCCAAGCTCTGATACCAATTGTTAGCTCTGATACCAATTGTTAGCTCTGATACCAATTGTTAGCTCTTATAGGCAATACCGAGAGGGGGGTGAATCGATTTTTAGCTAACCTTAAGCCCGTTTTTCAATCCTTCTAAATTCTCTAGCCTATTTGATATTTTCTAAGTTCTCTAAGCTAGGCAAGCATGCAATTCAAATTCAATACAATAAGCACAAATATATTTGCAAATAAGTAAAGAGAGTAAGGATAGAGAAATGTACTCAAGCGATTTATAGAGGTTCGGCAACCTTGCCTACGTCCTCTACCTTGAGACGCTCCCAAGGATTTTCCCAAATTCACTATCCTTGAATTTGTTACACTCCCTTTTTTCAAGGCTCAAGAGAAACCTCTCTCTTTTTCTAGGCTCAAGAGAAACCTCTCTCTTTTTCTAAGCTCAAGAGAAACCTCTCTCTTTTTCTAGGCTCAAGAGAAACCTCTCTCTTTGGCAAGGCTCAAGAGAAACCTCCCTCTTTTTCTTAGGCTAAAGAGTAACCTCCCCTTTTCACAAGGATTGAATTGGTTTACAAATTGTGTAATCAAGGAAGGGCCTCTAGGTAGGCAAGTGATTACAGAAATTAGGCACAAAGAAAAGCCTATACAATATTTGTGCTAAATAATACAAGAAATAGATGAATGATAGATGATGAAGACTTTGGAGCTCTTGATTTGTTGTTTGAGGCTTTAGGATTTGAGGAATATGTGTTATGGAGTTGCTGAGTAGTTCCTCTTAGTTCCTTTAGCTTCTAAACCTCTATTTATAGTCCCTTGGATGTATTCTAGCCGTTGGGTGGAGCCAAATCTCGAATATTACCGTTGTCTCACAAAAACTAGCCGTTATAGGCTATTTTCGGGCAAAAGGATTGATCCCTTTCCATAGGGGATCGATCTCTTTTGTCCAGAATCTTGATTCTGGGCTTTAGGGACCTTGGGAAGACTTTCTGCCAAAAAGGGATCGATCCCTTTCCTTAGGGGATCGATCCCATGCTTCCAGAATGAGTTTTTCCTGCACTTTTTGGTTAGAAATGATATGGCTTTTGATTTTAATTCAACCCAAAACATTTATAAACTTTAAGAGAGTTTTTCTTGACTTTCTCAAATGAAAATATTGTCCAATAAATCATCAAGTGATTTTCTAAAATATTCAAAACATTTATAAAGTGTTAAGACCAATAAGAGTATGCATCATTAAATCATGGTCTTAATGTTTGATATGAACACTTGAAATGTATTGAGAAAATCATGTGTGATAAGGCAAATTTACAATATGAATTAAAACATTAAAGCTTACTTAAGTTTTTGTCATTTCAAAATATATATATCAATTTAAAGCTAACAAATTAGATAGCAGGCCTTATATGGTTGGAATGCTTATCGAGTTAGCCTTTCATAAAAATTTGAATCACCTTAATCGGAGTTTCCTATTAGGAGATATGCTCGATTCTTTATAGAGGTGTCAACTGACATGTTTCACTGCACATTATTCAACTTTGGAATTTTTCTGGTATTAATCCGTAGGGGATTAAATTGTGAGCTTTTTATGGCTAAAAGACCTTCAAGTTAACTTTCATAAAAATTTTACGGTTTATCCTTTCGATACTCCAATCAAGAGATATAACTAAAACAAGGCAGATTGGTTATAAGCCAAAGGCTGAAATTTTCGGTTTATTGTCCAATTCTCTGATTAGGCCCAAATCATAAACACATGAAACAAATTGTCTTACTTGAGACTATTTATGATGAATTTAAGGTACTTATATGGTTTCTGGATGAGTGCGCGGTCCCATGGGATCCGCCAACTTGTTTGTACGAAAGCCTGCATTCCTATTCCAAAATCCGAATGTGTCACAATTTAACCTCTAAACACCTCAAGGCTCATTTAACACTATTTAACATGTAGAAGAAATTGTGGTTATTACATCATCCCCAACTTTAGGAATTTGGTCCTCCAAATTTGATCAAGATCATATTAAAAAGGTGAGGTTGCTTTTCTTTATCACACATCCTGTATCCATTTAATCCATAACAGGTGAATTCAAAGTCCAATTCAAAGATTGCCACTTATCCATGAATCAAATTCATTTTACATTAGATCTCAATCTCAATATTCAATCAATCCACAAATTAGATGTATCTCATTAATTTACATATTACAAACGTACAGCATTTATAAATTCAGAACTATCAAGTTAGCCAAGATCAATGCCATTTTAAGACGATCTTGAATATCTTATCTTATAAAGTCCTAACTTTCAAATCAATTTACCACCTTACTTCACATTCTTTAAAGGTCTCCACTAGTACTCAAGGATTCATAATTTCTATAATCAGTCGTATTTAATATCAACTCCACCAAAACCTTCTCCATTAGTAGAGTTTGAAGACTAATGGACTTTTCAAAATATACATGATCTAACACATACTTCAATTTCAAATGAAGATCAGACCTTAACTCTTTTTGAGACTTATACATAAAGTCCATTTTTTTTGTCAAGCATGGTGAACAAGTTCAATAACCGTTTCTTGCCACTATTGTGGACAAGTCCAAACTTTATTGGTCAAATTCAATAAGCACAATTGATATCACACTTGGGACTCTACTAAAGCTCATCAAGGATGCCCAATCCTCAAAATTCAAGTTTCTTAGTTTAAAATCGCAATTCAAAATTTTCATATAGCTCTTAAAGCAAAGCTAGATCATGTATTCGATCAAATTTTATATTCTCTTCATAGGAAAATAAAGTTAGCATAAGGCCTTAGGTTTGAATGGCTCTATAAAATATAAAGCTCAACGCATGGTTCGATTTCTTTTCCTATCAATCAAGACAGCCCACATATTTAAGATTTCCAAATGTATTAACCCTCAAATCCATGCATGATCAAAATCAAACGATTCTAATAGTTCAGGGCTTATGCTAAGTATGTCCATGTGTTACATCAAGACACATGTTGAAATACTTAAGGTTCGTAGCTATGTCAATGAATTCAATATGCAATTAAGCATATTCATCACATGCCATCCTCTTATGGCTATCCAAAAATCACCCAATATATACAAGCAAGATTTAATGTTCCTAGTTCTGCACTTTGCATGTTTAGGCTGTATACACTAAAGTATGCTTTAAGATGTCTCAGTTTCAAAAATTATGTATAAATATGGCCTAGGTATGATCATTAATCATTCTCATATCACATATGATTCATACTATTTATCACCCATCTTTCTTATTTGGTGCCAAGTCGATATAGTTTGATAACTATCAGTTACCCAATTTAATCAGTAGTATGTAATTGTCTCAGTAGCTTTCATATCTCGTGCACACGCTCTTTCATTATCATAGAGTGTTTGTATATCACACTCATATATTTACATTAGTACGAAGTGGTGCTATCGGTACATTTGGGGTCTCAAGCCTTTTGCTATTTTTTATTAGCATATGGCAACTCAAAGATTCCCCTTACATGTAATGCTCACTGGGCTTGTACATATACATTCTCATCGTTTCATACTCATACTCCGACTATGGCACTATAGAATCTAGGAGTTTGATAATGGAATTTGATTCTATTTAGACAATCAGTCTTTAATCACTTCCATATCATCATATCTCTTTTAAACTCTTTATCGTTCACAACATTCATTTTCACATTTATTCCATCAAGGCTGCATCTCATTACAGATTTTACTGTTAATCATATCTTACAGTAATAAATCATGAGACAATCCTTTTCTCTCCATGTCTCTTTTCATGTAGTATGGTTATTAATCTCTTATCCTTATGGTATATTCAATATCACTTAAATTTTAGAATATACCCGGGAATATACTCCTTTCATAATTTAGATTCTATGATTGAATCCTCGAATTATCCACTTAAGCACCACATTATCTTTACAATTCCACCATTTCTATCATTTCGAGGTGGTTATATCTATATAACATTTTTCCATTCACATTACTAGTAGTAAGAATGTAATTCATTTATTTACTCCCTTGAGCATCATTAAATTTCCTCTATCGAATTTGGCTTAATCTCACATCTAACCATAATCATGTGATAACCAAAAGAATCACTTTGTCTTAGTTTAGGAACTGTTTCATACTCACGTTCCCTAGTCCTCACGAAATTTTATCTCCTTATTACATTTTCATCATTTCACTCTCATCATTTTATCCATGTAGGGTCTAAAAACCCCATTCATTGGGCTTACATACCTCACATGGTATTTCATTAATCTTGTAAACCCCAATAGGAACTCGTAAGAAATTGTCAAGTTCTAAATATTATCTTATGGTTATCAGTCTCCAACTATTAGCTGATGATGCCTTGTACAAAAACTAGTCTTATACATCTCGGATTAGATCAATTAGGCATCAATTCCATACAGATGAATATTTGTTCTTAGCAAGAACTCTTTTAAACAATAGAAATTTAATTTACAATTATAAATCCTCAATTCAAGTCATCTGTTTTTCCATCATTTACACCTATACAAGTGAACTTCATTATCCACATAACCTATTAGACCTTTGTTAGTATCATTTCGAATCCACTATTATTCCACAAGGTTCTATATCATTCTTGAGTTATCCATGCGTACTCAAGCTAACAATCAATTAAAGTCCATGATTACTATATTATTTCCATAAGTAATCCTAAGTGCTATAACAATTCCTCATTAAATTTGGCAGATTCCATAAATCAATACATTGTCGCTACCACATTTATACTTTGCCACATTCTAGCATCATATCAATATACCACAAGTTATGACATTTAGTATTTACTAGCGAAGTTGGAATCACTAGGCAATCATATCATCACTCAATTACCATCAATCTTTATTTTCACAAACAATCTCTCTTAAAGGGGAATCCTCTTTCTGCCTCTAATGAATCTGATCAATCAGTTCAAGCTTTATCATTTATTACCGCTCAATCCACTCCTTAGCTACCTCTGAATCTTTCACACCCTTAAAGGTAGGCAAGTTCACCTTCTGGAACTGCCGCAATCTATTCAAATTCTTGTCCACCTATTCCCTAGTCTACGGTGGAGGCACTGGAGGTACCGTTGGCGGCACTGGTGGCTGTGATGGCACAGCCCGTTACTGTAGTGCAGCCTGAAGTTATGGCGTAGGAGAGGTTGGTGCTTGTGTTGGAGCCTGAGCTGGAGGTTAATTAGGGTTGCCTCCAAAGTGATGAGCCATAAAGGCTGTCAAGTTCTATACGGTCTATTGCAATTCTCCTACAGTCCTTATTGATTGGCTCATTTTGACATTGAGATTTGGGACCAAAAGGTCATGGAGCAGGTAGAAAGGTCGAAGACCTGATCACTCCTAAGGAGGAACTCGTTGTAGTCTACCTCTCCTCCTCATTTTCACTTTACTTCCCTCAAACATAAACAAACAGTTTAGAACAGTTTATATGACAACCACAGTTCAAGCATAGACATAGGCACAATGTACAGGGATGTAAGCCAACCTTATTGACCTACATAGACACGAACAAACCAGCTTTGATACCAAACTGTCGCGCCCGATCTTCTTAATATCTTACAGAAGCCTAATTTGCGGAATTAGAAAATTTTTTTTTCTTATATCACTGTCCATTTGTAGGTGAATATGTAGGCCAATCTCAATTTCATATAACTCCTTTAATATATTTAGGCATATCTACCAACATACAAAATGCCAATTCAAAAAGCATAATGATCGTCATATTCCAATAATACATAATCTAGCTTACATCCCAGACTCATCACATAAGTATATATATATATACATATATATACATACAATCAAAAGAATTCCAATACACTGTGCCATCATTCGTCTATGTCTATACAAACCGCTGGGAGCCATATACCTTAGACTGTGCAGGGAAGTCCACTCTCAAGAAGCTTCCCAAGCCAAAAAGAACAGTCGCTGTATCGATCACTCTGAAAGGGAGGGGAAAGAAGAAGGGAGTGAGTCGCAACTCAGTAAGTAACAACAATAAGCAACTAAATAATACCAAGCATCCCTCAATTTTGAAAGCTCATTCAAATCACTTTCAATTAATCAAATCAATTATGCTGCATTAAAACTTAAATACGATATGGAAACTCAATAGCAATTTGTAGTCAAATATAGAGTTCCATCAATAGACTAAAAGTCTCAATATCAATCATACATAAAGTATGTTATGCGATCAATAAAAACCAATCATAGTACCAAGAGAGTCCACATAGTATCAATCGATGTTACTTAGAGCTAACACTTAACGATCTACGGTAGCGAATCGTAGCGATCATCCCATAAGGGACTTGCCTATGCATAGACCCCCAGCATCATTGCGCACATGACACCGGGACCTGCCCAACGTAATATACGGGACAAGCCGATCGTTTCGGAGACTTATTCTCGCGAAACAGTGCTCCAAGTCAATCAAATGTGTCTATAAAGTTCTCAAGGTACGGTGCCCAAAGGTCTCAATACCCCGGGTCTAAAACAGAAATCCATTAGTCTTTAAATAAAGTTCATTCTTATCAAATCGGCCTTCCAAGATTTCGTATCACAGTCATAATGTATAAATATGTAGCTAACAATCATAGGCTCGCTAAGCCTTTTAAAGCACTTTAAATTTTAAAACAAAATCAGAAAACCATATCAAACCAAAAGCTTAGCTCAATTTGGAAACTAAAATGGGTTATCACATTAGAGCAATAATACATAAAACCAAATCAAGATTTGGCGAGCCTACAACATGCTTGTAAAACATTTTCAGAAAGCTAAACCGATCAATCAAGGATAGGCCCAATATGCAGCATTCATTTGATTTCAATTGACAAATTCCAAGAATTTATAGCATTAAACAATTAGGATGCAAGTAGTCGCTTAGGGTTACTTACAGTACTTCCTTAGCTTCTGAATCAGTTCTCCCTCGCCTAACAAGTCCTGGAGTATTGATTGATTTCGGGTCAAACTCGGTCCTTAGGACAACCCTTTACATAACACATAGTAGATTGAATCAATCTCTATACATCCATCGATCTTAGTATTTCCAATCATAAGCTAACATTAAGCATTGTATAATTCAACAAGAAACAATACTTGGCTGTGTTTCCAGAGTTATTCAAACGTTACTAGCACCGTTTATTGCCTTTTCGTTCATTTGAACTACTTATGACCCATTTGGTCCATTTTTGCTCTTTAAGGTTTTGGACCTTATGGTATTGTGCTAGCTTTAAGTATAATTTCTAGAACCTAACTGTCAAACTGTAATTTTTATATTACTTCTTGTTCAGATCCCTATTTAGACATATAAGGCTCATTTCCTAATTCATTTTGTGCCATTTCCTATCAATTTTTTTAGACCTTGGTCCAAATCTAGCACAGTAGGCAGGAAATTTCCTGACCTGTGCTCAGTAAAATGCTTACTGCCAACTATAGGGATATGAGATCTGTACAAACCCAATACCATGTCAATCATGACTCATTTATCTTTCTGAACATGTAAAGTTTGCAGTCATATTTGATCTGGGTGATTTTCTATGATTATTTGAAATTTACAGTAGGCTGTTTATGACTGGCAGTGAGCATCCTGCAGTCATGTATACATGACTTAAGCTACATCATTCCAAATCCAAAATTTCCAAAACTAGATGAAAGTTAAATCATTTCCCTATTTAGAAATGTAAGGATCATAATTTAATTCTTCCTATATCAACATCAGAATTTTTCCAAAGTTTCAGTATGTTCATTAATTTCCTGACACAGTATAAGACTGACCAATCTGCACAAATTATTACATATCTGGTTACAGGAGTATCCAAATGATGCAAACCCAGAACCATCATAATCCTAACTTAATTAGCTTTCTAGGAATGTAAGGTTTGCAACCTAACTCAGTTTATGCTATTTTCTACAATTTTTCAAAGCCAGTACTATGATTCACGTTTCTGGACAGAATACCCTGCACTTATTTGTGCATAACTCAAATTACAGAAATCCAATTCAAGAAATTCCAAAACCGACTTTCTTTTAACTTAAAAGGGCTATTTATCATAATTTTTCCAGAATTTTTCTTCATGTAGAACAATTAAACTGATCGTTTTAATTTCCACTCAGAACAGGACATCAATTCCAGAATACATCAAGTCAGAATACAAATAAATCATTCATCTATACAACAGCCATTTGATTCAATTAACTAAAATGTAACTTTGATTTCATGAGAATTTAACTCACCCAAAAATCCCCAATTTCATCATGTTGGGCGAAATCCCTAGGTCTCCATTCTTGAACAATTTTTTCAATTGAAACCATAGAAACGCTTAAAATCAGTCCTTAAACAACATATTATGAGATCAAAACAAACAACCAAACAATTCTTTACAAATCTAGTAAAAACCAAATTCCCTTACCCATTTTTCATTTTCGGTGTTCTTCCTTAATTTCCATGGAAACAACTTGCAAAATGGAAGGATGGGCTGGTTTGGTAGTGAAGAATATTCAGCTAGCACCGATTTTATCCATTCCCACTTGAGCTTTTTTTGAACTTTAAGGAGGAAAGGGGGAGAATGGCGTGAAGAGGAACATGGGGGCAGAAGGTTCACGTTTGTTGCTGAGATAGAAAGCCAAAATTGGCTTTGAAATAACTAAAGTTCAAGGTATTTACAATTATGCCATTAATGAAGCATTTTAGCACATGTCAATTTCCTTTACACTTATTTTTTCTTTTAATTTCATAAGCTCAAGTAAGTTAACTTGAATATTTATGGCTTTAAGGATAAAATATTTAATTTAAATCCTTAATTCTATTCCCATAGGTCTTTTCAGATTATGTTAAATCGAATTAAACCTCAAGTCCCATAAACTTCTCCGGCAAACCAAATTTCATCGATAAATCTTACAATTGCTCACTTTTGAGCCTAACTTCCAATAAGTAACTGTATCGATCTGCAAGGATTCTAAGAGCATGCTATACCCGATCGGAAGGGTCTCCAAATTAGTTTTTCAACAAAATTTGAATCACTTGAATCGGAGTTCTCTATCAAAAGTTATGCCCGTTTCTTCTCCAATTGCTCACGATCAGAATTTCCAGTCAGTGACGTGAATCTATAAATTCATTGCTGCTGATCCACATTGAATTAGATAGCAGGCCTTATATGGTTGGAATGCTTATCAAGTTAGCCTTTCATAAAAATTTGAATCGCCTTAATCAGAGTTTCCTACTAAGAGATATGCTCGATTCTTTATAGAGTGTCAACTGACATGTTTCACTGCACATTATTCAACTTCGAAATTTTTCTGGTATTAATCTGTAGGGGATTAAATTGTGAGCTTTTTATGGCTAAAAGACCTTTAAGTTAACTTTCATAAAAATTTTACGGTTTATGCTTTTGATACTCCAATCAAGAGATATAACTGAAACAAGGCAGATTGGTTATAAGCCAAAGGCTGAAATTTTCGGTTTATTGTCCAATTCTCGGATTAGGCCCAAATCATAAACACATGAAACAAATTGTCTTACTTGAGACTATTTATGATGAATTTAAGGTACTTATATGGTTTCTGGATGAGTGCGCGATCCCGTGGGATCCGCCAACTTGTTTGTACGAAAGCCTGCATTCCTATTCCAAAATCCGAATGTGTCACAATTTAACCTCTAAACACCTCAAGGCTCATTTAACACTATTTAACATGTAGAAGAAATTGTGGTTATTACATGTGATAAGTTAAATGAAAATGATTTACAGCATTTTACAAAATGCTTATTTCAGTACTGATTTTAGTACTACGAGATGATTTTCATATGAGATATAATATGAATATATAATATGTTCTCAAAAAGGAAAAGGAGGAAAGTAAATCTAATATTCTTATTTTAAATTTTAAATTGAATATTAGATTTAAATGATTTATATGTTATACGAAAAAGGTTTAATGGCTTATTTTGCTATTTTAAAGTACTGTACTAATTATAATTGTACAGTAAAACATGAAATGAGTTTTAAAGGAAAATGATGATGATTTAACTAATATTCTTTTCAAAGAAAATATGAATATTAGTTATTTTATTTAAATGCTTTATTTCATAAAAGCATTTTTTTGAAAAGAATAGGAAAAAGTTATGGAATAAAAAGGAAAAAGGATTTAAATTTCAAAACAAATATGAAATTTACTCTCTACAATTGCTTCTAGGTTCCGAGATAAGATAGGTATTTCAAAATACCTACCTTACTCCATCCGGATCCCTAGTCGACTGTAGTATCCTTCCTACATGCGACCCTAGAGCCCAATAGGAAAAATGAAAAAGATTTTCAGTATATAGGAAGCTGAATATCAAGTATACATATAATCCCCTTACTAAACCGTGGTTTGCTCACCCCTTAATATTAACATTTCAGGTTTTCGAGGACTAAGAGTCTGACATCTAAAGGACTTCAGCTGCGCATTTGGGGACGATGCGACAGCTAGACTTATGACATGAGGTACGATCATTTATTTTCCGTATTTAGACATTTTCACAGTACTATTTTCTTATGAAGCAAGATAGGGGTTGTATTTCATATTATAATTTAATATGAAATTGTTAATATGTAAAAGAACAGTAAAGTATAGTAGACAGCCCAACCATATAAGATGTATAGAATAAGGTGAAAAATAAAGTAACGGGTTGGTCTGATGTCTGTCGATACTTTTGGAAAGAAAATGTGTTAAAGAGGTTAACATCCCCTGTAGTACTGTGTAGTCTAAATACATGGAGAAAATAAATGATTATAAATTGAGTTAAGTTTTTAGAAGGACGTGAGAATTATGAACTAAAGATGTCAAAAAGGGAAAACGGCTCAAGAATGTTAACTGAAATGGTGATCTTATAATCTAAATGAAGGTCGGTTCGTAAGGAATAGAAATGGACTCGGTGAGGGCCGTACCAGTACTTTTCTGTCCGGATCGAACTGAGAACTATAAATGATGATATAAAGGAGGGGAATGAAATATCATCATTAAATAGACCTTAAGATCACCTATTGAAGGTATTTTGAGGAGAGAGAATATTTTTGACCAAAAATGATCAAAATACCCCTACCTCCGAAATTTTACCGAGAGTCAAAATAGACCAACAGAAGTTGAAATTGACTGATTTGATAGAGAAATTGATGATGTAAAGCTGCATTTCATGCAAAATAATTTAATTATGGATCCTAGTGGACTTCTCTGTCGAAATCGAATAAGATCTTAAAATGCTGATATTGGTACGAGAAAGGGGTACTATCAGCAAATTGATAATAAGATTACTGATTTAAATGTATAGTGAGGAGAAAGAAATAAATGTGAAATGATGAAAATGCCCCTATGTGGGATTATGCTTTGAATAGTGATAAAACCATTAGATTTTAAATATATTAATAGTAATGGAGTTGTTGATGGTATAAGGACATAAAATGAGTATAATGATTCTGATTTCTAATTTCACTTACAGTTAGATGATGGATGCGACCCGAAATATTTATAGTGGGAAGTTGCAGGATGATCAGCCCTACTAATGATTCTTAAGGGTCGGAGTTAAAAGTGTATCAACGAGATGTCTATTATGGGATCATTGGATATGATGAAAAGTAATATGATTACTGAAGATAAGTGAGAAAGTGATCGGTATGATTGATGAAATCCATAGCAGTACGGTTAATTCTGGTTCTATACTTCATTTCTGTTTTTTGAAGTATCAAACAGATATCTATAAGACCGGAATATTTTGAGATATGTTTTGCAGAATGGTGTACTGTATGGAGTGATATATAAAATTGGAGAAAATGTATAAGAACAGTAAAGTGACGATAAGAGATGACGAAGATAATAGTTAACCTGAATTATTAAATGAAAATGATTTTAAAATAAATTACAGCAATAATAAATCGGTTAGCTGTGAAATCTGTTAATGAAATAGTTACACTTAGTACAGCATACAAATTAAAATGATTGATATGTTGTGAAATATGAGTAAATAAACGAATCAAGGTAGAGTATGTGTTAAAATGAAATGAATGTTAAATGTCTCTG
The DNA here is from genome assembly GCA_032173925.1 of Heritiera fomes. NCBI lineage: Eukaryota > Viridiplantae > Streptophyta > Magnoliopsida > Malvales > Malvaceae > Heritiera > Heritiera fomes. The sequence continues at coordinate 7,703,760 of JAPDPM010000019.1, forward strand.
CTTTGAGGATGTACAATGAAATGATAAGACATAGTAAATGTCTCTGCCTTGAGGATGTACAATGAAATGATAAGACATAGTAATGAAATGTCCAAAAGGGTACGAGATGAATGATTAATGAAAGTATCGGATGGATTCTCGACAAATTTTCAGAGTAATATAGATTGAGAGATCGAGTTAATATTGACTCGATACAGATGATATGATTTGAAGATGAATTAAATGGAGTATTAAATTCCTATTAATTTATAAGTTCTTATTAAGAACAAATAATCATCTATATGGAATTGATGCCTTAAATTGATTTAATTGGAGATGTATAAAGAGTTTATAAGATCAATCTTTGTACAAGGCATCACTAGACGAAAAGTTGGAAATTGATGATCATAAGATGATAATGATTAGAACTCGATATAATTTGTACGAGTTCCTATTTAGGTTTACAGGATCAACGAAATACCTTGTGAGGTATATGAGCCTAATGAATGAGGCAACCATATATGAATAATATGATGAGACGGAGATACAGTCTAAGACACAAATGGAAAATGAGCAGCATAGTGGTATAACCCCGCAGACTCTCAAGGACAATGAATTATATGTTAAGTATGGCAATAGGAGATGTGGCTAGACAGTATCTCTTTCTAAGATATATGATCTCAACTGACAGAGTGATAGTGAATCTGTCTATGATAGAGAGATAATGATTGAGATACGAAAGTAATGAGTCGAGCTAAATACTATTGCCAGTCTATGGAAGAGTCATTGGGTTAGCTGCTCTACAGATGTGACTTAAAATTAAATAAGTTTAAGTCAGTGGATGAATAAATGTAAAGATGGTATACAAAAGGTTAAAAGAGTTTAATAGTGGAATACTTTACCATTGAGGAAAAGTGACTGAAACGATGATGAAGGAAAAGATGAATATGTAATAAGAGGATAAGAACATGATGAAGAGGGAACATGGATATGAAACAGTTCCCAAATTAAGACTAAAAGTGATCTCACTTTGGTTATCACATGATCATGGTCAAATGTAAGATCGAGTTAAACTTGACAGATGAAATTTAATGATACTCAAAGGAGTAAATAAAAAAATTATACGATTTACTGCCAGTAATGTAAATGGAAAATGATAAATATATATACACACACCTCAGAAATGGTGGAATTATATGGATAATGTGGTGACGAAATTGATGATTGATTTGTCACCTATGGAATCTAAATCATAAGAGAAGATTATATTTTCAGGTATATTCTAAAATTTAAGTAATATTGAATATACCATAAGAATAAGAGATGTAAAGATGAGATTACATGAAAAGAGATATCGAGAGATAATGATTGATAAATGTTGCCTTTATGGCAAGAGATGATTAACAGTAAAGTCTACAATGGGATGCAGCCTTGATGAAATAAATGTAAAAATGGGTATTATGGATAATAAAGAGTCTAAAGGAGATATGATGATATGGAAGTGATTAAGGACTGATTGTCTAATGAAATCACTTCTCCATTATCAAACTCTTAGATTCTTTAGTGCCATAGTCGAAATATGATTATAAAACGATGAGAAAGTTTGTAAAGTTCCAGTGAGCATACATGTGATGAGAATCTCGGATTTGCTATATGCGTATGGGAAATAGCAAAAGGCCTTGAGATTCCAAAGTTACTGACAGCATCACTCCGTATTGATGTAACTATATGAGCGTAGTAAGGAAACGCTTGAAGATATATTGAGTGAGCGGATGCACGAGATGTGAAAGCTACTGGGACAATTACATACTATTGATTAATTCGAGTAAATAATAGCTATCAAATATATCGACTTGGCACCGAATGAGAAAACTGATGATAAATAGAGTGAATTATCTATTGTGCAAAAAGGACTGGAAATTTGTTAATTCCCAAATTAATAAGAAATTTTAAAGAGTATAAATATATGATGAAAGACGATGTGTAATGGTCTAAAAGTAATTTTGATGTTGAAAGTATGCTGGCAGTATTATTCAAAAGATGATCTTGAGGTAAAAAATGATGAGTATACAGAACAGTACCACATTTTAATTTAAGTTAAATTCGGAGGACCGAATTTCTTAAGGTAGAGAGAATGTGATAACCGCTAATTTTCTAAAATCAATATTAAATATCTGTAAATTTAATTTTTAATGCAAATAGATAAGCTAAACTAAATAAGTAAAGAAATTTATATTAAATATTTTTCAAAATCTTAAGTGAGAAGCAACGTGGGTCCCACTTAGAAATACAGGGTTCGGATAATGATATAAGTGAGAAAATAATTTTTGGGAGGTTATATAAAGATATTATGCTGATTTGGAAGTGAAAATACCCAAGTGGCATTATTTTGTGAATTTTTAGAAACAAATTGGAAAATGACGAATACGTCCTGGGGATATTTTCGTAATTTCCTCCCAAACTAAAATGAATTAAAATAAAGTAAAAAAATATCATAATACTCTACAAAATAAGTAGAAAATTTTGGTACCAAAAGATTGGTGGAAAAAGATGGTTTGATTGGAAAATTTCGCTAACGGATAATAAGGGGTAAAATTGTAATTTCACATTATCAGTACACCGTGCGGCAACAAAACCACTTCCATTCATTAATATACATTAAATATGAATTTTTGGTGCTGGAAATATAATTTTTGGTGGTCATTACATGGTTTTTACGATTACGGATGATTGGTGGCAAAAATCGTAAATATTGTAACTAAAGAAGGGCATTTTGTAATTTTGGGAATTCTGGAAAATTCCACATAAATCTCCTGCTGCCAGCCGACCAGAACTGCTGTTGTCTTCAACCTCCCTCACGTCTCCATTGTTGAAGAAAATAAGGAAGAAAAGCTTCTTACAAGCATAACTACTTAACCTTTAAGAATTTCACCAAGCTTATATATATATGAAATAATATATGTATAATATATAGTATATATTATATGTATAAAATATACATTGTAGTATATAATATAGTTTATTATATGCTAAAAATTGAAAGAAATAAAAACAAAAATAGAAAGAAGAAGAAACACAAAACATAATTGGTTTCCCGATTCTGTATTCCCGGGTGGCACCGGCCACTGTCGCCGGAGAAGGGAAGAGTGGAGAAAGGGTCTTCGTCGGCCGACGAGATAAGGGGTGAAGGAGGAAATGACCGGCGATGAAAGACGACGGAAATAGAAACGGAAAAGGGGCGAAAACTGGCGAAACCGGAAGAGGGAAGGAAAACTAGATCTGGCGGTGCTGGCCAAATCGACCGCCGCCACTATAGCAGAAGCACCAACGGAAGAAGAGGAAAGGGAAGGAAGCCACCGGAGAGGCGGGGAACGGCGGAGGAAGGCCGACGGAGGAGGAGAAGAAACCAGGGAAAAACCGACTCAATCCGCCGCCGTGCCGCCGATCCAGGCCAAGCTGAGACCACCGGCAGCTTCGCCTCGATGCCGGCCAACTGCTGAGCCACCGAACCGCTGGAGAACCAGTCGCCGGAGAAGAACTGGCAGTGAGGGGAAGGCAACCGGTCTGAAGGGCTTGAACCGGCCAGGAAAGAAAGGAAAAAAAAAGAAGAAAATGAGAGAGAAAAGGAATTCTGGGAGTTCGAAAAATTCTCGAGAATTCAAAAATTACGGGAAATCACGAGAATTACGGGAATCAGTAAGAAATCCCGAAAAGTATTAAATTATTTAAATAATTTATTTATTTAAATAATTGTGGAAAAATTCTAAATTTTAGAATTTAATTTCCAGAAAATTCCCTCGATGACCGAGCCGATGGAGTCGGGCGAGGTGAACACAGGCGCGACCTTCGAGAGGCAGTCGCCGACCTGAAACAGGTAAAGGAGACATGTGCCGCCTGTAAGGATATTCGGCCACATGTTTTAAATTATGCATTTAATTTATAAATGCAATTTATAATGATTAGTTTTGAAAATTGTGGTGATTTATCGGTTTCAAATTGTGGTGAAATATCAGTTGAGAAATATAAACTGTATTTTTCATGCAGGAGGCTAGCCAAATCGGCAACCGTTATATTGCCGAAAAATTATCGAAAAATTACTGAAATTTATCGAAAATCACTGAAAACCAAAATAAAAGATTTGATTTCACGTGAATCGATTTTGAGTACGAAAATCGAGAAATTAAGTAAATTTCGTAAAACATGAATATAGTGATATTTAATTTTAAAATATTTATGTTTTCGAGAATGGTGAAAAAGAAATCACCAAAAATTCACCCGATAGGTGATATTTCACGTAAAACGAAATGAAAATGAAAAAGAGACCGAAGTGAATATTTTATAAATATTCTTAAATATTCACTTGATTTTATATAAAACCTTTATGGTTTTAATTATGGAAATAATTAATTATGAAAATTCCATAAAGGTTAAGAAATGAAGAAAAACTATGATTTCGAGACTAAAGGTTTCTACACGTGTTTTTAGAAAAAAACATAGTGATGAGAATTTAAAGTTAGAAAATAAATAATTTATTTTCATAAATTATAAAAAATGATTTGTTTGAAATCCCTAAAATTATAAAACCATGTTTTCGATTAAATGCACAAAAAAGCGTGCATATGTGTTTTACCGTGAAAAAGACAGTTTTGTCATTCTATACTTTCAATAATGATTTTTGCAAACTGTCTTCATCGTATGAAAAACATGATATATACTTTTATGAAATAATTTGAAAAATATTATTTATTTTATAAATTTCATAAAGGTGATTATATTTACGTGTGAGCATTATGGATAACTGAATTACGGTGTTTAAAATCCATGAAGGCTAAGGTACAGTTTTATACTGTTTTGAGACTTAGGCCCTGAGCTTCATGCATCATACGATACTGTTACTGTCACGTGGCTGATTGACCAGCTAGTCATCAGCGTCCCGGATTGTCGCCTAGCAAGCGTACACCGAGGACATATTATAGATCATGGCCATAGATCTCATTACTGTTACTGTGTCCTTAGTGGACTAGATAGCATGATTTGATTGTAGGGTGATGCCTAGTCTCACTTACTATTTACTATTTATTGAAAGGATTTACGGAATCCTGTTTACTGTACTGTTTACTGTACTGAACTGTACTGTTTACTGAAATGGTAGCCATTGATTACTGTTTTATTGAACTGAAAGCTACCATTTACTGTTTATTGAACTGAAAGCTACCTTATACTATTTTCTGAATTGGTAGCTACTGTTTACTGTCTACTGATTGAACCGTATCGAATTACTATTTTATTGAATATACTGTTTTACTGAATCGTACAATACGGTTACTGATTTGAAAAGAGAAATAAATGTTTATTCTAAAAGAATAACATAAGAATTATTTCTCTGAAATTGCTGTTCTGTCTGGCTGGAAAATTTAAAAGAGCGGTTTAATAGTTCTGTATGGATAAAAAATCTGGAAAAATTGTGAATTATGGCTCTTTAAGTTACAAGAAAGTCAGTTTTGGAATTTCTTGCTTGCACTAAAGGTAATGACAAGACTCGGTTTACCTATGATATTAAAGTTGGAGAATAGCCAAACATGATAACCTGATAATTTGAAGTTGGATGGATAATAATTATTGTGGAAAACCGTGTTATTTTAGGAAAATAAATATTTCTTAGAATCAAGTGTAAATATTTAGTTGTAATTATGTATTTATTGAGATCCCATAAGTTTAGAGATTTCAATTAGTATTAGGAGTAGCTTCCTAATTTAGTGCTAGAGCCCTTGTGTATATAAACAAACATATTATTCAATAAACAACAATTGAAACCCTAAACATTGACATGGTATCAGAGCAGTAAAATTTTTCTGGGAAATTAGGTGTTGTTTGGCCTGTCATAGTTTTTCTTTTCTGTTTTGCTCTGTTTTTCTACTGCCAAAACAGAGCATTTACAGTGCTTTACCAGCCTTCATTGCTGGAAATTTTTTATCAGCCTTTATTGCTGTTTTTTTCCTTTCTTCTTCAAGTAATCTGTTAGTTTCTGCCCATTGGAGACCAAGGACGATGTCAGAGACCAAGGAGATTGGTACGGCTGCTGTAGTTCCATTGGATGAAGGAGGCAAAACTCAATCGTAGGGAGAATTGCAGGCCATTCAAGCTGCCTACAGATTGGATGGAAAGAATTACCTCAAGTGGTCCCAACTTGTTCGTACAATCTTGAAAGGCAAAGGGAAGATCGGCCATCTGTTAGGTACGGGACCGAAGCCAAGAGATTCAGGTTTTAGAGTATGGGATGAAGAGAATTCCATGATTATGGCGTGGCTATGGAATTCTATGGTGCCCGAGATAAGTGATACGGTTATGTTCATGGCTACGGCCAAGGACATTTGGGATGCGATCCAATAGACCTACTCAAAGGCCAAAGATGCAGCTCAAGTGTACGAGGTGAAGGCCAAGACTATGGCTGCGAAGCAAGGAAGCAAGAGTGTGACCGAATATACCAACCAATTGAAATCTCTATGGCAAGAACTTGACCACTATAGGGTGATTCAGACTAAATGCCCGGATGATGCAGCCATACTAAAGGATTTTATTGAACGAGATAGAGTTTATGACTTTCTTGTTGGTTAAAACCCTGAGTTTGATCAAGTCAGGATCCAAATTCTCGGAAAGCAGGAAATTCCATGCTTCAATGAAGTGGTGGCTATTATTCGGAGTGAAGAAAGTAGAAGGAGCTTGATGCTTGATCCTCAAACTGTAGATGGTTCAGCCATGGTAGCTGAAAGCGTAAAAAATGGTTCGACAAGCATGGAAAGGAAGGCTGCCATTGAAGTAGGCAAGAGTGGTCAGCCCAAGGCTCAAGGTCGTGATGGATTATGGTGCACCTACTGCAAAAAGAGGCGCCACACTCGTGAGAAATGCTGGAAACTGCATGGGAAACCTCCCAACTGTGAGTGGAGTCAAAGAGATAATCCGTCGAGGGGTAATGGGCAAGCCCATGTTGCTACCAACGCACCACATGGAGAAGCCAAGCAAGAACCAGCAAGTCTTAACCAATAGGAGGTGGAAAGGGTGAGATCATTCTTAAGTAACCTCGAGAAACCTACAGGTACTTGTACTTTGGTGTATTCAGGTAAGCGTCTATTTTCATTTGGATTAAATGCCTCAGAAACACCGTTTACTCAATCTTGGATCATGGATTCAGGAGCCACCGATCACATGACCCACTCATCCAAACATTTTTCCACATACTCACCATGTTCAAGCAATAAGAAAATAGCCACAGCTGATGGATCCTTAGCAACCGTAGCTGGTATAGGAGATGTTCAAATAAACCCATACATAACCTTGAAAAATGTCCTTCATGTTCCTAAGCTATCCACCAATCTTATCTCTGTACAGAAACTCACACAAGACTTGCTTTGTAATGTGACTTTTCACAGTAGCTATTGTTTATTTCAGGACAAGGATTTGGGGAGGACGATTGGACGTGCTAGAGAACGGGATGGCTTTACTACCTTGCGGAATCAATCAAGTCAAACATATTCGAGAGCAGATCACCCCACTCATTCATGTCCGAGTCTATGTTATCTAGTAAGGAGAAAGTTTTTCTTTACCATTGTCGGTTAGGACATCCATCATTTAGGGTTATTAAAATTCTGTTTCCTTCATTGTTTACAAAGTTGGATATTGAGAGTCTTCATTGTGAGGTGTGTGAACTTCCAAACACAAGCGCATACCTTTTCAAATAAGCAATAAAAGAAGCATTTTTCCTTTATATCTTGTTCACACTGATATTTGGGGTCCCTCTACTGTTGCTAATGTGTCAGGGGCACGATGGTTTGTGGCTTTTATTGATGATTGTACCCGAGTTACCTGGGTATTCTTTCTTAAACATAAGTCAGATGTTAGCACTGTGTTCCCTAATTTCTTTTCTATGGTAAAAAACCAGTTTGGTGTGAGTATTAAAAAACTTAGGTCAGACAATGCCAAGGATTATTTCAATCAAATTCTTACCCCTTTTTGTCAAAGAGAGGGAATAATTCATGAGTCTTCTTGTGTGAGAACACCACAACAAAATGGAGTCGCCGAAAGAAAAAATGGGCACCTACTAGACCAAACCCGAGCACTGTTGTATCAAAAAAAATGTGCCAAAAAGTTTCTGGGGGGAAGCAGTTCTCACAACCACTCATCTCATTAATAGATTACCCTCTAGAGTTCTAGGATTCAAAAGTCCAATGGATGTGCTTTCTTCATTCTATCCGAACCTCTCTACCACAAACAATCTTACACCTCGCATTTTTGGGTATGTGTCCTTTGTTCATATCCACAGTCAAGACAAGGGGAAGCTAGACCCTAGAGCTCTAAAGTGTGTTTTTATTGGGTATTCTTCAACTCAAAAAGGATATAAGTGTTACCATCCTCCGTCCAAAAAATTTTATGTGTCACGAGATGTAACATTCAATGAACAAGAGGCCTATTTCACTCAACCTTATCTTCAGGGGGAGAGTCTTAGGGAAGATAAGGAAGGTTTTCTTGGGTTGCCTGATCTTTCACTTTTGTCTCAACCCAATCATATGCCTCAACTGTCTGTTGAGCCATCTGTTGAGTCTAAACTTGAGTCAAATGCCCCAGTTGTTGGTGGACCTGAACCTGAGTCAAATGAGACCACTCCTACAGCACCAAATGTGTCTGAACCCGAACTAGTACCTAACCCCGAATATGCTCTTGGAAATGCGAGATTTGGTAAAAACTTGGTGTACTCAAGGCAGAAAAAGGCCAATCCAGGATCTATGCAAGTTCAAGAGTCCAACTCAAGTCCTTCAAATGAGGTAACAATTATTAACTTTCCAGCATTACAGAGTGAAACCAAAGCCCAAATTACTGAAGATGACCAGGACCTTCCAATTGCTATTAGAAAAGGGACCAGAAAGTGTACAAAACAGCCATTATATCCTCTTTCACACTACCTGTCATTTAAAAATTTCTCACCAACCTACAAAGCCTTCCTTGTAAGCCTAAAGAACACCACCATTCCTACTACCTTATATGAGGCATTGTCTAATGAAAAATGGAAACAAGCCATGGATGTGGAGATGGAGGCTCTAGAGAAGAATAAAACTTGGGAGTTGGTGAAGTTACCAGCAGGAAAAAGGCCGGTGGGGTGAAAGTGGGTTTATACTGTGAAATACAGGGCAGATGGGTCAATTGAGAGATACAAGGCGAGGTTGGTAGTTAAAGGGTATACACAGACTTATGGGATTGACTACCTAGAGACGTTTGCTCCAGTTGCTAAGATGAATACAGTCAGAGTAATCTTATCTCTAGCTACCAATTTTGGTTGGGAACTACAGCAATTTGATGTGAAAAATGCCTTCTTACACGGGGAGCTTAAGGAGGAGATTTATATGGAGATTCTACCAGGTTATGGAAGGAATGTGATTGCTAATGCCGTATGTAAGTTGAACAAAGCTTTGTATGGCCTGAAGTAATCTCCTCGAGCTTGGTTTGGAAGATTTGCTAGAGTCATGTTGGCCATGGGATACAAACAAAGTCAGGGGGATCACACATTGTTTATCAAACATTCTACTTCAAGGGGATTAACAGCACTGTTAGTATATGTGGATGACATTATATTAACTAGAGATGACAAAAGGGAGCAGCAAATATTGAGTCAATGCTTGGCTAAGGAGTTTGAAATTAAGACTTTGGGAAGATTGAAATATTTTCTGGGAATTGAAGTTGCGCACTCCAGAAAAGGGATTTTTATATCCCAATAGAAGTATGTTACGGATTTGCTCAAGGAAACGGGCAAAACTGCATGCAAACCCGCAAGTACTCCTATGGACCCAAACCTTAAGCTAGGAAAAACAAAGGAAGATGCCACAGTAGACAAGGAAATGTATCAACGTCTCGTGGGAAGACTGATTTACTTATCACATACCAGACCAGATATAGCTTATGCGGTAAGCTTAATCAGTCAGTTTATGCATAGTCCAAGAGAGGTTCATTTACAGGCTACCCACCGAATTTTACAGTATCTTAAGGGAACAGCAGGAAGAGGAATTCTGTTCAAGAGGAATTGGAGTACGACACTTGAAGCTTATACCGATGCTGACTATGCAGGATCGATCATTGATAGGAGATCAACCTCCGGGTACTGTACCTTTCTTGGAGGGAATCTTGTGACATGGAGAAGCAAGAAACAGAGTGTAGTAGCACGTTCTAGTGTTGAGGCAGAATTTCATGCAATGGCACAAGGCGTGTGTGAGCTACTTTGGCTGAAAATCATCCTAGAAGACTTAAAGATTAAATGGGAAGGGCCTATGAGGCTCTACTGTGACAATAAATCAGCAATCAGCATAGCTCATAATCCAGTACAGCATGATTGAACGAAGCATATCGAGGTGGATAGACATTTCATCAAGGACAAGTTAGACAGTGGCTTGATATGTACTCCATATGTGTCAACACATGGGCAACTTGCTGATATCCTCACTAAAGGGTTGAGTAGCACGACATTTGAGAGAATTGTATCCAAGCTGGGAATGGAAAATTCCTATCCACCAGCTTGAGGAGGAGTGTGGGAAACCGTATTATTTTAGGAAAATAAATATTTCCTAGAATCAAGTGTAAATATTTAGTTGTAATTATGTATTTATTGAGATCCCATAAGTTTAGGGATTCCAATTAGTATTAGAAGTAGTTTCCTAATTTAGTGCTAGAGCCCTTGTATATATAAACAAACATATTATTCAATAAACAACAATTGAAACCCTAAACATTGACAATTATGCTAGATGATTATGCTTCAACTATTAAAGGATAGAAATGAGACCTTAATGATCAAGGATCGCTTAAAACCAAATTGTGACCTATGCAGTTACCTACAAACGATGAAATAAGAAAAAGAAAAATTTAGCTCACAAGTTTAGGCTTTCGTAAGGATTAAATAAAAATCCGGATGTGACAGTTTGGTATCAAAGCGAGTTTGTTCGTGTCTGTGTAGGTCAATAGAGTGAGCTTACATCCCATTACACTGTGCCTGTGTCTATTCTTGAACTGTGGTTGCCATATAAACTGTACCAAACTGTTTGTTTATGTTTGAGGGAAGTAAAGTGAAAATGAGGAGGAGAGGTAGACTACAACGAGTTTCTCCTTAAGAGCGATCTAGGTCTTCGACCTTTCTACCTCCTCCATGACCTTTTGGTCCCAAATCTCAATGTCAAAATGGGCCAGTCAACAAGGACTGTAGGAGAATTGCAATAGACCGTATAGAACTTGACAGCCTTTATGGCTCATCACTTTGCAGGCAACTCTAATTAACCTCTGGCTCAAACTCTAGCACAAGTACCAACCCCTCTTACGCCATAACTTCAGGCTGCTCTACAGTAACGGGCTGTGCCATTACAGCCACCAATGCTGCCAACGCTACCTCCAGTGCCTCCACCATAGACTAGGGAATAGGTGGACAAGAATTTGAATAGATTGCGGCAGTTCCAGAAAATGAACTTGCCTACCTTTAAGGGTGTGAAAGATCCAGAGGTAGCTAAGGAGTGGATTGAGCAGTAATAAATGATAAAGCCTGAATTGATTGATCTGATTCATTAGAGGCAGAAAGAGGATTTCCCATTAAGAGAGATTGTTTGTGGAAATAAAGATTGATGGTAATTGAGTGATGATGCGATTGCCTAGTGATTTCAACTTCGCTAGTAAATACTAAATGTCATAACTTGTGGTATATTGATATGACGCTAGAATGTGGCAAAGTATAAATGTGGTAGCGACAATGTATTGATATATCGAATCCGCCAAATTTAATGAGGAATTGTTATAGCATTTAGGATTACTTATGGAAATAATATACTAATCGTGGACTTTAATTGATTGTTAGCTTGAGTACGCATGGATAACTCAAGAATGGTATAGAACCTTGTGGAATAATAGTGGATTCGAAATGATACTAACAAAGGTCTAATAGGTTATGTGGATAATGAAGTTCACTTATATAAGTGTAAATGATGGAAATACAGATGACTTGAATTGAGGATTTATAAGTGTGAATTAAATTTCTACTGTTTAAAAGAGTTCTTGCTAAGAACAAATATTCATCTGTATGGAATTGATGCCTAATTGATCTAATCAGAGATGTATAAGGAATTCATAAGACTAGTCTCTGTACAACGCGTCATCAGCTAATAGTTGGAGACTGATAACCATAAGATAATATTTAGAACTTGACAATTTCTTACGAGTTCCTAATGAGGTTTACAAGATTAATGAAATATCATGTGAGGTATGTAAGCCCAATGAATGAGGTTTTTAGACCCTACATGGATTAAATGATGAGGGTGAAAAGATGAAAATGTAATAAGAAGATAAAATTTCACGAGGATTAGGGAACATGAGTATTGAGCCAAACTCCATCGAGGAAACTTAATGATACTCAAGGTAGTAAATAAATAAGTTACATTCTTACTGCTAGTAATGTGAATGGAAAAATGTTATATAGATATACCACCTCGAAATGATAGAAATAGTGGAATTGTATAGATAATGTGGTGCTTAAATGGATAATTCGAGGATTCAACCATAGAATCTAAATTATGAAAGGAGTATATTCCCGGGTATATTCAAAAATTTAAGTGATATTGAATATACCATAAGTATAAGAGATGTAATGACCATACTACATGAAAAGAGACATGGAGAGAAAATGATTGTCTCATGAATTATTACTGTAAGAGATGATTAACAGTAAAATCTGCAATGAGATGCAGCCTTGATGGAATAAATGTGAAAATGAATGTTGTGAACAATAAAGAGTTTAAAAGAGATATGATGATATGGAAGTGATTAAAGACTGATTGTCTAAATAGAATCAAATTCCATTATCAAACTCCTAGATTCTATAGTGCCATAGTCGGAGTATGAGTACGAAACGATGAGAATGTATATGTACAAGCCCAGTGAGCATTACATGTAAGAGGGATCTTTGAGTTGCCATATGCTAATAGAAAATAGCAAAAGGCTTGAGACCCCAAATGTACTGATAGCACCGCTCCGTACTAATGTAAATATATAAGCGTGATATATAAACGCTCTATGATATTGAGAGAGCGTGTGCACGAGATGTGAAAGCTACTGAGACAATTACACACTACTAATTAAATTGGGTAACTGATAGTTATCAAACTATATCGACTTGGCACCAAATAAGAAAGATGGGTGATGAACAGTATGAATCATATGTGATATGAGAATGATTAATGATCATACCTAGGTCATATTTATCCATGATTTTTGGATAGCCATGAGAGGATGGCATGTGATGAATATGCTTAATTGCGTATTGAATTCGTTGACATAGCTACGAACCTTAAGTATTTCAACATGTGTCTTGATGTAACACATGGGCATACTTAGCATAAGCCTTGAACTATTAGAATCGTTTGATTTTGATCATGCATGGATTTGAGGGTTAATACATTTGGAAATCTTAAATATGTGGGCTGTTTTGATTGACAGGAAAAGGAATCGAACTATGCGTGGAGCTCTATATTTTATAGAGCCATTCAAACCTAAGGTCTTATGCTAACTTTATTTTCCTATGAAGAGAATATAAGATTTGATCGAATACATGATCTAGCTTTGCTTTGAGAGCTATATGAAATTTGGAATTGCGATTTTAAACTAAGAAACTTGAGTTTTGAGGATTGGGCATCCTTGATGAGCTTTAGTAGAGTCCTAAGTGTAATATCAATTGTGCTTATTGGATTTGACCAATAAGGTCTGGACTTGTCCACAATAGTGGCAAGAAATGGTTATTGAACTTGTTCACCATGCTTGACAAAAAAAAAATATGGACTTTATGGATATGTCTCAAAAAGGAGTTAAGGTCTGATCTTCATTTGAAATTGAAGTATGTGTTAGGCCATGTATACTTTTAAAAGTCCTTTGGTCTTCAAACTCTACTAACGGAGAAGCTTTTAATGGAGTTGATATTAAATACGACTGATTATAGAAATTATGAATCTTTGAGTACTAGTAGAGACCTTTAAAGAATGTGACGCAAGGTGGTAACTTGATTTCAAAGCTAGGATTTTGTGAGATAAGATGATCAAGGTCGCCTTAAAATGGCATGGATCTTAGCTCAACTTGATGGTTTTGGAATTATAAAAGGATATATGTTTGTAATGTGTAAATTAATGAGATACATCTAATTTGTGGATTGGTTGAAGATTGAGATTAAGATCTAATGTAAAATGAATTTGATTCATGGATAAGTGGCAATCTATGAATTCAACTTTGAATTCACCAAGTATGGGCTAAAGGGATACGGGAAGTGCGATAAGAGAAAAACAACCTCACCTTTTCAACATGATCTTGATCAAATTTGGAGGACCAAATTTTCTAAGGTGAGAAGAATGTAATAACCCTTAATTTCGATATCTATCGTAAGTATACTAGAGTAAATTTTGACTGACTTGAGGTTATTTTGGAATTTGGACAGATTATGGAAGTTGAGAATGTTCGGGCCATCTTCGTCAAGAAGCGATGGATATGTAAATGTGAGTATGTAGGTACTAAGATATGAAGTAGGAAATAAATTAAATTGATTAGGATATACTATGAGAGAATTAAATACATATATATATATGTATAAATATACATGTGTATATAAGTTATGGAAATTAGAATTATTAAGGCAATAGAAAAAAATGAGAGACGTTATTATTGCTTGAAACAACGGTTATTCATCTATTAATCCATTTATGTTAAATTCGGTCATTAGAAACTGATGAAATGAGGATTGGAAATACAAGAAAAAGGCTGGAAACAACAGCAAGGGCTGCCAAATAAATCAAGGGCTAGAAACAAGAGTTAAAGGTTGACAAATAAATCAAAGGTTGGAGATCTAAGACTAAAGGGCTGGAAAACCTAAGTTAAAGGATGGAGAAAAAATGAGCCACGTTTGCTTCTGTTTAAGCCACTCCAAACTGAGACAAAGAAGAGCCAAACCCCTCTTGGAAGTGTCGACAACCCTAGCGGGAAAACCCCTCTTCCTCCTCCCCCATTTCCGTCCATAGATTGAAGTTCTCTTCAACCCTCATCCATTTCGCCTTAACACTCAAGCTAATGATGGATTTCCATGGAGAAGGGGCAGCAACAAGATGAAGAGAGACAATGTAGGTTGGAGTATAGGCTGACCAAAGAATCGTGAGCC
This sequence comes from Heritiera fomes, assembly GCA_032173925.1. Taxonomy (NCBI): domain Eukaryota; kingdom Viridiplantae; phylum Streptophyta; class Magnoliopsida; order Malvales; family Malvaceae; genus Heritiera; species Heritiera fomes. The sequence continues at coordinate 7,718,950 of JAPDPM010000019.1, forward strand.
ATGGAAGCAATGGGGGTCTTGGATCAACAAGATTAGGGCATTGGAAGTGAAGGAGAAGAAGTGAGAAGAGCTGCCCATTGGTGATTGAAGAAGTGAGGAGTTGAAACCGTAACTACAGCAGATTTAGATTTGAATTTCAGGGCAAATAAGAAAGGTAGTAAATTGAGGTGAGTTGATGTGTTTATGCTGGAATTAATCTATGGAAATAGAATGCAATATGTTTATTGGATTGGCATTGATGTGTATAGGTATGACAGCAAACAAGCTGTGAAGGAATGGTCTGAAATGGCTCCAACAGATTCTGTTTGTGCATCAAATTAAAGGGGGTAAGGTTCTAACCCTATAATGATTGATTATTATGCATGAAAATGATGTTGTGATGAGCTAAATTTAAATGGCTATGGTTAGATAAAGATAAACTGAAATTCTGACTTGGTGTGAATCTGAAATTGCTGTTCTGTCTGGCTGGACAATTTAAAAGAGAAGTTTAATAGTTCTGTATGGATAAAAAATATGAAAAAATTGGGAATTATGGCCCTTTAAGTTACAAGAAAGTCAGTTTTGGAATTTCTTGAATTGGACTTCTGTAGCTTGAGTTATGCACAAATGAGTGCAGGGTGTTCTGTCTAGAAACGTGAATCACAGTCCTAACTTTGAAAAATCATAGCAAATGGCCTAAATTGAATTAGAGTGCAAGCCTTACATGTCGAGAAAGGATAATTAAGTTAGGAACATGATGGTTCTGGGTTTCCATCATTTGGATACTCCTATAACCAGATATGTGACAGTTTGTGCATATTGTCAGTGTTTACTGTGTCAGGAGACTACTGTACATACTGAGACTTTGAAAAATCATAGCAAATGGCCTAAATTGAATTAGGGTGCAAGCCTTACATGTCTAGAAAGGATAATTAAGTTAGGAACATGATGGTTCTGGGTTTGCATCATTTGGATACTCCTATAACCAGATATGAGACAGTTTGTGCATATTGGTCAGTGTTTACTGTGTCAGGAGACTACTGTACTACTGAAACTTTGGAAAATCATAGCAAATGGCCTAAATTGAATTAGGGTGCAAGCCTTACATGTCTAGAAAGGATAATTAAGTTAGGAACATGATGGTTCTGGGTTTGCATCATTTGGATACTCCTATAACCAGATATGAGACAATTTGTGCATACTGGTCAGTGTTTACTATGTCAGGAGACTACTGTACATACTGAAACTTTGGAAAATTTCTGGTATTGATATAGGAGGATTTAAATTATAAATCTTACATTTCTAAATATGGAAATAAGTTAACTTTCACCTAGTTTTGGAATTTCCAGATTTGGAACTTCATGGCTTAAGATATGTATGAATGCATGCAGGATACTCACTGCTGGGGACAGATTTTTAGTGTAAACCTCAAATATTCATAGAAAATTGCCCAGATAAATATGACTGCAAACTTTACATGTTCAGAAAGATAAATGAGTCATGATTGACATGGTATTGAGTTTGTACAGATATCATGTCCCTATAGTTGGCAGTAAGCATTTTACTATACACAGGTCAGGAAATTTCCTGCCTACTGTGCCAGATTTGGACCAAGGTCTAAAAATTGATGGAAAATGGCACAAAATGAATTAGGAAATGAGCCTTATATGTCCAAATAGGGATTTGAGTTAGAAGTAATATAAAAATTACGGTTTGATAATTAAGTTCTAGGAATTGTACCTAAGTCTAGCACAAGGTCATAAGGTCCAAAACCTTAAAGAACAGAAATGGACCAAATGGGTTAGAAGTAGTTCAAACGAACGAAAAGGCAATAAACGGTGCTAGTAACGTTTGAATAACTCTGGAAACACAGCCAAGTATTGTTCTTGTTGAATAATACGATGCTTAATGTTAGCTTATGATTGGAAATACTAAGATCGATGCATGTATAGATATTGATTCAATCTACCATTTGTTATGTAGAGGGTTATCCTAAGGACTAAGATAGACCCGAAATCAATCAATACTCTAAGACTTGTTAGGCGAGGGAGAACTGATTCAGAAGCTAAGGAAGTACTGTAAGTAACCCTAAGCGACTACTTGCATCCAATTTGCTTAATGCTATAAACTCTTGGAATTTGGCAATTGAAACCAAATGAATGCTGCATATGAGATGTCTTCCCTTGACTGTTGAGTTTGCTTTACTAGAAATGGTTTGTAAACAGGTGATGGGCTCGCAAGAAATGTTCTGTTTGCACGTATTTATATATATAAGAAATATTTTAAATGTTTTAAAGGTTCAAATTAAATTCTTATTTAATATGATTTTATACCTTGTGTTGTAACCTTGTTAATGCTTTTAAATGCCTTGTGAGCCTTGTTTGTTGAATTACTTCCTTATAAACTCCAAAGATTGCTATAAGGTTAGGGAAGAATGAAATTTGTTTTAAGACTACCAGATATCTGTTTTAGACCCGAGGTATTGAGACCTCAGAGCACTGTACCTTGAGAACTTTGTAGACACATTTGATTGACTTAGAGCACTGTTTCTCGAGCATTAGCCTCGGAGACGTTTGGCTTGTCCCGGATATTACGTTTGGACAGGTCTCGGTTTCATATACGCAATGAGCCGGGGTTTGATTGGTCTATGTATAGGGAGCGCCCTTTATGGGAGTTTGGCTACGGTTAGCTACCGTGGGTTTGTTCGCTTTAAGTAGCATCGGTTGATACTCTGTGAACTCTCTTGGTACTATGGTTTGTTTTATTGGTTTCACTGCATACTTTAAGTATGGTTTGATATTGAGACTTCTAGTCTAATGATGGAACTCCATGTTTGACTATGATTTGCTATTGAGTTTCCATACTGTGTTTTAAGTTTGATGCAGCATAATTGATTTGATATGATTGAAAGTGATTTTTTACATGTCTAGAAAGGATAATTAAGTTAGGAACATGATGGTTCTGGGTTTGCATCATTTGGATACTCCAATAACCAGATATGAGACAGTTTGTGCATATTGGTCAGTGTTTACTGTGTCAGGAGACTACTGTACATACTGAAACTTTGGAAAATTTCTGGTATTGATATAGGAGGAGTTAAATTATAAATCTTACATTTCTAAATAGGGAAATGAGTTAACTTTCACCTAGTTTTGGAATTTCCAGATTTGGAACTTCATGGCTTAAGATATGTATGAATGCATGCAGGATACTCACTGTTGGGGATAGATTTTTAGTGTAAACTTCAAATATTCATAGAAAATTGTCCAGATCAAATATGGCTGCAAACGTTACATGTTCAGAAAGATAAATGAGTCATGATTGACATGGTATTGAGTTTGTACAGATCTCATGTCCCTATAGTTGGCAGTAAGCATTTTACTGTCTAAATAGGGATTTGAGTTAGAAGTAATATAAAAATTACGGTTTGATAATTAAGTTCTGGGAATTGTACCTAAGTCTAGCACAAGGCCATAAGGTCTAAAACCTTAAAAAACAGAAATAGACCAAATGGGTCATAAGTAGTTCAAACGAACGAAAAGGCAATAAACGGTGCTAGTAACGTTTGAATAACTCTGGAAACACAGCCAAGTATTGTTCTTATTGAATTATACGATGCTTAATGTTAGCTTATGATTGGAAATACTAAGATCGATGGATGTATAGAGATTGATTCAATCTACCATTTGTTATGTAGAGGGTTGTCCTAAGGACTGAGATAGACCCGAAATCAATCAATACTCCAAGACTTGTTAGGCGAGGGAGAACTGATTCAGAAGCTAAGGAAGTACTGTAAGTAACCCTAAGCGACTACTTGTATCCAATTTGCTTAATGCTATAAACTCTTGGAATTTGGCAATTGAAACCAAATGAATGCTGCATATGAGATGTCTTCCCTTGACTGTTGAGTTTGCTTTACTAGAAATGGTTTGTAAACAGGTGATGGGCTCGCAAGAAATGTACTGTTTGCGCGTATTTATATACATAAGAAATATTTTAAATGTTTTAAAGGTTCAAATTAAATTCTGATTTAATATGATTTTATACCTTGTGTTGTAACCTTGTTAATGCTTTTAAATGCCTTGTGAGCCTTGTTTGTTGAATTACTTCCTTATAAACTCCAAAGATTGCTATAAGGTCAGGGAAGAATGAAATTTGTTTTAAGACTACCAGATATCTGTTTTAGACCCGAGGTATTGAGACCTCAGGGCACTGTACCTTAAGAACTTTGTAGACACATTTGATTGACTTAGAGCACTGTTTCTCGAGCATTAGCCTCGGAGACGTTTGGCTTGTCCCGTATATTACATTTGGACAGGTCCTGGTTTCATATGCGCAATGAGCCGGGGTTTGATTGGTCTATGCATAGGCAGCGCCCTTTATGGGAGTTTGGCTACGGTTAGCTACCGTGGGTTTGTTCGCTCTAAGTAGCATCAGTTGATACTCTGTGAACTATCTTGGTACTATGGTTTGTTTTATTGGTTTCACTGCATACTTTAAGTATGGTTTGATATTGAGACTTCTAGTCTAATGATGGAACTCCATGTTTGACTATGATTTGCTATTGAGTTTCCATACTGTGTTTTAAGTTTGATGCAGCATAATTGATTTGATATGATTGAAAGTGATTTGAATGAGCTTTCATAATTGAGGGATGCTTGGTATTTTTAGTTACTTATTGTTGTTACTTACTAAGTTGCGACTCACACCCCTCTTCTTTCCCCTCCCTTTCAGAGTGATCTATACAGCGATTGTTCATTTTGGCTTGGGAAGCTTCATGAGAGTGGACTTCCCTGCATAGTCGAAGGTATATGGCACCCAGCAAGTTATATAGACACAGTTGGTTAATGGCATAGTGTGTTTTGGTTTCAGTTGGTTGTATATACATATTATACATCGAGTCTGGGATGTAGGCTAGGTTTTACTGCTGTTGAATTGATACTGGATTTATGCTTGTTTGAGATAAAAGTGATATGGTAATATATGATTACAAATATATGTGTTTAAGCAAGACAAGAGTGCACGATATGAAGGTCCAATGGTTAGTCATTACTCGACACTTACAAGTGGTAAAGGGTTCGAGTAGCGGCGGACTAGAATTGGGATAAGTTTTCAGATAAATCTGTGAGGGGCTAATGCCACGTCTGTGTGACAGGGGCCACCTCTAGAACCAGAGCGGACAGTACGGATGAGTAGCGTTGTCACAGCAATCGTTGTCGATGGGCCCAAAAAAGGGGTTGCCATGGCCGGTTGGGCTGGTCCGTTACAATAAAATGCGCATTTTGTTGTAACGACCCAGCCCAACCGGCCATGGCCACCCTTTCTGGGCCCACAACAACGATTGCTGTGACAATGCTACTCATCCGTACTGTCCGCTCTGGGTTATAGAGGTGGCCCCCGTCACACAGACGTGGCACTTAGCCCCTCACGGATTTATCGAAAAACTTATCCCAATTCGCGTCCGCCGCTACTCGAACCACTTACCACTTGTAAGTGTCGAGTAATGACTAACCATTGGACCTAGGTCAAATGGTTAGTCGTTACTCGACACTTACAAGTGGTAAGGGGTTCGAGTAGCGGCGGACGCGAATTGGGATAAGTTTCCCGATAAATCCATGAGGGGCTAAGTGCCACGTCTGTGTGACGGGGGCCACCTCTAGAACCCGGAGCGGACAGTACGGACGAGTAACGTTGTCAATGCAATCATTGTCGTGGGCCTAGAAAGGGTGGCCATGGCGGTTGGGCTGGGCCGTTACAACAAAATGCACGTTTTATTGTAACGGACCAGCCTAACCGGCCATGGCAACCCCTTTTTTGGGCCCATCGACAACGATTGCTGTGACAACGCTACTCATCCGTACTGTCCGCTCTGGTTCTAGAGGTGGCCCCTGTCACACAGACGTGGCATTAGCCCCTCACAGATTTATCTGAAAACTTATCCCAATTCTAGTCCGCCGCTACTCGAACCCTTTACCACTTGTAAGTGTCGAGTAATGACTAACCATTGGACCTAGGCCCAATGGTTAGTCGTTACTCAACACTTACAAGTGGTAAGGGGTTCGAGTAGCGGCGGACGCGAATTGGGATAAGTTTCCCGATAAATCCGTAAAGGGCTAAGTGCCACGTCTGTGCGGGCCACCTCTAGAACCCAGAGCGGACAGTATGGATGAGTAGCATTGTCACAGCAATCGTTGTCGATGGGCCTAAAAAAGGGGTTGCCATGGCCGGCTGGGCTGGTCCGTTACAATAAAACGCGCATTTTGTTGTAACAGCCCAGCCCAACCGCCATGGCCACCCTTTCTGGGCCCATGACAATGATTGCAATGACAACGCTACTCGTCCGTACTGTCCGCTCTAGGTTCTAGAGGTGGCCCCCGTCACACAGACGTGGCACTTAGCCCCTCACGGATTTATCGGAAAACTTATCCCAATTCGCGTCCGCCGCTACTCGAACCCCTTACCACTTGTAAGTGTCGAGTCCAATGGTTAGTCGTTACTCGACACTTACAAGTGGTAAGGGGTTCGAGTAGTGGCGGACGCGAATTGGGATAAGTTTCCCGATAAATCCGTGAGGGGCTAAGTGCCACATCTGTGTGACGGGGGCCACCTCTAGAACCCAGAGCGGACAGTACGGACGAGTAGCGTTGTCACAGCAACCGTTGTCGATGGGCCCAAAAAAGGGGTTGCCATTGCTGGTTGGGCTGGTCCGTTACAATAAAACGTGCATTTTATTGTAACGGCCCAGCCCAACCGGCCATGGCCACCCTTTCTGGGCCCATGACAACGATTGCTGTGACAATGCTACTCGTCCGTACTATCCGCTCTGGGTTCTAGAGGTGGCCCCCGTCACACAAACGTGGCACTTAGCCCCTCACGGATTTATCCGAAAACTTATCCCAATTCGCATCCGCCGCTACTCGAACCCCTTACCACTTGTAACTGTTGAGTAACGATATGGTTAGTCGTTACTCGACACTTACAAGTGGTAAGGGGTTCGAGTAGCGTCGGACACGAATTGGGATAAGTTTTTCGATAAATCCGTGAGGGGCTAAGTGCCACGTCTATGTGACGGGGGCCACCTCTAGAACCCAGAGTGGACAGTACGAACGAGTAGCGTTGTCACAGCAATCGTTGTCGTGGGCCCATATAGGGTGGCCATGGTCGGTTGGGCCGGGCCGTTACAATTTCGAAGATAGAAATAATCGAAGAAGTAATTATCCAATGATTGGATATTTACAAATCACTGTACTGTACTGTTTTTACTGTACTAAAGAGAAGTAAACCACTGTTTTTATTACCGAACTGCCACGTGTTTTAAAGTATACTTAAGTGAAAAGAAATAAGTGGTTTACTTTGTGAAAAAACGAAAATTATATCGTTTTGAAAACAATGAAATTAGTATTCTCTAAAGTTGTTTCTAGGTTCCGGAACAAGTATGGTATTCTAAAATACCTACCTTATTCTATCTGGATCCCTAGCCGACTGTAGTATCCTTCCTACATGTGAGCCTAGAGCCAGCTAGGAAGATTTTAAAGAAAAAAAATTATATATTTTCAGCATATAGATAGCTGAATATCAAATGTGACATATAACTCTCTTACTGAGCCGTGGTTTGCTCACCCCTTAGTTTCAAACACTTTAGGTTTGGATGATGGTGGGATCCAATATTTGTGGATCACGACTATACACAAAGGATAATGTGACAGACCGTCTGAGACATATAAGGTACGATCATTTATTTTCTGTATTTAGATATGTATACAGTACTACATTTTTGTAAATAAGATAGGGGATGTGTATTATCTTAACAATGTTATATTAAAATTGTTTAACATTAAGTGCAAGTGAAGTATTGCAGACAGCCCAACCGGATAAATGGTGTAAAATTAAGGTGAAAATTGTGGTAACGGTTCGTTACATAACTGAATCATAGCATTTTCAATGATGTGTGGTCTCAAATGATAAAGTAATCATAGATTGTCTAAAATTAAGGGTCTTGCAAAGTGAGTGAGACTAAAGATAGTGACTGGGGTATGAAATTTATAAGGTTTAAATTGAATAATATAAATGGTTTACTGAAGAGTTTGTGGTATCAACTGCTATACCGATATGATTTATATATGAGAAAAATAAATGTGAGTAGATAGGCATGTGTGCCTATGATGTTTAAAGAGGTTGTTAAAAGATTTTAATTGTGAGATACTATACTATTCAGGGAAACAATTGAAATGACAAGTATGTTAAGATGAAAGGGTATTAAGAAGATAAGTCATATGATGATTAAGGAATATGAATTATGGAGTAGTTCCCGAATCTAAGATTGAATGTGGTTGTGATAACCGCTAATTTTCTAAATTTAATATTAAATGTTCGTAAAATTAATATTAAAGCGAATAGAGAAGTTAAGTAAATAAATAAATTCTTTACAAGATGGAATATTAGTGAAAATTTCGTAACTTGAGGTAGTGACGAATTGGGAAATTTAAGTGAAGGAAATTTAAATTTGGAAATAGGAATAAGGTTGGAATTATGAAAAAATAATGAAAGGAAGAAATTTAATTTGGATAAATGAAAGTCCAAATTAAATAAGAAAAGGAGAAAAGAATATAGAATATAGAATATATATTTATATAATTATATATTATATAAATATATTTTTATACAAATACATATGTATATAAATATGATATTTTATGTATATATATAAGTATATACATATATAAGAAAAGTAAATATTATTTTCATCAAAATTTGTATCTATATATTGTAATACAATATATATCTATAAATACATATATATATGAAAAATATATATTAATTCAAATTAAAATTTATATATATATATCTATATATATATATGTATTTTGTATATAAAATATATATTTGTTATTATATTATGTTTATGTATATTATATAAGCATAATATAGTATATTATACAAAAAAAAGGGGGAAACAGAAAATAGAAACAAAAGGAGTCGGGACACCCCGACCCCTTCCCAGCCAGAGGCCGATGGCGGTTGCAGTGGCCATCGTCTGCGAGACGAGAGAGAAGAGGCGAATGGACGACGCCGACGACGTGAGAAGAGGAGGCCGGCGACGGGAAAAACTGAAAACAGAAGCGGAATAGAGGACGCGAACTGAAAGGAAAAAGAGAAAAGTGGAACGGCGGTGCCGGCCCGTTCAGGCACCGCCATCGCTACCAGCACCATCGCCGAAGGGAGATGAAGGCGAGAGGAGCCACCGGTGGTGAAGGAAACGGAGGAGGAAGGAAGAAATAGGAAAGAAAGGAGCCAAAACCCACCCTCCTAAGTCCAGCAACGTCGCCGGTGATGGGGAAGAACGGAGGTCAGATCAAGCTTCGTCGCCACCTCGGCCAGCTGTGGGAGGCTAGAACCGGTGGGGAACCGACCACCGGTGGAAGACCGGCCATAAGGGAGGCCAAACTGGTCTGACAGGTCTGAACCGGTCAGACCATGAAAAAAAAAGAAGAAAAAGAAAAGAAAAACGAAAAAGAAAAAGAAAGGAAGAGGAAAAAAGAAAAGAAAAAGAAAGAAAGAAAAAGAAATGGGAAAAAGGAAGAAAAAGAGGAAAAAGGAGAATTTCGGGAATTCGGAGATTCCCGGGAAGTTGGCAACTCGGAAATTACGAAAATTCGGTAAGAATTCCGGAAAATGATTTCGAGTAAAAATTTAATAAGTTATTTATGAAAATTCTAAAATTTAGAATTTAATTTTCAGAAATTATTCTTAGCGATCGAGACGATGGATCGGGAGAGATGCAGTACGGGCGCAACTGATAAGAGGAAGTCGCTAACCTAGAAAAAGGTAAGGGATGCATGTGCAGCGCTGTAGGGATATTCAATCTGCATGTTTTAATTACGAAATATTTTATGGAAATATTTTATGAAATTATTATGATGAATGATTGGTTGGAATTTGAAATGAAGTACTGGTTGGAAATTATAAACTGTATTTTCCGTGCAGGAGGCTAGCCAATCGGCAGCCGTTATACTGCCAAAAAAATTATCGAAAAATTCCTGAAAATTACTAAAAATCATAATAAATGATTTTATGTCATGAGCAAATGATTTTCATCCACGAAAATCGAGAAAGTGAATATTTTCATAAAAACATTAGTAAAATGAAAATGATTTTAAATTATTCATGTTTTCGAGAATGGTGATAAGGAAATCATCAAAAATCCTCTTCGAAAATGGTGATAATGAAATCATCGAAAATTCTCTTAATATGTAAATTACATGTAATACGAGATGAAAAATGAAAAGAAATAAAGTGAATATTATATATATATATATATTTCTTAAATATTCACTAAATGGTTTTATAACCTTTATGGTTTGAAGTTTTGAAATTATATATTTTTATAAATTCCATAAAAGTTATTTTATGATAAAAAATACGGTTTTGAGACTAGATGGCAACATTATCATGCTGATATGTGATATGTGATATGTGACATGTGATATGTAATATTTGATATGTGATATGTAGTCCCGGCCGACACCTGATCAGTGATCCGCCGAGGACAATTATAAACTATGGCCATAGATCTGACATGATTATTTTATACCCTTCGGGGTCTATAGCATGATCTGAGTAACGACCCAGTGGACGGGCTGGGCATGCGTGCCTAAGTCTCCATATATGAAAAATGTTTTATATGATATGTTATACGTTAAATGTAAACGTTTTACATGATATGTGATAAGTTAAATGAAAGTGATTTATAGCATTTTACATAATGCTGATTTCAGTACTGATTTTAGTACTACGAGATGATTTTCATATGACATGTGATATGAACATGTAATATGTTTTCAAAAGGAAAAGGCGTTTATAAGTCTAATATTCTTACTATGATTTTAAATTGAATATTAGACTATAGTGACATGAATATGTGATATGTTTTGAAAAAAAGAAAAAAGAAAGAGGAGGAAAATAAATCTAATATTCTTATTTTAATTTGTAAATTGAATATTAGATTTAAATGATATATATGTTATACGAAAAGGATTTAATAGCTGATTTTGCTATTTAAAGTACTGTACTAATTATGGTTGTACAGTAAAACATGAAATGAGTTTTAAATGAGAATGATGAGAATTTAACTAATATTCTTTTCAAAGAATATATGGATATTAGTTACTTTATTTAAATGTTTTATTTTATAAAAGCATTATTTTGAAAAGAATATGAAAATGTTATGGAATAAAAAGGTAAAAAGGATTAAAATTCCAAACGAAAAGGAAATTATTCTCTACAGTTGCTTCTAGGTTCCGGGACAAGATAGGTATTCCAAAATACCTACCTTAGACCATCCGGATCCCTAGCCGACTGTAGTATCCTTCCTACATGCGAGCCTAGAGCCCATAGGAAAAATGAAAAAGTTTTTCAGCATAAAGATAGCTGAGTATCAAGTGAGGCATATAATTCCCTTACTGAGCCGTGGTTTGCTCACCCCTTAATTTTAACATTTCAGGTTTTCAAAGATTGAGATTCTAACACTTAAAGGATTTCGACTGTGCATTTGGGGACGATGCAACAGCTTGATTTATTTAATAAGGTATTATCATTTATTTTCTGTATTTAGACTTATCTACAGTACTACTTCCTTATGAATTAAAATAGGGGATGTAATTCATATTATAATTTAATATGTAATTGTTTATATGTAAAAGAAAAGTAAAGTATCGCAGACAGCCCAACCAAATAAGATGTATAGAATAAGGTGAAAAATAGGGTCACAGGTTGTGACAGTGGTTTCTTCTGTCTATCATGTGGTTACGGTTAGATTTAAGACCGAGCTTGACTTAACAGACAAAATTAGTTATACTCAAAGGAGCAAATAAAGGAATTTACTGCCAAACATATAAATAGAATATGTGTTGAACTATGATATTGGCACAGATAATGTGGACACAGAATTTGTATTTTGATAATTATTATCAATCACAGAATCTGATTTTGAAAAGATTACGTTCCCAGGTACATTCTACAATTAAGTGATATTGCATGTACCATGAGAATGAGGAGTGTATTGATAACTCAATATGAAAAGAGACACTGGGGAGATTGCTACCTAATGTCTTATCTACCATAAGTGAAAGTTCATATTAAAGTCTGTAAGTGAATCGTAGCCTTAGCTAAACTAACATGAAAATGAGATTCAAACATGAGAAATTTTATTGTGGGTTAATTAAGAAATCGGAAGAACCATGATGTTATAAAAGTGATTATAGACTAATTAGCCAAATTAATTCACTTCTTCATCATTAGGTTTCTTGATCTCTTGAGTGACATAGTCAAAATATATCTCTGAAACGGTGAGAATGTATGTAGAGTTCCAGTAAGCATCATTTATGATAGGGATTTTGAATCTGCCACATGCTTTTAAAAGAATATCAGTAGGCTTTGGGATCCCAATTTATTGTCAACTCTGCTTTCTATCTGATATGAAATATCTGAGCGCATCACTCAGACGCTTGAGTCTATATTGAGAGTAAGTGCATTGGATTTAAAAGCTACTAGGACAATCACATACTGTTATTGATAGTTATCAAATTAACATCGGTTTGGCACCAAATGAAAAAATATGTGATAAGTTGTATGGATTATCTAGTGTGTAAAAAGAAGTGAAAATTGTTAACTGCCAAATTGATAACATAATTATCAAGGAGTACAAATAGCTTGTGAAAGATGAAATGTGATGTGTTAAAAGTAAATTGATATTGCAAAAGTATACTGGTTATATCAACCTAAAGAAAAGATTATTTGAAAGTTAGAAATTATATAAAGAAGTAAAGTATCTAGAACAGTTTTACTTTCTCATTTAAGTGAAATTTGGAAGACCGAATTTCCTAAAAGTGGGGAAAAAATGTGAGACCCGATTCTACTATATTGTATATGTGATATGAAATTATTTATTAAGTGAAATTTAATGTATTAAGTGATTTTAAGTGAAAGTGTGATGTGGGCCCCACTTGTTTTTAAGGTGTTTTGGTGGGCTCGAGACTGATAATGAAGTGTACAGTGTGGTGTAATAAATATAATATGATGATTTTGAGGATTCAAATCATTTAATTATATTATTTTTAATTATTTGGAATTATTTTATGAAGTGTGGAAAACAAATTGGAAAAAACAGTTGTCTCGAGGGTATTTTTGTAAATTACGCCCAAACTAAAATGAGTTGGAATGAAGTAAAGGTATCATGATATTCTACATGAAAAGTAGGTTAAGATAGTGTCAAGAGATTTATCGAAATAGTGGTGAAATTGGAGAAATTCGTCGGTGGGTTACGGGGGTAAAATCGTAATTTCTCACTATCTGTGCATTGCCCGTCGACTAAAGCACTTCTAGTCATCAAGATACATTAAATATTATTATTTGATGATGGAATCGAAAATTTTGGAGTCCAATTACACAGGTTTTATCACTACGGAAGCTTAAGGGCAAAATTATCCAAAATTTACATAACTAAGGGTATTTTGGTAATTTTGTCCTAATCTAGAACGTTCTATAAAATGATACATTCTTCCAACCGGCCACCTCTTCTTCCTTCTTCAACCTCACATGAAGAACCACCATGGCAAAAGTTGATAAAAAGAAAAATTCACAAAAACACCATGAAAGCAACCTTAAAATCAAAAGGCTATTCCTATCAAAGTTGTTCAAAATTAAGTTGTGATAATCATAAATTTTCAATTTATTGGAAATAAATATTGGAGAAAATAAATAAATAAAATTATGAGAACGGGATACTAGTGAAAATCCCGAGAATTGAGAAAGGAACAGATGGTGGAAATCCGAGTGGAGGAAAATTAAATTCGAAAATAAGTATAAGATGAGAAATTATGGAAAATAATGAAATGAGGAAATTTAATTTGGATAAATGGAAATCCAAATTAAATAAGAAAATAAGGAAGCAAATATATATTGTATATACAATATATATTGTATTATTTCATTTATATAAATATATAAATGTTATGTAATTTAAAGTGAACAAATATATATATACATATATATACTAAATATGTATTTTGTTAATACATAATACATATGTACTATACTATATATAATATAAATATAATATATGTTATATTATGAGTATAGTATATATTATATAGTATATATTATATGTATATAATTAAATTAGAAAATAAAATACATAAAAAAAAGAAAGAAACAGAATCGGGAAGACTCCCGATTCTGTCTTCCCGAGTGGCACCGGCCACTGTCGCCGGAGAAGGAAAGGAGAGGAGAAGAGCAACACCGCCGGCGAGCCAAGGGCTGGAAGAGGAGGCGACCGACGACGGAGAAAGGAAAGAAACGGAAGGAAAATCGAAGGAAAAGACCGGCAGAGGCCGGGAAGAAAAAGAAAATGGATCTGGCGGTGCCGGCCAAACCGATCGCCGCCAGTGCCACCGAAGCTTCACCGGAGGAAGAGGAAGACGTGGGAGGCCACAGGCGAGGCGAAGAACGGCGGAGGAAGGCCGACTGACGAGGAAAAGGAATCGAACCAAAACCAAGTAGATCCGTCGCCGTGCTGTCGATTTGTGACGAACGGAGACCAGGAAGACGTGGGAGGCCACAGGCGAGGCGAAGAATGGCGGAGGAAGGCCTACGGACGAGGAGAAGGAATCGAACCAAAACCGAGTAGATCCGCCGCCGTGCTGTCGATTTGTGACGAACGGAGACTAGATTCGGCTTCGTCGTGGTGCCGGCCAGCTGCTGAGCCACCAAGCCGCTGGAGAACCGGCCTAGGGGTGGAACCGGCGAGGAAGGAGGCAGACCGATTCGGCGGGAAAAGAAAAAGAAAAAGAAAAGAAAAAGGAAAAAGAAAAAGAAAAGAAAAGAAAAGAGAAAAAGAAAGAAGGAAGAAAAAGAAGAAAGAAAAGAGAAAAGGAATTCCGGGAATTTGGAGAATTCCCGAGAATTCAAAAATTACGGGAAATCCAGAGAATTACGGGAATCGGTAAGAAATCCCGAAAAGTGTTAAATTATTTAAATAATTTATTTATTTAAATAATTATGGAAAAATTCTAAATTTTAGAATTTAATTTCCAAAAAATTTTCTCGATGACCGAGACGATGGAATTGGGCAAGGTGAACACGGACGCGACCTTCGAGAGGTAGTCGTCGACCCGAAACAGGTAAGGGAGACATGTGCCGCCTGTAAAGATATTCGGTCACATGTTTTAAATTATGCATTTAATTTATAAATGCAATTTATAATGATTAGTTTTGAAAATTGTGGTGATTTATCGGTTGCAAATTGTGGTGAAATACCAGTTGAAAAATATAAACTGTATTTTTCGTGCAGGAGGCTAGCCAAATCGGCAGCCGTTATGCTGCCGAAAAATTATCGAAAAATTACTGAAATTCACCGAAAATGATCGAAAACTAAAATAAAAGATTTGATTTCACGTGAATCGATTTTTCAGGTACGAAAATCGAGGAATTAAGTAAATTTCATAAAACATGAATATAGTGATATTTAATTTTAAAATATTCATGTTTTCGAGTATGGTGAAAAAGAAATCACCGAAAATTCACTGGTAGGTGATATTTGACGTGAGCGAGATGAAAATGAAAAAGAGACTGAAGTGAATAATTTTATAAATATTCTCAAATATTCACTTGATTTAATATAAAACCTTTATGGTTTTAATTGTGAGATAAATAATTATATAAATTCCATAAAGGTTAAGAAATGATGGAAAACTATGATCTCGAGACTAGAGGTCTCTACACGTGTTTCTAAAAGAAAACATGGTGATGGAAATTTAAAGTTAGAAAATAAATAATTTATTTTCATAAATTATAAAAATGATTTGTTTGAAATTCCGATAATTATAAAGCCATGTTTTCGATTGAATGCACGGAAAAGCGTGCATATGTGTTTTAATATGGAAAAAGACAGTTTTGCCCTTTTATACTTTCAGTGATGATTTTGCAAACTATCTTTATCGTATGGAAAACAGAATATATACCTTTATGAAATAATTTGAAAAATGTTATTTATTTTATAAATTTCATAAAGGTGATTATATTTACATGTGAGCCTTATGGATATTTGATTTACGGTGTTTAAAATCCATAAAAGCTATGGTACGGTTTATATTGTTTTGAGACTTAGGCCCCGAGTTTCATGCATCACATATACTGTTACTGTCACATGGCCGATTGACCAGCTAGTCATCAGCGTCTCGGATTATCGCCTAGCAAGCGTACACCGAGGACATATTATAGATCATGGCCATAGATCTCATTACTGTTACAGTGTCCCTAGTGGACGAGATAGCATGATTTAATTGTAGGGTGATGCCTGGTCTCACTTACTATTTACTATTTACTGAAAGGATTTACGAAATCCTGTTTACTGTACTGAACCACTGTTCACTGTTTATTGTTTACTAATGAAAGACCGTACTAAAACACTGTGTTACTGAACTGTATTGTTTACTGAAATGGTAGCCATTGATTACTGTTTTACTGAACTGAAAGCTACCTTATACTATTTACTGAATTGGTAGTTACTGTTTACTGTTACTGACCAAACCGTATCGAATTACTGTTTTACTGAATATACTCTTTTACTAAACTGTACGATACAGTTACTGATTTGAAAAGAGAATTAAAATTTATTCTAAAAGAATAACTTAAGAATTATTTCTAAGATAGAAATAATCGAAGAAGTAATCATCCAATGATTGGATATTTACAAATCACTGTACTGTACTGCTTTTACTGTACTAAAGAGAAGAGAAGTAAACCACTATTTTTATTACTGAACTGTCACGTGTTTTAAAGTATACTGAAGTGAAAAGAAATAAGTGGTTTACTCCGTGGAAAAACGAAAATTATATCGTTTTGAAAAAACGAAATTAGTATTCTCTACAGTTGCTTCTAGGTTCCGGAACAAGTATGGTATTCTAAAATACTTACCTTATTCTATCTGGATCCCTAGCCGACTGTAGTATCCTTCCTACATGTGAGTCTAGAGCCAGCTAGGAAGATTTTAAAGAGTATGAAAAAAAATATTTTCAGCATATAGATAGTTGAATATCAAGTGTGGCATATAACTCTCTTACTGAGCCGTGGTTTGCTCACCCCTTAATTTTAAACATTTCAGGTTTTAAAGATTGTGAGATCAGTTGATTGTGGATCACGGCTGTACACAAAGGATAATGTGACAGACCGACTAATTTATATGAGGTACGATTATTTATTTTCTGTATTTAGACATGTCTGCAGTGCTACTTATCTGATTAATTAAGATAGGGGATGTGTATAATATAAACAAAGTTATGTAAATTTGATTAACAGTTAGTAAAAGTGAAGTATCACAGACAGCGCAACCGGATGAATTGTGTAAAATAAGGTGAAAAATATGGTAACAGATTGTTACAGATTTAATGGTATCAGAGCATATTGACCTGATGTCTGTGGATACTTTTAGAAAGAAAAGTAGTAAACATCCTGGTAGTACTGTGTCATCTGAGTACGTAGAGAAAATAAATGATTGTAAATTGAGAAAAATAAATTAAAGGGAGTGAGAAAGTATAAATTGAGAATTTTAAAGAAATAATAGGCTCAGAAATTACCAAAAAAAATTGGTGATTCTTATAATCTAAATGAAGGCCTGTTCGATAAGGAATCGAAAGGACTCGGTGAGGGTCCCATCAGTGCTTTACGATCTGAATCGAACTGAGACCTGAAAATGATGGTATGAAGGAGGGGAATGACATATCATAATTAAATAGACTTTAAGATCACCGATTAAGGGTAATTTGAAGAGAGAGAAATTTTTTAACTAAAAATGACCAAAATACCCCTGACTCTGAAATTTTACTAGGAGTCATAATAGACCAACAGAAGTTGGATTTGATTGATTTGACAGAGAATTTGATGATGTTAAGCTAATTTCATACAAAATAATCCAATCATGGATTCTAGTGAACTTCTCTGTCGAAATCGAATGAGATCTAAATTGCTGATATAAGTATCAGAAAGGATACTATCAGCACATAGATGATCAGATCATTGATTCAAATGTATACTGAGGAGAAAGAAATAAATGTCAAAATAACGAAAATGCCCTTATGTTGGGCGAAGTTCAGAACAGAGATAAAACCGAGCTGAATTGGAATCCATTGAGAGAAATGGAGTTATTAATGGCATAGAGGATGTCATATGAATATAACGATCCCTATCACTGATTCCACGGACACTTAGAATACGGACGTGAATGTTGGGTGATCTAGTGAACGGGCTGGGCCTCACGATAGATCCTTGAGGGGTGACCCAGTGAAAGGGCTGGGCATTCTTAAAGAGGACAGTACAGATGTGTACAGGCGGACGGCGGACGGGCTGAGGCCTTACACGATGCGATCCGATAAAAGTGTAGTGGAATGTCATCAGATGATTGGCCCGAATATTGATTGTAAGGGCCTAAATGAAGAGTTTATTAAACGGGATCGTTGAATACTATGGAAAGTGAAATGATTACAAGAATTGACTGATGAGGTGAATAGTACAGATAATGAAATACATATTGGCGTGGTTAATTACGGTTCTATATATTTTACTACTTTGAGGTATCAAACAGATAATCTTATATAGAACCGAAATATCTTGAAAAATGTGCTACAGAATGAGGTACTATGTGGAGTACTGTGAATTGGAGAATAAATATAAGAACAGTAAAGTGATAAAAAGAAGATGACAGCTAACCTAAGTTCTTCAGAACCCTTGAGGCAGAACTATGATGGGCAACCCAATGATAGGCGACCCGTAGTGGATCATTTGTTGTGAGATGCGGGCGAACAATGTTATCGACGACTCACTAGTAAGGGTAAACCTGGGGCAAAAGGATCGCCTAGGGGATGCTCGCCGACGGCCGATACGAACGGGCGGGACTCTTACAATTATTTTAATGGTAACACGAGTGTAAGGAACTAGGTACGTAAGGGTGCCAAGGTTCGAACCTCGTGGATAATATACTCAATGGAATTAAGCCTGAATTCATTAAATGAAAATGATTTTAAAGTGAATAGCTGTAATAAATTGGTTAGCTGTAACATGTGTTGATAACTGTTGTACTTACTACAGCTTACTGGAATGAGATTCGTAAGGTTGTAAAGTATGAGTAAACAATGAAATCCAGGTAGAGTATGAGTCGAAATGAATCGAATAGTAAATGTCTCTGCCTTGAGAATACACAATGTAAATGATAGGACATGAGGATGAAATGTCCGAATTAATAAGAAATATGTGATTAAAGAAAGTATCAGATTTGATTTCCGATAGAACTTCTAGAGTTATATAAATTGGAGGAATCGAGATAACATTGACTCGATTTTGAATATGAAATCTGATTCTAAGCTTATATCGAAGAACTTAAGAAAATCCGAAAGCTTAAGAAACCTACTCTGGAAAATGAAAGAATAATGAAATGCACATGTATAAGATGTGATTGAGGGACATACAGATAACGTAAATTGAGGATAATGAAGTTATCTGTATAAGTGTAAATGAGAGAAGCGCTGATGATATTGAGACGTAGATGAATTACAAAGGATGTATTAATTTCCTATCATTAATATAGTTCTTGTGAAGAACAAGTATTCATCTACGTGTGAAAATGGACGTTTATGATTTGATCAGAGATACATGAGGAGTTAATAAGACTAGCCTCGGTATAAAGCGTCCTTAGATAAAAGATTAGAGACTGATTTCCATAAGAGGATGATTAGAACTCGGAGTGAATTTTACGAGTTCCTATTGAGGTTACAAGGTTAATGAGTTGCCTTGTGAAGTATATAAGCCTAAGAAATGAGGCATCCTTACATGAGTAAATTGATGAAATGCTGATAGAGCCTAAAGTACAAATGAAACATGAGCAGCATTGTGGTATAACCCTTAAACTCTTAAAGACTGTGGAATTATGTTAAGATTGGTAACTAAGAGATTTGGCTAGATAGTATCTCCTCCTGAGATATATGATCTTGAGATGACAAGATGATCGTGAACCTGTCTATGATATAGAGATAATAATTGAGATACGAAAGTAATGAGTCTAGCTAGATACTACTGCCAGTGATAAAAGAGTGATGAGACTAGCTGCTCTATTAATGTAAAGTAATTAAAGAAAGAAGTTAAAGTCGGTAAATGGATAAGTGTAGAAAAAAGATGGTATGCAAGATTTTAAAAGATCTTAGCAGTATAATACCATACCAATTGACAAAACCAACTAAATTGATTAAAGTAAAAAAATGAAAGTGGAATAAGGAAATAAGTTGCATGATGAGAAGGGAACATCAATATGAAACAGTTACCGAAGGTAAGACTGAAAGTGATTTTTGTTGGTTATCACATAACTGTGGCAAGATGAAAAATCAAGCCAGATTTGATAAGTGAAAGTAAGGATACTCAAAGGAGTAAAATGAATGACACGTGTTATTTTACTGCCAGTATATAAATGAAAAATGATTATACATATAACCACCGTAATATGATAGAAATGGTGGAAGTGTATAGATGATGTGGTAATTAAATATATAAATTGAGGATTCAATTGTGGAATCTAAATTATGAAAAGAGATATAAAGACCAAACTACATGAAGAGAGCATGATTGTCTCATGATCTATGACTGTAAGAGATGATCAATAGTAAAGTCTGCAATGAGATGCAGCCTTGGTAGAATAAATGTGTGAATATGAATATTGTGGACAATAAAGAGTCCAAAAGAGAAATGATGATATGGAAGTGATTAAAGATTGAATATCTAAATAGAATCACTTTCCATTATCAGACTTCTAGATTATCTAGTGCCTTAGTCGAAGTATAAGTGCTATACGATGTGAATGTGTATGTACAGTTCCAGTGAGCCTTACATGTGATGGGAGTCTTTGTGTGGCCATATGCTTAATGAGAATAGCAAAAGGCTTTGAGATCCCAAGTGTACTAATAGCACCGCTCCATACTGATATATATATATATATATATATATATATGAGCGTGAGATTTAAACGCTCCATGATATTGAGAGAGCGTGTGCATGAGATGTGAAAGCTACTGGGACACTTACATATAATTGATTGACATGAGTACATGATAATACCAAATTATGTCGACTTGGCACTAAGTGAGAAAAAATGGATGATGAACAGCATAGATCAGCTATGATATGAAAAATACTATGCATGGACTCTTATGTGAAAAGAGTGGAAATGAATAACTCCCGATTTGAGAAATGAACTTACGGAAGTATAGACATATAAGATGAAATACAACATCTAGTGGTCTAAAGTATTCTTGATGTTGAAAGTGTACAGGCAGTATTACTTGGAAGATGACCTAGAGGTCAGAAGTCATAAGTATACGAAATGTACCACCTTTGGACTTAAGTTATATTCGGAGGACCGAATTTCTTAAGGTGGGGAGAATGTGATAATCGTAAAATTTCCATTTATTGGAAATAGATATTGGAGAAAATAAATAAATAAATAAATAAAATTATGAGAACGGGATACTAGTGAAAATCCCGAGAATTGAGAAAGGAACAGATGGTGGAAATCCGAGTGAAGGAAAATTAAATTCGGAAATAAGTATAAGATGAGAAATTATAGAAAATAATGAAATGAGGAAATTTAATTTGGATAAATGGAAATCCAAATTAAATAAGAAAATAAGGAAGCAAATATATATTGTACATACAATATATATTGTATTATTTCATTTATATAAATATATAAATGTTATGTAATTTAAAGTGAACAAATATATATATACATATATATACTAAATATATATTTTGTTAATACATAATACATATGTACTATACTATATATAATAATAATATTATATGTATTATATATAATATAAATATAATATATGTTATATTATGAGTATAGTATATATTATATAGTATATATTATATGTACATAATTAAATTAGAAAATAAAATACATAAAAAAAAGAAAGAAACAGAATCGGGAAGAATCCCGATTCTGTCTTCCCGAGTGGCACCGGCCACTGTCACCGGAGAAAGAAAGGAGAGGAGAAGAGCGATGTCGCCGGCGAGCCAAAGGCTGGAAGAGGAGGCGACCGGCGATAGAGAAAGGAAAGAAACGGAAGGAAAATCGAAGGAAAAGACCGGCGGAGGCCGGGAAGAAAAAGAAAATGGATTTGGCGGTGCCGGCCAAACCGGTCACCGCCACTGCCACCAAAGCTTCACTGGAGGAAGAGGAAGACGTGGGAGGCCACAGGCGAGGCGGAGAATGGCGGAGGAAGGCCGACGGAGGAGGAGAAGGAATCGAACCAAAACCGAGTAGATCTACCGCTATGCCGTCAATTCGTGACAAACGGAGACCAGATCCGGCTTTGCCGTGGTGTCGGCCAGCTGCTGAGCCACCGAGCCGTCGGAGAACCGACCGTCGACATGGAATCGGCAAGGAAGGAGGCAGATAGGTTCGGCGGGAAAAGAAAAAGAAAAGAAAAAGGAAAAAGAAAAAGAAAAGAAAAGAAAAGAGAAAAAGAAAGAAGGAAGAAAAAGAAGAAAGAAAAGAGAAAAGGAATTCCGGGAATTTGGAGAATTCTCGAGAATTCAAAAATTACGAGAAATCCCAAGAATTACGGGAATCGGTAAGAAATCCCGAAAAGTGTTAAATTATTTAAATAATTTATTTATTTAAATAATTATGGAAAAATTCTAAATTTTAGAATTTAATTTCCAGAAAATTTTCTCGATGACCGAGCCGATGGAATCGGGCAAGGTGAACACGGGCGTGACCTTCGAGAGGTAGTCGTCGACCCGAAACAGGTAAGGGAGACATGTGCCACCTGTAAGGATATTCGGTCAGATGTTTTAAATTATGCATTTAATTTATAAATAAAATTTATAATGATTAGTTTTGAAAATTGTGGTGATTTATCGGTTGCAAATTGTGGTGAAATACCAGTTGAAAAATATAAACTGTATTTTTCGTGCAGGAGGCTAGCTAAATCGGCAGCCGTTATACTGCCAAAAAATTATCGAAAAATTACTAAAATTCACCGAAAATCACCGAAAACCAAAATAAAAGATTTGATTTCACGTGAATCAATTTTTCGGGTACGAAAATCGATGAATTAAGTAAATTTCATAAAACATGAATATAGTGATATTTAATTTTAAAATATTCATGTTTTCGAGTATGGTGAAAAGGAAATCACCGAAAATTCACCGGTAGGTGATATTTCACGTGAGACGAGATGAAAATGAAAAAGAGACTGAAGTGAATAATTTTATAAATATTCTCAAATATTCACTTGATTTAATATAAAACCTTTATGGTTTTAATTGTGAGATAAATAATTATATAAATTCCATAAAGGTTAAGAAATGACGAAAAACTATGATTTCGAGACTAGAGGTCTCTACACGTGTTTTTAGAAGAAAACATGGTGATGAAATTTTAAAGTTAGAAAATAAATAATTTATTTTCATAAATTATAAAAATGATTTGTTTGAAATTCCGATAATTATAAAGCCATGTTTTCGATTGAATACACGAAAAGCGTGCATATGTGTTTTACTGTGAAAAAAGATAGTTTTACCCTTTTATACTTTCAGTGATAATTTTGCAAACTGTCTTTATCGTATGGAAAACAGAATATATACCTTTATGAAATAATTTGAAAAATGTTATTTATTTTATAAATTTCATAAAGGTGATTATATTTACATGTGAGCCTTATGGATATTTGATTTACGGTGTTTAAAATCCATAAAGGCTATGGTACGGTTTATATTGTTTTGAGACTTAGGCCCCGAGTTTCATGCATCACATATACTATTACTGTCACGTGGCCGATTGACCAGCTAGTCATCAGCGTCCCGGATTGTCGCCTAGCAAGCGTACACCGCGGACATATTATAGATCATGGCCATAGATCTCATTACTTGTGAGATCTCATTTTCTTATACTATAGTTGTACATGTATATGAACAAATTATCAATAAAGAAATTATTGATAATATTTTGAGGAATTAAATATATAAGAATAGTGTTTCTCACATAGAAAAATTTAATCCTAGATAAAATATATATAAGCATGGAAATTATTACATAAAGAATGGAATAAAAGAAGATTAAATAGCTTAGCAAATTTTGACTTGGAAAGTCAAGTATTGGGACGACATGGAGAAAGAAAAGAAGAATTTATTGGCCATATAGGTGAAGTTCGGTTGGATAAGTGAGTAGTAGAAAAACAAGAGAGAAAAAGAAAGATGAAATAAACAACAAAGGAAGATAAGAGAAAATCTCCCTCACGTGTTTCCTAAGTTGACAAAAAAAATATATAACATAGATTTTGTCTATTCTTACTACACCGAAGACAAACACAATAATAAGATAGGAAGGGAACAAAAACAAGGAAAAGGATAGAAAATTATGAGATTGCAAGACCTTAACTAAGAAGTCAACAAACGTGGGCTGCATGAAGAAAAATGGGTGTTAGTTTCGGCTGGAAGATAAGTAATAAACAAAAGAGAAGAAATAGGAATTTAAGAAGGATTTTAATGAAGCTGGCAAAAAAAAAAAGAAATTTAGCCCAAAACTTCCACGTTTTCGGGGTGTGACATTACTGTTACTGTGTCCCTAGTGGACGAGATAGCATGATTTAATTGTAGGGTGATGTCTAGTCTCACTTACTATTTACTATTTACTGAAAGGATTTATGAAATCCTGTTTACTGTACTGAACCACTGTTCACTGTTTATTGTTTACTAATGAAAGACCGTACCAAAACACTGTGTTACTGAACTGTACTGTTTACTGAAATGGTAGCCATTGATTACTGTTTTACTGAACTGAAAGCTACCTTATACTATTTACTGAATTGGTAGTTACTGTTTACTGTTACTGATTAAACCGTATCGAATTACTGTTTTACTGAATATACTGTTTTACTGAACTGTACGATACGGTTACTGATTTGAAAAGAGAAATAAATATTTATTCTAAAAGAATAACTTAAGAATTATTTCTAAGATAGAAATAATTGAAGAAGTAATCATCCAATGATTGGATATTTACAAATCACTGTACTGTACTATTTTTACTCTACTAAAGAGAAGAGAAGTAAACCACTGTTTTTATTACTGAACTGCCACGTGTTTTAAAGTATACTGAAGTGAAAAGAAATAAGTGGTTTACTCCGTGGAAAAACGAAAATTATATCTTTTTGAAACAACGAAATTAGTATTCTCTACAGTTGCTTCTAGGTTCCGGAACAAGTATGGTATTCTAAAATACCTACCTTATTCTATCTAGATCCCTAGC
Organism: Heritiera fomes; assembly: GCA_032173925.1. Lineage (NCBI taxonomy): Eukaryota > Viridiplantae > Streptophyta > Magnoliopsida > Malvales > Malvaceae > Heritiera > Heritiera fomes. The sequence continues at coordinate 7,744,283 of JAPDPM010000019.1, forward strand.
CGACTGTAGTATCCTTCCTACATGTGAGCCTAGAGCCAACTAGGAAGATTTTAAAGAGTATGAAAAAAAAAATTTCAGCATATAGATAGCTGAATATCAAGTGTGGCATATAACTCTCTTACTGAGCCATGGTTTGCTCACCTCTTAATTTTAAACATTTCAGGTTTTAAAGATTGTGAGATCAGTTGATTATGGATCACAGCTGTACACAAAGGATAATGTGACAGACCGACTAATTTATATGAGGTACAATCATTTATTTTCTGTATTTAGACATGTCTGCAGTACTACTTATCTGATTAATTAAGATAGGGGATGTGTATAATATAAACAAAGTTATGTAAATTTGTTTAACAGTTAGTAAAAGTGAAGTATCACAGACAGCCCAACCGGATGAATTGTGTAAAATAAGGTGAAAAATATGGTAACGGATCGTTACATAAGTCCCCTATCTACCCATACCCATATCTCACCTTAAAAGTGACAAAATCATGAAGAAAGGAAGCATGGAGGATTCGGTCAAAGAGAGGTAAATTCATGCTTGTCCATTCTTTTGATTCTAAAGGGAGATAATGATAAACCTAAGTGTGTTAAGCATGTTTGTGATGTTAGATTTAATCAAATGGAATTAAATCAAAATTTAACATTGATGAAGGCTTTTGGTTGGATGAAGAACATAATGAATCTATGTTAATCTTTGCATGAAAATGGTGTTGAAAGGCTTAATGAGCATAAATCTATAGCTTGGTAAACATAAATTGTTGAAAAATAATAAGGTTGCCTTATTTGAGGATTCGGCCAAGGCTATTTGGCAGCTTAGAATGCTGCATTTCATGAGTTTAATATGTCAAATTAATGTAGAAATTAAGAGAAGATTAATGGTGCTTTCAGATCTAAAATCGGAGCTTAAAGGAAGAAGTTAGGAAATTCTACCGGTATAAATTATACTGCATTAATATTAGCAGTTACCAATGTGGCTGCAATTAGACATGAAATGTGACTTAAAAGTAAATATTAAATGAGCTAAGAATTTTGGTGAAATTGTTTTGTAGCCAAAATAAATGGATTTCGTGTGGTGCTATCGAGAAGATCGATAACACGGGACAGGTAAGGGATAGTGTGTAAGCTGTAGGGATATAGCGAATGCATGATTTTGATGAGTATAATTTTATGAAATTATTTAGTATTGAATTGCCTTTGAAAATCGTGCGAATATGTGGTTTACGACTGGTATAAATACTGTGTTTAAGTGCAGGGAGGTTAGGTTATTCATAGCTGTTATGTTATCGAAATTTCCTCCAAAATTTTCTAAAATATCATGAAATATATTATGTGCACAGAATGAGTCAAATTTTGTGTTTTGGAATTTATTTCCAACATTTTCCATAAATTGGAATTTTTATCGAAAAATATTATTTAAATATTCATGTAATTAAATTTTATTAAAGTGAGATGTCCAGTACGTTCTTTGAAATATTTCACGATAAATTAGAATGTTTGTAAATTTTCTCAGTAAAGCATGAATATTTTATTTACTGTTTTCACTGTACTGTTAAGTATGAAATTAAATACCTTTTTTCAATTTTATTAATTTAAATGATATATATTAATTTAAATTATATTTATTAAATTTCCTTAAAGGTATTTTCACAATAAATAAAATGTTTTGGACTGTTACAAGTGTTAAATAGTGAATATTTTCCTAAATTATTTTCAGTATAATATTCACTATTTTATAAATTTTCCTTTATGGACTGACTAAAGGTTTTACTAAGTGTAATGATTTCCATAAAGGTGATATCACTGTTTATACACTGTTTTGAGACTGTTAGGCCCCATATCATGCTCACGTGCATTATTGTACTGTTACTGTGTGAAGCTGTTGACACTGATCTTGTTTTCAGCGTCTAGGTCGACACCTGATCAGTGTACGATCGAGGACACTTATAGACTTTGGGTATAGATCTTACTGTTTACTGTTATTGTTCCCTACGGTGATTATAGCATGATATACTAAGGGTGATGCCTAGTCTCCACCTACTATTTACTGTTACTGAACTGTGAATTACTGTAAACTGTTTTACTGAACTGTGCATTACTGTTTACTGTTCACTGAACTATATTGAATCATCACTACTTTTACTGAGGTGTGAATTACTGTTTACTGAACTATATTAGATTATTACTGTTTACTGAATTAAAAACGTTTTATGAAAATTATTACTGATATTTGAACTGTTTATTGAACTGTTACTGAACTATGAAACTTAAGTGTTTATCGTACTGGACTGTAATTATACTGTTTACTGAACTGTTACCGTACCAATACTGAACTGTTTACTATTACTGCAAAGAGTATTGTACTAAACTGTTACTGAAGTGTTTTATTGAACTGTTACTGTTTTAAAATGAACATTTTATCTCTAAACTTATATGGTTTAATGAAACCACTATTGTTTACTGAACTGTTACTGTTTACTGAAAACTATTACTGTTACTAAATTGTTGCCACTGAAAGTGTTACCAAATAAATCATTGTTAAACTGAAATTGTTTACTGAACCGATTAGTTACTGTTTCACTGAAGTGTTTACTGTGTTAAATTCTAAACCCACTATTTTTAGTATTGCCATAGTACTATTATTGAACATTTCTATACAGTCACTACTGTTAAACGGTTTTAATGTACTATTTCTACTAATGTTACTGTAAGTGTTTCCAAATGTTTACTGAAGTGTTAAATTAAATGGTTTTATTACCATTTATTTATTCAAAAACTTTATTAAACTGTTTTATATCAAGGATTTAATAGTTACTCCCTATAGTCGCTTTTGGGTTTCTAGGACAAGATAAGTATTTCAAAATACCTTCCATGCTCCATCCGGTTGCCTGGCCGACTATAGTAGCCTTTTGTTTACTATGCCTAGTGAATTGTTAAGAAAATAAAGTTTTCTAGCATAAAGATTTCGTTATATCAGTATTGCATACAATTCCTTTACTAAGCACGTTTCGCTCACCCCTTTATTTTCTACTTCATAAGATCGTATAAGTGGTTAAGAGATATACATTTTGGGGATAATGATTTCATTTTGGGATTACCGAAACTACATTATGCCGATCCAAGAGGTATTGGTATTTTCTTTTATGCATTTAGATATATATTTACAGTACTACTTAAATTGAAAAATAGGAACAGGGGATGTAAAGTATAAGATAAAATGTTAAATTATATATTCTGAATTTTTTGTAAATTAATTAAAATTATCATTTATTACTGTTACTATTCAAGTGTTAAAGACATTACAGACAGCCTAACAATTAATTTATATGTAAAATGTGTTATTTACTGTACATTTGGACTGTTACAAGTATTTAGAGTTATTTGACTGATAGGCTTAGTCAAATTTGGAGGACCAAATTTCCTAAGGTGGGGAGGATGTGAGATTCACACTTCCTATTACTATTTTATACTGTTAATGAAGTTAGGAATCTAAGATGTCTTATAGCTGTTTATATGCCTTATGTTTCGTAAGTATAACAAAGACTTAGATTGTACCCCATTGGGACATTTAGAGCTCTGAAGGAGATATAACTGTACAATACTGATATTCAGAGCAAAATAATGATATGGTAAGAATCTACATCCAAAGATTTCTCTTTTTGTGTATGATTCGAAAAACGTGCAATAATTTCAACAATGACGATTAAGTCCACAGACCTAAAAACAATCGTAAATAACGGTTAATTTAAGTTGATTTAAAACCAGCTGATAGTCATAGATAAATTCTTGTGTGAAATAGTCTCATATCATGTTCATTGGTAGAGTAAATCACATGCTAGAGTAAATCACTGTTAGGGGTATTTTCGTAATTTTGCCTTTTTTACTAGTTAAACCTTATTGAAGGCTTATCCAATGATTAGAATATGTTGAATACATATATATTATGAGTGAATGAAATATTTGGAAGTTAAACTAAACATTTAAATTGAAATTAGAAAGAAAGGGACGTGTTTAGAATTTTTAAAATTGTATAAGGATATTTTCGTCAATTTGCATTAAAATATTAATTTTTAAAGAAATTTCCAGCCTCTTGTTCTTCCATAACCAGCCATCACCATTCATCCAAGCTTTCTCACTCTAAAAGCTTAGTGAAGAGAGAGAAAACGTTGAAAACTCTAGTAAAACACCTCGAAACTAAAAAACCGTCTTCACCAAACTTGTCCAGCTCTTCGAGTTCTACAACATAGTATCCAGCATTGAAGTGGCCTTTTTCTTGGTGTTTGGGCTTCCTTCATTTTTGGTTAAGAGAGGTAAGAGAGAGAAAGCTTAATTTCATGTGTTTAATGACTTTATGCTATGTGATTTAAGGGTTTAAACATGTATTTTGAGCTTGGATTGAAATAAAACCATAAGAATTCTTCCTTAGGGGTTTTGACCAAACATGTACAAGCATAAATGTGGTGTTGTGTCATGCAAAAGTGATATAAAACTAGTGTAGAGACTGTGTAGAACATGTTTGTAGCTTGAAATTGTTGAAACGAAGAGTGTAGGAGAGAAAACTAATTTAGCTAAATGAAGAGGATACTAAAATTATGTCCAATTTGACGTAATTTGGGTTGTGGAATACTGTACAAATTAATACAAGACTGGTTACTAGTCAGAACTGAAAACAGAGGTGATTTGACGGTAATTGCAGTGTTAGCACCGGTATGAAGTAGATCAGATTTAAGGCTACAATAAGCATTGTAGTAAGTCTCAAGGAGTAAAATACTCTTTATAATAGAAGTGTGGTGAATTGACTGTGTTTGTGTTGTATTTTGCAGCTCTAAAATAAGGTGTACATACTAGTGCTAACTGCACGACTCAACGATAATCAAGAGGTAAGGGATATATGTAAGAGGCGTAGGGATACTATGCTGTATTAAGATGATTGAATTGTGTTTATATAAGATTGAATAATATGGTTTGACTATGATTGTGAATTGGCATTGTGGTTTTAATTGCGTTTTTGTGCAGGAGGTTTAAGACAGATGTATCGTTATGCTGCCAAAATTTCGTAAATCATACCTTAAATCCTAGAACCATAAGACTAGACCATAAAAGCAATTTAAATGAAACTAAAAGAGTGAATGCACTATAAGTTTTATATGTAGGTCATTAAAAGTGCCAAATTTGTAACTTAATTTTCAGGACTGATTTTAACGATTTTCCCAAATTTCAAGACAACCACAAGTACTAGTACCATTTTTATACGTAAATAAAATATGTTGAACACTAGTTATTGAACTAAGAATATTTGCCGAATTTTTATTCTTGAATTGTCATTATTTCTGATTTTGTGAATTTATGAATTGACTGAAGACTTATTTTACTGAATTGATTTCTAAAAAATGTTTGTACTGTTTTACAAACTATTTTGAGATTGCTTGGCCTCATAAAAACCTTTGGGTATATCATGCTATACTGACTAATAGTACTATACTATTTGCTGATTGATGCTGATCACGTCATCAGCCGTCCCAGTTGGCACCTGCTCAGTGCATACTGAGGACACCACTATGACCATGGCCATATGTCTTACTTTTTCTCCCCTTTTGGGATATTGTTTTGCATGATTTTATTAGGTGTTGCTTGGTCTCCACTGTACTGTTTACCAAATTGTATTATTGTTCTATTACAGAAAATTTTACTGGATGCGTTTTATTGAATTGTCTTATTCCACTGGTTAATTAGACTATTTACTGCATTGTTTATTGCTTTATCAATTGAACTGTTTTGCCGTACTTATTTGTATACTGTTTATTGAATGAAGTACTAAGATGTTTTATCGAACTATTTACTATACTACTTACTAATTGAACTATCAATTGTTTACCTCCTAAAATTAGAGCTAGGAACTGGGACAAGTGAGGTGCTTGGAAGCATTCTTCTGTATAGTATCCTTCTGATAAAATGTCAATTACTGTATTGATAGAGCGTAGGAGCATTTTTAAGATACATGCATATAGTTATGCATAGTATCAGCTCTTTTATATATATTTCTTACTGTGCATAAGCTTACCGCCTTACTTTTCTTCTAGATTATCTGCAATAGCTTCCTGTTCTGTTATGAAGGTTTGAGTTCAGTGGTATCCTCAGGCAGTTTTCCCAGAGACCATAAAGGTATACTATTTTACTTTTATATGTTCAGACAGTATATGTACAGGACTACTATGTATGTATTTTGTACAAGGGATGTAAACTATATCGTAGTGTACTGAAAGTAAAATCATAAGTTTTGAGTTAACAGTAATATATGGAAATGAAGTTTTTATGATTACTTATATTTGTTTAAGAAATGAACATTATAGAAATGTAAATTGGATATCGAGCGTAAGTAACTGATTTATAAGGAAATTGATTTGGGACACTGCAGATAGCCCAACTAAACATAAAGTTTAATGAAAATGTTATTACTGTATGTCAACAACAGAGCATGACATATACCGCTGTTAGTACTGTATGTCAACAATAGAGCATGACATATACCGCTGGTCTTAGGTAATTTTTAATAGTTAGGGATTAATTGAGACATTGGTTCTTCAATTAACGACACAGTAAGGAAAGTTAGGTGTGATTAACTCTAGCTTGTTACACTATGGTTGATTGTTTAATTGACAATGATATTATATAATCAATGATCAACATCTAAATCCTGAAATTGGTTCTTCAATTAACAACATAGTAAGGAAAGTTAGGTGTAATTAACTCTAGCTTGTTACACTATGGTTAACTGTTTAATTAACAATGATATTATATAATCAATGATCAACATCTAAATCCAAGAATAATTAATTGCCTCGTAATTGAAATCTTTTGATATTTGATATTTTCTAGTTTATTAATTAATTATTTATTTTTCTTTCTGTTATTTTACAATTATTCATAGGTTTAAGTAAAGAAATTTATTGTTGGTATCTGTGACAGTATTGTCCCAAAATCATCATCTTCAACTTGGTCTTTTTGAGCTCTACCACAATATCTTGCTCACATTCCTCTTCTTCCCTATCTGATATTTCAAGATCTAGAGCGAGCTCAGCCATCTCATCTAAGAAGTGATTGGTTTAATGCTTTGCAGATGGGTCTAGAAAGTAGATCTGGTTACGGGCCGAACCGGGCAGGTTTTCACCGGTTCCGGCCCTAACCAAAAGAGAATCGGTTCGAACCGGTAGTAAATCGGTCCGGTTCGGACCGGTTCTATCAATTATAAGAGGTGAACCGGCCCGGTTCGTTGGACCGGTTCACCTCAAAACAGGACCGAACCGGTTTAAACCGCTTCGGTCCATTTTTTTTCTTTTTAAAATTTTTATTTTTAAAAAATTTATATTAATTTATTTTAATATATATTAATATATTTTAATAATTTAATGTAGTAAATTTATTTTTATAATAAATAATGTTAATAGTTTAATTTAACAATAATTTATTATAAAGTTATATTATAATTTATTTAATTAATGTAACAACAATGTAAAAATAAACTATTATAAAATTATCTAATAAAATTATTGTTATAATAAATTAAAGTTATATTATGAATATAATATTATGATAAAATGATATTTGATTCAAAATACAAAGAATGATATTATGAATATTATTATTATATTCATTTTGCATATCTTTATTTATATTCATTTATTATATTCATTTTGCATTTAAAATAATTTATTATATTTGAAATATCATTTACTTAATATTTATTCATTTATTTATTTATTCATTTATTTAATATGTTTTTAAAATATTAATTCATTTTGTATTTTCAATATTTATTTATTTTAAACATATATAAGTATAACATTAATTAATTTGGTATGTAATAATAATAATAATAATAATAATAACAACAACAACAAAGGAGAAAAAGGAGAGAATAGGAGACCAAAGATTTTTTACGTGGAAAACCCCTTCAAAAGTTAGAAGGGTAAAAACCACGGGACCGTAGTCCATAAAAATACTCACTATGACTAAACTTGTTTACAATTTTACATACAATTTACAAAAAACAAAAGATTATTCTCTACTCTTCATAATTTATACGGATTGCCTTGAAAATTTCTTCCTCCTCTTCTAAATTATTATCAGCAAATTCATTGGCCATTCCAAGTTCGACATTGCGCGATTCTGCATCAAACCAATCTTTAAGGCATGTTAACATGCACAATGAATCCGGATTAAGAGTGGTTCAATGGTCTCCAATAATTCTTCCACACGTCGAGAATGCGGATTCCGAAGCAACAGAAGAAACTTGCACCGCAAAAACATCTCGGGCCATGGAAGCTAAAACTGGAAATTGTTTTTGGTTTTCTTTCCACCATTGGAGAAGATCAAAGTTATCATCTACAGAAAAATCTTGACTTAAGAAAAATCCTAGCTCATTGAAGCTAGAACTTCATCGAGTTGTTGATCCCGATCCCGATCCGCTCGCTTTTCCTTTTAGCTTCATTCTCTTCTTTGCTGCTTCCTTAATTGCGTTTAAAATTCCTTTTCCTTTTTTGCTACTTTCGGTTTCTTCGTATGAATCTTCTTCTTCTCGATTAAAGTTGAATTGCTCCCTTTCTGTTTCATAAACATTAAACAATTCTCGAAAAGATTGTTAATTGAGGACTTTTGATCCTCAATAGAATCAAGACCAATAAATTCTTTATAACAATCAAAAAAAAATTTCTATATTTACCCCACCTTGACTAGGATCTAGTAAAGTTGCAATACAATAAATAGGAGGAATTATTTCCCAATATTTTTTAAATTTTTCCTCCATATCATATACAAAAGAACTTAAAGTTTCATGATTCCTAAATTTTACAAATTTGTCAAACATTGTGTAGATAATAGGAACAAAATGTAGTTGGATAAAATTGAGTTGAAAATCTTTCGGTTGCAACTTTAAAAGTAGATAATAAATCAACACAATATTCAATAAAAGTCCAATCTTCTTCAAAAAGTACTAAATGTGTGCTACTTGTATAATTGTTATAAAAAGGAGTAACAAGTTCTTTATAAGGTAAAATAGAAGAAAGCAAACGATGAAGTGAATTCCATCTTGTTTCCACGGGAAGTGGAAATGTTTTAACAGGTATATTATTTGTTATACAAATTTGCTTCCATTCACGTTTATTACTTGGTGTGCAAATCCATTTTGCTAAAATTTTAATTTTATCAATTGGACCTATGCTAGTACCAGTACCACTAGAACTAAAACCACTTTGAACACATAAATTTAAAATATGACATGCACATCTTGCATGAAAAAATATGCCTTGCATAACAGGGTTTAAACTTTTAATTAAATGAGGAATAGATGCAGTATTACTCGAAGCATTATCAAAAGTAATAGCAAAAACTTTATTATTTTCTAGTCCATATAATTTACAAACTTTAGTAATATATTTATGAATAGTATATGAATTATGTGCTTCTTCTATTACATCTAAAGATAAAATTTGTTTTTGCATGGACCAATCTTCATCTATCCAATGACAAGTTATAACAAGATAACTTATACCATTAGTACTAGTCCATATATCACTAGTTAAACTAACCCTAGATGAAATATTACTAAGTTTATCAATTAAAGCTTGTCTATATTCTTTAAACATATCCATGCAATCTCTTTTTAACGTATGTCTAGAAATAGATTTATATGCGGGTTGTAAATAGTTACAAACAAATTCTAAATATCCTGATTTTTCACAAATTGTGAATGGTTGTTCAGTCCTAATTACAAATCTAACTAAACCACGTCTAGCTTGAGCATTATCAAAAATAAAATTTTTTCCACCATCACGTGTATTAATTTGAGATTGTTTACCTTTTAAAATTTCATCTTCTTCGGCATCAGGATTAATTTTATGTGCAGTAATTAAATGTCTTTTATACGTACCTGTACCGCCAGCACCTCCACCGGACTTATAAGAGTAAACGCCTTGGCACAATTTCAAGATAGCACAATATTTATTCGCCTCACCTTCTTTTGCTACAATATCGAAATACTCCCATACCCTGCTCATTTTTTTTCGACTAAACTTCGGCCTTGATGATGTAGCAGCAGTGGTGGCAGCTGATGATTGTGTTTGAGCATGACCTCCACTTCCACGACCAATCGATGGCACCGCCAAAGGAAGCTCCTCCTCCGGATGAATATCGGGTTCGATTTCATTAAATGATTCGTCACCCAAATTAGGAATTTCAGTAGAACCAAAAGGTCGAGAAACAGAGCATGAACGACGAAAGAAATTTGACATTTTTATAGTTTTTTTGAAAATAAATATATGTTAAAAATTAAAAAAGTAGATGTATGATATATATAATATATTGGAATTTAAAAATTGAAACTTGAAAATTAAAAGTAAAATTTGCAAAATTATAAAATAAAAAGAAAAATAAAATTTATAGAGAAAATGATGATATTATAAATTGGAATAAGGAATATATAAATATATTAGAATTTGAAAATTAAAAGTAAAATTTGTAAAATTATAAAATAAAAAGAAAAATGAAATTTAGAAAGGAAATGATGATATTATAAATTTGGAATAAGGGAATTTAAGTGAATTTGAGAGAGGTTGAGTGAATATTGAGAGAGTATTTAAGTGAAGAGAATAAGAGTAGATGAATATAGATAGTAGATTTGAGAGAAAATATAGAAGAAATGTAAATGAAAATAGAAGATTATAGAAGTATTTATAGGAAAAAAATTAGAATAAAAAAATAAAAAAAATAAAAAAAAGGATTGATTTGGCCGTTGCCCATCAAACACAGAGCAGAGGCAAGACTTGCCTCTGCTCTACATACTGCAGTTGCACTGCAGTGCAACTACAGTGCAGGGGCTACTACGCAGTGGCAGCAAAGCTTTTTTTTTAATTTAATTAAAATTAAAAAATAAAAAAAAGGGTCGTTGCCCATCAAAATGACTGCAGTTGCACTGCAGTGCAACTGCAGTCAAAAATTTTTTTTTTTTTAAATTTTTTTAACCGGACCGGTTCGAACCGATCCGGTTTGATCTGGGCCTTTATCGGGCCTGGTCCTTAACGGGCCGGGCCCTTACCGGGCCCAGTTTTAAAAATTTAAAATCGGCCCAGCCCGATATGTTACCGAGCTAGGCCGGTTCCGAACCAGTACAGTACAGGTTCCGAACTGGTACAGTACCGGTTCGGATTTTGGGCCGGATTGACTCGATCCGGTTGCGAACCGGGTCGGGCCAACCCGGCCCAATAATCACCTCTACTAGAAAGTGATTACTACAATATTTTTCATTTGATGATGGGTTTTTAATTTAATTGAGGGTTTTAGATTAATTTACGGTTTGCTTAGTATTTAATAAAAAATGTCTTTACTTGAATAAATTTTAAAAAGTATAAAAGACTTAAATACCCTTAAATAAAATAAAACCATTGATTGTAATTAAATCAAGGAAAACAATTAGTTAAAATGGACATTTAACTAAATTTATTCAATAGCGCAGCTACTGGCTGCTATTGGCCGCTACCCATTATCGCGCTTGCTATTGGTCACTATTTTAAAACCGTATGCTATGCATGTTATATCAAAGTGCTAGCTAATTTTCTGCTCCACTACCCCATTATAGTGGTCGATATTATCACTATTAACAACACTAGTTTCAACAAAACATTTAGTTTAAATAACTTCCATAAATCACATGTTCAAACATAATCTCACAATGCATGATCAACATAAATGGTATGACGGGTACGTGTGTAAAACTTCATTCAAAATGTAGGACGCATTAAAATCACACGGCTATCCAAAGTCACTTCAAATTCAAATCAGGCTCTTAATAGGTTTCACATGTTTATTTTTTAATCAATACACTCATGTAAAAACACATAGATCTCTGTATAGTTTCATTGCAGTTTATGCGGAATAACCAAGTTGTGCAATGCATGTCATGCAGTGCAATACCCTAGGTTCACAATAGTCTGAGCATTCTGACATTACACCTAGAGTTACCAAACCACAATAATCATATTTACCTCGTAATAGTAATACCAAGACCCCCACTACAATGTGGTCCTTTTCCTATCGTATGAATATTAAATAATGACTTACGATAACATTACACAAGCATTATACACTAACACATGTCAAGATTTCCATGCAGTATCACACTTATCCTCTACTACATTAAACTATAATATAATGAAATATAAACTTCACACAAACTTGCATAATACCCGTTATGACTTGTACTATGCTTCGGTGCTTAGTAAACCATGCTTAAATTGAATTCACAATTTGTCTTCTTTGCCAAAACGTGTCACCTCACTTGAGCACAACTTGTTAAATTTTTCCTTGATGGTATTGAGATTGTGGACATATATATATTGAGATTGTGGATATGTATATGTTACTGAGATTGTAGATATACGTATATGTGATTGAGATTATGGATTTGGTTACTGAAATTGTGGATATATAAATGTGACTGAGATTGTGGATTTGGTTACTGAAATTGTGGATATATAAATGTGACTGAGATTGTATATATATATATATAAATATATATATATATATATATATATATATATATATATATATATATATGACTGAGCTTGCCTTGACCTTGTGCATTAGGTTAAGTACAGGATAGCATAATGCATATGCTTGTTAGATTTGTTGGCATTCTTAAAATAATACACATTGATGATTTTAGATCTTGTGATGCATGTTTTAAAATGACTTGCATATAACGGGTTCTTATATGCATATTGAAATGATAAATATTAAAAGTGATATGCATGAGATCTAATTTTTTCATATTAATTTTTAGATGTACGACATTCTCTTATTGAGATTGAGATTCAAAAAAGCAATAGAAAGAGCTTGACTAGAGTTACTCTTAAGGCAATGACTGTATACTGTTTCGACAACTAAATGTAAATGCTCTAGTTCATACTTGAATAGTAGAACTAGAAAAGCTTATGGTTATAGGTAGCACCTTTAGTTTCTAAGGGCAATAAGGCTCACTATTAGCTACAGTGGAAAATTCTTTATTGATATAGCTAGGGTGCTATGCCTAATCTCTATTGTATACATTGCATTACTCTATTGACTAAAAAGTGATTGACTGTATTGTTTACTGTAATCAATACATTGTTTTATTGACTAAAAAGTGATTAACCGTATAGTTTTACTGTGAACAATGCAGTGGTTTTATCGACTGATTATTAATTGATTGTTACTGTGTACTATGAGCAATGCATTATTTTAGTGTACTATTAAAGGTTTACCGTAACTATACTACTTATTGAATAGAGTATTGTTCCAATGAACTGTGCATTGATTTATCAAACATGTAGCGACATTATAAAGTGCGTTGATTTATTATTCAATACATGATTTTACAGCATATGACATGTAACTGTATTGTTTACTGAATAGAGAACTGTTTTACTAAACTGTGCATTGATTTATCGAACATGCATTGATATTATAAAGTGCATTGGTTTATCTGTCACGACCCGTGACTATATTTTTCATCTTCATATACACAACTTAACTGGTTGGGCTGTCTGCGATACTTCACTTGTACTGACTGTTAAACAATTTTACATAATATTGTTTATATTATATACATCCCCTATCGTAATTAATGAGATAAGTAGTACTGTTGACGTGTCTAAATACAGAGAATAAATGATCATACCTCAAATAAACAGTCGGTCTGACACATTGGCCTTCGTGTACAGCCAGGATCCACAATCCACGGAACTCACATTCATCAAAACTTGAAATGTTGAAAATTAAGGGGTGAGCAAAACCACGGCTCAGTAAGAGAATTATATGCCTCACTTGATACTCAGCTTCCTATATGCTGAAAATTTTTTTTTCATTTTTCCTATGGGCTCTAGGCTTGCATGTAGGAAAGATACTACAGTCGGCTAGGATCCGAATAGAATAAGGTAGGTTTTTTAGAATACCATACTTGTTACGGAACCTAGAAGCAACTGTAGAGAGAAATTTTCATTTGGTAATATACATTATATATATAATTTATATATAATATGTATTGTATTACATTATATATGTAATGATATATATATATATATATATATGATATATATGTATATTCATATACTTTAAAAATAAATAACCTTTACATGTACAAATTATATAGATGGTATAATACAATATTTACACATTTAAACTTTAATATAAAACCACATTTACTTTTCTTCTATATTCATATACTTTTATTTAAAGTAATAATATATATATTTCATATATATATCTGTACATATATATTTATAATTATATAAATACATTTTATAATATACACATGTATTTATTTAAGACAAAATAGTATATATTTTATTTTATAATATATACTAATATTCATATACATACATATGTATTTATATAAAAACATGTGTAAATATATTTATATAATTTAATTATATAAATATATATTATACGCACTTTTTTATTTTATTAATTTTGGATTTCCATTAACCCAATTTAAATTCCTCCTTTCCTTATTTTCGGGAATTTCTACGATATTCCCATCTCGTAAATAAATTTTATTTATTTACTTTAATTTATTTATTTCCTCTTATCTATTTTCTTTAATATTTATTTTCAATAATTATTATTTCTAATAATTGAAAAATTTACGGTTATCACATTATCATACATTGCATGGTTTTACAGCCAATCTAGCTTTGATAGCATGATCATAATTCATACTTAGAGGATATTTATGCTAGATATTGGAGATAGTGAAATCGTATACATTAGATTTTTTTTGGTCTAGTTATCAAGTCGACGGGAAAATGACGTACCTTAAGGTTGTAACTACCCGTTACCACCTTTTTCACCTTATTTTACACAACTTATCCGGTTGGGCTGTCTGTGATACTTCACTTGTATTAACTATTAAACAATTTTACAAAACAATGTTTATATTATACACATCCCCTATCTTAATTAATTAGATAAGTAGTACTGTAGACATGTCTAAATACATAAAATAAATGATCGTACCTCATATAATCAGTCGGTCTGTTACATTGTCCTTTGTGTAGAGCCATGATCCACAATCAACTGATCTCACAATCATCAAAACCTGAAATGTTAAAATTGGGGAGTGAGCAAAACCACGGCTCAGTAAGAAAGTTATATGTCACACTTGATATTCGGTTAACTATATGCTGAAAAACTTTTCACTTTCTTTTAAATCTTCCTAGCTGGCTTTAGGCTCACATATAGGAAGGATACTACAGTCGGCTAGAGATCCAGATAGAGTAAGGCAGGTATTTTAAAATACCTGACTTGTTTTGAAACCTAGAAGCAACTGTATAGAGTACTAATTCTGTTGTTTTCAAAACGATATAATTTTCGTTTTTCCACGAAGTAAACCACTTGTTTCTTTTTACTTCAGTATACTTTAAAACACGTGGCAGTTCAGTAATAAAAACAGTGGTTTACTTCTCTTTCCTTCAGTACAGTAAAAACAAGTGACAGTACAGTGATTTGTAAATATCCAATCATTGGATAATTACTTCTTCGATTATTTCTTTCTTAGAAATAATTCTTATGTTATTCCTTTAGAATAAACATTTATTTCTCTTTTCAAATCAGTAACCGTATCATACAATTCACTAAAACAGTATCTCGATACAGTTCAGTCAGTAACAGTAAATAGTAGCTACCAATTTAGTAAATAGTATACAGTAGCTTTCAATTCAGTAAACAGTAAATGGTAGCTTTCAGTTCAGTAAAACAGTAATCAGTGGCTACCATTTCAGTGTACAGTACAGTTATGTAAACAGTGTTTTGGTACGATTTTTAATCAGTAAATAGTAAACAGTACAGTAGCTCAGTACAGTAAACAATACTGTACAGTAAACAGGATTCCGTAAATCCTTTCGATAAACAGTAAACAGCAAGTAAGACCAGGCATCACCCTACAATCAAATCATGCTATCTCGTCCACTAGGGACACAGTAACAGTAAGGTGATCTATGGCCATGATCTATAATATGTCCTCAGTGTACACTTGTTAGGCGACAATCCAGGACGCTGATGACTAGCTGGTCAATCAGCCACGTGACAGTAACAGTATGGTATTATGCATGAAGCTCGGGGCCTAAGTCTCAAAACAGTATAAAAATTGTACCATAGCCTTTATGGATTTAAAACACAGTAAATCGAATTATTTCACAATTATCCATAAGGCTCACATGTATAAATCATCACCTTTATGAAATTTATAATTTAAATATCATTTCTCAAAATATTTCATAAAAGTATAAATCATGTTTTCCATATGGTGAAAACAATTATAAAATCGTCACACTGTTTTGAGACTTAGGCCTTTATGGAATTTATATAATTAATTATTTTCATAATGAAAACCATAAAGGTTTTATATAAAATCAAGTGAATATTTAAGAAATATTTATAAAATATTCACTTCGGTCTCTTTTTCATTTTCATCTCGTTTCACGTGAAATATCACCTACCGGGTGAATTTTCGGTGATTTCCTTTTCACCATTCTCGAAAATATGAATATTTTAAAATCAAATATCACTATATCCATGTTTTATGAAATTTACTTGATTTTTCGATTTTCGTACCTGAAAATCGTTTCACGTGAAATCAAATCATGTATTATGGGTTTTTTGGTGATTTTCGGCAAATTTCAGTAATTTTTCGATAATTTTTCGGTAGTATAACGGCTGCCGATTTGGCTAACCTCCTGCACAAAAAATACAGTTTATATTTCTCAACCAGTATTTCACCACAATTTAAACCGATAAATCACCACTATAAAACCGATAATTATCAATAGCATTTATAAAATTAAATGCAATTTAAAAACATGGCCGAATATCCTTACAGGCGGCACATGTCTCCCTTACCTGTTTCGGGTCGGCAACTACCTCTCGAAGGTCGCACCCGTGTTCACCTCGCCCGATTACATCGGCTCGGTTATCGAGGGAATTTTTTAGAAATTAAATTCTAAAATTTAGAATTTTTCCATAATTTAACTTTTTTGAGATTTTTTACCGATTTCCGTAATTCTCGTGATTTCTCGTAATTTTTGAATTCTCGAGAATTTTTCAAATTCCCGGAATCCCTTTTCTCTTTCTCTTTCTTCTTTTTCTCCCTTCTTTCTTTTTCTCTTTTCTTTTCTTTTTCTTTTTCCTTTTTCTTTTCTTTTTCTTTTTCCCGGCCAGACTGGTCTGCCTCTTTCCTCGTCGGTTTGTCGCCAGCCGTCGGTTCTCTGGTAGTTCGGTGGTTTCTCAGCTGGTCGGCACTACGGCGAAGCTGGATCTAGCCTCCGTTCATCCCGAATCGACGGCACGGCGGCAGATCGACTCGATTTAGGTCGGCCTCCTTCTGCCTCTTCGTCGGCCCTTCGCCGCCGTTCTCCGCCTGACCGGTGGCCTCCCACGTCTTCCACTTCCGCCGGTGGTGCTTCGGTGGCAATGGCGGTGGCCAATTTGGCCGGCACCGCCAGATCCCTTTCTCTTTTTTCTTCTCAGATTTCGCCGGTTTTCGCCTTCGATTTCCTTCTGTTTCTTCCTTCCGTTCGTTTCTTTCCCTCTTCCGGTCACCGGCGTCTTCTCCTCTCCTCGCCGACGCCGTCTCTTCCTCTCTCTCCCTCGCCGACGATGGTTGGCCTCACCAGTTGAGAAGATCGGGTTTCTCCCGATTCTTCCCCTGTTTTCCTTTCCCTTTTTGTTTCTTCTCTTTTTTTTTCTATTTTTAGTATATAATATACTATATACTATATGCTATAACATATATTTTATACATATAAGATATACTATATATTATACACATATTATTTCATACATAATATAGTTCAATATATATTATATATAAAATATATATTGTATATTACAAAATATATACCCAGCATATATATATATGTATATTAATATATTTTAAATTAAATAACCTTTATATATATTTTCAAACTTTAATATAAATTAATATTTACATTTCTTATATATGTATATATATTTATATATAAATAAAATATTGTATCTATACATACGTATTATTTAAATTTGTAAAATAGTCTACACGTATATATATACCACTGTAAATTACTATATACTATATACTATACAGTATTTAAATACATATGTATTTATATAAAAAAACATTTATATAATATAAAATTATATAAATATATTTCATTTTCTTTTCCTCATTTTTTCATTTAATTTGGATTTCCATTTATCCAAATTAAATCTCCTCTTTCCATTATTTTTCATAATTTCAATTTTATTTTTCCTTCACTCGTATTTCTTGATTTATCACTTCCTCAATTCTTGGAATTTTCACCAATATCTGTTCTCACAATTTTATTTATTTATTTCATTATATTTCCAATATTAATAATCTCCAATAACTGGAAAATTTACGGTTATCACATCCTCCCCGCCTTAAGAAATTCGGTCCTCCGAATTTAACTTAAGTCCAAAGGTGGTACATTTCGTATACTTACGACTTTTTTCTTTTAGATCAACTTTTACGTAATACTGCCAGTACACTTTAAACATCGAGAGTACTTTAGACCACTATATGTTGTCTTTCATCATATAGTATATATTTATACTCTCATATGTTTATTTCTCAAATCGGGAGTTATTCATTTCCATTCTTTTCACATAACAGTCCATTCACATTATTTTCATATTACAGCTGATCTATGGTGTTCATCATCTATTTTCTCACTTAGTGCCAAGTCGATATAGTTTGGTACTATCATGTACTCATGTCAATCGGTTGTATGTAATTGTCCCAGTAGCTTTCACATCTCGTGCACACGCTCTCTCAATATATCTTTAAGCGTTTCAATATTATGCTAAGATATTTGCATTAGTACGGAGCGATGCTATCAATACACTTGGGATCTCAAAGCCTTTTGCTATTTCTCATTAAGCATATGGCAACTCAGAGACTCCCATCACATGTAATGCTTACTGGAACTGTACATATACTTTTCCACTGTTTCACACTCATACTTCGACTAAGGCACTAAGAGAATCTAAGAGTTCAATAGCAAAAAAGTGATTCCATTTAGACAATCAGTCTTTAATCACTTCCACATCATAATATTTCTTTTGAACTCTTTATTGTCCACAATACTCATGTTCACATTCATTTTATCAAGGCTGCATCTCACTTGCAGGCTTTACTAATCATCACTTTTATCACCACTTTATTTACACAATTCCACCCTTGTCAAGTTGTGGATATGTGTATATATCATTTTGTTCCATTTGCATAACTGGCAGTAAAATAATACATATCATTCATTTTACTCCATTGAGTATCCTTAATTTCACTTTCACCAATTTAGTCGGTTTCCTGAAGTGGTATGTACTTTACTGTTAAAATCTTTTAACCTTTTTCCTACCATCTTTTCTTCCCATTTATCCATTTACCAACTTTAGTTTCTTTAGTTATATCTCATTAGTAGAGCAGCTAGTCCCATCACTCTTCTATAGACTGACAGTTGTATTTAGCTAGACTCAGTAATCTCATATCTCAATCATTCTCTTTATTATGGACAGATCCACTGTCATTCTATCATTTCGAGATCATATATCCCTGAAAGAGATACTGTCTAGCCAAGTCTCCTATTCGCCAATCTTAGCATAAGTCCACAGTCTCTAAGAGTTGAAAGGATTATAATCATAATGCTGCTCCTGTTCCATTTGTATCCTTAACTATTTCGATATCTCACTCTTTAGGTTTATATACCTCATAAGGTAATTCATTAACCTTGAAACCTCAATAGGAACTCGTAAAATTTCATCGAGTTCTAAACATTATTTCATGGACCCTAGTCTCCAACTTTTCTCAAATGACGCTTTATACCGAGGCTAGTCTTATGAACTTCTCATATATCTTTGATTAGATCATTAAAGAATCCTTTTGCATGTAGATGAATACTTATTCTTCACAAGAACTTTATTAAATAGTAAAAATTTTAGTATCTCAATTTAATTCACCTACGTATCAAGGTCATTTGTGCTTCTCTCATTTGCACTTATACAGATACTTCATTAACTTCAATTTATGGTATCTGTATTTCCATAAATCACACCTTTACACGTGAATTTCGTTATTCACACATCTCTTTTATCATTTTGGACATTTATTTCTTTCCCCTCAGTATACATTTAAACCAAGGATCTCATTATCTATGTACTTATATTATCCTTTCTGATACTTATATAAGCAATTTAGATCTTATTCGATTTCGACAAAGAAGTTCACTAAAATCCATAATTGGATTATCCTGCTTGTAATTCAGCTTTATATCATCAATTTCTCTGTCAAATCAATCAATTCCAACTTCTGTTGGTCTATTCTAACTCCCGGTAAAATTTTAGAGGTAGGGGTATTTTGCTCATTTTTGGCCAAAATTTTCTCTCTTCAAAATACCTTCAATCGGTGATCTTAAAGTCTATTTAATGATGATACTTTATTCTCCTCCTTTATATCATCACTTTTAGGTCTCAGCTCGATCCGGACAGAAAAAAACTGGTGGGGCCCTCACCGAGTCCGTTTCTATTCCTTACCGAACCGACCTTCATTTAGATTATAAGATCACCAATTTCTAGCAATTTCTGAGCCTGTTTTCCTCTTTAACCTTCTTTAATGCATGATTCTCACCCCCTTCAAAGCATTTAACTCAATTTACAATAATTTATTTTCTCTATGTATTTAGACTACACAGTACTACAAGGGATGTTAATCTTTTTTCGACACATTTTCTTTCCCAAAGTATCGACAGACATCAAGCCAACCTTGCTCTGATACCATTAAATCTGTAACGACCCGTTACCACATTTTCACCTTATTTTACACAACTTATACGGTTGGGCTGTCTGTGATACTTCACTTGTGTTAACTGTTAAACAATTTTACATAACATTGTTTATATTATACACCTCCCCTATCTTAATTAATTAGATAAGTAGTACTATATACATGTCTAAATACAGAAAATAAATGATCGTACCTCATATAATCAGTCGGTCTATCACATTGTCCTTTGTGTACAGCCGTGATCCACAATCAACCGATCTCACAATCATCAAAACCTGAAATGTTAAAATTGGGGAGCTAGCAAAACCACGGCTCAGTAAGAGAGTTATATGTCACACTTGATATTCGGTTAACTATATGCTGAAAAACTTTTTCACTTTCTTTGAAATCTTCCTAGTTGGCTTTAGGCTCACATGTAGGAAGGATACTACAGTTGACTAGGGATCCAGATAGAATAAGGCAGGTATTTTAAAATACCTCACTTGTTCCGGAACCTAGAAGCAACTGTAAAGAGTACTAATTCTGTTGTTTTCAAAACGATATAATTTTCATTTTTCCACGGAGTAAACCACTTATTTCTTTTTACTTCAGTATACTTTAAAACACGTGGCAGTTCAGTAATAAAAATAGTGGTTTACTTCTCTTTCCTTCAGTACAGTAAAAACACGTGACAGTACAGTGATTTGTAAATATCCAATCATTAGATAATTACTTCTTCGATTATTTCTTTCTTAGAAATAATTCTTATGTTATTCCTTTAGAATAAACATTTATTTCTTTTTTCAAATCAGTAACCGTATCGTACAGTTCAGTAAAATAGTATATTTAGTATTCAGTAAAACAGTATCTCGATACGTTCAGTCAGTAACAGTAATCAGTGGTTACCATTTCAGTGTACAGTATAGTTCTGTAAACAGTGTTTTAGTACGATTTTTCATCAGTAAACAGTACAGTACAGTAAACAGGATTCCGTAAATCCTTTCAGTAAACAGTAAGTGATACCAGGCATCACCCTACAATCAAATCATGCTATCTCGTCCACTAAGGACACAGTAACAGTAAGGAGATCTATGGCCATGATCTATAATATGTCCTTAGTGTACACTTGTTAGGCAACAATCCGGGACGCTGATGACTAGCTGGTCAATCAGCCATGTGACAGTAATAGTATGGTATGATGCATGAAGCTCGGGGCCTAAGTCTCAAAACAGTATAAAAATCGTACCATAGCCTTTATGGATTTAAAACACAGTAAGTCGAATTATTTCAAAATTATCCATAAGGCTCACATGTATAAATCATGACCATTATGAAATTTATAATTTAAATATCATTTCTCAAAATATTTCATAAAAGTATAAATCATGTTTTCCATACGGTGAAAAAAGTTATAAAATCATCACACTGAAAACACATCTCGTGATTGTGTCTTTTTCATTGTAAAGTCAATCAGCCACGTGACAGTAACAATATGGTATGATACATGAAGCTCGGGGCCTAAGTCTCAAAACAGTATAAAAATTGTACCATAGCCTTTATGGATTTAAAACACAGCAAATTGAATTATTTCGCAATTATCCATAAGGCTCATGTGTATAAATCATCACCTTTATAAAATTTATAATTTAAATATCATTTCTCAAAATATTTCATAAAAGTATAAATCATGTTTTCCATACGGTGAAAACAGTTATAAAATCGTCACACTGAAAACACATCTCGTGATTGTGTCTTTTTCACCGTAAAAACATATACACGCTTTTCTGTGCTTTCTTTCCAAAATATGGTTTTCAACGTTATTGAGATTCAAATCAATTATTTTTATGATTTATGGCAAATTAAAGATTTATTTTCCAAATCAACACTCCCGTCACCATGTTTTCTTCTAAAAACACGTGTAGAGACCTGTAGTCTTGAAATCATAGTTTTCCCATCATTTCTTAACCTTTATGGAATTTAGATAATTAATTATTTTCATAATGAAAACCATAAAGGTTTTATATAAAATCAAGTGAATATTTAAGAAATATTTATAAAATATTCAGTTCGGTCTCTTTTTCATTTTCATCTCGTTTCACGTGTAATATCACCTATTGGGTGAATTTTCGATGATTTCCTTTTCACCATTCTTGAAAACATGAATATTTTAAAATCAAATATCACTATATCCATTTTTTATGAAATTTACTTGATTTCTCGATTTTCGTACCTGAAAATCGTTTCACGTGAAATCAAATCATGTATTATGGTTTTTTTGGTGATTTTCGATAAATTTCAGTAATTTTTCGGTAGTATAACGACTGCCAATTTGGCTAGCCTCTTGCACAGAAAATACAGTTTATATTTCTCAACCAGTATTTCTCCACAATTTAAACCGATAAATCACCACTATAAAACCGATAATTATCAATAGCATTTATAAAATTAAATGCAATTTAAAAACATGGCCGAATATCCTTACAGGTGGCACATGTCTCCCTTACCTGTTTTGGGCAGGCGACTACCTCTCGAAGGTCGCGCCCGTGTTCACCTCGCCCGATTCCATCGGCTCGGTTATCGAGAGAATTTTCTGGAAATTAAATTCTAAAATTTAGAATTTTTCCATAATTATTTAAATAATTTAACATTTTCCAGGATTTCTTACAGATTCTCGTAATTCCTGAGATTTCCCATAATTTTCGAATTCTCGGGAATTTTCCAATTTCCCGGAATCCCTTTTCTCTTTCTCTTTCTCTTTCCTCTTTTTCTCCCTTCTTTCTTTTTCTCTTTTCTTTTCTTTTTCTTTTTCTTTTTTCTTTTCTTTTCCTTTTTCCCAGCCAGACCGGCCTGTCTCCTTCCTCGCCGGTTCCTCGCTGACGGTCGGTTCTCCGACGGTTCGATGGTTCCTCAATTGGTCGGCACCACAGCAAAGTCGGATCTGGCCTCCGTTCATCCCAAATCGACGGCTCAGTGGCAGATCAACTCGATTTAGGTCGGCCTCCTTCTGCCTCTTCGCTGGCCCTCCTCCGCCGTTCTTCGCCTGACCGGTGGCCTCCCACGTCTTCCTCTTCCTCCGGTGGTGCTTCGGTGGCAGTGGCGGTGGCCAATTTGGCCGACACCGCCAAATCCCTTTCTCTTTTTTCTTCCTGTCTTCCGCCGGTTTCCGCCTTCGATTTCCTTCCATTCGTTTCTTTCCTTCTTTCGATCACTGGCGTCTTCTCCTCTCCTCGCCGGCACCGTCTCTTCCTCTCTCTCCCTCGCCGACGGTGGTTGGCCTAACCGGCTGGGAAGATTGGGTTTCTCACGATTCTTCCCCTGTTTTCCTTTCCCTTTTGTTTCTTCTTTTTTTTTCTATTTTTAGTATATAATATACTATATACTATATGCTATATGCTATAACATATATTTTATACATATAATATATACTATATATTATACACATATTATTTCATACATAATATAGTTCAATATATATTATATATAATATATATTGTATATTACAAAATATATATTGTATATATGTATATTAATATATTTTAAATTAAATAACCTTTATATATATTTTCAAATTTTAATGTAAATTAATATTTACATTTCTTATATATGTATATATATTTATATATACATAAAATGTTGTATTTATACATATGTATTTTTTAAATTTGTAAAATAGTATACATGTATACATATACCACTGTATATTACTATATATTATATACTATATAGTATTTAAATACGTATGTATTTATATAAAAAAACATTTATATAATATAAAATTATATAAATATACTTCATTTTCTTTTTCTCATTTTCTCATTTAATTTGGATTTCCATTTATCCAAATTAAATCTCCTCTTTCCATTATTTTTCATAATTCCAATTTTATTTTTCCTTCACTCGTATTTCTTGATTTATCACTTCCTCAATTCTCGAAATTTTCACCAATATCTGTTCTCACTATTTTATTTATTTATTTCATTATATTTCCAATATCAATAATCTCCAATAACTGGAAAATTTACGGTTATCACAAAGGTATCCTTTTGATAACCCTAAGTGGCATTGACCTTGTCATATGAGTCATATGAGATGTATGATACATGTATGTGTGATGTGATAGTTATATATTAAGTGAAAAGGTTATATTGAACTTGTGAATCATTTAGGCTCATTTTAACTGGGCCAAAAAATAAAAGTTCAGTCCAATCCTAATGTGGACTAGGTTGGCCTATGGGCTAAGTCAATTTTTTTTTACAAAAAATAATAAAATTAATTTTCAAAAAGTATAATTAAAATCCACAAACAAATACAACCTAAATACAATTACAATTCACTTACAATTTTTAAAAATAATATTTACAAACTTAAAAGACATAAATATCCATTAGACACTTAAATTTATCCAACTTCACTTTTTTCAATATTAAATAAATAAATATATAAAGTCATGGCTTGAATCTAAAGTAAAACTATATGAACTCATATTCTTTTTTATTACAAACAATTAAGTTATGTTATGTCTTGTTTTGATAGGAAATAGGAATATACTAACAATATAAATAAAATGCGGGCCTAAATGGGTTGGCCTGCAAACCGGTCCATATTCATATAGGCCAGCTTACATAAGCCAACTAAAAGCTAAAATCTAATTCTTAAAATCCCATAAGTTTAACTGACCAGCCCACAAACTTCAGTCTGTTTCACACCCCCTATGTTTAAGCAATTCTCTTATTGTGGCTATTCTTAGAAAGTTGTTACCATGCCAAGCAGCTTCCTTAAACGGTAGAAGCAACATTTTTTGGTTGCCACGAACACTCATTGATACAGCCCTTATAATGACTGACTTTCACTCTCAACTTTGACATAGGCAGAACCTCGCCCATGACTTCATCAATCAAATGTCAAAGATGATTTTCAGGTAGCATGACTCGTATAGCCATTGCAAACTTGAATGCAAGATATGTGTGGCAAAGTTATTACCCCCTCAACTTTCACTTTTTCTTATTGAACCCAACTTGTGGTGCAGAAAACTACCTCATTTATTCATTGAAAATCCCTAGCTTCTTCCTGGTATTATAGCAAATCAAATCACTATCACTACCATTATCAGAGAGAATACCCACTTTTATAAAGGATTCTGTTCAAGGTTCGAATTCCCTTCCCTTCTCGCACCTCCTTATGAACTAGAAAATAAGGACAAGCTTGGGTTGCTGGAAAATTTTGGTTGTGAAGGATGGCTAGGTCAATTCATTAAAGGGTATTTTGATATTAAATTAAAATTAAAAAATAGGTTGTGAGGAGAAATTTTTTTGTCATGAATAAAAATTTTTCTTGCAACCATGCTTATTAATTTTTTAAATATAATTTAAAAAAAGTTGAATTACAGTTAGAAATTAATAACTAAAAGGTTTAAGTTAAAATTTATTAGTTAACTCTCTTAACTATTTGATGATCATGATGACTTGCTAAATCCTCTCATGATCATGAATATAAATTAGAATTATAAATTTAATTTTAATCATACCTGTCATAACGTATTAAGTTTTAGAAAAAACTTAATAGCTAGACACAAAATCAGTGGAGTCGCCAAACTATCATAACGTATTAAGTTTTAGAGAAAAACCTAATAGCTAAACACAAAATCTATGGAGTCGCCACCAACCATTCTACTAGGTGTGATTGGTCACCTATTCAAACTATGGATAAGGACTGGTCTACATCTCAAATTTAGGGTTCGGGAGTACGGTTACGTGTGAGGAAGGATTAGCACCCTCACAACGCCCATCCTAAAATGGTACCAACTAATTTTAGGTTATCTCAAATTTGCCTTAGTTAATCTTAAGTTAAATAATTAAATATTGAAAAATATTTCTAAGCATCCTCCATTAAGTTGGTGGGACAACTTAAAAAAATTCTCCTCACCTCAAGAGTATTCAAGTAGTACTATGTGCTTGCTTGAAGAGGCTCCGTCGTCGGATTTATTTTAATGTTTTATGAAAACTTCTAATTTTGACTCCTATTTAATTCATTCTTGCTATCTTACCATTTTTATTACTTCTATTATTTTCTATTATTTTATTAATGTTTAATTTTATTAATTTATTTTATTAGAGAATGAATATGAATTATTTTTCTCAAAAATTCTTTTTTAGATCTTCCATTAAGCTGGTCAGATCTTGAAAGAAATTATTTGACCTAAAGATTTCCAAAGTATTATTTAAGCATAATCTCTTTTGGAATCTTATCATCAGAAAAATCAATACTCAATCTCAATAATTATTAATAATTATTATCATCCTATTTTATCATTTATTATTATTATTATTATTATTATTATTATTATTATTATTATTATTATTATTATTATTATTATTTCTTTATATTTATTAGTTTATCTTTGTTACTAATTATTTTAATTTTATAAAATATCTTATTTTATTTTTAGACTAATATAAGTCATTAGTTAACAAAAACCCTCTTTAGACCATCCATTAAGCTGGTGAGGCCTTGAGAGAACTTTCAAGAAAATTACTTAAGCGTAATTCTCTTGATATTTTATCATCAATGTAATTCATATTCATATTCATTATCATTTTAATATCTAATTCTAGTTTCTTCATTTATTTTCCTTCCTTATTTTGTTATCTACGAACCATTAATATCTTTTTTCATTTTGTAACTAATTGTTTTTATTGTAATTTCATAATAATTTTATTTTTAAAAAGAATATAAATTATTTGTTATTGAAAATCCCATTTAGACCCTCCATTGAGCTGGTGGGGCTTTGGATAGAAATTTTCTCACCTCAAGATCCCTACAGGTATTACTTAAGTGTAATCCTTTTAGAGTTCCGTCGTCAAAATAATTAATATTTATTTCCTTCAATTAAAGTTTTTTTATTTATGTATATTTTCTATTTATAAATTTGAAATCTTAAAAAATATTTAATAATCCTCACTTAATTCTTAAATTCATATGTCTTTTCGTTTTTTTTATAATGAATATACAAATTGCATGTAAAGAACATTCAATGAAATCCATTTAATCATTTTATTAAGCTACTCTAAATTAATGCTACTTTACACATGTCTAAAACATACAATTGAGATATAAATGAATAAACACACATGAAACAAATGGGAAGCATTTACCTGTCGATGCTGGAACGGTGCAATGAAGGAAACCAGCAGTGTGCAACAATAGAAGGCTAGCAACAACTGACAGAGCAACAACTCAGGAGAATGGCAGTGCTGACAGTCAATGATGAAGCAGAGAAGGAACTCAACAAAACGGCACTATTCCTCTCTGTCCTCTCCGTTGCTATCTTTTATCAAAGCTCCTCTGTTGTCTTCTTTCCTTACAGGTGGCAGCTAGATGTTGTGTCCAGCATGGATGAAACAAAGGAGATGCAGCAGGCGTGGCTTGATGCAACGCGTATGGGAGCAGCAATGAACGGTGCAACGGCTTGGGGATGATGGTGCAGCAACAGCGACTACAGTAGAGATCTTGGTGCGGCAATGGACCGTGCAAACAGGGGACGTGGACAGAGGTGCAAGTGTGTGAAAGGCGACTGGGAGCCCGGGCTGTGATGCTTCACGATGAAGATGATGCTAGTGCAGGGGTGTGCACAGGGAAGGGATTGGTGCAGCAAGGAGCTTGTCGTTGTGGTGATGACCAGCTGCTATGGATGATGGTGCAGTAAAGAAGATCCCTCTTTTCTTCACCCAAAGTTTCTAAGGTTTTTCCCTCCCTTATCAACCGTGGCTCCCTCTTTTATATCCTTTTTTTATTATATATTTTTTTAAAAGAAAATGAATCAAAGGCCCTTTATTGTTCTTATGATCATGGGATTCTTCCATTTATTTTGTTTGACTTTCCCCTTTTTTTAATTTATTTCCATTTCATTTTTTTATTTTTGGTAATCAATCTTCAGATTTTATTTCACTGTGATTATTTCTTTATTATTACTATCTTTCTTATGGCAACAAATTTCTTTTATTTTTGGCAACAATATCAACTTTAGTCAACTCTTGAAGGTGTGATTTTTGCATGTGCTTCACATGAGATTTTCAAATTTGAAATTTTTAATTTTAGAGTTTGCATGGGATGCATGGGGTTCCAACTTAAGATTTCACCAAAATTGATTTTGCTTTTTTTTATCATTTTTTTATTTTTTTGATTTTTTTAATTTAGAGAAATTGTTCAGACAAAATTAGGTGTCTACAGTTGCCCCTCTTTGCACATTTTCTGAAAATTAGGAATTGTGTAAAGACAATTGCACAACTATTTTGTCCGGATTTTTTTATTATTTTTTTTGCTTTTTTTCTTTTTTTTTTCAAAATATTTACAATTTTTAAGAACCTCTCACCAGAGGCTATAAGACTTTGAAAAATGACCTTGTGCTCCTCTCACCAGAGGCATTGGAACTTGGAAAAATAATCTTGTGCTCCTCTTACCAAAGGCATTAAGACTTTTGAAAAATAACCTTGTGCTCCTCTCACCAGAGGCATTGGAACTTTGAAAAATAATCTTGTGCTCCTCTCACCAGAGGCATTGGAACTTTTTGAAAAATAATCTTGTGCTTCTCTCACCAGAGGCATTGGAACTTTGAAAAATAATCTTGTGCTCCTCTCACCAGAGGCATTGGAACTTCGAAAAATAATCTTGTGTTTCTCTCACCAGAGGCATTGGAATTTTGAAAAATAATCTTGTGCTCCTCTCACCAGAGGCATTGGAACTTCAAAAAATAATCTTGTGCTCCTCTCACCAGAGGCATTGGAACTTTTTGAAAAATAAAGAGCTCCTCTCAACAAAGGCAATGAAACTTTGAAACAAAAAGCTCCTCTCATCAGAGGCAATGAGACTTTGAAAACAAAAAGCTCCTCTCAACAGAGGCATTGGAACTTTGAAAAATAATCTTGTGCTCCTCTCACCAGAGGCATTGGAACTTCGAAAAATAATCTTGTGCTCCTCTCACCAGAGGCATTGGAACTTTGAAAAATAACCTTGTGCTCCTCTCACCAGAGGCATTGGAACTTTTTGAAAAATAAAGAGCTCCTCTCAACAGAGGCAATGAAACTTTGAACATAAAAATTTCATTTCAGAATGCCAATTAACAAGGGTCTGACTGGGCTTAACTTTCATTTTGATGCCAACAATATTGGGCTTTCCTCTCATCTAAGGTTTTTCAAAAAAAATATTTTTCTCATCATTTTTCAAATTACCATCTCTTATATTTTTATCCTATACATTGTATTCTTACACTTTCTCTTTTCTTCAAAATTTTTCATTATTCAGAATTTCTTATCCCGATGTCTTAAATATTTCAATGTCAAAATGCAGTAATGAAATGTCATGCATGTCATGGATATAATGAATGCCATGAATACCATAGATGCTAGGAATGTTATGCACATGTCAATGTCATGCCCCCTGAATTATTCCATGAATGTATGCAAATGCATTCTCAATTGTGGTAATAAGATTCTCAAGCTCATCTTGTCTTTCTCAAGTCCATTCTGTCTATTGAATTCTCCTTGTTTAAATCCTTTATCTTCCTTTCTCATCCCATCTTCTATTGAGTCTTAGTCCAATTATGCCCGAAGACTAGGCATCATGCTTTCATATCATTTCTTATTTTTGTCTCTTTCTCTCTCTCAGTAATACAAGATTTCTCAAAAGAATTTTTTTTAAAAAAAATTTACCCAAAAAAGGTTACAACATTTATTTATTTTCCTTCCAACTCGACCACCAATGTAATGCACTTATGCATATTCTCAATTTGTTATATGGGTGGTATAAATTTAAAATGATCAAGAGAGATATAGATATTCATTCTTAGAAAAGGAACATGAAATCAAGAAAAATCAATGGGACAATCTGTTTGGAATAAGGTTTTCAGTATCTATTTAATGAACATTCTGACAATTTCAATCAAGTCAATCTAAAATTCCTTTCCAAAAGCCCACTCTTATGTTGATATGTTCTTTCATATAGTGTCTGCCAATCTTGCCCTCGTATCAAAACTTTTTGATGCTGATATTTTCCTAAGCCACCTTTTTCGGTTTTCAACTTAGGTGCCCCCCTCAATTGATTCAAACTGCCCTTTTCAGGTTTTTAATTTGAATCCTCCTTTTTCTTTTTCTTTTTTTTCCCTTCTTTCTTTTTTTCTTTTTTTTCCATATTTTTATTTTTTTTCTTCATTTTCAACTTCATTGGCTTTGACAAACTTCAACCTTCAATGCTCAATCCAAATTCATGCTCCTAATAGGCGTTCTTGATTTCGATCTAAGATATCTTCTAAAGCTCATGGGTTTCTTCATTCAACTTGATCTACTTCTTTTATCTCCATCAAACCTTCAAAGGATCATTATCTCATTGTACAAGTATGTCTTCATTCAATGCATGATTCTTCAATTTAAGCATTTACATTTGATCAAAATGGGCTTTAAAGGCACATAATGTAGGCTCGGGTGAGGGCTTATGAAAGAGAAGGATACAGTAGACTCAAAATGTGTTTCAAGGTTTATAAACCAAGGGATCACTTTTTATCAAGTAAAACATTTAGGCATTTTGCCCCTTTTCTAATTCACTCATTTCTTTTCATGCTTTTTTTTTGTTTTCTTTTTGAATTCAAACCCTTTTTCTTTTCTTCTTTTTTTTTTCACAAAACTGGGCTTATTTTTTTTTGCCCCTCGAGTCATCATGAACATTTTCATTTGTGCCCCCAAAATTTCTTTATTTCATCTTCTTGCCCCCAGTGTGGAGGGTGATCCCTTGGTGGGTTATATTACAAAAATATAATAGGCTCAAAAAGGGGTAATCAAAGGATAATTTTACTCATGCTTGAAGGATAGTGAAAGAAGGCCATTTATCATTTCAAATGCAAGTGCTCTCATTAAAGATCATTTATTGAACAATGACAAACTTGTTGGAAGCTTCTGTAAGAGATTCACCTTTCTTGTTCCGTCTATCAAGTGAAGATGGTGAGCAACCTTTCCTTCATTTTCTTGCTTTGGGAATATTGGCAGACTAGTAATTCATTAATAGTAGTAGTTCTTTCAAAATTGAATCCCAGATTTATTGACATCATTATCATCATGTTCATTATTTGGATACTTGTGAATAAAAGGGTAAGGTAGTATGTGGGAAATGGCAGATGAACAGATAGAATGACAAATTGATAGTGCATCACACTAGTCATTTTATTGAAAGGGAAATAAATAAAAGTTAGCCCATACATAAAACTTTATCTCGTGCTTATGGGCTTAAGCACTTTCAAAAACTACCTTGCATTACTTAAAGAAATAAAAGAAAGCAAAAAATAGAATTTATAAATCCTCAAAATCGCATGGCTAGAACCCTTTATGCCCCCATAAGACAAAACTCTTTTTGAACTACAACTTATTCTATTACTCCCTTTCCCTTACTCAAGTTTTTCAACAACTCAGTAATTTGGGCCAATTGCCCCTTTATATCCTCTTTAGCTTTTTCTATCTTCTCCATGCGAATGTTTTGTTCTTCTTCCACAATCCTAGCTTGATAACGAGTGTCATATGAATAGACTTTTGGTCGAGCTATCTTTGAACCTTCATTACCACAATTAGAGTTCATTATGTGTGGTGATGCTTGAAAAAGTTTGAAAATACTTTGTTCAAAAAGAATGATTAAAGATGAACAAAACAAGATGATGCTACATGTGTATGAATGGAATGGTATGGTAAAAAGTTGCCATGTAACAATAATGGATGAGTGATGCATGGAAATGTTTCTGGTGAAGAACTCATGGTACCCTTTTAGTGTCTCATTTATAAATCAAAATCAAACAAACTTGATCAAACATATGTCCTAAGTAATGGGTATTTTCTAGAGTATGGGTTGATACAGTTCTATCTTATAGTTGGTCTTCTTAATTTCACTATATGCATGGCTTTAGATAAAAAAGCTAAAGGTTCTCAAATTGTTTCTCACTGTCGTCCACACAAGACTAGTAAGGCACCCAATCCTCACCCATTACAGGTTACAAATGGAAAGGTTCAATTTGAGTGGGAGTATTTCGCTAGCCATTGCGGAGGTATTACCTCACGAGAGCGTAGTTACTTTACTTCCTCCTAAAAGGATAGAGCCCAGGTAGAAGGCTAATGCATGCACATGCACGTGAAGTGTGTGTCGAAGAAACATGTAGTTATTAATGTCTTATAATTTTATCAAAATTAACATACCTAAGGCAAACCTAAAATAACCTAAAACCAACCATTGGTCTGACTCTCTAATTCCCCAGTGGAGTCGCCAAACTGTCATAACATATTAAGTTTTAGAGCAAACTTAATAGCTAGACACAAAATCAGTGGAGTTGCCAAATTGTCATAACGTATTAAGTTTTAGAGAAAAACCTAATAGCTAGACACAAAATCTATGGAGTCGCCACCAACCATTCTACTAGGTGTGATTGGTCACCTATTCAAAATATGGATAAGGACTGGTCTACATCTCAAATTTAGGGTTCGAGAGTACGGTTACGTGTGAGGAAGGATTAGCACCCTCACAACGCCCATCCTAAAATGGCACTAACTAATTTTAGGTTATCTCTGTCACATCCCGTTACCGTATTTTTCACCTTATTTTACACGATTCCTTCGGTTGGGCTGTCTGTGATACTTCACTTTTACTAACTGTTAAACAAATGTACAGTACATTGTTTATATTATACACATCCCCTATCTTAATTAATCAGATAAGTAGTACTGCAGATATGTCTAAATACAGAAAATAAATGATCATACCTCATATAAATCAGTCGGTCTGTCACATTGTCCTTTGTGTACAGCCGTGATCGACAATCAGTTGATCTCACAATCATTAAAACCTGAAATGTTTAAAATTAAGGGGTGAGCAAACCACGGCTCAGTAAGAGAGTTATATGTCACACTTGATACTCAGCTATCTATATGCTGAAAATATTTTTTTTTCTTCACTTTCTTTAAAATCTTCCTAGCTGGCTCTAGGCACACATGTAGGAATGATACTACAGTCGGCTAGGGATCCAGATAGAATAAAGTAGGTATTTTAGAATACCATACTTGTCCCGGAACCTAGAAGCAACTGTAGAGAATATCAATTTTGTTGTTTCAAAACGATATAATTTTCGTTTTTCCACAGAGTAAACCACTTGTTCCTTTCCACTTCAGTATACTTTAAAACACTTGACAGTTCAATAATAAAAACAGTGGTTTACTTCTCTTCTCTTCTCTTCTCTTCAGTACAGTAAAAACAGTACAGTACAGTGATTTGCAAATATCAAATCATTGGATAATTACTTCTTCGATTTTCTTTATCTTAGAAATAATTCTTATGTTACTCTTTTAGAATAAACATTTATTTCTCTTTTCAAATCAATAACCGTATCATACTAAAGCCTCATAAGAAATGCATTTAAAATAGTCATAGTATCGATATATGCAGAAAACAAATGCCATAATAATGCATTTCATACTTTAAATCATTGTATGAATTCTTTAATGCATATCTCTAAAATTCATACTTGTTTCAAACATGCATCATACTTTAGAAACTTAACATCATAATTAATAAAACTTTTTATACAATTCATGGAGACTAGGCAAAATCATATAGCCAGTATGCGGTCATGACACTTACTTCTTCCTCCGAAGAGGGAACATAATACCTATGGCCATGGTATGGGCTGTAGACCTGATCAGAGTCGTACAGCAAACATATACATACACCACGAAGGACCAACATACCCACAAATGATGTAATCATACACAATGTGGGCGAGAACATGCACGACGTGGTTAAACTTATGCCACAATGTGGCAGACATGACAGGCAATAACATAAACTATAGGAAGGCCTTAGTCTCAAAACTTACTTACATACAATTGATATAAAATAGTAAGGATCGGGCGTGCCAGGGTCTAAGTTAACCTGGGGGGTGCCACTCCGATACCTTTTTCGGAAAACATATACTTAAATCATACAACTGATATAAATAGTAAGGATCGGGCGTGCCAGGGTCTAAGTTAGCCTGGGGGGTGCCACTCCGATACCTTTTTCGGAAAACATACTTATAGCATTATTGAAAAATATACATAGAAATCATAAATTCGTTTAGCTAATTATCAAAAGACTATGGAATTTAATTTCAGAACGAAATTCATGCTTTAAACATTTCTTTATAAATTGCGATGAAGATAGTTTGAAAAATCATCACTGAACATGTAAAAGGGTAAAATTATCTTTTTTTCACCATAAAACATATATGCACGTTTTTCCATGCATTAAATTGAAAACATGATTTTATAATTATCGGAATTCAAATAAATTATTTTTATACTTTATGAAAATAAAATATTTATTTTCTAACTTTAAATTCTCATCTCAATGTTTTCTTTTAAAAACAAGTGTAGGGACCTTTAGTCTCGAAATCATAATTATTCATCCTTTCTTAACCTTTATGGACTATTCATAATTAATTATTTCCATAATTAAACCACAAAGGTTTTCTGTAAAATCAAGTGAATATTTAAGAATATTTGTAAAAATATTCACTTTAATCTCTTTTTCATTTTCATTTCGTTTCACGTGAAATATCACCTATCAGAATAAATTTAGGTGATTTCCTTTTTCACTATTTTCAAAACATGAATATTTTAAAACTAATTATCAATATATTCATGTTTTATGAAAACTAATCGATTTCTCGATTTTCATGTTAGAAATCGTTTCACGTGAAATCAAATCTTTTATTTTGGTTTTCGATGATTTTCGATAAATTTCAGTAATTTTTTTCGATAATTTTTCGGCATTATAACGGCTACCGATTTGGTTAGCCTCCTGCACGAAAATACAGTTTATATTTTCAACCGGTGTTTCATCACAATTTCATCCCATAAACCATCACACTATAAAACCGATAGTTATCAATAGCATTTATAAAATTAAATGCAATTTAAAAACATGGCCGAATATCCTTACAGGCGGCACATGTCTCCCTTACCTGTTTCGGGTTGGCGACTGCCTCTTACCGGTCGCGCCCGTACTCCATCTGTTCCGATTCCTCATCTCAATCATCGAGAGAATTTTTCTGGAATTTAAATTCTAAAATTTAGAATTTTTCTACAATTATTTAAATAAATAAATTATTTAAATAATTTAGTACTTTTCGGGATTTCTTACCGATTCTCGAATTTCTCGAGATTTCCCGTAATCTCCGAATTCTCAAGAATTTTCTAAATTCCCGGAATTCCCTTTTTCTCTCTCCTCTTTCTTCCTTTTCTTCTTTTTCTCTTTTCTTTTCTTTTTCTTTTTCCTTTTTCTTTTCTTTTTTTTTTCTTTTTCTTTTTTTTTCTTGGTCTGACCGGTTCAGACCAGTCAGACCGGTCAACCTTCCTCCACTGCCGGTTCTCCTCCGGCGGCTGATTCTCTGGCGGTTCAGGTGCCCTTTAGCTGGCCGACGGCACGGCGAGTCCGCTGGTGGTCTCCGTTCGGCCTGGATCGACGGTACGGCGGCGGATCTACTCGGTTTACCTTCGGTCTCTTCTCCTCCTCCGTCGGCGTTCCTCCGCCGTTCACCGCCTAAACCGTGGCCTCCATCCTCTTCCTCTTTCCCCGGCGATGCTTCGGTGGCAGTGGCGGCAACCAATTCCGCCGGTACCGCCGGTTTCCATTTTCTTTTCTCTTCCGATTTTCCGCCGGTTTTTCCTTCGTTTCCGTTTCTGTTTTCTTTCTTCTTTCGCCTCGGGTCACCGTCGTTCGCTTCTCCTCTCGCCGGCGATGTCGCGCTCCTCTCCTTTCTCCCTCGATCGGCCGACCGACGGTGGTCGGCTTCCTCTGTTTTGTTTACGTTTTCTCCTCTGTTTTTAACAGAGGAGAAAATAACATGGGAATCGGGTATATCCCGATTCCCTTTTTCTCTTTTTTTTTTTTATAAATAATATATATAATTATATTTATATAATTATATATAATTATTTTATGATATATATTTCATATAATACCATATATATATATATATATATATATCTATACATTTAAAATCAAATACTATATATATTTATATATTATATATTTATATACAAAAATGTATTATAATAACATACATATGTATTTATTTAACATAAAATAGTATATATATCATTTTATAATATATACTATATTTCATATATACATATGTATTTATATAAAAACATATCAAAATATATTTATATAATCTAATCATATAAATATATAATATATGCATTTTATTTCATTTAATTTGGATTTTCTTAATATCCATTTATTTCTCCTTTTTATTTCCTATTTAATTTGGATTTCCATTATCCAAATTAAATTTCCTCTCTTCATTTTTTTTATGATTTCTCATCTTATACTTATTTCCACTTATCTGTTTTCTTTAATATTAATTTCTAATATTAATAATTTCCAATAAATGGAAAATTTGCGGTTATCACATTCTCCCCACCTTAAGAAATTCGGTCCTCCGAATTTAACTTAATTCAGAAGGTGGTATATGCCGTATACTTACGACTTCTGATCTCTAGTTCATCCTCCAAGTCATACTGTCAGTACACTTTCAACATCAAGAATACTTTAGACCACTACATGCTGTCTTTCATCATATATGTGTCTATACTCCCGTAAGTTCATTTCTCAAATCGGGAGTTATTCACTTTTACTCTTTTCACATAAGAGTCCATGCACAATGTTTTTCATGTCACAGCTGCTCTATGCTGTTCATCATCCATTTTTCTCACTTAGTGCCAAGTCGATATAGTTTAAAACTATCAATTACATATGTCAGTCAGTTGTATGTAATTGTCCCAACAGCTTATACATCTCATGCACGCGCTCTCCCAATATCATGGAGCGTTTACATCTCACGCTCATATATGTATATATCAGTATGGAGCGGTGCTATCAGTACACTTGGGATCTCAAGCCTTTTGCTATTTCTCATTAAGCATATGGCAACTCAGAGACTCCCATCACATGTAAGGCTCACTGGAACTGTACATACACATTCACACCGTTTAACACTAATACTTCGACTACAGCACTAGAGAATCTAAGAGTCTGATAATGGAAAGTGATTCTATTTAGATCATCAGTCTTTAATCACTTCCATATCATCATTTCTCTTTTGGACTCTTTATTGCTCACAATATTCATTTTCACTTTTATCAAAACGACATTTCACTTGCAAACTTTATTATGGATTATCTCTTACAATTACCAATCATGAGACAATCATATTCTCTTCATGTAGTATAGTCTTTAAATCTCTTTTCATAATCTAGATTCCAAAATTGAATCCTCAATTTATACATTTAATCACCACATCATCTATATACTTCTACCGTTTCTATCATGTTACGATGGTTATATGTATAATCATTTTTCATTTACATATTGGCAGTAAACATATCAATTATCTTACTCCTTGGAGTATCATTAATTTCATTTATCAAATCTGACTTAATTTTACATCTCACCGCAGTTATGTGATAACCAATACAAATCACTTTCAGTCTTACCTTCGGGAACTATTTCATATTGATGTTCCCTTCTCATCATGCAATTTATTTCCTTATTCCACTTTCATTTTTGGTTTTCATATTCCCACTTTTATCTTTTCATATATATATATATTCATCCTTTTAGTCGATTTTCTCGATTAGTATGGTACTATACTGCTAAGATATCGTAAAATCTTGCATACCATCTTTTCTTTACACATATCCATTTATCGACTTTAACTTCTTTCTTTAATTACATCACATTAGTAGAGCAGCTAATCTCATTACTCTTTTATAGATTGGCAGTAATATCTAGCAAGACTCATTAATCTCGTATCTCAATCATTATCTCTATATCGTAGACAAATTCACTGTCATCCGGTCATCCCGAGATCATATATCTCAAGAGGAGATACTATCTAGCCACATCTCTTATTTGCCAATCTTAACACAATTTCACAGTCTTTAAGAGTTTAAGAGTTATACCACAATGCTGCTCATGTTTCATTTATACTTTAGGCTCTATTAGCATTTCATCAATTTACTCATGTATGGATGCCTCATTCTTTAGGTTTATATACCTCACAAGGTAAATCATTAACCTTGTAACCTCAATAGGAACTCGTAAAATTCACTCCGAGTTTCTAATTATAATCTTACAGACATCAATCTCCAATCTTTTATCTAAGGACGCTTTATACCAAGACAGGTCTTATAAACTCCTCATGGATATCGAATCAGATCCATAAGACATCTATTCCATAATGTAGATGAATATTTGTTCTTCAAAAGAACTTTATTAATGATAGGAATTTAATACATCCTTTTTATTCATCTAATTTTCAATATCATCTGTGCTTCTCTCACTTACACTTATACAGATAACTTTCTTATCCACAATTTATGTTATCGGTATTGCCATCAATCACACCTTATACACATGCACTTCATTATTCTTTCATTTTCTAGAGTGGATTTCTTAAGCTTTCGGATTCTCCTAAGTTCTCCGATATAAGCTTAGAATCAGATTTCATATTCAAAATCGAGTCAAAGTTATCTCGATTCCTCCAATTTATATAATTCTAGAAGTTCCATCGAAATTCAACTCCGATGCTTTCTTTAATCCCAGCTTTCTTATTTATTCGGACATTTTATCCTCATGCCATTAATAATTCCATTATTATCAATGGATTCAAGATTAACTTGATTTAATCACTATTCAGAGCTTTGCCCAACATAGGGGCAATTTCGTCATTTCGACATTTATTTCTTTCTCCTCAGCATACATTTGAATCAAGGATCTTAATATCTATGTGCTGATAGTACCTCTTCTCGTACTAATATCAGCGATTTGAGATCTTATTCGATTTCGATAGAGAATTCCACTAAAATCTATAATTGAATTATTTTGTATGTAATGTAGCTTTACATCATCAATTTCTCTGTCAAATCATTCAAATCAAACTTCTGTTGGTTTATTTTAACTCCCTGTAAAATTTCAGAGGTAGGGGTATTTTGGTCATTTTTGGCCAAAAATTTTCTCTCTCTTCAAATTACCCTCAATCGGTGATCTTAAAGTCTATTTAATGATGATATGTCATTCCCCTCCTTATATCATCACTTTCAGGTCTCAGTTCGGTTCGGACTGTAAAGTACTGGTGGGGCCCTCACCGAGTCCTTTTGATTCCTTACCGAACAGGCCTTCAAATAAATTTTAAGATCACAAATTTTCTGGTAATTTCTGAGCCTATTTTCTTCTTTAACATTTTCAATTTATACTTTCTCACTCCCTTTAAATCATTTTACTCTATTTACAATCATTTATTTTCTCTATATATTCAGACAACACAGTACTACCGGGGATGTTTAACACTTTTCCTTCCAAAAGTATTCACCGACATCAGGCCAACCATGCTCTGATACCATTAAACCTGTCACATCCCGTTACCGTATTTTTCACCTTATTTTACACGATTCCTTCGGTTGGGCTGTCTGTGATACTTCACTTTTACTAACTGTTAAACAAATGTACAGTACATTGTTTATATTATACACATCCCCTATCTTAATTAATCAGATAAGTAGTACTGCAGATATGTCTAAATACAGAAAATAAATGATCATACCTCATATAAATCAGTCGGTCTGTCACATTGTCCTTTGTGTACAGCCGTGATCGACAATCAGTTGATCTCACAATCATTAAAACCTGAAATGTTTAAAATTAAGGGGTGAGCAAACCACGGCTCAGTAAGAGAGTTATATGTCACACTTGATACTCAGCTATCTATATGCTGAAAATATTTTTTTTTCTTCACTTTCTTTAAAATCTTCCTAGCTGGCTCTAGGCACACATGTAGGAAGGATACTACAGTCGGCTAGGGATCCAGATAGAATAAAGTAGGTATTTTAGAATACCATACTTGTCCCGGAACCTAGAAGCAACTGTAGAGAATATCAATTTTGTTGTTTCAAAACGATATAATTTTCGTTTTTCCACAGAGTAAACCACTTGTTCCTTTCCACTTCAGTATACTTTAAAACACTTGACAGTTCAGTAATAAAAACAGTGGTTTACTTCTCTTCTCTTCTCTTCTCTTCAGTACAGTAAAAACAGTACAGTACAGTGATTTGCAAATATCAAATCATTGGATAATTACTTCTTCGATTTTCTTTATCTTAGAAATAATTCTTATGTTACTCTTTTAGAATAAACATTTATTTCTCTTTTCAAATCAATAACCGTATCATACTAAAGCCTCATAAGAAATGCATTTAAAATAGTCATAGTATCGATATATGCAGAAAACAAATGCCATAACAATGCATTTCATACTTTAAATCATTGTATGAATTCTTTAATGCATATCTCTAAAATTCATACTTGTTTCAAACATGCATCATACTTTAGAAACTTAACATCATAATTAATAAAACTTTTTATACAATTCATGGAGACTAGGCAAAATCATATAGCCAGTATGCGGTCATGACACTTACTTCTTCCTCCGAAGAGGGAACATAATACCTATGGCCATGGTATGGGCTGTAGACCTGATCAGAGTCGTACAGCAAACATATACATACACCAC
This sequence comes from Heritiera fomes, assembly GCA_032173925.1. NCBI lineage: Eukaryota > Viridiplantae > Streptophyta > Magnoliopsida > Malvales > Malvaceae > Heritiera > Heritiera fomes. The sequence continues at coordinate 7,785,754 of JAPDPM010000019.1, forward strand.
GAAGGACCAACATACCCACAAAGGATGTAATCATACACAATGTGGGCGAGAACATGCACGACGTGGTTAAACTTATGCCACAATGTGGCAGACATGACAGGCAATAACATAAACTATAGGAAGGCCTTAGTCTCAAAACTTACTTACATACAATTGATATAAAATAGTAAGGATCGGGCGTGCCAGGGTCTAAGTTAACCTGGGGGGTGCCACTCCGATACCTTTTTCGGAAAACATATACTTAAATCATACAACTGATATAAATAGTAAGGATCGGGCGTGCCAGGGTCTAAGTTAGCCTGGGGGGTGTCACTCCGATACCTTTTTCGGAAAACATACTTATAGCATTATTGAAAAATATACATAGAAATCATAAATTCGTTTAGCTAATTATCAAAAGACTATGGAATTTAATTTCAGAACGAAATTCATGCTTTAAACATTTCTTTATAAATTGCGATGAAGACAGTTTGAAAAATCATCACTGAACATGTAAAAGGGTAAAATTGTCTTTTTTTCACCATAAAACATATATGCACGTTTTTCCATGCATTAAATTGAAAACATGATTTTATAATTATCGGAATTCAAATAAATTATTTTTATACTTTATGAAAATAAAATATTTATTTTCTAACTTTAAATTCTCATCTCAATGTTTTCTTTTAAAAACAAGTGTAGGGACCTTTAGTCTCGAAATCATAATTATTCATCCTTTCTTAACCTTTATGGACTATTCATAATTAATTATTTCCATAATTAAACCACAAAGGTTTTCTGTAAAATCAAGTGAATATTTAAGAATATTTGTAAAAATATTCACTTTAGTCTCTTTTTCATTTTCATTTCGTTTCACGTGAAATATCACCTATCAGAATAAATTTAGGTGATTTCCTTTTTCACTATTTTCAAAACATGAATATTTTAAAACTAATTATCAATATATTCATGTTTTATGAAAACTAATCGATTTCTCGATTTTCATGTTAGAAATTGTTTCACGTGAAATCAAATCTTTTATTTTGGTTTTCGATGATTTTCGATAAATTTCAGTAATTTTTTTCGATAATTTTTCGGCATTATAACGGCTACCGATTTGGTTAGCCTCCTGCACGAAAATACAGTTTATATTTTCAACCGGTGTTTCATCACAATTTCATCCCATAAACCATCACACTATAAAACCGATAGTTATCAATAGCATTTATAAAATTAAATGCAATTTAAAAACATGGCCGAATATCCTTACAGGCGGCACATGTCTCCCTTACCTGTTTCGGGTTGGCGACTGCCTCTTACCGGTCGCGCCCGTACTCCATCTGTTCCGATTCCTCATCTCGATCATCGAGAGAATTTTTCTGGAATTTAAATTCTAAAATTTAGAATTTTTCTACAATTATTTAAATAAATAAATTATTTAAATAATTTAGTACTTTTCGGGATTTCTTACCGATTCTCGAATTTCTCGAGATTTCCCGTAATCTCCGAATTCTCGAGAATTTTCTAAATTCCTGGAATTCCCTTTTTCTCTCTCCTCTTTCTTCCTTTTCTTCTTTTTCTCTTTTCTTTTCTTTTTCTTTTTCCTTTTTCTTTTCTTTTTTTTTCTTTTTCTTTTTTTTTCTTGGTCTGACCGGTTCAGACCAATCAGACCGGTCAACCTTCCTCCACTGCCGGTTCTCCTCCGGCGGCTGATTCTCTGGCGGTTCAGGTGCCCTTTAGCTGGCCGACGGCACGGCGAGTCCGCTGGTGGTCTCCGTTCGGCCTGGATCGACGGTACTGCGGCGGATCTACTCGGTTTACCTTCGGTCTCTTCTCCTCCTCCGTCGGCGTTCCTCCGCCGTTCACCGCCTAAACCGTGGCCTCCATCCTCTTCCTCTTTCCCCGGCGATGCTTCGGTGGCAGTGGCGGCAACCAATTCCGCCGGTACCGCCGGTTTCCATTTTCTTTTCTCTTCCGATTTTCCGCCGGTTTTTCCTTCGTTTCCGTTTCTGTTTTCTTTCTTCTTCCGCCTCGGGTCACCGTCGTTCGCTTCTCCTCTCGCCGGCGACATCGCGCTCCTCTCCTTTCTCCCTCGATCGGCCGACCGACGGTGGCCGGCTTCCTCTGTTTTGTTTACGTTTTCTCCTCTGTTTTTAACAGAGGAGAAAATAACATGGGAATCGGGTATATCCCGATTCCCTTTTTCTCTTTTTTTTTTTATAAATAATATATATAATTATATTTATATAATTATATATAATTATTTTATGATATATATTTCATATAATACCATATATATATATATATCTATACATTTAAAATCAAATACTATATATATTTATATATTATATATTTATATACAAAAATGTATTATAATAACATACATATGTATTTATTTAACATAAAATAGTATATATATCATTTTATAATATATACTATATTTCATATATACATATGTATTTATATAAAAACATATCAAAATATATTTATATAATCTAATCATATAAATATATAATATGTGCATTTTATTTCATTTAATTTGGATTTTCTTAATATCCATTTATTTCTCCTTTTTATTTCCTATTTAATTTGGATTTCCATTATCCAAATTAAATTTCCTCTCTTCATTTTTTTTATGATTTCTCATCTTATACTTATTTCCACTTATCTGTTTTCTTTAATATTAATTTCTAATATTAATAATTTCCAATAAATGGAAAATTTGCGGTTATCACAATCTCAAATTTGCCTTAGTTAATCTTAAGTTAAATAATTAAATATTGAAAAATATTTCTAAGCATCCTCCATTAAGCTGGTGGGACAACTTAAAAAAATTCTCCTCACCTCAAGAATATTCAAGTAGTACTATGTGACTTGCTTAAAGAGGCTCCGTCGTCGGAGTTATTTTAATGTTTTATGAAAACTTCTAATTATGACTCCTATCTAATTCATTCTTGCTATCTTACCATTTTTACTACTTCTATTATTTTCTATTATTTTATTAATGTTTAATTTTATTAATTTATTTTATTAGAGAATGAATATGAATTATTTTTCTCAAAAATTCTTTTTTAGATCTTCCATTAAGCTGGTCAGATCTTGAAAGAAATTATTTGACCTAAAGATTTCCAAAGTATTATTTAAGCATAATCTCTTTTGGAATCTTATCATCGGAATAATCAATACTCAATCTCAATAATTATTATTAATTATTATCATCCTATTTTATCATTTATTATTATTATTATTATTATTATTATTATTATTATTTCTTTATATTTATTAGTTTATCTTTGTTACTAATTATTTTAATTTTATAAAATATCTTATTTTATTTTTAGACTAATATAAGTCATTAGTTACCAAAAACCCTCTTTAGACCATCCATTAAGCTGGTGAGGCCTTGAGAGAACTTTCAAGAAAATTACTTAAGCGTAATTCTCTTGATATTTTATCATCAATGTAATTCATATTCATTATCATTTTAATATCTAATTCTAGTTTCTTCATTTATTTTCCTTCCTTATTTTGTTATCTACAAACCATTAATATCTTTTTTCATTTTGTAACTAATTGTTTTATTGTAATTTCATAATAATTTTTTTTAAAAAGAATATAAATTATTTGTTATTGAAAATCCCATTTAGCCCCTCCATTGAGCTGGTGAGACCTTGGATAGAAATTTTCTCACCTCAAGATCTCTAAAGGTATTACTTAAGTGTAATCCTTTTAAAGTTTCGTCGTCAAAATAGTTAATATTTATTTCCTTCAATTAAAGTTTTTTTATTTATTTATATTTTCTATTTATAAATTTGAAATCTTAAAAAATATTTAATAATCCCCACTTAATTCTTAAATTCATATGTCTTTTCGTTTTTTTTTTATAATGAATATACAAATTGCATGTAAAGAACATTCAATGAAATCCATTTAATCATTTTATTAAGCTACTCTAAATTAATGCTACTTTACACATGTCTAAAACATACAATTGAGATATAAATGAATAAACACACATGAAACAAATGGGAAGCATTTACCTGCCGATGCTGGAACGGTGCAATGAAGGAAACTAGCAGTGTGCAACAATAGAAGGCTAGCAACAACTGACAGAGCAACAACTCAGGAGAATGGCAGTGCTGATAGTCAATGATGAAGCAAAGAAGGAACTCAACAAAACGGCACTATTCCTCTCTGTCCTCTCCGTTACTATCTTTTATCAAAGCTCCTTTGTTGTCTTCTTTCCTTACAGGTGGCAGCTAGATGTTGTGTCCAGCATGGATGAAACAAAGGAGATGCAGCAGGCGTGGCTTGATCCAACGCGTATGGGAGCGGCAATGAACGGTGCAACGGCTTGGGGATGATGGTGCAGCAACAGCGACTACAGTAGAGATCTTGGTGCAGCAATGGACCGTGCAAACAGGGGACGTGGACAAAGGTGCAAGTGTGTGAAAGGCGACTGGGAGCCCGGGCTGTGATGCTTCACGATGAAGATGATGCTAGTGTAGGGGTGTGTGCAGGGAAGGGATCGGTGCAGCAAGGAGCTTGTCATTGTGGTGATGACCAGCTGCTATGGATGATGGTGCAGTAAAGAAGATCCCTCTTTTCTTCACCCAAAGTTTCTAAGGTTCCCCCCCCCCCCCCCCCCCAACAACCGTGGCTCCCTCTTTTATATCCTTTTTTTATTATATATTTTTTTAAAAGAAAATAAATCAAAGGCCCTTTATTGATCCCATGATCATGGGATTCTTCCATTTATTTTCTTTGACTTTCCCCTTTTTTTTTAATTTATTTCCATTTTATTTTTTTTTATTTTTGGTAATCAATCTTCAGATTTTATTTCACTGTGATTATTTCTTTATTATTACTATCTTTCTTATGGCAACAAATTTCTTTTATTTTTGGCAACAATATCAACTTTAGTCAACTCTTGAAGGTGTGAATTTTGCATGTGCTTCACATGAGATTTTCAAATTTGAAATTTTTAATTTTAGGGTTTGTATGAGATGCATGGGGTTCTAACTTAAGATTTGACCAAAATTGTTTTTTTTTTTATCATTTTTTTATTTTTTTGATTTTTTTAATTTAGAGAAATTGTTCGTACAAATTTATGTGTCTACAATACCAATATGTTAAAAGTCTAAGGAATGATACCCATAAGACAATTTGTCAATGTCAAAACTAAGAATTAATTAAGAATTTAATTAAATTCAACTAGAAGCTTTATAGTTTATTTTATTAAGTTTTAATAAATTAGGGACTTAATTAGTAACATGTATTTAATGAAATTTTTTATATTTTCTCTTTACTCTTCAATATTTCATAAAATTATATTATTTCACATTAATTTATTTATTTTTTGTAATTTTTATATTTATTTTATTTTTATTTAAATTAGCAAAAATAGTTTTATTTTATTTATTTGTTTCACTTAAAAATTTATGATTTAGTTTAATAAATTTTATTACTTTATTTTTATACTTATTTGGAAGAAGTCCTTTGTAAAAATATAACGATACAGGAATTTAAAAAATAAATTACCTTGGATAGGAATGAATAAAGGATGAAAAAATTCTTTGATGACCTAATGTGACTCTATATATTAGCTCATATAACTCATCTCAATGGTTAGATAAAAGCTCTAAAGATGATGATTTATTAAAATATACAAAAATTCTATTAAATAATTTTTAACATTTTAAACACATTCATATTAAGTTTACCAAATATTAATCTTATATATATATGAATAAATAAATAAATATATATATATATATATATATATATAAAAGCCAAAGCGGTTGACTCAAAGTAAAATATCTTATATGGATTGTTTATATGTTTGACACTTATAATTTATTATAACAAAATAATAATTATCCTTTTTAAAATTTTAAAAAAGATAAAAATCTCTCCCTATATATATATATATTAAAAATACAACATAAACTATTTTGCAAAAGGTAAACATCTATATCTATAATATCTATATATATTAAAATAAATGTGGACAATGTAATATAACGTATATTAATATAACTACATGTTACATATTATTGGATTACCAATTAATTTTTTTTAAATTTTTTAAAAGCTAACTCTCTCTCTCTCTCTCTCTCTAAGTCAAAGCATTTGAGTACAAGTAAAACATCCTGTGTGGATAGTCTATATGTATGATATGTGTAATTTAGTAAAAAAAAAATTAATAATTATCCTTTTTCAAGTTTAAGAAAGATAAAAATCTCTCTATATTATTAAAAAAACAAAATAAATTAATTATCTTTTTAAATTCATTATCCATTTCAATTTCTAAAAGATAGATATCTATATCTATATCTATATATAGATTAAAATTAACAAAAATCGCATTTCATTTATCTCTACTTATATTAATATTACAAAATATAAAATCAATATCTATAGCTTTTATCAATTTTTTTCTCAAGAGAAAACATCTATATATATTGTGGAATTTCAGAATATTTTATTTAAAATCTTACTTGAATGATACAAAACTCTAAAGATTATATACAGTTATTGTTAAGAAGTAAATAGGAAACTAAACTAGTCTAAATCTAATCCCCATAATTGAGGAATTGTCTAACCTTAATTCTAAGGATATAGCTATTTACACATTTAATATAGTTGACTTTTTCACACTCTCCCTTCGTAAAAATATAACGATACAGGAATTTAAAAAATAAATTACCTTGGATAGGAGTGAATAAAGGATGAAAATTTTTTTTGATGACCTAATGTGACTCTATATATTAGCTCATATAACTCATCTCAATGGTTAGATAAAAGCTCTAAAGATGATGATTTATTAAAATATACAAAAATTCTATTAAATAATTTTTAGCATTTTAAACACATTCATATTAAGTTTACCAAATATTAATCTTATATATATAAAAGCCAAAGCAGTTGACTCAAAGTAAAATATCTTATATGGATTGTTTATATGTTTGACACGTATAATTTATTATAACAAAATAATAATTATCCTTTTTAAAATTTTAAAAAAGATAAAAATCCCTCCTTATATATATATATATATATATATATATATATATATATATATATTAAAAGTACAATATAAACTATTTTGCAAAAGGGAAACATCTATATATATATAATATCTATTTATATTAAAATAAATGTGGACAATGTAATATAACGTATATTAATATAACAACATGTTACATATTATTAGATTACCAATTATATTTTTTTTAATTTTTTAAAAGCTAACTCTCTCTCTCTCTCTCTATATATATATATATATAAGTCAAAGTATTTGAGTACAAGTAAAACATCCTGTGTGGATAGTCTATATGTATGATATGTGTAATTTAGTAAAAAAAATTAATAATTATCCTTTTCCAAGTTTAAGAAAGATAAAAATCTCTCTATATTATTAAAAAAATAAATTAATTATCTTTTTAAATTCATTATCCATTTCAATTTCTAAAAGATAGATTTCTATATCTATATATAGATTAAAATTAACAAAAATCGCATTTCAATTATGTCTACTTATATTAATATTACAAAATATAAAATCAATATCTATAGCGTTTATCAATTTTTTTTCTCAAGAGAAAACATCTATATGTATACTGTGGAATTTCAGAATATTTTATTTAAAATCTTACTTGAATGATACAAAATTCCAAGGATTATATACAGCTACTGTTAAGAAGTAAATAGGAAATAAACTAGTCTAAATCTAATCCCCGTAATTGAGGAATTGTCTAAACTTAATTCTAAGGATATAGCTATTTACACATTTAATATAGTTGACTTTTCCACACTCTCCCTCAAACTGGCTTGAAGATATCTTCCATGGCAAGCTTACTTACTAGATTTTCAAACTACTCCCTGTGCAATCCCTTTGTAAGAGCTTAAGCAAATTGGTCACTTGTTGGTATAAATGGCATGCAAATTATTCCATTGTCAAGCTTCTCTTTGATAAAATGCATATCTACTTCTACATGCTTCGTTCTATCATGGAGCATTGGGTTGTGAGAAATAGAGATTGCAGCTTTATTATCACAGTAGAGCTTTATCGGTGAGGCTTAGAAACCTTTAAGTCTTCAAGTAGTCTTTTAATCCACATTACCTCACAAATCACATGGGTTATTGAATGAAACTCAGCCTCAGCACTACCTCTGGCTACTACATTCTGTTTCTTGCTTCTCCAAGTGACAAGGTTTCTTCCCATAAATGTGCAATAGCCTAAAGTTAACCTCCTATCTGTAATACTTCCTGCCCAGTCTGCATTGGTATAGGCTTTTATTTGTAGGTGTCCATGGTTTTTGAAGAACAATCCTTTTCCAGGTGTTCCTTTTAGGTACCTTACGATTCTGTAAGCAACTTCAAAGTGTTCTGAGCTGGGTGAATGCATAAACTGACTTACCACACTTACTGCAAAAGCTATATTAGGTCGTGTATGTGCTAAATAGATGAGTCTACCCACAAGTCTTTGGTATTTCTCTTTATCCACCACATCTTTAGTTTCAGCAGGCTGAAGTTTGAAGTTGGGCTGTATTGGGTTTTAGTTATCTTGCAACTAAGCATTCCTGTCTCAGTAAGCAAGTCTAGGACATACTTATGTTGGCTAATAAAGATACCCTCCTTTGATCTTGCAAATTCCATACCAAGGAAGTACTTTAAAGCTCCCAAATCCTTTATCTCAAAGTCATATGCAAGCTTTCCCTTAAGTTCTCCAATTTTTGTAGTATCATCACCAGTTTTATTATATCATCCACATACACAATTAAAATAACTAGTTTACCATTTCTAGAGTGCTTGAAGAACATTGTGTGGTTAGCTTGACTCTGAATATAACCATAGCTCTTCACTACATTTTCAAACCTTTCAAACCATGCTCTTGGTGATTGTTTAAGACCATACAAGGATTTTTCAATTTGCATACCTTGTTAGTTCTGAGGTTTTTCTCAAATCCAGGTGGGAGGTCCATAAACACCTTTTCCTCTAAATTTTTATTAAGAAAGGCATTTTTTACATCAAATTGGTGTAAAGACCAATTGAAATTCATTGCTAAAGAGAGAAGTACCCAGAGTGAGTTTATTTTTGCAACTGGAGCGAAGGTCTCTTGGTAGTCAATGCCATAAGTTTGAGTGAACCCCTTGACAATAAGTCTTGCCTCGTACCTCTCTATGCTCCCATTTGCCTTACACTTCACAGTGAAGACCCATTTACATCCTACAGTTGTCTTGCCTCTTGGTAGCTCCACAATCTCCCAAGTCCCATTCTTTTCAAGAGCATCCATGTCTTCCATCATTGCTAAATTCCAATCTAGATCACCTAGGGCATCCTAAATAGATCTTGGTATGTGTAAGTCAGAAATATTTGAAAGGAATGCTTTGTGGTTATTGGATAACTTTTGATACGACAAATATTTTGCAATAGGATGATTGGTACATAATCTTACTGTTTTTTTATTAGCAATTGGAACATCTAGATAAAAAAAATCAATATTTGGAGATTCTGGTTGAACCTGGGTTTGAGGAGGAAGAGGACCATCCCTCAGAGATTCTAACTGAACAGGTGCTAGAGAAATAATTGGATCAATAATATTTTCATGAGATTTCCTCCTGGTATAAACCTAAAGCTCAATATTTGGATTATGTGAATTCGTTTGAAGTAATTCTCCCTCTGTTTCAGATTCTTCAATACTTAACACCTGTTGACTAAGAGAGTCCTTGTTTTCATTATTTTAAACATCCATTTCCTTAAATTGTTTAATAGATTGAATTGGTGACTCAATGAGGCTTGGTAGTGGTGTAGAGAATTTCCAAAAAATATCTTATTCTTTCTTATATTCTCCCCCTGAAGAAGATTTTTGTTGAAATATGGTTGATTTTCTATAAAAGTGACATCCATAGTTATGTGAATTTTCTTTGTCAAAGATTAAAACACTTATACCCTTTTTTTTTAGCATAGCCAATGAAAACACATTTTTCAGCTCTTGGATTCAATTTGGATCAAAAAAATTGGGGAATATAAATAAAGCAAGTGTATCCAAAAACTTTTAAAGGTAACTCACAGTAAAAACGAAATGATGAGAAGTAATTTTTGAGAGTATCCAAAGGTGTTTCAAAATGTAAGACACGAGTTGGCATCCTATTGATTAAGTAAGATGCAGTTAACACAACATCTCCCTAGAGGTATTTTGGAATGTTCATAAAAAACATGATAGCTCTAGCTAACCCAAGTAAATGCGTATTTTTCCTTTCAGCTATTCCATTTTGCTGGGGTGTGTCCCGACATGTAGATTGGTGTTAAATACCTTTTTCTTTTAAAAAATTTTCTAAACATTAATTAAAGTACTCAGTTCCATTATCTGTTCGAAGGATGCAAATTTTTGTTTTGAATTGGGTTTCAATCATGCAATAAAAATCTTTGAAAAGTTTTTCTACGTCAAATTTTTTGCTTAGTAAGTAAACCCAACACAATCTAGATCATCGATAAAAGTTACGAACCACCTTTTTCTAGACAAGGTGGTAACCTTTGAAGGTCTCCAAACATCAGTATAAAACAAGTAAAATGGTTTTGATGGACTATAAGGTTTGAAATATATTTAATTCGATGATCTTTAGATAAAAGACAACTTTCACATTGAAGAATAGAACAATCCACTCCTTTAAACAAATTAGGAAATAAATGTTTTAAATAAGGGAAACTAGGAGTCCTAACCTAAGATGCCATTGCATTATTTTATCAGAAACAGAATTTGAACTGGTACTACTAAGCCCTTAAGCTGTTTTATTACCTAGGAAATCCTTACTGAAATAATAGAGCCTGTTTATTTCTTTGGCACTGGCAATCATCTTCCCTGAGTTTTGGTCCTGGAATTTAGAAAGAGAGTTAAAAAAGAAAACATGATAGTTGGAATCCTTTGAGAGTTTACTGACAAATAAAAGATTACAAGAACATGAAGAACAAACTTAAGATTAATACTTTCAGAAAGTTTAATAGAACCCTTGCCTGCAATAGGTGAAAAACTGCCATCTGCTACTCTTATTTTTTTATTACCAGAACAGGGACTGTATGAACTAAATAGATTAGACAAGTTAGTCATATGATCAAATGCTTCTAAATCAATGATCCATAGAGTAGAATTAAAGACACTAGATATGTGAAAGCCGTTTATATTGTACTATAAATGTGTTAGATGTAAAATTTTTAATTACATTCCATGTACTTTGTAAATTATAAGTAAAATAGTGATGTGGGCCCCACATGGTTTAGAGTGTCCAGATGTATGTAAGACTGAGGAAAATAGTGTAAGGAAGGTGTAATAATTATAATGTGAAAATTTTAAGAACAAAATACTTTATTTCCATTATTTTAAGAAGTGCGAAAAATAAATTAGAAAATGACAGTTACGTCCCAAGGTATTTTCGTAAATTGTGCCCAAACAAACATGAATTGGGACGAAGCAAAAATACCATGATGTTCTATATGAAAAGGAGTTTAAGAGAGTGTCAATATATTTATTGAATCAGTGGTTAAATTAAAAAATTTTGTTGGCGGTCTATTAGAGGTAATTTCGTAATTTCACACATTCGGTGTACCGCGTGTTGACGAAACCACCATGATTCATCAAAATACATCTAATAAGAGTATTTGGTAATGAAATCCAAAATTTTGGAGTGCAATTACATAGTTATAACAATTATGGAAGCTTAAGGGCAAAATTGTCTAAAAATTTTATAACCAATGGCATTTTGGTAATTTTGTCCTATTCTAGAAGACTCTATATTTCTCCCCAAAGAGCTAGCCAGCCACTATTCACCCTTCTTCAACCTCACTCCCACGCCACCATAGAAGAAAAGAAGAGAAAATAAAAAGCTCTTGAAAACCTAACCTAAATTAACAAATCTCATCAAATTTTCTTCACCAAAATCACTCTACTCATCATGCTCTTTCTAACCATACCAAAATTTTCTTGAATAAGCGACAAAATTTTGAGATAGGAGAGCTTGAAGATTTGGTCAAGGTAAGGTTGTCTTCATCCATTGTGTTTCATTTAATTTCAATGGTGTAGGATGATAAATTCAAGCATGCTAATCATGTTTATGGCATTAGTTTTGATTAAAATGAACTAAATAATAATGTGACATGAATGGGAATTGATGTGAAATTAAACAAAGAGCATGGTTAAACATGGATATGGTGGTAGATTGTTGAAATTTCATAGAAATTGTAAGAGGAGGAATTCTGCAACCTAAGGTGTGAGAGCCCTGAATTTCTAATATTTTAAATAAGTTATTGAGTGTAGGAAATTAAAAAGAGAAATTTATTTTTAAAATATTTAAGTAAAGGGTCTATTCGATAGGGTTCAGAGAGGTATTCAGTGAGGGCCTCACCAGGACTTTCTCTGTTCAGGTCGAAGTGAGACCGTAGAATGATGATATTCAAGGTGAATAATTTTATACGTAATAAGGTTTTAGATCATGTGGATTGATAAAAGTGATCAAGCAAAATAAAAATAAAAATAAAAATTTACACAATTTTACGATTAGGGGTAATTTAGTAATTTCACTAATTATGACTAGTTAATCCCCTTTATGAGTCAATAATTGACCATATTTAATCTAAATATATGGGAAATAATAAAAATAAAATATTAAATTTGAATTTAAAAAAATTAATTTAATAATTGGATTTAATTGGAATTACTAGAGTTATATAAGTATGTAATGATCATTTAACATGGGATTGGTCAAAGTGGTCAAAGATTGACCAAACATTGACCTCAATAAATTAAAGTTAATTAAAATAAAAAGCTAAAATTTGAAAATTTAAAAATAATAAAATATTGGATGACAAAAGTGTAAAATGTTAGAAAATTAAAAGAGAAGCTATGTGGCAAGATATCATTGGTGGGAAAAATTAATAAGAGACCCATAACTCAGTATTTTGTGTTCATTTTGCCGACCTTGTTTGCAGCACACCGACCTTCTCTGTTTCGGTTCTGGCTGCACGATTTTGGTTCATTCTCTTTATGTTTTCCCCATGTTTATTTGGCCAAACTTTATTTACTCTTCATCTAATTGTCCAACCCCTTCATTAAGCTTGTTCTTCATCTCAAAATCACCTTAAGACCAGAAAGGGAGTGGTTGATGTGAAGAACTCAGATTTGGTTTTGGTCTATAATGTTCGGCTGAACAAGGTAAAAATGGTGTAGGTGATTTTCACTTAACATTAGCTATGACATGTGATTGTTTTAAGCTTAGGTGACATAATTAGAATCTTGTGTTAAATTGAATGAGTGTGTGTGGAAGTGTGGAATCGTATCTACCATGGCTGCAAATTTTAGAAATTTTGATGATTTGAATGGTTGTTGGCTAGGAACTAGTAATAGACTATGAAAGGAACCTCATGGAAGTTGAAATTGAATGATGATGGTGTAACAAAATGAAAGTGGAGTGCTGTTGATAAATCTGGGTATTTTCGGACAGAATAGGGGGCTGAAATTGGTGAGAAAAAATTAATGAGTTGAAGGTGTTTGCAAAACTTTCTAAGTGAGTAGATGAGAATGGTAAAGATTTAATAGGATAGAGAATGAAAACCATGAAAATATGTTGAGTTGTGGCTTACGGAAGTGAAGCAAAAATGAAGGTGGCGTGATTCATGCTGGCCGACGGTAGAAAGAAAACTAAAACAGAAAAGAAAAGAGATAAAGCAGAAAAGAGCAATTGATGTTGTCGTCTATGGAATGAGAGAAGTGTGAAGCTGCTGGCCATGTAAAGGGAAAAATGTGGGCTGCCGACAGCTTCAGGGAAAATAAAAAGAAAAGAAAACAGAGAAGCAAAGGAAAAGAAAAAGAAAAGTAAAAGGAAAAGAATGTAATTTAAATTGTAAATATATTTGGTGATTGATAAGAAGTGAATGAAACTAAATTAATTGTTGAAATTGAGAAAAACCAAAGAAAAAAAAAGGAAAACCATAAGAATCTCATATAGGAAATTCGAACAAAGCACTCCTATGGGATCCTAATGCACACTTTTATGATCTAAAGGTTAAAGGAAAATAATAGTATTATTGAAGTAATTTAATGTGGAAATGAAAATGATTTAATGGTAATTATATTGTGATATTTGATAAGATATCAAAATAAATGGATTTTAGGAATTATAGAATGGAAGAAAATTTAATGGAAGCAAATGGTGGAATTAAATTTGAGGAAAGAATGAATTTTTAGTTAATGGGGGAAACTTTGGAAATTCCTTGACTTATTGGAATTTATGATTTATTGAGCAAAATTATGAGCAATGAAATTATTTGGTGAAATTGGAATTTAAAGAAATCTAATCTTTGTAGTGTAAGATATGGATAATTGGACAAGGCATTGTCCATGAGGGAATTCTCATGCTAATTTAATGACATAATGATTAAAGAGAAATAGTTAAGGATGAAAAGAGAAATATTATTGGGAATATATTGGGAAAAAAAAGAATTATGTGCATAAAGAGATGGATGATTTTGACTTAAGAATGAGATTACAATGTGAATCATCATGATTTAAAAACATATGAATATAACATAGAGGTTAACGAGATTAGTGATTGTTGGAACTGGGAAGGAATATGATTTGATAATAGCTATGTGTGGTCTCTAGAAGAGAAACTTAAATAAATCAATTGTTAAGATTGATAAATAGAAATTATCGAATATTTATTTTTATGATATGGAGGTATAACATATAAGTTGATATTATAATGCAGAGTAGAAATCCTAGGAAATAGAATTACACGAGCAATTAAGGGACATACAGATATTACGTGGACTCAAGGTAAGGAACATATATAAGAACTGCTTGGAAATATTTTACGTGTTCTTGGAAATTTTTGAAAATTCTATTCTTAAACATTCTCATCAATTTTCCAAAAAGGGGGAAAATATAATTTATTTACACAACCAAATGTGTTTTAAGTTGCTTGTTTATTGCATAGTGTACTGAATTAAGTACTACACTATTTTGGAATTGAACTGTTTAACAATATTGAAATTCTTTACTGCAGTGATTTCAGATTAACCATTTATATACGGTTTATACACGGAAAAACAATATTTAAATATTGATGTTATTGAATTTTATATACGTAAGAGTACCAGCATGATTTTTTAATCCATTTAAAGTGAAATGGAATATTTTCAGAAGTGAAAACTGAACTGTGAATATTTTATAAGTTTTTACTTCTGCACTGGATATATATTTTCTTGAAACATATGTTGTGAAGTGATTTCCTTTATGGAATTTATACGGTTTATGAATTGTTTTGAGACTAATAGGCCCCGTATCATGCTGACATGTGATATGTGACATGTAATATGCTGTGTGAAGCTGTGGATACTAATCCTATCCTCAGCGTCCCGGTTGACACCAGATCAGTGTACGATCGAAGACATTTATAGACTATGGCCATATGTCTCAGGTGATGCTATCACTGTTCCCTATGGGGATTATAGCATGATATATTGAAGGTGATGCCTGGTCTCCACCATTTATTTTGATTTTAAAATGTTTAACTAAATGGTGATGTTAAATGATAGGTGATTATCCATATGTTTTTAGTGAAAAGAAGTGATTATTTCTAAACGGTATACTGTACTAAACTGGGTACAGCACTGTTTACAGCACTGTTTACAATTGAACTATTTACTAATACTAAACTACTTTTTTTATAATTTGATCACTGCAGTGCTTCAAATGTTGTTTATAAACTGTTTTCTTATTGAAATACTTGACAATAAGATAAAGAAATAAGTACCGCATTTTATTGGTTATTGGTATTGAAATGTTTAAGGATACTGAACTATTTACTGAAAGTGAACTATTTATTATTACATAACAAATTACAAATTATTGCAGTATTTTCAAATATGGATTATAGATAAGTTATATATTGAGATACTTTATGATATGTTTTCGAAAGTATTTCTATAATGTTTTCAACATTCTTTTTTATATATGTTTCTTGTTGGGCTTTCTCTAAAGCTCACTCCCTTACTCCCCTTTCCCATATGGCTTTTCAGTGTACATGTCTATTATCGCTTCCCAGATTTGTTGAAGAAAGTATTAGAAGCTTACAAGTAATAAATGATTAGGTATATATTTATATTTATATTCAGACATATAATTGCACAGCAAGTGTATTTATTAAAAAGGATGTAAATTTTATAGTGGGTTGTAAATTATATGGATAAATATTATACTGTAGATATATTAAATTTTTGATTGATTTATTTATTTGATGATATGAGAATTTACTGATAAAGAAAATGGGGAGTGTGCTTACACTGACACTGAATGCAAACCAAAAGATAATAAGTAAATATGTGTTTTAAAGGAAAAATTTGGTTCGAAATTTTATAATTCCAGACATTACATAAGGGGACATGCATTCATGGCTGCATTTGATGATTTTAGGGTGCCATTAGATTGTAGAAATTTTGAGGAGTCCACTAGTGCAATCTGATTTAAAATCCGACTTAAAACGAAGAAGTTATGTTTGAGTACCGATAGAAAATATACTGCATAAATATTTGCATTGTACAATGTGGCTGCAATTAAGCATGAAAAGTAGCTTAAAAATAAGTATTAAGTGAGCTAATATTTTTGGTGAAATTATCTGCAGCCCAAAAGTATCAGTTTACGAGCAGTACAGTCGAGGAAGTTGGATAGTCAGATAGGTAAGTGAGGCATGTGTAGACTATAGGGATATCATGAATGCATGCTTTTGATGCAAATAATTTTATGAGAATATTTTGGAAGTGAATTGCATTGAAACCTATGAAAACTGTGGCTTTTGGTTGGTATTGAACTGTGTTTAAAATGTAGGGAGGCTAGAATGTTAGCGGTCGTTATGTTGCTGAAATTTCTTAGAAAATTTTCTAAAAATGTCATAAAATATTTTGGTGCATTACTAAGTGAATTCCTAGCCTTGGAAATGTAATATTTAAAATTTTTCATAAAATATGAATATACCGAAAAAATCATTATTTAAATATTCGTGTTATCGAATTTAATTAAAGTGAAGTTACCGAAAATTGCTCTTAAGTGTTTTATAGTGTAATAAGTACTTTATAAAGTGAAGCATTGAAAAGTGAATATTTTATAAAGTATTTCATTAAAATATTCAATGTATTGTAAATTAACCTTTATGGACTGATTGTAGATTTTACTTATTTTATAGATTTCCATAAAGGTGATATCATTGTTTTAATACTGTTTTGAGACTGTTATGCCCCATATCATGCTCATGTGTTTACTGTACTATTACTGTGTGAACCTGTTGATACTGATCCTATCTTCAGTATCCCGGTTGACACCTAATCAGTGTACGACTGATGACATTTATAGACTATGGCTATACATCTCATTTATTTACTGTTACTGTTCCTTACGGGGATTATAGCATGATATATTTGGGATGTTGCCTGGTCTCCACCATTGATACTGTTTACTGTACTATTTTACTGAAGTGTTACTGATATATAAGTGTTTACTGTTTACTGAACTGCCTATCGCATTTATTACTGTACTGTTACCGGCACTATTGTTTATTGAATTTGATTGAAGTGAAAGATATGTGATTAAAGTGAATATATGAATACTTACTAAAGTATTTTATTAAAAATGGTTTATATGCCATTTTCTAATTGTGTAATTATTTGAAATTCTACTAAATGTGATTTTATATCAAAATAAACGGCTACTCCCTATAGTCGCTTCTAGGTTCCGGGACAAGACAGGTATTTCAAAATACCTTCCATACTCCATTCGGATCCCTAGTCGACTATAATATCCATCCTTTACTATCCCTAGTGTGCTATAGGAAAATAAATTATTTTGTGGCATATAGATTTCGTAATATCAAGTTCTACATATAATTCCTTTACTGAGCACGTGTAGCTCACTCTTTTATCTTTCACATCCATTGATTATTTTCAGTGATTGTGTGATTTACTATCCGAGGATTTTGGCTGCGCTTTTGGTTACCCTGAGGAAGCTAGTGTGGATTCTGGAGGTCTAATCATTTTTTTTATATGTTCAGACTTATATTACAATACTACCATGTTGTAATTATGAATAGGGGATGTAAATGTTAAACAAATGTTGATATGTAAATATTCTTATTTATGTAAATTAAAATAGATTATTGTATTAAAGTGTTTACTGTTTAATGAAGTGACAAATAAAGGCATTGTAGACAGCCAAACCATTACTGTTTGTGTGGAAATACGTGAAACACTACTTATATAGACTGTGACAGTAATTTATTAGTATCAGAGCGAGGTTAGTTTGGTATCTATCGATGTCTTTATGATCAAATGAAGTGAATTATATCTCCTGTAGTACTGTATAGTCTGGATATATAAATAAGTGACTAACCGAAAATTAATAAATTGTTTGTGCTATGCAGAATGAGTGGATGATGAGTAACTCGAGCTAATAGGGGTAAAGGCAGAGGTAGGGTGGAGCAGACTCCGAAGCCTTACTTGCCAGAACCAGTATCGGAGCCTGCCTCAGGACCTACTCACCTACCGCAGCCAGAGAGCCCAAATACGCAGATTTTATTGCCATGTATCACGTAGATTGAGCTGTTGATCGGGCAGAAAGAGAGTGAGCAACTCCAGCAGCTCCACTAGTAGCACCACCTCCTGCACAGCCAACGCTCGAGCCTCAGCTTGCTCCACCACCAGTACCACAGGCGCAGGCTGTACCACCACTGCCACTAGTACAGTCGCCCAGGGATGTGGAGTCATATTGTGATGTAGCATTGGCGTGACAGTTCACGAAGCTAAATCCATCGAAATTTAAGGGAGACAAGGATCCACTGGTGGCAGAGCAGTTGGTGACAGCTATGGAAAAGTTATTTGATAAATGAGGTGCTCAGAGACTGAGAGACTAGGATTAGTAGTGTTCCAGCTACAGATGATGCAGAACACTAGTGGAAGTTCGCATAAACTATTTTGTTTGCCCAGTATTCGGTGATTACATGGGAGGTATTAGTATATGCTTTTCGCTGCCAGTACATCCCCGATACAGCTCAGAAGAAGTTATGACCGGAGTTTTTTTAGCTAGTTCAAGGGAGCATGACAGTGGATTAGTACGAGTCGAGGTTTACTACACTTAGCAGGTTTGATCCACTAACTCAGGTTGATGAGCGACATAAGATTGACAAATTTAAGGTTGGACTGAGACCATCCATTTGGACGAAGTTGGCCCCGTTTGATATTCAAACATATGATGAGGTTGTCAGATGCGCTCAGTTATGTGAGCAGGATTACAAGCAGTTCTACTTCGAGCCAGCATCTAAGGCGAAGGCGAAGGGCAAAGGCAAGGCGAAGAGGGGTTCGGAGGACAAATTAGGTAGAGAGCAGCCTAAGAAGGCTAGACCATCGGGCATACAGATTTCTGAGGGACGATTTACCAAACCAGCTACTACAACCCCTACTACTGGCCCCACCTCGACATCGAGGAGTACCGCGACCAGGTGTGTGCATTGTGGATGGTCTCATGGTACATGGCTCTGCTACTTGTTGACGGGGCCTGTTTTAGACATGGGCAGGCAGTATATTTGGTGAGAGACTACTCGATGCTATGAAAGTCAAACGCATCTACTGTTCCAGCCCCAGTTCCTCTTGCACAGACACTAGCACCAATAGCCTCGTGCAAATCAGAGAAGGTTACACCCTCACAGCCGAGACGGGCGATTGCAGCAAAGAAAGGTAAAAAGCCCCTGACTTAGGGACATGTATACGCGTTAGATCGGGAGACTGTTGATGCATCCGTAGATATGATTAAAGGTAAAATTTAATTTTTTTATATAACTGTAATGACTGTTTGATCCTGGTTCTACTCATTCATTTGTATCCCCTATTTGATCCTGGTTCTA
Organism: Heritiera fomes; assembly: GCA_032173925.1. Lineage (NCBI taxonomy): Eukaryota > Viridiplantae > Streptophyta > Magnoliopsida > Malvales > Malvaceae > Heritiera > Heritiera fomes. The sequence goes on from JAPDPM010000019.1 coordinate 7,805,673, forward strand.
CTCATTCATTCGTATCCCCTGCTTGTGCTAATAGAGTCCCAATAGAACCGAAGCCACTAGGGTACACATTACAAGTAAATACTCCGTTTAAAGAATCGCAAGTTACTGATGTAGTGTGTAGAAATTGTAAAATAACAATAGGAGAGAAGGAAATGACAAGTAACCTAATTTTATAACTATGTATGATTTTGATGTAATCTTAGGAATGGATTGGTTAGCAGTGAATTTTGTGACCTTAGATTGTTATACTAAGTTTGTTACCTTCTCTCACCTGAAACGTTATACTGTAAAATTATTTGATAAGTTATAATGAAAGTGATGTGTTTACTAAATTGTTTACGTGTTATGTGAATGTATTGAAGGTTTTATGTGGAGGACGTGGAAAAGAAATGTCTCGAGTTGCATAAGATTCTTGTTGTCAGGGATTTTCCAAACATATTCCTGAAGGATTTACTAGGGTTACTATCGGATCAGGAAATTGAGTTCACCGTTGACTTGGAACTCGGTACAGAACCCATTTCTATGCCCCAAAATCGAATGGCATTGACGGAGTTGAAGGAGCTTAAGAAGTAGCTCTAGGGGTTATTGGATAAAGAATTTATCCGTCCCAATGTGTCTCCTTGGCGTGCATAGTATTATTCATCTGGAAGAAGGATGGCAACCTACGATTGTGTATGGACTATCGGATGTTGAATAGGATGACCATCAAGAACAAGTATCCCTACCCATGATTGATGACTTATTTGATCAGCTCAGGGGTGTGCATGTATTCTCTAAGATAGATCTCCGATCAGGCTATCATCAGCTTAAGATTTGGAAGTCGGATGTTCCCAAGACAGCATTTCGACTCGATACGGACACTTTGAGTTTCTAGTGATGCCTTTTGGATTGACTAATGCCCCTACAACATTTATGAGCTTGCTAAATGAGGTGTTTAAGCCCTACTTGGATAAGTTTGTGATCGTGTTTATTGACGGCATTTTGGTGTATTCTTAGTCTTCAGAGGAGCATGAGCAGTACCTTTACATAGTTCTGCAGACCCTCAGAGACCGTAAGCTATATGCTAAATTCAGTAAGTGCGAATTCTGGCTAGATCACATTACTTTTCCAGGACATGTAGTATCTAAGGATGAGGTGTCTGTTGATCCGTCCTAGATAGAGGCCATTATATAGCAGGAGAGGCCTAAGACTGTGACCAAGATATGAAGTTTCTTTGGTCTAGTCAAATACTATCATCAGTTTGTTAAAGGGTTCTCCAAACTAGCTACTCCACTAATGCGACTCACATATAAGGATGTTATGTCACAGCCCATGACCCTATTTTTCACCTTATTTTATACATCTTATTTGGTTGGGCTGTCTGCGATACTTTTCTTTTCCTTTACATATAAACAATTTCATATAAAATTTTAATATGAATTACATCCCTTATCTTACTTATAAGGAAGTAGTACTGTAGATAAGTCTAAATATAGAAAATAAATGATCATACCTTGAGTATTAAATCAAGCTGTCACATCGTCCCCAAATGCGCAGCCTAAATCCTTTAGGTGTCAGACTCTCAGTCTTCAAAAACCTGAAATGTTAAAATTAAGGGGTGAGCAAAACACGGCTCAATAAGGGAATTATATGCTTCACTTGATATTCAGCTATCTATATGCTGAAAAACTTTTTCATTTTTCCAATAGGGGCTCTAGGCACACATGTAGGAAGGATACTACAGTTAGCTAGTGATCCAGATGGAGTAAGGCAAGTATTTTGAAATACCTGTCTTGTCTCGAAACCTAGAAGCAACTGTAGAGAGTAATTTTCTTTTCGTTTGGAATTTAAATCCTTTTTCTCTTTTATTCCATATCGTTTTCGTATTCTTTTCAAAATAATGCTTTTATAAAATAAAGCATTTAAATAAAATAACTAATATTCATATATTCTTTGAAAAGAATATTAGTCAAATCATCATCATTCTCATTTAAAACTCGTTTCATGTTTTACTGTACAATTGTAATTAGTACAGTACTTTAAATAGCAAAATAAGTTATTTAAATCTTTTTTGTATAACATATAAATCGTTTAAATCTAATATTCAATTTAAAAATTTAAATAAGAATATTAGATTTATTTTCCTCCTCTTTCCTTTTTGAAAACATATCACATATTCATATTACATGTCATATGAAAATCATCTTGTTGTACTAAAAACAGTACTGAAATGAACATTTTAGAAAAATGCTATAAATCATTTCATTTTCTTCTCATATCATATGAAACATATACATTTTACATGTCACATAAATCATATATGGAAACAGTGGCAACCACCGAGTCCTATCATGCAATAATACTCGAAGGTATAAAATAATCATGTCAGATCTATGGCCATAGTCTATAATTGTCCTTGGCGAATCACTGATCAGGTGTCGGCTTGGACTACATATCACATGTTATATATCACATATCACGTATTACATATCGGCATGATAGAGGGGCCAACTAGTCTCAAAACCGTGTTTTTCATCATAAAATAACCTTTATGGAGTTTATAAAAATATATAATTTCATAATTTAAAACCATAAAGGTTATAAAACCATTTAGTGAATATTTAAGAAATATATATAGAAATATATATATATATATAAATATTCACTTTATTTCTTTTCATTTTTCATCTTGTATTACGTGTAATTTACATATCAGGAGAATTTTCGGTGATTTCATTATCACCATTCTCGAAAACATGAATATTTTAAAATTAAATCTCATTATATTCATATTTTATGAAAAATAATGATTTTCTCGTTTTTCGTGATCAAATATCGATTTTCGTAAAATAAAATCATTCAATATGATTTTATGAAATTTTCTAAAAATTTTCGGCAGCATAATGGCTACCGATTAACTAGCCTCCTGCACAGAAAATACAGTTTATAAATCCAGCCAGTACATCATCACAAATTTCCAACTGATAAATCACCACAATATTTTCATAAAATATTTCATGATGAAAAGCAATGCAGACTAAATATTCTTACAGTGCTGCACATGCATCCCTTACCTGTCCGAGGAATACACATTTCTCGAGCGCACCACTTGTAAACCGTAACTCCAGGGCTGCAATTGATTTTACCAAAATATTAGCTTAATAAATACTTATTTTTAAGCTATTACTTATGTCTCTATGCAGCCATATTAGACACTACAATTACTTTTGCAATCTAAATTCTACCGATAATGCAATATAACTTACAACCATAAGTCTTCATAGTCTCCTTTTTGTTGGTTGTTTCATGAATTACTTTCTCACTCAACTCATCTTTTCTTCCCTTTTTAATTTAACAATTTATCATGGTTCAAATTATATCAATATTCATTTTATTTTTCCTTTTCTTTTCTTTTCTTTTCTTTATTTTTCTTTCCACTGTCGGCAGCTTGAAACACGCCACCACATTTTGCTTCATTCCCATACGCCACAACTTAACACATCTTCATGAATTTTTTTCCTCCTTTGTTCATTTAAATCTTTACATACATTATTTATTCTCTTAAAACTTCCATCAAACATATTAAAGTCACAAAATTCTTCATCACCATGAATGCCCTGTTTTGCCATAAGTTCCCCCCACATTCACGCCACTTTGCTGCACTTTGCACATCATCACTCAAATAAGTTTCCATTTAATTTCCTTCTGTTGTTGCACAAAACAACAATAAAGGTGTGCTGACGTTGATGTTCGTACTTGGTCTCCACGAGTCTCCAAGAAGCTTCTGTAAAACAAGAAAAGTCAGAGAGACGCAGGGGTGGTCCCTGCGTAGACACTCTGATGCTTAAGTCAGTCGAAAGTTCTTCAATCTTGGGAAGCGTAAAAGCCAGTAGTCCAAAAATTAGGGAATAAGATTATACCTGAAGCCTATTTATAAGCGAGTATTTGAGGTTAATTACCTGGATGAGTACGTAACTTTGCTAAGAATTTGTATCCAGATGTAATACAAATTCCACATACAGATAAACTTGAACCCTGTCGTCGGCAAGAGACCATCTCTCGAATCATGTTACTGTGTCAGGGGTCTGTTGCCAGTCGGATTTGCACCACGTGTCGCGCTGTGACGTAAGGCGATAGACTGGTAGTCTGTCGCCAAGCGACAGGTATGATTTGCAGCCTATGCCGTCTGTCGCCAGTCGGTAGATGGATTGATGCCACGTGTCGCGCTGCGATGTCAGGCGATAGGCTGAGAGTCTGTCGCCTAGCGACAGGTATCATGCCGCAGCTTATGCGTCTGTCGCCGAAAGCCACGTGGCCCAGTGATCTCCTGTCACGTGGTGTCTTTGGTGAACGTTGGGCCTGGCCCAAAACTTGGTAGTCTTTGTCATATAAATTGCTCCCCACTCTCTTGTTAGATTTTTCTAACCAGGAGAGTATAAATATGTGTTTTTTGGGCTTCAGCCCACCGTGAATAGTCCTCTCTATTTTTTGTTATTTCTTCTGGTGTTTTTTGCAGGTGAAAAAGCTCTACTCTACGACAGACGTGATCGGGCGCGACGTTTAGCATTCCCTGTCGCGGCTATATAAACCATTGAAGCCCACTGAGAGAGTGCACGAAAGCCTCTGAGCAAACGTCTGTCGCACGTCTTTTAGCTCTCTCGCCAAAAGAGTCTGTCGCTCTCTCGTCAGGATCTCTCACTCCTCTCAGTGACAGTAAGTGCAGATCTGTCGCCTTGTTTATCTCCTTTCGCATTCATATTTAGGCCTCCTGCAGGTGTTTTTAGTCTTCTGCGTAGAGCCTAGGTCTCCCGCAGGTCTCTCGTTCACTAGGTCTGTCGCCCTAACAAGTCTGTCGCCTATTGGGTCATTCCTTCTTCATGTCGTCGCTACTTCTGGGTAAAACACTCAGGACCGGTGGTGTTCCGTGTTCTTTGACAAACGCTGACTTAGAGGATTTTAGGACTCGTTTCCCTCTTCCGTCAGGTTATCGTTATAGACTTCCAGCCCAAGGGGAGGCTACACCCGACTTGGTTAGAAATGGTGTAGCCGTCCATAAGGCCTCTTTATCCTTCGATTTTTGCTTCCCTCTTTCGGAGTTTGGTGAAACGTTTCTTAGGTATAAGGACATCGTCCCGTGTCAACTCCATCCCCATGCGTGGGCCCAGTTAGTAGCGTTTTCCATAGTGTGTCGACACCTGGATATTGTCCCAACTGTTCCTCTTTTGAGCGCTTTTTTCAGAGTTCGTGGGTTAAAAGGGTTGATAACGTTCTCTCTTCAACCATTGAAGTATGACGAGTTCCCTAATAATAAAATCTTCTCAGATCTTCCCAATAAACTGCGTGGCTTTGAGAGTGAATGGGTCGTTGTTGAGATTCCAAGCGACCTACGGATCCACAAGAGATGGAATCGTGATACCTCTGACCACTCGCAGCGCTCAAGAAGATTTAAAGTAGAAACTTTAAGAGACCAATTTGGTGAAACTATTCGACGAATTTGTTCTACCGGGGAGCTAACTTATTCTCCCTTTTAACCACGGAGAATATCGTCGTTGCCGGTTGGGGGGTAAGCAGGACCGTTGTTGGGACTTCCGCTGCCCCATCTAACTTGCCTACAACTCCGCGTGTTTTTGATGCTGGTCCTAGTCAGCCATCTCCGGTAGTCGTAGCCGAAGCGTCCATCCCCGTAGGTCATTTTGTAGATGAATCCTCTTCGGACTCGGACGATGAGACCCCTGAGGTAGCGGGTACTAGTGATCAGTCAGAGGAGAATCCTGAGTGGGCTCAGGCCGACGCCTTTGGGAGTCTTTTCGTTGACTTTCCAATGGATTCCAACCTGAATAATTTAGAGGATTTTGGTGGTTTTTTAGGTTTCTAATCCTTTTTACTTCTCGTATATGTGTGCATGACGTTTTATTTGGTTAGCTAATTCCTTCTTATATTGTGCAGGTATGAACTTCCAGGAGCTTTGCGTAGGAGGGAGGCCAATGATGCTGCTCGAGCGGCTCCTGCTTCTCAGTCACAAGCTGGGGCTTCCTCATCTGGACCAGCTCGTGCTCCCCCATCGGGACCAGCTCGTGCTCCCCCATCGGGACCAGCTCGTGCTCCTATTGCCCCTCCTCCTACCGCTGGTGCATCCAGCCATCCTACACAAGAGGCCGGGAGAAATAAATGAAAGAGGCCTCTTATACCTGATCGTGGTTCGGATGACCGCGAGAGCTCAGAGTCCCAGAGGAGTGATTCAGCCCGTCAAGAGGGTGGATCTCGTGTTGCTGAGGATAGGTCTGCTCCTCACCAGCCTAGACGCAAGTACAGGAAGAGGCTAATTATTGAAGCCACAATGCCTACAAGACCAATTTTGCCTAAGGTGGCCGATCCGACTTTGAGGCGCTATCCAGTTGATAGCGGGGTCTTTGTAGGTGGAGAAGACTTCCAAACCTATCCCGAGGTGAATGACAATGACAGCATTGAGGATGTCGGGATAGCATCTTGTCTAGCTTGGAGCACCATTCTCCCTCGTGACGAGGCGAGGCTTTTCACCAATCTGACTAAGGCGGAGGATAATTCTGACTACCTCGCGACGAAGGTAAGCTTTGTGCTTGTTTGTTAATTAGATTTTTCCTTTTTAGGCTTCTTCGTCAAGTTTGTTGAGTCTTCGTTTGTTTTTTGTCTTGTCAGACGGCTCAGCAAATTGCAGTTGTTAATGCTCGACACAGGGCCCTTAGGGAGCAAGCCGACAAAGACATTCGTGAGCTTCTGAGCAAAAAATGGAGCTTATGAACGAGGTTGTCCAGCTTCGCCTTTATCCCAAAAGGATGGAGGAGCTAAATAAAAGTAACGCTGATCTCGAGCGAAGGAATGTTGATCTTGAGCGAAAGCTCCAAGAAGAGCAAGCAAAGGTGGCTTCCCTTCAAGGGTACCAGAAGGCTTACAATAAGGCCTTCAGTGATCGGGGAGCCATGGAGAGGCAACGGGATGAGGCCATTGAGGAGCTGCACAATGTACTGGATCGTCAGAGAGAGGTTCGAGTCGAGGCTGTCCGTGAATATCGCTTGTCCCAACATTGCTATGATAAGAAAGCAATGTTTGCGGCGGGATTCGTCAAGTACGGCTTCTATTTGGCTCGTTCGTGGCTGGAGAAGCACCGGCCAAGCGAGACTTTTCCTGAATTGCTCTTCACCGAGGAGGCCAAGTACTATGCAGCTCCTTCGTGGACCACGTATGAGCCCGACTCACAAAGTCTGGACGCCTATTTGGAGGAGGGTGCTGGAGACGAATTAGATAATCTTGAGGGTCCGTGGCCTCCTCGACAGCCACCACGTCAGCCCGAGTCTTTTGAAGCACTTGACCAAGCTGAGCCTTCAACAGTGCGTGATGTTCTTAAGGCTATCAAGGCGGGCGATCAGCCTGAGTCTATCGAGGCACTTCTAGGGTTGGACAGCGATGAGTTCCAGATTTCTGATTCCACAGCCGTTGATCCTGTGCCAGACTCCGCAGCTGTGGTTGGGCCTTCAAATGATGATCCTTCATCTGGGATGGTTCCTCCGGCTCCCCAGGATCCTAGTGCTTCAGTCCCTCAAGTTCCGGATCCTCCAGTTATCGAAGGCTCTAGTGTCGAGGCGGCTTCTTCTCAGCCGGATGATTTAGTCCTCAGTGTAGATTAGGATGTTTTTGTATTTTCCTTTGTTTTGCTTGTTGACTCCAATATACAGATTTTTGTTTTTTTCTTTGTTTTGCTTGTTGACTCCAATGTACAGATTTATTTTTAATGAACAATACCGTTTCATTTTGTAGCTCTTTCTTTTGCTTATGTGAATTCAGTATAATACTTTGTATACCTATTATATCACCAAATTCTGAAGCGATATCAAATAATTCTATTTTTACCTTTATACCATGTTGCTCCCCAAGTTCTACTTTGAGACAGCGTTGTCATTCCTGTTCAAAGATGAACTTTTCTCGAGCGTTTGTGCCTATCTCGCGCTCTTTTCGCTTAAGGACTTATCAAGACTAAAATGTCCAAGTGTTAACCATAATTTGTCAACTTATTGCAACACATTAATCTGAAGGATTTGTAGCGTACCTCGTAAGATGCTATATATTACCTTTTGTGATGGTTGGATATCATACTTGTCCATTTGCTTATTGCTTGATGATTTCATGGTTTGCCTTTTTCGCGCCCTTTTCGCTTCTTAAGAACTGGTTTTGCCCGTCTCGCACCTTTTTGTGCTTAGGGACTTTAGTTTGCCCATCTCGCACATTTTTCGCTTAGGGACTTTTATGTTTGCCCGTCTCGCGCGTTTTTCGCTTAGGGACTTTCATGTTTGCCCGTCTCACGCATTTTTCGCTTAGGGACTTTTATTTGCCAGTTGTCGCCTCATTTCCATTCCTGTAACACATAATCTGTCTCACATATTGCGTTAGAGAATGAAAAAAATGATTGGTTGGCCTTTATTCATGAATCAGAAAAATCTGTAAAGTAATAGAGCAATAGATGGGAAAGTAAAGACAATAATAACAATCAGAAAGCAAAGATTACAATGTTTACTGCCAATACAACTTAAGATGATTGGCATTCCAAGTCTTTGAGATCTTCCTTCCTTTCAAGGTTTCTAAGGTGCAAGTGCTAGGTCCGACCATTTTTCTGATTCTGTATGGTCCTTCCCAATTAGCCCGGAGCTTTCCATCTTCCCTATAGGTGTTTGTAATTGCCGACTTTCGCAGTACAAGGTCTCCTTCTTGCAATTCTTTGTTCTTGACCCTTGCATTGTAATAAGTGGCCACTCTCTGTTGATAAGCAACTAGCCTCACTTTTTCCTGGTCTCTCAGCTCATCTATCAGGTCAAGATTTTCCCTTAGTCCCTGAGAATTAAGTTCCTCAATGTAAGGGATCAGTCTGGGTGACTCAGCTCCAACTTCCACTGGGATGAGAGCTTCAGTCCCATATACCAAACTAAATGGTGTTTCTCCTGTTGACACCTTGCTTGTCGTTCTGTAGGCCCATAGGACACTTGGGAGCTTATCTACCCATGCTCCCTTTGCCTTATCTAGTCTAGTCTTTAACCCATGTAGTATAGTTCGATTGCTCACCTCTGCCTGCCCATTGGCCTGTGGGTAAGCCATTTAGCGAATATTTAAGAAATATATATAAAAATATTCACTTTATTTCTTTTCATTTTTCATCTCGTATTACGTGTAATTTACATATCAAGAGAATTTTCGGTGATTTCATTATCACCATTCTAGAAAACATGAATATTTTAAAATCACTTTCATTTTATTAATGTTTTTATGAAAATATTCATTTTCTCGATTTTCGTGGTTGAAAATCATTTCTCGTGTAATAAAATCATTTATTATGATATTCGGGAATTTTTTGGCAGTATAACGGCAGCCGATTGGCTAGCCTCCTGGACGAAAAATACAGTTTATAATTTCAACCGGTAAATCACCACAAATTTCCAACCAATCATCATCAATAGCATTTATAAAAATTTAAATGCATATTTAAAACATGTGTGCCGAATATCCTTACAGGCTGCACATGTCTCCCTTACCTTTTTCGGGTCGACGACTTCCTCATTATCGGTTGCGCCCATACTCCATCTCTTCCAATTCCATCATCTCGTCATTGACGAAACTTTTTTGGAAATAAAATTCTAAAATTTAGAATTTTTCCATAATTTATTTAATTAAATAATCGAAAATAATTTTCATAATTCTTACCGAATTTTCGGGATTTCCGTAATTTTCAAATTCCCGAGAATTTTTGAATTCCTAGCAATTTCTATTTTCTCTCTCTCTTTCTTCTCTTTTCTTTTTTTTTCTTTCTCCTTTTTCTTCCTTTTTCTTTTCCCTTTTTTTTTCTTTTTCCTTTTTCTTTTCCTTTTTTTCCCTTTTTCGGTCAGATCGTTTCAGACCAGTCAGCCTCCCTTCATCTCCAGTTCTTCTCCGGTAGTTCGGTGCCTCTACAGCTGGCCGACGCCACGGTGAATTTGCTGGTGGCCTCCGTTCAGCCCAGATCGGCGGCACGACGGCGGATCGAGTCGGCTTAGGTTTGACCTCTTCTCCCTCTTCTCCCTTCCTCTTCTTCCGTTTTTCGCCTCACTGATAGCCTCCTACCCTTTCCTCTTCCTCCGTCGAAGGTTCGGTTGCAGTGGCGGTGGCCGAATTGGCCGGCACTGCCACTTTCCCATTTTCCTTTTCCTTCTCGGCTTCCGCCGGTTCTCTCTTTCTCTGTTTCTGTTTCTTTTCTTTTCCTCCGGTCACTGTCTTCTCCTCTCTCCACTGGCACTGTCTTCCTCTCTCTCTCCCTCACTTGGCCGGCCGACGGGGGTCGGCTTCATCTGGGAAGAAGAATCAGGATTCTGCCCGATTCTTTTCCTTCTATTTTTTTATTCTATCTATTATACATATACTATATTATATACTATATATTATTTATTATACATATAATATACACCATATATTATACATATAATATTATTATATTATATATAGTATTGTACTATATATATTATATCAAGATATATTTATATTGTGTATTAACAACAAAATGATATCTAATATATATATATATATATATATATTTATATACTTTAATTTAAATACCATTTATATATATCTTGATATAAAAATGCAGGAAATACAATATATATTGTATTTATAATATATATATTCAACTTTAATGTAAATTAATATTTACATTTTTCATATATGTATATATATATATATATATATATATATATACATAAAATGTTATACTTGTATACATATGTACTATTTAAATTTATACAATAGTATATGTACATATATATACCAATGTATATTAATATATACTATATAGTATTTCAATACATACGTATTTGTATAAAATACATTTATATAATATATAATTATATAAATATATTTCCTATTCCTTTCTCATTTTCTTATTTAATTTGGATTTCAATTTATCCAAATTAAATCTCCTCTTATTTCATCATTTCATAAATTTCTGGAAATTCCAACACTATTTCCCTTTTTGTAAATAAATAAATTTATTTATTTAACTTCTCCATTTGCTTTAATATTAAATTTACAAATATTTAATATTAACTTTTGCAAATTCACTGTTATCACATTCTTCTCTCTACCTTAAGAAATTCGATCCTCCGAATTTAACTTAGTTTAAAGGTGGTACCGTTCTGTATATTCCTTATTTTTAACCTTCAGGTCATTTTTCAAATTATACTGTCAATATACCTTTAACATCATAATCATCTTTTATACCACTATATATCATTTTTCATCATATTTTTATACTCCCTAAAATTTCTTATCAACTGGGAGTTATCCATTTCCACTCCTTTTCATATCATACACCATTCATACTGTTCATCATCCGTTTTCTCATTTGATGCCAAGTCGATATATTTCGATAATTATCATTTAAACAAGTTAATCAATTGTATGTAATTGTCCAGTAGCTTTCACATCTCGTGCATCCGCTCACTCAACATATCATCGAGCGTTTCCATACTTCGCTCACATATTTACATCATGTACAGAGCGGTGCTGTCTATAAATTTGAAATCTCAGAGCCTTTTGCTATTTCCCATAAACATATAGCTACTTAGAGATTCCCATCACATATAGGGCTCATTGAAACTTCACATACATTCTCATCATTATATAATCATATTTCGACTATGGCACTAAAGAATCTAAGAGTTTGATAATGGATAAGTGATTCCATCTAGACTATCAGTCTGTAATCACTTTCATATCATCATATCTCTTTTAGACTTTTTACTATCCACAATACTCATTTTTACATTTATTTCATCATGGCTGCATCTCGTTGCAGACTTTACTGTTAATTATCTCTTACAGTAAATGAAACATTAACCTATCATTTTCTCTCTATATCTCTTTTCATGTAATCTCATTATTACATCTCTTATTCTTATGGTATACTCTCTATCACTTAGGTTTTAGAATATACCTGAATTTATACTCTTTTCTTCATTTAAATTCCATAGGTGACAAATCAATCATCACTTTCATCACCATGTTATCCATACAATTTCACCATTCTGAGGTGGGTGTATATATATATATATATATCTTTTTTCCATTTATATGACTGGCAGTAAAATGTATAATTCATTTATTTACTCCTTTGAGTATCATTAAATTTCATCTTTCAGGTTTGGCTAAATTTTTCATCTAGCCATAATCATGTGATAACCAATGTGAGATCACTTTTAGTCTTAATTTGGGAACTGCTTCATTTTCACGTTCCCTACTCATCCTGAAAATTTATCTTCTTATTACGTTTTCATCTTTTTACTCTCATCATTTCAGTCGGTTTTCTCAAGTGGTATGGTACTCCACTGTTAAAATCTCTTAACATTTTAAATACCATCTTTATACTTATTCAGTCACCGACTGTAACTTCTTTACTTATCAGTCACATCTATAGAGCAGCTAACCTAATAACTCTTCCATAGACTGGCAACAGTATCTAGCTAGACCCAGTACATTTCGTATCTCAATCATTATCTCTTTATTATAGACAGATCCACGTCGCTTTGTCATTCGAGATCATATATCTTAGAAAGAGATACTGTCTAGCTAAATCTTTTATTTGCTATACTTAACATATAATTCACTGTCTTTAAGAGTCTACAGGGTTATACCACTATGCTACTCATTTTCCATTTATGCCTTAGACTGTATGGTACATCATTACTTTATCCTTATATGGCTGCCTCATTCATTAGGCTTATATACCTCACAAGGTATATCATTAACCTTGTAAACCTCAACAGGAACTCATAAGGAATTCATCGAGTTCTAATCACTATATCTTATGACCATCAATTTCCAACTTTTCATTTGATGACGCTTTGTACAGAGATTGGTTTTATGAACTCCTTACACATCTCTGATTAAATCGATTAAAGCGTTAATTTCATACAGACGAATATTCGTTCTTAAAAAAAACTTTATTGTATAATAGGAATTTAATACCTCTTATATTTCATCCTTTCATTAACATCATCCGTATTTCCATCAATTATCATTATATAAGTGAATTTTATTATTCACTAATTTTCAGAGTTATTTTCTTAAGCTTTTCGGATTCTTTTACGTTTTCCGATATAAGCTTAAAATAGATTTCATATTAATAATCGAGTCAATATTAACCTGATCTCTCAATCTATATTACTCTGAAAATTTTTCGGGAATCTCATCCGATACTTTCTTTAATCGCACATCTCTTATCATTTTGGACATTTCATCTCTTTGTCCTATCATTTCACTGTACATCCTCAAGGCAGAGACATTTAATATTTAAATCATTTTAACATCTACTCTGCCTTGATTCACTTATTTACTCATACTTCACAGCATATCAATCATCTTAATTTATATGCTGGATTAAGTGTAATCGTTAATTAACACCTTTTATAGCTAACCGATTTATTATTACTATTATTTACTTTTACAATCATTTTCATTTAATAATTCAGGTTAGCTGTTATCTTCCTCATCTCTTATCTTCACTTACTGTCCTTATGCATATTCTCCAATTTCATATACTCCATACAGTACATTATTCTATAAAATATATTTCAAAATATTCTGGTTCTATAAATATTCATTTAATGCTTCAGAGACTGTATGATTGTATAGAACCAGAATTAACCATATTGCTATGGATTTCATCCTCTATACTATTCTCTTTCTCATTCATCATTAGTAATCATTTTACTTTTCATCATATTCAACAATCCCGTAATCAACATCTCATCAATACACTTTTAACTCCGACCCTTAAGAATCAATAATAGAGCCGCTCATCCTATGACTTCCTTATAACCATTCAGGTCGTATCAGTAACTTAAGTGTAGTGGAATATATAATCAGGATCGTTATACACATATTACGTCCTTTATGCCATCAATAACTCCATTACTATCAATGGATTCAAGATCATCTTGGTTTTATCAATATTCAGAACATAATCCAACATAAGGGCATTTTCATCATTTCAACATTTATTTCTTTCTCTTCACTATACATTTAAACCATTGATCTCCTTATCCATAGAATGATGATATCCCTTCTTACACTATATCATCATTTTAAAATCTTGTCTGATTTAGACAAAAAATCCTGATAGGACTGATATACAGATCATTTTGCATTTATTGCATCCTTACACCATCAATTACTCTGTCAAATCAATCAATTCTAACTTCTGTTGGCTACCATGGCTCAAAAAAAATTTTCACACAGGGGTATTTTTGTCATTTTTTGCCAAAATTTTCTCTCTTCAAAATACCTTTAACCGGTGATCTTAAGGTGTATTTAATGATGATATTTCATTCCCCTCCTTTATATCATCACTTTCAGGTCTCGACTCAATCCGGATAGAAAAGTACTGGTGGTGCCCTCACCGAGTCCGTTTCTATTCCTTACCGAACCGACCTTCATTTAGATTATAAGATCACCATTTCAGATAATTTCTAGAGCCGTTTTTCTTCTTTGACATCCTTAGTTCATAATGCTTACTCCCTTTTAAAACATTTAATTCACTTTACAATCATTTATTTCCTCTATGTATTCAGACACACAGTACTACAGGGGATGTTAACATTTTCAACACATTTTCTTTCCAAAAGTATCAACAGACATCAGGCCAACCTTGCTCTGATACCTTTAAATCTGTCAGAGCCCGTGACTATATTTTTTTCATCTTTTTCTATATATCTTATTTGATTGGGCTGTCTGCGATACTTTACTTTTCTTTTACATATAAACAATTTCATATAAAATTATAATATGAATTACATCCCCTATCTTAATTCATAAGGAAGTAGTACTGTAGATAAGTCTAAATACAGAAAATAAATGATCGTACCTTATGTAATAAATCAAGCTGTCACATCGTCCACAAATACGCAGTAGAGATGCTCGTATGTCAAATCTCTTAGTCCTCGAAAATCTGAAATGTTAAAATTAAGGGGTGAGCAAACCACAGCTCAGTAAGAGAGTTATATGCAACACTTGATATTCAGCTATCTATATGCTGAAAAACTTTTTCGTTTTCCTATAAAGGCTCTAGGCTCACATGTAGAAAGGATACTACAGTCAGCTAGGGATCCGGATGGAGTAAGGCAGGTATTTTGAAATACCTGTCTTGTCCTGAAACCTAGAAGCAACTGTAGAGAGTAATTTTATTTCATTTGGAATTTAAACCCTTTTCCTTTTTAAATCCATATCATTTTCATATTCTTTTCAAAATAATGCTTTTATGAAATAAGCATTTAAATAAAATAATTAATATTTATCTATTTTTTTAGATAAATATTAATTTAAAACTGTCATCATTCTCTTTTGAATTCCTTTCATATTTTACTGTACAATTTATAATTAGTACAGTGCTTTATATAGCAAAATAAGCTATTAAATCCTTTCCATATAACATAGATATTATTTAAATCTAATATTCAATTTAAAAATTAAAATAAGAATATTAGATTTATTTTTCCTCCTTTTTCATTTTTGAAAACATATCACATATTCATGTCACATATAGTCTAATATTCGATTTAAAATCATAGTAAGAATATTAGACAAATAAACTCTTTTCCCCTTTTGAAAACATGATACGTGTTCATATCACATGTCATATGAAAATCATCTCATAGTACTAAAATCAGTACTGTAATAAGCATTATATAAAATGTTGTAAATCACTTTCCTTTAACTTGTC
The DNA here is from genome assembly GCA_032173925.1 of Heritiera fomes. Lineage (NCBI taxonomy): Eukaryota > Viridiplantae > Streptophyta > Magnoliopsida > Malvales > Malvaceae > Heritiera > Heritiera fomes. The sequence continues at coordinate 7,821,418 of JAPDPM010000019.1, forward strand.
ACATATCATGTAAAACATTTACATTTCACGTATCACATATCGTATAAAACATTTTCATATATGGATACTGAGGCAATCATCACTCATATCGTACTATAGACCCTGAAGGGTATAAAATAATCATGTCAGATCTATAGCCATAGTCTATAGTTGTCCTTGGCGGATCACTGATCAGGTGTCGGCCGAGACTACATATCACATGTCACATATCACATATCACATATCAGCATGATAAGGTTGCCAACTAGTCTCAAAAAAGTATTTTTCATCATCAATAAACCTTTATGGAATTTATAAAAATATATAATTTCATAATTTAAAACCATAAAGGTTATAAAACCATTTATTGAATATTTAAGAAATATATATAAAAATATTCGCTTTATTTCTTTTCATTTTTCATCTCGTATTACATGTAATTTATATATCACGAGAATTTTCGGTGATTTCATTATCACCATTCTCGAAGAGAGTTTTCGGTGATTTCATTATCACCATTCTCAATAACATGAATATTTTAAAATCACTTTCATTTTATTCATGTTTTTATGAAAATATTCATTTTCTCGATTTTCGTGGTTGAAAATCATTTCTCGTGTAATAAAATCACTTATTACGATTTTCGATAATTTTCGAGAATTTTTCGGCAGTATAACGGCAGCTGATTGGCTAGCCTCCTGCACGAAAAATACAGTTTATAATTTCAACCGGTAAATCACCACAAATTTCCAACCAATCATCATCAATAGCATTTATAAAAATTTAAATGCATATTTAAAACATGTGTGCCGAATATCTTTACAGGTTGCACATGTCTCCCTTACCTTTTCCGGGTCAACGGCTTCCTCATTATCGGTCGTGCTCGTACACCATCTCTTCCGATTCCATCATCTCGTCATCGAAGAAATTTTTCTGGAAATAAAATTCTAAAATTTAGAATTTTTTCATAATTTATTTAATTAAATAATCGAAAATAATTTTCGTGATTCTTACCGAATTTTCAACCGAATTTTCAGGATTTTCGTAATTTTCGAATTCTCGAGAATTTCAAATTCTTGGCAATTTCTATTTTCTCTCTCTCTTTCTTCTCTTTTCTTTTCTTTTTCTTTCTCCTTTTTCTTCCTTTTTCTTTTTCTTTTTCCTTTTTCTTTTCCTTTTTTTCCCTTTTCCGGTCAGACCGGTTTAGATCGATTAGTCTCCCTTCATCACCGGTTCTTATCTAGTGGCTAGTTCTCCGGCGGTTCGGTGGCTCTACAGCTGGCCGACGCCACGGCGTACTTGCTGGTGGCCTCTGTTTAGCCTAGATCGACGGCACGGCGACGGATCTAGTCGACTTAGGTTCAGCCTCTTCTCCCTCTTCTCCCTTCCTCCTCCGCCATTTTTCACCTCACTGGTGGCCTCCTGCCCTTTCCTCTTCCTCCGCCGAAGGTTCGGTTGCAATGGCAGTGGCCGAATCGGCCGGCACCGCCACTTTCCCATTTTCCTTTGCCTTCTGGGCTTCCGCTGGTTCTCTCCTTCTCCGTTTCTGTTTCTTTTCTTTTCCTCCGGTCACTAGCTTCTCCTCTCTCCGCCGGCACCGTCTTCCTCTCTCTCTCTCCCTCACTTGGCCGGCCAACGGGGGTCAGCTTCATAGCGGAAGAAGAATCGGGATTCTTCCCGATTCTTTTCCTTATATTTTTTTTATTCTATCTATTATACATATATAACTATTTATTATATATTATACATATAATATACACCATATATTATACATATAATATTATTATATTATATATAGTATTGTACTATATATATTATATCAAGATATATTTATATTGTGTATTAACAACAAAATGATATCTAATATATATATATATATATATTTATATACTTTAATTTAAATACCCTTTATATATATCTTGATATAAATGTAGGAAATACAATATTTATTGTATTTACAATATATATATATTCAACTTTAATGTAAATTAATATTTACATTTTTCATATATGTGTATATTTATATATATACATAAAATGTTATACTTCTATACATATGTACTATTTAAATTTATACAATAGTATATATACATATATATACCAATGTATATTAATATATACTATATAATATTTCAATACGTATGTATTTGTATAAAATACATTTATATAATATATAATTATATAAATATATTTCCTATTCCTTTCTCATTTTCTTATTTAATTTGGATTTCAATTTATCCAAATTAAATCTCCTCTTATTTCATCATTTCATAAATTTCTGGAAATTCCAACACTATTTTCCTTTTTGTAAATAAATTCATTTATTTATTTAACTTCTCCATTTACTTTAATATTAAATTTACAAATATTTAATATTAACTTTTGCAAATTCACGGTTATCACAAGACATCTCACGATACCACGAAAGCATCTCCACGATGTCACGAAGACATCTCATGATACCACGAAGGCATCTCCACGATGTCACGAAGACATCTTACGATGTCACGAAGACACCTCACGATACCACGAAGGCATCTCATGATACCACATAGGCATCTCACAAATCAAAATCAGTACAAAGATAACTTTTCAAAACACCATTGTATCACCAATGTCACGACCCGTGACCACATTTTCATCTTCTTATACATATCTTAACCGGTTGGGCTGTCTGTGATACTTCACTTGTACTGACTGTTAAACAATTTTACAATGTATTGTTTATATTATACACATCCCCTATCGTAATTTATCAGATAAGTAGTACTGTTGACATGTCTAAATACAGAGAATAAATGATCATACCTCAAATAAACAGTCGGTCTGACACATTGTTCTTCGTGTACAGCCAGGATCCACAATCCATTGAACTCACATTCATCAAACCTGAAATGTTGAAAATTAAGGGGTGAGCAAAACCACGGCTCAGTAAGAGAATTATATGACTCACTTGATACTCAGCTTCCTATATGCTGAAAATCTTTTTCATTTTCCCTATGGGCTCTAAGCTCGCATGTAGGAAAGACACTACAGTCGACTAGGGATCCGATTAGAGTAAGGTAGGTATTTTAGAATACCATACTTGTTCCGGAACCTAGAAGCAACTGTAGAGAGAGATTTTTTCATTTCATTTTGAATTAATAAATCCTTTTCCCCTTTTTATCACAAATTCTTTTCGTATTCTTTTCAAAATGATGCTTTCACGAAATAAAGGATTTAAATAAAATAACTAATATTTATATATTCTTTGAAAAGAATATTATTTAAATCATCATCATTTTTCATTAAAATTCATTTTGTATGTACCCAGACGTCTTAAACTTATTCTTACTTTCATTCCATTCTTAAGTTCACCAAGCATCATTCTTTTTATCAGTATGATTAAGTGTGAAAGAAACGAACTTATTGTAAGGACCAAGAGTGCCTGAATCTCTGTTAACCAGGGATTTACCACCCCAGTGCCTTACTCATCCGATATATCACACACATCATATGTCATATGCACCAGATCTATTTCATCCTTTGACATTTGTCGAATTCACGAATCACAATCACTTACTTATCATCACAATATCCTACAGAATTTCTTACTAACTCATCAGAACTCGTGTAGCACTTAGTTCCCGAAGGACTCTAGAGGTGGCTCCCACGGTTCAATCATCGAGTCTCTGCTCGGTATGGCCTATACTGAAACATCAGAACACGTGTAGCACTTAGTTCCCGAAGGACTCTAGAGGTGGCTCCCACGGTACAGTTGTCGAGTCTCTGCTCGGTTTGGCCTTTACTAAAACATCGGAACACGTGTAGCACTTAGTTCCCGAAGGACTCTAGAGGTGGCTCCCACGGTACAGTCGTCGAGTCTCTGCTCGGTTTGGCCTTTACTAAAACATCGGAACACGTGTAGCACTTAGTTCCCGAAGGACTCTAAAGGTGGCTCCCACGGTTCAATCATCGAGTCTCTGCTCGGTATGGCCTGTACTGAAACATCAGAACACGTGTAGCACTTAGTTCCCGAAGGACTCTAGAGGTGGCTCCCACGATTCAATCATCGAGTCTCTGCTTGGTATGGCCTGTACTGAAACATCAGAACACGTGTAGCACTTAGTTCCCAAAGGACTCTAGAGGTGGCTCCCACGGTTCAGTCATCGAGTCTCTGCTCAGTCTGGCCTTTTCCGTTTGACATATTCCATGTCATGTAAAATATTTCCCTTTTTAACATGTCACCTATCATTTATGGATTCTAAGATAGACGTTAATCTTGTCGTACTATAAACCCCGGAGGGTAAAGGACTAAACCGGTCAAATCTATGACCATAATCTATATTGTCCTCGGTGGATCACGGATCAGGTGTCGACCGGGACTAAACATGTCACATATCATGCATCAGCATGATAAGAATACCAACCAGTCTCAAAACCGTATTTTTTATCATAAAATACACCTTTATGGAATTTATATAATTATATAATTCCATGATTTAAAACCATAAGGGTTATAATCCTTTAGTGAATACTGATAAAAATATTCATAAAAATATTCACTATATTTCACTTCATCTTTCGTCTCGTAATTCGTGTAATTTATCTATTCTGAGAATTTTCGGTGATTTCATTATCACCATTCTCAAATACATGAATATTCTAAAGTTCCATCTCATTATATTTATATTTTATGAAATTTAGAAATTTCCTCATGTCTCGTGATTTACTATCGAAATTCGGAAATAAAATCATTTAATATGATTTTATAAAGTTTTTCTAAAATTTTCGGCAGCATAACGGCTGTCGATTCACTAACCTCCTGCACGGAAAATACAGTTTAAAATCTTTCAGCCAGTACTTCTTCTCAAATTATTTTCAGCAAATCATGCATCATAATAATTTTCATAAAATAATTGCATAAAATATTTCAAATTAAATTATGCAGATTGAGTATCCTTACAGTGCTGCACATGCATCCCTTGCCTTTTTCCGGGTCGGCGAATTCCGCTTATCGATCACGCCCGCACTCCATTTCTCCCGATTCCTTATCCCGATTGCTGAAAATAATTTCTGGAATTAAAATTCTAATTTTTTAGAATTTTTCATAATTTATTTAATTTTTTTTTCTGAAATTAAATTCTCGGGAATTTCTTACAGAATTTGTAAAATCCCGGGTTGTCGAATTTCCGGGAATTTTTTGAATTCCCGAAATTCTCCTTTTTTCCTCTTTTTCTTCCTTTTTCTTCCTTTTTCCTCTTTTTCTTTTCTTTCTTTCTTTTCTTTTTCTTTTTCTTTTTCCTTTTTCTTTTCTTTTTTCCATTTCTGGCCGGACCAGTTCAGTGCCTCCTCCGGCCGGTTCGACCGCCGGCGATCCTCCTTTCCGTCGATTTGCGCCTCCCCCAGCTTGCCTGAGTTGCGGAGATGCCGGATCTGGTCTCCGTTTCTCCCCATTGCCGGCGACGGTGCCGGACCTAGGAGGGTGGGTTTCGGCTCCTTTCTTCCTTCGTTCGTCCTTCCTCGGCCGCCGTTGGTCTCGTCGGTGGCCTCCTTCATCTTCCCCTCACCTCCGTCGAGGTTCGGGTTGGGGTGGCGGTGCCTGGACCGGCCGGCACCGCCGTTTCCTTCCTCTTTCCTCTTCGCTTTTTCCCACCGATTTCTGTTTCTGTCTCTTCACGCCGCCGGCAGCGTCTTCCCTTTCTCTGGTCGGTGGCGTCTCGCCTTCGTTTTCCCCTCGCCGGGGGTGGCAGCTCCGCCACCGGCGGTCTAGCTGGGAGGGAGGATCGGGTCCTTCTCGCCTTCTCTTTTCCTTTTCTGTTTTATTTCCTTTTATGTTTTTGTTCCCTTTCTATATTTGGTATAAAATACACTATATATTATACACTATATTTTATATTTTATACATATAATATAAATTATATGTTATACATACATTATTTCATACATAATATTATACAACATATATTATATACAAAATACATATTGTACATTACAAAATACATGTCTAGTATATATGTGTATATTTATATATATACTTAAAATTAAGTAACATTTATATATATAAATTATATAAATGCTATAATAAAATGTTTATACATATAAACTTTAATATAAAACCATATTTACTTTTCTTCTATATGTATTTACATAATTATATATACACATAAAACATTATATTTATATACATATGTATTATTTGAATTTATGAAATAGTATATATATATTTCTATATATATAACAACGTATTTTAAAATATACTATATAGTATTTTAATACATACGTATTTGTATAAAATACATTTATAAAATTTATAATTATATAACATACTTTATTTTATTTATTTTATTTTTCATTTTCCTTATTTAATTTGGATTTTAATTTATCCAAATTAATTCTTTTTCCTCTCTATTATTTTTTTATTTCACTTCCAATTTAGTTTCCTTTATACGAATTTTCCTATTCTTTCACTTCCTCGATTCTCGGGATTTTCACCAATATCCCGTCCTCGCAAATTTTATTTATTTCCTCTTATTTAATTTCTCCGATATTTATTTTCAATATTTAAAATTTCCAATAGATGGAAAAATTTACGGTTATCACAACCAAAGTATGTGTATCGTTTAAAACAATGACTTTTGAAAACTTAAGAATGATTAAACATGCTTGGAATATTTAACACTTAATCCCTACATGTGAAATCACTTCAGTAAAGCTGTCAGAGTAAACCCATTTCGACTCATATAAATACGATTTGATACTTCAGTAAAGTAACCTTTTCGTAAAGCATGCGGATATCGATGCAAAGTTTTATGAAGTGCATGATGTTAATGGCATATACTACCAACATAGGTCAACCCTTATGAAGTTCACCGAGGGTAACCTCAAACCGAAAATTTGGCATTATAACGACATAATAAGAACTATCTCCAATATCCTATTCGTGCAAACATACTCAACTTGCATTATCATCCAACATCCTCAATACACAATATACAATTGGTGTATAAGTCCAATCTCATTCAACCATAGTCTAAGTTCTATCTCTAGCCTGTGCAAGGATGAGTATCAACCAATACCCCCAATACATATTTCTTATAATTTAAGAATACATATATATATTTACTTAAATTTCAATGCATATAGCTTCCACTCAAAATATATGGATTTGAGATCAACTAGGTATTAATATTTTATATATATATATATATATTTATACATAAATTGACTAGTGTTATATATATAAATATAAATTTCAATTAAATATTTACATACATAATTAACTAGGTGTATATTTATATATATAATTATTTACATTTAAACATACATCACAATGCATGATTTCAACATAGCACAATAAGTGTAGCACAACTTGAGATTTTTCCCTTGCCTTATTTGCACCACACAAGTATTGGTGATAACACCCTTGCACACCTTGAAATCCTATCTTTTACAGCCTTCACATAGCCCGTATTCAGTGTCCAAAGGTGTGAAATCCCCAATTTTCTGTAATTTTCCCTTAATTGTACAGTTTTCTGACTTGAATTAATGGAATAAATGTGAAATTTTGATATACAAATGGTGTATGGGACATAGGAGGAATTAAAGGAATTGAGGGTCAAATAATCAAAGGTCAAAGGGGCCAAAGGAGGTGGTCAATGGCTGAGATTGATGAGGATGCATTGATGAGCATTAAATGAAATAGTATGACTCACCCTCACCATCATCATCAGCTCTTGCACCCCACGACACCAGCCCATCTTCTTCTCCCTCTCGTTGCTTCCATTTCCTCTAAGTGTCCAAGCTTCTCACCTTGACAAACCACCCTCTCATGCCATCGATTCGTTAAGTTCCATTAACGAAAAACGATCCTTGTCGATAGCTTAGCCTATACCTTTAATATGAGAGAGTGAATCCAAGTGAATAAGGAGATCTAGAAATCCAAAGATTTGGTGAATTGCAAAGGTAAGCAAGTTAGAAGGTTGTGGTTAATTTTATGGATGGTTTGGAGTTGTATGTAGTTGATAGAGTGTATTTATTGAGCTTTAAATTATCATGATGTTTACAGCTTGAAGAAGTGAAAAAGGACTAAGGGTTGATTCTAACAAGCTTGTGGATTAATCTCAATCGAGGTAAGGAATTTATGTAACGGACGTAGGGTGGCTATGTCCGCATGTTTTAAATTATCTTAACTGTTTTGAAGAGAAACAACGGTTGCTTGAAGTGCAGGAAAAAGGGACATTTTGGGTCCTACTTGTAGTACCAATTAGGTTAGGAGCAGCCGACTGCCTTAAGTAGCAGCCGACTGCCTTAAGTAGCAGCCGACTGCCTAGAGACAACCAAAACGGTGATTTTCGAAAACCGAGATAAACCAGTCGATTGCCATGGGAGCCAGTCGACTGCCATTTTTCCAGAAATCATTCTGTTTCAAACCAGTCGACTGCTATGGTGGATAGTCGACTGCTTTTATTTGGAAAGCATTCTGTTTCAAAACCAGCCGACTGCCAAGGGGGCCAGTCGACTGCTATTTCTCGGGAAACATTCTGTTTCAAAACCAGTCGACTGCTATTTGGGACCAGTCGACTGCCCTATTTGTATTTTGAAAAATATAATAATTGAATTTCAAAAAGGGAAAGAAATTCAATAAGGCAAAACATGGGGTAGCAGTCGACTGCCATATAGGACCAGTCGACTGCCTATTTGAAAGAGAGGTTTTGAGAATCTATTTTAAGAAAGAATATTCATACTTGTTTAAAACCTATATGAATAAGGTTTTGGAGACTATGAATCTCTCAAAAGAGCATGCACATTATTTGTTACTTGTATTTGACTGAGGAGCTCTAGTCCAGCCCTCAGACCTGCAGTACGGCACCTGACTAGTGAAACTGTGGGATATAGACAATGGCCATGAGTCTCTTATTTGTTTCGGCTTTGGGGAGGATCCCTGGCCCATACGTGGGTACGCCATTTATTTGATATATTGGATTATCCCTTACGGGATATATTTGCTGTATCCATCATCTCTAATGGATTATCCCTCACGGGATATATTTGTTGTATCCATTATCTCTCTGGATTATCCTTAAAGGATATATTTGCGGTATCCATGATGAGAATTATTTGGTGCATGAATCTATTGGATATAAATTGTCTCCCATCTATTTGAAAATAATTATATTTGCCTACTTGATTTCACGCGATTGGAGATCCGTGGAAATACTTGAAAGTGTGATTTACTTGCTTTTGATATATTTGAAAGAAATATAAGCGCTATGCTTTATAATGATTTTACATGACATTATAGAGCCAAGCAGGAAAACTGCATATAGTGATATAGTACGCTCTTTTACATAAGTTTCTTACTGAGCGTAAACTCACTCCTTTACAAACTATTTTTCATACAGATTACTTGAAGTAATTCCGCTCCGGATAGAGGAGCTCATTTTGGGATTTTGAGATACCTTCGAGGCACGCTTCCTACTTATCCTTTGAAGGTATATTTAGTCGGCCGTTACTTCGGCTAATGTACAGTACAATACTACAGTTTTGTATATGTTGGGGATTAGGGTGTATGAATATTTGAGATCCTGGTGTATATGGCACATGTTTATAAATGAAAAAATTTATGCATGTGAAAAATAAATATTATACTCTGATAGAAATGCCTAAAGCATAAGAGTAAGGGAGATTGACATCGGATAAACTAATCGATTTATTTGTTATTTGAAGTAAATTAGTTGCTATTTGGTTAGTGACGAGGACGTCACAGATTGGTATCAGAGTTGATTCGATTGAAGTTTATCGATGTCAATAAGCTAGAATTAGAGTAATTCCCCAATGTACTGTACTAGCCTATTTTATTTAAGTAGTATAACGACTTAAGGTTATACTAAATGATGTTATTTGATCATGATCTTAACAGAATGAGTACTCGAAGGAGGGGTACTAGATGAGGACGAGGAAGAGGACGGGGTCGCACTGAAGAGCCCCCAGTTCCGTCTCCTCATCCATCTCCACCGCATAGCCCGAATACGAGGCTAGCTAAAATGGAGAAACATATGGAAAACATGTCCGCAATGTTCACCCAGTTTATGGCTAAATTTCCGGACGTGGCCGCTAGTGCACCGGCAGTTACCTCTACAGTACCTCTTACTTCTGTGGTACAACCCCCACCAGTCCCAGCTAATGAGAGGCGAGATCCTACAGCTTACTGCAGTGTGGCATTAATAAAGGAGTTTAAGAAGCTGGATCCGCCAAAGTTCAAAGGGGACAGTGATCCAGTAGCCGCAGAGAACTGGATGAAAGCGGTTACTAAGTCATTCGGATACATGGCTTGTACTGAGAAAGAGAAGGTGGGATTAGCCGCCTACTTGCTAGTGGATGAGGCCGAGCCATGGTGGCAGGCTACGCAGACTGTTCTAGAGGCTAAGCATACCGAGGTAACATGGGATAGGTTCGTAGAAGCTTTTAATGAGCAATATGTCCCACGTACTGCTCAGAGGAGACTACAAGTTGAATTTTTTGAACTTGACTCAAGGAAGTATGACGGTTAGCCAGTATGAGTCGAAGTTCATTACGCTGAGCAGATTTGATCCTGAAGTACTGAGAAGAGAGGATCATAAGACCTATAGATTCATGGAAGGATTGAGACCTTCCATTAGGTCTAAGCTATATCCGTTGGATATCACTACCTATGGAGAGGCAGTCCGTAAGGCTCAACTGTGTGAGCAGGACTATGAGTTTCATCAGGCAGACTTCCGAGCGAGGAATAAGGGTAAAGAACCTATGAAGTGGAAGTCAGATGAGAAGGCCTCGAGTGATAGGTATCCATCTAGGAGAAATAGGCCGTATGATAGAACTTTGACAGGTAAGCAAGTCAATTATAAGAAAATATATTGTCTTCATTAATGGTTATATGGAATTAAGTTAAATGGAGTTATGATGATGATACAGGAACTCCTAGATCTACCGGGATCAAAATAGGTGATGAAAGATCCCGACATCCAGTTGGTAGTACCGCTAGCTCACCGAGGAGTACAATGCCGAGGTGTGTGCAATGCGGGAAATTTCATGGAGCACAGCCTTGCCGATCTGCAAGTGGGGCGTGCTATTGGTGTGGTGAACAGGGACACAGGATTAAGGATTGTCCCAAGATAAATCAGAGGGCACTTGAAGAGTTAGAAAAGACCCCTCAACCACAATCTAAGACCACACAACCCCAGCGTAAAGCCACAGCGGCAGAGAAAGGAAAAGCGCCAGTGACTCAGGGAAGGGTATTTGCCATTGACAAGGAGTCCGCTGATGCTTCATCGAAGATGATTCAGGGTAAGATTTACCTTAATGATACATACGTCCTTGCTTTATTTGATCCAGGCTCTACGCACTCTTTTATTTCCCCTATGGCTACTAGGAGATTAAATATTGAGCCTGAGCATCTAGGAAAAGTGCTGCAAATAATTACTCCATTTAGGGAATCCCAAATAACGGACATAGTGTATCGTAATTGTAAGCTACGGGTAGGAGAAAGAGAGTCAATAGCTGACCTAATCTTATTAAACATGTCTGGATTTGATGTTATATTAGGAATGGATTGGCTAGCTGAAAATCACGTGATGATAGATTGTCATGCTAAGAGTGTGATTTTCTCCTCTCCCGTTAGCTATGTTGTAAATTTTGCAAATATGTAATGTAAAAGCATAATTACTTGTTTGGTTTAATTGAGAATTAATTGATAGAACATATTTGTGATGTGAAGGGTTTGTAGCACACGTGGTTGACGTAGATCAGAAACGTCCCACACTTCACGAAATTCCAATAGTTAAGGAATTTTCCGAAGTATTTCCGGATGATCTTCCAGGACTTCCTCCGGATAGGGAAGTAGAGTTCACTATAGAATTGGTGCCGGGGACAGAGCCCATTTCAAGAGCTCCCTACCGGATGGCCTTGGTAGAATTGGAAGAACTAAAGATGCAGCTTCAGGAGTTGCTAGACAAGGGATTCATACGACCCAGCGTATCCCCTTGGGGTGCTCCTGTGCTTTTTGTCAGGAAGAAGGATGGTAGTATGAGGTTGTGCATCGATTACCGGTGGTTGAATAAAGTGACGATCAAGAACAAGTATCCTCTTCCCAGGATCGATGATCTATTTGATCAGCTAAAGGGTGCACAAGTCTTTTCCAAGATAGACTTAAGATCGGGATATCATCAGTTGAAGATTCGAGATGAAGATATCCCTAAGACTGCATTCAGGACACGGTATGGCCATTATGAATTCTTGGTGATGCCGTTTGGGTTAACCAATGCACCCGCAGCATTCATGAACTTGATGAATGATGTGTTTAAGCAATACTTGGACCAGTTTGTCATTGTCTTTATCGATGACATCTTGGTATATTCGAGGTCACGGGAAGAGCATGAGCAACATTTGAGGATTGTTTTGGAAACCCTCAGAGAAAGAGGATTGTATGCCAAGCTAAATAAGTGTGAATTCTGGTTAAACCAAATCTCCTTTTTAGGTCATGTGATTAGTAAAGATGGAGTCTCGGTTGACCCATCAAAGATTGAAGCGGTAGTTCAATGGGAAAGACCGAAGACAGTGACGGAGATAAGGAGTTTCTTGGGTTTAGCTGGCTACTATAGAAGGTTTGTAGAGGGTTTCTCGAAGTTAGCTGCTCCATTGACAAGACTGACGCGCAAAGAGGTAAAGTATGAATGGAATGAAGCTTGTGAGCAAAGTTTCCAAGAGTTGAAGCATAGGCTGACGACTGCACCTATCCTCACCATTCCTAGTGGTTCAGGAGGATATTCAGTGTATAGTGATGCCTCAGGACAAGGTTTGGGATGTGTATTAATGCAGCATGATAAGGTAGTAGCCTATGGTTCCAGACAATTGAAGGACCATGAGAAGAACTACCCGACTCATGATTTGGAGTTAGCTGCAGTAGTGTTTGCCCTGAAGATATGGAGGCATTACTTGTATGGTGAGAAATTTCAGATTTTTACGGATCATAAAAGTCTGAAATACTTGTTCTCCCAGAAGGAGTTGAACATGAGGCAAAGGAGATGGCTCGAGCTACTTAAAGATTTTGATTGTGAAATCCTATACCACCCAGGAAAAGCCAATGTGGTAGCAGATGCTCTGAGCCGGAAGCCCGTGAGTATGGTATTATACATGATGGTAAGAGAATATGAGTTACTTGAGCAGTTTGCAAGCCTCAACTTAAGTGTTACATCTCTTGAGCAAAATGGGATGATGGCTAGCTTGAGAATTGAGCCAGAGTTGATGGATAAAATCCGGATTGCTCAGAGAGAAGATGTTCGGTGCATTGAGGCTATGGACGAAATCCAATCAGGTATGCTCTCGGAGTTTGATATTGGTAGTGATGGGATTTTAAGGTTTAATACCCGTATATGTGTTCCAAAGGATGATGAGTTGAGGAAGCTTATCTTGACAGAAGCACATTCCACTAGGTACACACTACACCCGGGAAGCACGAAGATGTATCATAATCTTCGCAAGGTGTATTGGTGGACTGGCATGAAGAGAGACATAGCTGAGTTTGTGGCGAAATGTCTTACTTGTCAACAGGTCAAGGTAGAGCACCAAAAGCCAGCAGGATTACTGCACCCTCTGCCTATACCTATGTGGAAATGGGAACACATTACGATGGACTTTATTATGGGATTGCCCAAAACCAAGAGAAATCATGATGGTATTTGGGTGATAGTGGATAGATTGACGAAGTCAACTCACTTCCTGCCTATGAAATCTACGGACCCACTTAGTACTTTGGCAGACTTGTATGTGAGAGAGGTCGTCAGACTACATGGTGTTCCAGTGAGCATCACATCGGATAGAGATTCCAGGTTTACTTCCCACTTTTAGGAACATTTTCAGGAAGCCATGGGATCTCAGCTGAATTTTAGCACAGCTTTTCATCCGCAGACTGATGGGCAGTCCGAGCGCACTATTCAGACGCTCGAGGATATGTTGAGAGCATGTGCTTTGGATTTTAAAGGCTCATGGGACGACCATCTGCCATTAGCTGAGTTTGCTTATAACAATAGCTATCATGCTAGCATCGGGATGGCACCATATGAGGCCCTATATGGTAGAAGGTGTCGATCACCGATTGGGTGGGAAGAATTGGGTGAGCGAAGGTTATTGGCTCCAGACTTAGTCGAGCAAGCCACTGAGGATGTTAAACTGATTTGTCAGAGGCTTAAGACAGCCCAGAGTAGACAAAAGAGCTATGCAGATGCTCGACGGAGGCCACTTGAGTTCATAGTTGGAGATTTTGTGTTCTTGAAAGTCTCTCCATCCAAAGGGATCATGAGATTTGGCCGACGAGGTAAGCTGAGTCCTCGCTATATCGGACCATTTGAAATACTCGATCGAGTAGGAGATGTGGCCTATAGGTTGGCATTACCTCCGGAGTTATCGGGAGTACACAATGTCTTTCATGTGTCAATGCTTCGGAAATATAATCCGGATCCATCTCATGTAATCGAATATGAGCCTTTGGAAATTCGAGAAGACATGACTTATGTGGAGAAACCGATTCGGATTTTGGATAGGAAGGACAAGGTGTTGAGATCAAAGACGATCCCATTGGTTAAAGTTCTTTGGCAACACCATACCACGGAAGAAGCTACTTGGGAGCTAGAGAACTTGATGAGAGAGAGATACCCGGAATTGTTTGAGACATAACCTTACTTGAATTTGGAGGACCAAATTCTCTAAGGTGGGGAGAATGTGAAATCCCCAATTTTCTGTAATTTTCCCTTAATTGTACAGTTTTCTGACTTGAATTAATGGAATAAATGTGAAATTTTGATATACAAATGGTGTATGGGACATAGGAGGAATTAAAGGAATTGAGGGTCAAATAATCAAAGGTCAAAGGGGCCAAAGGAGGTGGTCAATGGCTGAGATTGATGAGGATGCATTGATGAGCATTAAATGAAATAGTATGACTCACCCTCACCATCATCATCAGCTCTTGCACCCCACGGCACCAGCCCATCTTCTTCTCCCTCTCGTTGCTTCCATTTCCTCTAAGTGTCCAAGCTTCTCACCTTGACAAACCACCCTCTCATGCCATCGATTCGTTAAGTTCCATTAACGAAAAACGATCCTTGTCGATAGCTTAGCCTATACCTTTAATATGAGAGAGTGAATCCAAGTGAATAAGGAGATCTAGAAATCCAAAGATTTGGTGAATTGCAAAGGTAAGCAAGTTAGAAGGTTGTGGTTAATTTTATGGATGGTTTGGAGTTGTATGTAGTTGATAGAGTGTATTTATTGAGCTTTAAATTATCATGATGTTTACAGCTTGAAGAAGTGAAAAGGGACTAAGGGTTGATTCTAACAAGCTTGTGGATTAATCTCAATCGAGGTAAGGAATTTATGTAACGGACGTAGGGTGGCTATGTCCGCATGTTTTAAATTATCTTAACTGTTTTGAAGAGAAACAACGGTTGCTTGAAGTGCAGGAAAAAGGGACATTTTGGGTCCTACTTGTAGTACCAATTAGGTTGGAGCAGCCGACTGCCTAGAGACAACCAAAACGGTGATTTTCGAAAACCGAGATAAACCAGTCGACTGCCATTTTTCCAGAAATCATTCTGTTTCAAACCAGTCGACTGCTATGGTGGACAGTCGACTGCTTTTATTTGGAAAGCATTCTGTTTCAAAACCAGCCGACTGCCAAGGGGGCCAGTCGACTGCTATTTCTCGGGAAACATTCTGTTTCAAAACCAGTCGACTGCTATTTGGGACCAGTCAACTGCCCTATTTGTATTTTGAAAAATATAATAATTGAATTTCAAAAAGGGAAAGAAATTCAATAAGGCAAAACATGGGGTAGCAATCGACTGCCATATAGGACCAGTCGACTGCCTATTTGAAAGAGAGGTTTTGAGAACCTATTTTAAGAAAGAATATTCATACTTGTTTAAAACCTATATGAATAAGGTTTTGGAGACTATGAATCTCTCAAAAGAGCATACACATTATTTGTTACTTGTATTTGACTGAGGAGCTCTAGTCCAGCCCTCAGACCCGCAGTACGGCACCTGACTAGTGAAACTGTGGGATATAGACAATGGCCATGAGTCTCTTATTTGTTTCGGCTTTGGGGAGGATCCCTGGCCTATACGTGGGTACGCCATTTATTTGATATATTGGATTATCCCTTACGGGATATATTTGCTGTATCCATCATCTCTAATGAATTATCCCTCACGGGATATATTTGCTGTATCCATTATCTCTCTGGATTATCCTTAAAGGATATATTTGCGGTATCCATGATGAGAATTACTTGGTGCATGAATCTATTGGATATAAATTGTCTCCCATCTATTTGAAAATAATTATATTTGCCTACTTGATTTCACGCGATTGGAGATCCGTGGAAATACTTGAAAGTGTGATTTACTTGCTTTTGATATATTTGAAAGAAATATAAGCGCTATGCTTTATAATGATTTTACATGACATTATAGAGCCAAGCAGGAAAACTGCATATAGTGATATAGTACGCTCTTTTACATAAGTTTCTTACTGAGCGTAAACTCACTCTTTTACAAACTATTTTTCATACAGATTACTTGAAGTAATTCCGCTCCGGATAGAGGAGCTCATTTTGGGATTTTGAGATACCTTCGAGGCACGCTTCCTACTTATCCTTTGAAGGTATATTTAGTCGGCCGTTACTTCGGCTAATGTACAGTACAATACTACAGTTTTGTATATGTTGGGGATTAGGGTGTATGAATATTTGAGATCCTGGTGTATATGGCACATGTTTATAAATGAAAAAATTTATGCATGTGAAAAATAAATATTATACTCTGATAGAAATGCCTAAAGCATAAGAGTAAGGGAGATTGACATCGGATAAACTAATCGATTTATTTGTTATTTGAAGTAAATTAGTTGCTATTTGGTTAGTGACGAGGACGTCACAAAAGGCCTTACCTTTCAGCCCTGTTCAAACTCTACTACAGCCACCAAGAAATTCACTCGAACCAGCTCTGTTTTAGCTTTCTTTGGACACTCCAAAACCCCAGTCTTCCCTCATGTTACCCTCCCTACTTCACCCCTGCATTTTAGTACCCAAATGACCCAACGCCAATTCCTCAAGCAACTCCAAGACCAACACAGAACCCTCCTGGAATCTCCTTGACTTTTTCCCTGTTAACAGCACCTCAATACAGCCTACAAATGCCAGCTGCTACCTTGTTTTAGGCCTGGAACATCTTTAGTTCAACACCCAAATCGTCAGACTAAACCCTATCTCTCCTCTGTTTCGCCGCTCTTCGATTCAGGCCAAAATATCTTTTGTTTCAACGTGAAGCCCACCCTAAAGCAACTCCATTTCAACCTTCAAGGACCACCTCATTCAGCACCTTTACAACCCCATTTTAGCGCTTAAAGAACCTTAAATCAGCCCCTAAAAAGTCACAAAATTCTAGCCTAAAACTCCAAGCTTCAATGCCAACAACAACTCAACACAACCCCTCAATACCCCGTTTTAAGCACCAAAACCCTGCACCCAAACATGCCTCAAAATCTATCCTAGTTGTTCCTTATTCGGCCCCCTTAGCAGTAGCACCGAGAGCCTTATTCTAGCAACAGTGTTCAGCCATAAACAGCACCTAAATAGCCCTCAAACACCACTGTTCGAATAATCCCAAAACACCTCCTGATCAGCTTTTAAATCGGCCAAGATTAGCCTTTTTTAACCCTATCTTTCCCCTGCAGTTCACACCCAAAACCTGGCTTCCATTGCTCAGTTTTCTTCTTTCTTTGGCAGCAGTAGTTGCTGCCATCTTCTTCCTCTCTTTGGCTACTTTCCTGACTATCGTTTCCAATTTCAATTTTCTTTCCCCACTTGGCTCTAATTTCTGAAAATAGCTATAGTTCTCTCGGTTCCTCCTTCCTATTTCTCTTTCTGTTTTCCCATATTTCTTGGTTCTTCTCTTTCTTTGGCAACCACGATGGTTTCTTTCCTCTCCTCACTTCTATTTTCTTTCTGTCATTGTTCACTCTCTCTAGCACTCTCCCGATTCCCTCTCTCCTCTTTTCTAAATATTTCTTTTCTTTTAGCCTTTTTTTTTTTTACTAAATGAGGGTAGAGATCTGCTTTGGTAGACAATGGTGCGTGGGTTTGGTAGGAAATTTCCCACCAAATTCCATTAATTTATATTTTTTTGTATATATATTTTATAGATATATTTCCTTTATTAACTTAATATGCATTTGTTATATTATACATTTTTTATATTCTTTTATATACTTGTTTTATTGGAATATATATATATATATATATATATATATATATATATAAATTCTTAAACTCTTACTTAAATTCCTAGTATAATTCAATTTCTACAACTCCACGTCAAAATTAATTAATTTGATTACTAAGTTATCAAAATCTTAAAACTCACCTCTCATAATTCATTGCCATGTCCCCATATAAAATCTCAAACATTATATTTCTTATAATTTCCCATACCCTTAATTTCTCAAAATCACCTTATTCAATTTCTCCAAATTATAATTCTTCATGCTTAATTAATTTGCTTCATAATTCTCATACTATGAGATAATTGCTCAATTATGAAATCTAATTTCAATTTAACTCCTTAAATCACTAATCGATTGTAGAAATTTCGTGGTTGTCACAATAACTGTCATTTTCCAATTTGTTTACCATATTTCTAAGAATAGTGCAAATGAGGTATGTTGGCCTCCAAATTTCCATAATATAATTATTACATCATCTGTACACTGTCTCATCAGTCATATACACATCCGGGCTCGAAATTTCAAGTGGGGCCCACATCACTACTTACTTAAATTTTACAATATATTCTAAAAAATAAATTAATAAATAATTGTTTTTACATATACAGTATCATAAAATTGGTTCTCACATTTCCTCCCCACCTTTAGGAAATTTGGTCCTCCAAATTTCGCCCAGACCAATTACTGAAATAACTTATGCACTTTAATCTCTCTAGTCTTTATATAGATTTCTTCCGTGAGTATTTTTGTCATGGCACTCTTGAAATGCAAGATTCCTAATGAGAAATTCTTAAGGTCGGCATTTGATATATCGCGACGCGTCATTCCACGTTCGAACCCAAGACCTCTTAAAGTATCTTGGTTCTACAATGCTCATACCATTTGGACAACTTGTCCAAATGGTAACGTGTATGTAGAACCCGGATACTTGAGGAGGTCCTGGGTTCGAACGTGGAATGACATGTCCCTGTGGGGAATAAAGTCGTGAAGGCGGTGATCGCCCAAAGTGGACAATACGTTGGTCAGGTTGGGTGATCGCAACCTCACGTTGTAAGGATGGGCGACCCTGCTGTGTGGACTGGGTCGGGTCCTTACAATAAAAACGCACGTTTTATTATAAGGACCTGACCCAGTCTACACAGTAGGGTTGCCCATCCTTACAATGTGATACTTTAAGAGGTCTTGGGTTCGAACGTGGAATGATGCGTCCCAGTGGGGAATAAAACCGTGAAGGCGACGATCACCCAAAGCGGACAATACGGTGGTAAGGTTGGGCGACCGCAACCTCACGTTGTAAGGATGGGCGACCTTGTTGTGTGCTCTGGGTCGGGTCCTTATAGGTAGAGACTGCAATAAACTTGCATACTTTATTGTTTGACTTTCATTTACTGTCTATAAAACATTCGGTATCGATCTTCATTGTATCTCTTTTCATCTTGGATTATGACTACACCAATAATTCTTATGGTACTTTTAATACTGTTTGAAAGTAGAATATATCTAGAGATGTATCTATAACATACCTTCTTAACATACATATTTCAAATTTAATACAGTTGTCACTTCAGTTGTTCTTCCCGAGTAGTACAATACGTCACCATTTAATTCTTTTGATCCTTTTAAGTACTTCACTCACACATTTGATTTTATCACATGTGATTTATATCAGTGGAGCAGTTGATCTAGCCAACTCTTCCCTAAACCAATTGAGTTATTCAATTAAACTTAGTAAATTTTGTATTTTAGTTACTATCTTTGATCTCTTTCCCATTTAGTATTAAATCTCAATTTTTGACCGAATCTATCGTCGCTCTGTTATTTAGGATCACATGTCTCGAAAGAAAAATATTTAATCATAACTCATATTTAATAAACCTTAATCATTCAGCTCCCAATCTTTGAGAATCTATAAGACTATGAATATATATAACTCTTCATGTTCTTCTGATGCTTTGAAATATATTTTGGCATATCGTCATTGGGCTTCATCCCAATTTATTCTTTGGCTCATAAACACCGGAAGGATAATCATTTGCCTAAATGCACTACGAAGAACTTATAATAACTTTACTAAGCTTTGATTATTGTCTTGAGGACATCAGTCTCTCAAATTTTTAATTTACAGTACCTCGACTAGTAATTGATCTTAGAAAAATATTTTTGCACCCCTGAGTGGATCCATTAGACCATCAGTCTTGTGATCGGATGGGGATAACATTGTCATTTAATCATTAATTGATGTATACTCATATACTATCATTATTCTCCTAGACAAATAACGTTGTTTACTCCCATAGAAATACATTAAGAGAAATAGATTCTTTATTCAGTAATTTCTAAAGTTACTTCATAAGCTTCTTCAATTTCTTTTATGTCATCCGATAATAGCTTAGAAGTAGGCTTCATGCTGGTTATCGAGTCAATGATAAACTTGATCTCCCAACTCAATAAAGGTATTTCATCTAGAAGTATATCTGGGAAGTTCCTAATCACATGTTTCATACTACCTTGGAACGTTTCGTGTCTACATCCTTCACATATACACTGTATTCTCAAAACACATGCACATAACATTTGAACAATTTTTGCACACCTTCTATTGTGATTCATTTATTTCCCTAACAGTTTTCCACAATATTGTATTCAAAGTGGGAGAAGGTGATAAACTGAGTATAACAATTCATGTTAACATAATTTGTAGCTAACCTATCCATTTTTGGAATTACACCGAAATCATATCTGTTCAATAAACCTAGCTTAGCTGTCGTTTTCCTTCTCTCTTACAGTCACTTTACAGTTTCTATACACTCTTCTCGAAATTTAAAATACTTTAAATAGTATATTCTTCGGTAGAGTTTATTCCAGAACTTTCCGGTTTTATAGGTATCTGTTTAATGCACATAGGAAACAAAAGGGATGTGTAAAACCAGGATTAACAATATTGATATTTGAGTCATCAAATATACAAATCACATTTTCAATCACATTTAATGGATGTATTACTTCTCATATTATGAAACAATCCCTAACCAAATACCCTGTCTATTCACATTAGACCTGGCAATCCATATCTTCGTGTCATGACACGACACGACACAGTTCAGACACGACACGAATATCAAAACTCTAACATGACACTAATTATAAAACGTGTTTGAATCGTAAACACGAAACACGACACTTTTTTTATGTGTAGCATGTGACATGACACGACACGACTAACACGTGATAATTAGTCATGTCACACGACACGACACGATTTAGATAAAATAACATGAAATTGACACGACACGAATAGACACGACACGAATAAACATGACACGAATAGACACGACAAGAATGACATGATTAAAAATAAAATATAATAAAAATAATAAAAAAGTATTTACATTTTTTACATCTATATTAATTATCATTCAAATATCAATAACAAATATAGCAAAATAATAATATTTTCAATCCATATAGTCCATAGTATACTATATATTGAAAATTGCAAAAAAATAAAAATAAAACATAAATAATTAACGTTAAGTCAACAAGCATAAATAATTCAACAAAACATTCAAACATTAAGTCATTAATCATGCAAGAAATAACAATTCAAGAAGTTAACATAACTCAAAATGATTCAATGACTTGAAAAGAACTAGAACCCTTTAATGATGTCGAATCTTCTTTACTAATATCCAAGTTGATGACACCATCTATCATGTGATAACCGTGAATTTTTTAAATTTTGATATTAATTATTCGAAAATTTAATTTTAATGCGAAAGGTAAATTAAAGTAAATAAATAAATATATTTACAAAAAGGGAAATAGAATTGGAATTTCCAGAAATTGATGAAATAGAGAAATTTAATTTGGATAGATGGAAATCCAAATTAAATAAAAAAAATGAAAATGGTATATTTATTTTGGATATTAAGAAATCCAAACTTTAAGAAATAAAAATGCATATATTTATATATTTATATAATTAGATTATATAAATATATTTCTATATGTTTCTATATAAGTACATATATATATATATATATATATGAAATATAGTATGTATTATATATTGATGTATATACTATTATATATCATTAAATAAATATATATGTATACTATTATTATAAATATATTTATGTATATATATAAGTGTCTATATATATATATACACACATATAAAATATATATGTACTTTTAAATTTAAAATATATAGATATATATGTATATTATTAATAGTATAATTATATACTTAAGTTATTAATATTATATTTATAAATATAATTTATAAATATAAAAAAAAAGAAAAAGAAAACTGTAGCAAGCTTCCCGTGGAAGCTTGCTGCCAGCACTTATTGTTAGAAAAAAATAATAATAATAAAAGAAAATGAGAGAAAAGAGAAGGAATTAAATAAGCAAACCACATTGCATAATTCTATGGGATGAAATGTTAAATAAGAAGACCAATACCGCAGAATTTTTATCTTCTTCCACCGACTTATTCATCCCCTGTTTCTGCTATGTCATTTTCTTCTCCTCCTCGCCATTAGCTCCACGTTTCTTCATATTTTCTGAACCAACACACCAAGCCTCCTCCACCATATTTGTCTTCCACCCTAAGACTACTAGAAAGTTGGAATTAGAGGGCTGAAAAGAAGAAACCGAATGGGTTTGTAGGAGCATAATCGACAATGTGAGGGGCTGAGAATGGTTCTGTTTTGTTCAACCGTGGCAACAAGGTGAGGAATAATAAGGCTCTTTTACTTTAGTTTTGGTATTTGCATGGTTTATGCATGAGAAATCTGTTGGGAGATTTAAATTGAAATGAAAACGTCTCTTAGCAGCCATGAATGTTCGATTATGGAGGGAAAAACACTGGGAAATTATAGTAGTTGCAATGTATTTTGGGTAAATTTAGTAGTAGATAACAAAAAGGAATTTAATTGGAACTTAAGTTAGATGAGAAAAATTATGGAAGTGGCATGAGGTTGATGGAATATTGGTGCAGGAATTTTACCAAAGGCCATTCGGCCGTAAGATTGTTGATCGTGGGTGGTGAATTAGGATGAATTTAAAGTGTTTGATTTAATACTTGAATGAGTAGAAGAAATTTATGAATTTTGAATGATTGAAGAATGAAAAATCATAAAGGCATGGTAACATGAGACTCACGCCAGTGAAGAAAAAAAAAAGAGAAGCTATCGGCAATGGAAGGAAAACTTGAAAACCAGAAATTAGAAAAGAAAAGAAGACGGAAAGGAAAGTAAGGAAAATAGAAAAGAAAGAAAAAAAAAGAAAGAAAATGAATATTAATATAGTTTTGAACAATGATTAATTGTTAAATTAAAAAGGGAAGAAAAGATGAGTTGAATGAGAAAGTGATTCATGAAACAACCAACAAAAAGGAGACTATGAAGACTCATGGTTATAAGTTATCTTGTATTATCGGTAGAATTTAGACCGTAAAAATAATTGCAGTGTCTAATATGGCTGTGTAGAAACATAAGTAATAGCTTAAAAATAAGTATTTATTAAGCTAATAATTTTGGTAAAAATCAATTGCAGCCCCGAAGTTACGGCTTACAAGTGGTGCGCTTGAGAAATGCGTATTCCTCAGACAGGTAAGGGATGCATGTGCAGCACTATAAGGATATTCTGTCTGCATGATTTAAATTATGAAATATTTTATGAAAATATTTTATGAAAATACTGTGATGAATGATAGTTGAAAATTTGTGATGATGTACTAGTTGAGAATTTAAACTGTATTTTTTGTGCAGGAGGCTAGCCAATCAGCAGCCGTTATACTGCCGAAAAATTATCGAAAATTTCTAGAAAATTTCATAAAATCATAATAAATGATTTTATTTCACGAGAAATGATTCTCAACCACGAAAATCGAGAAAATGAATATTTTTATAAAAACATGAATAAAAAGGAAGTAATTTTAAAATATTCATGTTTTCGAGAATGGTGATAATGAAATCATCGAAAATTATCTTCGAGGATGGTGATAATGAAATCACCGAAATTTCTCTTGATATGTAAATTTCACGAAATACAAGATGGAAAATGAAAAGAAATAAAGTGAATATTTTATATATATATTTTTATAAATATTCACTAAATGGTTTTCTAACCTTTATGGTTTCAAAGTAAGAAATTATATATTTTTATAAATTCCATAAAGGTTTACTGATGATGAAAAATACGGTTTTGAGATTAGTTGGCATCCTATTATGTTGATATGTGATATGTGATATGTAACATGTAATATGTGATATGTGATATGTAGTCCCGGCCGACACCTAATCAGTGATCCGTCGAGGACAATTCTAGACTATGGTCATAGATCTGACATGATGATTTTATACCCTTCGGGGTCTATAGCATGATATGAGTAATGACCCAGTGGACGGGCTGGGCGTGTGTGCCTAAGTCTCCATATATGATATATGTGAAATGTAAATGTTTTACATGATATGTGATAAGTGAAATGAAATGATTTATAGCATTTTTATAAAATGCTTATTTCGGTACTGATTTTAGTACTACGAGATGATTTTCATATGATATGTGATATGAACATGTAATATATTTTCAAAAGGAAGAAGAGTTTATTAGTCTAATATTCTTACTATGATTTGAAATTGAATATTAGACTATATGTGACATAAATATGTGATATGTTTTCCAAAAAGGAAAGATGAGGAAAAATAAATCTAATATTCTTATTTTGAAATTTAAATTGAATATTAGATTTAAATGATATATATGTTATACGAAAATGATTTAATAGCTGATTTTGCTATTTAAAGTACTATACTAATTATGGTTGTACAGTAAAATATGAAATGAGTTTTAAATGATGAGAATTTAACTAATATTCTTTGCAAAGAATATATGAATATTAGTTACTTTATTTAAATGTTTTATTTTATAAAGCATTATTTTGAAAAGAATATGAAAAGGTTATGGAATAAAAAAAAGTAAAAAGGATTAAAATTCCAAACGAAAAGGAAATTATTCTCTACAGTTGTTTCTAGGTTTCGGGACAAAATAGGTATTTCAAAATACCTACCTTACTCCATTCGGATCCCTAGCCGACTATAGTATCCTTCCTACATGCGAGCCTAGAGCCCATAGGAAAAATGAAAAAGTTTTTCAGCATATATATAGCTGAATATCAAGTATGTATATAATTCCCTTACTGAGCCGTGGTTTGCTCACCCCTTAATATTAACATTTCAAGTTTTCGAGGACTAAGAGTCTGACATCTAAAGGACTTCAGTTGTGCATTTGGGGACAATGCGACAGCTTGATTTATTTAATAAGGTATGATCATTTATTTTCTGTATTTAGACTTATTTACAGTACTACTTCCTTATGAATTAAGATAGGGGATGTAATTTATATTATAATTTAATATGAAATTGTTTATATGTAAAAGAAAAAGTAAAATATCACAGACAGCCCAACCATATAAGATGTATAGAATAAGGTGAAAATAGGGTCATGGGCTGTGACATATCGTCTCCTCAATCCCATCAACATCATCATGTAGCCAATCTTTGCAGCAAACAATTGCCTCCACAAGATCTGGCTTAAGTGAATTACGATAATGATCAAGAACTTTACCACCAACACTAAAAGCAGATTCAAACGCTACTGTGGAAATAGGAATACTCAAGATATTTGTAGTCATGGCAACAAGCTCAGGATATCGAAATTGACTTTGCTTCTAAAATTGCAAAATATGTAATTGGTGTGTCCTATCAACTCTTTGTTCTTCCAAATACAGCTCTAATTGAGACTTTTTTATAGCAATACCATACTCAACATCAGAAGATTCGAATTCCTAATTGAAAAAAAAATCAAATGAAAAATCAAAATCATTCATTCATGGACACTTTAGACAAAAACAAAGTAACAAATAACAAATTTTAGCAATCCATAAATTCAATAACAAATATTAAAAAAAACGTAAACAAGTAAGAAAAATATTGAATAAATATAATTAAAATATACATTTATTTATAAAACGAGACAAGATTTACTTACCTTCCAAATATCCAATTGACTTGAACCCATAATCATGGACTCACCATCGACAGTTTGGTTGTTACCGTCCATTGAGAAAGAGCCAGAAATAAAAGAAACCCTCCCAACATTAGTAGAATCAGCATATTCAGAATATAAAGAAAATAAAGTCTCCTTAACTTTTTTGAACTCTCTTGAATTAGGCCCATAAAGCTTATTGTAACTCCATTCCACAAACTGTATCTTGTAGCGAGGATCCAATATCACAGCTATGGCTAAGATCATACTAAACTCAGACCAATGCTTCTCAAACTTTTCAAACATCAAAGTAGCCATATTTTTAAACTGCAAATCATCACCATTCATGTGTTCTTGCAAGCTTAATCGTGCCCAAAATACTGGAAGAAAGTATAAGTTGGATGTAGGATACTTTGATCCAGAAAACACACAAGTAATCTCATAGAAAACACTTAAGAACTTGCTTAGTTTCTCAATTCTATCCCACTACTTTTACATGGACAACTCTTATACTTTGAATCACTAATTTCCAAGTGAGTAAAAACCATGCGAAAGTAAAGGGCACTTTGAAGCATGAGAAATGTGAAGTTCCATCTAGTTGGAACATCTTGTCTCAATCCTCTATTGGCATTTAAACATACTAGGTTCACACACTCCAAAAATTTTTGTTTTTTGACTTGATACCCTTTCACATACTTAACACTTTCCCTCACTTTTCTAACAGACTCATCAACTTTTTTCAAACCATCTTGGACTATCAAATTCAGAATATGGGCACAACATCTTAAATGAAAAAACTGACCATTTCCTAAAAATGCTTTCCGAGCATTTAATTGCAATTTCAAATAATCAACAAAAGTATCATTTGAAGAAGCATTGTTTAATGTCACAAAGAACAATTTCCCTTCTATCTCCCAATCAGACAACAAAGAATACACTTTTTCACTCAAACTGACACCATTGTGTGGAGGTGGCATAAAGGAAAAACTCAAGATCTTCTTATGTATATTCCAATCATGATCAATAAAATGTGTAGTGATGCATATATACGTATTGGTAGTGATAGAAGTCCATAAATCAGAAGTCAAACAAATTCTACCAGGTATTTCTTTCAACAAGAGTTTCAACCTACTTTTTTCTCTCTTATGCATTTTCATCACATCCCTAATTCCACTATACTCCAGAAATGATAATGGCAAATTATGCTTAACAATTGCAGTTACAAATTTTTCACGAAATTCTTCAGGATCAAATTTTGTAGGCCTCATTAGCATAAACCCACCATGTTCCTTAGAAAAAATCATTTGTTTTACATCATGTGTGTGAAGCCTAACACAAGTTTTGATATGACGGAGGAGATTACCATTCCCATATTGCTGTCATAATTCTTTACTTCATTACAATATCTACATTTTAGCTTCCTAGCAGTACTACTGGTTGTCTTCTCACTCTCAAGCAACATCTCGAATACTGCCCAAATACGAGATGTAAGTTTCTTTTCTCATTTACGCTGCGCTTTTCCCTTTCCTATCTCTTAGTGGCTATCAATTATTTGATTTATCTCCACACAATCATCATCCTCCAACCCCAAATCCTCAGGGTCAGGAATAGAATCTGTATGTGTAACGTTGGTATCGTCCATCTCTATCTACAAAATTTTAAAGGAAATTAAAAAGGTCTGAGTGTCAGATATTATCATGCAATACACAATAAACAACGAATGTAAATGATTGATGTTGATAAAGTATATTGGTGGTGCAAATAAAAGTATGTAAACGTATTAAAAAAGAAAGAAAAAGTAGCCATGGAAGGAAAATTCAATTTTATTAACTCAAAGTTAAAATTTTCACTCATAATATATGAGATAATTTCACTTAATCAAAATCTAATCTCAATTGCTTAATTTATCTTTTCAAGAAAGAATGATGAGATAATATAAACTTCTATTTGTTACAAAATTTTGAGATATGCTTATCTTCAACAGCAATCATGGATATTTACAGTCAAAAATGGTAGAATTTTTAACCATTTATTTCATGATAAAACCATTTATTTATAATTATTAAAAAAGAAACATTAAGTTTTCTACTAGATCGATAGATAAATCAATAAATACAGAAACAAATATGCAGGCCAAAATTCTGATTCATAACCAAAGGAGAATCCTTTAAACAAAACTCTCTTGTCAATAAACATAAGCTTGGAATGGGCCAGGCTTATCAAACCCAGCCAATCCATGGATATCCCTGCTCATGCTGCCATCCACGACTGGGCCTCTTATTTGTTTTCCAAATATTTTGAATCTTGTTAGGGTTAGCTCCAATATTGTTCATCTTATAACAAAAGTGTAACTACCTGTTACCATATTTTTCACCTTAATTTACACAATTTATCCGGTTGAGTTGTCTGTGGTACTTCACTTGATTTCTTATATTAAACAATTTCATCAAATATTGTTTATATTACATACATCCCCTATCTTACTTAATAAGCAAGTAGTACTGCATACATGTCTAAATACAGAAAATACATGATCGTACCTCATAAATCTCAGTCGGTCTGTCACATTGTCCATTAGGTGCATCCATAATCCACAAATATTGGATCTCACCATCATCAAAACCTGAAATGTTAAAATTGGGGAGTGAGCAAATCACGGCTCAGTAAGAGAGTTATATGTCACACTTGATATTCGGTTAACTATATGCTGAAAAACTTTTTCACTTTCTTTTAAATCTTCCTAGCTGGCTCTAGGCTCACATGTAGGAAGGATACTACAATCGGCTAGGGATCCGGATAGAGTAAGGTAGGTATTTTAAAATACTTGACTTGTTTCGGAACCTAGAAGAAATTGTAGAGAGTACTAATTCTGTTGTTTTCAAAACGATATAATTTTGGTTTTTCCACATAGTAAACACTTATTTCTTTTACTTCAGTATACTTTAAAACACGTGGCAGTTTAGTAGTAAAAACAGTAGTTTACTTCTCTTCTCTTCAGTACAGTAAAAACATGTGTCAGTACAGTGATTTGTAAATATCCAATCATTGGATAATTACTTCTTCAATTATTTCTTTCTTAGAAATAATTCTTATGTTATTCTTTTAGAATAAACATTTATTTCTTTTTTCAAATCAGTAACCGTATCGTACAGTTTAGTAAAACAGTATATTCAGTATTCAGCAAAACAGTATCTCAATACGGTTCAGTCAGTAACAGTAAACAATAGCTACCAATTCAGTAAATAGAATACGGTAACTTTCAGTTCAGTGAACATTAAATGGTAGCTTTCAGTTCAATAAAACAGCAATCAATGGCTACCATTTTAGTAAACAGTACAGTTCAGTAACACAGTGTTTTGGTACGATTTTTCATCAGTAAACAGTAAACAGTACAGTAATTCAGTACAGTAAACAGTACAGTAAACAGGATTCCGTAAATCCTTTCAGTAAACAGTGAACAGTGAGACTAGGCATCACCCTACAATTAAATCATGCTATCTCGTCCACTAGGGACATAGTAATAGTAATGAGATCTATGGCTATGATCTATACTATGTCCGTGGTGTACACTTGCTAGGTGACAATCCGGGATGCTGATGACTAGCTGGTCAATCAGTCACATGACAATAACAGTATGTGTGATGCATGAAGCTCGGGGCCTAAGTCTCAAAACAGTATAAAACCGTACCGTAGCCTTTATGGATTTTAAACACAGTAAATTGAAATATTTCTCAAATATCCATAAGGTTCACATGTAATAAAATCATCACCTTTATGAAATTTATAATTTAAATCACATTTCTCAAAATATTTCATAAAGGTATAAATCATATTTTTCATACGGTGAAAACAGTTATAAAATAATCACACTGAAAAATAAATCTCATGACAGTATCTTTTTCACCATAACACATGTATGCACGCCTTTCCGTGCTATCAATCAAAAACATGATTTTTAAAATCATTGGAATTCAATTCAAATATTTTTATAATTTATGGAAAAATAAATTATTTATTTTCCAATTTTCAATAATTCTGTCATTATGTTTTCTTCTAAAAACACGTGTAGAGACTTCTAATCTCGAAATTATAGTTTTTTATCATTTCTTAACCTTTATGGAATTTATATAATTAATTATTTGATAATTAAAACCATAAAGGTTTTATATTAAATCAAGTGAATATTTTTGAATATTTAAGAATATTTATAAAAATATTCACTTCACTCTCTTTTTCATTTTAATATCGTTTCACGTGAAATATCACCTACCGGGAGAATTTTCGGTGATTCCATTTCCACCATTCTCGAAAACATGAATATTTTTAAATCAAATCTCCATATATTCATGTTTTATGAAAATTACTTGATTTCTCGATTTTCATGCCTGAAAATCATTTCTCGTGAAATCAAATCATTTATTATGATTTTCGATGATTTTCGATAAATTTCAGTAATGTTTCGATAATTTTTTGAAAGTATATCGGCTGCCGATTGGCTAGCCTCTTGCACAGAAAATACAGTTTTATAATTTTCAACTGGTAATACACCACAATTTTCAACCAATCATTATCGATAGCATTTATAAAAATTAAATGCATAATTTAAAACATGAGGCCGAATATCCTTACAGGCGGCACATGTCTCCCTTAACTGTCTCGGGTCGACGACTGCATCTCAAAGGTCGCGCCCGTGTTCACCTCTCCCGATCCATCGTCTCAGTCATCGTGAGATTTTTCTAGAAATAAAATTCTAAAATTTAAAATTTTTCCATAATTTATTTAACTTAAATACTCGAAATTTATTTCCAAAATCCTTACCGAATTTCTCGGATTTTTCGAGTTTTCTGAATTCTCGGGATTTCTAGTAATTTTCGAAATTTTCAGGTACAAAAATCGAGAAATTAAATAAATTTCATAAAACATGAATATAATGATATTTGATTTTAAAATATTCATGTTTTCGAGTATGGTGAAAAGGAAATCACTGAAAATTCACCGGTAGGTGATATTTCACGTGAAACGAGATGAAAATGAAAAGAGACCGAAGTGAATATTTTTATAAATATTCTTAAATATTCACTTGATTTAATATAAAACCTTTATGGTTTTAATTGTGAGATAAATAATTATATAAATTCCATAAAGGTTAAGAAATGATGGAAAACTATGATTTCGAGACTAGAGGTCTCTGCACGTGTTTTTAGAAAGAAATATGGTTACGAGATTTATGAATTTGGAAAAATAAATATTTTATTTTTCATAAATGATTGAACAACCATGTTTTCAAGTGAAAGTACGGAAAAGCGTGCATACGTGTTTTATGGTATAGAAAGGACAGTTTTGCCCTTTTATATGTTACATTGATGATTTTGCAAACTATTTCACCGTGAGAAAAACACGATTTATACCTTTATGAAATATTTTGAGAAACATTATTTAAATTATAAATTTCATAAAGGTGATGATTTTATTACATGTGAGCCTTATGGATAATTGTGAAATATTTCGATTTATTATATTTAAAATCCATAAAGGCTATGGTACGGTTTATACTGTTTTGAGACTTAAGCCCCGAGTTTCATGCATCACACTTATACTGTTACTGTCACGTGGCTGATAGACCTGCCAGTCATCAGCGTCCCGGATGTCACCTGGCAAGTGTACACCAAGGACACCATATATCATGGCCATAGATCTCACTGTTATACTGTTACTGTGTCCTTTCGGGAATGATGATTACTGGTACATTATTGGATGATGATAGCATGATTTAATTGTAGGGTGATGCCTAGTCTCACATACTGTTACTATTTACTGAAAGGATTTACAGAATCCTATTTATTGTACTGTACTGTACTGTTTGCTGTTCTGAACTACTGTTTACTGTTTACTGTTACTGATGGAAAAAAAAGCTGTACCAAAACACTGTTTACTGAACTGCACTGTTTACTGAAATGGTAACCACTGATTACTGTTTTACTGAAGAAAAGGCTACCATTTATTGTTTACTGAACTGAAAGCTACCGTATACTATTTACTGAATGGGTAGCTACTGCTTACTGTTACTGATTGAACCGTATCGAGATACTGTTTTACTGAATACTGAATATATTGTTTTGCTGAACTGTACGATACGGTTACTGATTTGAAAAGAGAAATAAATGTTTATTCTAAAAGAATAACATAAGAATTATTTCTAAGATAAAAATAATCACAAAAGTACTTATCCAATGATTGGATATTTGCGAACCACTGTACTATCACGTGTTTTACTGTTTTGAAGAGAAGAGAAGTAAACCACTATGTTTATTACAGAACTATCACGTGTTTTAAAGTATACTGGATGTGAAAAGAAATAATGGTTTACTTCGTGGAAAAACGAAAATTATATCGTTTTGAAAACAACGGAAATAGTACTCTCTATAGTTGCTTCTAGGTTCCGAAACAAGTCAGGTATTTCAAAATACTTGCCTTACTCTATCTGGATCCCTAGCCGATTGTAGTATCCTTCCTACATGTGTGCCTAGAGCCAGCTAGGAAGATTTTAAAGAAAATGAAAAAAATTATTTTCAGCATATAGATAGCTGAATATCAAGTGTGACATATAACTCTCTTACTGAGCTGTGGTTTGCTCACTCCCCAATTTTAACATTCCAGGTTTTGATGATGGTGAGATCCAGTATTTGTGGATTACGGTTGCACATAATAGACAATGTGACAGACCTACTAAGATATATGTGACGCCCTGGTTTTACCGGACTCCGCCGGGGGACCCAAGCCGCATCACTCATCCGCACTGTCCGCTCTGGGTTCTAGAGGTGGCCCCCGTCACGCAGACGTGGCACTTAGCCCCTCACGGATTTATCGAGAATAAATTCCCAATTCGCGTCCTCCATGACTTGAACCCCTTACCACTTGTAAGTGTCAAGTCATGACTAACCATTGGACTAGGTCCAATGGTTAGTCATGACTTGACACTTACAAGTGGTAAGGGGTTCAAGTCATGGCGGACGCGAATTGGGAATTTATTCCCGATAAATCCGTGAGGGGCTAAGTGCCACGTCTGCGTGACGGGGGCCACCTCTAGAACCCAGAGCGGACAGTGCGGATGAGTGATGCGGCCTGGGTCCCCCCGGCGGAGTCCGGTAAAACCAGAGCGTCACAATAAAACGCGCGTTTTATTGTGACGCCTTGGATTTACCGGACTCTGCCGGGGGGACCCAGGCCGCATCACTCATCCGTACTGTCCGCTCTGGGTTCTAGAGGTGGCCCCCGTCACGCAGACGTGGCACTTAGCCCCTCACGGATTTATCGGGAATAAATTCCCAATTCGCGTCCGCCATGACTTGAACCCCTTACCACTTGTAAGTGTCAAGTCATGACTAACCATTGGACCTAGGTCCAATGGTTAGTCATGACTTGACACTTACAAGTGGTAAGGGGTTCAAGTCATGGCGGACGCGAATTGGGAATTTATTCCCGATAAATCCGTGAGGGGCTAAGTGCCACGTCTGCGTGACGGGGGCCACCTCTAGAACCCAGAGCGGACAGTACGGATGAGTGATGCGGCCTGGGTCCCCCCAGCGGAGTCCGGTAAATCCAGGGCGTCACAATATATCAGGTACGATCATTTATTTTCTGTATTTAGACATGTCTACAGTACTACATATTTGTAATTAAGATAGGGGATGTGTATAATGTTAACAATATTTTATTAAATTGTTTAACATCAAGTGTAAAGTGAAGTATCACAGACAGCCCAACTGGATAAATTGTGTAAAATAAGGTGAAAAATGTGGTAACTGGTTGTTACAGATTTAATGGTATCAGAGCATGATTGGCCAGATGTCTGTGAATACTTTTGAAAGAAAAAGTGTTAAACATCCCTAGTAGTACTGTATCGTTTGAATACATGAAGAAAATAAATGATTGTAAATTGAGAAAAAATAAATTAAAGGGAGAGAGAAAGTATAAATTGAGAATGTTAAAGAAATAATGGCTCAGAAATTACCGAAAATTGGTGATTTTTATAATCTAAATGAAGGCCTGTTCGGTAAGGAACCGAAAGGACTCGGTGAGGGCCCCACCAGTACTTTACGGTCCGGATCAAATTGAGACCTGAAAGTGATGATATAAAGGAAGGGAATGAAATATCATCATTAAATAGGCTTTAAGATCACCGATTGAGGGTAATTTGAAGAGAGAGACAATTTTTGGCCAAAAATGACCAAAATACCCTTGACTCCAAAACTTTACTGGGAGTTAGAATAGACCAACGGAAGTTTGAATAGACTGATTTGGTAGAGAAATTGATGATGTAAAGCTGCATTTCATGCTAAATAATCCAATTATGGATCCTATTGGATTTCTTTGTCTGAATCAGACAAGGTCCTATAAATGCTGATTAGTACGAGAAAGGATACTATCGGCACATAGATAAGAAGATCTTTGGTTAAATGTATACTAAGGAGAAAGAAATAAATGTCGAAATGACGAAAATGCCCCTATGTTGGGTGATGTTCCAAATAGTGATAAAATCAAGTTAATCTTGAATCCATTGATAGTAATGGAATTATTAATGGCATAGAGGATGTCATATGAATATAACGATCCCTATTACTGATTCCACTTACACTTCGATTATGGATGCGAATTGCGAGTGACCTAGTGAACGGGCTAGGCCTTTTGACGAAACCTTAAGGGGTGACCCAGTGAAAGGGCTGGGCATTCTCAAAGAGGACAATACAGATGTGTACAGGCAGACGGCGGACGGGTCGAGGCCTTACACGATGTGATCTGATAAGTGTAGTGGAATGTCATCAGATGATTGGCCCGGTTATTCACTGTAAGGGTCGAAAATTAAGAGTGTATTGAACGGGATCATTGAATACTATGAAAAGTGAAATGATTACAGGAATTGACTAATGAGGTGAATAGTACAGATAATGAAATACGGTTCTATATATTTTACTACTTTGAGTTATTAAACATAAAATCTTATATAGAACCGAAATATCTTGAAATATGTGCTACAGAATGAGGTACTATGTGGAGTACTATGAATTGGTGAATAAATATAAGAACAGTAAAGTGATAAAAAAATGACAGCTAACCTAAGTTCTTTAAGACCCTTGAGACAGAATTGTGATGGGCGACCCAATGATGGGCGACCCGTAGTGGATCATGTGTTGGGAGATGCGGGCGAACAATGTTATCGCTGACTCACTAGTAAGGGTAAACCCGGGGTGAAAGGATCGCCTAGGGGATGCTCGCCGACGACCGATTCAAACGGGCGGGAGTCTTACAAGGAGCTTAATAATAACATGAGTGTAAGGAACTAGGTACGTAAGGGTGTCAGGGTTCAAACCTCGTGGATAATATGCTCAAGGGAGTTAAACCTGAATTTATTAAATGAACTTAATTCCAAAGTAAATTACAATGGTAATAAATTGGTTAGCTGTAACATGTGTTGATAACTGTTGTACTTACTACACCTTAGTGGAATGAAATTTGTAAGGTTAAAGTATGAGTAAACAATGAAATCAAGGTAGAGTATGAGTCGAAATGAATCGAATAGTAAATGTCTCTGCCTTGAGAATACACAGTGTAAATGATAGGACATGAGGATGAAATGTCCGAATTAATAAGAAATGTGTGATTAAAGAAAGTATCGGGTTTGATTTCCGATAGAACTTCCAGAGTTATATAAATTGGAGGAATCGAGATAACATTGACTCGATTTTGAATATGAAATCTGATTCTAAGCTTATATCAGAGAACTTAAGAAAATCCGAAAGCTTAAGAAATCTACTCTGGAAAATGAAAGAATAATGAAGTGCATGTGTATAAGGTGTGATTGATGGAAATACAGATAGTGAAAAAAATTGAGATTAATGAAGTTGGCTGCATAAGTGTAAAAGAGAGTAGCACAAATGATTTTAATAAATAGATGAATCGACATGATATAGTAAATGGTTACTATGTAATAAAGTTCTTAAAAAAGAACAAGTATTCATCTATATGATGAAATGGACGCTTTATGGATCTGATTCAATAAACATGAGGAGTTAATAAGACTAGCCTCGGTATAAAGTGTTTTTAGATAAAAGATTAGAGACTGATGTCCATAAGATGATGATTAGAACTCGGAATGAATATTACGAGTTCCTATTGAGGTTATGAGGTTAACGATTTGGCTTGTGAGGTATATAAGCCTAAGGAAAGAGACATCCATACATGAGTAAATTGATGAAATGCTGATAGAGCCTAAAGTACAAATGAAACATGAGCAGCATTGTGGTATAACCCTTAAACTCTTAAAGACTGTGGAATTGTGCTAAGATTGGTAAATAAGATGTTTGGCTAGACAATGTCTTCTTATGAGGGATATATGATCTCGAAATGACAGAGTGACAGTGAATCTGTCTATAATAAAGAAAATGATTGAGATACGAAAATAATGATGTCTAGCTAGATACTAATACTAATCTATAAAAAAGTGATGAGACTAGCTGCTCTACTAATGTGATGTAATTAAAGAAAGAAGTTAAAGTCGGTAAATGGATAAGTGTAAAGAAAAGATGGTATGCAAGATTGTAAAAGATCTTAGCAGTATAGTACCATACCAATCGAGAAAACCGACTAAAAGGATGAGAGTAAAAACATGAAAAGATAAAAGTGGGTATATGAAAACAAAAATGAAAGTGGAATAAGGAAATAAGTGCATGATGAGAAGGGAACATCAATATGAAACAGTTCCCGAAGGTAAGACTAAAAGTGATTTGTGTTGGTTATCACATGAGGGGCGTCAAAGGAGGGCTGATTGCTGAGGTGAGTGGCGACTGCATCGAGGGTTGAGGCCTGCTGTGACGTGAGGCAAAGAGCAGAGAGGTATGGCAGAGACCAGTGGGCAGCGGGGGTTTTGTTAAGTGAGACTAAGAGAGAAAGTGAAATAAGAGATATTACGGTTAGACACTAAGTAGAGAGTAAAACTAGAAACTTCAGACTTAGATAATTAGATTGTTACTTTAAGTTTTTAATTTTTTTAATAATTTATTATTTATTTAGGTTATAAATATTTTTTTAACAATGAACAAAAAAATAATTTTTTTAAATTGCATTTTATTAATCTTTTAAATAAATTTTAAAAGTTATTAACAATTTTTAAAATATTTATTAATAGTTAATACCTTTAAATAAAAAGTGATCTATATTGTATTTGTTTATTTAAAATAATTTATGTCTACTTAAAATAATTTCTTATACGTTATAAACTTTTGTATGATTTAAACAAATCATATATATTTTTAGTTTATATAAATGTTATTATACAAAATCATTTAAAGTAAATGTTTTATTATAAATTTTCAAAACTATGATCTTAAGTTCTTAACTCTAAAACTAGGTCTCCTAATCTTATTATATATAATATCATCAATTCATCCTCATTGTATGACTATAATTTGTATGTTACTACTAGTATTATGTTTGTTGCTTTGTTTTAATATCTTGTTCTTATTATATTAATTTGTATGTTAGTATTATGCTATTTTAATTTCCTATAATGTGATAATTGATATAGAATAATATCATCAATTCTACTATTCTTATTATATATAATATCATCAATTCATCATCATCGTATGATTATGATTTGTATGTTAGTACTAGTATTAGGTTTGTTAGTTTGTTTTAATATGTAACGCCCCATTACCACATTTTTCACCTTATTTTACACAATTTATCTGGTTGGGCTGTCTGTGATACTTCACTTTACACTTGATATTAATTATTTAATAAAATATTGTTAACAATATACACATCCCCTATCTTAATTACAAATATGTAGTACTGTAGACATGTCTAAATACAGAAAATAAATAATCGTACCTGATATATCTTAGTCGGTCTGTCACATTGTCCATTATATGCAGTCGTAATCCACAAACACTGGATCTCACCATCATCAAAACCTGAAATGTTAAAATTGGGGAGTGAGCAAACCACGGCTCAGTAAGAGAGTTATATGTCACACTTGATATTCAGCTATCTATATGCTGAAAATAATTTTTTTCATTTTCTTTAAAATCTTCCTAGCTGGCTCTAGGCACACATGTAGGAAGGATACTACAGTCGGCTAGGGATCCGGATAGAGTAAGGCAGGTATTTTGAAATACCTGACTTGTTCCGGAACCTAGAAGCAACTGTAGAGAGTACTATTTTCGTTGTTTTCAAAATGATATAATTTTCGTTTTTCCACAGAGTAAACCACTATTTTTTTTCACATCGAGTATACTTTAAAACACGTGGTAGTTCAGTAATAAAAATAGTGGTTTACTTCTCTTCTCTTCAGTACAGTAAAACACGTGACAGTACAATGGTTCGCAAATATCCAATCATTGGATAAGTACTTTTGCGATTATTTTTATCTTAGAAATAATTCTTATGTTATTCTTTTAGAATAAACATTTATTTCTCTTTTCAAATCAGTAACCGTATCGTACAGTTCAGTAAAACAGTATCTCGATACGGTTCAATCAGTAACAGTAAGCAGTAGCTACCCATTCAGTAAATAGTATACGGTAGCTTTCAGTTCAGTAAACAGTAAATGGTAGCTTTTTCTTCAGTAAAACAGTAATCAGTGGCTACCATTTCAATAAACAGTACAGTTCAGTAAACAGTGTTTTGGTACAGTTTTTTCATCAGTAACAGTAATCAGTAAATAGTAGTTTAGAACAGTAAACAGTATAGTACAGTACAATAAATAGGATTCTGTAAATCCTTTCAGTAAACAGTAACAGTATGTGAGACTAGGCATCATCCTACAATTAAATCATGCTATCACCGTCCAATAATGGACCAGTAATCATCATCCTCGAAAGGACACAGTAACAGTATAACAGTGAGATCTATGGCCATGATCTATATGGTGTCCTCGGTGTACACTTGCCAGGTGACATCCGGGACGCTGATGACTAGCAAGTCTATCAGCCACGTGACATAATAGTATAAGTGTGATGCATGAAACTCGGGGCCTAAGTCTCAAAACGGTATAAACCGTACCATAGCCTTTATGGATTTTAAATACAGTAAATAGAAATATTTCACAAATATCCATAAAGCTCACATGTAATAAAATCATCACCTTTATGAAATTTATAATTTAAATAATATTTCTCAAAAATTTCATAAAGGTATAAATCGTGTTTTTCTCACGGTGAAACAATTTGCAAAATCATCAATATATCATATAAAAGGGCAAAACTGTCCTTTCTCCACCGTAAAACACGTATGCACGCTTTTCCATGCTTTCACTTGAAAACATGATTTTTCAATCATTTATGAAAAATAAAATATTTATTTTTCCAAATTCATAAATCCCGTAACCATGTTTCTTTCTAAAAACACGTGTAGAGACCTCTAGTCTCGAAATCATAGTTTTCCATCATTTCTTAACCTTTATGGAATTTATATAATTATTTATCTCACAATTAAAACCATAAAGGTTTTATATTAAATTAAGTGAATATTTAAGAATATTTATAAAAATATTCACTTCAGTCTCTTTTTCATTTTCATGTTGTTTCACGTGAAATATCACCTACCAGTGAATTTTAGGTGATTTCCTTTTCACCATATTCGAAAACATGAATATTTTAAAATTAAATATCACTATATTCATGTTTTGTGAAATTTACTTGATTTCTCGATTTTCGTACCTGAAAATCATTTCACGTGAAATCAAATCATTTATTATGATTTTTGGTGATTTTTGGTAAATTTCAGTAATTATTCGATAATTTTTCGGTAGTATAACGGCTGCCGATTTGGCTAGCCTCCTGCACGGAAAATACAGTTTATATTTTTCAACTGGTATTTCACCACAATTTGAAACCGATAAATCACAAAAAATTTCAAAACTAATTATTATAAATTGCATTTATAAATTAAATGCATAATTTAAAACATGTGACCGAATATCCTTACAGGCGGCACATGTCTCCCTTACCTGTTTCGGGTCGACAACTGACTCTCGAAGGTCGCGCCCGTGTTCACCTCGCTCGATTCCATCGTCTCAGTCATCGAGAGAATTTTCTGGAAATTAAATTCTAAAATTTAGAATTTTTCCATAATTATTTAAATAAATAATTTATTTAAATAATTTAACACTTCCCGGGATTTCTTACCGATTCTAGTAATTCTCGGGTTTTTCGAATTCTCGAGATTTTTCGTAATTTTCGAAATTCCCGAATCCCAAAAATTTCTCTTTTTCTCTTTTCTTTTCTTCTTTTGTTTCCTCTTTTTCTTCCTTTTCCTCTTTTCTTTCCTTTTTCTTTCTTTTCTTTTTCTTTTTCTTTTTCTTTTTCTTTTTCCTTTTTCTTTTCTTTTTTCTTTTTTCCTCTTCCTTTCCCGTCAGACCGATCTGCCTCCTTTCTCGCCGGTTCCTCACCGGCGGCCGGTTCTCCGACGGCTCAGGAGCTCCACAGCTGGTCGACGACACGACGAAGCTACCGGTGCCCTTCGTTTGCCCTGGATGGGCGGCACGACGACGGATCGAGTCGATTTTTCTTCGATTTCTTCCGCCTCTTCGTCGGCCTTCCTCCGCCATTCACCACCTCAACCGTGGCCTCCCACGTCTTCCTCTTCCTCCGGCGAAGCTTCGGTGGCAGTGGCGGCGACCGATTTGGTCGCCGCCGTCACTTTTGTTTCTCTTCTCCTTCTCGACTTCCGCCAGGTTTTCCTTCGTTTTCTGACTCTG
Source organism: Heritiera fomes (assembly GCA_032173925.1). Taxonomy (NCBI): domain Eukaryota; kingdom Viridiplantae; phylum Streptophyta; class Magnoliopsida; order Malvales; family Malvaceae; genus Heritiera; species Heritiera fomes. Next base: position 7,862,507 of record JAPDPM010000019.1, read on the forward strand.
CTTCTTCCGTTTTCTGTCGTCGGTCACCATCTCTTCCATTTTTCGGCTTGCCGGCGACGTCGATCCTCCCTCTTCTCCTTTCCTTCTCTGGCGACAGTGGCCGATAGCCACTTGGGGGACAGAATCGGGTTTCTCCCGATTTGTTTCCTTCTGTTTTCTTTTTTTTGTTTTATTTTTATTATATTTTTTATATATTATATTTATAATTTACTTTATAAATATAATATTAATATTATATTATATAGTACATACTATATAATATTTTATAGATATATATTATATATTAACACATATATATTTAATATATATCTACATACTTTTAACTTAAATTACATTTATATATTTTGATATAAATGAAATAATACTATATATATTGTATTTACAATATATATATTTTCTTTCTCATTTTCTTATTTGATTTGGATTTTCAGTTATCCAAATTAAATTTCCTCCATTTTTCAGTTTTCCATAATTCAAAATTTAAATTTCCTTTCTTCATTATTTTCCATAATTTTTCATCTTATACTTATTTCCGATTTAATTTTCCTTCACACCATTTTCTTAATCCGTTCCTTTCTAAATTCTTGGGATGTTCACCAATATCCCGTTCTCATAATTTTATTTATTTATTTGCTTTAATATTAATTTTCAATAATTGAAAAATTTACGGTTATCACATAATATCTTGTTCTTACTATCATCAATTCTACTATTCTTATTATATATAATATCATCAATTCATTGTCATCATATGACTATGATTTAAGATTAAGTATATAAAATAAGTCAATAAATCATTAATAAGTATATAATATTATTCTTTGTATAATAATTTGTATGTTAATATTATGTTATTTTATTTTCTATAATGTGATAATTGACAGAGTAAATTAATAAACTATAAAATCTCTTAGTATACTGAATAATGTAATTCTATAAAGTGTAAACTCTTAATTTCTTATCAATATTATGTGATACAGTGTCTGTGACATAAAATAATTAATTAATTATACAATCTTTTATTAGTATAATACAATATTTATATTTTATACATTATAATAAAAAATATCATATATATTTATACATTATAGTATTGTATTTAAGTTCTTAACTTAAGTTCTTAATACTTTATTTTCAAAATTTATAAAATTTTATTATCTTAACCATAATTAATTAATTTAATTTTATAATTAAATTTATTAGTTTATTTTATTGCAATATTTTTTAAAGCATTATTTTGTTTTAATAAATTAATTTTCATAACACATTCTACTAATTTATTACAATTGTTCATTTGGTAAAACACTTATGTATTTTACTTTTGGCTAAGGTTCAATTCCCACTAAAAACATATATGGTTACCGTGTCTTACACATGTATCCGTGTATTCGTTTATCTGTGTAACACGATTTTCTTTAAACATGTTTTCGTGTCGTGTATGTGTTAATCGTGTATTCGTGTAACACGATTTTTTTAAAAGTGTTTCCGTGTCTAAATTCGGATTGACATAGATAAACATGAAATACAAATTTTCCAAACACGTACACGATTTTTTCGAATCATTTTCGTATCGTGTCTAGATTTGCCATGTCTAATTCACATATAAATCAGGCCCTAAAGAATATATATATATATATATAAAATAGGGCCTACTATCTTGCAACCTCCCATAATGTACACATTAGGTCGCATTTCTTATCTAAGTAAAGGTGGGGCTGATAGTAGGGACTGTTATACCAGAATTTATCCATAACAATATCATAAAAACATTCTTCACACCATTAATTTCCATGTCGCATTCTGTTAGTTCGATGTCAATTTGATTTACCATTATTCAAAGGAATTACTTCAATGTAGGACACATTCGTCATTTCTAAATTTATTTCTCTCTCTTTAATTACATTTAAGCAGATGATCTTAAAATCTATACATCAATGATATTCACATTTCACCTTAATACCATCATTTTAGGGTCTTATTTCGATTTGAACAAAGAAAGTTCTGGTAAGGCCCTCATCAAGTTCCTCTCTATACCTTATTGAATAAACCCTTCACTAATATTATAAGATCATCCATTTCACTTGAAAGTTTTTAGGTTACTATCCCATTTTTTATAACCTTTAATTCACTAACTTCTGCACAATTCAAACTCTTCACCCCGATTCACAGTTACTTGATTCATTATACATTCAGACTATACAGTACTACAGGAGATGTTAACCACTTTCGACACTTCCGATGCTAAAGACATGAACAAACATCAGGCCAACCTTGTTATAATACCATTTAATACTCTCACAGTTTGTATATACAGTATTTTGCACTTTTTTACACATTTCAATACACATTGCACTAGTTGGCTGTATGTGATGCCTTTAAACATTGTTCATCTACAATAGTAAAACAATTTAGACAACATTTATTTATTAATAAATATTATTCAGAGCTGTATAAATCAATTTACATCCCCTGAAATTAAAATTTATAACAAGTAGTACTGTATAAAAATGTCTGAACATAAAAATGTAAACACGATACCTCCAGGATCAATTATAAGCTACTTCAAGCTACTCAAAGCATAGTTAATCCACATATTGATACTTCAGTTAATTGATACATATAATCAGTGGATGATGAAAGTAAAGGAGTGAGCAAACCACGGCTCAGTAAAGGAATTGTACGTAAATCTTGATATTCTGAAATCTATATGCAATAAAATCCTTTATTTTCCTATAGGTGCACTAGTGACTGAAATAGGAAGGATACTATAGTCGGCTAGGAATCCGGATGGAGTAAGGAAGGTATTTTGAAATACCTATCTTGTCCCAAAACCTAGAAGCGACTACAGGGAGTAAAAATTTAATTTAATATAAATTCATATTTAAAAATTCACCATTAATAATTTACATAGCTATGGTATAATAACCATCAAATAAAACATTTAGGAAATAATTTAATTTCCATACTAAAATATCACTTTCACACTTAAATAAACCATAGTAAACAGTGTAGTATACGGTTCAGTATGATAACTAATTCAGTGATAATAACTTTTCAGTAATTTCTAGGGTAAATCGTTAGTCAAACGGTAACCATTGAATAAATAAATAATTTCATGAACGGTTTAAAAAATCCTTTTAATTAAAATACTCTAACCGGTATTTCATCAAATCACTTTATACTTGTTTTACACTCTTCAGTAAAACCCAACAAGCAATACATTAACAGTATTGAAAACCATTTGGTAACAAAAAACACTCTCGTAACAATAATAATTCACTGAAAATCGCAACAGTAGTAGTAACACGTGAATGGAGACCAGGGAACACCTTCAATATATCATGCTATAATCGCCGTAGGGAATAGTAATAGTAAACATGTGAGATCTATAGCCATATTCTATAAGTGTCTTCGGTCGTACACTGATTAGGTGTCAACAGAGACGCTGAAGATAGGATCAGTGTCAACAGCTTCACACAGTAACAGTAACACATGAACACGTGAGCATGATATAGGGCCTAACAGTCTCAAAACAGTATAAATGAAATCTCATCACCTTTATGGAATTAAATAAAATCAATAATATCTTTTAGAAAATCCATAAAGGTATAAATCACAGTATCTCGTAAGGTGAAAATAGTGTTATAAAATATTTATACTGTAATAATAAAATTTCATAAATGTTTCACTTCGCCGTAAACACATATACTCGTATTTCCACACTTTCCTTTCAAAATTTTCAATTTTAAGATCACTGGAAATCATTTTCCGGTAATTTCATACTTTATGGAAAATAGTCATATTTATTTTCCACAATTAATAGTAATTCCATAAACACATTATTTCACTATGGAACACATTTAGAAACATTTCAGTCTCAAAACAATATTCATACGATAATATCACCTTTATGGAAATCAGTAAAATGATTAAAATCTTCAGTCAGTCCATAAAGGTTTATTAAATCATATGGTGAATATTTATGGAAAATAATTTATAAAATATTCACCTCTCCACTTTTCACTTTATAAACCACCTCATATACTGTAAGACATGTAGGAGGAACTTTCAATAATCTCACTTTCATGAAAGTTGGTAACATGAATATTTAAATAATATTTTTTGGTATATTCATGTTTTAGGAAAAATATTAAATTCATCATTTCCAAGGCTAGGAAAGTATTCAAATATGCATTAAAATATTTCATGATATTTTTAAAGAATTTTCTAAGAAATTTTAACAGCATAATGGTTGCTTATACCCTAGCCTTCCTGCAATTTAAACACAGTATAGTTCTAGCCTATAACCACATGTTCCATGTTTTCCAAGGCAATTCACTTTCAAAACATTCTCATAAAATTATTTGCAATAAAATCATGCATTCAGAATATCTTTACAGTTCACATACGTATCCTTTACCTGTCTATCATATCCGACTCTTCCAAGCGTACCACACGTAAACCATTACTGCCGAGCTGCAGATAATTTCACCAAAATTATTAGCTCATTAAATACTTATTTTTGAGCTATTATTCATGTCTATATGCAGCCACTTTGTACACTGCAAATATTTTTGCAATATATATTCTACCAGTAGTATAACATAACTTCTTTGTTTTGTGTTGGATTTTAAATCTGAGCATACCAGCAGACTCCTTGTAATTTCTACAGTCTAAATCTACCCTCAAATCATCAAAATCGGCCATGGATCCTAGTCCCCTTCATTAGGCCAAATCCTCCCTTAACCATTTATGGTGACATTTCCAAAATCTAATGTTGTAATCTTACTTAGCCATGGTTATTGCATCATTTAGCACCAAATTCATGCATGAAATGCCACAACTCCCTTAGGTTTCCATGTTGGCCGAAACTGTGATAACCGCAAATTTCCTATTTTTGGTATTAAATAACTGGAAATTTAATTTTAATGTAAACAGATAAGCGAAAGTAAATAAATAAAATTATTTACGAGATCCGAATATTGTTGGAATTTTAGTAATTGATGAAGTGACAAACTGGAGAATTGGTATTGAGGAAACTTAATTTTGATATTAAGAGATCCAAAATTATAAGAAATAAAAATTTGTATATTTATATATTTATATATCCATATATATATAAATATATTTTCTATATATAAGTACATATGTACATTTATGAAATATATGTATATATTATTATATAATGATATATATGATTTTATATTACAAATATGTATATATATAAATATATATATATGAAATATAAATATTATTTATATTAAACTGTATAGATATGTATACAAATTTATATACGAAATATATATCTATATATATTAATATAGTATATTTATATATATAAATATAAAAGATAATATTTATATATAATATTAAAAAAAAAAGGAAAACAGAAAACGGGAATCGAGATACACTCGAATCCCCGTTTTCTCCTCTGTTACAAATAGAGGAGAAACACAAATAGAAGCCGACCCCCGTTGGCTGAGAGAGGAGAAGGGAGAGAGATGTTGTCGGCAAGAAGAGAGGGAGGCTACCGGTGATAGCAAAGAAAAAGAAAAAGGAAGAAAGGAAATCGAAAACAGAAAAGAAGGAAAAGAGAAAAAGAGAAAAGAAAGGAAGAAGGAAAAGAGGAGGTGCCAACTGATTCGAGCATCGCCACCGCCACCTGCGTCGCCAGCGAAGGGAGACCAAGAGAAAGGGATGGCCAGCGGTGAAGGGGGAAAAGGAAAAAGAGGGAAAAGAGACTGAGCTGCCGCTTCTAGATCCATCGCCGCCGCCGCTGCTGCGATTGGGAGGAAAGGAGACTGAAAATGGCTTCAGCACAACCTTGGCCAACTGTGGAGAGGCTGAACCGGTAGTGAACCGGCCGATGTGGCTGAATCGACTGATAGAGGCTGAACCGGTCTGAACCGATCTAAATTGTGCAGGGAGGCTAGTCAACGGGCAGCCGTTATGCTGCCAAAAATTTTTAGAAAATCATGTAAAATCGTCATAAATGATTTTCTGACATGAGAAATAATTTCCAACCCACGAAAAAGAGGAATTTATTTATTTTGCATAAAACATGAATATACCGAATTTTATTTTTAAAATATTCATGTTATTGAAATTGGTGATAATGAGATCACCGAAAATTCTCTCGATATATGAATTATATGTGATATGAAATGAAAAATAAAAAAGGGATAAAGTGAATATTTTATAAATGTTTTCTTAAATATTCACTTGATTTATTATATAACCTTTATGGTTTTATTTATGAATTTAATTATTTCTATAAATTCCATAAAGGTAAATTTACAATGAAAAACACTGTTTTGAGACTAGTAGGCCCCTCTATCATGCTGATGTGTGATATGTGATACGTAATATGTGACATGTGATATGTGATATGTAGTCTTGGTCGACACCTTATCAATGATCTACCGAGGACGATTATAAACTATGGCCATAGATATGATATGTTTACTTATTTACCCTCTGGGGTCTATAGCATGATATGATTTGGGTGATTGCCTCAGTCTCCATTATGATATGTGATATGTTAATAGAAGAAATGTTTATATGATATGTGATATGTTAAAAGGAAATATTTTATATGATATGTGGAAAATCAAAATGAATTACAGTACTTTTACATAGTGCTTATTACTATACTGAGCACAATACTACATGATGATTTTCATAAGACATGTGATATGGACATGTAATATGTTTTCAAAAAGAAAAGAGGAGTTTATAAATCTAATATTCTTATTATGATTTTAAATGGAATATTAGATTATATGTGACATGAATACGTGATACGTTTTCAAAAAGAAAAGAGGAGATTATAAATCTAATATTCTTATTATAAATTGAAATTGAATATTAGATTTAAATGATGTAAATGTTATATGAAAATGTTTTCAATAGCTTATTTTGCTATCTATAGTATTGTACTAATTATGATTTGTACAATAAAATATGAAATGAGTTTAAATGAGGATGATGGTGATTTAAGCTAATATTCTTCTTGAAGAATATATGAATATTGGTTATTTTATTTAAATGTTTTATTTCATAAAAGCATTAAATGAAAAGGATATGAAATGAAAAGGAAAAGGAATTGATTTTCATGAAATAAATTACTCCCTATAGTTGCTTCTAAGCTTCGGGACACGACAGATATTTTAAAATACCTTCTATACTCAATCCGGATCCCTAGCCGATTGTAATATCCTTCCTATATGAACCTAGTGTACTTATAGGAATAGGAAAAAGGTTTTGATAGCATATAGATATTTAGATATCAAGAGTTACATATAATTCCTTTACTCAGCCGTGGTTTGCTGACCTCCTATTTTTAACATTTCAGATTTTCAGTGACTGCGAGATCTTGCATTCGAGGATCTCGGCTGCGCATCTAGGTGAAATGTGACAGCTTGATTTATTCCGAAGGTATAATTATTTTATTTTATATGTTCAGACTTTTGATTTACAGTACTACGACATTGTATTAATAAGGGGATGTAAGTATTGTTTACAAATACAATTCGTAAATATGTAATTCCGTTACTTTATGAAATTACGGATATTGTGTTTTAAATGAATTAAAGTGAAAAGTAAAGCATCGCAGACGGCCCAACCATATAAAATATGTGGAAAAACGTGAATTAATGTGGTCATGGGATGTGACAGAAACCCTCTCTCATGGCCAATTTTTATTTTGCAACATTTAAATGAAACAAATTGTAGAAACATGCTTAATAAGCTTAAAGGAATAAATCTACACTTGTAGAATTAAAGAAAGCATGATGTACATTGTTTGGCCAAATCTTTGGAGTTCTCTTTCTCCTTATATAGTGGCTTGTATAATGATTTATGAGCATGGGTGGGTAGGAGAGATAGAATAGAACAATTCTCTAGTTAAAATTTTGTTGAAATTTTGTAGTTTTAGTAGTGTTTTTGGTTGGTTTTTCTTTTCTCCCTTCTTTCTTCTAAAATGGCATAGAGGCTTGCTGGGGAGAATGATGAATAGTGCCATTTAGCTGCTGATAGGTTTATGAAGAAAATTCTAGAAGTGGGAAAAATGATCAAAGTGCCCCTAGTTATGAAAATTTTGAACAATTTTGCTCTTATGGTTTCGCTGTCGTAATGTGAGACCTGATTATATTCTACTGTACACCATATTTTGTAAATATTTAATAGTGGAAATAAATTATTTAGTGAAATTAAATAAATATTTAATGTGGAACCCACTTTGAATTTTATGGATTTATTAGGTTTATGACTGATAATATGGTGTACAAAAGGTGAAATAAATATTAAATAATTATTTAGAGGGATAAAAATAATTTTTATGTCATTTGGAATTATTTTGAGAATTTTAGGAAACAAATTAGAAATTTACGGATACGTCCTGAGGGCATTTTTGTAAATTATGCTCACATGAAAATGAGTTGGGAAAAAGTAAAAATATCATGATAATCTATATGAAAAGGAGAATTTTATATTGTAAAAAGATTGATTGAAAAAGGTGGTCTAATTGAAAATTTTCGTTGGTGGTTTGTAAGGGGTAAAATCGTAATTTCTCATTATCGATGCACTGCGCGGCAATGAAATCACCTCTATTCATTAAAATATAGTAAATGTGATTTATCTGTGCTGGAATCATAATTTTTGGAGGTCATTTACATGGTTTTTATGAAATTAGAGGCTTAATGGCATAAACCTTAAATATTGTGATTCATTAATGGCAAAATTATAATTTTGTCTTATCTAGAATTTTCTTCAGCAGAAAGAGAGCTGCAGCCGGCACTATTCATCATCCCCATCAGCCAACCTCATGACACACTCCATAGCCAAAGAAGAGAGAAAACTTTCAAGCTTCAAAAACACCAAAAATAAAAAGAATTTCAAGAAACCTATTTCTAGTAAAATTAATCCTTGTCATCCCCTCTCTCCTTTGCTACCCATATCTCATCATAAGAGGAAGAAAACAAGGAGGAAGCAGCCCGCAAAAGGTTTGACCAAGGTATGGAAGCTTGGAATTTTTGATGTTTTGATTGATTTCAAAATGGTATTCTTGTTAATTCAAAGGTATAGAAATTAATTGTGGCATTGGATTTAAGTTATCTTGGCTAAATAAATTTTTGCCATTTTTGTGGGTTTCGATTGGCATGAGAACCTAAAGAAAACATGCATTTTTTTGCATGAGAATGGTAGGAAATAAAAGTTTGAAATGGAATAAGAAGCTTAAAGCATTAGATTTTGGAAAAAGATTGAAAATAAAAAATGGCACCAAATGGTGGTTTCGGCCATGGCATTTTTGGGCATGAAATCATGCTGCATTTTATGGTTTGATGGTAGAAAATGAATGTAGAAATCAAAAGAGGAAGACCCATGACATCGGATTCGAAAAAGGAGCTAAAGAGGGAAAGTTTAGTTTTAGCACCAGTGTAATTTATACTGGTTATACACCTGTTGTATAATTAGTGGCTGCATTTTATGAAAGTTAGTGGCTTAAAATTAAGAGAAAATTTATTGATAATTTTTAATAAAATTATTTTACAGCCATAAATTACAGATTTCGATTGGTGTTATTGAAAAGCTCGATATTGCTAGACAGGTAAGGGACAAGTATGTGAGTTGTACTATTATTGTGTCCCTTATGGGATGATGATAGCATGATATGATTTAGCGTGATGCCTAGTTTCAACCCACTGATACTATTTACTGAAATGGATTTTACTAAATACTGTTTTCTAAATTGTACTGTACTGAGAATACTATTTACTAAACTGTATCGTACTGATTACTGTTTACTGAACTGTACTGAGAATCACTATTTATTGGAAAAGGATATTATGAAAATTATTTCTAATATAGAAATAATTACTGAACTGTTTATCCAACGATTTTGGATATTTACAAACTACTGTACTGAAAGTGATTGAATTACTGTTTCTACAGTTTTATATCTACAGTTCACTGTACTGTCACGTGTTTTGGAAATTGTTACTGAAGAGATAAAAAAAAATGCTTTATACCATTTTTATATTATGAGAAAATGAGAATTAAATCGCTTTTTAAGGGAAAAATTTATTTATTACTCCTTATAGTCGCTCTGGGTTTTAGGGACAAGACAGATATTTCAAATATACCTTCCATGCTCCATCTGAATTTTTCGGTCGACTATAGTATCCTTCCTTACTATGCTTAGCACATTGTTAGGAAAATATACATTTTACGGCATTTAGATTTCATTATATCAAGCAGCATACGACTCCTTTACTGAGCACGTTTCGCTCACCCCTTTATTTTGTCAACTCCCCAGATTTATTGCAAGGATTAATTGAGATCTTCCTCAGATAAATATAGCTGGGAGTAAGCACACTGGGGCAAAGTGAGTTAAATTTTAAGGTACGGTCACTTCTCTTAAATATTCAGACACATGTATACAATACTACTTTATTGTAAAATAGAAACAAGGGATGTAAAGTGTAAGGAATATTGAAAAAATTTCATATTCCAAATTTATTAAATAAATAAATGTTTATCATTTATTCTGTTACTGTTCAAGTGTTAAAGGCATCATAGACAGCCCAACCATAAATTATACATAAAATATGTTAATTACTGTATTATGGATTGTTACACGTAAAAACCTTGTAATCATGCTCCAAAATTTCGGATTCTAGTACCAATTACTCTTATTTAATGTATCTTGATTATTAGAATTGTTTTCGTCGACACGTGGTGCATGGATAGTGAAAAATTACGATTTTACCCTCGTAACCCACCGGCGAATTTCTCTAATTTCACCACTTATTTGATAAATCCGTTGGCACTGTCTTAAACTACTTTTCATGTAGAATAACATGGTATTTTTACTTCGTCCCAAATCATTTTAGTTTGGGTGCGATTTACAAAAATACCCGTGGGATGTAACCCTCATTTTTCAATTTGTTTACCATATTTCCAAGAATAGTGCAAATGAGGTAGTTTGGCCTCCAAATTTTCATAATATCATTATTACATCATCCGTACACTGTTTCATCAATCATATACACATCTAGGCTCGAAATTTAAAGTGGGGCCCACATCACTACTTATTTAAATTTTACAATATATTCCAAAAATTAAATTAATAGATAATTATTTTTACATATGCAGTTCCATAAAATTGGTTCTCACATTATTTATAGGAATTATTAAGGCCTGTTTTCATGCATTCTAAGCTTCACTTAGGTATCTTAGGGTCTTAGATACATCAAATTTTAATTAGGAAATTTTAAGAAAGCATATAGAATAGGTTTCCTGGCATTTTCATAGCATTACTCATAATTAAATTTTATTTTCCTGATCAGTTTTCAAGGGCTGTGTGCATTTAGTTAGCTGCTGTCTAGGGGTGTTCTAAGATGTGTTTAAGTAGTTTTAGATCATATTTAGACTATAGATTCATTAGATAAATTTTTAGGCTTGCTTAGGATGCATTTCCGTAGCATTTGCATAACATTTTTGGCATTAATTCCATGTTAGGCATCCTTGCATTGTAAATTCTGTCCAGATTTTCAGCTGCTGTTTTAGGAGTCTTCTAAGGGTAGTTTCATAATATTTAGTCCATTTTAGGTTCATATAATTAGTGTTCTAAGTGTAGGTTAAGTTAGATAATTTTTCATGAGCATTTAGTTACATTTTCAATTCAATTTTGCATTAAATTTCAATTCTGTCCAGGTTTTATATTCACATTAATTCTATGCATTTAGGTATTGTTTTAGGTACATTTTAAGTGTCTTAGGGTAGTATTCATATAGTTCTTTGATTAGGTAAAGTTTGGTTTAATTTCAAGTTCATTTACTTAGGCATTTTCACGCATTAGTTTAGGAACTTCATGCATTAATTTATTTTTCTTTCAATTGCATCAGTTTTGATTTATTTATTTATTTAACATGTTCATGCATTTTTATTTTCATTTTAGAATTTTCATGCATATTTTCTTTATTTGCATTTTAGACCAATATATTTAGGAAATTACATTTTTACTCTTCTATTTTACTAATTTGCATTTTTGTTTCTTTTCTTTTGCAGTTATTTTTTTTCATCATTTCAACTGTAAGTATTTCTTATTTGTTTTTTTAATTTCAATTGCTTTTATTTTTATTTTTGTTATTTTTATTTATTTTATTTTATTTTATTAATTTCATTTGTTTTATTTTGTTTCGTTAGCCTTTGTAGATCACTCTCAACTAAATTCATAATTTGATAAGATATACCACAGATAATAGTATCTGGTACATAGCTAGACTTCGCGACACCAGTCTCTGTGGAACGACACGTGGTCTTCAAGTAATACAGAGGTAAGTTCGAAAATATAGTCAATTAAGTATTCAATCGTAGCATAACAACAAGCTCTGTTACACCATCTATCCTTACCAAGTCGTTAATTCAAACAAGCTCTTCAATTAATCCCTAACTACTAAACTACCTAGAATAATCTCTCTAAATATAATTTATAGAAGCATTAGCAACTAGAAAGAGATGGATTGAAATTAAGAAATAAATACATAAGCTTGGTTATTTAACTTACTTTGATTCTTCTAGATCTCTAGTGATTAAAAGCATTAAGTAATTACAAACTTAAGTTTTAATCTAGCAGTAGATTATTAAATTCAACTAAATAGTGTGCACCCTATAAAATTAAATTATTAATCATTTTAATATGCTTAGAGAATCTTAGATACTTAATCAACAATTATAATAACCTTATATATCTCTCAACATCCAAGAATACTTGGGCTACCTCATAACCAAATTATAAAACTAGCTACTTATTGTATAGAAATCGGCAAGCATATCTAAAATTATGAAGAAAATGTTTTTCATAAAAAGAAAAAGGAAGAAATTGATTTTAACATTTAAAAAGAAGAAAATGTTATCTAATTATAAAAATAGATTGAAGAATTCGAAAATTATAAAAGAAAAGAAAATGACAAACTATATAAATAAAAGAAGAGGAAATATACAAAGGAAAGAAAAGAGAATAAAATCGGCAAGCTTTATATTTTTAAAGAGGAAGCAGAAAAATTTTATAAAAATACTAAGGAAAATGTTAACTATAAAATAAAACAAGGCATGGCTGATATAAGGATCCTAATGTGTGAAAGCCACTTATACTATTACTATATATGATGTTAGACGTTGGATCACTATTCCATTCCTGTATATTTTGCAGGTTATAAAGGAAATAGTGACGTGCGCCCCACTGGCTTTACAGTGCCCGGATGGACATGAGACTGATCAAACAGTGTCTGAAGGGTATGATAAGCCTAAGGTAAGAATTTTGAGCCTAAAATACCCTATTTATATTATTTTTGGTAAGTGTGCCAACAATTTAGGAAATGACGATTAAGAACATAGTCCAGTGGCATTTTTGTAAATATAGCATGATATTCTACATAAAAGTAAGTCCTAGGCTATGTCAATAGATAGATCAAATTAGTGGTTAAATCATAAATTTACACGATTTACCTAATAGGGTAATTTCGTAATTTCACCTTTACAATACGTCAAACCTGAACCAAACCACCTTTATTCATTGAAATATGTTTAATAAGAATTTTTAGAGAAGAAATCTGAATTTTTGGAGTACAACTAGATAGCTAAAAAAAATACGGAAGCTTAAGGACATTTTTGTCAAAAAATTTTGTAATCAAGGACATTTTGGTAATTTTGCCCTACTGTAGTAATTTCTACATAAACCGCTCATGTTGGTCGGCCACTCCCACATCTTCTTCAACCTCTCTTCCTTATGCCACCATAGCCAAAAGCTTGGAAAAATAAAAACCTCACAAAAACTTCATTAAAATCAAGTTATTTCAACAAATTTCCTTCTACAAAATTACTCTACTCATCTTCCTCTCTTCACCCATACCAATATTTCATTTAATAAGTGACAAAATCAAAAGATAAGGGGCACTATACCATTCAGCCAAGAGGAGGTAATTTCATGGTTTTATTTTCTTTTGATTTTAATGGTAGTTAATGATGAATTCATAAGTGTTAAGCATGATTATGATGTTAGATTGAATAGAATTGACCTAAATCATCTTCAAGCATGATCAATGGTATTTGGCCATGCTTGGAAGTGAAGGAATCCATGTAATTTGATGCAAGAAAATGGTGTTAAATGAGAGAATGAACATGTATAAACATGAAAAAGTGATAAAATGATGAAATTCCATAAACCATGCTTAAGGGTGCATTTGGCCATGGCTATGGGGGAGAGTTTTGTGGCTGCATTTGATGAATTTAGGATGCCATAATACTATAGAAATTATGAGGAGTCCACCGATGCAATCAGATTTAAAATCAGACTTGAAACATGGAAGTTATGTTTTAACCCGGTAGAATTTATACTGATTTAATATTTTCAGTGTATAATGTGGCTGTAATTATTGAAAGAAAATAATTTAAAAATTAAATTGAGGTTAATAAATATTGTTGGTTATTTTTTTGTAGCCTGGGAGAAGTGGATCACGTGTGGTGCTATTGATAAGTCTCTAAAATATTCAATTTTTAGAGTATTTTATTGCATCAATTTTGCTTAAATTTTGGAATTTTAATGTATTTTCTTCCTAATTTAATTAAATTGTTTTCATGAATAGGAAATTCAAGAATAATGAGAAAATCAAGAAAATGGCAAGAAGATCAAGAAAAAATGATTGGATTTGGTGTTTAACGCCTAAAAATTATAGACTTAGCATTCTTCAAATTTTAAACCTTATTCCCATTACCTTAAAAAAAATCCCAAAATTTTATTTAAACCTTAAACATAAATCCTTCTCTACCATAACCCTTTTAAAACCTTATCTCATGAATACACTTTAAGCCCATCTTAAACCCCCAAACCCAATAACCTAAACTAACCATTTTTCTTACTTGATATTTTGACCCAAAAATAATTTTCAAGAGACTGGATTTGAAGAGCCCAAAGTGAAGGAAAGGAGGCAGCCCAAGACTTGAAGGGAAGCCTACCTATAACAGCAAAAGTTAAAGCTGCCGTAGGTTGAAGAGTGTGGAGGCTGTAGCGTGACACAAGCTTCTTCACCAATTTTCTTCAGCTTCCGTTTACTGCTTTCAAGTTGTTTAAACATTTTATTTTATTAGCTTCAGTTAGGTTTTAGAATGGTGGAGAGGAGGCTGGTGACAGGAGCTTCTTCTTCAACCGTTTGTTGCATTTGAGTCTTTATATTCCTTAGTTTAAGCATGGTGGAGGCTGCTGCCTGACACAGTTCATCTTCACCATTTACTGTAATTCAGTCTTTATTGTTTCCCTAGGTTAGAATATTTTATTTTAGTAACTTTAGCTCAAGCTTAGAAGAGTAGAAGACTTGCTGAGTGACACATCAAGAATTTTCCCTTGTTTTGTAACGGATTTTGCATTGCAATTCTTAATTTTTGTTTCCATTTTCTTGGATGTTTGGGAGGTTGCTTGGCTGCGTGACAGGCTGCTGGGTCCTTTCCCTCACTGTTCTGCTCTCTTGAGTTCTTTGCTTGCAGTATTAATGTATTGTTTTACGTTTCGTTTACATGCTTTATTCTGTTTACTTCGATTTATTGTGTTTTGTTCTTTTCAACAATTTTCTACTCTTGTTTTCTTTATATTTCAGATTTAAAATTTAATTTCTGGATTATTATTCTTATGCTTCATCGTTTCTTTTATCTTCTACCTTCACGTTATTTTTATCTTTGCATTAAAGGTTTTCTTTCTTTGTTTTCTGCATATTTCTTTCTTTCTTTCCTCGGTCTAAATTTGTAAATTTTTTTTTTTCATCAACGTCTTGTTTTTATTTTCCATTATTGCTTCTGCATTTGCTATCGTTTTTTCCTTGTTGCTTGTCTGTTGCATTCTTCATGATTGGGCTGTGCTGGTGCAAGGCAAGCAGTGACGTGGACTGCTCTGTTCTGGTTCAGAGCAGCTGCTATCATTGGGGATGTAGCAAAAGAGCGAGACGGCTGAAGCGGTGCAGAAGACAGCTAGAGCAGTGCAATATTGAGCTGTGTGTGACTGCTATTTGTTGGATTAAGCGGCCAAAGTAGAGTAGCAGGACGTGATTCATAACTTTTCCTCTTTTGTTTGCATGTTCTTTTTACAATAATTGCTTCAGTTTATATTAGTTTAATTTGTTTAGACTTTTAAGTTGTTGCTAATAGTTTAATATATTATTTGACTAGTTTATTTTCATTTAGTAATTTAGTTCAATACTATCTTAGAATTTTTTATATATGAATTAAATTTAGATTTTAAATGACTTTAGTTTATAAATTCAAATTTATAATTTCTTTAAAATTTTAGTTTACACTTAGATTTAGTTGTAGGAAGTTTTATATTTATTAATGTAATTTTCCCTTCTAGCTTTCATACATTTTTAACTTCATTTTTATGTTTTATTTTTGTTAGTTAATTCAAGAAAATTTTCATTAGTTTGAATAAACCTAGAATGACTAATTTTAGTACTTAGCTATATCAATTCTAACTAATCCTAATGGGAACGATACTCTACTCACTCTTTATTACTTGTTGCGACCCGTGCACTTGCGGTCTAGGTTTTAGACTCAACAGCTATCGAGAAAGTTGATAATGTCAGACACGTAAAGGATAAGTGTGTAGGCTATAGGGATATTATGAATGCATGGTTTCAATGTGAATAATTGTATGAGAATATTTTGGTACTCAATTGCTTTGGAATTGTGCAAATTGTGGTTTTTGTCTAGATTGTAAACTATGTTTTACGCGTAGGGAGGCTAGGTCGATAGTAGTTGTTATGCTACTGAAATTTCTTAGAAAAATTTTCTAAAATATCATGAAATATTTAAAGTGCATTATTGAGTGAATTCCTAGCCTAGGAAATTAACTAATATTTTTCATAAAATATGAATTTACCGAAAAATAATATTTAAATATTCATGTAATTGATTTTTATCGAAATGAAAGGATCGAGATGTTTATATCAGTGTTTTACAATGAAATAGAATATTTATGAAAAATTTTACTGAAGTGTGAATGTTTTATAAACTTTTTTCACTGAACTATTCATTGTGTCATATAATAACCTTTATAGACTTACTGAAAATTTTATCCATTTTATTAATTTCCATAAAGGTGATGATACTGTTTATATATTGTTTTGAGACTGTTAGACCCCATATCATGTTCACGTGTTACTGTTACTATTACTGTCACGCCCAATCTTCCTTAATATCTTACGGAAGCCTAAATTGCGGAATTAGAAAATTTTTTTTATCCCTTATATCACTATTCGTTTGTAGGTGAATATGTAGGCCACTTTTCAATTTCATGTGATCCTTGGATCAATAAGATCATCTACATCATATTTTGTAATGTATTCAGGCATATCTACCAACATACATAATGCCAACTCAAACTCATAATGGTCATAATATTCCAATAATAATATAACCTAGCTTACATCCCAGACTCATCACATAAGTATATATATATATATATATATATATATACACAATTAAAAGAATTCCAATACACTGTGCCATCATCCCTCTATGTCTATACATACCGCTGGGAGCCATATACTTTAGACTATGCACAATCGCTGTATCGATCACTCTGGAAGGGAGGGGAAAGAAGAGGGGAGTGAGTCGCAACTCAGTAAGTAACAACGATAAGCAACTAAATAGTACCAAGCATCCCTCGATTTTGAAAGCTCATTCAAATCACTTTTAATCATATCAAATCAATTATGCTGCATTAAAACTCAAATATGATATGGAAACTCAATAACAATTTGTAGTCAAATACAGAGTTCCCTCATTAGACTTTAAAGTCTCAACATCAAATCATACATAAAGTATGCTGTGCGATCAATAAAAACCAATCATAGTACCAAGAGAGTCCATACAGTATCAATCGATGTTACTTAGAGCTAACAATTAACGATCTAGGGTAGCGAACCGTAGCGATCATCCCATAAGGGACGTGCCTATGCATAGACCCCCAGCATCATTGTGCACATGACACCAGGACCTGCCCAACGTAATATACGGGACAAGCCGATCGTTTTCGAGACTTTTACTCGCGAAACAGTGCTCTAAGTCATTCAAATGTGTCTATAAAGTTCTCAAGGTATAGTGCCCAAAGGTCTCAATACCCCGGGTCTAATACAGAAATCCATTAGTCTTTCAATAAAATTCATTCTTATCAAATCGGCCTTCCAAGATTTCATATCACAATCACAGCGTATAAATATGTAGCTAACAATCGTAGGCTCGCTAAGCCTTTTAAAGCACTTTAAATTTTAAAACAAAATCAGAAAACCATATTAACCACAAGCTTAGCTCAATTTGGAAACTAAAATGGGTTATCACATTAGAGCAATAATACATAAAACCAAATCAAGATTTGTCGAGCCTATAGCATGTTTGTAAAACATTTTCAGAAAGCTAAACCGATCAATCAAGGATAGGCCCAATATGCAGCATTCATTTTATTTCAATTGCCAAATTCCAAGAATTTATAGCATTAAACAATTGGGATGCAAGTAGTCGCTTAGGGTTACTTATAGTACTTCCTTAGCTTCTGAATCAGTTCTCCCTCGCCTAACAAGTCTTGGAGTGTTGATTGATTTCGGGTCAATCTCAGTCCTTAGGACAACTCTCTACATAACACACAGTAGGTTGAATCAATCTCCATACATCCATCGATCTTAGTATTTCCAATCATAAGCTAACATTAAGCATTGTATAATTCAACAAGAAACAATACTTGGCTGTGTTTCCAGAGTTATTCAAACGTTACTAGCACCGTTAATTGCCTTTTCGTTCATTTGAACTACTTACGACCCATTTGGTCCATTTCTGTTCTTTAAGGTTTTGGACCTTATGACATTGTGCTAGACTTAGTATTATTTCCCGAACTTAATTATCAAACCGTAATTTTTATATTACTTCTAACTCAAATCCCTATTTAGACATATAAGGCTCATTTCCTAATTCATTTTGTGCCATTTCCCATCAATTTTTAGACCTTGGTCCAAATCTGGCACAGTAGGCAGGAAATTTCCTGACCTGTGTTCAGTAAAATGCTTACTGCCAACTATAGGGATATGAGATCTGTACAAACCCAATACCATGTCAATCATGACTCATTTATCTTTCTGGACATATAAAGTTTGCAGTCATATTTGATCTGAGCAATTTTCTATGAATATTTGAAGTTTACATTAAAAATCTGTCCCCAGCAGTGAGTATCCTGCATGCATTCATACATATCTTAAGCCATGAAGTTCCAAATCTGGAAATTCCAAAACTAGATGGAAGTTAACTCATTTCCCTATTTAAAAATGTAATATTCATAATTTAACTCTTCCTATATCATTACCAGAAATTTTCCAAAGTTTCAGTATGTCCAGCAGTTTCCTGACACAGTAAAACACTGACCAATATGCACAAACTGTCTCATATCTGGTTATAGGAATATCCGAATGATTCAAACCCAGAACCATCATGCTCCTAACTTAAATAATCTTTCTAGACATGTAAGGCTTGCAACCTAATTCAATTTAGGCCATTTGCTATGATTTTTCAAAGTCAGGACTGTGATTCACGTTTCTGGACAGAACACCCTGCACTCATTTGTGCATAACTCAAGCTACAGAAGTCTAATTCAAGAAATTCCAAAACTGACTTTCTTGTAACTTAAAGGGCCATAATTTAAAATTTTTTCAGAATTTTTCTCCATACAGAACTATTAAACTGCTCTTTTTAATTTTCCAGCCAGACAGAACAACAAATTCCAGATTCACACCAACTCAGAATTTCAGTTCATCTTTATCTAACCATAGCCATTCAAATTTAGCTCATCACAATATCATTTTCATGCATGATAATCAATAATTATAGGGTTAGAACCTTACCCCTTTTATTTTGATGCATAAACAGAATCTGTTGGAGCCATTTCAGACCATTTCTCCAAGCTTGTTTGCTGTCAAACCTATACACATCAATGCCAATCCAATGAACACATTTGCATTCTATTTCCATAGATTAATTCCAGCATAAACACATCAACTCACATCAATTTACTACCTTTCTTATTTGCCCTGAAATCCCAATCTAAATCTGCTGTAGTTTGGGTTTCAACTCCTCACTTCTTCAATCACCAATGGCAGCTCACTCTCATTCCTTCTCCATTCACTTCTCTTGCCCTAATCTTGTTGAACCAAGACTCCCATTGCTCTTATGACTCACGATTTCTTGGTCAGCTTATACTCCCATCAGCAATGCTTCCTTCATTTCGTTTTCTGCTTCTTTAACCCTAGAAATCCCTAGATCAGTGATGCCTTTGGGTGAAAGGGATGAGGGTTTGAAGAGAACTTCAATCTAAGGTCGGAATGAGGGAGGAGGAAGAGGAGTTCTTCTTGCTAAGGCTGTCGACAAGTGCTGGAGAAGTTTGGCTCTTCTTGTCTTGGTTTGGGGAGGAAAATAGAAGGGAAAAAACGTGTTTCATATTTTCCAGCTTTTAATTTTATTTCCAGCCCCTCTTTACTCTTATATTTCCAGCCCATTTGTTCTTGTATTTTCAGCCCCTTTGTTCTTGTATTTCCAGCCTTTTTCTCTTGTATTTCCAGCCTATTTATGTTGTATTTCCAGCCCTCATTTCATCACCTTTTAATCACCCAATTTAACATTAATGGATTGGTGGATGAATAAATATTGTTTCAAACAAATAATAATGTCTTCCATTTTACTGAACATAGGTCAGGAAATTTCCTGCCTACTGTGCCAGATTTGGACCAAGGTCTAAAAATTGATGGGAAATGGCACAAAATGAATTAGGAAATGAGCCTTATATGTCTAAATAGGGATTTGAGTTAGAAGTAATATAAAAATTACAGTTTGATAATTAAGTTCTGGAAATAATACCTAAGTCTAGCACAATGCCATAAGGTCCAAAACCTTAAAGAACAGAAATGGACCAAATGGGTCGTAAGTAGTTCAAATGAACGAAAAGGCAATAAACGATGCTAGTAACGTTTGAATAACTCTGGAAACACAGCCAAGTATTGTTTCTTGTTGAATTA
Organism: Heritiera fomes; assembly: GCA_032173925.1. NCBI lineage: Eukaryota > Viridiplantae > Streptophyta > Magnoliopsida > Malvales > Malvaceae > Heritiera > Heritiera fomes. The sequence goes on from JAPDPM010000019.1 coordinate 7,883,605, forward strand.
TACAATGCTTAATGTTAGCTTATGATTGAAAATACTAAGATCGATGGATGTATGGAGATTGATTCAATCTACTGTGTGTTATGTAGAGGGTTGTCCTAAGGACTGAGATTGACCCGAAATCAATCAATACTCCAAGACTTGTTAGGCTAGGGAGAACTGATTCAGAAGCTAAGGAAGTACTGTAAGTAAACCTAAGCGACTACTTGCATCCAAATTGTTTAATGCTATAAATTCTTGGAATTTGGCAATTGAAATAAAATGAATGCTGCATATTGGGCCTATCCTTGATTGATCGGTTTAGCTTTCTGAAAATGTTTTACAAACATGCTATAGGCTCGCCAAATCTTGATTTGGCTTTATGTATTATTGCTCTAATGTGATAACCCATTTTAGTTTCCAAATTGAGCTAAGCTTGTGGTTAATATGGTTTTCTGATTTAGTTTTAAAATTTAAAGTGTTTTAAAAGGCTTAGCGAGCCTACGATTGTTAGCTACATACTTATACAGTGTGATTGTGATACGAAATCTTGGAAGGCCGATTTGATAAGAATGAGTTTTATTGAAAGACTAATGGATTTCTGTTTTAGTCCCGGTGTAATAACCCTTAATTTCGATATCTATCGTAAGTATACTAGTGTAAATTTTGACTGACTTGAGGTTATTTTGGAATTTGGACAGATTATGAAAGTTGAGAATGTCCGAGCCATCTTGGTTAAGAAGCGATGGATATGTAAATGTGAGTATGTAGGTACTAAGATAGGAAGTAGGAAATAGGAAATAAATTAAATAGGTTGAGATATACAAAAAGGGATTTAAATATATATATATATATATATGTATAGGCATATGTATATAAGTTATAAAAATTAGAATTATTAAGACAATAGAAAAATGGAAGACATTATTATTTGCTTGAAATAATGGTTATTTGTCCACTAATCCCTTAATGTTAAATTGGGTATTAAAAAGGCTGGCAAATAATCAAGGGCTGGAAATACAAGCTAAAGGGGTTGGCAAATAATCAAGGGTTGATGTTGCAAGTCAAAGGCTGGTAAAACAAATCATGGCTGGTATTATAAGGGACAAAAGAGGCTGGAAAACATAAGTAAAGGCTGGAAAGTTAGAAGCCACGTTTTCTCTTCTGTTCTAACTCCCCAAACCGAAACCAAGAAGAGCAGCTCCTCCAGCACTTGTCGACAACCCTAGCAAGAAGAACCTATCTTCCTCTTCCCTCATTCCGGCCATAGATTGAAGTTCTCCTCCAAACCCTCTTCCATTTCACCCAACCACCCAAACTGATTTATAGAATCCACATTGTGAAGGATGCCACAACAAAAATGAAGGAGTGAGTTTCATGCTAGAGCTGACCAAAGAATCGTGAGCCATGGATGCAAAGTGAGTCTTGGCTCAATAAGATTAGGGCAAAAGAAGTGAAGGAGAAGAAGTGAGAAGAGCTGCCATTGTTGATTGAAGAAGTGAGGGGTTGAAAACCCAAATTACAGCAGATTTAATTGGGATTTCAGGGCAAGATATCAGAGGTAAGGAACTAGGGTAAGTCAATGTGTCTTTGCTGGAAATTAATCCATGGAAATGGAATGCAATATGTTTATTGGATTGGCATTGATGTGTATAGGTGTGACAGCAAACAAGCTGTGAGGAATGGTCTGAAATGGCTCCAACAGATTCTGTTTGTGCATCAAATTAAAGGGGGTAAGGTTCTAACCCTATAATGATTGATTATTATGCATGAAAATGATGTTGTGATGAGCTAAATTTAAATGGCTATGGTTAGATAAAGATAAACTGAAATTCTGACTTGGTGTGAATCTGGAATTTGCTGTTCTGTCTGGCTGGAAAATTAAAAAGAGCAGTTTAATAGTTATGTATGGAAAAAAACTCTGGAAAAATTATGAATTATGGCCCTTTAAGTTACAAGAAAGTCAGTTTTGGAATTTCTTGAATTGGACTTCTGTAGCTTGAGTTATGCACAAATGAGTGCAGGGTGTTCTGTCCAGAAACGTGAATCACAGTCCTGACTTTGGAAAATCATAGCAAATGGCTTGAATTGAATTAGGGTGCAAGCCTTACATGTCTAGAAAGGATAATTAAGTTAGGAACATGATGGTTCTGTGTTTGCATCATTTGGATACTCCTATAACCAGATATGAGACAGCTTGTGCATATTGGTCAGTGTTTACTGTGTTAGGAAACTACTGTACATACGGAAACTTTGGAAAATTCCTGGTATTGATATAGGAGGAGTTAAATTATGAATCTTACATTTCTAAATAGGGAAATGAGTTAACTTTCACCCAGTTTTGGAATTTCTAGATTTGGAACTTCATGACTTAAGATATGTATGAATACATGCAGGATACTCACTGTTGGGGACAGATTTTTAATGTAAATTTCAAATGTTCATAGAAAATTGCCCAGATCAAATATGACTGCAAACTTTACATGTTCAGAAAGATAAATGAGTTATGATTGACATGGTATTGAGTTTGTACAGATCTCATATCCCTACAGTTGGCAGTAAGCATTTTTACTGTACACAGGTCAGGAAATTTCCTACCTACTGTGCCAGATTTGGATCAAGGTCTAAAAATTGATGAGAAATGGCACAAAATGAATTAGGAAATGAGCCTTATATGTCTAAATAGGGATTTGAGTTAGAAGTAATATAAAAATTACGGTTTGATAATTAAGTTTTGAAAATTATACTTAAGGCTAGCACAATACCATAAGGTCCAAAACCATAAAGAACAGAAATGGACCAAATGGGTCGTAAGGAGTTTAAACGAACAAAAAGGCAAAAAACGGTGCTAATAACGTTTGAATAACTCTGGAAACACAGCCAAGTATTGTTCTTGTTGAATTATACAATGCTTAATGTTAGCTTATGATTGGAAATACTAAGATCGATGGATGTATAGAGATTGATTCAATCTACCATTTGTTATGTAGAGAGTTGTCCTAAGGACTGAGATAGACCCGAAATCAATCAATACTCCAAGGCTTGTTAGGCGAGGGAGAACTGATTCAGAAGCTAAGGTAGTACAGTAAGTAACCCTAAGCGGCTACTTGCATCCAATTTGCTTAACGCTATAAACTCTTTGAATTTGGCAATTGAAACCAAATGAATGCTGCATATGGATGTCTTCCCTTGACTGTTGAGTTTGCTTTACTAGAAATGGTTTGTAAACAGGTGATGGGCTCGCAAGAAATGTACTGTGTGTGCGTATTTATATACATAAGAAATATTTTAAATGTTTTAAAGGTTCAAATTAAATTCTGATTTAATATGATTTTATACCTTGTGTTGTAACCTTGTTAATGCTTTTAAATGGCTTGTGAGCCTTGTTTGTTGAATTACTTCCTTATAAACTCCAAAGGGTTGCTATGAGGTCAGGGAAGAATGAAATTTGTTTTAAGACTACCAGATATCTATTTTAGACCCGAGGTATTGAGACCTCAGGGCACTGTACCTTGAGAACTTTGTAGACACATTTGATTGACATAGAGCACTGTTTCTCGAGCATTAGCCTCGGAGATGTTTGGCTTGTCCCGTATATTACATTTGGACAGGTCCCGGTTTCATATACGCAATGAGCCGGGGTTTGATTGGTCTATGCATAGGCAGCGCCCTTTATGGGAGTTTGCTACGGTTAGCTACCGTGGGTTTGTTCGCTCTAAGTAGCATCGACTGATACTCTGTGAACTCTCTTGGTACTATGGTTTGTTTTATTTGTTTCACTGCATACTTTAAGTATGGTTGATATTGAGACTTCTAGTGTGATGATGGAACTCCTCATTTGACTATGATTTGCTATTGAGTTTTCATACGGTGTTTTTAAGTTGATGCAGCATAATTGATTTGATTTATTTGAAAGTGATTTGAATTAGCTTTCATAAATGAGGGTGCTTGGTAAAAAATTTAGTTGCTTGTTGTTGTTACTTATTGATTTTATGACTCACTCCCCTCTTTTTTCCCCTTCCTTTCAGAGTGATCGATACATCGACTGTTATTTTTGGCTTGGGAAGCTTCTTGAGAGCGAACTTCCCTGCACAGTCTAAGGTATATGGCTCTCAGCGGTTTGTATAGACATAGATGGATGATGGCACAGTGTATTGGAATTCTTTTGATTGTACATATATATACTTATGTGATGAGTCTGGGATGTAAGCTAGATTGTGTATTTTTGGAATATGACGATCAATATACTTTTTAATTGGCATTATGTATGTTGGTAGATATGCCTAAATATATTAAAGGAGTTATATGAAATTGAGATTGGCCTACATATTCACCTACAAATGAATAGTGACATAAGAAAAAAAAATTTCTAATTCTGCAATTTAGGCTTCCGTAAGATACTAAGGAAGATTTGGTGCGACATTTTGGTATCAGAGCGGGTTTGTTCGTGTCTGTGTAGGTCAATAAAGTTAGCTTACATCCCTGTACATTGTGCCTATGTCTATCTTTGAACTGCGATTGCCATATAATAGTACTAATTGTTGTTAATGTGACAGGAAGTAAGTGATAATGAAGAGGAGAGGTAGACCTTCCTACAGAGCGGTCCAGGTCTCCTACTCCCCTGCCTCCACCACAGCCTCCTCGGGCCCTAGATCTTAATGCAGAAGTGGGCCAGTTATCGAGGACTGTGGGAGAATTACAGCAAACAGTCCAAAATCTTGCGGCTTTCATAACGCAACAATTCGGAGGCAACTCTAATCAGCCTCCAGCCCAAGCTCAGGCACAGGCACAAGTCCCTCCTCTTGTGCCACAGCCTCAGGTTACTCCGTAGCAACAACCCGCTGTACCACCACAGCCACCTGTAGCCCCACAGCCTCTGCCACCTCTAGTGCAACCACCACAGGTTGGAGATTAGGTGGATAGGAACATGAATAGGCTTCGGCAATTTCAGAAGATGAATCTGCCCACTTTTAAGGGTGAAAAGGACTCGGATGTAGCCGAAGAATGGGTCAAACAGCTAGAGAAATTGTTCAAGTGTATGGGCTACAGTTCTACTGAAAAAGTGAGATTAGTGGTATTTATGTTCTGGGAGAAAGCGGAGGTTTGGTTGGAATCAGCTGAGAAATTGTTGACAATTCAGAACTCGGAGATCACATGGGAAGCTTTTCTGGAGAGCTTCTTTAAGCAGTATATTCCCGAGCCTGCTCAAAGAAAGAAACAGGCATATTTTCTGAAATTAACTCAGGATTCCAACACCGTGGATGAATATGAGTCAAAGTTCTCAGCTTTGTGTCGGTATGACCTTCTAGCATCCAAGGATGAGAAAGCTAAGACCATCAAGTTCATTTCGGGATTGAAACCCGCGATTCGGAGTAAGATGGCAGTGCTAGATATCACTGATTTTGCAGAAGCTCTCAGACGAGCTCAGATGGTAGAGCTTGAACACGACCTAATTCAGCAGGAATATGGGTCTAAGTGGAGGAACAAGGGAAAAGATAAGAGGATCGATGATAGAAAGCCCAACAAGGGCAAGCAGCTAGAAAAGAGGCAGAAGACAGTGGGAACCAAACCGAAAGCTGATGAGACTAAGAAGGGTCCAACTTGTCCTAAGTGTGGAAGCAATCATGGTACTAAACCTTGTTATAGGGAGATAGGAGCTTGTTTCCATTGCGGGAAACAGGGACATATGGTCAGAGATTGTCCCTACCGCAAGACTGTAGAAAGGGACTTTGAGCATTCGGCTGGTGATAAGGGTAAAGCAATGGATAAGGGCAAGAAGCCAGTAGCTCAGGGTCGAGTCTTTGCATTGGATGAGGCTGCTGCACAGGGAAGAGACTCCGTGGTTAAAGGTAAGCTTACTATTGCTGATTTTAAAGCTTATGTTTTAATAGACTCTGGTTCCACTCATTCCTTTATTGCTGCATATTTTGCTAGCAAGATTAAATTAGAACCTGTAAGGTTAGATCGTCCGCTTCATGTGAGCACTCCCCTAAAGGAAAACCATATAATTGATATTGTATATAGGGATTGTGAGGTTAAGGCGGGAGATAGGAGTCTACTAGTAGATTTGATTTTGTTAAATATGAAAGATTTTGATGTAATCCTAGGAATGGATTGGCTAGCTAGACATCATGCTTAGTTAGATTGTTATAAGAAAATAGTGATGTTCTCCCTACCTGAAACTGTTGTAATCTCTTTTGATAAGTAATAATAAGTGATGATTGTTTTTGTTTGATTATTTTGCCTAAGAATGCATGATGTTTGTGAAGGTTATTTAGCCTTTGTGGAAGATGCCTCCAAGGAACATCCTGAATTAAAGGATATACCAATCGTCAGAGAGTTTCCAGATGTATTCCCTGATGACTTGCCAGGCTTACCACCCAAGCAAGAGACTGAGTTCACCATCGACTTAGTCCCAGGTACTCAGCCTATATCAAGGGCACCTTATAGAATGGCTATTGTGGAACTGGATGAATTAAAGAAGCAGTTGCAAGAGCTACATGATAAGGGATTTATACGTCCGAGCGTATCTCCCTAGGGTGCACCGGTGTTGTTTGTTAGAAAGAAGGATGGGAGTCTAAGACTGTGTATTGATTACAGATTACTCAACAAGGCAACAGTTAGGAATAAGTACCCATTACCGAGGATTGATGATCTATTCGATCAGTTGAAGGGTGCCACGGTGTTTTCCAAAATAGACCTTCGATCCGGCTATCATCAGCTAAGGATTCGAGAGCATGATGTTTCTAAGACGGCCTTTCGGACTAGATATGGCCATTATGAATTTCTAGTGATGCCACTTGGCTTGACAAATGCACCAGCGGCTTTCATGAGCTTGATGAATGAGGTGTTTAAGCCTTTCTTAGACTTATTTGTCATTGTCTTTATAGACGACATCCTAGTATACTACAAGTCAAAAGACGAGCACGAACAGCATTTACGAACAGTGCTCCAAGTCCTTAGAGATAAGGAGTTGTATGCTAAGCTCAGTAAATGTGACTTCTGGTTGGATCAGATTGCTTTTCTGGGGCATATTGTGTCAAAGGATGGGATGTCAGTAGATCCGTCTAAGATTGAAGCTATTGTGAAGTGGGGAAGGCTTCAGACTGTAACAGAAGTTCGAAGTTTCTTAGGTTTAGTAGGTTATTACAGGAAATTTGTAGAAGGTTTCTCCAAGATTGCTACCCCACTGCATCGACTCACTCGGAAAGGAGTGAACTTTGATTGGAATGAGGCATGTGAAAATAGCTTTCAAGAGTTGAAGAGGCGGCTTACCTCTGCTCCAATACTGACTATTCCTTGTGGGTCAGGAGGTTTTGCTGTCTATAGTGATGCTTCGTATCAAGGATTAGGGTGTGTCTTAATGCAGCACGGGAAGGTAATAGCTTATGGTTCTCGTCAGTTGAAGGACCATGAGAAGAATTATCCGACACACGACCTAGAGCTTGCTACCGTAGTGTTCGCGCTCAAGATTTGGTGCCATTATCTCTATGGGGAAACATTTCAGATTTTTACAGATCATAAAAGTCTGAAGTACTTATTCTCCCAAAAAGAATTGAATATGCGCCAGCGGAGATGGATGGAGTTGTTGAAGGACTACGACTGTGAAATTCTTTACCATCCAGGCAAGGCTAATGTTGTAGCAGATGCGTTGAGTAGGAAAGGCACTACTATGGTCTCGATGTTGATGGTCCAGGAATGGTGTATGCTACAGCAGTTTGCAGACTTGAGATTAGATATAGAACCCGTTGGAGAGGGTTGTATGATGGCCAGTATGAGGTTAGAGCTTGAATTGATTGATCAAATCCGTCAAAAGCAAAAAGAGGATCCTCGATTGAAAGAGATTGTTTTTGGAAATGAAGGGAACCAAAATGAAGAGACAGAGTTTAGGTTCGGCAATGATGGCATTTTGAGGTATAAGGGCCGAATGTATGTTTCGAATGATTCGGAGTTAAAGAAGTTGATTTTGGAGGAAGCACATAGCTCGAAATATGCTATGCACCCTGGTAGTACCAAAATGTACCAAAACCTGCGTAGCTTATACTATTGGTCTGGAATGAAGAAAGATATTGCCGATTTTGTTGCAAAATGTCTAGTCTGTCAGCAGGTGAAGGTTGAACATCAAAGGCCCGTGGGGTTGCTTCAACCATTGTCTATTCCGAGCGGGAAATGGGAGCACATCACCATGGACTTCGTGCTAGGTCTTCCAAGGACTAAGAGACAGCATGATGCAATTTGGGTGATAGTGGATAGACTAACCAAATCAGCTCACTTTTTAGCCATGAAGGCTACGGATTCACTCAGTGCCTTGGCCAATCTCTATGTTAAGGAAATTGTTCGGTTACATGGTGTCCCAGTGAGCATTGTGTCTGATCGAGATCCTCGATTCACTTCTAGATTTTGGGAGAAGTTTCAGGAAGCAATGGGAACTCGGTTACACTTAAGCACCGCTTACCATCCTCAGAGTGATGGTCAGTCCGAGAGAACCATTCAAACTCTCGAGGACATGTTGAGAGCGTGTGCACTTGATTACAAAGGCTCTTGGGATGAACACTTGCCATTGGCAGAATTTGCATACAACAATAGTCTCCACTCGAGTATAGGGATGGCCCCATATGAAGCACTGTACGGGAGAAAGTGTCGGTCTCCGGTTGGATGGGAAGAAGTGGGAGACAGAAAATTGTTTGCACCTGACTTGGTTCAGCAAGCTTCGGACAGAATAAAGCTTATTCGTGATAGATTTAAGAATGCCCAGAGTAGGCAGAAGTCATATGCCGATAATCGGAGGAGACGTTTGGAGTTTGAAGTTGGTGATTCGGTATTTTTAAAAGTTTCTCCTTCGAAGGACATTATGAGATTCGGGAAGAAGGGAAAACTTAGCCTGAGGTATGTGGGACCATTCGAGATTTTAGAAAAGGTAGGTGAAGTGGCATACAGGTTGGCTCTACCACCACAGCCAGCGGGTGTGCACAACGTGTTTCACGTGTCAATGTTAAGGAAATATCACCCGGATCCTTCTCACATGGTAGATTATGGAGAGTTAGATATTCGGGATGATCTCACATATGAAGAGAAGCTTGTCAGGATCTTAGATCGCAAGGAGAACGTGCTAAGATCCAAAACTATTCCACTAGTGAAGGTATTGTGGCAAAGGCATTCGGAGGAAGAAGCCACCTGCGAAGTAGAGAATCTAATGAAGGAGAGGTATCCTCACTTGTTTTGAAGTAACGATACTCAAATTTGGGGACCAAATTTTCCAAGGTGGGAAGAATGTAATAACCCTTAATTTCGATATCTATCGTAAGTATACTAGAGTAAATTTTGACTGACTTGAGGTTATTTTGGAATTTGGACAGATTATGGAAGTTGAGAATGTCCGAGCCATCCTGGTCAAGAAGCGATGGATATGTAAATGTGAGTATGTAGGTACAAAGATAGGAAGTAGGAAATAAATTAAATAGGTTGAGATATACAAAAAGGGATTTAAATATATATAGGCATATGTATATAAGTTATGGAAATTAGAATTATTAAGACAATAGAAAAATGGAAGACATTATTATTTGCTTGAAACAATGGTTATTTGTCCACTAATCCCTTAATGTTAAATTGGGTATTAAGAGGGCCAGCAAATAATCAAGGGCTGGAAATATAAGCTAAATGGGCTAGCAAATAATCAAGGGCTGATGTTGCAAGTCAAAGGCTGGTAAAACAAATCAATGGCTGGTATTATAAGGGAGAAAAGAGGCTGGAAAACATAAGTAAAGGCTGGAAAGTTAGAAGCCACGTTTTCTCTTCTGTTCTAACTCCCCAAACCGAAACCAAGAAGAGCAGCTCCTCCAGCACTTGTCGACAACCCTAGCAAGAAGAACCTATCTTCCTCTTCCCTCATTCTGGCCATAGATTGAAGTTCTCCTCCAAACCCTCTTCCATTTCACCCAACCATCCAAACTGATTTACAGAATCCACATTGTGCAGGATGCCACAACAAAAATGAAGGAGCGAGTTTCATGCTAGAGCTAACCAAAGAATCGTGAGCCATGGATGCAATGAGAGTCTTGGCTCAATAAGATTAGGGCAAAAGAAGTGAAGGAGAAGAAGTGAGAAGAGCTGCCATTGTTGATTGAAGAAGTGAGGGGTTGAAAACCCAAATTACAGCAGATTTAATTGGGATTTCAGGGCAAGATATCAGAGGTAAGGAACTAGGGTAAGTCAATGTGTCTTTGCTAGAAATTAATCCATGGAAATGGAATGCAATATGTTTATTGGATTGGCATTAATGTGTATAGGTGTGACAGCAAACAAGCTGTGAGGAATGTTCTGAAATGGCTCCAACAGATTCTGTTTGTGCATCAAATTAAAGGGGGTAAGGTTCTAACCCTATAATGATTGATTATTATGCATGAAAATGATGTTGTGATGAGCTAAATTTAAATGGCTATGGTTAGATAAAGATAAACTGAAATTCTGACTTGGTGTGAATCTGGAATTTGCTGTTCTGTCTAGCTGGAAAATTAAAAAGAGCATTTTAATAGTTCTGTATGGAGAAAAAATCTGGAAACATTATGAATTATGGCCCTTTAAGTTACAAGAAAGCCAGTTTTGGAATTTCTTGAATTGGACATCTGTAGCTTGAGTTATGCACAAATGAGTGCAGGGTGTTCTGTCCAGAAACGTGAATCACAGTCTTGACTTTGGAAAATCATAGCAAATGGCTTAAATTGAATTAGGGTGCAAGCCTTACATGTCTAGAAAGGATAATTAAGTTAGGAACATGATGGTTCTGGGTTTGCATCATTTGGATACTCCTATAACCATATATGAGACAGTTTGTGCATATTGGTCAGTGTTTACTGTGTCAGGAAACTACTGTACATACTGAAACTTTGGAAAATTTCTGGTATTGATATAGGAGGATTTAAATTATGAATCTTACATTTATAAATAGGGAAATGAGTTAACTTTCACCTAGTTTTGGAATTTCCAGATTTGGAACTTCATGGCTTAAGATATGTATGAATACATGCAGGATACTCACTGCTGGGGACAGATTTTTAATGTAAACTTCAAATGTTCATAGAAAATTCCCATATCAAATATGACTGCAAACTTTACATGTTCAGAAAGATAAATGAGTCATGATTGACATGGTATTGAGTGTGTACAGATTTCATATCCCTACAGTTGGCAGTAAGCATTTTACTGTACACAGGTCAAAAATTTCCTACCTACTGTGCCAGATTTGGACCAAGGTCTAAAAATTAATGAGAAATGGCACAAAATGAATTAGGAAATGAGCCTTATATGTCTAAATAGGGATTTGAGTTAGAAGTAATATAAAAATTACAGTTTGATAATTAAGTTCTGAAAATTATACTTTAGGCTAGCACAATACCATAAGGTCCAAAACCTTAAAGAACAGAAATGGACCAAATGGGTCGTAAGGAGTTTAAACGAACGAAAAGGCAAAAAACGGTGCTAATAACGTTTGAATAACTCTGGAAACACAGCCAAGTATTGTTCTTGTTGAATTATACAATGCTTAATGGTAGCTTATGATTGGAAATACTAAGATAGATGGATGTATAGAGATTGATTCAATCTACCATTTGTTATGTAGAGAGTTGTCCTAAGGACTGAGATAGACCCAAAATCAATCAATACTCCAAGACTTGTTAGGCGAGGGAGAACTGATTCAGAAGCTAGGGTAGTACAGTAAGTAACCTTAAGCGACTACTTGCATCCAATTTGCTTAATGCTATAAACTCTTTGAATTTGGCAATTGAAACCAAATGAATGCTGCATATGGATGTCTTCCCTTGACTGTTGAGTTTGCTTTACTAGAAATGGTTTGTAAACAGGTGATGGGCTCGCAAGAAATGTACTGTGTGCGCGTATTTATATACATAAGAAATATTTTAAATATTTTTAAGGTTCAAATTAAATTCTGATTTAATATGATTTATACCTTGTGTTGTAACCTTGTTAATGCTTTTAAATGGCTTGTGAGCCTTGTTTGTTGAATTACTTCCTTATAAACTCCAAAGGGTTGCTATGAGGTCAGGGAAGAATGAAATTTGTTTTAAGACTACCGGATATCTTTTTTAGACCCGAGGTATTGAGACCTCAGGGCATTGTACCTTGAGAACTTTGTAGACACATTTGATTGACTTAGAGCACTGTTTCTCGAGCATTAGCCTCGGAGACGTTTGGCTTGTCCCGTATATTACGTTTGGACAGGTCCCGGTTTCATATGCGCAATGAGCCGGGGTTTGATTGGTCTATGCATAGGCAGCGCCCTTTATGGGAGTTTGCTACGGTTAACTACCGTGGGTTTCTTCACTCTACGTAGCATCGACTGATACTCTGTGAACTCTCTTGGTACTATGGTTTGTTTTATTTGTTTCACTGCATACTTTAAGTATGGTTTGATATTGAGACTTCTAGTCTAATGATGAAACTCCTCATTTGACTATGATTTGCTATAGAGTTTTCATACGGTGTTTTTAAGTTGATGCAGCATAATTGATTTGATTTATTTGAAAGTGATTTGAATTAGCTTTCATAAATGAGGGATGCTTGGTAAAAAATTTAGTTGCTTATTGTTGTTACTTACTGAGTTTACGACTCACTCCCCTCTTCTTTCCCCTCCCTTTCAGAGTGATCGATACAGCGATTGTTCTTTTTGGCTTGGGAAGCTTCTTGAGAGCGGACTTCCCTGCACAGTCTAAGGTATATGGCTCCCAGCGGTTTGTATAGACATAGATGGATGATGGCACAGTGTATTGGAATTCTTTTGATTGTACATATATATACTTATGTGATGAGTCTGGGATGTAAGCTAGATTGTGTATTATTGGAATATGACGATCAGTATACTTTTTATTTGGCATTATGTATGTTGGTAGATATGCCTAAATATATTAAAGGAGTTATATGAATTTGAGATTGGCCTACATATTCACCTACAAATGAATAGTGACATAAGAAAAAAAATTTTCTAATTCTGCAATTTAGGCTTCCGTAAGATACTAAGGAAGATTTGGCGCGACACCTGGGGTATTGAGACCTTTGGGCACCGTACCTTGAGAACTTTATAGACACATTTGAATGACTTAGAGCACTGTTTCGTGAGTAAAAGTCTTAGAAACGATCGGCTTGTCCCGTATATTACGTTGGGCAGGTCCTAGTGTCATGTGCGCAATGATGCTGGGGGTCTATGCATAGGCACGTCCCTTATGGGATGATCGCTACGGTTCGCTACCGTAAATCGTTAATTGTTAGCTCTAAGTAACATCGATTGATACTATATGGACTCTCTTGGTACTATGATTGGTTTTTATTGATCGCACAGCATACTTTATTTATGATTTGATAGTGAGACTTTAAAATCTAATGAGGGAACTCTATATTTGACTACAAATTGTTATTGAGTTTCCATATCGTATTTGAGTTTTAATGTAGCATAATTGATTTGATATGATTGAAAGTGATTTGAATGAGCTTTCAAAATTGAGGGATGCTTGGTATTATTTAGTTGCTTATTGCTGTTACTTACTGAGTTGCGATTCACTCCCCTCTTCTTTCCCCTCCCTTTCAGAGTGATCAATACAGCGATTGTTCATTTGGGCTTAGGAAGCTTCTTGAGAGTGGACTTTCCTGCATAGTCTAAGGTATATGGCTCCCAGCGGTTATATTATTATTGGAATATTATTATTGGAATATTATGACCATTATGCTTTTGAGTTGGCATTATGTATGTTGGTAGATATGCCTGAATACATTACAAAATATGATGTAGATGATCTTATTGATCCAAGGATCACATGAAATTGAAAAGTGGCCTACATATTCACCTACAAACGAATAGTGATATAAGGGATAAAAAAAAAATTCTAATTCCACAACTTAGGCTTCCGTAAGATATTAAGGAAGATCGAGCGCGATAGTAATAGTAACAGTAACACGTGAACATGATACGGGGTCTAACAGTCTCAAAATAATATATAAACAGTATCATCACCTTTATGGAAATTATTAAAAATGGATAAAATCTTCAGTTAGTCTATAAAGGTTATTATATGACACAATGAACAGTTCAGTGAAAAAAGTTTATAAAACATTCACACTTCAGTAAAATTTTTCATAAATATTCTATTTCATTGTAAAACACTAATATAAACATCTCGATGCTTTCATTTCGATAAAAATCAATTACATGAATATTTAAATATTATTTTTCGGTAAATTCATATTTTATGAAAAATATTAGTTAATTTCCTAGGCTAGGAATTCACTCAATAATGCACTTAATAAACCTAGACCGCAAGTGCACGGGTCACGACAAATAATAAAGAGTGAGTAGAGTATCGTTCCCATGAGGATTAGTTAGAATTGATATAGCTAAGTACTAAAATTGGTCATTCTAGGTTTATTTAAACTAATGAAAATTTTCTTGAATTAACTAACAAAAATAAAACATAAAAATGAAGTTAAAAATGTATGAAAGCTAGAAGGGAAAATTACATTAATAAATATAAAACTTCCTACAACTAAATCTAAGTGTAAACTAAAATTTTAAAGAAATTATCAATTTGAATTTATAAACTAAAGTCATTTAAAATCTACATTTAATTCATATATAAAAAATTCTAAGATAGTATTGAACTAAATTACTAAATGAAAATAAACTATCAAATAATATATTAAACTATTAGCAACAACTTAAAAGTCTAAACAAATTAAACTAATATAAACTGAAGCAATTATTGTAAAAAGAACATGCAAACAAAAGAGGAAAAGTTATGAATCACGTCCTGCTACTCTACTTTGGCCGCTTCCTCCAACAAATAGCAGTCACACACAGCTCAATATTGCACTGCTCTAGCTGTCCTCTGCACCGCTTCAGCCGTCTCGCTCTGCTGCTACATCCCCAATGATAGCAGCTGCTCTGAACCAGAACAGAGCAGTCCACGTCACTGCGTGCCTTGCACCAGCACAGCCCAATCATGAAGAATGCAGCAGACAAGCAACAAGGAAAAAACGATAGCAAATGCAGAAGCAATAATGGAAAATAAAAACAAGACGTTGATGCAAAAAAAAAAAATTTACAAATTTAGACTGAGGAAAGAAAGAAAGAAATATGCAGAAAACGAAGAAAGAAAACCTTTAATGCAAAGATAAAAATAACGTGAAGGTAGAAGATAAAAGAAACGATGAAGCATAAGAATAATAATCCAGAAATTAAATTTTAAATCTGAAATATAAAGAAAACAAGAGTAGAAAATTGTTGAAAAGAACAAAACACAATAAACCGAAGTAAACAGAATAAAGCATTTAAACGAAACGTAAAACAATACATTAATACTGCAAGTAAAGAACTCAAGAGAGCAGAACAGTGAGGGAAAGGACCCAGCAGCCTGTCACGCAGCCAAGCAACCTCCCAAACATCCAAGAAAATGGAAACAAAAATTAAGAATTGCAATGCAAAATCCGTTACAAAACAAGGGAAAATTCTTGATGTGTCACTCAGCAAGTCTTCTCCTCTTCTAAGCTTGAGCTAAAGTTACTAAAATAAAATGTTCTAATCTAGGGAAACAATAAAGACTGAATTACAGTAAATGGTGAAGATGAACTGTGTCAGGCAGCAGCCTCCACCATGCTTAAACTAAGGAATATAAAGACTCAAATGCAACAAACGGTTGAAGAAGAAGCTCCTGTCACCAGCCTCCTCTCCACCATTCTAAAACCTAACTGAAGCTAATAAAATAAAATGTTTAAACAACTTAAAAGCAGTAAACGGAAGCTGAAGAAAATTGATGAAGAAGCTTATGTCACGCTACAGCCTCCACACTCTTCAACCTACAGCAGCTTTAACTTTTGCTGTTATAGGTAGGCTTCCCTTCAAGTCTTGGGCTGCCTCCTTTCCTTCACTTTGGGCTGTTCAAATCCAGCCTCTTGAAAATTCTTTTTGGGCCAAGATATCAAGTAAGAAAAATGGTTAGTTTAGGTTATTGGATTTGGGGGTTTAAGATGGGCTTAAAGTGTAATCCTGAGATAAGGTTTTAAAAAGGTTATGGTAGAAAAGGGTTTATGTTTAAGGTTTAAATAAAATTTTGGGATTTTTTTAAGATAATGGGAATAAGGTTTAGAGTTTGTAGAAGGCTAAGTCTATGATTTTTAGGCGTTGAACACCAAATCCAATCATTTTTTCTTAATCTTCTTGCCATTTTCTTGATTTCCTCATTATTCTTGAATTTCCTACACATGAAAACAGTTTAATTAAATTAGGAAGAAAATACATTAAAATTTCAAAATTTAAGCAAAATTGATGCAATAAAATACTCTAAAAATTGACTATTTTACAGACTTATCAATAGCACCACACGTGATCCACTTCTCCCAGGCTACAAAAAAATAACCAACAATATTTATTAACCTCAATTTAATTTTTAAATTATTTTCTTTCAATAATTACAGCCACATTATACACTGAAAATATTAAATCAATATAAATTCTACTGGGTTAAAACATAACTTCCCCGTTTCAAGTCTGATTTTAAATCTGATTGTATCGGTGGACTCCTCATAATTTCTATAGTATTATGGCATCCTAAATTCATCAAATGCAGCCACAAAACTCTCCCCCATAGCCATGGCCAAATGCACCCTTAAGCATGGTTTATGGAATTTCATCATTTTATCACTTTTTCATGTTTATACATGTTCATTCTCTCATTTAACACCATTTTCTTGCATCAAATTACATGGATTCCTTCACTTCCAAGCATGGCCAAATACCATTGATCATGCTTGAAGATGATTTAGGTCAATTCTATTCAATCTAACATCATAATCATGCTTAACACTTATGAATTCATCATTAACTACCATTAAAATCAAAAGAAAATAAAACCATGAAATTACCTCCTCTTGGCTGAATGGTATAGCCCCTTATCTTTTGATTTTGTCACTTATTAAATGAAATATTGGTATGGGTGAAGAGAGGAAGATGAGTAGAGTATTTTTGTAGAAGGAAATTTGTTGAAATAACTTGATTTTAATGAAGTTTTTGTGATGTTTTTATTTTTCCAAGCTTTTAGCTATGGTGGCATAAGGAAGAGAGGTTGAAGAAGATGTGGGAGTGGCCGACCAACATGAGGGGTTTATGTAGAAATTTCTACAGTAGGGCAAAATTACCAAAATTTCCTTGATTACAAAATTTTTGGACAAAAATGTCCTTAAGCTTCCGTATTTTTTCTAGCTATCTAGTTGTACTCCAAAAATTTAGATTTCTTCTCTAAAAAGTTTTATTAAACATATTTTAATGAATAAAGGTGGTTTGGTTCAGGTTTGACCTATTGTAAAGGTGAAATTACGAAATTACCCTATTAGGTAAATCGTGTAAATTTATGATTTAACCAGTAATTTGATCTATCTATTGACATAGCCTAGGACTTACTTTTATGTAGAATATCATGCTATATTTACTTGGTCCAACTTTATTTTAGTTTGACCACAATTTACAAAAATGCCACTGGACTATGTTCTTAATCGTCATTTCCTAAATTGTTGGCACACTTACCAAAAATAATATAAATAAGGTATTTTAGGCTCAAAATTCTTACCTTAGGCTCATCATACCCTTCAGACACTGTTTGATCAGTCTCATGTCCATCCGGGCACTGTAAAGCTAGTGGGGCACACGTCACTATTTCCTTTATAACCTGCAAAATATACAGGAATGGAATAGTGATCCAATGTCTAACATCATATATAGTAATAGTATAAGTGGCTTTCACACATTAGGCTCCTTATATCAGCCATGCCTTGTTTTATTTTGTAGTTAACATTTTCCTTAGTATTTTTATAAAATTTTTCTGCTTCCTCTTTAAAAATATAAAGCTTGCCGATTTTATTCTCTTTTCTTTCCTTTGTATATTTCCCTTTCTTTTATTTATATAGTTTGTCATTTTCTTTTCTTCTATAATTTTCGAATTCTTCAATCTATTTTTATAATTAGATAACATTTTCTTCTTTTTAAATGTTAAAATCAATTTCTTCCTTTTTCTTTTTATGAAAAACATTTTCTTCATAATTTTAGATATGCTTGCCGATTTCTATACGATAAGTAGCTAGTTTTATAATTTGGTTATGAGGTAGCCTAAGTATTCTTGGATGTTGAGAGATATATAAGGTTATTATAATTGTTGATTAAGTATCTAAGATTCTCTAAGCATATTAAAATGATTAATAATTTAATTTGATAGGGTGCACACTATTTAGTTGAATTTAATAATCTACTGCTAGATTAAAACTTAAGTTTGTAATTACTTAATGCTTTTAATCACTAGAGATCTAGAAGAATCAAAGTAAGTTAAATAACCAAGCTTATGTATTTATTTCTTAATTTCAATCCATCTCTTTCTAGTTGCTAATGCTTCTACAAATTATATTTAGAGAGGTTATTCTAGGTAGTTTAGTAGTTAGGGATTAATTGAAGAGCTTGTTTGAATTAACAACTTGGTAAGGATAGATGGTGTAACAGAGCTTGTTGTTATGCTACGATTGAATACTTAATTGACTATATTTTCGAACTTACCTCTGTATTACTTGAAGACCACGTGTCGTTCCACAGAGACTGGTATCGCGAAGTCTAGCTATGTACCAGATACTATTATCTATGGTATATCTTAGCAAATTATGAATTTAGTTGAGGGTGATCTACAAAGGCTAACGAAACAAAATAAAACAAATGAAATTAATAAATGAAAATAAAATAAATGAAAATAACAAAAATAAAATAAAAGTAATTGAAATTAAAAAAACAAATAAGAAATACTTACAGTTGAAATGATGAAAAAAAATAACTGCAAAAGAAAATAAACAAAAATGCAAATTAGTAAAATAGAAGAGTAAAAATGTAATTTCCTAACTATATGGGTCTAAAATGCAAATAATGAAAATATGCATGAAAATCCTAAAATGAAAATAAAAATGCATGAACATGTTAAATAAATAAATAAATCAAAACTGATGCAATTGAAAGAAAAATAAATTAATGCATGAAGTTCCTAAACTAATGCATGAAAATGCCTAAGCAAATGAACTTGAAATTAAACCAAACTTTACCTAATCAAAGAACTATATGAATACTACCCTAAGACACTTAAAATGTACCTAAAACAATACCTAAATGCATAGAATTAATGTGAATATAAAACCTGGACAGAATTGAAATTTAATGCAAAATTGAATTGAAAATGTAACTAAATGCTCATGAAAAATTATCTAACTTAACCTACACTTAGAACACTAATTATATGAACCTAAAATGGACTAAATATTATGAAACTACCCTTAGAAGACTCCTAAAACAGCAGCTGAAAATCTGGACAGAATTTACAATGCAAGGATGCCTAACATGGAATTAATGCCAAAAATGTTATGCAAATGCTATGGAAATGCATCCTAAGCTAGCCTAAAAATTTATCTAATGAATCTATAGTCTAAATATGATCTAAAACTACTTGAACACATCTTAGAACACCCCTAGACAGCAGCTAACTAAATGCACACAGCCCTTGAAAACTGATCAGGAAAATAAAATTTAATTATGAGTAATGCTATGAAAATGCCATGAAACCTATTCTATATGCTTTCTTAAAATTTCCTAATTAAAATTTGATGTATCTAAGACCCTAAGATACCTAAGTGAAGCTTAGAATGCATGAAAACAGGCCTTAATAATTCCTATAAATAATGTGAGAACCAATTTTATGGTACTGCATATGTAAAAATAATTATCTATTAATTTAATTTTTGGAATATATTGTAAAATTTAAGTAAGTAGTGATGTGGGCCCCACTTGGAATTTCGAGCCTGGATGTGTATATTACTGATGAAATAGTGTACGGATGATGTAATAATGATATTATGGAAATTTGGAGGCCAAACTACCTCATTTGCACTATTCTTGGAAATATGGTAAACAAATTGGAAAATGAGGGTTACATCCTATGGGTATTTTTGTAAATCACACCCAAACTAAAATGAATTGGGATGAAGTAAAAATACCATGTTATTCTACATGAAAAGTAGTTTAAGACAGTGCCAACGGATTTATCAAATCAGTGGTGAAATTGGAGAAATTCGCCGGTGGGTTACGAGGGTAAAATCGTAATTTCTCACTATCCATGTACCGCGTGTCGACGAAAACAATTCTAATCATCAAGATACATTAAATAAGTGTAATTGGTACTAGAATCTGAAATTTTGGAGCATGATTACAAGGTTTTTACGTGTAACAATCCATAATACAGTAATTAACATATTTTATGCATAATTTATGGTTGGGCTGTCTGTGATGCCTTTAACACTTGAACAGTAACAGAATAAATGATAAACATTTATTTATTTAATAAATTTGGAATATGAAATTTTTTCAATATTCCTTACACTTTACATCCCTTGTTTCTATTTTACAATAAAGTAGTATTGTATACATGTGTCTGAATATATAAGAGAAGTGACCGTACCTTAAAATTTAACTCACTTTGCCCCAGTGTGCTTACTCCCAGCTATATTTATCTGAGGAAGATCTCAATTAATCCTTGCAATAAATCTGGGGAGTTGGAAAATAAAAGGGTGAGCGAAACGTGCTCAGTAAAGGAGTCGTATGCTGCTCGATATAATGAAATCTAAATGCCCTAAAATGTATATTTTCCTAACAATGTGCTAAGCATAGTAAGGAAGGATACTATAGTCGGCCGAAAAATTCAGATGGAGCATGGAAAGTATTTTGAAATACCTATCTTGTCCCGAAAACCCAGAGCGACTATAAGGAGTAATAAATAAATTTTTCCCTTAAAAAGCAATTTAATTCTCATTTTCTCATAATATAAAAATGGTATAAACCATTTTATTTTATCTCTTCAGTAACAGTTTCCAAAACACGTGACAGTACAATGAACTGTAGATATAAAACTATAGAAACAGTAATTCAGTCACTTTCAGTACAGTAGTTTGTAAATATCCAAAATTGTTGGATAAACAGTTCAGTAATTATTTCTATATTAGAAATAATTTTCATAATATCCTTTTCGAATAAATAGTGATTTTCAATACAGTTCAGTAAACAGTAATCAGTACGATATAGTTCAGTAAACAGTATTCTCAGCACAGTACAGTTTAGAAAACAGTATTCAGTAAAATCCATTTCAGTAAATAGTATCAGTGGGTTGAAACTAGGCATCACGCTAAATCATATCATGCTATCATTATCTATAAGGGACACAATGATAGTATACAGTAAGATCTATGGCCATAGTCTATAGGGCGTCCTGGGAGTACACTTGCCAGGTGACTCTGAGACTACTGATAACTTGGCGGGTCAATCAGCCACGTGATAGTAACAATAATCAGTAAGCATGAAATTGAGGCCTAAGTCTCAAAACAGTATAAAATTTGTATCATAGCCTTTATAGATTTTATTCAAAATTAATTTGAAATATTTCATGTTTATCTATAAGGCTCACAATTTCATATACTTCCTCTTTTCATGAATTTCCATCATTTTCACATTTTCCCCCAAAATCATCTCAAAACATTTTATTCATCATCTTATCACCTTTATGGAGTTTATAAGATAAATAAGATCATTATTTAATTCCATAAAGGTATAAAATCCTATAATAATTGATACAGTGAAAATAGCTTATAAAATATTCACACAGTGATAATAATAATTAATTTTTTTAAATAAATATGCTATTTCACTGTAAAACATCTTTGCACATATCTCTATGTTTCCATAGAAAATACCTTTAAGGAATTTTATAAATTTAGTCATTTATTCAAATAAATATTCCAAAAAGGTATTTATTTCATACCTCCAAATACAGTGAAAATAGTCGATAAATATTCATGTATCTAGTGAGAATTCTCATAAATATTCTTTTTGAATATTTAATAGTATAAAGAATATATTTTATTCTCACTTTAAATAAAAATATTTAACATGAATATTTAATTTAGCATTTTTCTCATAATTTCCCATTTGTGGAAAATTTATGAGAATAATTTCCAAAATTCAAAAATTATCCATTTCATGCATCTAAAATATTTCATGATATTTTAGAATAATTTCGATATTTTTTCGACAGTATAACGGCTATAAATTTCTAACCTCCTACACGAAAATTACAGTATATAAAACCAGCTTTCAACCACAATTTGCATGATTTTCAAAGCAAATCAAGCTTCCAATAATTTCATAAATTAAAATTGATAAATCATGCAATTCATCATATCCTTACAACTCACATACTTGTCCCTTACTTGTCTAGCAATATCGAGCTTTTCATCATTAACTACCATTAAAATCAAAAGAAAATAAAACCATGAAATTACCTCCTCTTGGCTGAATGGTATAGTGCCCCTTATATTTTGATTTTGTCACTTATTAAATGAAATAGTGGTATGGGTGAAGAGAGGAAGATGAGTAGAGTAATTTTGTAGAAGGAAATTTGTTGAAATAACTTGATTTTAATGAAGTTTTTGTGATGTTTTTATTTTTCCAAGCTTTTGGCTATGGTGGCATAAGGAAGAGAGGTTGAAGAAGATGTGGGAGTGGCCGACCAACATGAAGGGTTTATGTAGAAATTTCTACAATCGGGCAAAATTACCAAAATATCCTTGATTACATGTGATACGTAATATGTTCTCATATTTACCAAAATATCATCCTTGGACATTTCAAAATAAATTAATTGTCATTACAAAAGAGAATTTAAAATAAAGCATATACTTAAAAACCAAAAATGAACTTACATCACTTAAAGCAAATGTACTCTTCCCCTTCCAACTAGCATGTGTAAAAGGTTGTGAGTCATTAAGTTAGTTTGAAGTAAATTAGTAATACTAAATAGTATTAATTTTATATATTTTACTTTGATTAAAATGTTAAACATATAAATAATTAAAAAATAAAATTTTAATATAATCAAAAATATTAAAAAATTAAACGGGTCGGCCCATTTAAGCTCGAGCCTAAATGGGTTGGGCTAAAAAGCCCTCTTTCTTAAATAGGCTACAAAAATGAAGTCCCAGTCCTAAATAAATGGTCCAGACCGGGTCGGCCCAACGGGCCTTGGCCCATTTTGATAGTGATATGAATTACTATGTATACGTACTGTGATAGTTTTATTGGTATTAGAGCCAGGTTGGTCTGATGTCGATTGGTGTCTTTATGATAAAGACAAAGTCGTTAACATCCCCTGTAGTACTGTATAGTTTGGATATATAAATGAATGACTAACCGAGAATCGATTTAACTGTCTGTGCTGTGCAGAAATGAATAGGCGAAAGGTAACGAGATTTAATAAAAGTCAAGATAGAGGCAGGACAGAGTTGACTCTATAGCCTGATATGCTATAGTTCACTCTATAACCAATGCCAGAGCCCATCCCAAGACCTACTCACCCTTCGTGGCTAGAGAGCCTTAATACTCGGATGCCTCAGATGGAGAGGATGTTGGCGGATTTTATCGCCATGTATCATGCTGATAGATCTGCGGATCGAGTGGAAAGAGAGAGAGTAGCTCCTGTAGTAGCACCACCCCTACCTCAGCCAGCTTTTGAGCCACAGCCTGCTCCTCAGCCAGCACCGTAGGCGCAGGCCGTACTACCATCACCACCAGTACAACCGCCCCAAGACGTAGAGTCCTATTGTGATGTGAATTTGGTGCAGCAGTTTAAGAAGTTAGATCCACTAAAATTTAAGGGAGATAAGGATCCGTTGGTGGCAAAGTAGTAGGTAAACGCCATAGAGAAGCTATTTCGATACATAAGGTGTTATGAGACAGAAAAGGTTGGGTTGGTTGTGTTCCAGTTGACGAACGATGCGGAGCACTAGTAGAAATCGACCTAGACAGTGTTGTTAGCCCAGCATTCGGTGGTGACATAGGATATATTTATTGAGGCTTTACGCTGATAGTACATCCCCGACGTAGCACAGAAGAAGTTACAACAGCAGTTTTTAGAGTTGGTACAGGGGAGCATGATAGTGGATCACTATGAATTGAGATTCACCACCCTTAAGAGATTTGATTGGTAGATAAGGGTAGATGATCAGCATAAGATTGAAAAATTTATGGCTGGGTTAAGACCTTTTATCCGGATTAAGCTAGTCCCACTTGATATCCGTACCTACAATATGGTAGTAAGGCGTGCATGATTATGCAAGCGGGACTACGAGCAATTTCATTCTGATACGGGATCTAAGGGAAAAGTGAAGGGTAAAGGTAAAGCAAAGAGAGATCTGGATGATAGATCAGGTAGAGAGCAACTAAAAAGGCTAGATCTTTGGGCATACGGATTACTGAGGGGTGATTTGTTAGACCAACTGCCACAATCCATACTACTGGCCCCACTTCGACACAAAGGAGTATTGCGACCAGATGTGTGCATTGTGGAAGGTCGCATGGTACGCGACCATGCTACATGTTGAGAGAACCTGTTTTAGATGTGACAGACGGGGCATTTGGTGAGAGATTACCCTATGCTACGAGAGTCAGCTGCTTCTATCGCTCCAGCCCTAGTTCCACCTGCTCTGACACTAATAGCTCAAAGTGAATCAGAGAAGGCCACCGTAGAAGAAAAAGGTAAGAAGGCTGTGACCTAGGGACGGGTGTACGCGCCAGATCAAGAGACTACTGATGCTTCCACTGATGTGATTAAAGTTAAAATTTATGTTTTTGATACTTCTGTATTAGCATTGTTTGATCCTGGTTCTACTCATTCATTTGTATCTCCTGCTTGTGCTAACAAAATCCTAGTAGAGCCGGAGCCTCTAGAATATACTTTGCAGATAAATACCCCATTTAGAGAATCTTAAATAACTATGTGATATATAGAAACTGTAAAGTGACTATAGGAGAGAAGGAAACGACAACTAACCTAATTTTGTTTAATATGTATGATTTTGATGTAATTTTAGGAATGGATTGGTTAGTTGCAAAGTATGTTAGCTTAAATTGTTATACTAAGTTTATTACCTTCTCTCATCCCGAACATTACATTGTAAAATTGTTAGATAAATAGAAAAGGTGATATGTTTACTAAATTGCTTAAGTGTTGTGTGAAGGTGTTGAAGGTTTTATCACTTATGTGGAGACGTAGAAAAGAAACATCCCGAGTTGCATGAGATTCTTGTGGTCAGGAACTTTCCAGATGTATTTCCAAAGTATTTACTAGGCGTACCATCGAATCGGGAGATTGAGTTCACCATCCACTTGGCACCTAGTACGGAGCCCATCTCTAAGCCCTCATATCGAATGGCATTAACAGAGTTGGAGGAGCTTAAGAAACAGCTCTAGGAATTATTGGATAAGGGGTTTATCCATCCTAGTGTGTGTTTGTGGGGTGCACCATTATTATTCGTCTAGAAGAAGGATAGCAGCCTACGGTTGTGTATAGATTATCAAATGCTTAACAGGGTTACTATCAAGAACAAGTATCCTTTGCCAAAGATTGATGATTTATTTGATTAGCTCAAGGGTGCACAGGTGTTCTCTAAGATAGATCTCTGATCAGGCTATCATTAGCTTAAGATTCGAGAGTCGGATGTTTCCAAGACAACATTCCGGACTCCATATGGGCATTATGAATTTTTTGTGATTCCTTTCGGACTGACAAATGCCCCTGCAGCATTTATGGGCTTGATGAATGAGGTGTTTAAGCCCTACTTGGACAAGTTTGTGATTGTGTTCATTGACGATATCTTGGTGTATTCTACATTTCCAGAGGAGCACGAGCGGCATCTTTATATAGTTTTGCAGACCCCAAGGACCGAAAGTTATATGCTAAGTGGTATCTAAGGATGGGGTGTCAGTTGATCCGTCCGAGATAGAGGCCATTGTGCAATGGGAGAGGCCTAAGATACTGATCGAGATACAGAGTTTCTTTGGTCTAACTGGATGCTATCATCAGTTTGTCGAGGAGTTCTCCAGACTAGCTGCTCCACTGACAGGATTCACACGTAAGGATGTTAAGTTCGAGTGGATAGATGTGTGTGAGCACAACTTCCAGGAGTTAAAACAGAAATTAACTACTGCTCCCGTACTTGCCTTTCCCAGCAAATCAGGGGGATTCTTGGTGTATACAAATGCTTCCATACTGGGTTTAGGGTGTGTTCTTATGCAAAATGACAGAGTGATTGCCTATGGGTCTAGACAGTTAAAGGAGAATGAGAAGAACTATCCGACACATGATTTGGAATTAGCAACAGTGGTGTTTGCACTGAAGATATGGCGGTATTATCTCTATAGAGAGAAATTTCATATATATACAAACCATAAAAGTCTGAAATTTCTATTCTCGCAGCGGGAATTAAATATGAGACATCGGAGATGGATGGAGTTATTAAAAGATTACGATTGTGAGATCTTGTAACACCTGGGGAAAGCTAATGGGGAATCTGATGCTTTGAGTCGGATGCATATAGGCATGGTGTCATACATGATGGTTAGGAAGCATGAGTTGTTAGAACAGTTTTGGAGCCTCAGTCTAAATGTAATTTCCTCTGAGAGATATGGGTTCATGGCTAGTTTCATAATCGAGTCGAATTTGATGGATAGGATCAAGGATGCTCAGAGGATTGATTCTTATTGTCTAGAGACTGCCAATCAGGTGCAGATGGGTATACAGTCAGATTTTGGAATTGGCACCGATGGTATTTTGAGGTTCAGAGGCAGGATTTGTGTTCCCGACAACCAGCAACTTAAGGATTTGATTTTGATAGAGGCCCATACTTCCAGGTACACTTTGCACCAAGGCAGTACTAAGATGTACCAAAACTTACGGAGAGTATATTGGTGGCCTAAGATGAAGCGAGACATTGCGAAGTTTGTTGCTAGATGTCTCACGTGTCATCAGGTAAAAATCGAGCATCAAAAGCCTACAAGGTTATTGCAGCCTCTACCGATCTCAATGTGGAAATGGGTGATTGTAGATAGATTGACAAAGTCCACCCACTTTCTTCCTACTAGATCTACTGTTTCTCTGAGTGCCCTAGTCGATCTATATGTACGGGAGATAGTGAGATTGCATGGTGTTCCAGTGAGCATCACTTCTGATAGGGATTCTCGGTTTACATCTCATTTTTAAGAGAGATTTCAGAAGGCTATGGGGTCCTGACTGAATTTTAGCATCGCTTTCTATCCACAGACTGATGGTCAATCCGAGCGAGTGATTCAGATGCTCGAGAATATATTAAGAGCATATACGCTGGATTTTAAGGGCTCATGGGATGACCACTTGCCACTAGTAGAATTCGCATATAATAATAGCTATCAGTGTAGTATTAACATGGCACCATATGAGGTGTTGTATGGTAGAAGGTGTAAGTCCTTGATTGTATGGGGAGAAGTGGGAGATTTTATTTTTTTAGCTCCTGATTTGGTAAAGCAAGCTTCTCAGAATGTGTAGTTTATCTGTGAGAGGTTAAGAACAGCTTAGAATCGGTAGAAGAGCTATGTAGACACGAGGCACCAACCACTAGAGTTCTTAGTTGGTGATTCGATATTTCTTAAAGTCTCACCATCCAAGGGCGTAATGAGATTCGGTTAGAAAGGGAAGTTGAGTCCTCGATACATCGGATCCTTCGAGATCTTAGATAGCGTAGGAGATGTGGCATATCGATTAGCACTACCACCAGAGTTATCTGGAGTGCATAATTTATTCCATGTCTTGATGTTCAAAAAAGTATCATCCCTATCTATCTCACATAATTCAGTACGAACCACTGGAGATCAGGAAAGATATGAGTTACGTGGAGAGACCTATCTGGATTTTGGATCGAAAGGATAACGTATTGCGATCTAAGACGATTCCGTTAGTGAAAGTGTTTTAGCAGTACCACTCGGGAGAGGATGCAACGGGGGAGTTAGAAAGCCTGATGCGAGAGAAGTACCTAGAGCTGTTCAAAGAAGTACCCAGACCGAATTTCCTAAAGGTAGGAAGGATGTGAGAGCCACTTATACTATTACTGTATATGATATTCACTATTTGATTCCTGTATATTTTGTAAGTTATAAAGGAAACAGTGACGTGGGCCCCACTGGCTCTATAGTGCCTGGATGGACATGAGACTGATCAAATAGTGTTCGGAGGGTATGATAAGACTAAGGTAAGAATTCGAGCCTAAAATACCTTATTTATATTATTTTTTGGAAGTGTGCCAACAATTTAGGAAATGATGATTAAGGACATAGCCTAGTAGCATTTTCATAAATTGTGGTCAAACTAAAATAAATTTGGACCAAGTACATATAACATGATATTCTACATAAAAATAAGTGCTAAGTTATGTCAATAGATAGATCGAATCGGTAGTTAAATAAAAAATTTATGTGATTTACACGATATGGGTAATTTCATAATTTCATCTTACGACAAGTCAAACCCGAACCAAACCACCTTTATTCATCATAATATCTTTAATAAGAATTTTTAGAGAAGAAATCTGAATTTTTGGAGTACAATTACATAGTTAGAAAAATTACAGAAGCTTAAATGCATTTTTGTCCAAAAATTTCATAATCAAGGGCATTTTGCCCTACTATAGAAATTTCTACATAAATCCCCCATTGGCCGGCCACTCCCACATCTTCTTCAACCTCTCTTCCTCACGCCACCATAGCCAAAAGCTTGGAAAAATAAAAACCTCAGAAAAACTCCATTAAAATCAAGTTATTTCAACAAATTTCCTTCTACAAAATTACTCTACTCATCTTCTTCTCTTCAGCCATGCCAATATTCTATTTAATAAGTGACAAAATCAAGAGATAAGGGCACTATACCATTCGGCCAAGAGGACGTAATTTCATGGTTTTATTTTCTTTCGATTTTAATAGTAGTTAATGATGAATTCACATGTGTTAAGCATAATTATGATGTTGGATTGAATTGAATTGAGCTAAATCATCGCCAAGCATGATCAATGGTATTCGACCATGCATGGAACTGAAGGAATCCATGTAATTTGATGCAAGAAAATGGTGTTAAATGAGAGAATGAACATGTATAAACATGAAAAAAGTGATAAAATGATGATATTCCATAAACCATGCTTAAGAGTGCATTCGGCCATGGCTATGGGGGAAAGTTTTGTGGCTGCATTTGATGAATTTAGGATGCCATAATACTATAGAAATTATAAGGAGTCCACCGGTGCAATCGGATTTAAAATCAAATTTGAAATGGAGAAGTTATATTTTAGCACTAGTAGAATTTATACTGATTTAATATTTCCAGTGTATATTGTGGCTGCAATTATTGAAAGAAAATAATTTCAAAATTAAATTGAGGTTAATAAATATTGTTGGTGAATTTCTTTGCAGCCTCGGAGAAGTGAATCACGTGTGGTGCTATCAAGAAAGTCATAATGTCAGACAGGTAAGGGATGAGTGTGTAGGCCGTAGGGATATTATGAATGCATGGTTTCAATGAGAATAATTTTATGGGAATATTTTTGTACTCAATTGCTTTGGAATTGTGCAAATTGTGGTTTTTCGCTGGATTGTGAACTATGTTTTACATGCAGGGAGGCTAGGTCGATAGTAGCCGATATGCTGCTAAATTTCTTAGAAAAATTTTCTAAAATATCATGAAATATTTTAAGTGCATTATTGAGTGAATTCCTAGCCTAGGAAATTAAATATTTAATATTTTTCATAAAATATTAATTTACAGAAAAGCAATATTTAAATATTCATGTAATTAATTTTTATTGAAATGAAAGCATCGAGATGTTTATATAAGTGTTTTTTAGTGAAATAGAATATTTGTGAGAGTTTTTGCTGAAGTGTGAATATTTTATAAATAGTTTTCACTGAACTGTTCACTGTGTTATATAAAACCTTTATGGACTGACTGAAGATTTTATCCATTTTTATTAATTTCCATAAAGGTGATGATGATGTTTATATACTGTTGACTCCGTATCATGCTCACGTGTTACTGTTACTGTTACTATGCTGTTGATATTGATCCTATCTTCAGCGTCCCAATTGTCACCTGATCAGTGCACACAAAGGACACCTATAAACTATGGCCATATGTCTCATGTGTTACTATTACTGTTCCTTACAAGGATTATAGCATGATATATTTGGGTGTAGCCTAGTCTCCACCACTATTACTATTTACTGTACTTTTTACTGAATTGCCACTGGTATCGAAGTGTTTACTGTTTACTGAACTGCTTACCGTATTGTCTACTAGATTTTACCAAAGTGTGTGGAATGTGTTTTAAAGAGATTTGATAAAATATTTTATTTAAATGGTGTTGCAAACCATTTATTGGATTAATTAATTATTGAGTTATTACTAAATGATATTTCATATCAAACTCAACTTTTACTCCTTATAGTCTCTTCTAGGTTCTGGGACACGACAGATATTTTAAAATATCTCATATACTCCATCCGGATCCTTAGCTGACTATAGTATCCATCCTTATCAACTGTAGTGCATTGTTAGGAAAATAAATGCTTTTATTGCATATAGATTTCATAATATTAAATATGCATATGATTCTCTTACTAAGCATGTTTTGCTCACCCCTTTATTTTACACCTTCACAGATAATTTATAGTGACAGTTGATATACTGATCTGAGGATTTTGACTGCGTTTTTGGTTGCCCCAAGGCAGCTTAGTGTGGATCTTAGAAGTATATTTATTTTCTTTTATATGTTCAGACTTATTGTATAGTACTACTTCATTGTAAATTATAAATAGGGGATGTAAATGTTGAACGAAATACTGTTATGTAAATATTTCTATTTAAGTAAATTAAATTAAATTACGTTGGTAAAGTGTTTAGTGTTTAAAGAAAGTGTGAAATAAAGGCAACGTAGACAGCCCAACCATCACTGTGAGTGTGAAAATAGGTGAATTACTATGTATACGGACTGTGACATATTGGCCTTTAAATAAACCAATTACAATCCTAAGTTGAAAAGATGTTACACTAAAATAAACTTCTAATTACATGAGTTGCACTCCAAGTAAACTTCTTTAATTAAGATTCCTATGTTGATTAAAACTCTCTTGGCAGCCACTTTAGTAAGTCTTGGAGTAGTAGTCCATCTGCAAAAGAGCTCTTCTACTTGTATTTCATCACCAATAAAGCTCTTCAAAACTGATGTGCATGAGGAGTCATTATATGGCAAATTGGGAAATTTCGTTCCTTCTAGGATTTGTAATCAAAATTTTGAGCTGACTTTCCACAAACGTTTAACCCATCAAATGAAGTTGAATTTCTTTGATCTTTTAAATTTTGAAAAGTTTGAGAAATCCACTACAACTTTCATAAATCTTCATCTCCATCCAAAGTCATTAAGATGGTCAAATTACCATTTTAGTTAGAAAATTTTGAAACTTGCCATTTTAGCTCATTTTACTCCCAAAGCTTATTTTTGTTACCTAAAGTAGAAAAGGAACATTAGCAAGCTCTTTTAGGCATAAAATATAATTTAAAAATAATATTAAAATATTTATTATTAACGTTTTCTACATCCTATCTGTGAGAACTCATTATTTTGTACTGTACATGTACGAAAATTGTAAATTTTAAATAAATAAATCAATAAATAAATTAATTTTGAATATTTTTCTAAATGCCGAAATAAAGGTGGGATAAAATTGAAAATTTCAAAGTGTACAAGGGCAAAGTTGGCTTTTCTCAAAGATTGGTCAAAGTTGATCAATTTTTGACTAATTGGGTTAAGAAATAATTAAAATAAAGAAAAGTTAAAAAAAGGGGGCTAGACAGAAAATGGACTGTGCAGTGGCAAGTGAGTAAACAAAGTCGTTTTAGAGGTTATTTTGGACTTAAATAAATTGTATCAGAATTTTTATAAATTAAAATTAAATTATGGCCAATTAAATTAAGACAACAAGCTAGCTTCCATTATTTCTTCAGCTAAGTTGCATCGCCTCATCCATTTTCTGCCTACAGCTTGTTTTCTGTTCTTCTCCTCCACCGATCTTCATGCTTTAGCTCTGAATCGCCATCCTTTCATCACCAAATCAGCTAAGCTCATTCAAAAAACTTCATCCTCACCGCCATAGCTTCCTAGTTCTTTAAAAAGTTCAGCCAAAAACCGCCCAAAGAAACTCCCCTGCTGTTGGACAGTGGGGTGATACAGGTAAAGATTTTTCAGCTAACGTTCATGCACTTTGATCCTTAGTTTATGGTGATGTTGGTTAAGTAGATGATGTATATAATCGTTGCTTAGAGGAACAGCTGTTATAGTGCACTTTGGGATATCAGTTGTGAAATCAAATCTTGAAGAAATAGGATTGAAAAACTGAAAACATGGCTGCATGTATATGGCGTGAATAACAGAAAACAAAAGCTAAGGCTGTGTAGGTGTGTGCGTGTGGCGTGGTTGACATGAACAAAGAGTTAAACATGGAAAGGAAATTATATATATATAGGGGACCATGCTGTTGACTGATAATAATAATTTTAAGAAATAAAAACATGGTGTTTAAAAGGCGTGGAAATAGAATATAAAGGCTGAACCGAACAGAAAATTAGGGCTGAGTTATTTGGCTGTGGACTGATGGTGTTGAAGGCTGCCATAAAAGTCAATAAAAAGGGCTGTTGTGGTGTGGAAATGAGAAAGAAAAATGGAGCTGTTGTTGTCACATCCCGATTTTCACTTAATCCTTACGGAAGCCTAAATTTGCGAGCTAATTTTTTTTATTCATCGTTTGTAGGTAACTGCATAAGTCACAATTCGGTTTTAAGCGATTCTTGATCACTAAGGTCCCATTTCTATCCTTTAATAGTTGAAGCATAATCATCTTTATTATCCATTGAAATTCAAATTATCAGGTTATCATCTTTAGCCATTCTCCAATTTTAAAATCATAGGTAAACCGATTCTTGTCATTACCTTCAGTGCATCAAATTAAATTCATTTATGTCATGCACTTCAGTCTTGCTTAAACACATATATTTGTAAACATATATTAGCATATCATTTTTATCTCAAACAAGCATAAATTCAGTATCAATTTAACAGCAGTAAAACCTAGCCTACATCCCAGACTCAATGTATAAATATGTATATACAACCAACTGAAACAAACACACATTGTGCCGTTAACCAACTGTGTCTATATAATCTACTGGGAGCCATATACCTTACAATATACGTGAGGATGCACTCCGGAGGAACTCCTCAATGGAGATAGTGTGACAGTAATCCTCAATCTGAAAGGGAGGGAAAGAAGAGGGGAGTGAGTCATAAACTCAGTAAGTAACTACAGAAGCAACCTAAAAATTATAACCTACATCTCTCAGTTTTCAAAACTCATAAATCATACACATCCAGTAAATCAATTTCGATATGCTGCAGTATAAAACATGACTGCATTTTAAAACATAAAGAATAGCAGTCTCATAAACAGATTTAAATCTCATGTCAAATATTGATAAATCAAATCCGATATGCTGCATTGTAAAACATGTTCTCAAATCATAAGGCAAAAGCCAATCATCAATCGCCAAAACATCATCATAAATCATACTATCCAATCGATAAAACAGATCGTAGTACCAAGAGATAAGGCATAGCATCATCAAGATACGTAGAGCTAACACAATAACGATCTACGGTAGCTAACCGTAGCAATCTCCCAAACAGGGACGCTGCCTATGCATAGTCCAATCCACCCTGGTTCATTGATCAGATGACATCGGGACTTGTCCAAACGTAATATACAGGACAAGCCGATCGTTCCCGAGAGCTAGTCATCGAGACACAGTGCTCTAAGTCAATTAAGAATGCCTACACAATTCTCAAGGTACGGTGCCCTAAGGTCTCAATACCTCGGGTTTAAAACAGTATCCAATATCAATCTTATCAAATCAGCCTTCCAAGACTTCGTATCAAAATCATAGTGCATAAATATGCAGCTAACAATCATGGGCTTGCTAAGCTTTTAAAGCACTTTAAGTTATAAAACAAAATCTTGTATCAAACCAAAAGCTTAGTTCAATTTGGAAACTCAAAAGTGTCATCATATTAAAGCAATAATATATAAAACCAAACAAAGATTTGGCGAGCCTATAGCATGCTTATAAAACATTTTCAGAAAGCTAAACCAATCAGTCAAGGATAGGCCCAATATGCAGCATTTTCAATATGCGTCAAAATCGATTCATATGCAGCATTTCATTTCGTTTCCATACCAGATCAGAATTTAAACATCGTATGATGATTTGGATGCAAGGTAGTTGCTTGGGGTTACTTACAGTACTTCCTTATCTTACAAATTCAATCCTCACTGGTCTATCAAGTTCCACACGAGCTATGTGAGCTCTTAGGCAATTTCAGTCCTTAGCATCACCCTCTACATACACAAGGTGGATTGGGTTACTCATTACCCCCAATGGTATGCTAGGATTAAGAATTATACAATTCAATAAGAATGACATCAAGGAGTAATTCTGAATTATTTCAAATATGAACTAGTTCTATCGATTCATTTCCTTTTTTTGCTCACTTGAGCTTCTCATAATCTACTTGATTCAATTTCTGCATTTTAGGATTTTTTTTTTGACTTTTTGTCATTGTGCTGGCCTTAAGTATAAATTTCAGAATATAATCGTCAAGCCTTAAATTTTATATTTCTCCTAACTCAGTTCCCTATTCCGAAGTATAAGGCTTACTTCCTAATTCATCCTATGCCATTTCCAATAATTTTCCAAACTTTGGTCCAAATCTAGCACATTAGGCAGGATAGTTTTCTGACCTGTGTTTAGTAAAATTTATATTACTAATTATAGGGATATGTAATTTGTACAAACCCAAAACCATATCAATCCTGACTCATTTACTTTTCTGAAAATGTAAAGTTTGCAATTAAACTCCATCTAGATTATTTTCTAGGAATTTTTAAAATTGACACTAGGCTGTTTGTACCCTGCAGTGAGTATCCTGCATTCATCTATACATAGACTAAGTTACATAATTCCAAATCCACAAATTACAGAGCTAGATGAAAGCTAACTCATTTCCCTATTTAGAAATGTAAGGTTCATGATTTAATTCTTCCTACATCAACATCAGCAATTTTCCAAAGTTACACTATCTTACAGCAGTATTCAGGCACAGTGTTACACTGACCTACTTGCGCAAAATACTTCATATCTAATTATAGGCATATCCAATTGGTGCAAATCCAGAACCATCACAATCCTAATTTAATTACCTTTCTAGAAATGTAAGGCTTGCAACCTAAGTCAATTTAGGCTATTTGCCACAATTTTTCAAAATCACGACCATGATTCACGTTTCTAGACAGAGTACCCTGCACTCATATGTACATATCTCAGGTTATAGAAATCCAAATCAAGAAATTTCAAAACCCACTTTCTTGTAACTTAAAGGGCTATTAATCATTATTTTTCCAGAATTTTTCTCCATGCAGAACAATTAAACCGATCATTTTAATTACAACCCAGAACAGAACATCAATTTCAAAATTGAACATCAAGTAAGAATACAATTAATCCTTCATCTATACAACAGCCATTTGATTCAATTATCATAATTCATTTTCATATTCAATAAATAAACAAGGGAAGGTCAGTAAAATATTTTATTTACCCAAATTTCCAACAGCTCTTCTTTATTTCTCTGAAACAGTAGCTCTCATTCCAAACCTTGCCTTTGATTTCCTTCAAATCAGAACCTAACCCATTCTCCTCTCTTCGGTTAATGTTTTTACTTGGTCTCTTGAAGTTCCCAAATCCCTCAAGCTGACCTTCACTCTCGGTTGCAGTCCTCCCTTGAATTGCTGTGGTCAAGCCTTAGCACACCAAGAACCTTTTGGTTCTAGACCAAGACAGTTCTGAAATCTACATGCAAGGGAAAATTCATCAATATCACTCCAAAAACGTTAAGCCCTCTTCAAGATTTCCTGAATTTCCTGTGAATCTCTTCAAATCTGAGGCTGCCTTTAGGGTTCTTTTTTTTATGTTTTTTTTTTGGTGGCAGAATGTAGGTCATGGCAATAAGGATTTTGGGGATTTAACTTTTCCTTTCTTCTCTTGGAGGTTCGGTTTTGCCCAGAACAAGAGAAACTAAATTTAACCTTCGGCACTGGTAAAGAAGAGTAGAGAAAGAAGTGGTCTGACCATGGCAGAAGGGAAGAGTCGAGTATGAGAGGTAGAAGAGAGAGGTTCCACGTTTTGATGAAAATAAAACTGATATCTTTTCTTAATTGTTTAATTAAAATTTATGTTTTAAGGCCTCTTTTCCTTCATTTCTCACTTTGAACCCAATTAACATCTTTCATATGATGATTGAGCCAAGATAATATTATTTCTAATCTATTCAAACCCCTCTTCAACATCCTCTTAATCCAACAAAACCCCAAATCCTTTTAACTTTCCCAATTTAATCATTTTCTTCGGTAACCTCATAATTGCCAAATTTTCGAGCCTAACTTCCGACAATTAATTGTATCAATCTACAAGTATTATAAGAGCATTTCATACATGATCGGAAAGGTCTCCAAATTAGCTTTTCAACGAAATTTGAATCACTTGAATCGGAGTTCTCTATCAAAAGTTAGGCCCGTTTCTTTACCAATTGCTCATGATCAGAATTTCCAGTCTATGACATGAATCTATAAATTCATTTCTGTTGATCCACATTGAATTAGATAGCAAGCCTTATATGGTCAGAAAGCTTATCGAGTTAGCTTTTCAAAAAAATTTGAATCGCCTTAATTGGAGTTTCCTACTAAGAGATATTCTCAATTCTTTACATAGGTGTCGACTGACAGGTTTGACTGCACATTGTTCAACTTTGGAATTTTTCTGGTATTAATCCGTAGGGAATTAAATTGTGATTTTTTTATGGATAAAAGACCTTTAAGTTAACTTTAATAAAAATTTTACGGTTTATCCTTTTGATACTCCAATCAAGAGATATAACTGAAACAAGGCAGATTGGTCATAAGCCAATGGCTGAAATTTTCGGTTTATCCTCAAATTCTTGGATTAAGCCCTAATAATAACCACATGAAACAAATTGTCTTACCCAAAAGCCATTTATGATGAATTTAAAATACTTACATGGTTTCTGGATGCTTATGCGGTCTCGTGGGACCCGCCAACTTGTTCGCACGAAAGCCTACGTTCTTACACCAAAATCCTAATGTATCACAATTTGGCCTCCAAACACCTCTAAGGCTCATTTAACACTATTTAGCATGTAGAAGAAATTGTGGTTATTATAGTTGTGGCATGGAAATGAGGAAGAAAGAAAGGCTGAATTGATGATGAATGACCAAGTGAAAGTGGTCAAAAATAAGGGCTGGTAGAGAAGAAAATATAACCACAAAATATAAATATAGTCAATGTATATGTGTGTGTTGCCAGTTAGAGAAGAAATGAAGGAAAGAAATATTGCCTTTATTCCTTAAATGGTGGAAAAATACAAATGAGAAGGCAGCTCATCTAATTGATACATTGACTAAAAATGAAACAATAAATTTAATTATATGAAAGCCATTTGGCTATTGTGAAAAGGGAAGAAGATGGCATGAAGAGTAACCATCTTTAGCTATGAGACCTTGTTTACATCTATATTTTTATAAATCATACCTTAAAAATAAGGATTAAATGAGCTAATAATTTTGGTGAAATTAAATTGCACCCCGGGAAATTCGATGATCGTGTGGTGCATGTGTTAGCGCAAATTCGATAGACACGTAAGAGACGCGTATGTAGATTTGTAGGGATATCCGAATGCATAATTCATATGCTACGAATTTTATGAGAATTATGGAATATTGGTTTGCCTCAAATTGCATGAAAATCTATGGTTTTTAGTTGGTGAACTGTGTTTGAAAGTGCAGGAAGGCTAGGACCTAGGCAACTGTTATGCTGCCAAAATTTATTAAGAATATTTCTAACAATGCTAGAAAATATTTTGAGTATTTTATTGATAGTCTCCTAGCCTTGAAATTATTAAATTAAATATTTTTCATAAATGGTTATTATACCGAAAATATTTATTAAATATTCTTGACACCGATTTCGGTGAAGGTGTCACTACTGAAAATTCATCCCACGTGTTTTACAGTGAATCGTGTGATCGGTGATGTGAAATAATAAATAGTGAATATTTTATAAATGATTTTAAATTAATATTCACTACTTGAGAATATATATTTTCCTTTATGGAATTTATGAAATTCTACCATGTGTTATAAAATTCCGTAAAGGTTTTATCATCTTCATTTGAGGGCTCAACTAGTGGACTTCATCATTATTTTTAACAGAAATGACATCGTGTCATCATTTCTTTTGTTAAGTGCCTTTTTCAAAACACTACCGGGATATGTTTTTCTCCTTTGAGCTAAATGCTTCTCAAGTGGAATATGTCAACCTTCTTTTTGAATTTTAAGGAATTAGTGGACCGAAACTAAGAGCTATAAAGAGAAGTTGTAAGATTGCAAAGCCACCAAAGCCTTCTATTAGCCATGAGGAAGAAAACCAAATCTAAGTTAAAGTCATGAGGGCACATCGTCAAGAAGTGCCACAAGAGGATGCATATGTTCTTGTTTGGTTTCATCAGATGTGATTTGTACTTGGCATGCTCCGGATTGGTTGAAGCTTGATCTATATGTTAAGGATTTGGAACCTTTTCTGAGGATAGATACTTATAAAGATCTATCTTATCTTACCAGCCCTTAAGAGCCTTTTCTTCGACTTGAGATGGTCGAGGCGAAGATTGTTTAGATAATCCAGAGACTAATATTCCTAAGGATCAAGCTCTTGATATTATAGTGCCTCAGGACGAATATGCCTGGGTGCCTATTAATTTTGATACTCCTTTTGATGCAAAAGTTAATCTAGAGTGCTCCCTAGTTTTTTGTGAAAGAGCTTAGTCTTTTACAAACTCATCGACACTTTTTTAAACACATTTACAGAGACAACTACACGTTTACCTTGCACTAATCTATAATAGTCAGACTTTTTTCGCGCACTTTTCGCTTCAAGCCCATGTGTTGCTCATCTCGTCCATTTTTTGCTTAGAGACTTTTATTTGATTCATGGCTTACCTCGTGCATTTTCACTTCAAGCCCATGTGTTACCCATCTTGTGCATTTTTCGCGTAGGGACTTTATAGAATTGATAAGACTATAACATCGTTTTTATATCCGGAATGCCAATATAAAACGTTAAATGCATTTTGTCAATCAATTGTAGCACATATCCAATGATAAAATTGTAACGTACCTCATACCATACCTCACAGCAGCCTGCATACTGTGTGCTCCCCAAGTTTTTCTTTGTGACTTTTTGTGTCCAGAGAAGAACTTTTACTGGAGTATTGGTCCTGTCTTGCATACTATTCGCTTAAGGACTTATTAGAATATAATATGTTAAATGTAATCTGATAAAATTGTAACGTATCTCATTTAGAGACTTATTTTTGCCCGTCTCGCACCCTTTTGTGATTAAGGACTTTTTGTTTTGCCCGTCTCGCACCTCCTGTGCTTAGGGACTTTTCATTTGCCTATCTTGCGCATTTTTTGCTTAGGGACTTTTGATTTGCCTGGTTGTATCTTCTCGCTTAGGGTCTTATTTTTGCCCGTCTCGCGCATTTTTCGCTTAGGGACTTATTTGTGCTCGTCTCTCGTATTCTTCTCGCTTAGGGCCTTATTCTTGCCCGTCTCGCGCATTTTTCGCTTAGGGACTTATTTGTGCCCGTCTCGCGTACTCTTCTCGCTTAAGGTCTTATTTTTGCCCGTCTCGCGCATTTTTTGCTTAGGGACTTATTTGTGCCCGTCTCGCGTCTTCTTCTCGCTTAGGGTCTTATTTTTGCCCGTCTCGCTCATTTTTCGCTTAGGGACTTATTTGTGCTCGTTTCGTGCATTTTTCGCGTAGGGACTTATTTTTGCCCATCTCGCGCATTTTTCGCTTAGGGACTTATTTGTGCCTGTCTCGCGTCTTCTTCTCACTTAGGGTCTTATTTTTGCCCGTCTCGCACATTTTTCGCTTAGGGACTTATTTGTGCTCGTCTCGTGTATTCTTCTCGCTGCCCATCTCGCACATTTTTTGCTTAGGGACTTATTTGTGCCCGTCTCGCGTCTTCTTCTCGCTTAGGGTCTTATTTTTGCCCGTCTCGCGCATTTTTCGCTTAAAGACTTATTTGTGCCCGTCTCGCATCTCTTTGGCCAGCTTTCATTTTTTCTTCTTCTATTCCTACAACATGTCTATCAAATATGGAGGATTATCATAGTACAGATAAAAATAACTGGCCTTTCATTTCATAATGTAGTATTTTCAATTAAATGGAGTAAGTAACAATATAATTGCAGCAAATATTAAAACAATAATAGCAAATGTTTACCAACAGTACCATTTCAAGTCTTTGTCTACTGTCAACCATGGATTGTGCACTAAGTCGTGCATCGGTACCAGCAATCTACCTTCACGAGCTTGCCATAAATTGTTTTCGATTGAACCAAGCTTTCCCTGGCTTGCTGCATTTCACGACAGTGGCTAGTGCCTACCTCGGACACCTGCCTAATTCAATCACAATTGTTAGAGTGGACAAAAAAAATCGAAAACATCATATGAGAGTATTTCAAATCTGGTTACCACCCGCATGTCCCTGTTTGAGTGTGTTTGCAATTTCCATTGTGCCAAACACTCACTTGTATTGATACTCAAGAATGCTATGTATAGGGGCTTACAAGGGAGACACAGTCTTGATCTCGACACCTTAAGCTGGCACATCCTTGTCTTGCTTTAAAGGACTCACGAAGCTGACACACCCTTTATATAGACAAACCCTCTTTCACTTGTGTGGTTGTCAATATGCCAAGTGTGTGGCTCTTAAGCCACTTCTAGATGGTTGCTAGAGCAATTCTTGAAAGCTTCTATGTCAGACAATCGACAGATGGGCTGAAGGAAGCTTTTGGACATTCTATCGGATTAGTGCGAGCACCAGGTCTAGAAGATTCTAGATCATTTCGCTCAGATCCCGCACTTGGGCGTGCGTCTAGATCGTCAAATGTGCTCGCCAAAGTTTTTCTAATAGGCGAACCAATAGTTTGGATTCCATGCTTACTAGCGTTGCTAGCCATTTTCGAAAGGCATGACTCGGGTGTTATTTGCTTGCCTGCATTGTGCTAACAGGGGAATCTCGCCTATGGGTGTTGTGTTCACCTAATTTTCTTCGCTGTCATTTTATCAAAGTAGGGAGCTTGTCGTGTATGAGAGCCCCTATCTCATTTAAGGCCTGTCGTGCGTGGGAGCTCTCCTGTCGCCCAAGGCCGGTCGCGTGCGGGAGCCTTTGTCTCGCTGAAGGCCTGTCGCATGCGAGAGCCCATGTCTCACTTAAGGCCTATCACGCGCAGGAGCTCCTCTCTCACCAAAGGCCTGTCGCGTGCGGGAGTTCTTGTCTTATACAAGGCCTGTCATCCTTCTTGGCTTTGAAGTTCAATTTGACAACGAAGAAGATAAGGTTGCCCATGTTCGAGTCGTGTCGCATGCCTGTAGTTGTGCAAATTGCTCTGTTGCATGGCCTTGAGCTAGCTCAGGACAGAGTGCCTGTTGCATGCTTGTAGTCACTCAAATTTACAGTGTAGAAAGCACCTTTCGAGCAAACTCATTGTTCAGTCGCATGACGTTTTGCATGCAACTGACTATTCAAAAGAGTGGCATCTTTGTGAGATCTTAAATAGTGGTCCCCCTTTCTCGCCATTTTGGCTGTCGCACGCGTGAGCCATCTCTCATAGAAAGAGTCTGCCACGTGGAACCTTGTCGCCAAAATTTGTTCTACCTTGTCGCCATCTCTCATAGAAAGAGTCCTTTGTCGGCGAAGATGCTTCGCTTCCCTCTTCTCCTTTCCTTCTCCGATGACCGTTGACGGGGGCGGCTTCTTCCGGAGACAGAATCGGGAATCCCGATTCTCGTCTTCTCTTCTTTTTTTTTTTCATTTCTATTTTTAGTTTATTTTCTTTCCCTTTTTAGTATATAATATACTATATATTATACACTATAATTTATATTTTATACTTTTAATATATATTATATATCATACATATATTATCTCATATATAATGTAATACAATATAAATTATATATATTGTATAATACAAAATATATATCTACTATATATATGTATGTTTATATACTTTAAAATAAATAACATTTACATATACAAATTATATAGATGTTATAACATAATATTTATACATGTAAACTTTAATATAAAACAACATTTACCTTTCTTCTATATGTATTTATATAATTATATATACACATAAAATATTATGTTTATATACATGTGTATTATTTAAATTCATAAAATAGTATATATTTCCATATATATATATATACCAATGTATATTAAAATATACTGCATAATATTTTAAATACATACGTATTTGTAAAAAATACATTTATAAAATTTGTAATTATATAAACATACTTTATTTTCATTTCTCATTTTCCTTATTTAATTTTGATTTTAATTTATCCAATTTAATTCTTTTTCCTTTACACCAATTTCCCAATTCTTTCACTTCCTTAATTCTCGGGATTTTCATCAATATCCCGTTCTCGCAATTTTTATTTATTTCCTTTTATTTAATTTCTCCAATATTTATTTTTAATATTTATAATTTCCAATAAATGGAAAATTTACGGTTATCACAGACTTCAAGTTAAATAATGTAGAGAAGGCATTTTTATAAATCAAGCTAAGTACAGTAAAGATTGGAATGGATGAATCTAAACCTCAATCCACTCCAATGAGTACAATTATCAAGCTTGATAAAGGTGAAGGAGGAAAATATGTAGACACTAAACTATATAGGTCTATGATTGGTTCATTGTTTTATCTCAATGCTAGTAGACCTGATATAATGTTTAGTGTATACTTGTGTGCTAAATTTCAATCATCTCCTAGAGAATCACACTTACAAGCTGTAAAAAGAATCCTTAGATACCTCAAAGACACTTCTTCCTTAGGACTTTGGTATCCTAAAGATTGTACTTTTGTTCTACATGCTTATTCCAATGCGAATTTTGGTAGTTGTAAAGTTGATAGGAAAATTACATCTAGGACTTGTCAATTCTTAGGAAATAGACTCATTTCATGGTTCTCCAAGAAACAAAATAATGTAGCTCAATCCATAACCGAAGCTGAATATATCGCTTCCGGAAGTTGTGCACAAGTATTGTGGATTAAGCAACAAATGAGTGACTATGGAATAGAGATGAATCAAATTCCTATCAAATGTGATAATACTAGTGCTATAAACCTTACCAAAAATCCCATACAACACTCTAGAACTAAGCACATTGAAATAAGACATAATTTTATAAGAGATCATGTGCAAAAAGGGGATATTGTTCTAGAGTACATAGATACCTTGCACCGATTGGCTGATATATTCACAAAACCCTTAGATAAGGAGCGATTTTGCATACTTAGAAGTGAACTAGGTCTCATGAATGCTCCTTGAACTAAATTGATTTCCTTGTGATTTTGAATGAATGGTTTAAGTTGATTGTGATGAGTGTAAGTCAGGAATTTAGAGAATGTATTTCATGGCCTTAACTTGCTATATTTTTCCTAGTTATTAGGATGAATTGTTGAAATTGTGTGTTCAATCATGTTCATATCTTACCATTCATCTCCACTAGTTAAGATTCACTTCTCATGTTTAAAACTTCCTCAAAATCACAACAAAATGTTTTTCAATGCTTTTTCACATGTTTTTGCCTTTACAAGTCACACAACATATTTTCCAAATTGCTCAAATCTGAATTTGATTTTAAAAGACTGAAAATGTACATTTTCACCTATTTTCAAATCATTTTTCTGCATAAAAACTAAGGCAACTGACTGAGGGGTCGATTTTTCAAGAAATTGGATTGATTCCCTGGGTTTTCTGGCCAAAATTACTAGGTTCTAACTATGAGGGATCGATCCCTTTCCCCATGGGATCGATCCCATGGTTCTAAATTTTGCATTTTTCGGTTCTGCCTGGAAGGAATCAATCCCCTCGGGCCAGAACACATTTCGTGGCTTTTTAAAAACTGTTGGCTTTCCTTCCACTTCTCACTATTTATCTTCCCTCTTCA
The DNA here is from genome assembly GCA_032173925.1 of Heritiera fomes. Lineage (NCBI taxonomy): Eukaryota > Viridiplantae > Streptophyta > Magnoliopsida > Malvales > Malvaceae > Heritiera > Heritiera fomes. The sequence continues at coordinate 7,927,782 of JAPDPM010000019.1, forward strand.
CCCGGACGCCACTCCACCATTTTCTTACCTCCAAAACTCCATATCTCACTCATTTCTCCACCAAATCACTTCATTTCTTCACCGTTCTTCATCATTTCTTCCTCCTTTTCACTTCCCATCATCATTTCCTCTTAAAATCTCATCTTTTCCCATTTTGGTTCTCCTCCAACGCCATATCCACTATTCATGCCCAACATATCAATTGTAAGTGTTTCTTCATCAATTTCTATCATTTATCTTGCATTTTTCATTTGTTTCATCATCTTTTACAAACCTATTTCATTTTGTTGCATAATTTTTCACTCTACTCTATTTTCACACAATCAAAAACCCATTTTTTGTTCCCATTTCCACTACTCCTAACTTCTCATCATTGTCATATTTATTCACTGTCTCTTCATCAATATTGTAGTGTAGGTGTTGAACTGTGGTTTTCTGCTGTTGGATAGTTTCTCATTCCCCTATACACTCATCCACACTCAATCAAACTAGTGCCCACCACTTGTTCAACGAAATTCCTCAGAGAACTTTGCTTCATTTTTCATATTCAAACCTCACTCAAAATGGCTCCTCGTATTAAACACACCACGCAAAAGAGAAAAGCTCCCTCCTCTTCCATTTCTTCCGTGCCTACAGCCTTCATACGATGTTTTTAAAATGCGGAAGAGAAGATTCGCTTTCGTGAAAAATTCGCCAACATGAGCATTAAGCATTGGCGCCCTATTGATTTCGAATTTCTAGAAGCCATAGAATTCCCATATTTGGCCAAATTTAACACATTCCGCTGGACTCGATTTTTGAAGATCAACACTCCGGTACCTTGCAATATCATTCGGGCATTCTTCTCCAACGTAGAGCTTATCCTGAGTCCAGATGATCCATGCAAGGTTGTGGGGATTAGATCGTTTGTTATGGGAAAGCATGTTGAGGTTACCAAGCAATCACTCTCTCATGCTTTCCGCATTCCCCAAGGCGGACTTACTTTTGAGACTGCCGAGGTTCCTTTGGAGTTTGGCGTTACTGATGAGTGTGCTAGTGATCTTCCGATCTTCGCACACCTCTTACACATCATCATCTCATGGAATCTCCGTCCTTTTGGCACGAAATACTTTCAAGTTCGTAAGCTCGATAGATTTTGGCTTCACCATATCCATTCACCCAATGGTCATCAACCTGACCTCCTTCACTTCATCCTTCAAGATTGGGTGCAGATTGTTCGCGGTGGAGTCAAGTCCATCATCTTCCCTCAGCCCCTAACCTATTTCCTGCACGACCGAGGCATTGACTGCTCATGCGAAGCAGGCGTTCTTCCAAATTCGACTACCACCATTAATCTATCTACAATGCACAACCTTGGGTGGTATTTACATCAGAGAGGTAAGGATGATTTCGTATGGGAGAAGCATCATGGGCAGCTAGCATCTCCCGAGCATGCCCCTGACGAGGACGCTCCTGCAGAACCTTCTTCTCCGGCACCATCCGGATCCACCTCTGCCTCTCTCGACCGGATCATGCTAACGCTTCAACATTTCCAGCAGACTAACACTCAGCGATTCGATCACATCGATGCTTGTCTTGCTGGTATGGAAGAGACCCATGTTGCCTTGTTCGATGAACTTCAAGATGTGTGCATACAGCATGAGGCCTTCATTGAGCATTATTACATGACTTTTTCGAGGAGTCGGTGACTCAAGCATCTTAGGCTCTTAACCTTTATGTTTTATTAGCTTGCCGTGATTTTTCTTTAGTTGTCTGAATTGGTTTGCTAAGTTTGTGTCTTCTTAGACCTCTATTTATATTTATGTTTATGTTATGACTATGTTTATCGTTACTTTAAATTGACTATGCTTACCGTTACTTTAAATTTGACCATGTTTATTGTTCTTTACATTAACTATGCTCTTCCCTCTAATTGTGCCATTGTTTATGTTCTTTTCAATTACCATGATGCATATTTCCTGAAGGGGAAGTCTATCCTTGCTATATTTTTGCTATGACAAAAAGGGGGAGAATTAATGTGGTAAATTTTTTATAGATTTTTATGCTTAAATTGAGGGGGAGCAAAGCTTGAGGAGGAGTAACATTTTTCAAAAAAAATTATATAAGCAAATTTGGTTTTCAAACCATAAGCAAATTTACCTTAAGTTTTGTCATATCAAAAAAGGGGAGATTGTTAGCTTTAAATTGACAAATGTTTTGAAATGACAAAAACTTAAGTAAGGCTAAGTGTTTTTAATGTAAATTTGCTCAAAATGGACTCAATGATGAAAAATCTTTTAAACAAAGTTTTGGACTGTGATTTCAATTAAAAAAGTTAGGAAATACTTCTATAAAAGTGATAGAATATTTTGAACTAACATGAAATCACAAAAAGCCATCAATTTATCCCAAAATAGCCACCAAATAAGTGCATGAAGGCTTGAGGGATCGATCCCCCCTGTTGAGGGATCGATCCCCTATTGGCAGAATATAATTGAAGGCATTTTGGAAGATAGGGATCGATCTCCTATGCCAAAGGATCGATCCCTTTTCACAAAAATAGTGCATAACGGGTAGTTTTTTAGTGTTTCAACAGGAAGTTTTGCATTAAATGCTTCAACAACTGTCCCAAGCAATTGGTGGACTATAAATATAGGCATTTATGAAAATTGAAGAGAGAACAAGCACTCAGAAACTCTCAAAGCTTAAAGAAAGAAATCCAAGCTGAAAAATTCATCCTTTGTATCTCATTTGTGATATTTCATCTTGTTCATCACCCACTTACATAAATTTCTGATATTCAAAGGGGTGTGCTAGCCTTGTAACGTTTTCTTGTAAGAGAAAGGGTAGCTTTACAAGGGGATAGGTTTAGAAGTTTATTTTTAAGCTTTCAAGAGGAATTGTAAGAGGTCTCTCCACACCTTGAAGTGGTTTGTAAGCAATCACAAAGAAGAGTGGAATCAATCCCTTGACAATAAGATCAAAGAGAGAGGACGTAGGCAAGAGTTTGTGTCACGCCCGATCTTCCTTAATATCTTACGGAAGCCTAAATTGCGGAATTAGAAAATTTTTTTTTAAACCTTATATCACTATTCGTTTGTAGGTGAATATGAAGGCCACTTTTCAATTTCATGTGATCCTTGGATCAATAAGATCATCTACATCATATTTTGTAATGTATTCAGGCATATCTACCAACATACATAATGCCAACTCAAAAACATAATGGTCATAATATTCCAATAATAATATAACCTAGCTTAAATCCCAGACTCATCACATAAGTGTATATATATATATATACAATCAAAAGAATTCCAATACACTGTGCCATCATCCCTCTATGTCTATACAAACCGCTGGGAGCAATATACCTTAGACTATGCAGGGAAGTCCACTGTCAAGAAGCTTCCCAAGCCCAAATGAACAATCGCTGTATCGATCACTCTGAAAGGGAAGGGAAGGGAAAGAAGAGGGGAGTGAGTCGCAACTCAGTAAGTAACAACAATAAGCAACTAAATAATACCAAGCATCCCTCGATTTTGAAAGCTCATTCAAATCACTTTCAATCATATCAAATCAATTATGCTGCATTAAAACTCAAATACGATATGGAAACTCAATAACAATTTGTAGTCAAATATAGAGTTCCCTCAGTAGACTTTAAAGTCTCAATATCAAATCATACATAAAGTATGATGTGCGATCAATAAATACTAATCATAATACCAAGAGAGTCCATACAGTATCAATCGATGTTACTTAGAGCTAACAATTAACGATCTACGGTAGCGAACCGTAGCGATCATCCCATAAGGGACGTGCCTATGCATAGACCCCCAGCATCATTGCGCACATGACACCAGAACCTGCGTAACGTAATATACGGGACAAGCCGATCGTTTCCGAGACTTTTACTCGCAAAACAGTGCTCTAAGTCATTCAAATATGTCTATAAAGTTTTCAAGGTACGGTGCCCAAAGGTCTCAATACCTCGAGTCTAAAACAAAAATCCATCAGTCTTTCAATAAAATTCATTCCTATCAAATCGGCCTTCCAAGATTTCGTATCACAATCACAGTGTATAAATATGTAGCTAACAATCGTAGGCTTCCTAAGCCTTTTAAAGCACTTTAAATTTTAAAACAAAATCAGAAAACCATATTAACCACAAGCTTAGCTCAATTTGGAAACTAAAATGAGTTATCACATTAGAGTAACAATACATAAAACCAAATCAAGATTTGGCGAGCCTATAGCATGTTTGTAAAACATTTTCAGAAAGTTAGACCGATCAATCAAGGATAGGCCCAATATGCAGCATTCATTTTATTTCAATTGCCAAATTCCAAAAATTTATAGCATTAAACAATTTGGATGCAAGTAGTCGCTTATGGTTACTTACAGTACTTCCTTAGCTTCTGAATCAGTTCTCCCTTTCCTAACAAGTCTTGGAGTATTGATTGATTTTGGGTCAATCTCAGTCCTTAGGACAACCCTCTACATAACACACAATAGATTGAATCAATCTCCATACATCCATCGATCTTAGTATTTCCAATCATAAACTAACATTAAGCATTGTATAATTCAACAAGAAACAATACTTGGCTGTGTTTCCAGAGTTATTCAAACGTTACTAGCACCGTTTATTGCCGTTTCGTTCATTTGAACTACTTACGACCCATTTGGTCCATTTCTGTTCTTTAAGGTTTTGGACCTTATGGCATTGTGCTAGACTTAGGTATTATTTCCAGAACTTAGTTATCAAACCGTAATTTTTATATTACTTCTAACTTAAATCCCTATTTAGACATATAAGGCTCATTTCCTAATTCATTTTGTGCCATTTCCCATCAATTTTTAGACCTTGGTCCAAATCTGGCACAATAGGCAGGAAATTTCCTGACTTATGTTCAGTAAAATGCTTACTGCCAACTATAGGGATATGAGATCTGTACAAACCCAATACCATGTCAATCATGACTCATTTATCTTTCTGGACATGTAAAGTTTGCAGTCATATTTGATCTGGGCAATTTTCTATGAATATTTGAAGTTTACATTAAAAATCTGTCCCCAGCAGTGAGTATCCTGCATGCATTCATACATATCTTAAGCCATAAAGTTCCAAATCTGGAAATTCCAAAACTAGATGAAAGTTAACTCATTTCCCTATTTCGAAATGTATGATTCATAATTTAACTCTTCCTATATCATTACCAGAAATTTTCCAAAGTTTCAGTATGTCCAGCAGTTTCTTGACACAGTAAAACACTGACCAATATGCACAAACTGTCTCATATCTGGTTATAGGAGTATCCAAATGATGCAAACTCAGAACCATCATGCTCCTAACTTAAATACTCTTTCTAGACATGTAAGGCTTGCAACCTAATTAAATTTAGGCCATTTGCTATGATTTTTCCAAGTCAGGACTGTGATTCACGTTTCTGGATAGAACACCCTGCACTCATTTGTGCGTAACTCAAGCTACAGAAGTCCAATTCAAGAAATTCCAAAACTGACTTTCTTGTAACTTAAAGGACCATAATTTATAATTTTTCCAGATACAAAACTATTAAACTGCTCTTTTTAATTTTTCAGCCAGACAGAACAGCAAATTCTAGATTCACACCAACTTAGAATTTCAGTTCATCTTTATTTAACCATAGTCATTCAAATTTAGCTCTTCACAATATCATTTTCATGCATGATAATCAATCATTATAGGGTTAGAACCTTACCCCTTTTATTTTGATGCACAAACAGAATCTGTTGGAGCCATTTCAGACCATTTCTCCAAGCTTGTTTGTTGTCAAACCTATACACATCAATGCCAATCCAATGAACACATTTGCATTCTATTTCCATAGATTAATTCTAGCATAAACACATCAAGTCACCTCAATTTACTACCTTTCTTATTTGCCCTGAAATCCCAATCTAAATCTGCTGTAGTTTGGGTTTCAATTCCTCACTTCTTCAATCACCAATGGCAGCTCACTCTCATTCCTTCTCCATTCACTTCTCTTGCCCTAATCTTGTTGAACCAAGACTCCCATTGCTCTTATGACTCACGATTTCTTGGTCAGCTTAGACTCCCATCAGCAATGCTTCCTTCATTTCGTTTTCTACTTCTTTAACCCTAGAAATCCCTAGATCAGTGATGCCTTTGGGTGAAAGGGATGAGGGTTCGAAGAGAACTTCAATCTATGGCCGGAATGAGGGAGGAGGAAGAGGAGTTCTTCTTGTTAAGGCTGTCGACAAGTGCTGGAGAAGCTTGGCTCTTCTTATCTCGGTTTGGGGAGGAAAATAGAAGGGAAAAAACGTGGTTCATATTTTCCAGCTTTTAATTTTATTTCCAGCCCCTCTTTACTCTTGTATTTCCAGCCCATTTGTTCTTGTATTTCCAGCCCCTTTGTTCTTGTATTTCCAGCCTTTTTCTCTTGTATTTCCAGCCTATTTATGTTGTATTTCCAGCCCTCATTTCATCACCTTTTAATCACCCAATTTAACATTAATGGATTGGTGGATGAATAAATATTGTTTCAAGCAAATAATAATGTCTTTCATTTTCCTATTGTCTTAATAATTCTAATTTCCATAACTTATATACATATGCCTATACATATATATATATATATATTTAAATCCCTTTTTGTATATCTCAACCTATTTAATTTATTTTCTACTTCATATCTTAGTACCTACATACTCACATTTACATATCCATCGCTTCTTGACCAAGATGGCTCGGACATTCTCAACTTCCATAATCTGTCCAAATTCCAAAATAACCTCAAGTCAGTCAAAATTTACTCTAGTATACTTACGATAGATATCGAAATTAAGGGTTATTACATTCTTCACACCTTGGAAAATTTGGTCCTCCAAATTTGATTATGGTTATCTCAAACTTGTGAGGATGCTTTTCTTCTTACGGATCCATGAACCTTTATCTAATAAACTTCAATCAAAACTCCTAACTGTCCTTTAATTGATAACAAAATCGATGAAAATTTTATTTCAAATTCCATATAGTCTAAGAAGGTAACGTTCCAACTTTCAATCTCCAAACCCGTAACTTAATTCATACTTTTGCTGCATACTCTAATATCTCATTTCAATATAAGCCCAAAACACCAATTCTATATCGAGTAGCCTTCGCACTAACAAAATCTCTTGTCTATAACAGTACTTACAATCGAGTTTCTAATTCATTAATTGGGGAATTCAAAATACATTTCACACATTACCATTTATCCATGAATCAAATTCATTTTACATTAGATCTCAATCTCAATATTCAATCAATCCACAATTTAGATGTATCTCATTACTTTAAACATTACAAACATACATCTTTTATAAATCTAAAACCATCAAGTTGAGCTAAGATCCATGCCATTTTAAGGCGATCTTGATTATCTTATCTCACAAAATCTTAGCTTTGGAATCAGGTTATCACCTTGCTTCACATTCTTTAAAGGTCTCCACTAGTACTCAAGGATTCATAATTTCTATAATCAGTCGTATTTAATATCAACTCCACTAAAACCTTCTCCATTAGTTGAGTTTGAAGATCAAAGGACTTTTCAAAATATACATGATCTAACACATACTTCGTTTTCAAATGAAGATCAGACCTTAACTCCTTTTTGAGACATATCCATAAAGTCCATTTTTTTTTGTAAAGCATGGTGAACAAGTTCAATAACCGTTTCTTGCCACTATTGTGGACAAGTCCAAACCTTATTGGTCAAATCCAATAAGCACAATTGATATCACACTTGGGACTCTACTAAAGCTCATCAAGGATGCCCAATCCTCAAAATTCAAGTCTCTTAGTTTAAAATCACAATTCCAAATTTCATATAGCTCTCAAAGCAAAGCTAGATCATGTATTCGATCAAATCTTATATTCTCTTCATAGGAAAACAAGGTTAGCATAAGGCCTTAGGTTCGAATGGCTCTATAAAATATAAAGCTCAATGCATGGTTCGATTTCTTTTCCTGTCAATCAAGACAGCCCACATATTTAAGATTTCCAAATGTATTAACCCTCAAATCCATGCATGATCAAAATCAAACGATTCTAATAGTTCAAGGCTTATGCTATGTATGTCCATGTGTTACATCAAGACACATGTTGAAATACTTAAGGTTCGTAGCTATGTCAATGAATTCAATATGCAATTAAGCATATTCATCACATGCCATCCTCTCATGGCTACCCAAAAATCACCCAATATATACAAGCAAGATTTAATGTTCCTAGTTCTGCACTTTGCATCTTTAGGCTGTATGCACTAAAGTATGCTTTCAGATGTCTCAGTTTCAAAAATTATGTATAAATATGGCCTAGGTATGATCATTAATCATTCTCATATCACATATGATTCATACTGTTCATCACCCATCTTTCTTATTTGGTGCCAAGTCGATATAGTTTGATAACTATCAGTTACCCAATTTAATCAGTAGTATGTAATTGTCCCAGTAGCTTTCATATCTCATGCACACGCTCTCTCATTATCATAGAGCGTTTATATATCACGCTCATATATTTACATTAGTACGGAGCGGTGCTATCAGTAAATTTGGGGTTTCAAGCCTTTTGCTATTTTCTATTAGCATATGGCAACTCAAAGATTCCCCTTACATGTAATTCTCACTGGGCTTGTACATATACATTCTCATCGTTTCATACTCATACTTCGACTATGGCACTATAGAATCTAGGAGTTTGATAATGGAATTTGATTTTATTTAGATAATCAGTCTTTAATCACTTCCATATCATCATATCTCTTTTAAACTCTTTATCGTTCACAACATTCATTTTCACATTTATTCCATCAAGGCTACATCTCATTATAGATTTTACTGTTAATCATATCTTACAATAATAAATCATGAGACAATCCTTTTCTCTCCATGTCTCTTTCATGTAGTATGGTTATTAATCTCGTATCCTTATGGTATATTCAATATCACTTAAAATTTAGAATATACCCGGGAATATACTCCTTTCATAATTTAGATTCTATGATTGAATCCTTGAATTATCCACTTAAGCACCACATTATCTTTACAATTCCACCATTTCTATCATTCCGAGGTGGTTATATCTATATAACATTTTTCCATTCACATTACTAGTAGTAAGAATGTAATTCATTTTTTTACTCCCTTGAGCATCATTAAATTTCCTCTATCGAATTTGGCTCAATCTCACATCTAACCATAATCATGTGATAACCAAAAGAACCACTTTGTCTTAGTTTGGGAACTGTTTCATACTCACGTTCCCTAGTCCTCACAAAATTTTATCTCCTTATTACATTTTCATCTTTTCACTCTCATCATTTTATCCATATAGGGTCTAAAACCCCATTCATTGAGCTTACATACCTCACATGGTATTTCATTAATCTTGTAAACCCCAATAGAAACTCGTAAGAAATTGTCAAGTTCTAAATATTATCTTATGGTTATCAATCTCTAACTATTAGTTGATGATGCCTTGTACAAAGACTAGTCTTATGAATTTCTTATACATCTCGGATTAGATCAATTAGGCATCAATTCCATAGCAAGAACTCTTTTAAACAATAGAAATTTAATTTACAATTATAAATCCTCAATTCAAGTCATCTGTATTTCCATCATTTACACCTATACAAGTGAACTTCATTATCCACATAACCTATTAGACCTTTGTTAGTATCATTTCGAATCCACTATTATTCCACAAGGTTCTATATCATTCTTGAGTTATCCATGCGTACTCAAGCTAACAAGCAATCAAAGTCCACGATTATTATATTATTTCCATAAGTAATCCTAAGTGCTATAACAATTCCTCATTAAATTTGGCAGCTTCGATATATCAATACATTGTCGCTACCACATTTATACTTTGCCACATTCTAGCATCATATTAATATACCACAAGTTATGACATTTAGTATTTACTAGCGAAGTTGGAATCACTAGGCAATCATATCATCACTCAATTACCATCAATCTTTATTTTCACAAACAATCTCTCTTAAAGGGGGAATCCTCTTTCTGCCTCTAATGAATCTGATCAATCAGTTCAGGCTTTATCGTTTATTACTGCTCAATCCACTTCTTAGCTACCTCTGAATCTTTCACACCCTTAAAGGTAAGCAAGTTCACCTTTTGGAACTGCCGCAATCTATTCAAATTCTTGTCCACCTATTCCCTAGTCTACGGTGGAGGCACTGGAGGTAGCGTTGGCGGCACTAGTGGTTGTGATGGCACAGCCCTTACTGTAGAGCAGCCTGAAGTTATGGCGTAGGAGAGGTTGGTGCTTGTGCTAGAGCTTGAGCCAGAGGTTAATTAGGGTTGCCTCCAATTTGATGAGCCATAAAGGCTGTCAAGTTTTACACGGTCTATTGCAATTCTCCTACAGTCGTTATTGACTGGCCCATTTTGACATTAAGACTTGGGACCAAAAGATCATGGAAGAGGTAGAAAGGTCGAAGACCTAGATCACTCTTAAGGAGGAACTCGTTGCAGTCTACCTCTCCTCCTCATTTTCACTTTACTTCCCTCAAACATAAACAAATAGTTTAGTACAGTTTTTATGGCAACCACAGTTCAAGAATAGACATAGGCATAGTGTACAGGGATGTAAGCTAACTTTACTGACCTACACAGACACGAACAAACCCGCTCTGATACCAAACTATCGTGCCCAATCTTCCTTAATATCTTACGGAAGCCTAAATTGCGGAATTAGAAAAAAAAATTTTATCCCTTATATCACTATTCGTTTGTAGGTGAATATGTAGGCAACTTTTCAATTTCATGTGATCCTTGGATCAATAAGATCATCTACATCATATTTTGTAATGTATTCAAGCATATCTACCAACATACATAATGCCAACTCAAAAGCATAATGGTCATAATATTCCAATAATAATATAACGTAGCTTACATCCCAGACTCATCACATAAGTATATATATATATATATACAATCAAAAGAATTCCAATACACTGTGCCATCATCCCTCTATGTCTATACAAACCGCTGGGAGCCGTATACCTTAGACTATGCAAGGAAGTCCACTCTCAAGAAGCTTCCCAAGCCCAAATGAACAATCGCTGTATCGATCACTCTGAAAGGGAGGGGAAAGAAGAGGGGAGTGAGTCACAACTCAATAAGTAACAACAATAAGCAACTAAATAATACCAAGCATCCCTCGATCTTGAAAGCTCATTCAAATCACTTTCAATCATATTGTTAGCTCTAAATTGACAAGTATTTTGAAATGACAAAATTCAAGTAAGCTTAAAAATGATTTTTCTCTAAGTAAATTTGCTTTGAATGAACTCAATGATAGAAAATATTTTAAACAAGTTTTGGATTGTGATTTCAACTGAAAAAGTCAGTAAATACTCTTAAGAAAAGTTCTAGAAGTTTTTTGAACTGACTTAGAATCACAAACAACCATAAACTATCTCAAATTGCAGTTAAAAACGTGCAGGAAGGCATTATGGTTAAAAGGGATCGATCCCATTTTGGCAATAAGTTGGATAAGCACCCAAGAGCAAGTTGAAATGCTTTCTGGATAAAAAGGATCGATCCCTTTGGTAAAGGGATCGATCCCTTTGGTAAAGGGATCGATCCATTTGGTAAAGGGATCGATCCCTTTGCACGGGTCCTGACACCAACGGCTAGTTTTTGAGGGTTTCAACGGGAAGAAATGCATTAAATGCTTCACCAACTGTTCCATTCGTTTGGTGGACTATAAATAGAGGCATTTATGAAGTTTGGATGCAGAACAAGCACTCAAAAATCTTCAAGCTTCAAGAAGAAAATTCAAATCTGGAAATCTTCATTGTGTAACTCCTTTTGTGAGATTCATTATTGTTGTTCACCCATTTACTGAAAATCTTGTTATTCAAAGGGGTGAGCCATCCTTCTAAGGTCTGATATTGTAAAGTGTTGGGTAGAAATACAAGGGTAGAGGCTTATAAGGAGATTTCTAAAGCCTCAAGAAAGATTGTAAGAGGTTTTGCCACACCTTCAAGTGGATTGTAAGCATTCTAAGGGAAGAGCTGAATCAAAACCTTGACAAGGAGTTCAAGGAGAAAGGACGTAGGTAAGAGATTGGCTGAACCTCTATAAACTTGTGTTTGCTTCTCTTTCCCTTTCTCTTGTTTTTTACTGCACTTATTTCATTGTTGTTTATTTAGTTCTTAATTGTGCATTAAGAGTAAGGAAAATTAGGAATAACTAGAAAAACCGATTCACCCCCCTCTCGGTAGAGCCAACAATTGGTATCAGAGTTTAGGCTCGAGATTGAGTTAGATTAACATCTATCGAGTAAAACGATCACTAATGGCTCAAACTAGTTTGCCTACACCTCTGGTAGGAGAGGGACACTCTACGGTTAGACCTCTACTCTTTAATGGTAAAAACTATGCCTATTGGAAGACTAGAATGATGCTATTTATTCAAGCCAATGATTATGAAGTGTGGAGAATTATTGTTAAAGGTCCCTTATTCCTATTAAGAAAGTAGATGGGTCGGATGTACCTAAGAAAGAAGATGAGTGGGATACTAATGATATTAGGATGGCACAACTTAATGCTAAAGCAGTGCACACACTATTTTGTGCATTAGGACCAAATGAATATAATCGAGTTTCACAATGTGAGAATGCTAAACAAGTTTGGGATAAACTAGCTATCACACAGGAGGGAACCACACAAGTCAAAGAAACCAAAGTAGGCATGCTCACTCAAGACTATGAACTATTTAGAATGAAGAATGATGAGTCAATTAGTGACATGTTTACTAGGTTTACGGACATAATAAATGGTCTTAAAGCTTTAGGGAAGACATACTCTAATGTAGAGATGGTGAAAAAGGTTCTCAATAGCTTACCTAAATCATGGGAAGCTAAAGTCACTGCTATTGAGGAATCCAAAGACCCTCATACACTCTCATTAGATGAACTTTTGGGATCTTTACTCACTTATGAGATGAAAATTAAGAGAAATCAAGATCCCCCAAAGAAAGTTGGAGTAGCACTAAAATCCACCACAATTGAGGAATCAAAAGATGATCATGATGTAAGTGGTAATGAAGAGGATTTAGAAATGGCCATGTTCGCCAAGAGATTCAATAAATTCATGAGGATGAGAGCTAGTGGAAACTCTAGGAGACCCCCTAGGAGAGAGTTAAATAGAGGTGAAACTAGTAGGAAAGAAAAAGACCAAATTATATGTCATGAATGCAAAAAACTTGGCCATATTAAATTTGATTGTCCTTTGTATAGAAAGCAAAATGAGAAGAAACAAAAGAAGAAGGCAATGGTGGCTACTTGGAGTGATAGTGATTCCTCCGATGAAGAGAATGTGGAAGATGAAGTAGCCAACCTTTGCTTCATGGCTCTTGAAGATGAGAAGGTAACTTCTAACTTGTTAGATACTAATGAATATACTTTTGATGAATTGCAAGATGCTTTTGATGAATTAGCAAATTAATTTGAATGCATGAACTTGAAATATAGGAAAATGATCTTTAAGTTGAAAAAGGAGAATGAAATGCTTGTGAATGTTAAATTAGAATGTGAAAAGAAGTTAGAGAATGCAAATCTAGAAATAGAAGAATTAAATAGAAAGAACATTAATTTGCAAAACTCCTTTTCTAGATTTTACATGGGTCAACAAAAACTTGATCAAATGCTAGAGACTCAAAGAGCATTCTTTGATAGAGAAGGGTTAGGCTATAATGCATCTAACAAAGAGACTCATCTTCAAAGTTTCCTAGTTAAAGATAGAAAATTTGTTTTGTGCACATTGTGTAATAAACTAGGACACTCTTCACAAGCATGCACCTCTAGGAAGACCATGATTAGAGAAAAAATGGCTGTCAAGATTTGGGTACCTAAACATGTTTTAAATTCAAGTGATGAGTCATTAAAGATGAAATGGATCCTTAAAGGATCTAAAATTATAAGTACTAACTCTCAAGGACCCAAGAAAATTTGGGTACCTAAGATGAAAGCTTGATGTGTTTGTAAGAGGAAAGAGTATTCCTACAAGACCAAGTCCAAGGAGCATTGGTACCTTGATAGTGGATGCTCTAGACACATGACGGGAGACAAGAGCCAATTCAAGTTCTTGAAGCATAAAAGTGGTGGAGAGGTCATGTTTGGAGACAACTCCAAAGGATAAATTGAAGGAATTGGCTCCATTGGTAACTCTTCCTCAACTATTGAGAATGTTTTGTATGTTACAGGCTTGAAACATAACTTGCTTAGTATTAGACAATTGTGTGATAAGGGATTTAAAGTTATGTTTGATGATTTGTGTTGCAATGTTGTTAATGCCAAAACTAATCAAATTGTGTTTATTGGACATAGACAAGGAAATACTTATATTATGGATTTAAATGAACTTAATAGCAAAAATGTATGCTTTATGGCCACTAGAGAAGATAAACCTTGGTTATGGCATAGAAGACTAAGTCATGCTAGCATGCATGTTTTGTCTAAATTAGCCAAAAGAGACCTAGTAGTAGGATTACCTAAGCTTCAATTTGAAAATGATAAAGTTTGTGAAGCATGTGTAAGAGGAAAACACAAACGAAATTCATTTAAATCAAAGAAGTGTGTCACTACCTCTAGGTCACTTCAACTTCTCCACTTAGATCTCTTTGGAACAACTAGAACCACTAGCTTAGGAGGAAAACACTATGGATTTGTCATAGTTGATGATTATACTAGGTTCAATTGGGTGTTCTTTTTAAGTGTGAAAAATGAAGCCTTAGAAAAATTCATTGTTTTCTCAAAACTTGTTCAAAATGAAAAAGGTTACTCTATTTCTAGTATTAGGAGTGACCATGGAAAAGAATTTGAAAATATGGGTTTTGATACATTTTGCAATGAGAATGGCATTAGCCATAATTTTTCAGCTTCTAGAACTCCTCAACAAAATGGGGTAGTTGAAAGGAGAAATAGAACATTAGAAGAAATGGCTAGAACCATGCTTTGTGAAAATAACTTACCTAAATATTTTTGGGCTGAAGCAATAAACACTTCCTGCTATGTCATAAATAGAGCTATGGTAAGGCCTATTTTAAAGAAAACTCCCTATGAGCTTTATAAAGGAAAAAGACCTAACATAAGTTATTTTCACCCATTTGGATGTAAATGTTTTGTTTTGAACAATGGTAAAGATAACCTAGGAAAATTTGATGCTAAAAGTGATAAAGGTATTTTTCTTGGTTATTCTTTAAATTCTAAGGCTTATAGAGTTTTTAATAAAAGAACACTTGTAGTAGAAGAATCAATACATGTAATCTTTGATGAATCAAATATCACTAGTAGAACTAATCTTGATGATGAAGTAGAAATCTTTGATGAACAAATAGTTGATCCATCTCAAGATAAGGATATTAGGGAACAATTAGAAGATCTTGCTATTAACAAAAATGAAGACTCCATGGAACAAGAAATAATTGAGAAGGAATCTAGGTGTCCTAGAGAACTTGGATATGTGAAAGATAACGATATTGTTGGAGATCCAACCATTGGAGTTAGGACTAGGTCAACCTATAGAAACATATGTCAACATGTAGCCTTTGTGTCACAATTTGAGCCAAAGAAAATGGATGAGGCCTTGAATGATGAAAATTGGATTATTGCCATGCAAGAGGAATTAAATCAATTTGAGAGAAGCAAAGTATGGACATTAGTGGAAAGACCTAAAGATTATCCCATCATTGGAACCAAATGGATATTCAAGAATAAGATGGATAAAAATAGCATAATTGTTAGAAACAAGGCTAGGTTAGTGGCTCAAGAATATAGACAAGAAGAAGGGATAGACTATGATGAAACCTATGCTCCGGTAGCTAGATTAGAAGCCATTAGGATGCTACTTGCTTTTGCATGCTATAAGGAATTTATGTTATATCAAATGGATGTAAAAAGTGCTTTCTTAAATGGGTATATAAATGAAGAGGTTTATGTTAAGCAACCTCCCGGTTTTGAAAATCCAAAATTTCCTAACCATGTTTTCAAACTTTCAAAAGCCTTATATGGATTGAAACAAGCTCTTAGAGCTTGGTATGAAAGGCTTTCAACGTTTTTAATCGAAAAAGGTTTTACAAGAGGAAAGGTAGACACAATCTTGTTTATTCAATCTAAGGGTAATGACTTGTTAGTAGTTCAAATTTATATAGATGATATCATTTTTGGATCTACAAATGAGTCATTGTGTCAAAATTTTTCAAAGATAATGCAAGGTGAATTTGAAATGAGTATGATGGGAGAATTAACCTTCTTTCTAGGACTTCAAGTTAAACAATGCAAAGAAGGTATTTTCATAAATCAAGCTAAGTACACTAAAGATTTGCTCAAAAGATTTAGAATGGATGAATCTAAACCTTATTCTACACCAATGAGCACAAATATTAAGCTTGATAAGGATGAAGGAGGAAAATGTGTAGACATTAAACTATATAGGTCTATGATTGGCTCATTGTTATATTTAACTGCTAGTAGACCCGATATAATGTTTAGTGTATGCTTGTGTGCTAGATTTCAGTTATCTCCTAGAGAATCACACCTACAAGCAGTAAAAAGAATCCTTAGATACCTCAAAGACACTTCTTCCTTAGGACTTTGGTATCCTAAAGATTCTA
Organism: Heritiera fomes; assembly: GCA_032173925.1. Taxonomy (NCBI): domain Eukaryota; kingdom Viridiplantae; phylum Streptophyta; class Magnoliopsida; order Malvales; family Malvaceae; genus Heritiera; species Heritiera fomes. Next base: position 7,944,462 of record JAPDPM010000019.1, read on the forward strand.
CACTTGATCTCCATGCTTATTCCGATGCGGATTTTGGTGGATGCAAAGTGGATAGGAAAAGCACATCGGAAACATGTCAATTCTTAGGAAGTAGGCTTATCTCATGGTTCTCTAAGAAGCAAAATAGGGTAGCTCAATCCACAACCGAGGTTGAATATATAGCTTCCGGAAGTTGCTATGCTCAAGTTTTATGGATTAAGCAACAAATGAGAGACTATGGAATAGAAATGAACCAAGTTACCATTAAGTGTGACAACACTAGTGCTATCAATCTTACAAAAAATCCTATTCAATACTCTAGAACCAAGCACATTGAGATTAGGCATCATTTTATACGAGATCATGTGCAAAAAGGGGACATAATTTTAGAGTATGTAGACACATTGCACCAATTAGCTGATATCTTCACAAAGCCCTTAGACAAGGAGAGATTTTGCACTCTTAGAGGTGAATTAGGCATTATGAATGCTCCTTGAATTGATTTGATGTTGAATGAATGACTTAAGTTGGTTTGATATGATTGCAAGAAAGAAATTTGGAGCATATCATTTCCACTTACAATTCATGACCTTAATTTAACATGTTACTGTTCATGTTCTTAACTTTTTGAAATTGAACTATTGATTTGTGTGTGTTTTGATCATGTTAAACTTCCTTTATTAGCCAAAACCCATTTCTAATGGTTAAGACACTATCACAATCATGGTCACTTATTGTTCAAAACTGCTCTGCATCATTTCTGGATACGTATGCATTTTTCTACATTTCTTTGCAATTTTCCTGCAGTTTTCAAGACATGTCTCATGCATCCTAAGTGGCCAAACCAGATTTTGATTTTAAACAATGAAAATGCACAAGTTCTTTAAGCTTCAAATCATTTTTCTGCATCACAGCTGAGGCAATGGACTAAGGGGTCAATTCTTTTGAAAATTGGATTGATTTTCGGGTCATTTAGGCCTAAAAATCTGGGTTTTTGCTATATGGGATCGATCTGTTTCATCATCGGATCGATCCGATAGCATCAGAATGGGCAGGAGTACACACTGCCAAAAACGGATCGATCCCATCCTTAAAGGGATCGATCCCTTCGGGCAAACCTTCACGCGTGCCCTTGTTAAAATGTTTGAATTTCACTCTTAGCCACTATTCCTCTTCCCCATCGTCCGCAAGCCTTCCCCCTTCTCCATTCCTCCTCACAAAACCTTCAATATCTACTCCGTCTCTTCACCAAATCGCTTCGTTTCTTCACCATTCTTCATCTTTTCTCCATCTCTTTCACTTCTCATCATCTTTTCACACCCAATCCTCCCGAATCTCGATTTCCTCTCTTCCCTCTTGTGTTTGTCACTATTCATGCCCTACATCTAATTGTAAGTTTTTTTTACTCATTTTCATCAATTTTTCCTACATTTCACGTTTATTTCTTCATATCTTGTTAACCCATTTCAAGCTTATGCATAAATTCTTTAGTTTATCATATTTTTCATTTCACAAACACTTATGTTTTTATCCAACTTCTAGTGTTTATAACTTCGCATCCCTTGAATATCTCCGCATCATTTCTTCATCAAACTTATTGCTTGCATATTGATCTGTGGTATTGTGTTGTTGGCTAGGTTTCCATTTCCCCATATACTCATCCATAGTTTCCCAAACCTGTGCCCATCACCTGTTCGGTGCAAGTCCTAAACGAAATTTACTTCATCTTTTGCACTCAATGTTCCACCGTAATGGCTCTTAAAATCAAACATGCTGCCCCAAGGAAAAGAACTCATCCTTCTTCCTCTTCCTTCGCCTCCATTCCAACCGCCTTTAATCACTGCTTTAGGAATGCGGAAGAGAAAAACCGTTACCATGCCCTCTTTGCCCATATGCGCGTCAAGCACTGCCGCTCAATTGACTTTGGTTTTTGGAATCGATTAACTTTCCCTACTTGGCCAAATTTGATGCCTTCCATTGGACATACTTTCTCAAAATCAACACTCCAGTTCCTTTGAACATCATTCGAGCTTTCTTTTCAAATGCCAAAGTTATATATTCGCCTAATGACCCATGTAAGGCGGTAAGAATTCAATCGTTTGTTATGGGTCGGGATGTTGAAATCACCAAATATTCTCTCTCCCGTGCCTTTCGAATTCCAGAGCATGGTCTTGTGCGCGAAAATGTCAACGTCCCATTAGAATTCCATATCGTCAATGACCGTGCGGGTGACCTTCCCGTCTTTGTTCGCCTTCTCCTCATCATCATCTCTTGGAATCTTCGCCCACTTGGCACCAAATATTCCCAACTCCGGAGACTTGATCGTTTTTGGCTTCATCACATTCACTCACCTGATGGCGATCGACCGAATCTTCTTCATCTCATTCTCCACGATTGGATAAAGATTGTTCTTGGCAAAGTTCAGACAACTGTCTTCCCACAACCACTTGCTTTCTACCTATTCAACCACGGCATCGACTGTTCGTGTGAGCCTGGCGTCCTTCCAGAGGCAGGCAACACCATTAACCTTGCTACTTTGCATAATCTTGGCTAGTACTCTCGTCAGCAAGGTGATAACATAGTTTGGGAAAAGGCCCATGGTGCTCCAACATCTCCCAGACATGACCCAGAAGAAGGCGGTGATGAAGGCGACGACGAAGAGGCAGCTCTTGCCGCAGCCACATCTTCAGCCCCATCCGCCTCGACCTTGGTCTCTCTTGACCAGATCATGCTATCGCTAAAACCTACAGGCCACTGTTACTCAACGCTTTGATCATGTCGACGCTCGCCTTGATACCATGGAGGCTACAAAGGCTGCCTTATTTGATGAAGTCTAAGACATCCGCATGCAGCATGAGGACTTCATGGATCAGTATCATAAGACATTTCCCAGGCGTTGATTTTGTTCCTTTCGTGTAGGGTGTGCATCTACCTTGTTATGCTTAGATGTTTGAACCTCTGTGATATGGCATGTTATGTATTTCTGGTTATTTTCTCATTTTGCCATGGTTTGTCTGTGTTCTTCAATATCTCTCCTTGACCTATTGCTTTAAATTGACTAACCAATTCTCCATGTTTCTTATTCTTGTTGAGGGGGAGTATATCATTTTTTTGCTATGACAAAAAGGGGGAGAATTAATGTGATAAATTAATCTTGCTACTTAAAGGGGAAGCTAATTTTGAGGGGGAGCAAATATTAAGGGGGAGCATTATTTTCAAAAATTTAAGCAATCTCATTTCCTAAGCAAATTTACCTTAAGTTTTGTCATATCAAAAAGGGGGAGATTGTTAGCTTTAAATTGACAAGTATTTTGAAATGACAAAATTCAAGTAAGCTTAAAATGATTTTTCTCTAAGTAAATTTGCTTTGAATGAACTCAATGATAGAAAATATTTTAAACAAATTTTGGATTGTGATTTCAACTGAAAAAGTCAGTAAATACTCTTAAGAAAAGTGCTAGAAGTTTTTTGAACTGACTTAGAATCACAAACAACCATAAACTATCTCAAATTGCAGTTAAAAACGTGCAGGAAGGCATTCTAGTTAAAAGGGATAGATCCCTACTGTAGAGGGATCGATCCCATTTTGGCAGTAAGTTGGACAAGCACCCAGGAGCAAGTTGAAATGCTTTCTGGATAAAAAGGATCGATCCCTTTGGTAAAGGGATCGATCCCTTTGGTAAAGGGATCGATCCCTTTGCATGGATCCTAACACCAACGGCTAGTTTTTGAGGGTTTCAATGGGAAGAAATGCATTAAATGCTTCACCAACTGTTCCATTCGTTTGGTGGACTATAAATAGAGGCATTTATGAAGTTTGGATGCAGAACAAGCACTCAAAAATCTTCAAGCTTCAAGAAGAAAATTCAAATCTGAAAATTTTCATTGTGTAACTCCTTTTGTGAGATTCATTATTGTTGTTCACCCATTTACTGAAAATCTTGTTATTCAAAGGGGTGAGCCATCCTTGTAAGGTCTGATATTGTAAAGTGTTGGGTACAAATACAAGGGTAGAGGCTTAGAAGGAGATTTCTAAAGTCTCAAGAAAGATTGTAGGAGGTTTTGCCACACCTTCAAGTGGATTGTAAGCATTCTCAAGGAAGAGCTGAATCAAAACCTTGACAAGGAGTTCAAGGAGAGAGGACGTAGGCAAGAGATTGGCCGAACCTCTATAAACTTGTGTTTGCTTCTCTTTCCCTTTCTCTTGTTTTTTACTGCACTTATTTCATTGTTGTTTATTTAGTTCTTAATTGTGCATTAAGAGTTAAGAAAATTAGGAATAACTAGAAAAACCGATTCACCCCCCTCTCGGTAGAGCCAACACATATCAAATCAATTATGCTGCATTAAAACTCAAATACGATATGGAAACTCAATAACAATTTGTAGTCAAATATAGAGTTCCCTCATTAGACTTTAAAGTCTCAATATCAAATCATACATAAAGTATGTTGTGCGATCAATAAAAACCAATCATAGTACCAAAAGAGTCCATACAGTATCAATCGATGTTACTTAGAGCTAACAATTAACGATCTACGGTAGCGAACCGTAGCGATCATCCCATAAGGGACGTGCCTATGCATAGACCCCCAGCATCATTGCGCACATAACACCAGGACCTGCCCAACGTAATATACGGGGCAAGCCGATCGTTTCCGAGACTTTTACTCACGAAACAGTGCTCTAAGTCATTCAAATGTGTCTATAAAGTTCTCAAGGTACGGTGCCCAAAGGTCTCAATACCCCGGGTCTAAAACAGAAATCCATTAGTCTTTCAATAAAATTCATTCTTATCAAATCGGTCTTCCAAGATTTCGTATCACAATCACAGTGTATAAATATGTAGCTAATAATCGTAGGCTCGCTAAGCCTTTTAAAGCACTTTAAATTTTAAAACAAAATCAGAAAACCATATTAACCACAAGCTTAGCTCAAATTGGAAATTAAAATGGGTTATCACATTAGAGCAATAATACATAAAACCAAATCAAGATTTGGCGAGCCTATAGCATGTTTGTAAAACATTTTCAAAAAGCTAAACCGATCAATTAAGGATAGGCCCAATATGCAGCATTCGTTTTATTTCAATTGCCAAATTCCAAGAATTTATAGCATTAAACAATTTGGATACAAGTAGTCGCTTAGGGTTACTTACAGTACTTCCTTAGCTTCTAAATCAGTTCTCCCTCACCTAACAAGTCTTGGAGTATTGATTGATTTCGGGTCAATCTCAGTCCTTAGGACAACCCTCTACATAACACACAGTAGGTTGAATCAATCTCCATACATCCATCGATCTTAGTATTTCCAATCATAAGTTAACATTAAGCATTGTATAATTCAACAAGAAACAATACTTGGCTGTGTTTTTAGAGTTATTCAAACGTTACTAGCACCGTTTATTGCCTTTTCGTTCATTTGAACTACTTACGACCCATTTGGTCCATTTCTGTTCTTTAAGGTTTTGGACCTTATGGCATTGTGCTAGACTTAGGTATTATTTCCAGAACTTAATTATCAAACCGTAATTTTTATATTACTTCTAACTCAAATCCCTATTTAGACATATAAGGCTCATTTCCTAATTCATTTTGAGCCATTTCCCATCAATTTTTAGACCTTGGCCCAAATCTAACAGTAGGCAGGAAATTTCCTGACCTGTGTTCAGTAAAATTCTTACTGCCAACTATAGGGATATGAGATCTGTACAAACCCAATACCATGTCAATCATGACTCATTTATCTTTCTGGACATGTAAATTTTGCAGTCATATTTGATCTGGGCAATTTTCTATGAATATTTGAAGTTTACATTAAAAATCTATCCTCAGCAGTGAGTATCCTGCATGCATTCATACATATCTTAAGCCATGAAGTTCCAAATCTGTAAATTCCAAAACTAGATGAAAGTTAACTCATTTCCCTATTTAGAAATGTAAGATTCATAATTTAACTCTTCCTATATCATTACCAGAAATTTCCCAAAGTTTCAGTATGTCCAGCAGTTTCCTGACACAGTAAAACACTCACCAATATGCACAAACTGTCTCATATCTGGTTATAGGAATATTCGAATGATGCAAACCCAGAACCATCATGCTCCTAACTTAAATACTCTTTCTAGACATGTAAGGCTTGCAACCTAATTCAATTTAGGCCATTTGCTATGATTTTTCAAAGTCAGGACTGTGATTCACGTTTCTGGACAGAACACCCTGCACTCATTTGTGCATAACTCAAGCTACAGAAGTCCAATTCAAGAAATTCCAAAACTGACTTTCTTGTAACTTAAAGGGCCATAATTTAAAATTTTTCCAGAATTTTTCTCAATACAGAACTATTAAACTGCTCTTTTTAATTTTCCAGCCAGACAGAACAGCAAATTCCAGATTCACACCAACTCAGAGTTTCAGTTCATCTTTATTTAACCATAGTCATTCAAATTTAGCTCATCACAATATCATTTTCATGCATGATAATCAATCATTATAGGGTTAGAACCTTACCCCTTTTATTTTGATGCACAAACAGAATCTGTTGGAGCCATTTCAGACCATTTCTCCAAGCTTGTTTGCTGTCAAACCTATACACATCAATGCCAATCCAATGAATACATTTGCATTCTATTTCCATAGATTAATTCCAGCATAAACACATCAAGTCACCTCAATTTACTACCTTTCTTATTTGCCCTGAAATCCCAATCTAAATCTGCTGTAGTTTGGGTTTCAACTCCTCACTTCTTCAATCACCAATGGCAGCTCACTCTCATTCCTTCTCCATTCACTTCTCTTGCCCTAATCTTGTTAAACCAAGACTCCCATTGCTCTTATGACTCACGATTTCTTGGTCAGCTTATACTCCCATCAGCAATGCTTCCTTCATTTCGTTTTCTGCTTCTTTAACCCTAGAAATCCCTAGATCAGTGATGCCTTTGGGTGAAAGGGATGAGAGTTTGAAGAGAACTTCAATCTATGGCCGCAATGAGGGAGGAGGAAGAGGAGTTCTTCTTGCTAAGGCTGTCGACAAGTGCTGGAGAAGCTTGGCTTTTCTTGTCTCGGTTTGGGGAGGAAAATAGAAGGGAAAAAACGTGGTTCATATTTTCCAGCTTTTAATTTTATTTCCAGCCCCTCTTTACTCTTGTATTTCCAGCCCATTTGTTCTTGTATTTCCAGCCCCTTTGTTCTTGTATTTCCAGCCTACTTCTCTTGTATTTCCAGCCTATTTATGTTGTATTTCCAGCCCTCATTTCATCACCTTTTAATCACCCAATTTAACATTAATGGATTGGTGGATGAATAAATATTGTTTCAAGCAAATAATAATGTCTTTCATTTTCCTATTGTCTTAATAATTCTAATTTCCATAACTTATATACATATGCCTATACATATATATATATATATATATTTAAATCCCTTTTTGTATATCTCAACCTATTTATTTTATTTCCTACTTCATATCTTAGTACCTACATACTCACATTTACATATCCATCGCTTCTTAACCAAGATGGCTCGGACATTCTCAACTTCCATAATCTGTCCAAATTCCAAAATAACCTCAAGTCAATCAAAATTTACTCTAGTATACTTACGATAGATATCGAAATTAAGGGTTATTACAGTTTGGCCGAACTTCTATAAATTCTGTGTTTGCTTCTCTTCCTTTTACCTTATTTACTGCGTTTTATTTATTATTGCAAAATTTGCTTTACTTGTTTATTAAGCTCATAAAAACTCAAATAGTAGTAAAACCGATTCACCCCGAGAGCCAACATATATAAATGGCTTTATACTCCTAACAATAACTTATTCGGTTATTGTATTTTTTGGGTCAACATTGGGCCATTGGAATTTAGACATTCTTAGTTCAATAAATTTCTTTCTTTTTTAACTTTGTTTTATTAGCTTTTTTAATAATTATATTATATTTTTTAATAAAATTTTAAATTTTTAAGAATTTTTTACATTTATTTTGTCTTTTAAATATCAACATAATTAGTAATTAAATTAAATCTAACCGCATAACTAGTTAACTAATTGTTCAATTATAAAGTTGAATAAAATTATAGTATACATTAAAAATACTTAATATTATGAATAATTGACCAATTAATTACCTCAATTTTATATTTATTTTGTTTTTGGTTTGTACATAAATCATAATATAACATTATTATGTTAAATATAATTGTATTCATACACATTAATTAATCAAATATCTCATTAAGAATTTATAACATTAAATTAAACAAGTTATATACACCAATTGACATTATATTATAAATAATAACATTTGATATAATCATATCATATACAGTTATACACTAATTGAATATTAACTTTTTTCATTTTCACATTAACATAATAATATTAGATATACACCAATTGATCGAATATCTAATTAAAGTATTAAATAGTAGATATTACTAAATTAATTAATATAATGCTAGCTATTTAAATATAATTAATAATAATATTAATAAAGTATAAAAACTAATTTTATTAAAATTACCGCTTACACAGTGATACTACTATAATATATTATTAAATTACACTTTAATTTACTATTAGAATTATTATTTTTATCCACACTTTAATTTTACATTTAATAGATAATAAATAAATTATTTTTAATAAATACTTAATTCTATCAAAATAATACTTACACACTAACAGATTACATAATTTATTCTTAAAAGATTATTATAATATAATATACAAATCATTATTATAAGATACCAAATTGGTTTATTCATGTATAAGATTATTATAATATAATAAATAAATAATTACCACTAGATTGATTTATTAATATCTTTAGTTATAAGGCTAAAAATAAAATTACCACTAGCTTGATTTATAATTTTCTCTTTCAATGATGTCCAAGCTTATAAAAAAAATTGTACTTGTATTGTTTAATTTAATTACTTAACTTTTTCTAATCTTAAAAACTTGAATTTTGATTTTAAGATTAGGTATTTTTAATCTAAATCCAATATCTTTCTATACTTAAAACTTTAAGAAAATATAGTTTAAATTTAATTTTATTAAAAATATTTTTAATGTGTTGCACAAAATATCAAATTCAAAGTTTCAAACAAATATTGAAATTATATAATTTTTTTATATACTTGATTTATTATTGTATTAAAATTAAATTTTTATTATAAAATAAAAATAATAAAATGATTTTTCTAATAAAATCAAATGTTAAATTAATAATATATTTATTATTATAAATGAAATAAATATAATATTAAAAATTATTTGATATCATATATTATGGTGTTTTAAATTAATTTAATTTAATTTAATTAAAAAGATTCAATATTTATTTTGCTGATAATACATAATTGACAAAATTGTATAATAAATAATAACTATTTTCAAAATTTTAAACTTTTTAATTAAAAAATTGTATCAATTATTTATTTATTTTTAAATAATAATTATATAATTATAATTCGAGTTTTTTCATGTTATAAGTTTGGTTTTTTACGAGTTTCGGATTGAATCGGTCTCGATTTCGAATCATATCGGGCTCGGGATATGTTGAGTTCAAGTTTTTTCAGTTTCCAGTTTTTTCGGTTTCGAGCTTTTGCAGTTACGAGCCTTTGACATTTTTGGTCAATTCGAGCTGGTCCCGGTTTGGTCTCGGGCGGGTTTTCGAGCTCGGGCTAGTTTTTGCAACCTCTAATTCTAATATGCTGGTAACATTTAAGTGCTTTATTTTGATCCTAAGGATTATCAAAGAATCACTACTTGTGATTTCTAAGAAATCCCTTCATTGGAAGATCTTTTAAAATTTTATATTTTTGTTTATTCATTTAAAATTTACATTTATATTTGTTCATTTGTTTATCTGTTTATTTATTTGTATTTACAAAATTTTAACTCAAGAAGATTAAATCAGGAATTTTATAAATAATTCATTTTTTAATAAATCACTTCTTCATTGTTTTATAAATCCCCCATTTTTAAAAAAATATGTTTCTTTCATTATTTGAAATATACATACACACAAATGTACATACACAAACCTTAATATAGTGACTATCTTAGGATAATAGAATATATTGTTATTGTTTATTTTCCATGAATGCAGAACTGAACAAAAGTAAATATATATGTATAAAATATATACCTCAATGACAACCAAAACCATGTCGTTTACGTTGGGTCTTCTCCTTCCCACTTGTATCTTTTCTTTGCTGTACTCAAAACAGAGCATAAGCATGAAGCAGGATAAAAGCGTGGAGCAGGGCGCGGTAGACTTAGTGTGGCAGTAGCCTTGAAGCAGCGACAAGGGGAGTCGGACAGCAACTTACAACAGCAGCAGTGAACTCTTGTAACAGCAGAACGAGGAAAAGCAGGGGCGTTTAGGGGCAAGGAAATGGAAGCGAGATGATGGCACTGGCAGCGACGCAAAGCAGCCGCAGATGATAGTGCCGGTTCCCTAGATAAGATGTAGTGATGATGTTCACGAAGGGCAGGAGAAGACGAGGCTAGGTAAGGCAGGGAGAAGCTCTACACAGCAGCCAACAATACAAGCTACACAGCAAGGAAGATGGTTCGGGTTTGGCCGTGTAGAAGATGCAATAGTGATGGTATGACTACGCTAGGATCGTGCCCAGGGCAGGGGTCGAAACCACTTGCAGAAGAGTGAGGATACAGAGGGGGGAATGGTGCAATATGGAAGGCGTGGCGTCCGTGAGAAATGTTGGATTATGCCCTTAGAACCATTCATTAGATGATTGACTTTGGCATTTTTTATGTATCATGACATTTCATTTATTATAGTTCATTATTATATTTGTCTTATAACTGTGTAATGTAATCTTATATGATAATGTCCTTAGAATAGTAATAACACACTATTCTTAAAATATCCCTAGTCAAGTATTATTATGAACAAGGATAACAATGATACGATAAGACTAGTATGTGGTTGACTGATGACCATTGTCATGGATATAGGATATCAAGTCATCACATAGGTACATGTTAGAGAACTATGTACTGGATCGACCCTCCATGAGAACGCTACATGGATTGTTATATGAGTGTCATAAGTGATTCTCATAGTGATGATGGTGTATGTGATCCTTTGACTTGAGATCATCAGAGATCCCAACATAGAGAATTGCATACTTTAATGCTGCTAGATGTCATTCGTAACAGGATGGACTATAAAGGTAGTAATTGGGTATGCCTTGATCTATGTAGAGGGATGTTGAGTGATCAAGATAGGATTTATCCCTCTTATATAACAAGAGTGATGTCTTGGGCCCGTTGATAGAGTGAGACTAAGAAATGCATGGCCGTGCTCGAATAAGTCAATATGAGATATTGATTTTATTTGTTTAATTAGTCTACTCAGGAATCAAGAAACGCTGATTAGACTATACAAGTGTGACACATTCCATGTCTTGTGTCTAATCAAGACATCAAAGGAGAAAGGGATTAGACTACACGGTAACATCTATCACGAGTAAGGTTATGTCGAGTCATTGACATTCTCGTTACATGGGTAGCAATGATGTGTTGTTAGATACCGCTCATTGCCTGTGACAATTTTGACATTGCCATTGTTTTGAGAACCTATTAGGTCGCACACTTAGAACGGATCAATGAGGAGCTTAATTAATCCTATTCTGAATTGGATTAAGGATATAATTAATCCTATTCTGAATTAGATTAAGGATATAACTAATCCTATTCTAAGCAGGATTAGAGTTCTGTTTGACAGTAAATTTTAGGGTAAAATTTACTGCCCATAAAAGGATGTTTTGTGTTTTCTAAAATAGAGCTGCACAAAAACAGAAAACAAAATGTTCTTTTAATCGAAGCTAGCAATTCGGTTATAAGGAATCAAAAACGCTCTTTAAGGCTTCTGATCGTGAGACGTTCAAGAGTCGTGAGATCCGTTCGTGTGGATACTATAGAGGCAGGAACGAAAAGTTGTTGCTTGTGACTCGACCAACGATAGAAAATCAGAGAAAACGTTAGGTATAATCTCGAAACCCTAATCAGGCAACTCTCCGAATCGATCTTGGTGGAGGCCGAATGATTTAAATTTCGCTGCGTGTTTGTTTCGGTTTCCTTCAAGAAAGATGGTGATGAAAGATAAATTAAAAAAAGTCCCCTCCTTTTTTTTTGGAAAATAAATCAAAGGTTTTGTTGATCCCATGATCATGGGATTTTTATTTTCTTTATTTATTTTTTTGTTAGACCTTTCCTTTTTTTTAATTTATTTCCTTTTCATTCTTTTTATTTTTGGTAATTGATTTCAGCTTTTATTCCATTTTAATTATTTTCTTTATTAAACAAATATTGCAAGTCAACTTTGTCTAAGTGTTAGGTGGGGATTGGTACATGGTTTTAACATGGGGTTTAGTTTAGGGTTTTGCATGGATTGCATGGGAAGGTTTAAGGGTTTGGATTATTTAGGATTTAAGTCTTTAGGCTTCAAAATGGGGTTTGGCCAAAAAATTGACTTACTTTCTTTATTTTTTTATTTTTTTTGAAAAATTGCCCGGACAAAATTAGGTGTCTACAATTTAAAAGAAGATTAATTGGGTAATGGACCATAAGTCACTTATATGGTTTAATGATGACTCGAGCCTTAAGGAAAATAATTATAATTTAAGTACAAAGCCTAGCAGGATTAAAATTAGAAATCTGTGGGCTATATAATCCTTGTTATGTCCGACCACTAAAGTCTCTTGGCAACATTGCAGTTAGCGACACACTAACAGAGAGAAACCCTATAGCTTGCAGCATCTACCCCTTACATTCCCTATAGATTTTCATCAATCAAAGCAAAAGAATGCTCTTTCAGTATTTGTGATACCCTGTAGGCTTTGATTATCATATGGATCTAAAATAATTGATGTTAGACCAGTTTCCAAATTAGTTACTTGCAAGGAACCCTATAGTTGCTGCTCTACACTCTCCCTGTGCAAATAAAGAATTGTTCTTGATATTCCCCAGCGGTGTGTTCCAAGAAACTTAGGCTACTAGCATAGCTGCAACCATATCTTGATTCTACCTTATCGAAGGTTCATGCATTGCTCGTATAGATCATCATTAGAGGCGCGGAACTTGAACGACTTTGGTTTGACGAAATCAAGAATGCATGTGGAATCATCTTGGAGCCAAATTCTTGGATTACGTGATTCAAGAATCAAGGTATGAAAATGTGAGATTCCCAAATTCTTCTTCTTATATAAGTTAATTTTGGAGTTAAAATAATTAAATTTAAAGATAGTATATGAATTTATTGTGTTTTGGTGTTATAGAAGGAAAGTGGATCGTGGGTCTTACTAATGATTTTGATGTCTGAAGGGATACGGATCTCATAATAAGTATTTCTGGGGTGAAATATGGTAATGGTAAGTATTCTCATCTTGAATCCTTTCATTTGTGCATGTCTTGGGAACCGTGCCAAAAGTTGTGCAAAATGACGATTTTGCCCCTAAGTCAGAAAAATGTAAATTTTGAGTATAGTTCTATATGACTTGAATTTAGACCCACAAAATAGGATAATTGATCCTTTGTGTGAAGATGTCGCACTTTGTTTCAAATTGTAGACTGAATCACACGAGAATGCCTAAAAACACTTTTAGGGGTATTTTAGTAATTTCACATTTTAATGGGTCAAACCTCATTAAAAGTCAAGATTCGAGCCAATAGGTATATTTCATAGTAAAATAAAAATATTTGGTAATTTAATTAAATAATTTAAATGAAATTGTAAAGGTTAGGACATAAATGGCATTAATGGTCGGCCACCTCTTTAAGGAAGTCAAATTTTGACTCATAAATATATATTATATAATAAAATTTATAAAGACAATCAAATAGAAAAGAAATAATATCTAAATTAAATATTATTTTATAAATATAAAATAAGTAAGTGGAGTAATTATTCATGTATAGTTACCACACTTACATTAACATGTAAATAATATAAAAGTACATAAAATTTCCCATTTTTCTCTCATATTTCCGGCCACTCACTCATCTCCCATGCCATTCTCACGTTTGAGAAGAGAAGAATGAAGATATTTATGAATAAATAATAAACAAAAGCTGATACACCGTGTCCTATACACAATTTAATAAACGGATTTTCATACAAAATCATGAATTTAAAATATTAAAATTAAATAGGCACGATCTACAGAAATGATACTATAGTTGATTAGATAACCAGATGAGTATGGAAGGATACTTTGAAGTACCTTATATGTTCCAATATCCAAGTCCACTATAGGGAATTTAATAGATTTAATTAAATCACAAATTCAAATATAAATCTAACTTACATAAAAAATTAGACAATTTCTCTGTAAACAATATAAATCATATTTAAATCATTTTCTAACAAATGTCAAATAAGTAATTCCATAAAACATATTAATCAAATCATAACATATAGAACAAATAAATTAAAATAAAAAATATATCAAATCTGGGAGTGCCTGGATCTAGGTTAACCAGGGATTTACCACCCCAATATAAATTTAGTGGAGACTAGGCTATACCTAATAGACATATGCACTATAGTAGACATATAGCCATAGTCAAGAGGCCACAGTGTGAACACTAGCCAGATGTCACCTGTTGGAGTTAAAGATTGGGCTAGAGTCAGTAGCATCGGAATGGAAAGGAAATGCATGTACCTACAAGTAGCTACAGGGCCAACAGTCTCAAAACATTTCATAAATATTATCAAAGTAGTTTCGAAGATATATTTAATAAATCATGTCTCAAAGAAATTTATAATTTAAATTCATGAAGCCACATTTATAAAATCAATATATCTAAGCAATAATTCACAAAAACATATTCTCAAACATTATTTAACATTCCAAACAATTTATTTAAAACTCATAATATATGAAAATATTCGGGCATTAATATAACATATTTAATTCTTATAAAATATTAAAGTATATATTGAACTTGTGATTTATTGGGATAAAATCTTATTCAATATATAAGATTCAAATAATACTCAAAATAATTATTATTAATTTTTAAGTATTATGCCAAAGGATGATTTTGAAAGGTTTAAGCTAATTAATACAAATTCTGGCAGCATAACGTTTTGTTTTTATCCAAACCTTTCTGCACAAAATCCAGCTTCAAAACCACAATTTTCAAATTCCAATTCCAATCCCAAACATCAATTCCAATTTCACCAGAAATAAAATTATCAAAATCATGCAACAATTTTGATTTTACAATTTCTAATGCATTGCCTGTTGTAGCTCTAAATGTAGTCTAAATTCTACCGTGCTAGAATCACAACTTTTGCTATATAACTTCATTTTCGATTTTGATTGCACCTACAGTCTCAAAATAATTCGTACATTATTTTAGAACCTAAATTACATTGAAATGGGCATTAATTCAGCCTCCCCTTATCATGGTCGAATCACCCTCTCTTTGCCACACATTGAATTCTTCCAAATTAAGCTTCCTTATTTGTTCTAAACTTGTTCTACTAATTTTCTACACCTTTTCTATGTGATTTTTGCATGAAATGGCATCATGTTCAAGCTTTCGTAGCCATGGCCAAAACCCTTCCAAACTCACGCTTTTAATTTGATTCAAGCTAAAATAAACATGAAAACATCTTAAGCATCTTGTAATTAACTAGAAAACCATGAAAAAATCCAAGGTTCTTCACCTTCTCACATTGTCTGAATCCTTTAGAGAAGTCTTCACTATGCAAATGGCCACTATAGTCTATGATTTGGGTACCAAGAGAGAGAGTACTGAAAAGTAGATAAGGTTTATTAAGAAATTTTTTGGCTTTGGGTTATGTTTCACTAGGTTTTTGGAAGCTTTTCTTTCTTTCAAGCTTTAGCTATGGTGGACATGGGAGAGGTTGGAGATGATGGCCGGCCAAGTGTGGAGAAAATGGTAGAAAATTCCATTTTAAATATCTCTCATGCAAAATTACCAAAATACCCTTATCTTAATGAAATTTTCCAATTTTGCCCCTAAAGTTTGACTTTATTGAAAACAGTACATCCAATCTCCAAAATATTTTATTTAATCATAAAAAATCTCTATTCAACTTGCTCTAATAGTTGGTGGAGCTTTTGTTAGAGTTCGGTTACTAATTTGGATGAAATTACCAAAATAACCCTAACCGTAAAATTGCATAAATTTCTGCTTTTACATTTTATTTATTCCATCTATCTAGTTGTTTTAAACTATATTTCATAGGGAATTATTTACTATAGACAATAGGTCAAAAGTCCATTTAGGTTGACCATTATTCTCAAAAATTCTAACGGCTTATGGACTAAATCATCATTTCTCAAATCGTTGCATATTTTCCAAAACATGCAAAAATAATTGAGTTTGAGGCTTAGATTCTTACAATCGTATTTTTCTGCCTTGAATATTGAATCCATCAAGTTCCACCTTCATCTGAACCTCAGGGAATCAATGGGGTCCACCTTCTATTTATCCTTTATCCCTAAAATATAGTTAATAATTTATTAATTATAATATTCAATCTTCTTAATTATATAAATAAAATTAAATAATGCTTTAAAATACAAGGTCTCACAAAATGTACTTTAGTATGCATTTAGGTATTTCAAGTTTTATTGCATATAGTTTACATAGTATCAGTTCTTTTATATATATATATATATATATATTTCTTACCAAGCTTCCCCAAGCTCACTCTCCTCTACCTTCCAGATTTATCCACAAACGTAGTCGTTTGTTGAGAGAAGATTCTAATGAGATACTTGGGGGTTTCGATGTCGTACCTTGCAGGTATGGTATTCAAACATTTATTGTATAATACTTTAGTGTGTAAAGATATGTAAATGATAAATTGAAGAAGTTTGAATGTAAATTATAGTATTCGTTATAGATTATTTATATAGAAAAACAAATGTGTACTTTGATTATGTGTACTGGGACCAATGTCTATAATTGAATGTTGCTTTAGCTAAATAATTTTGGTATAAAGTCAGAGTGCGGACACTGAGCACAGCCCAACCAATCGTGTGAAAATGGAAAAAGTCAGTCTCGATTTTCAAGATTTGGAGCATGACATAGGAAATTTGAGAGATCTCTAAGATTTATAATATTATGTAAAGGTAATTTTAATATTTAAACGACTTTTCTACAATTCAAGAGTGAGTTGGTGATTGAGATTATACAAGCTTGATTTTGAATATTGATTGTAGGACTGCTTGACTTGCCTAGGACTACACTTGATTGAGGTAAGGGATATATATTTATATATATATATATATATATATATAAAAGAAACGTAGGAGATACTGAAAAGACATTAAAATCAACTACCTTAGGTTTATAAATTGCGTTTACCTTGCAGAAGATTTTAGAAATTTTATATCGTTATGCTACCAAATTTTCATAAAAATACTGGTTTCCACGATTTACACTAGGAATTTATGAAACGCTTTAAGAATAGTAATTTCCTTGGGAATTATGTTTTGAAAAGATTAATTTATATGCTTTTGGATTATTAATGAATTTTTATCTATAATTTTGGTTTTAGGGTAATTACCAAAAATATAGTATTTTAGAAATATTTACATATAATTATAAATTACCTAATTTTGAAATAATTTAATTTATTTATTTGTGACCTTTGTGATGTTCGAAAATGCTATTTTGAATTTTAGATTTCAAATATATGTGTGTGTGTGTGTGTATATATATATATATATATGTTTTGAGACATTGACTAACTAAGATCACTACAGCATTAAAACTTTGAAATTTTGAATTGTTGTGTGATCTTGATCTAGTCCGCAGCGAGCTGAGTTGACACCTGATCAATGCTCACTGACGACCACTTGGACTATGGCCATATGTCTATTTGATTTGCACTTCCCTTATAGGATATATGGATTGCATGATTGTTAATTAGCCGTTACTATGTCTCCAATTCTTAGTATGTGTATGTTAGTATGTGTAGACACCCTATTTTGTCCGGGGTCTTGACTTGTAATTGATTTAGGTGACATAGTGTCTTAGAATTAGGCAAGAATTAAATTAAGATTTTTTAGATGTAGAATTAACTTAATTAGGAAATTAGAATTAAAATAAGATTTAGGAATAATTAAAAAAAAGATAAGAAAATAAAATAAAATTAACCTTTTAAAATAGGATAATTAGATTAGGATTTATTGATTTATTAGGATAATTTATTTTAGAGTTAATGTTAGATTAAAATTAGACTTTTTAGAATTAGAGTTAGATTAGGATTAATATAAGAATTAGATAAATAAAATATTAAAAATAGGAGATAATTATTAGAATGGTTTAGTTGTATTAGGACTCTAACAAGTTTGTGGCTATAAAAAGGGATTAAACCTCCTGATTTGATTCATTCACAATTGAGCATCTCAATTTTCAACTTCTTTCCCCAAAACCGATTCACCTTGCTACAACCACGAACTACTACCCCATCGTCTTGACCACTCCTGAAGCAACCTCTATTTGTTGACGTCATCGCTTATTCTAACCTGTGGCTTGCCCTGTTCTCGTATCACCATCGTTACACCGATTATCCAACTGCAGTTGCTACCCATGTTTCTTAGCTGTCCTCGTCAAAACGCTAACTTGCTTCACTCACATTTGCCATACCACCGCTTGCCACCGTTACACTGCACATAGCTCCAAGTTGCTTATACGCCATTGCTGTCTTTGATTACTGCACTGTGAAGCTGTAAAGTTGTAAGAAAGAAAGGAAAAAAGGGGTAGAAGGAAAACAAAGGAAGAAGACTCGTAGCCCTCTCCAGGTTTTTTATTTTTTATATTAATTAAATTTGAATATAACTACTTTAATAACCTAATGATGTGATCAATTTGCGTGTTAGTAGATAATATGCATATTGTTGAATAGGTATTTGCATGTATAAATTTGATTTAACAATGTTGTATGATTTAGATGAGTATTCTAAAGTTATAAAAGATATATGACCAATAAATATATACAATTAAGATCAAATAAATAAATGTGAATTATACCGAGGATGAAACTCCAAGAAAGTCAATTGAGACTCCTTGGAAATTTCTAGGTGAAAGAATCTTTCTTAAGTTGAGCCAAATTGATGGAATACTTTTGAAAGAATTTTTTTAATTAATTCATATTTATTTATAATAAAAATAAAAGTAAGATAAGATAGATAAATTAGATATAGATAAATAAAAATAAGCAAATAAAGATAAATAAACAAATAAAGATAAATAAATAAAATAAGATAAGACAAAATATCTAAATAATAAATAGAATAATAAGATAAATAAAAAAGGATAAATATGAGTTATGCCGATGATGAAATTTCAAGAAAGTCAATTGAGACTCCTTGGAAATTTCTAGGTGAGGAGGTTCCTTTTGGGCTGAGCCAAATTGATGGGATGCTTAAAAGTGAATTTTCAATAAAACATAATTCATGTTTATTTCTTAAAAATAAGAATAAAAAAATATAAAAATAAATTAGAAAATCTAAGAAATTTATAAAATGAATATGGAGTCAAAATTAGAGACAAAATTAGGAAAATAGGAATCTCATAAAATATTTAAATTTATCCGACGATGGAGTTCAAGAAAGTCAATTGAGACTCCTTGAATATCTTGAGGTGATGGGAATTTCTAAGGTTTGAGCCAAATTGATGGAAAAATCTTAGAAATTTTCTCATAAAATGTTAAAATCTATCCGACGATGGAGTTCAAGAAAGTCAATTGAGACTCCTTGAATATCTTGAGGTGAGGGGAATTTCTAAGGTTGGAGCCAAATTGATGGAAAAATCTTAGAAATTTTCCCAATATATAAGTATATCGAAATTAATATGACCCAAGGCAAACTATAAAGATAACCTAAAGCTAGTTGGTACCATCTTAGGATGGGCGTTGTGGGGGTGCTAATCCTTCCCCACACGTAACCGTACTCCCGAGTCTAAGAATCTTTGAACGTAGACCCTGCCTTATCTTTAGACAAGAATAGATGACCAATCACACCTTAGGTTTGAATGGTTGGTGGCGACTCCTAGAATTTTAAAGTCTAGCGATTAGGTTCACGGACCTAGACGTTATGACAGCTTGGCGACTCCGCTGGGGACTTTTAGAGAGTCAGGCGAATAGAAAATTTTGTGATTATCTTGAGTTTTTGATTAAATGGTTTTTTGCTATGTTGTATATATTACTTGTTATGCTGTCTTTATTGAGGGGCATTTAAAATGGAGTCTTGTTCCTTCACACACACATATCACTTGCATGAGCATGCATGAGCCTTCTACCCAGGCTTCGTCCTTTTTAGGAGGAAGTATAGTAACTACGCTCTCGTGAGGTGGTAACCTCCGCAATGGCTAGCGAGATACTTGCACTCAAATTGAACCTTTCCGTTTGTAGCCTGTGATGGGTGAGGATTGGGTGCCTTACTAGTCTTGTGTGGACAACAGTGAGGAACAATTTGGGAACCTTTAGACCTTGAATTATCCAAGCGTAGCATGTAATAAAAAATAAGACCTAGCCTTAGGGTGGAACCATACTAGATTGAAATGTAGACTCAAACCCAAGATAGGACACATGAAGGAATAAGTTTTACTTCCTCCTTTTTACATTGTTTTTCAACAAAAAAAATTCAAAAAATGTAGTTTTTCTTTCTTCCATTTTTCAAAAAAAAAAACAACAAAAAAAAGAGTTTGTCTGTATCATTGAGTCATGCATAGTTGTGTTTGATTTTGCATCACATAACATATCATTCACGTAAGTTTGCATTTGTTTTGTCATAAGAATGAACATACCATTGATTGTTAGACCTAAATGCATTCCATATACATTCATTTTTGTGCATAAACATATCATCACATGAAATATAATTTCAACTTAATTGTGGCACTCAAGGTATCAAAATTGCATTCACTAAACGATCTGCCCTCCATAGATATCATACAAGGTATCAAGCACGCATAATGGAAGAGGATCAAAATAGCAGGATAGAAAAGTTGGAAAGGGATAATGCAGAGATGAAGGGGCAATTGAGCGAAATTACTCAGTTGCTAAAAGCCATGATTAAAGGAAAGGAAAAGATGGGTAATCAAGATGAGTCTGTACAAGAGGCTCAACAAAGCATGCTAGACAACCCTACTTTTTGTTCCTGAAGGAAGCACTGCCAAAGCTCCAACGCACCTACAGATACAAGTTCAAAACCCAATAGAAGTGCCAAACTTAGATGATCCCACATAGCTAGAAAAGTTGAAGCATAAGGAAGAATATAGTGGTACTAAAGCCCAATTGAGCTTGATAGAGGAAAGACTAAGTGCCATGGAAGGCGTTGACTATTTTGGACCCATTGATGTTGAAAGGTTGTGTTTGGTATCGGGTGTCGTGCTTCCACCAAAATTCAAGGTGCCTGAATTTGAAAAGTTAACGGAATATCGTGCCCAAAAGATCATCTCACCATGTACTGTAGGAAGATGGCGGCATATGCATGGGATGACAAGCTATTAATTCATGTTTTTCAAGATAGTTTGACTGGGTCAGTTGCTAAGTGGTACAACCAATTGGAAAGGAGCAAAGTTTCTTCTTGGTCTGAGTTGGCGAGAGCTTTTATAGCTCAATACAAACATGTGTCCAATGTAGCTCCTGACCGCTTATCTCTCCAAGGTATGGAAAAGAAAAAAGATGAGAGCTTTAAAGAATATGCCCAACGATGGAGAGACATGGCATCACTAGTTCAACCTCCTTTTACGAAGAAGGAAATTACCATGTTCTTTTTAAATACTCTCAAGGCTCCTTACTATGAGCGTATGCTTAGCAGTGTGACCAAGAATTTTGCAGACATGGTGCTGACAGGCGAAGCTATTGAAAAGGCCTTTAAGAGTGGCAAGATTGAAGCATCTATGAATGATAGCAAGAGGAATGGGTTTTCAAAGAAGAAGGAAGAAGATGCACAAGCTGTCTCCAATAACTCACGTCGCTCCTATACCTCTTATTCACCTTCAGTGAATTACACTTATTCTCAACCCCACCCACAAACTTATCATCAGAATGCTTACCAACCAATTTTTCATTCACAAGACCCCATTTTTTCACCTAATGACCAAAAGAATACTCGAGCTAGCCGAAATATCACAATAGACCCTATACCAATGACATACACAAAGTTGTTCCCACAGTTGGTAAGGGGTCACCTTATTGCCCCTGTTTATGTAGAGCCCTTGAAGCCTCCTTACCCAAAGTGGTATGATCCTAACGCAAAGTGTGCTTATCATAATGAAAATGTTGGTCACTCTATTGAGAATTGTATGGGCTTGAAGAGGAAAGTCCAAGAACTTATCAACGTAGGAATTTTGAGTTTTGGGGCAAAGAATGATCCAAATGTGAATGATAATCCTCTACCAGATCACACAAAGGGTAGCGGTTGATGCTATGGAAGAAAGTGGATGATATTGATTGATTCACTGAATTTGAAGATAATGGTTATTTCTTTGTGTCTAATTTCATTCATCTTAGGACATTTCTTAGGTAATATAGGAGTGCCTAAGCCCAAAAGGCATTAAGAATTCTTTATGTATTGGGTCAGCTTTCATTCGTTTTCATTTCAATAAAGGTGCAGTACAATTCATATTTCTTAATTCCTCACTCCAATCTTGTTCTTTAATGCAAAACACCAATACCCATATTCTCTACATTGTTACCAAGCTTAAAAGTATCCAAATAATGAACATGATAATGATGATGGCAATGAGTATAAAATTTAATTCTAAAAAGGACTGCTTTGGTTGGTCTAATGGATTTTTAGTTTGCCAAGATTGTTCAAGCAAGAAGAGAATGGAAGATATTTGTCTAAAATCTTCACCTATAGAATGTTGCGAGTAAAGGTGAATCTTTACATGAAATTCTAATGAGTTTGTCTTTGTTCAATAGATGACCTTTAATGGGAGTACTTGTATTGAGATGAGAAATGGCCTTCTTTCATTACCTTTCAAGCGTGAGTAAAATTATCCATTGATTACCCCTTTTGAGCCTATTATATTCTTTTTGATATAACCTACCAAGAATCACCCTCCACACTGGGGGGCAAAGAGAATGGAAAATGAAGGATTAGTGGGGCAAAGTGAAAAAAAACATTTTGTGGAAAAAAAAGAACAAAAGAAAAAAGAATGAAGAAGGAAAGAGGGTTTGAATCAAGAAAGTGAAAACCCTAGTCACATTTAAATGAAAAAGGAGAAAAAAAAACAAATTAGAATGGGGCAAAAGTCAAAATGCCTAAATGATTCATGAAAAATGATTCTTGGTTTAATGAACCCTGAAACACTTATTTTGGGCCTATATTATCCTTTCTTTCATGAACCCTCACCTGAGCCTACATTACGTGCCTTAAAAGTCCATTTTGATCAAATATGAGTACTCCTATTGAAGAATCATGTGTTGAATAAAGGCATACTTACACAATGAGATGATGATCCTTTGGATGGAATCAGGAGAAGCAGATTAAGATAAGGAAAAAGATTTCTCTAGATAGAAGAAGTGGGATTCCGAAGACTCTCTTGGATCCATGTGAGCATTAAATTAGGTGAAGAAATATCTGATGTTGGGGCATGAATCAAAATGGAGAACAAATAAGAGAAGTTTCATCAAGGACAATGAAGTTGAAAATGAAGAGAAATAAATTAGAAGAAAAAAAGAGAAGAAAAAAAAAGAAAAAAAGAGAAAAAATGAAAGGAGGATTCAGATCGAAAACCCAAAAAGGGCGGTTTGGATCAATGGAGTGCATCTAAGTTGAAAACCTGAAAAGGCAACTTAGATACCAAAAAAGCTGGATGTCGATGATATTGGGGCAAAGAGGATGTTTTGATGAACTCAACATAATCAGATTAATGGACCTTTGAAGGGAATTTTGTATTTATTGATCAAAATTGTTTGAATTGTTTTTATTTGGATACTGTTACCTAATCCTAAAAATTCTCACTTTTCATTCAAGCCTACTTTCCTTCTAAGCCTGACAATTTCTTGTTAAATCTTTCCAAATGTTGAATAATAACACTCTCTTCATTTCACTTATCATTTCTTTGCTATATCCTTACCTTGAGGGATTGAGAAATTGTGTTACATTGATCTTGAAATTAGAATGGTAATGAATGTTTGCTTGGCAAAATATGTGAAAGACTCCTATATTATTTAGGAAAAGGAAAGAAAAGGAAACTTGTGGATGAATGGAAATTGGAAATCAAGAAAAACCAATGATGAGGTCTCAGTAAAGATTTTAATGAGCAGGAAAGTAAAAAGAAGAATCAAGGGAGAAGATAAGATAAAGAGGGCATGAAGACAAGAGTTTCATTGGGCAAGAAAAACGGAAGAAGGAAAATGAGGAAAGAAATAAGAAATAGAAGGACAATAGGACAGATGAAAGAGAAGAATGCATGAGATGGATTGATAACGAATAACCTTGTTGTTGCCACAATTGAGCTTGAAATGTTTTTCGAAAAAACATTGCATGGATAGAGTAGATTGGATGAATGATGTTGCTTGAATAAGATAGCTTACATGAATGACATTGCATGGATAGAACATGTTGCAATTGCATGGATAAGATAAATTTCCCAAGATTTCAAATTTTAACAAGACAAGAAATTTTAGAGGGGTTTCCTAAAATTTCAAAAATTAGACAAGATAGAAGTCTTGGAGGAGTTTCCCAAGATTTCAAATTTGACAAGAAAAGAAATTTTAGAGGGGTTTCCTAAAATTTCAAAATTTGACAAGAAAAAAAAGTTTTGGAGGAGTTTCCAAAAATTTCAAAATTTGACAAGAAGAAAATTTTAGAGAGGTTTCCTAAAATTTCAAAATTTGACAAGAAAAAAAGTTTTGGAGGAGTTTCCCAAAATTTCAAAATTTGACAAGAAGAAAAATTTAGAGGGGTTTCCTAAAATTCAAAATTTGACAAGAAAAGAAATTTTAGAGGAGTTTCCTAAAATTTCAAAATTAGACAAGAAAAGAAGTTTTGGAGGGGTTTCCCATAAATTTCAAAATTTGACAAGAAAAGAAATTTTAGAGGGGTTTCCTAAAATTTCAAAAATTAGATAAGAGAAGTTTTGGAGGAGTTTCCCAAAATTTCAAATTTTGGACGAGAAAAGGAGTTTTAGAGGGGTTTCCTAAAATTCCAAATTTTGATAAGATAAGAATTTTAGAGGGGGTTTCCTAAAATTTCAAAATTAGAAAGGAAAAGAAGTTTTGGAGGGGTTTCCCAAAATTTCAAAATTGAATAAGAAAAGGAATTTTAGAGGGGTTTCCTAAGATTCCAAATTTTGACAAGAAAAATTTTAGAGGAATTTCCTAAAATTTTTTTTTAAAAAAAAATCAGCTTTTTTTAGACAAGATTTTAAAGTTTGACTGCCTACCTATTTAGGAGGAGCATTTTAGACAAGATTTTTAAAGTTTGACTGCCTGCCTGTTTAGGAGGAGCTTTTTAGACAAGATTCTAAAGTTTAACTGCCTTTCTATTTAGAGGGAGCTTTTTCAAAAAAAATGAAAAATGAAAAAAATAAAAAAATAAAAAAATGAAGTCAGACAAAATAGGTGTCTGTGTCTTTATGCAATTACTGTTTCATAGCAAATACACAAAGAGGGGCAACTGTAGACACCCTATTTTGTCCGAGGTCTTGACTTGTAATTGATTTAGGTGACATAGTATCTTAGAATTAGGCTAGAATTAAATTAAGATTTTTTAGATGTAGAATTAACTTAATTAGGAAATTAGAATTAAAATAGGATTTAGGAATAATTAAAAAAAAGATAAGAAAATAAAATAAAATTAACCTTTTAAAATAGGATAATTAGATTAGGATTTATTGATTTATTAGGATAATTTATTTTAGAGTTAATGTTAGATTAAAATTAGACTTTTTAGAATTAGAGTTAGATTAGGATTAATATAAGAATTAGATAAATAAAATATTAAAAATAGGAGATAATTATTAGAATGGTTTAGTTGTATTAGGACTCTAACAAGTTTGTGGCTATAAAAAGGGATTAAACCTCCTGATTTGATTCATTCACAATTGAGCATCTCAATTTTCAACTTCTTTCCCCAAAACCGATTCACCTTGCTACAACCACGAACTACTACCCCATCGTCTTGACCACTCCTGAAGCAACCTCTATTTGTCGACGTCATCACTTATTCTAACCTGTGGCTTGCCCTGTTCTCGTATCACCATCGTTACACCGATTATCCAACTGTAGTTGCTGCCCATGTTTCTTAGCTGTCCTCGTCAAAACGCTAACTTGCTTCACTCACATTTGCCATACCACCGCTTGCCACCGTTACACTGCACATAGCTCCAAGTTGCTTATACGCCACTGCTGTCTTTGATTACTGCACTGTGAAGCTGTAAAGTTGTAAGAAAGAAAGGAAAAAAGGGGTAGAAGGAAAACAAAGGAAGAAGACTCGTAGCCCTCTCCAGGTTTTTTATTTTTTATATTAATTAAATTTGAATATAACTACTTTAATAACCTAATGATGTGATCAATTTGCGTGTTAGTAGATAATATGCATATTGTTGAATAGGTATTTGCATGTATAAATTTGATTTAACAACGTTGTATGATTTAGATGAGTATTCTAAAGTTATAAAAGATATATGACCAATAAATATATATAATTAAGATCAAATAAATAAATGTGAATTATACCGAGGATGAAACTCCAAGAAAGTCAATTGAGACTCCTTGGAAATTTCTAGGTGAAAGAATCTTTCTTAAGTTGAGCCAAATTGATGGAATACTTTTGAAAAAATTTTTTTAATTAATTCATATTTATTTATAATAAAAATAAAAGTAAGATAAGATAGATAAATTAGATATAGATAAATAAAAATAAGCAAATAAAGATAAATAAACAAATAAAGATAAATAAATAAAATAAGATAAGACAAAATATCTAAATAATAAATAGAATAATAAGATAAATAAAAAAGGATAAATATGAGTTATGCCGATGATGAAATTTCAAGAAAGTCAATTGAGACTCCTTGGAAATGTCTAGGTGAGGAGGTTCCTTTTGGGCTGAGCCAAATTGATGGGATGCTTAAAAGTGAATTTTCAATAAAACATAATTCATGTTTATTTCTTAAAAATAAGAATAAAAAAATATAAAAATAAATTAGAAAATCTAAGAAATTTATAAAATGAATATGGAGTCAAAATTAGAGACAAAATTAGGAAAATAGGAATCTCATAAAATATTTAAATTTATCCGAAGATAGAGTTCAAGAAAGTCAATTGAGACTCCTTGAATATCTTGACGTGAGGGGAATTTCTAAGGTTGGAGCCAAATTGATGGAAAAATCTTAGAAATTTTCTCATAAAATGTTAAAATCTATCCGACGATGGAGTTCAAGAAAGTCAATTGAGACTCCTTGAATATCTTGAGGTGAGGGGAATTTCTAAGGTTGGAGCCAAATTGATGGAAAAATCTTAGAAATTTTCTCAATATATAAGTATATCGAAATTAATATGACCCAAGGCAAACTATAAAGATATCCTAAAGCTAGTTGGTATCATCTTAGGATGGGCGTTGTGGGGGTGCTAATCCTTCCCCACACGTAACCGTACTCCCGAGTCTAAGAATATTTGAACGTAGACCCTGCCTTATCTTTAGACAAGAATAGATGACCAATCACACCTTAGGTTTGAATGGTTGGTGGCGACTCCTAGAATTTTAAAGTCTAGCGATTAAGTTCACGGACCTAGACGTTATGACAGTATGTATATGTATTTTATATATGAACTTCGAAGATGTTGATATCTGAATTTCAGAAAGGAAATGGTTTATTACGAATATTCATTATTCAAATTTAAATTATGATATTTATATGTTCTGGTTTGTATTTCAAGTTTGATTGCTTTATAAGAATCAAATGGTTTATCTTATAAATTAATTTTCTGATGCATTACATTACTATGTTTTGACCTTGTGAATCGCATGAATTCCTTCTCTGATAATTCCTTCAATACTCTCTATAGCTTAAGTGTTAGGAAAAAGGGATAAGTGAGGTGTTTTAAAGCATCCTTTCTTACTCAACCCTAAAACCCTAACAAGCTATAGAGAAAACTCCTTCCAAACTCCATTTTCAAATTATCTTTTAAATTTTTGTATTCAATATATGTTTTGGAAACTTGCATATAGTTTACAGTATCTGTCTTTTTATATGTATTCTTTACTGGGCTTTATAAGCTCACCTCCTCTTCTCCATTCCATATTACTTACAATAGATCTTGCTACACGAGGGGTTCTAACACCGTCCTTCAAGGCTTTTTGATACTGCCCTTGAAGGTATATGATGTATAGTTACTCTTATGTATTCAAACTTGTACGACAGCACATTTATAGAAATGGGGATGTAATTAAAGGAATTATATAATGCATTTATGGTTTGTAATAATGCATGTAAACTCGATAGATATGGATCATGTTAATTAATATAATTTAAATAAGATTGCATGCTTAATCAAAAAAATCTAAACTGGGACCAAGAGATTAATGGATATTTATTTAGTTAATGTAAATTGAGTTTTACAATGAATTTGAGACACTAAGCACAGCCCAACCATGTAAACAAAAAAGGAAAATTTTGGTTTGAATTTTCGGTAAAAAGGGACGTTACAAAAAATTTTAATCTCCATAATTGCTATGAATATGATAATATGATTTCTACTTGGCTATTAAGTATGATCTTATGGATGGTTTCAGACATTGTATGTTTAATTTATTTGCGCTATAGATGTGATGTATGTTGTAATTGATTGAGCATGAACTCGAACCTTAGATTGTAACTCTACCTTTTCTTTTTGTGAAATTTATTTTTTTTGTTTATCTTTTATTTCTTTTTCATCCATTATGCATGTTTACGTATTAACATTTATGTAAACACGTGAAATCATTTGAAATATAATATAAGAACAATGAAAAAGAAATTATCAATTATATATATAATACCATTCTATATAAAACTACAATTCAAAATATAAACAAAAATCTATTCTCCCCTTCTATAATGCCTAACATAAATTGTTAGTGATGGAGTTGGGAGTGATGCAAAAAGAGCTGGGAGCAATGCAAAACGAGCTGGATCTAATATAGTAAGAGCTGGATGCATTGTGGTAAGAGCTAACTCTAGTGGTGGACTACCTCTAACGCAGCAGGGCATGGAGACCAATATGGTTGCCGAACCCATTGCACAAGAAAACGTTGAGATACCAATGCTAGTGTTAGTGGTGATGCCATTGCTTGAACTGCTTCTAATGCAGCAAGACCTCAAGGAGGAT
Organism: Heritiera fomes; assembly: GCA_032173925.1. Taxonomy (NCBI): domain Eukaryota; kingdom Viridiplantae; phylum Streptophyta; class Magnoliopsida; order Malvales; family Malvaceae; genus Heritiera; species Heritiera fomes. The sequence continues at coordinate 7,973,793 of JAPDPM010000019.1, forward strand.
ATGGTTGTTGATCCAATCGCACAATAAGAGACTAAGATGTTGACATTGATGTTGGTGGTGGTAAAGGATCTGGCAATGATACTAGTGAAACTGCCTCTAATTTAGTAGGACATTGAGGCCAAGGTACTTGTGCCAATGGTGCCGCAAGACGTAGACATGGCTAAGGTAAAAGTGTTGTAGAATGTGCAAGAGGCTGAGGAATAGCTGCTACTAGTCAAACGCCACTGCTTCCTGCCCTCGTTGTCGACCCAAGTTACATGCCATAAACGTCATATGTCACTCACCATAATACTTCCATGTCTTAATCTCATCGTTTTGTCACCACTATCTCAAGTTGATCTTGTATAGCTCGCAATATGATCTACAAGATAATAACCACATAAATACATCAAATCCAAGATAATAAAGCATTATTGACATAGCATAATAAATGAATGACTTACATCGTTGCTAGTCTACTTCCTGCTGCTGTTTGTGCTACTATGTCGACCTATGTGCAGGATTTTACGCAAACTGAATAGAAATAGTGTCATACTAAGACATACAATCTAGTGCACACTCTTTTAAGGAACTGCATTGATTACCTTAATGCTCTTCAATGATCAAGTGGTATTACCACATGTCCTAATACCTATACAATAAATTATAGTGCACGTCATAGTTGTTGGCTTGAAACCTCGTTCTACTGAAGATAGCGTGAAAGGTGGATGAGGAATGGTCTGTACTAGAACCCTATAAGGATGGTAACACTCCACATTTTGCTTGAACTTAATGCATCCAGATAAGAACGTGATCAATCGCAAAAGATGATGGGCTGTACAAGCTATATAAGCTCTCAGTTGACCTGATCACACTGGAGATCATCAAGTTGCTCCCTCAAAATCTATAAATGCTACATGAAGCTGTGTGGCTTCTATCATTGAGCTCGAGGCAGCCCCTTGACATATGACACATCTAGCATTAGATCTAATGTTGGAAGATGTAGTGGAAGGGATAAAGATCCCATCATTTGTTATTTGTGCAATGGTCAAGACACATTTGGAGTGAATGTACCATACTAAAGAGGCAAAATGAGAACAAGCCTAGAAAAAAGGCTATGTAGCCATACAAAGCTATAATGATTTCTCCGATGATGAGGAAGAGAGTAGGAAATAAAGTGACAAACTTGTACTTTATGGCAAATAATGAATTATTGGCAACTTCTAAATTTTATGAAATAGTGATTATACTTTTGAAGAATTGCAAAATGCATTTGATGATGTAGCTAATGAATTCAAATACATGAATACTAAGTATAGGAAGTTAGTCTCTAAGTTAAATAGACTAGGACAAGGATAGAACTAAAGAAGAAATTAAGTAGTCTAACCCTAGAAGTAGAAGATTTAAGGGGAGAAAAATGCTAATATAAATAACTATTTCTTTAGGTCCAAACAAAAATTGGACTGTATGTTAGAAACTCAAAAGGCTTTCTTTAATAGAGATGGTATAGGATACAAGGAAAGTGAAAACGAATCATATCTTAAGAATTCCCTTGTAAAGAAAAGTGATATGCATAATGTTTTCTCTACTTGTAATTTATGTAATTTATGTCATAAGAAGGGACACTCCTCATGTACATGCATTTTTAGGAAAACTACTTTTGGAGCAAAATTAATTAGGAAGGTGCGGGTACCCAAGCATGCTCTTAATTATAATGATGAATTATTGAAATGGATATCTAAGGATACCAAAATTGTGTACTAACACTCAAGGACCCAAATCCATTTGGGTACCAATGAGAAAATGAACTTTCTTTGATGTTAGTGTGTTAGAGTAAGGAGCTACAAAGGATTCACTTGAAGGTTCGTTGCTCTAGACACATTTATGGAGTTTGGTAACTTCTATGCGTATTTCTTTAATGATACACTCCATACCTATTCTCTATGTAATTAATCATACATAGTTTTATTCTTGAGTTCAAAATGTAATATAGTTTTATTCTTGGGTTCAAAATGTAATATGTTGGAATTCTATGCTTTTGATAGGTTATTAAATTATTGGAATGAACTTTATGAAAATTGTGTGAAAGGAAAAATTTTAGCTTTAATGCCCATCTTGATTTAACTGATTTTAAATATGACCTATAACTTAAGTTAATATTTTCTTTTGAAAATTGAATTTTGAAAAGATTGTTTAATTCTTGTTTTGATTAGGCAGCACATGATTCTTTTTCGGAAAATGTTGAATATATCTCTTGTTGAGAAACAATTGAATCCATGCAAGAAAGAGAATGGAAAGTGTTAAATACAAGGCACTATACATAGCAAGGCCTGCACATCATCATAAAAGTCTCATTAAAATGACAGCTGATAGTATTGAGTTTTTTGAAAAAAGATTTGTTCTTTTATCTTCAGCCTGTGCAATTTTCAATAAGTGAATAGAAGTTAGAAACGCTTTTGGAAGTAAAACTATGCCTACGTAAGAAAGACAACGTAGAATCCAACATTCACTTCACGGCATTGCGTGGTTTACCAGGATGTGGTGCTCCTAATACTATTTTTGCGTCAAATTTCCCCCATTGCCAAGCACCATAGTCCATACGTGGCAGGCCCTTAGCCAAGGGAAATCTTATTTCCCAAGCACGGCAAATAATCAGATCTGATCTTATCTTCCATTTCTTAGGTCCTTTCCCTCATTCCAATTTCGTTTTCATTTTCGGTCTTTCATTCTATTTTATATGCACTTGTTTTCCAGGTCCTGAAAACTATATCCTTCTCCGACACGTTCAAGAGCGTATTTAGAGCCTTCAATTTATGGATTCTGACCAATCATGGACCACCAAAACCAACAACCAGCACACAACAAAATTTACACAGCAATTGAAAAGAGTAACTGCTACAATTCTCATGTCATAAAGTTTGACCGATTGGACTTAACTCCCACCCGCAATCACTTAAGGCAGCTGTGCGGAAATCAAAACTCAATGAGCCATCAACGAAAGTGCGAGTCAGATTGCTTAATCACACCAATCACAACCACTCATGCAGACTGGCAGCAACCAGAAACCAGGCTAACTTTCGTATCATCTTTGCGTTCGTTTTTTTAGCATTCTCATTCAATTGGTGGCTGCCTATAAATTCCATGCTGATGAGGCTGCCTAGGCACATTTTTGTTTTAATTGTATTTCATTTTACAAAACCAGCATTTAGCAATTTTATTATTGCTGCAAGAGGTGAGCTCAATGAAACCGGCCCAATTAACCGACGTCTTCACCAACTCATCTTTTCAATCATAAAACCCACCCACCAGAATGGAAAATTTAAAGCTCGTGGAGCACAAACCATATTTCTCTGCACTAATCAAATCAGGTCAATAGAACTCCTTTCAGCAGGTTACCGATGGAAGGGGAAGCTGCAACTGCCAACCAAAAAAACTGGACAAGGTGTTGGATGAAAATCACGCAGCGCTCCACCCGAGTGTCAACCTACCCAAAAATTACCTGATCTTTTCATCTCCGACTTCAAAGTTAAGTCTTGATTTTATCAGGTCTTAGTTTTACCAGGAATGATTAGGGAGTTGATTATTTATTGTTTAATAGCAAAGTCAAGCTCATTTGCCCTCCGATAAAGCAATGCAGATGCTTCCACCCTGTATTTTTTTAGGAGAGAAAAAAACAAGAAACAGAAAGCATGTTAGTCTAAACAGCTGATAATTGCCGGTATGCAACTAATTTGACAAGTATAGGCAATCTCACCAGCCAGGATGAACAACGAATTTTCCAGTAGATAGAGCCCAATTCACCTATTCAAAACAATATTATGAATTAAATTTGGTTAAATTTACTAGATCAAGTAAGCATCTCATGACTGATATAAACAATGAGCTGGGGATTTCTGTTCTACTATCAGTGAATCCAATAAGATGAGTATCTTTACCAGAAAAGTAAAAGGCGACAAGCAATTAAAAATAAATCTCAAGCAGAAAATAAAACTATGACTACTAAGCAATTCAGTAAGGTCACTTGAAATGAGGTCTTCAACAGTGCCAAAAACTACTCTATTATAAACAATTAAACATCTCCAAAAAACAAATTAGTTTGGAAAGCAAGAATTGCAAGCATCAGTACCTTGTCAGTTCCAAGGGAGTTGGCCACCACATGTGTGACATGATCATCTATCTGATTTGTGCACACAGCTCCAAATTGTTCAGCTGTCTGCCACAATGGGTGCATGTGAGGATTGGCTTCACCTACAGGAAACACCCTACTAAATACAATTCGACAACCAGCCAAAATCTTCCGTTGCTCCATGGCTAGAATATTTCTAACATCCGCATCATCTAAATTCTGATGGGAAAAGAAATTTTTATGTATTCTCTCAATAACCTGTTTGAACCAAAAAGGGGTGAGACAGAAATATTAACTTTTCATAAATGAAGAAATCAAACAAAATGGTAATCTCACCGCCAAAGAAGATGCCAAAGTCCCATCTTCTGGTCTCTCATCATGGTCAATCTCAAGAAGAGACGGACCTAAAAGCCCAAATTGGCGCCTACTACAAGGAAAATAAGTATACCTGTACAAGATATCATTAGATGGAGTGATGGCCATGGGTATCAATAGTGGCATGAACCAAAATATTTATACACTTTAATCAAGAAATGAATACCTCTCTACAACTATCAAGTTAAGTTTATTATGCGGCCAAACTCTCACAGAATCATCAATGATAACCACAGCTGACTCCATACCCAGGACCCCTTCAAGATCCTTACTCCGAGGAACCCTCTCATCACCATCAAAGGGATCTCCATCATCACCCCTAGAAATAACACGTCCAGCAAACAAAACCCCTTTTGGATCAAGCACTTTTGCCATCTCTGTGGCATAGAGCTTGTTCCCCATTGTGTAAAGATGCAGCTCAAACAACTTACTAGCCTGAAATGAAGACAAGAGAATAAAAGTGTTTCACTTAGAACTGAAGTTCTAAAGAGTACTGAAGCCAAGGAAGAATCATAATGAGAAACCTTTTCCAAGAAATTCCAGACTCCAGGTCGCAATTTGGTCCACATTCCCATATGATGAAAGCGGAAGAGATGCCTCTGTGGTTTTTCACGATCCTGCTCCTCTTTCTTTCTCAAGATCTCCTCATGCACTGGATCTACTTCAGTAAACTAAGAAGATGAAAAGTAAATGGCTTAAACAAGAACACGTTACCAGACAATATGTGTTATATATATATATATATATATATATATATATATATATAAAACAAAACAAAGAAAGATGAAGAGAAAAGAAAGGTAAAACTTTATTTATGAGAACTCACTTTGGCTGAATTAAGAAGTGTATGATCTAGATCCAAGACAAGACAAAGTTTGTTTGCAGCAAACATTTCCTTTTGCTCTTCTATCCTCCTTGCCCTTTCTCTCTGGATAGCTGCCTTTTGCTGGTCATCATATCTTTCGAAGAGACGTTCAACATCACCCCATGTATTCTGTGAACAAGGAGGACCAGTTGCACCTACTTCAGGTGCCAGACCAGTCCCAGACTGCTGATCCTCAGAACTAGAAACTACCTTTTTCATATCCATGCTGTCAGACTTAATTTGTACTGGTTGGGAGACTAAATTCTGGGACACTGCTGGCAGACTTGTCAATGCTTGTGGAACAGACATAATATCAGCAATATTTTTGAGATTTTTGGTAAATTGCTGGGTGATATCTGGTGCTGGAACAAGCTGAGATTGCATTGGCTTAGATTCTGTCTGACCCTCCTGCTCTTGGACATTCAGATTGTCCATGCTTCCCAAAGTGCTTGAGGTAGGGGTTGTTCCATTTGTTTTTATTTGATCAGGTACCATACTCCCAGTTCTTTGAAGTACATTGCCATGAAGAACACGGCGAGGGTCACGAGGCTTCATGCGAATTTTGCCGGACTCATCCTGAGACTATCAATTATTAAAAATTAAAACTAAAAGTGGAACGAAAAAAATGTAAACTTTTGAAAATGTTAAAATAAAAGAAATTTCTACAATTTTATTTATCCTCGTTAGGGAGAAATAGGGTCACGAGATGAAGGTCAGAGACTTGCTGAAGAATCAGATGCTTAAGACAAGTATGATTCCCACATTCTAAGAGGCAACATAATATAATGAAGTGCTTACCAGAGGATGAACCTGAAGATTTTCAGCAGGTTTTGACAAAATACCAGACGAGTTTGAAGGAACAATGTTTGCAGAAGGAGAGGGAACAATGTTTGCAGAAGGAGAGGGAACAATGTTTCCCGGGGGAACTACTCCCAGAATTGGATTTGAGCTTGGCAGATGCAATGAACTGTTTACAGGAACAGGAGCTTTCTGCTGGGCTTCAGCTGGTAATCTGTGTTGTTGTCCCATCTTAAGTATATTTATCAGTATGGTTGGATTCACTGCAATATCTTTCAACAAAGCAGGCAATGAAGGGGCACTCATACTAGTCATTTGCATCTGCTCATTTCGGTTAACAGTCATATTGGTTTTACCACTAAGAGTACTCGAACAAGTTGCTCTATTATCCATTTTACCGGAATTGGAATCCAAATTCTCTACAATTTGGTTTCTGTTTGTTATCTGAGATCCAATAACATCAGTGTCCTCTAACCAGCCACCATTTCTGGACACATTTTGGACATCCCTAACAACCCCTGAATCTTCCAATTCATTCCTTTGTCTTTTGAGTGCAGGACCTTCCAAAACAGGTTCTTCAACACTCTTTTGCTTTCTTGAGTCCATTGTCCCTACAACAGGTGCCACTTTAGATGCATTATACAAGGGCCGCTGGTTTAGATCCAATGTACTCGCATTGGAGTTGGCAAACCGAAGTCTAGGGTCTCTGCTTTTTGCTGAGGCTTTTGGGACCATATTAGATGCAGAATTCACGGTCACAACTGTAGCATTTTGAGTTGCAATTTGTCCCTGCATGCTGGAACTGGTATTATCAACTTGAGGTGGTGAAGAAACAATTGGATGTCTCAAAACAGGCAGATTTGGTTTAAAGTTACCAATGCTGGAGGAACTACAAACCTCCCCACCATTATCACCATCCTCATCACCGGATTCTTCAGAAGGGGTTGGGCTTGGAAGTCTATCACTTGAAAAGAAAGAACCTCGACCAAATTTTTGTTGATAGCTAGAAAAGGCTTTAAGAGCATCTGTTTCATAAGGGTGCAATTTATTACCTTCATCATCATGTGAAGCCTTAGCCATAATAAATCCAGATTTAACCCTGCCATCTCCAGTAGTCAATGGCTTGTTTACAGGTAAACATGGTGTCATTTCTCGTGTAGGCGAAGGAAGGCTGTCTGCATCATGATCCTTGTGGAGGTCTAGCAGGGGGAGTGAAATCCCTCTGTTCCTAAAATTAGGTGCTCCATGCTTTAAAGTTTCTGTTAACATATTTGGCTTATTATGACTTACAGAATCCACAGATAAAGGCAACTTATTTGTGGCAGTCAGATCAAGACCAACATTTTCAGCTAAAGCATCAGGATCCTTCTTATTAACAATCTTTATATCTTTCTCTGTGTCAATTGCTCCAGCAGGGGAGTTCAGAGACAGCAGCATGACCTCTATCTGTAAAAACAGAGAGAGATCTTTAAAGTTTCCATAAACAGAAAAATTATTACTAAGCAACAGTTCCTAAACTACTAAGTCTCGAACCACACCTCTTTCATCTTCTCAGGAGGGAACAGAGTAGGATCATTACCCTTTACAGCAGAAAGTAACCTGCTAGCAATTTGCAAAACAAAGAGATAACTAAACAAATTGATTTCACAACAAATTTTAAGAAAAAAATAAGGATATTAAAACCAAATAAAAAACCTTGATAAAATGGCCGCATTCTGTTCTTTAAAATTAAGGTTCAGAGCAACGAATGCCTGCAATGAAACAAAATTCAAATTCTATATAATTTACAACCAGCATTTATGAATTAATCAAAATTTTCAAATAACTGCCAGAGTAAAACAACTGCTGAAATATAACTCCTGGATTTCTTACAGAATTAACTGCTTCAAACGTCAGTTGAATAAGGATGTCCTTTGAGGGAACACTATATTCAAATACCAATCCTCGCAAACTCTCAAGAGCATTTTGGAGTCTGGAACAAACTCCCTCAAATGATCTACGGAAAAAAAAAAAGAAAAAATCATTTAAACAAAACCATCTTACTCACTAATCTCAAAAAATAGGCAATTTGTTCAAATGCATTATTCATACTTCTCTGCTTCAATGACGGTAATCCCTTCCAGTAGCCCCCGAATCAGGTTAACCCGCTTCTCCAACTCATCCGAGTTACCAACATTACTATCCTCACTACTCAAACCCCTTTCTTTTACCGGCTCTGAATCCAAATCAATCTCCCCCTCTTCCAACTCCCCTTCTTCCTTGTCTAGATTTACAACCTTGTCCTCCTCCATTTCATCTCCACTATCATCGTCAATCACAACTCTATCAGCTGAATTTCCACTAATGCCCTTCTCTTCTCTACTGTTAACAGACGACGGTGACGACCGCTTGGAGTTGTTCTCGTCCAGTTGTGGTTGTGGTTGTTCAAACTCCTTAACGAAAATGTCATTGAGAGGTTTATTCTGAACCGCTTGAGCCCAAGCAAAATTATACAAACCCGAAGCATACCCGCGAATAACCGACGGATACTTGCACAGATCCTGCATCGTCCAAACTCTTGAATTCGAATTCGCTTCCCCACCTTTGGATGATTTCGATTCCTTCAACATCTTAACTTCTTGCTTGTTAAAATCTTCTTCACTGATCTCCTCTATGGAAGCTGAATCCGAAATTTCACCTTCTTCAACATCCTCCACTTCGTTTTCATCTTTTCCCATCTGACCTAGGTTTTCCTCTTTTTTCTTTAATTCACTCCACTCGATCCAATTAGATCCAACAACAAACATATATTTACACACCAATTTTTCTTTTAAAACAAAAGAATACGATCCAAATCCCAACCACTTAACAAAAAGAGAAAAACAGTAGATCTCGCAATAATTAGATTAGAGTGTATAATTAACCCGATAAATTACGATTCGTAACTAGTTTAAATTGAGAATTCTTATTTTTCAAGATTTGAACTCAGATTTGTTCGATTTTGGAGGGTTTTAAGACGATGGCGACAAATATTATTTTCTTGAGATCGAAGTTGATTTAAGCAGAAACAGAGAAAAAACGGGGAAAAAGAAGAAACAAAGGAAAAGAGGAGAAATTTTTTTTACCCAAAAAAAAAGGATATAGGATGGAACAACAACTAAAAAACTAAATAGAGAAGGTAAGTTTTACGAAGACACGGAGAATCTAAGACACGCTAGAGTTTTGAATCTTGACCGTACACGTCAGCCATCCAGAAAAACCTAAAAAATATTTAAAGTTGTTTTAATAAGCGTAATATGTGATGTAACTAGATATGGTTAGCGGGGATGAAAGAGGATCAGGAGCATGAGTTAATGCGTCTTCAGGTTAGTTATTAGGATACACGTCGGAAGTCATTGTTAATGGAATGAGTCAATAAGTAGAGATATCAAACGTGCCAAGTATGACACAATGCAATTTAGTACGCTGTAAGTCATGCTTGGCATGATTCATTGTTAAATAAGTTGATTGGACCAAACATAACATATATATGTGTATCGTGTTAGGCAATGACGGATCCTTACTAGAACATGAGGGGGCCTTGACCCCCCCAAAACTTGAGCGATCCTTGTGTATACGCATAAGGAAGCTCAATGTCTTTGTAATTTGAGAGGGCTTTGGCCCCCCTCTAAAGTTAGCATAAGTTTTAGTGTGAATATATTATCCTATATATTATAATAGATAAATTTAAATTGTTAATTTTATTTTAAATTTATTTATTTATGTTTGGATCCATAATTAAATTTTATGTATTTCAATTTAAGAGATTTTTAAATCATATCATTATTTGTTTATTTATTATGCCTACCAATAACTATTTACAAATTCTTAAAATTAACAAGCTTGTCATAATATTTAAATCACAATAATTTAACAGAAACCAAATTAACTTTTTAGCTTTTTCAAAAGGCTCTAAATTTTTAATCAAGTTCTAAATGTATTTTGTTTTTTTTTTCTTTTTGGTAAAAAATAGCCCAGATCCTATGAGAAATAAGAGACTAATTTTTTTTATTTTCTTTATAATTTATTATAGTTTCTCCTCTCTATATAATTTTTCATCTTATTCCATATCTTCATTTTATGTTATCTTGTAATCTTTTTTCAGCCAAAAAATTAAATTGGGAGCACTTTATAGGAAGTTAAAAAAAAATAATAAATTTTAATTTTAAAGTTTCAACTTCAGTCTTTCAAATATATATATATATATATATATATTGTTTAAATAAAAAATATAGTCTAAAAATTGATTTATTTATTTATTTGTTTATTTCAATTTTTAAAATTATTCGAAGAATTAAGAAAGTGTTCATAATTCATTGAAAGATGGTATAATTGGTAAGTTTACTATTAATTTAAAAGTTTTGATATTCTTAAAAGTTTAATGTTGTCGTGGTAATATTTTTATTTTATAATTTTATGAGTTTGTTGATTTTATTATTAGTATATTATTTTCATGTACACACACATGCTTGTGTTTGTGTTTGTCCATGTATGTGTTGATATAATATGTTTTACGAAAAAAATAAATATAAATTGGCCCCTCCAAAATCAAATATCAAGATCCGCTATTGGTGTTAGGCTATAAATTTTAAAGCATATGAATTTGTCACGACCCGAAGGCCACGACTTTCCTTTATACTCATACTTTTCTTAGTCTACAATTTATGGACTAAATTTTTCTTTTTCATTTTAAGGTTTGTATTCGGTGTCAGTGTAGTTACTATACTATCTCGGTGACCTATAGTTATTTCATTTAAATATTTAACAACCATGGAAACGATTCTTAGTTACATCCCAACTTGTTAAACAGAATATGTACGGTGCATCAATTTAAGTCTTACATGTAAACAAGTATTTTATAAGAAACATATACCTCGGGAGACTAGTACTAAGTCCATATACCGTCTCCGATGCCCACTGAGCAGCTCACATGGCAGATGTTAACTTCAATAATCTGAAAGAGATGAAATTTAGTGGGGTGAGCAAAACCACGGCTCAGTAAGATACTAATATAAATACAAGAGTAGGATTACACTGTCTTAATCTGCAATGCTTAAAACTTGCAAATTTGCAATCACAGTTAATCCTTTCTCATCGATAACATATCATTATCTCATTCTTGTCATCTGTCTATCACTTATACTTTTACAATTATCATCATAATCACTTTTCAGTCTTCTTGTCCTTACACTATAGTGCATCACACAACAATCTGTCGTATCCAAATTGAATGTCATATACTATTAGTCTATATTTTCCTCTATCTCGGAGTACATCATGTCCAATTGAAGCACCATATCAATTCACTGTATATTTCATAATCGTACTCCTGTAATTTATCATCTCATATCACTTTTCCTTATAGAGAAATCATGATCACCACAGTGTAAGTTCACAATTCTCTTCATATCTATCGTATGTCCATGTATCATATCATGTCATCGTCTAGATGAAATATCATTTATGTCGAGTCATGACATTTATCATGAAACTCTTCCAAGCTACATCATATAATTATCATCACTTTTATCCGTGATCCGTCTAATTAATAATTCCACCTCAATCTCAACTTGATACCATTTGTGATATTACAATTACTTGATTTATCGATTCTATAAGGTTTTAAACCATGTAATTCACCACATTATCGTTTTCAACGATCTATCTTCTCATCGATTTCAATATCAAACTCTTTCGGTAATACTATAAAATCCTTTCAATATTTATTTTCAATAATTATTTCCAAGATTCCATTTATGTGAGAAACTTAATCTTTTTCCTCAATTATTTTCCTAAAAATTTCGGCAGCATAACGGCTTAATTTTCCCTAACCTCCTGCAAGGGAAACACAATTTATACTTGCAGCCGTTGATTCTCACCAATTTTACCTCTTACTAAGACCCCCACCATCAGTTGTGGGTCCTCTTAGCATTTTTTAGCAAATCTATTTAAATTGATGCATCATATAAAAATCATAATTCCATTTAAAGTCAATTAAATAAATGCATCATAAAAAAATCATAATTCCCACATACAATATAAAGCTACTAATGCTTTATAAAAGTATCTTACTTGTTCGCCAAAGCTTAGCGCACTTTCCGATTTCCGAGCCTTGCCGAACTCCACCATTCGTCTCATTTTCGTTTTGCTACAATTTCACAAATTGACGTATATTTTCATTTAGAAAATAATCCAAGAATTTCTACTAAATTCCAAACATATAGCGAAAAAGGCTTTTAATTTTCCTTACCTATTTCTTCCTCTTCTTTTTCTTCTTTCTTTTCCTTTTTCCTTTTCTTTTTCTTTTCTTTTCTGAACCGGGTCGGGTCGGTTCGGGTCGGGTCGGGTCGGGTCAGTTCGGTTCGGGTCGGGCCGGTTCAACTTTGGCTGACCGGTTCGGTCACCGGCGGCCACCCATTCCGGCGGTTCGGCCACCCAACAGCTTGCCGAGGTTGCGAGGATGCCGGATCTGGCCTCGGTTTCGCCCCATCACCGGCGATGGCGCCGGATCTGGTCCGTGGCTCTCAGCTCCTTTCCTTCCTCTTTTCTCCTTCCTCCGTCGGTTTCCCCTTCGCCGGTGGCTCCTCTCACCTTCCCCTGGGCCCCGCCGGTCTCGTGGGGGGAGTGGCGGTGCCCGGATCGGCCGGCACCACCGTGTCCCTTCTTCTCTTCCTCTTTTCGATTTTCTTTTCTTTTGGTTTCCTTCTCATTTTCTGTCTCTCTTTTTCTTTTCCGTCGCCGGCAACTTCCTTCTCTCCCCCTTCGACCGGCGACGGCGCCTCCTCCCACCTCTCTCTTCTTCTCACTGACCGGGGGTGGGCTGCGGCATGATCCTCTCCTCTGTTTTGTAACAGAGGAGGGGAAAGGAAATTTGGGAGGGAATCGGGATACCCGATTCCCGCTCCTTTCCCTCTTTTTTTTTTTTAATATATATAAAATCATATTTATATATATATCATATACTATTAAAATTTAATATATATACATATATACATACTTTATCTTGAAATATATGTATATATATACACTTTGATCTAAATAATATATATTTCGTATATATATATATATATATATACTTATTTAAAAACGTGTCAAAATATATTATATAATCTATTTATATAATTATATTTTTATTCACATTTTTATTTCTTTAACATTAAAAATATATTTATATAATATAATTTTATAATTATATAAATATATACCTTTTTTTTTCTTTAAATTTTGGATTTCCTAGTATCCAAATTAATTTCTCCATTTTCTTATTTAATTTGGATTTCAATTTGTCCAATTTAAATTTTCCGGATACCTTATATTTATTTAAAAAATTCTCGATCTTCACAGAATTGGCACGACACAACCCATTAAGAGCCAGTGTTAGCACATAGTAAGCAAAATACGAAAAGACACACAAACCCATGTACCATGCTGTATTAGCCCATAATTATTATAAATGGGATTCCCAACTCAATTTATAGGTTCTTTAGATTTATTCATGTTATTTTTTATTCATGATGAAATTATATTTTTTATATTTTATTGGTAATTATAGAGATAAAATTATATATAATAAATCTAATTATGATATATTTGAATTATTAATGCATAGATTTATAATTTTTTTCATTTTGAATACAAAATATATAATATGTCACATTTTATATATATATATATAATCTCAAAAAAAATTAAATTATAAAGATAAAAAGAAATTACCACTTGATTTATTAGTAGTAATAATATTGAATATCAAAACTTTAAAATAGGCTAATGATTCATAAAATTAAATTAAAAATTAAAATATTTTTAACATTAGCAAAAAATCATGATTGTATCCACCAAATCACTAAAGAAGCAACAGTAAAGTGATTTAATATTTTAATTTTCCAAGTCAAACACAAATAGTGCAATATTATTTTTATCTTATAGTCTTTGTATGTGCGTGTGTGTGTATTTTTTTTAATACTAAAATTGTAAATTTTGATATCTTTATTTAGTAGATTTTTTATGTTTTCCGATAGATGTAGGCATTTTATTGAACCACGTAAATTATGTGTCTATTTTATTTTATTTTTATTTATCTCGTATATTATTTATTAATATTAAAATAATAAAAAATATAAAAATGGGCTAGGCTTGGCATGACATGGTACAAAAAAATGCCATGCTTAGCCCAACACGACCCATTAACGCTATGGGCTATGTGCTGTGCTAGACCATGCCCTTAATTTTCATGGATTGTGCCAGCACGGCCCATTACAAAAATACTGTGCCAATACGATTCATTAACACAAAAGCTAATATTTAAATGAGCCATGCCAGTCTGGCACGTCCCATTTGACATATCTGTTAATAAGTAAAGAATGGGAATGTGATTATAAAACTTAAATGTTGAATTAATTTCATTTTGTTATTCTTCTTGTCAAATAAAGTCTAGTTTTAATCCCAAAAACTTCTTGTTTTAATTAATAACTTTGGGGATTAGGAAAATGTCACATTCATATGTACAGTGATTCATATATTTTCACACTCACAAGGATGGTTGGGCTGTCTACGATGTCTCTATTTCACACTTTCTTTAAACAGTAAACACTTTATAAAGGTAATTTAATTTAATTTACATAAATAGAAGTATTTACATAACTGTATTTCATTTAACGTTTTACATCCTCTGTTTATAATTACAACACAATAGTACCATATAAAGTAGTTTGAACATATAAAGAAAATAAATATACCTCTAGGATCCACACTAAGCTGCCTCAAGGTAACCAAAAGCGCAACCGAAATCCTCAGATCGGTATATCACGCAGTCATTGTAAATAATTTATGGAGGTGGAAAATAAAGGGACGAGCGAAACATGCTCAGTAAGAGAATTGTATGCAGAACAGATATTAGGAAATCTATATGCATAAAAAACATTATTTTCCTAATAGTACACTACAGTCGATAAGGAAGGATACTATAGTTGGCTAGGGATCTAGATGGAGTATGGGAGGTATTTTAGAATATCTGTTGTGTCCCGGAACCTAGAAGTGACTATAGGGAGTAGTTGTTGATTTTTAATACGAAATCACATTTAATAGAATTTCAACAAACAACTAAATAAGATATGGTTTGTAAAACCATTAATATAAAATACTTTAATAAGTATTTATCAAACCACTTAAAATATATGTCACACACTTCAATAAATTTCAGTAAATAGTAGTGATCGTAACACTTCAATAATCAGTACGATAAGCAGTTCAGTAAACAGTATACATCGATAATAGTGGCAATTCAATAAAACAGTACAGTAAAACAGTAACAGTGGTGGAGACTAGGCAACACCTAAAATATATTAAGCTATAATCCTCGTAGAGAACAGTAACAATAACACGTGATACGTATGACCATATTCTATAGGTGTCCTTAGTGTGTACTGATCAGGTGACAACTAAGACGCTGAAGATAGGATCAGTATCAACAACATAGTAACAGTAACAGTAATAATAACATGTGAGCATGATACGAGGCCTAACAGTCTCAAAACAATATATAAATAATAGTATCACCTTTATGGAAATTAATAAAATAGACAAAATCTTCAGTCAGTCCATAAAGGTCATTTTATAACACAGTGAATACTATAGTGAAAATAATTTATAAAATATTCATAACTCAGTAATAATTTTCGTAAACCTTCTATTACACTGTAAAACACTTATAAGAATGTATCGATAGCTTCACTTTAATTTAATTTGATAACATGAATATTTAAATATTGTTTTTTAGTAAATCACCATTTTATGAAAAATATTAAATATTTAATTTCCAAGGCTCGGAATTCACTCAATAATGCATTTAAAATATTTTATGATATTTTAGAAAATTTTCTAAGAAATTTCAGCAGTATAATGACTATTATTAACCTAGCCTCCCTACACGTAAAGCAAAGTTCCAATCCAGCCAAAATCTCAATTTTGCATAATTCCCAAGCAATTGAGTACCAAAATATTCTCATAAAATTATTCTCAACAAAACCATGCATTTATAATATCCCTACAGTCTACACACGCATTCCTTACCTGTCTATATCCGGCGAATTCACTGATAGCATAACACTTGATTCACTTCTCCCGGGCTGTAAAGAAATTCACCAATAATATTTATTAACCTCAATTAAATTTTTAAACTAATTTCTTTCAATAATTGCAGCCACATTATACACTGGAAATATTAAACCAGTATAAATTTTACTGGTGCTAAAACATAACTTCTCTGTTTTAAGTCCGATTTTAAATCCGATTGCATCGGTGGACTCCTCATAATTTCTACATTATTATAGCACCCTAAATTCATCAAATGCAGCCACAAAACCCCTTCCCCTTATAAATGGCTGAATGGTACCCACAAGAATTCATGGAGTTTTTCAACTAACTAAGCTTGGTTTTTTTCTTCTACATTGTTTTCCTTCCATTTTGCATAATTTTCATGCTTCAAACACTATGGTTTTATACACTTTCATGCATGGCCGAATGCCCTTGGGATTGCTTGAGCATGATTTAGTTCAAATTAATTAAATCTAACACCATAATCATGCTTAAAACACTTGAATTAGTCATTTCCTACCATTAAAATCAAATGAAAATTCATGTATGGTGAAAGCTTACCTTTGACCAAAACTTTAAGTCCTCTTTTCTCTTTATTTTGTCACTTATTCAATGAGATTTTGCTATGGGTAGATAGAGCTTGAAGAGTAGAAGAGGTTTGTAGAAGAAAGTTTGGTGAGATATCGTGAATTTGGTGAGATATGAAAGCTTTTCTTTTCTTTCTTTTATTTTCTTTAATGGTGGCGTGGGAGTGAGGGAGGAAGACAATGAATAGTGGCCGGCTGATGTTGGGCAAGAAATTTAGAATTCTCTAGATATGGGCAAAATTACAAAAATGCCCTTGGTTATGAGATTTTTGAACAAAAATGCCCTTAAGCTTCCATAATTTTTCTAACTATGTAATTGTACTTGAAAAATTCAGATTTCATCACCAAAAATTAGTTTTAAACATATTTTGATGAATAAGAGTAGTTTGGTTCGAGTTTGACCTACCGTGAATGTGAAATTATGAAATTACCCTTATCGGGTAAATCTTGTAAATTTTTTATTTAACCACCGATTCAATCTATCTATTGACATAGTCTAGGACTTATTTTTATGTAGATTACCATGTTATATTTACTTGGTCCAAATTCATTTTAGTTTGACCACAATTTACGAAAATGCCACCGAACTATGTCCTTAATCGTCATTTTCTAAATTGTTTGCACGCATTCCAAAAATAATCTAAATTAGGTATTTTAGAATCGAAATTCTTACCTTAGGCTTATCGTACCCTTCGGACACTGTATGAATAGTCTCACATCCATCCGCGCACTATAGAGTCTATGGGGCCCACATTACTGTTTCACTTATAACCTGCAAAATATACAGGAATTGAATAGTGATCCAACGTCTAACAACATGTATAGTAATGATATAAGTGGCTCTCACAAAAAAACTTGACTGTTTGATCATTTTGATCATTATGTGTTCATTTAAAAGTGAGTGCAATCTAATATATTTAATTATGATTTCTTAAACGGTAAAAGTTTTAAAATTTAATATATCACAAAAAAAAGATTTAATAAGAAAAACAATATATAAAAAATAATTTTTAATAATAAAAATTATTCAGTAAACCTTTATAAATCAAAATGGAAGGAAAATGAAAATGAAAATGCAAGTGTTAAGAAAACAACATGTGCAAGCCAAAATTTTACCAATATTTCGAAGAATGTTCGGTAAAAAAAAAAAGCTCAAGATTTGACATTATATGGACATGAGAGAGTAAATGGACTTCTACGTCATTTGGCAAATACACCATCATGGAATTTAGTAGATTACCAAAGCATAGTTTTTCAACTGACCCAAGAAATCTTTGACTTTCCATTTTAGTTGATGGGATAAACCATATAAAACCTTTTGTAGTACATACAATTGTTGGCCAGTCATAATGGTTAGTGGTGAGTATTCGATCTTTTTCTTCTCATTGATGCTTCTCTTCATGCTGTTGTTGTTCTTCATTCTCAACCTTTCTTATTTCTGCTTTGAATGTTTTTAGCCTAAGAAGAACCACAACAACCATAACTTGCTTACACTCAAGCATAAAGGTAAATGTTAATTCTAGATTGTTTAACAAATTTAAGGACTAAGGTTTTGAGTTTAGGGATTTTACATAGATAGGAAACATATTGTGTTTTTATGGAAATGCTATTATTATTATTATTATTATTATTATTATTATTATTATTATTATTATTATTATTATTATTATTATTATTATTATAACTTAATCTGGCATAACTCTTTTCTCCCTCTTTCTCTCTCACACACTATTTTTTCTCATATGTTCTTTTGCCGACTAGCCGCCATTCCCTCCACCAACAATTAGCCTAAGCTTTATTAGTTCTTCCTGCATCAACTTTCTCCCTTACGTACTTCCCTATCTAGGCTAGATTTATACTTCATGGACTTAAGTTTATGGCTAGAAATTAAAAACAAATTCATTAATTCTTTTCTTTGTCACTAAAGAGGGTTTCTTTCTTTTATTTTAGCAGTTGAACACTGCAATCTTCTTAGGGAAATTGAAGACAGTTTATGACCTACTTGTTATTTTTCCTTTTTGGTCAAAAGCTAAGAAAAAAGCTTCCATTTATCCTTGTGATTAATCTCAAGGTACGCATGTAGATGCATTTTAACCTACTTTATCAGAACTTTTTTAAACAAAATACCTATTTTATACTGAAAATTTTTGTTAAACTCTTTCATACAATGGGTAAAGTAGTTATGAACATTGTTCCATGTTAAAGGCTTACTCTTGTTGAAACTAACTATTAAAAGATGAAAGTTGTTTGCTTAAGACATAAAAGTTTGTGTTTCTATCCTTTAAGACCCTACTTTGGTATGGCCGATAATAGTAATGATGCTTAGGTTATAGTTTCTAAACACAATATGACGAGTTAATTTAAGAAATGCTAATCCAGAAATAGGCATGTATACAATGGATGATATGAATAGTAAAGTGGACAAATTTTAACAATTTTTATTGTTATAGAAGGTCAACTAAGACCACTCTTTAGCCTCAAAGTAAAAATAAAAGGAGAGAAAGAAATGAGTGTTTTAATGAGATAGCTATTTAAGAATACATTAATCGTGGAGAACTAGTGTGCTTAATCTCGTTATGGTAAGATCTTCTAGTGTATTTTCTTTTTTTTGTTAAAAAATATTGTAGATCACAAGTTTTCAAAAACCTAAGACAAGAATATTATAGCATTCATTTTGATATTGGGTTTAAAGTCAATTTTTCTCTTTACGCTAGAGGGATTTTCATGTATATTTTTGTTTTTATTTTATTTATTATTATTTATGTAGTATTTTTGACTAATTCTTTATGTAATTTATTGGACTAAATGGAATTTATTATCATGTTACCTATAATTTTTGTGTTAATTATTGTGTTGTTTGTTGTCTGTTGTGATTAACTACTTGAAATGCCAATGCCTATCAAGATATACAGCAAAGTCTTATAAGTTTTATATGTAGAAAATGATCTAGTTATATAGCAAAGTCTTGATGATCTATATATATAGAAACGATCAAGTTTTATATATAGACAAAGTATTAAACCCAATACTGAACTTTATTTTAACACCTTTGATAACTCTATGAAAATAGAGCTAATTTCATGCATAATTCTTAATTATTATTTAAAACCCTTGTAAAATTTGTTAATTATTCCCTCTAATTTGTTTAATTTCCTCAAATTATGCAGATAAATAAATTCAAGAAGATTCTAGTCATTTTGGTGGCAATTAGACTAAAAAAGAGTAAGAAATGAGACAGAATCACTAAAAGACAAAAGGAGCATGGTAATTCATCTTGTAGTGCACATAATCTCTCTCATCCACCTAGCACCCCACATGTCACTATCTAATTCAATCTTAGAGGATAAAAACAAGGGAACACATGCCCAACACATTGTGGACACATACCATTGTCACATGGACGTACAAGTGGACAAGAAGAAAAATAGATAATACTAGAAGGTGTGAGGTGTCTTTGGGCTGATGTAAAGGACTAAATGACTTGGAAAGATCTTCCAAAGAGAGCCAATCAAGTGAAGACAAGTGGCAAGGGGTGCCAACTCATCTACCACACTCAATTACCTTTGTACCCCTAATTTAAGTGACTATTTAAGTGACATTATAGCTCCTAGGGTAGGGTTCGGGTGCTAGGGTTCTTAGGATATATTTTTAATCTTCGTTTAAGTGTTTTTATGAGTTTAGAGCAACCACTAATTTACTTAGTTAATTGCCTTCAAATTTCCTTTTGTTATTTCACTTGTTTTCTTATATTTCATTTGAATTTTGCTACTTTCTTTTAAATTTCTTTAGAACTTTGTTACTACTTTTTTATTCAAGCAATGAAGTCATCTTTCATATACTTTTCTTTGTCATTTTTGGTTGTGACAAAGCTTAAAGAGTATGGGAAGCTAAAGAGGTTGAAAAACTACCTCAATAACTATTGTGTGTGAGCTTAGTCCACATTTCTTCTTTGGTTTTTTTTTCTATTCTGGAATTTTTATGCTACTATGTTGATTTTTTGCTTACTATTCTAATGTTCTTTTTTAAGTTTGAGAGTATTTCATGAAGCCTTTAAGTTGTTAAAATCAATTTTTGAAAGTTAGGCTTTATAGATGTTGCATTAAAGCAGTTATTGATTTTCTTATGCATATTTTATTTTCTGTTTCAGCTCATTTAGGTGTCACTTGTCGGAGTCCTTCAGCTACCTTTTTTTGTCCATTTGAAGGTCATTTAGTTAAGTTTAAATTCATATAGTGTCATATATTTATTCGGTTACTTTTTAGTAAGTAATTGTATTGAGTCTGTTGGATTATGCCCTTAGAACCATTCATTAGATGATTGACTTTGGCATTTTTATGTATCATGACATTTTATTTATAGTTCATTATTATATTTGTCTTATAACTGCGTAATGTAATCTTATATGATAATGTCCTTAGAATAGTAATAACACACTATTCTTAAAATATCCCTAGTCAAGTATTATTATGAACAAGGATAACAATGATACGATAAGACTAGTATGTGGTTGACTGATGACCATTGTCATGGATATAGGATATCAAGTCATCACATAGGTACATGTTAGAGAACTATGTACTGGATCGACCCTCCATGAGAACGCTACATGGATTGTTATATGAGTGTCATAAGCGATTCTCATAGTGATGATGGTATATGTGATCCTTTGACTTGAGATCATCAGAGATCCCAACATAGAGAATTGCATACTTTAATGCTGCTAGATGTCATTTGTAACAGGATGGACTATAAAGGTAGTAATTGGGTATGCCTTGATCTATGTAGAGGGATGTTGAGTGATCAAGATAGGATTTATCCCTCTTATATAACAAGAGTGATGTCTTGGGCCCTTTGATAGAGTGAGACTAAGAAATGCATGGCCGTGCTCGAATAAGTCAATATGAGATATTGATTTTATTTGTTTAATTAGTCTACTCAGGAATCAAGAAACGCTGATTAGACTATACAAGTGTGACACATTCCATGACTTGTGTCTAATCAAGACATCAAAGGATAAAGGGATTAGACTACATGGTAACATCTATCACGAGTAAGGTTATGTCGAGTCATTGACATTCTCGTTACATGGGTAGCAATGATGTGTTGCTAGATACCGCTCATTGCCTGTGACAATTTTGTCATTGCCATTGTTTTGAGAACCTATTGGGTCGCACACTTAGAACGGATCAATGAGGAGCTTAATTAATCTTATTCTGAATTGGATTAGGGATATAACTAATCCTATTCTAAGTAGGATTAGAGTTCTGTTTGGCAGTAAATTTTAGGGTAAAATTTACTGCCTATAAAAGGATGTTTTCTGAAACATAGCCGTACAATAATAACAATTAGAAAACAGAAAAGTATTCTTTTAATCGAAGCTAGCAGTTCGGTTATAAAGAATCAAAAAGACGCTCCTTAAGGCTTCTGATCGTGAGACGTTCAAAAGTCGTGAGATCCGTTCGTGTGGATACCATAGAGGCAGGAACGAAAGGTTATTGCTTGTGACTCGACCAACGACAGAAATCAAAGAAAACGTTAGGTAAAATCTCGAAACCCTAATCAGGCAACTCTACGAATCGATCTTGGTGGAGGCCGAATGATTTAAATTCCGCTGCATGTTTGTTTCGGTTTCCTTCAGAATCTTCATAGCATTTCACATGAAATTAATGCATTTTTTCTTTGTTTTAGGCATCACTGTCCTGATTAGTTTAGGCTATTGTTTTCTATTTGTTTATCATGTTTTAAATTTTAATTAGAGTAGGTTTTAGTTCATAATAGAGTTAGTTATTTAGGGGTTAAATGTGATAATCATGACTTTTGACCCCAGCAGTAAGTAGATTTATCTTGGACTCGTGTAAGTCAATAAGAAATATTTGAGAATTGCGAAAATCTATTCAATTATGAGGTGATTAAATTTTGGAATTTAAGTAAAGTGAAAAAAATTAATGATTTAAATTAAGGATTTTGAATTTAAGGAGATAAATATATAAGATATGTTGAGCAAAGCATATATATTTATATATATATATATATGTAAATCAAATGAACATATAACTATATGTAAAAATAATTAGTAATTGTAAATTACATACATGTAAATGTATTAAATTTAATGTAATATATATTGATATATATATATATATATATATTTATCAAATATAAATATATTATAATAAATATATGTATTATATGTAAATATATTTTTAATATATATTAGCTATTTAGTAAGTATAAATTATGTGTAAAATAATAAAAATAAATATTATAAATATATATTTGCTAATATGAAAAATATTTATAATATAAATATTTATTATATTAAAAAAATATTTATTATATATATTTATATATAATATGTACATATTGTGGACAAGCTTCCTGAGTAAGCTTGTCCATTGCCATGTCTACTTAGCAAATTGGGGTCAGCTAAGCAAACCAAAGTTTGCTAAAGCAGACCAGTAGAGTAACGTTTGCTGTAGTAGACCAAAAAAATTAAATAAATAAAAAAAGAAAGGAAGCTTCCTTCGAAAGTATGTATCGAGGTTGGTGGTTTTTTCCACCAACTCGTCTGCTTCCTGTGGCTATGGGAAGCAGACTAGGAAAAAATTAAAAGACAAGGGAAGAGGGGCATGAGCTGAAGGCAGTGGCTACAACAGGAAGAGTGATAGAGGAAGGAGCGGTTGGTGGTGGAAGGAGAAACAGGGGAGAGAAAAGAAAGAAAAGGAAAGAAGAGGAGCAAGGAACGACAGGATGAGAGTGGAGACACCAACACCATGCTACCTGATTCCGCACGCCGCTGCCACCTTAGATGTCGTCGGTGAAGGTGGATTTGGAGGAGAGAGGTAATGACATGACTATAAAGGCTTTTAAAGTTATCGAGAGAGAGAAAGGAGAAGAGAAGCTGCTATCTACGCAACTGCTGCCGTTGCCATTATTACCGCCACTAGTGATGCTTGAACTAAGAAGAAAAGGGCTGAACCAGGTCTGAACTAGTTTAGCAATAAAAAATAAAGAGAGAGAAAGGAAGGTAGAAAAGAAAAGAGGATAAAGAAATGTTACTCTTTATTATTATAAATTATTTAATAAATTATTAAGTGATTTTGTGAAATTTTTTAAGTGATTGTATTATTGAAAATTATAGTGAAAGTATAAAAAGGTGTATGTTGACATTCGATGAAACTTGGAACTCATCAAAGTGCTAAGCTCTGACACTCGGTAAGTTACTTATATAAAGTAGTGTTAGTATCATATTATAGGATTGTGATTTGTTGAATACATGAAATTGTTGGGAAATGATTTGGTGATTATGTGAAATTGTTGGAAACAATTGAAAAAGATTATGTGTAAGATATTTATATAAGGTAGAATTATATTGTTGTAGATTGGAATTGGTTTAGTGTATTATAAAATGATTGTGGAAATTATTGATATGTGGGAAATTGTAACAGCTACAATTATTCTACATGTTAAGTAATGCAAAATAACCTTTAGAGGATGTTTGGAGGTCAAATTGTGATATTTTCGGATTTTGGTGTAGAAACGTAGGCCTCTGTACGAACAAGCTGATAGACCCCAAGGGAGGGCATACTCACTCAAAAACCATCTAAGTACTTTAAATTCATCATAAATGGTTTCAAGTTAGACAATTTGATTCATGTGGTTATGATTCAGGCCTAATCTGAGAATTTGACAATAAAAAAATTTTTCGACCTTTGGCTTATGACCAATATGCCTTTTTTTCATTCATATCTCTTGATTGGAGTATCGAAACGATAAACTGTAAAATTTTTATGAAAGCTGACTTAAAGATCTTTCAGCGACAAAAGCTCATAATTTAATTCCCTACATATTAATACTAGAAAAATTTCGAATTAGAACCATGTGCAATGAAACCCGTCAGTTGACACCTCTGTAAACAATCGAATATATATCTTAGTAAGAAACTCCAATTAAGATGATTCAAATTTTGCTAAAATGCTAACTCAATAAGATTTTTTACTATATAAGGCTTGTTGTGTAATTCAATGTGGATCAACAACAATGAATTTTTAGATTCACATTATAGTTAGAAATTCTGACTACGAGCAATCAGTAATGAAATGGGCATAACTTTTGATAGAGAACTCCAATATAAGTTATTCAAATTTAGTTGAAAAGCTAATTTAAAGACTTTTTTGATCATGTATGGCTTGACCTTAGAATCATTGTAGATCAGTGCAGTTAATTGTTGGAAGTTAGGCTCGAAACTGAGTAATTTGAAGGTTGATCGAATAAGATGATTAAATCGAATTGATTTGGGGGCTTAGTGTGATTAAAAGAAATATGTAAGGACCTAAATGAAAAAGGAATAAGATTTTATAGGGGCCTACATTTAATTAGATTAATCTACTTATATGGAAATTGAGAAATTTTAAGTAAGGCTTAAAACATAAAATGGAATTAATGAGCAACAACAATAAAATAAAAGTCATAAGCCCTTTTGCCCCAAAACGTGAAATCCCTTCTCCTTTTGCCAAACTGATAGCTTTCTTCCCCAATTCTTTCCTTATCCAATTCAACAAACCCTTGTGAAACAGAATTTATTTAGCCTCTTCCCAACTAATTCAAGCATTCTTTCTTCTCAAGGGAGTTTTCAGATCATGTGCGGCACCATTTTTCCTTCCCTTAAATTTCGTCCATTCAATTTTGAAGAAAACCCTTAGAAATAGCCACGGTTAGAGAAGGGAAATAAGAGGAAGTTGAGAGGAAACTCAAGGAAAGGCAAAGAATTAACATGAGGAAGCTTCATTGCCCTTGCATGATGGTTTGATGAAACTCTAGCTAGAATCAGAATAAAGGAAGGTTCCAAGCTACTAACTATGGTGTTTTAAGTAAGATTAATTAAATTTCCATGTGGTTTAAAGCTTAAGATGATGGATTGAGGTGCTAATGTGGTTTGCATGTTAATGGGAAGGAAGCTTGGTGGAGTGGACATTGGAATCAAGAAGGAAGGGCTAGAAGCTATCGATTGTTAATGGAAAGGTAAGGAAATGAAGATTGTTTATGGTTCTTGAAATTAAATTTAGAACTCTTACCATTAACGATGCTAATTGGCAAGGTATGAAGATGGCAACTTGAGAAAGTTTAATAACCATAAGCCCTTGAAGAAGTTTGGCTACTAGAACTTGGTAAGTGGGGTAAGATTCTTACCTTATAATGCTTGATTGTTGAGTATGAATGTGGAATTATGATGACTGAAACTGGAATTGAAGTGGTATAATTGAAATGGTGATAAATGCAGATTTTGTTTTAGTATCCTATTCTGGGTTCTATGTCTAAAAGTTCAGTTTGAAGGTTCTACAATTAGATTGTGAGAACCGTGCATTCAGATACTATTTCATATGTAAGGACACTCACACTGTTCATTATCTGTGAATTTCAAAGATACGAGCCAGTATAGTGTGATGGGCCCCACAGGTTATACAGTACTCGAATGGACGTGAGACCGGACAGATAATATACATAGGGTCAAATAAATATACGGTATGAATTTTAAGTTTAAATTTCCTCATTTAGATCATTTTTGAAGAGTATGAAAACAAATTAGGAAATGACGTTTAAGTACATAGCCCAGTGGCATTTTCGTAATTTGAGGTCAAAATAAATGGGAATTTAATCTAGTGATTAATGAATGATATTCTACATGAAAAATAAGCCCGGGGTTATGTAAATAGATAGACTGAAACGCTAGTCAAATTAGAATTCTACGTGATTTACCCGGTAAGGGTATTTTTGTAATTTCACCTTCTTGGAAAGGTTAAACCCTAGCCAAACCACCACCATTTATCAAAATACACTTAATTTGAATTTTTGGTGATGGAAAATAAATGTTTGGAGTTCAACTGCCTAGTTATAAAAATTTTGGAAGAAAAAGACCAAAAAAAAACCTTATCATTAATGGCATTTTTGTAATTCCTAGCATTTCTAAAATATTTACAAAATATTTTTATACTGCTGCCGACCACTGTTTCAGCTTCTTCTTCCTCTCATTCTCGTGACCCCATGGAAGAACAAAAGAAAAGAAAGTGAAGGCTTCCAAATACTCACCAAAAACACCTTATTTTCACTAAGCTATTTTTACAAAAATGGCTCTACTCATCTTCCTCTCTCTAACTGATAATAATATATTTGTTATATTATTTTATTATTTATTACCACATTTATTGCTATATTCTTGTGTAAAATTAATTGCTTAATGTATCTTGTTAATTAATTTAGAGAAAGTGATTTTAGAATTAATTTTGGAAATTATGGCATGAAATCAAACAATAAATCTTGTAATTGGAATAAATTCTTGATATATATATTGTTTGACTTTCTAATGTTGTAATTAAATTCTGATTTGTTTGAAAGACTTTTGGACCATAGGATTAAAATAAAATAGAGGGTTGAGATTTATTCTTGATTAAAAAGAAACCCTAAAAATCTTAAAGGACAAATTATAAAAGAGGAGGAGGGAGGCGGCAGAGAACGGGGTTCTTTGTGTTTGCTACAGCTTCACCGAGGAGAGAACTGATTGGAGGAAGGGGATAGAAATCTGTTGGAGGCGTAGAAGAAGTGCACCGGCTGTAGCACCTATTTGGCTACCTCTGTCCCAAGTCGCTGCCATATTCCCCTGTAGCACAGCCCGTGCTCGAATACCCTTTGCAACACCAATCATCCACGTCATCACTATCAAGAAGTTGCTATCGTTCCTGCACATAAAACCGCATCAAATCACCGCCGCACTATCTTCAATTCAGTCAAGCATTTTGTTGCAACACTGCCTCCATCATTCCAGGCCACTACGTGCCACTCTTGCTGTTGTTTGGTTGATTCAGGGTTGCTGCGTGAGCACTACTTCATCGTTGTCCAATGCGTTGTGCCTAAGCTGCTGCTGTCCATGTGCCAAACAACTTTATGTTACTTTTGGTTTCACGTTCACATGCCTTGAATTGGTCAACAAAAGGGGTTTTGTACTTTATTTTAATACATTATTAATACTTTGTGAATTAGTTATTATTTAATTAAGCATGAATTCTAAATTTACATTGGTATTGTGTGCTAAATTAAATATGAACTAATTTATTTACTAGGAATTTGATTTAGCCTACTTGCATATTTTATGTCTTTATGATTAATTGATCAATTCTTAAATTCTAGTATCATTCATTGTGATTAATTCAATCTTTTGATTTGTGTTATTGATTGGCCACCTTTAATATAAATTAATTGATTGCTTGAGACATGGTAAAGGTACACATCATATGCTAAGCCATGAATAGCTCTCTTGAATGATTGAATAAATATTTGATGCATACATCAAGCTAGAATATTTATTTGGTTCTTGTTGGATGTTCTTCTGTTCTTAATGGATTTTTAGTCATTGATTATGCTACACATCATAGATAATTTAATGATTAAAAATACTTGATTATAACTGCCATCAAACAGAGTAATCATATATTAGGAAGAATGAACCCTAGAATTGAATTGAGATTTTTAGGATTGAAGACATAAAATTGCAATGTATTGGTAAAATCAAATTCCTAGGCTTTTCTCTATTGGTGAATTTATTTGTTTTATTAGGTTAATTAATTCCATTAGTTAATTAGATACTTAGATAATTTTTTTATTGGTTTTTATAATTTTTTTTAGAGGATAAGTAGTTGAATTTTAATTGAATAAATTTAGCAAATCTCTGTGGGATCGACTCTTGTACTTGCACGCTATACTATCCTGATTCGTGCACTTGCGAGAATATAACTTTTTGTTCATCAAGTTTTTGGCGCCGTTGCCGGGGATTTGTCTTAAGTTTATTCAATTTTATTTAACTACGTGTGTTTTTCTTTTATTTTTTTTATTTTTTTATTTTTAGCTTACTAATTTTTTTTTCTTTCTTTAGATAGTAGATGCAAGGTCGACGATCACTTGATCAAGAGATAGTGCCCATCAACGATCAAATTGACAGAATCGGTAGAAAGGACAAGGCACAAGAAGAGGAACTAGTTGAAATGAACATGGAGTTACAAGTGGGGAATCAAGCTGAAAATCAAGTTCAAAATCGTGTTCAAAATCGTCCTATGAAGGAGTTTGCACGTCCTACTGTGGGGACATCACCATCATGCATTGTTCTCAATGATGCAGCCAGGAACTATGAGCTTAAGAATATTCATTTTAATATGCTTCCTTCTTTTCATGATGCTGCTATTGAAGATCCTTTAACATTCATTCATGATTTTTATGCAACTGTTCAAACTTTTCCTTTGCAGGGATTGACTGAGGACCAATTACGAATGAGATGTTTTCCCTACACCTTGAAGGATGCGGCAAAGACGTGGTTCATGTCTATAACACCAGCCTCACTTACCACATGGGATGCAGTGTACAATAAGTTCATAGGTAAGTTCTACTCACATGCTAAGACCACTGAATTGAGGGGTAAGATTGCAACATTCACACAAGCAGATGGTGAGGCATTCCATGAAGCTTGGGAACGCTTTAAATTGCTTTTGATACAATGTCCACATCATCGGTACCCATTAGAATTGCAAAATCAATTTTTTTATGATGGACTAACCCAAGCTTGTCAAGCTATGGTTGATAATGCTGCTGGAGGTGCCATGGGAGAAAAGATTGCACAAGAGACCTACGTGCTCTACGAGATGCTTGGAGCTAATTCGCAACAAAGGAGTGTTAGAGGTAAGCCTAGAGGTCTTTATGAGATTAACACTAACACTGAGTTGGCAATGCAGGTTTCAGAATTAACCAAGCAAATGAAGTCTATGTGCTCGATGATTATGGGTCAAAGAATGCCAGTGTCTAATGAGGTATGTGGAATTTGTGGGATTCATGGTCATGTTACTAATGCTTGTCCTTCTAGTGAAAATTTTCCAGATTTTGTTGAGCAAGCCAATATGATGAACTCTCATAATCCACGGGTGAGGAATGATCCTTTTTCAAATACTTACAACCCGGGTTGGAGAAGTCATCCTAATTTTTCATGGAGTAGCAACCAGAACCAGAATCAAGCAAGCTCTTCTTTCCAACCGCGGAGGCCAGCTTTAGAGGATACTTTGCAAAACTTCATAGAAGTTTGTCAGAGTAATCAACAAAGCAATGAACAGAGATTCCAGCAACTAGAGGCTTCTCAGCGAAAATTAGAGGTCCAAGTTGGACAAATTGCTGAGGCATTGCAAGGCCATGTTCCTGGAAAATTTCCAAGCCAACCTGAGCAAGCCAAATCTATTACTATTCTGAGAAATGGTAAGGTATTTGATAACAAAATGAATGATGATTCTAATGAAAGTTTAACCTTACCTGCAGGTGATGAGGTTGCCAAGGAGAAGCAACAAGATAAAAGTCCAAGTGGTGGCAAAAAGAAGGATATTGAGGAGCCGAGTCAAAGTGAGGAGTCCAATCCATCTTGTGAAACTCCTAAGTTACACAAGGCTCAACACCCTTATGTTCCTCCTATTCCGTTTCCAAGCCGACTCAAGAAAAGCAAATTGGATAAGTCATTTTATGAAATTTATGACATTTTATCTAAGGTTAATGTGAACTTACCTTTGCTTGATATGATCAGGAACATACCATCTTATGCAAAGTTCTTAAAGGAATTGAATACTCACAAGCGTAAGTATGAGCCAAATGAAAAGGTAATGGTTTCAGAAACGGTAAGTGCTGTGTTTCAAAGTAATTTGCCGCCCAAATTAAAAGATCCTGGGAGTTTTAACATCGACATTACTGTGGGAGGTTCAAAGAAGGAAAAGGCTATGTTGGATTTGGGTGCAAGCATCAATTTAATGCCTTATTCTGTTTACTTGCAATTAGGCTTAGGAGAATTAAAACCTACCACAATGTCTCTACAACTTGCTGATCGTTCAATTAGATATCCTAGAGGCATTGTGGAGGATATTTTAGTTCAAATTGATAAACTAATCATCCCTGTTGATTTTGTAGTTTTGGACATAGAGAGACAGTCAAAGAATGAGCATGAGCTACCCATTTTGCTTGGACGTCCATTCATGGCTACAGCAAAGACAATCATTGATGTTCAAAATGGGAAACTAACCATGACAGTCTTAGATGAGACTGTGGAATTTTCTGTTTTTAATTCTTTAAAATTACCTACAGATTCTAATGATTGCTTCTCAGTTGATGTTTTAGACTCAGTTGTTGACTCTAATCTTGTGCAAGATAAAACAGATGACAAATTGGCTGGTGGAACTAGGAAGCTCTTATTGAATGAGTTGGATGAGATTCGAAAAGAAGCTTATGAGAATGCAAAGATTTACAAGGAGAGAAGAAAGCTATACCATGACAAATCAATTATCCGGAAAGAGTTCAAACAAGGTATGAAAGTTTTACTTTATGATTCACGTTTGCGTCTCTTTCCAGGAAAGTTGCAGTCAAGGTGGTGTGGACCATTTTTGGTGCGGAAGGTGTTTCCGTATGGTGCAGTTGAGATTGAGAACATGAGAACAGGAGCTAGTTTCAAGGTAAATGGTCATAGATTGAAGCCATACTTGGAAGGCACTCAAAAGGGGCAGATAGTGGATTTCGTTGATTTGGAGAGGCCTTAGACCGAGCATTCCGTCTTGCCTAGACGTTAAATAAAGCGCTTGTTGGGAGGCAACCCAACTAGGTATGATTTTTCATTCTTTTTATTTTTAATTTTATTTTTATTTTTTTAGTGTGCACATTCCGACTCTTTTATTAATCTTTGTTTTTCAACTTTGAGGACAAAGTTTGATTTAGGTTTGGGGGTGTGGTTTAGTTTATTTTTTTTTAATAAAAAAAAAACAAAAAAAATTTTTAAAAAAAAAATTAAAAAAAATTTACTTGGATTTATGTTTTTCTTTTTCACTATGATTTTTTACTAGTCTATGATGAATATGAGAGAATTTTACTATGTTAAGTGATTGTGAGAAATGCATACTTAGGTAATTAAATAATTTGATGTTAATTTTATTCACTTCATGATTGATGAACAATTGAGCACATAAGCCATACTCTTATGAATTGTTGATACTTAGTGAATGATTATGTGAACTTGTGAAATTAGTGATCATGCATGACACTCTAGAACTTGATTTATTACACTTGAGGCGAAATCATAGGCAATTGATTGACTTAGAGATGATTTAGGCATTCCTTGGAACGTTTGAGCCTTTCAAGCCTACCATGTTATAAATTATTCACTAGTATACCCCATTGAGCCTTATTGAAAGAATGGCATATGCAAAAGCATATGAATAGCCACCATTCGAATTTTCTTGTAACCTCATTGACCTTACCCAAATTAGCCTGAAAAACAATGAATGTAACCTTAAAGAGAGCTTTAATGCACATATCTATCATTGAGGGGATGTGATTCAAGAAATATTTTCAAGCTAGAAATAAAAGAAGAGGTTCAAAAAAAAAATTGTGTGGATCATGCCTTGACTCCATTGTGATGTAAAGGAAAGAAAAAAAAAAGGAGTTTAAAATGTGGCATGGAAATTGTCATCCACAAACAAATGTATGAAAAAGATAGGTATGGGGGTCGTGGAGATTAGCATAAAGAGTTCAAAAAATAAACAGAAAAAGGAAGAAAAAAAAAAGGAAGAGAGAAAATTCAGTATGTGCTTTATCATTGTTAGCTCTCTTGTTTTGATTTTTACCTTCCCTTTCTTTGTTAACCAATACCTTGGCCAAACATTATAAGCTACTAAAGACCTATTGATCTAAGTTAATTTTATTGTCTACATTAGTGGAGAGATGTAAGAAGAGCAAGCCTATGGAGTGTCAGTAGAATAAAAAAAAAAAATTTGAGATCACATCATTTATTCATGAGTTGCATAATTTTTCATTGAGTATTGACAAGGAATTTGAGTTTGGCTAATCACACACACACATCTGATATCATGATTTGAGTTAATTAGCATTTGAATTATAAGATTTTGAGTTGCGTTTTGAACAATTACTTTAATCATAGATGTGAGGTATATTTGAGGCAATATGTCAAAATCAAGTGGAATTGAATTTACATAAATTGGAGTGGAAAAGTTTGGGTGTCCTTGAGTTTTCACTTTTGTTCTTAAAGGTCACAAACAAGTGCATTTTCTTTTAATTTTGCTCGAGGACTAGCAAAAATGTAGGTTTGGGGGTATTTGATAATAATATATTTGTTATATTATTTTATTATTTATTACCACATTTATTGCTATATTCTTGTGTAAAATTAATTGCTTAATGTATCTTGTTAATTAATTTAGAGAAAGTGATTTTAGAATTAATTTTGGAAATTATGGCATGAAATCAAACAATAAATCTTGTAATTGGAATAAATTCTTGATATATATATTGTTTGACTTTCTAAAGTTGTAATTAAATTCTGATTTGTTTGAAAGACTTTTGGACCATAGGATTAAAATAAAATAGAGGGTTGAGATTTATTCTTGATTAAAAAGAAACCCTAAAAATCTTAAAGGACAAATTATAAAAGAGGAGGGAGGCGGTAGAGAACGGGGTTCTTTGTGTTTGCTACAGCTTCATCGAGGAGAGAACTGATTGGAGGAAGGGGATAGAAATCTGTTGGAGGCGTAGAAGAAGTGCACCGGCTGTAGCACCTATTTGGCTACCTCTGTCCCAAGTCGCTGCCATATTCCCCTGTAGCACAGCCCGTGCTCGAATACCCTTTGCAACACCAATCATCCACGTCATCACTATCAAGAAGTTGCTGTCGTTCCTGCACATAAAACCGCATCAAATCACCACCGCACTATCTTCAATTCAGTCAAGCATTTTGCTGCAACACTGCCTCCATCATTCCAGGCCACTACGTGCCACTCTTGCTGTTGTTTGGTTGACTCAGGGTTGCTGCGTGAGCACTACTTCATCGTTGTCCAATGCGTTGTGCCTAAGCTGCTGCTGTCCATGTGCCAAACAACTTTATGTTACTTTTGGTTTCACGTTCACATGCCTTGAATTGGTCAACAAAAGGGGTTTTGTACTTTATTTTAATACATTATTAATACTTTGTGAATTAGTTATTATTTAATTAAGCATGAATTCTAAATTTACATTGGTATTGTGTGCTAAATTAAATATGAACTAATTTATTTACTAGGAATTTGATTTAGCCTACTTGCATATTTTATGTCTTTATGATTAATTGATCAATTCTTAAATTCTAGTATCATTCATTGTGATTAATTCAATCTTTTGATTTGTGTTATTGATTGGCCACCTTTAATATAAATTAATTGATTGCTTGAGACATGGTAAAGGTACACATCATATGCTAAGCCATGAATAGCTCTCTTGAATGATTGAATAAATATTTGATGCATACATCAAGCTAGAATATTTATTTGGTTCTTGTTGGATGTTCTTCTGTTCTTAATGGATTTTTAGTCATTGATTATGCTACACATCATAGATAATTTAATGATTAAAAATACTTGATTATAACTGCCATCAAACAGAGTAATCATATATTAGGAAGAATGAACCCTAGAATTGAATTGAGATTTTTAGGATTGAAGACATAAAATTGCAATGTATTGGTAAAATCAAATTCCTAGGCTTTTCTCTATTGGTGAATTTATTTGTTTTATTAGGTTAATTAATTCCATTAGTTAATTAGATACTTAGATAATTTTTTTATTGGTTTTTATAATTTTTTTTAGAGGATAAGTAGTTGAATTTTAATTGAATAAATTTAGCAAATCTCTGTGGGATCGACTCTTGTACTTGCACGCTATACTATCCTGATTCGTGCACTTGCGAGAATATAACTTTTTGTTCATCACTAACCATACCATTAGCCTCTTGATTAAGTGGCTAAATCAAGAGAAATCCTCTTTCTCAATTTCGGTTAAGGTAACCCATTTCCATGCTTTGTTATTTCTTGAATTTTAGTGATTCATTTTAGCATGATTAAGTTTCCTAAGCATGAATTAAGGGCTTATTTTAATTGATTTTGATTAAATCCAATTCAAGCAATTCAAGAGGGTTTTGGCCATGAGAGGATCTTGGTGAATTGCTATGGTTTGATGTTTAAAAATATGATTAGGATGATGATTAAGCTTAATTAAACAAAGTATATTAGTTAAATTTTGGAAAAAAAACACCAAAAATGGCAAGAAACCATTTCTGCCATGATGGAATGGGTGGGGTTTGATGCTTCAAATCATGATGTTAGGGTGTTAAAAGACTGTAGAAATTATAAGAAGACTGATGGTGAAGTCAGAATTCGATTCGGAATTAAATCGGCGAAGTTAGGTTTTAGCACCGGTGCAAATTATACTGGTTTAATATTTTTTTACTGAAAAAGTAGTAGAATTTAGTGCAACAAAAATTATTAGAATTTTAATTATGGTGAATAATGATGTTGGGTGAATTTTATTACAGCCCAGGAGAGGTGATTCGTACGTGGTGCTATCGGACGATTAGATTTCATCCTACAGGTAAGGGATGCGTGTGTGAACCGTAGGGATACTGTAAATGCATAGTTTGGTTCACACTATTTTTATAAAATAATTTGGATATAAATTATTTTTGAAAGTGTTGAAATTTGGTGAAATTGTGGCTGCTGCTGAAATTATAAAGTGTAGTTTTCGTGCGGGAAGGCTAGGTTATAAATAACTGTCATTCTGCCGAAAATTATAGAAATATTTAGAAAATATTTCTAGCATTTTTCTAAAGAGGAAATAAAGTGGAATCTTGGGAAATTTTCATGAAATTCATTAAATTGCATAATTTTATAGTTTACCGAAAAACTATATTTAAATATTCCTGTTAAGGAATTTTATTTTTGTGAAAGTACCAGCAGGTGATTTATACTGTTCTATGAATATTTAGAACATTTTTTGGAGCGATTATTACAGTATGGATATTTTATAAATTATTATTCATAAGATGAAAATATTTTCCTTATGAATATTTATGGATCGATTAAACATATATTCAGTGAAATTGATTCCATAAATGGGGTTTATATCATGTGTTTATTGTTTTTAGACTGTTAGACCCCATATCATGCTCACGTGTCACGTGTTAGTACTAATAGATACTGATCCTATTATCAGTGTTCCGGTGGACACCTGATTAGTGCACACCGTGGACCCCCATAGACAATGGCCATAGATCTCATGTGTTATTATTTTCCTTATTCAGGATATTATTATAGCATGATATATTTAGATTGTTGCCTGGTCTCCATGATACTGTACTGATTATTGTACCTTTCACTGAACCTTTAGCTGGTACTAAATTATTTGTAGCTATTGAGCTTTTGATATACTACGTGTTAAACTAAATATTATACGGTGTTTTATGAGTGTGGAAATGAATATTTGTTGAAAGGAATATTAATTCCTTATTTATTTACTTAAGTGTTTTATCATGTGAATATTTAAATGTTTTACTTGGATTTGAATATCAAGAGAAAACGATTACTCCCTATAGTCACTTCTAGAAGCCGAGACACGTACGGTATTCTAAAATACCTTCTATACTCTATTTGGTATTCTTGGCCGACTATAGTATCCATCTTGTTTTGAGTTTAGTGAGCTATTAGGATGCAAATGTTTTTAGCATATAGATTTTATAGTATCAGTTTTACATACAATTCTCTTACTGAGCGCATTAGCTCACCCTTTTATTTTCTCACTCCATAGACTATCTTCAGTGATTCGGTTCCACGGATTTGGCTGCGTTGTAGTTGACCCCGAGGCAGCATTTAGTGGATCCTGGAGGTAGCATTTCTTTTACATGTTTTCAGACATAGTTGTATAGTACTACCTTTGTATAATTCCTGTACCGGGGATGTAGAACACGTGTACATATTGTATTTATATTGCAGTAAATATTCTCATCGACTACTGATTTAATTTAAGTATAATAGTAGTTACTGTTTTTCATAAGTGAGTGATGAAGGCATCGCAGACAGCCCAACCGTAATGTGATAAATATTGTACATTTTGGAATGTGACATAGATAAATTTTGGAAAACTTATTGTAGATAGGCTTTTAAGTTAGATTTAACATAGTTTTGGAATTTCTGAATTTGGAGTTTTGTAGCTTGAGTTATAGGCAAATGAACACAGGACACTCACTATAGTGAGCGAGGTGTCAATGTCAAATTTGAAATTTCATAGAAAATAGCCCAGAATGAATTTGGTTGCAAGCCATACATTTCCACAAAGGTAAATGAGTTAGAAATAGCATGGTTTTGAGTTTGTAGAATTTGGACAACCTGCATTTAGATATGAACTAATTTGTTAACGGTTTTCCTTGCACTTTACATTCCCTGTTCCTATTTTACAATTTAAGTGGTATTGTACAATACATCTGAATGTATAAAAGAAAGTACAAATACCTCTCGTATCGACTTAGAGCAGTCTTGAGTAATCAAAAATGCAACCAATATTCTCTAATGTATACCCTTTTTTAACCACTTATAATTTCTTGTGGACTGAAAAAATAAAGGGGCTGAGCGAAACGTGCTCAATAAAGGAATCGTATGCAAGACTAATATAACAAGATCTATACGCTCAAAAACATTTATTTTTCCTAACAGTTTACTAGGCACAGTAATGGGAAGGATACTATAGTCGGCCAGGCAATCGGATGGAGCATGGAAGGTATTTTGAAATACCTGTCTTGTCTCGAAAACCCAGAAGCTACTATAGGGAGTAATTGTTAAATTGTTGATATAAAAACAATTTAATATAATCTTAATAAATAAATGGTAAGAAAACCATTTAATAACACTTCAATATTATTCAAAGTCATATGACAATAAACAGTAATAGTGACATTACGATAAACAGTTTTAGTGAACAGTAGTAACAATATCGTAATAATACGGAAAACAATGGAAATAGGATTTAACATAGTAACACTTCGGTAAAACAGTAACTAGTTCAGTGAACAGTTTCACTTTCACAATTTATTTGGTAAACATATTCAATTATGACAATTAAGTAAACAGTAATAGTTTTTCAGTAAACAGTGACAGTTCAGTTTCCAATTTAGTACACATCACAATGGAGCGAACAATTTTAGTAAACCGTAATAGGTTTTTGTGACAATAAAATGTTCCTTTCAAAACATTAATAGTTCAACAAAACACTTTTAATAATAGTTTAGTAATAGTAATCCTTTCAGTAACAGTAAACAATTTGGTAATTGTACGATAAACAGTTTCGTAAACAGTATAAAATAGTTTAGTATAGTAAAACACTTGAATTTCACAATAAAGTAACAATTCAATAAAACATTTCTTAATCAGTAATGATTTCCATAAAATACTTCCAATTCAGTAAATAGTAATAATTCAATACGGTTCAGTAAACAGTAAACAGTAAACAGTAAACAAAAATTCTCAGTTTAGTAAGACAATTAACAGTAAATCACAGTTCAATAAACGTTTAATAGTACGTGGAGACTAGGCATCACCTTTGGTATATCATGCTATAATCCCCATAGGAAACAATAACAATAAACAGTAAGATCTATGGCCATAGTCTATAAATATCCTCGGTCATACACTAATCAGGTATCAATCGGGATGCAGAAGACAGGATCAATGTCAACAACTTCACACAGTAACAGTACAGTAATACACCTGAGCATGATACGGGGCCTAACAGTCTTAAAACAGTGTTTAAACAGTGATATCACCTTTATGGAAATCATTATACTCGGTAAAGCCTTCAGTCAATCCATAAAGAAAAATTTAATAAAATAGTGAATATTATACTGAAAATAATTTATAAAATATTCACTATTCAACACTTCACTTTATAAACCTCACATTTCACTATAAAAGCACTTAGGAGAAATCTCCAATAACTTAACTTTGACTAAATTCAATAACACGAATATTTAGATAATAAATTTCGGTGAAATTCCAACTTATGGAAAATATTGGAAATAAATTCCAAAACACATAACTTCACTTATTCTATGCACATAAAATATTTCATGATATTCTAGAAAATTTTGGAGGAAATTCCGACAACATAACAACTGCGATTTCCTTAACCTCCTTGCACTTAAACACAATATTCTTTCCAGCCGTAAACCATAGATTTGCATGATTTCAAAGGCAATTCAATACCAAATATTTTCTAAAATTAAATCCAAAAAAATCATGCATTCGCTATATCCCTACGACTTTCACACTCATCCTTTACCTGTTTTGTGTTACCGATCTTCTCGATAGCATCACACGAAATTCATTTATCCCGGCTGCAAAACAATTTCACCAAAATTCTTAGCTTATTTAATACTTATTTTTAAGCCACGTTTCATGTCTAATTGCAGCCACATTGTACATTGCTTATATTAATGGAGTATAATTTACACCGGCAGAATTTCCTAACTTCTTCGTTTTAAGTTGGATTTTAAATCCGATCGCACCGATAGACTCCTTGAATTTTCTACAGTCTAATGGCATCTCAAAACTATCAAATGCAGCCAAGAATAAGGGTCCCCTTGCCTAGGCCGAATCTTGATGGTGATGAATCCTAAGGATTTTCAACAATTTCTCACTTAATTCTTGTTTAACCATGTACATTACATCATTTCCATCATTTTTCATGCATGAAACACAATGAATCTATGAAATCCACACATGACTGAAACCTTCCTTTAATGGAAAAATTTGATTTAGCCAATTTCAATTGAAACAAATGGTGTAATCATGCTTAACACACTTGAAAATGCCTAAATCTACCATTGGATTTAAAGAAAGCATAAGGATAAGGAGGGGAATACCTTAGCTGAAACTTTCCTCTTTCCTTTCTCCTTGATTTGTCACTTATACAAAAAGATATTGGTAAGGTTGGATAGATCTCAAAGAGTAGATGACTTTTGGTATAAAATTTTGTCCTTAAGCTTCCTAGTCGTAAAAACCGCATAATCGTGCTCCGAAATTTCGGATTCCAGCACTAAATATTCTTATTTAATGTATCTTGATGATTAGAAGTAGTTTTGTCGACGCACGGTACACAAATAGTGAGAAATTACGCTTTTACCCCTATAACCTGCCGACGAATTTCTACGATTTAATCACTATTTCAATAAATCTTTTAACACTATCTTCACCTATTTTTCATGTAGAATATCATGGTATTTTAACTTCGTCCCAATTCTTTTTAGTATGGTTGCCATTTACAAAAATGCCTTCAGGACGTAACTGTCATTTTTCAATTTGTTTTCCACCTTTTACAAAATAATATAAAAATTATTTTTTTATACCTGGGATCATCATTTTATATTTATTACACCTGCTATACACTGTACTATCAGTCTCGAGCCCACCATAATACCTAAGAATGTACGTAGGGCCCACATTACACTTCCACTCATAATCAATAAATACATTAAATTTCACTTAATAAATAATTACATATCATATGTATAGTACAGTAGAAACGAGTCTCACATTTTCTCCCTACCTTTAGGAAATTCAGTCCTTCGAATTTTGCTTGAATTAGAAAGTAAAACTGTTCCAAGTACTTTTTCTTTCTTATTTAATTCAGAATATTGTCATAGTCCGAATTACTTTTAAACCACTACATTTTATCTTTCACCATTAATTTGTACTCCCTGGAAATTACTTTATCAATTTGGGAGTTAACAATTTTCACTCCCTTTCATAATAGATGATCTATACTACTTATCACATATTATTTCATTTGGTGCCAAGCCGATGTTAATTTGATAAGTATCATTTAAACAATTTCAATCAAATGTAAATGATGGTCCCAATAACTTTTAAATGCAATGCACTCGCTGTTAATATACCATCGAGTGTTTGAGTGATGCGCTCAGATATTTCATATCAAATAGAAAGTGGTGCTGACAGTAAATTGAGATCCAAAAGCCTACTAATATTCTTTTAAAAGTATGTGGCAAATAGGGAATCCCTATCACCGATAATACTCTCCAGAACTCCACATACAGTCTCACCGTTTCACAGATATATATATCGAACATGGCACTAAGGGGATCAAGAAACCTAATGATGAAGAAATGAGTTAATTTGGTCAATCAGTCTATAATTACTTCGATAACATCATAGTTCTTCCAATTTCTTTACTAATCCAAAATAAAATTTTCATGATCGATTTTCCTTTCCACATTAGTTCAGCTAAGGCAACAATTCACTTGCAGTCTTTAATATTAACCTTCACTTATAGTAAATAAGACATTAAGTGGCAATCTCTCCAATATCTCTTTTCATATTGAGTTATCAATACATCCCTCATTCTTATGGTACATATGATATTATCTAATTGTAGGATGTACCTGGGAATGTAATCTTTCCAAAATCAGATTCTGTGATTGAAATTTATAAAAATACAAATTCTGTCTCCACATTATTTGTACCAATTCACAATTCAAACTTATATCCATTTATATGATTGGCAATAAATTAAATCATTTATTTGCTCCTCTGAGTATGACTAAGTTTATCTGTTAAGTTTGGCTCGATCTTAAATCTAACCGTAACCACATGATCGTCAGAGGAAATCACATCAAATCTTAGATTCGGGAACTACTCCAACAATTTACGTTCCCCAATCCTCACATAAGTTATCTTTTTAATACATTTTCAACTTAACACACTTATCACTTCAGTTGTTTCCCCGAATGGTATGATATACCACAACTAAAATCTTTTAACAACTTCCAAATTCTTTACTCACATATACCCATCCACTAACATTTAGCTTTCTCACATATAAATTATATCAGTAGAGCAGTTGATCCCACAAGCTCTTTGATAAACTATTTAGATTATTCGATTAAACCTCATAAATTCCATATCCCCGTCACTATTTTTTGTTTCAGTCCCCCTAACAATAACCTTAATTTTAGACAAATCAATAATCACTTATCATTCGAGACTATAGGTCTCTGAAAGTGCTATAGTTTAGTTAGAACTCATATTTACTAAACATAACACTAGAATTTTCGGTCTCTAAGAGTCTATGGGTTTATTCAAAAATGCTACTTATATTCCTCGAGTGAGATGAAATATGTTCACATAACATGATTACATACTATTATAATTTATCTGAATGTGATTGAAGTACCTCATTCATTAAATTCATATAAATCACAGGATATTTCACTAACCTCATAGGCACCACAAAGAACTTGTAAAAGTTATATCGAGTTTTGAATGTTATTTTATGGACTTCAGTCTCCGAGCTTTTTCTTTGTCGATACCTTGTTTCAGAGATTGATCTTAGGAATTCCTTATACATCTTTAAGTGGATCAAGTAAAGCATCAATCTTGAACAGATGAATATTCATTCTTAGTAATAACTTTATTAAGTATTCGGAATTTGATACACAATCATAAGCTTTCCTTATTTTTCCAGAAAAATATCATCTGTGGTTCCACCAAAATATACTAGTACAGATGAATTCTTTATCCACCAAATTCGAGAGTTATTCTTAAGCTCTTTTAACTCATTCTATGTTCTCCAATAAGAGCTTAGAAGTAGACTTCGTATCGAGAATCGAGTCTATGATAACTCGATCTCCCAAATTTATATTACTCTAGAAATTTATCTAGAAATACATCCAATAAATCCGTAATCATAGATCTCAAACAATTTGGGATGTTTCATCTTTACATTTAGAAAATCCACCATATATTTTCAAAAACACATACACATAACACTTAACTCTTTACAATACATATTCTACATTAATTCACTTATTTATTTTCATTTCACAATATACCATTCAAAATGGTACAAATGATGCACTAAGCATAACAATTTAAGCTAATCCACTTCACAGCTAACCTATTCATTTCTGGAATTACTTCGAATTCATACCTATTTCATACATATAGGTTAGTTGTCATTTCCCTTCTCTCTTACAGTCACTTCACAGTTTCTATATACACTTTTTCAAAATTTATGATACTCTAAACGGTATATTATTCTATAGAGCATACTCCAAAATTTTTCGATTCTATAAATATCTGATTTTTACACATAGAAAACAGAAAGAATGTATGGAACCAGAATTAACAGTACTGATATTGAATCATCAATACACAAATCACATTTTCAGTCACACTCAGTAGGTATATCGGTTTTCATAATATCAAACAATCCCTAACCAAATACCCATCTATTCACATTTAATTCAGGCCCTAATGAATCTATTACAAAGGCAATTAGCACGCGACCACCCACAATGTACACTTTGGGTCGCATTACTCATCTAAGTATAGGTGGGGCTAGTAGTAGGGACCATTACACATATATTACATTCTTTACACTATTAGTTACTCTATCACAGCCAGTGAGTTCAATATCAATTTGGTTTACTATTATTCAAAAGAATTATATCAATGTAGGGACATGTTTGTCATTTTCAAATTTATTTCTCTCTCTCTTCTAAATACATTTAAACAGGTAATCTTAAGATCTATGTACTGATGATATCCCCATTCACTCAACTACCATCATTTTAGGGTCTT
The DNA here is from genome assembly GCA_032173925.1 of Heritiera fomes. NCBI lineage: Eukaryota > Viridiplantae > Streptophyta > Magnoliopsida > Malvales > Malvaceae > Heritiera > Heritiera fomes. The sequence goes on from JAPDPM010000019.1 coordinate 8,017,163, forward strand.
ACTTCGATTTGGACAGAGAAGTCCTGGTAGGGCCCTCACTGAGTTTTTCTCTGTACCTTACCCAATAAACCCTTCATTAAGATGGTAAGATCACCCATTTCATGTAAAATTCTTGGGTTACAATCCCTTTTGATAACCTTTAATTCCTTAACTTCTGCATAATTTAGACACCTAACCCAAATTACAGTCACTTGATTCTTTATACATTCAGGCTATACATACTATAGGGAATGATAACCACTTTTAACACTTTCAATTCTAAAGACATCAACAGACATCAGGCCAAACTTGCTCTAATACCAATAAAACTGTAACAGACCAAATGTACAGTAACTAACACATTTTACATAGGAATCTACGGTTGGGCTGTCTGCGATGCTTATAACACTTGTACAGTAACAGTAATAAACAGTAACTCACATTAATTTATAGAAATTCAGCATATGTAATATAATGTTTTTCCTTACACCTTACATCCCTTGTTCCTATTTTAGAATTTAAGTAGTATTATACAATACATCTGAATGTATAAAAGAAAGTACAAATACCTTTCGAATCGACTTAGAGCAATCTCGAGTAATCCAAAATGCAGCCAATATTCTCTAATGTATACCCTTTTTTAACCACTTACAATTTCCTGTGTAGTGAAAAAATAACGGGGTGAACGAAACGTGCTCAGTAAAGGAATCGTATGCAAGACTGATATAACGAAATCTATATGCTCAAAAACATTTATTTTTCCTAACAGTTCACTAAGCACGGTAATGGGAAGGATACTATAGTTGGCTAGGCAACTGGATGGAGCATGTAAGATATTTTGAAATACCTGTCTTATCCCGAAAACCCAGATGCGACTATAGGGAGTAACTGTTAAATTGTTGATATAAAACAATTTAATATATTCTTAATAAATAAATGGTAAGAAAACCATTTAATAACGTTTTAGTATTATTCAAAATCATATGATAGTAAACAGTAATAATGACATTACGGTAAATAATTTTAGTGAACTAGTAGTAACAGTACCGTAATAATACGAAAAACAGTGGAAGTAGGATTTAACTCAATAAAACTTCGGTAAACAGTAACCGGTTAAGTGAATAGTTTCACGTTAATAATTTATTTGGTAAACACATTCAATTGTGACAATTCAGTAAACAATAGTAGTTTTTTAGTAAACAGTGACAATTTAGTTTCCATTTTAGTACACATCACAATGGTGTAAACAGTTTCAGTAAACTATAATAGGTTTTAGAGACAATAAAATGTTCATTTCAAAACATTAACAGTTCAACAAAACACTTTTAATAACAGTTCGGTAATAGTAATCCTTTCAGTAACAGTAAACAGTTCGGTAATGGTACGATAAACAGTTCCGTAAATAGTAAAAAACAATTTAGTACAGTAAAACACTTGAATTTCACAATACAGTAACAATTCAATAAACATTTCTTAATCAGGTAATGATTTCCATAAAATACTTCCAATTCAGTAAACAGTAATAATTCAGTACGGTTCAGTAAATAGTAAACATAAATTCCCAGTTCAGTAAGACAGTTAACAATAAATCACAGTTCAGTAAATAGTTAATAGTAGGTGGAGACTAGGCATCACTTTTGGTATATCATGCTATAATCCCCATAAGGAATAGTAATCGTAAATAGTAAGATCTATGGCCATAGTTTATAAATGTCCTCGGTCATACACTAATCAGGTATCAATCGGGATGCAGAAGACAGGATCAATGTCAACAACTTCACACAGTAACAGTACAGTAATACACCTGAGCATGATACGGGGCCTAACAGTCTTAAAACAGTGTTTAAACAGTGATATCACCTTTATGGAAATCATTATACTCGGTAAAGCCTTCAGTCAATCCATAAAGAAAAATTTAATAAAATAGTGAATATTATATTGAAAATAATTCACTATTCAACACTTTACTTTATAAACCTCACATTTCACTATAAAGCACTTAGGAGAAATCTCCAATAACTTAACTTTGAATAAATTCAATAACACAAATATTTAAATAATAAATTTAAGTGAAATTCCAACTTATGGAAAATATTGGAAATAAATTCCAAAACACATAACTTCACTCATTCTATGCACATAAAATATTTCATGATATTCTAGAAAATTTTGGAGGAAATTCCAACGGCATAACAACTGCGATTTCCTTAACCTCCTTGCACTTAAACACAATATTCTTTCCAGCCGTAAACCATAGATTTGCATGATTTCAAAGGCAATTCAATACCAAATATTTTCATCAAATTAAATCCAAAAAAATCATGCATTTGCTGTATCCCTACAACTTCCTCACTCATCCCTTACTTGTCTCGTGTTATCGATCTTCTCAATAGCATCACACGAAATTCATTTATGCAGGCTGCAAAACAGTTTCACCAAAATTCTTAGCTCATTTAATACTTATTGTTAAGCCACATTTCATGTCTAATTGTAGCCACATTGTACACTGCTTATATTAATGCAGTATAATTTACATCGGTAGAAATTCCTAACTTCTTTGTTTTAAGTTGGATTTTAATTCGATCGTACTGATGGACTCCTTGAATTTTCTACAGTGGCACCTCAAAACTATCAAATGCAGTCAAGAATAAGGGCCCCCTTGCCTAGGCCGAATCTTGATGGTGATGAATCCTATGGATTTTCAATAATTTCTCACTTAATTCTTATTTAACCATGTACAATACATCATTTCCATCATTTTCCATGCATGAAACACAATGAACCTATGAGATCCACACATGACCGAAACCTTCCTTTAATCGAAAATTTTGATTTAGCCAATTTCAATTGAAATAAATGGTGTAATCATGTTTAACACACTTGAAAATGCCTAAATCTACCATTGGATTTAAAAGAAAGCATAAGGATAGGGAGGGGAATACCTTGGCCAAAAATTTCCTCTTTCCTTTCTCCTTGATTTGTCACTTATACAAAAAGATATTGGTAGGGCTGGATAGAGCTCAAAGAGTAGATGAATTTTGGTATAAAAACCTTGGTGCGATTGTGTATGTGTGAAAGCTTGAAGTTTCTTTCTCTTTTCTTTCAACAATGGTGTACGTGTGAGGAAGGCAAAAGTTGAAGCAATAGTGGCCGGCTTAAGTAAGAAAGAAAAAATAATTGAGAATGTTCTAGATATGGGCAAAATTACCAAAATGCCCTTGGTTATGTAAATTTCAAACAATTTTGCCCTTAAGCTTTCGTAGTCGTAAAAACCATGTAATTGTGCTCCAAAATTTTGGATTCCAGCACCAAATACTCTTATTTAATGTATCGTGATGATTAGGAATGGTTTCATCGCCGCGCGGTACACAGATAGTGAGAAATTACAATTTTAGCCCCGCAACCCGCCGACGAATTTCTACGATTTAACCACTATTTCAATAGATCTTTTGACATTGTCTTCACCTATTTTCATGTAGAATATCATGGTATTTTAACTTCATCCCAATTCTTTTTAGTTTGGTTTCCATTTATGAAAATGCCTTCAAGACGTAACTAGGGGTGTAAATGAGTCGAGCTACTCGAGCTCGGTTTGATGATTACTTAAGTTCGATTCGTTCATTTTCAAGCTCGAGTTACTCGAGTAACGAGTCGAGACGAGTTTGAGCTTTCTAATACCCGGCTCGAGCGGCTCGCGAACCTTATTGAGCTTTTTTAATTTTATTATATATTTTATTATTTAATTATTAGATTACTTTTTTAACCTTAATATATATGTAATATAACAAAAATAACTATTTGCCACTAACTAAAACTAACCTAACATTCTTAAACCCATTAGTAACCCACCCACCGCCCCAAACAAATTCCCAATGAACCCAGTGGGCAACGACGCCGATCCCTTGATTCCCTTCAACCTTCAAGCTTTCCCGATCGATAGTACACTACCTCAAAACTAAAAACCCATGAGCTCTTCTGACCCTCACCACTGGTTGGCCTTTCTTTAACCCATCAATCACGAAATTTATTTCTCCATCATTTCCCCATATTCTTGAGCTTCCATTGATTCAGAACTCTCTTTATTTTTCTTCCCCTTTTCTATCTTCTTCTTCTCTTCTACTTGTAACTAACGATGAAGAGTGTAGAAAGGAAGAAAATGAAGAACCCAAAGTGAAATGAAAAGCCTATCATTCTGGGAGTGTTGATTTGATGGATCTTGTTAGCTTTAAATTGCCATATATATTTTGAAATGACAAAAACTTAAGTAAGCTTTAATGTTTTAATTCATATTGTAAATTTGCCTTATCACATGATTTTCTCAATCCATTTTCAAGTGATCATATCAAACATTAAGACCATGATTTAATTACATATTCTTATTAGTCTTAATACTTAATAAAATGTTTTGAATATTTTAGAAAATTACTTGATGAATTTTTGGACCATGTTTTCATTAGAGAAAGTCAAGGAAAACTCCCATAAAAATGCCAAAATGTTTTGGGTTGGATTAGGATCAAAGGCTACATCATTTCTAACTCAAACGTGCAGGAAAATGGCTCTCTGGAAGCATGGGATCGATCCCCTAAGGGAAGGGATCGATCCCTTTATGGCAGAAAGGTCCCTTAGCCCAGAATAAGCATTCTGGAATGAAGGGATCGATCCCCTATGGAAAGGGATCGACCCCTTTGCCCGAAAATAGCCTGTAACGGCTAGTTTTTGTGAGATAACGGTCATATTCAAGTTTTGGCTCCACCCAACGGCTAGAATACATCCAAGGGACTATAAATAGAGGCTTAGAAGCTAAAGGAAGGAGGGGGAACTGCTCAGAAATTCTATTCATCATCTTCTTCATTTTCCTCAAGCCTCAACAACAAATCAAGAGCTACAAAGTCTTCATCTTCCATCATTCTCATATTCGTTGTATAGAATAGCTCAAATCTTGTATAGGCTTTTTCTTTGTGCTTAAACATTGTAATCATTTGCCTACTTAGAGGCCTTCTTTGATTGCACCACTTGTAAACCAACTCATTCCTTGTAAAAGGGGAGGTTTCTCTTTAGCCTAAGAAAAAGTGGGAGGTTTCTCTTGAGCCTTGAAAAAGAGGGAGGTTTCTCTTGAGCCTAGAAAAAGAGAGAGGTTTCTCTTTAGCCTAGAAAAAGAGGGAGTGTAATACAAATTCAAGGATAGTGAAATTGGGGAAAATCCTTGGGAGCGTCTCAAGGTAGATTACGTAGGCAAGTTGCCGAACCTCTATAAATCGCTTGTGTAAATCTCTCTTTCCCTACTCTCTTTACTTGCAATTATATTGTGCTTATTGAATTGAATTTATATTGCATGCTTGAGTAGCTTAGAGAACTTAAAAAATATCAATCTAAGCTAGAGAATTTAGAGGAACCGAAAAACGAACCTAAGATTAGCGAAAAACCGATTCACCCCCCTTCTCGGTATAGCCTATAAGAGCCAACAATTAGTATTAGAGCTTGGGCTCAAGATTGATTTAGACTAACCTCTATCGATCAAAACGATCTTAAATGGCTCACTTGAATTTAGGCACATCCTTAGGAGAAGAGGGAGAATTATTAGTTAGACCTCCACTCTTTAATAGTGAGAATTATTCATATTGGAAAACTAGAATGATGTTATTTGTACAATCAAATGATTATGAAGTGTGGATTATTATAGTGAATGGTCCTAGAATTCCCATGAAGAAAGTAGATGGAAAAGATGTCCCTAAGAGTGAGGATGAGTGGGACACAAATGACATGAGATTGGCACAAATGAATGCCAAGGCTATGCACACCCTCTTTTGTGCTTTAGGCCCCAATGACTATAATAGAGTCTCTTTATGTGAGAATGCTAAACAAATATGGGATAAACTAGCCATCACACATGAAGGGACAAATCAAGTTAGAGAGACCAAAGTAGGAATGCTCACACATGATTATGAGCTATTTAGGATGAAAGAAAATGAGTCCATTAGCGAAATGTTCACTAGGTTTAATGATATAATTAATGGACTTAAAGCTCTAGGCAAGGCTTATTCCATTGTTGAAATGGTAAAGAAAATTTTGAATAGCTTGCCTAAGTCATGGGAGGCAAAGGTAACCGCAATAGAAGAGTCTAAGGATCCAAATACCTTGTCTCTAGATGAGCTTATGGGCTCTCTACTTACATATGAAATGAAAATGAAAAGAAATGAAGTGCCTTCAAAGAAAGTAGGGGTAGCAATTAATTCTTCCACTCATGAGGTCATTGAAGATGATAGTGATGAGAGTGGAAATGTGGAAGAAAAAGAAATGGCAATGTTTGCCAAAAAATTCAATAGGTTCATGAGAATGAATGAGAGAGAGCAAAATAAGAGACATCATAGGGGAGAGTCAAGTAGAAGAGAAAAAGACCCCTTAGTGTGTTATGAGTGTAATGAACCGGGTCATACTAAGTTAGATTGCCCCTTACTTAGGAAGGAAAAGGATAGGAAACCTAGGAAGAAAGTATTTGTGGCTGCATGGAGCAATAGTGATAGCTCTGATGAGGAAAACATAGATAATGAGGTAGCCTACTCATGCTTTATGGCTATTAGTGACGATGAGGCTAGCTCTAGTTCTAGTGAAGATAATGATTTTACATTTGATGAGTTACAAAATGCTTTTAATGAATTAGCAAATGAATTTCAATGCATGAATTCTAAATATAAGAAAATCATTGCTAATTTGAAAATAGAAAAGGAAACCTTGACCAATGTTAAGCTAGAATTAGAGAAGAAATTAGAAGAGGCCAACTTAGAAATAAATGAGTTAAATAACAAGAACTTAAACTTGCATAATTCATTTTCTAAATTCTACATGGGTCAACAAAAGCGAGATCATATGTTAGAGACCCAAAGAGCTTTCTTTGACAAAGATGGGTTAGGCTATAATGAAAAACAAAAAGAAACTCATCTTAGGAATTTCCTAGTGAGCAAAAATACTATGCATGATTTATCTCTTACATGCTCACTATGCAATAGAATAGGACACTCTTCACAAGCATGCACATATAGAAAACCACATTTAGAGGAAGAGTAGTTAGAAAAATGTGGGTGCCAAAGCATACTATGAATAATGATGATTTGTGCTTGAAATAGATCCCAAAAGGATCTAAAATTGTTTGCACTAACACTCATGGACCCAAGAAAATTTGGGTACCAAAGCATGCATAAATTTGTTTGTTGTAGGAGTGTTAGAGCATGGGAATACAATGAAACAATGGAGCTTTAATGCTCAACACATCCTCATGGAGTTTGCTTGTGCCAATGAGAAGAAGGAAAAGCTTGAAGATCCATCCTCGGCGAGGTCTCAACAATCCTTCAAGAAAGGCCTAAGGTGGATTCAACAATTCAAGGCAAAGCATTCTCAAGCAAAGGAGTTTTGTAAGCTTAATTCCTTACTCCTTAAAACTATTATTTGATTATTTGTGCTTTGATGAGAAACTTGGTTAATGATTCTTGATGCATTGTGAGTTGAATGATTGAACAAAAGGGCATGGCAATGATCTTTGAATGTTTGATGAATAGTACTTGATGCATTGAATGAAAAGCATGATTTATGATTTTGAAATAATTTTTGGATTTCTACATTTTGAGCAAGTCTTCTATGTGTTGATAATGTATTTACTTGCCTCAAATTGCCAAATATGTCATATATGCAAAATGTCATGTCATACGCATTAATGAAGAACTTATATGTTGGAAATCATGGCATAATGTTCACAAGTATGCTGATTTGATGTTATATGTGCTTAAAATCTATGTGAACAAGTTTGTTTTGACATATTTGTGATATCCAATGCTTGGGTTTTGTTAAAATATGCTTAACTCTCAAAATGACCTCCTTTGAGGCCAAAAATGCACTTTATTATGTAAAATCTTCCAAAATTGCAAAATCTTTTGTAAAATGGTTTTTCATTCATGTTTGTCATTCATACAAGTCCAAAATCATGTTACACAAATGTTTAAACCATTACTTGGACTTAAAATACTCAAAAATGAAGTTTTGGCACCTCAAAGGTTGGATTTTCTGTCAAAAACTGCAGAAACGGGATGAGGGATCAATCCCTCAACAAGCAGGATCGATCCCCCTTGAACAGAATGCAGGAAATCTGCATTCTGGAGTTAAGGGATCGATCCTCCCAAGCCAAAATGGCCTTTCTGCACTTTTTCAACCGAATTTGAGAAGGATTTTTCATTTTTTTGATATCTTCTTTCTTCTCAACTTAAAATCCAGTATTTTGATGATCTTTAAACTATGAAAATTCATTTTTCATTGATATCATGCCTCAACTCCATCAACTTGTGTTATTTCCAATAAATGGCATCACTTTCAACAATTAATATCATTTTTCTTGAGCTCACAAGTGCAAAATCATTTTTCTTGTTGAAAACTTGCATAAATCTTGAAATAATCTTGAAATATACTTTCAATGAATGCTTAAACATAATTTTGAGAAATATTTCAAATATTTATGGATATATTTGAGAATTTGATGAACTTGTGCATAATGAATATTCTTCATTCTTTTTTGTTCATCTTAGTCAAGCATGCTTATAGAATTATGTCTCTTAGCTTGACTTATCAATTCCACACTAGGTTTCATGATAATTATACATCTAGTGGATTGATGTCAAATGAAAACTCAACAATTGATAATGGTTATTGGCCTATAATTTGTGATGGTAAATGGATCCTAAATGTTCAAATGAATGAAACTTTATCATCCATGTACTTAAATTTTTCTTATGGCCAAATTATTAAAGAACTTGGGCTTTAATGAATCTTTCCTTGCTCATAATTGATTAAGGACTTGAATTGGAAAATGAGCATAGGATTTTTGTACTTGAAACCATGGAAGAAAATGTGTTTGCTTGAATACCTTTATTGTTTGAATCTTCCATATGGTATAACTTTGTGAATATGAATATGGATTAATACTTTATAATAGTATGCTAATGTTTAATTAATCCATATGCATATTTGATGGTGTGTGATTGTGTTCTTGCATTTTTAGAATGATTATTTTCTTGACATGAACACACTACACATAAATTTTGGATTCATGCAAAATGACTAAGTCAACCATTAGTAACAATTGATATTAAGATTGAAATAACAATTAGTATCATTGGTAACCATATTTTCAATAATTGGTAAGCCGAAACTAAATTGCCAATTGGTATGAGCTTTAAATTGACGATTCTTCTCATGCTCCTTAGATTGAAATGACAAATAGGGAAGAATTCATATAAGACACTTTTCAATGAAACACTTTTGTGCTAGAATTTGTGGTTAATTGATATATGATTTAATTCTATGCACAATCTTACTTGAAAATGATTTATGAGCTCATGCATATGATATGTTATCTAATTTCAGCTCATAACCATGATGTATTACCATGCATCTTAGTTGGACTTTAGAAGAACAGTTGATATACTTAGGTGCTTAATAAGATTGAAATGAGCAAGTCATAGACTTTAGTAGATATTTATACACAACTTGCTTCATAAATTACCAATTGTGAACTTCTTGCAAAATTATTTATAAACAATTGGTATAGGATCATAAGTCATGTTCTTTGCATGAATACTTCATACTCTTTATGAACAATTGACTTATTTATTTGTGCTATGAGTCCCATGTACTAACATGTTTCTTGTTGGATGGAGCATATTCTTTTATCTCTTCTCACATAACCATGATTTTAGGGGGGAGCATATTTTTTATTATTTTTCCTTCTTTTTGCTATGACAAAAAGGGGGAGAGATAGATATTAAAAGGGAGTGATATTAAGGGGGAGAGAAAATGGGGGAGAAATAGTTTGAAAATTCATTTTCAAAACCCATGCTTATATTAAGGGGGAGCTTTGTAAAATCCTGCTTTATTTAAGGGGGAGTATTTTATCAAAGAATTTTCAAAGCAAATTTACATTAAGTTTTGTCATATCAAAAAGGGGGAGATTGTTAGCTTTAAATTGCCATATATATTTTGAAATGACAAAAACTTAAGTAAGATTTAATGTTTTAATTCATATTGTAAATTTGCCTTATCACACATGATTTTCTCAACCCATTTTCAAGTGGTCATATCAAACATTAAGACCATGATTTAATTACATATTCTTATTGGTCTTAATACTTAATAAAATGTTTTGAATATTTTAGAAAATTACTTGATGAATTTTTGGACCATGTTTTCATTAGAGAAAGTCAAGAAAAACTCCCACAAAAATGTCAAAATGTTTTGGGTTGGATTAGGATCAAAGGCTACATCATTTCTAACTCAAACGTGCAGGAAAATGGCTCTCTGGAAGCATGGGATCGATCCCCTAAGGGAAGGGATCGATCCCTTTATGGCAGAAAGGTCCCTCAGCCCAGAATAAGCATTCTAGAATGAAGGGATCGATCCCCTATGGAAAGGGATCGATCCCTTTGCCCGAAAATAGCCTGTAACGGCTAAATTTTGTGAGATAATGGTCATATTCAAGTTTTGGCTCCACCCAACGGCTAGAATACATCAAAGGGACTATAAATAAAGGCTTAGAAGCTAAAGAAAGGAGGGGGAACTACTCAAAAATTCTATTCATCATCTTCTTCATTTTCCTCAAGCCTCAACAACAAATCAAGAGCTACAAAGTCTTCATCTTCCATCATTCTCATATTCTTTGTATAGAATATCACAAATCTTGTATAGGCTTTTTCCTTGTGCTTAAACATTGTAATCATTTGCCTACTTAGAGGCCTTCTTTGATTGCACCACTTGTAAACCAACTCATTCCTTGTAAAAGGGGAGGTTTCTCTTTAGCCTAAGAAAAAGTGGGAGGTTTCTCTTGAGCCTTGAACAAGAGGGAGGTTTCTCTTGAGCATAGAAAAACAGAGAGGTTTCTCTTTAGCCTAGAAAAAGAGGGAGTGTAATACAAATTCAAGGATAGTGAAATTGAGGAAAATCCTTGGGAGCGTCTCAAGGTAAAGGACATAGGCAAGTTGCCGAACCTCTATAAATCGCTTGTGTAAATCTCTCTTTCCCTACTCTCTTTACTTGCAATTATATTTTGCTTATTGAATTGAATTTATATTGCATGCTTGAGTAGCCTAGAGAACTTAAAAAATATCAATCTAAGCTAGAGAATTTAGAGGAACCGAAAAACGAACCTAAGATTAGCGAAAAACCGATTCACCCCTCTCCCGGTATAGCCTATAAGAGCCAACAGATCTATAGATCTAATTGTTGACACCTAATTTTGTCTCATTTATTATTATTATTATATATATATTTGTATTTATTTTTATTTCTATTATTTGTTTGTTATTATTATTACTTATTATTATTACTTTTATATTATTTTTATTTTTATTTTTATGTCCAATCCAGTCTGTCACCGCCAGCCAGCTACTCTGCCTACTCCATCCCATCTCCACCAGACCCTACAGACTTCCCTCTAAAAAAGCCAGACCTTTTCACACGCATTCAAAGGGGGAAGAGAGGCGACCTGGAGGACCCAAGCTTCAAGCTTTCTCCCTCACCCGAGCATCATCCTCACCCAAGGGAACCCCCATTTTTCAAGCTTCAAGCTTTCTCCCTCACCTGAGCATCATCCTCACCCAAGGGAACCCCCATTTTTCAAGCTTCAAGCTCTCTCCCTCACCCAAGCATCATCCTCACCCAAGGGAGCCTACCCATCCAGCCACCATCAACACCAGTCATCACTCATCACCAACGAAATCACCAGCTCTCAACCCTGCAACCGAAACCCCAAACACACGAACACTCAAACCCAAAACTGAATCCCAAAATTCGAAAAACCCAAACACACCAACCTGCAAAAAACACAACAGCAACAAAAAACCAGCAGATCCAAACATCCAAAATAAAAAAAACAAACAAAAAAAGCGGAGGAAACCGAGGGTTTCAACCTCAGATCCGTAGGGTTAGGACCATTTTTTGGGAAAACGGTGGTCGAAATCGAAAAGAGAAAGGGGAGAAGCTTCGGAAAACAGCTTCCTTTTTTATTTTTGGCCACCGGTGATGGCGCCGGCGGCAGCAGAAGGCAGCCGGCGGCGGCCCAGGGGACGGCCGAAAATCGCCTGGTCGGGAGTTTCAAAGAGTTCTGGATTTTTTTTTGAGAGAAAAGAAGAAAAAGTGAATAAAGAAAAAAAGAGGGTTTTTATAGAAGAAGGCTGACCCGCGCGTGACCCGGGATCCGACCCGGGATCCGCGTGCCCGACCCGACGAAGGAGGAAGATCTGTGCGCTCGCCCGCTCGAGGAGAAACACCATCCGTAAGATCGCACGCATGTGGAAAGAGGCGTGAGTTCACTTGCCCTTTCACGAGCTAGCCCGCCAAAGAAAAAGCCAAATCCGCGACACATTGGCCAGTCCACGTGTTCGTTCGCCTGCCTGCTCAAGAGAGGAAGGATTCACGAGCTTACTTGCTCGTTCACAAGCTCGCCCACCCAAAGAGCTAGCCCAATCAGGTAGCTTGCTCGCCTGCTAAAAAGAGGAAGGATCCGCGAGCTTACTTGTTCGTTCACGAGTTCGCCCGCCCGAAGAAAAGGAAGTCCACGCGCTCGCTTGAAGAGCTCACCCACCCGAGGAGAAAGAACATCCACTCGTTCGCTCATTCAAAGAGCTCGCCCGCCAAGGAGCTAGACCACTCAAGGAGCTCACCCGCCAAGGAGCTACACCACTCATGGAGCTCGCCCGTTCAAGGACCTCGCCTGCCCGAGGATAGTGAAGATCCCGCGTGTTCGCCCGTTCAAGGAGCTCGTCCGCCGAGGAGGGTATATTGCCTTTTGGTTTTTACTTATTCATTCATTTGTTTTATAGAAATATTTGTTTAGGCATTTTTAATGTATTATCATGGCAAAAATAATAAGTAAATAAATAAATAGAATAATATAATAATTCAAAGTAAAATGAATTTTTCCGATGATGGGATGTTATGGAAGTCACAAGTAGTGATTCCTAACTGATCCCTAGGTGAGAAGAGTTGTACTAAATGTTGCCAAAAGTATTGGAATATTTAGTATAATTTTTCAATAATTTAATTTTTTTTGTTAAACGTAAGAATAAATAATTTTTTTTACAAGAAAATAGAAAAAGGAAAATAATAATAAATTTTATAATTTAATTAAATAAAGTCCGATGATGGGATGCTACGGAAGTCACAATTAGTTATTCCTAGCTGATCCCTAGGTGAGAAGAGTTGTACTAAATGTTGCCAAAAGTATTGGAATATTTAGTATAATTTTTCAATAATTTAAATTTTTAATAAAAATGAAAATGAATAAGTTTTTTTTTTAAAATAAAGAAATATAAAAGTAAATTAACAAATAAATAAGGAAATTTAAAATTAAAAATTCATTTGCATCATTTTTATTTGTTTGCATCATGTGCATTCATAATAATTTTCGAAGTAAGTGTGAATTTTCCGAGGATGAGATTCTGTAGAAGTCACAAGTAGTGATTCTTAAGAAATCTCTAGGTGAGGAAAGTTATTTCGAATGCTGCAAAAAGTATTGGAGCATTCGATTTAATTATTCAATACAAAAAGGTTCACATTTACTTTCGAAAAATAAAGTTTAACCTATTATAATAAACCAAAATAAAGTTACAAATAAAAAAAAGATTTTGAATAAGAAGATTGGAATAAAAAAGAATTAATTTTAAATATTAAATTAAGACCATTTTATTAAAACAAAAAGATAACACATGATTATTATGGTACTGTTTTTTAACGGGCATCGTGGGGGTGCTAATCCTTCCCCACGCGTAACCGTACCCCCGAACTCGATTTTTGTTTTTGCAGACCAAAAATTTGTCTTTTTAATAAAACTTAATTAATTTTGAGATTTTGTTAAAAAGATAAATATTTTTAGGTGGCCAATCACACCTAGTTAAAAAGATTGGTGGCGACTCCTTTTTGTTTTTAAACGTTTTTTCAAAATCGTCGAGCGCGAAGCCGTTACGACAGCTTGGCGACTCCACTGGGGATGCTTTTTGAGGGTCAAGCCATTCATTAATCATGTGTTATCCAAAGTTTTAATTTAATAGTCTTGAATGATATTTAAACTTAATTCACTTGGATTTTGAAAATAATTTTGTTTGCATTTGCATTTTATGTTATTTATTCTATGTTTTATACTTGTACAGATTTGTCGTTAATAAATTGTTGAGGCATTTAGGATAGAGAAAATAATTTAATTTGAGTCTGACGTGTTCCTTCATACACACACTTGCACTTGCATTTACATCACATGAGCTCTATACCCGGGTTCAGTCCTTCTTAGGAGGCAGTAGAGTACCTTTGCTCTCGTGAGGTAATCACCTCCGCAATGGCAATCGAAATACTCCCACTCAAATTAAATCTTACTAGTCCAGTGGGGACGACAGTGAGGTATAATTTGGGAACCTTTAGATCTTTATATCTCAGCCTAGCATATAGAAAAACCTAAGAGGCCAGCCTTAGGTAGAGCCATGTCCGATTTTTGTAGAAATTATCCTGAAATTAGGACACATGAGGGAACATTTTACTACCCATTTTTTCATATCATAACTCTATTGATTTTTCAAATTCATGCTCTCATAAAATCAAAAGATATTTGTTTTCAAATAAAATTTCACATTTTTACAATTTTATAGAATAAAACAAAGACTTATTCGGTTTCTCTCCTTTGTCAAAAATAACATGAAAACATTCATTCATTCTTTAATAATATTTGTAAAATAACAATAATGTTTTTTATTTCTTTTAAACTAATCATAGGACATTAAAAAGAAAGAGGAATTTTGATGAGAAAATAAAAGGTAAGTGCATTGTCACATTCCTTTAAAAATAGATTAAATAAAAAGGGAAATTAAAGATAATAAATTGTGGTGTGAAAATAAGATTTTTTTTAAAATAAAAAAGGAGAAAAAGAAAAGTTTATTCTTTACAAAAAAGAGAAATCATCAAAATTTAAAATAAAGAAAAAGGAGAGAATTCATTCATTGAATTTAAATAAGAGAAAATTTTGATTCTTTAGCGTGTCATTTTTCATTACATTCATGCATTCACATCACATAATAAGGAGAGTATTTGTCTTTTTGGATTAAAGGAAGTCAAAGATATGGGAGATCAATTAGAAAGCTAGACTATTTTGAAGAATAATCGAGAGGAGTTTGGACATGATATACGGGAGATGAAAGGAAAGCAAGCTAAGATAATGCAGATGCTTGAAAGTTTTGAAAAAATTAAATTGGTTCATTCTCAAGGGTCGTTGTTGTTTCTAGAGCAAATGCATGTTGAATCATCAGCAAGTGGAGAGCAATCGACTTTTCATATAAGGAGAAAGGATTGATTGATAAAAATTCCCCGATATAAGGGAGGTGGTTACGAATTTTTTTTATAGGTTTGCATTCACTTCATTCATATGTGCATAACATGATTTTGACATAAAATAATAAGGCTAGCAATAATTCTTTCCTCAAAAAAATGAAAAAATGAAAATGAAGAAAGTAAATAAACGGTTAAAAAAAATTTTTGTTTATAATTTTTTCCTTTTGATGTGTAACTTGTGATATTGTAAAATAATAACAAGATTGAAATTTCTTTTAGATGTAGATATACCATTTCAATACAATGAAAGCTTCACATTAGCATGACAAGCATGACATCTAATTTTAGGTTGTGACAGGATTTGGTGTATAGCTTGATCATTGAAAAGCTTCAGAGATAGTTTTGGGACATGGAAGAGACAGAAATGACTCAGATGGAAAGGTTGGAAAAAGCTCAACAAGAGATGAGAGACCAATTGTCACAGATGACAAGATTGTGGGAGAAGCTGAACAATGGAAAAATGGGAGAACTAGCTACCCAAGATGGGCATCGGTTCCGAAATATTGAGGATTCTTTTTGTCCAATTAACATTGGTTCACGAGGAACCCAATCATCTCAAGAGCCACAAACAATGCCTACCGAGGGTTATGTATGCCCTAATATGCCGTCTGTAGTTGACCCTAGTCAGTTTCAAGAGCATGCAATTCCTACCATGAACCCCCTCGAACCAATTCAGGTTGCCAATTTCGATAGTCGCAATGAGCAAGGGATGTCACAAGTGAAAGAAGGCTTAAATTCTCGACAAAAGATAGAGCTTATAGAAGAAAGGCTTCAGATTGTTGAAGGAATGGATTTTCATGGATCTTTAGATGCTGTCGGATTATGCTTAGTACCTGGTGTGGTCATTCCTTTAAAGTTTAAAGCTCCAGAATTTGAGAAATATGATGGGACCACTTGTCCAAAGGCCCATATCACTATGTACTATAGAAAGATGGCAGCATATGGGCATGATGACAAACTGTTGATCCATGTCTTCCAAGATAGCCTTAAAGGATCTGCTGCTAGGTGGTATACACAGTTGGGCAAGGGCGATGTTCACTCATGGGAAGATTTGGCAAGAGCATTTGTCGCCCAATATAAGCATATTGTGGATCAAGCCCCAGATCGTTTATCTTTGCAAACCATGGAGAAGAAAGCTACTGAAGGCTTTAGAGAATATGCCCAAAGATGGAAGAATGTTGCCACCCAGATCCAGCCTCCCCTCACAGAAAAAAGAGACTGTGACTCTGTTTCTTAGTACCCTCCAGACACCATATTATAATAGAATGATTGGGAATGTTACTAAGAATTTTGCCGACATGGTAGCCTCTGGAGAGATGATTGAGAATGCAATCAAGAGGGGCAAGATTAAGATAGGTGACATAGTCGATAATAGGCTTGAAAGAATGGAAGAAGAAGTGCAAGCTGTAACATTTGAGGGGCAATTTCTCAAAAATCCCACTCCACATAATCCTTATTTGTCTCAGCCATCATACCATCCAACCTTGAACAGTGTCTCCTATGATCATTTTCTTTATTCACCAATCCTACAACCGGGATTCCAAGCAAACCCTTACCCTTCAACGGTTGCTCGTGTGCCTAACTTCATGCCTAGGCCAGTAGCTCAACCTCCTCAACCATCAATAAACAACAGAAAAAGATCGAGAAGCAATCAAGGAAAAATTCCAATTCTAATTCTAATTCCAATCCCCTATCTTTTGCCCTTTTTATAAAAAACCAATAATTGGCCCCTATACCTTTGAGAACAGCACCGAACCCATTGGCCAAGAGCTATGACCCGAACAACAAATGTGACTATCACATGGGGGCAATTGGGCATGCAACAGAAAAATGCAGACAGTTGAAGGAAAGGATTGAAGAGCTCATCAATGGTGGAATCTTGACTCAAGAACTCATGGAACAGTGGAAGTCCATTTTGGTGTAAAATCATGGCATTTTGGCAAATCAATCTGGAGGAAAACGAATATTTTGAGATTTTGAAGTCTGTATTTTATTGGAAAATGCGTGTTGTTTCCGTTGGCATAAGTGACAATTGTATGAGCACAACTTTTTGCATAATTTATTTTCCAGTGGCATATGACGAGAATGCTTCTTTTCTTCACATTAATGATAAAAATGATTCCAAGAAAATTGGTGATTACTGTCAAAGATGAATGTATTGAATCATTCTTGGATCACATCTCAATAAAATCTAAGTCAGTCGAGAGCCAAAAAAAGCTAAATTGGGGCATAAAATTTTGAAAGTTCGATTTTGTTTTCACTTTGACCATGATAGGGCTTTATTGTTAATGATTTTCAAGAAATAACCGATTTGCAAAACTTTTTGAGAATTTTTTTGGAAATCAATGACAGTCTCAAAGATTTTGGATAATGGCAGTCAAATATGTGGCAAGATCATTTTGAAACACCTTTCCACCTAGATTCTTGTACAAATCCCAAATTCTTCAATTCTGTATTCCCTAGATGCCTTTCGCCCATGTTTTGGGGCAAGATAAAAAAAAGAGAGAAAGAAAAAAAGAGAACCAAAGTCGAGGATTTTTCCATCAATGTCCATCTGCGTAATACCTAGAGCTGTGCATCACCTGTTTCCTTAAATGAAGATGTGGTGTGTGAGGTCAAGTTCTATCATATTAAAATGGTACATTACAAGAAAATTTTGTTCAAAAAAAAGAGAAAAGAAAAAAAGAAAGAAAGAAAAAAAAGAAAAAATGAAATTGATTGTGACATCATGCAAACATGATATTCAGAGGATTTCAAATGCCAAAGGAAAAACTTATCCTAAGAATTGCTTTTCAATAGAAGTATCTTAATTTGAGATGACGAATGGCGGTCTTTCATATTCCATTCTCAAATATAAACGTTATCCTGTTGCTTTCCTTTTTGAGCCTAATAATTTCTTTCAAAATAAACCTCCTCCAAGGATCACCCTCCACATTGGGGGGCATGTGCAGAAAGTATCTTTTCAAAGAAAATAAATGATTAAGCTTTTGTTTTCGATCAAATAAGATTTACTATGTTTTAGAAATCTTGGATAGGAATCAATAAAAAGAAAGAGAAAAAAAAAGAAAGAGAAAGGAGGAAGGATACATGTGAAAGTACACAAAGAAAGATGCTTTAAAGGATGAATAGGATTTTGAAAAAAAAAACAAGAAAGAAAAGAAGAAGAGGAAGAGATACATCAAAAAGTAGAAAAAGAAAGGTGCTTCGAAGAGCGTAAATGATAGATGTCTATATGAAGAGAAATGATCCTTGGATTGATCACCTTCAAACACATTTTGGGCATGTTTATCTATTCTTTCAGAACCCTGAACCATGGCCTACATTTCGTACTTAAAAGTCCATTTTGATCAAGTATGGATGCTTGTATCGAAGAGCTCTTCTTTGGAAGGTTCTCCCGATTCTTTGGCTTGAATGAAATTTGAATTCTTGAACGCATGGTAGAACAATCAATCATTTCAAAAAAAAAAAGAAGAAAAAAGAAAAGAAAACAAAAGAAAGAATGAGGCTTTAGGGTGAAAACCCCAAAAGGGGCAATCTAGAGCAAACAATGAACTCTCAGAGCGACGAATCAAGCAATGACATGAATTGAAAATGTGGAAAAAGAATTAACAAGCCTTGAGATATCCAAAGATTTTGATGTCATTTGATTGCCCGAAATTTTTTGAAAAAGTTTGAACCTTCCTTCTTGTAAATCCTCTTCCTAAGTAAGAAAGACGCCAGTCATTCATGCCCGATCTTGGTATTTGTAGAACGTCATTATTTGAGAATTTGAGAGATTGTCAAACCAAACTGAAAATATTTTGTTTCTTTTCTCATTCAAAATTTTGTTCAAAAACAAAGAAGGGAAGAAAAACGATGGTATTTTAAGAAAACCATTTTGAGCCAAGAAAGGAACCATTGTTTTTAGATAAGTGGCAAAGTATCCCCTAAACAAATCATCTGGATGTATCAAACTTTCAGTTGTCCTGTTGAAAAGATCTGAATAGGATTTATGTCACTCATCTTGAAAGTTAATCACTAATATTTTGAAAGAATCAAATATCACTTGTGAAATTTAGATTTAATTCCCTCCTGGAAAATAGTTATGAGAAAATTTTCAGTGCTTTTTGTCAAAAGGCTATGATGAGCACCAGAACCCTGCGGAAATGAGATTAAAACAGAAAGGAGATTTCATGATCATGTTGGGGGCAAAGGAGACAAAAAAGGCAAATGATGTGCCTCGTAAGATAGGAAAGAGTTTTAAAGTTAGAAAATGTACAGGATTGAGTGTCATGCATACATGCATACATACACAATATCATACAGCATCAACATTGAAAGTTTTTGTGTAAAATTTTGAGATTAAAACATGTTTCAAAAGCTGAAGACTCAACACCATTCAATCAAGATTTCAAAGGTTATGAAACCTTTTCCAAGATTTAAAAAAAAAAGAAAAAAAAGAGAAGAGAGAAGAGAGAGAGAAAGAAAGAAGAGAGAAGAGAAGAGAAAAAGAGAGAAAGAGAGAGAAGAGAAGAGAAAAAGAGAGAAGAGAGAGAAAGAGAGAAGAGAGAAAAAGAAGAGAAAAGAGAAGAGAAAGAAAAAAGAGAAGAGAAGAAGAGAGAGAAAAGAAAAAAGAGAAAGAAAAAAGAGGGGCAAGTTTGCTCATGATAAAGAAAATTACAAATCCAGTTTTACCAGTGCCATGTTTAATCAAGATTAAAGTTTGATTTTCAGAAGATAAGCAAATTGCAAGTCCGCCGGGCACAAATTCAAAAATCTTAAGTCCTCCGGGCACTAATGCAAGTCCTCCGGGCATCAATTTTAAGTTTTTTAAGTAAAGTCTAAGTCCTCCGGGCACCGTTTTAAACTCTTCAGGAAAGATGCTAAGTCCTCCGAGCACTAATTTTAAATTCTTCAGATAAAAATTCAAGACCTCCGAGCACCAAGTGTAAGTCCTCCGGGCATCAAAATTCAAACTTTTCAAGCAAAATCATAACACCTCCGGGCACCATTTCTAAGTCCCCCGGGCAAAATCCCAAGTCATCCGGGCAAAATATTTAAAGTTTCAATGCCTCTGCTGCAAGAGGAGCACTTTTTCAGAAAGAAATTTCAACTTTCAATGCCTATACTGCAAGAGGATCACTTTCTAGAAAAAAAAATCTCAAGTCCTTCGGGCAAAATTTTTAAAGTTTCATTGCCTCTGCTGCAAGAGTAGCACTTTCCAGAAAAAGAATCTAAGTCCTCCGGGCATAATTCTAAGACCTCCGGGCATAAATCTCAAATCCTCCGGGCATAATTCTAAGACCTCCGGGCATAAATCTCAAGTCCTCCAGGCACAAATTCTAAGACCTCCGGGCATAAATCTCAAGTCCTCCAGGCAAAATTTTTAAAGTTTCATTGCCTCTGCTGCAAGAGGAGCACATTTTCAGAAAGGAATTTAAAGTTTCATTGCCTCTACTGCAAGAGGAGCTTTCTCGAAAAAAAATTTAAAATTAAAGTTTCATTGCCTATGTTGCAAGAGGAGCACATTTTCAGAAAGGAATTTAAAGTTTCAGCTCCTCTGCTGCAAGAGGAGCATATTTTCAGAAAAAGAATTTAAAGTTTCATTGCCTCTGCTGCAAGAGGAGCACATTTCCAGAAAGGAATTTAAAGTTTCTTTGCCTCTACTGCAAGAGGAGCTTTCTCGAAAAAAAAATTTAAAATTAAAGTTTCATCGCCTCTGTTGCAAGAGGAGCACATTTTCAGAAAGGAATTTAAAGTTTCATCGCCTCTGTTGCAAGAGGAGCACATTTTCAGAAAAAGAATTTAAAGTTTCATTGCCTCTGCTGCAAGAGGAGCACATTTCCAGAAAGGAATTTAAAGTTTCATTGCCTCTACTGCAAGAGGAGCTTTCTCGAAAAAAAGAAAAAAACAAACAAATTTAAATTTAAAGTTTCATCGCCTCTGCTGCAAGAGGAGCACATTTAAAAAAAACAAAAAAAAAATAACAAAAACAAAAACAAAAAAAACAAAAAAATGGATGATTTAAATTTAAAGTCTCATCGCCTCTGCTGCAAGAGGAGCGCATACAAAAAAAACAAAAGAAAAAAGAAAAAAAAAAGAAAAAAAGAAAAAAAAGAAGAAGAAAAAAAGAAGAAAGAAAAAAAAGAAGAAGAAATTAGGTCATAAACCGGACAAAATTAGTGTCTATTGTCTTTGCTCTATTCCTGATCCTCAGCAATGAGCAAAGAGGGACAGCTGTTGACACCTAATTTTGTCTCATTTTATTATTATTATTATTATATATATTTGTATTTATTTTTATTTCTATTATTTGTTTGTTATTATTATTACTTATTATTATTACTTTTATATTATTTTTATTTTTATTTTAATGTCCAATCCAGTCTGTCACCGCCAGCCAGCTACTCTGCCTACTCCATCCCATCTCCACCAGACCTTACAGACTTCCCTCTAAAAAAGCCAGACCATTTCACACGCATCCGGAGGGGGAAGAGAGTCGACCTGGGGGACCCAAGCTTCAAGCTTTCTCCCTCACCCGAGCATCATCCTCACCCAAGGGAACCCCCATTTTTCAAGCTTCAAGCTTTCTCCCTCACTCGAGCATCATCCTCACCCAAGGGAACCCCCATTTTTCAAGCTTCAAGCTCTCTCCCTCAACCGAGCATCATCCTCACCCAAGGGAGCCTACCCATCTAGCCACCATCAACACCAGTCATCACTTATCACCAACGAAATCACCAGCTCTCAACCCTACAACCGAAACCCAAACACACGAACACTCAAACCCAAAACCGAAACCCAAAATCCAAAAAACCTAAACACATCCACCTGCAAAAAACACAACAGCAACAAAAAACCAGCAGATCCAAACATCCAAAATCAAAAAAATAAAACAAAAAAAAACAAACAAAAAAAGGGGAGGAAACCGAGGGTTTCAATCTTAGATCCGTAGGGTTAGGACCATTTTTTGGGAAAACGGTGGTCGAAATCGAAAAGAGGAAGGGGAGAAGCTTCGGAAAACAGCTTCCTTTTTTATTTTTGGCCACCGACGACGGCGGCCGGCTGCGGCAGACGGCGACGGCCGAAAATCGCCTGGTCGGGAGTTTCAAAGGGCTCTGGATTTTTTTTTGAGAGAAAAGAAGAAAAAGTGAAGAAAGAAAAAAAAAGAGGGTTTTTATAGAAGAGGGCTGACTCGCGCGTGACCCGAGATCCGCGTGCCCGACCCGACGAAGGAGGAAGATCTGTGCGCTCGCCCGCTCAAGGAGAAACACCTTCCGCAAGATCACCCGCATGTGGAAAGAGGCGTGAGTTCACTTTCCCTTTCACGAGCTCGCCCGCCAAAGAAAAAGCCGAATTCGCGACACACTGGCCAGTCCACGTGTTCGTTCGCCCGCCTGCTCAAGAGAGGAAGGATTCACGAGCTTACTCGCTTGTTCACAAGCTCGCTCGCCCAAAGAGCTAGCCCAATCAGGTAGCTCGCTCATTTGCTAAAGAGAGGAAGGATCCGCGAGCTTACTTGTTCGTTCACGAGTTCGCCCGCCCGAAGAAAAGGAAGTCCACGCGCTCGCTTGAGGAGCTCGCCCACCCGAGGAGAAAGAACATCCACTCGTTCACCTATTCAAAGAGCTCGCCCGCCAAGGAGCTAGACCACTCAAGGAGCTCGCCTGCCAAGGAGCTAGACCACTCATGGAGCTCGCCCGTTCAAGGACCTCGCCTGCCCGAGGATAGTGAAGAACCCGCTTGTTCGCCCGCTCGAGGAGCTCGCCCGCCTAGGAAGGTATATTGCCTTTTGGTTTTTACTTATTCATTCATTTGTTTTATAGAAATATTTGTTTAGGCATTTTTAATGTATTATCATGGCAAAAATAATAAGTAAATAAATAAATAGAATAATATAATAATTCAAAGTAAAATGAATTTTTTCGATGATGGGATGTTACGGAAGTCACAAGTAGTGATTCCTAACTGATCCCTAGGTGAGAAGAGTTGTACTAAATATTGCCAAAAGTATTGGAATATTTAGTATGATTTTTCAATAATTTAATTTTTTTTGTTAAACATAAGAATAAATAATTTTTTTGCAAGAAAATAGAAAAAGGAAAATAATAATAAATTTTATAATTTAATTAAATAAAGTCCGATGATGGGATGCTACGAAAGTCACAAGTAGTGATTCCTAGCTGATCCCTAGGTGAGAAGAGTTGTACTAAATGTTGCCAAAAGTATTGGAATATTTAGTATAATTTTTCAATAATTTAAAATTTTAATAAAAATGAAAATGAATAAGTTTTTTTTTTAAAAAAATAAAGAAATATAAAAGTAAATTAACAAATAAATAAGGAAATTTAAAATTAAAAATTCATTTGCATCATTTTTATTTGTTTGCATCATGTGCATTCATAATAATTTTCGAAGTAAGTGTGAATTTTCCGAGGATGAGATTCTGTAGAAGTCACAAGTAGTGATTCTTAAGAAATCTCTAGGTGAGGAAAGTTATTTCGAATGCTGCAAAAAGTATTGGAGCATTCGATTTAATTATTCAATACAAAAAGATTCACATTTACTTTCGAAAAATAAAGTTTAACCTATTATAATAAACCAAAATAAAGTTACAAATAAAAATATGATTTTGAATAAGAAGATTGGAATAAAAAAGAATTAATTTTAAATATTAAATTAAGACCATTTTATTAAAACCAAAAGATAACACATGATTATTATGGTACCGTTTTTTAACGGGCGTCGTGGGGGTGCTAATCCTTCCCCACGCGTAACCGCATCCCCGAACTCGATTTTTGTTTTCGCAGACCAAAAATTTGTCTTTTTAATAAAACTTAATTAATTTTGAGATTTTGTTAAAAAGATAAATATTTTTAGGTGGCCAATCACACCTAGTTAAAAAAGATTGGTGGTGACTCCTTTTTGTTTTTAAATGTTTTTTCAAAATCGTCGAGCGCGAAGCCGTTACGACACTAACGCTTTAAAAAGCCCGCATGTATTGCTGTATTTCTTTTAGATCTCCGTCGTTTTCTTCTGCTACCATTCAGTAGCTCAAAGCCAAATTGTACTGTGAGTTTTTCTTTTCTGCTTTTACCTTTCCCTTTTTTTACTAGTTTATGTGATTGCCGTTTTTCTTTCGAGTTAGTTATTTTTTGTCTTAATTCTGATTAAGTTTGAGCATTTATAGTTAAAGAATTTTAGGGGTCTGACCGATTTTTATTGTTTTGTTCTTCTTAGTTTTCTTCATGGCTACTGCTTATGTCATCTTTGTGTTTTTATTTACTTAACTGACAGTATAAGCTTAAGGGTTTTTTTTTATGGTTCTTTTCCATTGTCCATGTTAGGCAAAAATGGAGGTGGATTCTTGTTTATTAATAAAATGATGAGTCTATATGAATTTATAGAATCAAATTCGAGCCTACGAGCCGAGCTTAGAGCGGATCGAGTATTTAGCAAGCCAAGCTTGAGCTTAAAATATGAAGCTCGATT
The DNA here is from genome assembly GCA_032173925.1 of Heritiera fomes. Lineage (NCBI taxonomy): Eukaryota > Viridiplantae > Streptophyta > Magnoliopsida > Malvales > Malvaceae > Heritiera > Heritiera fomes. The sequence goes on from JAPDPM010000019.1 coordinate 8,042,018, forward strand.
GAGCTTGAGCTAAGCTTCGAGTTTTCGAACTGAGCCGAGCTCGAGCCTTGTACTAGATCGTCTCGACTCAGCTCGATTACACCCTTAGACGTAATCGTCATTTTCCAATTTGTTTTCCGCCTTTCACAAAATAATACAAAATAATATAAAAATTATTTTTTTATACCTCAAATCATCATTTTATATTTATTACACCCACTGTACATTGTATTATTAGTCTTGAGCCCAGCAGAATACCCAAGAATATATGTGGGGCCCACATTACACTTCCACTTATAATCACTAAATACGTTAGATTTCATTTAATAAATAATTACATATCACATGTACAGTACAGTAGAAACGGGTCTTACACATATAAGCATTCATGATTAACTTAAAGCATTGTTTCTCGGAAACGATCCACTTGTCTCGTATACTACGTTTGGATAGGTCCTAGTGTCATATGTGCAATGAACCCGAGTAGATTGGTTTATGCATAGGCAGTGTCCTTTTTTGGGAGATTGCTATAGCTAGCTACCATAGCTCGTTATAGTGTTAGCTCTAAGTAGCCTTGATTGATACTATGCCTTATCTCTTGGTACTAGATTTGTTTTATTGATTGAACTGCATGTTTTATGCATGATTTGATATTAAGACTTTTAGTCTATTGATGGAACTCTATGTTTTGCTTATAATTTGTAATTGAGTTTCCATACTGTATCTTTAGGTTAATGCAGCATAACTGATTTGATATAATCGAAAGTGATTTGATTTTAGTTTTCAGAATAAGAAATGCTTGGTATGATTTAGTTGTTTATTGTTGTTACTTATTGAGTTATGATTCACTCCTTTCTTCTTTCCCTCCCTTTTAGATTGACCGATATTGTCACTGTTGATTTTGGCTTGGGAAGCTCCTCAAAAGTGGTATCTCTAGTACAGTATAGGGTATATGGCTCCCAACAGATTGTATAGATATAGGTGGATGATGGCATAGTGTATTGATAATCTTTTGGTTGTACATATAGACTTACTTGACAAGTTTGGGATGTAAGCTAGGTTATACTATTGTTGGGATATTATAACTATTATACTTGTTCAAGTTGGAATTATGTATATTTATAGATGTGCTTGAATATGTTGAGAAGTTTGATGTAGATGATCTTGATATATCACCATAGAAAATAACAGTGAATTTATCTGCAAATCATTTAAGAGTTAATAAGGGACCTTAGTGATCAAAGTATTGCATAAAATCGAAAGGTAGCCTACACATTCACCTACAAATGACAAATTTAAGAAAAAAAATTAGCTTACAAAATTTATGCTTTCAAAAGATATTTAAGAAGACAGAATGTGTCAAGTTGGTATCAGAGTAGGTTTGGTCACATTTGTGTAGGTCGATAGAGTTAGCTTACATCGTAATATATTGTGCTTATGTCTATCTTTGAATTTGTGGATGCCATATGAATTGTACTAAATTGTCAGTTAATGTGACAGGAGTTAGAACTGTCAAAATGAAGAGAGGTAGAAGGAGGGCTTTGCCTCGGAGATGATTATGATCTCTGGCTCCGCCTCTTCCTCCACTACCACAACCTCCTACTCTTGACCTTAGAGTGGGATAATTAGAGCACGTAAGGTTAAGGTGGGAGATAGGGAACTTAAAGTGGATTTGAAATGATACTAACGAAAGCCTAATAGATTATGTGAATATTAAAATAATTAATGATCATACCTAGACCACATATATACATGACTCTAAAACTGAGACATCTGAAAGCATACTTTAGTGCATACAACCTAAACATGCAAAGAGCAGAACTAGGAACATTCAATCATGTTTGTATATATTTGGATGAGTTTTGGATAGCCATGAGAGAATGGCATGTGATGAATATGCTTAACTACATATTGAATTCATTACACAGCTGCGAACCTTAAGTATGTCAACATATGCCTTGATGTAACATTTGGACATATTTAACATAAGCCTTGAGCTTTTGGAATCATTTGGTTTTGATCATGCACGGATTTAAGGGTTAATGCATTTGCAAATCTTAAATATGTGGGTTGTTTTGATTGATAGGAAAAGAAATCGAACTGTGCATTGTGCTTTTTGTTTTATAGAGCCATACGAACCTAAGACCTTATGCCAACGTTATTTTCCTATAAAAAGAGTATAAGATTTGATCGAATACATGATCCGACTTTTGTTTTGAGAATTATATGAAATTTGGAATTACAATTTTAAACTATGAAACTTGAATTTTGAGGATTGGGCATTCATGATGAGCTTTACTAGAGTTCTAACACCTAGTGTGATTTTGATTGTGCCTATTGGATTTGACTAATAGGGTTTGGACCTGTCCACAATAGTGGTAAGAAACTATTATTTGAACCTGTTCACCATACTTGACAGAAAAAATTGGACTTTATGGATATGTCTCAAAAAGGAGTTACAGTCTGATCTTCATTCGAAATTGAAGTATGTGTTGGATCATGTATATTTTGAAAAGCTTACAAACTTTAAAAAACTGAAAAAAAAAATTGAACCACGTGATTTTGAGAACTATGTGAATTTTGAAAAATCCTTTGGTCTTCAACCTCTACCAATGGAAAAGCTTTTAGTAGAGTTGATATTGAATATGACCGATTATAGAAATTATGAATCTTTCAATATTACAGGAGACCTTTAAGGAATGTGAAGCAAGGTGGTAAATTGATTTGAAAGTTAGGATTTTGTGAGATAAGATATTCAAGATCGTCTTAAAATAACATTGATCTTATCTTAACTTGATGGTTTTGAATTTATAAAATGATGTACATTTGTAATGTGTAAACTAATGAGATACATCCGATCTGTGGATTGATTGAATATTGAGATTTGAGGTCTAATGTAAAATGAATTTGATTCATGAATAAGTGGCAACATATGAATTGGACTTTGAATTCAACAGTTGTGGATTAAATGGATACGGGAAGTGTGATAAGGAAACACAAATTCACCTTTTCTAGATGACCTTGATCAAATTTGGAGGACCAAATTCCTAGAGGAAATTAGGATGTAACAACTGTAATTTTTCTACATGTTAAGTAATGCAAAATGACCCTTAGAGGGTGTTTGGAGGCCAAATTATGATATTTTCAGATTTTGGTGTAGAAATGTAGGCCTCTATACGAACAAGTTGGTAGACCCCACGAGAACGCACATACACCTAGAAACCATATAAGTACTTTAAATTCATCATAAATGCTTTTGGGTTAGACAATTTGGTTCATATGGTTACGATTTGGGCCTAATCCAAGAATTTGACAATAAGCAAAAAATTTCAGCCTTTGGCTCATGACCAATCTGCCTTGTATTGATCATATCTCTTGATTGGAGTATCAAAATGATAAACTGTAAAATTCTTATGAAAGCTAACTTAAGGATCTTTCAGCCATAAAAAGCTAATAATTTAATTCCCTACTGATTAATACTAGAAAAATTTTGAAGTTGAACTATGTGCAGCAAAACCCGTTAGTTGACACCTCTATAAAGAATCGAATATATATCTTAGTAGGAAACTTCGATTAAGACGATTCAAATTTTTTGCTAAAAAGCTAACTCAATAAGCTTTTCGACTATATAAGGCTTGCTGTCTAATTCAATGTGGATAAACAGCAACAAATTTTTAGATTCACATCACAGTCAGGAAATTCTGATTGTGAGCAATCAGTAATGAAACAGGCATAACTTTTGATAGAAAACTCCGATATAAGTTATTCAAATTTAGTTGAAAATCTAATTTGAAGACCTTTTCGATCATGTATGGCATGCCTTTAGAATCATTGTAGATCAATACAGTTAATTGTTGAATTTTGACTTGAAACCTAGTAATTTGAAGGTTCATCGAATGAGTTGATTAAATCGAAAAAGTTAATTTGATTCGGGGCTTAGTGTGATTAAAAGAAATTTGTAAGGACCTAAATGGAAATGGAATAAGATTTTATAGGGGTCCAAATTTAATTAAATTAAACTACTTATATGGAAATTGAGAAATTTTAAGTAAGGCTTAAAACATAAAATGGAATTAATGAGGAACAAAAATAAAAAAAAAACCATAAGCCCTTTTGCCCCAAAACGTGAAACCCTTTCTCCCTTTCCTAAACCAATAGCTTTTTTCCCCAATTCTTTCCTTATCCAATTCGGCAAACCCTTGTGAAGCAGAATTTTTTTAGCCTCTTCCCAACTAATTCATGCATTCATTCTTCTCAAGGGAGTTTTCAAATCATGTGTGGCACCATTTCTCCTTCCCCTAAATTTTGTCCATTCAATTTTGAAGAAAACCCTTAGAAACAGCCATGTATAGAGAACGGAAACAAGAGGAAGTTGAGAGGAAACTCAAGGAAAGGCAAGAAATTAACGTGAGGAAGCTTCCCTTGCCCTTGCATGTTGGTTTGATGAAACTCCAGCTGGAATTGGAATGAAGGAAGGCTCCAAGTTGCTAACTATGGTGTTTTAAAGTAAGATTAATTAAATTTCCATGTGATTTAAAACTTAAGATGAAGGGTTGAGGTGCTAATGTGGTTTGTTTGTTAGTGGGAAGGAAGCTTGGTTGAATGGACATTGGAACCAAGAAAAGCTCTCAGTTGTCAATGGAAAGGTAAGAAAATGAAGTTTGTTTATTGTTCTTGAAGTTAAATTTAGAACTCTTACCATTGATGATGCTAATTGGCAAGGTATGAAGATGGTAGCTTTGAGGTTTGTTATTGGTGAGAAAGTTCAATAACCGTGAGCCCTTGAAGAAGTTTGGCTGCTAGAATTTGGTAAGTGGGGTAACATTTTGACCTTTCAATGCTTGATTGTTGAGTATGAATGATTGAAAATGGAATTGATGTGGTATAATTAAAATGGTGATAAATGCATATTCTGTTTGAGTATCCTATTTTAGGTTTTATGTTTAAAACTTTAGTTTAAATGTTTTACAGATAGATAAATTCTAGAAAAACTTGTGGTAGATAGCCTTTTAAGTTAGCTTTAATTCAATTTTGGAATTTCTGAATTTGGAGTTCTATAGCTTGAGTTATAGACAAATGAACATAGGACACTCATAGTAGTGAGCGAGGTTGTAAAATCCTAATTTTATTATACTGTATATCGTATGTATACATTATTGATAGTGGAAATAAATTCTTTTAGTGAAATTAAAGAATAATCAAATGTGAATTTCCACTTTTTATTTTATGTTATAATGAACATAAGGTGTATAAAGAATAGAGGAGAATTAATTTGATATTATAGTATGAAAGCATTAAATGAAGGATTAATGAATATAAGACAAAACAAAGAAATGAATGAGATGATAGCCAATCAACGTTGGCTGGAAGAGACCTTGGCGTGGAGAAGGGAAGAAAAGAAGAGAAAAAAAGTCAAGGAAAGGGGCGGCAAGTACTTCTCGCCAATTGCCTCTGCTGACAAAGGGAATAAGCAATAAATGGAAGTGAAATTTGTCAAAAAGCAAGGAAGAAACGGACTGCAACGGAAGTTTACCGCCGTTCCTTTTGGCACCAAATTCTCTGGGTTTTAATTGCATGAAAGACGTGCAATGATAACAGATAACAGGATAAGGAAACAGGTGGTTACTTCTAACATGTTGTATTGGGCTATATAAGGAGAGTTCATGAGGAAAGATCGATGGAAGCAAACTTCATTTCTCTTAGAATCATTCTTGCCCATTCTGTTTCTCTGCAAATTCATCTTTCATTCCTCCGTTTTTCTCATAAATGAGCCATACAATTTCATCTTTTAGTTAGCCAAACCCTTCTAAAGTGTTAAAGAGCTAAGTAACAAGAGAAGTAAAGCTAAGAAAGGCAAGAAAGCATTCTGTTGTTGGAAGAGCAGTTTAGTAAAGGTGAGTTTCATAGCTTTATAGTTCTCTTGATATTTAATCATAGATATAGCCTGGTTGTAGTTGAATATTGTTGAATATATAAGGAAATTAGATGGAAATGATTAAGAAAAACAATAGGCGAGGCAAGGAATATTCGCCCAAAGGTTGAGGCGAGTACACTGCAATGCATGACTAGGCGAGAACGTATTCGCCAATAGTCATGAGATAAACAGAATGATGGTAGATGGGCGAGGACCTATGTTCGCCAAATGGCGAGAAGGTTGACCATGGAGATCGCCCATGTGAAATGTTGATCGCCATTAAGGCAAGTAGGAGATAAAGAAGCAGCTAATAATTATCAAATTCGTGGGCGAGCCCAATTATGAAGGAAAAGCCACGAGTGGCGAACTGAACTGATAAGCATGGCGAGTTGAGCTCCCTGTTGGGCGAACTCCCATAAATAAGCCGCTAATGGACAGCGAGCTATGTTAGGCGAATGGCGAACTGTTACCTCGCCAAAGTGGTTGAAAATAGTTTTAGAAATAAATTGCTAAGAAAAGAAAATATTAATGGAATTAATATTTTACCTTGCAGCCGGAAAGTGAAATTGCTATCGGCGAGTAGGAAGCAGGGCGAAGCAAGACTTCGTGAGATCAGGTAAGGAAGTAGTATGTGATGCAAATGCATGTCCTGTGGAGTAAAAGTGTTAAGAAAATATTAGAAATTGTTTTATTTTCTGACATGCATTTATTTGATAAACTGTTTTGATCTCGGGCAAGCTACAAGCCGCCATACGTTGTTTTGTTAGGCGAACTGATTAAGGCAGGCGAGTATATTGTTCTTAGTAGAAAATCGGGCGAGCCAAGTGGCGAGCTCTCTTTTACGAGAAACTGGGCGAGTGCCCTTGTTTTAATAAAAATCCGGGCAAGCCAAAGTTGGGCGAACCCTTTTTAATGTGTTTGCTGGGCGACCCTTGTTTTAAATATGAGGCGGGCGAACCGTTATCAAACGAGCCATACCTTGTTTTAAAAAGCTAAGTGGCGGGCGAATACAAGTTCGTCGGATTATCGAGTTAGTCAGGGGCGAGCCGTGAATGGCGAGCTGACTCTGGCGAACAGTTTTAAAGGGTAAATTCTTATACGAAAAATAAGATGTTTTAACATTTTCAAAAGAAAATAGAAATATGAAACCCTTTGGAGCAAGTTGACCATTGGGGCGAGCTGACCAGTGGGCGAGTTGAGTAGTGGCGAGCTTACCATGGGCGAACTAGCCATGGGCGAGCCAGTCTAAACCCGTACCTTCTCACACGGGAAATGTTGAGATTACGGGCTGTTTATTTGTTTATAAAACTTTTTGGAAATCAAATCATTTGGTGGAATTGATAACATGAGATAAAACTTGATTTTGAGACATTAGGCCATGAGTTCATGCATTATTATTCATATACTTTGCGTGACCCATCTAGGGCGATGGCTCAGGTCAAATAGACCAACGAGTGCACCCTAGAGCGTCACAAGGCTGATGGACTCACCAAGTCATCAGCGGTCTCGAGGTCACTTGGCAAGTGGACCCGAGGACCACATATAGATTATGGCCATAGATCTGAGATAGCCGTGAGGGGCGATGGCCTATGGGTGCACCCCAAAAGCGGATGACTTATGATGCTTGCATGATTTAAATTATTGCCTTGTCTCAATTAAATGATTTCTGAAAATATCTGTTGAATCCTGTTATTCATTGTTTTCTAATGAGTTGATCGTTAGAATAATTCAATGGTTTTGGGGAACATAGCTTTTACATTTGTAAAGCAGCATACATTTTCCTTACTAAGCAAATTGTCGCTCACTTCTTATTTTTCCGCTCCACAGATAATTGATTTGGGCTAAGAGATTTACTTGCCTGAGATTCAATATCGAAGGTATGTTGTATATTCAGTAAAGTTGTACAATACTACTTTAAATAGAAGGGAATGTATATACTTCTTAAGGAAGAGACTTTAATAATTCATGGTTACATAATATATGTAGTAGAAGGTATTAAGCATCACTGACAGCCCAACCGGTAAGTAAGTATAAATTACGAGTAAGTATCATAATATACGGTAGCTTGGGATGTTACAGATTTATTGGTATCAGAGCTTGGGTTGGTCTGATGTTTAGTGATGCTTAAAGTAAATGGTATACATTTCCTGTAGTACTGTACAAATCTGAATATATGATTGATGTATTAATGTTAAGTAATAAATGATCTCTGTGGTACAGATATGAGTGGAAGAAGGAGAATGCGCTCAGTGAGAGGTATAGGCCGAGGTAGGGCGGCACAGACTCCGGAACCGCAGACACCGGAACCTGCCCCAAGACCTCCACGTCCTATACAGCTAGAGAGCATTGATAATCGTGTAACTCAAGTGGAGCGGTTAATAGCAGATTTTATGGCTATGTACCAGGCGGATAGAGCCGCAGATAGGGCAGAGAGGGAGAGAGCCACAGCTCCCACAGCCCCAGTAGAGGCGCCAGTACCGCCACAGCCAGCACCAGTTGTGCCTGAACCTGAACCTATTCCACCACCGGCACCTCAGCCACCAGTAGTTCCACCACAGCCATTGATTCAGCCGCCTCGAAATGCTGAGTCTTATTGTAATATGGCACTGGTGAAATCATTTAAGAAGTTGGATCCACCTAAGTTTAAAGGTACCAGGGATCCATTGGTGGCAGAGCAGTGGGTGATTGAGATCGATCGATTACTTCAGATTATGAGATGTTCAGAGACAGAAAAAGTAGGCCTGGCAGTGTTCCAGTTGGCAGATGATGTGAGACATTGGTGGAAGGCCACCCAGACAGTATTATTTGCTCAGCATCAGGATCTGTCCTGGGATATGTTTGTGGAAGCTTTTAGGAGGCAGTAAATTCCTGACACTGCTCAAGATAAACTACAGCAGGAATTCATGGGTTTAGTACAGGGTAGTATGTCAGTGGACGAGTATGAGGCCAAATTTACTACGTTGAGCCGTTTTGATCCACAGACCAGTGAGAATACCCGGTATAAGATTTCGAGGTTTAGAGCTGGTTTGAGGCCATCCATCAGAGTAAAGCTAGCCCCATTTGTTATACAGACTTATGATGAGATAGTTCAACGGGCTCAGCTATGTGAGAGAGATTATGAGCAGTTCCAGCTCGATTTCAGTAGTAAGAGTAAGGGTAAATCAAAGGGAAAGACGAAGAGGTTCATGGAGGATAGACCAAGTAGAGAGCAGTCTAAGAAGACTAGATCTACGGGCATACAGATTTCTGAAGGCAGATTTGATAGACCAGCAGTTTCTACACCTGCTAGTGGCCCCACCACTACTCAGAGAAGTGTTTCACCCTTATGCAGACATTGTGGAAGGTCGCATGGATCACGCTCTTGTCCTGTAATGTCTGGGGTATGTTTTAGATGTGGACAGACGGGGCACTTTATCAAGAATTGCCCGATGCTCAGAGAGTCAACTGCTTCTACTAGACCTCCTGTATTACCTCAGATAGCGGCCCCGACAGCTCAGAGTGAACCAGAGAAAGCGACACCCTCACAGCCTAGGCGGGCGACAGCCGCAGAAAAGGGTAAGAAGGTTGTGACTCAGGGTCGGGTGTACGCATTAGATCAGGAGACTGCGGATGCCTCTATCGATGTGATCAAAGGTAAAGTTTATCTTTTTGATATTCCAGTAATTGCCTTAATTGACCCGGGTTCTACCCATTCATTCTTATCACCTGCATATGCTAACAGGACCCTAGTAGAGCCGGAGTTGTTAGAATATACCTTGCGAGGGAAAACTCCTTTTAATGATTTCCAGATGACGGATATTATATATAGGAATTGTAAGTTGACTATAGGAGAGAAGGTTGTGACAGCTAACCTAATTTTGTTGGACATATATGATTTTGATGTCATTTTAGGTATGGATTGGTTAGCTGCAAATCATATTACTTTGGATTGTAATACTAAGTTTATTACCTTTTCCCATCTCGAAAAGTACATTGTAAAGTTATTATAAATTAATAAAAAGAATATATATTTATGAATTGATATGTGTACTGAAATTGTGGTTGTGTATGAATGTGTATGAAGGATATATTGCTAGTGTGGAGGATGTAGAGAGGAAGCATCCAAAGATCCAAGAGATTCCTGTGGTTAAGGACTTCTCGGATGTATTTCCAGAGGATTTACCAGGGTTACCACCGGATCGAGAGACGAAGTTCATGATCGAATTGGTACCCGATACGGAGCCGATTTCTAGACCCCCATATAGAATGGCACTGACGGAGTTAGATGAGCTCAAGAAGCAGCTCCAAGAGTTGTTAGATAAGGGATTTATACGTCCCAGTGTGTCACCATGGGGAGCTCCAGTACTATTTGTTCGGAAGAAGGATGGTAGTCTTCGGTTGTGTATAGATTATCGGATGTTGAATCGAGCTACCGTTAAGAATAAGTATCCACTACCTCGTATTGATGATCTGTTTGATCAGCTCAGGGGAGCACAAGTGTTTTCCAAGATAGACCTCCGATCAGGCTATCACCAGTTGAAAATTAAGGAGTCGGATGTGCATAAGACAGCCTTTCGGACTCGTTACGGCCACTATGAGTTCCTAGTGATGCCTTTTGGGTTGACAAATGCCCCTGTAGCTTTTATGAGTTTGATGAACGGGGTATTTCATCCATTTTTGGATAAGTTTGTTATAGTATTTATAGATGACATTCTGATTTATTCTAAGACTCCAGAGGAGCACGAGCAGCATTTGCAGATTGCTTTACAGACCCTCAGAGAGCGGAAGTTGTATGCTAAGCTTAGTAAATGCGAGTTCTGGCTTGACCATATAATATTTCTCGGGCATGTAGTGTCGAGGGATGGGGTATCAGTTGATCCGTCCAAGATAGAGGCCATTGTTCAGTGGAAGAGGCTTGACACGGTTACCGAGATACGGAGTTTCTTGGGTCTTGCCGGGTACTATCACAGATTTGTGGAGGGATTTTCTAGACTTGCTGCTCCATTGACACGACTCACACGTAAGGATGTGAAGTTTGAGTGGAACGATGCGTGTGAGCGTAGTTTTGATGAGCTTAAGAAGAGATTGACTAGTGCCCCCGTATTAACCCTTCCTAGCGGATCAGGTGGATTTATGGTGTATACCGATGCATCTGCTCAAGGTTTAGGGTGTGTGCTCATGCAGCATGGTCGGGTTATAGCCTATGGTTCTCGACAGTTGAAGGATCATGAGAGGAATTACCCGACACAGGACTTGGAGTTAGCCGCGGTAGTGTTTGCACTAAAGATATGGCGACATTACTTGTATGGGGAGAAATTTCAGATATATACAGATCATAAGAGTCTGAAATATATCGATATATACAGATCATAAGAGTCTGAAATATATCTTCTCCCAGCGAGAGTTGAATTTAAGACAGCGACGGTGGATGGAACTACTAAAGGACTATGATTGTGAGATTTTGTATCACCCAGGTAAAGCTAATGTAGTAGCTGATGCACTGAGCCGTAAGCATGTTGGCATGGTATCAAACATGATGATCAGGGAGCATGAGTTGATAGAGCAATTCTCTAACCTCAATCTGACAGTTGTTTCCTCTGACCAGTATGGGTTTACGGCTAGTTTCCGTATAGAGCCGGATTTGATGGACCGAATCAGGGAAGATCAAAGGAGGGATAATTATTGCATTGAGATTGCCAGTCAGATTCAGATGGGAGTTATGTTAGACTTTGAGATTGGCACCGATGGGATACTGAGGTTTAGAGGTCGGATATGTGTCCCCAGTGATCGACAGTTTAGAGATTTGATTTTATCAAAGGCCCATACCTCTAGATACACGTTACATCCGGGTAGTACTAAGATGTACCAGAATCTCCGGAAAGTGTATTGGTGGCCTAAGATGAAGAAAGACATCGTTGAGTTTGTTGCTAGATGTCTAACATGCCAACAGATTAAGATTGAGCATCAGAAGCCGGCAGGTATGCTTCGACCATTATCGATTCCTGTGTGGAAATAGGAGCATGTTACTATGGATTTTATTATGGGATTACCACGGACCCGGAAGGGGTACGATGCTATTTGGGTGATAGTCGACAGATTGACTAAGTCTGCTCATTTCTTGGCCATGAGATCTACAGATTCAGTTAGTGCCTTGGCCGAGTTGTATGTCAGGGAGATAGTGAAGTTACATGGTGTTCTAGTGAGTATTACCTCTGATAGGGACTCCCGCTTCACCTCTCATTTTTGGGAGAGATTTCAGGAGGCTATGGGATCCCAGTTGAGTTTTAGCACCGCCTTTCATCCACAGACTGACGGGCAGTCCGAGCGTACTATACAGACGCTCGAGGATATGTTGAGAGCGTGTGCATTAGATTTTAGAGGCTCATGGGACGATCATTTACCCCTGGTAGAATTTGCATATAATAATAGTTTTCATACAAGTATCGGCATGGCACCGTATGAGGCTTTATATGGCAGACGATGCAGATCCCCGATAGCATGGGAAGAAGTTGAAGACAGTAAACTGTTAGCTCCCGATTTGGTCGAGCAGGCTTCTCGTGATGTACGGATGATCTATGAGAGGCTCAGAACAGCTCAGAGTCGGCAGAAGAGTTATGCAGATACTAGGCGCCGACGATTGGAGTTTGTTGCGGGTGATTATGTGTTTTTAAAAGTTTCACCGTCTAAGGGTATAATGAGATTCGGGAAGAGAGGAAAGTTGAGTCCTCGATACATTGGGCCTTATGAGATCTTAGATCGCGTGGGAGATGTGGCATATCGGTTAGCACTACCACCAGAGTTGTCAGGGGTGCATAACGTATTCCATGTCTCGATGTTGAGAAAGTACCATCCAGATCCTTCTCACGTAATTCGACATGAGCCACTGAAAATCAGAGAGGATATGAGTTACGTTGAGAAACCGGTGCGGATCCTGGATAGGAAAGATAAGGTGTTGCGATCTAAGACGATTCCTTTGGTTAAAGTGCTCTGGCAGTATCATAACGAGGAGGAGGCTACTTGGGAGTTAGAGAGCCTTATGCGTGAGAAATATCCAGAGCTCTTTCTGTGACAGGTCCAAGTTAAATTTGGAGGACCAAATTTCTTAAGGTGGGGAGAAATGTAAAATCCGAATTTTATTATACTGTATATCGTATGTATACATTATTGATAGTGGAAATAAATTCTTTTAGTGAAATTAAAGAATAATCAAATGTGAATTTCCACTTTTTATTTTATGTTATAATGAACATATGGTGTATAAAGAATAGAGGAGAATTAATTTGATATTATAGTATGAAAGCATTAAATGAAGGATTAATGAATATAAGACAAAACAAAGAAATGAATGAGATGATAGCCAATCAACGTTGGCTGGAAGAGACCTTGGCGTGGAGAAGGGAAGAAAAGAAGAGAAAAAAAGTCAAGGAAAGGGGCGGCAAGTACTTCTCGCCAATTGCCTCTCCTGACAAAGGGAATAAGCAATAAATGGAAGTGAAATTTGTCAAAAAGCAAGGAAGAAACGGACTGCAACGGAAGTTTACCGCCGTTCCTTTTGGCACCAAATTCTCTGGGTTTTAATTGCATGAAAGACGTGCAATGATAACAGATAACAGGATAAGGAAACAGGTGGTTACTTCTAACAGGTTGTATTGGGCTATATAAGGAGAGTTCATGAGGAAAGATCGATGGAAGCAAACTTCATTTCTCTCAGAATCATTCTCGCCCATTCTGTTTCTCTGCAAATTCATCTTTCATTCCTCCGTTTTTCTCATAAATGAGCCATACAATTTCATCTTTTAGTTAGCCAAACCCTTCTAAAGTGTTGAAGAGCTAAGTAACAAGAGAAGTAAAGCTAAGAAAGGCAAGAAAGCATTCTGTTGTTGGAAGAGCAGTTTAGTAAAGGTGAGTTTCATAGCTTTATAGTTCTCTTGATATTTAATCATAGATATAGCCTGGTTGTAGTTGAATATTGTTGAATATATAAGGAAATTAGATGGAAATGATTAAGAAAAACAATAGGCGAGGCAAGGAGTATTCGCCCAAAGGTTGAGGCGAGTACACTGCAATGCATGACTAGGCGAGAACGTATTCGCCAATAGTCATGAGATAAACAGAATGATGGTAGATGGGCGAGGACCTATGTTCGCCAAATGGCAAGAAGGTTGACCATGGAGATCGCCCATGTGAAATGTTGATCGCCATTAAGGCAAGTAGGAGATAAAGAAGCAGCTAATAATTATCAAATTCATGGGCGAGCCCAATTATGAAGGAAAAGCCACGAGTGGCGAACTGAACTGATAAGCATGGCGAGTTGAGCTCCCTGTTGGGCGAACTCCCATAAATAAGCCGCTAATGGACAGCGAGCTATGTTAGGCGAATGGCGAACTGTTACCTCGCCAAAGTGGTTGAAAATAGTTTTAGAAATAAATTGCTAAGAAAAGAAAATATCAATGTAATTAATATTTTACCTTGCAGCCGGAAAGTGAAATTGCTATCGGCGAGTAGGAAGCAGGGCGAAGCAAGACTTCGTGAGATCAGGTAAGGAAGTAGTATGTGATGCAAATGCATGTCCTGTGGAGTAAAAGTGTTAAGAAAATATTAGAAATTGTTTTATTTTCTGACATGCATTTATTTGATAAACTGTTTTGATCTCGGGCGAGCTACAAGCCGCCATACGTTGTTTTGTTAGGCAAACTGATTAAGGCGGGCGAGTATATTGTTCTTAGTAGAAAATCGGGCGAGCCAAGTGGCGAGCTCTCTTTTACGAGAAACTAGGCGAGTGCCCTTGTTTTAATAAAAATCCGGGCAAGCCAAAGTTGGGCGAACCCTTTTTAATGTGTTTGCCGGGCGACCCTTGTTTTAAATATGAGGCGGGCGAACCGTTATCAAACGAGCCATACCTTGTTTTAAAAAGCTAAGTGGCGGGCGAATACAAGTTCGCCGGATTATCGAGTTAGTCAGGGGCGAGCCGTGAATGGCGAGCTGACTCTGGCGAACAGTTTTAAAGGGTAAATTCTTATACGAAAAATAAGATGTTTTAACATTTTCAAAAGAAAATAGAAATATGAAACCCTTTGGAGCAAGTTGACCATTGGGGCGAGCTGACCAGTGGGCGAGTTGAGTAGTGGCGAGCTTACCATGGGCGAACTAGCCATGGGCGAGCCAGTCTAAACCCGTACCTTCTCACACGGGAAATGTTGAGATTACGGGCTGTTTATTTGTTTATAAAACTTTTTGGAAATCAAATCATTTGGTGGAATTGATAACATGAGATAAAACTTGATTTTGAGACATTAGGCCATGAGTTCATGCATTATTATTCATATACTTTGCGTGACCCATCTAGGGCGATGGCTCAGGTCAAATAGACCAACGAGTGCACCCTAGAGCGTCACAGGGCTGATGGACTCGCCAAGTCATCAGCGGTCTAGAGGTCACTTGGCAAGTGGACCCGAGGACCACATATAGATTATGGCCATAGATCTGAGATAGCCGTGAGGGGCGATGGCCTACGGGTGCACCCCAAAAGCAGATGACTTATGATGCTTGCATGATTTAAATTATTGCCTTGTCTCAATTAAATGATTTCTGAAAATATCTGTTGAATCCTGTTATTCATTGTTTTCTAATGAGTTGATCGTTAGAATAATTCAATGGTTTTGGGGAACATAGCTTTTACATTTGTAAAGCAGCATACATTTTCCTTACTGAGCAAATTGTCGCTCACTTCTTATTTTTCCGCTCCACAGATAATTGATTTGGGCTAAGAGATTTACTTGCCTGAGATTCAATATCGAAGGTATGTTGTATATTCAGTAAAGTTGTACAGTACTACTTTAAATAGAAGGGAATGTATATACTTCTTAAGGAAGGGACTTTAATAATTCATGTTTACATAATATATATAGTAGAAGGTATTAAGCATCACTGACAGCCCAACCGGTAAGTAAGTATAAATTACGAGTACGTATTATAATATACGGTAGCTTGGGATGTTACAGAGGTGCTCAATGTCAATGTTGCAATTTCATAGAAAATAGCCCAGAACAAATTTGGTTACAAGCCATACATTTCTAGAAAGGTAAATGAGTTAGGAATAGCATGGTTTTGAGTTTGCAGAATTTGGACAACCTTGCATTTAGATATAAACCAATTTGTGCATAGAAGTCAGTAAATAATTTTGCCGGGATACACCTAAAAAGAAAGTAAATTTGCAGAATTACTAAAACTGATTCAGAAATGATAAAATTGTGAAATTTACCTTTCTGAATATGGAATTGAATTATGATTCACATGGTCTTGGATTCATAATTTTTGGATATCCTTATATTAGTAATATAATTTGTAATGCACAAAAGTCAGAAAACCATCCTGCCAAATGTGCTAGAATTGAACCGAACTTTGGAAAATTGTTGAAAACAATACATAATGAATTAGAAAGTGAGCCTTACACTTCAAAATAAGGAATTGAGTCAAGAATAATAAAAAATTTACGGTTGGCAATTAGATTATGGAATCTTCACTTAAGGCTAGCATGATACCATAAGGTCCTAAACTTAAAAGGCAAAAATGGACCAAGTAGACTAAAAGTAGTTCAAGTGAACAAAAAGGTAATAAACGGTACTAGTATTATTTGAATAATTCTGAGAACACTTCCAACTATCATTTCTCGCTGAATTATACAATGTTTAATGTTAGCTTATGATTGGAAGTGCTGAGATTGATTCAATTTACTATGTGTTATGTAAAGGGCAGTCCTAAGGACTAAGCTTGACCAGAAGTCTGCTTACGTTGTGAGACTTATTAGGTGAGGGAGAATTGATCTGTAAGCTAAGGAGTGGATAAGTAACCCTAAGCAACTACCTTGCATCCAGATTGATTGAGTTTGGAATTTTGATTTGGTATTTGATTTATAGTAAAATGCTGCATATTGAACCTTCCTTGACTATTGGTTTAGTTTTATTGGAAATGGTTTATAAGTATGTTAAAGGCTCGCAAGCTCTGTTTTGTTTGATACATATTATATAATCAAGTAACATTTCAAAATGTTTTAAGGATTTAAATTAAACCTCAGATTTGCAATGCTTTTACTATTTTGATTTATAACCTTGTTGTCAATATAAATGCTTGTGAGTATTGGATTGTAATTTTAATTCCTTATAAACTATGATTTTGCCATGAGGTTAGGGAAGAACAATTTGTAAATGATTACATGATTTTGTTTTAGACTCGAGGTATTGAGACCTTAAGGCTTTGTACCTTGAAGATCGTGTAGGCGTTCTTGATTGAATTAGAGCATTGTTTCTCGATCATTGGTCTTGAAAATGATCGACTTGTCCCATATACTAAGCTTGGACAGGTCCCGGTATTATATGCGCAATGAATTGAGGTGGATTGGTCTATGCATAGGTAACGTCTCTTTTTGGGACATTCCTATGGCTAGCTAACGTAGATCGTTATGGTGCTAACTCTAAGTAGCCTTGATTGATACTATGTGAGATCCGATTTTACTGTACCGTACATGTACAGACATAAATTTTGATAGGGAACTCCAATTGAGGTGATTCAAATTGTGTTGGAAAGTTAACTTGAAGACCTTTCTGGCCATGTATGGCTTATATTTTTATACATTTTGGATTGATCTCAGTGAATTTTTAAAGTTGATTATAAATGCAGTAAAGCAATTAGAAAAATGGGATTAGTGTTTTAAAGATGTTATATATGTAAATAAATGACCTTTAAAGGGGGTTTTTATTATTTGGAAATGTGGTAGATTTCTATTGGTTGGAATATAAATAAAGAAGAGGAAATAAGCCAAAAAAAACTGAACAGAAAGTTTAGCTTCTTTGCCGCCTCTCCTTTGCAGCATGTGAAGAATTGCATAAAAGAAAAAGAAAAGAAAAGGAGGAAATGTGTTAGTGGGCTATGTGGCAGGTCCCTAGGCTATGTGGCAGGTCCCTATTGGATAAAATGATAAAAAGAGAAAACTAAATAGAGCAAAAGCTCAGCAATTTACTTCTATCTTTGCTGACCTTGTCTACCTCTTCACCGACTTAAATTGGCTGCCTAAATTCTCTATATTCTTCATGGTTTCTCCCATGTGCACCAGCCAAGTTCATCATGTTTTATTATTAAACCACCCGGCCTCATTTACCAAACCCATCCTCCATCCTAAAAACGTGAAAGACTCAAGCTGGAAGGACTTTTACAGCAGGAAATCGTGACTGGTTTGGGAAGGATGGACTGTTCGGGTAACATGGTAAGTTAGGTATGATTGAATTGTATGTTATTTTAGTTGTTGATCTTGGGTGTTTAGAGCATGAACAACTTGATTAGAATCTAAATTTGGAATAAAATGAAGAAAATGGCAGAGGAGGAATTCGGCTGTGCGTCTGTGGATTTGCGGAAATTATTATGTCTTTAATATATTTTGGATAAGAAATTTGTTATAGAAGATGAATTGAGATTGGATTGGAACTTGGATTGAATTATGAAATGTGAAAGCATGGAAGTTACTTCATGAATGTTCAAAAACAGAGCAACGTTTTTGGCTGTGTAGAAGTGATGAAACTTTTATGAATTAAAGATGTTTGCTGAAATTTCCAAGTGAAAAGAATAAAAATTTATAGTGAAAATTGATTCAATGACAAATTGTAAGAATGGTAAAGTAGCGAGAATGAACAATGCTGCAGCAATGGAATGCATGATGGTTACACTATTTGATGAAGTTGAAATGTTAAATAACATTTTCTAGATGAGTAAGATAAGGTTCATAAAATTTGAGTGATTTAAGAATAAAAAGGGAAACTATAAGACATGGCCATTTGAGAGCTGCCAACTATGAAAGAAAAATGTTGAAGCACCGGCAGTGAAAAAGGAAAAAGAAGGAAAAATAACAAAATAAGATTTTGTCAATAAATGGCCCTGGGAGTAGTAATAATAATAATAGTAATTAAAGTCAATTATGAAGTGGAAATTGAGAAACACTAAGTAAAAGAAGCTTAGTTAAAACATGAATTATGGTGATCATGTTAAATTCTCAAAATTAATAGTTAAGACAAAGTAACAAAGTGGTGGCAAGAATAAGTAAAAGATTTGATTTAGAAAAAGAGAATTTTGAAATGAAGGTTATTTGGAGGTGATATCAAATTATATTTTATGATTTTGGTATGTCAAAAGAATATAGAAATTAAGAGAAGATCAATAGTGCATTCAGATATGAAATTGGAGTTAAATCGGTAAAGTTGTGTTTTATTACCGGTGTAAAATTAAATGATTAGATATAAGTAATATCCAATATGGCTGCATTTAGTAATGAATGATGATCCAAAAATTAGAGAATAATTAATGGAAATTATTGATGAAATTATTTTGCAGCATGAATAATCAGATTTCGTGTGATGACATCGAGAAATTCGACACCACGAAATGGGTAAGGGATGCGTGTGTGAATTTGTAGGGATATCCGAATGCATGGTTTTCATGCTATGAAATTTATAAGATTTATTGGATATTGAATTGCCTCGAAATGCTACAAAATTGTGGTTTTCTGGCTGTTGAAACTATGTTTGCAAGTGCAGGGAGGCTAGGCCTCTGGCCGCTGTTATGTTGCCGAAATTTACTAAAATATTTCTAAAAATATCATAAGATATTTTAGTGCATTATTGGTATTTTTCCTAGCCTCAAAAGTAATCAATTAATTATTTTCATAAATGGGAAATTTACCGAAAAGTTATTATTAAACTTTATGATACCGATTTCGGTGAAGGTTAAACTACCGAAATTTCATCCCATACATTTTATAGTGAAATATGTGATTGGTAAAGTGACATGCTGAATACTGAATTTTTTTATAATTATTTTAAGTATAAATATTCCATATTTTATCTATGATTTTCCTTTATGGAATAAATAAATTTTTATCACGTGTATGATTTTCATAAAGGCTTTATCACTGTGTAAATATTGTTTTGAGACTAAAATGTCTCTGCACGTGTTTTTATAGTGAGAAAAGTGTTGGTGGAATTATTATTATTATTGGAAAATAAATATTGATGAGATTTCTCACTTGATACATGAATATTTACTGATTGTTTTACTGTATTTGGAAATGAGAAATAAATACCTTTTGGGAAATAATTATTTACATAAATGATTTAATTCATTAAAATTTCCTAAAGGTATTTTCATGAGAAAATAAATGATTTTAAGACTTTAGGCCCCACATTCATGCTTACTGATTACAGTTACTGTCACATGGCTGATTGACCCACCAAGTCATCAGCAGTCCCGGAGTCACCTGACAAGTGTACACCGAGGACGTCCTATAGACTATGGCCATAGATCTTACTGAAAACTGTTACTGTGTCCCTTAGGGGATGATGATAGCATGATATGATTTAGGGTGATGCCTAGTCTCAACCTACTGATACTGTTTACTGAAATGGATTTTACTGAATACTGTTATACTGAACTGTACTAAGGAATACTGTTTACTAAACTGTGTCGTACTGATTACTGTTTACTAAATTGTACTGAGAACCACTGTTTATTGAAAAAGGATATTATGAAAAATATTTCTAATATAGAAATAATTACTGAACTGTTTATCCAACGATTTTGGATATTGGAAAACTACGGTACTAAAAATGATTGTTATTGATTCTACTATTTTATACCTACTGTTTACTGTATTGTTTTATCATTGTACTATCACGTGTTTGAAAATGGTTACTGAAGAGATATAATAAAATGGTTATACCATTTTTATACTTATGAGAGATGAGAATTAATTGTTTTAAGGGAAACGATTTATTTATTACTCCCTATAGTCGTTCTGGGTTTCTGGGACAAGACAGGTATTTTAAAATACCTTCCATGCTCTACCTGGATTTTTCGCTCGATTATAGTATCCTTTCCTTTTTAGTGTGCCTAGTATACCGATAGTAAACTAAAAGGTTTTACTGCATATAGTCTTCGAGATATTAAAATTTGCATACAACTCTCTTATTGAGCCGTGGTTTGCTCACTCCTTTACTTTCATCATCATAGATTTGATAAAAGAATAGCTAAAGTACCCAACCATGGTTTAACTATGTTTAAAAAGCTCGAAGCGTCATATATCGGATTCCCGAGGTATCGTGTTACATTGGTATATTCAGACATATTCATACAGTACTAGTTGTTGTAAAATTTAAATTCAGGGGATGTAGACTAACTTTTACAGTTGTGAATATTAATTGGCAATAAATATAAATTGTCTAATTTGTTTACTGTTGTAGACGAACAGTGTGTAAAGGCATCACAGGTAGCCCAACCGTTAGAAATGAGTAAAAATATGTTATTTACTGTACAATGGGACTGTTACATACTATGCCTTATAGCTTGGTACTACGATTGTTTTATCGATTGCACTGCATGCTTTATGCATGATTTGATATTGAGACTTTTAGTCTATTGATGGAACTTTATGTTTTGCCTAAGATTTGTAATTGAGTTTTCATATCGTACCTTAAGCTTAATGCACCATAACCATTTGATATAATTGAAAGTGATTTGATTTTAGTTTTCAAAATAAGATGCTTGGTATGATTTACTTGTTTATTGTTGTTACTTTTTGAGTATGACTCACTCCCTTCTTCTTCCCTCCCTTTCAGATTGACCGATATTGTCACTGTTGATTTTGGCTTAAGAAGCTCCTTGAGAGCAGGATCCCTGGTACATTATAAGGTATATGGGTCCTAGTAGATTGTATAGACATAGGTGGGTGATGGCATAGTGTATTGACAATCTTTTGATTGTAAATATATACTTACGTGACGAGTTTGGGATGTAAGCTAGGTTAGACTATTATTGGGATATTATAACTATTATACTTGGTTAAGTTGGAATTATGTATGTTTATAGATGTGGTTGAATATGTTGAGAAGTTTGATGTAGATGATCTTGACATATCACCATAGAAATGATAATGAATTTATCTGCAATCATTTTGGAGTTAATCCCTACTTTAGTGATCAAAGGATTACTTAAAACCGAAAGGTACCTTACACATTCACCTACAAATGACGAATTTTAAAAAAAAAATAGCCCTCAAATTTAAGCTTCCAAAAGATATTTAAGAAGACAAGATGTGTCAGAAATGATATTATGGTAATCTATAGGAAAAGCTTTTTGAGAAGTTGTGATTGAATAATAATTGTGATATTGAAATGTTCTTGATTTTTATGTGGATTAATGATGAAAAAAATAATATGATGATGAAACAATGTTGAGGTATTGTTAAAAGGTTGTGTAAGTAAGCTTGGATTGTTATTAAAATATTTTGATAGTTTTTGGAAGTTGATGAGACATTATGAAACACCATTAGGATAATATGGATTGAATACAACTAGACTTTGTTGGAACTTAATGCATTGTTGAATTGAATTATTGGTTTAATGTTTTTGGAAAATTGTTGGAACATCTTGAATTATTTGATGATTGAGATGATGAGAGGAAGAAAGTATACCAGTGATGTCCTATGGACCATGATTGAACTTTTCTTTTTGTTATGGTATACATGTACATGTTGATATTACATAGATGTGAATTGAGATTATGCGATTATATGGATAGTTAAGGAAATATAAAGGGCTATGTGGGTATAAGCTAGAATTGATAAGTGTATGATCTAGCATGGCTATGAAATTGTTTTAAGAAAGTTGAAATGATCTAGCATGGCTATGTAATTGTTTTAAGAAAGTTGAAATTTGACCATAAGCGAATATACTTGATATTGATTCAGTATAGGAAAAAAAAGGAAAAAAGTGGAAGAGTTTTATGTTTGGCTCGAGTTAGTGTAAGATGATAGTGCGAAACTAAGGTGACAAATGTGAAGTTTAGCTAAGCTCGATGTAACTGTGCTAAGCTAGGAGTCAGTAAAACGTCTATGTAATGGAAAAGTAAAATTATACCGTATTAGTCAATATATGATGTTGCGACGATTCGAGTACTTAGAGATCTCAACTTAACTAGTAGATACGAAATAGAATAAATCGAGGTACTAGATATGGCACAGCATAATAGTGGATATTAAATTGAATAACTATGTATGATATGTGAATGGATGATATTATAGACTTGCGATTTAATGAAATGAAATACATGTATGACATTGAGCTCAATAAAGGTACCATAGTGATGCAATTTCAAGAAGAAACGATTCAATGTGGCATTGACCTATAGGCATCATTAGGCTAAAATGATATTCCATTAATGCATTACATGAGCATTATACTATACTGTTATAAACTAATGTTTTTAATTGCATCGCCTGTAAGCATGCATCGTTTATAACATGAGATTTTGAAAGGATACATCGATTTAACACTTATATGAATACCTTGAATTATTGATTATTTTGAAAGAAAGAGTACATAGTATACATGTATGTATTTATATATATAAATAATCTTAAAGAAAGGTATTACATACTTTACACTACTTGTATAAGAAAAGTTAAAGATTTGAAGGTTTTATGAGACTATAGGTACCCTAAAGGGAGTCAAACTCAATAAACCATAGTGGAAGCCTGTGATAACCGTAAATTTTTCCATCTATTGGAAATTTTAAATATTGAAAATAAATATCGGAGAAATTAAAAAAGAGGAAATAAATAAAATTTGCGAGAACGGGATATTGGTGAAAATCCCGAGAATCGAGGAAGTGAAAGAATCAGAAAATTCGTATAAAGGAAACTAAATTGGAAGTGAAATAAAAAATAATAGAGAGGAAAAAGAATTAATTTGGAAAAATTAAAATCCAAATTAAATAAGGAAAATGAAAAATAAAATAAATAAAATAAAGTATGTTATATAATTATAAATTTTATAAATGTATTTTATACAAATACGTATGTATTAAAATATTATATAGTATATTTTAATATACGTTGGTCTATATATGGAAATATATACTATCCTATGAATTAAAATAATACATATGTATATAAACATAATATTTTATGTATATATAAATATATATATACATACATATATAGAAAATGTAAATATTATTTTATATTAAAGTTTATATGTATAAATATTTTATTATAGCATTTATATAATTTATATATATAAATGTTATTTAATTTTAAGTATATATAAATATACATATATATATACTAGACATGTATTTTGTAATGTACAATATATATAATTTATATCTAATATATATTGTATTACAATTTATATGAAATAATATTATATGTGTAATATATGGTAGATATTATATATATAATATATTGTATAATATATAGTAGGTTACATACTAAAAAGGGAAACCAAATAAACCAAAAAGGAAAAAAAATAAAAGGAAACAACATACCAGAATCGGGTTCCCGATTCTGTCCCCAAGAGGCGCCGCCCCCGTAGAAGGAAAGGAGGAGAAGGAAAAGAAGCGGCGTCGCCGGCCAAGGAAGAGGAAGCCGACGCCAACGCTGGCGAAGCAAAACGGAAAGCAAATCGGGAAAACAGAAACGAAAGAAATCCAGGGAGAAAAGGAAAATGGCGAACGGTGGTGCCGGCCGATCCAGGTACCGCCACTGCCACCGAAGCTTCACTGGAGGGAGAGGAAGCTGATGGAGGCCACCGAAGACGCAATGGACGGCAGAGGAACGCCGACGAAGAGGAAGAAGAACCGAGGCAAAACCGCCTTGATCTGCCGCCGTGCCGCCAATCTAGGGCAAACGGAGGGCACCGGCAAGTTCGTCGTGCAACCGACCAACTGAGGGAAGCCTGAACCGCCGGAGAGCCTGCCGCCGGCAAGGAAAGGAGCTGGACCGGTTTGAACCAGTCTGACCGGGAAAGGAAGAAGAAAAAAGAAAAGAAAAAGAAAAGAAAAAGGAAAAAGAAAAAGAAAAAAAAAGAAAAGAAAGAAAGAAAAGAAAAAGAGGAAAAAGGAAGAAAAAGAGGAAAAGGAGAATTTCGAGAATTTGGAAAATTCCTGGAAATTCGACAACCCGGGATTTACGAAAATTCGCAATCGGGATAAGGAATCGGGAGAAATGGAGTGCGGGCGCGATCGATAAGCGAAAGTTGCCGACCCGGAAAAAGGTAAGGGATGCATGTGCAGCACTGTAAGGATACTCAGTCTGCATATTTTAAATTGAAATATTTTATGCAATTATTTTATGAGAATTATTATTATGCATGATTTGCTGAAAATAATTTGGGAAGAAGTACTGGCTGAAAGATTTTAAACTGTATTTTCCGTGCAGGAGGTTAGTAAATCGGTAACTGTTATGCTGCCGAAAATTTTAGAAAAACTTTATAAAATCATATTAAATGATTTTATTTCCGAATTTCGATAGTAAATCATGAAACATGAGAAAATTTCTAAATTTCATAAAACGTGAATAGAATGAGATGGAACTTTAGAATATTCATGTATTCGAGAATGATGATAATGAAATCACCGAAAATTCTCGGAATAGATAAATTACACGAATTACGAGACGAAAGATAAAGTGAAATATAGTGAATATTCTTATGAATATTTTTATAAATATTCGCTAAAGGATTTTAACCCTTATGGTTTTAAATTATGGAATTTTATATTTGTATAAATTCCATAAAGGTTTATTTTATGATGAAAATACGGTTTTGAGACTGGTTGGCATTCCTATCATGCTGATGCATGATATGTGACATGTTTAGTCCTGGTCGACGCCTAATCAGTGATCCACCGAGGACAATATAGGTTATGGTCATAGATTTGACCGGTGTATTTCCTTACCCTCCGAGGTTTATAGTATGATGAGATTAATGCCTATCTTAGACTCCATAAATGATAGGTGACATGTAAAAAGGAAAGTGTTTTACATGACATGGAATATGTCAAACGGAAAATGTGATACATGATGGGTGACATGTGAAAAGAACATGTTTTATATAATACGATAAGAGAATCAATTGAATTATAGCATTTTTACAAAATGCTCATTTAGGTATTGATTATAGTACCGTAAGATGATTCTCATAAGACATGAGATACAAACATGTAATATGTTTTCAAAAAGGAAGAAATGATAATTCTAATATTCTTTCTATGGTCTTAAATGGAATATTAGATCATAAGTACTATATGAGATCTGATAAGACAGTGGAAAGTACATATGGCATAAAGGCCAAACCGAGCAGACTTGATGATTTTACCGTGTGAGCCACCTCTAGAATCCTTCGGGAACTAAGTGCTGCACGTGTTCTGATGTGTTAGTAAAGGCCAAACCGAGCAGAGACTCGATGATTGTACCGTGTGAGCCACCTCTAGAATCCTTCGGGAACTAAGTGCTACACGTGTTCTGATGTGTTAGTAAAGGCCAAACCGAGCAAAGACTCGATGATTTTACCGTGTGAGCCACCTCTAGAATCCTTCGGGAACTAAGTGCTGCACGTGTTCTGATGTGTTAGTAAAAGCCAAACCGAGCAGAGACTCGATGATTTTACCGTGTGAGCCACCTCTAGAATCCTTCGGGAACTAAGTGTTGCACGTGTTCTGATGTGTTAGTAAAGGCCAAACCGAGCAGAGACTCGATGATTGTACCGTGTGAGCCGCCTCTAGAATCCTTCGGGAACTAAGTGCTGCACGTGTTCTGATGTGTTAGTAAAGGCCAAACCGAGCAAAGACTCGATGATTTTACCGTGTGAGCCACCTCTAGAATCCTTCGGGAACTAAGTGCTGCACGTGTTCTGATGTGTTAGTAAAAGCCAAACCGAGCAGAGACTCGATGATTTTACCGTGTGAGCCACCTTTAGAATCCTTCGGGAACTAAGTGTTGCACGTGTTCTGATGTGTTAGTAAAGGCCAAACCGAGCAGAGACTCGATGATTGTACCGTGTGAGCCGCCTCTAGAATCCTTCGGGAACTAAGTGCTGCACGTGTTCTGATGTGTTAGTAAAGGCCAAACCGAGCAAAGACTCGATGATTTTACCGTGTGAGCCACCTTTAGAATCCTTCGGGAACTAAGTGCTACACGAGTTCTGATGTGTTAGTAATCAGTCTAAGTTCTGATGGGGATGCGACAAATGTCGAAGGATGAAATAGATCTTGTGCACATGACATATGATGTGTGTGATATATCTGATTATGTTTATATATGCCACTCAAACATGTGCTACTTGAATGTTCGTCTCTTTCACACTTAATCATACTGATAAAAAGAATGATGCCTTGTGAACTTAAGAATGGAATAGATTTTAATAGCTTATTTTGCTTTTTAAAGGACGGTACTAATTAAGAGAGTACATTAAAACATGAAATGAGTTTTAAAGAAATAAGATGATGATTTAACTAATATTCTTTTCAAGGAATATACGAATATTAATTATTCTATTTAAATGCTTTATTTCGTAGAAGCATTATTTTGAAAAGAATATGAAAAAGGTTATGAAAGTTTAAAAAAGGAAAAAGGATTTATTAATTCAAAACAAAAAGAAAAAAAAATTCTCTCTACAGTTGCTTCTAGGTTCCGTAACAAGTATGGTATTCTAAAATACCTACCTTACTCCATTCGGATTCCTAGCCGACTTTAATATCTTTCCTACATGCGAGCCTAGAGCCCATAGGTAAAATGAAAAAGATTTTTAGCATATAGGAAGTTGAGTATCAAGTGAGGCATATAATTCTCTTACTGAGCCGTGGTTTTGCTCACCCTTTAATTTTCAACATTTCAGGTTTTGATGAATGTGAGTTCAGTGGATTGTGGATCCTGGCTGTAAACGAAGGACAATGTGTCAGACCGACTGATTATTTGAGGTATGATCATTTATTCTCTGTATTTAGACATGTCAACAGTACTACTTATCTGATAAATTACGATAGGGGATGTGTATAATATAAACTAAATTATGTAAAATTGTTTAACAGTCAGTACAAGTGAAGTATCACAGACAGCCCAACCAGTTAAGTTGTGTATGAGAAGATGAAAAATGTGGTCACGGGTCGTGACAAAGCCACCTAATTAGATATTGCTCATTAGGTAGAGATGTTTGTCCGATAATAGTCATGGACAAGGCTTAGTCACACTGGTCTATGGGGCTAAGAGGCATAAGGTCTATGACATGATTTTCACTGCTAGCTATAGTGATCTAAGTCTTTATTAATAGAGCATTAGGGATCTAGCCTAGTCTCAAACCGATAGGATATGCAATTTAGAGTATGATTTTGAATTAATATGAACTCCGAACTTGATATGATTTCATAGTATATGAGAAATGTTTTGATACTGTTCATACCTTAAATATGCTACAGAAGTTACATGTGACATGAATTAAGAACCGTGCATGCTTTAAATCATGTTTTAAAGGTAAACATGAGCTATTATGAGATTATACGTGTTTGAACATGCTTTAAAAGTATGTATAATATGATTTTCAAGACTGTATATGTTTTATATGTGATGACATGCTAAAAGTGATATGATTTGAAATGATAACCACATTGTACAACAAAGCTACATACACTTGCATATTGAGATAGGATAAGGTGTTATGCTTTAGACCACTACATGACAAGTTATGGTATTAGTATACTGAGATGAGAGAATGATCTATATAAAATGTATGATGAGTAAGAGGGTGATATAATAGTGGATTCTTATAGTGAAGACATTATGCATTTGTATTAGAAAACAGTATAATCCTAACACTGCATTTATCTAAGTGACTTATTGAGCCCTCGCTCATTAAATGAAACTAATTTCTTCCACAGATTAATCTTAAGTTAGGAAGGCACATTTGGATAGTTCTAGTGGTTGAGCTGTGTCTTAACTCTTAAGGGCCTTGCCTCGGATATTTTGGTATTTAAATTTATCTTTTCTATATGCTTTTACATTCAGGCAATTTTTGTATAGTACTATAGGATGGGATGTAAACTAGGATAATGAATGATTGATACAATACCTTGGTGCTACATGATATGTGTGTGATGAGTAGTTGTGGATATTAGGATTGTTGAAATAATACCTATTTGATGAGTATTATGTGGATTGTGGAATAGATTGATGTGTTGTGTTGTGATAAATGAATTTGATTTGTAGTTGGTTAAATGGGGAGAATCTCAAAATAGAAAGAGGATATTTTCAATCTGTTTTAAACAAATAAATTATAGGCTAAAAATGATCATTGCCTATCTTAGAGAATAATCTACCTCATTTTTGAATTAAAGAATGAATGAAACTTGTTTAGTGATTACAAATCAGAAATCGAAAAAAAATAGTTTGTAAATTTGTAAAAAAGGTAAGTATAATTGTTAAGTGCACGTCACGACCTTTGAGTCATGACATTAAATCTTAGTAGTGTTTGATTGCATTAGCCTTAAATTTACTTAGCACTTTTTCATATTCATTTCCTGATTTAAGCATCACTTTTAACGCAAGTTATGTTGCTGTTTAAGTCCATTTAGGGTTATAGTTTCTTGAGTTTTAAGGAATAGTAAGGTCACATATTTACTGCTTTGGTTTAATATGTGTTTAAATAAATTCCTTAATCATTTTCTTGCTATTTATAATTTTTATTTGCTTAGTTGTCAAGTGTGAAGACCCCATTTTCCTAATGGACTCAATAAGTTAAAGGTTGCAGAAATGAAAAGTGAAAGTTAATTGCTAAGATTTTCGAATAGTGATACTGCTAGAGGAATTGGATGTGAGCCACTGTGGGATTCGTTAAGACCCAAAATGACTTTGAAAGGACAAATTATTGATATTTAGAGTTCAATATACATCATCATCATCATCATCATAAGAGCCTTTATCCCAAGAGATTGGGGTAGGCTATATGAACCAATATTTGAATTCACATTAGATCATCCATATGTATTCTCCTCCTCCATAGATTCCTATCCAAGGTCATTTGCTCATCCAATTCTAAAACCTCTATATCTTTCCAAACCACTTGCTTCCAAGTCTTTTTCGGTCTTCCTCTAGTCTTAACCCTTCTCTCAACATCCATAGCTTTTATTCTCCTAACTAGAGCATCTATAGGTCTACGTCTTACATGTCCAAACCAATGTAAACAATTTTCACACATCTTGTCTTCGGTAGGTACCACTCCAACCATCTTACGAATATCATCATTTCACATTCTATCCTTTCTTGTATATCCACCACAGCATTCGCATTTTTGTTACACTCATCTTTTGTGTATGTAGCCTCTTAGTCACCCAACATTCACTACCATATAACAATGTTGGTCTAACAACTGTCCTATAAAACTTGCCTTTCAACCATATAGGAATTCCTTTATCGCACAACACACCTATAGCACTTCTCCACCTACTCCATCCAACCTGGATCCCATAGGTCAAATCACCATCAATCTCTCTATCCATCTGTACTATCGATCCTAGATATCGAAAATGGTCCCGCTTAAGTATCGCCACCCCATTTAATGTCACTACATCATGCTCTTCCGCTCGGTTAGAACTAAATCTACACTCCATGTATTTAGTCTTCACTCTGCTTAGTTTAAATCCTTTTGATTCCAATGTTTGTCTCCATAATTCCAACTTTGCATTGACCTCCACTCTAGTTTCCGCACATAGGACAATATCATCTGCAAACATCATACACCAAGGTGCCTTATCTTGGATGGATTTTGTCAGTTCGTCTATAACTACCACAAACAAGAATGGACTCAATGCTGACCCTTGGTGTAATCCCACCGTGACAGGAAACTCACTTGTCTGCCTCCCACCTGTCTTCACATGGTCCTTGCATCTCCATACATGTCTTTAATTAGTTCAATATATTTCAAAGGAACTCTTTTCTTCATTAAGGACCACCATAGTACCTCTCTAGGCACTTTATCATATGCTTTCTCCAAATCTATAAAGACCATATGGAGATCTTTACCCATTACTCGAGAGCGCTCCATAAGTTGTCTAAGCAAATATATTGCCTCTATAGTTGATCGACCCAGCATAAAATCAAATTGATTCTCCGATATCTCTACATTCTTTCTTAATCTCCGTTTTATCACTCTCTCCCATAGTTTCATCGTGTGACTCATTAATTTTATGCCACGGTAGTTGGCGTAACTTTGAATATCTCCCTTGTTCTTATATAGAGATATCAAGACACTATTCCTCCATTCCTTCGGCATTTTGTTAGTTCGCCAAATCTTATTAAATAGATTTGTCAACCACCTAACTCCTACATCTCCAAGGCATTTCCAAACTTCAATTGGGATGTCATCAGGTCCAACAGCTTTTCTGTTCTTCATCATCTTTAGTGCCTTTTTTACCTCTATCTCTTTGATCCTATGCATAAAGCATCGATTTAAATCCTTGAGAGGCACCGAGATATTATCCAAAAATTTTTATTGTCTGTCATTAAATAATTTATTAAAATAATCACGTCATTTGTCGTTAATATCATTGTCTTTAATGAGAGTTCTTTGATGCTCATTCTTAATACATTTTATAACTCCTAGGTCGCAACTCCTCCTTTCTCTTGCTCGCGCCAATCTGTATATATTTTTCGCTCCCTCCTTTGTGTTCAACTTGTTGTAAATCTCTTTCGCAACCTTCGTTTTAGCTTCTGCCACAACCTTCTTTGCCTCTTTTTTTACTAACTTATATTTCGTAAAACTCTCTTCTATATTGTTCTTCTTCAAAGCCTTGTAACACTCTTGCTTAGTCTTTATAGCATCTTTTACTACTGCAGTCCACCATGTTGCATCCTTTTCAATTGGCACTCTTCCTGTGATAACCGTAAATTTTCCATTTATGGGAAATTATTAATATCGGAAACTTAGTGAAATGAATAAATAAATATAATATGAGATCGGAATATTGTGGAATATTTCGAGAATTGAGGAAGTGACTGATAGTGGAGATTCGAATAAAGGAAAATTAAATTGGGAATAAGGATAAGGTTGAAATTATGGAAAATAATAAAGAAAGAAATTTAATTTGGATAAATGGAAATCCAAATTAAATAAGAAACGAAAATAGATGTAAATAAATTGGATATTAAGGAAATCCAAAATTTAGTAAAATAAAAATGCGTATAAAAATATATTTATATAATTAGATTATATAAATATATTTGCAGATGTTTTATGTAAATAAATATATATGAAATATAGTATATATTATAAAATGAATATATACTATTTTATATTAAATAAATAAATGTATATATTTTTATATACAATTATGTATATAAATAAAATATATATGAAATATATATCATTTTATTTTAAAGTGATGTGTATAGATATATATATAAATAAATAAATGAGTTATATAAATATATATATATATCTATCTATAATTATATTTATAATTAAAAGAAATAATTATATATATATAAAAAGAAAGAAACGGGATCGGGATATAACCCGATCCCTGTTTCCCTTCTTTGTTACAAAACAGAGAAGGAACACTGCCGCAGACGGTGGAAAGAAAAAGAGAGAAGGAGGAGGCGGTTGCCGGCGAGCTGAGGAGAGGAAGCTGATGTCGACGTCGACGCCGGCAAAGGAAAAGGGAGAAGAGAAATGAACGGAAAACAGAAACGAAGGAAAGCGGAGAAAATCAGAGGAGAAAAGGAAAAATGGCAGACGGCGGTGCCGGCCAATCTGGGCACTGCCACCGAAGCTTTGTCGGAGGAAGAGGAAGACGTGGGAAGCCACGGTTGAGGCGGAGAACGGTGGAGGAAGGCCGACGGAGGAGGAGAAGAAATCGAGGCAAAACCGAGTAGATCCGCCATCGTGCCGTCGATCCAGGCCGAGCTAAGGCCACCGGCAAGTTCGTCTCAACGCCGGCCAGCTGAAGGGCACCTGAACCGCCGGAGAACCGGCCGTCGGCGAGGAACCGGCGAGGAAGGGAACTGGACCGGTCTGAACCGGTTTGACCGGAAAAGAAGAGGAAAAGGAAAAGAAAAAGGAAAAAGAAAAAGAAAAAGAAAAGAAAGAGAAAAGAAGAAAAGAGGAAAAGAAGAAAAAGAGAGGAAAAAAGAGAATTTAGGAAATTACGGGAAATCCCGAGAATCGAAAACCCGGGAATTACGGGAATTGGTAAGAAATCCCGGAAAGTGATAAATTATTTAAATAATTTATTTATTTAAATAATTATGGAAAAATTCTAAATTTTAGAATTTTAATTCCAAAAAATTCCCTTGATGACCGAGCCGATAGAATCGGGCGAGGTGAACATGGGCGTGACCTTCGAGAGTCAGTCGCCGACCCGAAACAGATAAAGGAAGCATGTGCAGCACTGTAAGGATATTTAGTATGCATGTTTTAATTTCGAAATATTTTATGGAAATGTTTTATGAAATTATTGTGATGAATGATTGGTTGGAAATTTGGAATGAAGTACTGGCTGAAAATTATAAATTGTATTTTTCATGCAGGAGGCTAGCCAATCGGCAGCCGTTATACTGCCGAAAAATTATCGAAAATTATCGAAAAATTCTAGAGAATTTCATAAAATCATAATAAATGATTTTATTTCACAAGAAATGACTTCCAACCACGAAAATAGAGAAAATGATTATTTTTCATAAAACATGAATATAACGAAATTCATTTTAAAATATTCATGTTTTTGAAATTGGTGATAATGAGATCACCAAAAATTCTCTTGATATATGAATTATAAGTGATATGAAATGGAAAATGAAAAAGGGATAAAGAGAATATTTTATAAAAGTTTTCTAAATATTCTCTCAATATATGAATTATACGTAATATGAAATGAAAGATGAAAAGGGATAAAGTGAATATTTTACAAATATTTTCTTAAATATTCACTTGATTTATTATATAACCTTTATGGTTTTAATTATGAAATTATTATTTTTATAAATTCCATAAAGGTTTTCTGATGATGAAAAATACTGTTTTGAGACTAGTTGGCATCCTATCATGTTGATATGTGATATGTGACATGTAATATGTAATATGTGATATGTGATATGTAGTCCCGACCGACACCTGATCAGTGATCCGCCGAGGACAATTATAGACTATGGCCATAGATCTGACATGATGATTTTATACCCTTCGGTGTCTATAGCATGATATGAGTAACGACCCAGTGGATGGGCTGGGCGTGTGTGCCTAAGTCTCCATATATGATATGTTTTAAATGAAAATGTTTTATATGATATGTGATATGTGAAATGTAAATGTTTTACATGATGTGATATGTAAAATGAAATGATTTATAGCATTTTTATAAAATGCTTATTTCATTACTGATTTTAGTACTACGAGATGATTTTCAAATGATATGCAATATGAACATGTGATATTGTTCAGAAGGAAGAAGGAGGAAATTAAATCTAATATTCTTATTTTAATTTTTAAATTGAATATTAGATTTAAATGATTTATATGTTATAAAAAAAGGGTTTAATAGCTTATTTTGCTATTTTAAAGTATTGTACTGATTATGATTGTACAGTAGAATATGAAAAGAGTTCAAATGAGAATGATGATGATTTAACTAATATTCTTTTCAAAGAATATATGAATATTAGTTACTTTATTTAAATGCTTTATTTTATAAAAGCATTATTTTGAAAAGAATATGGAAATGATATGAAATGAAAAGGTAAAAGGATATAAATTTCAAATGAAAAGAAATTTATTACTCTCTACAGTTGCTTCTAGGTTCCGGGACAAGATAGGTATTTCAAAATACCTCCCTTACTCCATCTGGATACCTAGCCGACTGTAGTATCTTTCCTACATGCAAGCCTAGAGCCCATAGGAAAAATGAAAAAGATTTTCAACATATAGGAAGCTGAATATCAAGTATGCATATAATTCTCTTACTGAGCCGTGGTTTGCTCACCCCTTAATTTTAACATTTCAGGTTTTTCGAAGACTGAGGGTCTAACACTTAAAGGATTTCGGCTGCGTATTTGGGGACGATGCGACAACTTGACTTATGACAGGAGGTATGATTATTTATTTTCTGTATTTAGACATTCACAGTACTACTTTCTTATGAAGTAAGATAGGGGATGTGATTCATATGGTCAATTTTTATGAAATTGTTTATATGAAAAAGAAAAAGTAAAGTATCGCAGACAGCCTAGCCATATAAGATGTATAGGATAAGGTGAAAAATAGGGTCACGGGCTGTGACAGATTTAATTGTATCAAAGTATGGTTGGCCTGATGTTTGTCGATAATTTTGGAAAGAAAATGTGTTGAAAAGGTTAACATCCCATGTAGTACTGTGTAGTCTAAATACATAGAGAAAATATAAATTTTGTAAATTGAGTTAAGTGTTTAGAAGGGGCTGAGAATTATGCACTAAAGATGTCAAAAAGGGAAAACGACTCAGGAATGTTAACTGAAATGGTGATCTTATAATCTAAATGAAGGTCGGTTTGTAAGGAACAGAAATGGACTCGGTGAGTGCCCCACCAGTACTTTTCTGTCCGAATCGAACTGAGACCTGAAAGTGATGATATAAAGGAGGGGAATGAAATATCATCATTAAATAGACCTTAAGATCACCGATTGAAGGTATTTGGAGGAGAGAGAATATTTTTAACCAAAAATGACCAAAATACCCCTTCCTCCGAAGTTTTACAGGGAGTCAAAATAAACCAACAGAAGTTGAAATTGATTGATTTGACAAAGAAATTGATGATGTAAAGCTGCATTTCATGCAAAATAATCCAATTATAGATTCTATTGTATTCCTCTGTCAAAATCGAAGAAGCTCTTAAAATGATGGTATTGGTATAAAAAAAGGGTACTATCAGCACATAGATAATAAGATATTTGGTTTAAATGTATACTGAGGAGAAAAAAAATAAATGTGAAAATGACGAAAATGCCCATATGTGGGATTATGATTTGAATAGTGAAAAACCAAGTCGATTTTGAATATATTGATAATAATAGAGTTATTGATGGTATAAAGGACATAATATGAGTATAACGATCCCGATTATAAATTTCACTACACTTAGTGTGCTAATACGACCCAAATGGTTATAGGGAAGTCGCAGGATGAGCGACTTAGTATTGATTTTTGGGTCTAACTTAAAAGTGTATTAATGAGATATTGATTACGGGATCGTTGGATATGATGAAAGATAAAATGATTACTGATGATGAATGAGAAAGTGATCGGTATGGTTGATGAAATTCATAGCAGTACGATTAATTCTAGTTCTAAACAATCATACAATTTCTGAAGTATTAAATGGATATTTATAGAACCAGAATATTTTGGAATATGTTTTATAGAATAATGTACCGTATGGTGTATATGAATTGGAGAATATGCATAAGAACAGTAAGTGATGATAAGAGATGAGGAAGATAAGAGATGAGGAAGACAACAGCTAACCTGAATTATTAAATGAAAATGATTGTAAAAATAAATTACAGTAATAATAAAGTGGTTAGCTGTGAAAGGTGTTAATTAAACGGTTACACTTAATACAACATTGTAAATTAAGATGATCGATATGCTGTGAAGTATGAGTAACTAAATGAATCAAGGTGGAATATGTATTAAAATGATCTAAATATTAAGTGTCTTTGCCTTGAGGATATACAGTGGAAATGATAGGACACATATATTAAATGTTCAAAATGATAAGAGATGAATGATTAAGGTAAGTATCGGATTTGATTTCCGATAGAACTTCCAGAGTTATATAAATTGGAGGAATTGAGATAACATTGACTCGATTTTGAATATGAAATCTGATTCTCGATTTTGAATATGAAATCTGATTCTAAGCTTATATCGGAGAACTTAGGAGAATCTAAAAGCTTAAGAAAACAGTCTGGAAAATGGGAGAACAATGAAATGCACGTGTATAAGGTATGATTGAGGGAAATACAGATAACGTAAATTGATGATAAGAAAGTTATATGTATAAGTGTAAGTGAGAGAAGCACTGATGATATTGAGATGTAGATGAAATAAAGTGATATAGTAAATGTTTACCATCTAATAAAGTTCTCACGAAGAACAAGTATTCATCTACATGAAAATAGACACTTTATTGATCTGATCACAGATATATGAGTAGTTAATAAGACTAACCTCAGTATAAAGCGTCCTTAGATAAAAGATTGGAGATTAATGTCCGTAAGATGATGATTAGAACTCGGAGTAAATTTTACGAGTTTCTATTGAGGTTAAGAGGTTATGATTTGCCTTGTGAGGTACGTAAGCCCAAAGAATGAGGCATCCATACATGAGTAAATTGATGAAATACTGATAGAGTCTAAAGTATAAATGGAAAATGAGCAGCATTGTGGTATAACCCTTAAACTCTTAAAGACTATGGAATTATGTTAAGATTGGTAACTAAGAGATTTGGCTAGATAGTATCTCGTCCTGAGATATATGATCTCGAATGACAGAGCGATGTGGATCTGTCTATGAGGACGAGATAATGATTGAGATACGAAATGTACTGGATCTAGCTAAATACTATTGCCAGCCTATGGAAGAGTCATTGGGTTAGCTGCTCTACTGATGTGATTAATAATGTAAAAGGTTAAAGTCAGTGAATAAATAAATATAAAGATGATATGTAAAAGGTTAAAAGAATTTAGTAATGGAATATTTTACCACTGAGGAATAGTGACTGAAATAATGATGAAGGAAAAGATGAATATGTCATAAGAGGAAAGTACATGATGAAAAGGGAACACGAATATGAAATAGTTCCCGAATTTAAAACTAAAAGTGATTTTGTGGTTATCACATGATTATGGTTAAATGTAAGATCGAGCCAAACTCGATGGAGGAAAAATAATTATACTTCAAGGAGTAAAGAAATGATTTACATTTTACTGCCAGTTATATAAATGGAAAAGGATATATATATATACCACCTCGAAATGATGGAAATAATGGATTTATATGGATAATGAGATGATTAAATTGATAATTATAGATTCAATGATGAAGTTAAATAATGAGAAGATTAAATTATAATTTGATTATGCCATTATGGAATCTAAATTATCAAAAGAGTATAATTTCGGGTATATTCTAAAATTAAAGTGATAATGAACATACCACAAGAATAAAAGAGGTAATAAGAATGCTACATGAAAAGATGATATGGAGAGAAAATGATTGTCTCCTGATTCAATTATGGTAAAAGATGGTAAATAGTAAAGTCTGCAAATGAACTGCAGCAGTTGATGAAATAAATATGAAAAGAGTACTGAGGATAATAATGAAGAATCTAAAAGAGATATGCTAATACAGAAGTGATTATAGATTGATAGTCTAATGAAATCACTCCTCCATTATCAAACTCTTAGATTCTTTAGTGCCATAGTGGAAATATGATTATAAAATGATGAGAGTCTCTGAGTTGCCATATGCTAATGAGAAACAGCAAAAGGCTTCGAGATCCCAAGTGTATTGATAGCATTGCTCTGTACTGATGTAAATATCTTAGTGTAATATTGAAACGCTTGAAGATACATTGAGAGAGTAAATGCTTGAGATATGAAAGCTACTGGGACAATTACATACAATTGATTGACATGAGTATATGTTTGTACCAAATTATGTCGACTTGGCACCAAGTGAGAAGAATGGATGATGAACAGCATAGATCCGCTGTAATATGAAAAATAGTGTATGGACTCTTACATGAAAAGAGTAAAAGTGAATAACTCCCGAATTGAGAAATGAACTTATGGGAGTATAGACATATATGATGAAAGACAGCATGTAGTGGTCTAAAGCACTCTTGATGTTGAAAGTGTACTGGCAGTATTACTTGGAGTATGAACTAGAGGTTAGAAGTCGGAAGTATATGGAATGTACCACCTTGTTACTTAAGTTAAATTCGGAGGATCGAATTTCTTAAGGTGGGGAGAATATGATAACCTTAAATTTTCCATTTATGGGAAATTATTAATATCGGAAACTTAGTGAAATGAATAAATAAATATAACATGAGATCGGAATATTGTGGAATATTTCGAGAATTGAGGAAGTGACTGATAGTGGAGATTAGAATAAAGGAAAATT
This sequence comes from Heritiera fomes, assembly GCA_032173925.1. NCBI lineage: Eukaryota > Viridiplantae > Streptophyta > Magnoliopsida > Malvales > Malvaceae > Heritiera > Heritiera fomes. Next base: position 8,080,917 of record JAPDPM010000019.1, read on the forward strand.
AAATTGGGAATAAGGATAAGGTTGAAATTATGGAAAATAACAAAGAAAGAAATTTAATTTGGATAAATGGAAATCCAAATTAAATAAGAAACGAAAATAGATGTAAATAAATTGGATATTAAGGAAATCCAAAATTTAGTAAAATAAAAATGCGTATAAAAATATATTTATATAATTAGATTATATAAATATATTTGCAAATGTTTTTATGTAAATATATATATATATATATATGAAATATAGTATATATTATAAAATGAATATATACTATTTTATATTATTTTATTTTAAAGTGATGTGTATAGATATATATATATATAAATAAATAAATGAGTTATATAAATATATATATATCTATCTATAATTATATATATATAATTAAAAGAAATAATTATATATATATATATATAAAAAAAGAAAGAAACGGGATCGGGATATAACTCGATCCCTGTTTCCCTTCTTTGTTACAAAACAGAGAAGGAACACTACCGCAGACGGCGAAAAGAAAAAGAGAGAAGGGGGAGGCGGTTGCCAACAAGCTGAGGAGAGGAAGCTGATGTCGACGTCGACGCCGGCAAAGGAAAAGGGAGAAGAGAAATGAATGGAAAATAGAAACGAAGGAAAGCGGAGAAAATCAGAGGAGAAAAGGAAATATGGCAGACGGCGGTGTCGGCCGATCCAGGCACCGCCACTGCCACCGAAGCTTCGTCGGAGGAAGAGGAAGACGTGGGAGGCCATGGTTGAGGTGGAGAACGGCGGAGGAAGGCCGACGGAGGAGGAGAAGAAACCGAGGCAAAACTGAGTAGATCCGCCGCCGTGCCGCTGATCCAGGCCGAGCTGAGGCCACCGGCAAGTTCGTCTCAACGTCGGCCAGCTGAAGGGCACCTGAACAGCCGGAGAACCGGCTGCCGGTGAGGAACCGGCGAGGAAGGGAACTGGACTGGTCTGAACCGATCTGACCGGAAAAGAAGAGGAAAAAGGAAAAGAAAAAGGAAAAAGAAAAAGAAAAAGAAAAAGAAAAGAAAGAGAAAGGAAGAAAAGAGGAAAAGAAGAAAAAGAGAGGAAAAAAGGAGAATTTTGGAAATTACGGGAAATCCCGAGAATCGAAAACCCGGGAATTACGGGAATCGGTAAGAAATCCCGAAAAGTTATAAATTATTTAAATAATTTATTTAAATAATTATGGAAAATTTCTAAATTTTAGAATTTCAATTCCAGAAAATTCCCTCGATGACCGAGCCGATAGAATCGGGCGAGGTGAACACGGGCGTGACCTTCGAGAGTCAGTTGCCGACCCGAAACAAGTAAGGGATGCATGTGCAGCACTTTAAGGATATTCAGTCTGCATGTATTAATTTCGAAATATTTTATGGAAATATTTTATGAAATTATTATGATGAATGATTGGTTGGAAATTTGGAATGAAGTACTGGCTGGAAATTATAAACTGTATTTTCCGTGCAGGAGGCTAGCCAATCGGCAGCCGTTATACTGCCAAAAAATTATAAAAAATTATCGAAAAATTCTAGAAAATTTCATAAAATCATAATAAATGATTTTATTTCACAAGAAACGATTTCCAACAACGAAAATAGAGAAAATGATTAATTTTCATAAAACATGAATATAATGAAATTCATTTTAAAATATTCATGTTTTTGAAATTGGTGATAATGAGATCACCAAAAATTCTCTCGATATATGAATTATAAGTGATATGAAATGGAAAATGAAAAAGGGATAAAGAGAATATTCTATAAAAGTTTCCTAAATATTCTCTTGATATATGAATTATACGTAATATGAAATGAAAGATGAAAAGGGTTACAGTGAATATTTTACAAATATTTTCTTAAATATTCATTTGATTTATTATATAACTTTTATGGTTTTAATTATGAAGTTATTATTTTTATAAATTCCATAAAGGTTTTCTGATGATGAAAAATACTGTTTTGAGACTAGTTGGCACCTGATCAATGATATGCGATATGTAGTCCCGGCCGACACCTGATCAGTGATCCGTCGAGGACAATTATAGACTATGGTCATAGATCTGACATGATGATTTTATACCCTTCGGGGTCTATAGCATGATATGAGTAACGACCCAGTGGACGGGCTGGGCGTGTGTGCCTAAGTCTCCATATATGATATGTTTTAAATGAAAATGTTTTACATGATATGTGATATGTAAAATGAAATGATTTATAGCATTTTTATAAAATGCTTATTTCAGTACTGATTTTAGTACTACGAGATGATTTTCAAATGATAAGCAATATGAACATGTGATATGGTTCAGAAGGAAAAAGGAGGAAATTAAATCTAATATTCTTATTTTAATTTTTAAATTGAATATTAGATTTAAATGATTTATATGTTATAAAAAAAATGGTTTAATAGCTTATTTTGCTATTTTAAAGTACTGTACTGATTATGATTGTACAGTAAAATATGAAAAGAGTTTAAATGAGAATGATGATGATTTAACTAATATTCTTTTCAAAGAATATATGAATATTAGTTACTTTATTTAAATGCTTTATTTTATAAAAGCATTATTTTGAAAAGAATATGGAAATGATATGAAATGAAAAGTAAAAGGATATAAATTTCAAACGAAAAGAAATTTATTACTCTCTACAGTTGCTTCTAGGTTCCGGGACAAGATAGGTATTTCAAAATACCTCCTTGCTCCATCTGGATCCCTAGCCGACTGTAGTATCTTTCCTACATGCAAGCCTAGAGCCCATAGGAAAAATGAAAAAGATTTTCAACATATAAGAAGCTGAATATAAAGTATGCATATAATTTTCTTACTGAGCCGTGGTTTGCTCACCCCTTAATTTTAACATTTCAGGTTTTTCGAAGGCTGAGAGTCTAACACTTAAAGGGTTTCGGTTGCGCATTTGGGGACGATGCGACAGCTCGACTTATGACATGAGGTATGATCATTTATTTTCTGTATTTAGACATTCACAATACTACTTTCTTATGAAGTAAGATATGGGATGTGATTCATATGGTTAATTTTTATGAAATTGTTTATATGTAAAAGAAAAAGTAAAGTCTCGCAGACAGCCCAACCATATAAGATGTATAGGATAAGGTGAAAAATAGGGTCATGGGCTGTGACACTTCCGTTTGATACTCCTAATGTCTCTTTGCCCACCTCCTGAATGCATTTTGCCATCTTATTCCACATTACATTTGGGTTCTCTTCTATTATCCAATCCTCTTTTTGAATCCAACTATCTCTACATGTTTTATGACAATCTTCTTTTAGCTTCCACCATTGAATCCTTTCAATTCCTTTTTGTTGGTTCCTTCGATGTCGTCTATCTATCTTCATATCTAGAACTAGGAGTCTATGTTGCGCGATAACACTCTCACCTGGGATAACCTTACAATCTAAATATCTATGTCTATCCCTACTCCTAGTTAAAAACAAATCTATCTGACTTGCTCTTGTTCCACTTCTAAAGGTTATAAGATGAGAATCTCTCTTCCTAAACAATGTGTTTACTAGGATTAGGTCATAAGATAAAGCAAAATCTAAGATAGCATCTCCACCCTCGTTTCTTACACCATAATTAAAACCCCAAGGTATGCTCTCAAAACCCTCTCTACTTGTACCTACATGTCCATTAAGATTGCCACCAATAAAAAGGTTTTCTCATAGAGGCACTTCTTGTACTACCTTATCTAAATCCTCCCAAAACTATCGTTTACTAACCTCATCAAGTCCTATCTGGGGTGCATACACGCTAATGACATTCAACACCTCTTCTCTTAGAACTAGGTTAACAAAAATAAACCTATCCCCTTGTCTCCTAATCTGTACAAACATCCTTATGGTACTCTTTATCTATAATGATACCTACTCCATTTCGCTCTCTATCTTTCCCTATGTACCAAAGCTTATATTACCAAGGTGTTATCTCTCTAGCCTTTTCCCCAACCTATTTGGTGTCTTGAAGACACAAGATGTTAACCCTCATCCTACTCATAACCTCACAAATCTTAGCTAACTTACCACTAAGCGTACCTATATTCCAAGATCCTAACTTAAGCTTATGGTTATGGTTATGGAGTTATGGTTATAGACTAACTTCTTTACCCACCCCCGTCCATTATGGTGTGGGAACCTTTGCCTATTTAACACCACATCAAGGCGTCGATGTGGGGCGTCGCTTATGGGTGACGACCTAGCAACCCTTGCCCACTTTTCACTACACTCGGGCTCTGATGCAGCAAGTCGTTGAGTAGGGGACGCCCCAATGATGTTTTGATATTGGTTCATTTCATGAGATTAGACTAGTTTTTAGGGCTGGTTGTCCAAATCTACTGCCACCCTTCTCTTTTACTTGGGCTTGGGATCAGCTGCGTTAACTCACACAGGCAGAGTTGAGTTCAATATACATAAAATATAAATTTATCTCAATTGGAGTTCGATTTGAGGTACCTAACAATTAAAGCCAACAGATAAAAAAATAACGATTTTGTTCATAGTCGAAAATTTAATGCTGAAATATTGTCAAATGTGGGTTGACTTTTGACCACTAACTGAATATAGTCAAATCCTCACATGGCTAATTTTGGCCCTGAATTTATCCGAAAATCAAAATCTCAAAAAATAGCTAAAAACGAGGCAAATAGGCCGAATGGCCATTGTTTGAAGCTAAACTTATTCCAAGAATATTTCCAAGTGCCATACACCCTATTGGACCCTAGAAAATTGAATTTTCAAGATTCAAAGTCAATAACAATAAATAATTTAATTCATTGTAAAGTTCAACAAATTATTCCAAAGTGGTATCATGTAGAAACTGCGTGTGGAGAACATTGTATAAGGTAATAGATAATTATCAAAATTATCAAATATCTATTAAATAACATAAATATAAATATAATTAGATATTTATACATAATGATAAGTTTTGGAAAAGTGACTAAGAACTTGTTTGGATATTGAAGGAAAAATGAGTTAGTAAAGATAATAGAACATAGCCTAAATAAACATAACTAAGGAATTAAATTTGTTAGTAAGGGTAAAAGTGGAATTTCATCACCCCATCCATCATTTTATTAATATAAAAATTTAATCAGTTGCCTATATTCTCTAATGAGACTCAATGGCCAGCTGACGTAGGCGAAAAACACACCAAAACTCCATTCTTGTTGTTTTAGGCGAGAAAGAGAAAGAAAGAAAGAAGAGGAAAAAGCTCCTAAGAAACAACCTCAGCTGCTCTTCTTCAAGAAGGACCGATTGTAGCCCTCCCTTTCCTCTAAAACATATCAAAATTTTAGATCAAACAAGCATCATATGAGTGGTGAAAAGTTGGCTAGAACATTTAGTAGTCTAAGGTAAGTGAGAGAAGGAATTTTGGTTTTTGTTGAACTTGATATATTTGATGTTTCTAATTTTTCTAAGATTATTTATAGTGTCAAAATGTTGGAAAAATGATCCTAAGGTACTGTTTAGGTTCGGTCAAATGGGTTTCAGGTTGAAATTTTTGCATTAAATTGATATATGCTAATGTATTGATAGTTTTAAACATAGTTACAGAGTTAGTTTTGAGAAAAACTTACAAGAAAGCATTGAGTAGTTTCAGCTATGTAACGACCCGTTACCATATTTTTAAACCTTATTTTACACAATTTATCCGGTTGGGCTGTCTGTGATACTTCACTTGCACTTAATGTTAAACATATTTAATATAACATTGTTAATATAATACACATCCCCTATCTTATTTACAAAAATGTAGTACTGTATACATGTCTAAATACAGAAAATAAATGATCGTACCTTATATAAATCAGTCAGTCTGTCACATTATCCTTTGTGTACAGCCGTGATCCACAATCAACTGATCTCACAATCTTTAAAACCTGAAATGTTTAAAATTAAGGGGTGAGCAAACCACGGCTCAGTAAGAGAGTTATATGCTACACTTGATATACAGCTATCTATATGCTGAAAAATATTTTTTTTTATTTTCTTTAAAATCTTCCTAACTGGCTCTAGGCTCACATGTAGGAAGGATACTACAGTCGGCTAGGGATCCAGATAGAGTAAGGCAGGTATTTTGAAATACCTGACTTGTTCCGGAACCTAGAAGCAACTATAGAGAGTACTATTTCCATTGTTTTCAAAGCGATATAACTTTCGTTTTCCACAAAGTAAACCACTTATTTCTTTTCACATCAGTATACTTTAAAACACGTGACAGTTCAGTAATAAAAACAGTGGTTTACTTCTCTTCTCTTCGGTACAGTAAAACATGTGACAGTACAGTGATTTGTAAATATCCAATCATTAGATAGTTACTTCTTCGATTATTTCTTTCTTAGAAATAATTCTTATGTTATTCTTTTAGAATAAACATTTATTTCTCTTTTCGAATCAGTAATCGTATCGTACAGTTCAGTAAAACAATATATTCAATAAAACAGTAATTCGATACGGTTCAATCAGTAACAGTAAACAGTAACTACCAATTCAGTAAATAGTATAAGGTAGCTTTCAGTTTAGTAAACAGTAAATGGTAGCTTTCAGTTCAGTAAAACAGTAATCAATGGCTACCATATTAGTAAACAATATAGTTCAGTAAACAGTGTCTTGGTACGGTCTTTCATCAGTAAACAGTAAACAGTGAACAGTAGTTCAATACAATAAACAGTACAGTAAACAGGATTTCGTAAATCCTTTCAGTAAATAGTAAACAGTAAGTGAGACTAGGCATCACCCTACAATTAAATCATGCTATCATCGTCCAATAATGGACCAGTAATCATTATCCCCGAAGGGACACAGTAACAGTATAACAGTGAGATCTATGGCCATGATCTATATGGTGTCCTCGGTGTACACTTGCCAGGTGACATCCGAGACGCTGATGACTGGCAGGTCTATCAGCCACGTGACAGTAATAGTATAAGTGTGATGCATGAAACTCGGGGCCTAAGTCTCAAAACAGTATAAACCGTACCATAGCCTTTATAGATTTTAAATACAGTAAATCGAAATATCCATAAGGCTCACATGTAAATATAATCACCTTTATGAAATTTATAAAATAATAACATTTTTCAAACTATTTCATAAAGTTATTTATTATGTTTTTCATATGATGAAGACAGTTTGCAAAATCATCACTGTGAAAATAGAAGGGCAAAACTGTCTTTTTTTTTCACCGTAAAACACATATGCACGCTTTCCTATGCTTTTTATCCAAAACATGGTTTTCAAAGAAATCGGGATTCAAATCAAATATTTTCATAATTTATGTAAAAATAAATTATTTACTTTCCAAATTCAAAATCCCTTAACCATGTTTTTCTTCTATCAACACGTGTAGAGACCTCTAGTCTCGAAATCATGGTTTCCCATCATTTCTTAACCTTTATGGAATTTTCATAATTATTTGTTTCCATAATTAAAACCATAAAGGTTTTATGTAAAATTAAGTGAATATTTAAGAATATTTATAAAATATTCACATCAGTCTCTTTTTCATTTTCATCTCGTTTCACGTGAAATATCACCTACAGGGTGAATTTTCGGTGATTTCCTTTTCACCATTCTCGAAAATATGAATATTTTAAAATCAAATATCGTTATATTCATGTTTTATGAAATTTACTTAATTTCTCGATTTTCGTACTTGAAAATCGTTTTACGTGAAATCAAATCTTTTATTTTGGTTTTCAGTGATTTTCGGTAAATTTTAGTAATTTTTCGATAATTTTTCGGCAGTATAACGGCTGCCGATTTGGCTAGCCTCCTGCACCGAAAATACAGTTTATATTTCTCAAATGGTATTTCACCACAATTTAAAACCGATAAATCACCACATTATAAACCAATAATTATCGATAGCATTTAAAAATTAAATGCAATTTAAAAACATGGCCGAATATCCTTACAGGCAGCATATGTCTCCCTTACCAGTCTTATGTCGACAATCGTCCCGGTAATGCTAACCGAAATCCGTCTACTCAGGCTGCAAAATAATTTTATTGAAAATTATTAATAATTTTCTTCTTATTTTTAAATCACTAATATTCATATAATGCAGCCTCTAAAGTCATAAAATAATTACAACCAGTATAAATTATACCGGTATAAAAACTCAATTCCTTCATTTCACTTCCTTTTTCGGTTTTAATTTCACCGAAAATTCTCTTTTAATTTCTACAGTTATTTTCTACTAATTTTCCAAATTTTCAACATACTTACTTTACTTTTCAAGCCATGGCCGAACCTCTCATGGCCATTATTGTTGGCTTTTCACTCATGATTTCTATTTCCTCATTTTGCCATTTATTGGTTCCTTAACTACGTGAACCTCCTTTCTATTTCCTTGCATGAAGCTTAAATGCTTCTCTGTTTCTACTCTCAACCGTAGGTTTCCTCTTTAGCTAAAGTCTCCTTTCAATCATTTAGATTCTAGGCTTCTTTTTGCCTCCTATCTAATTTTCCTTTAGTTATTTTATATCATCAAACTAAAATTTCAGCTAAATTTCCTTCTTGTTCTTCATCCATCTCAAGACATGAATTCATTCTATTTCCATGATATAAAATAAAGTCTCATCTTAAATCTTTATTTAATTCCATACTTTAATTTATTTTGGTTATCAATCATGTACAATATGTTGTACAACATATACAAAATACCTGGTCTCACAAGCTATCATGAGGTTAGTAGGGTTAGAGTGTTCCAACAAGGCTAAATTTAATATATAGGGATATTTGATACATGTGAATAATACCGAAATAGTTAGAACCGAAAGAAAGTGACTGTAGCACCTAAGTGCAAATTCGGCCAAGTGGAGGACATTAGGTGAAAGTGATTTAATTGTATTGAAATGATTTAATAAGGATGAGAAATGAATATTGAAAGTTTCTATATGACCAAATTTGAAAGAAACCAAAAGGATAGAAAAAGGATAAATTCAACATTAGTTAGAAAGTAGTGAAAAATTGGCTCATTCGATCAATTTAGAGGTTGTTTGATATACTTTGAGGTATAATAAGACAATATTGTTAATAATTTACTTTGTTTGAACATTGGTTGCAGCTAAGGAGTACACCAAAGAGAATTCGATAAAGAAGGAAAAATTGAACCTAAGTTGGGATCGAAGGCAAGGAAGTAATATAGCAACGAGTGTAGGTAAGGAACATATATAAAAAGATTTTAAGATGGTATCATGATGTCACAGTCCATATATACAGTATTTCATGCATTTCCACACATTTAATATGGGTTTAGCTGTCTACGATGCCTTTATTTCCTCTTTCTTTGAACAATAAATACTTTATAACAGTAAATTTAATTTAATTTACATAAAAATGAATATTTAAATATCAATAGTTGTTTATCATATACATTCCTGTTTATAATACAACAAAGTAGTACTGTAAAATATGTATGAACATATAAAATAAATGATTAGATCTTTAGGATCAACACTAGCCGACTCGGGGTAATCAAAGAGTAGCCGAAATCCTCGGATAGGCAAGTCACGCAGTCATTGAAAATAATCTGTGGATGCTGAAAATAAAGGAATGAGCAAACCACAGCTTAGTAAGGGAATTGTATGCAGAACTTGATATCACAACATCTATATGCGATAAAATAATTTATTTTCCTATAGGTGCACTAAGGACCGTAAAGGAAGGATACTATAATTGACTAGGGATCCGGGTGGAGTAATTAAGGTATTTTGAAATACCTATCTTGTCCCGAACCTAGAAGCGACTATAGAGAGTAAAAATTAAATTTGATATAAAACTCATTTAAAATTTTCCATATATAAATAATTCACATGAAAATGGTAAAATAAACCATTAAATGAATCATTTATGAAATAATATAATTTCCACATTAAAATATCACTTTCACAAACCATGATAAACAGTACGTACACAGTTTAGTACAGTACATGTAAACCAATCATCATTTATTTCACCGAAAACACTTTAATAATCAATTGTGATTTAATATCTTCATTTAATCAAAATAATTCATATCACAATAAATGTAGAGACCAGGCATCAACCAAAATATATCATGCTATAACCCTCATAGGGTATAATAATCATCTCATGAGATCTATGGCCATAGTCTATAATTGTCCTCAGTCGTACACTGATCAGGTGTCAACCGAGATGCTGAAGATAAGATCAGTATCAATAGCTTCACACAGCATATACATATCACATATCAATATAATACGGGGCCTATTAGTCTCAAAACAATATTCACACAGTCGTATCACCTTTATGGAAATCAATAAAATAGGTAAAATCTTCAGTCGATCCATAAAAGGTTTTATTTATAATACAGTGAATATTATAATGAAAATAATTTATAAAATATTCACTTTTCAACACTTCACTTTATAAATTACTTATTGCACTGTAAAACACATAGGAGAAATTTTTAGTAGCTTTACTTTCATTAAATTCGATAATACAAATATTTAAACAATATTTTTTGGTAAATTCATATCTTACAAGAAATATTAAATATCTCATTTTCAAGGCTAGGAAATCACTCAAATATGCACTAAAATATTTTATGACATTTTTAAAAAATTTCTAAGGAAATTTCAGCAGCATAACGACTGCTAATTCCCTAACCTCCTTGCACTTTAAACACAGTACAAAACCAGCCAAAAGCCATAGTTTTTACCGTTCTCAATGGCATTTCACTTCCAAATATTCTCATAAAATTAGTTGCATCAAAAGCATGCATCCAAAATATCCTTACAGTATACACACGCATCCATTACTTGTTTGACTAATTCGACTTCTTTGGTTTCACCACTCGAAATTCGATATTCCCGGGTTGCAGATAATTTCACCAAGAATATTAGCTCATTTAATACTTTTTTTAAGCTACTTTTCATGTCTAATTGCAGCCACATTGTACACTACAAATATTTGTGCAGTATATTTTATACCGTGCTAAAACACAACTTCTTCGTTTTAAGTCGGATTTTAAATCCGATCGCACTGGTGGAATCCTTGTAGTTTCTACAGTCTAATGGCACCTCAAAAGCCTCAAAATGAAACACCAAACCCTCTCCCCTTCATGTGGCCGAATACTCTTGAAATTCCTAAGGTATTTCAACAATTTAACACCACATTCATGTTCTATCATGCTCAATCATCAATTTGGCATCAATTTCATGCATGAAACACTATGAATCCATGAAATCCTAAGCTTGGCCAAATCCCCCTTTAATGGCATATTTTTATTTTGCAAGATTTAATTGAAACCAATACCATAAACATGATTAGCAAGCTTGATTTAGTCATCCTACACCATTAAACGTAAATGAAACACAATGTGGAGAGAGAATGATACCTTGGCCGAATGCTCCCTTCCCTCTTTTCTCCTTGTTTTGTTGCTTAATCAATGATCTATGGGTATGGTTAGATAGAGGAGAGAGAATAGAACAATTTTGTAGTTTTAAGTTTAGTGAAAAAAATGAAGATTTAAGGTAGTTTAGCTTGGTTTCTTTTCTTTTTCTCTTTTCTTTCTCTAATGGCGTGGGAGGCTTATGGTAGAGATGATGAATAGTGGCCAGCCATACCAAGAAGAATTATAAAGAATTCTCTAAAAATGGGCGAAATTATGAAAATGCCCTTGGTTATGAAAATTTCGAACAATTTTGCCCTTAAGCTTCCGTAATCATAACAACCATGTACTTGCACTCTAAAATTTCAGATTTCATCACCAAATAATCTTATTAGATGTATTTTGATGAATTATGGTGGTTTCGTTGACGCGCAGTACATTGAAAGCGTGAAATTATGAATTTACCCCTAACGGACCGCCAATAAAGTTTTTCTATTTAACCACCGATCGGTAAATCTGTCACAGTCCACATATACAGTATTTCACGTATTTTTACACATACATTAATGGTTGGGCTGTCTGCGATGCCTTTATTTCCAGTTTTTATAAACAGTAAACACTTTATAACTGTAAATTTACTTTAATTTACATAAGCATAAATATTTAAATATAAATATTTGTCTATCATATACATCCCTTGTTCATAATACAACAATATAGTAATGTAAAATAAGTCTGAACATATAAAGAAAATGATTATATCTCTCAGATCTACACTAGCTGCCTTGGGGTACTCAAAGGACAGCCAAAATCCTCAGATAGGCAAATCACACAGTCACTAAAAATAATCTATGGATGTGAAAATAAAGGAACCATGGCTCAATAAAGGAGTTGTACACAAAACTTGATATCACGAAATCTATATGCAATAAAATAATTTATTTTCCTATAAGTGCACTAGGGATCGTAAAGAAAGGATACTATAGTCGGCTAAGGATCCGGATGGAGTAAGGAAGGTATTTTGAAATACCTGTCTTGTCCCAGAACCTAAAAGCGATTATAGGGAGTAGATATTGATTATTGAAATAAAACACTTTTCCATAACATTTCATAATAAATTTAAGGCTTAATAGCTAAGTAGACCCTCAACTTTTAGCATAAAATAGAATTAAGCCCTTAACATTTTATAGCGTGGAAATCAGTCCATAAATTTTTATTTCATTATAAATAAACCCTCAACCTTTAAAATTATGCAATTAAATCCAAATATGTTAAATGACACTAACTTCCGTTTGGACATCTAACGTTAAAGTTGACGTAGATAGCTTAGTTGGCTGCCACGTGGCATGCCACGTGTGCAATACTAATGGAAGTTAGTGTCATTTAACAAATTTGGACTTAATTGCATAATTTTAAAAGGTTAAGGGTTTATTTATAATGAAATAAAAGTTTATGGACTGATTTCCATGCAATAAAATATTGAGGGCTTAATTCCATTTTGTGCTAATGGTTGAGGGTCTATTTAGCTATTAAGCCTAAATTTAAATCAAGACTTTCATAAATTAAAGCATTTAATCAAATAATCTAATATTCATATTTAATTATAAAAAGAATATTAGATTAATAAATCACCATTTGCTTTTGAACACATTTCACAAATATCACTGGAAATTTCGTAAATAGTAATGTACACAGTTTAATACAGTAACCTGTTTAGAAATCATCACCTCTTTCACTGAAAACATATCGATAATCACTTATCATTTAATATCATCATTCAGTTAAAACATTTTAATATCACAATAAATGGTGGAGACCAAGCATCATCTTCAATATATCATGCTATAACCCCCGTAAGGTATAATAATCATCATATGAGATCTTTAGCCATAGTTTATAAATGTCCTCGGTCGTACACTGATCTAGTGTCAACTGTGATGTTGAAGATAGGATCAGTATCAATAGCTTCACACAGCGTATACATATCAACATATCAGCATGATACGTGGCCTATCAACCTCAAAACAATATTCACATAGTCGTATCACATTTATAGAAATCAATAAAATAAATAAAATCTTCAATCAGTCCATAAAGGTTTTTTTGTAATATAGTGAATATTATAATGAAAATAATTTATAAAATATTAAATTTTCAACATTTCACTTTATAAATCACTTATTACACTATAAAACACTTAGGAGGAATTTTCAGTAGCTTTACATTCATTAAATTTGATAACATGAATATTTAAATAATACTTTTCGGTATATTCATGTTTTATGAAAAATATTAAATACCTCATTTTCAAAGCTAGGAAAATCAATCAATAATGCATTAAAATATTTCATGACATTTTTAGAAAATTTCTAAGGAAATTTCAATAGCATAACGGCTCTTAATCTCCTAGCCTCCCTGCACTATAAACACAGTACAAAACCAGCAAAAAGCCACAATTTTGATAGTTTTCAATGGCATTTCACTTCCAAATATTCTCATAAAATTATTCTCATTAAAAACATGCATCCAAAACATCCCGACAGTCTACACACGCATCCCTTACTTGTCCGATATATCCGACTTCTTCAATTGCACCACTCATAAACCGATATTCTCGAGCTGCAGATAATTTCACCAAAAATATTAGCTTACTTAATACTTATTTTTAAATTGCTTTTTATGTCTAATTGCAGTCACATTGTACATTACAAATATTTATACAATATATTTTCTACCGATATTAAAACACAACTTCTTCGTTTTAAGTCGGATTTTAAATCCGATCGCATCGGTGGACTCTTTGTAATTTCTACAATCTAATGGCACCCTAAAGTCATCAAATGCAGCCATGCACATGGGTCCCTTTATGTAGGCCAAAATCATCATCATGCCATCCACATTATCTTTCAACAATCTAATTCCATATTCTTGTTCTACCATTGTCATTCATCATTTTGGCATCAATTTCACGCATTAAAACTCATGTTATCCTTAAGTTCTTCTCAAGGTCGAAACCGCCCTTCAATGGCAAAATTTTATTTAGCTCAATTTAATCAAAACTAATGCTACCAACATGTTTAGCATGCTTAAATCTATCATCCTACACCATTGAAATTCAAATAAGCATAATATATGGTGGAGTACTTACCTTGGTCGAAACTTTCCTTCCTCCTTTCTCTTTGCTTTGTCACTTTTTCTATGATATATGGTTACGGTTAGAAAAAGGAGAGAAAATAGAACGATTTTGTTGAAGACAAGTTGGTGAGATTGTGTGTGTATAAGGAGAAATGGAAGCTTTTTGTTTCTTTCTTCTTTCTTCTTTCTTCTTTCTATGGTGGTGTGAAGAGGCTTGGAAGGGATGATGAATAGTGGCTGACTATCACTCAAAGAATTATAAAGAATTCTCTTGAAAGGGGTAAAATTACAAAAATGCCCTTGGTTATGAAAATTTTGGATAAATTTGCCCTTAAGCTTTCGTAATCGTAACAACTATGTAATTGCACTCCAAAATTTTGGATTTCATCATCAATACTCTTATTAGATGTATTTTGATGAATTATGGTGGTTTCGTTGTCGTGCAGTACACCAAATGCGTGAAATTATGAAATTACCTCTAACGGATCGCCATCAAAATTTTTCGATTTAACCACTAATTCGATAAATCTATTGACGCTATCTTAAACTCCTTTTCATGTAGAATATCAAGATATTTTTACTTCATCCCAATTCAATTTCGTTTAGGTGCAATTTACGAAAATACCCTCAAGATGTAACTACCATTTTCCAATTTATTTGCCACATTTCCTAAAATAATGAAAATAATGGTCTCAAATTCTATAGTATAATTATTACACCTTCCGTACACTATTTCTTCAGTCGTACACACAATTGGGCACAAAAATTCGAGTGGGGCCCACATCACTATTTACTTATAATTTACAAAATACGCCAAAATTTAATTAATAAATAATTAATTATACATGTACAGTACAATATAAATGGTTCTCACATTTCCTCCTCATCTTTAGGAAATTCAATCCTCCTAATTTCATCTGATCACTCACTGGAATAGCTTTGGGTACTTCTCCCATTTCAATGTAGGAATCAGTAGAGGTTGCAATAAACCTGTAGGCTTCTGATGCTTGATCTTAACCTGCAGGCTTCTGAGACACCTAGCAACAAACTCGATGTCTCTCTTCATCTTCAGCCACCAATACACTCTCCGTAAATTTTGGTACATTTTAGTACTGCGTAGATGCAAAGTGTACTTGGGGTGTGGGCCTTTGTCAAAATCAAATCTCTGAACTGTCGATTATCGGGAACATAAATCCTGCTTCTAAACCTCAGAATACCATCAGTGCCAATCCCGAAATCCAACTATACTCCCATCTGTATCTGACTTGCAACCTCTATACAATAAGCATCAGTCCTCTAAGCATCCCTGATCTGACCAACAAATCTGACTCAATCCTGAAACTAGCCGTGAGCCCATAGCTCTAAAAGGAAACCATATTAAGACTAAGGTTTAAGAAGTGCTCTAACAACTCGTGCTCCTTGACCATCATATACGACACCATGCCCATATGCTTCAGACTCAGAGCATTTGTCACCACATTCGCTTTCCCCGGGTGGTACAATATCTCACAGTCGTAATCCTTTAATAGATCCATCCATCTCCATTGTCTCATATTTAACTCATGCTACGAGAATAAGTACTTCAGACTCTTATAGTTTGTGTAAATCTGGAATGTGTTGCTATAGAGATAATGCCGCCATATCTTCAATGCAAACACCACAGCGGCTAACTCAAGATCATGGGTCGAGTAGTTCTTCTCATGCTCCTTTAGCTACCGAGAACTATAGGCAATCACCCGACCATTCTGCATCAAGACACACCTTAATACCTATGTAAAAGCATCTGTATACATTGAGAATCCTCCTGATCCACTGGGAAGGGCAAGCACAGGAGAAGTAGTAAGTCTCCGCTTCAACTCCTGGAAGCTGTGCTCACATGCATCTGACCACTCAAACTTAACGTCCTTTCGTGTGATTCGCGTCAGTGGAGCAGCTAATCTAAAGAACCCCTTGACAAACCAGCGATAGTATCAGGCTAGACCCAAGAAACTCCGTATCTCTGTCACCGTCTTAGGCCTCTCCTACTGTACTATGGCCTCAATCTTGGATTGATTAACAGACACCCCGTCCTTCGACACTATGTGTCCTAGAAAAGTAATATGATCTAGCCAGAACTCACACTTACTGAATTTAGCATATAGCTTTCGATATCTGAGGGTTTGCAGGACTATGTGAAGGTGCTGCTTGTGCTCCTCCGGAGACTTAGAATACATCAAGATATCATTTATGAACACAATCATGAACTGGTCGAGATAGGGCTTAAACAGCTCTTTCATCAAGCCCATGAATGCTACAGGGGCATTAGTCAATCCGAAAGGCATCACTAAAATTTCATAGTATCCGTATCGAGTCTAGAATGCTGTCTTAGGAACATCCGACTTCTGAATCTTAAGCTGACGATAGCCCGAACGGAGATCTATCTTCAAAAACATCTCTGCACCCCTGAGCTGATCAAATAAATCATCAATCTTGGGCAGGGGATACTTGTTCTTAATGGTCACCCTATTCAACATTCAATAATCTATGCATAACTGAAGATTGCCATCCATCTTTCGGACGAATAAAACTAGTGCACCCTACGGAGACACACTGGGACAGATGAATCCCGTATCCAATAATTCCTGGAGCTACTTCTTAAGCTCCTCCAACTCTATCAATGCCATCCAATATGAGGGCTTAGAAATGGGCTCTGTATTAGGTACCAAGTCAATGGTAAACTCAATCTCCCATCCGGTGGTAACCTTGGCAAATCCTCCGAGAATACATCCAGAAAATCCCTAACCACAAGAATCTCATGCAGCTCAGGACGTCTCTTTTCCATGTCCTCCACGTATGCAATAAAACCTTCAACACATTCACAGAACACTTAACAATTTAGTAAACACATCACTTTCATTATAACTTATCAAAACGTTTTACAATGTAGCTTTCTAGTTAAGAGAATGTAACAAATTTAGTATAGTAGTCTAAACTAACAAAATTAGCAGCTAACCAATCCATTCCTGATATTACATCAAAATCATACATAGTTAACAAAATTAGGTTAGCTATCATTTCCTTCTCTCCTACAGTCACTTTACAATTTCTATACACTACATCAGTAATTTGTGCTTTTTTAAAAGGAGCATTTACATGTAAAGTATATCCTAGTGGCTCCGATTCTACTGGGACTCTATTAGCATAAGCAGGTGATATAAATGAATGAGTAGAATTAGGATCGAATAATGCAATTATAGGTATATCAAAAATATAAACTTTACCTTTAATAACATCTGCGGAGGCATCAGTAGTCTCCTGATCCAACGCGTACACTCGTCCCTAAGTCACGGGCTTCTTACCCTTCTCTGCTGCAGTTGCTCGTCTCAGCTTTGAGGGTATAGCCTTCTTTGATTCGCTCATAGCTGCTGGTGCTGGAGAAATTGGGGTTGGAACAGTAGAAGTAGTAGATTCTCGTAGCATTGGACAATCCCTCATCAAGTGTCCCATCTGCCCACATCTAAAATTGGCCTTAGTCAACAGTAGCAGGGCCGTGTCTGTCCACAAAGCGTACACCTGGTTGCGGTACTCCTCAGTGTCGAGGTGGGTCCAGTAGTAGGAGTTGTAGCAGCTGATTTGGTAAATCACCCCTTAGAAATCTAAATGCCTGATGGTCCAGCCCCCCAATGGTCTAGCCCTCTTAAGCTGCTCTCTACCTGATCTATCCTCTGCACCCCTCTTCGCCTTACCTTTACCCTTCGCCTTAGCCTTAGATGCTGACTCGGAATGAAACTACTCAAAATCCTGCTCACATAACTGAGCACATCTCATTACATCATCATATGTCCGAATATCGAATGGGGCCAACTTCGATCTAATAGATGGTCTCAGCCCAGCCTTAAATCTATCACTCTTATGTCGCTCATCAACCCGAGTAAGTGGATTAAACCTGCTAAGTGTGGTGAACCTCGACTCATACTGATCCACCGTCATGCTCCCCTGAACTAACTCTATAAACTCCTGCTATAATTTCTTCTGGGCTGTATCGGGGATGTATTGGTGGCGAAAAGCATCAACAAATATCTCCCATGTGATCACCAGGTGCTAGGCGAATAAGACAGTCTGTGCAAACTTCCACCAGTGCTCTGCATCATCAGTCATCTAGAACACTACCAATCCGACTCTCTCCGTGTCTGAACACCTCATATATCTAAATAACTTCTCGATAGCTGTCACCCACTGTTCTGCCACAAGTGCATCCATGTCTACCTTAAACTTAGGCAGATTTAACTTAGCGAACTGCCGCACCAAAGCTACATCACAATACGACTCTACATCTCAGGGCGACTGTACTAGTGGTGGGATGGTACGACCTGTGCCTGCTGTATTGGTTGTGGAGCATGCGGAGGCTCAGGAGCAGGCTGTGCAGGAAGTGGTGGGGGTGTTACTACTAGTGGAGCTACTAAAGCTACTCACTCTCTTTCTGCCCAATTAGTAGCTCGGTTTGCGTGATAGATAGCAATAAAATCTGCTAACATCCTCTCCATCAATGACATTCGAGTATGAGGGCTTTTTGGCTGCGGAGGGTAAGCAGGTGCTGGGCCGGGCTCCGGCACCTATTCTAGAGTGTAAGGCTCCGGTGTCTACTCCACCTTACCTCTACCTCTACCTCTACCTCTACCCCTATTCACGAGAGTTACTCGTCGTCCACTCATTTTTGCATAACAATTTATCGGTGGTCGGTTAGACACTTATTTATATATCCAGACTATACAGTACTATAGTGGATGTTAATCATTTCACTTTATCATAAAGACATTAATAGACATTAGGCCAATCTCGCTCTGATACCAATCAATACTGTCACAATCCATATATACAGTATTTCACACATTTAATAAGGGTGAGCTATTTGCAATGCCTTTATTTCCTCTTTCTTTGAACAATAAATACTTTATAATAGTAAATTTAATTTAATTTGCATAAGCATGGATATTTAAATGTCAATATTTGTTTATCACATACATCCCTTGTTTATAATACAACAAAGTAGTACTGTAAAATAAGTCTAAACATATAAAGTAAATGATTATACCTCCAAGATCTACACTAGCAGCCTCGGGGTAATCAAAGCGCAACCAAAATCCTTGAATAGGCAAATCACGTAGTCATTGAAAATAATCTGCAGATGGTTGAAATAAAGGAATGAGCAAACCACGGTTCAGTAAAGGAATTGTATGCAGAACTTGATATTACAACATCTATATGCGATAAAATAATTTATTTTCCTATAGGTGAACTAATCACCGTGAAAGAAGGATACTATAGTCAGCTAAGGATCTGGATGGAGTAAGGAAGGTATTTTGAAATACCTGTCTTGTCCCAGAACCTAGAAGTGACTATAGAGAGTAAAAATTAAATTTGATATAAAACTCATTTAAAAATTTTTCATATATAAATAATTCACATGAGAATGGTAAAATAAACCATTAAATGAATCATTTATGAAATAATATAATTTTCACATTAAAATATCAATTTCACAAACCACGATAAACAATACGTACATAGTTTAGTACAATACATGTAAACCAATTAGAAATCATCATTCATTTCACCGAAAACACATTAATAATCACTTGTGATTTAATATCTTCATTTAATCAAAATAATTCATATTACAATAAATGTGGATACCAGGCATCACCCAAAAAATATTATGTTATAACCCCCGTAGGGTATAATAATCATCTCATGAGATTTATGGCCATAGTCTATAATTGTGCTCAGTCGTACTGATCAA
Source organism: Heritiera fomes (assembly GCA_032173925.1). NCBI lineage: Eukaryota > Viridiplantae > Streptophyta > Magnoliopsida > Malvales > Malvaceae > Heritiera > Heritiera fomes. The sequence continues at coordinate 8,101,209 of JAPDPM010000019.1, forward strand.
GTGTCGACCGGGACGTTAAAGATAAGATCAGTATCAACAGCTTCACATAGCATATACATATGACATATTAGCATGATATGGGGCCTATCAGTCTTAAAACAATATTCACACAGTCGTATCACGTTTATGGAAATCAATAAAATAGGTGAAATCTTCAACCAATCCATAAAGGTTTTATTTATAATACAGTGAATATTATAATGAAAATAATTTATAAAATATTCACTTTTCAATGCTTCACTTTATAAATCACTTATTACACTGTAAAACACTTAGGAAAATTTTTCAATAGCTTTACTTTCATTAAATTCGATAACACGAATATTTAAATAATATTTTTTGGTAAATTCATATCTTATGAGATATATTAAATATCCCTACAGTCTACACACGCATCCCTTACCTGTCTGACTAATTCGACTTTTGATCGAAATTCGATACTCCCAGTGTACGGATAATTTCACCACAAATCTTAGCTCACTTAGTACTTATTTTTAGGCTACTTTTCATGTCTAATTGCAACCACATTGTACACTGCAAATATTTGTGCAATATATTTTATTCTAGTGCTAAAACACAACTTCTTCGTTTTAAGTCAGATTTTAAATCCGATCGCACCGGTGGAATCCTTATAATTTATATAGTCTAATGGCACCTCAAAACCATCAAAATGCAGAACCAAACCCTCTCCCCTTCATGTGGCCAAATACTCCCTCTTGAAAATCCTAAGGTATTTCAACAATTTAACACCATATTCATGTTCTATCATGCTCAATCATCATTTTGGCATCAATTTCATGCATGAAACACCTTGAATCCATGAAATCCTAAGCTTAGCCGAATCCCCCTTTAATGGCATATTTTTATTTTGCAAGATTTAACTGAAACCAATACCATAAACATGATTAGCAAGCTTGATTTAGTCATCCTACACCATTAAACTTAAATGAAACACAATGTGGAGAGAGTATGATACCTTGGCCGAATGCTTCCCTACCTCTTTTCTCCTTGTTTTGTTGCTTAATCAATGATCTATGGGTATTGTTAGATAGAGGAGAGAGAATAGAACAATTTTGTAGTTTTAAATTTAGTGAAAAAAATAAAGATTTAGGGTAGTTTAGCTTAGTTTCTTTTCTTTCTTCTCTTTCCTTTCTCTAATGGTGTGGGAGGCTTTTGGAAGAGATGATGAATAGTGGCCAGCCATACCAAGAAGAATTATAAAGAATTCTCTAGAAAGGGGCAAAATTACGAAAATGCCTTTGGTTATGAAAATTTCGAACAATTTTGCCCTTAAACTTTCGTAATTGTAACAACCATGTAATTGCACTCCAAAATTTTGGATTTCATCACCAAATAATCTTATTAGATATATTTTGATGAATTATGGTGGTTTCGTTGATGCATGATACATCGAACGCGTGAAATTACAAATTTACCCCTATCGAACTGCCAGTGAAATTTTTCGATTTAAACACCGATTCGATAAATCTATTGACACCATCTTAACCTCCTTTTCATGTAGAATATCATGATATTTTTACTTCATCCCAATTCATTTTAGTTTGAGTGCAATTTACGAAAATACCTTCAGGACGTAACCATCATTTTTCAATTTCTTTGTTACATTTCCCAAAATAATGAAAATAAGGTATTTTGGTCTCAAAATTTCCATAGTATAATTATTACACCTTCTATACACTATTTCTTCAATCGTACAGACATTTGGGCATAAAAATTCGAGTGGGGTCCACATCACTGTTTACTCATAATTTACAAAATACACAAAAATTTAGTAAATAAATAAGTAATTATACATGTACAACACAATATAAATGGTTCTGACACATGATCATACCATCTAGGATTGGTTGTGTTAAGAAAGGATTTCATTTTATTGATGTTATGATTCCTACAAAATATTAGTATTGTTTTGATTTAAAAGGATTTGTCGGAGACTACTGTTGTGAACTGATATTGGGAGAAAGTATTGTATTGACAGGGATTTAATGTATCTGAACTGATTATGGATTAAGAATTGAATTCTTTGTGAATTTAAACTGTTTTGAGACCTATTGTGGTTTATGTGGTATTGTCTACAGTAGGTTTTAGTTTCTGAAATGTTATGCTACCGAATTTTTATATAAAAATGTTTGAAGAAAAATATTACTTTTTTTCCCGTATAAATGGAATCTTGGAATGAATTATCAAACAATAAGTTTAGAAAGGACTTTATTGTATTATTTAAAGTTGGATTTCAGAATTATATAAAGAGGTTATGGGAGTTTGAGAAATTCTAGAGGTTTCATAAGAAAAGAAATGTTTTGGGAAAGTGCTTTGCTGGTTTAAAATATTAATTTAGTCATGCATTATCGCATTACTCACATGCATAACCATTGTTCTATAAGTTTTTATAAGTTATGCATTGTGATTTTAAAGTGCACTGTTTTAATATTTAAATGCTTTGGATGAAATATTGGTTTTGAATATTTTTAGATTTGAAAGAAAATGAAATGATTGGTCTTATCATGTTGAACTATTTTGAAATGGTAAATGACGGCTCACAGATTTTATTGACTTCACTCTGTAAAATAAAATATTTATTGTAATGATTTGATTATTTTGGGTTTGAGCATACGTTGAAATGATATTGATTTTATATAGAATATAATGTTTTAAAATAATGGGTTGTTAGTGATTATTTTGAAAAATGAAAAGACTAGGATACCTCTTTATATTTGATTTTTGAAACGTATTGTTATTGTGCAAGTTTGAAAGTATAATTGTATTTTATTGAAAATCAAGGAATCCAACCTCCTGACTTTAGTGACATTGGATCACCAATAGTTTGTCGCTCTGGAAATCATGCCCTCTGAAATGTCTTTGTTTTGATCTATTTATTATTGACCTTGAGCAAGTCTTCAACGCTTCTCAGTTATCACTGGCTCCGTGATACTGTAGAAACCTTTTAGCTATGGCCATATGCTACCACTACTTATTCCCTTTTTGGAACCTCTGTTTGTATGATATACTATTGGGATACTACCATGTCCATTCCGTAGCGATTTTGAAAGCTAATTACTATTTTCATACAATCGATTGTTTTGTTTTACTGAGTTGTACTATTATGATTTGATTGATTTACTATACTACATTATTCTGATTTAAAAGTAAATGTTTTGAAAGGAATATTATGTTCTGCATTGTACTGTATTGTTTTGATTTATATGATAAAGATTGTTTGACTGAAGTTTTATAGGTACTGTATTGCACTGAATTGAAAAGATTTCGTAAGTCTGAAGAAATGCTTTATAAAAACTTCACTGCACTGATATTGTTTGGAAATAACATTGATTTCATGCACTGCCATTGCATTTCACGTTAGAAACCTATAGTTATACATTCGGAAAAAAGGATTATGAGGTACTTTAAAGTATCCTTCCAAAAAGGCCCTTAAACTCTTTAACCAAATATGGGATGCATTTTGTCTGTTTGTATACTGATGTGAAGGATATAAAACTACATCGAATATGTCACGGTTAGACTATACTGCAAGATAAATGCGTATAGATGTCATGATATCCATTTCTTTTTATTTGCATTTTTATTAGGTGTAAGCTCACCCTTATCTATCCTTACAGATCCGCACCAGTGACTAGGTAAATTGGTTTGAAGTTTTGAGCCTCGTGGAAGTACTTTCCCTTAGAGCCTATCTAACTGTTCTGATGGTATATTTTTAAGTTTTTATGTTTGTATCCCAGACTGTTCTACACAACAGTAGTGTATGTATATGATTAGGATGTATACTATTATATAGACTATGTATGTCAATTATATAGGTGTAAGTAATGTTAAAAATAACACTAAAGGTGAGGTATGATATTTAAATTATAAATATATATATATATATATATCAAATGATAAATAGTATATCATCCATTACAGTTGAAATAGTTAAAGTTATAATAGTGATGCTTTAAGAGAAATAAGAAAAGAATGTGTGTGGAGAAAGAAGAAAGAATTGTATCGACTTACATCACCTGACTGGACTAGGACCTACCAACTTAATATAAATAGAAATTAAGCTAATGAGATTATAAACTAGCTAATTGAATGGATTTATACTACTCACTGACAATTGAATTAAGAAAAAAATTTTACCCTAATTCCGCGTTCCGGGGCGTGACATCAAGTTTGTCTAGGCTTGAATTATATTATGTCCAGCAACTATGAGTCATATTAAGTTAGGTTTGCATGAGTCTTAGGTCATATTAGGGCCATATAATTAATGGTTAATGCTTAAGTAGTATTTGATTAAAGTTTCATACCATTTATCTTGCACATAGAATAAATTTTACATTAACATTCAAATCTTTCTAGCATGCATTGTAGTTATTGTCCAGCTCATGTAGAGTTAGTTTAGGTGCAATTAAGTTAGTCTTAGGTTATTGTATACATAAGATTAAAAGCAAGCAATATGTTAGTGCATTTATAGGCCATTTTCCTTAGTGTTTTACCATGCATTAGTAAAGATTTGTAGTAATTAATGGTACAATTTTTTGGGGCTGATTAAGGGCTATTTTAGATTAATTTCAATTATAATTTTAGGCATTAATATGCATTAATTTTGGGTTTAGAGGTTCATCTAGGGTTTATTTAGGGCTAAAATTAACTCATGCTATCTTAGTTTCATTGTTTCATCCTTTAAAAATCCAAAAACAAAATTATTTTCATGCATTCACTAGATTAGAGATGTGAGACCCGAATTTGTTACATTGTACACCATAATTTTAAATGATTGATAGTGGAAATGAATTATTTAATTGACTTAAATAAATATTGAATGTGGATTTCCACTTTCCATTTTTAATTAATGGATTTATAATTTATAATATGGTGTATAAGAGGTGGAATGAATATTAAATGATTGATTGAAGGTAAAGAACAAAGGAAGAAAACAAATCTGAAATTTTAAAATGAGAGTGATATTTCATGGCATGACATATAAACAAATGTAATTATAAGAGATGGAAACATGAGCTAAAACCATGTAGCAAACAAAGTGGCTTTTACGCCACCTATATATATAGCTGCTAGTTATGTTGCACGGCAGAAAAGAAATTTCATGAGAATCAAAATGCAATTTAAATGATGTTTAGAGTAGGATGATGTTAAAGTCTAACATGTGAAGGATTCTATGGGATGAAGGATACATCAAGAGAGGCAAACAAGTCAATAACGTGTGGGAATAAAAGGAAGTTGATTGTCGTTCTTTTGCTGCACTTTTCTACCCGATTTTAATGCTCCTTCAACTGCTCGTTTGCTGCATTTTTCTTCATGAATTAATGCTCATAAGACAAGTAAGAAAATAAGTCAATAGGCAGCAGAAAAATTGTTGCTACATGCCACTTCTGTTAGAGAGAAAGTCAGTTATGTTGGATGAAATGAGAAGAAGGAAATGTTAAGTCAAAATGAGATGTTTTTTAATTAGATGAGGAATAAGACAAAGGTGCAAATAAGCTAAGAAAACAAGAAGAAAAAAAAGAATCTCGGCACCATAATTCCTTGGCTACAACTTTTATCTACAAATAAATGAATGAAGAAAATGGATACCACGCCACACATTTTGCTACCATTTTTCTTCACCATTTAATGAGCAATAAGACAAGGTAATGATGAAGAAGGGGATATGAAGTTAAGTGAATTTGATAACAGAATATATATCTGACTAAGTGAAACAAACTCAAGCATAATTCTTCTTTATGATCGACTATACTCAGGTTGTCTTATTACTCATTTCTGCTCTGTTTCACTCTTATTTCTCCCACGTTTAATTAGTAAGATAACAACCTCTTGCTATCTAATCATCTAACACTCCTCTATACACTTTCCTCCGCCTTCAAACCATCCAAGAATACCAAGGAAAGGAAGATTGACGTGGGAAACAACAAAGCAAATTGTGAGTTGTGTTGGTTCAATCAAACAAGGTAAATAAAGTTTCCAGCCAATGTTCATGTATTTAATTCTTGGTTTATAATGATGATATGTTAATTGAGTGAGGTAAGTGTATATTGCTTGGCATAAGAACATGAAGCAATTAACTATGGTTGAATTATATGTTGTTGATAGCGTTAGGGCGTGAATAAGTGAAGCAGAAAATTCTGCTGTTGGGTGTGTGTAGCGTGAAGAATAAGAAGCAAAACTAACATGAGGAAAATATAGAAATGTAGGAGAGTTGGTCTTGATAAATTAAGGTGTGAACATAGTGTGAAAACATAAAATAAAGCATGGAAAACTAAAGATGTAAGGCTGGAACCGAAACAAAAGAAAGAAAAAGGAAAAAAGGAAGAACTGAATGAAAATGTGAAAGGGGAATTGTTGCTGACCGAATGAAGAGAAGAGGAGATAAAAGTCAATAAAAAGGGCTAGAAATGGCGTGGAAAGGAAGGAGAAAGAAAGAAGGAAAACTAAGTTAAGTGAAATGTAAGATTAAGGAATAATAGTCAACGATTGTACCTAGAGGGCGTGGAACTTAGAGAGGAAGATGAGAATGGTGTGAAACGTAAAGTAAGAAGAAAAAGGAAGGCTGGAAATTAAATGAAAATACAAAGAGATAGAATACTAGAGCTAACCAAATGGGAGAAGCCCAACATAATAGTCAAAAAATGGGGGCTAGGAGACGTGAAAGAGAATGAAGAAAGAATGCATGTGGGAAGTGAATTTAAGAGGGAAAGAAAAAGGCTGAGAGTGGCATATAAAAGGGACGAATAAAAGCTAAAAATGGTGCTAATTAGCCAAGGTAAGAAAGTCAAATATGAAGGCTAATGATAGGAAAAAAAAATGATAGAAACATAACCTTGACTAGAAACCATTTTCACACAAGGGGAATCTGTGATGCCGTGTATGAAAGAAATAAAAATAAGAGATATTACACTTTATTTCTTAAAAGATGGAAAATGTCAAGAAAGAAGGTAGTACATTTATATTGTGCATTGACTAAAAATAAAACAATGAGCATTATTTAAATAAGGCCATTTGGCCATAGTGGAAAAAGAAGAGAAATTGGCATGAAGAATAGCCATTTTAGCTATGAGACTTATTTATATTGTAATATAAATCATAGCTTAATATAAAAAGGACAATTAAGCTAATGAGTTGGTAAAATTATTTTGTAGCCGAGAAGTACGATTTTGATAGACGCAATCGGGAAGCTCGGTTTCGTAAGACCAGGTAAGGGAGTAGTATGTGAAGTGAAATCCATGTCCTGTAGAGAAAAATGTTATATAAATATTGAAAAAATAATTTGGTTTGTGACATGCATTAGTTTGATAAACTGTTTTTAAATTGGGAAAGCTAGATAGGTGATCCCTTGTTTTTAAAGATAAATATTTTGTGGGCGACCCCCTAGTTCAGCTCAGTGTGAGAGCCACAGTGGGTGATGTTAGTTCGCCACATGGGCGATTGAAACATGCGAGTTCAATCCACTGTGATGGGTGCGCCTTAATGGGCAAGCTGATAAGGGGCGAGCCGATTTAACTTGTGTTTTTCTCATACGAAAAATGGTGAAATTACTGGCTATTTTTACTGTGTTTTGTAAACAGAAAATATAATACCTTTTTGGAAAACAATCATTTTAAAGAAATGATGAAATATGTGAAATATTCCTTAAGGTTTCTTTATGAGATATAAATTGATTTTTAAGACTTTAGGCCCCGAGTTTCATGCATTACTATTCACATGGCTGATTGACCCGCCAAGTCATTAGAGGTCTCGAGGTCACCTGACAAGCGTACTCGAGGACTACCTATAGATTATGACCATAGATCTAGTTGTGTTCAGTGGGGACGATTACTGTGTTCCTTAAGGAACAATGATAGCATGATTTAATTGTAAGGTGATGCCTAGTCTCAACTTACTGATTTCTGTTTACTGAAAGCTGAATCCTGTTTACTGTTTACTATATTATATTGTAAACTATTTAGCTAGTGATTTGAATATTGAAGACTGTTTACTATATCCACTGTTTTCCTACTGGGCATGTTGTTAGGGAAAATAAACGTTCTGTGGGATATAGTTTTTATTTTTAAAAGCAGCATACACCTTCCATACTGAGCACGTCGTTGCTCACCCCTGATTTTTCACTCCACAAGTTATTGATTTGAATTAAGCGGTTTACCTTCTAGAGTTATCCGCTACTGGAGTCAGCAGATATACGATATTAAAGGTACATTATATTTTTTTATATATTCAGTAAAATTGTACAGTACTACTGTGAGTAAGAGGGAATGTAATGATCTCAAAGAAATTAAATGTAATATTCATAATTCTGTTATAGTACTGTAAATGGAAGTACTATGTAATGCTTAAAGGATTATGGGTTGTTAAGTATCATAGACAGCCCAATTAGTGAAAATGTGTGATTTATAAGCAAATATTATGTTATACTGTGTATTCGGGATGTTATAGATTTAATAGTATCAGAGTAGGGGTGGTCGGATGTCTAGTGGTTTTTAAAACAAAAAGCGAATAGTAAACATTCCCTGTAGTACTGTATAATCTGAATATATAATTGAAATACTAATGATAAGTGATAAATGATCTTTGTGGTACAGATATGAGTGGAAAGAGGGTGACAAGCTCAGTGAGAGGTAGAGGCCGAGGTAGGACGACATAGATTTCGGAGCCGCAGACACCGGAACCCGCCCCAAGACCTGCACGTCCTCTACAGTCGGAGAGCACTGATGCTCATGTGAGCCGAGTGGAGAGGTTAGTAGCTGATTTCATGGCTATGTCTCAGGCGGATGGAGCCGCAAATAGGGTAGAAAGGGAGAGAGCAGCAACTCCCGTAGTGGCGCCAGCATTGCCACAGCTGGCACCTATTGTACCCGAGCTTCAGCCTATTCCACCACCGGCACCTCAACCATAGGTAGCTCCACCACAGCCATTGATTCAGCCTCCTAGAGATGTGGAGTTGTATTGTGATGTCACTTTGGTACGATCATTTAGGAAGTTGGATCCACCTAAGTTTAAAGGTGCTAGGGATCTGTTGGTGGCGGAGCAATGGGTTATTGCTATACAGAAGTTACTAAGGATTATGAGGTGTAAGGAGACCGAGAAGGCATGTCTAGCAGTGTTCCAGTTGACAGATGATGCGAAGCATTGGTGGAAGGCTACTCAGATAATATTGTTCTCCCAGCATCAGGATATCACTTGGGAGATTTTTGTAGTTGCCTTTAGAAGAAGGTATATCCCTGACACTACCCAGCAGAAACTACAGCAAGAGTTTATGGATTTAACTCAGGGAAGTATGGCAGTGGACGAGTATGAGGCTAAGTTTACCACCTTAAGCCGATTTGATTCACAGACTAGTGTTAATGAGAGACATAAGATTGAGAGATTTAAGGCTGGTTTGAGACCCTTCATTAGATCGAAGCTAGCCCCATTCGATATTGTAACATATGATGAGGTAGTACGACGGGCTCAGTTATGTGAGAGGGATTTTGAGCAGTACCATATAGAGGCTGGTAGTAAGAGCAAGAGTAAAGGCAAAGATAAGGGTAAGAGATTTTTGGAGAATAGATATAGTGGGGAGCAGCCTAAGAGGGCTAGATCTTCGGGCATACAGATTTCAGAGGGACGATTCAATGGATCAGCAGTTTCTACTCCTGCTAGTGGCTTGTGACTTTATGTAGACATTGTGGAAGGTCACATGAGTCACACCCTTGTCCTTTGATGTCTAAGGCATGTTTTAGATGTGAGCAGACGGGGCACTTATCAGGAATTGCCCGATGATCAGAGAATCAGCTGCTTCTACTATTCCCCCTGTATTACCTCAGATAGCAGCACCGGTAGCTCCGAGTGAGCCAGAGAAGGCGACACCCTCACAGCCTAGGAGGGTGACAGTCGCAAAGAGAATAAGAAGGCTGTGACTCAGGGTCGGGTATACGCGATGGATCAGGAGACTGCCGACGCCTTTATCGATGTGATTAAAGGTAAAGTTTATCTCTTTGATATTCCCGTAATTGCCTTATTTGATCCAGGTTCTACCCATTCGTTCTTTTCGCCTACATATGCTAACAGGACCCTAGTAGAGCCGGAGTTGTTAGGGTAAACCTTGCAAGTGAATACCCCTTTTAAAGATTTCCAGAGGACGGATATTATATATAGGAATTGTAAATTGACTATAGGAGAGAAGGTTATGACAACTAACCTAATTTTATTGAATATATATGATTTTGACATCATTTAGGGTATGGATTGGTTAGCTACGAACCATATTAGTTTGGATTGTAATACTAAGTTTATTTCCTTCTCTTATCCCAAAAAGTACATTGTAAAGTTATTGTAAATTAATAAAAAGTATGTGAATATATGTTTGTGAAATAACATGTGTACTGAAATTGTGGTTGTGTATGAATGTTTATGAAGGATATATTGTTAGTGTGGAGGATGTAGAGAAGAAACATCCAGAGATTTAAGAGATTCCTGTGGTGAAGGATTTTTCGGATGTATTTCCAGAGGAATTACCAGGGTTACCACCGAATCGAGAGACGAAGTTTATGATTGAGTTGGTACCCAATACGAAGCCGATTTTTAGACCCCCATATCGGATGGCACTGACTGAATTAGATGAGCTTAAGAAGCAGCTCCAAGAGTTATTAGATAAGGGATTTATACATCCCAGTCTGTCATCGTGGGGAGCTCCAGTATTACTTGTTCGGAAGAAGGATGGTAGTCTCCGGTTGTGTATAGATTATCGGATGTTGAATTGGGCTACCATTAAGAATAAGTATCCATTACTCAGGATCAATGACTTATTTGACCAGCTCAGGGGTGCACAGGTATTTTCTAAGATAGATCTCCGTTCAAGCTACCACTAGTTGAAGATTAAGGAGTCGGATGTGCATAAGACAGCATTTCGGACTCGTTATGGTCACTATGAGTTCGTGGTGATGCCTTTTGGGTTTACAAATGCCCCTGTAGCTTTTATGAGTTTGATGAATGAGGTGTTTCATCCATTTTTGGATAAGTTTGTCATAGTATTTATAAATGGCATTTTGATTTATTCTAAGACTCCAGAGGAGCATGAGCAGTATTTGTATATGGTATTACAAACCCTCAGAGACCGAAGGTTGTATGCCAAATTCAGTAAGTGTGATTTCTGGCTTGACCATATAATCTTTTTGGGACATATAGTGTCGAAGGATGGGGTGTCAGTTGATTCATCCAAGATAGAGGCCATTGTACAGTGGGAAAGGCCAACACCGTTACTGAGATACAGAGTTTCTTGGGTCTTGCTGGATATTATCGCAGGTTCGTGGAGGGATTTTCCAGACTTGCTACTCCATTGACGTGACTCACACGTAAGGATGTGAAGTTTGAGTGGAATGATGAGTGTGATCGCAGTTTTCTTGAGCTTAAGCGTAGATTGACTACTGCCCCCGTATTAGCCTTTCCCAGTAGATCAGGTGGATTTATAGTGTACACTAATGCGTCCGCTTAAGGTTTAGGGTGTGTACTTATGCAGCATGGTCGGGTTATAGCCTATGATTCTCAGCAATTGAAGGATCATGTGAGGAATTACCCGACACATGATTTGGAGTTAGCCGCAGTAGTGTTTGCACTGAAGATTTGGCGGCATTACTTGTACGGGGAGAAATTTCAGATATATACAGACCATAAGAGTCTGAAGTATATATTCTCGCAGCGAGAGTTGAACCTGAGGCAGCGACGGTGGATGGAACTGCTAAAGGACTATGATTGTGAGATTTTGTATCACCCGGGTATAGCTAATGTAGTAGCAGATGCACTGAGCCGTAAGCATGTTGGCATGGTATCTTACATGATGATCAGGGAGCATGATTTGATGGAGAAGTACTCTAGCCTTAGCTTGACAGTTATTTCCTCTTACCAGTATGGATTATGGCTAGTTTTCTATAGAGTCGGATTTGATGGATCAGATTAGGGAAGCTCAGAGGAGTGATGATTATTGCATCGGGGTAGCCAGTCAGATTCAGATGGGAGTTGTGTCAGATATTGAGATTGGCATCGATGGAATACTGAGGTTTAGACGTAGGATATGTGTTCCTAGAAATCAACAGATTCGAGATTTGATTTTATCAGAGGCCCATACCTCTAGATATACATTACATCCGGGTAGTACTAGGATGTACTAGAATCTCTGAAGAATATATTGGTGGCCTAAGATGAAGAAGGACATTGCTGATTTTGTTGCTAGATGTTTGACATGCCAGCAGATTAAGATTGAGCATTAGAAGCTTGCGGGTATGCTTTGATCACTATCAATTCCTACTTGAAAATGGGAGCATGTTACCATGGATTTTATTATGGGATTACCACAGACCCGGAAGGGATATGATGCTATTTGGGTGATAGTTAACAGGTTGACTAAGTCTGCTCATTTCTTAGCCATGAGATCTACTGATTCAGTGAGTGCCTTAGCCGAGTTGTATGTCAGGAAGATAGTGAGATTATATGGTGTTCCAGTGAGCATCACATCAGATAGGGATTCCTGCTTCACATCTCTTTTCTGGGAGAAATTTCAAGAGGCTATGGGATCCCAGCTGAATTTTAGCACCGCTTTTCATCCACAAACTGATGGACAGTCAAAGCGTACGATACAGACGCTCGAGGGTATGTTGAGAGCGTGTGCACTGGATTTTAGAGGCTCATGGGATGATCACTTACCCCTGGCAGAGTTTGCTTATAATAATAGCTTTCATATGAGTATTGGCATGGCACCTTATACGGCCCTATATGGCAGACGATGCAGATCCCCGATAGCATAGGAAGAAGTGGGAGACCGTAAACTACTAGCTCCCAATTTGGTCGAACAGGCTTCCTATGATGTACAGATGATTTGTGAGAGGCTCAAAACGGCTCAAAGTCAGCAAAAGAGTTATGCAGATACTAGACACCGACCCTTAGAGTTTGTAGCGGGTGATTATGTATTCTTATAAGTCTAACTGTCCAAAGGTATAATGAGATTCAGAAAGAGAGGAAAGTTGACTCCTCGATACATTGGGCCTTATGAGATCTTAGATTGCGTGGGAGATGTGGTTAATCGGTTAGCACTATCACTAGAGTTATCAGGAGTGCATAACGTATTCCATGTCTAGATGTTGAGAAAATACTATCCAGTCCTTCTCATGTGTATAGCACTATCACTAGAGTTATCAGGAGTGCATAACGTATTCCATGTCTAGATGTTGAGAAAATACTATCCAGTCCTTCTCATGTGTAATTTGACATGAGCCATTAGAGATCAGAGAGGACATGAGTTACATTGAGAAACTGGTACTGATCTTGGATAGGAAGGATAAGGTATTGCGATCTAAGACGATTCCTTTGGTTAAAGTGCTCTGGCAGTGTCATAACGAGGAGGAGGCTCCTTGGGAGTTAGAGAACCTTATGCGTGAGAGATATCCAGAGCTCTTTTAGTGATAAGTCTGGATGAAATTTGGAGGACCAAATTTCTTAAGGTGGGGAGAAATGTGAGACCCGAATTCATTACATTGTACACCATAATTGTAAATGATTGATTGTGGAAATGAATTATTTAATGGACTTAAATAAATATTGAATGTGGATTTCCACTTTCCATTTTTAATTATTGGATTTATAATTTATAATATGGTGTATAAGAGGTGGAATGAATATTAAATGATTGATTGAAGATAAAGAACAAAGGAAGAAAACAAATATGAAATTTTAAAATGAGAGTGATATTTCATGGCATGAAATATAAACAATGTAATTATAAGAGATGGAAACATGAGCTAAAACCATGTAGCAAACAAAGTGGCTTTTACACCACCTATATATAGCTGCTAGTTATGTTGCACGGCAGAAAAAAAAATTCATGAGAATCAAAATGCAATTTAAATGATGTTTAGAGTAGGATGATGTTAAAGTCTAATATGTGAAGGATTCTATGGGATGAAGGATACATCAAGAGAGGCAAACAAGTCAATAACGTGTGGGAATAAAAGGAAGCTGATTGTCGTTCTTTTGCTGCACTTTTCTACCCGATTTTAATGCTCCTTCAACTGCTCGTTTGCTGCATTTTTCTTCATGAATTAATGCTCATAAGACAAGTAAGAAAATAAGTCAATAGGCAGCAGAAAAATTGTTGCTGCACGCTACTTCTGTTAGAGAGAAAGTCGGCTGTGTTAGATGAAATGAGAAGAAAGAAATGTTAAGTCAATATGAGATGTGTTTTAATTAGATGAGGAATACGACAAAGGTGCAAATAAGCCAAGAAAACAAGAAGAAAAAAAGAATCTCGGCACCATAATTCCTTGGCTACAACTTTTATCTACAAATAAATGAATGAAGAAAATGGTTACCACGCCACACATTTTGCTACCATTTTTCTTCACCATTTAATGAGCAATAAGACAAGGTAATGATGAAGAAAGGGATAGGAAGTTAAGTGACTTTGATAACAGAATATATATTTAAGTGAAACAAACTCAAGCATAATTCTTCTTCATGATTGACTATACTCAGGTTGTCTTGCTACTCATTTCTGCTCTATTTCACTCTGATTTCTCCCACGTTTTATTAGCAAGATTACAACCTCTTGCTATCTAATCATCTAACACTCGTCTATACACTTTCCTCCACCCTCAAACCATCCAAGAAAACCAAGGAAAGGAGGACTGACGTGGGAAACAACAAAGCAAATTGTGAGTTGTGTTGGTTCAATCAAACAAGGAAGTCAATATTCATGTATTTAATTCTTGGTTTATAATGATGATATGTTAATTAAGTGAGGTATGTGTATATTGCTTGGCATAAGAACATGTAGCAATTTACTATGGTTGAATTATATGTTGTTGATGGCGTTAGGGTGTGAATAAATGAAGCAGAAAATTCTACTGTTGGGTGTGTGTAGCGTGAAGAATAAGAAGCAAAATTAACATGAGGACAATATAGAAATGTAAGAGAGTTGGTCTTGATAAATTAAGGTGTGAACATAGTGTGAAAACATAAATTAAAGCATGGAAAACTAAAGATGTAAGGCTGGAACCGAAACAAAGGAAAGAAAAAGGAAAAAGAAAGAATCGAATTAAAATGTAAAAGGACAATTGTTGCTGACCGAATGAAGAGAAGAGGAGATAAAAGTCAATAAAAGGGGCTAGAAATGGCGTGGAAAGGAAGGAGAAAGAAAGATGGAAAACTAAGTTGAGTGAAATGTAAGAATAAGGAATCATAGTCAACAATTGTGGCTGGGGGCGTGGAACTTAGAGAGGAAGATGAGAATGGTGTGAAACGTAAAGTAAGAAGAAAAAGGAAGGCTGGAAATTAAATGAAAATACAAAGAGATAGAATAATAGAGCTGACCGAATGGGAGAAGCTCAACATAATAGTCAAAAAATGGGGGTTAGGTGACGTGAAAGAGAATGAAGAAAGAATGCATGTGGGAAGTGAATTTAAGAGGGAAAGAAAGGGGCTGAGAGTGGCGTATAAAAGGGAAGAATAAAATCTGAAAATGGTGCTAATTAGCCAAGGTAAGAAAGTCCAATATGAAGGCTAATGATAGGAAAAAAAATGATAGAAATATAACCTTGACTAGAAACCATTTTCACACAAGAGGAATGTGTGCTGTTGTGTATGAAAGAAATAAAGAGAATAGATATTACACTTTATTTCTTAAAAGATGGAAAATGTCAAGAAAGAAGGTAGCACATTTATATTGTGCATTGACTAAAAATAAAACAATGAGCTTTATTTAAATAAAGGCTATTTGGCCATAGTGGAAAAAGAAGAGAAATTGGCATGAAGAATAGCCATTTTAGCTATGAGACTTATTTATATTTATATTGTGATATAAATCATAGCTTAATATAAAAAGGACAATTAAGCTAATGAGTTGGTAAAATTATTTTGCAGTCGGGAAGTACGATTTCGGTAGACGCAATCGGGAAGCTTGGTTTCTTAAGACCAGGTAAGCGAGTAGTATGTGAAGTGAAATGCATGTCTTGTTGAGAAAAGTGTTATATAAATATTGAGAAAATAATTTGGTTTGTGACATGCATTAGTTTGATAAACTGTTTTTAAATTGGGAAAGCTAGATAGGCGATTCCTTGTTTTTAAAGAGAAATATTTTGTGGGCGACCCCCCCAGTTCAGCTTAGTGTGAGAGCCACAGTGGGTGATCTTAGTTCACCACATGGGCGAATGAAAGCATGTGAGTTCAATCCACTGCGATGGGTAAGCCATAATAGGCGAGCTGATAAGGGGCGAACCGATTTAACTTGTGTTTTTCTCATACGAAAAATGGTGAAATTACTGGTTGTTTTTACTTTGTTTTGTAAACAGAAAATATAATACCTTTTTAGAAAACAATCATTTTAAAGAAATGATGAAATATGTGAAATATTCCTTAAGGGTTCTTTATAAGATATAAATTGATTTTTGAGACTTTAGGGCTCGAGTTTCATGCATTACTATTCACATGGCTGATTGACTTGCCAAGTCATCAAAGGTCTCGAGGTCACCTGGCAAGTGTACCCGAGGACCACCTATAGATTATGGCCATAGATCTAGTTATGTCCCAGTGGGGATGATTACTGTGTTCCTTCGGGAACAATGATAGCATGATTTAATTATAGGGTGATGCCTAGTCTCAACTTACTGATTTCTGTTTGCTGAAAGGATTTACTGAATCCTGTTTACTGTTTGCTATACTATATTTTAAACTATTTAGCCAGTGATTTGAATATTAAAGACTGTTTACAATATCCACAGTTTTCCTACTGGGCATGTTGTTAGGGAAAATAAACGTTCTGTGGGATATAGTTTTTATTTTTAAAAGTAGCATATACCTTCCTGATTGAGCATGTCGTCGCTCACCTCTGATTTTTCACTCAACAGGTTATTGATTTGAATTAAACGGTTTACCTTCCGGAGTTATCGACTGCTGGAGTCAGCAGATATACGATATCGAAGGTACATTATATTCTTTTATATATTCAGTAAAATTGTACAGTATTACTTTGAGTAAGAGGAAATGTAATGATCTCAAATAAATTAAATGTAATATTCATAATTCTGTTATAGTACTGTAAATGGAAGTACTATGTAATGCTTAAAGGGTTACGGGTTGTTAAGTATCACAGACAGCTCAACCGGTGAAAATGTGTGATTTATAAGTAAATATTATGTTATACTGTGGATTCGGGATGTTACAAGAGATTAGCAATAATTATGCATTTCATTAGTTTAAAGTTCATTTAGGATTAGATAATTAAGTTTAAGGTTAAGTTTAGTAGTATTTTAGGGTTAGCATATTAGTAAATTAGGGTTACATTTTAAGGTTTTTCTAGTTTCATGCATTAGTTTTCTTTTAATTCTCAATCAATTAAATATGTATTAAAAAATAGTTTTAATAGTTCATTTCATGCATTTTCATTTTATTTTAGGATTTTTTGTCAAATTTTCAATATTTACATTTTAGACCCACATTTTTAGCTAATTATATTTTTAGCTCGAATCTTTTCTAATTTTCATTTTTATTTGTTTTATTTTGCAATCATTTTAATTTCATCCTTAGCACTGTAAGTATCTCTCATTAGCCTTTTAATTTCATTTTTTATTTGTTTTAATTAACAGCCTTATAGATCACACTCTTAATTAACTTCCATAATTTGCTAAAATATACTTATGGTAATAATATCCAATAATTAATTAAAGCCTTGCATAACCAATCTTTATGGGATCATAATTTTGGACTAATACTCCTATATTACTTGTATGACATGTGCACTTACGTGTAGATGCTCTTAAGGATGCTATGTTAGCTTTAAATTGACATATATATTTTGAAATGATAAAAACTTAAGTAATATTAAGTGTTTGATTCTATAATGTAAATTTACTTTACCAATCATATGATTTTCTCAAACCTTTTTAAGTCTACATATCAAAGTTTAAGACCATGATTTAATTACATATTCTTATTGGTCTTAACATCTTACAAAATGATTTTGAATATCTTCATTAAGTAATTTTCTCAAGAACATATTGAACACAACTTTAGAAAATTACTTACCAAGTTTTTACGCTAAGTCTTTAATTGAGAAAGTCAAGAAAAACTCTCACAAAATTCTAAAATGTTTTAGGATGAATTAAAATCAAAGTCCACATAATTTCTAACCCAAATTAGCCCAGAAAAGTGCAGGAAAAGCATGAGGGTTCGATCCCCCATGTTGAGTGATCAATCCACGAATGGCAGTATGCTCCTAAGAAGCAAAAAGGAAGCATGGGATTGATCCCATAAGGGAAGGGATCGATCCCTTCATGGAAAAATGCTTTGGAGGCGTGGAATGAAGCTTAGGATCGATCCCTTAGGGCATAGGATCGATCCCTTAACACGTGAAAAGCCTCCAACGGCTAGTTTCTGTGAGATACAACGGTAACTTTTGTTTTTGGCTCCAACCAACATCAAGAATACATCCAATAGACTATAAATAGAGGTTTGGAAGCACAAGAAAGAAGAGAGAGCAGCCAAGACATATCATTCTTCAATTTCTTCATCTTCTCCAAGCATTTGAAAGATTACAAGAGCTAAAATTCAATATCTTCTATAATTCTCATCTTCATTGTATAAACTAGCACAAATATTGTATAGGCTTTTCTTTGTGCTTAATCTTTGTAATCATTTGCCTACCAAGAGGTATCCCCTTGAGTACACCCATTGTAAACTCATTCACAACTTGTAAAGGGGAGGTTTCTCTTAAGCCTTAGAAAAAGAAGGAGGTTTCTCTTTAACCTTAGAAAAAAAGGGAGGTTTCTCTTGAGCCTAGAAAAAGAGGGAGGTTACTCTTATGCCTGCAAAAAGAGGGATTGTAAAGACAAATTCAAGTTAGTGAATTTGGGAAAATCCTTGGGAGCGTCTCAAGGTAGAGGACGTAAGCAAGGTTGCCGAACCTCTATAAATCGCTTGTGTACATTTCTGTGATAACCGTAAATTTTTCAATTATTGGAAATTAATATTAAAGCAAATAAATAAATAAAATTATGAGAACGGGATATTGATGAAAATCCCAAGAATTGAGAAAGGAACGGATTAAGAAAATGGTGTGAAGGAAAATTAAATCGGAAATAAGTATAAGATGAGAATATGGAAAATAATGAAGAAAGGAAATTTAAATTTTGAATTATGGAAAACTGAAAAATGGAGGAAATTTAATTTAGATAACTGGAAATCCAAATTATATAAGAAAATGAGGAAGAAAATATATATATTGTAAATACAATATATATAGTATTATTTCATTTATATCAAAATATATAAATGTAATTTAAGTTAAAAGTATGTAGATATATATATTAAATATATATGTGTTAATATATAATATATATCTATAAAATATTATATAGTATGTACTATATAATATAATATTAATATTATATTTATAAAGTAAATTATAAATATAATATATAACAAAAATATAATAAAAATAAAACAAAAAAAAGAAATAGAAGAAACAAATCGGGAGAAACCCGATTCTGTCCCCCAAGTGGCTGCCGGCCACTGTCGCCGGAGAAGGAAAGGAGAAGAGGGAGGATCGACGTCGCCGACGAGCCGAAAAATGGAAGAGATGGTGACAGGCGGCAGAAAACGGAAGAAGCAGAGTTGGAAAACAAAGGAAATCCCGGCGGAAGCCGAGAAGGAGAAGAGAAGAGAAAGTGACGGCGCCGGCCAAATCGGTCGCCGCCAGTGCCACTGAAGCTTCGCCGAAGGAGGAGGAAGACGTGGGAGGCCACGGTTGAGGCGGTGAACGGCGGAGGAAGGCTGGCGAAGAGGCGAAAGAAACCAAAGGAAAATCGACTCGATCAGTCGCCGTGCCGCCGATCCAGGGCAAACGAAGGGCACCGGTAGCTTCGCTGTGCCGTCGACCAGCTGTGGAGCCCCTGACGAGGAAGGAGGCAAACCCGTCTGATGGGAAAGGAAGAGGAAAAAGAAAAAAGAAAAGAAAAAGGAAAAAGAAAAAGAAAAAGAAAAAGAAAGAAAAAGGAAAGAAAAGAGGAAAAGGAAGAAAAAGGGGAAAAAAGAGAAGAAAAGAAAAGAGAAAAAGAGAAATTTTTGGATTTCGGGAATTTTGAAAAATATGTGAAATCTCGAGAATTCGAAAAACCCGGGAATTACGGGAATTGGTAAGAAATCCCAGAAAGTGTTAAATTATTTAAATAAATTATTTATTTAAATAATTATGAAAAAATTCTAAATTTTAGAATTTAATTTCCAGAAAATTCCCTCGATGACTGAGCCGATGGAATCGGGCGAGGTGAACACGGGCGTGACCTTCGAAAGTCAGTTGCCGACCCGAAACAGGTAAGGGAGACATGTGCCGCCTGTAAGGATATTCGGTCATATGTTTTAAATTATGCATTTAATTTATAAATGCAATTTATAATGATTAGTTTTGAAATTTGTGGTGATTTATCGGTTTCAAATTGTGGTGAAATACCAGTTGAAAAATATAAACTATATTTTTCGTGCAGGAGGCTAGCCAAATCGGCAGCCGTTATACTGCCAAAAAATTATCGAATAATTACTGAAATTTACCGAAAATCACCAAAAATCATAATAAATGATTTGATTTCACGTGAAACGATTTTCAGGTATGAAAATCGAGAAATTAAGTAAATTTCATAAAACATGAATATAATGATATTTGATTTTAAAATATTCATGTTTTCGAATATGGTGAAAAGGAAATCACCGAAAATTCACCGGTAAGTAATATTTCACGTGAATCGAGATGAAAATGAAAAAGAGACCGAAGTGAATATTTTTATAAATATTCTTAAATTTTCACTTGATTTAATATGAAACCTTTATGGTGTTAATTGTGAGATAAATAATTATATAAATTCCATAAAGGTTAAGAAATGATAGAAAACTATGATTTCGAGACTAGAGGTCTCTACACGTGTTTTTAGAAAGAAACATGGTTACAGGATTTATAAATTTGAAAAAATAAATATTTTATTTTTCATAAATGATTGAAAGACCATGTTTTCAAGTGAAAGCACGGAAAAGAGTGCATACGTGTTTTACGGTGGAGAAAGGACAGTTTTGCCCTGTTATATGTTACATTGATGATTTTGCAAACTGTTTCATCGTGAGAAAAACACGATTTATACCTTTATGAAATATTTTGAGAAATATTATTTAAATTATAAATTTCATAAAGGTGATGATTTTATTACATGTGAGCCTTATGGATAGTTATGAAATATTTCGATTTATTGTATTTAAAATCCATAAAGGCTATGGTACGGTTTATACTGTTTTGAGACTTAGGCCCCGAGTTTCATGCATCACACTTATACTGTTACTGTCACGTGGCTGATAGACCTGCCAGTCATCAGCGTCCCGGATGTCACCTGGCAAGTGTACACCGAGGACACCATATAAATCATGGCCATAGATCTCACTGTTATACTGTTACTGTGTCCCTTCGGGGATGATGATTACTAGTCCATTATTGGACGATGATAGCATGATTTAATTGTAGGGTGATGCTTAGTCTCACATACTGTTACTGTTTACTAAAAGGATTTACAGAATCCTATTTATTGTACTGTACTGTACTGTTCACTGTTCTAAACTACTGTTTACTGTTACTGATGGAAAAAAACTGTACCAAAACACTGTTTATTGAACTGTACTGTTTACTGAAATGGTAGCCACTGATTACGGTTTTACTGAAGAAAACGCTACCATTTACCGTTTACTGAACTGAAAGCTACTGTATACTATTTACTGAATGGGTAGCTACTGCTTGCTGTTACTGATTGAACCGTATCGAGATACTGTTTTACTGAATACTGAATATACTGTTTTACTGAACTGTACGATACTGTTACTGATTTGAAAAGAGAAATAAAAATTTATTCTAAAAGAATAACATAAGAATTATTTCTAAGATAAAAATAATCGTAAAAGTACTTATCCAATGATTGGATATTTGCGAACCACTGTACTGTCACGTGTTTTACTATACTGTAGAGAAGAGAAGTAAACCACTATTTTTATTATTGAACTACCACGTGTTTTAAAGTATACTGGATGTGAAAAGAAATAGTGGTTTACTCCGTGAAAAAACGAAAATTATATCGTTTTGAAAACAACGGAAATAGTACTCTCTGCAGTTGCTTCTAGGTTCCGGAACAAGTCAGGTATTTCAAAATACCTGCCTTACTCTATCTGGATCCCTAGCCGACTGTAGTATCCTTCCTACATGTGTGCCTAGAGCCAGCTAGGAAGATTTTAAAGAAAATGAAAAAAAATTATTTTTAGCATATAGATAGCTGAATATCAAGTGTGACGTATAACTCTCTTATTGAGCCGTGGTTTGCTCACTCCCCAATTTTAACATTTCAGGTTTTGATGATGGTGAGATCCAGTATTTGTGGATTACGGCTGCACATAATGAACAATGTGACAGACCGACTAAGATATATCAGGTACGATCATTTATTTTCTGTATTTAGACATGTCTACAGTACTACATATTTGTAATTAAGATAGGGGATGTGTATAATGTTAACAATATTTTATTAAATTGTTTAACATCAACTGTAAAGTGAAGTATCACAGACAGCCCAACCGGATAAATTGTGTAAAATAAGGTGAAAAATATGGTAATGGGGCGTTACAGATTTAATGGTATCAGAGCCAGGTTGGCTAGATGTCTGTGAATACTTTTGGAAGAAAAAGTGTTAAACATCCCCGGTAGTACTGTGTCGTCTGAATATATAAAGAAAATAAATGATTGTAAATTGAGAAAAATAAATTAAAGGGAGTGAGAAAGTATAAATTGAGAATATTAAAGAGAAATAATAGGCTCAGAAATTACCGAAAATTGGTGATTCTTATAATCTAAATGAAGGCCTGTTCGGTAAGGAACCGAAAGGACTCGGTGAGGGCCCTACTAGTACTTTCTGTCCGAACCGAACTGAGACCTAAAAGTGATGGTATAAAGGAGGGGAATTAAATATCATCATTAAATGGACTTTAAGATCACAGATTGAGGGTAATTTGAAGAGAGAAAATTTTTGGCCAAAAATGACCAAAATACCCCTGACTCCAAAATTTTACTGAGAGTTAGAATAGACCAATGGAAGTTTGAATAGAGTGATTTGGCAGAGAAATTGGTGATGTAAAGCTGCATTTCATGCAAAATAATCCAATTATGGATCCTATTGGATTTCTTTGTCTGAATCAGACAAGGTCCTATAAATGCTGATATTAGTATGAGAAAGGATACTATCAGCACATAGATAAGAAGATCTTTGATTAAATGTATACTAAGGAGAAAGAAATAAATGTCGAAATGACGAAAATGCCCCTATGTTGGGTGATGTTCCAAATATTGATAAAATCAAGTTAATCTTGAATCCTTTGATAGTAATGGAAATATTAATGGCATAGAGGATGTCATATGAATATAACGATCCTTATTACTGATTCCACTTACACTTCGATTATGGACGCGAATTGCGAGTGACCTAGTGAACGGGCTAGGCCTTATGACGAAACCTCGAGGGGTGACCCAGTGAAAGGGCTGGGCATTCTCCAAGAGGACAATACAGATGTGTACAGGAGGATGGCGGACGGGCCGAGGCCTTACACGATGTGATCCGATAAGTGTAGTGGAATGTCATCAGATGATTGGCTCGGTTATTCACTGTAAGGGCCGAAAATTAAGAGTGTATTGAACGAGATCGTTGAATACTTTAAAAAGTGAAATGATTACAGGAATTGACTGATGAGGTGAATAGTACAGATAATGAAATACATATTGGTGTGGTTAATTACGGTTCTATATATTTTACTACTTTCAGGTATTAAACAGATAATCTTATATAGAACTGAAATATCTTGAAATATATGCTACAGAATGAGGTACTATGTGGAGTACTGTGAATTGGTGAATAAATATAAGAACAGTAAAGTGATAAAAAAAGATGACAGCTAACCTAAGTTATTTAGGACCCTTGAGACAGAACTGTGATGGGCGACCCATAGTGGATCATGTGTTGTGAGATGCGGGCGAACAATGTTATCGCCGACTCACTAGTAAGGGTAAACCTGGGGCGAAAGGATCGCCTAAGGGATGCTCGCCAACGGCCGATTCGAACGGGCGGGACTCTTACAAGGAGCTTAATGATAACACGAGTGTAAGGAACTAGGTACGTAAGGATGTCAGGGTTCAAACCTCGTGGATAATATGCTCAAGGGAGTTACACCTGAATTTATTAAATGAACTTAATTCCAAAGTAAATTACAATGGTAATAAATTGGTTAGCTGTAACATGTGTTGATAACTGTTGTACTTACTACAGCTTAGTGGAATGAAATTTGTAAGGCTGTAAAGTATGAGTAAACAATGAAATCAAGGTAGAGTATGAGTCGAAATGAATCGAATAGTAAATGTCTCTGCCTTGAGAATACACAGTGTAAATGATAGGACATGAGGATGAAATGTCCGAATTAATAAGAAATGTGTGATTAAAGAAAGTATCGGATTTGATTTCCGATAGAACTTCCAGAGTTATATAAATTGGAGGAATCGAGATAACATTGACTCGATTTTGAATATGAAATCTGATTCTAAGCTTATATCGGAGAACTTAAGAAAATCTGAAAGCTTAAGAAATCTACTCTGCAAAATGAAAGAATAATGAAGTGCACGTGTATAAGGTGTGATTGATGGAAATACAGATAGTGAAAAAATTGAGATTAATGAAGTTGGCTGCATAAGTGTAAAAGAGAGCAGCACAAATGATTTTAATAAGTAGATGAATCGACATGATATAGTAAATGGTTACTATATAATAAAGTTCTTATAAAGAACAAGTATTCATCTACATGATGAAATGGACGCTTTATGGATCTGATTCAATAAACATGAGGAGTTAATAAGACTAGCCTCAGTATAAAGCGTCCTTAGATAAAAGATTAGAGATTGATGTCCATAAGATGATGATTAGAACTCGGAGTGAATTTTACGAGTTCCTATTGAGGTTACGAGATTAACGATTTGCCTTGTAAGGTATATAAGCCTAAGGAAAGAGGCATCCATACATGAGTAAATTGATGAAATGCTGATAGAGCCTAAAGTACAAATGAAACATGAGCAGCATTGTGGTATAACCCTTAAACTCTTAAAGACTGTGGAATTGTGCTAAGATTGGTAAATAAGATGTTTGGCTAGACAATGTCTCCTTATGAAGGATATATGATCTCGAGATGATAGAGTGACAGTGAATCTGTCTATAATAAAGAAAATGATTGAGATACGAAAATAATGATGTCTAGCTAGATACTAATATTAATTTATAAAAAAGTGATGAGACTAGCTGCTCTACTAATGTGATGTAATTAAAGAAAGAAGTTAAAGTCGGTAAATGGATAAGTGTAAAGAAAAGATGGTATGCAAGATTTTAAAAGATCTTAGCAGTATAATACCATAGCAATCGAGAAAATCGACTAAAAGGATGAGAGTAAAAACATGAAAAGATAAAAGTGGGAATACGAAAACAAAGATGAAAGTGGAATAAGGAAATAAGTGCATGATGAGAAGAGAACATCAATATGAAACAATTCTCGAAGGTAAGACTGAAAGTGATTTTTGTTGGTTATCACATAACTATGGCAAGATGTAAAATCACGCCAGATTTGATAAGTAAAATTAATGATACTCCAAGGAGTAAGATAATTGATATGTTTACTGCCAGTATATAAATGAAAAATGATTATACGCATAACCACCTTGAAATGATAGAAACGGTGGAAGTATATAGATGATGTGGTGATTAAATATATAAATTGAGGATTCAATTGTAGAATCTAAATTATGAAAAGAGATTTAAAGACCATACTACATGAAGAGAACATGATTGTCTCATGATTTATGATGGTAAGAGATGATCCATAGTAAAGTCTGCATGAGATGCAGCCTTGGTGGAATAAGTGTGAAAATGAATATTGTGGACAATAAAGAGTCCAAAAGAGAAATGATGATATGGAAGTGATTAAAGACTGGTGATCTAAATAGAATCACTTTCCATTATCAGATTTCTAGATTCTCTAGTGCCGTAGTCGAAGTATAAGTGTTAAACAGTGTGAATGTGTATGTACAGTTCCAGTGAGCCTTACATGTGATGGGAGTCTCTGGGATGCCATACGCTTAATGAGAGATAGCAAAAGGCTTTGAGATCCCAAGTGTATTGATAGCACCACTCCATACTAATATATATATATATATATGAGCGTGAGATGTAAACGCTTCATGATATTGAGAGAGCGTGTGCATGAGATGTGAAAGCTACTGGGACACTTATATATAACTGATTGACATGAGTACATGATAGTACCAAATTATGTCGACTTAGCACTAAGTGAGAAAAATGGATGATGAACAGCATAGATCAGCTGTAATATGAAAAATATTATGTATGGACTCTTATATGAAAAGAGGAATGAAATTAATGAATCCCAATTTGATAAATGAACTTACGGGAGTATAGATATATGTGATGAAAGACAGCATGTAGTGGTCTAAAGTACTCTTGATGTTGAAAGTGTACTGGCAGTATTACTTGGAGTATGAACTAGAGGCCAAAAGTCGTAAGTATACGACATGTACCACCTTTGGACTTAAGTTAAATTCGGAGGACCGAATTTTTTTAGGTGGGGAGAATGTGATAACCGTAAATTTTTCAATTATTGGAAATTAATATTAAAGCAAATAAATAAATAAAATTATGAGAACGGGATATTGGTGAAAATCCCAAGAATTGAGAAAGGAACGGATTAAGAAAATGGTGTGAAGGAAAATTAAATCGGAAATAAGTATAAGATGAGAAATTATGGAAAATAATGAAGAAAGGAAATTTAAATTTTGAATTATGGAAAACTGAAAAATGGAGAAAATTTAATTTGGATAACTGGAAATCCAAATTAAATAAGAAAATGAGGAAGAAAATATATATATATATATTGTAAATACAATATATATAGTATTATTTCATTTATATCAAAATATATAAATGTAATTTAAGTTAAAAGTATGTAGATATATATTAAATATATATGTGTTAATATATAATATATATCTATAAAATATTATATAGTATGTACTATATAATATAATATTAATATTGTATTTATAAAGTAAATTATAAATATAATATATAACAAAAATATAATAAAAATAAAACAAAAAAATAGAAAATAGAAGGAAACAAATCGGGAGAAACCTGATTCTGTCCCCCAAGTGGTTGCCGGCCACTATCGCTGGAGAAGGAAAGGAGAAGAGGGAGGATCGACATCGCCGGCGAGCGGAAAAATGGAAGAGATGGTGACCGGCGACAGAAAACGGAAGAAGCAGAGTCGAAAAACAAAGGAAAACCCGACGGAAGCCGAGAAGGAGAAGAGAAGAGAAAGTGACGGCGCCGGCCAAATCGGTCGCCGCCACTGCCACTGAAGCTTCGCCGGAGGAAGAGGAAGACGTGGGAGGCCACGGTTGAGGCGGTGAACGGCGGAGGAAGGCCGGTGAAGAGGCGAAAGAAACCGAAGGAAAATTGACTCGATCCGTCGCCGTGCCGCCGATCCAGGGCAAACGAAGGGCACCGGTAGCTTCGCCGTGCCGTCAACTAGCTGTGGAGCCCCTGAGCCGCCGGAGAACCAGCCGCCTACGAGGAATCGACGAGGAAGGGGCAGACCGGTCTGACGGGAAAGGAAGAGGAAAAAGAAAAAAGAAAAGAAAAAGGAAAAAGAAAAAGAAAAAGAAAAGAAAGAAAAAGGAAAGAAAAGAGGAAAAGGAAGAAAAAGAGGAAAAAAAAGAGATGAAAAGAAAAGAGAAAAAGAGAAATTTTCTGGATTCGGGAATTTCAAAAATTACGGGAAATCTCGGGAATTCGAAAAACCCGGGAATTACGGGAATTGGTAAGAAATCTCGAAAAGTGTTAAATTATTTAAATAAATTATTTTTTTATATAATTATGGAAAAATTTTAAATTTTAGAATTTAATTTCCAGAAAATTCCCTCGATGACCGAGCATATGGAATCGGGCGAGGTGAACACGGGCGCGACCTTCGAGAGTTAGTTGTCGACCCGAAACAGGTAAGGGAGACATGTGCTGCCTGTAAGGATATTCGGTCACATGTTTTAAATTATGCATTTAATTTATAAATGCAATTTATAGTGATTAGTTTTGAAATTTGTGGTGATTTATCGGTTTCAAATTGTGGTGAAATACCAGTTGAAAAATATAAACTGTATTTTCCGTGCAGGTGGCTAGCCAAATCGGCAGCCTTTATACTGTCGAAAAATTATCGAATAATTACTGAAATTTACCGAAAATCACCAAAAATCATAATAAATGATTTGATTTCATGTGAAACGATTTTCAGGTACGAAAATTGAGAAATTAAGTAAATTTCATAAAACATGAATATAATGATATTTGATTTTAAAATATTCATGTTTTCGAGTATGGTGAAAAGGAAATCACTGAAAATTCACCGGTAGGTGATATTTCACGTTAAACGAGATGAAAATGAAAAAGAGATAGAAGTGAATATTTTTATAAATATTCTTAAATATTCACTTGATTTAATATAAAACCTTTATGATCTTAATTGTGAGATAAATAATTATATAAATTCCATAAAGGTTAAGAAATGATGGAAAACTATTATTTCGAGACTAGAGGTCTCTACACGTGTTTTTAGAAAGAAACATGGTTACGGGATTTATGAATTTGGAAAAATGAATATTTTATTTTTCATAAATGATTGAAAAACCATGTTTTCAAGTGAAAGCAAGGAAAAGCGTGCATACGTGTTTTACGATGGAGAAAGGACAGTTTTGCCCTTTTATATGTTACATTGATGATTTTGCAAACTATTTCACCGTGAGAAAAACACGATTTATACCTTTATGAAATATTTTGAGAAATATTATTTAAATTATAAATTTCATAAAGGTGATGATTTTATTACATGTGAGCCTTATGGATAATTGTGAAATATTTCGATTTATTGTATTTAAAATCCATAAAGGCTATGGTACGGTTTATACTGTTTTGAGACTTAGGCCCCGAGTTTCATGCATCACACTTATACTGTTACTGTCACGTGGCTGATAGACCTGCCAGTCATCAGCGTCCCGGATGTCACCTGGCAAGTGTACACTGAGGACACCATATAGATCATGACCATAGATCTCACTGTTATACTATTACTGTGTCCCTTCGGGGATGATGATTACTAGTCCATTATTGGACGATGATAGCATGATTTAATTGTAGGGTGATGCTTAGTCTCACATACTGTTACTGTTTACTGAAAGGATTTACAGAATCCTATTTATTGTACTGTACTGTACTGTTCACTGTTCTAAACTACTGTTTACTGTTACTGATGGAAAAAAAACTGTACCAAAACACTGTTTACTGACTGGTAGCCACTGATTACTGTTTTACTGAAGAAAAGGCTACCATTTACTGTTTACTGAACTGAAAGCTATCGTATACTATTTACTGAATAGGTAGCTACTGCTTACTGTTACTGATTGAACCGTATCGAGATACTGTTTTACTGAATACTGAATATACTGTTTTACTGAACTGTACGATACGGTTACTGATTTGAAAAGAGAAATAAATGTTTATTCTAAAAGAATAACATAAGAATTATTTCTAAGATAAAAATAAGCGCAAAAGTACTTATCCAATGATTGGATATTTGCGAACCGCTGTACTGTCACGTGTTTTACTGTACTGAAGAGAAGAGAAGTAAACCACTATTTTTATTACTGAACTACCACGTGTTTTAAAGTTTACTGGATGTGAAAAGAAATAGTGGTTTACTCCTTGGAAAAACGAAAATTATATCGTTTTGAAAACAACGGAAATAATACTCTCTACAGTTGCTTCTAGGTTCCGGAACAAGTCAGGTATTTCAAAATACCTGCCTTATTCTATTTGGATCCCTAGCCGACTGTAGTATCCTTCCTACATGTGTGCCTAGAGCCAACTAGGAAGATTTTAAAGAAAATGAAAAAAATTATTTTCAGCATATAGATAGCTGAATATCAACTGTGACATATAACTCTCTTACTGAGTCGTGGTTTGCTCACTCCCCAATTTTAACATTTCAGGTTTTGATGATGGTGAGATCCAGTATTTGTGGATTACGACTGCACATAATGGACAATGTGACAGACCGACTAAGATATATCAGGTACGATCATTTATTTTCTGTATTTAGACATGTCTACAGTACTACATATTTGTAATTAAGATAGGGGATGTGTATAATGTTAACAATATTTTATTAAATTATTTAACATCAAGTGTAAAGTGAAGTATCACAGACAGCCCAACCGGATAAATTGTGTAAAATAAGGTGAAAAATGTGGTAACGGGGCGTTGCAATTTCTCTTTCCCTTCTCTCTTTATTTACTTGCAATTATATTTATGCTTATTGTATTGAATTTGGATTGCATGCTTGCATAGGCTAGAGAACTTAGAAAACATTAATATAGGCTAGTGAATTTAGAAGAACCAAAAACGAACTTAAGGTTAGTTAAAAACCGATTCACCCCCCCTCTCGTATTGTTATAGAGCAAACACGCTATAAATTAGTCATCAAGTTTTTGTGATCATTTCTCGACATTGGGCATAGCCTTAGTTGATATTGGAAAATTCATGCTTTGGTATAATTCAAGCTTGTATATACTTAAAGCCTTTAGGTTAGATTAGAAGCATTATAGATAGATTTTTCTTTTCTTTCTAAAGACTCTTTAGGACTCTGTTAATGCTTGCATGTGTAGAGTCAATAGCAGTGAATTCTTTCCCTTAAACCTTGAAATTGAAAAGACCCTTAGGAAAATTAGAAGGGAAATCAGTAAAGAAGTTGCTTCACTGCAAGACATCATGGCCAATAATTATGAGCTTAGGACGATAGGGGACTACGCTGTCCCAACAGTAAGTGGATACTACAATGGGATTAAAAGGCCATCTATCCCAACCAACAATTTTGAAATCAAGCTTGCAATCATCCAAATGATCCAAACTTTTGTGCAGTTCAATAGACTACCCCATGACAGTGGCATAGCTAGGACTTATTTTCAGTCGGTTCAAAAGTGCATAATATCTTATATACTTCAATATCTAAGTACTTGCAGGGGTATAAACAAGTCAAGTTACTCATGAGCTACTCAAGTTCAATTTGATCGATGATTATCGAGTTTGACTTATTTATTTTCAAGTTGACCTCTGGCTCAAGCAACGAGTTGACCTAAGTTCAAGTATTTAATACTCGACTTTAGTAGCTGGTAAACCTAATAGAACTTTTTTTTAACATATAGTTTTAATATTTTATTATTAATTTATCATTTTACCTTTATGATATATGATTGAAAATTGACAAATCGAGCCTATTGAGTCGAGTTTGAGCACCATGAGTATTTTCAAGTTGAGTCAAGGATCATCTCGACTCAGCTTGATTACACCCCTAACTATATGTGAAAATAAAATTTTTTTATACGTAATTTTTAAATAATGCCAATGTCATAAAAATCCAAATAAAAAAATAATGTAAAAATATTAATTTTACAATTGTACAAACGTGTTTTCATATTCAGAATCGTTGTATAATTACTTCTTTATCAACACTTTCAAATACATCTTTTTCAAAATATAGAATCAAACAATCATTCATCAAATTATGGTCCATTCGATTTTGTAATTGATTTTTAATTCTTTTCATCGATGAAAAATTTTTTAATTTTTTTCTATTTTTAATTTTTTTTTACTTTTGTAAATTATATATTGAGCCTTAAACCTAAGTTCAAGCCCACTTTTATTATGTAGCTATGTCATTACCCCATGATGACCCTTATGCACACATAGGCAATTTCTTAGAGATGTGCAATACCCTCAGGCACAATTGACTCAAAAAATGAGATTAGACTTCAGATTATTCCCTTTCTCTCTTAAGGATAGAGCGAAGTGTTGGTTAACCTTATTGCCCCTAGCATCCTTTTCTACTTGGGATGAGCAACCTAACAATATCTAGCCAAATTCTTTCCTTTATCCAAAATGGCCAAGCTTCAAAATGATATTTTCTCCTTTACCTAGTTTAACACCGAGTCCTTATTTGAAGCATGAGAACATTACCAAAAACTCCTTAGGAATTATCCTTACCATGGATTGCCCTTATGGCTCCAGGTTCAAACCTTCTATAACAGTCTAACTAGTTAAAATAGGACAATCATCAATGCTGTTGCTAGAGGAGCCCTGTTGCTCAAAACAGAAGAGGAAGCTTGTCTGTTGGATAAGATGGCTACTAATAATTATCAGTGGTCAGTGAAAAGACACTCTGAGATACACACTTCCTATTATTATTATTCATTGTTCATGAAGTTAGGAATAATAGACGTCTCATAACTATTCAAATGCCACTTACTTTGTAGGCATGAAATGAAGATAGATGGTGGGCCCTACTAGCCTTTCGGTGTTCCGATGGAGGTAAAACTTGGCTGACTTGGTATTTAGAGCCAAACACTATGATGGTAAGAATCTGCACCTTAAACTCACTTATTTAAGCATGTTTTGAAAAGCGTGTAACAATTATACAAATGATGATTAAGTCCATAGGCCAATAGAATTTTCGTGAAAGATATTCAAACTAAGTTGACTTTTGACCAACTGACAATTATAGGTAAATCCTCATGTAATAAAGTTTTAGGCCATGTGGATTGATAGACTAAATCACATGAAAAGGTAGAAATTTACACGATTCAATAATTAGGGTTATTTTGATAATTTCGCCTATTTGATAAGTCAAACCTCAACAAAAGCTCAACCAATGATTAGAGCACAGTGAATAGAGGTGTCTTATGAATGAAATATTTTGAAGGTTAAACTAGCTATTTTAAATGAAATCAAATCGCAAAGGCTAAAATTGGAAATTTTCTAAGTATAAGGGTATTTTCATAATTTGCCATAAAGGATATTTTAAAATTAGAAAATTTCACTCTTCTTTCATCAAGGTTGGCCATCTTCTTCTTCTCTCACCTATTGCCATTAACAATGCTTGTGAAGAGAGAAAAAGCTCTTGAAAACCTTAAAGAAAACATACCGAAACTGAAAACTATCTTCTCCAATCTCGTTTAGTTTTTAAAGCTCTACAACCTAGTACCCAAATCAAGCTTTAAAGTGGCCATTTGCATAATGTGAGGTTTTCTTTAAGTTTTAGCCAAGGAAATAATAGGAAAAAGCTTGTGATTTTTCATGGTTTTATGATTTCTTGTCATGTGTTTAATGTGTTTAAGCATGCATCCAAGCTTAAATTGAATTAAAACCAAGAGAATCATTGCCACTACCCTTCATGCATGAACATGATGTGATTCAATGTGAATTTAATGTAGAATCAATGTAGAACAAGTGTAGAACATGAATTTACGCTTAAATTTAAAAAATAAATTGTGTAGGAAGAAGAACCTATTCAGCCATGAGAAGAGAAGACTAAAAGAGTGCTCAGTTTTAGAATAATTTTAAATTAATACAAGACTATAGGTGAAATTGAAACTAAAAATGGAGATGTTTTGACGGTAGTTGCAGTATTAGAACTGATATGAAGTATACTAAATGTAGGGCTGCATTAGACAATGAACTAGGTCTCAATGAGTTAAACATTCTTTATAACTAAAGTTAAGTGAATTGAATGTGTTTGTGTGGTCAATTGCAGCTTGTAAGTGAGAAGGAGATACTGGTGCTATCGAGCAACACTGTGAAAATCTAAGTGGTAAGGAATATATGTAGAAGGCGTAGGGATAATATATTGCATTGGGAATGATGAAAATGAATTTGATAAGATTGAACTTGATTATTTGAATTGAAACATGAAACTGGAATTGTGAATTATAAACTGTGTTTTTAAGCAAGAAGTTTAGGATAGGTAGTACTATTATGCTATCGAAATTTTTTTAAATGGACCTAAACCTCCAAAATCATCACTTGGTGTGGTTTTATGAGTAAAAAGGAAGCGACAACATGTTTTTTGGAGTTAAGCTTTCTAAATACTGTAAATGCATATTGAATTTGTAACTCAGTTTTCAAAGGGATTTGCAATAATTTTTACACGTTTCATGGTACATTCATAATTCCATGTTACTATTAAACGCAAATAAAATATTTTGAACATTGGTTATTGAACTGAGAATATTTGGTGAATTTTTATTATTCAAATGTAGTGATTTTCTGATTTTAATGCTTTATGGACTGATTGAAGATATGATTTACTGAATTGATCTCCGTAAAAAATTTTAATATACTTTATAAATTGTTTTGAGATTGTTGGCCACATAACTACCTGTGGATACATGCCCTTTGTGTGTGTGAACTATTGCCATTTGACATTGATCATGTCACCAGCACCTATAGTTCTCACTTGATCAATGCATTTTGTGGATCCTTAACTATGGCCACATGTTGTTCCTTACAGGGATATTTATATTGCATGAGTCTATTGGTTGAAACCTAATCTCCACTGTACTGTTTTAATCGAGTGGTAAATCCCTAGCTAATCCAGGCACTCCCGGATTTATCGATTTTTGTTTTTCATATATATATATATATATATATACACACACACACACATATATAAATGTTAAATATATTTCATAATCTCTACACTATTTTTTTGAAAGTGATTTTACATTGTTTACGAAGTACTTTGTAACTAAATATCTGAATATTTTGGCAAATGTACAATGGTAGTTATTTGAAATGTTTACTGAACTTTATGTTTGAATCGACTTCACTGAACTCGATGTAGTTGGAATTAGATATCGTGGCAAGTGAGGTGCTTTAAAACATCCTTTTATGTTCAACCTGGTTATTTAACAAACTATAGTATCCTTTCCAACATCGCGCCAAAGATTATGTAATTATTGGTTTCTGTGTAAAAGAGCATGTTTTAAAGTACTTATTGGTTTATGTGTAAAAGAGCATGTTTTAAAGTACTTACATATAGTTATGTGTAGTATCAGCTGTTGTATATATATTTCTTACTGGGTATAAGCTCACCCCTTTATCTACTTTCCAGATTATCTGCAATAGAATCTTATATTTGCTCGAGAGGAACTTTACTTTTGGTATCCCTTAGGCGGCTACTTGTTTTCTGTTGAGGTATATGAGCTTATCTTTTATATGTTCAGACTATTTATGCACAATACTATTAGATATGTGAAAACATAGTTGGGATGCAAGCCGAATGTAAATTATTAAGTATAAATGGAGATAGTGTATATGTTTCTATGAATCTTAAATTGAATATGTGAATCATGTGAAAGCAAGTTTAAATGAGAAAACTTAATTACTATTAGGTGTGTGTGGACATTGCAGACGCCCCAACCAAATGTGATTGAAGTAAAGAAAATAGTATGAATATTTGGTACCTAGTGCGTAACAGTAAAGTTAGTATTAGAGTAGGGTTGGCTTGATGTCTGTCAATATCTTAAGATTTCAAATTATCTACATCCCAAGTAGTTTGTACTTGTCTAAATATATATAATTGCTTTATGTGACTGAAAACTTTTTTTTGTCTATTTTGTTTTGACAAAATGAGTGACAAGCACAGAGGTACCGGACAGGGATGAGGAGGGGGACGTAGAAGGAATCAACCCTCCCCAGAACCATCTCCAGAGCCAATGCTGAAAGTAGCTCTTAATCCACAACCTGAGAACCTTAACATCCTCATCTTCGGGCTAGAGTGTATGTTCACTGAGTTCATCTTGAACTATAATGGAGCACCAGTACTGGAAGCAGCATAGCCTCCTCCACCTCAAGTAAATGTCCTGCCAGCACCTCAACCGCAGCTGGTACTATCGCCACCGCAACCTCAACCTTAGGTTCCAGTGCAATTGAGGCCAGTTCTAGAAAGAGGTTGTGATGTGATGCTACTTTGATAGTTTAAGAAACTAGATCCACCCAAGTTTAAGAACAAGAAGGATCATGTGACTGCAGAGAATTGGGTGAACAAGGTGGAGAAATTGTTTGCTTATATGATTTGTACAGAGACAAAGAAAGTAAGATTGGCCAGTTTTCTATTGGTGGACGAGGTGAAACATTGGTAGAAGTCCACCAAGTCAGTCCTGAGAGCTAAACATCCCACAGTGATATGGGGTACTTGTCTTAAGGCCTTTAATAAGCAATATATCCCCTGCACTAGTTAGAAGAGATTGCAGTTAGAGTTTTTGAATTTGTATTGGGGAGTATGACTATCAATAAGTTTGAATCCAAGTTCACTGCACTGAGCTACTTCGATCCAGAGATATTCAGAAGCGAAGAGCATAAGATTGAGGGATTCATGGTCGGTCTAAGGTCGTCTATTTAGAGCAGGTTGGCTCCATTTGATATATCTACCTATAATGATGTTATCCATCGAGTTGAGTTATGTGAGCAAGATTATAAATCTCACCAGGCGAAGTTTGGAACTTGTGCTAAAGTTAAAGGTAAAGAGAAAGTGAAACAGGGTTTTAAGGACCGATCAAATAAAAGGCTGGCTAAGAAGGCCAAGGGTATTGTTATCAAAGGTAGAACTACTGGAGATAAAGATGCTAAGCCAACAGGTGCTAGTGCCTCACTGCCACTTAGAAGGGTACTACGACTCGGTGTGATTATTGTGAGAGGTCGCATGGTGGTAGACCTTGCTTTTTGGCTATTGGAGCATGTTTCAAGTGTAGACAGAAAGGGCACTTAGTAAAGGATTGCCGTAATGAGAAATTAATAGTGCTTGTAGCACACTTGATAGTTACAAAACCAGAAAAGGCTACACCTCCTATATAAAAGAGAGCTACAGTCGTAAAGAAAGGGAAGAAGGCTGTGACTCAGGGTAAAGTGTATGCCATTGATAAGGAGTCTATTGACATTTCATCTAATATCATTAAGGGTATGATTTTTGTCTTTGAAATAGATGTCTTTACATTGATTGATCCAGGTTCAATATAATCTTTTATATCTCCAATATTTGCTACTAAGATATTAGTAGAGCTTGAACCTTTATGGCACTTATTACAGATAAATACGCTCTTTAGAGAATCTCAAATGACTGATGTAGTATATCAAAATTGTAAATTGAGAGTAGGAGAAAGAGATACTGTAGCCGACCTGATTGTATTGAATATGTATGATTTTGATGTCATCTTAGGAATGCGTTGGTTAGCTACAAACCATGTTAGTTTAGACAATTATGTTAAAAATATAATCTTTTCTTATCCTGGAAAGTGCATTATAAAGCTTCTGAATAGTAATGAAAGTAAATAATATTTTGTTAAAATTTCGTCTGAGTGTGAAATCTGAAGATTTATGTTTATTATTGAAGGGTCATTGCTTATGTGGAAGATGTAGAAAAGAAACGTCCTGAGTTACATGAGATTCTTATGGTCAGGGATTTCACAGATATGTTTCCAAATGAATTACAAGGACTCCCTATCGTTTGAGAGATAAAGTTTGCCATTGATTTGGTGCCCAGTATTGAACCTATTTCTAAGCTTCCTTATCGAATGGAACTAGTGGAGTTGATGAGCTTAAGAAGCAGCTCCAAGAGCTATTGGATAAGGGATTCATCTGTCCTAATGTTTCTCTTTGGGGTGCATCAGTCCTATTTGTAAGAAAGAATGATGGTAGCCTGTGACTGTGCATTGACTATTGGCTGCTTAATAAAGATACTATCAAGAATAAATATCCTCTACCCAGAATCGATGATATATTTAATCAGCTCAGGGGTACACAAGTATTTTCTAAGATCGATCTCAGAACGGGATATCACCAATTGAAGATTCAGGAAGAAGATATCCTTAAAACTGCATTCAGAACTCGGTATGGCCACTACGAGTTTCTGGTTATGCTTTTGGATTGACTAATGCCCCTGCAGTTTTCATGAATTTGATGAATGAGGTATTCAAGCCGTATCTGGACAAGTTTCTCATCATGTTCATTAATGATATTCTTGTATATTCTAAGTCTCAAGAAAAGCACGAGTAGCATCTATACCTTGTGCTACAAACCCTCAGAGATAGAAAGCTTTATGCTAAATTCAATATTTGTGAATTCTGGCTAGATCATATTATATTTTTGGGACAGGTGGTGTCTAAAGATAGGGTGTCTGTTGATTCGTCTGTAACATCTGGTTTCCATTGAAATACCAATTAAGTTTTTCTTTTTCTTATAATGGCGAGGTTGTTTATCTATGTCATTTTCTTTCTTTCATATACTATAACTATCATTACACTAATTTCATTCTTTCACAATATGAAATAACTCCAATAAAGAATAAAGTTCTAATGTAGATATTTCATAAATACTTTTAGGCATAGCTTGGTACGTATACAAGTTATATAATCTCTAATTCTATCATAGTACTAATGCTATAAATTTACATCCCCAAAGGTATATACAATTAGTAAGTATTGTACAAAATGTCTGAAATATATAATAAAATACAATATACATTCAATGGATGGTACGTGTGATAACCGTAAATTTTTCATTTATTGGAAATCATAAATATTGGAAACAAATATTGGAGAAAATAAATTAGAGGAAATAAATAAAATTGTGAGAACGGGATATTGGTGAAAATCCCGAGAATTGAGGAAGTGAAAGAATCGGGAAATTCGTGTAAAGGAAATTAAATTGGAAGTGAAAATAAAAATAACGGAGAGAGGAAAACTAATTTGGATAAATTAAAATCCAAATTAAATAAGGAAAATGAGAAATGAAAATAAAATATGTTTATAAAATTACAAATTTTATAAGTGAATTTTATACAAATACATATGCATTTAAAATACTATATAATATATTTTAATATACGTTGGTATATATATGAAAATATATACTATTTCATAAATTTAAATAATACATATATATAGCATAATATTTTATGTGTATATATAATTTTATATATATATATATATATATATATATACATATAGAAGAAAGGTAAATGTGATTCTATATAAAAGTTTATATGTATATATATTGTATTATAATATTTATATAATTGTATATATATAAATGTTATTTATTTTAAAGTATATAAATATACATAAATATATACTAGATATATATTTTGTAACAATTTATATATAATATATATTGTATTATATTATATATGAAATAATATATGGTATATATTATATGTATAAAATATATTTTATAGTGTATAGTGTATAGTGTATTATATACTAAATATGGAAATAAAAAAGGAAACAGAAAGAAAAAGAAGAGAAGGAATCGGGATAGTGCCCGATCCCTTCCCAGCCAAGCCGGCAGCAGGAACCGCTGCTGCCATCGGCGAGAAAGAAAGTAAGAGAGGCAAAGGAGAGAGGCCGGCGAGATGGGGAAGAGAAAGATCACCGGCGACAGGGAAGAAAAAATTGAAAAACAGAAACGAAAAAAGTCGAAGAGAAAGGAGAGGAGGAATCGGCGGTGCCGGCCGATCCAGGCACCACCACCACCGCCTCGACCTCGGCGAAGACGAGAGGAAGAAGAAGGAGGCCACCGGTGAGGCCACCGGCGGTCGGAGAAAGACGAACGGAGAAGGAGAAGACGCTGACCTAAACCGAGTAGATCAGCCGTCGTGCCGTCGATCCAGGGCAAACGGAGGGCACCGGCGAGTTCGCCTTGACGTCGACCAGCTGCTGAGCCACCTAGCCGCCGAAGAACCGACCGCCGGCGAGGAACCGACGAGGAAGGGAACTGGACCGGTCTAACCGGGAAAGGAAGAGGAAAAAAGAAAAGAAAAAGAAAAGAAAAAGGAAAAAAGAAAAAGAAAAAGAAAAAGAAAAGAAAGAGAAAGAAAAGAAAAAGAAAGAAAGAAAAAAAAGAAAAAAGAGGAAAAAGGAGAATTTCGGGAATTCGGAGATTCCCAGAAATTCGACAACCCGGAAATTTACGGAAATTCGGTAAGAAATTTTCGGAAATTAAATTTCAGAAAAAGTTAATAAATTATGGAAAAAAATTCTTAAATTTAAAATTTTTATTTCCAGAACTATTCTCAGCAATCGAGATGAGGAATTGGGAGAGATGGAGTGCGGGCGCGACCGATAAGAGGAAGCCGCCGACCTCAAAAAGGTAAGGGATGCATGTGCAGCACTGTAAGGATATTCAGTCCGCATGTTTTAAATTTCGAAATATTTTATGGAAATATTTTATGAAATTATTATGATGAATGATTGGTTGGAAATTTGGTATGAAGTATTGGATGGAAATTATAAACTGTATTTTTCGTGCAGAAGGTTAGCCAATCGGCAGCCGTTATACTGCCGAAAAATTATCAAAAAATTCTCGAAAATTACTAAAAATATAATAAATGATTTTATGTCATGAGAAATGATTTTTAACCACGAAAATTGAGAAGATGAATATTTTCATAAAAACATGAATAAAATGAAAGTGATTTTAAAATATTCATGTTTTTGAGTATGGTGATAATGAAATCACAGAAAATTCTCTTCGAGAATGGTGATAATGAAATCACCGAAAATTCTCTTGATATGTAAATTACACGTAATACGAGATAAGAAATGAAAAGAAATAAAGTGAATATTTTTATAAATAATTCTTAAATATTCATTAAATGTTTTATAACCTTTATGGTTTTAAATTATGAAATTATATTTTTATAAATTCCATAAAGGTTTATTGATGATGAAAAATACTGTTTTCAGACTAGTAGGCATCCTATCATGCTGATGTATGATATGTGATATGTTTAGTCCCAGTCGACACGTGATCAATGATCCACCGAGGACAATATAGATTACGGTCATAGATTTGACATGTTTATTTCTTTGCCCTCCGGGGTCTATAGCATGATACGATTGATAATTGTCTTAGACTCTATATATAATGCATGACAGGTGAAAAGAATATGTTTTATATGATATGAGAAGAAAATCAATTGATTTATAGCATTTTTACAAAATGCTCATTACGGTACTGATTATAGTACTATGAGATGAGTTTCATAAGACATGTGATACGAACATGTAGTATGCTTTCAAAAAGGAAGAACTGATAAATCTAATATTCTTACCATGATTTTAAATGGAATATTAGATTATACGTGCTACACGTGTGTCGATGAACCATTGAAAACATAAGCCACGTAGGCAACCCGAGTAAAGACTCGATCTTTGTACCGTGTGAGCCACCTCTATAAGACTCAAGGGACCTAAGTGCTACATAGATTCTTCATGAACTATGGGAGCCACCTCTAGAATCCTTTGAGCACTAAGTGCTACACGAGTTCTGGTGAGATAGTGGAAAGTATATGGCATAAAGGCCAATTCGAGTAAAGACTCGATCTTTGTACCGTGTGAGCCACCTCCAGAAGACTCAAGGGACCTGAGTGCTACATAGAATCTTCGTGAACTATGGGAGCCACCTCTAGAATCCTTTGAGCACTAAGTGCTACACGAGTTCTGATTAGATAGTGGAAAGTATATGGCGCAAAGGCCAATCCGAGTAAAGACTCGATCTTTGTACCGTGGGAGCCACCTCTAGAATCCCAAGGGATCTACGTGCTACACGAATACCAGTTGGAACGTGGGAGCCACCTCTAGAATCCCGAAGGACCTACGTGCTACATGGATGTTGTTTGGATCATGGCAGCCACCTCTAGAATCCTAAGGGACCTATGTGCTACGCGGATACCAGTTGGACAGTGGGAGCCACCTCTAGAATCCCGAAGGACCTACGTGCTACACGGATGTTGTTTGGATTGTGGGAGCCACCTCTAGAATCCTAAGAGACTTACGTGCTATGCGGATACCAGTTGGACCGTGAGAGCCACCTCTAGAATCCCGAAGGACCTACATGCTACACAAGTTCCTCGATATGACACTTAACTCCATTGCTTGTTAGGATAGATGTCGGAACCAAATCAGTGCCTAAAGTGATTAAGTGATCGGTTATTTGAAAATTGTTTTCAGTGAGTTAAGCTATATGCTTAAAGTTTATTGATTTTCGTTTTGTGAATGGATAGATTTATTAGAATCATTGAACTGGGGCTTACGCCTAAAGTGATTAAGTGATCAGTTATTTTGAACTGTTTTCAGTGAGTTAAGCTATATGCTTGAAGTTTATTGATTTTCGTTTTGTGAATGGTTGATTTATAATCTTACATAGTAACCAATTTATCGACGTGTATAGTAACTAATCTACCAAAGTGCTTGCTGCTTTGCTAATGTGATGAGTGGAATAGATTTTAATATTCTTACTATGATTTTAAATTGAATATTAGGTTATATGTGACATGAATATGTGATATGTTTTCCAAAAAGGAAAGAGGAGGAAAATAAATCTAATATTCTTATTTTAATTTTTAAATTTAATATTAGATATACGAAAAAGAATTAATAGCTTATTTTGCTATTTAAAGTACTGTACTAATTATGATTGTACAGTAAAATATGAAATGAGTTTAAATAAGAATGATGATGATTTAACTAATATTTTTTTCAAAGAATATATGAATATTAGTTACTTTATTTAAATGCTTTATTTCATAAAAGCATTATTATATGAAACGAATATGAAAATGATATGAAACGAAATGGAAAATGATTTAAATTTAAAACGAAAAGAAATTTATTACTCTCTACAGTTGCTTCCAGGTTCCGGAACAAGATAGGTATTTCAAAATACCTACCTTACTCCATCCGAATCCCTAGCCGACTGTAGTATCCTTCCTACATGCGAGCCTAGAGCCCATAGGAAAAATGAAAAAGATTTTCAGCATATAGAAAACTGAGTATCAAGTGAGGCATATAATTCCCTTACTGAGTCTTGGTTTTGCTCACCTCTTAATTTTAAACATTTCAGGTTTTTGATGATTGTGAGATCAATTGATTGTGGATCACGGCTGTACATAAAGGACAATGTGACAGACTAACTGATTTATTTGAGGTACGATCATTTATTTTCTGTATTTAGACATGTCTACAGTACTATTTATCTAATTAATTAAGATAGGGGATGTGTATAATATAAACAATGTTATGTAAAATTGTTTAATAGTTAGTATAAGTGAAGTATTACAGACAGCTCAACCGGTTAAGTTGTGTACAATAAGGTAAAAAATGTGGTAACGGGTCGTTACAGTACG
The DNA here is from genome assembly GCA_032173925.1 of Heritiera fomes. Lineage (NCBI taxonomy): Eukaryota > Viridiplantae > Streptophyta > Magnoliopsida > Malvales > Malvaceae > Heritiera > Heritiera fomes. Next base: position 8,144,442 of record JAPDPM010000019.1, read on the forward strand.
TGTATCCCGAAGGAATACTATATATCCCAAAAGATGTGCTCCTCTACGATAAGCGAAATTTACTGCAAATAGTCTGGGTGAAAAAATAGGGGAGTGAGTTTATGCTCAAAAAGAAAAAACATATAGAACAGTGGTACTATGCCACTATATGCAGTCAAGATCATATATTTAAATTTTGTAATAAAATAATACATATCGTGTCGTGTAAGCATATGCTGAAAACTCATATATAACATAAACTGTTCATATACATTTCCACATTTCAAATCATTTATGTCAATCTATCATCTGATATACTGTATAAATCACTAGAGAAGTAAACATCCAAGAAACTCATGCACGAACTATATCCCTTCAGGGACTTGTATAGGAAATAGGCGTACCCTAAAGGTATTTACAATTAGTAAGTACTGTACAAAATGTCTGAAATATATAATAAAATACAATATACATTCAATGGATGGTACACGTATCCTGAAGGAATACTATATATCCCAAAAGATGTACTCCTCTACGATGAGCGAAATTTACTGCAAATAGTCTGGGTGGAAAAATAGGAGAGTGAGTTTATGCTCAATAAGGAAAAGCATATAGAAGAGTGGTACTATGCCACTATATGCAGTCAAGATCATATATTTAAATTTTGTAATAAAATAATACATATCGTGTCGTGTAAGCATATGCTGAAAACTCATTTATAACATAAACTATTCATATACATTTCCACATTTCAAATCATTTATGTCAATCTATCATCTAATATACTGTCTAAATCACTAGAGAAATAAATAACCAAGAAACTCATGCACGAACTATATCCCTTCAGGAACTTGTATAGGAATTAGGCGTATCCACCCAGGGCCAGGCATCCAACCCTAAGCCGTTCTTACCTATAACAATGGCCATCGTTGAAAATTCCACAGTGTGTACTAGTCAGGTGACAACTGTGGCATAAGGGAAGGTATTGAAGACTTAACAGAGGTCTTCTAGCCCTACTCATCATATCATCTGTATGCATGAATCATCAAGGAGCTAACAATCTCATAAAACCATTTTCATATATTCATAAATCACAGTAAAAATCATTTTCATGTAAACTATCTTCAGTCAATCCATAATAATGTAAAAGAATATATAATATATTTAGCAGTAGAACATTCACTAAAATTCTTAAGATGGAATATTAAATGTACATTAAATATCTATACAATTTAATTGAAATATAAAACAAATCATACCATATGTTAAATCATATAAAATAATTATAAATATTTCTTAGTCAATTTATGCAAATGAAATTATATTTTAAATTCATAAGAATAAGTTTCTATATTTTGGTTGAGGACATTGGATGGATAATTAGTCAATTATTTTCTGAAATTCAACAATATAAATGTCTATAACTCTCTTAACCCCTTTCATAAACCACAATTTTATATTGTCCAAAATCACCCATTATCCATGCAGACACAGTATATCCTACACAACTTCCATATACTTTCCTTACCTCAAGATATAGCATAGTGTAACAAACTGTTAGCACCACTTTGCAACCTTACTCCTCTGAATTAAATGCCGCAAAATAATATTAGAAATTAAATTATTAAATTCAGTATTCCAACTTTATGATTATTCTAGTTCTTCATGTTTTTTATTTAACCCAATACTTCAACATTATTACCATTAATTACTATAGTAATCATCATTATTTGGTATCCTTTCCTTCAAACCGAATTTATCAGTAATGTTCTTAACAAATATACATTACTTCTTAACCTATAAACCATTGAAAATCTACATGAAATTCCTTTCCCTATGCTTGGCCGAACACTTTTCCTTGCACAATTCTATTCCTTTCTCATTTCTAACTTTATGTCTAGTCTTTATTCACTTCATACATTCATTATACACACCACATGCATCAAAATTTCATCATCTACATCAGCCCATCATCTTGACCGAATGCTCCCTATAAACTTATCTTTATTGTTTTTCATTCCTCTCTCAATTCTTATTTTATAAATATTTCTACTTATTTGGGACTTTCATCAAACACCTTTGACACATCAAAAACTCACCACCATCATCTAATTCACACCATGGCCGAATGGCCCTCACCATACCACACTTATAAATTTGCAAAGCTAACACTATGGCCATGTTCAACACATTATTTGCTACCATTTCCTATCCAACATGCATTGAAATCACCACAATTCCCTTATCTCCCATTCATGGATAAAACTCTTACCTAATCCTACACTTAATTTTGATTCAAACAAAGACCATAAATATGTTTCCTATGCATAGCACAATCTAAAACCATTTGTGGGATTAAAGGAAACATCACCATCTCTTACCTTTCACAAAGACAAAATCTATATAGCAGCAGAACAGCCCTCAATTGTTGGTTTCTGGTTCAGAAAATGGGATGGCTAGAAAGCTCTAATGGTGGGAAACAATTTTTATGAAGGAAGCTTGTTGATTTGGTGAAGGGTTAATGTGGTTTCACTAGGTAGAAAGGGAGAAAATTTGGAGCAACAATGGAGAAACATGCTGTGATAATCGTAAATTTTCCATTTATTGGAAATAAATATTGGAGAAAATAAATAAATAAATAAATAAAATTATGAGAACGAGATACTAGTGAAAATCTCGAGAATTGAGAAAGGAACGAATGGTGGAAATCCAAGTGAAGGAAAATTAAATTCGGAAATAAGTATAAGATGAGAAATTATGGAAAATTATGAAATGAGGAAATTTAATTTAGATAAATGGAAATCCAAATTAAATAAGAAAATAAGGAAGCGAATATATATTGTACATATAATATATATTGTATTATTTCATTTATATAAATATATAAATGTTATGTAATTTAAAGTGAACAAATATATATATATACATATATATACTAAATATGTATTTTGTTAATACATAATACATATGTACTATACTATATATAATAATAATATTATATGTATTATATATAATATAAATATAATATATGTTATATTATGAGTATAGTATATATTATATAGTATATATTATATGTATATAATTAAATTAGAAAATAAAATACATAAAAAAAAAAAGAAAGAAAGAAACAGAATCAAAAAGACTCACGATTCTGTCTTCTCGAGTGGCACCGACCACTGTCACCGGAGAAGGAAAGGAGAGGAGAAGAGCGACGTCGCCGGCGAGCCAAGGGCTGGAAGAGGAGGCGACCGGCGACGGAGAAAGGAAAGAAACGGAAGGAAAATCGAAGGAAAAGACCGGCGGAGGCCGGGAAGAAAAAGAAAATGGATCTGGCGATGCCGCCAAACCAATCGCCGCCACTGCCACCGAAGCTTCGACGGAGGAAAAGGAAGACGTGGGAGGCCACAGACGAGGCGGAGAACGACGAAGGAAGGCCGACGGAGGACGAGACGAAACCGAGGAAAAGCCGAGTAGATCCGTCACCGTGCCGCCGATTCGTGATCCGTCACCGTGCCGCCGATTCGTGACGAACGAAGGCCAGATCCAGCTTCGCCGTGGTGCCGGCTAGCTACTGAGCCACCGAGCCGCCGGAGAACCGGCCGTCGGCGTGGAACCGGCGAGGAAGGAGGTAGACCGGTCCGGCGAGAAAAGAAAGAAAAAGAAAAAGAAAAAGAAAAAGAAAAAGAAAATGAAAAGGAAAAAGAAAAAGAAAAGAAAAGAAAAGAAAAGAGAAAAAGAAAGAAGGAAGAAAAAGAAGAAAGAAAAGAGAAAAGGAATTCCGGGAATTTGGAGAATTCTCGAAAATTCGAAAATTACGGGAAATCTCGAGAATTACGGGAATCGGTAAGAAATCCCGAAAAGTGTTAAATTATTTAAATAATTTATTTATTTAAATAATTATGGAAAAATTCTAAATTTTAGAATTTAATTTCCAAAAAATTTTCTCGATGACCGAGCCGATGGAATCGGGCAAGGTGAAAACGGGCGCGACCTTCGAGAGGTAGTTGTCGACCCGAAACAGGTAAGGGAGACATGTGCCGCCTGTAAGGATATTCGATCACATGTTTTAAATTATGCATTTAATTTATAAATGCAATTTATAATGATTAGTTTTGAAAATTGTGGTGATTCATCGGTTGCAAATTGTGGTGAAATACCAGTTGAAAAATATAAACTGTATTTTTCGTGCAGGAGGCTAGCCAAATCGGCAGCCGTTATACTGCCGAAAAATTATCGAAAAATTACTGAAATTTATCGAAAATCAACGAAAACCAAAATAAAAGATTTGATTTCACGTGAATCGATTTTTTGGGTACGAAAATTGAGGAATTAAGTAAATTTCATAAAACATGAATATAGTGATATTTAATTTTAAAATATTTATGTTTTCGAGTATGGTGAAAAGGAAATCACCGAAAATTCACCGGTAGGTGATATTTCACGTGAGACGAGATGAAAATAAAAAAGAGACTGAAGTGAATAATTTTATAAATATTCTCAAATATTCACTTGATTTAATATAAAACCTTTATGGTTTTAATTGTGAGATAAATAATTATATAAATTCCATAAAGGTTAAGAAATGATGGAAAACTATAATTTCGAGACTAGAGGTCTCTACACGTGTTTTTAGAAGAAAACATAGTGATGGAAATTTAAAGTTACAAAATAAATAATTTATTTTCATAAATTATAAAAATGATTTTTTTGAAATTCCGATAATTATAAAGCCATGTTTTCGATTGAATGCACGGAAAAGTGTGCATATGTTTTTTACTGTAGAAAAAGACAGTTTTACCCCTTTATACTTTCAGTGATGATTTTGCAAACTGTTTTTATCGTATGCAAAACAGAATATATACCTTTATGAAATAATTTGAAAAATGTTATTTATTTTACAAATTTCATAAAGGTGATTATATTTACATGTGAGCCTTATGGATATTTGATTTACGTTGTTTAAAATCCATAAAGGCTATGGTACGGTTTATACTGTTTTGAGACTTAGGCCCCGAGTTTCATGCATCACATATACTGTTACTGTCATCTGGCTGATTGACCAACTAGTCATCAGCGTCTCGGATTGTCGCCTAGCAAGCGTACACCGAAGACATATTATAGATCATGGCCATAGATCTCATTACTGTTACTGTGTCCCAAGTGGACGAGATAGCATGATTTAATTGTAGGGTGTTGCCTAGTCTCACTTACTACTTATTGTTTACTGTTTACTGAAAGGATTTATGGAATCCTGTTTACTGTATTGTTTTACTGTACTGAACTACTTTACTGTTTACTGTTTACTGATGAAAAACTGTACCAAACTACTGTTTACGGAACTGTATTGTACACTGAAATGGTAGCCACTGATTACTGTTTTACTGAACTGAAAGCTACCTTATACTATTTACTGAATTGGTAGTTACTGTTTACTGTTACTGATTGAACCGTATCGAATTACTGTTTTACTGAATATACTATTTTACTGAACTGTACGATGCGGTTACTGATTTGAAAAGAAAAATAAATGTTTATTCTAAAAGAATAACATAAGAATTATTTCTAAGATAGAAATAATCGAAGAAGTAATTATCCAATGATTGGATATTTACAAATCACTGTACTGTCACGTGTTTTTACTGTACTGAAGAGAAGAGAAGTAAACCACTGTTTTACTACTAAACTGTCACGTGTTTTAAAGTATACTGAATGTAAAAAGAAATAAGTCGTTTACTCCGTGGAAAAATGAAAATTATATCGTTTTGCAAACAACGGGATTAGTACTCTCTACAGTTGCTTCTAAGTTCCGGAACAAGTCAGGTATTTTAAAATACCTACCTTACTCTATCTGGATCCCTAGCCGACTATAGTATCCTTCCTACATTATGAGCCTAGAGCCAGCTAGGAAGATTTAAAAATATATATATATATTTTCAACATATAGATAGCTGAATATCAAGTGTGACATATAACTCTCTTACTGAGCCGTGGTTTGCTCACCCCTTAATTTTAAACATTTCAGGTTTTAAAGATTGTGAGATTAGTTGATTGTGGATCACGGCTGTACACAAAAGACAATGTGACAGACCGACTAATTTATATGAGGTACGATCATTTATTTTCTATATTTAGACATGTCTGCAGTACTACTTACCTGATTAATTAAGATAGGGGATGTGTATAATATAAACAATGTTATGTAAATTTGTTTAACAATTAAGAAAAGTGAAGTATCACAGACAGCCCAACCGGATGAATTGTGTAAAATAAGGTGAAAAATATGGTAATGGGTCGTTACACATGCAACAGCTGATGGTCGACCATGTGAGACCCAATTTTATTTCATTGTACACCATAATTGTAAATGATTGATAGTGGAAATAAATAATTTAGTGAGATTAAATAAATATTGAATGTGAATTTCCACTTTGAACTATGGAATTATTGGAACAAAAATTTATAATATGGTGTATATAAATAATAAGAAAAATTTTATGGTACATGTGAAATTTTGTTGAACGGAATATGCAAAAGAGAGAAGAAGCAACTCAAGAGAAAGTGCAGCAGAAATTTCACGCCTTTCCCTTATTGGTCGATCACGTGTGAAAGCAAATAAAGAGAAGACAACGAGGAGACAGGAAACAATAAATGTGCCACAAAAATGGACTGCTCGCTTAATCTTTTTGACGCTCCTTTTTGTTGCAGTTTTCTTCAAGTTTTTAATGCATGAAAGACGTGAAATGATGAAAGAAAACGGGATAAGAAATAGGTGGTAGGTTCTGATTGGATTAACAAGACTATAAAAGAAGACTTCATGAGAAAACCGACATTAGCAAACTTCATCTTCTTTGAAAACCACTCTACTGCTTCTCGTACGTTATGTTTTACTGCAAGCTCCAATCTCGTTTCCTCCGTTCCTTTCATACATGAGCCATGAAATTTCATCCTTTAGTTAGTTAAACCTTTTCTCCATCGTTTGAAGAACTAAGGAATAAACAAAGTAAAGCTAACGTGAAACAGAAAACACTCTGTTCTGGAAGTGCAACTCAGTTAAGGTGAGTTCCATATTTCGTTGGTTCTCTTGATATTTATTGGTATATTTCTATGTTTTATACCGTAAGAAACATAGATATAGCCTTGTTTTAGTTAAATCTTGTTAGGACATAAGAAACTAGAACAAGATGTGGTCTAGAAAATAATTGAGAATAAACAAGGAAAGTGCTGGAAACGGTGTAAAAGTGATGAGAAATAGGCGAGCTCAGCTATTATGGGTGAGCTAAATAATATGGAGCGTGGTATAGTGGGCGAAGTCGCCACATGTTAGTTTAATTCATAGGCGAGCCCACCTCTGAATAAAAAGCCATGTATGGCGAACTCACATGAATAGGCATAGCGAGTTGAATTGTGGGTGATCTCCCACGCATAAGCCAAAATATGAATGGCGAGTTATATTGGGCGAGCTAGAGGATTAGCCTCAAGTCTCGCCAAAGTGTTGGAAAGATTCAAATAGAATATATTGATAGTCTTGATACTTTATTTTGTAGCCGAGAATTGAGAATTGATAAAGGTGATCGGGAAGCTAGGCTTTGTAAGAACAGGTAAGGGAGATGTGCGTGAAGTGAATGCATATTCTGTGGAGTTAAATTTTATGGAAATAATGAGAAAATTTTTGATTTGAAACATGCATTAGTTTGATAAACTGTTTTCATAGACCATGATTTGGGCGAGCTATAAAGCGACCCCTATGTTGTTTCTAGGCGAGCCAAAGATAGGCGAACCTTTTGTGATATTTTGAGTGAGCCAAAGATAGGCGACCCTGTTTTAATAAAAATTCGGGTGAGCCAAAGATAGGCAACCCCTTTGATATAATTCTACAGAGCCAACAGTGGGCGATCCCTTATTTTTTTTAGAGAAAGATTTCGTGGGCGACCCCTAGTTCAGCTCGGTGTGAAAGCCACAGTGGGCGATGTTAGTTCGCCACAGTGGGCGAAGGAAAACATGCGAGCTCAATCCATTGCGATGGGCGAGCTGTAATGGGTGAGCTGATAAAGGGCGAGCCAGTTTAACTCGTGTTTTTCTCACACGTAAAATGGTGAGATTACGGGCTGTTTTTACTGTGTTTGTAAACAGAAAATATAATACCTTTTTGGAAAACAATCATTTTGAGAAAATGATGAAATATGTGAAATATTTCTTAAGGGTTCTTTATGAGATATAAAGTGATTTTTGAGACTTTAGGCCCCGAGTTTCATGCATTACTATTCACGAGGCTGATTGACCTGCCAAGTCATTAGAGGTCTCGAGGTCACCTGGCAAGTGTACCCGAGGACCACCTATAGATTGTGGCCATAGATCTACTGTATCCCTGTGGGGATGATTACATGTTTCTTCGGAAACGATGCATTCCTTTGGGAACGATGATAGCATGATTTAATTGTAGGGTAATGCCTAGTCTTAACTTATTGATTTCTATTTACTGAAAGGATTTATTCAATTCTGTTTACTGTTTACTATACTATATTGTAAACTGTTTAGCCAGTGATTTGAATATTAAAGACCATTTACTATATCCACTGTTTTCCTACTGGGTATGTTGTTAGGGAAAATAAACGTTTTGAAGGATATAGTTTTTATTACACCTTTCTTACTGAGCACGTCGTCACTCACTCCTAATTTTCCACTCCACAGGTTATAGATTTGAAGTAAACAGTTACCTTCCAGAGTTATCGGTTGCTGGAGTCAACAGATATACGATATCGAAGGTACATTATATTCTTTTATATATTCAGTAAAATTGTACAGTACTACTTTGAGTAAGAGGGAATGTAAATGATCTCAAATAAATTAAATGTAATAGTTATAATTTTGTTATAATACTATAAATGGAAGTACTATGACATACTTAAAAGGTTATGAGTTGTTAAGCATCACAGACAGCCCAACCGGTAAGTAAGTGTGATTTATAAGTAAATATTATATTATACTATAGATTCCGGATGTTACAGATTTTAATGGTATCAGAGCAGGGTTGGTCGGATGTATAGTGATGCTTAAAACGAAAAGTGAATAGTAAGCATTCCATGTAGTACTGTATAATCTAAATATATAATTGATACACTAATGATAAGTGAAATAAATGATCCTTGTAGTACAGATATGAGTGGAAGAAGGGTGACACGCTCAATGAGAGATAGAGGCCGAGGTAGGGCGGCACAAATTTCGAAGCCGCAGACACCGGAACCCGCCCTAAGACTTGCACGTCCCCTATAGCCAAAGAGCACTGATGCTCGTGTGACCCGAATGGAGAGGTTAGTAGTCGATTTTATGGCCATGAATCAGGCAGATAGAGCCGCGAATAGGACGGAGCTCCCGCAGCTCCAGTAGTGGTGCCAGCACCATCACTATTGCCATCAATTGTACCCGAGCCTCAGCCTATTCCACCACCGGCACCTCAGCCACAGGTAGCTCCACCACAGCCATTGATTCAGCTGCCTAGAGATGTGGAGTCGTATTGTAATGTCACTTTGGTACGATCATTTAGGAAGTTGGATCCACCTAAGTTTAAAGGTGCTAAGGATCTGTTGGCGGCAGAGTAATGGGTTATTGCTATAGAGAAGTTATTGAGGATTATGAGGTGTACGGAGGTCGAGAATGTAGGTCTAGTAGTGTTCTAGTTGACAGATGATGCGGAGCACTGGTGGAAGGCTACTCAGATAGTATTGTTCTCCCAACATCAGGATATTACTTGGGTGATTTTTGTAGATGCCTTTAGATGAAGGTATATCCCTGACATTGCACAGTAGAAACTACAACAAGAGTTTATGGATTTAACTCAAGGAAGTATGGCAGTGGACGAGTATGAGGTTCAGTTTACCACCTTAAGCCGATTTGATTCACAGACCGGTGTTAATGAGAGACATAAGATCGAGAGATTTAAGGCTGGTTTGAGACCCTCCATCATATCGAAGTTAGCCCCATTTGATATCTTGACCTATAATGAGGTAGTACAATGGGCTCAGCTATGTGAGAGGGATTTTCAGTACCATATAGAGGCTGGTGGTAAGAGAAAGAGTAAAGGTAAAGATAAGGGTTAGAGACTTTTTGGAGAATAGATATAGTAGGGAACAGCCTAAGAGAACTAGATTTTCGGGCATACAGATTTCCAAGGGACAATTCAATAGATCAGCAGTTTCTACCCCTTCTAGTGGCCCCACCACTAATTAGAGAAGTGTTGCGACTTTATGTAGACATTATGGAAAGTCACATGGGTCACGCCCTTGTCCTTTGATGTCTAAGGCATGTTTTAGATGTGGACAGACGGGGCACTTTATCAGGAATTGCCCGATGCTCAGAGAATCAGCTGCTTCTCCTATTCCTCCTGCATTACCTCAGATAGCGGCACCGGCAGCTCCGAGTGAGCCAGAGAAGGCGACACCCTCACAGCTTAGGTGGGCGACAGCCGCAGAAAAGGGTAAGAAGGTTGTGACTCAGGGTCAGGTGTACGCGATGGATCAGGAGACTGCCGACGCCTCTATCGATGTGATTAAAGGTAAAGTTTATCTCTTTAATATTCCCGTAATTGCCTTATTTGATCCGGGTTCTACCCATTCGTTCTTATCGCCTACATGTGATAACAGGACCCCAATAGAGCCGAAGTTGTTAGGGTATACTTTGCAAGTAACTACCCCTTTTAAAGATTTCCAGAGGACAGATATTGTATATAAGAATTGTAAATTAACTATAGGAGAGAAGGTTATGACAACTAACCTAATTTTGTTGAAAATTAAGGAGTCGGATGTGCATAAGACAGCATTTCGGACTCGATATGGTCACTATGAGTTCTTAGTAATGCCTTTTGGGTTAACAAATGCCTCTGTAGCTTTTATGAGTTTTATGAATGAGGTGTTTCATCCATTTTTGGATAAGTTTGTCATAGCATTTATAGATGACATTCTGATTTATTCTAAGACTCTAGAAGAGCATGAGCAGCATTTGTATATGGTATTACAAACCCTCAGAGACCGAAGGTTGTATGCCAAATTCAATAAGTGTGATTTCTGGCTTGACCATATAATCTTTTTGGGACACATAGTGTCGAAGGATGGGGTTTCAGTTGATTCGTCCAAGAAGAGGCCATTGTACAGTGGGAAAGGCTTAACATCATTACTGAGATACAGAGTTTCTTGGGTCTTACCGGATATTATCGTAGGTTCGTGGAGGGATTTTCCAAACTTACTGCTCCATTGACACGACTCACACGTAAGGGTGTGAACTTTGAGTGGAATGACGTGTGTGAGCGTAGTTTTCTTGAGCTTGAGCATAGTTTTCTTGAGCTTAAGCGTAGATTGACTACTGCCCCCGTATTAGCCCTTCCTAGCGGATCAGATGGATTTATGGTGTATACTGATGCGTCCGCTCAAGGTTTAGGGTGTGAACTTATGCAGCATGGTCAGGTTATAACCTATGGTTCTTGGCAGTTGAAGGATCATGAGAGGAATTACCCGACACATGACTTGGAGTTAGCCACAGTAGTGTTTGCACTGAAGATTTGGTGGCATTACTTGTACGGGGAGAAATTTCAGATATATACAGACCATAAGAGTCTGAAGTATATATTCTCGCAACGAGAGTTGAACTTGAGGTAGGACGGTGGATGGAACTGTTAAAGGACTATGATTGTGAGATTTTGTATCACCTAGGTAAAGCTAATGTAGTAGCAGATGCACTGAGCCGTAAGCATGTTGGCATGGTATCTTACATGACGATCAGGGATATGATTTGATGGAGTCGTTGTCTAGCCTCAGCTTGACAGTTATTTCCTCTGACTAGTATGGATTTATGGCTAGTTTTCGTATAGAGCCGGATTTGATGGATCGGATTAGAAAAGCTCAGAGGAGTGATGATTATTGCGTCGGGGTAGCTAGTTAGATTCAGATGGGAGTTGTGTCAGATTTCGAGATTGGCACCGATGGAATACTAAGGTTTAAAGGAAGGATATGTATTCCCAAAGATCAGCAGATTAAAGACTTGATTTTATCCGAGGCCCATACCTCTAGATATACATTACATCCGAGTAGTACTAAGATGTACCAAAATCTCCGGAGAGTATATTGGTAGCCTAAGATGAAGAAAGACATCGCTGATTTTGTTGCTAGATGTCTAACATGCCAGCAGATTAAGATTGAGCATCAAAAGCCTACAGGTATGCTTCAATCATTATCGATTCCTATGTGGAAATGGGAGCATGTGACTATGGATTTTGTTATAGGTTTACCACAGACTCGGAAGGGTTATGATGCTATTTGGGTAATGGTAGATAGATTGACTAAATCTGCTCATTTCTTGGCCATGAGATCTACAGATTCAGTTAGTGCTTTAGTCGAATTGTATGTCAGGGAGACAGTGACGTTACATGGTGTTCCAGTGAGTATTACTTCTGATAGGGATTCCCGCTTCACATCTCATTTTCGGGAAAGATTTCAGGAGGCTATGGAATCCCAGCTGAATTTTAGCACCACTTTTCATCCACAGACTGATGGACAGTCGGAGCGTACGATACAGACGCTCGAGGATATGTTGAGAACGTGTGCATTGGACTTTAGAGGCTCATTGGACGATCACTTACCCCTGGTAGAAGTTGCTTATAATATTAGCATGGCATTTTATGAGGCCTTGTATGGCAGACTATGCAGATCCCCGATAGCATAGGAAATAGTGGGGGACCGTAAACTGTTAGCTCCCAATTTGGTCGAACAGGCTTCCTGTGATGTACAGATGACTTGTGAGAGGCTCAGAATGGCTCAGAGTCCGCAGAAGAGTTATGCAGATACTAAACGCCGACCATTAGAGTTTGTAACGACTGATTATGTATTATTAAAGGTCTCACCGTCCAAAGGTATAATAAGATTCGGGAAGAGAGGAAAGTTAAGCCCCTGATACATTAGGCCTTATGAGATCTTAGATCACGTGGGAGATTGGCATATTGGTTAGCACTACCACCAGAGTTATCAGGAGTGCATAACATATTCCATGTCTCGATGTTGAGAAAGTACCATCCAGATCCTTCTCACGTGATTCGACATAAGCCACTGGAGATCAGAGAAGACATGAGTTACGTTGAGAAGCCGATACGGATCTAGGATGCGAAACATAAGGTATTGCGATCTAAGACGATTCCTTTGGTTAAAGTGCTCTGGTAGTATCATAACGAGAAGGAGACTACTTGAGAGTTAGAGAGCCTTATGCGTGAGAGGTATCCAGAGCTTTTTCAGTGATAAGTCCAAGTGAAATTTGGAGGACCAAATTTCTTAAGGTGGAGAGAAATGTGAGACCCGATTTTATTTCACTGTACACCATAATTGTAAATGATTGATAGTGGAAATAAATAATTTAGTGAGATTAAATAAATATTGAATGTGAATTTCCACTTTGAACTATGAGATTATTGGAACAAAAATTTATAATATGGAGTATATAAATAATAAGAAAAATTTTATGGTACATGTGAAATTTTGTTGAACGGAATACGCAAAAGAGAGAAGAAGAAGTCAAGAGAAAGTGCAACAGAAATTTCACGCCTTTCCCTTATTGGTCGATCACGTGTGAAAGCAAATAAAGAGAAGACGACAAAGAGACGGGAAACAATAAATGTGCCGTGAAAATGGACTGCTCGCTTAATCTTTTTGATGCTCCTTTTTGCTGCAGTTTTCTTCAAGTTTTTAATGCATGAAAGTCGTTAAATGTTGAAAGAAAACCGGATAAGAAATAGGTGGTAGGTTCTGATTGGATTAACAGGACTATATAAGTAGACTTCATGAGAAAATTGACATTAGCAAACTTCATCTTCTTCGAAAACCACTCTACTGCTTCTTGTCCATTATGTTTTACTGCAAGCTCAAATCTTGTTTCTTCCGTTCCTTTCATACGTGAGCCATGAAATTTCATCCTTTAGTTAGCTAAACCTTTTCTCCATCATTTGAAGAGCTAAGGAATAAAGTAAAGCTAACGTGAGACAGAAAACACTCTGTTTTGGAAGTGTAACTCAGTTAAGGTGAGTTCCATATTTCGTTGGTTCTCTTGATGTTTATTGGTATATTTCTATGTTTTATACCGTAAGAAACATAGATATAGCCTTGTTTTAGTTAAATCTTGTTAGGACATAAGAAACTAGAACAAGATGTAGTCTAGAAAATAATTAAGAATAAACAAGGAAAGTCTGGAAACTGTGTAAAAGTGATGAGAAATAGGCGAGCTCAGCTATTATGGGCGAACTAAATAATATGGAGCGTGGTATAGTGGGCGAGGTCGCCACATGCTAGTTTAATTCATAGGCGAGCTCGGTGTGAGAGCCACAATGGGCGATGTTAGTTCGCCACAGTGGGCGAATGAAAACATGCGAGCTCAATCCATTGCGATGGGCGAGCTGATAAAGGGCGAGCCAGTTTAACTCGTGTTTTTCTTACACGTAAAATGGTGAGATTACGGGCTATTTTACTGTGTTTGTAAACAGAAAATATAATACCTTTTTGGAAAACAATCATTTTGAGAAAATGATGAAATATGTGAAATATTCCTTAAGGGTTCTGTATGAGATATAAAGTGATTTTTGAGACTTTAAGCCCCGAGTTTCATGCATTACTAATCACGAGGTTGATTGACCCGCCAAGTCATCAGAGCTCTCGAGGTCACTTGGCAAGTGTACCCGAGGACCACTTATAGATTGTGGCCATAGATCTACTGTATCCCTATGGGGATGATTACTATGTTTCTTCGGAAACGATGCGTTCCTTTGGGAACGATGATAGCATGATTTAATTGTAAAGTGATACCTAGTCTCAACTTATTGATTTTTGTTTACTGAAAGGATTTATTGAATCCTGTTTACTATTTACTATACTATATTGTAAACTGTTTAGCCAGTGATTTGAATATTAAAGACTGTTTATTATATCCATTGTTTTCCTACTAGTATGTTGTTAGGAAAAATAAACGTTTTGGGGGATATAGTATTTATTTTTATAAAGCAGCATACACCTTCCTTACTGAGCACGTCGTCGCTCACCCCTGATTTACCAGTCCACAGGTTATTGATTTGAAGTAAACAGTTACCTTCCAGAGTTATCAGCTGCTGGAGTCAGCAGATATACGATATCGAAGGTACATTATATTTTTTATATATTCAATAAAATTGTACAGTACTACTTTGGGTAAGAGGGATGTAAATGATCTCAAATAAATTAAATGTAATAGTTATAATTCTGTTATAGTACTATAAATGGAAGTACTATGACATACTTAAAGGGTTACGAGTTGTTAAGCATGATAGACAGCCCAACCGGTAAGTAAGTGTGATTTATAAGTAAATATTATATTAGACTGTAGATTCCGGATGTTATAGACCAGGAAAGAGGAAGAAGCACCAAGAATATTCTGATTTTTGTATTATTTTAGTGTTAATTTATCAGCCCAAGTGGAAAATGACAAATTTGCCCCCTTAAAATTTTTATATTTACAAGTCTGCCACTTGCATTATTTTATTATTTCTTATTCTATATTTTTAATTTTATTTTTATTATATTTTATTTGTTTAGGTCAACTTTGGTCAAACATTGACCAATTTGACCAGCCCCTTGCTAAAAGACCATAATACCTTTATACAATTTCATTATTTCAAAATCTGTCCTAGCATTATTTTAATATTTATAAATTTAGATTTAATTTTTTTATTTTTCATATATTCAATCAAACATAGTCAATGGTTGACTCGCAAGGTGGTTTGACCGACTATTAGTAGTGAACTTACCAAACTACCCCTAAATAAAGGCTTTTGGCTTCGTTAGCGTTGTTTTTATCACTTTCCTGTAATTCAATTCACAAACTGGATCCACGTGAAACTTCTTTACGCAAGGATTTTCCTATGACAGTTTTTGGGTCCAAAGTCAATTTAGTTTGACCGTTATTCAAAAAAGTTCTTCTGAGCTATGGACTAAATCGTCATTTTTGAATTTGTTGCACATAAACCTACGCTTGCTCATCTTAAAGAATTTTGAAATGTAGTCTTCTTACCCTTTAGGTATTTCAGGCCCAATTTCACATTTTGCCACTTCGAAGGCCATCCGAGTTACAGATTGCCTTTTGAGGCCCACTTAACAATTTCCTTGATAACTCCACAACATATGGGAATTTGTTTTTATAACTTAATATTTTAATTCAGCGCCTTTGATGGGTATAGCAAGAATAGAGAAATTTGGGATTTCACATCATCTAAGATATAAGCAATTGTACAGTGGGAAAGGCCGAAGTCAGTAACTGAGATTTGTAGTTTTTTGGGTCTAGCTAGATATTACCATCGATTTGTTGAGGGTTTTTCTCAGCGAGCTGCTCCTCTAACGCGTCTCACGAGCAAAGATGTTAAGTTTGAATGGACTGATGCTTGTGAGCATAGTTTCCAAGAATTAAAGTGAAGATTGACTACAGTAGTGTCCTTACCATTCCTAGTGGTTCAAGGGGTTTTTCAGTGTATAGTGGTGCCTTCTCACTGGGCTTAGGATGTATGCTGATGCAGAATAAGAAAGTGGTTGCTTATAGTTCTCGTCAGCTAAAGGACTATAAGAAGAATTATCCTTCCTATGATTTGGAACTCTTTGCCTTGGTGTTTGCTTTGAAGATATAGCCACATTATTTGTATGGTGAGAAGTTTTAGGTGTATATTGATCACAAAAGTTTCAAGTATCTATTATTACAGTGTGAACTGAATATGAGGCAGCGTAGATGGATGGAGCTATTGAAAGACTACGACTGCAAGATACCGTGGAAATCAAATGTTGTGGTAGATGCTTTAAGCAGAAAACACTTAGGTATGATCTCTTCCATGATGATTTGAGAATATGATCTGTTAGAGTAGTTTCCGAGCCTCAGTATGAATGTTACTCCTTCTGAGAGGTACGATTGGACGGCTAGCCTTCTGATTTAGCCAAACCTAACGGATTGGATCAGAAATGCTCAGAGGGAAGATACTGAGTGTATTGAGGTTGCCAGTCAAATACAGTTGGGTGTTCAGTTAGAGCATGAGATTGGCACAGATGGTATTCTAAGGTCCAAAGGTCGGATTTGTATTCCTGAAGATAGACAGTTTAGGGAATTGATTTTGACAGAGGCACACCGCAAAGTACACTTTACATCCAGGTAGTAATAAGATGTATCATAATCTGCGTAAAGTGTACTGGTAGCCTAATATGAAATGAGAAATCACCAAGTTTGTTGCAAGGTGTCTCACTTGTCAACAGGTAAAGGTAGAGTATCAAAAATCAACAGGATTGCTTCAGCCTGTACTGATATCGATGTAGAAATAGGAGCACATCACCATGGATTTCATCATTGGTTTTCTGAGGACCAGAAAGAATCATGATGCAATCTAGGTGATTGTTGATAGATTGACAAAATCAGCCCACTTCTTTGCTATTAAGTCTACAGATTTCTTGAGTGCTTTAGTTGATCTTTATGTCAGGGAGATTGTCAGACTGCATGGGTTCCAATGAGCATTTCTTCTGATAGAGATTCTTGATTCACCTCTCATTTCTGGGAATGTTTTCAGGATGCTATGGGATCTCGACTGAATTTCAGCACAACTTTCCATCTGCAGACTGATAGGCAATCCAAGCATAGGATTCAAACGCTCGAGGATATGTTGAGAGCTTGTGCATTGGATTTTAAAGGCTCCTTTCATTGGCAGAATTTGTCTATAATAATAGTTATCATTCCAATATCGACATGGCACCTTATGAAGCTTTGTATGGCAGAAGATGCCGTTCCCAGATTAGTTCGGAAGAAGTGGGCAACCAAAAGCTTTTAACTTCCAATCTAGTTGAGCAGGTTTCTAAAAATGTTTAGCTTATTTGTGATAGGTTGAAGAATACTCAAAGTTAGCAAAAACGATACGTAAATACTAGACGCCGACCTTTAGAATTCTCTGTGGGAGATATGATATTTCTGAAATTTTCACCATCCAAGGGTATTATGAGATTTGGGAAGAAAAGGAAGTTGAGTCCTTGATTCATCGAACTTTTTGAGATCTTAGACTGAGTGAGAGACGTAGCTTATCGTTTGGCATTACCACCAGAGCTATCCGATGTACACAACGTCTTACATGTATCAATGCTTCAGAAGTATCATCCAAATCCATCTCATGTGATTTACTACAAACTATTGGAGATTAGGGAAGATATGATTTACGTGGAAAAACCAATACGGATCTTGGATCGAAAAGAAAATGAACTACATCTAAGACAATTCCTCTGGTAAAGGTTCTTTGGCAATACCACACAGCAGAAGAGGCTACCTATGAATTAGAGAGCCTGATGAAAAAGAAATATCCAGAGTTATTCGTCAAACAGGTTTGATCAAATTTGGAGGACTAAATTTCCTAAGGTGGAGAGGACATGTGTGACAATCCTAAACTCACTAAGCTTGATTAAGTTAAATTTTGCATTTCGAGCTAATTTAACTTACTTTTTTTAAAAAAAATTTCGACAGATCAAACCGAAGACAATACACACCAAGGATCGAAGTGGAGTTTGGGACAATTCCAAAACAAAGGATAAAATGGTAATTTCATAACTCGGGATTAAATTGGTAGTGAGAGTGATTAGACGAGATAGTGGGAAATACCACATAATTTAACTAAGTAATTGATTTATATATATATATATATATATATATATATATATATACACACACACATTTATATATATATATATATATATATACACACACACACACAAATACCTTGCTGAATTATATATTTAATCAAATATAAAGAATATAGGAGAAATAAGTGGAAAGTGTGTGCGTGTAACGTGTAAATATATATAATCTACAAATACCTAGTGGAAATATGAGTCACCGCTACATGGTTAGTCATTAAGTAAGGTAAACACAAGTGGAGATTAAAAGAGAGAGAGAACACACGTGAGGCCTCTTATGTCTTGGCATCCTTGTGATTAACGAAAATATATATATTGATGATGAAAACAAGAAACCAAAATTAGGGAAAATGCTAGAGAGCAAATCGTGAAGGAAAGTGTGTGACTCTTGCAAACTCACGTGATTCATTGAGGGAATTCCATTGTTAAGGAGGCAGAAACGAAATAAAGGAGGACATTGCATGTTGGTTTTAAGCTGGCCAAGGGAAAATCGCGAGCCATAAGTGCAGGGGAGCCTCAGTTCAACCAAAATAAGGTAAAAAAAAATCTTTACTTCCTTGCGCCAGCTAATTAGGAAGATGAATGATTTGGTTTTAATGCATGAAATGTGAGAATTCTTAGTTGGGAATATGTCAGGAATCGGAAGATAGAGTGGAAGAAATGAGAAGGGTTCTTTACGATTGGTGGCTGCATGAATTGAGGGATTAAAACCCAAATTGAAGCAAGCTGATTTTGGGGACTTTTCGGCCAAGACAGCAAAGGTAATAAATTAAGGTGATTCATTATATTTTTCTGAAATTAAATTATGAAAACAGAATGTAATATGGTCACAGGATTGACATTTATTTGTCTAGGCATAACAACAAAGAAAGTTGTGACGAAGTGGTCTGGGCTGTTTCAATAAAATTCTTGGTTTTGCTCAATTTAAGGGGTAAGGTCCTAACTTTATAAAATTTTTTTGTTAAGTATAAAAATGAAATTACGATAAATTAAATCAGATGGCTGTTGTATGGATAAAGGATTAGTTGAATTCCAACTCGATGTTCAAATCTGGAATTGATGTTCTGTTTTGGGTTGTAATTAAAACATTCAGTTTAATTGTTATATAGGGATAAAAATTCTGGAAAAATTATGATAGATGGCCTTTTTAGTTAGGAGAAAGGCGGTTTTGGAATTTCTTGATTTGGATTTTATAACTTGAGATATATACAAATGCTTGTAGGGTACTCTGTCCAGAAACGTGAATCATGGTTCTGACTTTGAAAAATTGTAGAAAATAGCCTAAATTGAATTAGGTTGCAAGTCTTACATTTCTAGAAAGGTAATTAAGTTAGGATTGTGATGGTTCTGTTTTTCCACCAATTGGATATGCCTATAATTAAATATGAAGTATTTTGTGTAAGTGGGTCAGTGTTATACTGTGTCAGAAAACTGCTGAACATAGTGAAACTTTGAAAAAATTGCTGGTGTTGATCTAGAAAGAGTTAAATTATAAGCCATGCACTTCCAAATAGGGATTTAGGTTAGGTTTCATACAAAATTTACGGTTTGACAATCGGACTCTAAACGTTTTGAATAAGGCCATAATAGTGTTAAAAGGTCAGAATTAAATGTGAACAGTAAGGTCAAACAGTAACTTCTATTACTCGACAAAAATTGAGTTAGAATGACTAACACAAATTCAGGGAACTAAAATATCGTATAATTCTTATTTCTAGCTAATTGTCAAGCTACGTAGCAATTCACGCGGAATTAGAAAACGTGGGCCCAATAGTGCAATTGACGTATATAAGAGGAAGTGGAAGTATAAGTAGAAATTGCATAATTTGAAATATTTTATAAGTTCTTGTTTTGATCATGCTTTGATTCCTTGATTTTTATGCAAAGTGTGCATAATTGATTTACGTCATGATTTATTTAAGAGGACATGACGAACTTGTAAAATAGTTACCCCGGTGTTTATTTGAGATGCTCGCATGCCTGTAGAGTTTTGATTTATAAACTAATGATGCATTTTACGTTAAAATAAATTTTAGCATTCGTTTCCCATACTTAGCCGAACGTGATATTTTATATAAATTTTTATATGAATTTAAAGGCTAAGAGAGGGGTAACAAGGTTTTGAGATAAATGATATGTTTCCAGCACACTATGATTTTCAATCATGGTCCGAGTAGTGTTGGGATTGGATCCCTTCACGGTGATTTTGTGAGAATAGAACTTTTAAATTACTAGAGCAAGTATTAGGTTTGGTCCTACTGCAAGAGGATCGATATATATTGTCAAGTACCATCTGATCAACGCTTGGCGAACTTGTGTGCACATAAGTAGGTTCCCAGAGAGGGACAGTTCCTGGAAAGGAACGAGTAGGTTCATTGATAGCGCTGCAGTGATCCGATGATGATGATATGAGCTCTACGCATGAGACAAATTAGTGCAACCTCACACTTTTACATATATGCCTAACTCGTTTCTTGAAACTATGTTTTAGTATGCTTTTGAAATTTATGATTTATACGATTTATAAGTGCATATACGGCTATGTTATTTCTGATGATTGCATAGCGGACTTTAAATGTTATGATTGTAGATCATGATTAACTGATTGCATGTCTAATGATTTACAATACCATTTATAACATATGACTTCTAAAGAACTGCATAGTGTTCTTTATTGTGATTTTTTACATGCAAGGTTTTACAAAAGCATCATTAACTTAGTTTTGATTTTTATTGCTTATATTTTCCCTTACTGAGCCTCCCAAGCTCACCCCCTTCCTTTCCTCACAGATTAGCTCATGATAGTCCTGGTGGACTACAGTTGGGTCGATACTCCGAGACACTTAGTAGCTAGCTTGAGGTATCGATAGCAGCATTATATTTTGTTTGTACATATATGTATATATACAGAGATTATGCAGTCATGCATAGTGTAGTACTTGTATATAGGTCGAGCATGTGGGATGTATGATGATGTTATAGTTTCATTAGCTACGATATGCCTTTTGGTGAATATACTGTGGTTGGAGTTGCATATTTATTGTGTTTATCATGCAAGAGGGTTGGGTTAGTAATAAGCTGTTATGCTGCCAGAATTTTTTAAGAAATGTATGACTTAACGAATCCAAATTATAACTATTTATAAAAGCAAGCTTGAGTTGATGCCTATACTATACACACTCAAACGGTATAGCCAAGGATTCAAGCAAAAAAAAAATTTTGGCCCTAATTTTTACTTCTGTAGAACAAAGTGATGTATTGGGTTGTGACAACATGAGACCTACACTTTCTATTACTAGTATTCACTGTTTATGAAATTAGGAATAATAGACGTCTCATAACTATTCAAATGCACTTACTTTATAGGTATGAAAGAGAGGTGGATGGTGGGCTTCACTAGCCTTTTGATGTTCCAATTGAGGTGAAACTAGGCAGACTTGGCAATTAAGCCAAACACTATGATGGTAAGAATCTACACCTTAAACTCACTTATTTAAACATGTTTTGAAAAGCGTGTAACAATTATAGAAATGACAATTAAGTCTACAGGCTAATAGAATTTTCGTAAAAGACAATCAAACTAAGTTGACTTTTGACCAACTAACAGTTATAGGTAAATCCTCACATAATAAAGTTTTAAGCAATGTGGACTGATAGACTAAATCACGTGAAAAAGTAAAAATTTATGCGATTCAACAGTTAGGGTTATTTTTGTAATTTCGCCCATTTGATCAGTCAAACATGAACAGAAGCTCAACCAATGACTAGAGCATGTTGAATAGAGGTGTCTTATGATTAGATGAAATATTGTGAGATTAGACCGACTGTTTTAAATGAAATCAAATCGCGAAGGGCAAAATTAAAAATTTTGTTAAGTAAAAGGGCATTTTCAAAATTTTCCATAAAGGATATTTTAAAATTAGAAAATTCCACACTCTTCCTTCATCAAGGTCGGCCATCTTCTTCTTCTTCTTTCACCTTCCTCCTTAACAAAGCTTGTGAAGAGAGAGAAAGCTCTTGAAAACCTTAGAAAAACATACTGAAACTAAAAATTGTCTTCACCAACCCTATCTAGTTTTCAAAGCTCTACAACCTAGTACCCAAATCAAGTTTTAAAGTGGCCATTTGCACAGTGTGAGGTTTCCTTCAAGTTTCGTCCAAGGTAAGAATAGGAAAAAGCTTGTGATTTTTCATAGTTTTATGATTCCTTGCCTTGTGTTTAATGTGTTTAAGCATGTATCCAAGCTCAAATTGAATTAAAACCATGCATGAACATGATGTGATTCAATGTGAATTTGATGTAGAATCAATGTAGAACAAGTGTAGAACATGAATTTAGGCTTAAATTAAAGAAATGAAGTGTGTAGGATGAACCCTGTTTGGCCATAAGAAGGGGAGACTGAAAGAGTGCTCAATTTAATGTGTTTTTGGTTCTAGAATAATATAAATTAATACAAGATTGTAGGTGGAATCGAAACTGAAAACGAAGGTGTTTTGACCGTAGTTGCAGTGTTAGCACCGAAATGAAGTAAACTAAATTTAGGGCTACACTAGATAATGAAATAAGTCTTAATGAGCTAAACATTCTTTATAACTAAAGTAAAGTGAATTGACTATGTTTATGTGGTCAATTGCAGCTCGGAACTGAGAAGGAGATACTAGTGCTATGAGCAACACTGAAAATATTTGAGTGGTAAGGAATATATGTAAAAGGTGTAGGGATACTATGCTACATTAGGAATGATGGAAATGAATTTTATGAGATTGAACTTGATTATTTGGATTGAAATATGAAATTGAAATTGTGGATTATAAATTGTGTTTTTGTGTAGGGAGGTTAGGATAAGTAGTAACGTTATACTTTCAAAATTTTCTTAAACGGACCTAAACCTCCAAAATCATCACTTGGTGTGGTTTTATGAGTAAAATGGAAGCGACAATAGGTTTTTGGAGTTAAGCTTTCTAAATATTATAAATGCATATTGAATTTGTAATTTAGTTTTCAATGGAATTTTCAATAATTTTTACACGTTTCATGATACATTCATGTTTCCATGTTACTATTATACACAAATAAAATATTTTGAAAATTGTTTATTGAACAAAGAATATTTGGTGAAATTTAACTCTTCAATAGTAGTGATTTTCTGATTTTAGTGTTTTATGGACTGATTGAAGATATGATTTACTGAATTGATCTCCATAAACAATTCTGAAATGCTTTATGAACTATTTTGAGACTGTTGGCCTTATAGCTACCTGCTGGTACATGCTTTTTGTGTGTGTGAACTGTTGCTGTTTGACTTTGATCACGTCACTAGCACCCACAGTTGTCACTTGATCAATGCACTTTATGGATCCTTGACTATAGCCATATGTTATTCCTTGCAGGGATATTTATATTGTATGAGTTTATTGGGTGAAGCCAAGTCTCCACTATATTGTTTTAATAGGGTGGTAAATCCCTGGCTAATCTAGGCACTCCTGGATTTATCGATTTCTATTTTTCATATATATATATATATATATGTTAAATATATTTCATAATCTCTACAATGTTTGTTCGAAAGTGATTTTATACTATTTGCGGAGTACTTTGAAACTAAATATCTTAATGTTTTGGGAAATGTACAATGGAAGTTATTTGAAATGTTTATTGAACTCTATGTTTGAATCGACTTCACTGAACTGCCTATAGTTGGAATTTGATGCCAAGACATGTGAGGTGCTTCAAAGCATCCTGGTTATCTAACCGACTATAGTATCCTTTCCGATATCATGCCAAAGACTATGTAATTATTGGTTTCTGTGTGAAAGAGCATGTTTTAAGATACTTGCATATAGTTATGCGTAGTATCAACTCTTGTATGTATATTTCTTATTGGGCATAAGCTCACCTCCTTATCTTCCTTCCAGATTATCTACAGTAGAATCCTATATTTCCTCAGGAGAAACTTTAATTTTGGTATCTCTCAGGCGGCTACTTGTTTTCTATTTAGGTATACGAGCTTATCTTTTATATGTTCAGACTGTTTATGTACAATAATATTACATATGTAAAAGCATAGTTGGAATATAAACTGAACGTAAATTATTAAGTATAAATGGAGATAGTGTATATGTTTCTATGAATCTTAGATTGAATATGTGGTTCTGACAAAGCAAGTTTAAATGAAAATAGTTAATTATTATTAAGTGTGTGTGGACATTGCAAACAGCCCAACCAAATGTGATTAGAGTAAAGAAAATAGTATGAATATTTGGTACCTAGTGCATGATAGACACATACCTAGGAAGGCTATTGGTATATATGACCTTGATGGTCTCTCTATTTTGACCTCTTAGATTGTGACTTTGACTAAGAAAGTAGAATCTTTAAGTACCCAGCCTACTCTTAACCTTAGTCCTATCCTAGTAGTTTAGAGTCCTTTTACGACTTTTAATCTGTGTGATGATACACATTCTCTAGATAGGTGTCCACTAAATTTAGAAATTGTTCAATATGTTGCCCCACCCTTGAGACAACAGAATAATCCATTTGCAAGTGTCACGACTCAAAGGCTGTGACATGCACTTAACACTTTCACTTCATTATGGTTTATCAATTTTACAAACCAATTTTTTTTCCTTTTTTTTCTTTCTACTTAAGGTTTGTATTCGGTGTCAATGTCACTGCTAAACAATTTCCATATTTCTCAATTTGATTTAACTTAACGTTGTCATTTAAATGGTTAACGCCTAAGGAAAATCAACTTACTTCCTCAAAATTTTAATTCGAGATTTAATCTGGCAAAAGAAAAAGATCGAAAACCTCCCCTTATATATAATCAATTTTTCCCAGTTAAAAATCTAGCGAAATACATAACTACTCCCAACAACACAACTCAATTCCAGAATCCAAAATTTATATCATCATACATTACACATAATCCCAATATCATCAATTAACATATTCATATTCCATAAAGTTCATAATTATCATACCACAAGTATATCCCGAATTGCACTCAATAATCATACTAGTCTATAATAATCTAAAGCGATCCTAAGTTGTCACAGTCCATATATACAGTATTTTACACTTTTTCACACATATAACAAGGGTTGGGTTATCTGCGATGCCTTTATTTCCCATTTTCTTTACACTATAAACATTTTAAAATTGAAATTTACAATTAAATAAGAATATTTACACATCGTAAATCATTTATCGTTTACGTCCCCTGTTTATAATACAACACAATAGTACTGTAAAATAAGTCTGACCATATAAAGTAAATGATTATACCTCTAGAATCTCCACTAGTTGCCTCAGGGTACTCAAAGCGCAGTCGAAGTCCTTGGATAGTATATCACGCAGTCACTGGAAGTACTCTGTAGATGGTGAAAATAAAGGAGTGAGCAAACCACATCTCAGTAAAGGAATTGTATGCAAATCTTGATATCACGAAACCTATATGCCATAAAATCATTTATTTCCTATAGGTACGCTAGGGACCGTAAAGGAAGGATACTATAGTCGGCTAGGGATTCGAATGGAGCAAGGAAGGTATTTTGAAATACCTGTCTTGTCCCGAAACCTAGAAGCGATTATAAGGAGTAAGTATTGATTATTGAAATAAAACACTTTTCCATAACATTTCATAATAAATTTTTAAATCAATGTTTTTATAAATTAAAGCCTTAAAATCAAATAATCTAATATTCATATCAAATCATAAAAGGAATATTAGATTAATAAATCACCATTTCCATTTAAACACATTTCGCATATATTACTGAAAATTTCTTAAATAGTATCGTACTTAATTTAGTACAGTAAATCGTGTAGAAAATCATCATCCTTCTCATTGAAAATATATAAATAATCATTTATCATTTAATATCACCATCCATTTCAAATATCATTTCCATATCATAAAAATGGTGGAGACTAAGGCATCACCCAAGATATATCATGCTACAACCCTCGTAGGGTATAATGATTATCATATGAGATCTATGGCCATAGTCTAGAATTATCCTTAGTCGTACACTGATCAAGTGTCAACTGGGACGCTGAAGATAGGATCAGTATCAACAGCTTAACATATCACATATCACATGTCATATATCAGCATGATAAGGGGCCTATCAGTCTCAAAAAAAAATTCTCATCATCATATCACCTTTATGGAAATTAAGAAAAATAATTAAAATCTTCAGTCAGTCCATAAAGGTTTTATTTATCATATAGTGAATATTTACTGAAAATAATTTATAAAATATTCACTTCTCAACATTTCCCTTTTAAAACCATTTCTTACACTGAACACATTTAGGAGAAATTTCCAATAGCTTTACCTTCAATAAATTCAGTAACATGAATATTTACATAAAAATTTTCGATATATTCATGTTTTATGAAAAATATTAAATATCTTATTTCCAATGCTAGGAAATCATTCAAATCTGCACTAAAATATTTCATGACTTTTTTATAAAATTTTCTAAGAAATTTTAGCAACATAAAGGCTGCTAATACCCTAGCCTTCTTGCAATTTCATACACAATTCAAACTAGCCAACAACCACAATTTCACACTTTCCAAAGCATTTCATTTATAAAATATTCTCATAAAATTATTTGCAGCAAAATCATGCATTCGAGATATCCTTACATCTATCTAATCTAGTTTACCTTCTCGATTGCACCACACATAAATCGATACTCCCGGGTTGTAGATAATTTTACCAAAAATATTAGCTCATTAAGTACTTATTTTAAGCCATCATTCATGTCTAATTGTAGCCACATTTTACACTACAAATATTTATGCAGTATATTTTCTACCGATATTAAAACACAACTTCTCTGTTTTAAGTTGGATTTCGAATCTGAGCATACCGTAGACTCCTTGTAATTCCTACAGTCTAATGGCACCTCAAAACCATCAAAATCAGCCATGGACATGGGTCCCCTTACCATGGCCGATATCACCATCATGCACCCCTTAGGGAATTTCAACAATTCAATGCCACAATCTTATTCAACCATGCTTGACCATCAATTTGGCATCCATTTCATGCATGAAACACCATGAATCCCTTAGGTTCTAAGCTTGGCCAAAACCCCCTCTAATGGCATAATTTTATTTTGCAAGATTTAATTGAAACTAAGGCCATAAACATGATTGTCATGCTTAAAGGAATCATTCTACTTCATTAGAATTCAAAGAAGCATAATGTATGGTAATGTGACTCACCTTGGCCGAAACTTTAAGGCTTCTTTTTCTCCTTGTTTTGTTGCTTATACAATGATCTATGGGTATAGATTGAAAGAGGAGAGTGAGTAGAATATTTTTCTAGTTACGTGTTTGTTGAAAAGATGAAGATTTAATGGTGTTTTTCTTTGTTTCTTTTCTTCTTTTCTTTCAAGAATGGCATGGGGTGGCTTTGGGAAGATGATGAATAGTGCCGACCAAGTGGTTAAAGAAATAAGAAGAGTGTTCTAGAAGGGGTGAAAACTACAAATATGCCCCTAGTTATGAAAATTTCGGATAATTTTGCCCTTAAGCTTCCGTAGTCGTAAAAACTATGTAATTGCACTCCAAAATTTTGGATTCCATCACCAAATACTCTTATTGAATGTATTTTGATGAATAAAAGTGGTTTCATTGATGCACGGTACACCGATTGTGTGAAATTACGATTTTACCCCTAACAGACCGCCAATAAAATTTTTTTATTTAACCACCAATTTGATTAATCTATTAACACTATCTTAAACTCCTTTTCATGTAAAATATCATGGTATTTTTACTTCTTCCCAATTTATTTTAGTTTGGGTGTAATTTACGAAAATACCCTCGGGACATAACTGTCATTTTCCAATTTATTTGCCATACTTCACAAAATAATGCAAATAAGGTATTTTGGGTCTCAAATTTCCATAATATCATTATTACACTATCTGTACACTATTTCTTCAGTCATATATACATCTAGGCTCAAATTTTCAAGTGGGGCCCACATTAATATTTACTTATAATTTACAAAATATATTCAAAAATAAATTAATAATTACATATATATATACGTGTACAATACAAAATAATCAGTTGTCACATAAGTTACATCCCAAAATATTTCCAATAAGCATGTATTGTGTACTTAAAAATGCCATACATGATAATTAAAATGATATACAAATCTTGTATACCTTAAAGGAAACAAAAATAGCATTTGAAGGACTTTGACAAGTATGGCTAGTAGATATCGTCCTCGAGGCCTCGCATAGGAACTCTGAGTGTGGAGTTTAGCTCGTATAATCTGCAAGGTTGTTAGAAAGGGGTGAGCAAGTCACAGCTCAGTAAGTAATTTAAGTAAATGCATGTTAAACTCATGTCAATCTACATGCAAATGTATGTTTGTGCTTTTTTTTTACTTTCAATGGTAGATTCCTATAGTTTCATGTATGCTAAGCATGAATATACCATTTGATTTAATGAAATTGAGCTAAATAAGATGATACCCATGGGGGAGGGTTTCGGCCATGGAAAGAACATGATGGATTCTTCAACTTTCATGCATTAAATGCATGCCAAATTAGTCAATAAGCATGGTAGAACAAAAAATGACCATTGAAAAGTTGAAAATCCCATGGAAACATAAATCACCATTTTTGGCCATGAAGGAGGAGATGGGTTTCATGGCTGATCTTGATGGCTTAATGATAGATTATGACTGTAGGAATGCTGAGGAGTCTGCTGGTATGCTCAGATTTAAAATCCGACACAAAACGAAGAAGTTACGATGTAATACTGGTAGAATTTATACTACAAAAATAATTGCAATGTCTAATAAGGCCGCATTTAGAAATAAATAATAGCTTAAAAATAAGTATTAAATGAGCTAATAATTTTAATGGAATTGTTTGCAGCTCGGGAAATTTGGATAGCAAGTGGTGCATCCGAGAAGTCCGTATACAATATACAGGTAAGGGATGTGTATATGATCTGTAGTGATACTTTGAATGCATATAATATATGCAAATAATTTAGTATGAATATTTTTGAAATGAATTGCATGAAAATCTGTGGAAATAAGGCTGTTATGGAAAATTCGAACTGTGTTTACCTTGCAGGGAGGCTAGGGCAATAGCAACTGAAATGCTATTGAAAAATTTTAGAATATTTTCTACAAATGTTAGAAAATATTTAATTTCATGAATTGATAATTTCCTAGCCTTGAAATTGAGGAATTTATTATTTTTCATAAAACATGAATATATTGAAAAATATTATTTAAATATTCATGTTACGGTTTTTTATGAGAATAAGGGTTCTGAAAATTCCATTTATATGCTTTACAGCAAATAAAATGGTTTATGAGATAAAATGATGAAGAGTGAATATTTTATAAATGATTTCCAAAATATTCACTATTTGTTTCATTAAAAATCCTTTATGGAATTGGTTGAAGATTTAATAAATTTCTTTATTTTCCATAAAGGTGAAAAGAGTATGAAAATTCTGTTTTGAGACTTCTAGGCCCCGTATCATGCCGATATGTGACAGGTGATATGTGATACGTAACATGTGATACGTGACATGTGATATGTATGCAGTTCCGGTTAGTACTTGATTAGTGTTGACCGAGGGCTACCATAGACTATGGCCATAGGTCTGACATTACTATTATTTCCCTACGAGGTATCTTTTCTCTAGCATGATATTCTCTGTGTGATGCCTTAGTCTCTGCTTGATGAAATATAAAATGACATGTGATATGAGATATGTATTTAAATGACAAGAATACAAATATGCTTTTATATGAAAATGAATATGGTTTATAATAGTTTATAGTACTACATGAGTATTTTACTGTTTACAGTTTATATATGATACGTGATATGAAATTTTAAATGAGAAATATGAGTTATTTAAACTAATATTCTTTTAAAGAATATACGAATATTAGTTTATTTTATTTTAAATGCTTTATTCTTATAAAAGCATTATTTAAATGAAGATATGAAAGGTTATGGCAATGAATGGTTTCACGAGTCGATAAATTACTCTCTATAGTTGCTACTAGGTGTCGGAACACGTATGGTATTCTAAAATACCTCTCATTACTCCACCCGGTTGTCACAGCCCGTGACCCTATTTTTAACCTTTTTCTATACATCTTATTTGGTTGGGCTGTCTGCGATACTTTACTTTTCTTTTACGTATACACAATTTCATATTAAATTATAATATGAATTACATCCCCGATTTTTACTTCATAAGAAAATAGTACTATCGATAAGTCTAAATACAGAAAATAAATGACCATACCTTATTAATTAAATCAAGCTGTCGCATCGTCCCCAAATGCGCAGCCGAAATCCTTTAAGTGTCAGACTCTTAGTCTTTGAAAATCTGAAATGTAAAAATTAAGTGGTGAGCAAACCACGGCTCAGTAAGGGAATTGTATGCATACTTGATATTCAGCTTCCTATATGCTGAAAATCTTTTTCATTTTTCCTATGGGGCTCTAAGCTCGCATGTAGAAAGGATACTACAGTCGGCTAGGGATCCAGATGGAGTAAAGTAGGTATTTTGAAATACCTATCATGTCCCGGAACCTAGAAGCAACTGTAGAGAATAATTTTCTTTTTCGTTTGGAATTTTAATCCTTTTTACCTTTTTATTCCATAACATTCTCATATTCTTTTCAAAATAATGCTTTTATAAAATAAAGCTTTTAAATAAAATAACTAATATTCATATATTCTTTGAAAAGAATATTAGTTAAATTCTCATCATTCTCTTTTAAAACTCATTTCATGTTTTTACTGTACAACCATAATTAGTACAGTACTTCAAATAACAAAATCAGCTATTAAATCCTTTTCGTACAACATATATATCATTTAAATCTAATATTCAGTTTAAATTTCAAAATAAGAATATTAGATTTATTTTTCCTTCTATTTCCTTTTGGAAAACATATCACATATTCATTTCACATATAGTCTAATATTCAATTAAAAATCATAATAAGAATATTAGACTTATAAACTCCTTTTTCCTTTTGAAAACATATTACATATTCATATCACATGTCATATGAAGATCATCTCGTAGTATTAAAATCAGTACTGAAATAAGCATTATGTAAAATGCTGTAAATCACTTTCATTTTACGTATCACATATCTATGAATCATTTTCATTTCACGTATCACATATCATGTAAAACATTTACATTTCACATATCACATATCGTATAAAACATTTTTATATATGGAGACTTAGGCACGCACGCCCAGCCCGTCCACTGGGTCGTTACTCATATCATGCTATAGACCCCGAAGGGTATAAAATCATCATGTCAGATCTATGGCCATAGTCTCTAATTGTCCTCGACGGATCACTGATCAAGTGTCGGCCGGGACTACATATCACATATCACATATTACATGTTACATATAACATATCACATATCAGCATGATAGGATACCATCTAGTCTCAAAACCGTATTTTTCATCATCAATAAACCTTTATGGAATTTATAAAAATATATAATTTCATAATTAAGACCATAAAGGTTATATAATAAATCAAGTGAATATTTAAGAAAATATTTATAAAATATTCACTTTATCCATTTTTCATCTTTCATTTCATATCACGTATAATTCATATATCGAGAGAATATTTAGAAAACTTTTATAAAATATTCTCTTTATCTCTTTTTCATTTTTCATTTCATATCACATATAATTCATATATCGAGAGAATTTTCGGTGATCTCATTATCACCAATTTCGAAAACATGAATATTTTAAAATGAATTTCGTTATATTCATGTTTTATGAAAAATAATCATTTTCTCGATTTTCGTGGTTGGAAATCGTTTCTTGTGAAATAAAATCATTTAGTATGATTTTATAAATTTTCTAGAAATTTTCGATAATTTTTTATAATATTTCGGCAGTATAATGGCTGTCGATTGGCTAGCCTCCTGCACGAAAAATACAGTTTATAATTTCCAGCCAATACTTCATTCCAAATTCCAACTAATCATTCATCATAATCATTTCATAAAATATTTTCATAAAATATTTCGTAATTAAAACATGAAGATTGAATATCCTTACAGTGCTGCACATGCATCCCTTACCTGTTTCAGGTCGGTGACTGACTCTCGAAGGTCGCGCCCGTGTTCACCTCGCCAGATTCCATTGGCTCGGTTATCGAGGGAATTTTCTGGAATTAAAATTCTAAAATTTAGAATTTTTCTATAATTATTTAAATAAATTATTTAAATAATTTATCACTTTTCGGGATTTCTTACCGATTCCTGTAATTCTCGGGTTTTTGAATTCTCGAGATTTCTCGTAATTTCCAAAATTCTCCCTTTTTCCTCTCTTTTTCTTCTTTTTCTCTTTTCTTCCTTTTTCTCTTTTCTTTCCTTTCTCTTTCTTTTCTTTTTCTTTTCTTTTTCCTTCTTCTTTTCTTTTTCTTGTCCTTTTTAATCTTCCTTTCCCGTCAGACCGGGTTAGCTTCATTCCTCGCCGGTTCCTTGCCGGCGGCCGGTTCTCCGGCGGTTCAGGCACCCTTCAACTGGCCGACGTCAAGGGGAAACTACCGGTGGCCTCCGTTCAATCTGGATCTGCGGCACGACAGCGGATCGAGGCGGAATAGATTCGATTTCTTTTTCCTCTTCGCCGGCCCTCCTCCGCTGTTCACCGCGCCTCGGGTGGCCTCCATCCTCTTCCTCTCCCTCCGGCGATGCTTCGATGGCATTGGCGTTGCCTGGATCGGCCGACACCGCTGTCTGCCATTTTTCCTTTTCTTCCGAGCTTCGCCGGTTTCCTTCCTTCGATTTTTCGTTTTTGCTTCCATTTCTGTTTTTCGTCGCCGGCTGCTTCTTCCCTTCATGTCACTAGCGCTGTCTCCTCTTCCATCACCTTCAATCGGCCGGCCGACGGTGGTTGGCCACCCCATCTGTTTCCTCTGCCTTTGTTTCCTTAGTTTGAGATAGAAACGGGGTCCCGATCCCGTTTCTGTTTTTTTTTTTATTTTTTTATATATAATTATACTTATATAATTATATATATTATTAGATACCACATATATGTATATAGATATATAGATATATATATATTATATTTAAATCATTTATATATATATATATCTATACAATTTAGTTCCAAATACTATATATATTTCATATAAATATATAATATACGCATTTTATTTTATTTGGATTTTCTTAATATCCAATTATTTTCTCCTTTTTCTTATTTAATTTGGATTTCCATTATCCAAATTAAATTTCCTCCTTCATTTCTTACTTCTAATTTATCCAAATTTAAATTCCGCACTTCCTTAATTTCGAAAAATTTAATGATATTCCCATCTCGTAAGTAAATTTTATTTATTTACTTTAATTTATTTATTTCCTCGTCTATTTTCTTTAATATTAATTTTCAAAAATAGAAAATTTACGGTTATCACACCGGTCGCCTAGCCGACTATAGTATCTTTCCTATCTCGGTCCTTAGAGTATCTATAGGAAAAAAATATGGATTTCATGGCATATAGGTTTCGAAGTATCTAGCTTGTATACAATTCTCTTACTGAGTCGTGGTTTACTCACCCTATTATTTCAACATCTATAGATTATTTCCAGTGACTACGTGATTAGTGTCTGGGGACTATTGGTTGCGTAGTTATTACCTCGAAGCAGCGAGCTAATACCTTAGAGGTATAATCATTTATTTTATATGTTCAGACAATGTTTTACAGTTCTACTGTGTTGTAAATTATACAGGGGATGTAAGAAATAAATAAATATTCATTGTACAATAAATTATCGTACATGGGGAAAAATGAAAAGTAAGACATCGCAAACAGCCCAACCATTTAAATAATGCGAAAAAGAGTGCAAAAATACAGGTTTAGGATGTGACAGATTATATTTACAAGGTTTTATATACCATTTATTGAAATTATTATTTATTGAAATATTATTAAATCATTGTTATTTATTTAAAACCAATAACTACTCCTTATAGTCGCTTTTAGGTTCCGAGACACGACAGGTATTCTAAAATACCTCTCATTACTCTATTCGGATCCCTAGCCGAGTATAGTATCCTTCCTTTACTGTCCCTAGTGTACCGATAGGAAAAATAAATGCTTTTATGCATATAAATTTCATAGTATCAGTTCTGCATACAATTCTCTTACTAAGCACTTTTTGCTCACCTATTTATTTTCACCTCCACAGATTATTTACAATGACTGCGTGATATATTGATCCGAGGATTTTGACTGCCCTTTTGGTTACTGTTAGCTTTAAATTGACATATATATTTTGAAATGACAAAAACTTAAGTAAGCTTTAATGTTTTAATTCATATTGTAAATTTGCCTTATCACACATGATTTTCTCAATCCATTTTCAAGTGATCATATCAAACATTAAGACCATGATTTAATTACATATTCTTATTGGTCTTAATACTTTATAAAATGTTTTGAATATTTTAGAAAATTACTTGATGAATTTTTGGACCATGTTTTCATTAAAGAAAGTCAAGAAAAACTCCCACAAAAATGCCAAAATGTTTTGGGTTGGATTAGGATCAAAGGTCACATCATTTCTAACTCAAAAGTGCAGGAAACAGGCTTTCTGGAGGCATGGGATCGATCCCCTAAGGGAAGGGATCGATCACCTAGTGGCAGTAAGCAATTTGGCGACAGAAAATGTCCCTCAACCCAGAATAATCAGTTCTGGAATGAAGGGATCGATCCCCTAAGTGAAGGGATCGATCCCCTCTTGGCAGAATGGCTCCCAACGACAGAAAAGGTCCCTCAGCCTAGAATAATCGAATCTGGAATGAAGGGATCGATCCCCTATGGGAAAGGATCGATCCTTTGCCCGAAAATAGCCTGTAACGGCTAGCTTCTGTGAGACAACGGTCATATTCGAGTTTTGGCTCCACCCAACGGCTAGAATACATCCAAGGGACTATAAATAGAGGCTTAGAAGCTAAAGAAAAAAAAGGAACTGTTCAGAAATTCTATTCATCATCTTCTTCATTTTCCTCAAGCCTCAACAACAAATCAAGAGCTACAAAGTCTTCATCTTCCATCATTCTCATATCCTTTGTATAGACTAGCACAAATCTTGTATAGGCTCTTTTCCTTGTGCTTAAACATTGTAATCACTTGCCTATCTAGAGGCCCTTCTTTGATTACACAATTTGTAAACACAATCATTCCTTGTAAAAGGGGAGATTTCTCTTTAGCCTAAGAAAAAGAGGGAGGTTTTTCTTTAGCCTAAGAAAAAGAGGGAGGTTTCTCTTGAGCCTAAAAAAAGAGAGAGGTTTCTCTTGAGCCTTGAAAAAGAGGGATTGTAAAGACAAATTCAAAGATAGTGAATTTGGGGAAAATCCTTGGGAGCGCCTCAAGGTAAAGGACGTAGGCAAAGTTGCCGAACCTCTATAAATCACTTGTGTACATTTCTCTATCCTTACTCTCTTTACTTATTTTCAATTATACATGTGTTTATTGTTTTGAATTTATATTGCATAATTGAGTAGCCTAGAGAACTTAGAAAATATCAATATAGGCTAGAGAATTTAGAGAAACCGAAAAACGAACTTAAGGTTAGTGAAAAACCGATTCACCTCCCTCTCGGTATAGCCTATAAAGCCAACAATTGGTATCAAAGCTTGGGCTCGAGATTGATTTAGACTAACCTCTATCGAGCAAAACGATCTTAAATGGCTCACTTGAATGTAGGCACACCCCTAGGAGAAGAGGGACAATCATTAGTTAGACCTCCACTATTCAATGGTGAGAATTATTCATATTGGAAAACTAGAATGATGTTATTTGTACAATCAAATGATTATGAAGTGTGGAGAATTATAGTGAATGATCTTAGAATTCCCATGAAGAAAGTAGATGGAAAAGATGTCCCTAAGAGTGAGGATGCATGGGACACAAATGACATGAGATTGGCACAAATGAATGCCAAGGCTATGCACACCCTCTTTTGTGCTTTAGGTCTCAATGAGTACAATAGAGTCTCCTTATGTGAGAATGCTAAACAAATATGAGATAAACTAGCCATCACACATGAAGGGACAAATCAAGTTTGAGAGACCAAAGTAGGAATGCTCACACATGATTATGAGCTATTTAGAATGAAAGAAAATGAGTCCATTAGCGAAATGTTCACTAGGTTTAGTGATATAATTAATGGACTTAAGGCTCTAGGCAAGACTTATTCCAATGTTGAAATGGTAAAGAAAATTTTGAATAGCTTGCCTAAGTCTTGGGAGGCAAACATAACCGCAATAGAAGAGTCTAAGGATCCAAATACCTTGTCTCTAGATGAACTTATGGGCTCCCTACTTACATATGAAATGAAATTGAAAAGAAATGAAGAGCCTTCAAAGAAAGTAGGAGTAGCATTTAAGTCTTCCACTCATGAGGTCATTGAAGATAATAGTAATGAGAGTGGAAATGAGGAAGAAAAGGAAATGGCAATGTTTGCCAAAAGATTTAATAGATTTATGAGAATGAAAGAGAGAGAGAATAATAGGAGACATCAAAGAGGGGAGTCAAGTAAAAGAGAAAAAGTCCCCTTAGTGTGTTATGAGTGTAATGAACCGGGTCATACTAAGTTAGATTGCCCCTTACTAAGGAAGGAAAAGGATAGGAAACCTAAGAAGAAAGCATTTATGGCTGCATAGAGCGATAGTGATAGCTCCGATAAGGAAAATATAGATGAAGAGGTAGCCTACTCATGCTTTATGGCCATTAGTGATGATGAGGCTAGTTTTAGTTCTAGTGAAGATAATGATTATACCTTTTGTGAACTACAAAATGCCTTTAATGATTTAGCAAATGAATTTCAATGCATGAACTCCAAATATAAGAAAATCATTACTAAATTAAAAATAGAAAATGAAACCTTGACAAATGCTAAGCTAGAATTTGAAAAGAAATTAGAAGAGGCTAACTTAGAGATAAATGAGTTGAATGAAAAGAATACAAATTTGCATAACTCATTTACTAGATTTTATATGGGTCAACAAAAGCTAGATCATATGTCAGAGACCCAAAGAGCTTTCTTTGACAAAGATGGGTTAGGCTATAATGCTAAACAAAAGGAAACTCATCTTAAGAATTTCCTAGTGAGCAAAAATACTATGCATGATTTATCTCTTACATGCTCACTATGCAATAGGATAGGCCACTCTTCACAAGCATGCACAAATAGAAAAACCACATTTAGAGGAAGAGTTGTTAGAAAAATGTGGGTGCCAAAGCATGCTATAAATAATGATGAATTGTGCTTGAAATTGATCCCAAAAGGATCAAAAATTATTTGCACTAACTCTCAATTGGGCACTAAAACATGCTTAAATTGTTTGTTGTAGGAATGTTAGAGCATACAAAGAAACAATGGAGTTCAAATGCTCTACACAACCCTCATGGAGATTGCTTATGCCAATGAGAAAGAGGAAGAGCTTAAGAATCCATCCTTAGCGAGGTGACAACAATTTCTCAAAGAATGGTTAATGGTGGATCCAACACATCAAGGCAAAGCACTCTCAAGCAAAGGAGTTTTGTAAGCCTAATTCCTTACTCCTTAAACTTTTTATTTGATTAGTTATGCTTTGATGAGAAAATTGGTTAATGATTAATGATACATTGTGAATAAGCAAAAGGCATGATGAATGATTGTTGAATGTTTGATGGACAATTCTTGATGAATGAATGAAAGGCATGATTTATGATTTTGAAATGATCATTGAATTTCTGCATTTTGAGCAAGCTTTCTATGTGTTGATAATGTATTTACTTGCCTCAAATTACCAAATATGTCATTCATGCAAAATGTCATGTCATGAGCATTAATGAAGAAGTTGTATATTGAAAATCATGGCATGTTGTTCACAAAGATGATTTGATGATATATATGCTTAAAATCTATGTGAACAAGTTTGTTTTGGCATATTTGTGGTTTCTAATTCTTTAGTTTTGTCAAAATATGCATATCTCTCAAAATGACATCCTTTGAGGCCAAAAATGCATTTTATTATGTAAATTCTTCCAAAATTGCAAAATCTATTGTCAAATGGTTTTTCATTCATGTTTTTCATTCATAAAAGTCCAAAATCATGTTTTACAAATGTTTAAACCTTTACTTGGACTTAAAATACTCAAAAACGAAGATTTGGCACCTCAAAGGTTGGATTTTCTATCAAAAATCTGCAGAATCAAGATAAGGGATCGATCCCTCAACATGCAGGATCAATCCCTTTGGAAAAACATGCAAAAAATTAGATTCTGGAGTTAAGGGATCGATCCCCTTGCTCATGGGATCAATCCCTCTAGGCAATTTATGCCCTTTTCTGCATTTTTAGGCCTTAATTGAGAAGTTTTCTTAATTCTCTTAATATCTTCTTTCTTCTCAACTTAAAATTCATTGTTTTAACCTCTCTTTAATGGTCTTTACAAAAGGAAAATTCATTTTTCATTGATATCATGTCTCAACTCCATCAAGTTGTATCATTTCGAGCAAATGGTATCACTTTTAACAATCAATATCATTTTTCTTGAGCTCACAAGTGCAAAATAAGTTTTCTCATTGAAAATGGTCATGAATTGCATAAATCTTGAAATAATCTTGAAATATACTTTCAATGAATGCTTAAACATAA
The DNA here is from genome assembly GCA_032173925.1 of Heritiera fomes. Taxonomy (NCBI): domain Eukaryota; kingdom Viridiplantae; phylum Streptophyta; class Magnoliopsida; order Malvales; family Malvaceae; genus Heritiera; species Heritiera fomes. Next base: position 8,183,846 of record JAPDPM010000019.1, read on the forward strand.
TTTTGAGAAATATTTCAAGAATTTATGAAGATATTTGAGAATTTGATGAACTTGTGCATAACGAATATTCTTCATTCCTTTTGTTCATCTTAGTCAAGCATGCTTATAGGATTATGTCTCTTAGCTTGACTTATCTCTTCCACACTAGGTTTCATGATAATTACCCGTTACCACATTTTTCACCTTATTTTACACAATTTATCCGGTTGGGCTATATGTGATACTTCACTTTATTTCTTATGTTAAACAATTTCATAAAATATTGTTTATATTACATACATCCCCTATCTTACTTAATAGCAAGTAGTATTGCATACATGTCTAAATACAGAAAATAAATGATCGTGTCTCATATAAATCAGTCGGTCTGTCACATTGTCCTTTATGTGCAGTCGTAATCCACAAACATTGGATCTCACAATCATTAAAAACCTGAAATGTTTAAAATTAAAGGGTGAGCAAACCACGGCTTAGTAAGAGAGTTATATGTCACACTTGATATTCAGCTACCTATATGCTGAAAATAATTTTTCGTTTTCTTCAAAATCTTCCTACCTGGCTCTAGGCACACATGTAGGAAGGATACTATAGTCGGCTAGGGATCCAGATAAAGTAAGGAAGGTATTTTAAAATACCTGACTTGTTCCATAACCTAGAAGCAACTGTAGAGAGTACTAATTCTGTTGTTTTCAAAACGATAAACTTTTTGTTTTTCCACAGAGTAAACCACTTATTTCTTTTCATATTCAGTATACTTTAAAACGCGTGACAGTTCAGTAGTAAAACAGTGGTTTACTTCTCTCCTCTTCAATACAATAAAACATGTGACAGTACAGTGATCTGTAAATATCCAATCATTGGATAGTTACTTCTTCGATTATTTCTTTCTTAGAAATAATTCTTATGTTATTCTTTTAGAATAAGCATTTATTTCTCTTTTCAATTTAGTAACCATATCGTACAGTTCAGTAAAACAGTATATTCAGTATTTAGTAAAACAGTATCACGATACGGTTCAGTAAGTAACAGTAAACAGTAGCTACCAGTTCACTAAATAGTATACGGTAGCTTTCAGTTCAGTAAACAGTAAATGATAGCTTTCAGTTCAGTAAAACAGTAATCAGTGGCTACCATTTCAATATACAGTACAGTTCAGTAAACATTGTTTTGGTACGGTTTTTCATTAGTAAACAGTAATCAATACAGTAATTCAGTACAGTAAACAGTATAATGCAGTAAATAGGATTTCGTGAATCCTTTCAGTAAACAGTAATCAGTATGTGAGACTAGGCATCACCCTACAATTAAATCATGCTATCTCGTCCACTAAGGACACAGTAACAGTAATGAGATCTATGGCCATGATCTATAATATGTCCTCGGTGTACGCTTGCTAGGCGATAATCCGAGACGCTGATGACTAGCTGGTCAATCAGCCACATGACAACAACAGTATGGTAAGATGCATCAAGCTCGGGGCCTAAGTCTCAAAACAATGTAAATCGTACCATAGCTTTTATGGATTTTAAACACGATAAATCAAATTATTTCACACATATCCATAAGGCTCACATGTAAATATCATCACCTTTATGAAATTTATAAAATAATTAACATTTTTCAAAACATTTCATAAAGGTATAAATCATGTTTTCCATACGGTGAAAACAGTCTGCAAAATCATCATTGTAAAAATAGAAGGCCAAAACTATCCTTTTCCACCGTAAAACACATATGCACGCTTTCCCTTGCTTTTTATCCAAAACATGGTTTTCAAAGAAATTGGGATTCAAATCAAATATTTTCATAATTTATGTAAAAATAAATTATTTACTTTCCAAATTCAAAATCCCCTTAATCATGTTTTCTTCTAGAAACACGTGTAGAGACCTCTAATCTCAAAATCATGGTTTTCCATCATTTCTTAACCTTTATGGAATTTTCATAATTATTTGTTTCCATAATTAAAACCATAAAGGTTTTATATGAAATCAAGTGAATATTTAAGAATATTTATAAAAATATTCACTTCAGTCTCTTTTCCATTTTCATCTCGTTTCACGTGAAATATCACCTGCCGGGTGAATTTTTGGTGATTTCCTTTTCACCATTCTCGAAAACATGAATATTTTAAAATTAAATATCACTATATTCATGTTTTATGAAATTTATTTAATTTCTCGATTTTCGTACCCAAAAATCAATTCACGTGAAATCAAATCTTTTTATTTTGGTTTTCAGTTATTTTTGGTAAATTTCAGTAATTTTTCGATAATTTTTTGGCAGTATAACGACTGCTGATTTGGCTAGCCTCCTGCACGGAAAATACAGTTTATATTTCTCAACTGGTATTTCAACACAATCTGAAACCAATAAATCACCATAATTTTCAAAACTAATCATTATAAATTGCATTTATAAATTAAATGCATAATTTAAAATATGTAGCCGAATATCCTTACAGGCGGCACATGTCTCCCTTACCTGTTTCGGATCGGCGACTGACTCTCGAAGGTCGTGCCCGTGTTCACCTCACCTGATTCCATCGGCTCGGTCATCGAGGATATTTTCTGAAAATTAAATTCTAAAATTTAGAATTTTTCCATAATTATTTAAATAAATAAATTATTTAAATAATTTAATACTTTTTGGGATTTCTTAGCGATTCCCGTAATTCTTTGGATTTCTCGTAATTTTCGAATTCTCGAGAATTTTCCAAATTCTCGAAATTCCTTTTCTTTTCTCTTTCTTCTTTTTCTTCCTTCTTTCTTTTTCTCTTTTCTTTTTCTTTTTCCTTTTTCTTTTCTTTTTCTTTTTCTTTTTCCTTTTTCTCCTTTGCTGGCCGAACCCGTCAGACCGGTCAAACTGGTTCACCGTCGGTTCTCCTCCGATGGCCGGTTCTCCGGCGGTTCGACCTTCCTTCAGCTGGCCGACGTCACGGCAAACCTACTGGTAGTCTCCGTTCGACCTAGATCGGCAGCACGGCGACGGATCGAGTCGGTTTAGCTACGGTTCTTCCACCTCTTGGTTCTCCCTCCTTCGCCGTTCACCGCCCCTCCGGTGGTCCCCTTCCTCTTCCTCTTCCTCTTCCTCCGGTCATGCTTCGGGGACAGTGGCTGCAACCGATTTGGCCGGCACCGCCACTTTCTCTTCTCTTCTCCTTCTCGACTTCCGCTGGGTTTTTGCTTCTGTTTCTCCTTCTGTTTCTTCCTTCCATTCGTTTCTTTCTCTCTTCCGGACACCGGCGTCTTCTCCTCTCCTCGCCAGCGCTGTTTCTTCCTCTCTTTCCCTCGCCGACGGTGGTCGGCCTCACCGGCTGGGAAGGATCGGGTTTCTTCCCCGATTCTTCCTTCTATTTTTGTTTTTTCTTCTTTCCTTATTTAGTATATAAGATACTATATACTATATATTATATAATATATTTTATACATATAATATATACTACATATTATACATATATTATTTCATATATAATATACTACAATATATATTATATATAAAATATATATTGTATATTACAAAATATATGTCTAGTATATATATGTATATTTATATGTTTTAAATTTAAATAACTTTTATATATATTTTCAAACTTTAATATAAATCAATATTTACATTTCTCAATTATACGTATATATATATATATATATATTTATATATATATATATACATAAGAGATTATACTGAAATACATATGTATTATTTAACTTTATAAAATAGTATATATATATTCATTTATGCAAACGTATATTAATATATACTATATAGTATTCACATATATACGTATTTGTATAAAAATACATTTATATAATTTGTAATTATATAAACATATTTTATTTTCATCTCTCATTTTCCTTATTTAATTTGATTCTTAATTTATCCAAGTTAATTTTCCTCTCTTCATTATTTTCCGAATTTTCAAATATTCTTATTTCCAATTTAACTTCCTTCACTCGGATTTCCACCATCCATTCCTTTCTCAATTCTCGGGATTTTCATTAATATCTCGTTCTCACAATTTTATTTATTTTCAATATTTATAATTACCAATAAATGAAAATTTTATGGTTATCACATCCTCCCCACCTTAAGAAATTCGGTCCTCCGAATTTAACTTAAGTCCAAAGGTGGTACATTTCGTATACTTACGACTTTATCCTTTAGATCAACTTTTATATAATTACTACCAGCATATTTTTAACAGCAAAAATACTTTAGACCATTACATGCTGTCTTTCATTATATATGTCTATACTCCCGTAAGTTCATTTCTCAAATCGGGAGTTATTCATTTCATTCCTCTTTTCACATAAGAGTCCATACACAATATTTTTCCTATCACAGCTGATCTATGTTGTTCATCATCCTTTTTTCTCACTTAGTGCCAAGTCGATATAGTTTAAAACTATCAATTACATATGTCAGTCAGTTATATGTAATTGTCCCAGTAGCTTAGACATCTCATGCATACGCTCTCTCAATATATCTTCAAGCGTTTCAATATTACGCTAAGATATTTACATCAGTACGGAGCGATGCTATTAATACACTTGAGATCTCAAAGCCTTTTGCTATTTCTCATTAAGCATATGGCAACTCAGAGACTCTCATCACATGTAATGCTCACTGGAACTGTACATATACATCTCCACTGTTTTTCACTCATACTACGACTAAAGCACTAGAGAATAGAGGATTCCGATAATGGAAATTGATTCTATTTAGATCATTAGTCCTTAATTACTTCCATATCATTATATCTCTTTTGGACTCTTTATTGTCCCCAATATTCATTTTCTCTTTTATTTCATCAAGGCTGCATCTCATCGCAGACTTTACTATAGATCATCTCTTACAATCATAAATCATGAGACTATTATGTTCTCTTCATGTAGTATGGTCTTTAAATCTCTTTTCATAATTTAGATTCCACAATTGAATCCTCAATTTATATATTTAATCACCACATCGTCTATATACTTCCACCATTTCTATCATGTTACGGTGGTTATATGTATAATCATTTTTCATTTATACTTTAGACTCTATCAGTATTTCATCAATTTACTCATATATGGATGCCTCATTCTTTAGGCTTATATACCTCACAAAGCAAATCATTAACCTCGTAACCTCAATAGGAACTCATAAAATTCACTCCAAGTTCTAATCATCATCTTACGAACATTAGTCTCCAATCTTTTATCTAAGGACGCTTTATACTGAGGCTAGTCTTATTAACTCCTCATATATCTGTGATCAGATCAATAAAGTGTCTATTTTCACGTAGATGAATACTTGTTCTTCATGAGAACTTTATTAGATAGTAAACATTTACTATATCACTTTATTTCATCTACATCTCAATATCATCAGTGCTTCTCTCACTTACACTTATACAGATAAGTTTCTTATCCTCAATTTACGTTATCTATATTTCCCTCAATCACACCTTATGCACGTGCATTTCATTATTCTCACATTTTCCAGAGTGGATTTCTTAAGCTTTTGGATTTTATTAAGTTCTCTGATATAAGCTTAGAATCAGATTTCATATTCAAAATCGAGTCAATGTTATCTCGATTCCTCCAATTTATATAACTTTGGAAGTTCTATCAGAAATCAAATCCAATACTTTCTTTAATCACACATTTCTTATTAATTCGGACATTTCATCCTCATGTCCTATCATTTACACTGTGTATTCTCAAGGTAGGGACATTTACTATTCGATTCATTTCGACTCATGCTCTACCTTGATTTCATTGTTTACTCATACTTTACAGCCTTACGAATCTCATTCCAGTAAGCTATAGTAAGTACAACAGTTATCAACACATGTTACAGCTAACCCATTTATTACCACTGTAATTTACTTCGGAATCAAGTTCATTTAATAAATTCAGGTTTAACTCCCTTGAGCATATTATCCACGAGGTTTGAACCTGGCACCCTTACGTACCTAGTTCCTTACACTCGTGTTATCATTAAGCTCCTTGTAAGAGTCCCGCCCGTTCGAATCGGCCGTCGGCGAGCATTCCCTAGGCGATCCTTTCGCCCCAGGTTTACCTTTACTAGTGAGTCGACGATAACATTGTTCGTCCGTATCTCACAACACATGATCCACTACGGGTCGCCCATCACAGTTCTGTCTCAAGGGTTCTGAAGAACTTAGGTTAGCTCTTATCTTCTTCTTTATCACTTTACTATTTTTATACATATTCTCCAATTTGTAGTACTCCGCACAGTACCTCATTCTGTAACACATATTTCAAGATATTTAGATTCTATATAAGATTATCTGTTTGATACCTCAAAGTAGCAAAATATATACAACCGTACACTGGTATGTATTTCATTATCTATACTATTCACCTCATCAGTCAATTCCTATAATCATTTCACTTTCCATAGTATTCAACGATCCCGTTCAATACACTCTTAATTCAAGCCCTTACAATCAATAACCGGGCCAATCATCTTATGGCATTCCACTACACTTTTTATCGGATCGCATCATATAAGGCCTCGGCCCGTCCGCCGTCCGCCTGTACACATCTGTACTGTCCTTTTTGAGAATGCCCAAACCTTTCACTGGGTCACCCGTCAAGAATCTATCGTGAGGCCTAGCCCGTTCACTAGGTCACTAGTAATTCGCGTCCGTAATTTAAGTGTTAGTGGAATCAGTAATAGGGATCATTATATTCATATGACATCCTCTATGCCATTTATAACTCCATTACTATCAATGGATTCCAATTCAGCTCGGTTTTATCACTGTTCTGAACATCGCCCAACGTAAGGCCATTTTCGTCATTTCAACATTTATATCTTTCTCCTCAGTATACCTTTAAACCAAAGGCCTTATCCTCCATAAGCTGATAGTATCCTTTCCGATACTTATACCAACAATTTAGGTCTTATTCGATTTCGATAGAGAAGTTCACTAAAATCCACAATTGGATTTTTTTTGCATGAAATGCAGCTTTACATCATCAATTTCTTTGTCAAATCAATCAATTCCAACTTCCGTTGGTCTATTCTGACTCCTTGTAACATTTTGGAGTCAGGGGTATTTTGGTCATTTTTGGCCAAAATTTTCTCTCTCTTCAAATTACCCTCAATCGGTGATCTTAAAGTCTATTTAATGATGATATGTCATTCCCCTCCTTCATACCTTCATTTTCAGGTCTCAGTTCGATCCGGACCGTAAAGTACTGGTGGGGCCCTCACCGAGTCCTTTCGGTTCCTTACCGAACAGGCTTTCATTTAGATTATAAGAATCACCAATTTTATTTTTTTGGTAATTTCTGAGCCTATTATTTCTTTAACATTCTCAATTTATACTTTCTCACTCCCTTTAATTTATTTTTTTTTCAATTTACAATCATTTATTTTCTCTATGTATTCAAACGACACAGTACTACCGGGGATGTTTAATACTTTTTTTTCTAAAAGTATCCACAGACATCAGGCCTACCATGCTCTGATACCATTAAATCTGTAACGACCCGTTACCACATTTTTTACCTTATTTTACACAATTTATCAGGTTGGGCTGTCTGTGATACTTCACTTTATTTCTTATGTTAAACAATTTCATAAAATACTGTTTATATTACATACATCTCCTATCTTACTTAATAGCAAGTAGTACTGCATACATGTCTAAATACAGAAAATAAATGATCGTACCTCATATAAATCAGTCGGTCTGTCACATTGTCTTTTATGTGCACCCATAATCCACAACCATTGGATCTCACAATCATTAAAAACCTGAAATGTTTAAAATTAAGGGTTGAGCAAACCACGGCTCAGTAAGAGAGTTATATGTCACACTTGATATTCAACTACCTATATGCTGAAAATAATTTTTCATTTTCTTCAAAATCTTCCTAGCTGGCTCTAGGCACGCATGTAGGAAGGATACTACAATCGGCTAGGGATCCGGATAGAGTAAGGCAGGTATTTTAAAATACTTGACTTGTTCCAGAACCTAGAAGTAACTGTAGAGAGTACTAATTCTGTTGTTTTCAAAAAGATAAACTTTTCGTTTTTCCACAGAGTAAACCATTTATTTCTTTTCATATTCAGTATACTTTAAAACGCGTGACAGTTCAGTAGTAAAACAGTGGTTTACTTCTCTCCTCTTCAATACAATAAAACACGTGACAATACAGTGATTTGTAAATATCCAATCATTGGATAGTTACTTCTTCGATTATTTCTTTCTTAGAAATAATTCTTATGTTATTCTTTTAGAATAAGCATTTATTTCTCTTTTCAATTTAGTAACCGTATCGTACAGTTCAGTAAAACAGTATATTCAGTATTTAGTAAAACAGTATCTCAATACGATTCAGTAAGTAACAGTAAACCGTAGCTACCAATTCACTAAATAGTATACGGTAGCTTTCAGTTCAGTAAACAGTAAATGGTAGCTTTCAGTTCAGTAAAACAGTAATCAGTGGCTACCATTTCAATATACAGTAAAGTTCAGTAAACAGTGTTTTGGTATGGTTTTTCATCAGTAAACAGTAATCAGTACAGTAAACAGTACAATACAGTAAATAGGATTCCGTGAATCCTTTCAGTAAACAGTAATCAGTATGTGAGACTAGGCATCACCCTACAATTAAATCATGCTATCTCGTCCACTAGGGACACAGTAACAATAATAAGATCTATGGCCATGATCTATAATATGTCATCGGTGTACGCTTACTAGACGACATTCCGAGACGCTGATGACTAGCTGGTCAATCAGCCACGTGACAGTAACAGTATGGTATGATGCATGAAGCTCGGGGCCTAAGTCTCAAAACAATGTAAACTATACCATAGCTTTTATGGATTTTAAACACGATAAATCAAATTATTTCACACATATCCATAAGGCTCACATGTAAATATCATCACCTTTATGAAATTTATAAAATAATTAACATTTTTCAAAACATTTCATAAAGGCATAAATCATGTTTTCCATACGGTGAAAACAGTCTGCAAAATCATCACTGTAAAAATGGAAGGGCAAAACTGTCCTTTTTCATCATAAAACACATGCACGCTTTCCCGTGCTTTTTATCCAAAACATGGTTTTCAAAGAAATCGGGATTCAAATCAAATATTTTCATAATTTATGTAAAAATAAATTATTTACTTTCCAAATTCAAAATCCCTTAATCATGTTTTCTTCTAAAAACATGTGTAGAGACCTTTAATCTCAAAATCATGGTTTTCCATCATTTCTTAACCTTTATAGAATTTTCATAATTATTTGTTTCCATAATTAAAACCAAAAAGGTTTTATATGAAATCAAGCGAATATTTAAGAATATTTATAAAAATATTTACTTCAGTCTCTTTTCCATTTTCACTCGTTTCACGTGAAATATCACCTGCAAGGTGAATTTTCGGTGATTTCCTTTTAACCATTCTCGAAAACATGAATATTTTAAAATTAAATATCACTATATTCATGTTTTATGAAATTTATTTAATTTCTCGATTTTCGTACCCAAAAATCAATTCACGTGAAATCAAATCTTTTATTTTGGTTTTCAGTGATTTTCGGTAAATTTCAATAATTTTTCGATAATTTTTCGGCAGTATAATGGCTGCCGATTTGGCTAGCTCCTGCACGAAAAATACAGTTTATATTTCTCAACTGGTATTTCACCACAATTTGAAACCGATAAATCACCACAATTTTCAAAACTAATCATTATAAATTGCATTTATAAATTAAATGCATAATTTAAAACATATGGCCGAATATCCTTACAGGTGGCACATGTCTCCCTTACCTGTTTCGGATTGGTGACTGATTTTCGAAGGTCGCGCCCGTATTCACCTCGCCCGATTCCATCGACTCGGTCATCGAGGATATTTTCTGGAAATTAAATTCTAAAATTTAGAATTTTTCCATAATTATTTAAATAAATAAATTATTTAAATAACTTAATACTTTCCGGGATTTCTTATCGATTCCCATAATTCTCAGGATTTGTCGTAATTTCCAAATTCTCGAAATTCCTTTTCTTTTCTCTTTCTTCTTTTTCTTCCTTCTTTCTTTTTCTCTTTTCTTTTATTTTCTTTTTCCTTTTTCTTTTCTTTTTTTTTCTTTTTCCTTTTTCTCTTTTGCTGGCCGGACCCGTCAGACCGGTTAGACTGGTTCACCGCAGGTTCTCCTCCGATGGCCGGTTCTCCGGCGGTTCTACCTTCCCTCAGCTGGCCAACATCACGGCAAACCTGCTGGTGGTTTCCGTTCGGCCTGGATCGGCTGCACGGCGACTGATCGAGTCGGTTTAGCTACGGTTCTTCCGCCTTTTGGTTCTCCCTCCTCCACCGTTCACCGCCCCTCCGGTGGTCTCCTTCCTCTTCCTCTTCCTCCAGCGATGCTTCGATGACAGTGGCTGCGACCAATTTGGCCGGCATCGCCACTTTCTCTTCTCTTCTCCTTCTCGGCTTCCGTCGGGTTTTTGCTTCTGTTTCTCCTTCCGTTTCTTCCTTCCGTTCGTTTCTTTCTCTCTTCCGGTCACCGACGTCTTCTCCTTTCCTCGCCGGTGCCGTTTCTTCCTCTCTTTCCCTCGCCGACGATGGTCAGCCTCACCGGCTAGGAAGGATTGGGTTTCTTCCCCGATTCTTCCTTCTATTTTTGTTTTTTCTTCTTTCCTTACTTAGTATATAAGATACTATATACTATATACTATATATTATATACTATATAATATATTTTATACATATAATATATACTACATATTATACATATATTATTTCATATATAATATAATACAATATATATTATATATAAAATATATATTGTATATTACAAAATATATGTCTAGTATATATATATTTATATGTTTTAAATTTAAATATCTTTTATATATATATTTTCAAACTTTAATGTAAATCAATATTTACATTTCTCAATTATACGTATATATATTTATATATATACATAAGAGATTATACTGAAATACATATGTATTATTTAACTTTATAAAATAGTATATATATTCATATATGCAAACGTATATTAATATATACTACATAGTATTCACATACATATGTATTTGTATAAAAATACATTTATATAATTTGTAATTATATAAACATATTTTATTTTCATCTCTCATTTTCCTTATTTAATTTGGATCTTAATTTATCCAAGTTAATTTTCCTCTCTTCATTATTTTCCGAATTTCCAAATATTCTTATTTCCAATTTAACTTCCTTCACTCGGATTTCCACCATCCGTTCCTTTCTCAATTCTCGGGATTTTCACTAATATCTCGTTCTCACAATTTTATTTATTTTCAATATTTATAATTTCCAGTAAATTAAAAATTTATGGTTATCACAATCGATCCCTTTGGAAAAACATGTAGAAAATTAGATTCTGGAGTTAAGGGATCGATCCTCTTGCTCATGGGATCGATCCCTCTAGGCAATTTATGCCCTTTTCTGCATTTTTAGGCCTTAATTGAGAAGTTTTCTTAATTCTCTTGATATCTTCTTTCTTCTCAACTTAAAATTCATTGTTTTAACCTCTCTTTAATGGTCTTTACAAAAGGAAAATTCATTTTTCATTGATATCATGCCTCAACTCCATCAAGTTATATCATTTCCAACAAATGGTATTACTTTCAACAATCAATATCATTTTTCTTGAGCTCACAAGTGCAAAATCAGTTTTCTCATTGAAAATGGTCATGAATTGCATAAATCTTGAAATAATCTTGAAATATACTTTCAATGAATGCTTAAACATAATTTTGAGAAATATTTCAAGAATTTATGGAGATATTTGAGAATTTGATGAACTTGTGCATAATGAATATTCTTTATTCCTTTTGTTCATCTTAGTCAAGCATGCTTATAGGATTATGTCTCTTAGCTTGACTTATCTCTTCCACACTAGGTTTCATGATAATTATACATCTAGTGGAAGAATAATTAAAACTTGACCTTAAGGATTGATTTCAAATGTAAATTCAACAATTGGTATAAGGTCATAATTTTCCTTGGCTTATAATTTGTGATGATAAATGAATCCTAAATGTTGAATTACATGAAAATTTATCATCCATGAAATTAATTCTTTATGGCCAAATTATTAAAGGACTTGGGCTTTAATGACACACCAACATTCAAAGATAAATGCAAACTTGAACAAATGTACCTTGATTGATATCCATGCATTTATTCTTGATGTTGAACTTGCTTAAGTTGAATCAATGATCATGTCTATGAGATGAGAATAGTTGTTTTCATGGTATTATGTGATTAATCTTACTCATAGTTTATGGATTTTAATGATAAAATATATTTTAGCTTGATAATATTAATTCATTTAGGTAAAGCCATTTTAATTACAATAGCATATACCCCTTTAGAACCTTAAATGATGATATTAACTAGGGATATTGCTAAAATGGTAATATTGAAATCCTTCCTTGCTCATAATTGGTTAAGGACTTGAATTGGAAAATGAGCATAGGATTATTGTGCTTAAAACCATGGAAGAAAATGTGTTTGCTTGAATACCTTAACTTTTTGAATCTTTCATATGATTAATTTTGTGAATATGACTATGGATTAATACTTTACGATAGTGTGCTAATGTTTAATTGATCCATATGCATATTTAATGCTGTGTGATTGTGTTCTTGCATATTTAGAATGATTATTTTATTAACATGAACACACTACACATAAATATTAGATTCATGCAACATGACTAAGTCAACCATTAGTAACAATTGGTATTTAGATTGAAATAACAATTGGTATCATTGGTAACCATATTTTCAACAATTGGTAAGCCAAGACTAAATTGACAATTGGTATGAGCTTTAAATTGACAATTCTTCTCATGCTACTTAGATTGAAATGACAAATAAGGAAGAATTCACATAAGCCACTTTTGCATGAAACACTTTTGTGCTAGAATTTATGATTAATTGATGTATGATTTAATTCTAGACACAATATTTCTTGAAAATGATTTATGAGCACATGCATATGATATGTTATATAATTTCAGCTCATAATCATGATGTATTACCATGCACCTTAGTTGGACTTTAAAGAATAATTGATATACTTAGGTGCTTGATAGGATTGAAATGAGCAAGTCATAGTCCTTAGTACATAGTTATACACAACTTGCTTCATTATTTACCAATTGGGAACTTCTTGCAAAATTATTTATAAATAATTGGTATAGGATCATAAGTCATATTCTTTGCATGAATTTAGGGGGAGCATTTTTTTTATTATTTTTCCTTCTTTTTGCTATGACAAAAAGGGGGACAGATAGATATTAAAAAGGAGAGATATTAAGGGGGAGAGATAATGGGGGAGAAATAGTTTGAAAATTCATTTTCAAAACCCATGCTTATATTAAGGGGGAGCTTTATCAAATCCTGCTTTATTTAAGGGGGAGTATTTTTTTCAAAGAATTTTCAAAGCAAATTTACATTAAGTTTTGTCATATCAAAAAGGGGGAGATTGTTAGCTTTAAATTGACATATATTTTGAAATGACAAAAACTTAAGTAAGCTTTAATGTTTTAATTCATATTGTAAATTTGCCTTATCACACATGATTTTCTCAATCCATTTTCAAGTGATCATATCAAACGTTAAGACCATAATTTAATTACATATTCTTATTGGTCTTAATACTTTATAAAATGTTTTGAATATTTTAGAAAATTACTTGATGAATTTTTGGACCATGTTTTCATTAAAGAAAGTCAAGAAAAACTCTCACAAAAATGCCAAAATGTTTTGGGTTGGATTAGGATCAAAGGTCACATCATTTCTAACTCAAAAGTGCAGGAAACAGGCTTTCTGGAGGCATGGGATCGATCCCCTAAGGGAAGGGATCGATCCCCTAGTGGCAGTAAGCAATTTGACGACAGAAAAGGTCCCTCAGCCCAGAATAATCAGTTCTGGAATGAAGGGATCGATCCCCTAAGTGAAGGGATCGATCCCCTTTTGGTAGAATGGCTCCCAACGAAAGAAAAGGTCCCTCAGCCCAGAATAATCGAATATGGAATGAAGGGATCGATCCCCTATGGGAAGGGATAGATCCCTTTGCCCGAAAATAGCCTGTAACGGCTAGTTTCTATGAGACAACGGTCATATTCGAGTTTTGGCTCCACCCAACGGCTAAAATACATCCAAGGGACTGTAAATAGAGGCTTAGAAGCTAAAGAAAAAAAAAGGAACTGCTTAGAAATTCTATTCATCATCTTCTTCATTTTCCTCAAGCCTCAACAACAAATCAAGAGCTACAAAGTCTTCATCTTCCATCATTCTCATATCCTTTGTATAGAATAGCACAAATCTTGTATAGGCTTTTTTCCTTGTGCTTAAACATTGTAATCACTTGCCTATCTAGAGGCCCTTCTTTGATTACACAATTTGTAAGCACAATCATTCCTTGTAAAAGGCGAGATTTCTCTTTAGCCTAAGAAAAAGAGGAAGGTTTCTCTTTAGCCTAAGAAAAAGAGGGAGGTTTCTCTTTAGCCTAAGAAAAAGAGGGAGGTTTCTCTTGAGCCTTGAAAAAGAGGGATTGTAAAGACAAATTCAAAGATAGCGAATTTGGGGAAAATCCTTGGGAGCGCCTCAAGGTAGAGGACGTAGGCAAGGTTGCCGAACCTCTATAAATCACTTGTGTACATTTCTCTATCCTTACTCTCTTTACTTATTTGCAATTATACTTGTGTTTATTGTTTTGAATTTATATTGCATAATTGAGTAGCCTAGAGAACTTAGAAAATATCAATATAGGCTATAGAATTTAGAGAAACCGAAAAACGAACTTAAGGTTAGTGAAAAACTGATTCACCCCCCTCTCGATATAGCCTATAAAGCCAACAGTTACCTCGAGGCAGCTTAGTGAGGATCCTAAAGGTATATTTATTTCCTTTATATGTTCAGAGTTATTGTATAGTACTATTTTATTTGTAAATTACAAACAAGGGATGTAATCGTAAATGAAATACTATTATGTAAATACTCCTATTTATGTAAATTAAAATAAATTACTTTATAAAGTGTTCATTGTTTAAAGAAAGTCTGAAATAAAGGCATCGCAGATGGCCCAACCATTACTGTGAGTGTGAAAATGAGTGAATCATTGTGTATACAGACTGTGACAGTGGGACAAAAGGGGGTGGCCTATTTCCATATTGCAAATTAGGATGATCCCCCTTCCTTGATTATAAGTATTAGCATAGGGATATACATTTGTTGTGGTAGCCCAAAAAATTCTCCAATTGCATTTACTTGCTCCATAGGATCTTCTTGAAAAGTTGGACACATGTTAGTAGGGTGTCCCAAGTTGAAGCAAATTCCACAAGCTTTAGCTTGTTGCATGTTACCTACAACCAATTAAGGCACAAAAGAGGTTAAATCAACAATTTGTTTTTCCAAGGAAGATGTGCTTACCTCGTGTGCTTGTTTATGTGGTGGTTTATGCATCATATTGAATTGTTGTGAATTGGTTGCCATGTTTGCAATTAAATTTTGGGCTTCTTGAGGAGTCTTGTCCTCCAAAGCTCCTCTACTTGCTACATCTATCATGCTTCTATCATTGGGCAAAGTCCCTCAAAAAAGTATTAGATCAATAGTTGCTCATGAATATGATGATGTGGAAAACTAGTAAAAAGCCTTTTAAACCTTTCCCAATACTCATACACTGACTCATCATTAAATTGCATAATTTCACAAATTTCTTTGCAAATGTTGGCTGCCCTTGAAGCTAGAAAATACCTTTATAGGAAGAGTTTCCTCATCTCTTCCCAAGTGTTGATGGTCCCAAAAGGTAAATAGTAAAGCCAATCCTTGGCTGCATCTACCAAAGAGAACTGAAAGGTCCTCAGCTTGATTTGCTCTTCACTAACCCCAGCAGGCTTCATGGTTGAGCAAACTACATGGAATTAGATGTTTGCGTGGATCTTCACTTACAAGACCATGAAAAGTTGGTAAGAGATGTATCAAACCAAACTTTAATTCAAAAAGCACCATCTAAAATAGGATATGCTATGCAAAGGGGTCGTTGTTTCATAGTGGGTGTCGCCAACTCCTTCAAAGTCCTATTAGTGTTTTAAGCCATGGTGTCCTCTTCTGAATCACTAGAGAATTCAAAAGTAGGATTAAATGTGAGTTCGGTGGAAGGTGGATCGTTGGAAGTGGATGGTGGTGGTTGGGACGTTTGTAGCACCGCTCTTTGGGTCGCCAACTCTTTCAAAGTTCTATTAGTGTTTTGAGCCATGGTGTCCTCTTCTGAATCACTGGAGAATTCAAAAGTAGGATTAAATGTGTGTTCGGTGGAAGGTGGATTGTTAGAAATGGATGGTGATGGTTTAGACATTTGTAGCACCGCTCTTTGAATATGGCCTTTAATCTTTTGAAAAATGTTACTAGAGTCTCATAAGACATGCAAACCCTACAAGAAAGAAAGAAAAGAAAATAATTAGATCTTTAAATTATAATAAACAACTTAAATAAATAACAATTCTTGGCAACGACGCTAAAAATTGGTAATGTCGTAGATACCAATAATAAATTACTTTACTTAAACTTATAGATAGGGCAAGTAAAGGTCGATCCCACAGAGATTGTTTTATTTAAGTTAATTATTAAAACTAAATACCTAACTATTGTGTCGAGAGAAAAAAGAAAACTATAATTAAGAAAATAATAAGAAAAATAAACAATTCAATAAATTAGAAAATATCAAATACATATCACAAAACTTCAGTTACAAGGTAGTTAAATATTCTTGGGATATGATGTTGATCACTTATTACTAAAGATAATTATCAATTAAGAAGTCAACCGTAGTGTAATTCCCCAATGTCCAATTTCACCTATCTTTTCTTACTGTGTCATTAATTAAAGGCTTAGCATCTAAATTAATCTCTAACTATCAAAATTTACTTATGCTCAGTGCTATAGATTAAGTTTTAATAGCAGCATTAACATCTAGAAAGATTTGAGTCAACATTAAGTAACAAACTCAGTCAGCAAGGTTCATTTAACTTAAACCTTAATTCTCCTAGATCCCTAGTAATTAAATCCACAAGCAATTATGAACTTATGTGTTTAATTTGGCTGTAGATTATTTAATTTAACTAAATAGTAGGCTTCATATCTAATCAAACAAACAATCATGCAAATGTGCTCAAAGAATCTTGGATATTTAATCAACAATTATATTATAAGTTTAAAATCTCAGAACATGCTTTTTCCAAGAACAATTAACTTACCTCATAACTAAACAAGAAAATTACTCACTATTCATATTCATGAATAGAAATTCCAAGTTATATATCATAAAGATCACAAATATCATGCAAGAAACAATCAAAGAAGCGATCTTTAATAATATAAAACCAAAATTAATAATCGAGATTATAAAATAGCAAGCAAGAACACACAAACAATATTAATTTAAATAAAGAAAACAAAATCAGAATAAAAAATAATAAAGAAATCAGCAAAAGAGAAAATAAATAAGAAAAATAAAATTTTTATTAAACCATACAATAGTGAAGAGGGGGAAGAGGGATATGATTTTTATGAGAGCCAATGTGCTCTTTATATAGGCCTAAAAATGTTAGGTAGAGTAGAAGTCTGAGAAGAGTTTTGATTGGTTTAAACTCTATTTAGAACTTCTCTCTCTTTATAATTCTTTCTCTACTCAAACTCTATTTTCCTACTTTATTACATTGTCTTAAAAATAATTTAAGCATTAAGACATAACAAAATTTTAAGACATATTTTGTCTCAACCAAATCTTGTCTTTACAAAATCTTATCTTAATAATACCTTGCCTTGGCCTTGCTTTGTTGGAACTCTTTATAAAAATAGAAATTATGGGCAGATTTTTGTTATAATTTTTCATAAATAGTTGACCCATCAAACAAACTCCGATTTTCATGATCTTGTACATTCCAAAAACCCTGAGAAGTTCTCTACAACTTCCATGAAAGCCATTTCTTGAGATCAAGTCATTAAGATGGTCAAAAATGTCAATCTTTCAAATTCGACAGAAAATACTGCACATTGTTTCTTTTTAGCTTCAATTAATTTGAACATTGATATTTAATACCTAAATCATAAAATAAACATTAGCAAACTATTTTAGGCATAAAACATCAATAAAGCAAATATATTAGCACATATATAACTCTTAAAATATCATCCTCTCATTTACCTACTAGAACCAAAGGTTACAAGCTTTATTCTTTGACAAATAATGAGTTTTTTATCTCAAGGATGTAGTTTTCTCTGAATCAATCTTTCCTTTTTCATCTATTGTTTCAAATCATTCTACACAGCAAATGGATGATTTTTCTTTACCTTTCTTCAATCTATCTAGTTTAGATACTACTAGACATCATTTTTCTAGCTCAAATTCAAGTTCTAATGCTGATCACAGTGATTCTGCTATCTTTTCTTCAAATTCCAATACTGATCAAATTGTCGATATCTCCCTAAATAACTCTCAGGCTGCTTTAGAACACCAACAAGGTGTTTCCACTCATACTCATAGTCTAGAACATCAATTATCCTTAAGAAGATCCACTAGACCCAGGAATCAACCTACATATTTGAGAGATTGCCATTGTTACTTGGCTAAGGCTACTCATCCACATGTTTTGGATTCTAAATAAGGAAATCAAGTACACCCTATACTCTATTTATTATTCTCAATTATGCTAAATGCTCTATTTCACATAAAGCTTTTTTAGTAGTAATGACAACCATTTTAGAACCAAAGACCTATGAGCAACAATCCAGCATAAGTGTTAGAGAAAGGCTATGGCAGATGAAATACAAGCATTACAAGCAAACAACACATGGAAAATCACTAATTTGCCTCCATCAATGTAATAGTCTGAATATACAGTAAAATGCTTATTTTTGCAGATATTTGACTGTTGGGCCGTCTGCGATGCCTTAATCACTTAAACAGAAATAGTAATAAATAGTGAATTTTATTTAACTTACAAATTCGGAATATGAATATTAAATTATTCCTTATCATATTTACATCCCTTGTATTCTACTTGCAATTAAAGTAATATCGTATAAAATTTCTGCATATATAAAAGAAAATAAAATACCTCCAAGATTGTAAATCTGCTGACTCGGGTAACCGAAATCGCAGCCGAAAACTCGGGATGGTATGTCTCTTATCCAATTACAATAACCTGTGCAATGGAAACAAAGGGGAGAGCAACAACGTGCTCAGTAAAGGAGTTGTATGCAAGCTTGATATACTGAAACCTATATGCTAGAAAATATTTTATTTTCCTAATGGTTCACTAAGCACAGTATAGGGAAGGATACTATAGTCGGCCGGGAAATCCAAATGGAACATGGAAGGTATTTTGAAATACCTGTCTTGTTCCGGATACCTAAAGAGACTATAGGGAGTAATTTATAAATTGTTATAATAAACAATTTAGTGAATCTTTTCAATAAATATAAATGGAATAAACCATTTAATTTCATCACTTCTGTAGCACTTTAAAACACATGACAGTACAGTAATGAAACAATAAAGTAATACAATAGAGTTTAAACAGTGGAAACAGTGTACAGTCATTTCAGTACAGTGCGATAAAACTTTTTAGTAATCAGTAATTAAATATTTTTTAGTAATTATTTCAAATTTAGAAATAATTTCATAAATATTTTCCTTTCAATAAACAGTGTATTCTAGTACAGTCAGTGAACAGTAATCAGTAAATTTTAGTTCAGTAAATAGTAATTTCGATATAATACAGTAAACAGCATTCACTAAAACACAGTTCAGTAATCATTTCACATTAGGTTGAGACTAGGCAACACCCTAAATAAATCATGCTATAATTATCCCCGAAGGGAAACAGTAATAATATGTAATTAGATCTATGGCAATAGTTTATAGGGCGTCCACAAAGTACACTTGCCAGGTGACCCTAGGACTAATAATGACTTGGAAGGTCAATCAGCCACATGACAGTATAGTAACAGTGAGCATGAAGTTGGGGCCTAAAGTCTCGAAATCATTTAATTCCATATGAAATACCTTTAAGGAATTTAAATAAAAATTATCATTAAATTAAATAAATATTCCAAAAAGGAAATAAATTCATTAATAATAATACAGTGAAAACAGTCGATAAAATATTCATGTTTTTAGTGAGAAATCCATAAATATTCTTTTTATATATAAAATATTTTAAAGAATATATTTTTATTCTCACTTTAACAAATTTCATAACATGAATATTTAAATTAGCTTTTTCAATAATATTTCCAAATTATGGAAAATTTATGGAAATAATGTCCAAATTCCATAATTCACTCAAGCTATGTATCTAAAATATTTCATGCTATTTTTGATAATTTTTCGATAGCATAACAGCTACGATTTCCTAAACCCCCTGCACTTAAAATACAGTATATAAAACTAACCATATACCATAATTCGCATGATTTTCAAAGCATTTCATCATTCCAATAATTTCATAAAATCATACTTGTTAAATCATGCAATTCACTATATCCTACAACTCACACACTTCTCCCTTACTTGTCAAGCGAAACCAACTCATTCGGTAACACTAATTGTAAACCGTAAATCTCGCTGCAAAATAATTTTACCAGAAATTATCATTATTTTTCCCCTTAATTTTAGGCTATTGAATTTCATAAAATGCAGCCATTAATTATACTGCCTATGACTAATCAGTATAAATTATACCAATAGTAAACCTTAACTTTCCCGTTTTAGCTCCGTTTTCGAATTCGACTTCACCAATCTTCTTCTCTTAATTTCTACAGTCATTTTTCATGTTCAAATCATAAAATGCAGCATCTCATATCACCCAAAAGCCCTTGGTTGAATGCCTTCAATAATCCATTTTCATGAATTTAATTCCTTTTAACAATCTAAGTCTTATATCCTTTAAATTCGTGCTCACTTAATCATTTTCTATCATTTTCTTGCAAGAAACTACATGGTCTTACTATGTTCCCATGCAAACCATAACCCCCCTTTAATGGCAATTTTTTTTGGTAGCCAAGATAACTCAAATCCAATGCTAACATCCTTTTTTACACCTTTGATTTAGTTAGAATATAACTTTGAACCAAAATAAAACATGAAATTTTTTGTGGATTTTTACCTTGGCTGAACCTCTCTTTACCTCTTTTCTCCTTGTATTCTTCCTCTTGTGATGAGATATTGGCACCAATGAAGAGAGGAGATGATGAGGAATATTTTTCTAGAAGGGATTGTAGTGAAAAAAATTAATTTTTCTTTATGTTTTCTTAGTTTTCTTTTCTTTTCTTTTCTTTTCTTTTTCTTTCTTTCTCTCCTATGGTGTCGTGGGGTCTTGTTGGGGATGATGAATAGTGGCTTGCTGAGTGTTAGCTGACTTATGTGGAAAATTCTAGAGAGTGACAATTTACCAAAATGCCCCTTATTGAGTAAATTTTGGATAATTTTACCCCTAAACCTCCGTAACTGTAAAAACCATGTAATTGGACTCCAAAAATTCTGATTCTAGTACCAATCAATCACATTTAATATATTTTGATTATTGGAAGTGGTTTCGTTGATGCGCGGTGCACCGATAATGAGAAATTACGATTTTACCTTAGTGGACCGGTAGCGAAATTTTTCGATTAAATCACTGTGTCAATCAATCTCTTAGCACTATGTCATTCTCCTTTTCATGTAGATTATCATGGTATTTTTACTTCGTCCCAACTCATTTTAGTTTGGGCATAATTTACAAAAATGCCCAGGGGACGTATCCATCATTTTCAAATTTGTTTTCCAAAATTCACAAAATAATTCCCAAAAATAAAAAAAATTATTTCTATGCCTCAAAATCATTATATTATATTTATTTCACCCACTATACACTTTAATATCAGTCTTAAATCCATCAAAACCATAAAAATTAAAATGGAGCCCACGTAACAAATTCACTTAATTTCACAAAATAATTTATATTTCATTAATTAAATAATTACAAAATATTCTGCACAGTGCATTAGAAACAGGTCTCGCAATCAAAACAGGCAATAGGTTGTAAATGGGTATACAAAGTGAAGTACAAGGCTAATGGGACAGTAGAGAGGTTTAAGGTAAGGTTGGTGGCCAAAGGCTACACTCTACAGGCATGGGTTAATTTCATAGATACTTTCTCACCTGTGGCTAAGATGACCGTTATTTATACACTTTTGGCTATCTCTGCAGCAAAGGGTTAGCATCTTTAGCAGTTAGACATAAACAATGCCTTAATACATGGAGATCTCAATGAAGAAGTGTACATGACCCTGCCCCCTGGCTATTCTGCTTCTGTAAGATCCCTAATTTTTCTATTTTCCGCACACCTACTTAATACGCTAAGTTAAAATATTAAGTTTAATCATCACAATTTATTTGCATGAGTTTTGTAGGTGTTGGGTGTGAGAACTCGTTATTGTGTACTGTACATGTATGGAATAATAAATTTTAAATGAATAAATAAATAGATATAATTTTGATATTTTCAAAATATCGAAATTAATGTGGGATAGAATCGAAAATTTCGATGTTGTACAAGGGCAAAGTTGGCTTCCCTCAGGGGTTGATCAAAATTGATCAAATGTATGATTAATTTGGCTTGAGAAATAAATAAATAAATAAAAATTTAATTAAAATATGGGCTGGACAGAATTTTACTGTGCAGTGGTACAATGAGTAATTAAGGTGAAATTAAAGGACTTTTCAGACTTTGAATAAATCATATTAGAATTTTATAAATTTAAAAGAAATTATGGCCAATCAAAATAAGCCAACAAAGCTGGCTTCATTTAATATCAGATGAGAATTGCACCATCTCAGCCATTTCTGCATTCAATTTCGGTTTTGTTTTCTTCTCTATCGTTGCTCATGATCTAGCTCTGAAATCACCATGTTTCCATCGCCAAATCAGTTAAATGTCTTCATATAATCTCATCCTCACCTCCCTAGCTTCTCAACCATCAAAGAACTTCAGCCAAAAACGTTAAAAAGAAGGCTCTGTTAGAGTATGCCCTACAATTAATTGGATTTGGATTAAGTAATTTTAAAATGCCCAAAAGACCTAATTTAGTTGGACTAAGGCTAAGGCCTTTTTAGGGTTTTGTTAAGAGGTACTATAAAAACAACATTAAGTCTAAAAGTTAGACAGAGGAACAGAATATTTTTATAGCCGTTCTGCCTCTTGGAGCTAGCACTCTCATAAAACAATTCCCTTCCTCCTCCCTTTGCTTCTGATCACATCTTGTCTCAGGCAAAGGTCTTGTTTTGCGTCCTACTCGTGTGGATACCGTTAGAGGGCTTCTCTCAGCTAGGAATCTCGAGTTAACGATAAATCAAGGGCTGTTCGTGGGTTGCCATATTCAGAAGTCGAACATTCCTACACGAGTACACCAAAAGGTTAGATTTTATCCCGAAATTAATCTTATTGCATGATCCTGGTGATTTTGGTTTTGTTGATTTTTAATCCGCTGCTTATTTCATGTATGACATGATAAACCGAGACAACGAAACCTTACAAGCTCCCCTGCTGCTGGACAGTGGCGTAAGTCAGGTAAGAAGAATTCTTCAATTTACGTTTCAAGCATTTGAACCTTTAGTTTATGATGATGATGGTTAAGTGGATGATATGTAAAGATAAGGTCTTGAATAAAAGCATGTAGAGATTTAGTAGAGTTGAATTTCTTGTTGCTTGGTGATGTAAATGGCTGAACAAAGACTTTGTTGCTGTGTGTGGCATGAATAAATGAAGCAGAAAAAAAGTTCTGCTGTGCATGTGGCGTGACGTGAAGAGCAGTAAATAGAAATTGGACATGAAAATATATATATTATAAATATACATGAAAACCATGCTGCCAGATGTGTCATGAGTATTTCGAAGAGGCAGAAACGTGAGGTATCGAGGGTGTGAAAATAAAACATAAGGGCTGGAACCGAACAGGAAATAGAAAAAGTGACTACGTGTGTTGACCATTTAATGAGGGCTAGAATAAAAGTCAGAAAAGGAGCAGTAATGGTGTGAGACTGAGGAGAAAAATATGGCTGAGTTGGCATGGGAATAAGAAAGAAAAGAAAAGTTGAAAACTGAATGAAAAGAGGCTGGAATGGAAAATAAGTGGGCTGTTTGTACAGCCGAATCTGGAGATGAAATTGTGTGATTGTATAGCCGAAAATGAGGAAATTAGGAAGAGTTTTGGTTAACTTTTGACTGACTTTGTGTGTGTGAATGCTGAAGTTTTGGCAGCCTAAAATGTACTAGGTGTAGCCATAATATAAATACATAAACTGAAAGCCAACATGGGCTGAAACAGAAAGAAGTAAGCTGTCGCTTTGGACAGCAACGGTAGGAAAGAAAGGAAAAAAATAAAAGACAGAAAGAAAAGGCTAAGTTTACGAAATGGGTAGAATAAAGTGTTAAGTATAAGTGAATTATATTTATGCATTTTAAATGAATAAACCACCTACACCTAACCAAGGCCATTCGGCCAGAAAATAGGCAAAGAGGAATGATGTGTTTTAAAACAAAAAATGGGAGAAATTGGTTGGAAATGATGGCTGGAAATGTACATGAATAAAGTACATATATAACAAGGAAATATGGTCATAAGCCAAAAAGGCTTATGCATGGAAAATGACATTCTGCCATACAATCTTTAGTGAGAATGTTGACTTGGTAAAGTGGCAAATAATGCCAATACAGAAAAGGAAAATGAATGAAATATTCATTACCATAAGGAAATCATAGGAATATCTAAATATTCGATATAATAAAAATTCAAATAAGTAAAGGAATTTTATACATGTTAATATCGAATATTGATTTTATTAAGCTGTTATTTGCAGTTTCTAATCCGATGAGATAAGAAGCATAATGGTGCAATTTAGAACATATCTCTACAGTGCTACTGAGTCGGAAGTTCGGTGTTCGTGTGTAGCACGGGATAGCGCGATCTCGATAAACAGATAAGAGACGCGTGTGTAGATCTGTAGAGATACCCGAATGCATGATTTATGTGCTATGACTTTTATACGTACTATGGAATATTGGTTTACCTCCAATTACATGAAATTTGTGGTTATATGGTTGGTGAACTTTGTTTATAAGTGCAGGAGGCTAGGATTTGGGCACTCGTTATACTGCCAAGAATTTACTCAAAATATTTCTAAAAATATTAGAAATTATTTTGGTGCATTCTTGATATTTTCCTAGCCTTGAAAGAGACAAAATAAATATTTTTCATAAAGGGATATTATACCGAAAAATATTTATTAAGTATTCATGACACCAATCTTGGTGAAGGTGTCATTATTGAAAATTCACCCCATATGTTTTATAGTGAAATGCGTACTTGGTGAAATGAAAAGATGAATAGTGAATATTTTATAATTATCTTCAGTATAATATTCACTATTTTAATTATGATTTTCCTTTATGGAATAAATAAGATGTTATTGCATGAAATGATTTTCCATAAAGGCTTAATTTCTGTGTAAATATTATTTTGAGACTAGAAGGTCTCTTCACGTGTCTATAGAGGAAAATATGGTGAAGGGATTATTGAATTTGGAAAAATAAATATTTTATTTTTTCATAAATCATGAAAATATTGGAATTGATTTCCAATAACTTTGAAATTCATGTTTTGGAAAGAAAGCACGAAAATACATGTGTATATGTTTTACGATGAAAAAGAAACAGTTATGAAATTTTATTTTTACAGTGTGATTATCTCATAAACTGTTTTCATCGTACGAGAAAATGTGATTTACACCTTTATGAATCTTTTGAAAGATACTATGTATTTTATAAATTCCATAAAGGTGATGATATATAAAATTGTGAGCCTTATGGATAAACATGAAATATTTCAAATTACTTTGAATAAGATCCATAAAGGCTATGGTACGGTTTTTATACTGTTTTGAGACTTAGGCCCCGAGTTTCATGCATCATACTATTACTGTTACTGTCACGTGGTTGATTGACCCGCCAGTCATCAGCGTCCCGGATGTCACCTGGCAAGTGTACACCGAGGACACCCTATAAATCATGGCCATAGATCTCACTGTATACTGTTACTATGTCCCTTCGGGGATGATTACTGTATCCCTTAGTGGACGATGATAGCATGATTTAATTGTAGGGTGATGACTAGTCTCGATTTATTGATTTCTGTTTACGGAAGGGATTTACTGAATCCTGTTTACTGTACTGCACTGTGAATTACTGTTTACTGAAGTGAACTGTACTGAATACTATTTGCTGAATTGAACCGTACCAAAACACTGTTTTACTGAACTATACTGTACTGAGAAAATACTACTTTACTGAACTGGTAGCTACTAATTACCGTTTACTGAACTGAATTGTACGTAATACTATTTATTGTAATGAAAGGAAATTTACTATTATCAAGAAAGAATACTTTAAAAATTATTTCTAAAATAGAAATAATTATTGAACTGTTATCCAGTGATATGGATATTTATAAGCTACTGTACTGAAAAGACTGTTTACTGTAACTACTGTTTTACCATTATACTGTCACGTATTTTGAACTGTACTGAAAGGAAGGGAAATAAATGGTTATCTCATTTATAATTATGGAAAATGGGTATTAAATTGTTTTATCAAGACAATTTATAAATTATTCCCTATAGTCGCTTTGGGTTTCCGGGACAAGACAGGTATTTCAAAATACCTTCTATGCTCTATCTGGATTTTCCGACCGACTATAGTATCATTTCCTTTTAGTGTGCTTAGCATACAAATAAAAAATTAAAGATTTTATTGCATATAGTCTTCGAGGTATCAAGATTTGCATACAAATCTCTTACTAAGCCGTGGTTTTGCTCACTCCAATATTTTATCTCCCCAGATATTTTGCAGTGACCATTTGAGGTATTTCATCCGAGGATTAAAGGCTGCGTATTGAGCAACCCGAGGCAGCGCTTCTAGATCCCAGAGGTATAATTAATTTATTTTATATGTTCAGACTTTTGATTTACAATACTACGATATTGTATTAAATAAGGAGATGTAAGGATGTAAGTATTGATTTCAAATACAATTTGTGAATATTTATTTTCGTTAACTATATTGAGTTATGGATATTGATAGTGGATCTTGTAGCTTTGAAAGAAATTGTCGTGGACTTTTATAAAAAAATTGTATAACTTAACAGATGAATCAATTTTGCAACTTCATTGTAGGTTTTGACAACGTTTGGAAAGGGGTAATGTAGTACACATGGATATTAGTATTACAACTAAGGAAGTTCACCAGGCTTTGTTTTCAATGAAGCTGTGGAAGGCTCCGAGTATAAATGGTTTTCAAGATGGCTTTTTCCAAAAATATTGGATGGTGACAAGAAGAATTTTGGTAGACTTGGTTCAAAGTGCTTTTGAGACTGGATGTTTCCTAGGTAATCTTAATGAAACTCTTATAACTCTAATCCCAAAGGATAGAAATCCGAAGTATGTGAAACATTTTAAGCCTATTAGTCTATGATGTGTACCATACAAATTGATCACTAAGGTTATAGTGAATCGGATTGGACTGTATCTTAATAACTTGGTAGCACCTACTCAAACAAGCTTTATTGCAAAATGACAAGCTTCATTGCAAAATGACAAGCTTCAGACAATATACTGATTGCTCAAGAGTTAACCCATATGATGCGAAAATCAAAATTGAAGGATGGGCTAATGGTGATCAAAATTGATCTAAAAAAAGCTTATGATAGAGTGAAGTGGGATTTTCTAGCAGATACACTGCATAATTTTGGTTTTTCTACTAATTGTGTAAGGGTGATTATGTTTTATGTGACAAATTCTAGTAAGTCACTTCTATGGAATAGTGAAAAGTCTGATGGCTAGAGAGGGGATTAAAACAGGGAGATCCTTTGTCTCCATATCTTTTTATTCTGTGTAAGGAGAGATTGGGGCATATGATAGCATAGGCAGTGGAGGCTGGCAAATGGAAACCTATCAAAATGGGTAGAGGTGGCTTGGGCATCTCACGCTTATTTTTGTTTTGATGATTAGATTTTATTTGGCAGAGCATCATAGGTACAAGCTTCCCTAAACAAAGGCATTTTGGATGAATTTTGTTGGGCCTTATGTGCAAAGATTAGTTTAGAAAAGTCCAAGATCTATGTATCACCAAAGGCATGTAGACGTAGTGGCAGGAGAGTTAGTAGACTATTATCTATTGGCCTTACACAAGATTTGGTTAAGTACCTGGGGGTCCCCTTAATACATGGTACAGTATCCAAAAAGCTATATTAGGAGCTAATTGATAGAGTAGAGAATCGATTTTCTAGGTAGAAAGCAAAATGCTTAGGGCTAGCAAAATGAACAACTTTAATAAATTCGGTGACTTATTCTATCCCTACTTATCATATGTTTGACTGCATTTTTACCTAAGTCTGTCTCTGAGCATATTGGTAAGTTAAACAGAAAATTCCTATGGGGAGGCTCAGATGTAGATAGAGGTGTCCGTTTGGTTAAGTGGAAAGAAGTGTTTAAGTCGAAATCAAGTGGAGGTTTAGGGATTCAATCAATGTTTGTCCACAACATGCTCTTATGCAGAAGATGGCATGGAGATTTGTACAGGAGAGAATAGCTTTGGGGATCGTGTTATAAGGGCTAAATATAATGTAACTAGGGATCCGATTAAATTTACTATAGGTTTCAACAAGAGGTTGCCGACTTCGTCTCGCTTTTGGGGCGATATTCTTGAGGCATGCAAGATGTCAAAACATGGCTTATCTCGCAGAATAAGAGATGGTTGAGAAACTCAATTTTGCTTGGATTCATGGAATAGTGAGCTTTTGTTCAACAAATTAATTATTGTCTTGAATCGGTTGATTTACATGCTCAAGTAGCGGATTATTTAAGTAAAGGGGAGGCTAGAATGCAGAGCTTGTGTTTGATCACTTGCTTGGAGGATTGGCAATGAAGGTTATGAGTTATCCCTTATCAAAGTTCTGCTCAATGTCTGATAAGTGGATTTGGGCTGGCACATCAAATGGACAGTTTTCTATCAAATCGACCTATATGTTTATGCTATCTCTTGTGAATCCTAATATGGAGAGTGGATGGTTGTGGCTGTGGAAGCTCCTTATCAACACATTCTTAGTATTTCTTGTCTTTTAATTTCTTATTGTAACAAAAAAAATTATCTAACGGCATAATCTGGACAAATATTGTGTCTATAACTCATCCCTCATCAAAGAAGATTCACTCATTATTGTGTCTATAATGTACCAAGTAGGCTAAACTCGGATAATGTATTGGTAGCATATGAATTATTACACTCTCTTAGGTTGAAGAGGAAGGGACGAGAGCACTCAAATTAGACATGAGTAAGGCTTACAATAGAGTGGAGTGGTGGTTCTTAGCTACCATGATGGCAAGATTAGGATTTCATAATCGGTGGATCAACCTTATCATGAACTGTGTTACCTCAGTCTCGTATTTAGTTTCAATTAATGGATCATGTACTAATAGTTTTACTCTAGAGAGGGGCCTTAGACAAGGAGATCTCCTATCACCTTACCTGTTTTTGCTCTATACAGAAGCACTTTCAGCATCACTCATTAAAGCTCAAAGTGAAGGACTGATCCATGGAGCACAGGCTAGTCGGAATGTCCCTAGAATTACTCACTTGTTTTTTGCAGACGACAGCATGCTTTTCTTTAAAGCAAACACTTGTGAATACGAAAGGGTGAAGGACATGCTAAAGTTAAAGGAAGGAAGTTTGGGGCAAGAAATAAACTATAAGAAGTCCTCTTTGATGTTTAGTGGTAATGTATTAATGGAAAGGCGTGACTTGATCAAACAGAGGTTTAGAGTCCAGGTCGTTTCACCACTAGAGAAATACTTAGGGCTACCTACTTTAGTGGGCAGAGATAAGAAGAGATCATTTTGGGAATTAATTAACAAATTGCAAGGGAAGGTCCATCACTAGAACAAAAGTTATTTATCTCAGGGGGAAGGAAATTTTTATTAAGTCTGTTCTACAGGCTATTCTAACCTATGCGATGGCTGATTTTCTTTTCCCTAAGACACTTGGCAATGAGATGAGCAAAATAATAAGAAGCTACTAGTGGAACTCAAAACTGGAAGGCAAGGGTATACGTTGGATTCAATGGAGTAAGATGTGCATCTGCAAGAAGGAAAGAGGCATGGGCTTTTGTGATCTGGAAAGTTTCAACTTGGCAATGCTTGGAAAACAGGGGTGGTGCCTTTTGCAAAACACAAATTCTTTGATGTATAAGGTGCTAAGTGCTAGATATTTTCCAAACTCATCTTACCTAGACTCCAAGGTGGGTTTTAATCCATCATACATTTGGCAAAGTATATGGAAAGCGAGAAAGGTAGTCAGTGAAGGGGTGTGATGGAGAGTGGGAAATGGTCATTGGGTTCAAATATGGAAGGATAAATGGTTAGCTTCCAATAAGTTATTTGACTAAAAGGAGTGACATTTTTCAACTGCCAGAGGATACACGGGTAGATTTTCTTATAGATCCCCAATCGAGGCAATGCAAATTAGATCTTATTGAGGCCATGTTCACTGCAAAAGAATTCAGATTAATTAGCACCACTCCTCTCAGCTAATTTGAGCCTTGGAGAAGAATGGCAGGTATTCTGTTCGTAGTGCATACTTTATGCTACTAAAGGAGGCGTTTTTGGATGAACAAGAGCCAGTTTATGGGGACGGGAGCAATGGACAAAAGCCTAATCCAGTGTGGGAGAAAATTTAGGCAGCCAAAGTGCCAAATAAAATAAAAATATTTTGTTGGAGGATGAATCATGGTATTCATCCTACTTTTTATAATCTCAACAAATGTCACATAGTAGAGGATTTGAGGTGCCCCAAGTGCAATCAGCAAGAAGAGATGATTCCTCATGTAATTAGTGAGTGCACTCTTTCTAAGGACATTTGGCACAATTTACAAATGGTGAGTGCAAGGCAGTATCTAATTCCTGTAAAAATATCGATTGACTACTGGTATTGATTAAGGCAAAAGATCAAAAAGGAATTGAGGAGATAATGGTGGGCACGTGGGTTATTTGGCATGAGAGAAACCTAGAGATAAAAGGTCAGATTCCAAGGAACCGAGATTTTTTGACCCAATTTGCTGTTAATTATTTGAAGGATTATAAAGGTGCTCAGAAAAGTGAAAAGGAAGACCAGGAGATAACACAAAGAAGGTGAACATGTGAGGCTCGATTTTTATTTCACTGTACACCATAATTGTAAATGATTGATAATGGAAATAAATAATTTAGTGAGATTAAATAAATATTGAATGTGGATTTCTACTCTTCATTTTAATTATTAGAAATTATGATTTATAGTATGGTGTATAAAAGAAAGACAAACAAACATCAAAGTGCAACAAGAAATAGATGGGATTTGATCTTGATAAAAAGGTTGAACATAGTGTTGATGGTGTGAAAGCATTAAATAAAGCATGAACAAATATGAAGATTTAAGGCTGGAACCGAATGGAAGGTGTGAAAGGGAAGAAATGGCTGTTGGCCAAATGAAGAGAAGATGAGATAAAAAGCCAATAATAGTTGGCCGGAAATGGCGTGGAGAGGAAGGAGAAAAGAAGGAAAATTAAGTTGAGTGAAATGTAAGAAATAATAGTCAAAAAACATGCAGAAATTTGCCTCCCATAGCCGTTACACTTGCTGCAGTTTTCTACAAGTTTATAATGCATGAAAGATGTGAAATGCTGAAAGAAAACGAGATAAGAAATAGGTGGTAGGTTCTGATTGGATTAACAGGACTATATAAGAAGACTTCATGAGAAAACCGACATTAGCAAACTTCATCTTCTTTGAAAACCACTCTACTGCTTCTCGTCCATTCTGTTTTACTGCAAGCTCAAATCTCGTTTCTTCTGTTCCTTTCATACGTGAGCCATGAAATTTCATCCTTTAGTTAGCTAAACCTTTTCTCCATCGGTTGAAGAGCTAAGGAATAAGCAAAGTAAAGCTAACGTGAGATAGAAAACACTCTATTCTGGAAGTGTAACTCAGTTAAGGTGAGTTCCATATTTCATTGGTTCTCTTGATGTTTATTGGTATATTTCTATGTTTTATACCGTAAGAAACATAGATATAGCCTTGTTATAGTTAAATCTTGTTAGGACATAAGAAATTAGAACAAGATGTGGTCTAGAAAATAATCGAGAATAAACAAGGAAAGTACTGGAAATGTTGTAAAAGTGATGAGAAATAGGCGAGCTCAGCTATTATGGGCGAGCTAAATAATATGGAGCGTGGTACAGTAGGCGAGACCGCCACATGCTAGTTTAATTCATAGGCGAACCCACCTCTGAATAAAAAGCCGCGTATGGCGAACTCACATGCATAAGCATGGCGAGTTGAATTGTGGGCGATCTCCCACGTATAAGCCAACATATGAATGACGAGTTGTATTGGGCGAGCTAGAGGATTAGTCTCAAGTCTCGCCAAAGTGTTGAAAAGATTCGAACAGAATATATTGATAGTCTCGATAATTTATTTTGCAACCGGGAATTGAGAATTGACAAAGGCGATCGGGAAGCTAGGCTTCGTAAAACCAGGTAAGGGAGATGTGTGTGAAGTGAATGCATGTTCTGTGGAGTTAAATTTTATGGAAATTTTAAAGAAATGATTTGGTTGGAAACATGCATTGGTTTGATAAACTATTTTCACAGACCATGATTTGGGCGAGCTATAAAGCTGACCCTTATGTTGTTTTTGGGCGAGGCAAAGAAAGGCGACCCTTGTTTTAATTAAATCCGAGCGAGCCAAAAAAAGGCGACCCATGTTTTAATAAAAATCTGAGCGAGCCAATGATAGGCGACCCCTTTTGTGATATTTCGGGTGAGCCAAAAGTGGGCGACCCCTTGGTTTTGAAAGACTAGTGTTTATGGGAGATCCCTAATAATCTTATGGGCGACCCCGAACTATTGAGTTATGTTTCAGCCTTCGGGCGAATATTTTTATGGGCAAGCTGACCATGGGCGAGCCGTAATGGGTAAGCTGACCATGGGTGAGCCAATTTAACTCATGTTTTTCTCACGCGTAAATTGGTGAGATTACCGGCTGTTTTTACTGTGTTTTGTAAACAGAAAATATAATACCTTTTTGGAAAACAATCATTTTACAAAAATGATGAAATATGTGAAATAATTCCTTAAAGGTTCTTCATGAGATATAAAATGATTTTTGAGACTTTAGGCCCCGAGATTCATGTATTACTATTCATGTAGCTGAGTGACTCGCCTGAGGCGATGGCTTGGGTCGGTGGACCAGTGGATGCACCCTAGGGCGTCACAATATAGACCTTGGCCATAGATCACTGTATCCCTGTGGGGATGATTACTATGTTTCTTCGAAAACGATACGTTCCCTTGGGAACGATGATAGCATGATTTAATTGTAGGGTGATGCCTAGTCTCAACTTATTGATTTCTGTTTATTGAAAGGATTTACTGAATCCTGTTTATTGTTTACTATACCATATTGTAAACTGTTTAGCCAGTGATTTGAATATTAAAAACTGTTCATTATATCCATTGTTTTCCTACTGGGTATGTTGTTAGGGAAAATAAACGTTTTGGAGGATATAGTTTTTATTTTTATAAAGCAGCATACACCTTCCCTACTGAGCACGTCGTCGCTCACCCCTGATTTTTCACTCCACAAGTTGTTGATCTTGTATTAAGAGAATTACCTTCCAGAGATTATCGACTACTAAAGTCAGCAGATTTTTTATATCGAAGGTATATGATTTTCTTTTATATATTCAGTGAATTTATACAGTACAGAATGTATATATATATATATTAAGGAAATAATGTAACAATGCATGCTTCCATATTAGTACGATGAATAAGAGTACTAATTTTACTAAAGTAAATAATGGATGGTTAAGCATCACAGACAGCCCAACTGGTGAAAATGTGTGATTTATAAGAAAATATTATGTTATACTGTGAATTCGAGATGTTACAGATTTTAATGATATCAGAGCAAGATTGTCGGATGTCTAGTGATGCTTAAAAGGAAAAGTGAGTGGTAAATATTCCCTATTGTACTGTATAATCTGAATATATAATTGATATACTAATGATAAGTGAAATAAATGATCCCTGTGGTACAGATATGAGTGGAAGAAGGGTGACACGCTCAATTAGAGGTAGAGGCCGAGGTAAGACGGCACAAATTCCGGAGTCGCAGACACTGGAACCCATCCCAAGACCTGCACGTCCTCTACAGCCAAAGAGCACTGATGCTCATGTGAGCCAAGTAGAGAGGTTAGTAGCCGATTTCATGGCTATGTATCAAGCAGATAGAGCCACGGATAGGGCGGAGAGGGAGAGGCCATCAGTTCCTGCAACCCTTGTAGTGGAGCCAACACCGCCACAGCCGGCACCATTTGTACCTGAGCTTCAGCCTATTCCACCACCGGCACCTCAGCCACAGGTAGCTCCACCACAACCATTGATTCAGTCGCCTAGAGATATGGAGTCGTATTGTGATGTCATTTTGGTACGATCATTTAAGAAGTTGGATCCACCTAAGTTTAAAGGTGCTAGGGATCCGTTGGTGGCAGAGCAATAGGTTATTGCTATAGAGAAGTTACTAAGGATTATGAGGTGTACAGAGACCAAGAAGGTAGGTCTAGCAGTGTTCCAGTTGACAGATGATATAGAGCACTAGTGGAAGGTTACTCAGATAGTATTGTTCTCCCAGCATCAGGATATTACTTGGGAGATTTTTGTAGATGCCTTTAGACAAAGGTATATCCTTGACACTGCCCAGTAGAAACTACAACAAGATTTTATGTATTTAACTCAGGGAAGTATGGCAGTAGATGAGTATGAGGCTAAGTTTACCACCTTAAGTCGATTTGATTCACAGACCAGTGTTAATGAGAGACATAAGATCGAGAGATTTAAGGCTGATCGAAGTTAGCCCCATTTGATATCTTAACCTATGATGAGGTAGTACGACGAGCTAAACTATGTGAGAGGGATTTTGAGCAGTACCATATAGAGACTGGTGGTAAGAGCATGAGTAAAGGTAAAGATAAGGATAAAAGGTTTTTGGAGAATAGATATAGTAGGGAGCAACCTAAGAGAACTAGATTTTTGGGCATACAGATTTTGAGGGATGATTCACTAGATCAGCAATTTCTACCCCTGCGAGTGGCCCCACCGCTACTAAGAGAAGTGTTGCGACCTTATGTAGACATTGTGGTAGGTCACATGGGCCACGCCCTTGTCCTTTGATGTCTAAGGCATGTTTTAGATGTGGACAGACGGGGCACTTTATCAGGAATTGCCCGATGCTCAGAGAATCAGCTGCTTCTACTATTCCTCCTGCACTACCTCAGATAGCAGCACTGGCAGCTCTGAGTGAGCCGGAGAAGGCGACACCCTCACAGCCTAGGCGGGCGACAGCCGCAGAGAAGGTTAAGAGGGTTGTGACTCAGGGTCGGGTGTACGCGATGGATCAGGAGACTGTTGACGCCTCTACTGATGTGATTAAAGGTAAAGTTTATCTCTTTGATATTCTCGTAATTGCCTTAATTAATCCAGGTTCTACCCATTCGTTCTTATCGCCTACATGTGTTAACAGGACTCTAGTAGAGCCGGAGTTGTTAGGGTATACTTTGCAAGTGAATACTCCTTTTAAAGATTTCCAGAGGACAGATATTGTATATAGGAATTGTAAATTGACTAGAGGAGAGAAGGTTATGACAACTAACCTAATTTTGTTGAAAATATATGATTTTGACATCATTTTGGGTATGGATTGGTTAGCTACAAACTATGTTAGTTTGGATTGTAATACTAAGTTTATTACCTTCTCTCATCCAGAAAAGTACATTGTAAAGTTATTGTAAATTAATAAAAAGTATGTGAATATATGTTTATGAAATGACATGCGTACTGAAATTGTGGTTGTGTATAAATGTTTATGAAGGATATATTGCTAGTGTGGAGGATGTAGAGAGGAAACATCCAGAGATTCAAGAGATTACTGTGGTCAAGGACTTTTCGGACGTATTTCCAGAGGATTTACCAGGGTTACCACCGGATCGAGAGACGGAGTTTATGATCGAGTTGGTACTCGGTACAGAGCGATTTCTCGACCCCCATATCGAATGGTACTGACTGAGTTAGATGAGCTTAAGAAGCAGCTCCAAGAGTTATTAGATAAGGGATTTATACGTCCCAGTGTGTCACCGTGGGGAGCTCCAGTATTATTTGTTCGGAAGAAGGATGGTAGTTTTCGGTTGTGTATAGATTACCGGATGTTGAATCGGGCTACCATTAAGAATAAGTATCCACTACCCAGGATCGATGACCTATTTGACCAGCTCAGGGGTGCACATGTATTTTCCAAGATAGATCTCCGATCAGGCTATCACCAATTGAAAATTAAGGAGTCGGATGTGCATAAGACAGCATTTCGGACTCGCTATGGTCCCTATGAGTTCTTAGTGATGCCTTTTGGGTTAACATATGCCTCTGCAGCTTTTATGAGTTTGATGAATGAGGTGTTTCATCCATTTTTGGATAAGTTTGTCATAGTATTTATAGATGACATTCTGATTTATTCTAAGACTACAGAGGAGCATGAGCAACATTTGTATATGGTATTATAGACCCTCAAAGACCGAAGGTTGTATGCCAAATTCAATAAGTGTGATTTCTAGCTTGACCATATAATCTTTTTGGGACACACAGTGTCGAAGGACGGGGTGTCAGTTGATCCATCCAAGATAGAGGCTATTGAACAGTGGGAAAGGCCTAACACCGTTACTGAGATACAGAGTTTCTTGGGTCTTGCTGGATATTATCGTAGGTTCGTAGAGGGATTTTCCAAACTTACTGCTTCATTGACACGACTCACACGTAAGGATGTGAAGTTTGAGTGGAATGACGCGTGTGAGCGTAGTTTTCTTAAGCTTAAGCGTAGATTGACTACTGCCCCCGTATTAGCCCTTTCCAGTGGATCAGGTGAATTTATGGTGTATACTAATGCGTCCGCTCAAGGTTTAGGGTGTGTGCTTATGCAGCATGGTCGGGTTATAGCTTATGGTTCTCGGCAGTTGAAGGATCATGAGAGGAATTACCCGACACATGACTTTGAGTTAGCCGCAGTAGTGTTTGCACTGAAGATTTGGCGGCATTACTTGTACAGGGAGAAATTTCATATATATACAGACCATAAGAGTCTGAAGTATACATTCTCATAGCGAGAGTTGAACTTGAGGCAGCGACAGTGGATGGAACTATTAAAGGACTATGATTGTGAGATTTTGTATCACCCAGGTAAAGCTAATGTAGTAGCAGATGCACTGAGCAGTAAGCATGTTCGCATGGTATCTTACATGATGATCAGGGAGCATGATTTTATGGAGCAGTTCTCTAGCCTCAGCTTGACAGTTATTTCCTCTGACCAGTATGGCTTTACGTCTAGTTTTCGTATACAGCCGGATTTGATGGATTGGATTAGAGAAGCTCAGAGAAGTGATGATTATTGCGTCAGGGTAGCTAGTCAGATTTAGATGGGAGTTGTGTCAGATTTCGAGATTGGCACCAATGGAATACTGAGGTTTAGAGGCAGGATATGCGCTCCCAGAGATCAATAGATTAAAGACTTGATTTTATCCGAGGGCCCATACCTCTAGATATACATTACATCCGGGTAGTACTAAGATGTACCAAAATCTCTGGAGAGTATATTGGTGGCCTAAGATGAAGAAGGACATCGCTGATTTTGTTGCTAGATGTCTAACATGCCAGCAGATTAAGATTGAGCATCAAAAGCCTGCAGGTATGCTTCGACCATTATCGATTCCTACGTGGAAATGGGAGCATGTGACAATGGATTTTGTTATAGGTTTACCACAAACCCGAAAGGGGTATGATGCTATTTGGGCAATCGTAGATAGATTGACTAAGTCTGCTAATTTCTTGGCCAGGAGATCTACAGATTCAGTTAATGCCTTAGCCAAATTGTATGTCATGGAGATAGTGAGGTTACATGGTGTTCCAGTGAGTATTACTTCTGATAGGGATTCCCGCTTCACATCTCATTTTTGGAAAAGATTTCAGGAGGCTATGGGATCCCAGCTAAATTTTAGCACCGCTTTTCATCCACAAACTGATGGACAGTCGGAGCGTACGATACAGACGCTCAAGGATATGTTAAGAGCGTGTGCATTGGACTTTAGAGGCTCATGGGACGATCACTTACCCCTGGCAAAATTTACTTATAATAATAGCTTTCATACGAGAATTGGCATGGCACCTTATGAGGCCTTGCATGGCAGACGATGCAGATCCCTGATAGCATGGGAAGAAGTGGGGGATCGTAAACTGTTAGCTCCCGATTTGGTCGAATAGGCTTCCTGTGATTTACAGATGATTTGTGAGAGGCTCAGAACGGCTCAAAGTCGACAGAAGAGTTATGTAGATACTAGACGCCGACCATTAGAGTTTGTAACGGGTGATTATGTATTCTTAAAGGTCTCACCGTCCAAAGGTATAATGAGATTCGGGAAAAGAGGAAAGTTGAGCCCCCGATAAATTGGGCCTTATGAGATCTTAGATCGCGTGGGAGATGTGGCATATCGGTTAGCACTACCACCAGAGTTTTCAGGAGTGCATAACGTATTCCATGTCTCGATGTTG
This sequence comes from Heritiera fomes, assembly GCA_032173925.1. Taxonomy (NCBI): domain Eukaryota; kingdom Viridiplantae; phylum Streptophyta; class Magnoliopsida; order Malvales; family Malvaceae; genus Heritiera; species Heritiera fomes. The sequence goes on from JAPDPM010000019.1 coordinate 8,222,665, forward strand.
AGAAAGAAGCATCCAGATCATTCTCACGTAATTCGACATGAGCCACTAGAGATCAGAGAAGACATGAGTTACGTTGAGAAACCGATACGGATCTTGGATAGGAAAGATAAGGTATTGCGATCTAAGACGATTCCTTTGGTTAAAGTGCTCTGGCAGTATCATAACGAAGAGGAGGCTACTTGGGAGTTAGAGAGCCTTATGCGTGAGAGGTATCCCGAGCTTTTTCAGTGATAGGTCCAAGTGAAATTTGGAGGACCAAATTTCTTAAGGTGGAGAGAAATGTGAGACCCGATTTTTATTTCACTATACACCATAATTGTAAATGATTGATAGTGGAAATAAATAATTTAGTGAGATTAAATAAATATTGAATGTGGATTTCCACTCTTCATTTTAATTATTGGAAATTATGATTTATGGTATGGTGTATAAAAGAAAGAAAAACAAACATCAAAGTGCAACAAGAAATAGATGGGATTTGATCTTGATAAAAAGGTTGAACATAGTGTTGATGGTGTGAAAGCATTAAATAAAGCATGAACAAATATAAAGATTTAAGGCTGGAACCGAATGGAAGGTGTGAAAGGGAATAAATGGCTGTTGGCCAAATGAAGAGAAGATGAGATAAAAAGCCAATAATAGTTGGCTGGAAATGGCGTGGAGAGGAAGGAGAAAAGAAGGAAAATTAAGTTGAGTGAAATGTAAGAATTAATAGTAAAAAAACGTGCAAAAATTTGCCTCTCATAGTCGTTACACTTGCTGCAGTTTTCTACAAGTTTTTAATGCATGAAAGACGCAAAATGATGAAAGAAAACGGGATAAGAAATAGGTGGTAGGTTCTGATTGGTTTAACAGGACTATATAAGAAGACTTCATGAGAAAACCGACATTAGCAAACTTCATCTTCTTCAAAAACCACTCTACTGCTTCTCGTCCATTTTGTTTTACAGCAAGCTCAAATCTCGTTTCTTCCGATCCTTTCATACGTGAGCCATGAAATTTCATCCTTTAGTTAGCTAAACCTTTTCTCCATCGGTTGAAGAGCTAAGGAATAAGCAAAGTAAAGCTAACGTGAGACAAAAAACACTATGTTCTGGAAGTGCAACTCAGTTAAGGTGAGTTCCATATTTCGTTGGTTCTCTTGATGTTTGTTGGTATATTTCTATGTTTTATACCGTAAGAAACATAGATATAGCCTTGTCTTAGTTAAATCTTGTTAGGACATAAGAAATTAGAACAAGATGTGGTCTAGAAAATAATCAAGAAAAAATAAGGAAAGTGCTAGAAACGTTGTAAAAGTGATGAGAAATAGGAGAGCTCAGCTATTATGGGTGAGCTAAATAATATGGAGCGTGGTATAGTGGTAAGACCGCCACATGCTAGTTTAATTTATAGGCAAACCCACCTTTGAATAAAAAGCCATGTATGGCGAATTCACATGCATAGGCATGGCGAGTTGAATTGTGGGTGATCTCTCACGTAAAAGCCAATATATGAATGGCGAGTTATATTGGGCGAGCTAGAGGATTAATCTCAAGTCTCACCAAAGTGTTGGAAAGATTCGAACAGAATATATTGATAGTCTCGATAATTTATTTTGCAACCGGGAATTGAGAATTGACAAAGGCGATCGGAAAGCTAGGCTTCGTAAGACCAGGTAAAGGAGATGTGTGTAAAGTGAATGCATATTCTGTGGAGTTAAATTTTATTGAAATTTTAAAGAAATGATTTGGTTTGAAACATATATTGGTTTGATAAACTATTTTCACAGACCATGATTTGGGCGAGCTATAAAGCCGACCCTTATGTTGTTTCTGGGCGAGCCAAAGAAAGGCGACCCATGTTTTAATAAAAATCTAGGCGAGCCAAAGATAGGCGACCTCTTTTGTGATATTTCGGGCGAGCCAAAAGTGGGCGACCCCTTGGTTTTGAAAGACTAGTGTTTATGGGCAATCCTTAATAATCTTATGGGCGACCCCGAACCATTGAGTTATATTTCAGCCTTCGGGCGAATATTTTTATGGGCGTGCTGACCATGGGCGAGCCAGTTTAACTAATGTTTTTCTCACGCGTAAATTGGTGAGATTACGGGCTGTTTTTACTGTATTTTGTAAACAGAAAATATAATACCTTTTTGGAAAACAATCATTTTACAAAAATGATGAAATATGTGAAATAATTCCTTAAAGGTTCTTCATGAGATATAAAGTGATTTTTGAGACTTTAGGCCCTGAGATTCATGCATTACTATTCATGTAGCTGAGTGACCCACCTGGGGCGATGGCTCGGGTCGGTGGACCAGCGGGTGCACCCTAAGGCTTCACAATATAGACCATGACCATAAATCTACTATATCCTTATAGGGATGATTACTATGTTTCTTCAGAAACGATACGTTTCCTTGGGAACGATGATAGCATGATTTAATTGTAGGGTGATGCCTAGTCTCAACTTATTGATTTCTGTTTACTGAAAGGATTTATTGAATCCTCTTTACTGTTTACTATACTATATTGTAAATTGTTTAGCCAGTGATTTGAATATTAAAGACTGTTCATTATATTCACTGTTTTTCTACTGGGTATGTTGTTAGGGAAAATAAATGTTTTGGAGTATATAGTTTTTATTTTTATAAAGCAGCATACACCTTCTTTACTGAGCACGTCGTCACCCACCCCTGATTTTCCACTCCACAAGTTGTTGATCTTGTATTAAGAGAATTACCTTCCAGAGATTATCGACTGCTAGAGTCAGCAGATTTTCGATATCGAAAGTATATGATTTTCTTTTATATATTTAGTAGATTTGTACAGTACTACTTTGAGTAGAAATGAATGTGTATATATATATATATATATATATCTTAAAGAAAGAATGTAACAATGCATGCTTCCATATTAGTACGATGAATAAGAGTACTAATTTTACTAAAGTAAATAACGGATGGTTAAGCATCACTGATAGCCCAACCGATGAAAATGTGTGATTTATAAGAAAATATTATGTTATACTGTGGATTCAAGATGTTACCGAACAACTCTTGCTACAGGCTTTGTGAAAGTAAATTTTGATGGTGCACTGAGAATAGAGGAGAACTTAGGGGGAATAGGAGTGGTTGTTTGTGACGCAGAAGGTCTAATATTGGCAACTTCGTCTTTGGCAGTGGAGAGGGCCATTGACCCTACGGTGATTGAGATCAAAGCAGCACTGAAGGCTCTAGAGATAGCACAAGAAACCAGATTCAATTCGATCATACTAAAGGGAGATTCCATGGAGGTGATAAAGGCGCTTTCATTAAAGGAGACTGATATGTTAGTAATTGGTAACCTGGTGGACGAGGCTAGATCTCTAGGGAGCAAATTTGTTCATCTTTCAATAAGGCACGTGGGAAGGGAAGGGAACCAAGCATCTCACTATTTAGCTAAATATGCCCTTACCACAAAAGCTGAGTATCATTGGATTGAGGAATGTCCACTTATAAAGGACATCATCAGTTTGGATTGTAATAATTAGTTGAGTTAATTAATGAAGTATCTATTATTATAAAAAAAACACATTCTTAGTATTTCTTGTCTTTTAATTTCTCATTGTAACAAAAAAAAAAATATCCAATGGCATAATCATCATCATCATCATCATCCTTATCATCATCATCAGAGCCTTTATCACAAAAGATTGGGGTAGGCTATACGAACCAATATCTGAATTCACATTAGATCGTCCATATGTATTCTCCTCTTCCATAGATTCCTATTCAAGGCCATTTGCTCATCCAATTCTAAAACCACCATATCTTTCCAAACTACTTCTTGCCAAGTCTTTTTCGGTCATCCTCTAGTCTTAACCCTTCTCTAAACATCCATAGCCTCTATTCTCCTAACTGGAGCATCTATAGGTCTACGTCTTACGTGTCCAAACCAACATATATGATTTTCACACATCTTGTCTTCGATAGGTACCACTCCAACCATCTTACAAATATCATCATTTCTCATTCTATCATTTCTCATTCTATCCTTTCTTGTATATCCACATATCCACCATAACATTCGCATTTCTGTTACACTCATCTTTTGTGTATGTAGCCTCTTAGTCGCCCAACATTCACTACCATATAACAATGTTGGTCTAACAACTGTCCTATAAAACTTGCCTTTCAACCATATAGGAATTCTTTTATCGCACAACACACCTGTAGCACTTCTCCACTTACTCCATCCAACATGGATCCTATAGGTGACATCACCATCAATCTTTCCATCCATCTATACTATTGATCCCAAGTATCGAAAATGATCCCGCTTAGGTATCGTCACCCCATCTAACGTCACTACATCATGCTCTTCCACTCGGTGAGAACTGAATTTACACTCCATGTATTCAGTCTTCACTCTGCTTAGTTTAAATCCTTTTGCTTCCAACGTTTGTCTCCATAATTCCAATTTTGTATTGATCTTCGCTCTAGTTTCTGCACATAGGACAATATCATTTGCAAACATCATACACCAAGGCACCTTATCCTGGATGGATTTTGTCAGTTCGTCCATAAATACCACAAACAAGAATGGACTCAATGCTGACCCTTGGTGTAATCCCACCGTGATAGGAAACTCACTTGTTTGCCCCCTACCTGTTCTCACATGTGTCCTTGCATCTCTATACATGTCCTTAATTAGTTTAATATATTTCAAAGGAACTCTTTTCTTCATTCTGTCCTCACATGTGTCATTGCATCTCTATACATGTCCTTAATTAGTTTAATATATTTCAAAGGAACTTTTTTCTTTATTAAGAACCACCGTAGTACTTCCCTAAGCACTTTATCATATGCTTTCTCCAAATCTATAAAGACCATATGGAGATCTTTACCCATTACTTGAGAGCGCTCCATAAGTTGTCTAAGCAAATATATTGTCTCCATAGTTGATCGACCCAGCATAAAACCAAATTGATTCTCCAATATCTCTATATTCTTTCTTAATCTCCATTCTATCACTCTCTCCCATAGTTTCATTGTGTGACTCATCAATTTTATGCCTTGGTAGTTGGTGCAACTTTGAATATCTCCCTTGTTTTTATATAAAGGTATCAAGATACTCTTCCTCCATTCCTCTGCCATTTTGTTAGTGCGCCAAATCTTATTAAATAGATTTGTCAACCACCTAACTCCTACATCTCCAAAGCATCTCCAAACTTCAATTAGGATGTCATCAAGTCCAACTGCTTTTCCATTCTTCATCATCTTTAGTGCCTATTTTACCTCTGTCTCCTTGATTCTACGCATAAAGCACCGATTTAAATCATTGAGAGGCACCAAGATATTATCCAAAACTTTATTTTGTTCGTCATTAAATAATTTGTCAAAATAATCACGCCACCTATCCTTAATGTCATTATCTTTAACGAGAGTTCTTTGATGGTCATCCTTAATACATTTCATAACTTCTAGGTCGTGACTCCTCTTTTCTCTTGCTCGTGCCAATCTGTATATCTTTTTCTCTCCCTCCTTTTTGTTCAACTTGTCATAAATCTCTTTCGCAACCTTCGTCTTAGCTTCTGCCATAGCCTTCTTTGCCTCCTTTTTTGCTAACTTATATTCCGTAAAACTCTCTTCTGTGTTGTTCTTCTTCAAAGCCTTGTAACACTCTTGCTTAGTCTTTATAGCATCTTTACTGTTGCAGTCCACCATGTTGCATCCTTTCCAGTCGGCACTCTTCCGTTTGATACTCCTAATGTCTCTTGCCCACCTCCCAAATGCATTTTGCCATCTTATTCCATATTACATTTGGGTTCTCTTTTTTTGTCCAATCCTCTTTTTGAATCCAACTATCTCTACGTGTTGTATAGCAATCTTCTTTTAGCCTCAACCATCGAATCCTTTCAATTCCTTTTTGTTGGTTCCTTCGATGTCGTCTATCTATCTTCATATCTAGAACTAGGAGTCTATGTTGTGCGGTAACACTCTCACCTGGGATAACCTTACAATCCAAACATCTATGTCTATCCCTACTCTTAGTTAAAAAGAAATCTATCTGACTTGCTCTTGGTCTACTTCTAAAAGGTTATAAGATGAGAATCTCTGTTCTTAAACAATGTGTTTACTAGGATTAGGTCATAAGATAAAGCAAAATCTAAGATAGCATCCCCACCCTCGTTTCTTACACCATAACTAAAACCCCCATATACACTCTCAAAACCCTCTACATGTCCGTTAAGATCACCGCCAATTAAAAGGTTTTCTCTTAGAGGTACTTCTTGTACTACCTTATCTAAATCCTCCCGAAACTGTCGTTTACTAACCTCATCAAGTCCTATCTAGGGTGCATACACGCTAATGACATTCAACACCTCTTCTCCTAAAACTAGCTTAACAAAAATAATCCTATCCCCTTGTCTCCTAATCTGTACAACATCTTTATGGTACTCTTTATCTATAATGATACCTACTCCATTTCGGTCTCTATCTTTTTCTGTGTACCAAAGCTTATATTGCCAAGGTGCTATCTCTCTAGCTTTTTCCCCAACCCATTTGGTCTCTTAAAGACACAAGATGTTAACCCTCCTCCTACTCATAACCTCACAAATCTCAACTAACTTACCACTAAGCGTACCTATATTTCAAGATCCTAACCTAAGCTTATGGTTATGATTATGATTATGGACTAACTTCTTTACCCACCCCCGTCCATTGTGGTGTGGGAACCTTTGCCTATTTAACACCCAAGCATCGATGTGGCGCGTTGCTTCCGAGCAACGGCCTAGTAACCCTTGCCCACTTTTCACTACACCCTGGCTCTGATGCAGCGCGTCGTTGAGTAAAGGATGCCCCAACAATGTTATGATATTTGTTCATTTCATGAAATTAGACTAATTTTTAAGATTGGTTGTCCAAACCTACCGCCACTCTCCTACTTTACCCGGGCTTGGGACCGACTGCGTTAACTCACAATGGCATAATCTGGACAAATAATGTTTCTGTAACTTATCCATCATAAAAGAAGATTCACTCGTTACTCGCCATTAGCCGTTGCATTCAGCTATCCATTCGTTTGTCAAATATCTCCATTTCTCACAATTAAGACCTTGAAATCAAATATCTATAACTGCGTCCAACATTTTTTATATAAGTTGATCCAAGCTCACAAAGCTCAAGTCATGTTCGTGATGATCGTGATCCTTTGAGTATCCATGGAGGTCCAATTACAAGAGCTAAATCAAAGATGATGAAACAAGCCTTGGCTGGTTTCATTGATATTGCTAGAGAGAAAGCCCAACAAAGCTTGAGCATGGAGGATGATAAAGTCTTCTACAACATGATCCAAGCCCAAGTTCAACCTTCTTGAAGACACACAAGTATTGGGCCGAAATGCAAATTAGGCTAGATGCATATTTTATTTAGTTAAGTATTATTGGGCTGAACATTGTCTTAATTTAATTTAAGCCCAATTCCTTTTTAAATAATAGATTTTGTAAGACTTCTATTACTTGTTCTGCAAGTTAGGAGAGTAGGATTCCTATTGCTTGTTCTGCAAGTTTGCTATTTCCTATTCTGCAAGTTAGGAAAGTAGGATTCCTATTACTTGTGCTGCAAGTTATCTATTTGCCTATAAATAGTTATGTAACCCTTTGGGGAGAACACAATTGATTTTAGCAATAAAATTGAGAGACTTCTTCTCTTTGGTTCTCTTGAGAACTCTTGAACTTATCAAGGTCTTCCTTGTGGCGTTCTTCTACCTTCCACCAATATATACCATAGGTTCTTGCTTTTCTAGGCAACGGGTCTTGGTCCAATACCATAGGTTCTTGTGTTTCTACACAACGGGTCTTGGTTTTACTTCTAATTTTTATTTTCTTTTGCTGCGTTTTTAACTTGTTATTGTTTTTTTTTCAAGTGTTCTTCGTCTTCTTCATATGAACCTCATCTTCTTTCGGTGAGGTCCATATCATTTGGTATCAGAGCTTAGGTTTAATTCGTGGGAGTTTCGTTTTTGTTTTTTTTTCTTTGTCTTCTTGTCATGGACAAACCTTGATCTTGAATCCTTTTCCAAGCCATCACTAATATTGTTTGTCCCTCAAACCTATTGTCTTTACTTAGCCACCAAGTAAACCCTATCTTGTTCTCCAAGCAACCAAATCCCAAAGGTTTTCTTGCTCACCAAGAAACCTTCAAAAGCTCTACATCACATAAAGACTACTTGTTTCACAAGCCACCGTTCCCTCTCATTCCTTGGTACACAAGCTACTACCAAAACTAGCTTGTTTTTGTCAAAAAGTTGCCTTGTTCCCCAAGTAAACCTCTTCTTATTATTTAGATTTTTTTTTCTTCATTGTTCGTTTAGTTTAGTAAAATATAAAAAAAAAAGAGAAAAAAGAGAAAAAAAAGAAAAGAAAAAAAAAGAGAAAAGAAAAATCAATTCAAGAGGGGATTTTATTACATCGTGTGTAGCAAGTGCAATATCAAAGGTAATTCGTGGAGGTGTGCTTCATGAAAATCTTGAGGTAGTCATTCTTTCTTGAGCTTTGCGATTTCTTATTTGCCTAATTTGAAAATTCATTACTGCCATTTTACCCTACTGTCTAAAATTACCTTTTTGACCCTACCACATAAAAGGACAAAACTACCCCACCTTTGGCTAAACCCTACCTTAATTAAACACCCCAAAATACACAAATTTCCTTCAAGGTTTAGTTTCATTGGAGTCTTCTTAAGTCTTATTGAGTCTTGCTGAGTCTTGCTAAGTCTTGTTGAGTCTTTATTGTTTTGTTTTCCCTTGATTAAAATCTTGTGCTCAGCTTGTTTATTGTTGGTTGATAGTTGAATTCCATAAGCTGATTTTTGATTGAATCTTGAGCTCAATATAGAACCTATAGAGAAAAGTTCTGTGAGGGAAAAAGGCAAGTGTGTGAGTAACATTAGTAGAGAAAAGCCATATTAAAATTGTGTGAAACACGAGTGTGAGTGTTACATTCTTGTGTGTATTGAGTGTAAACACGTGAGGTCATACTTGTGAGGTCTGTTTCTCTTACTAACGTTTCTTGCAGGTTACAATTATGTCTTCTAATAGTGAAAAGCTTGCTTTCAGTAACATTGAGATCATGTTCCTAGACATACAACAACAACTTTCGAGGATAGAGTCAAACTTGATTAAATATGATAAGTTGGAGCAACATGATGTTGCCTTAGCTAAGGTAAACCAAGATAATACTTCTTATGCATGCTATAATGTTGCTAATAATAAGTTGGATAGCAATTATGAAGAAGATTTTGATGATGATTCTATGCTGCAATTAGAGGATGATGAGGATAGTATGAAATTACCCATGGATGGAAAGGAATATGTAGCATGTCAAACTTTAAGTGTGCTAATGAAAGATGAGGATCAATTGAGATTAAAAGAGAGTGAGAAAAAAATAGTGAGTGAAGATGAGGTTAAGCAAAAAGAGAAAACAATCAAGATTGAGTGTGAAGCTTCAAGCATAGGCATCGAAGTTGTTTTAATGCAAGAGAAGCCCCCCATTGCTTTCTTCAGTGAGAAGTTAAGTGGAGCTGGCCTTAACTATCCCATGTACAATAAAGAGATTTATGCATTAATGAGGGCCTTGGAAACATGGCAACACTATTTATGGCCCAAGGAATTTGTCATCCACACTGATCATGAGTCCTTGAAGCACTTGAAAGGACAAAGCAAGTTGAACAAGCGTCATGCCAAGTGGATGGAGTTCATTGAAACATTTCCATATGTGATCAAATATAAACAAGGTAAAGAAAATGTCGTGGCTGATGCATTATCTCGAAGGTATACTCTAATCACTACTCTTAATGCAAAACTACTTGGATTTGAGTATATTAAAGACTTGTATGCTACTGATGAGGATTTTGAAAATGTGTTCATTGCATGTGAGAAAACTGGTTTTGGAAAGTTTTATAGGCATGATGGATTCTTATTTAGGGAAAATAGATTATGTGTGCCTAGGAGTTCTTTAAGAGAATTACTTGTTAGAGAAGCCCATAGTGGTGGGTTAATGGGACATTTTGGAGTAAAGAAAACTTTAGATATATTGCATGATCACTTCTTTTGGCCTAACATGAAAAGAGATGTTGAAAAATTGTGTGAGAGATGTGTCACTTGTAAACAAGCTAAGTCTAGAGTTATGAATCATGGTCTTTATACTCCATTGCCTATTCCTACTGCTCCTTGGACTGACATTTCTATGGACTTTGTTTTGGGGTTACCAAAAACAAAGAGAGGTAGAGATTCTGTTTTTGTTGTTGTTGATAGGTTCTCTAAGATGGCTCACTTCATTGCTTGTCACAAGACAGATGATGCAAGTAACATTGCCGATTTATTCTTCAAGGAAATTGTTCGTCTACATGGGGTTCCGAGGACCATTGTTTCTGACCGTGATGTGAAGTTCCTTAGCTATTTTTGGAAAACATTATGGGGAAAGTTACGAACAAAGCTATTGTTTTCAACTACTTGTCATCCACAAACCGATGGTCAAACTGAAGTAGTCAATCGTACTTTGTCTACTTTGTTGAGGTCCATTATTCAAAAGAATTTGAAGAATTGGGAAGATTGTTTGCCTCATGTGGAGTTTGCTTACAATAGAAGTGTGCATTCCACTACTAGTTATTCTCCATTTGAAGTTGTCTATGGTTTTAATCCACTCACTCCATTGGATCTTTTACCACTACCTATTGAGGAGAGAGCTAGTTTGGATGGGGAAAAGAAAGCTGATTTTGTTAAGCAACTACATGAGAAGGTACGTCAAAACATTAAAAAGAGGACTGAGCAATATGCTACTCAAGCCAACAAGCATCGCAAGAAAGTTGTCTTTGAACCTGGTGATTGGGTTTGGGTACATATGCGTAAAGAGAGATTTCCTGCTCAGCGTCGCTCCAAGTTGCAACCTCGAGGAGATGGACCATTCCAAGTGATTAAGAAGATCAATGACAATGCTTATAAGTTAGATCTTCCAGGTGAGTATAATGTTAGTGCTACATTTAATGTTTCTGATCTTTCTCCCTTTGATATTGATGTAGGTGATTCTGATTTGAGGACAAATCCTTTCGAGGAGAGGGGGAATGATGGAGATCCAAGCTCACAAAGCTCAAGTCATGTTCGTGATGATCGTGATCCTTTGAGTATCCATGGAGGTCCAATTACAAGAGCTAAATCAAAGATGATGAAACAAGCCTTGGCTGGTTTCATTGATATTGCTAGAGAGAAAGCCCAACAAAGCTTGAGCATGGAGGATGATAAAGTCTTCTACAACATGATCCAAGCCCAAGTTCAACCTTCTTGAAGACACACAAGTATTGGGCCGAAATGCAAATTAGGCTAGATGCATATTTTATTTAGTTAAGTATTATTGGGCTGAACATTGTCTTAATTTAATTTAAGCCCAATTCCTTTTTAAATAATAGATTTTGTAAGACTTCTATTACTTGTTCTGCAAGTTAGGAGAGTAGGATTCCTATTGCTTGTTCTGCAAGTTTGCTATTTCCTATTCTGCAAGTTAGGAAAGTAGGATTCCTATTACTTGTGCTGCAAGTTATCTATTTGCCTATAAATAGTTATGTAACCCTTTGGGGAGAACACAATTGATTTTAGCAATAAAATTGAGAGACTTCTTCTCTTTGGTTCTCTTGAGAACTCTTGAACTTATCAAGGTCTTCCTTGTGGCGTTCTTCTACCTTCCACCAATATATACCATAGGTTCTTGCTTTTCTAGGCAACGGGTCTTGGTCCAATACCATAGGTTCTTGTGTTTCTACACAACGGGTCTTGGTTTTACTTCTAATTTTTATTTTCTTTTGCTGCGTTTTTAACTTGTTATTGTTTTTTTTTCAAGTGTTCTTCGTCTTCTTCATATGAACCTCATCTTCTTTCGGTGAGGTCCATATCACCCTGGCTCTGATGCAGCGCGTCGTTGAGTAAAGGATGCCCCAACAATGTTATGATATTTGTTCATTTCATGAAATTAGACTAATTTTTAAGATTGGTTGTCCAAACCTACCGCCACTCTCCTACTTTACCCGGGCTTGGGACCGACTGCGTTAACTCACAATGGCATAATCTGGACAAATAATGTTTCTGTAACTTATCCATCATAAAAGAAGATTCACTCGTTACTCGCCATTAGCCGTTGCATTCAGCTATCCATTCGTTTGTCAAATATCTCCATTTCTCACAATTAAGACCTTGAAATCAAATATCTATAACTGCGTCCAACATTTTTTATATAAGTTCCAGTCGGGCCAGCAGACGCTCATACACTCTTGTACTTTAACTATGGACGATTTCATCTCAAAGAGGCAATAGCTTCCATGTTTTTCCTTTTTTGAGTTATAGACCTTGGAAAAAAAATCCAAGAAAATGATGATTTGGCAATGATATTAATAATCTCTCCTCCATTTCTCCGGGCTTGGATGAAAACGGTTGTTCTTTGATTCTTTCAATAGAAAATTTGTCGTATTCTTTCAACTGAAATCTTTCAAGGAAAAATATGGCTATTACTTCCTTGCCGTCTCCCGGTCCTTCACAAATAGGAGCAACTCAGAACAAAGTTCCATCAATAAAACCTGCAAGCTTTGCTCAAATTCCTCCATGGGTCTCTCTCAAAAGCAGCTGTTCTTCATTGAAAGTCCCCCAAAACCGTCAACAAGGCCAAGTTGAGAACGTGCACTTGGTTTCTTTATCTAAACAAAGGAAACTCAAAGAAGCTCAGGACTTCCTCGAACAAATGGAGGAAGCTGGCGTTCCCATCAGCCCCCAGTCCTATAAATCCCTTCTCGATGCCTGTAGGAAAGTGAGATGTTTGTCGGTCGGTAGATTGATTCACGGCCGTTTGCGAAGGACGATGGAGCAGCCATCTGCGTTTCTCGATAATTGTCTTTTACAAATGTACTGTGATTGTGAGGGCTTCTGTGATGCGGAGAAACTGTTTGATGAAATGCTTGAGAAAAATCTAGCGTCTTGGGTTATTCTTATTTCTGCCTTCTCACTAAAAGGCAATTTGAATAAATCTTTCAGGTTATATTCACAAATGATTGAGCTAGGAATCAGACCGAACTCAACTATTTTTACCAGCGTCTTGAAGAATTTATTAGATCCTTCTGTTTTGGAGATTGGGAAGCAGGTGCATTCTCTCGTTATAAGAACTGGGGTAAGCACCAATGTTTCTGTTATCACAGCAATTTCCAATATGTACGTGAAATGCGGGTGGTTAGAAGGCGCTAAGCTCGTTTTTGATCAGATGGTTGAAAAGAATGCCGTAGCTTGGACGGGATTGATAATGGGGTATACTCAAGCTGACAAACAGAAAGATGCTTTGGAATTGTTTGATAGAATGGTAAAGGAGGGTGTTGAATTGGATGAGTTTGTATTTTCTATTGTTCTCAAAGCGTGTGCTGGAGTGAAGGATTTGAATTTGGGAAGGCAAATTCATGGTTATATTGTTAAATTTGGGTTGGAATCTGAGGTTTTTGTTGGAACTCCTGTTGTGGATTTATATGTCAAGTGTGCATGTTTTGAATCTGCTTGTCAATCATTTGAAAGGATATCTGAACCGAATGATGTTTCATGGAGTACTATAATCACTGGCTACTGCCAAATTGGTAAATTTGAGAAATCACTGAAGATTTTTAAATCATTAAGGATTAAAGATGTGATTTTGAATTCATTTGTATATACTAGCATTTTCCAAGCATGTTCTGCTCTTGTGGATTTTAACATGGGTGCGCAAGCTCATGCAGATGCAGTTAAAAGAGGTTTAGTTTCTTATCTTCATGGAGAGAGTGCATTGATTACTTTGTATTCGAAATGTGGTAGATTGGACTATGCAGATCGAGCCTTTGAGTCTATAGATGAACCTGATACTGTGGCTTGGACTGCAATAATTTGTGGTTATGCTTATCATGGCAATGCTTTTCAAGCCCTAAGGCTTTTCAGATGGATGCAGGAGTCTGGTGCACGGCCAAATGAAGTTACATTTGTGGCAGTTTTAACTGCTTGTAGTCATTCTGGTTTGATTACAGAAGCTAAGCTGTATTTGGAGTCAATGATGTGTGAATATGGTGTGGAACCAACCATTGATCATTATGATTGTATGATCGATACATACTCTCGTGCTGGGCTGCTTCAGGAGGCATATGAACTGTTAAAGAATATGCCCTTTGAACCTGATTCAATGAGCTGGAAATGCTTACTGGGTGGATGTTGGATCCACAGAAATCTTGAGCTTGGGAAAGTTGCGGCAGAAAATCTACTTCAGCGGGATTCAGATGATACTGCAGGTTATATTTTGATGTTTAACCTATTTGCTTCATCTGGGAAATGGGAAGAAGCAGCTCATATAAGAAGTATGATGAGTGCTAGAAAGTTGAAAAAGGAACTTAGTTGCAGCTGGATTATTGTCAAGGGTAAGGTGCATCGATTTGTAGTGGGTGATAAACACCATCCTCAGACAGAGGAAATTTATGGAAAGTTAAAAGAATTAAACCATTCTGTTTTGAAGGGTGAAGCTATCCTTCTAACAGAAGAGGATGTATCATTTGGTTTGCCTGAGCGGAAAGAGCAGCTTATGGTCCACAGTGAGAGACTTGCCATAGCATTTGGGCTCATATCTGTACCAAGCAATGCTCCTATAATTGTTTTCAAGAATCTCCGGGCATGTAAAGACTGCCATGATTTTGCAAAACATGTATCCATGATTACAGGACGGAAAATCACCGTTAGAGATTCCTGCAGATTCCATCACTTCCATTTAGGGCAATGCTCTTGCAATGACTATTGGTGATTCTCGCAACTTGTTTTTCCATGAGGGGTAGGTTGATTACCATTGTTCTATTTTAGTTGTATCTATATGTACATATGAGGAATTGAATTTCAAGTAAACAAAGTTTTTCACCTCTTCCATTTTGGTTGGTATTCTGCGTAATACACGTAGCCCCAGAACATCTGTCTTCCATGACTAATATTGATAATTCTCTGGGGGAACGTTCAGCATGCCCCAGTTCTTCATGATCCATGACTGCCAAAATTTCATGCTTGGTTATTTCATCGGCTGTTTTCTTTTCCATCAGCCAGAACCAGACTATTTGATGATAGTCTTAGCTTTCGGCTTTTGGAAATGTAAAAGAAAAATAGCTTAAGCAGTCTTTTTCTTCCGTTTTCGCTGTTGTTCCTTTTACCTCAGTCATAAAATCCTAATCTCTTTCTTTTCTAATGTAATCATATATTTTTATATTTATATATATATATATATATTTATATTCAATTTATGATCTAAAATTAGTTTTATTTGAGTCAAAAATGATAAAAAAAATAAATTTTTTTTAATAAAGACGATTTCAAAATTTAAATCATGTTTAAATATTTTTAAAAAAATTATTTTTATTTCTTTCAATTACTTTTTAGTAAAATTCGTATATTTTTAGTAAGAATAACAAGTTCCAAATACAGTATTGTGACGGAAATTTAGGATATACATGTGTATATATATATATATATATATATATATATATATATATATATATATTGAAGTGTATTAGGTGGGGTTGGCTGCGTAGTCACGCGTGGCTGCGTAAGGTGAAGAGGATATGGTAGCACGCCACATTTCTCTTGACGCGTGGCTGCGTAAGCTAAAGAGGATATGGTAGCACGCCACATTTCTCTTGATCTGCAAATGCGGAATGGAAAACCTGGGGTGATCAGCGGCAAGTGCATGGATGACCCAGTGGTGGCCTGACGCTGACGCTGACGCTGACACTGACTTCGAACTGACAGAGTCCAAGAATCTATTGTTGATTGGTGCACTTTGTACCAAGTGATGGTAGCCATTTTTTGCAGTGGGACTCAAAAGAACAGAAGCAACATCATGGAAAAGGAAACGTTTCACCAGCCGACACGTGTATCAAACTACTTCAATACTAGTACCGGTTGAGTTCAAGAATCTCCAGATTGTATCATGCTTTATGATGATTGTTGGCTTCCGTGGATGAGAACCTTCCTCTCCTATTCATTTGCCTGAGTGCTCACTGCCACTGCCCGGACAATTTAATTAAGCGGATAATTAAATACTTTAATCATCATTATTAAAAAGTAATGTTCCAACTTGGCATCACTAAATATATTTTAATATGTAATGTTTTAAATCCCATTACTTTTAATGTATTTCTCAACATGTAGCTTAACTCAAATGATTAACGTAAACACTTTTGAACATATGATTTAGCTCAAATAGTCCATACAAATATTTTAAAAGAAGACATTCAACAAATTTAAAATTTAAATCATAATATCGGTAAATTTTTTTTATTTTCAACTTTCTTCCTTTTTGTAAAAAAATATATATTATTTCTTTTATATTTTGTCCCCTTTTTGTTCTTTTTGTTACCTGCACTTAACATGTTAGTTCAGCCTCCCTACTGGCTGTGTCCTGTATCTGAAAAGTTGCATCTTTAGATTTGGTAAGATGAAGACAAATCTCTCCATTATTTGGAGATAATCTTTTGATTTGGCAAGATGAAAACAAATTAAACTAAAAGAAAGAAACATTTTCTTTTGCTTTCACTATGCTTGCAATTGGAACGGGAGAAAGTTCAATGGAACTGGGCAATTTCAATGAAGTTGCAATCTTATTGTGGAAATCCCTTTAGGGAAAGTAGGACGAGTGTAGGAAAGAGATAGCTTATATAGTACTGTTTGCTTGCTAAAAGCAAATGGAATGGATGATAGTGTGTTAGTTCACCTATGAATTCTGGCCTATTAGTAAAACTATATATACATACATACATACATACATATATATATATATATATATATATATGGTGTTAGTTCACCTAACAAATTCCTTATTACTGGTGAGTTTAATAATGGTTAGTTGTAAAGTAAGTGCTAATGAGCTGATATATGATATAGCCTATTCGTTAAATTAGAGAGTGGTGAAACAAAAATCAAAAGTAAATGTCGAAAATTACATTTAACCAATTTTGAAGTCAATTATGAAGTTAAAACGAATAAGACGTCTAAGCAAACTCTTGCCCGATCAATTAAAAAAAAAGTTATCATAATGTAAGATTCAAATTCAAATTTAAATAATTTCAACCACTATTCTCAATTAAAAAAAGATGTACACAAAACAACATGCTAATTTTGTAAATGTATGTTACAAGTACAGATGTCCATAGATTGACTTCAGGTTTGGCTTAGTTAAGGTATTAAGATATTGAAAGTAAGCTTAAACTTAGTCTCACCCGATTTTCGAGTCTAATTTTTTATACTTGTCTTATTTTTACACACAATAAATAATCCGAAACATATCCAAACCTATCAAAACAGTATTAAAGTGTGTATTGATGGGGAATTTTTAAATTTTGAAACATTTTAAAATGAAAGTATTTTAAAATTCATCAATTTAAAATATTAGCATTTATAATTGTCTTGTTTGGATAAACACGTTTTAGAAATATTTTTTGAATATTAGAATTTGATGCAAATAAAAAAATAATTATAAAAGAAAAATATTTAAAAATATGCAATATAGGTATCTTTATATTTGTAAAAATATATATATAGATATTATTAAGAATATAAAAAAAATATATATTATATTTAATTAAAATAATATATTTCTTTTTAGTTTCATATTAATAGTGGGTCATGTGTAAAAAAAATAAAGAAATATTTGGAGGAATTTTGAAAAGGCACAAGTTTAGTAGATTTTCAAGAGGTAACTTGCATCTCAAATTTCTCATAGAAATTCATCTTAAATTTTGAAATTCTTTAAATTTGATCGCAAAACAAGGAAATTTAATTTTCCACTTTTAAATAATCTAATTGAAATGAATTTTTTTGTTGAAATTTTTTATCTAAATAAACCCTTAAATTAAAAAGAAACAAATTTTAAAAAATTTAGATTTAAAAAAAAATAAATTATATATTTAATTTATAAATTTTAACTTATGAATTAAAAAATTTGAATTGAGGCTATTTTCGCATTGAGAAGGGAGGGATTGCAAGCTACTTTTTAAGGGGTAAGAGATATTAGGTAGTTAGTTTTAAATAATAATTATATTTTTTGTGAGGTGCTGTGTTTTTTCACTGGCCAAAAAAATAATTATATCTATTTAATACCAAAAAATATAAATTTAAACATATTCATGTTAGCGTTCATGCGATTTACTTTTTAGGCTTGATTGCATCTTGTAACACACACACACACACACACACACACATATATATGGGGAGGGATCCACTTACACCTGTATAAAACTCTGTAATTTTACACACTTTTCTGACCTTTGGATTAAATTAAAAGCACCGTTTAGATTAAAACACCCTCTCTCACTTTTATTGCCATTATTTCACGTTTTGTGTCTACCTCTCTGTTTCCTTCTCACGTTGTTTTTGTTTTTGCCGCCTCTCTCCCTCTCTCACACTGCCATCTCTATTTCCCTCTATTGTACATTTTCTCTCTCATATCTCTCTTTCTCTTTTTCGGCAATCCTCATTGTCTTTGGGAATATTGTTGAATCACCAACTTCAATTCAACTCCATTGTCTCTTGTTCCCTGCGATCAGCATCCCAAATCATATACACGAAAATTTCGATGAGTTTTCTCAATCCCAAATCGCATGGGTATGTTCTTGTTTTATACGTTTGTTTACAAAAGTGAATGGTTGCCGATTGATGGAGCAGAATCTATATTGTTATGAATTGAAATTTTTGAATTTGTTCGATTAGTTTAGTTCCTAATTTCTCTGTGTATGTGACAAAATAATAATATTTTTTGTAAGTATTCAGCTTTGAGAAAGGAAAATATAATGGTATTTGACATAACAAGTAACTTAATAGTGAAATTAGCACATAAAAAAAATAAGAAACAGAAAATCTGTAAGCTTCTAAATTAAGTACTTACAATGGGAACAGCGGGATACAATCTCAAGGTTTTTGTTATTACTGCATGAAGATAGTTAGGCATTCATCCTTTTAGCTTAATTAGTAAACCTCGGGTGAGATGACATAAAATACTAGCCTAAGAGAAAATTTCTTAACAAACAATTGCATTATTGACTCAGTCTTTATAAGTTTCTTGATGTGGTTGAAGTTTGTAACTAAGTTTGACAAAACAGAATGTCGGCCCCAAAAGGAAACATGAATAAAAAAAATGTTGAGTAATAGATATCTAAATTGACAAGGAAGTGAAGTTAGATTAGTTGATGTTAGACTAGCAGGAAATCTTATTTCATCTAAATCTTAAGTGGTGCCTTGCCTTGTAGATGAAAGAAATAATCATCTTAACCCTAGTCAGCCATTATCAACACTCGATACCACTCAAGTTGTAAAAAATCATGAGTTGTCTAAGCTTGCACCAAAATTTCAAACTCCATGCTTTACATATTATAGTTTGCAACTTATGATATGAATTTCTTTCAACAGTGAAAGTCTTTTTTTGGTAAATTAGTGGCAATTGATATGCATGAGCTTATATTTTTACTTATTTGGACAAATTTCGGATCTAAAAGATTTCTTTTTGACTTATTTTTCAGGATTTTCCTTGAAATATACTACGGAGAGTTCATCATTGAAGGATACCTAACTTACTAGTGATATTCAAAATATAGAGGTGAGTCAGCATGGTGCATTAGTTAATGAATGTAGTAGCTTACAAGCTAATTTAGACGTAGTAGCCTTTAATAATGTTGTTAAGGAATCCAAGCCATTTATTGGAATGGAATTTGACTCTTTAGATGAGGCAGAGAACTTTTATAAAATCTTTGCTAGGGAACAAGGTTTTGGTATTTGAATTCGTTCAAGTAGAACAGGCTCTCGAACTACTGAAATAGTAAGTCGCATCTATGTTTGTTGTAACGAAGGTAGGTATAAAGAAAGAGTTATAGAGAATAATGACACTGAAAATGATGTTGAGATAACTAAAAAGAGATGTTCGACTTTAAGAACCGGCTGTGGAGCATTGTTAAAGGTAGCAAGGGTGAAGAAAAGTAAGAAGTGGACTGTAAAATTATTTTCAAATCAACATAATCTTGATATGATTAGTCCTAAGAGTGTGTCTTATCTTAGATTCCATAAAAAAATGACTTCTACAGCTAAGAGCCTTGTTGAAAAATTTAACGAAGAAGGAATTCTTATAGGAAAGGTAGCTGCATTGTTTAGTAATGTTGACCATAAATTTTCAAATAAAGATTGTTAGAATCATCTTAGAGATTTAAGGAGGAAAAACTTAGATGTAGGACATGCCCAAGCTGTCTTATGCTATTTTAGAAGAAAGCAAGCTGAGAATCCTAATTTTTTTATGCGATTCAGTGTGATGGTGATGCTCGTATGGTAAATTTATTTTGGGTTGATGCTCGATCTTGATTGGCATATGAACGTTTTGGTGATGCCATTACGTTTGAGACCACATATAAAACCAATAGGTATAGTATGCCATTTGCTCCTTTTGTAGGATTAAATCACCATTGCCAATCAATTTTATTTGGTTGTGCTTTGTTACAAGATGAATCTGAGCAAAGTTTCATTTGGTTGTTCGAAACTTGGCTTGAGGCGATGCATGGAAAAGCACCAATATCCATACTTACTGATAAAGATTTAGCTATAAGGGCTGCTGTAATGAAAGTTTTTCCTAAATCTCGCCACCGTCTTTGCTTTTGGCATATAAAGAAGAAATTTCCAGAGAAACTTTCCCACATATATCATAAAAACTCTACTTACAAACGTGAATTGAAGAGATGCATCCGTCAATCATCTTCCATAGAGGAGTTTGAGAAGGTGTGGCGTGAATTGATTGTTAAGAACAATTTGGAACAAAATGAATGGCTTCAAGGGTTGTATGAGATTTGCAATTCATGGATTCCTATTTATAATCAGAATACTTTTTTTGCAGGAATGCACACTACTCAAAGGAGTGAGAGCTTAAATTCCTTTTTTGATTTTTTTGTAGATTCCACTACTACATTGCAAGAGTTTGTAGTGAATTATGAAAAGGCAGTTGATAGTTGTTATGACAAAGAAAGAAAAGAAGATTTTGAATCAAGGCACAAGTCTCGGATTTTGAAAAATGGTTCTAAAATGGAGCATCATGGAGCATTGGTCTAT
Organism: Heritiera fomes; assembly: GCA_032173925.1. Lineage (NCBI taxonomy): Eukaryota > Viridiplantae > Streptophyta > Magnoliopsida > Malvales > Malvaceae > Heritiera > Heritiera fomes. The sequence continues at coordinate 8,243,787 of JAPDPM010000019.1, forward strand.
ACAAAGAATGTTTTTAATATTTTTCAAGATGAGCTTATCAAGAGTAATCAATTCATAAAGCAAAAGGTAACAAAAACTGACTCTTGTTATGAATATAAGGTTTCTAGTTGTTTTGATTCTCACGATAGCTTTTTTGTACGTCTTGATTTGAGTTCTTAAGTTGGTGCTTGTGGCTGTAATTTGTTTGAATTCAAAGGCATCTTGTGTAGACATATGTTGGCAATTTTTCACTTTAAAAATATTGTTGAGATACTAAATAATTACATTTTGAAACGCTAGACAAAGGAAGCAAATAAATGTTATGGAATTTCTGAAAGTATGTGAAGTCTTCAAGTCGATCATGAGAAGTCAGCAGCTTTAAGAACTTTACATGTTTGTCAACTCATAAATCAATTATCTTTTTTTGCTAAAAATTCCGAAGAGATGTATAAAGTTATTGTTGGAGACTTGGACCAGATACTCCAAAAGGTTCCATGATGGAAACCCAAAGTGGTGGCTAGTACAGCAAAAGACAATGGTTCTAGCCAACAATTGACGAGTGAAGTGATTCATGAGGTGACAAAGAATCAATTGAATCAGATTCCTTTGCCAACAAATATCGATGATCCACATATTTCGCAAACTAAGGGTCGAAAAAAGGGTGCTCATGAGTCTCAGAGTGGAAGAATCAAAAGCAGCCTTGAGATAGCTTTAACTCATACAACTGTAAAAAGGCGATCGTGTCAAATTTGTGGAGGGTATGGTCATAACAAGCGTAGCTGTAAAGGAGTAGAAAATTCTAGAGTTATAGAGTGAAAGGTATGACTTTTTATGAGTTTATTTACAATTTTTTTATATTACAATATACATCTTTAATTAATTTTGTTAAATTATTTTCAGGTATGGAGTTTTGCTAGCAAAAGCACAATATGTGGAGAAATGAAGAAAAATTCTTCTCAAAGAAATTTACAAAGTTTACAAGTTTTTATTTTATATTTTTCGATGGATAAGATATTGTGATACAATTTGATGAACAATTTTTATCATTTTTTAGGTACATAACTTCTCTTTGATTTTTAATTAGTAATAATAAGACACTTTTGAAATGCTTCAACTCATTGCAACTCTTGCTTTTAATTCTTGATTTTTTTTTAACCTTTGAAAGCTTTAGTATTATCTATATTCCAGTGATGTCATGTTGTTTTTTTTTTTAATGGAATGGTGCCATTCTTTCACTTGCTTGGTAGCTGTTAGGAAATATGTGGCGGCCAAATATGTCATTGCAAAGTGCATTATAGCAGAATTTCTATGTTATAGTAGTAGTTGTGTAGATGAGAGTGGGAAGCAGTTGGTTGCAGTTGGTGAAATAGGCAATAATAGTTGTACAACAATGATTGATGGAACATTTTGTAGTTTTGTTTGTTATAATTTTGAAAATGGTGTCCTTATGGGTTTTGGAGTTCAATATAGTGTAAGACACATAAAGATGGGGTGCCCACATTAATAGGATATTGATCTATGCATATTACTGCATGGAAATATGAGCAAATACCAAGATTCAAAATTAAAGTTGATAAAGATTTTAATTTTTTTTAAATGTTAAGGAAATTTCATTCATAAAAGAATTACACAATGAAACAGACAAGATCCAACCAATTTACAATGTATAACATTGTAAGACATTGATTGCCCATAAGCTCTCCTCACTACTGTAAGAATTTCAAATGTCTTTTTATACACTGGCACAGATGATTGCCACTAAGGCACCGATGGACCAACACCTTCGTCTATCACCCGAATTTATTGATTCACGATCCTTGCAGCCAAATTAATCCTTCATGTGTTGGGACCTGAACCGTGATGGTGCTCTAGAACGAAATCCCAAACTAGAATCTTCACTGAAATGAACACTGTTATAGGGAGCAGTGCGTCCTTAAGAATTAGATCCAATTACATTTGAATGGTTGCTCTTTGGATGATTCCTTATTGGCAAAAAAACAAACATCATATTGGCAATTGCTCTTTGGATGATTCCTTATTGGCAAAAAAAAAAAAAAACAAACATCATATTGGCAAGAATCTGTCAACCAAAATTTAATCATTTTGGTGAACCTGACACGAGAGAATAAGATTTCTCATCTTAACTTGTAACAGAGCTGCTTTCAAGTTGCAGTCAAACAAATGGAAAATCAATTCTTGGAGTACAGAAAGGAATCTGGATGAAATCTGTTGGTAAAATAACATCTCTAAACACTACCGATAACATTGTTTCAAGCTTGGTTTTGACAATGGTGTACTCATGCTTCAGTTGTTGAAGACATGTAAGACACCTATGCAAGTCATCAAAATCTGAAACTTCTCAAAATTGAATTAAATCAAGAAGAATTATCTAAAGCATAGAATAAACTCACCCTAATACATTCTAATCGTCGCAGTAGTTGCGAAAGGCTATGCAGAATTTTCGAACTCTCCGGGCACCAATGCTATTGATTTGAGAATATTTTACCATGAAAGAACTATGACGAAACTATAAAGAACAAGTTTAAGATTACAAAGATTAGAGTTGTGCATCAATATGAACTTTCTCAATGATTCTGTCAATGGCATTTGAATGGATTTTAGCTGATTAAAAACTTGGGATTTACTACAAAATGCATATGTAGCATGTAATGATTGACAATCCTGGACAGATCACTACATATCAATAACTTATGTAGCATGTAACTTTGAAATCTGTCGCAGTGCTATACAATGCAGATGTTTCCGGTTTATCTCGTTAATATTTGTACAAACTATGGTGAGACTGTTATTACTACGGAATCACAAGCTACCAGGGAAGGTCTACTGATAGAAAGCTACTAATTAAATAGCCTCAACAAAATGACAAATGTATATATGCTTCTATACTTAATACGGCTATCCTTAACTATTGTGTCCATCAAGGCCATTACTTGGAAAACATTGCTGCCATAGAAAAACGTTGTTTAGAGATGTCCATCATGTCTTCATAAAGTACATGTTTAAGAGCAAGCAGCAGTCACTGTTAGTAAATGAGATTTTAGCCATCATTATTTGTAGCCATTGAAAATGTAGTAATAAAATCTCATGACATCTATAGCAGTATTTGGTGCTTTTGTGAATTTGATATCAAATTGAGGACAATGAGAAAAAGTAGTTACAATTTTTTTATTACGAGCAACGATTTTTTGTTGTAGTTGTCAAATTAATTTTTTTTAAATATTTACCCAAAATGAAAAGGAACTTCATCTAAGGCTAGAAGTAGAACGTGAGGTTAAAAAAAGAGAAAACAAAAATAAATACTTGAAGCTGTTGCCTTTCAACTGGTGAACATGAGAATCCACCCTTCTGAAATCTATACTTTGTCGTCGATCGCAGCTTACAGATTTTCTGTTTCTTATTTTTTTATGTGCTAATTTCACTATTAAGTTACTTGTTATGCCAAATACCATTATATTTTCCTTTCTCAAAGTTGAATACCTACAAAAAATATTATTATTTTATCGCATACACAGAGGAATAGGAACTAAACTAATCGAACAAATTCAAAAATTTCAATTCATAACAATATATATTCTGCTCTATCAATCGGCAGCCATTCACTTTTGTAAACAAATGTATAAAACAAGAACATACCCGTGTGATTTGGGATTGAGAAAACTTACCGTGATTTTCATGTATATGATTTGGGATGCCGATCGCAGGGAACAAGAGACAATGGAGTTGAATTGAAGTTGGTTGTAAAAACTACAAACTTTGTACCATGTTAGTGAATAAATAAAAGACATAGAATAAGTTAAGTATTATGATGCACCTTGTAATTTTCATTATTTCAAGTAATAAGAATTGTTAGCTTTAAATTGCCATATATATTTTGAAATGACAAAAACTTAAGTAAGCTTTAATGTTTTAATTCATATTGTAAATTTGCCTTATCACACATGATTTTCTCAATCCATTTTCAAGTGAACATATCAAACATTAAGACCATAATTTAATGATACATCCTTATTGGTCTTAATACTTTATAAATGTTTTGAATATTTTAGAAAATCACTTGATGAATTTTTGGACTATGTTTTCATTTGAGAAAGTCAAGAAAAACTCTCACAAAAGAGCCAAAATGTTTTGGGTTGGATTAGGATCAAAGACCACATCATTTCTAACTCAAAAAGTGCAGGAAATCACCTTCTGGAAAGAAGGGATCGATCCCATAAGGGAAGGGATCGATCCCCTAGTGGCAGTAAGCTTTTTGGTGGAAGAAAAGGTCCCTCAGCCCAGAAAAATCAGTTCTGGAAAGAAGGGATCGATCCCCTAAGGGAAGGGATCGATCCCCTAATGGCAGAATGGCTCCCAACGGCTAGAAAAGGTCCCTCAGCCCAGAAGAATCAGATCTGGAATGAAGGGATCGATCCCTTATTGAAAGGGATCGATCCCTTTGCCCGAAAATAGCCTGTAACGGCTAGTTTTGTGAGATACAACTGTCATATTCAAATTTGGCTCCACCCAACGTTCATAAACCATCCAAGGTACTATAAATAGAGGCTTAGAAGCTAAAGGAAGAAAGAGGAACAACCAAGCAACATCTTTCATCATCTTATTCATCTTCCTCAAGCCTTAACAACAAATCAAGAGCTACAAAGTCTTCATCTTCCATCATTCACATATCTCTTGTATTGTTTAGCACAAATCTTGTATAGGCTTTTACTTGTGCCTAATTTCTGTAATCATTCGCCTACTTAGAGGCCTTCTTTGATTGCACCATTTGTAAACCAATCCATTCCTTGTAAAAGGGGAGGTTTTTCTTTATCCTAAGAAAAAGAGGGAGGTTTCTTTTTAGCCTCAGAAAAAGAAGGAGGTTTCTCTTGAGCCTTGAAAAAGAGAGAGGTTTCTTTTGAGCCTAGAAAAGGAGAGAGGTTTCTCTTTAGCCTAGAAAAAGAAGGAGTGTAATACAAATTCAAAGATAGTGAATTTAGGGAAAATCTTTGGGAGCGACGTAGGCAAGGTTGTCGAACCTCTATAAATCACTTGCGTAAACTTCTCTATCCTTACTCTCTTTACTTATTTGCAATTATATTTGTGTTTATTGTGTTGAATCTATATTGCATAATTGAGTAGTCTAGAGAACTTAGAAAATATCAATATAGGCTAGAGAATTTGCAAGAATCGAAAAACGAACTTAAGGTTAGCGAAAAACCGATTCACCTCCCTTTCGGTATAGCTTATAGAGCCAACAAGAATGAAGTTACAAGTATAGTAAATTTAGTAATAAAGGATTAACACCTTGAGATAAATTAGAAAATCTAATAATGAGTTCAAGAGATGTATGAGAGCGAAGAGATACATGTATTCCACAGTTTATAAGTATATTTGTTTTAATGAAACAAGGACACAAGTATACTAAAGGAAATGTAGTATACTTGGAAAATTAAAATAGTTAAAATAAAGTAAAAAGGAATACATATATATACATATATACATATTGAGTATTAAATGTGTATATATATAGATATATATATATATATATAAATTTTAAAAGGAAGGAGGAATATATATAAATATATATGTACACTTACCTACATTAAAAATGCATTAGACATAAAAATGTGAAAATATGTATATGTATATATATATATATATATATGTGTATGTAGATATTATATATATTAATGTTTAAGATATAGGTACAAATACATATTACATGTAAGTGATATAACAAAATAAAATAAAGAATTCATATGTATACATACCTCCACTTAAAATATATTAGACATAAAATATATTTATACATATGTAGATAGTATAAATATATATATATATATGTAATACTTAAAATAGATATACACATACTTATTTCATATATATAGAAATTACAACAAAACAAATAAAAATATATAACTACATGTATATTAGTTACATATATATATTAATCATGTAATTTAATTATAGAATATATATATTAAATAATTGATTAGGATGCAATAATAATATAGGATGTTAGTGGAGTTTGATGGGACTTCATCCCATCAAACCCCACTAACATCTCCATCGGCACCATCATTTTGGCTTCTAAAAGAAACTTTGAAAAGTAAAAGAAATGAGAATGTAAACAGAGGAGAAAGAGGTCTCGGCAAGGAGAAGGAAAGAAAGAAAAAGAGAAGTGCAGCCGAGAAAGAAAGAGAGAAAAGAAAAGTAAGGCCGAAAGGAGAAGAAAAGAAGAAAAGGGGAGGCTGAAACCGAAGGAGAGAAGGAAGAGCTGCTGGAAAATTTGGGTAAATGAGGTATTCTTCTAATCTTACAATGTTTATTTATTAAATATGAAAATGAAATTATGATAAATTGAATCAAATGGGCACTCGATGGATGAAGGATTGATTGAATTCCAACTTAATGTTTCAAATCTAGTATCTATGTAATGAACAAAAAAAAATCTGGAATCTATGTTTTGTTTTGGGTTGCAATGAAAACATTCAGTTTAACAGGTATACAAGGAGAAAAATTCTGGAAAAATTATGGTGGATAGCCTTTTAAGTTAGGAAAAATTCAGTTTTGGAATTTCTTGATTTTGATTTCTATAAATTGAGATATGTACAAATGAGTACAGGATACTCTGTCAGAAAAACGTGAATTCCAGTCTTAACTTTGAAAACTTGTAGAAAATAGCCTAAATTGAGTTAGGTTTCATGCCTTACATTTCCAGAAAGTTAGTGGAGTTAGGATTATTATGGTTTTAATTTTGCACCAATTGGATATGCTGATAATTAAATATGGAGTATTTTGTGCAAGTAGATCAGTGTAACACTGTGCCTGAATACTGCTGGAAGATAGTGCAAATTTAGAAAATTGCTAATGTTGATCTAGGAAGAATTAAATCATGAACCTTACATTTCTAGATAGGGAAATGAGTTAGCTTTCATCTAATTTTGGAATTTGTGGACTTGGAATTATGTAGCATAAGCTATGTACATATGAATGCAAGATACTCACTGCAAGGTACAAACAGCCTAGTGTCAACTTCAAAAAATTCCTAGAAAATAATTCAGATGGAGTTTGATTGCAAACTTTACATTTCCAGAAAGGTAAATGAGTCAGGATTGATATGGATTTGGGTTTGTACAAATTACATATCCCTATAATTAGTAATATAAATTTTAATGAAAAAGAGGTTAGGAAACTATCCTACCTAATGTGCCAAATTTGGACCAAAGTTTGAAAAATTATTGGAAATGGCACAAGATGAATTAAGAAGTAAGCCTTATACTTCCGAATAGGGAACTGAGTTAGAAGTAATGTAAAATTTATGGCTTGACGATTAGATTCTGAAATTTTTACAAAAGGCTAACAAGGATGCTTTGAAAGGGTTTTCAAGGTAAAGTAAGGCTTTGTAATATTTTGTTTAAAATCTAAGTACATATATATATATATATATGTGTGTCTAAATGCATATTATGAATATAATGATATTGGGAGATATGCATGGGTGTGTGTATATATATACATATATAATATAATTATATGTCGTGTAGATATAATAAAGGATGAATATGGTAATGCATATATATACGTATAAATACGCATTTAAATATACGCTAATATGAGAAGTATTGTTGACGGTTGATACATGGGTATACTAGAGGATGAGAATAATAATAGAGGTATGGACGTGTGTGTGTGTGTGTGTGTATATATATATATATATATATATATATATATCATGATAAATCAACATGTTGACATATTATTGAAATGATATATATATATATATATATATATGTATAAATACATATGCTCATGCAAAATGTATATTTGTACAAAGAAAGCAAAAAAAATGGGATGAGCATAGATAAACAAATATATAACTATAATATATATATATTGGAATATACATATAGATGTAAACACAGAGATGCTTAAAACATATATATACGTATATAAGGAATCGTACCATGGGTATGTCATAATTGACGATAAGAAGGTAGCTTTAGATTAATAGTTACTCGAAATTAATAGCATTTAAGGTCTTTATTTTAAGTACGTGATTAAGCACGATGATGTAAACTTATCAAAATGTTAATGGATTATGTGTAGCGAAGCGGAACGGTGTAGAGGTTTGAGTACAGGCTCGAAAGCGCGAGGAGGATAATTGCTAAGCCTCGAGGTAAGGGGGTTAAATAAGTCTTACTAGTATCATCTCGTAAGAGATGAATGCACCCTTATTCGATAATTACCTAAATTCACTTTAATCTTGATAAAATATCACGAAAAAGGTTAGGAGGGTAAGTCTCGGTAAGATATGAATTTGACTCGATGTGAACGTGAATAGTATTTGATTGGAAAGAAATCTTATTTGTGACTTACGTGTTATGTGTTATGGTTTATTTGTGTTTACTGAGCATATAAAGTCGTATAAATTTGGTGCCTGCATTATGAAATGTGCATGTGAATTAATTAAGTCGCACCAAGTGAGCATGTTAATATATTGTGATACTTTGAAAACGTATATGTGAATTATGTGCAATAGACATAGCTCTCGATGTGGAATTCATAGACCTCAATTAGTACCTAGTCGTATTTGTTGAAAACTAGGAAAATGGCAACGGAACAATACTCAATCTTTCGTATCGTGTGAGCCACCTCTAGAGAACTCAAAGGAACTACGTGCTATGCAGCTTTCTTTGTGAACTGTGGGAGCTACCTCTAGAGTCCTTTGAGAGCTATGTGCTACACATGTATCGGTGAATCATTAGAAAAATATAAGCCATAGAGGTCATCTGAGTAAAACTCGATCTTTTGTACCGTGTGAGCCACCTCTAGAGAACTCAAAGGAACTATGTGCTACACAGCTTTCTTTGTGAACTGTGGGAGCCATCTCTAAAGTCCTTTAAGAGCTAAGTGCTACACGTGTATCGGTGAATCATTAGAAAAGTATAAGTCATAGAGGTCATCCGAGTAAAACTCGATCTTTTGCACCGTGTGAGCAAACTCTAGAGAACTCAAAGGAACTACGTGCTACGTAGCTTTCTTTGTGAACTATGGGAGCCACCTCTAGAGTCCTTTGAGAGCTAAGTGCTACACGTGTACTGATGAATTATGAGAAATCCTATGCCAATGAGATAGTGGATAAACGATTATGAACTGTGAATGTGACAACTATCATCAGATAGGATAAATACTATGCATATGATTGAGATTTAGAATAATTGTTGAACTTTACTTATATTATGCTATAGTATCATGTGTTATTTGAAATGGTTATTTATTTCACGCTTAACCGTATCGATGAAAGGAAAGAAAAGGATGATATTGTGCGAGTTAAAGATATGAAGAAAAGTATGAATGAGCCTATACAATCTGTTGTAGATTATATGATAGTAGCTAATCTTGACAGAGTGCATACATGTTATTTTATGGAGTTCACGCATGTATGATTATATTTTATGACAGGAGCCTAGTCTGTATTTATTTAAGCTACTTACTAAGCCGTGGATTTGCTCACCCCCTTAAATTTAACATCTACAAATCATACGGATTGACATCCAGCTCAGGCTTCATATAGGCTCTCTCGGGAACTGTACCGAGCTGTGGTACTCGTCTACGTTCTCCAAGTCTTGCTTTTGTGCTTTTAAGGTATACTAATTGTATAACATTTTGATAGTTATACGAACTTTAAATTTCACAGTACTAGGAAGGAATATGGGATGTAGCTTTGGATCGCACTAGATTATTAAGTGAGTCTAGATGACTATCGAGTACGATCCGGGTTAAGATGTATATTTTGAATTATGTATAAACTGCAAGATGTGGATTTATCACTGGTTAAATCCTTGAGAAATATAAGATGCATGATTGTGTGAATTGTGGGAAACAAAAGCTGGCTATATTGTGTAGATTTGAATGTGTTTAAATGCAAGTGCTTTTATTGGGGAAATTGATAAAATATAAGGGGAGGTTTTCGACCTGTTTCTTTTGGAATAGTAAAAATAAGGCTATAATCATAAAAGTCACCTTGAGAAGTGTGACATAGCTCGAGAAAACAATATTAGTAAGATAATATTTGATTTAGATACTACAGTAATACCGAATACAAACCATAAGTAGAAAAAGAAAAATTTGGTTCGTAATTTTTCAAAGGCATAAAGTAAGTGTTAAGTGGACGTCATTGGCCTTCGGGTCGTGACATTGATGATTCAACAATATTCCCAAAGACAATAAGGATTGCCAAAAAAGAGAAAGAGAGATAAGAGAGGGAAAATGTAAAATAGAGGGAAATAGAGATGGTAGTGTGAGAGAGGGAGAGAGGCGGCAAAAACAAAAACAACATGAGAAGGAAACAGAGAGGAAGACACAGAAAGTGAAAGAATGGCAATAAAAGTGAGAGAGGGTGTTTTAATCTGAACGTTGCTTTTAATTTAATCCAAAGATCAGAAAAGTGTATAAAATTACAGAGTTTTACATAGGTGTAAATGGATCCCTCCCCTATATATATAGGGGAGGGATCCACTTACACCTGTGTAAAACTTTATAGTTTTACACATTTTTTTGACCTTTAGATTAAGTTAAATGAACGGTTAAAATTAAAACTCTTCATATGTAAAGCTAAATATAGAAATATATTATCTTTCCTTTTTTACATGGTAAAAATAAATTCTTTTTCCTTTTTTACATTTTCTCTTTTCCACCTCTCTTTCTTTATGCTTGTTCATGTTATTCTCTATAGTACTAGGCAATGTATACATAAAATTTTGATGACTAGACATGGATTCATAGCTGAGTTTGTTAGCTTCAAAAAACTGAGGTAACACTAAAGGGGGATTTATTAAAGGCTATGCTTATATTTGACATGGGATAGCGTTGATGCCTTAAGGTTCTTCTTTCTATTCTAGAGACTTATAATTTCTTAGGCATTATCATTGCCAATCAGCATTGTTCAACGTCATACTAGAAACAAATCCTTTTTCATACTCATTGAAACCATTTCTAGAAAGAAGTACAATTTCTTTAGCTTTATATTTTATGATAGAAATTTTCACTTGCTATTTATTTAGAAAATTTGGTTAGAAAATTTGGTGAGTGCTCCATTTAATGAAAAGAAAGATGGAGAAGATCCGTTGTGAAGAAAGAGTGGGAATTATAGAGGCTGCTCTAAAGTGAGAAGACTGTTGTGGTGTGAGAGAGACAGAAGAGAAAAGTTTGCCATAAAGAAAGAGAGGTGGAAGAGAAAAAAATGTAAAAAGGGAAAAAGTGGAATATTTTACAATGTAAAAAAGGAAAAGGAAAATATTTTTATATCTAATTTTACATATAACGAATTTTAATCTTAATCGTTCATTTGACTCAATCTAAAGATAAAAAATATATGTAAAATTACAGAATTTTACACAGGTGTAAGTGGATCCCTCTTCATATATATATTTATTTATTTATTACGTTTGTGTGTCCGAGAGAGATTAAAACATGCGCTAAAGCCTAAAATCAACGTGTCCAACAGAAATGAAGTTGAGCAAAAATTAGGATAGTGGAGGTTTCTTTGTTTCCAGTTTAGTTTAGTTTAGTTTAGTTTTTTCTTTTTCTTTTTCTTTTTCTTTTTCTTTTTCTGAATAGTATTTTTTTTTATGAAAAACAAGTGGACTAGAAATTAATTGGTTTTTTTTTGGTTAATTCAAAGGTAATATGGGATTAAAAAAAATATTCTAAGTGTTGAGATTTAAATTTTAATTTTATTGAAAACTCACTTTTTAAAGAAATTATATAAATCAATTAGATTGAATCCCTAATTCAATTGACATAGTTTAATTTACTTTATTTTAGATTTTTATTCACTTAGGGATCATTTTGGATCGTTTCTTATTTTTTGTTTTCTGTTTTTTATTTTTAAAAATTTTGTTTTTGTTTTGTTTTCAAATTCTGAAAAAAAAATGTTTTGCTAATATTGTTACGTATTGAAAACAAATATTTAAACTGATTTGGATACAATAATTCAATTTACAAAAAAAAATTTAAAAATATAATGATATATTTTTTAAATAATATTATGTATATAATATTAAATAATATTATTTTATACTATTTAAATACTAATATTAAATACTTTCATTTAATCATATTAAAATTCAATATAATTTAAATAATATTATAATTAAATGTAATATTAAATAAAAACAATTCAATTAAAAATACTATTAATAATTTTTTAACATTAATTTTTATAAGATAATAATTGAGATTAGTAAACTTCTAAATTTATATATTAAATAATAATATGAATTAATAATTATAAATTATATTTAATAAATTGTATTTAATTTAATTTAATTGTAATAATATTAAATTATTAAACACATACATATATATATATATATATATATATATATATATATATATATATATATATATATGGATTTGATTAACCTTGATTAGTTACAAAACATTTTTTTCGGCACATAAGGAGGTACAAAAAGAAAGAAAATTCGAACTTTAGATTTATTCTCTCTTAAGGAGGGATAACAACTATTAAATCGAGCCGTGGTTTTTCAATATAAGTTTTTTTGAGTTTGTATGGATTTGGATTATTTTAGATTTGCTTCACTCAAGTTCAATCAATTTTTGATTAATTATAATTTGATTTTTTTTGTTTTATAGATTTTGGATCAATCTTGAATTCAAATTACTTTAGATTGAAATTATTTTATATTTATTTCAGTAAAGATAGTCTTCATATAAATTTGTTTTGCATTTGAATATTTTTTAATTTGGATTGTTTAATATTTTTAATCAAGTGGGATCAAATTGGATACAATTTTGAGTGTCCAGTCTATTTGAATGATTTTTCAAATATGATCAAATTTTGTCATTTTAAAAAGGCTTAATAGCCAAACATGACCTCAACGTTTGCCATAAAATGGAATTAAGTCTTCAACGTTTAAATGCATGGAAATCAGTCTTCAAAGTTACAAAATAATTGAATTAAAGACATTTCCGTTAAATCCTTTAATTTCTGTTACCCCTACCAATAATAAAACTTAATGAAAATTAAAGGATTTAACGAAAATGTCCGTAATTCAATTATTTTGTAACGTTGAGGAATGATTTCCATGCATTTAAACGTTAGGGACTTAATTTCATTTTGTAGCAAACGTTGAGGTCATATTTGGCTATTAAGCCTTTTAAAAACAAAGCTAAATTTTTAATATTATTAGAACTAGATTAAAACCCGTACAATGCAAGGTGACGATTTTAATTAAATATAGTTTTAAAAAATAAAATAGAATTTAAAAAATTAATTTAAAATACATGTTGAATAATGTATTAAGAACTTGATACATATACAAAATACACAAATTAAAAAATAATTCGAAATTATATACTAATTAAAAAAATTATAGAAAAATTAAATATAACAAATCTTAATATAAATATATTTAAATAGCTACAATTTTAATGAAAATAATTTTTACTTCGTTAATCATTCTTATAAAATAAATTAGTGTTGAAAACTTTATCTACTAGGGTTTTTAAAAAAATTATTTATAATAGTATCAAACATTAAAAGTAAGTAAAGTAAAACTGTAAATAAAAATAAAAATAAATTATTATTTAAATTTTTAAAAATTAAATTAATTTAAAATAATTAAATACAATATTTAAGAAAATACACGTTTCAAATTAATAAATAATCCATATGATTTTTTTACCAAAAAATTTATTGAACAAATAAATAAATAAGTGATTGAATAAATAAATCTGAAAAAGTAATAAAATGAAAATTGAAAAAGACATGAAAGTTTAATTCAATACTTATAGCTTAGATACCTTATTTTAATTTTTTGATAAAAGATTTAAAACTTTAAGATAGTTTCAATCAAAATATATGAATTTTCTTTTAATTTAAAAAGAGCATAATAAGTGATAACAAAAAATTCATATTCTGAGATAAATTTTATTTGATTTTGTCTCGGTCCGAAATAACATATATTTTACTAATTTCACATAATCAAATCACATAGGTTGGACTCGTCTGCAGTGTCAACTTATATTCAAAATAGAATTTATTTATATTATACAAGCCTAGGATTCAAAATTTACAGAAATTCGTATACAAAAGTAATTTACATTCCAAGTATAACGTACATAAAAGTAGCACTGTACAAAAGTCTAAATACATAAAAGTCAAATCAATATACCTCAACGAATTGGAAAGGTCACCTGAGGAATACCGGATATCAAGTCCTTTAGAAAAGCAGACTCGAACTCATTGCAAATAATCTGGGAGTGAAAAATAAAGGGGTAAGCTAACGTGCTCAATAAGGAATATTTATAAGAAAGATGATACAGCGTATCCTATATGCAATTTATATAAACGGATATTCATATGAAAACCATAAATTTCAAAATATGAAAATTAAATAGGCAAGATCTAACATGAAGGATACTATAATAGATTGGGTAACTAGAGGAATATGAGAGGTACTTTAAAGTACCTTACGTGTTTTGATATCCAAGTCCACTATAGGGAATTCATTAGATTTAATTAAATCAAAATTCAAATATAAATCCAATATTTTGAGAAAGAGGACATACTTACATATGAATTTAGACAATTTCTCCGTAAACATTAAAATTATTTTTATAGCAATTTCTAATAGATAAATCAAATAAATAATTTCACAAAACATATTATTCATATCAAGAAACATAAAGTACGGATAAATCAAAATCAGAAACATATCAAAACTTAGAGTGCCTAGATCTAAATTAACCAAGGATTTACCACCCAGTATAATTTAGTAAAGACTAGGCTACACCCAATAGACACATGCACTATAGTAGACGTATGGCCATAGTCAAGGGGCCACAGTGTGATCACTAGCCAGGTGTCACCTGTGGGAGCTAAGACTGGGCTAGAGTCAGTGGCATCAGAACGGAACGAAAATGCATGTACTCTCAGGTAACTACTGGGCCAGCAGTCTTAAAACATTTAAAAAAATATTTCATAATTGTTTACGGAGATAAATTAAATAAAAAATGCTTTAAATAAATTCATAAGAAATAAAATTCATAAATCATATAATCAAATATTATTTCACAAAACATATTATCAAAACATTATTTAGTTTTTCAAATATTCAATATAAATCCCACAATGATAAAAAATATTCCAACACGAAATTTCAGAATAAATTTTATAATTAATTAAAGCATACATTGAAGTTGTGATTTAATTATATGAATTCATATTTAAGAATTTAAATTCAAACTTATAAAATCCAATTTCTTATATTTCAAATTTATGCCAAAATGGTAGTTTTGAATAGCTTAGGCTAATTGAGAAAAATTTCGGTAGCATAACAGTTTGTATTTTAATTTAATCTTCCGGTATAAAATCCAACTTCAAAACCACAATTTCTAGTTTCCAATTTCAATCCAAAATATCAAATCTAATTTCACCAAGCAACAATTTTATCAAAATCATGCAACGCAATATCTCTACGCTTTATACAAATATCCCTTACCTCTTAATTTCTCGATATTAGGCTCATTAGCACCAGTAGCAGCTTCGACCTTAGGGTTGCAAATCATTATTCAAACTTGATAAATTCACTATATTTAAATTAAAATAATATCTAATAATTTAAATGCTAATGAATTGTCTGTAAAATTCTCTAAATGCAGTCTAATTTCTATCGATGCAAAATTACAACTTTTGCTACATAACTCCATTTTAGATTTCGATCATGCTTATATTCTCAGAATAATTTATACATTATTTAAGGACCTAAATTACATTGAAATAAGCATAATTTCCTCCTCCCCTTCAGAAGGCCGAATTGCTCTCTTCCTTCCTACAATTTATATTATTCCAATTTTTGTTTCCTTTTTAATTCCAAATTATTTCTATCAAATTTCTACACCATTTCTATACAAATTATACATTGAATGACATTAAATTCCAGCCCTTCATGTCATGGCCGAATAGCATCATTATCCCTTTCCTTGTGTTTTCTTACAATTAAGCTTAATTAAGCTTGATTTCATACTTTTCCATATTTTCTAACATAATTCCTATACCATATCCTCATCAAAACACCTCATATACGTGCTCATGGAATGTTGGGCGAAACCATTGCCTACCCAAATTCATGATTCTAACATGATTTAAGCTAAGGGAAGCATGGAAACATCATGAACTCCCCATGTCCTTACCTTGACCGAAACCTTCAAGGATTCCCACATCTCTCTTTTGGCTGTTTTGGCCACTGATTTTGGTGTAGGAAGATAGAGGAAGTTGTGCAGAATAAGTTTGGTGAGGGAAGTTTTTTATTTTAAGGTGATTTTCCTTAAGTTTTCTCACTTTCTCTCTCTTCCACCAAGCTTGGTTATGGAGGTTTATGTTGCTGCTGGTTGCTGTCAAAAATGGGAGAAGATGCAGCTGGAAAATTCAAGAAATAAGATTTTTTTAATGGCCATTTTACCATTTTGCCCTTATACTTAAAGATTTCTTTCAATTTTGCCCTTAAGTTTGACTTTGTTGAAAACAATCTATCCAACCTCCAAAATATTTTATTTAATCATAAATCAACTCTATTTAACTTGCTCTAATGTTTGGTGAAGCTTTTACTGAGGGTCGGTTGTTGATTTGAGTAAAATTATCGAAATACCTCTAACCATAAAATCATGTAAATTCCCTGTTTTTACATCTAGTTTATTCCATCCATCTAGATGTTTTAAAACTATATTTCATAAGATATTATTTATCTTAGACAGTGGGTCAAAAGTCCTTCTGCTTTGACCGTTATTTCCGAAAATTTTGACGCCATTGGACTAAACCGTCATTTTTCAATTTATTGCACATTTTCCAAAATATGCAAAAATAATTGAGTTTGAGGCTAAGATTCTTACCCTAATATTTTCCAGCCTTGAATATCAAATCCTTCAAGTTCCACCTTCATCTGGACCTTCGGGAATCAGTGGGGCCCACTTGCTGTTTAACCTTAAAACCGAAGATATAATCAAATATTTATTAATTATAAATATTTCATAATCTCAATTATATAAATATAATTAAACAGTATTCTAAGTTACGAGGTCTCACATATTTAAATGAAGATAATACGATTAAAATATAATTTTTTAAAATTTCATATATTTTAAAATTAAATAATTAATGGAATAAGAATATTTATAAAAAATTAAAATTAATTTATTATTCCAAGAGTTTTGGCTTTTATATATTCGTATAAGATATAAGATTATTATCAAAAGCTAAATCTTATTAAAATTAGAAGTGTAACTTTAAATCAACGATCAAATGATTCTTCATGAAGATTTTATACTTTAACGGTGAAAAAAATTATCTCATTACATATATCACATGCTCATATAAAATGCATATGTCTTTTTCTTTAAAATACATGTTTTTATTGTATATAAAAACTGTACATGTATATTGATAAAAGATGAGTAAAGAAATTGATAAATAATATGAAATTTTCTTTAATTTTAATATATATTAATATAGATGTTTATCTTTTAAAAATTGAAATAGATAATTGATTTAAAAAATTAATTTATTTTGTAAGTTTAATGTTTATAGATTCTTATCTTTTAGAAAATTAAATAAAATTATTATTTTTATTTTAAGATATTACACAAGTCAAATTTTTAGAATATCCACATAGGATGTTTTACTTAAGTCAATTGTTTTGGTTTATATATATATAAAAGATAATATATCATTATAAAGGTCAAGCTGGTTGTTGGAAATTAATTAGCTAAAAAAAAAAAAAAACAATGAAAACGAAACGCTTAACACGTTGGTCATTAATGTGGTGAGGACATTAGAAACCAACATATCGGACGGTAAAGGGCAGTAATAATAATAATAATAATAATAATAATAATAATAATAATAATAATAACAACAACAAGGTTTAACTTAACAATGATTACTTCTTCTTAAGAGGATTAGGTACAATGTTTGATTTTTATTAGGGATTTAAATGGGATGGATATTCGTTAATTTTGAGATACTCGAATCCGAACTTAATTGTATTTTCTAATACCTAAACCCGATTAAATACTCGAATATTTTAATTTTTACTATCCGAACCCTACCCATATAGTGTAAGAATTACCTGTTTAACTACTTGAATCCGTTAAATACTCATTTCTTAAGTCAAAGTTTGATTTTTAAATTTAAATTTAATATTAATTTTTTTTGGGTAAGTGCATGTATTCTCATTCGTTTAATTTTAATGCATATTATTAAGAACAATTAAATTAATAAATTTTAATTAACTCATAAAAATAAATTAATGTTAAAAATCATAATTAAAATATTTAATAAATTAATTTAATTAAGTATTATATTAATAATAAATATTTTATAAATACAAATGTATATAATAATATTTAAAAATTATTATTTATAATCGAGTTTGGATAATAGAGTATTCTAATCACTATCCGAACCCGTTACAGGTAGTAGTTTACTACCTAAACCTAATTATTAACTAGCATTTAATAGAGTAGGGTAGTACAAGACACCCGTTTATAGGCTACTCATTTACATCCCTAATTTTTATCTTCCTCTTGTACTTTTTATTAACTAAAAAAATAGGAACTTACTTACATGTATAAAACAATTTATTTACAAATTTTTTATAATTTCAATGTGGAGAAACCCTTTGATTTACAAAGATACTCATATTTATTATGCACGTAAATTTTTGAACTAATATGCTATTTTTATCGTTTTAATAAAAAATAACATTTTTTAAATAATATACTAACAATTAAAATTTTCTGTACAAAAAAAAAACAATTAAAATTTTATTATTATAGAACAATAATGAGACTTATTCGATTAATTTAAAATTTGATATATATAATTTACGAAAGTAGAACATAAAATTTAGCGGTTAGATTAAAAAAATTGTACATCATATTAAAAAACTATGTAAAACTAAATTAATTTTACAACAAATGTGTAAATGGATACTTAATAATAATAATAATAATAATAATAATAATAATAATAATAATAATTTCTAAAAAAATAATAATAATACAAAAGATAAAAACAAACAAAACGAATAAATAATACAGTAACCAAAAATAAAAGAAAAGAGAAAAAAGTAGTGGATTTGCAGAGAAAAAAGGTGGGCTGTCCGCGATGTGGTTGACGGTATTGTTATTTTCAGTTGGCGCCAAATAAAACCATATAAATGAAATGAATGGTTGGGTAAATAAAGTCTATCCACTTCTTGTGCTTGCTGGCTGATGAGCTTATGCCTTAGCTCCCCATCTCTCTCTTTCTTCTGTCGGTTGCTTCTGTCTTTTTTTATTCCACCCAAAACCCTCTGCTACACACTCTTCTCAGCTTCATTCACTCTGTAAGCTTTTTGTCTTCTCTCCTCTTCTCTTCTCTCGCTTGCTTTCCCTTCTTACTTCCTATTAATTTTTTATTTCTGCTGCATCTTGGTTCGGCTCTGTTTTATATATTGGGTGCTGAGGATCATTTGGGTTTGCTTGTTTTTTATTGTTATCCAGAATTCTGCTTCTAAATCTAAATATACATGGTGAAAACAGTGACTTGAAAAGAAATTTATATTCGCAATCAAAGCCAACTTGCGCACAAAGCTTGTGCCATACAACTTAAACCATTGTCTCCTTTAGAAATTTGAATTCTGATACTAAAATTTCTACTGTTAGCAGCTATCTGCAATGTATATCTGTTACTGCTTTATTACAATTTATTTTGTTTTCAGTCAAATGAAACAACATGCAATTTGCTTGCTATTCTTTACAAGGTAAACGGTGGATCAAGTTGAAAGCCTTTTTGGCATCTACTTGCTGTTCGAGAAATTGGTTTGTTTAAAGCCTGCCTGAAGTTCATGGGGTTTGGAGAAACAAAAAATTCAACCGGCTATGGCAGGCCTCCGTGGATATTCAAAGGCAGGTAAGTGCCAGACCTTGTAACAAAATCTTATAATCATGTTATTTAGTCAATAGGTTGGTCTTTCTTAGCCAGATCATTGAATGGTGTGAATTTAATTTTCAGTGCCTTGTATCAGTTCCATCTTGTGAAAGCGGAAACTGCTAGAGCATTCATACCAAAGGAGTTCCGCTTAGTTGAAGCTTTTGGGTAGTCGTCTTTACTTGCATTGTATGGGTTTGATTACTGAGTTTGAAAATATCCAATTTTACCAAATTAAGTATGCACAATGCAGATACACACTTGGCGGTTTTTTCCTTGCCAACTATGATGACAGCCCGGCTGGGGTCTTTGATGAGGTTTCGTACTCTCATTTTGAATTAATGTTAAAGATGCATTAAGTTGTTGAATCAGTTTCTACTAATTGCATTAGCTCATTACCCTATCCTCTGAAGTTAATTGTTTTCAGTTCTGTAAACATGAAGTAACAGTTGAGCTTCACTAATTTGATCACATGCTGATCAATTAACTGTTTCTTTACCAGCTTGTGGTGATTGCAGGAGTTGTGTGGAATCCCCCAACGTCTTGCGCGTATGTTTTCTGCCCACGCTTGTTTGCTTGATTAATACTAGTTGATTATCATGTATGGAGAAAATGCATGATCACTTGATTAGTGCCCTGGCCCTGAGCCTTTTCAAGTTAGGGCACTACTAAGGGAAGTTCTGTTCCAAGTATTATCAGTTTCATGAGCATTTGGCTTGAGCTAGTAAAAGTGATGGGCTAGAGAAATTAAGTGGCACCCACCACTCAATTGTGTTCAATTTTATGAGCTAATATGTTTGCCAGTCACCTTTATAACTTGAATGTCTTATTACTTTTAATTAGATTATAGAACCATTCTTATTAATGTTCATTAGTTTATCCCACCAAAGGAATCATTCAGAGTTATTTGTCACATTAGCAATAGTATCCAGTAGCTTCCCAAGTGGCATAGCATATTGTCAAGTTGCCATTTTTTAAGTAGGTGTCAGATTCATGCATCAAGAAGAAGAGTACTTTAAACAGCCTAAATCACCTAGTTTCCACTCAGCAAACCTAACAGGTCTGCTCATTTATTTAAGCTACTTGTTTCATGTCAGAATACAGTGTTGAGCTAAAGGAGAAGTCAAACAGTTATATAGAGGCACTTGATGGATTGTCAAATTATCATTTTCATACATGCCTTTTCTTATGTTCTTTCCTCTTCTTTTTCCTTTTTTGTATTCAAACGTTGTCTCCTCTTGTTTCCTTTTCTAATTTAAATTTTAACAGATGGGCAGCCAGGGTCCTTGTGAACAGTGAAGAAGCCTGTCACCATGGACGGAAGGTAAAAGACATGAATTTCCTAGACTAGGATAGCATTCCAGGATGGTGTTTTTAACCACTAAAAATTAGAAATCAGGCCAAATTTACTTAATTACACCTTTAACTCCAGACCAACATACAAGTGGACCATAACGAACAAAAAAAAATTACAAGTGGACCATTTGTTTACACTTAATTCCTGCAATGCCATTGGTTCAACAAATAAATGTTGCACTGGGATGCAGAGCTCTTTCTACCCCATGAACCAGAGGCATTTTAAACCAATTAATTCCATAATTCCTTTAGCTCAGCTAATTGTAAGTGTGAACTTGCATGATATTTTCTTGCAGGACGTAGGGCTTCCGAGTCAGGTAGCCAGATTTTCAAAGGTACTATTTGTTCTAACAGTTTTAACTGTAGCTTCTCTGGCACAATTTTCCTAGTCAATAAGCTTGGTCTAAATTTGTATGGTACTACTTAAAAATTTGTAGAGAACATGTGTCAACTTCTTTGTGAAAGTGAACTCTATTTCATTTACGGTTTGCTTTACTATATTGATGGTATAATCATCCTACCTCTACAAGATAAGCTGAAAGATCGAATTGCACCACGATATTAGCATCAAGGATGATTATGAAAATTAATTTCACTCTGCAATTGAGCATTTGATATGTTGCAAGGTTACAGGCAATATAATTCAAGCAGACAAACAGAGAAATTTTCATGTCTTTTTTTTTTTTTTGGTTTATGATTCATGTTTTATGTTTGTTTTGTTTGAAACAGAGAATTACACCAGTTCCTAGACAAACAAAGGGTAAATTTGGTGGCTTTCTAAACATGATTGGAGTTGGCACTACTGTCCGCTACTCAAAAGATTGCATGGATGTTCAGGTCACAGAAGTTGTGGGTCCGGCTTCATCAGATATCTGTAATATCAAACTCATAACTGATGGTGAGTTCATGTACTGATTGTTTTAATTAGTTCAGAGTTCAGATGATTTTGTCCATTTGATGTGATAAACTTTCACAAAATTTGCTCTTCTAGCTCCTAAAAGAATATTCTTCCTAATAATGAAATAGTGATATTTAGTTACTTGCATTCTGCATCTTCCTATAGACTTAACATCACATAGATAACCGCCAAAAATTCAGATGTAATGAAACCCAAACAAGACCATAGAGCAAGGAGGCTTAACAAACGGTTGTCTTTCCCAGACTTCTTCCATTTGAAGTATGCTCTGCAGTCTTTATCTGCATTTGTATGCCTTGTTTCTCAAACAAGCTTTAGGCTAGCCAAGCATGTGTCTTAGAACTAACTTCCTGGGTACTGCAACATTTTCCTATCATTAATTCTGATTGTTGCTAGGATAAACACTTGATAGCTGTGCTTTCATCCGTTATACATGGTGGTCCACCAAGTTCTTGGGCATTGCCATAGGTGAAGCATTGCAATATTATGTAAATGAATTAAAATCACCAAGGCTTTGCTTGGTAGAAAGGAAAGAAGGGGTGAAGATGTAGAATTTTTTAATTCAATGGTTAAAGCTACAAAGTGGGAAATTGGTTATAAAACATAACCATTAGATTAACAAAATTTACATCTTCACTCCTTTCCATCCTTTCTACCAAGTAAAGCCTAAAATTTGCAATAATCAACAGGCCTAATGACAGGGGAGGAACAAGTTTCTCTTTTCTCTTAGCATCTAGCATTAATACTTGTGGCTACTTTTGTGGCATTTTCTTGCAACAACCTTTGGTGATTGCAGTGCCTATGCCGAAATTCAACAAATGGATGGGTCCATTGATCACAATGTCACTTCCAAGCTTCAGGTAATTTCCTATATGATTTATTTTTCACAAGTTTCCATTTTGAATTAGTTGGTAATTTTTATGTTGTGAAATTGCAGTGGCCAAACAGAGTATAACCCCAACCTTTTGAAGTATTCTTGCCGCATTGCCTGCAGGTATTAAAGACATTTTTCCTTTTCCAAGTACTATATTTTATCATTACCCCGACCCTTCCCCTCCTTTTTTTTCTTTTAGCTAGGAAAGGGGAACTAATACATGGTACATTTATGCTTTAAACTAACATGAATTAGTTGGGCAAAGAAAAGATCTAACTTTTAGAAAATTGCAAGCGGATCAGTAATATTTTATGAAATATGCTTCGGCTATATTTGGTAGAGAATAGAATTAAAATATACTTCATCTATATTTGGTAGAGAATAAAAAGGATATGTTGGGATTTTTCAAACAAGGACATATTTCAAATAAAGATCAACGTGAGATTAATCACACTAACACATAAGAGGCAAATTTAATATGGTTTGGCTCAAGTACCTACATACACGGATGAGAGAAGAAAAATTCATTATAGATGTAGAGATTACAAAGAGTATAAATCACCACATGAAAATACGAAGTTTAAATCCTGAAACAAATCTAGTTTCCTTGCTCATAATGTTTAAGCTATAGAATATGTTATATGGTGATTACTTGATCACCACTAATTTCTATTTACTAAGAACTCTTTCACATTAAGAATATTTATCCTCAAACTTAATTAGCAAGTAATTCTCTAACCAATAGAATTTTACCGGAATAAAAACTGATTCCCAATTATAATTTGAGTTAATATTTAGCAAATCTCTATCTTGAAACAAATTCTTTTAAAACATTGGCCTTCAAGAAATTCTGACTACACATAATATAACTAGTCCTGACTGTTCTTGGTTCACACAACATGGCCAATACCAATGCGTAGTCAAATCAACACCACCTAGTTAAATCAACTCCACCTAGTTAACTACAGAGTAGAACCTTGACATAATCTCTCTTAGCAGGAATTGTCTCTCACTATCATTTACATCTAGAGATTGTAAAGCCAACACCCTCGAGATCTTTTTTCTACCAATTTCCCATAAACAAAATAACCACACTTTACAATAGGAACTTTGTCATGGGTGATTTCCTTGTTATACTAATATTGTACCATACATCTTTTTAGAACATGTCACACCAATCAAAAATTATGTACCTACCACTCATCATCCTAAGAAAGAGAATAATATTACAAAAAAAGTGTCAACGCCTCTTAGAATAGTGAGACAACCTCTAAGGTATTCAATGTGCTTCATTCTTATAACTCAAGATCTGCAACCGCTGTCTTCAAATCTTTAACTATACTAGTTCTCATTCAGATTTAGAAATTTGTTTGAGCACCACTAGATCTAAAGACAAAGACTTACTTTCTATTTATAGAACCAAATTACTTGATCATTAAGAATTTTTATTCACTGAAAACTCTTACCTACTAAAAATATTTATTCCTAAATAAACTTAATCACCAAGTAATTTTCTAATCAATAGAATTTCATCGGAATTAAAACTGATTCTCAAATAAAATTTGAGTCAATATCTATTAAGGCGAAGAAATTTTTCAAAGATTCATTAGAATATGTGCTCTTTTATAATTCAATCATTTGATTAACAAATGCTTTACGAGTTATGCCAAATAACTATTACACTAATTCACCTTATAGACATTCTTGAAGCAAAATTCTATTGTGCAATTCTATGCTAGGATAGTTTTCACCCTATATGATTGAGGTATGTACATTAGTACTCAAATGTTTGCATATCTAATGGCCTTATCGCTTGTGTAATTTTAACTATGGCTCTTTCCGCATCCAATTTTCTGACTTGGAAAGGGGGGAAATTGTAGAATTAGAAATTTCCTTGATTTTCTCAAATGCCAGGATATACATTCTGAAACTGTCTTCTAAATGTTTTACATGATAGAGTGCGAGCAGTGCGACCAGCTGAGGTATCAGGACCATCACCTTTAAAGGACGGAAACAGTGCTTCCAAAACTACAGACTTTGCAGCTGAGGAACTCGTAGATAATGGAAGAAACCTCAGCATATCAATTATGTTGTCAAAACCTATTCTAGCTTTGGAATTCAATTGCTTGGAAATGCAAGTTGAAGCTCCTATCACACTACCCAATAACTCTACAAGCTCTTTACGAGCTGCTTGAGCATCTGCTCCTCTTTGTTGTTTTGACATGAATAATAAAATTCTTTCCTCCGGGCTGCCTTCATTTTTTTTTTGATTCTGCATGCTCTTTGCAAAGATTCCCGCTGCTTACAATTTAATTAGGGATCCACTCAATTACCCCACTGAAGATGTCAAAATTCCATTCTAGACGAGAGCACTTTATATTTTTTTTTCAGTTACTAGGGAAATATTAAATAACGGGATTAAAAGATGTCACAACTTATCAGGAGATCAGAATGCTCCTCGTAGTGGCTGGCCTTTCAAAGATGCCTTGAACAGAACCAGTGATCTATCAGGCTGCTGCTATAATGGGGCTTCGTGTGATGCTCTTCTAATGGTGGCAAAGGATAGGATATTACCATAAACTTGAGTCCAGCCACCAGGCTGCAAGGGAAAAAACATCGTTTCCACAGATACTAATAACTACCATAAACTTCAAATTTTAGTAATCTCCATTGAGATTTACCTGCTGCCCCTCAAACCAAACACGGTAAGACACAGTGGCTTTCAAACGCATTCCTTTCACCAGTGGATTAACTGATGTTGGACTTCCAGTCAAAGGGATGACAGAATCTTGGTCCCCACTGTATTTGAAAACGTCAGTTCTGATTAGTGGAGTACTATAGTCAAACGCACAAAAAACATGTGCATTATCGCGTAGACATTTACTTGTAAGCCATGACTGGAATTCCTGCCTTCAGGAGTCCGCCCACAATAGTGATTGTATGTATCTCCAGATCAAGCAGTTCATAATCTAGTACACTGATGGACCAAAATAGAGAAGATAATAAGGCGATTATATCAAATAACTCACCACGTGCACAAAGCCTTAAATCCTAATAAAGAAGGTGTTTGATAGCTTGTATTATAAAGCAAAGGGAAAACAATCCCACATTGCTCGTACATAAAATGATCACTATCTTTGTCAAGACAAAAAAAACTTGGCCTTGTTTGCGCCTCTAAACTAATTTTAAAATGTCAAATATGGATACTTGGACTTTCGGTCTTTGAATTCCCAAATTTGTTTTTCAATTTTTTTTCAGAAAAATATTCTTCTTTTAATTTTTGAATAAAAACATTTTCAAATTTTAACTGTTATAATAGACATTTTAACAGTCATGTCCTGAACAATTATGTCTATAAAATAAATGGTTGTTAATTATCAGACAATTACAATCATTTAGTTGTACTCTTCAAGTTCTATATAATAAGAACATATTTCCAAAATTGATTACTCTACTTTCTCTATTCCATAAAGAAACTTTGAAGGTTTTATAGTATGCTGGTGTAACTTGCTTTTATTTGAAGCAATCTTTTAATTTTTTTGAACAAAAACATTTTTGAATTGTTATAACAGACATTTTAACAATTATATCTGGAACTGCTATGTTTGTAAAATGAATGTTTATTAATTAATAAATAATTATAACCATTCATTTGTGACTTTTTAAGTTCTATATAATAAGAACAGATTTCTAGAATTGATTAATCTACTTTCTCTATTCCACAAAGAAACTTGAAGGATTTGTTGTATCTTGAGGTAACTTGCTTTTTTTGTGAAGCAATATTGCACTCAAGAAGATGTAATCTTACACCCCTTAAAGCCATTGTTATTAGTATATTGTTGTTGTTTCCTAACAGTTTGAGTGTAATATTATGCGTGAACATTACACTAGTCATTAATTCTATGTTTATAAATCAACAAGACCCTGTCAAATTGAATTAATTTGATAGGACCAATTTCACAAGAGGGAAAGATATGATGAAGTTTCTTCTCACCACCCTGAAAGTTTTCTATGTTTAGGATACAAATTTACCACCATTGGCCGAACCATCACTAGAAGAAATGGATGTAGTAAAGGGAAAATGAAAGAAAGATGCAAAAGATGAATCGGTGTGTCATGATCATATTGTGAATTCACTAACAGATGGACTTTATGATCTCTACGCAAGCTGTGTATTACTTAGGGAGATATGGACAACTTTGGAAACCAAATACCAAAGTGAGAAGAGAGGTACAGACAAATTTCTAGCACTTAACTAGTTTGATTTCAAAATGACTGAAGACATGCTAGTCATGTATCAAGTCCATTAACTACAAATATTTGTTTCTAGATTACGAGATTTGGAAGTGATTGTTCTTGACACTTTGCAAATTGGAGCAATTTTGTCAAAATTGCATTCATGGAAAAGTTACAGGAAAATGGTCTTGCATTTAGTAGGGAGTTTCACACTGGAATAGTTCCAGACTCATTTGCAAATTGAGTGTGAAACTCGAGTTAGAGATAAGAAGTTCTTCAAAGAGAAGACAATGAATTCAAATACTAAATTGCAAATAAATGTTATAGGGAGCAATTTTGAAAAATCTAGAAATAAATTTGTGAAGAATCAGAACAAACTTAAAGTCCAGAAAATTTGTGAATTTAAGAAATTCAACAACAATAGAAAAAAGGCTTGCTTTAATTGTAGAAAGAAGGGACACTACATTAAAGACTGTAGAGTCTAGATTGTAGAAGAAAAAAAGAATAAGGACAATAGTTTTGGACAATCTAATCAAGCTAACATGGTTGTTGAAGAAGACAAGAATTTTGTCCTCATGGTCACTGAATTAAACATTGAAACAAATGCATGAACCATGGTTTCATTATAATGAAGCAACCATTCATGTTTGCAACAACATGAAATTTTTTAGCACTTACATTGAAGAACACAGTGAAGTCTTTATAGGAAATCATGCTTGTGTCAAAGTGATGTGAAATGGGAATGTGATACTTAATTTCATATCTGGACAGAAACTTACCCTTGTTAATGTGCATCATGTTCCTAATGTTAAGAGGAACTTGGCTTGTGCAAGTTTGTTGTGAAAAAGAGGCTATCTTTGTAGGAAAGGGATATTCCCTTGATGTCATGTTCAAACTAAGTATTAATAAAATAAATATTGCTTCTGCTTATATTGTTGAGTCTTCTACTTTATGGTATGCTAGATTAGGACATATAAATTATGTTATGATTAGATAAATGTCAATTCATGATTATAAACATTGCAAACATGATCATAAAGATAAATCAACATTAGAATTAAATACCTGTCTAGGAATCCATATTTTCCTAACTTTTTCTTCTTAAATGTAGTCTTGCTAAATTTGCACCTAGCTTCACTGTCCTAACCTATGGCAGTAACTACACTTATAAGAAGTAACTTGAACTTATTTTTCGTTAATAAGGAAATTCTTTATTAGAGATTCATTCTTCACATGGTTATATCCTAGTTCATCCTTATCAAAGAAGGCTTATTGAGATTCTAAAATTTGATCTAACTTTTGCTGTGCCATGTAGAATATCGAGAAAGAATTCTGTAAATTTACATTTTTTCTTTTCAAGTTCTTCTTTCTTTAGACTAAGGTTTTCTATCCTAGCTTTTAGTTCTACCTTAGTCTTTTCCAAGTCTTCATTTTCTCTAGTAAGCTTGGCAATTGTTTTGCTAAACTTCTCACCTATCTTGGTATACTCATTTGGTAGATCATCAAAGGCATCTTGCAATTCTTCAAATGAGTAATCATTTGTTTCATAAAAATTGGAAGAATCACGTGATTCTTTATTTTCCAGGAAGCACAAGTTTGCAACTTCATTATCATCATCATTTTCATTTTCATTCTTGGATATATCACTATCACTCCATGTTGCAAACATAGCCTTTTTCCTAAGTTTCTTTTCTACCTTTTTTCTAAGAGTGGGATAGTTTTGCCTAATGTGTCCAGGCCTATTGCATTCAAAGCATATAATGGAATTTTCATCCCTTCTACTAGGTTCCCCCTAGATGTATCTTATCTAAACATTTTCTTCTCTAACCCCTTAGCTCTACTATTCATAAATTTATTAAATCTCCTAACTAACAGAGCTAAGTCTAGTTCATCTCCCCTAGAGCTATCCTTTTCTATCCTAATTTCCTCACTAGTAGAGGACTTAAGGGCTATTCTTAAGTTCTTTGAAGGCTCCTTACTCCTTTTCAATTTCATTTCATAGGTGAGCAGTGATCCCATTAATTCATCAATGGATAATGTGTTGGGATCTTTTGACTCTTATATTATTGCTACCTTTACTTCTCATGATTTAAGGAAGCTGTTTAAAATCTTTTTGATTAATTCCATATTGGACTAAGTCTTGCCTAACCCATTGAGACCATATTTAATGTCAGTAAATCTATTAGTCATTTTAGCAACTAACTCATCGAGCTTCATCTTAAACATCTAATAATCTTGTGCAAGCATCCCGATCTTGGTTTTTTTGACTTGAATAGTTCCTTCATGTATGGCTTCTAACTTATCCCATATCTCTTTGGCACTATCACACAAAGAAACCCTTTTGTATACATTAGGTCCTAATGGACAAAACAAAATATGCATAGCTTTATGATTTAGTTATGCATGCTCAATGTCATTCTCATCCCATTCTTCTTCAACTTTAATTACTTCCTTATTTCCTACTATTTTCTTTGGAATGTGAGGACCTATAGTGATAACTCTCCAAACTTTATAATCTTATTTCCAATAGGAGTAATTTTCACCATTAAACAATAAGGGTCTAATGATAAAATGGCTATCTAGGGTGGAGGGGTTTCTTATATTGAATGAGACATTTCTAAGGATTTTTTCTACTCTAGCGTGATTAAAATTAATTGTTAAAGCCATACTCTAATACCAATTGTTGGCTTTCTACTAAATTGAGAGTGGGGTGAATCGGTTTCTATACTTTTCTTTAACTTAAAGCTTTTCTAACTTAAGTCAAGCCTACACTAGCTAATAACTAAATGAGTAGTGAATAAGTAAAACAGTAAACAACAAAAAATGTAAGAGTGTAGGGTAGGGAAAATGTACACAAAGATTTATAGAGGTTAGGCACCCTTACCGACGTCTTTTACCTTACGTTCCTCCCAAGGATTTCTACCAAATTCACTCACTTGAAAATAGTACACAACCTCTCCATTTTACAAGTTTAAGGAGAAAACCTTCCTTTTTACCAAGGGCTCAAGATAACCTAACAACTCTTTTTTCACAAGCTCAAGAACAAACACATACCTTCTCTTTTGTAGGCTTTGGGATGTAACCTTTACAATTGCTCTTTTTTCTAGCTCAAAGAGTAAACCTTCAACTACCCAACCTCACTTTACAAGTAGGCACTCGAGGGAACTCCCCCAATTTACAAGATTTGATATGGGTTAATGTGAGGACCCCAATTTTCTTATATTCAATATAAGTTACAGAGTGTAGGAATTTAAAAAGAAAATGTTAATTGTTAAAATGTTTAAATAAATGGTTTGTTCGATAAGGTTCAGGGAGGTACTCGGTGAGGGCCCGACTAGGACTTTCTCTGTCTAGATCAAAGTGAGACCCTAAAATGATGATATTGGAGGTGAAATATGAATATAGCTAGAATCTGTATCTCAAAATCACCTCGTTTGATTGTATTTTAAAAAGTGATAAACAAATATGAAAATGATGATCGTGTCCATACCGTGGAGTAACTTTCTTGAATAATGATCAAACTAAATTGACCTTGAACCCATAGACTGTTAGAAGATGATCCTCATGTAAAGAAGTTTCACGTAGATCCAATTGAATTACGCGAATTAAGTGACAAGTTTCGATAAGGGGTAGTTTAGTAATTTCATTGCCTAAAACTAGTCAAACCCCCTCAAGAATTAATAATTGACCATGTTTAACTAAAATATATGGAAAATAATCAAAATAGAATATTAAATTTAAACTTAAAAATATTAAATTAATGATAGGACATAATTGGAAATAATGAAATTAAACAAGGGTATTATGGTCATTTAGCATAGGGGCTAGTTAAGTTAGTCAATATTGATTAAAAATGACTAAAAATAAATAAAATTTAATTAATAGAAAATTTAAAATCTGAATATAGAGAATAATAGAATATTATGTGTAGTATAATATAAGTGTGAAAATTAGGAAATAAAAAAAGAAGTTTAGTTAGTGGACCATGTGGCACAATTTTATTGGATGAAATAAAAATAAAAGAAGACCAAAAACTCAACAAATTCATCTTCTCCAAACTGACATCACCCCCTGCTATTCGTTCACGTTCTGCTCCAAAACCGACATCATTTTTCCTGCTATTTTGCTTCACGTTACCTTGCTAAATTCCATTCTTCTTCATCAATCCTTTCAACCTCCTTCACAACTCTCCTCAAGAACACTTTAAAATCTGGAAATTAAGAGGCTGAACAGAGGAAAATGGGACCGGTTTGGCTACAATTGAAGTCGGTTTGGGAGTAAGGTAATGCTTCTTTTAAGTTTAGCCCTGGTTTTTGTAATGTTTAATGAATGAATAATGTGTTTAACATGTTTATGGCTAAAAAAAAAAATGAAATGCAATCAGATATGGGTTTTTCTTGTAGATTCGGCTATGGCAGGAAAAGAGGAAAATTATTGTAATTTTAATGTTTGTTGAGTAGAGATTAGTAGTATAGGATGAAAGGAATTTGCTTGAATCATGGCTGCAGTGATAAGTTGAAAGCAGTAAAGTGGCGTGAATATGGAGGTATAACAGGGGCTGATGATGGTGATGGTGTTTTGATTGGTTGAAGGTGTTAGTTAATAATCCTATTGTTGCACAAAACAACAATGATCGATTGCTGACGTTAGAGACGTCAGAGTCTGTCTCTTCTCTCCACGTGTCTCCAAAAAGGTTCTGCAAAATAGGAAAAGTCAAAGGGGCAGGGGCTTTCCCCTGCGTGTGCACTTCGATGCTTAAGTCAGATAGGATCTAGGTAAGGTTTCCATAAGCAAATAGAGATTAGGGTTTAACAATGATACCTGTGACCTATTTATAGGAGTTATTTTACACGTAATTACCTTTAAGACCCACAGCTTAAATGATAACCAAGTGGATCATTTATGGGCCTTCTAAGGCCTCTTTTCTCTTAGGCTGAAACTATCATTAGGCCTAATGTTCTTTAACCTTATTAATATAAATGCCCAGTAATCTTTAGCTTGACCTACATAAATTGCTCCCCACTCTTTCGTAGGGTTTACCCTGTGAAAGAGTATATAAAGAATAGGCTTTTCAAATTCTTTTGCTACCCTCTTTCTGGGATTATTACAAGAGTATTTTCATCTTCACTTGAAGGCTAAACTAATGGACTTCATCATTATCTATAACAGGAACGACGTTGTGTCATTATTTCTTTTGTCAAGTGCCTTTTCATAACACTACTGGGATATGTTTTCCTCCTCTGAGCTAAATGCTTCTTAAGTGGAATATGCCACCCCTCTTTTTGAATTTAAGGTCTTAGCTGACCGAAACTAAGAGCTATAAGATTGCAGAGCCACCAAAGCCTTTTATTAGCCTAGGGGAAGAAAATCAAATCTGGGTTGAGGCCATGAGGGTGCATTGTCAAGAAGTGCCACAAGAGGATACATATGTTCTTAACTGGTTTCATTAGAGGCGATTTGTACTTGGCATGTTCCTGATTGGTTGAAGCTTGATCCAGATGCTGAGGATTTGGAACATTTTCTGAGGATAGGCACTTATAAAGATATATATGATCTTACCAGCCCTTAGGAGCCTTTTCGTCGACTCGAGATGGTCGAGGTTCTCACAGGCTTGGACGAAGATGATTTAGATAATCTAGAGACTAACTTTCCTAAGGATCAAGCTCTTGACATTATAGCACCTCAAGATGTACATGCTTGGGTGCCTATTAGTATCGATACTCCTTTTGATGCAGAGGTTAATCTAGAGTGCTCCCTAGTTTTTTGTGAAAGAGCGCAGTCTTTTACAAACTGATCTTTAACACATTTTTAAAGTCATCTACAGAGGCAACTCTACATTTACCTTGTACTAATCTTACGTAATAATCAGACTTTCCTCGCGCACTTTTGGCTTCAAGTCCTTTTATTTCATTTATGGCTTACCTCGCTCATTTTTCGCTTCAAGCCCATGTGTTGCCCATTTCGCGCATTTTTCGCTTAGGGACTTTTATTTCTTTGTATGCTTGTGATAGAATATATGCTATGTTATTACAATGTTAAAGCCATTCCAAGAGTCACAACGTAACATACCTTTTGTCTTTCATATGGTATTATTACCCTTCTTGTCCAAAAAAGAACTTTTTGTTTGAGCGTTGTGCCTATCTCGCGCTTTTTCTGCTTAAGGACTTGTATGTTTGAGTTGCCTGTCTCACGCATTTTTCGCTTAGGGACTTTGGATTTTCCCGTCTCGCACCCTTTTTGTGCTTAGGGACTTTGATTTGCCCGTCTCGCACCCTCTTGTGCTTAGGGACTTTGGATTTGCCTGTCTCGCACCCTTTTTGTGCTTAGGGACTTTGATTTGCCCGTCTCGCACCCTCTTGTGCTTAGGGACTTTAGATTTGCCCGTCTCATACCCTTTTGTGCTTAGGGACTTTGGATTTGCCCGTCTCGCACCTTTTGTGCTTATGAACTTTATAGAATATAACATCGTTAATGCCAACATAAAATGTTAAATGTATATCCGATAAAATTGCAACATAAATCGTAACATACCTCACAGCTTTGCCCGTCTCGCACCCTTTTGTGCTTAGGGACTTTGAATTTGCCATAGGCGGCTAGTTTGCACATTTTTTGCTTCAAGCCCCATTCTTTGGCCAACTTTCGTTTTTTCTTCTTCTATTCCTGCAACATGTCTATCAAACGTGGAGGATTATCATAGTACAGATAAAAGTAACTGGCCTTCTGTTTCATAATGTGGTTTTTTCAATCAAATGGAACAAGTAACAACATATTTACAGCAAATGTTAAAACAATAATAGCAAGTGTTTTACCGCCAGTACAGTTCCAATTCTTTATATTTGTAAAGTTTGTAAAGTGCAAATGCTTGGATGTTCTGTTGTCAACCATAGATTGTGCACTAAGTCGCGCCTCGATTCTTCACTCATAGGAACTAGCAATCTACCTTCACGAGTTTACCACAAGTTGCTT
Organism: Heritiera fomes; assembly: GCA_032173925.1. Taxonomy (NCBI): domain Eukaryota; kingdom Viridiplantae; phylum Streptophyta; class Magnoliopsida; order Malvales; family Malvaceae; genus Heritiera; species Heritiera fomes. Next base: position 8,278,107 of record JAPDPM010000019.1, read on the forward strand.
CCAATCCGACTATATTGAACCAAGCTCTCCCTGGCTTACTGTCTTACAAGACAGTGGCTAGTGCCTTCTTTGAACACCTGCATAATTTGATCACGACTGTTAGAGTGGACAAGAAAATCGAAAGCATAATATGAGGGTACCTCATATCTGCTACCACCCGCATGTCCTTGCTTAGTCAGTGAAAATTACCACATTGTGCAAGGGACTTCGTTGACCTGGCATCCAAGCAATTGGCTATGTGCTTTTTTCTAACTTATCAGCAACTAACTCTCGTTTCTTATTGTCAACACTAATGGGGCGTCCTACCTGGACCATCACCCCTTCACTGTCTCTGCTTGATGTGCCCGCGTGCACTTTCGTGACATCACAAGGGCCATTAATTTGGACAAGGGCCGCCAACCTAATTGTCTTACCATTTTTCTCTTTTTATTTTGATGGCATTGAGGACTTTTCCGCCTTTGGTCTCCATTTCTCTGCTGGGACAAAGCACCGGAACCTCTCGTCACCAATCTATAGGCCGCCCGAATGAGGTATAGGTACTACTTTTGCATCAACAAAGAATTTCAACTCGAGGATTAGCTCGAAATCATCAAGTGATGGTGCTGTAAGTATGTACTTATGTTCCCATCTTTCCACCTTTATTGCAACAGCAGTCATGCTTAGAACAAATTGTGCTTTGGCGCTTATAGCCTTGATCTAACTTTGGCAACTTGGAGACGGTCAATCCAAGTCGTTGCGCAACTTACTAGGAGATGAAATTGTTGGTATCTAGCATGGCTCGAACACTTTTCTCAGTTAGCTTGTACATGAACCCGTTATGGGGGCCTTACTTGTCCACTGTGAGGCATTCAACAATCGCATTAGGTTGGGTCTAGGATCCAACTCTTCTGCCTTGCTTTCAAAGTCTGTTTGTGTAATTAGACTAGAGGACAATCTATCATACAATGGTCGGTAGTAACTTACTCACGCAGTAAATAGAGTAGTCCTTATTTTCTTTTTCTTTTTCTTTTTTTTAGGCTATTGAAAGTTCTTTTGACATTGACGAGTCTATTTTCTTTCCATTTTTGGGAATGGCAAGCGTCTTTCACTTGAAGGTCGCTAGATTCTTGCTCGTCGATCCAGGTCCGTACTCAGTTGGGTGTGCACCTGGATTACCCAAATTGGTCCGTCGCCTGGATCCTCTACTTGCCCGAATCATGCTTGCCATCATAATTCCAGATTGAGCCTAGCCTGGCTCGCCCTCTTCATTAGATGGGTAGTCTCCTAACTCGCCCAATTCTTTGTCGCCATCCAGATCACTCTTCGCCTGAGTTTGCATCTGGCCCACCCAATTTTAATTGCTTGTTCACTATGCTCACAATCATTGCTTTACTAGGCGAGCGGTACCGGCAGGTCGAGGCGTCGTATGCATGAGTCCCGTAGTTTCGAAGGTGGCTGTCTCAACGGGCTTTGCTCGCCAACATTTGATGTAATAGGGAAGCTTGTCGCGAATGCAATCCACTCGCCATAGTTTGCTCTATTGGGTAAGCCTACGGCTTGTATGCTGTGCTCACCACAATTGCTCGCCATCACCAATCAACATGCTGCAAAAACCTCTGCTCGCCAGTACTGCTTATTAGGCGAGAGTTGCATGTGGCATACTGGGCTGTCGCATGTACGAGGCTCACCATCACTAAAGAAGCCTGTGCGTGGATTGTAGCTATCCCGTATTGCTCGCCATCGCCAAAGGAGCATGTCTCGTATATTCTTTGCTTGCCTGCATTGTGCCATCAAGCGAGTCTTGCATGAGGGTAATCTGCTCGACCATAATGTTCACCGAGCGAGCATTTGTGTGCGGCAATACGGGCGAGCCTTTTGCGCGAGCCACTCTATTGTCAAGATGGCTTGCTACGTACTGAAACTCTAATTTGAAGGATTGCGCATAACGTTTGTTCGCCTTCACTGCTCAACTAGGCGAGCGTTCTATACTGTAAACTGTCCTGCTGCCATCAACATCTTTGCTCGCCCACATTATTCTACTGGGCGATCCCCTCTAAGGCCAAAAAGGCTTCCTTCGTGGACCTGTGCCCGTTCGTACTGTTGAATTGTCGCGTGAGTGAGACACTCTATCGCCAAAGTGGCTTGCGTTTGGGACTTGTGCTCTCTCATCAAAGAGGCCTGCCGAGAGCAGCAGACGAGGCTGTTGCCTGCTTCGTGGAATTGTTCTCGTCGTACAGGTTCTTGCTAAAGTGATTGTCGAATGAGCGAGCCAATCTATCATGAAAAAGTAGTATTGCGTGGTCCTGCGCTTGCCTGCATTGGCTGATGCATGGGCGAGTCACTCTATCGCCAAAGTTTCTGTCGTGTGGGCAAGCGAATCTATCACCAAAGATGCTTGTCGCGGGTGCCCTATGCTCGCTAACTTTGCTTTATTGGGTGAGCCACTCTTTGGTTGAGGGAGCTTGCCACGTGTGATCTGTATGAGTATTGTGCTTGCCCATCACTATACCAGGTGAGCTCAGGTGCGGTAGACAAGCCTGTCGTGTGCGAGAGCTCCTACTTGTCCAAGGCCTGTCATGCGCGGGAGCTCCTCTCTCACCCAAGGCTTGTTGTGTGCAGGAGCTCCTCTCTCGCCCAAGGGAGATGTTGCGTGCAGGAATCATTGCTCGCTTGCTTTAGCTGTCGTGCAGGTGAGCCGCACTCTCGCCATGAAGCATGCTGTGTTGACCTTGCTCTCCACTTTGGCTGTCGAATGGGCGAGGCACCCTCTTACCCAACGAGCCTACCGCGAGTAGATGTGATCGCCGCTTTTGCTGACGCATGGGCGTGGCGTCCTCTCGCTAAGAAGTCTGCCGCATGGCTTTATTTCGCCTATTTTGGTTGTCGCGTGGTTGAGCACTGCGACGCCAGAGTGGCATTCCGCGTGAGACCTATGCTCACCCGAATTGGGTGAACCTTGTGTGCGGCAACTATGATTGCCCATATTGCTTTATCTCGGCAGGTGCACCCTACTGCCATACGCTATACATTTCCTGTCTCCTAAGTTTAAACTAGATCTGCGTTGTCATACAATATCACCACGGCTTTTCTCATGAATGTGTGTCTTGCATCCAATGTTGGGATACCATCAAATTTATCCAATTGATTGAATAAGTATGAAGCCCCCCATTTAAGCAGCATGTGACGACTAGCAGGGCTTATGTTCTCTATGTAGCTATCAAGTGTCTTTTCATGTTTTTAAAGCATCAAAACTTTTTCCTTCACAATAAATGGTGAATGTAAACAAAATACTTTTATTTGTTCAAACTGAGTACCCAGTGTTATCCTCTGTAGGGCTCTTAGATCATTTCCAAATATTATGACAGTACCAACTGTAGATAATCTGATGCTGGGGAGACAAGCACTTAATCGTAGCTCTCAGCAATTTGAGGAATTCATCATCATGGTCAGTCCTCAAATCCTTGTTGATAGCATTCCCAAATGCATTATTGTAGTGATTGAGAGTTGCATTTAGCTGTGCCTTACTCCTTGTACTCTGTCGCCAGAGATATTTCAGGCGACAGGCAGGCTGTCGCCAGTAGCATGCACTCTATCGCCAAAGTATCCAACCGCATGGGCTCAGCGTGGGAGCATTGTGTGCGGGAGGCACGACTGTCGCTTGCACAAGGTAGTCAGTCGCCTAAGTGGCCTGCTGCATGCCCTTGCTTACCCACAATCTATCGCCAAGGAGGTCTACCGCGTGGGCAAGCTACTCTATCGCCATGCAACTTGCTTGTGGCAGATGGGAATCCCTCTATCGTCGATATGGCCTATCGCATGGGCTTACCGCTTGCCCATGCTGTTCTGCTAGGGGAGCTTGTCATAGCCTACGTACTGCCTTCTTACCTTGTCGCGGGGCTGCACTTGCTGCTGCAGGTGTCCACATCCTACCGCATATCGTGTTCTCACTATCTTTTACTCACGGCTTTTTTGTTTGTTTCCCATAGATGGCTCCAATTGTTGTTGTACAAAACAACAATGATCGATTGTTGATTTCAGAGACATCAGAGTCTGTCTCTTCTCTCCACGTGTCTCCAAAAAGGTTTTGCAAAATAGGAAAAGTTAAAGGGCATAGGGGCTTTCCCCTGCGCACGCACTCCGATGCTTAAGTCAGATAGGATCCAGGTAAGGTTTCCATAAGCAAATAGAGATTAGGGTTTAAGAATGATACCTGTGACCTAATTATAGGAGTTATTTTGTGCGTAATTACCTTTAAGACCCACAGCTTAAATGATAACCTAGTGGATCATTTATGAGCCTTCTGAGGCCTCTTTCTCTTAGGTTGAAACTATCATTAGGTCCAATGTTCTTTAGCCTTATTAATATAAAAGTCCAGTAATCTTTAGCTTGACCTACATCAAATCCTAAATGAGTAAAAGAAATGCATAAAATAAGAGTTGGTTGAAGAGAATGAAAACCATGAGAATAGAGCAATAGGAAACTAACGGCCATGGTTGTTGGAATGAGAATTTGTGCACTTTTGGTTATGGCTGTTTGAATAAAAAAATTTTGTATAATTCTAAATATATAATAAATATATGATAAAATATTAAGAGAATAGAAAACATTTCTTAAAATAAATTGGGAAGAAAATAATTAAAAAACCATGGAGATGGATGTGGGAGCTTGAGGTTCATGGTTTGGATGAACAAAAAAAATAAGAAGCTTCCGGCAGTGAAAGAAAATGAAAATAGAAACAGAAAAGAAAAGAACACCAAGAAAGAAGAGAAAGGAAAAAAAAGAGTAGGAAAGGAGAGAAATATAATGTAATTTGATAAATAATAATAATAAAATTAATATAGTAATGAATTAAGATTAATTGTAAGACTAAAGTTGGAAAAGAATAAGAATTAGGCAAATATAAATTAGGGTCAAAGCTTAATGCATGAGCTTAGTATGTAGAACTTTATAGTAAATAGTAAATAAATAATATACATAGGTTAATTAAATCATTAATGGAATTGAAGTGGGAAAAAAATGAATTTTGGATAAATGGAAAATGAGAATTTATAGAATTATTCATTTTAGTATATATATGGGATTTTAATAGAAATTGAAATTATTGGTGATACGAAGATTAAAGAAAGAATGAGATTTAATAGAAATTATATTTTCGGTATTTAGAAGAAAATAAAATAAATCAATTATTGAGAATGATAAATAGAAAATAGAAAATAGAAAATAGAAAATTATAGAATATTTATTAGAATTATATTATAGAATTTTAAATATATTTGGAATTATTGTGCAATGCTAGGAAATTGAAAGATAAAGAGAAGTAATTGGCGCTACTGGAATTATTTTATTTACGCAGAGTAAAAGTAAGAAACATATATAAGAGTTGCATAGGAAATGATTTACATAAATTGAATTACATGAAATGATTTACGTGAATTGAAATATATCAAATGATTTACATGTATTGAACTACAAGAAATGATTTATGTGCATTGCATTACAAGAAATGATTTACATGACATGATTTACACGAACTGAATGACATGAAACGATTTACATGATTCGATTTACATGAGATGACTTGCATGAATTGATTTACATGAAGTGTTTTACATGAATTGAATTTCATGAAATGATTTACATGAAGTGGTTTACATGAATTGAATTTCATGAGATGGATTACATGGAATATTTAAATTGTGTAAAATGAAATTTTATTATTATTTTTACATAAAAAAAGGTTTATCATTTATCTTTTTAATATGCTATTTGAATATTAAAGAGTTGCACTGATGGTTTAAATGAATTTTAGTATTTTGAACATTTAAGTCCCTAAATATGGTTTTAAGTAAATTAAATCACAAATTCAAAATTTAAAAATTCATGTTATCGAATTTTGTATAAGTGAGAGTACTTATATGTTCGTATCACTTATTTACAGATAAATGGAATGTTTTTAGAATTGAATATTGATTTGTGAATATTTTATGAATGTTTATTTCTGAACTGTCTATAATTTCAATATATATATATATATTTATGGACTGACTGAAGATTGAATTTTTCTCCGTGACCTACTAGTGTTTACATTGTAGCCCCTTGACTATGGCCATACGTCTATAGTGCATGTGTCTATTAGGTGTAGCCTAGTTTCTACTAAATTTATATTAGGGTGGTAAATCCTTGGCTAACTTAGATCCAGGCACTCCCAGTTTTTGGTATATATTTCTGATTTTGATATATTCGTATGTTATGTGTTATACACGAGGAATATGTTTTGTGAAGTTATTTCATTTGAATTATCTATTAGAAATTGTTATAAATATGATTTATAACGTTTACGGAGAAAATTGTTTGATTTTGATGTAAGTATGGCTTGTTCTCAAAATGTTGAATCATATATGAATTAGTGATTTAATTAAATCAAATGAACTCCTTGTAGTGGATTTTGGAACACTGGAATGATTTGAATACTGAAATGGTTTTAAATCTAATTTTACTAATTTGACAGAAAGAAATAATGAGTAAAATTTGAATGATTGACAGTGATTGTTTTAAATGAATTGTTTTACGGTACTAGATGAGAATATGAAAAGTGTTATTTTATATCAAAATTTTTAAATGTTATTGTATTGTTTATTGGAATTGCATACTGAAATTGCTTTATAAAATTATTTTAAATTAAACAGTTTCATATATGTATTGATATTGATTTACAAGTGCATAAATTATTAAGTGAGTTATATTGATTAATTATTTTATCATCAACTGTTTTCCTCCCTATAATCGCTTCTAGGGACCGAAACACAGAAGATACTCCAAAGTACCTCCCATGCTCTACCCGGTTACCTAGCCGACTATAGTATCCATCCTATACTGTTCCCTAGTGTGCTGTTAAGAAATAAAAGCTTTTATGCATTTTAATATTTATATTAAATACGTTTTTTTCATAATAACTAAAATAATCTTATATTACTGCATATAGTGCACACTTTTATATTGTTTCTTACTAGGCTTTCCCAAAGCTCACCCCTTTTCTCATCATTCCAGATAGTGCTTTGTGTACGAGGCAACAGTAAAGTCTTTAGTAGAATGTAAATTAGGATTATATAAGATACAATGAAGGCTTTACTGTTATACCATGGCTAGTTGAGACGCTCAAGGTTATGTTATAATGAAAAGGATACTAGCTCAATAAGATATTTGAATGTTAAACTCTCGAAATAATAATTGAGGGGTATTGTTTTGAGAAAATATTGAGAGCAATCATTTAACATCTGAAACCCTGTTGTTAGTAATTAACTCATAGACATGAACATATAGGCTACTTTATATATGAATTGATATAAATATTTGCGATGACTGCCAATTTATCTCTCCATAGCATACTTGATGATAATAAGTTAACCAAACCCAATTTTATTAACTAGCATTGCAATCTTAAGATTTTCTTTATACAATAAAATAAGGACTATGTTTTTGAAGTTCCTATTCTTGATGAACCTAGGGATAATGCTATTGTAGAAGATAGGAAGGAGTATAAGGTTTATATGGATGACCTAAGGCAAGTAATATTTATGATGTTGGCTAGCTTGACTCCAAACTTCAAAAGCAACATTAGTCAGTGATTGCCACAAAAATCGCCATGAAACTTAAAGAATTATTCAATAATGAAAGATTAGAGGTTTGACATCTTGAAAGATTTGTTTAGTACAAAGATGAAAGAAAGAACAGTAATGTATTCTCATGTGCTCATGATGATAGGGTACATCACAAGGCTTGGGTAATTAAGCTTTACCATGTATAATGAGACAAGAATAGGCTTAGTCTTTTCTTCTCTACCTAAGAGCTATAGTCAATTTTTTATTAATTATAACATGAATTGCATAGGGACAAGCTTGGAAACTCTCTTAAATATGCTCACTAGTGTGTAGAAGACAATGGGAGTCAATGAGACCTGTGTGAGTTCGTTTCTTCTACTTCTTCCAAATAAGGAAAGAAGAATAAGAGGAAGCATTCCTCTTAAGGGAAGAAAAAGAATTCCAAGAAAAAAAAAAACAAAGGTGGTTGTTATCATTGTGCAAAGTTCAGTCATTAAAGGCATAATTGCAAGGATTATCTTGAATCCACTAAAGTTAAAAAGCTTAAAGAAGCCTCTAGCTCACGTACTAATTTAACACTTGTATAATGTTGGGTGTACGATACCTTAGTTATTTAAATTGGTTCTAATATGCATGGTATATTGTAGGAAACAATGAAGACAAAGATAAGTAAAGTAAAAGAACTACGAGGCAGAAGCAATTAGTTAACTTGAAGATTATGGATTGTTTCTCAATTTAAGTTTTGCTTTATAGTAAATGCTTATTTTTTTTATTTATTATTAAACATTGGATTTTTATGGTGAGTTTAGCCAAGGATGCTTTATTTGATCAACCATATGGTCAAACACCTATGTTTATTTTTGAACATTGTTTAGTTTGATAGAATTGGATGATTAGTTAAGTAAAACATCTTATCTAAATCAAACTTGTGACATGAAATGATTCTATTGGCTTTTATAGGCAATACCGAGAGAGTGGGTGAATCGGTTCTTAGCTGACCTTATGCCCGTTTTTCGATTCTCTTAAATTCTCTAGCTTATTTGAGTGTTTTCTAAGTTCTCTAAGCTAGGTAATTATACAATATAAATTTAATATAATAAACACAAATATAATTTCAAATAAGTAAAGAGAGTAAGGATAGAGAAGTTTACGCAAGTGATTTATAGAGGTTCGGCAACCTTGCCTACGTCCTCTACCTTGAGACGCTCCCAAGGATTTTCCCCAAATTCACTATCTTTGAATTTGTATTACACTCCCTCTTTTTCTAGGCTAAAGAGAAACCTCTCTCTTTTTCTAGGCTAAAGAGAAACCTCTCTCTTTTTCTAGGCTAAAGAGAAACCTCCCTCTTTTTCTTAGGCTAAAAAGAAACCTCCTCTTTTACAAGGAATGGATTGGTTTACAAATGGTGCAATCAAAGAAGGCCTCTAAGTAGGCAAATGATTACAGAAATTAGGCACAAGTAAAAGCGTATACAAGATTTGTGCTAAACAATACAAGAGATATGTGAATGATGGAAGATGAAGACTTTGTAGTTCTTGATTTGTTGTTAAGGCTTGAGGAAGATGAATAAGATGATGAAAGATGTTGCTTGGTTGTTCCTCTTGCTTCCTTTAGCTTTTAAGCCTCTATTTATAGTCCCTTGGATGGTTTGTGGACGTTGGTTGGAGTCAAAATAGAAACTAGCCGTTGGGGACTTTCTGACTTAAAGGGATCGATCCTTTTACCAAAGGGATCGATCCTTTTCTTCATTTTAAGCTTCCAGGGCATTCTGCCAAAAAGGGATCAATCCTTTTCCCTATGGGATCGATCCTTTTCTTCCAGAGGGCATTTTTCCTGCACTTTTGAGTTAGATATGATATAGCCTTTGATTCTAAATCAGCCCAAAACGTTTACAAGCTTTAAGGGAGTTTTTCTTGACTTTCTCAAATAAAAATATTGTCCAAAAACTTATAAGTAATTTTCTAAACTTATGTTCAATAATTCTTGAGAAAATTACTTAATATTGAAAACCATTTTATAAAGTATTAAGACCGATAAGAATATATCATTAGATCATGGTCTTAATGTTTGATATGAACACTTAAAATGGATTGAGAAAATCATGTGTGATAAGGCAAATTTACAATATGAATTACAACATTAAAGCTTACTTAAGTTTTTGTCATTTCAAAATATATATGTCAATTTAAAGCTAACAATCTCCCCCTTTTTGATACAACAAAACTTAATGTAAATTTGCTTTGAAAATTCTTTAATAAAATACTCCCCTTCAAATAAAGCAGGATTTTATAAAGCTCCCCCTTAAAATAAGCATGGGTTTTGAAAATGAATTTTCAAACTATTTCTCCCCCATTATCTCTCCCCCTTAATATCTCTCCTTTTTAATATCTATCTCTCCCCCTTTTTTTGTCATAGCAAAAAGTATGCTCCCCCTAAAATCATGGCTATGTGAGAAGAGATAAAAGACTATGCTCCATCCAACAAGAAACATGTTAGTACATGAGACTCATAGCACAAATAAATAAGTCAATTGTTCATAAAGAGTATGAAACATTCATGCAAAGAATATGACTTATGATCCTATACCAATTGTTTATAAATAATTTCGCAAGAAGTTTCCAATTGGTAAATAATGAAGCAAGTTGTTTATAAATATCTACTAAGGTCTATGACTTGCTTATTTCAATCCTATTAAGCACCTAAGTATATCAATTGTTCTTTCTAAAGTCCAACTAAGGTGCATGGTAATACATCATGATTATGAGCTGAAATTAGATGACATATCATATGCATGAGCTCATAAATCACTTCCAAGCAAGAGTGTGCATAGAATTAAGACATATATCAATTAATCACAAATTCTAGCACAAAAGTGTTTCATGCAAAAGTGTTTTATATGAATTCTTCTCTATTTGTCATTTCAATCTAAGGAGCATGAGAAGAATTGTCAATTTAAAGCTCATACCAATTGGCAATTTAGTTTCAGCTTACCAATTATTGAAAATATGGTTACCAATGATACTAATTGTTATTTCAATCTTAATACCAATTGTTACTAATGGTTGACTTAGTCATTTTCGGAGGATCGAATTTCTTAAGGTGGGAGGATGTGATAATCGCGAATTTTCTTATTTTGGTATTAAGTACTGGAAAATTTAATTTTTATGTAAATAAATAAGCGAAAGTAAATAAATAAATTTATTTAAAAGATCGAAATATTGTTGGAATTTCAGTAATAGATGAAGTGATGGATTGAAGAATTCGTATTGAGGAAATTATTTTGGATATTAAGAGATCCAAAATTATAAGAAATAAAAATGTGTATATTAATATATTTATATATATAATTTATAATTATATATAAGTACATATGTACATATATGAGATATATGTATATATTATTATATATTGATATATACTAATTTATATCATTAAATAGTACATATGTATATTATTATACATTTATGTATATATAAATATATATATATATATATGAAATATGAATATTATTTTAAATTAAAGTGTATATATATTATTAATAGTATATTATACATATAAATATAAGTATATATAATAAAAAAAGGGAAATAGAATGGGAATCGGGAAAAACCTCGATTCGCTTTCCCAAAAAGCCAACCGACCACTTGGCGGGAAGAAAAGGAAGAAGAGGGAGAGAGAAAGAGAGGTCGCCGACGAGACAAGGGAGAGAGGGAGCTAGCCGGCGACGAAAAGAAAAGGGAAGAGGTAAATCGAGAGCCGAAAAGAGAAAAGAGGAAAAGAGAAAGGAAAAAGGAAAAGAGGCGATGTCGGTCGATTCGGGCACCGCCACCGCACCCTTGTCGTCGATAAAGGAAGATAGGAAGAAAAGGATGGCCAGCGGTGAAGGGGGAAAGAGGAAAGAGAGGATGAAAGAAGGAAAAGGGGGCCGACTGCCGTCCTTCAGATCCGCCGCCACCGCCGTCGATTTGGAGAGGAGGAAGACGGAAACAGCTTCGCCACAACCCCCGCCAGCTTTGCAAGGGCTAAACCGGCGGTGATGGAGATCAATGGTGGCTGAACCAATCGGCCAAGGTTGAATCGGTCTGAACCGATTCAAACCAGAAAAAGAAAAAGAAAAAGAAAAGAAGAAATGGGAAAAAGAAAAAGAAAAGAAAAGAGAAAAAAGAAGAAGAAAAAGGGTAGGAAAATTATTATAATTTTATTATTATTATTATTATTATTATTATTATTATTATTATTATTATTATTTTTTGAGTAATTTTATGAAAGTCTAAATGTGAAATTAGGCTTGGAATTGTAGAGATCATACACGGTGATTGGAGATTGATGGAAATTGGGAGAAGTGGATTACACGCGCGACATTAGTGAGAAGTCGCTAACGCGGAACAGGTAAGGGATACATATGTATCCTGTAAGGATATCTCGATTGCATGATTTGAATATGCATTATTTTATGAAAATGTTTTGGAATCAATATGGTTGAAAATTGTGGATATTGGCTGGTTGTGAAATATAAATCTAACTCTTTTGTGCAGGGAGGCTAGTCAACGGGCAGCCGTTATGCTGTCGAAAATTTTTAAAAAATTATTTAAAATCATCATAAATGATTTTCTTACATGTGAAATATTTTTCCAACCACGAAAAAGCGGAATTTATTATTTTTTATAAAACATGAATAAACCGAATTTTTTTTTAAATATTCATGTTGTTGAAATTGGTGACAATGAGATCACCGAAAATTCTCCCGATATATGAGTTATATGTGATATGAAATGGAAAATGAAAAAGGGATAAAGTGAATATTTTATAAATGTCTTCTTAAATATTCACTTGATTTATTATATAACTTTTATAGTTTTATTTATGAATTTATTTATTTCTATAAATTCCATAAAAGTAAATTGATGATGAAAAACACTGTTTTGAGACTAGTAGGCCCCTCTATCATGCTTATATGTGATATGTGACATGTGATATGTGATATGTAATTGGTCCTGGTCGACACCTGATCAATGATCCATCGAGGACAAGATAGACCATAGCCATAGATTTGATATGTTTACTTCTCTACCTTCCTGGGTCTATAGCATGATATGATTTGAGTGATTGCCTCAGTCTCCACTATGATATGTGATATGTTAAAAGAGGAAATGTTTTATATGATATGTGATATATTAAAAGGAAATGTTTTATATGATATGTGGAAAAATCAAAATGAATTACAGTACTTTTACATAGTGCTTATTACTATACTGAGCACAATACTGCATGATGATTTTCATAAGACATGTGACATAAACATGTAATATGTTTTCAAAAAGAAAAGAGGAGTTTATAAATCTAATATTCTTATTATGATTTTAAATGGAATATTGGATTATATGTGACATGAATATGTGATACGTTTTTAAAAAGAAAAGAGGAGATTATAAATATAATATTCTTATTATAAATTGAAATTGAATATTAGATTTAAATGATATAAATGTTAGATGGAAATGTTTTCAATAGCTTATTTTTCTATCTATAGTATTGTACTAATTATGATTTGTACAGTAAAATATGAAATGAGTTTAAATGAGAATGATGATGAATTAAACTAATATTCTCCTTGAAGAATATATGACTATTAGTTATTTTATTTAAATATTTTATTTCATAAAAGCATTAAATGAAAAGGATATGAAATAAAAAGGAAAAGGAATTGATTTCCATGAAATTACTCCCTACAGTTGCTTCTAGGTTTCGGGACAAGACAAGTATTTCAAAATACCTTCTGTACTCCACCGGATCCCTAGCCGACTGTAGTATTCTTCCTATATGAGCTTAGTGTACTTATAGGAAAATGAAAAGTTTTTATAGCATATAGAGATCTGGATATCAAGAGTTACATATAATTCTTTTACTAAGCCGTGGTTTGCTCACCCCCTATTTTTAACATTTCAGATTTTCAGTGACTACGAGATCTTACATTCGAGGATCTCGGCTACGCATCTGGATGAAATGTGACAGCTTGATTGTTTCCTAAAGTACAATTATTTTATTTTATATGTTCAGACTTTTGATTTACAGTGCTATGACATTGTATTAATAAGGGATGTAAGTATTGTTTACAAATAAAATTGTAAATATGTAATTCCGTTATTTTTATGATGTTATGGATATTGTATTTTAAATGAATTAAAGTGGAAAGTAAAGCATCGCAGATAGCCCAGCCATATAAAATGTGTGGAAAAACATGAAATAATGTAGTCATGGGATATGACAACTGAGAAGGGCAAGAACGGGGGCAATAATCAGTCTTCGCTTCAACTCCTGAAAACTACGCTCACACACATCGATCCGCTCGAACTTTACATCCTTACGTGTGAGTCATGTCAGTGGAGCAGCTAGTCTGGAAAATCCTTCAACGAACCGAAGATAGTATCCGACTAGACCCAGAAAACTCCATATCTCTATCATAGTCTTAGGCCTCTCCCACTGCACTAAGGCCTCTATCTTGGACAAATCAACAGACACTCCGTCCTTCAACACTACATGTCCCAAAAAGATGATATGATCTAGCCAGAATTCACACTTACTGAACGTTGCATACAGTTTCTAGTCTCTGAAGGTCTGCAGAACTATAAACAGGTATTGCTCGTGCTCATCGGGAGACTTAGAATACACCAATATATCATCAATAAACACAATCACAAATTTATCCAAATAAGGCTTAAATACCTCATTCATCAAGCTCATAAATGTTGCAGGGCATTCGTCAATCTAAAAGGCATCACCAGGAACTCATAGTGTTCGTACCGAGTTCGAAATGCTGTCTTATGAACATCCGACTCCCTAATCTTTAGCTGATGATAGCCCGATCGAAGATCTATCCTAGAAAACACCTGAGCACCCTTGAGCTAATCAAATAAATTATCAATCCTAGGCAGGGGATATTTATTCTTAATGGTAACCCTGCTCAACATCCTGTAATTGATACACAATTGTAGGCTACCATCATTCTTTCGGACAAATAACACTAGAGCACCCCACAGAGACACACTAGTACGTATGAATCCCTTATCCAATAACTCCTGGAGCTGCTTCTTAAGCTCCTCTAACTTCGTTAATGCCATCCGATAAGAGGGCTTAGAAATCTGTTCCATACCAGGTACCAACTCGATTATAAACTTTGTCTCCCGATCTAGTGGTAACCTTGCAATTCCTCTGGAAATATGTTAACAAAGTCCCTAACCACAGGAATCTCATGAAACTCTTGACGTTGCCTTTCTACTCCTCCACATAAACAATAAAACCTTCAAACATATTCACATAAAATCTCACAATTCAGTAAACATATCATTTTACATAAACACATCACTTTAATAAGCACATCACTGCATCACTTTTATTAATTTACAAACAGTTTTACAATGTACTTTTTAAATTGAGAGAAGGTTATAAACTTATTATAACAATCTAAGCTAACATGATTTGCAGCTAACCAATCTATTCCTAGTATTACATCAAAATCATACATATTTAACAAAATCAAGTCAGTTGTCGTTTCCTTCTCTCCTACAGTCACTTTACAATTTCTATATACAACATCAGTCATCTGCGATTCTTTAAATGGGGTATTTACTTGTAATGTATACCCTAATGGCTTCAGTTCTACGGGGGTCCTATTAGCACATATAAGGGACAAAAATGAATGGGTAAAACCCGAATCAAATAACGCAAGCACTGGAATATCAAAGATATAGATTTTACCTTTAATCATATCAGTTGAAGCATCAATAGTCTCTTGATCCAAGGCGTACGCCAGTCCCTATGTCACAGCCTTCTTCCTCTTTTCTTCTACTATCGCACGCCTTGGTTGTGATGATGTAGCTTTCTCCGATTCACTCGAAGCTGCCGATGCTGGTGTCGGTGGAGCTGTAAAGGGAACAATGGAAGCAGTTGACTCTCAAATCATAGGGCAATCCCTCACCATATGCTCCGTCTGTCCATATCTAAAACACACCCTTGTCAACAAGTATCAAGGCCGTGTACCAAGCGACCTACCACAGTGTGCACATCTGGTCACTGTACTCCTTTGTGTAGAGATGGGGCCAGTAGCAAAGGCTGAAGCTGCTGATCAAGTTAATCGCCCCTCGAAAATCTATATACCCGATGACTTAGCCTTCTTAGGCTGCTCATTACCAAGTCTTTCCTCAGAAGCTCTCTTAACTTTACCTTTCCCTTTCGCCTTTCCCTTAAAACTGACATCTGTATGAAACTGCTCAAAATCACTCTCACATAATTGTGCCAATCGTACCACCTCATCATAAGTACGAATATCAAACAAGGCCAACCTCGATCTGATAGAGGGTCTCAATCCGACCTTAAACCTGTCAATCTTATGTCTCTGATAGTAATAAAACTGTAACAGTCCAAATGTACAGTAAATAGCACATATTACACAAATTATGGTTGAGCTGTCTGCAATGCCTTTAACACTTGAACAATAAACAGTGATAAACAATATACTTCAATTAATTTACAAAACCGAAATATGTAATTTAACATTATTCCTTAATACTTTACATCCCATGTTCCTACTTTACAAATTAAGTAGTACTGTACAATAAATCTAATTATATAAAAGAAAATAAAAATACCTCTAGGATCAATACTATGCAGTCTCGAGTAACCGAAAACGCAGCCGATAACCTCGGGATCGTATACTCTTAACCAAATATAACATCCTGTTGAGTGAAAAATAAAAAGGTGTGCAAAAACGTGCTCAGTAAAGAAGTCGTATGTAAAATTGATATAATGAAAACTATATGCTCGAAAATATTTATTTTTCCTAACAGTTCACTAGGCACAGTAATCAAAAGGATAATATAGTCGACCAGGTAATTCAAATAGAGCATGGAAAGTATTTTGAAATGCCTGTCTTGTCTCGAAAACCCAGAGCGACTATAGGGAGTAGTTGATAAATTATTATTATAATTAATTTAATAAAATTCTCATTAAATAAATGGTAAATAAAAACTATTTAATTAAACATTTCAGTAAACACTTTAAACACATGACTGTGACAGTAGTAAAGACAATATAGTAAACTATTGAAATTACACAATAATAACAATATATAAATCAGTTCAATAACAGTGTGAAAACAGTTCAGTACAGTAAAAACTTAATTTCAAATCATAGTAACAGTTCAATAAATATTTCAAAATCAGTAATAATTTCATAAATATTTTTCATTCAGTAAACAGTATATTTCAGTATAGTTTAGTAAACATTTAACGATAGGTTAAGACTAGGCAATACCCTAAATAAATCATGCTATAATCATCCCCGAAGGGAAACAGTAACACGTGAATCTATGGCTGTAGACTATACGGTGTCCTCAGTGAACATTGATCATGTGACACTGGGACGTTGAAGATATGATCAATATCAACATCATAGTAACAGTACAGTAAACAGTGAGCATGATTATGGGGCCTAACAGTCTCAAATCATTTCATTTACAATAGAAAATACCTTTAAGGAAATTAAATAAATATCATTAAAATTAATAAAATTCCAGAAAAGTATTTAAATTCACTTTTAGCAGTACAGTGAAAACAGTTAATAAAATATTCATGCTTCAGTGAGAAATCTATAATCGTTCTATTTTACTGTAAAATATTTTAAAGAACGTATCGGTAATCTCACTTTAATAAAATTTAATTACGTGAATATTTAAATAATATATTTCTGTAAAATACCAATGTATGGAAAATATTAGAAATAAACTCCAAAATACACAATTTCACTCAATTTATGCACCTAAAATATTTCATGATATTTTAGAAAATTTTTTAGAAATTTTTGCATCATAACAGTTGCTAATTTTTTAACCTCCCTACACTTAAATACAGTTTTCATACCAGCCATAAACCACAGATTTGCATGATTTCAAATGCAATTGAACACCAAATAATTTCATAAAATTAAATCCATAAAAGTCATGCATTCGCTATATCCATATGGCTTCTACACTCATCCCTTACCTGTCTGGTGTTATCAAACCTTTCAATAGTACCACACGCAATCCAATTATCCCAGCTGTAAAACAATTTCACCAAAATTTTTCATTAATTATCCTCTAATTTTTGAACTATTATTCATCACTAAATGCAACCACATTGTACATTGCTTATACCTAACCAGTGTAATTTACACCAGTAGTAAAACATAACTTTCCTGTTTTAATTCCTATTTTAGATCCGATTGCACCAATGATCTTCTCTTAATTTCTACATTAATTGGACATATTAAACTCATGAAATGCAGCATTCTAAGCTGCCCAAAGCACCATGGTCGAATGGGGTTCTATGACTATCCATGGCTTTTTCTTCAAACTATGGTTACCAAGTGATTTATCTATGCTCATTAAGCTTTCTAGCACCATTTTCATGCAAAAACCACTTTGATTTCCATAGGCCCTTATGCAAACCGAAACCCCATTGCCACCATTTGTCATGATACATTTTGATTTAGGCAAAACAAGCACTAGATCTACGCTTAGCATAATGAAAAACATAAGAATCCAACATTAGATTTTAAAGGAATGTAAAAACACCATGGGAGCTTACCTTGGCCAAACCACTTCCTGCCTCTTTTCTTCTTATTTTGTTCTTTATTTGATGATCTATTGGTATAAATGAGGAGAGGAGAGTTTGGGGAATATTTTTCTAGTTTTAATCTAGGTGAAAAAAAATGTAGTTTTGCTAGTGTTTTTGCTTGGTTTCTTTCTTTCTTCTTTTCCTTACTAATGGCATGAGGTAGCCTTGAGAAGATGATGAATAGTGGCCAGCTACCAAGTTGGTTGGGTTATGAAGAGTCTTCTAGAAGAGTGCAACATGACCAAAATGCCTCTAGTTATATAAATTTTGAATAATTTTACCCTTAAGCTTCCGTAATCATAAAACTATGTAATCGAACTCCAAAACTTCATATTATATTACCAAATAATCTTATTAAATGTATTTGGATGATTGGAAGTGGTTTCATTGACATGCGGTGCATAGATTATGCGAAATTATGATTTTACCCCTAGTGGACCACCAGCAAAATTTTTCTATTAAACCATTGATTTGATAAATCTATTGACACTATCTTATTCTCCTTTTCATGTAGAATAGCATGATAGTTTACTTTTTCCCAACTCATTTTAGTTTGGGCGTAATTTACGAAAATGCCCTCGGGACGTAACCGTCATTTTTCAATTTGTTTTTCACCTTTTTCAAAATAATACAAAAATATAAAAATTATTTTTTAAACCTCAAAATCATCACATTATATTTATTACACCCACTGTACATTGTATTATCAATCTCGAATCCATCAAAACCATAAAATTAAAGTGGGGCCTACATTACACTTTCACTTATAATCACAAAATACATTATATTTCACTTAATAAATAATTCCATTTCACATATACTATATAATAGAAACAGGTCTCACATCGACAATTATAATAATCAAAATAATCTCAACTCTCTTATAAAACCATGTTTTAGTTTGGAATTAATTATCAAAAGATGGAAAATATATCATGATCTTTTTAAGACTCTTAAATTTTTTTTCGAGTTCTTTTCCTAATTTTAATTTTTTTTTTACTTTATAGACTATAAACCACTATTCTCCCACACTTAAATCTTACTTTGTCCTCAAAGTAAGTTTAGCATGCAAAGAAGAATAATACATAACTTAAAATTAAATGGTAATACAATTAAAGGAAAGAAATACTCTCTCATTTTATATCTTTGGGTTGCCTCCCAAGTAGCACTTTTGTTTAATGTCGTTGGTTTGACATTACTTCACTTCCATCATCCAATCCCTAATGCAAACCTTTTTTTTTTATTTCTTTTGGTTCTAACTCATGGTTACTTCTCCAAAGATGTTGAATTGCACAATTTCACCATCAAACTCCATGGTGAGTATCTCCTTGTCCATATCTATCTTTATAATTCTTTCTCTACTCAAACTCTATTTTCCTACTTTATTACATTGTCTCAAAAATAATTAAAACTCTAAGACATAACAAAATTTTAAGACATGTCTTGTCACAACCAAATCTTCTCTTAATAAAACCTTATCTTGGTCTTGCTTTGTTGGAACTCTTTCTAAAAATAGAAATTTTGGGCAAATTTTTGTTATCACTTTCCATAAATATTTAGCCCATCAAACGAACTCTGATTTTTGCGAACTTATACATTCCAAAAACCTTGAGAAGTCCTCTACAACTTACATGATGACCACGTTTTGAGATCAGGTCGTTAAGATGGTCAGATTCATCAATCTGTCAAAGTAACTGAAAATACTACACTTTGTTCTTTTTAGTTTTAATTAATTCCAGCTTTGATATTTAATACCTAAATTATAAAATAAGCATTAGCAAACTATTTTAGGCATAAAACATCAATAAAGCAAATATATTAGCACATATATAATTCACAAAATATCATCCTATTATATTAGCACTTTAATAATATAAGTTTTCTCACACAGGGAAAGATAAAGATCAAAATGGTGTAGGTAACATCATAGACAAAGATTATCAAAAGGATGTTGTATAAGTTAGGAGACAAGAGGTTAAGATTATTTTGGTTAAGCTAGTTTTGGGAATGGAGGTTTTGAATTTTATTAGTACATATACACCACAAATAGGACTTGATGAGGCTAATAAACGATAGTTTTGGGATGATTTAGATAAAGTAGTATAAAAAGTGCTTATAGGAGAACTTTTCATTAATGGTGACCTTAATGACCATGTAGGTATTAGTAGAAAGGGTTTTGAGAGTGTACATGAGAGTTTTAGCTACGGTGTAAAAAACGAAGGTGGAAATGTCATAAAATACATCAAAATTCTTTTTTTTTCAAATTTTGTACCTTTTATCCATCTAATAAGACTATGGACTTGAAATTTTGGGTTTGAATTTTTATTTAATATTTAGTAAAAAATTATTTCACTTTTGAGTTATCTCATTTGCGTAAATGCTTTCATTCGACATTCGTAATCTGTCTGCTGGGAGTCTTGACAATCCACCTCATGGCCAGCATGAAACCAAACTAGGTCAACCTGGCCTATTAACCGGAACCGAGCCTGGTAAGGGCCCGGCCCGTTAAGGGACCAGGACATTCGATCCCGATCCTGTGCCAGATAGATTACGGCAAAAAAATTTTGCTTGCTACTTTGCAGACCTGTACAGTGGTAGGTTTTACAGCAACCTATTGCATGCAAGCTGTTGCCTGTGTTGGGGAGCTGTTACTCCTATTTTGATAGGAGGGTGGACACTCCTTACCTTCAATTTTATTTTTTTAATTCATTTTTTTTTTATAAATACATATTCATTTCATTCATTTTTTCTTTACATTTTCTCTCAAAATTCTGTCAAAACTCAAACTCTCTCAATACTCAAATTCACTCAAACTTATTCTAAATTCATAATACTATTATTTTTCTCTCTAAAATTCAATTTCTTTTTTTTTTTACAATTTTACAGATTTTAGTTTCAACTTCCAAATTCCAACATATAAGTGTTTCCTTCCAATATATATTCCTACATCTATTTCTTTCAAATTTACAAATATATTTATTTAAAAAAAATAAAAATGTCATATTTGTTTTATCGTTCATGTTCCATTTCCCGCCCTTTCGGTTATACTAAAATCTCCAATTTGGGTGATAAATCATTCAATGAATTCAAACCCAATATTCATCCAAAAGAGGAGCTTCCTTTGGCACTATCGATACATCGTGGAGGTCGTGGTCAAACACAATCATCAGCTACCACCATTGCCGCTACATCATCAAGATCAACGAAGACAAAGATCAATCGCACTAAAAAGAGTAAGGTATGAGAGCATTTCGACATTGTGTTAAAAGAATGTACAACGAATGAATATTATGCTATTTGTAGAATATGTAAAAAGGTTTACACTTATAGCTCCCGCGGAGGGGCTAGCAGTATAGGTACGTATAAAAGACATTTTATTGGTGCACATAAAATTAATTTAGATGAAGAAGATGAAATTAATGAAGTCGTACAATCTCATATTAATATACATGATGGTGTAAAAAAAATTTAATTTTAACAATGTTCAAGCTAGGTGTGGTTTAGTTAGATTTGTAATTAGGATTGAACAGTCATTCACAATTTATGAAAAAGTAGGATATTTAGAATTTGTTTGTAAATATTTACAACCTACATATAAATCTATTTCTAGACATACATTAAAAAAGACTGCATGGACATATTTAAAGAATATAGGCAAGCTTTAATTCATAAACTCAGTAATATTTCATGGAGGGTTAGTTTAGCTAGTGATACTTGGACTAGTGCTAATAGTACGAGTTATCTTGTTAGAACTTGTCATTGGATAGATGAAAATTAGTGCATGCAAAAATGAATTTTATCTTTAGATATAATAGAAGAAGCGTATAATGCATATATTATTCATAAATATATTACTAATGTTTGTAAATTGTATGGAATCGAAAATAATAAAGTTTTTGCTATTACTTTAGATAATGCTTTGAGTAATACTACAACTATTCGTAGGCTAAATAAAAGTTTAAACCCAGTTATAAAATATATATTTTTTTATGCTAGATGTGCATGACATATTATAAATTTGTGTGCTTAAAGTGATTTTAATGCTAGTGATGGTTGTAGTATTAGTGGCATAGGTCCAATTGATAAAATTATAATGTTTGCAAAATGGACTTGCACCTTAAATCATAAACGTGAATAGAAGTAGTTTTGTCTAGCAAATAATATACCTATTAGAGCGTTTTTACTTCCTATGAAAACAAGGTGGAACTCACTCCATGTCACAACTCAAAAGCCGTGACGCTCACTTGGCACTTATACATAGTCCTGTTAACAAATCTACGAACTAAATTTTTTTCTTTTCATTTTACAACTTGTATCCGATGTCAGTGTAGTCACTAAACCATTTCCATTCATTCTTTAATTCAATTATGATTTAAATTACTCTCTAAGATAGGGAAAGATCAATTATAGCTCATATTTTATTATTTCTTAGAAACAGATTGAAAATATCTCCCCTTATATTTTGAGATTTCCCCAGTTAACTAGTTGCAAATCATTACAATGCAACACAACATTTCCCACAATCTACATTATATTTACCAAATAGGTATCATCTGAGCAGTCTTAATATCCAAAACTAATCATCACATACACATCATATAATATCAAAATATTATATCAACTACTCATTATCCTAGTTTACATCCCATCATATAGTACTATACAGAAATTTGCATGAAAATAAACGCATATACGAGAAAAGTATTACAATACCAAATATTCAATAGCGAGGTCTTTAGAAGTTGATACACTATTAAATCTCCAGAACTATCCAACGTGTAATCAATCTAAAAAAACAGTTCTCGTTTAATGAGTGAGGGATCAATAAAAGTCATTTATATAAGTGTAGAAGTAGACTTATACTGTTCTAATGCAAATGCATGAAACCTTTAGGTAAAGATTCTCATGTCATATTCACTCTATAATCATTTATCAAGCAGCTCAGACCATGTCCTAAGGTTTCTAAATGAGCAAGGGTCTAAGGTATCAATTTTGGAAAGAGTATTTAAAAATACCTCATTATCCACGTCCAAGCACTTATCTATCAGATAAATCTCTAATTATATTAATTTGATCATTTTTCAATCCTCTTGTTCTTATACTATAGTATTTTGTACAACAGTAAAACATATGTAGATCCGATATCATATGGTATTAAACTGTGCTTATATCAATCTCATGTCATGTCACATCTCATATGCAAACCATGATCAGACGCAATACCAAATTCAAGTCGTTTATCATTTATAAATTATGCTCCTGTATGATATTAAATCATATCACTTTTTGTGTGTAAAAACATAGTCACTTCTATTATATAGCAATGACACTCCTCATATAATACTCATGTTCATGTATAATATAAAGTCATGAAATCCCTCATGTATAAAGCATATTGTTATGTCACGATTTGGTATACAAATTATGCAACTTTACTATATAAACTGCTATCATTTCAAATCATATCACGTTCAATATATAATCATGTACAAGATGTATATAGTCTCGAAATCGCATTACATGTACTTTTTAAAGCATGTTCATAACATGTAAAATCTCAAATCATTTCATATTTACTTTTAAGACATTACTAAAGTATGTATAATTCAAAAATCATATCACATGTATCTTTAAAGCATGTTTTTTTTTTAAAAAATGTACTATCTCAAAACATCTCATATTCACTTTTATGGCATGTCAAAACATGTATAGTCTCAAAACATTTTTCATATACTGTAAAATCATGTCAAGTCTAGAGTTTATATCAAATAAAACCATACTCTAAACAGCATATCATATCAAGGTTGAGACTTGACTGAATCCCTAATACTTTATTAATAAAGACTTTAATCACTGTAGCTAGTAGTGAAAATCATATCATCATCCCCTGGAAACCAACTAGGGTGCTATCTATGGCCATAAACATCATGTCTCTCAGCCCCATTGATCAAGTGTGACTGAGCCATGTCCACAACTATTGTCGAACAAGCATCTCTGCCTAATGAGTAATCTCCAATTAGACAATTTCCACTACACTTTATTGAATTTAACTCTCTTAGCGTGCTTATAGTATCATAAAACAATTAAAACTTTAACTTTTCTTATCAGAAATCATGTGAAGTATACAGTACATTGCTTTAAGATCATTATATATACAAATATATTCACGTATACCATAAACTTTTTCTTTTCAAAACTAATCAATAGTTCAAGGTATTCAGATAAGCCTTAATGGATGCATTATTTTAAGATCTCAAGTTATAAATAAGGTATACATGAATGGCTATGCAAATTACAACTTGAGTTTAAAACGATTTACTATCATGCCCATGAATTGTATCAGTGCAATATCATTTGATATAGTGCTAACTATAATGCCAATTCCTCCTTTAATCCTCACCCTCGAAACACATCGATATATCACTTATATCTAGCTTAACATCATTACGCATTTCTCTTTAATTCCTCAATCCATCCCTTCGATTTCAACAAGATTGTATCTAACAAATCAATTCAATATTTCCAATTATTCCACAATATTCAATATCATTTCACAACATTTATCAATCAAATCAATCACCTTTACTTTTCAATATCGATAATAAGACCCCCACCACCAAATGTAGATCCTTTTAGTATTTCATGTATATTTAAATTTTATCTTATCAACTCTTGCAATAATAGTAAAAAACATTCAAACATAAACAAACTCATTCAAGGCCTATTTCATAAATCATTCAATCACAATATCCACATCATTCAATCATTTCATCAATTTATCATCATACCATAGGTATATCACTCCTTATGTATCACTAAGTTTCAACACTTAATGATCATCACCATCATCACTCAATCCTAACTATACTTATACAATATAAGTCTAACTCTGAATTATATAAACGTCTTACCTAGTGAGAGCTCAACTTGAGTGTGTATCGGGGTTAGCTAGACCGCATTCATCATCCTTTCGTCGTGTTACATGTGTACATATTGAAATCGAGTTAGTATTGGTCAAATACAATTCTAATTAATTTTCTTAAAATTGAAACAAACTCATACAACCTCTCTTACCGATTTCCTTAAACTAAAATGCCAAGGTTCGAACTTTATTTTCTTTTCCTTTCCTTTCTTTTTGCTTTCCTTCTTCTCTTTCCTTCTCTTTTCTTTTTCTTTCTTTCTTTCTTTCTTTCTTTTCTCTTCTTTTCTGTTTTTGTCTTTCTTCCTTGGCCTGATCGGCCTTGGCAGCACTTCCAACCATGATTACTCCCTCTTCAGCCTTTGAACTATTACCCGAATAACACCCAACTTCTAGTCCAGTCCTTTCTCTTGGCTTGCCTTATTTGTCCTCTTTAGCATTGTTTTCCAGCCTTGAAACCCTTTAAACCCAACCATCGTCTATTGCATTTAAAACAACACGTATAGCCCCCTCTTTTTTAGCTTCAAACTTCGGTTCCTAGCCTACAAAGTAACTCTCGTTCAGTTGCTACTTCACGTTTAAAAACCACCAGTAATCATCTTGCATTTTCTAGCCCTCACTAACTGAGAACTACCCTGATTTGCTTCTTTATTTTAGCTTCAAAACTCAACAACATTATGACCATTTCACCTCTGCTTTAGGTCCAATTTATAGCCTTTACAAATCTATACTTCCAACCTAAAAGTCAGAATCAGTCCAACCTTTTTCTTCTCCTGTTCTAGCCAACACTCTTGAATAGTACCTATATACCACCAAATTTAGCTCCTTATGCACTACCGTTCAAGCTCCAAAACACCACTATTCAGGTCCCTCGAATCTGCCTTGAAATTTACTGGAAGTAGCCATAATAATCAGCTCTTGGTTCAACACCCACACAGCCCCTGCTTCGGCACCAACAGGGCTACCATGTCTGCCTCTTGTCCAGCTCAACTTCAAGCCTCAAAACCTCCTTCGATCAGCCATAATGCCCGTCTTCAGCCTTTACTGAAATGCCCCCATTCTAGCACCAACAGCCATTCTCGATCCAGCCCTTGAGCAACCTATTCACTGCTCTTCTTCAACCTTCCTCAAGTGTTGCCCTCTGTTTCAACCTTCATTTCTCCTTTCTTACCTCTCTGTTCCAGTGTAGGTTGCATGAGGGAGACGAAAGGCTGAGTTAAGGGATGGCAAGAGAGAGAGAGGGACGTGAGATGTGAGTAAGAGAGATGTTGTGAGTCGAGAGAGAGACATAAAGAGTTGATGGGGTATATATGGCAGAGCACTAAAGAGTTGGTGGGAAGTTTTTCCCACCGACTCATTTTTCTTTTTTTAATATTTTTTATTTATTATCACTATTATTTATTTATTTATTTATTATTATTATTATTTTAAACATAATCTTTAATTTTAAAAGATATTTTATATATATATATATATATTCATCCTTTTCTAAGATATGTATAATATATATACACAAATTATCTTAAGATATGATATATATATATATATATATATATATATATATATATATATATATCTATTATATATATATATATATGTATCTTATTTTAATTTGTAAACATATACATATACATATACATATACATATACATATACATATACATATACATATTTACATACCATATACTTGTGTGTATATTTATTTATCCATGGTATACATCTTTAAATATCTTGTTCTTTCTATTATATTTATATTTGTTTATGGATAATTATTACATACACTGACAGTGGAGTTTTTTTACTCCACAAGCAGCGTTAAGATCGTGACATGTGTCTTATAAAAATATTAAAATAAATAAAACAGGACATGTGTTACGATCTTAACGCTGCTTGTGGAATAAAAAAACTCCACTGTTAGTGTATGTAATAATTATCCTTTGTTTATATATCTATTTCCAAACATGTGCATACATATGTTTTTCACATGTAATATATATATATATATATATATATATATATCTATACATATACATTGTATATATATATATATATATATATATATATATATATATATATATTTTATTTAATCGTTTATATTTATATATGTATATATTTATATTTAATTTATAAATTTATACGTATGTATGTATGTACGTACATATGTACGCATGCATTTGATTTGGTTCTTACGTGTACGTAACCTTTTATATATATATATATATATATATATATATCTATACTGTATAAGTGTATGTTCCACATTACTCTTGAAAACCTTAATTCTATGAGTCTGAACCATGATCTTATATTCACACAACATTCCAAAATTACATTATTTCATTTATATTTACTTAAATTTACATGGTGGGTACATGTTTGGTTTAAGAAAATTTACGGTTCTCACACTCCAACGTTTGCTTGCTTCTATTTTACCTTATAAATAACTTATTACTCCTTTTTATACCAATTATACAAATAGCCCATTTTTAGCACTTTATGATGAAGATTGGATTTTTATTGAATGTTGTGTTGATTTATTATCTACTTTTAAGATGCAACCAAAAGATTTTCAACTCAATATTATCCAATTACACCTTATTTTGTTCTTATTATTTATACAATGTTTGATAAATTTTTAAAATTTAGGAATCATAAAATTTTATATTCATTTGCAAATGATATGAAGGAAAAATTAAAAAAATGGGAAACAATTCCTTCTATTTATTATATTGCAACTTTACTAGAACTTAGTCAAAGTCAGGTAAATATAGAGATTTTTTTATTGTTATGAAGATTTTCTTTGTCTTAATTATATTGAGGACCAAAAGTCCTCAATTAACAATTATTTTCAAGAATTGTTTAATATTTATAAAGGTGAGAGGGAGCAATTCAACTTGAATTGAGGACAAAAAAAATCGAACCAAGAAACCGAGAGTGGTGACAATAACAAAGGAAAAGGCATTCTAAACGCAATTAAGGAAGCAACTGTCACATCCCAAGTACACAGTATTTTACACTTTTTACACAATTTCACAACACATGAATAGGTTGGGCTATCTGTGATATCTTATTTCCACATTTAATTCACTGAAAACACGATATCCGTAATTTAATATAATTAACAGAAAGAAATATTTATAAATTATAATTTAATCCACACTTACATCCCCTAATTTAATATAACATTGTAGTATTGTAAATCAAAAGTCTGAACATATAAAATAAAATAATTATACCTCCGGGATCTATAAGCGCTGTCTTAGGGTGCTCAATATGCAACCTCTAATCCTCGAATGATATATGTCAAATGGTCACTGAAAATAATCTAAAGAGATAAAATATAGGGGTGAGCAAACCATTGCTCAGTAAGAGATTTTGTGATAACCGTAAATTTTTCATTTATTGGAAATTAATATTAAAGCAAATAGAGAAGTCGAAATAAATAAATAAAATTGTGAGAACGGGATATTGGTGAAAATCCCGAGAATTGAGAAAGGAACGGATGGTGGAAATCTGAGTGAAGGAAGTTAAATTGGAAATAAGAATATTTGGAAATTCGGAAAATAATAAAAGAGGAAATTTAATTTGGATAATGGAAAATCCAAATTAAATAAAAAAATAAGAAATAAAAGAGAACTATATTTATATAATTATAAATTATATAAATGTATTTTTATACAAATACATATGTACTGAAATACTATATAGTATATATTAATATACAGTGGTATATTTATATATATACTATTTTATTAATTTAAATTGTACATATGTATACAAGTATAATATTATATATATATATAAATATATATACATACATATATGGAAAATGTAAATGTTATTTTACATTAAAGTTTATATGTATATATATTGTAAATACAACATATATTGTATTATAACATTTATATAAATATATATATATAAATGTTATTTATTTAAAGTATATAGATATATATAATATATATATATATATATATTAATACACAACATATATATCTTTATATATATATATATATATATTATATATCTAGTACTATACTATATATAAATAATATTATATGTATAATATTATTATAGTATAAGTATTATATATATATATCTAATTAAAAAAAACAGAGGAAGAATCGGGAGAAACTCGATCTTCCCCGATGAAGAAGCCGACCACGTCGGTCGGCCAAAAGAAAGGAAGAGGCGAGGCGAGAGACGTCGCCGGTGAACCCAGGAGAGGAAGACGAGACGATCGGTGACGGAAAACGGAAGAAGCAGAGTCGGAAAACGAAGGAAAACCGACCGAAACCGAAAGAGAAAAGAGAAGAAGAAAACGGCGGTGTCGGTCGGTCTTGGCACTGCCACAGCCACCTTGACCTCGGCGGAGGTGAGGGGAAGGAGAAGAGAACCACCGGTGAATAATTATGGAAAAATTCTAATTTTTAGAATTTAAATTCCAGAAAATTTCCTCGATGATCGAGCCGATGGAATCGAGTGAAGTGAACACGGGCGCGACCTTCGAGAGGCAGTCGCCGACCCGAAACAGGTAAGTGAGACATGTGCCTCCTATAAGGATATTCGGTCACATGTTTTAAATTATGCATTTAAATTTTATAAATACAATTGACATTGATTGGTTGAAATTTGTGCTGATTTATCGGCTTGAAATTGCGATGAAATACCGGTTTTGAAATATAAACTCTATTTTCTATGCAGGAGGCTAGCCAAATCGGCAGCCGTTATACTGCCGAAAAATTATCGAAAAAATTACTAAAATTTACTGAAAATCACCGAAAATTATAATAAATTATTTGATTTCACGAGAAACGATTTTCAGTCACGACAATCGAGAAATCAAGTATTTTTCATAAAACATGAATATATGGAAGTTTAAATTTAAAATATTCATGTTTTCGAGAATCATGAAAATGGATTCACCGAAAATTCACCCGGTAGGTGATATTTCACGTGAAATGAGATAGAAAAAAAAGGATTGAAGTGAATATTTTATAAATATTTCATAAATATTTCTTAAATATTCACTTGATTTTATATAGAACCTTTATGGTTTTAATTATGAAAATAATTAATTACATAAATTCCATAAAGGTTAAGAAATGATGGAAAACTATGAATTCGAGACTAAAGGTCTCTACACGTGTTTTTAAAAGAAAACATGGTTACGGGATTTATAAATTTGGAAAATAAATATTTTATTTTTCCATAAATTATAAGATTATGTGAATTAAATTCCAATAATTTTAAAAACCATGTTTTGGATACAAAGCACGGAAAAACGTGCGTATATGTTTTTGCGGTAGAAAAAGACACAGTCACGAGATGTGTTTTCAATGTGACTATTTTGTAATTGTTTTCACCGTATAGAAAATATGATTTATACCTTTATGAAATATTTTGAAAATGTTTATTTATTTTATAAATTTCATAAAGGTGATGATTTATACATGTGAGCCTTGTGGATAATTGTGAAATGTTTTACACTATTGTATTTATAAAGGCTATGGTACGATTTTATACTGTTTTGAGACTTAGGCCCCAATCTTCATGCATTATACCATACTGATACTGTCACGTGGCTGATTGACCAGCTAGTCATCAGCGTCCCGGATTGTTGCCTAGCAAGCGTACACCGAGGACATATTATAGATCATGGCCATAGATCTCATTACTGTTACTGTGTCCCTAGGGGACGAGATAGCATGATTTGATTGTAGGGTGATGCCTAGTCTCATTTACTGTTTACTATTTACTATTTACTGAAAGGATTTACGGAATCTTATTTACTGTACTGTACTGTTTACTGTACTAAACTACTGTACTGTTTACTGTTTACTGATGAAAAATCGTACCAAAACACTGTTTACTGAACTGTACTGTTTACTGAAATGGTAGCCACTGATTACTGTTTTACTGAACTGAAAGCTACCATTTACTGTTTACTGAACTGAAAGCTACCGTATACTATTTATTGAATTGGTAGCTACTGTTTACTGCTACTTACTGAACCGTATCGAGATATTGTTTTACTAAATACTGAATATACTGTTTTACGGAACTGTACGATACGATTACTAATTTGAAAAGAGAAATAAATGTTTATTCTAAAAGAATAACATAAGAATTATTTCTAAGAAAGAAATAATCGAAGAAGTAACTATCCAATGATTGGATATTTACAAATCACCGTATTGTCACGTGTTTTATTGTACTGAAGAGGAGAGAAGTAAACCACTATTTTACTACTGAACTGTCACGTGTTTTAAAGTATACTGAATGTGAAAAGAAATAAGTGGTTTACTTTGTAGAAAAACGAAAAGTTTATCGTTTTGAAAACAACAGAATTAGTACTCACTACAGTTGCTTTTAGGTTCTGGAACAAGTCAGGTATTTTAAAATACCTGCCTTACTTTATCTGGATCCCTAGCCGACTGTAGTATCCTTCCTACATGTGTGCCTAGAGCCATCTAGGAATATTTTGAAGAAAACGAAAAATTATTTTCAGCATATAGGTAGCTGAATATCAAGTGTGACATATAACTCTCTTACTGAGCCGTGGTTTGCTCACTCCCTAATTTTAACATTTCAGATTTGGATGATGGTGAGATCCAATATTTGTGGATTACGGTTGCACATAATGGACAATGTGACAGATCGACTAAGATATATGAGGTATGATCATTTATTTTCTGTATTTAAACATATATACAGTACTACATATTTGTAAATAAGATAAGGGATGTGTATAACGTTATCAATATTTTATTAAATTATTTAACATCAAGTGTAAAGTGAAGTATCACAGACAGCCCAATCAGATAAATTGTGTAAAATAAGGTGAAAAATGTGGTAACGGGTCATTACAGATTTAATGGTATCAGAACAAGGTTAGCCTGATGTCTGTCGATACTTTTGGAAAGAAAATGTGTCGAAAAAGATTAACATCTCCTGTAATATTGTGTAGTCTAAATATATAAAGAAAATAAATGATTGTAAATTGAGTTAAATGTTTTGAAGGGGGTGAGAATCATGCATTAAGGATGGTTAAAGAGGAAAATAGGCTCAGAATTTACTGAAAAAAAATGGTGATCTTATAATCTAAATGAAGGCCTGTTCGATAAGGACCAGTAAAGGACTCGGTGAGGGCTCCACTAGTATTTTTTTGTTCGAACCGAACTGAGACCTAAAAGTGATGGTATAAAGGAGGGGAATGAACTATCATCATTAAATAGACTTTAAGATCACCGATTGAGGGTAATTTGAAAAGAGAGAAAATTTTTGATAAAAAATGACCAAAATACCCCTGTCTCCAAAATTTTACTAGGAGTCAGAATAAACCTACAGAGGTTGGATTTGATTGATTTGACAGAGAAATTGATGATATAAAGCTTAATTACAAGTAGAATAATCCAATTATGGAATTTAGTGGACTTCTCTGTTGAAATCAAACAAGATCTTAAATTGCTGACATTAGTATGAGAAAGGATACTATCAGCACATAAATGATCAGTTCATGGATTCAAATGTATACTGAGGAGAAAGGAATAAATGTCAAAATGATGAAAATGCCCCTATGTTGGGCAAAGTCTAAATTGTGATAAAACTAAGTAGATCTTGAATCCATTGATGATAATGGAGTTATTAATGGCATAGAGGATGTCATATGGATATATTGATCCCTATTACTGATTCCACTGACACTTAGATTACGAAAGCGAACTGTGAGTGACCTAGTGAACGGGCTAGGCCTGATGATAAAACCTTGAGAGGTGACCTAGTGAATGGGCTGGGCATTCTCAAAAGGGATAGTACACATGTGTAAAGGCGGACGGCGGACGAGTCGAGGCCTTATATGATGCGATTTGATAAAAAGTGTAGTGGAATGCCATAAGATGATTGGCCCGGTTATTGATTGTAAGGGCTTGAATTATGAGTGTATCAACTCGAATAACTATTACGGGATCGTAGATATTATGGAAAGTGAAATGAAAACAAAAATTGATTGAGAAAGTAAATAGTACAGATGATGAAATCCATAGCAGTATGGTTAATTACGGTTCTATACATTTATACTGTTTTTGAGGTATTAAATGAATATTTATTTATAGAACCGGAGCATTTGAGTCATGCATTGCAAATTGATGTACTATATGGAGTACTGTAAATTGGAGAATATATATAAGAACGGTAAGTGATAAACAGAAGAAGATGACAGCTAATCTAAGTTCTTCAAGACCCTTGAGACAGAACTGTGATGGGCGACCCGTAGTGGATCATGTGTTGTGAGATGCAGGCGAACTATGTTATCGCCGACTCACTAGTAAGGGTAAACCTGGGGCGAAAGGATCGCCTAGGGGATGCTCGCCGACGGCCGATACGAACGGGCGGGGCTCTTACAATTATCTCAATGGTAATACGAGTGTAAGGAACTAGGTACGTAAGGGTGTCAAGGTTCAAACCTCATGGATAATATACTCAAGGGAATTAAGCCTGAATTCATTATATGGAAATGATTTTAAAGTGAATAACTGTAATGAAACTGTTAGCTGTAAAGTGTGTTAACAACCATTGTACTTGATACAGCTTACTAGAATGAGATTAGTAATGTTGTGAGGTATACGAAAAATAAGTAAATTAAGGTGGAGAATAATTCAAAATGATTTGAATATCGAATGTCTCTGCCTTGGGAATACACAATGTAAATAAAAGGACACAAGGATGAAATGTCCAAGATGATAAGAAATGTGTGATTAAAGAAAATATCGGATATGATTCCCAATAAAATTTTCAGAGTTGTATAGATTGAAAAAAATCGAGCTAACATTGACTCGATTGTGGATATGAAATTTAATTCTAAGCTTATATCGGAGAATATAAAAAGAATCCAAAAAGCTTAAGAAAATAACTCTAGAAACTGTGTGAATAATGGAATTCATGTGTAAAGGTCTAAATGACGAAAACACAGATAGTGAAATTGAGAATAATGAAGTTGTCTGTATAAGTGTAAACGAGAGAAATACAGATGACCTCGATATGTAGATGAATGAAAATGATATAGTAAATGTTTACCATCTAATAAAGTTCTCATGAAGAACAAGTATTCATCTACATGAAAATGGACGCTTTATTGATTTGATCAGAGATACATGAGGAGTTAATAAGATTAGCCTCAGTATAAAACGTCCTTAGATAAAAGATTGGAGACTAATGTCCATAAGATGATAATTAAAACTCGGAGTGAATTTTTACGAGTTCCTATTGAGGTTACAAGGTTAATGAGTTGCCTTGTGAAGTATATAAGCCTAAGAAATGAGGCATCCGTACATGAATAAATAGAGGAGATATTAATAGAGTCTAAAGTACAAATGGAACATAAGCAGCATGATGATATGACCCTTGAAAGTCTCAAAGACTGCAAACTTGTGCTAAGATTGGCAAATAAGAGATTTGGCTAGACAGTATCTCTTTATGAGATGTATAATCTCGGATTGACAGAATGACAGTGAATCTGTCAATAATAGTGAGGTAATGATCGAGATATAGAAATAATAAGTCTAGCTAGATACTAATTCCAATATATAGAAGAGTGATGGGATTAGCTGCTCTATAGATAAGATATAATTATAAAAATTAAAGTCAATAAATGAATAATGGTGAAGAAAAGATGGTATGCGGAATGTTAAAAGATTTTAATTGTAGAGTACCATACCACTTAAAAAAAACGACTGAAATGATAAGTAGGGAACATAGAGTAGTTCCCGAAATAAAGACTAAAAGTAATTTCAGGTTGGTTATCACATGACAGTGGCTAGATGTAAAATCAAGCCAAATTTGACAAGTGAACGTAATGGTACTCAAAAGAGTAAGAGGAACGATATGTTTACTATCAGTATCTAAGTAGAAAAGTGTTATACATACACATAACTACCTTGAAATGATAAATGGTGGAAGTGTATAGATAATGTGATGATTAAATGGATAATTGAGGATTCAATCATCGAATGACCAAACTATATAAAAAGAAATATAGAGAGAAATGATTGTCTCATGATCTATGACTGTAAGAGATGATCCATAGTAAAGTCTGCAAGTGAGATGCAGCCTTGATAAAAGGAATATTGTGGACAATAAAGATTCCAAAAGAGAAATGATGATATGGAAGTGATTAAAGACTAATGATCTAAATAGAATCACTTTCCATTATCGGAATCCTCTATTCTCTAGTGCCTTAGTCGCAGTATGAGTGAGAAACAATGGAGATGTATATGTACAGTTCCAGTGAGCATTACATGTGATGGGAGTTTTTAAGTTGCCATATGCTTAATGAGAATAGCAAAAGGCTTGGAGATCCCAAGTGTACTGATAGCATCGCTCCGTACTGATGTAAATATCTTAGCATAATATTGAAACGCTTGAAGATACATTGAGAGAGCGTGTGCATGAGATGTATAAGTTACTGGGACAATTACATGTAACTGACTGACATGTGTAATTGATAGTTTTAAACTATATCAACTTGGCACTAAGTGAGAAAAATGGATGATGAACAGCATAGATAAGCTGTAATATGAAAATAATGTGAATAGATTCTTATGTGAAAACAGGAATGAAATGAATGACTCCCAATTTAATGAATGAACTTATGGGAGTGTAGATATATATGATGAAAGACAGCATGTAGTGGTCTAAAGTACTATTGATGTTGAAAGTGTACTGGCAGTATTACTTGGAGGATGACCTAAAAGTCAGAAGTCGTAAGTATACTACATGTACCACCTTTAGACTTAAGTTAAATTCTGAGGACCGAATTTCTTAAGGTGGGGAGAATGTGATAACCATAAATTTTTCATTTATTGAAAATTAATATTAAAGCAAATAGAGAAGTCGAAATAAATAAATAAAATTGTGAGAATGGGATATTGGTGAAAATCCCGAGAATTGAGAAAGGAACGGATGGTGGAAATCCGAGTGAAGGAAGTTAAATTGGAAATAAGAATATTTGAAAATTCGGAAAATAATAAAAGAGGAAATTTAATTTGGATAATGGAAAATCCAAATTAAATAAGAAAATAAGAAATAAAAGAGAACTATACTTATATAATTATAAATTATATAAATGTATTTTTATACAAATACATATGTACTGAAATACTATATAGTATATATTAATATACAGTGGTATATTTATATATATACTATTTTATTAATTTAAATAGTACATATGTATACAAGTATAATATTTTATGTATATATAAATATATATACATACATATATGAAAAATGTAAATGTTATTTTACATTAAAGTTTATATGTATATATATTGTAAATACAATATATATTGTATTATAACATTTATATAAATATATATAAATGTTATTTATTTAAAGTATATAGATATATATAATATATATTTTAATACACAACATATATATCTTTATATATATATTGTATATCTAGTACTATGCTATATATAAATAATATTATATGTATAATATTATTATAGTATAAGTATTATATATATATATATATCTAATTAAAAAAATAGAGGAAGAATCAGGAGAAACTCGATCTTCCCCGATGAAGAAGCCGACCACATCGGTCGGCCAAAAGAAAGGAAGAGGCGAGGCGAGAGACGTCGTCAGTAAACCCAGGAGAGGAAGAAGAGACGACCAGCGACGGAAAACGGAAGAAGCAGAGTCGGAAAACGAAAGAAAACCGACGGAAACCGAAAGAGAAAGGAGAAGAAGAAAACGGCGATGCCGGTCGGTCTTGGCACCGCCACAGCCACCTCGACCTCGGCGGAGGTAAAGGGAAGGAAAAGAGAACCATCAGTGATGCCAACGACGGCGGAGGAAGGCCGACGGAGAAGGAGAAGAAACCGAAGGTAAACCGAGTAGATTCGTCACCGTGCCGTCGATTCGGGATGAACGGAGGCCAGATCCAGACTCGCCGTGGTGCTGGCCAGCTGCTGAGCCACCGAACCATCGGAGAACCGGCCACCGGAGAAGAACCGGTGGTGAAAGGGGTGGCCGATCGGGCTGGAAAAGAAAGAAAAGGAAAAAGAAGAAGAAAAAAGAAAAAAGAAAAGAAAAAGGAAAAAGAAAAAGAAAAGAAAAGAAAAGAAAAGAGAAAAAAAAGAAGAAAGAAAAAGAAGAAAGAGAAAGAGAAAAGAAATTCTAGGAATTTAGAAGATTACGAGAATCGGTAAGAAATCCCGAAAAGTGTTAAATTATTTAAATTATTTATTTATTTAAATAATTATGGAAAAATTCTAATTTTTAGAATTTAAATTTCAGAAAATTCCCTCGATGACCGAGCCGATGGAATCGGGCGAGGTGAATTCAGGCGCGACCTTCGAGAGGCAGTCGCCGACCCGAAACAGGTAAGGGAGACATGTGCCGCCTATAAGGATATTCGGCCACATGTTTTAAATTATGCATTTAAATTTTATAAATGCAATTGACATTGATTGGTTGAAATTTGTGGTGATTTATCGGTTTGAAATTATGGTGAAATACCAGTTGTGAAATATAAACTATATTTTTCGTGCAGGAGGCTAGCCAAATCGGCAGCCATTATACTGTCGAAAAATTATCAAAAAAATTACTGAAACTTACAGAAAATCATCGAAAATCATAATAAATGATTTGATTTCACGAGAAATGATTTTCAGTCACGAAAATCGAGAAATCAAGTATTTTTCATAAAACATGAATATATGGAAGTTTAAATTTAAAATATTCATGTTTTTGAGAATCGTGAAAATGGATTCACCGAAAATTCACCTGGTAGGTGATATTTCACGTGAAACGAGATAGAAAATAAAAAGGATTGAAGTGAATATTTTATAAATATTTCTTAAATATTCACTTGATTTTATATAAAACCTTTATGGTTTTAATTATGAAAATAATTAATTACATAAATTCCATAAAGGTTAAGAAATGATGGAAAACTATGAATTCGAGACTAAAGGTCTCTACACGTATTTTTAGAAGAAAACATGGTTACGGGATTTATAAATTTGGAAAATAAATATTTTATTTTTCCATAAATTATGAGAGTATGTGAATTAAATTCCAATAATTTTAAAAACCATGTTTTAGATACAAAGCACGGAAAAACGTGCATATATGTTTTTACGGTGGAAAAAGACAGTCACGTGATATGTTTTCAATGTGACTATTTTATAATTGTTTTCACTGTATGGAAAACACGATTTATACCTTTATGAAATATTTTGAAAATGTTTATTTATTTTATAAATTTCACAAAGGTGATGATTTATACATGTGAGCCTTATGGATAATTGTGAAATGTTTTACACTACTGTATTTAAAATCCATAAAGGCTATGGTACGGTTTTATACTGTTTTGAGACTTAGGCCCCGATCTTCATGCATCATACCATACTGATATTGTCACGTGACTGATTGACCATCTAGTCATCAGCGTCCCGGATTGTCGCCTAGCAAGTGTACACCGATGACATATTATAGATGATGGCCATAGATCTCATTACTGTTACTGTGTCCCTAGGGGACGAGATAGCATGATTTGATTGTAGGGTGATGCCTAGTCTCACTTACTGTTTACTGTTTACTGAAAGGATTTACGGAATCCTATTTACTGTATTGTACTATTTACTATACTAAACTACTGTACTATTTACTGTTTACTGATGAAAAATCGTACCAAAACACTGTTTACTGAACTGTACTGTTTACTGAAATGGTAGCCACTGATTACTGTTTTACTGAACTGAAAGCTACCATTTACTGTTTACTAAACTGAAAGCTACCGTATACTATTTACTGAATTGGTAGCTACTGTTAACTGTTACTTACTGAACTGTATCGAGATACTGTTTTACTAAATACTTAATATACTTTTTTACGGAACTGTACGATACGGTTACTAATTTGAAAAGAGAAATAAATGTTTATTCTAAAAGAATAACATAAGAATTATTTCTAAAAAAGAAATAATCAAAGAAGTAACTATCCAATGATTGAATATTTACAAATCACTGTACTGTCACGTGTTTTATTGTACTGAAGAGGAGAGAAGTAAACCACTATTTTACTACTGAACTGTCACGTGTTTTAAAGTATACTGAATGTGAAAAGAAATAAGTGGTTTACTCTATGGAAAAACGAGAAGTTTATCGTTTTGAAAACAACGGAATTAGTACTCTCTACAGTTGCTTCTAAGTTCTGGAACAAGTCAGGTATTTTAAAATACCTGCCTTACTCTATCTGAATCCCTAGCCGACTGTAGTATCCTTCCTACATGTGTGCCTAGAGCCAGCTAGGAAGATTTTGAAGAAAATGAAAAATTATTTTCAGCATATAGGTAGCTGAATATCAAGTGTGACATATAACTCTCTTACTGAGCTGTGGTTTGCTCACTCCCCAATTTTAACATTTCAGGTTTGGATGATGGTGAGATCCAATATTTGTGGATTACGACTGCACATAATGGACAATGTGATAGATCGACTAAGATATATGAGGTATGATCATTTATTTTCTATATTTAGACATGTCTATAGTACTACATATTTGTAAATAAGATAGGGGATGTGTATAACGTTAACAATATTTTATTAAATTGTTTAACATCAAGTGTAAAGTGAAGTATCATAGACAGCCCAACCAGATAAATTGTGTAAATAAGGTGAAAAATGTGGTAACGGGTCGTTACAGATTTGTATGCAAATCTTGATATCTCAAAGACTATATGTAGTAAAATCTTTAAATTCCTACTTATAAGCTGGCACACTATAAAGTAAATGATACTATAGTCGGTCGAGAAACCCAGATGGAGCATGGAAGATATTTTGAAATGCCTATCTTGTCCTAAAAACCCAAAGCGACTATAGGGAGTAGAAATTTATTTAAATATAAAATTCATTAAAATGTTTATGTCACAGCCCGTGACCCTATTTTTCACCTTTTTCTATACATCTTATTTGGTTGGGCTGTCTACGATTCTTTACTTTTTCTTTTACATATAAACAACTTCATATAAAATTACAATATGAATTACATCTCCTATCTTACTTCACAGGAAAGTAGTACTGTGAATATGTCTAAATACAGAAAATAAATGATCATACCTTATTAAATAATTCAAGTTATCACATCGTCCCCATATGCGCAGCCGAAATCCTTTAAGTTGTCAGACTCTCAGTCTTCGAAAACCTGAAATGTTAAAATTAAGGGGTGAGCAAACCACGGCTCAGTAAGGGAATTATATGCCTCACTTGATACTCAGCTATCTATATGCTGAAAAACTTTTTCATTTTTCCTATGGGCTCTAGGCTCGCATGTAGGAAGGATACTACAGTCGGCTAGGGATCCGGATGGAGTAAGGTAGGTATTTTGAAATACCTATCTTGTCCCGAAACTTAGAAGCAACTGTAGAGAATAATTAATTTCTTTTCGTTTGAAATTTAAATCCTTTTCCTTTTTATTCCTTATCATTTTCATATTCCTTTCAAAATAATGCTTTTATGAAATAAAGCATTTAAATAAAGTAACTAATATTCATATATTCTTTGAAAAGAATATTAGTTAAATCATCATCATTCTCATTTAAACTCTTTTCATATTTTATTGTACAATCATAATTAGTACAGTACTTTAAGTAGCAAAATAAGTTATTAATTCCTTTTCCCATAAAATATATATTATTTAAATCTAATATTCAGTTTAAAATTAAAATAAGAATATTAGATTTATTTTCCTCCTCTTTTCTCTTTGGAAAACATATCACATATTCATGTCACATATAGTCTAATATTTAATTTAAAATCATAGTAAGAATATTAGACTTATAAACTCCTTTTCCTTTTGAAAACATATTACATATTCATATCACATATCATATGAAAATCATCTCGTAGTACTAAAATCAGTACTAAAATAAGCATTTTGTAAAATGCTGTAAATCACTTTCATTTGATTTATCACATATCATGTAAAACATTTACATTTCACATATCACATATCATATAAAACATTTTCATATATGGAGACTTATGCACGCACGCCCAACCCTTCCACTGGGTCGTTACTCATATCATGCTATAGACCTCGAAGGGTATAAAATCATCATGTCAGATCTATGGCCATAGTCTATAATTGTCCTCGGCGGATCACTGATCAGGTGTTGGCCGGGACTACATATCACATATAACATGTCACATATCACATATCAGCATGATAGGATGCCAACTAGTCTCAAAATCGTATTTTTCATCATTAGTAAACCTTTATGGAGTTTATAAAAATAATAATTTCATAATTAAAACAATAAATGTTATATAATAAATCATGTGAATATTTAAGAAAATATTTATAAAATATTCACTTTATCCATTTTTCATCTTTCATTTCATATCACGTATAATTCATATATTGAGAGAATATTTAGAAAACTTTTATAAAATATTTTCTTTATCCCTTTTTCATTTTCCATTTCATATCACATATAATTCATATATCGAGAGAATTTTCAGTTATCTCATTATCACCAATTTCGAAAACATGAATATTCTAAAATGAATTTTTGTTATATTCATGTTTTATGAAAAATAATCATTTTCTCGATTTTAGTGGTTGGAAATCATTTCTTGTGAAATAAAATCATTTATTATGATTTTATAAATTTTCTAGAAATTTTCGATAATCTTCGATAATTTTTCGGCAATATAACGGCTGCCGATTGGCTAGTATCCTGC
The DNA here is from genome assembly GCA_032173925.1 of Heritiera fomes. Classification (NCBI taxonomy): domain Eukaryota; kingdom Viridiplantae; phylum Streptophyta; class Magnoliopsida; order Malvales; family Malvaceae; genus Heritiera; species Heritiera fomes. The sequence continues at coordinate 8,320,009 of JAPDPM010000019.1, forward strand.
ACGGAAAATACAGTTTATAATTTTCAACCAGTACTTCATTCCAAATTCCAACCAATCATTCATCATAATAATTTCATTAAATATTTCCATAAAATATTTCGTAATTAAAACATGCAGACTGAATATCCTTACAGTGCTGCACATGCATCCCTTACCTGAGTATCAAGATTGCATTATCTCGTGCTCCTCTCGAACGCCGAGCTTCCGACTACAATTATATTCATCGCAATCATTAGCTAAATTTTCATTTTATTTTAAGCTATGATTTATTTCGAGACCATAATTATAAGTAGATTCTCATAATTAAAAATGGCTATTCTTAATGCCATCCTTTCTCTCTTTTCTATCATAACCAAATGACCTTTTTATAATTAAAATATATTGTTTCTATTCTTAGTCAATGCATCACTTATGTAAGCTACCCTTTTATTTGTATTTTTCCACAATCGGCAGTCATATATATGTATATTGATTATATTTCTATTTTACCTATATTTTTATGGTCATATTCTCTTCAATTTCAACCTTTAATTTTTGACTTCATGTACTTACTATTTGTCATCACTTTGAATCCATGTTCTTCTTCATTCACGGCATCAACATATTCTTTTCTTCCTTATTTTCCTAGCCTCAACAGCAATCTTTTGTTGACTTTTATTCCATACTCATCATCATCGCTCAACACTCAATTTTTTTTTCATTTCCATTTTAGTTTTTGGTTCAGCCTTAATTTTATACTCACCGGCCCTTGTTTTTGACCACTTTCTCTTGGTCAATTTATCATCAATTCAGCCTATCTTTCCTCTTCATTTCTACGCCAAAACAGCCTCTTTTTCTGACTTTTATGCTAACCTTCCTTATATTGGGTCAACACCATCAGATTAGTCCCCCTCCATTTCCTTCGGTTTTCCTCTAGTCAGCTCCTTTAGTGTTCGGTTTCAGCCTTTAATGCAACATGTTTTATCTCTTAATATTTTTATAACTATTCCAAAAACATATCCCCTGTAAATACCTACTTTCCTTTCTATGTTTTGTCTCTTTATTTATGTCAACTGCGTCACATACACACCTCCACAACCTTAACTTTTGTTTTCTGTTTTCCTTTTCTGTTTTTCACACCATCAGTATATCACGTTTTTCTGCCTATTAGAAACACTCGTGATATATCATGACAGCATGGTTCTCATGTATATTTATAATATATATATGTATATTTTCATGTTTAATTTCTATTTATTGCTCTTCACGTCGCACCACATGCACAACAGAATTTTTCTGCTTCATTCATTCACGCCACACAGCAACAAAATCTTTGTTCAGCCATTTACACCACCAAGCAACAAGAAATTCAACTCTACTGAATCTCTACATGCTTTTATTCCAAACCTTTTTTTTAGATATCATCCACTTAACCATCATCAACATAAACTAAAGGTTCAAATGCTTCAAACGTAAGCTGAAGAATTTCCCTTACCTGACTTACACCATTGTCCAGCAGCAGGGGAGCCTTCTTTTGAACATTTTTGGCTGAAGTTCTTTGATGGTTGAGAAGCTAGGGAGGTGAGAATGAGATTATATGAAGACATTTAACTGATTTGGCGATGGAAACATGGTGATTTTAGAGCTGGACCATGAGCAACGGTGAAGGAGAAAACAGAACCGAACTTGGATGCAGAAATGACTGAGGCGGCGCAAATCTCATCTTATATTAAATGATGTCAGCTTTGTTGTTTAATTTTGATTGGCCTTAAATAAATTTTAATTGATAAAATTTTAATATAATTTATTTAAAGACTAAAAGGCCATCTAAAGTTACCCTATTTACTTTTAATACCACTGCCTATTGCTTTTTTGTTCCAGCCCAATTTTAACTTTAATCATTCCCTTATTTCATTTATTTCTTAAGCCCATTTAGTCCAAAATTGATTCATTTTGATCAATCTTTGAGAGAAGCTAACTTTACCCTTATACAATATCGAAATTTTCGATTCTATTCCACTTTAATTTCGATTCTATCACATTTTTCTTTCGACATTTAGAAAATATAAAAATTATATTTATTTATTCATTAAAATTTATTATTCCGTACATGTACAGTACAAAATAACGAGTCCTCACAGTTTACTGCATATAAAATGTCATATGATTAAATAAAACAATTTAGTAAATCTTATGAACCATACTTGAAATTCATTTTGATTTCCACCGTTGAAATCAATCACTTTAAACACATGTAGCAGTAAAATATACTGTTCACAAATTTCACAAATCAGTGATAAAGCATCACAATAAATAGTATATTTCCAAATTTCTCACCAAATCCAATAATAACACATGGAATAATAGTGGAGACCAGGCACACCCTAACGATATCATGTCATAAGTCCCGTAGGGAATAATAGGGTACACATGAGATCCCTGTAGGGACAGTAAATCATCATAAAGATCTATGACCATAGTCTATAGGTGTCCTCGATCGTACACTGAGTGAGTGACAATCGGGACGCTGAAGACGGCTCAATGTCAACAGCTTCACATATCACATATCACACATTACATGTCACGTATCAGCATGATATGGAGCCTATTAGTCTTAAAACAGTATATGTGAAAATCTCATTACCTTTATGGAATTTAGTAAAATTAATAACATCTTTCAAAAAATCCATAAAGGTTTAAATCACAGTATCTCATATGGTGAAAACAGTTTATAAGATAATTACACACTAGAAATAAAATTTCATAATTGTTCTTTTTCACCATAGAACACATACAGACGTGTTTCCATGCTTTCTTTCCAAAACATGAAATTCAAAGTTATTGGAAATCAATTCTAATATTTTCATGATTTATGGAAAAATAAAATATTTTATTTTCCAAATTTGATAATTCCGCCAATACATTTTCCACCATAAACATGTGTAAAGACATTTTAGTCTCAAAACAATATTTACACAGTGATAAAGCCTTTATGAAAATTGTTACTCGTGATAAAAATTTATTTATCCCATAAGGGAAAATCATAAATAAAATAGTAAATATCATACTGAAAATAATTATAAAATATTCACTATTCACCATTTCACTTCACCAATCACACATTTCACTGTAAAACACGTGGGATGAATTTTCAGTAATGACACCTTCACCGAAATTGGTGTCATGAATATTTGATAAATATTTTTCGGTATATTAACCTTTTATGAAAAATATTTAATTTAACACTTTCAAGGCTAGGAAAAATATCAATAATGTACCAAAATATTTCCTAACATTTTTTGGAATATTTTTAATAATTTTCAGCAGCATAATGGCTGTCCGAGTCCTAGCTTCCTTGCACTTTCAAACACAATTCATCAACGAAAACCACAAATTTTCATGCAATTTCGAGGCAAAACCATATTCCATAATTCTTATAAAATTCATCGCACGAGAATCATGCATTCGGATATCCCTCCAAATCTAAACACGCGTCTCTTACCTGTTTATTGAGATCGCGCTCTTGTGTGCACCACACGAATGTCGAATTTCTGACTACAATTTAATTCACTAAAATCATTAGCTTAATTATCCTTTTATTTTAAGCTATGATTTATATCAAAATGGAAATGTAAGTAAGTCTCATAGCTAGAAATGGTTACTCTTAATGCCATTTTTTCTTCTTTTTCCACTATGACCGAAGGACCCTTAGATAATTAAATTTATTGTTTCATTTTCTTAGTCAATGTACCACATAAATGTGCTGCCTTCTTCCTTGTAATTTTTCATCATTTAAGAAATAAGATGCAATATTTTATTTCCTTCATTTGTTCCATAACCGGCAGCACATACACTCACATTGGTTATATATATTTTCTAATTATGTTTATTGTTACCTTTTTTTTCTTCACTACCAGCCCTCATTTTTGTGACTTTTTTCACTTAGACATTCATCACATATTCACCCTTTGGTCCTCCTTTATCCACGCCAAAACAACCCATTTTTCTTTCTCACTTCCACGCCCAACAACCCTCTTATTTGACTTTCATGCCATTCTCATTACAATCAGTCAACAATAATTTATCAGCCCAAATTTTCCCTTCGGTTTCCAGCCCTTATGTGTTGTTCGATTCAGCCTTTAAACATCATTTTATATCTCTTAAATTCTATGGCTAACCGACAACATGGTTCCCTGTTATAACTATGTATAATTTTCTTTCTATATTAATTCTTGATTTTCATATCAGCCACGCCACACATACATCTACACAGCAGAATCTTATTTCGTCCATTCACGCCATATACAAGCAGCCAACGTTTTCAGCCTTATTTCCTCAAGTTTTTATTTTATAAACAACTATCCAAATTACACTCTGACAAGTTTTCTTCAAAATAACAATCATCCACATCCTCAACTCATTTAATTTAACCATACACAACTACAAAGATAGAAAACTAAGGCTGATCTTTACCTGTGTAGGAGACCTTACTGACAGGAGCAAAACAGATTTGTTTTGCTAATTTCTTGCACGTTTTGGCTGAGGTTTGGAGATGTTTAGAAAGCCTTTTAAGTCAGGAACAACTTTTATCGAAGGGCCTAACTGATTAAATGAAGGGAAAGAGGGTTTTTAGCATGGAAGAAATAGAAGAACACTTGGAGAACTAGAGATATCGGGAAGAACTGAAACAGAGTGCAGCTTCATGAGGCTATGCAATCTCAGTTGAAGAAATAATGAAATGCTATCTTTGTTGTCATAATTTAATTGGCCATACTTTAATTTTAATTAATAAAAATTCTGATATAATTTAATTAAGTCCAAAATGTCCTCTCAAGTCACTTTATTTACTCATTTTGCCACTGCACAGTACTTTTCTATTCCAGCCCATTTTTCATTTAAAATTTTATTTATTTTAATAATTTCTTAAGCCAAATTGGACAAAAATTAATCAACTTTGACCAATCCTAGAGAAAAGTTAACTTTGCCCTTGTATAAGTTCGAAAATTTCGATTCTATCTCGCCTTATTTCAACATTTAGAAAAATTTTCAAAATTAATTAATTAATTTATTTAAAATTTACAATTTTCGTACATATACAGTACAAAATAACGAGTTCTCACAGCAACAAAGAAGAGAATAAAGCTGGAAGAAAAGTCAAAGGATCCGAATCATCAACAACTTGACAAAGTTTTAACTTCAATGAGATAGGATATTTCTTAATTCAAGACTTTCAAATAGACGATAACTTTAATCTTCTTGAATGGTGGAAAGAGTATCAAAGACAAATTTAAATTTTAGCTTCCATGGCCCGATATGTTGTTGCAGTGAAAGTTTCTTTCGTTGCTTTAGAATCTACATTCTCAAGATGTGGAAGAATCCTTGGAAACCATCGAACCACTCTTAATCCGAATTCATTATGCATGTTAACATGCCTTAAAGATTGGTTTGAAGCGGAATCTCGCAGTAACGAATTTGGAATGACCAATGAATTCACCGATAATATTTCAAAAGAGGAGGAATAAATTTTCAGAGCAATCCATATAAATTATGAGGAATAGATAATAATTTAATTTTTCTTTTTTTTTAAATTGTATGTAAAATTGTAAATAAGTGTAGTCGTAGTAAATATTTTTATGAACTGTGGTCTCATGGTTTTTACCCTTCTAACTTTTGAAGATGTTTTTCACGTAAAAAATCTTTGTTCTTCTACTCTCTCCTTTTTCTCCTTTGTTATTTTTATTCATTATTTTGTTAAATACCAAATTAATTAATGTTATACTATGTTTGAGAAATAAATAAATATTTAAAATACAAAATGAATGAAAATTTAAAAAAACATACTAAATAAATGAATAAATATTTTAAATGCAAAACAATAAGTTTACTTATATTTTAAATGATAAATGATAAGTATAATTATTTTACAAATGTAATAAATAAGTTTAACAAAATTAAAAAATTTTAAAAGTATTATAATTTTTTTAACTAACAACTTTATTAAATAAGTTATTAAAACTTTATTATAATATCATTATTTATTATAACAATAAATAATTTAACAAAATTAAAAAATTTTAAAAGTATTATAATTTTTTTAACTAACAACTTTATTAAATAAGTTATTAAAACTTTATTATAATATCATTATTTATTATAACAATAATTTAATAATAACTTTATCTTTAAATTATAATTACTTTAATTAGATAAATTATAATAAATTTAGTTATTATATATTAATAATCACTATTAGCATTACTTATTATAAAAATATATTAATAAATATTTATTTTAATTAAAATTAATTAATATATAAATTTAATAAAATTTGAAAAATAAAAAAAATTAGACTTAACGGGTTTGACCAAACTTGACCTGATTTCAAATGAACCGGGCCAACGGATCATACCGATTCAATGATTTAGTAAAAGTGAATCGGTCTGACTTGGCCCGATTTAATATACTGGTTCAACCGATTCATCTTTTGGTGGAATAGAACCGGTATAAACCGCTCCGGCCCGCCCAGAACCTCTGCCCATGGCTGACACTGCTGCCATCGCTTCAATTCCACTCTACTAAAATCCTCTTTTCCTTCTAAATCCAAACAAATTCAAAAGGACCCAATTCTCTGAATTTTTTAATCGCATGAATCCGTTTCCAACGGCAAAATGGCCGCTTCGTTGCAACTCTGCGGTGCTAAAACTCCATTCCACTCGCGATTCTCCAACACGCGCTCGCTCTCGCTATCCTCTACTAGCATCCAATTAGTGGCGTCCACTGATTTCTTGTCGGCGATCGGAGGCGATGCGTGCAGGAGGAGAAAAGCGTTCAGAGTCGGTTACGAAAGAGGAATCCGAGCGGTTCTTGAAAAGAAAAGGCGGGAGGATGACGAGGAAGGCTTAGATGAAAATGTGAAGCAATTCACTTGCGTTATGAAGTTCGGGGGATCATCGGTGGCATCGGCTGAGAGAATGATAGAAGTCGCCCATTTGATTCAGAGTTTCAAAGAGGAAAGGCCTGTCATCGTGCTCTCTGCCATGGGAAAAACCACTAACAAACTTTTGCTAGTAATTCACCAACTCCGGTATTTCATTTTTTTTTCTTACCATTGTTAACTTCATTATGCGATTATCCATATCGATTTAGGCAGGAGAGAAAGCTGAAAGCTGCGGAGTATCGAATATCGCCCATATTGAGGAGTTGCGTTTTATAAAGGATTTGCATATCAGGTTTGTGTTTTTTGCACTTTTATTAGGAAATCATAGTCGCTTACCCATCTTAATTTGCTCCTTTTTTTTTTGTTCAGTACTGTCGATCAACTTGCGGTCGACCACTCTGTCATTTCTAGTGAGGATCTTTTTTTCATTTTACTATTTTCATTTTCTTTGTTAATTACATTAATTTTCTCATATTGACGGGTTTGAGCTTTGCATAGTTAGGAAAGTTATTTTCTGATCAAGTAATATGAAAGTGAAGCAAAGTTCCAGGTGATTTCGGATAATCAATAGGTTCTTATCCTATTTGAACTTATATTCTTGTTAATATTTTTGCAGGGCATTTGGAAGAACTCGAGCAACTTCTGAAGGGCATAGCAGTGATGAAGGAGTTGACTCCTCGCACAAGGGATTATTTGGTCTCATTTGGAGAGTGCTTGTCTACTAGAATCTTTGCAGCTTATTTAAATAAAATTAACATTAAAGCACGCCAAGTATGTCAACTAGAATCTTTAGCCACTTGCCTCATTGTGATTATAGACTTATTATTATCTTGCCAGTTTATAGATTACTTCCTATCGGCTAACAGTGCCACTAAATACTCTTTTGCAGTATGATGCATTTGAAATCGGTTTCATAACCACTGATGACTTCACAAATGCAGACATCTTGGAAGCAACTTATCCAGCTGTTGCAAAGGGATTAGACAGTGACTGGGTTAATGATCCTGCAATTCCCATTGTAACTGGCTTCCTTGGAAAGGTTGTTTTACTGGTTAACTGTTGGATGTATGTTCTAGATCAAACTATCATAATAGCTTAATTAAAGCTCATAGGCACGATATCACCAACAAAATTTATGTTCTTGCTTCAGGGCTGGAGATCTTGTGCAATTACAACCCTAGGTAGGGGTGGAAGCGATTTAACAGCTACAACCATTGGTAAAGCTTTAGGCTTGCAAGAGATTCAGGTCAGATTACGCCCTGCGACTGAAAGCATCTGCATCAAGAATTTATATGATCTCATGGATGCTGTCATGCAATTACATCACACCCTGCAAGATATTATATCTGATGCTCTATGGTTGACCGATGCTGGCAACCCTATTTTTGGATCCTCTAAAAGAATTCAATGCTATTTTTATATCTGACCAATATCTAGCGGATTATTTCCCAATTTGAACAGGTGTGGAAGGATGTTGATGGTGTCTTAACCTGTGATCCTACTATTTATCCACGGGCTGAACCTGTACCATATTTAACATTTGATGAGGCTGCTGAGCTTGCTTACTTTGGTGCTCAGGTAAACTAAACTAGTGATGTAGAGATGAACTAAACTAGCAGCTTCAAACTGTCATGATACTTAAGAAACTAGTTTCCCAGTAAAGATATTTAATTATAAAGCTTTATTAGAGGAATAAACAGGGATGGGAGTCAGTAGCCTAATTCAATTTTCTGCAGGTCTTACATCCACAATCAATGAGACCAGCAAGAGAGGGTGATATTCCTGTTAGAGTCAAAAATTCTTACAATCCTAAAGCTCCTGGAACTCTCATCACTAAAGAAAGAGATATGAGCAAGGTCTTTTAGCAGCTGAGTTTTAGAAGATTATATCATAGTTTGGGAAAGCTTATGTTTTCTTGACCCAAAATCCAATTACAGGCTGTACTGACCAGCATAGTTTTGAAGAGGAATGTAACCATGTTGGATATAGTTAGTATCCGCATGCTTGGTCAATTTGGTTTCCTTGCTAAGGTGAGACATGATTTTTATCATGGTTCTGTATTATTAGCCGTTATATACTGTAAGCTGTAAATGCAGTTTGATATTTTTTCCCTCCAATCAGGTATTCTCCATTTTTGAAGATCTAGGTATTTCTGTGGATGTGGTTGCTACGAGTGAAGTTAGTATATCTTTGACATTGGACCCATCAAAACTGTGGAGTAGGGAATTGATTCAACAGGCAAGGGAAACATCTTTTGTTGTTTGAATCATAATTGCTTATGAGTTTTCTAGTCTAGTTGATTTGATGAATAAATTCCAGTGCATCGATTAGTGGATTTGTCTTAGGAGAATTATCTGTTGGGAGTTGGGACAAAGCTGTTATTGGGCGGTCAAAATTGTACTTGGCATGCAGGAATTCTGCCAGGATTTGTTTTTCAATGGTTTAGATATCCACCATGCCACTGAAAACTATGATTGGAATCTTGACTTTTTAACCATATTTATAAATATTTTTTCTTGTTGAACTCCTCTCCCTTACTGTTAAAGTCCATTTGAAGAAGATTGTTTTTTAACAGGAACTTGACCATGTAGTAGAAGAGCTTGAGAAAATTGCTGTTGTGAATCTCTTACAGCACAGATCTATAATCTCTCTTATTGGGAATGTTCAGCGTTCTTCATTGATACTGGAGAAGGTTTGGATTTTTGTCCATGCAATTCATAGAAAATATATGATTATCTGTTATTTAGAGTTTCAAGATTGAATTATTATACACTGCAAAAGTTCCGTTTTCCTATTCATCACAACGTAATAAATCAAATTGACAGGTATTTCATGTTCTTCGAATGAATGGAGTAAATGTCCAGATGATCTCCCAAGGAGCATCCAAGGTTTCCTCATTATATCTCTTATGTATAATACTGCAGAATTGGTCATTCTTTCAGGTTTTTGATAGTTGACTTTTGGAAACTGAACAGGTGAACATCTCACTGATAGTAAATGATAGTGAAGCTGAAAAAAGTGTCAAGGCCCTTCACCAATCCTTCTTTGAAAGTGATGATCTGTCCGAGTTAGTACCCGATGGTAGTTCTGGGAATGGTTCAGCTTTATTGCTGCAAACAGAAATTCAATGATATCCTTGACACAGACCACATACTACCTTTTCTTGGCTGGTCACACAAACCCCTATTCTAATTGTAAATAGGATCTTATTTTGTCTTTTAATGAATAAATCTGCCCAGAGGTCCGAACAATTATTGATATTTTACCTTGCACTGACCCTATGAACAACTCCGAGTCTGAGGTAACCAATTGTGCCAAATATTCCAATTCTATTCTCAATGATCTTCTTTGACACAGGAAACATCCATCCCCGGCAACGGCAAGGGTTTCTCTCTGTTTCTGTTTCTTTTACTAAATCTCCACAACATGGACAATGACTAACATTGATCTTAGGGATAAATGGCTGCAGTATGAAAGATAACAAACCAAGATGTTTCCCAAAACAAGAACTCGACCTAGCAAAGATGAAGGCATTGATTGTTGGCACAAATCAGAGACGTGATACAACTAAATGCAGAAGGAAGAGTGTTCTTTTCCTTAAATTTAAAACAGAAAGAAAAGGCTCTTTGGATTTCTTCTTGCATTTAACACCATGGAACATAACCTCTTGTCTTTTACCGCTCAAATCCAAGGACTCCAAAATGAGAACTTGTCTAGTTCAAGGAAACAAAGTCAAATGTACATTTGGTAACTACGAATTTGAGTAATTCTATCATTTGGAAGATCTTTGATATTGAATTAATTAAGGAAGCTTTGATATTTCGCATTCACGTTCGCTCGGAATAACATTCTTTTTCATTGGAAGATCTCATAATTTTATTAATTAAAACCAACAGAAGCTTCCATAACAGTATCCTGAATGATAGGACATTCATCAAACCAATGAGAATTAGATTTAGAAGCAATTGCATGTTTTGCTGAACGGTGAGCAGTTTCGTGAGCTTGCCTCCTGGAACGAGTAGCTTGAAATCAAAGCCTTTCTCTGGTATTCTCGCATCAGCCATAACGTTTCCTACGTAAGAAAATTGTCTCCTGTTGTATTCAGTTGTTTGATCACATCAAAACAGTCACCTTCAAGAACAACAGATTTAGAACCGAGTTGCTTATCTTGTTCCATGGCTTTAACTGTTGCAAGAGCTTCATAAATTTTGATGGCATGCAAAACCGTTTCCTCACCTTGCTTCCATTGCAAACATAAAGCATGGACATCAAATCTCCTCAGGTTTAAATTTTTGAACACTGGTAGAATACCATAATTGAGCTTCCAGCAAAACACCTTAACTTTCTATGGAATCCTGGCCTGCCACCACCTTGTCCAGAACCTGTTATCAGTAGACTCATTAATCGGTTGCCTTTGATTTGAAGATTGTGGGAATTCTCAGCCTTTGTTGAAAGTGTTTGGTAAGAACTCCATGCTATGTAGACTCCATTGTTTTCTAGACCCCAAACCAACTCATCATTATGTCAAAAACAAGGGTGAAATATATAAACCCCCCATACTAATATTAAAATCATACTAACCTCACTCTAGTTTCAAAATACCAAATTTTCCCTTATAATTAGAGTTTAAAATTTAGGAGTTTTTTGGTTTAAGGATTAGGATTTAAGAGTTAAGATTTATGATTTACAGTTTTCGAGTTTAAAATCTAGGTTAATTGTTTAAGATTTTTGAATTTAAGGATAGTTAAAGGGAAAAAATTGGCATTTTGAAAATAGAATAGGGTTAGTATTCTTTTGGTATGAGTAAAGGGGGATTTACATATTTCACCCTCAAAGACAACTCAAAGGTATAGAATATATATGCTTCAACACCAGTTTTGTGAACAATGACACCACCAGGTTAGTCCTTCAAGATCTAGTTATAAGGATAAATTAAATCAGCAACCATGGCCTCATCTAGTGCTAAGTTCAGAGACGATATTTGACTTATAGATACATTTAGTGGTAGCCACTTATCATACCGTATTCAAATTTTATCACTCTTTCTAACTCTCCATCTAGGGACTGAAACAAATACCTCCCTAGTAATCCAAATGCTTCTCCAAGTGCAAGAAGGATATGATCCGAGCGGAGCCTCTTCAAAAGAACAATTCTGAAAATATTTTGCTTGTAATACTTTGTACAGCAAAGAATTCTAGTTTTTCATCAACCTCCACCCCTGTTTACCAAGGAAAACTAAGTTAAAAGATTCAGCATCTTGAAACCCCGTACCTCTATCAACTTTGTGTTGACACACTTGCTTCCATTTGAGGCAATGAATTACTCCTATCAGATCTCAATTTCCATTAATAGTTGCTAATAATACTATCAAGTTCATTGAATAATCCCTTTGAAAGCAAAAAATACTTCATGGTATATGATTGGATTGCTTGTAATACAGCTTTTACAAAGATCTCTTTGCCACCTTGAGACAACAACCTATGACTCCAATGCATAATCCCTATTAGCATCTTCATTTTGATTTCCTCGAATGCTCTTTTATTTCCTCTTCCCACAAAGGTTGTTAACCCTAGATATTTCTTTGAGTTGTAATGATATCAAGAACTTGTTTGATTCTATTTATGTCCTTGGAACATTCCATCGAAAAATGGGGATGATTTATCGAAGTTAATTAATTGTCCCAAACCTTCTTCGTAGCATGTACTTCACTTTTTTGCTTTAACTTTAATTAGCTTTAACAAAAAGTAAACTCTTATCAACAAAGAACAAGTCGGTGATTTAAAGACCATTTCGAGTTGGTTGTAGTAGTGTTGAGAAACCCTTTGTACAAATTAAAAACAGGAAGGATGTTTCCTTGTCGGAGTCCGTGTCCTGGATAAAACTTATTAGAGAGACATCCATTAATCACAACAAAGAAAGAAACATGTGTTAAGCATTTCATTATGATTAATCACAACAGAGAAAGAAACATATGTTAAGCATTTCTTTATGAAGCTAACCCATCTTTGATTGAAGCTTAGCATTGTCATCATTTATTCTATGAAACACCATTCTACTCGGTCATATGCTTTACTCATGTCTAAGTTTAAAGCAATAAAACCTTTCCTCCCTCTCTTTCTTTGTTTTAACTAATGCAACAACTCGTAGGCTACTAGCACATTATTAGTGATTAATCTCCTCGTAACAAAAGCATTTTGATGCAGCTAATAAATATTGAAAAAATGTGTTTTAACTATTTACAAAGTTTTTAATTATAATTTTATAGGGTTTAGGGTTTATAGGTTTAAAATTGGCCATTGTTTTCGATTTTTAACTTGAGAAATAAAGACTATATAAGTATAGTTGACATTATCAATAGATACCTCTTCATTTAATATAGATAGGAAAAAAATTAACAATATCATTTCCAACAAGATGCCAATATGGCATGCATACCATTGGGTTCGGGGGCTTTTATTGAGTGCATATGTTTGAGTGTTTCATGGATGTCCTCAAGTTGGAAATCTGCAAGAAGGAAGTAGTCCATGTTGTTTGATAATCAACTATATACTTCCTCTAAGATTTCATTTGCCAAGGGTGGTCTTTTAAATTCAAACAAATTTTGAAAATAACAAACTCCATTTTAGACCCTTCCACAAGCCATACCTTCCCTCATCATTTGAACTTTTCCACATGGTTTATGCATCTTTGTTTGCTTCCCTTGCATGAAAATACTACATGTTTTTGTCACCCTCATGCGATCATAATACTCGAGATCTTTTTAACCAGTATAATTCCTCATTTTCCAAAAAATAGTAGGCTCTTCCAAAATTATCTCTTCATGCTCAATGGAACTTGCATACGTGTTAATAGCTTTAACAACTTCTAGCTCTTTAGTTAATTACTCAATACGTTGTCACATTCCTAAGAAGAAGAATGAATCTACCTGCCTAGTTCTTTATGGCAATTTCAATTCTTTTTTAAACCTCCAAATTTTAGGCCTTTCCCTAATTTGCCTTAATTATGGCCTCACAATCTTCCTCCTTAGTCCATGATGCTTCAAAAAAGAATCTTAGTCTCTTCCTTCTAAATTGTATTATAAATTTATTACATTTAGTATAAATTAGCAAAGAATTACGATCCAACTTATGACATTCTAATGTTGTAATAACATACAAGGGGAAATTATCTCTCTATACTTGATTACTCATAGCCTTGTCTAACTTTTCTCTAATTTTATTATAAGCTTCCTTTCTCCACTGCCATAAGTGCCATAGCCTTTATACCCCCAACCCTTCGAAGCACTCCAAAATGCTTCCATTTGCCATTATGCTCTTAAGGCACCTCCTCTTTTTTCAGTATCCAATAAGATCATGTTAAAGTCCTCCAAACACAACCAAGGTCTTTGTGAAATGGAAACAAGGCTCCTTAGCCAATCCCATGTCTCATAATGCAATGCAACATTTGGTTTCCCATAAAAATTTATTTATCTTCACTCTTTTGCAGGGTCTTTTTGCACAACCACATCTATATGATCTTTTAAAAAGCTCAATAAAGTTAGATTAATACCCTTTTTCCACATAATAGCCAAGCTTCCACTTCTACTCGTAGCACTAGCATTAAATATTGAAGCCATACTACATTTTCTCCTAATTTTGTCAAGAGCCAAAACTTCCAATATAGTCTTACTTAAAGACACCAAATTGGGATCTTCTTTCTTAGTATGCATTGAAGAACTTAAACTATGCAGGGTTCTAGAGCCCACGACGGATCCATGCAAATGTTTTTATGGCTTTCGATGGGATTGAGAGGTAGTCTCCACGCTAAAAAAAAAAATTGTTTTTGGCTTGGACTAACACATCCTGACTCATGAAAGCCTAAAATTTGCAGGCAATTTTTTCATTTTCCCTTACTTCACTAACTCGTTTGCTAGTGACTATGTAAGTTACCTATTCGTGTAAGTTTCCACAATTCAATTTAAGTGAGCTAAGGTCCCACTTCATTATCGTTTAGTTGATCCATAAACATCTACAAATTGATTCTTGTAGTATGTTCATAACTATTACAATACTTTAGCTTTGGGGCATCATTAATCCCTATCACCATAACATAACCTCGCCCATAATTCTTCCTAAAATATGTCCCATGTAACCTCTTTATCTTTCCTTTTATAGGCTTGTTTGAGCCATTGCCACCAAGCATTGGCTTCTCCCACTAGATGATATGATGCTAGAGGCAAATCTTTGTGTGAATTATAATAAACCATACCCCTATTTCCATACCAATCCACAAAGCATCCCATCATGCATATACACATATATATAATTAAACATCAACACCAAAAGAAATATAAAAATAAGTATCATGCTAACTCCATCAAATCACAGCCTATATCCTAGACATCATATACATATATAATCAATATATAAACACACAATACATCACACTATGCTAGAAGTCTATGCTCGACAACTAACACGAAGCCATATACCTGACCACTATACGAAAAGCTACCCGAAAGGAGCGATCCAAGCTAAAAGCAGTGGTGACAGTGTTGTATGTCAATCTGGAAAGAGGAGCGAGAAAATGAGTGAGATATACTCAGTAAGCACTACTACAAGTAATTAGGCAGTTATAAAAAATGCTTCTTAAAACTTTAAATTATGAAAACATGCTCATCCGTTTATGCTTTAAATCATAAAGCATTAAATAATCAATTAATTATTGTACTATAATGATGAGACAAGGCATTACGTCTATACTACTCAATAAAGCTATAACAATAATGATATACAGTAGCTAACAGTAGCAATCTCTCAAGAAGGGATGCTACCTATGCATAAACCAATATACCCCAATTCATTGATCGGATGACATTGGGACCTGTCCAAACATAGTGTACAGGTCAAGCAAATCGTTTACGAGACCTATGCTCAAGAAATAGTGCTTTAAAGTAAGCTATAGATGCCTTTCACAATCTCAAGGTATTGTGCCATAAGGTTTCATTACCAAGGGCTACAGTAATGATCACAATCTAGTTCGCAAATAGCTTTCTAAAGGTAACATTTAGCAATCAAATTTGGTAAATATCATCAAAACCCCAAGGCTCACCTTTGAGTAACCATTGATCAGTTTAAAAATGAGGATTTATATTTTTATAGCCAAAACCGAAAGCTAGAATGATTTAAAGATAAGTCATATGCATTCTCATTTTCAAATAAAGGTTATACTTAATTAAAATCCCTTTCAAAGTTTATTAAATCATTTAGAAATCAACTCAAGACAAAACAAAAATAGATATAAATCAAGCAAGCCTTAGACAAATGCATCAAGAATCATTTTCACAAGCATCTCAATAATCAATCATAGAAAGCTCAATATGCAACTTTAAGCAATATGTGCCTTAGCAAAAGTTCAATGACAATAGCAAAACAGTTTAAATGCACTTAGTTATACTTGTAGGTTACTTACAACACTCCTTTACCTTAAAGATTCAATTCCCTCCTTGCCTACCAAGCTTTATGCAACTGAGTGGTTAGGAAAACCCTCAATCAAGCCTTCTTGTAGCCGAGAGCTTAAACTAGCTTTCAAGATATTGAATACCTACGATCAAAGCGTTGAAATCTTATCAGAACTGAACCAACCACTTTTTGTACTTTAAGAGCTTATAGAGTTGATAGTAAGATAGACTATAAACTTCCTTAAAGTTTTCCTCAAAATAGAACAGTTCTATCTTGTGGCGATCGACTCCCTTGTTAGGGCAATTAGCTACCATGTATTCTTTTAATTTTTCAAATTAAAAATATCATTTTCAAAACTGTGAAAAAGTAGTTGACTAGTTCATGTGGCAGTCAACTGGTTTTCAGGCAATAAGCTATTTAGTAAAAAGTGGTTGACTATTCCCTCAAGGTAGTCGATTGTTTTTTAAACAGAATGTTGTTAAGTTCAAGGTAGTCGACTGATCTCCCAAGCAGTCGAATTCCTTAAATCGGCAACCTAAAAAAAATACCAAATTTTGTTTCTGAGTAGTCTACTACTCTCCAAGGTAGTGAGCTGCTCCTGGACAGAATTCATCCTATGTTCCCAAAATCCATTTTAAAGCCTGAATAAAATCAAATGCAATTCAATCTTCCAGAATGCAATACCACAAGTTCACAATTCAAGGAGGTTTATACATCAAAATACCGAAGAAAAGAACAATCTTCCTTACCTAAGTTTATGAAACTGAAAGCCTAACTCCAAAACCTTCCAATCGTAGCTTCTTTTCCAATTCCTCTTGTCCTTCACTTGTTCGCACTCTACACCCACATGAAAACATGATTATTAGTTTCTTAAACTAAATTTAAACTCTATAATTCTCAAATACTTACACTCTTACCTTGCTTCACCCAAACCATGAACCAACACTTTATACTCTTCTCGAATTCCACTACTCAAAGCTTAAACTTCACATGCAAGGCCTAAACCGAGTTACTCACAACATCCTCTTCTAAATTCTTGTATTTTCATGAAAATTCCACCTTCAATTCTCTCTTTACCATGGCTGTTTTTACAAGGTTCTTCAAAGTTCTATAACGACCAAATGCAAAATAAGGGAGAAGTGAATAGCACCCTACAGCCTAATATTAATTAAAGTTTATAAAATTTTCCTTAAATTAATGAATGTCTCACGGCTCAGTACAGAATGTGGTCCCTCATGACCATTCTCTAATCTCCATAAATCATAAGTTTAACAAAAAAGGTCACTATTACATGCAACTTTATCTCTTTAAACACCATTGTTAAGGATGTTTCTATTGTCTCCCTTCATTTTTTGAGGTAATAATTTCCTATGATCATTCATATGATTATTTTTAATTTATTATTTATTAAATAACTCTCTAAGGCCATTTATTTAGTTTCCCATAATTTTTTCACCACTCCTTTGCTATGATTAAACTAATTCAAGGTTACGAGACTAAAAATTACCCTTTTGCCCTTAACATCGAATTCTTATCAAAATGAGCTTGATGCTTTGTCTAACCATAATTTGTCCAAAAATACCAAAAATAACCTCAAATCAATTAATATTTAATTCGATACTTTTACGTGTAGTAATGTACTTAAGAGTTGTCGCGTGGACATTAATGTCCATAAAGTCTTCCTCATCACCATTGTTCTGTGTCTTCCTTTTGATAGTTGTTGTTATCTCACTAGTTTGATTACTCCCCAAAGCTTAAGCTGTCTTCTTCCATTTTGCTTTCCTAGAACTGCATTCTGCTTTACGTTATTTCACTTGGATGTCCTATACCATCTTCTTATCTATTCCCTCATTATTGTTCCTTGCATCGTCAAGATTTCCTTAGTTTGTTCCATAGTCCAAATTAGACATGGCCTCCTTTATTTCTTCTCAATTCATCCTTTGTGCACAAAAAACCTCATCTAGCTTTCCCATGCAAATTGTGGAGATTGCTATTACATTTAGCCATCTTGCACAACATTGACTTTCATCAAACCCCTCTCCCTTCCATAACTTATGCCTGAGCTAAAGTCACGATCTATGAATTTTTAAAACAAGTGGATCCTTCTTTGATTTTTTTTCTATTAATATGCTTTGAATTCTCTTGATTTAATTTATCTTAAAACTCGCCTATCTTCTTGTTAATGTACGCCCTAAAGCTAACTCACTTGGTGAGAGGCATGATATTGTAGCAATGCATGTCTACTTAAGGAAGTAACTTGAAGGTCTCTCTTCACCATTTACGTAGACAATAATGAGAATTATTAGTTGCAAGATGAGATTATGCCCATAGAACAAGATAAGTCTTACAAGGGAATTGTAATGTGGTTACAATTATGAGAATTCATATACATCAAAGTTTACTTCCTAAAAATCATTCTTCGTAATCGTAATATCGAGACAAGGTGTTGACAGTGCTCAAAGACGGGTACATGCTAAGTCTTCTTACTTATGGAGTAAGTAATCGATCTCATAAATTGAAATATAGAGATATTTTAGGATAACATGTCATTGCTTATTATATAATAAATTCACTGAACATGAGTTGTGGTGGGAGCTCCATTTGGTGGTGTCACTTAAGTGTTTATGGAATATGTTCTCATGTGTCAACAATGTAAGTGATCATTCAACTTGAGATGTCAAGTCATTTTATGTGTGGAATGTCACATTTTGATTTTACCTTTACAGGTTTGGATGACAGAAAGCCTAAAAATGGTGCTTTTGGGTATGGCTTGGAGCATATGAAGGTGGGTGAGTAGTCAAGTTGAGGATTCATCATCCTAAGTGACTTAAGGGGATGGGGATAATATTTCTCTATCCTAACTCGTATTATCTAATAAAGTATTGGTCAAAGAACTAGTTAAAAAGAATTAATTGTCACAGCCCGTGACCCTATTTTTCACCTTAGTCTATACATCTTATTAGGTTGGGCTGTCTGCGATATTTTACTTTTCTTTTACATATAAACAATTTCATATTAAATTATAATATGAATTACATCCCCTATCTTACTTCATAAGGAAGTAGTACTGTAAGTAAGTCTAAATAGAAAATAAATGATCATACCTTGAGTATTATATCAAGCTGTCACATCGTCCCCAAATGCACAGCCGAAGTCCTTTAGATGTCAGACTCTTAGTCCTCGTAAACCTGAAATGTTAAAATTAAGGGGTGAGCAAACCACGGCTCAGTAAGGGAATTATATGCCTCACTTGATATTCAGTTATCTATATGCTGAAAAACTTTTTCATTTTTCCTATGGGCTCTAGGCTCGCCTGTAGGAAGGATACTATAGTCGGCTAGGGATCCAAATAGAGTAAGGTAGGTATTTTGAAATACCGATCTTGTCCTGGAACCTAGAAGCAACTGTAGAGAGTAATAAATTTCTTTTCGTTTGAAATTTAAATCCTTTTCCTTTTTATTTCATATCATTTTCATGTTCTTTTCAAAATAATGCTTTTATGAAATAAAGAATTTAAATAAAGTAACTAATATTCATATATTCTGTGAAAAGAATATTAGTTAAATCATCATCATTCTCATTTAAACTCTTTTCGTATTTTATTGTACAATCATAATTAGTACAATACTTTAAACAGAAAAATAAGCTATTAAATCCTTTTCATATAAAATATACATCATTTAAATCTAATATTCAATTTAAAATTAAAACAAGAATATTAGATTTATTTTCCTCTTCTTTCCTTTTTGGAAAACATATCACATATTCATGTCACATATAGTCTAATATTCAATTTAAAATCATAGTAAGAATATTAGACTTATAAACTCCTTTTCCTTTTGAAAACATATTACATATTCATATCACATGTCATATGAAAATAATCTCGTACTACTAAAATCAGTACTGAAATAAGCATTTTGTAAAATGCTGTAAATCACTTTCATTTGATTTATCACATATTATGTAAAACATTTTCATTTCATGTATCACATATCATATAAAACATTTTCATATATAGAGACTAAGGCACGCCCAACCCGTCCACTGGGTCGTTACTCATATCATGCGATAGACCCTGAAGGGTATAAAATCATCATGTCAGATCTATGGTCATAGTCTATAATTGTCCTCGGCTAATCACTGATCAGGTGTCGGCCGGGACTACATATCACATATCACATATTACATATCACATGTCACATATCACATATCACATATCAGCATGATAAAGTTGCCTACTAGTCTCAAAACAGTATTTTTCATCATTAATAAACTTTTATGGAATTTATAAAAATATATAATTTCATAATTTAAAACCATAAAGGTTATAAAACCAGTTAGTGAATATTTAAGAAATATTTATAAAAATATTCACTTTATTTCTTTTCATTTTTCATCTCGTATTACGTGTAATTTACATATCAAGAGAATTTTCGATGATTTCATTATCACCATTCTCGAAAACATGAATATTTTAAAATCACTTTCATTTTATTCATGTTTTTATGAAAATATTCATTTTCTCGATTTTCGTGGTTGAAAATAATTTCTCGTGAAATAAAATCATTTATTATGATTTTATGAAATTTTCTAGAAATTTTCGGTAATTTTCAATAATTTTTGGTAGTATAACGGCTGCTGATTGGCTTGCCTCCTGCACGAAAAATAGAGTTTATAATTCCAGCCAGTACATCATCACAAATTTTCAACCACATAATCATCACATTATTTTCATAAAATATTTCATAATTAAAAACATGCAGACTGAATATCCTTACAGTGCTGCACATGCATCCCTTACCTTTCTCGGGTCAGCGATTGCCTCGTTTGTCGTGCCGGTGTTCACCTCGCCCAATTCCATCGGCTCGGTCATCAAGGAAATATTTTGGAAATTAAATTCTAAAATTTAGAATTTTTCCATAATTATTTAAATTAAATACTCGGAATTAATTTCCGAAATTCTTACCAAATTTCTTAGATTTTCTTTCCTCTTTCCCGTTCGATTTTGTTTCTGTTTTCCTTCCTCTATGTTCGCTGCCGTCGGCCCTTCCTCTTCCTTCTCTCGCTGACAGCGGTTGCTCTCTCTCCCTTCTCTTTCCTCATCGCCGGCATCGACCGGCTCCCTAGAAGTTTCTCCTCTATTTTAATAATCTATTTTAACATAGGAGAAAATAAGGGAATCGGGTTGTATCCCGATTCCCATTGCCTTTAAATTATTTTATATATATATATATATATATATATATATATATATATACTATAATATAATTATATTTATATAAGTATATATAATTATTTTATGAGATATATATAGATATCTTAATATATATATTTCATATAATACCATATATATATAGATATATATATATATATATATCTATACATTTAAAATCAAATACTATAATTTAACTATATATATATATTTCATATATATATATATATATATATATTTATATACAAAAATGTATTATAATAATATACATATGTATTTATTTAATATAAAATAGTATATATATCATTTTATAATATATACTATATTTCATCTATATATATTTATATAAAACATATCAAAATATATTTATATAATCTAATTATATAAATATATAATATAGGCATTTTTATTTCATTTAATTTTTGGATTTCTAAATATCCAATTATTTTCTCATTTTTCTTATTTAATTTGGATTTCCATTTATCCAAATTAAATTTCCTCCTTCATTTCTTATTTCCAATTAAATTTTCCTTTTCATTTCTTATTTAATTTGGATTTCCATTTATCCAAATTAAATTTCCTCAATTTCATCTTTTCATCAATTTCAAAAATTTTAACAATATTCTCTTTTTCATTTTTTCTCAATTTATTACTTTAATTTATCTCTTGCATTAAATTAAATTTCCGAATACTTATTATCAAAATTTGAAAATTCGCGGTTATCACATCCTTCCCACCTTAAGAAATTCAGTTCTCCGAATTTAACTTAATTCATAAGGTGGTAGCATCCTGTATACTTATAGTTCTTGTCCTCTACATCATCTTTCAAATTATATTGCCAATATACCTTTAACATCATAGTCATCTCTTATATCATTACATATCATTTTTCTCCATATATTTTTTTATACTCCCTAAAATTTCTTATCACTTTGGGAGTTATCACTTTCATCTCTTTTCACATAATAGTTGCTTCATACTGTTCATCATATGTTTTCTTATTTGGTGCCAAGTCGATATAATTTAATAACTGTCATTTAAATAAGTTAATCAATTGTATGTAATTGTCCAGTAGCTTTCACATCTCGTGCATCTGCTCACTCAACATATCTTCGAGCGTTTCTATACTACGCTCAGATATTTACATCAGTACGGAGCGATGCTATCAATAAATTTGGAATCTCAAGGCCTTTCGCTATTTCCCATAAACATATAGCAAATCCGAGATTCCCATCACATGTAGTGCTCACTGAACTTCACATACATTCTCATCATTTCATCATTATATTTCGACTATGGCACTATAGACTTTAAGAGCCTGATAATGGAAGAGTGATTCCATTAGACAATTAGTCTTTAATCGCTTCCATATTATCCTATCTCTCTTAGACTCTTTATTATCCACAATACTCATTTTTTTTTTCATTTTATTTCATCAAGACTGCATCTTATTGCAGACTGTACTGTTAATCATCTCTTGCCATAATTGAATCAGGAGCAATCATTTTCTCTCCATATCGTCTTTTCATGTAGCATTCTTATTACCTCTTTTATTCTTGTGGTATATTCATTATCACTTTAATCTTAGAATATACCTGAAATTATACTCTTTTGATAATTTAGATTCCATAAAGGCATAATCAAATTATAATTTAATCTACTCATTATTTAGCTTCATCATTGAATCTATAATTATCAATTTACTCACCTCATTATCCTTATAAATCCACTATTTCCATCATTTCGAGGTGGTATATATATATATATATATATATATATATATATATATATCCTTTTTCCATATATGATTGGCAGTAAAATGTAAATCATTTCTTTACTCCTTGGAGTACAATCACTTTCCTTCATCGAGTTTCGCTTGATCTTACATTTAACCATAATCATGTAATAACCACAAAAATCACTTTTTGTTTTAAAATTGAGAACTACTTCATATTCATGTTCCCTCTTCATCACGTACTTATCCTCTTATTACATATTCATCTTTTCCTTCATCATCATTTCAGTCACTTTTTCTCAGTGGTAAAGTATTCCACTATTAAACTCTTTTAACCTTTTTGAGTACTATATTTACTCTTATTTATTCACCAACCTCAACTTCCCTACTTATCGGTCACATCTGCAGAGCAGCTAATCCAATAACTCTTCCATAAACTAGCAATAGTATTTAGCTAGATCCAGCACATTTCGTATCTCAATCATTATCTCTTCATCATAGATAGATCCACATCGCTCTGTCCTTCGAGATCATATATCTTAGAAAGAGATACTGTCCAGCTAAATCTTTTATTTGCCATACTTAACATATAATTCACCGTCTTTAAGAGTCTGCAAGGTTATACGCCCATGCTGCTCATTTTCCATTTGTGCCTTAGACTGTATCAGTAGCTCATCATATTATTCATTTATAGTTGCCTCATTCATTAGGCTCAAATATCTCACAAGGTATTTCATTAACCTTGTAAACCTCAATAGGAACTCGTAAAAATTATATCGAGTTCTAATTATTATCATCTTATGACCATCAATTTCCAACTTTTCATCTAGTGATGCCTTGTACAGAGATTGGTCTTATAAGCTCCTTATACATCTCCGATTAAATCAATTTAAGGCATCAATTTCATATAGATGATTATTTGTCCTTCATAATAACTTTATTTCATAATAGGAATTTAATACACCATTTAATTCATCCTTAAATCATATCATCTGTATTCCTATCAATTTCTTTCATACAAGTGAATTTCATTAGCCACAAAATTTTCCAGAGTTATTTTCTTAAGCTTTTCGGATTCTTTCTATATTTTCCAGCATAAGCTTAAAAATAAATTTCATATCCACGATCGAGTCAATGTTAACCCGATCTCCCACATCTATATTACTCCGAAAATTTATCAAGAATCACATCCAATACTTTCTTTAATCATTCATCTCGCACCCTTTTGGACATTTCATTACTATGTCTTATCATTTCTACTGTATATTCTAAAGGCAAGGACACTTCATAGTCAAATCATTTTAACATATACCCTATCTTGATTCATTTATTTACTCATACTTCACAGCATATCAATCATCTTAATTTATATGATGGATTAAATGTAATCGTTAATTAACACCTTTTACAGCTAATCGATTTATTATTACTGTAATTTACTTTTACAATCATTTTCATTTAATAATTCAGGTTAGCTGTTATCTTCTTCATCTCTTATCTTCACTTACTGTCCTTTTGCACATTCTCCAATTTCATATACTCCATACAGTACATTATTCTATAAAACATATTCCAAAATATTTCGGTTCTATAAATATTCATTTAATCCTTCAGAAACTGCAAGAATGTATAGAACCAGAATTAACCGTACTGCTATGGATT
This sequence comes from Heritiera fomes, assembly GCA_032173925.1. Taxonomy (NCBI): domain Eukaryota; kingdom Viridiplantae; phylum Streptophyta; class Magnoliopsida; order Malvales; family Malvaceae; genus Heritiera; species Heritiera fomes. Next base: position 8,344,977 of record JAPDPM010000019.1, read on the forward strand.
TCATCATCTATACTGATCTCTTCCTCAGTCATCTTCAGTAATCATTTCACTTTTCATCATATCCAACGATAACGCAATAATATCCCATCAATACACTTTTTAACTTCGACCTTTAAGAATCAATAATAGAGACGCTCATCCTGCGGCTTCCCTATAATCATTCGGGTCGCATCCATCATCTAAGTGTAAGTGAAATTAGAAATCGGGACCTTTATACACATATTATATCCTTTATGCCATCCGTGGCTCCATTACCATCAATGAATTCAAAATCAACTTGATTTACCACTATTCAAAACATAAGCCCACATAGGGGCGTTTTCGTCACTTCGACATTTATTTCTTTCCCCTTAGTATACATTTAAATCAAGAATCTTATAATCTATGTGCTGATAGTATCCCTTTCTCATACTACTACCAGCAGTTTAAAATCTTCTTCAATTTTGACAGAGAAGTCCACTAGGATCCATAATTGGATTATTTTGCATGAAATGCAGCTTTACATCATCAATTTCTCTGCCAAATCAATCAATTCCAACTTCTGTTGGTTTATTTTGACTCCAGGTAAAATTTTGGAGATAGGGGTATTTTGGTCATTTTTGGCCAAAATTTTCTCTCTTCAAAATACCTTCAATCAGTGATCTTAAGGTCTATTTAATGATGATATTTCATTCCCCTTCTTTATATCATCACTTTAAGATCTCAATTTGATCCGGATATAAAAGTACTGGTGGAGCCTTTACCGAGACCATTTCTGTTCCTTATCAAACTGACCTTCATTTAGATTATAAGATAACCATTTCAGATAATTTCTAGAGCCGTTTTCCCTCTTTGACATCCTTAGTTCATAATTCTCACCCCTTTCACAACATTTAACTCAATTTACAATCGTTTATTTCCTTTATGTATTTAGAGTACACAGTACTACAGGGGATGTTAATCTTTTCAACACATTTTCTTTCCAAAAGTATCGACAGACATCAAGCCAATCGTGCTCTGATACCATTAAATCTGTCACAGCCCGTGACCCTATTTTTCACCCTATTCTATACATCTTATTTGGTTGTGCTGTCTGCGATACTTTACTTTTCTTTTACATATAAACAATTTCATATTAAATTATAATATGAATTACATCCTCTATCTTACTTCATAAGGAAGTAGTACTGTAAGTAAGTCTAAATACAGAAAATAAATGATCATACCTTGAGTATTAAATCAAGCTGTCGCATCGTCCCCAAATGCACAGCTGAAGTCCTTTAGATGTCAGACTCTTAGTCCTCGAAAACCTGAAATGTTAAAATTAAGGGGTGAGCAAACCACGGCTCGGTAAGGGAATTATATGCCTCACTTGATATTCATTTATCTATATGCTGAAAAACTTTTTTATTTTTCCTATGGGCTCTAGGCTCGCCTGTAGGATGGATACTACGGTCGGCTAGGGATCCGGATGGAGTAAGGTAGGTATTTTGAAATACCTATCTTGTCCCAGAACCTAGAAGCAACTGTAGAGAGTAATAAATTTCTTTTCATTTGAAATTTAAATCCTTTTCCTTTTTATTTTATATCATTTTCATATTCTTTTCAAAATAATGCTTTTATGAAATAAAGCATTTAAATAAAGTAACTAATATTCATATATTCTGTGAAAAGAATATTAGTTAAATCATCATCATTCTCATTTAAACTCTTTTCATATTTTACTGTACAATCATAATTAGTACAGTAGTTTAAATAGAAAAATAAGCTATTAAATCCTTTTCATATAAAATATACATCATTTAAATATGATATTCAATTTAAAATTAAAATAAGAATATGAAATTTATTTTCCTCTTCTTTCCTTTTTGGAAAACATATCATATATTCATGTCACATATAGTCTAATATTCAATTTAAAATCATAGTAAGAATATTAGACTTATAAATTCCTTTTCCTTTTGAAAATATATTACATATTCATATCACATGTCATATGAAATCATCTCGTACTACTAAAATCAGTATTGAAATAAGCATTTTGTAAAATGCTATAAATCACTTTCATTTGATTTATCACATATCATGTAAAACATTTTCATTTCACGTATCACATATAATATAAAACATTTTCATATATGGAGACTAAGGCACGCCCAGCCCGTCCACTGGGTCGTTACTCATATCATACTATAGACCCTGAAGGGTATAGAATCATCATGTCAGATCTATGGCCATAGTTTATAATTGTCCTCGGCTAATCACTGATCAGGTGTCGGTCGGGACTACATATCACATATCACATATCACATATTACATATCACATGTCACATATCACATATCACAGATCAGCATGATAAGGTTGCCCACTAGTCTCAAAACAGTATTTTTCATCATCAATAAACCTTTATGAAATTTATAAAAATATATAATTTCATAATTTAAAACCATAAAGGTTATAAAACCATTTAGTGAATATTTAAGAAATATTTATAAAAATATTCACTTTATTTCTTTTCATTTTCCATCTCGTATTACGTGTAATTTACATATCAAGAGAATTTTCGATGAATTCATTATCACTATTCTCGAAAACATGAATATTTTAAAATCACTTTCATTTTATTCATGTTTTCATGAATATATTCTTTTTCTCGATTTTCGTGGTTAAAAATCATTTCTCGTGAAATAAAATTATTTATTATGATTTTATGAAATTTTCCAGAAATTTTCGGTAAATTTCAATAATTTTTCGGTAGTATAACGGCTGCCGATTGGCTAGCCTCCTGCACGGAAAATAGAGTTTATAATTCCAGCCAGTACATCATCACAAATTTCCAACCACATAATCATCACAATATTTTCATAAAATATTTCAGAATTAAAAACATAAAGACTGAATATCCTTACAGTGCTGCACATGCATCCCTTACCTTTCTCGGGTCAGCGATCGCCTCGTTCGTCACGCCCGTGTTCACCTCGCCGAATTCCATCGGCTCGGTCATCGAGGAAATTTTTTGGAAATTAAATTCTAAAATTTAGAATTTTTTCATAATTATTTAAATTAAATACTTAGAATTAATTTTCGAAATTCTTACCAAATTTCTCAGATTTTTTTTCCTCTTTCCCGTTTGATTTCGTTTCTGTTTTCCTTCCTCTGTGTTCGCCGTCGTCAGCCCTTCCTCTTCCTTCTCTCGCCGACGGCGGTCGCTCTCTCTCCCTTCTCTTTCCTCGCCACTGGCGTCGACCGGCTCCCTTAAAGTTTCTCCTCTGTTTTAATAGAGGAGAAAATAAGGGAATTGGGTTGTATCCCGATTCCTATTGCCTTTAAATTTTTTTTATATATAATATATATAATTATATTTATATAATTATATATAATTATTTTATGAGATATATATATAGATATCTTAATACATATATTTCATATAATACCATATATATATACATTTAAAATCAAATACTATAATATAACTATATATATTTCATATATATATATTTATATACAAAAATGTATTATAATAATATACATATGTATTTATTTAATATAAAATAGTATATATATCATTGTATAATATATACTATATTTCATCTATATATATATTTATATAAAACATATCAAAATATATTTATATAATCTAATTATATAAATGTATAATATACGCATTTTTATTTCATTTAATTTTTGGATTTCTAAATATCCAATTATTTTCTCCTTTTTTTATTTAATTTGGATTTCCATTTATCCAAATTAAATTTCTTCTTTCATTTCTTATTTCCAATTAAATTTTCCTTTTCATTTCTTATTTAATTTGGATTTCCATTTATCCAAATTAAATTTCCGTAATTTCATCTTTTCATCAATTTCGAAAAATTTTAACAATATTCCCTTTTTCATTATTTCTCAATTTATTACTTTAATTTATCTCTTGCATTAAATTAAATTTTTGAATACTTATTATCGAAATTTGAAAATTTGCAGTTTTCACATTAATATTGGTAGCCTAAGGGCCAATATAAAAATGTACATAAAGTAGGCTTTAGTTATTTTTGGGAAATTGTGATGAAAAGATTGAATTACACTGAGATATTATACACTAAAAGGTTAGTTAAACCATCTTGACTTTTCTAACATTTGGATGGTCATGAAGTATTGCTAAATGCTTAATCATGATCTATGAATTTGAAATGAATTAAAATGAAATTTCAAATTCATTGCCAATATGTTAGAAACATAATGAGTCACACACATAAGAGTAGTATATGGATAAAAATGAATTATGAGATCGAGAAATTTGAAATTTCTTATTTTGACTTTTTGAGAAAATTATAATTATGTGGACTTGAATAAATGTGTTTACTTAGTTGGTTTAATTATAACTATTTAAATAAATCAAAAAGGCCCACATTTAACTATAATATAGTACTGGACTTAATTTGTAGGATTTAATTAAAAGCTGTCACAGCCCGTGACCCTATTTTTTCACCTTATTCTATACATCTTATATGGTTGGGATGTCTGCGATACTTTACTTTTCTTTTACATATTAACAATTTCATATTAAATTATAATATGAAATACATCCCCTATCTTACTTCATAAGAAAATAGTACTGTGAAAATGTCTAAATGCGAAAAATAAATGATCATACCTCATGTCATAAGTCGAGCTGTCGCATCGTCCCCAAATGCGCAGCCGAAATCCTTTAAGTGTTAGAATCTCAATCTTCGAAGACCTGAAATGTTAAAATTAAGGAGTGAGCAAACCACTGTTCAGTAAGGGAATTATATGCATACTTGATATTCAGCTTCCTATATGCTGAAAATCTTTTTCATTTTTCTTATAGGGCTCTAAGCTCGCATGTAGGAAGGATACTACAGTCGGCTAGGGATCCGGATGGAGTAAGGTAGGTATTTTGAAATACCTATCTTGTCCCGGAACCTAGAAGCAACTGTAGAGAGTAATAAATTTCTTTTCGTTTGAAAGTTATATCCTTTTACCTTTTCATTTCATATCATTTCCATATTCTTTTCAAAATAATGCTTTTATAAAATAAAGCATTTAAATAAAGTAACTAATATTCATATATTCTCTGAAAAGAATATTAGTTAAATCATCATCATTCTCATTTAAACTCTTTTCATATTTTACTGTATAATCATAATCAGTACAGTACTTTAAAATAGCAAAATAAGCTATTAAACCTTTTTTTTATAACATATAAATCATTTAAATCTAATATTCAATTTAAAAATTAAAATAAGAATATTAGATTTAATTTCCTCCTTTTTCCTTCTAAAACCATATCACATGTTCATATTACATATCATTTGAAAATCATCTCGTAGTACTAAAATCAGTGCTGAAATAAGCATTTTATAAAAATGCTATAAATCATTTCATTTTACATATCACATATCATGTAAAACATTTACATTTCACATATTACATATTACGTAAAATATTTTCATTTAAAACATATCATATATGGAGACTTAGGCACACACGCCCAGCCCGTCCACTGGGTCGTTACTCATATAATGCTATAGACCCCGAAGGGTATAAAATCATCATGTCAGATCTATGGCCATAGTCTATAATTGTCCTCGACGGATCACTGATCAGGTGTCGGCCGGGACTACATATCACATATTACATATTACATGTCACATATCACATATCAGCATGGTAGGATGCCAACTAGTCTCAAAACAGTATTTTTCATCATCAGAAAACCTTTATGGAATTTATAAAAATAATAATTTCATAATTAAAACAATAAAGGTTAATAATAAATCAAGTGAATATTTAAGAAAATATTTGTAAAATATTCACTTTATCCCTTTTTCATCTTTCATTTCATATTACGTATAATTCATATATCGAGAGAATATTTAGAAAACTTTTATAAAATATTCTCTTTATCCCTTTTTCATTTTCCATTTCATATCACTTATAATTCCTATATCGAGAGAATTTTCGGTGATCTCATTATCACCAATTTCGAAAACATGAATATTTTAAAATGAATTTCGTTATATTCATGTTTTACGAAAAATAATCATTTTCTCTATTTTCGTGGTTGGAAACCGTTTCTTGTGAAATAAAATTATTTATTATGATTTTATGAAATTTTCAATAATTTTTCGGCAGTATAACGGCTGCCGATTGGCTAGCCTCCTGCACGGAAAATACAGTTTATAATTTCAACCGGTACTTCACCACAATTTTCCAACCAATTATTCATCGCAATATTTTCATAAATATTTTCATAAAATATTTCATAATTAAAATCATGTAGACTGAATATCCTTACAGTGCTGCACATGCATCCCTTACTTGTTTTGGGTCGGCGACTGACTCTCGAAGGTCGTGCCCATGTTCACCTCGCCCGATTCCATCGACTCGGTCATCGAGGGAATTTTCTGGAATTAAAATTCTAAAATTTAGAATTTTTTCATAATTATTTAAATAAATAAATTATTTAAATAATTTATCACTTTCCGGGATTTCTTACCGATTCCTGTAATTCTCGGGTTTTCGAATTCTCGGGATTTCCCATAATTTTCGAAATTCTCCTTTTTTCCTCTCTTTTTCTTCCTTTTTCTCTTTTCTTTCCTTTCTCTTTCTTTTCTTTTTTCTTTTTCTTTTCCTTTTTCCTCTTCTTTCTTCCCAGCCGAACCAGTCAGCTTCCTTCCTCACCGGTTCCTTGCCGGCGGTCGGTTCTCCGGTGGTTCAGGTGCCCTTCAGCTGCTGGCGTTGAGACGAACTTGCCATTGGCCTTAGCTCGGCCTGAATCGGCGGCACGGCGGCGGATCTACTTGATTTTGCCTCGGTTTCTTTTCCTCCTCCGTCGGCCTTCCTCCGTCGTTCTCCGCCTCAATTGTGGCCTCCCACGTCTTCCTCTTCCTCCAACGAAGCTTCGGTGGCAGTGGCGGCGACCGATTTTGCTGGCGCCGCCACTTTCTCTTCTCTTCTCTTTCTCGGCTTCCGCCTGAAATTTCCTTCATTCCGTTTCTGTTTTTCGTTTTTTCCCGTCGCCGGCTGTCTCGTCTTCCTCTCCTGGGTTCACCGGCGACGTCTCTCGCCTCACCTCTTCCTCCCTTTGGCCGGCCGACGTGGTCGGCTTCTTCATCGGGGAAGATCGGGTTTCTCCCGATTCTTCCTTTGTTTTTTTTAATTATATATACATATATATATATATATATATACATAATTTATATATACATAATACATATAATTTTCCGATCCGTCACTTTCTCAATTCTCGAAATATTTCACAATATTCCGATCTCATATTATATTTATTTATTCATTTCACTAAGTTTCCAATATTAATAATTTCCCATAAATGGAAAATTTATGGTTATCACAAAAGCAATGCCCAATTTAATTAAATAAGGAATTGATATTTATTAAATAAGTTTAATTAAGATACCAAACTCAAATTTAATATATATGGACTTAAATAAAATAGTTTAATGAAGTCATATGTTCCAATCTTTAATTAAAAGATATAATGGGCTTGACTAAAATAAGTTTAGTCAAGAGAGAAGGGCTTAACCAAATCATGGGACCAACCTTTTAATTAAAAGAGCAAGCATTGTGCTAACCTTATTAAAAAAGAGTTTGATTAGAGTATAGACCACAAGTCATTAAAAGGGTTTAATGAAGACTTAGGCCTTAAGATTATAATTTTAATTATAAAATTTAATGGGAATAGGAAAAACCTTAGAATTTAAAATTCCTTATTTTGCCTTGCCATTAACATGAGAAAAAACACACAAGGTGTGAAGATCGAGAATTTTCTAAATAAATATAAGGTATCCGAAAAATTTAAATTGGACAAATTGAAATCCAAATTAAATAAGAAAATGGAGAAATTAATTTGGATACTAGGAAATCCAAAATTTAAAGAAAAAAAAAGTATATATTTATATAATTATAAAATTATATTATATAAATATATTTTTAATGTTAAAGAAATAAAAATGTGAATAAAAATATAATTATATAAATAGATTATATAATATATTTTGACACGTTTTTAAATAAGTATATATATATATATATATATATATATACGAAATATATATTATTTAGATCAAAGTGTATATATATACATATATTTCAAGATAAAGTATGTATATATGTATATATATTAAATTTTAATAGTATATGATATATATATAAATATGATTTTATATATATTAAAAAAAAATTGAATTGAAACGAAATGGGAGTCGGGGGGAACCGACCCCCATTTCTCCTCTGTTACAAAACAGAGGAGAAAACACAGAAGTGGCCGACCCCTGTTGGCTTACCGGAGAAGGAGCGACGCCGCCGGCGAGCCGTGATGGAGGAAGAGATGCTGACGCCGACGGCAGGGAAAGAAAAAGGAAACAGAAACGAAGCGAAACGGGAGAATGCGGGGTGAAACCGAAGAGAAAAAGAAAAGGGGGAAACGGCGGTGCCGGTGGATCCAGGCACCGCCACCGCAACCTCGACGTCGGCAAGAGTGAGGGGAATGTGAGAGGAGCCATCGACGGCGAAGGAAACGGCGGAGGAAGGAAGAAACAGAGAAGAAAGAGGTCGAAACCCACGGCCCAGATTCGCCACCGCCGGCGCCGTCGCTGGCGAAACCGAGACCAGATCCGGTATCCCTGCAACCTCGGCAAGCTGTGGAGCGGCTGAACCGCCGGAGTGGCTGGCCGCCGGTGACCGAACCGGTCAGCCAAAGTTGAACCGGCCAAGCCAAGCTTTGACCCGACCCGACCCGGTTTGACTCGACCCGACCCGGTTTGACCCGACCCGACCCGGTTCAGGGAAAAAAAAAAGAAGAAGAAAAAGAAAAGAAAAAGAAAAAGGAAAAGGAAAAGGAAAAGGAAGAAAAAGAAGAAAAGAAAAGAAAAAGAAAAAAGGAAAAGGAAGAAGAAGAAGGAAGAAAAGGTAAGAAAAATTGAGGAAAAATAAATTATTGATGTTATTGAATAATTTATGGTTATATTGATGTAGTGCATTAATATTGAAATTGTAGTAAAACGGAAATGAGACGAATGGTGGAGTTCGGCAAGGCTCGGAAATCGGAAAGTGCGCTAAGCTTTGGCGAACAAGTAAGATACTTTTATAAAGCATTAGTAGCTTTATATTGTATGTGGGAATTATGATTTTTTTTATGATGCATTTATTTAATTGACTTTAAATGGAATTATGATTTTTATATGATGCATCAATTTAAATAGATTTGCTAAAAAATGCTAAGAGGACCCACAATTGATGGTGGGGGTCTTAGTAAGAGGTAAAATTGGTGAGAATCAACGGCTGCAAGTATAAATTGTGTTTCCCTTGCAGGAGGTTAGGGAAAATTAAGCCGTTATGCTGCCGAAATTTTTAGGAAAATAATTGAGGAAAAAGATTAAGTTTCTCACATAAATGGAATCTTGGAGATAATTATTGAAAATAAATATTGAAAGGATTTTATAGTATTACCGAAAGAGTTTGATATTGAAATCGATGAGAAGATAGATCGTTGAAAACGATAATGTGGTGAATTACATGGTTTAAAACCTTATAGAATCGATAAATCAAGTAATTTTAATATCACAAATGGTATCAAGTTGAGATTGAGGTGGAATTATTAATTAGACGGATCACGGATAAAAGTGATGATAATTATATGATGTAGCTTGGAAGAGAAGATCACAGTTGAAATTTCGATGGTCGAATGATTGGATTGTGAAGTTATTAACGGAGTAATGATTTCCAGAATTACCGAGTCCGGTTTCATGATTTTGAAATAATTTCGAAAGTGATAATATGGACAAATTCGAGAGATTGAAATGGAGATTTAATTACGACACAATCCGATCAATTATGGATTCAAAGAAATGAGTGATAAATATGTGAAAAGATGATTGTGCTTATAACCTTAGAATAGATCTTGAATAATAAGATCGACAATTGCATAAGTTCGGATAAAATCATAAAGGCCACATGAAAATGGATTTGAGGATTTAGATACGATTTTGTGATAGTAAATGAAATTGAACCTCAAATCAAAAATGATAAACATGTATCAATAGATCAAATCATAAATGGATTTGATAAGTGACTATCGATTTTGTGATTCTGTTATCCTCGATGTCGATTCTGGAACAGATATTGAAGGATGATATTATTATTTGCATAAATTCGGTAACCTGATGACTATTTTAGAAATTGATGTTTAAATGCTTATCAAAACTTAGAGGATTCATACTAATGATGCGATCCTAATATTGATGATGAAGTGTATAAATGATTATAATAGTCAATGACGATCAAGAAAGGGTATTGAATACCGAATGGTCTGAATACCAAGTGATTCGATTTCCAAATGAATTGAGTACTGAGCAAATTGAATACTGAATTAGATGAATAGTGAATGAATTGTATAGTGATTTATTGGTTGACAGAAAGAAAGTCTTGAAATCGAATAATTGATGGTGATAAAGTTAAATGAATCGCTTTAGCGTATTTGATGGAAACATTACCGAAGTTGCATACTGAAATGTTTTACAGCATCGCATTTAAGCATGCCTTCTTGCAACTTGAAACATTTTAATAATGTTTATATGAATACTGAAAAGTATTGATTTGTTTTGAAATGAAAGTATATGGTAAATATATATATATATATATATATTTTGATATATGAAGTCTCATACAGAATTTTACCATATGCCTTACATGATATTGAAAAGAAAGCTATAGATTTAAATGTTTTATGAGACTGTAGGCACCCTAAAAGAATTAAATTCAATAAAGCATAGTGGAAACCGCCTAATTGGAGCTTTGCTCATTAGGCAGATAGATATGCTTGTCCGACAATAGTCGTGGACAGGTCTCAGTCACGCCTGATCAGTGGGGCTGAGAGAGATGAGGTCTATGGCCATAGATAGCGCCCTAGTTGGTTTCCAGGGGACGATATGATTTTCACTGCTAGCTACAGTGATTTAAGTCTTTATTGATAGAGAAATGATAGGGATCTAGCCTAGTCTCTAACAAATATGATATGAAGTCTAGAGTATGATTTTATTGATATGAACTCTAGACTTGACATGATTTATACTGTACATGAAACAGATTTGAAATGAAATATGTTTTGAAACAGTACATGTTTTAAACATGTTTTAAAAGTCCATGAGATATGAATTCGACACTATATGATTTATATGTGATTTTGTGTCGAACATGGCATGATATGCGGTCTAGAGTATAGTTTGATTTGATATGAACTCTAGACCTGATATGATTTACAGTAGATGATTTAAAAGTATATGATAAATGATTTCGACACTTACATGATTTATATACGATTTTGTGTCGAATTTGAAACGACATGCGGTTTAGAGTATAGATTGATTTGATATGAACTCTAAACCTGATATGATTTATAGTATATGAAAAATGTTTTAAAACCGCACATGTTTTAGACATGCTCCGAAAACGAATACATGAATTGAAATTGAATATGTTTATATTATGCCTTAAAGGCAAACTTTTGAAAATGCATATGTTGAGCATGTCCTAAAGTATATATGATATGATTTGAAATGATCGCGGTTTATACAGAAAAATTACATGAATTGCATATTAAACCCTAATATGACAATATGCTTAGTATATGAGAATTCCATGAGGAATGTCATGACTCGGTGGTAACGATATTTCATCTATATGAGGTCATGATATGTTATGAACCACGAATATAGAGATACACGAAGAGAATTATGACTGGGTACCACCGTGATTATGATCTACAATACGAGAATTGATAAGAGATGATATGAGAATTGGTAAGAGATGATATGAGAATTGATAAGAGATGATAGAATACAGAAATATGATTATGAAATGAAAAGTGATAATGAGATGTATCGATGAGAAAGGATTAACTGTAATTGCATCCTTGTAAGTATTAAGCATTGCAGTTTAAGACAGTTTAATCCTACTCTTGTATTTATATTAGTATCTTACTGAGCCGTGGTTTTGCTCACCCCACTAAATTTCATCTCTTTCAGATTATTGAAGTTAACGTCTGCCATGTGAGCTGCTCAGTGGGCATCGGAGACGGTGTATGAACTTGGTACTAGTTTTCTGAGTTATATGTTCTTTATAAAATACTTGTTTACATGTAAGACTTAAATTGATGCACAGTACATATTCTGTTTAACAAGTCGGGATGTAACTAAGAACCATTTCCGTGTTTGTTTAATATTTAAATGGAATGACTATAAGTCACCTAGGTAGTATAGTAACTACACTGACACCGAATACAAACCTTAAAATGAAAAAGAAAAATTTAGTCCATAAATTTGTAGACTAAGAAAAGTATAAGAATCGAGTGAAAGTCGTGGTCTTCGGGTCGTGACACAAGGAATTTCAGCAAAACCTTGAGGAAATCTTCTCTTATATAATTATTGCCTTGGCCAATGACATATGAGTTAATATGAACCAGGATCAATTGAGATATGTTTTATTAGTCACTCAAGGTGATGCATTCTCTTCTTGACTACTTACCTCTCTTCATGTGCTTCACGACTTACACAAAAACACCTTATTTAGGCATCTTGCATCTAGACCAGTAGAGGTGAGAACAATTGTGGCAATTCACACATAAGATGACCCAACATCTCAAGTCAAACAATTAGTTACACAACTAACGCATGAGAGCATATTCTATAGACATTTGACTGACACTACCATATGGAGCTTTAATAGCGGGTGATGTTTAGTGAACTTATTCTCTAATAGGCACCCACATTTTATCCTCAAATATCCATATATTTGCAACTTATACGATGATTTTCTTACTTCAAAATTAAGAATGAGTAGCATGTGTCACTGTCTATATACACAGTATTTCACACTTTTCCACACATTTCATAAGAGTTGGGCTGTCTACGATGCCTTTATTTCCCACTTTAATAATAGTGTACAGTAAATAACTATAAATTAATTTAATTTACATAAGTAAAATATTTACATAACTATATTTTTTTTTGGTTACATACATAACTATATTTGTTTAAACATTTACATCTCCTGTTTATAATTACAACACTGTAGTACTATAAAAGTAAGTTTGAACATATAAAGGAAAATGATTATACCTCCAAGATCTACAATAGCTGCCTCGAGGTACTCAAAATGCAACCGAAATCCTCAGATGATATATCACGCAACTCACTAAAAGTAATCTGGAGAGATGAAAATAAATGGGTGAGCAAACCACGGTTTAGTAAAGGAGTTGTATGCAGATCTTGATATCGCGAAATCTATATGCAATAAAATCCTTTATTTTCCTATCAGTACACTATGGACCCTAATAGGAAGGATACTATAGTCGGCTAAGGATCCGGATGGAGTAAGGAAGGTATTTTGAAATACCTGTCTTGTCCCGGAACCTAGAAGCGACTATAGGGAGTAGAAATTTAAGTTGATATGAAACTCAATCAATAATTCACTATATATAAATATTTCTCATAAATTAGTAAAATAAATCATTTAAAATCACATAAATCATCAATTTGAAAGTAATTTAACTTTCACAAGTAAAATCATCACTTTCACAAGTAGCTAAATCACAATAACAATATGATATACAGTTCAGTACGATCACAGTTCAGTGAAAAGAACACTTCAGTAAACAGTATCATTAATAGTATAGTTCAGTAAAATATCACAGTAATCGGTAAAAACAGTGGAGACTAGGCAAGACCCTAATTATATCATGCTATAATCCCCGTAGGGAACAGTAACAGTAAACAATAAGATCTATGACCATAGTTTATAATTGTCCTCAGTCGTACGTTGATCAGGTGTCAACCAGGACAATGAAGACAGGATCAATGTCAACAGCTTCACATAGTAATAGTACAATAATACACGTGAGCATGATACAAGGCCTAACAGTCTCAAAACAATGTTTAAACAGTGATATCACCTTTGTGGAAATCATTAAATTAGATAAAACCTTTAGTCAGTCCATAAAGGAAAATTAATAAAATAGTGAATATTATAAAGAAAATAATTTATAAAATATTCACTATTTATCACTTAACTTTGTAAACCACTTGTTTCACTATAAAACACTTGGGAGGATTTTCTAATAACATTACTTTTATTAAATTCGATAACACGAATATTTAAATAATATTTTTCGGTAAATTCATAATTTATGAAAAATATTAAATATCTCATTCATCAAGGCTAGGAAATACTCCACAATGCACTACAATATTTCATGTCATTTTTAGAAAATTTTCTATAAATTTTCAACAGCATGACGACTGCTAAAACCCTAACCTTCCTGCAATTGTAGACAGTTCAAACCAGCCAAACAACCACAATTTCATAGTTCTCAAGGAAATTCTCTTCCAAAATATTTTCATAAAATTATTGGCATTGAAATCATGCATTCGGGATATCCCTACAGGCTACATACGCGTCCCTTACCTGTTTGATGAAATCAAGCTTCTCGATCGCACCACTCGTAAACCGTTACTCTCGGGCTATAGATAATTCCACCAAAAATATTAGCTCCTTTAATACTTATTTTTAAGCTATTATTCATGTCTAAATGTAGCCACATTGGACACTGCAAATATTTTCACAGTATAATTTCTACCAGTAGTATAACACAACTTCTTCATTTTGCGTCGGATTTTAAATCCGAGCATACCTACAGACTCCTTGTAATCTCTACAGTCTAAATATACCCTTAAATCATCAAAACCAACCATGCACAATGATCCCCTTCATGAGGCCGAATGCACTATCTTGAATTCCTTAAGGAATTTCAATGATCCAATGGCATATTCTTACTCTACCATGTTCATTCTTCATCCTAGCATCCATTTCATGCATGAAAGGCCACATTTCCCTTTGGTTCAAGTCATGGCCGAAACCCCCTTCCCATGGTAAATTTTTATTTAGCTAAATTCAATCAATTCTAATGGCATGAATGAGCTTAGCATGTTGAGATGTATCATTTTATGCCATTAAACTTAAAGAAAACACCATGAATGGTCAACCACATACCTTGGCCGAATGCTTCCACTCCTCCTTTCTTCTTATTTGGTTGCTTATTCAATGATCAATTTATATGGGTAGGTAGAGGAGAGAGAATAGAACAATTCTCTAGTTTTAATTTTAGTGAAATAATGCAAGTTTGATAAGGGTTTTTTGTTGATTTCTTTTCTTTCTTTTCTTTTCTTTTCTTCCAAAAATGGCGTGGGAGGCTTTTGGGGAGGATGATAAATAGTTCTGGTCAGACCAAGAAGAAAAAAAAATATCTTCTAGAAATAGGAAAAATGACCAAAATACCCTAGTTATGTAAATTTCGGACAATTTTGCCTTTAAGCTTCTGTAGTCGTAAAAACTATGTAACCGCACTCCAAAATTTTGGATTCCATCACCAAATAATCTTATTAAATATGTTTTGATGATTAGAAGTGGTTTCGTCAACGCACTGTACATGGATAGTGAAAAATTACGATTTTACCCTTACGGATTGCCAGCGAAATGTTCTGATTTAACAACCATTTCAAGAAATCTTTTGACACTGTGTTAAAATAATTTTCATGTGGAATATTATGGTATTATTATTTCATCCCAATTTATTTTAGTTTGGGTAAAATTTATGAAAATACCCTTGGGATGTAACCGTCATTTTCCAATTTGTTTGTCATACTTCCAAAAATAATGTAATCAAAATATTTTGGCCTCCACATTTCCATAATATCATTATTACACCTTCCATACACTATTTTCTTTATTCATACACATATCTAGGCATTAGAATCCAAGTAGGGCCCACATCATTATTTACTTATAATTTACAAAAATATACTAAATAAATTATTTATTAATTAATAATTAAATATCCGTACATGTATAGTACAAAATAATTGGTTCTCACAGCATGTGCCAATATGAATATCGTCAATGTCCTTTCTTCACAAAACAATGACCAAGAAAAGTTTTAGGAACAAACCTTTGATCCTTAATTTGATTCATAGGAACAATTACCCTTTGCAAGGTTACTATGTTCTAAAGTTTTTATCTAAATAAGTTCAATAATAAAAAATTATTCTCAAAACTTATAAATAAAGAAATATAGATAAAGAAATACCATTTTACTATTAATCCTTAATAATAATAAATGCTTGACATGATTTAACTAAATACTGTTTATTGCAACCTTACATAGCATTGGCTTGCAAAGCTTACACAAACACTCTCCTCTCAACACTTGGAAAGATTGCTTCTCCCTTGTTGTTTCAAGCTTGAAAAGTTGGGGGTATGTTTTAGAAATTCAATCTACTAGCATATAGATAATCACAATACAATCCAACCTCTTGAAGGTTCCATAGCTACCTGTGTGGATCACGATTAAAGGTTTCCAAATTAGACGACATTGGTTTGCTAAAACCAACCTTTAATGTGCAAGAAAAAATGGACAATTAAGGTATAAAGATTACTAAATCTCAAGACATAAAGAATGAAAATTTTAAAACTCTATTGTTAACCATATCGATGCTTACCAATCTCTAGATTTAGAATTTGTATCAAGTTTGTTCTTTTTGTTTCGATGTTTCTCAATATTTCTTCTGCTACTCTTTAATAACAATGTAATTAATTATCACTTGCATGTGTAGAAATCAACATCCCATGCTTCGAATATTGATATCGGTTGCTTACTTCATAAGTAGCAGATTTAACATGTTCCAATCTTAGAGCATTGTCAATGCCTTAGCTTGATAATATATTAACTAGGAACTACTTTAGGAACGTGACTTTGATGCATAAAGGTTTCATAATTAACTCTATATAATTCTTTTGTAAAGACTTTATGTTTCATGGGCTTTTTCTTCATAAATTGTTAATAAAACATTTTTATAAAGCTTATATATAAAGCAATATCTCATTTATTGTAACGGTCTGAGTGTACATTTTTACACTTTATTTACTCATAATTTATACTCTTTTACCGGTTGGGCTGTCCGTGATGTTTACAGTAAAGTAATAAATACTGTACTAATTAGTACTTCCAGTTATAGTATAATATTCCAAAACATGAATATTTCATTATTTCATATCAGAGTTACATTCCCAGTATTACATTTCGAATTTAAGTAGTACTGTACAAATTTTCTGAATATATAAAAGAAAATAATATACCTCCGATGTCTAGAGTCTGCTGTCTCGGGTAACCGAACTAGCAGCCGAAACTTCGGATGGTATGTCTCTCAATCCAAATCAAAAACCTGTAGAGTGAAAATGAAGGGGTGAGCGAACCACGTGCTCAGTAAAGGAGTTGTATGCTGCTCGATATAATGAATCTATATGCTGTAAAACGATATATTTCCTATAAGAGTACTAAGTATAAATAGGAAGAATACTATAGTCGGCCGGGAAATCCAGATAGAGTATGAGAGGTATTTTGAAATACCTGTCGTGTCCCGGAAACCCAGAGCGATTATAGGGAGTAATTCAAAATTCATACTTATAAAATAATATGATATTCCTTCTTCCATAAAATAAAATTAGAAATAATCATTTATTTCCTTTCACATCAATACAGTTTCAAATCAGTAATTTCAGTAAACAGTATTCAGTAAACAGTGTACGGTAAACAGTATTCAGTAAACAATGTACGGTAAACAGTATTCAGTAAACAGTATTCAGTAAACAGTGTACGGTAAACAGTATTCAGAAATCAGTAGATAGTGAGTTGAGACTAGGCATCACCCTAAATCATGTGATGCTATAATCATTCCCGAAGGAACACAGTAACAGTAAACAGTTTAGATCTATGGCCACAGTCTATGGGCGCCCTTAGTGTACACTTGCCAGGCGACACCGGGACTGCTGATGACTTGGCGGGTCTATCAGCCACGTGAACAGTACAGTATAACAGTAAAGCATGAATCTCGGGGCCTAAAGTCTCAAAATCAAATTTATATCTCAAAATACCTTTAAGGAAACACATTTATGAATTTAAATCATTTAAATAAATAATAATTCCAAAAAGGTATTATTCTCATTTTCGTACACTGTAATTCAATCAATAAATATTCATGCTAAAGTGAGAAAACACATAAATATTCAATTATGAATATTTAATATAATATAACATAATTCAAATTCTCACTTAAATAAATATATAAAACATGAATATTTAAATACTTCATATTTTCTCATAAATCCCATCTTATGGAAAAGTTATGGAATTTATCTTTAAAATTCTCATGTAAATCATTTTCATATTTCTAAAATATTTATAATATTTTAGAATAATTATTAGAAAGTTTTCCGACAGCATAATAGCTGCGGATTCTTAACCTCCTGCATATAATTACAGTTATAAACTAGTCGAATTATCTCCAATTTATGCATGTTTTAAAATAATTCATACTTCCATTAATTTCACAAAATTTAACTTGTTAAAACATGCATATCATCATATCCCTACAACTCACACACTTCCCCCTTACCAGTTTTATGTCGACGATCGTCCCGGTAATGCTAACCGAAATCCGTCTACTCGGGCTGCAAAATAAATTTATCGAAAATTATTAATAATTTTCTCTTATTTTTAAATCACTAATATTCATATAATGCAGCCTCTAAAGTCATAAAATAATTACAACCAGTATAAATTATACCGGTATAAAAACTCAATTCTTTCATTTCACTTCCTTTTTCGGTTTTAATTTCACCAAAAATTCTCTTTTAATTTCTACAGTTATTTTCTACTAATTTTCCAAATTTTCAACATACTTTCTTTTCTTTTCACGCCATGGCCGAATCTCTCATGGCCATTATTGTTGGCTTTTCACTCATGATTTCTATTTCCTCATTTTGCCATTTATTGTTTTCTTGACTACGTGAACCTCCTTTCTATTTCCTTGCATGAAGCTTAAATGCTTCTCTGTTTCTACTCTCAACCGTAGGTTTCCTCTTTAGCTAAAGTCTCCTTTCAATCATTTAGATTCTAGGCTTCTTTTTCCTCCTATCTAATTTTCCTTTAGTTATTTTATATCATCAAACTAAAATTTCAGCTAAATTTCCTTCTTGTTCTTCATCCATCTCAAGACATGAATTCATCCTATTTCCATGATTCAACAAGAATAAATCAAGAGCAAGGCTATAATCATGCTTTTCACACTTAAAAACATAAGAATATGTCATGTAATATCAAGAAGCCATAAAGGTTATTGAGATTACCTTGATCAAATGAAGTATCCAAAACAGAATTTTATTTTCTGTTTTGTTTCTTGTCCTAGTAATTACTCTAGCTTGCTTTCTTGGTTGATTGTTCAACCTATTTAAAGATCAAGTAAGCAAGGAAGGATGAACCTCATAATGGAATTAATTTTCTGAACTTTTCTTAGTTGAACCGAAGAGAAACAGAACAGAAAATGAAGCAGAGAATGGCTCTCGTAGATGATAATATTCGGTGATGAAGAAGATTTCTTTTGATGAGGCTTTCTTACTTCTTTACTCCTTTCTATTCAAGACTACCAATACCACTTATACACTTAGCATCTTATCAACTTTCTTCATCATTTCATGCATTAAATTCATTAAATGAATAAAAGAAGACTGCAGCACGATATGGCTTAGAATTCTCCATTCCACACGTCTCATACCACCTTTCTTTTATCTTATCTTTGTTTTCTTCTTCAGCACAAACTTCCAGCCACTATAATTTTATTTTTCATGTTTCTTTCCATAATTCTCTTACCATAAATTGATGATCTCGGCCGCCTTTACAAAAGCTACAAAGTTTGCAATTAAAACAACAAGCTGGCGTGTTGATCGATCCTCCTTAATTGATTCCTTCTCTTCTTTTATTTCCATCCAATAAGACTCCAATATATGTACTTACAATTTCTTATTTTTAATGGTTACTTCCTTATCCATTTATACCAAAAAAAAATCAAATTCATCAGCCTTTTATGGCTGGACATAGGTTGGTATGAGAGCAGCCAAGGACGTGGGAGTCCCCTTGGCCATTCGGTTTGGCCTAACCTTTTCCCCTTTCTTCACTTTATTTTAACCAATAAAATTTTAATATGAAATATTTTTTATTACTTTATTGTCTAAGACTCCATTCTTATTTATTTATATTATAAAATTTATTATTTTTATCAGCCTTTCAAGGCTGAACCGAAGCAGTCTTGTAGAGAAGGAAGTGGCATGAATTCACTTGTACAGCCACCTTTCTTGACTTCTTTACATATCTCTTTCAAGACTTTCACACATGAGTTTCTTGGTCTTCATGTTATATGCAAATCTTGACTTTATTATATATATATATATATATATATATTTTATGCATGACTTGAATTCTATTTCCTTGTAATTTCCTTCCAGCCAAATGCAATCCAAGTGCAGATTTTGTTGTTGGCGTGAATGGCAATTTAGTTTCTCCTCTTCTCTTTTACATTCCATCAAATAAAATAGCTTTGCATGAGTACACATTTAATTCATCTTTTCTTCATATCTTTGATTGCTATTAAGCCAATAATTCCAACAATCTAATTTCCATTCTTAAAATTTTAGATTTTCATTCTACTTCACATGCATCATATCGAAACTAAAAATTTCTATTTCCATAATATAAAATAAAGTCTCATCTTCAATCTTTATTTAATTCCATACTTTAATTTATTTTGGTTATCAATCATGTACAATATATTGTACAACATATACAAAATACCGGGTCTCACATTTCTCGCCTCCTTAAGAAATTTGGTCCTCCAAATTTAACCCGGACCTATCACTGAAAGAGCTCTGGGTACTTCTCACGCATCAGGCTCTCTAACTCCCATGTAGCCTCCTCCTCGGTGTGATACTGCCAGAGCACCTTAACTAAAGGAATGGTCTTAGATCGTAATACCTTATCATTCCTATCCAAGATCCGTATGGGTCTCTCAACATAACTCATATCCTCTCTAATCTCCAGTGGTTCATATCGAATTACGTGAGAAGGATCCGGATAATACTTCCTCAACATCGAGACATGGAATACGTTATGCACTCCTGACAACTCTGGTGGTAGTGCTAACCGATATGCCACATCTCCCACTCGATCTAAGATCTCAAAAGGCCCGATATATCGAGGACTCAACTTTCCTCTCTTCCCGAATCTCATAATACCCTTGGAGGGTGAGACCTTCAAAAATACATAATCACCCACTGAAAACTCTAGTGGTCGGCGTCTAGTATCTGCGTAACTCTTCAGCCGACTCTGAGCCATTCTCAACCTCTCACAAATCACCTGTACATCACGAGAAGCCTGTTCGACCAAATCGGGAGCTAATAGCTTACGGTCCCCTACTTCTTCCCATGCTATTGGGGATCTACATCGTCTGCCATATAGAGCCTCATAAGGTGCCATACCGATACTCGCATGGTAGCTATTATTATATGCAAATTCTGCCAAGGGTAAATGATCATCCCAGGAGCCTCTAAAATCCAGTACACATGCTCTCAACATATCCTCGAGCGTCTGTATCGTACGCTCGGACTGTCCATCAGTCTGAGGGTGGAAAGCGGTGCTAAAATTCAGCTGGGATCCCATAGCTTCCTGAAATCTCTCCCAGAAATGAGACGTGAAGCGGGAGTCCCTATCAGATGTGATGCTCACTGGAACACCATGTAACCTCACAATCTCCCTGACATACAAATCTGCTAAGGCACTCACTGAATCAGTGGATCTTATGGCCAAGAAATGAGCAGACTTCGTCAACCTATCTACTTTCACCTAAATAGCATCATGTCCCTTCCGGGTCCGTGGTAATCCCATAATAAAATCCATGGTAACATGCTCCCATTTCCAAGTAGGAATTGATAATGGTCGAAGCATACCTGCCGGCTTCTGATGCTCAATCTTAATCTGCTGGCATGTCAGACATCTAGCAACAAAATCAGCGATGTCTTTCTTCATCTTAGGCCACCAATATACTCTCCGGAGATTCTGGTACATCTTAGTACTACCCGGATGTAACGTATATCTAGAGGTATGGGCCTCTAATAAAATCAAATCTCTAATCTGCTGATCACCGGGAGCACATATCCGACCTTTAAACCTCAGTATCCCATCGGTGCCAATCTCAAAATCTGACTCAACTCCTATCTGAATTTGACTAGCAACCTCGATGCAATAATCATCACTCCTCTGAGCTTCCCTTATCCGATCTATCAAATCCGGCTCTATACGAAAACTAGCCGTAAATCCATACTTATCAAAGGAAATAACCGTCAAGCTGAGGCTAGAAAATTGCTCTATCAAATCATGCTCCCTGATCATCATGTAAGAAACCATGCCAGCCTGTTTACGGCTCAGTGCATCAGCTACTACATTCGCCTTACCCGGGTGATACAAAATCTCGCAATCGTAGTCTTTTAGCAGCTCCATCCATCGTCGCTGCCTCATGTTCAACTCTCGCTGTGAGAATATGTACTTCAGACTCTTATGGTTTGTATACACCTGAAACTTCTCCCCATACAAATAATGCCGCCAAATCTTCAGTGCAAACACTACTGCGGCTAGCTCTAAATCATGTGTCGGGTAATTCCTCTCATGATCCTTCAATTGTCGGGAACCATAGGCGATAACCCGACCATGCTGCATAAGCACACATCCCAATCCCTGAGCGGATGCATCAGTATACACCATAAATCCACCCGATCCGCTAGGAAGTGCTAATACGGGGGCAGTAGTCAATCTCCTCTTAAGCTCGAGAAAACTACGCTCACATGCGTTACTCCACTCGAACTTCACATCCTTACGTGTGAGTCATGTCAACGGAGCAGCAAGTCTAGAAAATCCCTCCACAAACCTGCGATAATATACGGCAAGACCTAAGAAACTCCGTATCTCGGTAACCGTGCTAGGCCTCTCCCACTGAACAATGGCCTCAATCTTGGACGGATCAACTGACACCCCGTCCTTCGACACTACATGTCCGAGAAATATAATATGGTCAGGCCAGAACTCGCACTTACTGAGCTTAGCATACAATCTCCGATCCCTGAGGGTTTGTAAAACAATCTGCAAATGCTGCTTGTGCTCCTCTGGAGTCTTAGAATAAATCAGGATATCATCAATAAACACTATCACAAACCTATCCAATAACGGATGGAATACCTCATTCATCAGACTCATAAAGGCTGCAGGGGCATTAGTCAACCCAAAAGGCATCACCAAGAACTCATAGTGACCGTAACGAGTCCGAAATGCTGTCTTATGCACATCCGACTCCTTAATCTTCAACTGGTGGTAGCCTGATTGAAGATCTATCTTAGAAAACACCTGTGCACCCCTGAGCTGATCAAATAAGTCATCGATCCTGGGCAAAGGATACTTATTCTTAATGGTAGCCCGATTCAGCATCCGATAATCTATACACAACCGAAGACTACCATCCTTCTTTCGGACAAACAATACTGGAGCTCCCCACGGTGACACACTGGGACGTATAAATCCCTTATCCAATAGCTCCTGGAGCTGCTTCTTAAGCTCCTCTAACTCAGTCAATGCCATCCGATATGGGGGTCTAGAAATCGACTCTGTACCAGGTACCAAATCAATCGTAAACTCCGTCTCCCTATCTGGTGGTAACCTTGGTAAGTCCTCTGGAAATATGTCCGGAAAGTCCCTAACCACAGGAATCTCCTGAATCTCTGGATGTTCTCTCTCTACATCCTCCACACTAGCAATATAACCTTCATAAACATCCATACACAACCACAATTTAGTATACATCATATTTCATAAACAATATTCACATACTTTTATTAATTTACAAATAATTTTACAATGTACTTTTCGGGCTGAGAGAAGGTAATGAACTTAGTAGTACAATCTAAACTGACATGATTTACAGCTAACCAGTCCATACCCAAAATGACATCAAAATCGTACATATTCAATACAATTAGGTCAGCTGTCATAACCTTCTCTCCTACCGTTATTTTACAATTTCTATATACAGTATCAGTTAACTATGATTCTCTAAAAGGAGTGTTTACTTGCAAAGTACATTGTAATAACTCCGGTTCTACTGGGACCCTGTTAGCACATACAGGTGATAAGAACGAATGTGTAGAACCCGGATCAAATAAGGCAATCACTGGAATATCAAAAAGATAAATTTTACCTTTAATGACATCTGTTGAGGCGTCGGCAGTCTCCTGATCCAACGCGTACACCCGTCCCTGTGTCACAGCTTGCTTCCCCCTCTCTGCGACTGTCGCTCGCCTAGGCTGTGAGGGTGTCGCCTTCTCCTATCCACTCGGAGCTGCCGGTGCCTGAATCTGAGGTACCGTAGGAGGAATAGTAGAAGCAGTAGACTCCTTAAACATCGGGCTATCTCTAACCATATGCCCCGTCTGTCCACACCGAAAACATGCCTTAGACAGTAAGTAACAGGGGCGTGAACCATGCGACCTACCACAATGTCTACATCTAGTCGCAGGACTCCTCTGAGTAGAAATGGGGCCAGTAGCAGGAGTAGAAACTGCTGATCTAGTAAATCGGCCCTCTGTAATCTGTATGCCCGTAGGTCTAATCCTCTTAGGCTGCTCCCTACTCTGTCTGTCCTCCGAAAACCTCCTAAACTTACTTTTACCTTTACTCTTACCCTTACTCCCAGCCTCTATATGATACTGCTCAAAATCCCTCTCACATAGCTGAGCCCGTCGTACCACCTCATCATATGTCAAAATATCGAATGGGGCTAGCTTCGATCTAATGGAGGGTCTCAACCCAGCCTTAAATCTCTCTATCTTATGCCTCTCATTAACACTGGTCTGTGGATCAAATCGACTCAGAGTAGTGAACTTAGCCTCATACTCATCTACAGCCATACTACCCTGAACCAAATCCATGAACTCCTGCTGCAACTTCTGCTGAGCAGTATCGGGAATATATCTGCGCCTGAAAGCATCAACAAAAATATCCCAAGTAATCTCTGGATGCTGGGAAAATAATACAGTCTGTGTGGCCTTCCACCAGTGCCCCGCATCATCTGTCAACTGGAACACTGCCAAACCTGTCCTCTCGGTCTTCGTACACCTCAAAATCCGAAATAACTTCTCTATAGCCAGAACCCACTGCTCTGCCGCCAACGGATCTCTAGCACCCTTAAACTTCGGCGGATCTAACTTCTTAAAAGACCGTACTAGAGTAACATCATAATATGACTCTACATCTCGAGACGGTTGAGCTAATGACTGAGGTGCTGGTGGTGGAATAGGCCGAGGCTCGAGAATAATCGGTGCCTGCTGTGGTAGAGCTGGTGCTACTATAGGGGCTACAGGAGCTGTTGCTCTCTCTCTCTCTCTGCCCTATCTGCAGCTCTGTCAGCCTGATACATAGCCATAAAATCCGTCAACATCCTCTCCATCCTATTCATCCGATCACCTGAACTCTCGGACTGCTGAGGAAAAGTAGATCCTGGGGCGGGCTCCGGTACTGGCTCGGGTATCTGCGGCTCCGGAGTCTGTGCCGCCCTACCTCTGCCTCTACCTCTACCTCTACCTGAGCGGGTCACCCTTCTTCCACTCATATCTGTACCACAAATCATGTATTTCACTTTTCGTTAGTATTTCTATTATACATTCAGATTATACAGTACTACTGGGAATGTTTACTATTTATGTTTTTATTTTAAACATCATCAGACATCAGACCAACCCTGCTCTGATACCATTAAATCTGTAACGGTCTGAGTGTACATTTTTACACTTTATTTACTCATAATTTATACTCTTTTACCGGTTGGGCTGTCCGTGATGTTTACAGTAAAGTAATAAATACTGTACTAATTAGTACTTCCAGTTATAGTATAATATTCCAAAACATGAATATTTCATTATTTCATATCAGAGTTACATTCCCAGTATTACATTTCGAATTTAAGTAGTACTGTACAAATTTTCTGAATATATAAAAGAAAATAATATACCTCCGATGTCTAGAGTCTGCTGTCTCGGGTAACCGAACTAGCAGCCGAAACTTCGGATGGTATGTCTCTCAATCCAAATCAAAAACCTGTAGAGTGAAAATGAAGGGGTGAGCGAACCACGTGCTCAGTAAAGGAGTTGTATGCTGCTCGATATAATGAATCTATATGCTGTAAAACGATATATTTCCTATAAGAGTACTAAGTATAAATAGGAAGAATACTATAGTCGGCCGGGAAATCCAGATAGAGTATGAGAGGTATTTTGAAATACCTGTCGTGTCCCGGAAACCCAGAGCGATTATAGGGAGTAATTCAAAATTCATACTTATAAAATAATATGATATTCCTTCTTCCATAAAATAAAATTAGAAATAATCATTTATTTCCTTTCACATCAATACAGTTTCAAATCAGTAATTTCAGTAAACAGTATTCAGTAAACAGTGTACGGTAAACAGTATTCAGTAAACAATGTACGGTAAACAGTATTCAGTAAACAGTATTCAGTAAACAGTGTACGGTAAACAGTATTCAGAAATCAGTAGATAGTGAGTTGAGACTAGGCATCACCCTAAATCATGTGATGCTATAATCATTCCCGAAGGAACACAGTAACAGTAAACAGTTTAGATCTATGGCCACAGTCTATGGGCGCCCTTAGTGTACACTTGCCAGGCGACACCGGGACTGCTGATGACTTGGCGGGTCTATCAGCCACGTGAACAGTACAGTATAACAGTAAAGCATGAATCTCGGGGCCTAAAGTCTCAAAATCAAATTTATATCTCAAAATACCTTTAAGGAAACACATTTATGAATTTAAATCATTTAAATAAATAATAATTCCAAAAAGGTATTATTCTCATTTTCGTACACTGTAATTCAATCAATAAATATTCATGCTAAAGTGAGAAAACACATAAATATTCAATTATGAATATTTAATATAATATAACATAATTCAAATTCTCACTTAAATAAATATATAAAACATGAATATTTAAATACTTCATATTTTCTCATAAATCCCATCTTATGGAAAAGTTATGGAATTTATCTTTAAAATTCTCATGTAAATCATTTTCATATTTCTAAAATATTTATAATATTTTAGAATAATTATTAGAAAGTTTTCCGACAGCATAATAGCTGCGGATTCTTAACCTCCTGCATATAATTACAGTTATAAACTAGTCGAATTATCTCCAATTTATGCATGTTTTAAAATAATTCATACTTCCATTAATTTCACAAAATTTAACTTGTTAAAACATGCATATCATCATATCCCTACAACTCACACACTTCCCCCTTACCAGTTTTATGTCGACGATCGTCCCGATAATGCTAACCGAAATCCGTCTACTCGGGCTGCAAAATAAATTTATCGAAAATTATTAATAATTTTCTTCTTATTTTTAAATCACTAATATTCATATAATGCAGCCTCTAAAGTCATAAAATAATTACAACCAGTATAAATTATACCGGTATAAAAACTCAATTCTTTCATTTCACTTCCTTTTTCGGTTTTAATTTCACCAAAAATTCTCTTTTAATTTCTACAGTTATTTTCTACTAATTTTCCAAATTTTCAACATACTTTCTTTACTTTTCACGCCATGGCCGAATCTCTCATGGCCATTATTGTTGGCTTTTCACTCATGATTTCTATTTCCTCATTTTGCCATTTATTGTTTTCTTGACTACGTGAACCTCCTTTCTATTTCCTTGCATGAAGCTTAAATGCTTCTCTGTTTCTACTCTCAACCGTAGGTTTCCTCTTTAGCTAAAGGCTCCTTTCAATCATTTAGATTCTAGGCTTCTTTTTCCTCCTATCTAATTTTCCTTTAGTTATTTTATATCATCAAACTAAAATTTCAGCTAAATTTCCTTCTTGTTCTTCATCCATCTCAAGACATGAATTCATCCTATTTCCATGATTCAACAAGAATAAATCAAGAGCAAGGCTATAATCATGCTTTTCACACTTAAAAACATAAGAATATGTCATGTAATATCAAGAAGCCATAAAGGTTATTGAGATTACCTTGATCAAATGAAGTATCCAAAACAGAATTTTATTTTCTGTTTTGTTTCTTGTCCTAGTAATTACTCTAGCTTGCTTTCTTGGTTGATTGTTCAACCTATTTAAAGATCAAGTAAGCAAGGAAGGATGAACCTCATAATGGAATTAATTTTCTGAACTTTTCTTAGTTGAACCGAAGAGAAACAGAACAGAAAATGAAGTAGAGAATGGCTCTCGTAGATCATAATATTCGGTGATAAAGAAGATTTCTTTTGATGAGGCTTTCTTACTTCTTTACTCCTTTCTATTCAAGACTACCAATACCACTTATACACTTAGCATCTTATCAACTTTCTTTATCATTTCATGCATTAAATTCATTAAATGAATAAAAGAAGACTGCAGCACGATATGGCTTAGAATTCTCCATTCCACACGTCTCATACCACCTTTCTTTTATCTTATCTTTGTTTTCTTCTTCAGCACAAACTTCCAGCCACTATAATATTATTTTTCATGTTTCTTTCCATAATTCTCTTACCATAAATTGATGATCTCGGCTGCCTTTACAAAAGCTACAAAGTTTGCAATTAAAACAACAAGCTGGCGTGTTGACCGATCCTCCTTAATTGATTCCTTCTCTTCTTTTATTTCCATCCAATAAGACTCCAATATATGTACTTACAATTTCTTATTTTTAATGGTTACTTCCTTATCCATTTATACCAAAAAAAATCAGATTCATCAGCCTTTTATGGCTGGACATAGGCTGGTACGAGAGCAGCCAAGGACGTGGGAGTCGCCTTGGCCATTCGGTTTGGCCTAACCTTTTCCCCTTTCTTCACTTTATTTTAACCAATAAAATTTTAATATGAAATATTTTTGATTACTTTATTGTCTAAGACTCCATTCTTATTTATTTATATTATAAAATTTATTATTTTTATCAGCCTTTCAAAGCTGAACCGAAGCAGTCTTGTAGAGAAGGAAGTGGCATGAATTCACTTGTACAGCCACCTTTCTTGACTTCTTTACATATCTCTTTCAAGACTTTCACACATGAGTTTCTTGGTCTTCATGTTATATGCAAATCTTGACTTTATTATATATATATATATATTTTATGCATGACTTGAATTCTATTTCCTTGTAATTTCCTTCCAGCCAAATGCAATCCAAGTGCAGATTTTGTTGTTGGCGTGAATGGCAATTTAGTTTCTCCTCTTCTCTTTTACATTCCATCAAATAAAATAGCTTTGCATGAGTACACATTTAATTCATCTTTTCTTCATATCTTTGATTGCTATTAAGCCAATAATTCCAACAATCTAATTTCCATTCTTAAAATTTTAGATTTTCATTCTACTTCACATGCATCATATCGAAACTAAAAATTTCTATTTCCATAATATAAAATAAAGTCTCATCTTCAATCTTTATTTAATTCCATACTTTAATTTATTTTGGTTATCAATCATGTACAATATGTTGTACAACATATACAAAATACCGGGTCTCACATTTATAATTAAAAAAATTATAATTTAGGATACATGAAATAGACAAAATCGAGTTTTTACAAGCAATTTTGATTTGCTTGTAGGGCTTGCACTAATAGAGGCTGCTAAAAAAGACAATTTGGGTCAAGAGTTCATAGCTAAACTAAGTGCTTGTAACGTCCCATTTAACTCAAATACCAACTAACTTTTTCTTTTCCTTATAATAGGTTAGGCCATTTGTCGGGTCACCCTTCTCTCTAACTTATATCATGTATCTTATCACATTAATACCACCATATCAATTTCAAGATCATTTTATCAAGGTATAGTACAACATCAACTTTAAATTATTTATTATGCATATACATGGGTCGGTATACAAATGAGTGCAAAATTTCATTTACAACATAATATTTCCTTTACCATCTTACATCCCCAAAATGGTCTAGTATACATCATAGTACTGTCCAATAGTCTGAAATATATGTCAAAACACAATGTACCTTCCAGGAAATGGAAGCGTAGCCTCGAAGGAATACTGTAGACCCAAAATATGAGCTCCTTTAGAGTGAGTGGAATAGTCACTGCAAATAATATAAGAGGAAAAATTAGGGTTGAGTTTACGCTTAATAAGAAAGCATACATAAAAGTGCGTACTGTGCCACTATATGCAGGTTCTCTACTTGGCTCTATCATGTCATGTAAAATCATGAGCAGTACTGATAGTACAGAAGGGAGGAATTTCTATAGCCGATAAGGATTATCATGCTAAGTATGAAAGGATGCTTTAAAGCACCTCACGTGTCCCAGGTCCTACTTTCGACTATAAAGATATATTGTATATTCTCAAATACAAATTGGGATTACTATAAACAGATACCAAGGTATGAGATCATCAAGTACCATGTAAACAAATAATCAAATCTTATTTCTTCACTTGCATATATTCAAATTGACCAAACACTTGCTTGTAAATTTTAATCATTTAAATTAGTAATACAATAAGCTTTCAACAAATCAGTGGAGATAGTCAACATCCTATAGAATCATACATAAAGGATATCCCATAAGGGATGCACATATAAAGTGGTGTACCCAACGCATCCCAAGCACATAAAGGAGACAAATGGCCATCATCAATAACCCACTGTGTGCATTAGTCAGGTGACAGCTATGGTGTTGAGGACTTGACTATGGTCTAACAGCCAAATACAAATAATTCACATAAGCACATATGCATGCATGATCACCAAAAGAGTTAACAATCTCAAAACATTTATTATCAAAACCAATAATTTTTGAAAACCATCGATATCCATTAACATTCTAATATACCTTAATGGTGATCCAAGTGCATTTATACAAAATATGGCTTTAAATCAATGTTTCAAAAGAGGCAGTTGACAGCTCTTTTATCGTAGTTGACTGCTATGACATTTATCAATTTAATGAATTTATTTTCTTTTCAAATTTTTGAATATTTGAAATTCGAATACAATAATGAGAGCAGTCGACTGGTCAATTGGGCAGTCAACTGGTTTTGAAACAGAATGCTTCTAGATAAAATGCAGTTGATTGGCCTATATGACAGTCAACTAGTGCGCAATCAAAAAAGTTTTGGAAAAAGGGCAGTTGATTGGCCTATATGGTAGTAGACTAGTTTTGAAACAAAATGCTACGGAATAAAAGCAGTCAACTAATCTTCAGGGCAATCAGTTGGTTTTAAATTGATTATAGAAATGGGCAATTGACTGCTATACAGGACAATCGACTGGTTTTAGTCAATTTTGGAAATAAGTACATCGCATCTGTGTCTAAGCAGTTAGTTGCCCTGTAAGGCAGTCGGTTGCTCCTTGACAAACTCGATACTAGGATTGAAACCAAATTTCAAACTCCCTACACTTGTAAAACAATGTCATTTTGTACTCAACGATTAAATCACATGCAGGTATAGTCTCCTTACATCATTTTACATACATCCCTTATCTCAAATACCACAATAGCACAATAAGTTACAGCACCAATAGCTTCTCCTTATTTCCTTAAAGTTGCAAAACAATAGTAACTATTATCAAATCATGTTTTCTCTTAAAACAAACTTCACTTCTACTTCCTTTAACACTTAAAGATCATCCTACAACCTTCAAATATTACTAACCCTCTCTTGACCAAACCCTTAAGGGACCTCTACATAGTTTTGTTTCTTTTTAAGGCCATAAACATGTTCTACTAGCTTAGCACAATCTTAAACCTTAGGTAAAATTGAAGGAACCAACATCTTTCTCACCTTTGCTTATGACAAAAAAATAATAGCAACAAAGTACCCCATAAATGCCTGATTCAACCATTCACAGCCCGTGACCCTATTTTTTTTCCTTATTCTATACATCTTGTATGGTTGGACTGTCTGCGATACTTTACTTTTCCTTTACATTTAAACAATTTCATATTAAATTATAATACGAATTACATCCCCTATCGTACTTCATAAGAAAGTAGTACTGTGAATATGTCTAAACATAGAAAATAAATGATCATACCTTATTAAATAAATTGACCTGTCGTATCGTCCCCAAATGCGCAGTCAAAAATCCTTTTACTGCTAGACTCTTGGTCTTCGAAAACCTGAAATGTTAAAATTAAGGGGTGAGCAAACCACGGCTCAGTAAGGGAATTATATGCCTCACTTGATACTCAGCTATCTATATTCTGAAAAACTTTTTCATTTTTCCTATGGGCTCTAGGCTCGCATGTAGGAAGGATACTACAGTCGGCTAGGGATCCAAATGGAGTAAGGTAGGTATTTTGAAATACCTATCTTGTCCCGGAACCTAGAAGCAACTGTGGAGAATAATTTCCTTTTTGTTTGGAATTTTAATCCTTTTTACTTTTTTTATTTCATAACATTTTCATATTCTTTTCAAAATAATGCTTTTATAAAATAAAGCATTTAAATAAAGTAACTAATATTCATATATCCTTTGAAAAGAATATTAGTTAAATTCTCATCATTCTCATTTAAAACTCATTTCATGTTTTAGTGTACAACCATAATTAGTACAGTACTTTAAATAGCAAAATCCGCTATTAAATCCTTTTCGTATAACATATATATCATTTAAATCTAATATTCAATTTAAAAGCTAAAATAAGAATATTAGATTTATTTTCCTCCTCTTTCCTTTTTGGAAAGCATATTACATATTCATGTCACATATAGTTTAATATTCAATTGAAAATCATAGTAAGAATATTAGACTTATAACCTCTTTTTCCTTTTGAAAACATATTACATATTCGTATCACATATCATATGAAATCATCTCGTAGTACTAAATTTAGTACTGAAATAAGCATTTTGTAAAATGCTGTAAATCTCTTTCATTTAATTTGTCACATATCATGTAAAACATTTACATTTCACATATCACATATCATATAAAACATTTTTATATATGTAGACTTAGGCACATACGCCCAGCCCGTCCACTGGGTCGCTACTCAAATCATGCTATAGACCCCGCAGGGTATAAATAATCATGTTGATCTATGGCCATAGTCTATAATTGTCCTCGACGAATCACTGATCAGGTGTCGGCCGAGACTACATATCACATATCACATATTACATATCACATGTCACATATCAGCATGATAAGGTTGCCATCTAGTCTCAAAACAGTATTTTTCATCATCATAAAACCTTTATGGAATTTATAAAAATAATAATTTCATAATTAAAACCATAAAGGTTATATAATAAATCAAGTGAATATTTAAGAAAATATTTGTAAAATATTCACTTTATCCCTTTTTTTATCTTTCATTTCATATCACATATAATTCATATATCGGGAGAATTTTCGGTGATCCCATTATCACCAATTTCGAAAACATGAATACTTTAAAATGAATTTCGTTATATTCGTGTTTTATGAAAAATAATCATTTTCTCGATTTTCATGGTTGAAAATCGTTTCTTGTGAAATAAAATCATTTATTATGATTTTATAAATTTTCTAGAATTTTTCGATAATTTTCGATAATTTTTCGGCAGTATAACGACTGCCGATTGGCTAGACTCCTGCACGGAAAATACAGTTTATAATTTCAACCGGTACTTCATTCCAAATTTCCAACCAATCATTCATCATAATAATTTCATAAAATATTTCCATAAAATATTTCGAAATTAAAACATGCAGACTGAATATCCTTACAGTGCTGCACATGCATCACTTACCTGTTCCGGGTCGACGACTGACTCTCTAAGGTCGCGCCCGTGTTCACCTCGCCCGATTCCATCGGCTCGGTCATCGAGGGAATTTTCTGGAATTAAAATTCTAAAATTTAGAATTTTTCCATGATTATTTAAATAAATAAATTATTTAAATAATTTATCACTTTTCGGGATTTCTTACCGATTCTCGTAATTCCCGGGTTTCCGAATTCTCGAGATTTCCCGTAATTTTCGAAATTCTCCTTTTTTCCTCTCTTTTTCTTCTTTTCCTCTTTTTCTTCCTTTTTCTCTTTTCTTTCCTTTCTCTTTCTTTTCTTTTTCTTTTTCCTTTTTCTTTTCTTTTTCTTTTCCTTTTTCCCGTCAGTTGGTTCAGCCTTCTTCCTCACCAGTTCTTCGCCCGCGGCCGGTTCTCTGGCGGTTCAAGGGCTCCACAGCTGGGCGACAGCACGGTGAGTCTACTGGTGGTCTCCGTTCGGCCTGGATCGACGGCACGGCGGTGGATCGAGTCGATTTTCCTTCGGTTTCTTCTGCCTCTTCGCCGGCCTTCCTCCGCCGTTCACCGCGCCTCGAGTGGCCTCTATCCTCTTCTTCTTCCTCCGGTGATGCTTCGGTGGCAATGGCGGCAACCAATTTTGCCGGTACCGCCGGTTCCCATTTTTCCTCTTCTTCCCGGTTTTCGTCGGATTCCGCCACTGTTTCCTTCCTGATTTTCCTTCTGTTCTTCTCCTTTCCTGCCGCCGGCAGCTCCTTTCTCCTCCTTTCCTCCGACGACAGTTCCCTCTCTTCTCCCCCTCAACGCCGACAGGGTCAGCCTCACCGGGGAGATCGGGTTCTCCCGATTTTCCTTTCCTCTTTTGTTTCTTTTTTTTTTCTATTTTTAGTATATAATATACTATATACTATATAATATATTTTATACATATAATATATACTATATATTATACACATATTATTCCATATATAATACAATACAATATATATTACATATGAAATATATACTGTATATTACAAAATATATGTCTAGTATATATATATGTATATTTATATGTTTTAATTTAATTAACTTTTTTATATATTTTCAAACTTTAATGTAAATCAATATTTACATTTCTCAATTATACGTATATACATTTATATATACATAAGAGATTATACTAAAATACATATGTATTATTTAACTTTATAAAATAGTATATATATTCATATATACAAACGTATGTTGATATATACTATATAGAATTCACATACATATGTATTTGTATAAAAATACATTTATATAATTTATAATTATATAAACATATTTTATTTTCATCTCTCATTTTCCTTATTTAATTTGGATTTCCATTTATCCAAATTAAATTTCCTCTTTTCATTATTTTCCATAATTTCATCCTTCTCCTTATTTACAATTTATCCAAATTTAAATTCCTCAATTTCCTCACTTTCTAAATTTTCGGAATTTCAACGATATTCCATCTCGTAAATAAATTTTATTTATTTACTTTAATTTATTTATTTCCTCTTATCTATTTTCTTTACTATTAATTTCCAAAAATAGAAAATTTGTGGTTATCACATTCTCCCCACCTTAAGAAATTCGGTCCTCCGAATTTAACTTAATTCATAAGGTGGTAGCATCCTGTATACTTATCATTCTTGACCTTTTGATCATCTTCCGTATTATACTGCCAGTATACCTTTAAGATCATAATCGCCTTTTATACCTCTATATATCATTTCTCATCATATACTTATACTCCCTTAAATTTCTTATCAATTGGGAGTTATCCATTTCCACTCCTTTTCATATCACATATGATTCATATTATTTATCATCCATCTTCCTTATTTGGTGCCCAGTCGATACATTTCGATAATTATCGTTTACTAATTTAAATCAATAGTATGTAATGGTCCAGTAGCTTTCACATCTTGTGCATCCGCTCACTCAACATATCATCGAGCGTTTCATACTACGCTCACATATCTATATCATGTACGGAGCGGTGATGTCTATAAATTTGGAATCTCAGAGCCTTTTGCTATTTCCCATAAACATATAGCTACTCAGAGATTCCCATCACATATAAGGCTCACTGGAACCTCACATACATTCTCATCCTTTTATAATCATATTTCGACTATGGCACTATAGAATCTAAGAGTTTGATAATGGAGAAGTGATTTCATTAGACTATCAGTCTATAATCACTTCCATATTATCATATCTCTTATAGATTCTTCATTCTTATCTCCAATATTCTTTTCATATTTATTTCATCAACTGTTGCAGTTCATTTGCAGACTTTACTATTTACCATCTTTTACCATAATTGAATCAGGAGACAATCATTTTCTCTCCATATCATCTTTTCATGTAGCATTCTTATTACCTCTTTTATTCTTATGGTATATTCATTATCACTTTAATCTTAGAATATACCTGTAATTATACTTTTTTTTGATAATTTAGATTCCATAACGACATAATCAAATTATAATTTGATCTTTTCATTATTTAACTTCATTATTGAATCTATAATTATCAATTTAATCATCTTATTATCCATATAAATCCATTATTTCCATCATTTCGAGGTGGTATATATGTATCCTTTTCCATTTATATAACTGGCAGTAAAATGTAAATAATTTCTTTACTCCTTGAAGTATAATTATTTTTCCTCCATCCAGTTTGGCTCGATCTTACATCTAACCATAATCATGTGATAACCACAAAATCACTTTTAGTTTTAAATTCGGGAACTATTTCATATTCGTGTTCCCTTTTCATCATGTACTTTCCTCTTATGACATATTCATCTTTTCCTTCATCATTATTTCAATCAGTATTCCTCAGTGGTAAAATATTCCACTACTAAATTCTTTTAACCTTTTACATAAGATCTTTATATTTATTCGTCCATCGACTTTAACTCCTTTACTTATTAGTCACGTCAGTAGAGCAGCTAACCCATAAACTTTTCTATAGACTAACAATAGTATCTAGCTAGACTCAGTACATTTCGTATCTCAATCATTATCTCTTCATCATAGACAGATCCGCATCGCTCTGTCATTTGAGATCATATATCTTTGATAGAGATACTGTCTAGCCACATCTCTTATTTGCCATACTCAACATATAATTCATTGTCTTTGAGAGTCCGCAGGGTCATACCACCATGCTGCTTATTTTCTATTGATATCTTAGACTATATCAATATCTCATCACTTATCCTTATATGAATGCCTCATTTATTAGGCTTATACACCTCGTAAGGAATTTCATTAACCTTGTAAACCTCAATAGGAACTCGTGATAATTTTATCGAGTTCAAATCATTATCATCTTATAACCATCAATCCTCAACTTTTCATCTGATGATGCCTTGTACAGAGATTGGTTCTTATAAACTCCTTATACTTATCTGATTAAATCAAATAAGGCATCAATTTCCACACAGATGAATATTTGTTTTTAGTAAGAACTCTATTGCATAATAGGAATTTAATATCCAATTATACTTCATCATCTCATTAACATCATCCGTATTTCCATCAATTTCATCTATACATATGAATTTCATTATCCACATATTTTCCCGAGTTATTTTCTTAAGCTTTTCGGATTCCTTTATATTCTCCGATATAAATTTAGAATAGATTTTATATTAACAATCGAGTCAATGTTAGATCAATTTCTCCAATCTATATAACTCTAAAATTTATCGGGAATCACATCCGATACTTTCTTTAACCATACATCTCTTACTGTGTTAGACATTTCATCCCTATGTCTTATCATTTCACTGTACATCCTCAAGGCAAAGACATTTAATATTCAAATCATTTTAACATCTACTCCGCCTTGATTCACTTGTTTACTTATACTACACAGCATATCAATCCTCTTAATTTGCAATGCTGTATTAAGTATAACTGTTTAATTAACACCTTTGATAGCTAACCTATTTATCACTATGTTTTACTTTAGAGATCATTCTCATTTAATAATCTCAAGTTAGCTATCATCTTCCTCATTTCTTATCATCACTTTACTACCCTTATACATATCTCCAATTTCA
The DNA here is from genome assembly GCA_032173925.1 of Heritiera fomes. NCBI lineage: Eukaryota > Viridiplantae > Streptophyta > Magnoliopsida > Malvales > Malvaceae > Heritiera > Heritiera fomes. The sequence goes on from JAPDPM010000019.1 coordinate 8,382,840, forward strand.
TATACTCCATACAGTACATTATTCTGCAAGACATATTTCAAAATATTCCAGTTTTATAAATGTCCATTTACTACTTCGAAAATTGTATGATTGTTTAGAACTAGAATCAATCGTACTGCTATGGATTTCATCAACCATACCGATCACTTTCTCATTCATCATCAGTAATCATTTTACTTTTCATCAAATCCCATGATCCCGTAATCCCATTAATACACTTTTTAATTCAGACCCTCAAAAATCAATAATAGAGTCGCTCATCCTACGACTTCCCTATAACCATTCGGGTCACATCAGCACTCCAAGTGTAGTGAAATTTATAATCGGGATCATTATACTCATTTTATGTCCTTTATACCCTCAATAACTCCATTACTATCAATAAGTTCAAAATCGACTTGATTTATCACAATTCAAAACATAATCCCATATAGGGGCATTTTCGTCATTTCACATTTTTTTCTTTCTCCTCATTATACATTTAAATCAGTAATCTTATTATCAATTTGCTGATAGTACCCCTTTCTCGTGCCAATATCAGCATTTTAAGATCTCTTTCAATTTTGACAGAGAAATATAATAGAATCCATAATTGGATTATTTTGCATGAAATGCAGCTTTACATTATCAATTTCTCTGTCAAATCAATCAATTTCAACTTCTGTTGGTCTATTTTGACTCCTAGTAAAATTTTGGAGGTAGGGGTATTTTGGTCATTTTTGGTCAAAAATATTCTCACTCCTCCAAATACCTTTAATCGGTGATCTTAAGGTCTATTTAATGATGATATTTCATTCCCCTCCTTTATATCATCACTTTCAGGTCTCAGTTCGATTCGGACAGAAAAGTACTGGTGGGGCCCTCACCGAGTCCATTTCTGTTCCTTACATACTAACCTTCATTTAGATTATAAGATCACCATTTCAGTTAACATTCTTGAGCCGTATTCCCTTTTTGACATTTTTAGTTCATAATTCTCACCCCCTTCTAAACATTTAACTCAATTTACAATCATTTATTTTCTTTATGTATTTAGACTACACAGTACTACAGGGAATGTTAACCTTTTCAACACATTTTCTTTTTAAAAGTATCAATAGACATCAGGTCAACCGTGCTCTGATACCATTAAATCTGTCACAGCCCGTGGCCCTATTTTTTTTCCTTATTCTATACATCTTGTATGGTTGGGCTGTCTGCGATACTTTATTTTTCCTTTACATTTAAACAATTTCATATTAAATTATAATACGAATTACATCCCCTATCTTACTTCATAAGAAAGTAGTACTGTGAATATGTCTAAATACAGAAAATAAATGATCATACCTTATTAAATAAATTGACTTGTCGTATCGTCCCCAAATGCGCAGTCAAAAATCCTTTTACTGCTAGACTCTCAGTCTTCGAAAACCTGAAATGTTAAAATTAAGGGGTGAGCAAACCATGGCTCAGTAAGGGAATTATATGCCTCACTTGATACTCAGCTATCTATATGTTGAAAAACTTTTTCATTTTTCCTATGGGCTTTAGGCTCGCATGTAGGAAGGATACTACAGTCGGCTAGGGATCCGAATGGAGCAAGGTAGGTATTTTGAAATACCTATCTTGTCCCGGAACCTAGAAGCAACTGTAGAGAATAATTTCCTTTTTGTTTGGAATTTTAATCCTTTTTACCTTTTTTATTTCATAACATTTTCATATTCTTTTCAAAATAATGCTTTTATAAAATAAAGCATTTAAATAAAGTAACTAATATTCATATATCCTTTGAAAAGAATATTAGTTAAATTCTCATCATTCTCATTTAAAACTCATTTCATGTTTTAGTGTACAACCATAATTAGTACAGTACTTTAAATAGCAAAATCCGCTATTAAATCCTTTTCGTATAACATATATATCATTTAAATCTAATATTCAATTTAAAAGCTAAAATAAGAATATTAGATTTATTTTCCTCCTCTTTCCTTTTTGGAAAGCATATTACATATTCATGTCACATATAGTCTAATATTCAATTGAAAATCATAGTAAGAATATTAGACTTATAACCTCTTTTTCCTTTTGAAAACATATTACATATTCGTATCACATATCATATGAAATCATCTCGTAGTACTAAATTCAGTACTGAAATAAGCATTTTATAAAATGCTGTAAATCTCTTTCATTTAACTTGTCACATATTATGTAAAACATTTATATTTCACATATCACATATCATATAAACCATTTTTATATATGTAGACTTAGGCACACACGCCCAACCCGTCCATTAGGTCGCTACTCAGATCATGCTATAGACCCCGCAGGGTATAAATAATCATGTCAGATCTATGGCCATAGTCTATAATTGTCCTCGGTGAATCACTGATCAGGTGTCGGCCGGGACTACATATCACATATCACATATTACATATCACATATCACATATTACATATCACATGTCACATGTCACATATCACATATCAGCATGATAAGGTTGCCATCTAGTCTCAAAACAGTATTTTTCATCATCATAAAACCTTTATGGAATTTATAAAAATAATAATTTCATAATTAAAACCATAAAGGTTATATAATAAATCAAGTGAATATTTAAGAAAATATTTGTAAAATATTCACTTTATCCCTTTTTTTATCTTTCATTTCATATCACATATAATTCATATATCGGGAGAATTTTCGGTGATCTCATTATCACCAATTTCGAAAACATGAATATTTTAAAATGAATTTCGTTATATTCATGTTTTATGAAAAATAATCATTTTCTCGATTTTTGTGGTTGAAAATCGTTTCTTGTGAAATAAAATCATTTATTATGATTTTATAAATTTTTTAGAATTTTTTGATAATTTTCGATAGTTTTTCAGCAGTATAACGGCTGCCGATTGGCTAGCCTCTTGCACGGAAAATACAGTTTATAATTTCAACTGGTACTTCATTCCAAATTTCCAACCAATCATTCATCATTTTATTTAAGGATTATTTTATGATTAAAAAATATCATCTCAGTATGCCATCGGTACCAATCCCAAAATCTGATTGTTCACCCATCTGCACTGATTGGCAACCTCTTTACAGTAACTATCTGTCCTCTGAGCATTCCTAATCATATCCATCAAATTTGGCTCAATCTTGAAGCTGGCCGTGAAACCATACCTCTCAGAGGATATCACATTCAAACTGAGGCTAGAGAACTGTTCCAATAACTTGTGCTCCCTGACCATCATGTACGATACCATGCCTATGTGTTTCCGACTCAAAGCATCTGCCACCACATTAGCCTTCCCCTGGTGGTACAAGATCTCGCAATCGTAGTCCTTTAACAACACCATCCATCTTCGTTGTCTCATATTTAATTCCTGCTGCGAGAACAAGTATTTCAAGCTCTTATGATCTATGTATATTTGGAATTTCTCCCCATAAAGATAGTGCCGCCATATCTTCAATGCATGCACCATGGCAACTAATTCTAGATCGTGAGTCAGATAGTTCTTCTCATGCTCTTTAGGCTGTCTAGAACCATAGGCTATCACCCGACAATTCTGCATTAAAACACACCCTAAACGTGGAAGCATCTGTATACACTGAAATCTGCTAGGAAAGGCAAGCATAGGAGCTGTAGTAAGTCTCTTCTTCAACTCCTGGAAGCTGTGCTCACACGCATCTGACCACTCAAACTTAACATCCTTATGTGTGAGTCACGTTAGTGGAGCGAGTAATCTTGAAAATCCCTCGACGAACCAACTATAATATCCAGCTAGATCCAAAAAGCTTCGTATCTCCGTCACTGTCTTAGGCCTCTCCCACTGTACAATGGGCTTATCTTGGATGGATCAGCTGACACCCTGTCCTTAGATACTACATGTCCCAAGAAAGTAATGTGATCTAGCCAGAATTCACACTTACTGAGCTTAGCATAATGTTTCCAGTCCCTGAGGGTCTGTAAAACTATATACAGGTGCCGCTCGTGCTTCTCTGGAGACTTAGAATATACCAGGAGGTCATCAATGAATTCAATCACAAACTTATCTAGATAGATCTTAACACCTTGTTCATCAAGCCCATGAACGCTGCAGGGGCGTTTGTTAGTTCGAAAGGCATCACCGATAATTCATAGTGTCCATACTGAGTCCGAAATGCTGTCTTTGGGACATCCGCTCCTAAATCTTAAGCTGATGATAGCCTGATCGGAGATCGATCTTTGAAAACACCTGTGCACCCCTAAGCTGGTCAAATAAATCATCAATCTTGGGCAAGGGATATTTGTTCTTAATAGTCACTCTATTCAACATCCGATAATCAATACAAAACTGTAAGCTCCCATCTTTCTTTCGGACGAATATACCAGAGCACCCCATGGTGACACACTAGGATGGATGAATCCCTTATCCAGTAGCTCCCGAAGTTGCTTCTTAAGCTCCTCTAACTCCATCAATGCCATCCGATAAGGGGGCTTAGAGATGGGCTCCATGCCGAGTACCAAGTCAATAGTGAACTCAATTTTTTGATCAGACGGTAACCTTGGCAAATCCTCTAGGAATACGTCCGAAAAGTCCCTGACCACATGAATCGCGTGTAACTTGGGACGTTTCCTTTCTACATCCTCCTCATAAGTGATAAAACCTCCAACACATTCACACAACATTTAAACAATTTAGTAAACATATATTTTACTTTTATTATTTATCAAAAAGTTTTGCAGTGTAATGTTCAGGTTGAGAGAAGGTAATAAATTTAGTATAGTAGTCTCATCATCATCATCATCATCAGAGCCTTTATCCCAATAGATTGGGGTAGGCTATATGAACCAATATCTAAAATCACGTTAGATCATCCATATGTATTCTCTGCCTCCATAGATTCCTATTCAAGGCCATTTGCTCATCTAATTCTAAAACCTCCATGTCTTTCCAAACTACTTCCTTCCAAGTCTTTTTCGGTCTTCCTCTAGTCTTAACCCTTCTCTCAACATCCATAGCCTCTATTCTCCTAACTGGAGTATCTACAGGTCTACGTCTTACATGTCCAAACCAACGTAAACGATTTTCACACATTTTGTCTTCGATAGGTACCACTCCAATCATCTTACGAATATCATCATTTCTCATTCTATCCTTTCTTGTATATCCACATATCCACCGTAACATTCTCATTTCTGTTACACTCATCTTTTGTGTATGTAGCCTCTTAGTCGCCCAACATTCACTACCATAAAACAATGTTGGTCAACTGTCCTATAAAACTTGCCTTTCAACCATGTAGGAATTCCTTTATCGCACAACACACCTGTAGCATTTCTCCACTTGCTCCATCCAGCCTGGATCCTATAGGTCACATCGCCATCAATCTCTCCATCCATCTGTATTATTGATCCCAAGTATCGAAAATGATCCTGCTTAGGTATCGCCACCCCATCTAACTTCACTACATCATGCTCTTCCAGTCGGTTAGAACTGAATTTACACTCCATATATTCAGTCTTCACTCTGTTTAGTTTAAATCTTTTTGATTCCAACGTTTGTCTCCATAATTTCAACTTTGTATTGATCTCCGCTCTAGTTTCCGCACATAGGACAATATCATCTGCAAACATCATACACCAAGACACCTTATCCTGGATGGATTTTGTCAGTTCGTCCATAACTACCGCAAACAAGAATGGACTCAATGCTGACCCTTGGTGTAATCCCACCATGATAGGAAACTCACTTGTTTGCCCCCCCACCTGTCCTCACATGTGTCCTTGTGCCTCTATATATGTCCTTAATTAGTTTAATATATTTCAAAGGAACTCTTTTCTTCATTAAGGACCACCAGAGTACCTCCCTAGGCACTTTATCATATGCTTTCTCCAAATCTATAAAGACCATATGAAGATCTTTACCCATTACTCGAAAGCGCTCCATAAGTTGTCTAAGCAAATATATTGCCTCCATAGTTGATCGACCCGGCATAAAACCAAATTGATTCTCCGATATCTCTACATTCTTTCTTAATCTCTGTTCTATCACTCTCTCCTATAGTTTCATCGTGTGACTCATCAATTTTATGCCTCGATAGTTGGCGCAACTTTGAATATCTCCCTTGTTCTTATATAAAGGTACTAAGACACTCTTCCTCCATTCCTCTGGCATTTTGTTAGTGTGCCAAATCTTATTAAATAGATTTGTCAACCACCTAACTCCTACATCACCAAGGCATTTCCAAACTTCAAATGGGATGTCATCAGGTCCAACAGCTTTTCCATTCTTCATCATCTTTAGTGCCTCTTTTACCTCTGTCTCTTGGATTCTACGCATAAAGCACCGATTTAAATCCTTAAGAGGCACCGAAATATTATCCAAAACTTTATTTTGTCCGTCATTAAATAATTTGTTAAAATAATCTTGCCACCTATCCTTAATATCATTATCTTTAACGAGAGTTCTTTGATGCTCATCCTTAATACATTTGATGACTCCTAGGTCGCGACTCCTCCTTTCTCTTGCTCGCGCCAATCTGTATATCCTTTTCTCTCCCTCCTTTTGTGTTCAACTTGTCGTAAATCTCTTTTGCAACCTTCGTCTTAGCTTCTGCCACAGCCTTCTTTGCCTCCTTTCTTGCTACCTTATATTCTGAAAAACTCTCTTCTGTATTGTTCTTCTTTAAAGCCTTGTAACGCTCTTGCTCAGTCTTTATAGCATCTATTACTACTGCAGTCCACCATGTTGCGTCCTTTTCAGTCGGCACTCTTTCATTTGATACTCCTAATGTCTCTTTGCCTACCTCCTGAATGCATTTTTCCATCTTATTCCACATTACATTTGAGTTCTCTTCTGTTGTCCAAGCCTCTTTTTGAATCCAACTATCTCTACATGTTGTATGACAATCTTCTTTTAGCTTCCACCATCGAATCCATTCAATTCCTTTTTGTTGGTTCCTTCGATGTCGTCTATCTATCTTCATATCTAGAACTAAGAGTCTATGTTGTGCGGTAACACTCTCACCTAGGATAACCTTACAATCCAAACATCTATGTCTATCCCTACTCCTAGTTAAAAAGAAATCTATCTGACTTTCTCTTGGTCTACTTCTAAAGGTTATAAGATGAGAATCTCTCTTCTTAAACAATGTATTTGCTAGGATTAGGTCATAAGATAAAGCAAAATTTAAGATAGCATCTCCTCCCTCGTTTCTTACACCATAACTAAAACCCCCATGTACTCTCTCAAAACCCTCTCTACTTGTACCTACATGTCCATTAAGATCACCGCCAATTAAAAAGTTTTCTCCTATGGGTACTTCTTATACTACCTTATCTAAATCCTCCCAAAACTATTGTTTACTAACCTCATCAAGTCTTATCTGGGGTGCATACACGCTAATGACATTCAACACCTTTTCTCCTAAAACTAGTTTAACCAAAATAATCCTATCCCCTTGTCTCTTAATCTGTACAACATCCTTATGGTACTCTTTATCTATAATGATACCTACTCCATTTCAGTCTCTATCTTTCCCTGTGTACCAAGGCTTATATTGCCAAATTTAGTAGAGTAGTCTAAACTAACAAATTCGCAGCTAACCAATCCATTCCTAGGATTACATCGAAGTCGTACATATTTAATAAAATTAGGTTAGTTATCATTTCCTTCTCTCCTACTTTCACTTTATAATTTCTATACACAATATCTGTAATTTGAGATTCTCTAAACGGAGTATTAATCTGTAAGTTATATCTTAGAGGCTCTGGCTCTACTGGGACTCTGTTAGCACATGCAAGAGATAAAAATGAATGAGTAGAACCAAGATCGAATAATGCAAGTATAGAAATATCGAAAATGTAAATTTTACATTTAATCACATATGTAGATGCATTAGCAGTCTCCTGATCTAGCGCATACAACTATCCCTGAGTCATGAGTTTCTTACTCTTCTCTGTGGTAGACGCCTGTCTTGTTTGTGAGGGTGTAGCTCACTCCGACTAGGTCGGAGCTACCAGTGCTAGTGGACTAGGGGCTGCATCGATAGATGCGGCTGACTCTCCAAGTGTCGGGCAATCTCTGACCAAATGCCCCATCTAACCATACTTAAAACAGGCTCGTGTCAACATGTAACAGGGCCGAGTACCGTATTTCTTCCCACAATGTATACATCTAGCACCGGTACTTCTCTGGGTAGTGGTGGAGCTAGTAACAGGGGCTGTGGCAGCTGGTCTCGTAAAATGCCCCTCTGTGATCTGAATGCCCGAGGTTTTAGCCTTCTTAGGCTACTCTCTACTTGCTCTGTCATTTGGACCCCTTTTCGCCTTACCTTTACCCTTAGCCTTAGTCTTAGATGCTGGCTTTGAGTGGAACTACTCATAGTCCCGCTCGCATAACAGAGCAAGTCTCACAGCCTCATCATAAGTCTTAATATCGAACGGGGCTAGCTTCGTTCGAATATATGGTCTCAGCCCAGCCTTGAATATACCTATCTTATGCCGCTCATCAACTTGAGTCAGTGGATCAAACTTGCTAAGAGTAGTAAATATCGACTCGTACTGATCCACTGTCATGCTCTCCTAAACTAGCTTTAAAAACTCCTACTGCAATTTCTTTTGAGCTATATCGGGGATATACTAGCAGCAAAAAGCATCTACAAATATCTCCGAGGTAATCACCGAATGCTGGGCAAACAAAATAATCTAAGTAGACTTCCACCAGTGCTCCGCGTCATCTGTCAGCTAGAACACTACTAACCCAACTCTCTCTGTCTTCGAACATCTCATATATCTGAATAATTTCTCCACAGCCGTCACCCACTGCTCTGCCACCAAGGGATCCTTATCTCCCTTAAATTTTGGTGGGTGCAGCTTCGTGAACTGCCACACCAAGCTACATCACAATATGACTCTACGTCTCGAGGCGACTGTACTGGTGGCTATGGTACAGCCTGCGCTTGCAGTGCTGGCTGAGGGGTAGGCTGTGGCTTGGGAGCTGGCTGAGGTAGGGGTGGTTCTACTACAGGAGCTGCTCGCTCTCTTTCTGCACGATTTGCAACTCTATCAGCGCGATACATGGCTATAAAGTCAGCCAACATCCTCTCCATACGTGACATCTAAGTGTTTGGACTTTTTGGCTGCGGTGGGTGAGTAGGCCCTAGGGCGAGCTCAGGCGTTGGCTTGGGAGTATGAGGCTCTAGAGTCAGCTCTGCTCTACCTCAGCCTCGACCCCTAAACGCACGTGTTACTTGTCGCCCACTCATATATGTACAGCACAAACAGTTTAATCAATTTTGATTAGTAGTTTATTTATATATCCAGACTATACAGTACTACAGGAGATGTTAACCACTCCACTTTTCACATAAAGACACCGACAGACATCAGGCCGACCTTGCTTTAATACCAATAAAACAGTAACAATCCGAATATATAATAATATCACTTATTTACGCAATCACATTAATGGTTGGGCTGTTTGCGATGCCTTTATTTCCATAAATACACTTATCCATAATAATTTATAAAAATGAATTTATTTAATTCACCAATTACGAATATTCACATAAATATAATTAATTCAATATTTACATCCCCTGTTTATCATTACAATACAGTAGTACTGTACAAACAGTCTGAACATATAAAGAAAATAAGTATACCTCCAAGATCCACAAAATGTTGCCTCGGGGTAACTAATATGCAGCCGATATCCTCGGATGGTATATCACATTATCACTGAAAATAATCTGTGCAGGTGGAAAAATAAGGGGTGAGCAAAACATGCTCAGTAAAGGAATCGTATGCACAAACTGATATTATGAAATTCTATATGCACAAAATGCTTATTTTCCCTAACGGCACACTAGGCACAATAAGGGAAGGATAATATGGTCGACCAGGATCCGGATGGAATATGGGAGGTATTTTGGAATACTTGTCATGTCTCGGAACCTAGAAGCAACGATAGGGAGTAATTAATTATAATGAAATAAAATATTTTTAATAATATTTTATAAATGAATTTCTTCAAATAAATACTTATTTAAATGATTCATAAAATCAAAGTATTTATATAAATAATCTTAAACTCATATTTAATCGCAAGTAAAATATTTAATTGAGAAGTCTCAAAATCACATTTAGACACATTTCACGTATATCGATAAAAATTTCATAAACAATATTGTATACAGTCTAGTACAGTAAATTGTTTAGAAATAATCACACATTTCACAGAAATTACATAGATAAACACTTATGATTTAGTAAGACAATTCAGTAAAATGGTGGAGACCAGGCATCACCCAAGATATATCATGCTATAATCCTTGTAGGGTAAAATGATAATCACACGAGACATATGGCTATAGTCTATAAATGTCCTCAGTCATACACTGATCAGGTGTCAACCGGGACGCTAAAGATAGGATTAGTACCAATAGCTTAACACATATAACACACATTAACACATGAGCATGATACAGGACCTATCAGTCTCAAAACAGTATAAAAACGATATTAGGACCTTTTTGGATTTTATTAAAATAAATTAAGTTTCCATATTTATCCATAAAGGAATATAATTTCACATAATACACGATTTCATAAAACAGTCTATAAAATATTTGCATTTTAATAATAATAATAATTTTTTATAAACACTCTATTTCACTGTAAAACACATTAAAGAACACATCAGTAATTTTATTTCGATAGAATTCTTTTTCATGAATATTTAAATATTATTTTTCAATAAATTCACATTTTATGAAAGATATTAAATAATTAATTTCTAAGGCTAGAAATCACACAATTTTGCATTTAAAATATTTCATGATATTTTTAGATTATTTTCTAAGAAATTTTAATAGCACAACGGCTGCTATTTGCCTAGCATTTCTGCACGTAAACATAGTTCACAAAACAGCCAAAAACCACAATTTGCATAGTTTCTAAGGCAATTCAATATCAAAATACTCTTATAAAATTATTCTTGTTGGAAATATGCATTCATAATATCCCTACAGCCTGCAGACTCATCCCTTACCTATCAACTTTATCGCTTCTCGCTAGCACCACACGTAAACTATTTCTCTTAGGCTGCAAAGCAATTTACCAAAAATATTAGGTCACTTAACATTTATTTTCAAATTACGTTTCATGCTTAATTGTAGCCACATTGTACACTACAAATATTAATTCAGTATAATTTTTACCGTTAGTAAAACCTAACTTCTCCGTTTTAAGTCTGATTCTAAACTCGATTACACCGGTGGACTCCTCATCATTTCTACAGTCTAATGACACCTTAAACTCATCAAATGTAGCCATGAAACTACCTCCCCTTTGGCTGGCCAAAACTATATGGGAGCTTAACTTGAGGATTTTCAACATTTCATCACTTAATTTATACTTAGCTATACTCTTTACATCATTTAGCACCATTTACATGCAAGAAACAACATGGCTTCATGAAGTCCCTAGCTTGGTCGAAACCCCCTCTCATGGTGGAAATTTATTTAGCTAAATTTAATTCAATCCAATGATAGAAATATGCTTAACACACTTAGAAACATATAAATCTACCATTAGAATTAAAGAAAGCATAATGTATGGTGAAATGGGTACCTTGGCCAAATCCTTCCTCCTCTCTTTTCTCCTTATTTTGTCACTTATTCAATATAATATTGGTATGGGTAGATAGAGCTTGATGAATAGAAGAGGTTTGTAGAAGAAATTTTTATGAGAAAGTAGATAGTTTGTGAGTTATGACAACTTTTCTTTTCTTTTCTTCTTTCTTCTCTAACGATGTCGTAGGGTAGGTGGTAGAAGAAGCATGAATAGTGGCCAGCACTTGTGTGAGGAATTATTTAGAGAATTCTAGAAATGGACAAAATTACCAAAATGCCCTTAGTTATGAAATTTTAGAACAATTTAGCCCTTAAGCTTCCGTAATTTTTATAACTATGTAATTGCACTCCAAAAATTTAGATTTCATCACCAAAAATTCTTATTGGATGTATTTTGATGAATCATGCTGGTTTCATCAACACGCGGTTTATTGAAAATGTGAAATTACAAAATTACCCCTATGGGGCCAATTGCTTAAATTTTTTATTTAACTACTTCGATAAATCTATTGACATACCTTAGGACTTATTTTCATGTAGAATATCATGGTATTTTTACTTGGTCCAAATTCCATTTAGTTTGGACACAATTTATGAAAATGCCACGCGCTTTGGTCCAAATTCCATTTAGTTTGGACACAATTTATGAAAATGCCACGCGCTATGTCCTTATTTGTTATTTTCTAATTTGTTTCCACATTTCCCAAAAATAATGTAAATAAGGCATTTTGATCTCAAAATTTTTATATTATGATTATTAAACCTTCCGTACACTGTTTTCCTCAATCTTATATACATTTGGGCACTATAAATCAAGTGGGTCCCACATCACTATTTTACTTATAATTTACAAAATACATAAAATTTATTTAATAATTATTTATCTAATACATGTATAGTGCAATATAAACAGTTCTCACACTTAATATCATTTAACTAAAATTCTATACAATTTTTATAAAAATTCAAGGATATGTATACCATTTTTCTTACCAAATGTTTACACTAAAATCTTATTCAAAATACCACAATTTTTCTCTTGTTCATTTTTTTCCTCTCTATCTCTTCTTTCTTTTTTCTTTTCTTTTCCTCTCTTTTCTTTTCTTTTCCTCCTCACTCTGCATAGCAAGCGATCAAGCTCAGTTCTCCCTTTTTTGCTCGATGTTTAGCCCTTGTTTCAAGCCTAAATAGTCCGTGCTTTTAGCCCTATTTCTCCCTTATTTTCAACACCATACACCCTTGTCTTTTTATCCATAGAGCCTCCCTTGTTTTGGTGCTCTGTTTAGCACCAAATGACCTTGTTCGGCTTTGTTTTCTGGCACTGTTTCTAGCTCTAAGACACCTCTGCAATCCCTTGCATTCATGCCTCACGACAGCCCCCTCTTCTATTTAGTCCTTTCCTCCCATCCTCGTCTAGTTTCCACCTCTTTTCAACTTGGTTCAGCCACCGTTTCAGCTTCTAAAATTCCAGCTTTCAATCCTTAAAATGCCACCTTCTAGCCTTGCTATCACTTCACTATTCCAGCTCAAAAAACAAGCTTTTTAGTCCTCTAAATCGTTATATTTCAACCCTTAAAATGCCTCAAAGTCCCTAGTTCTTAGCATACATCTTCCAGCACTAAGAACCTTAAACTCCAGCCACCTATCCTTACCTTGTTTGGACCATGAACCACCCTTGAAATCCCCTACTTTCACGCAAGATTCAGCACCAAAAACTACCTTAAACCACCCCTGTCCTTGTTGTGTTTCAGCACCCAAATAGGCTCTTGGTATAGCTTTATTTACGCCATATCAACCCTCTCGCTGAACTCTTCCCTTTTCTTTTCTTGCATCTTTTATTTCCTTCAACAAAGTAGAATTTGGCGTAGGTGGTAACAGCAAGTGGGTCCGGCGCCTCCACCTTATTTTCTTTCCTTTCTTCTTCTCTTTCCCCTTCTCTCTTTCTTGGCTGGTGATAGTCCTTTTTTCTTCCTCAGCATTGGCTGCTTCTCTCATATCTCTTCCTTTCCATTTCCTTCTTTTTTTAATAATAATTTTTTTCTTTACTTCATCGAATCACATCTACTGAAGTGAACTACTTCAGCAAACTATCTACTGAAGCATTGATGAGTGGGTGTTTCACCTACTCACCAAAATATTAAAATATATTTTTTTATTATATAATTTTTAAAAAAATACTTATATGTATACTTCATTTTTGTTTTTTTCTTTATTTATATATATTATTATACCAATACATATATGTGTGTTCATTATATATATTTCTTTTATCTCTTTAATATATATATATATATATATATATATTTCCTTTATCCTGTATATATATATATATATTATTATACCACAAAACTTGTATTTCTAGAATTAGTTGGAGAAACCTACCAACTTCCTCAATAGCACTATCAAAATGGGCCAAGGCCCGTTGGGCCAGCCCGGCTTGACCCATTTATTCAGGGCTTGAACTTCATTTTTGTAGTCCATTTAAGAAAGAGGACTTTTTGGCCAGGCCCATTTAGGCCCGGTCTTAAATGGGCTGGCCCGTTTTGTTTTTAATATTTTTAATTATATTAAAATTTTAAATTTATTTTTATTATTTATATGTTTAACATTTTAATCAAAAGTAAAATATATAAACTTAATACTATTTAGTATTACTAATTTACTTCAAACAAACCTAATGACTCACAACCTCTTACACAAGCTAGTTGGAAGGGAAGAGTACATTTGCTTTAAGTGATGTAAGTTTATTTTTGTTTTTTAAGTTTATACTTTATTTTAAATTCTCTTTTGTAATGACAATTAATTTATTTTGAAATGTCCAAGGACATAAGCTTTCAAAAGATTTGAATTCAAGTGGAAGAACCAAAATCGCAATTAGATCTTTATTTGGAAGAGCTAATGATTATAGGTCGCATGATTGAAAATTTAAATGCGCTACAATGGTAGAAAGATCATAAGCCAAGATTTCCAAAGCTTGCAAGTATAGCTTGTGATATCTTGAGCATTCCAATAACAATAATAGCATCGGAGAGTTTTTTTAGTATTGGTTCTTGTGTTTTAAATAAGTATTGAAGTTCTCTAAATCATGAGAATGTGAAAACTTTCATTTGCATCTGAAATTAGATTCTTAGTTTTGAAAGTAATGTTATTAATTAGTTGACAATTTTTAATCAATTCATAAGTTTAATTCTTGTGAGTTCTTATATTATTCTTTATTTTTATTTGTAAATGGCAAAGTTGAAAAACAATTGATTGAATGTGATTAACACTATGGAGGAGATGGATGGACATGGATCTATTTATCATATTTTTTATTTTTAATATTATTGAGACATATTTTTCAGTATCTAAGTTTATTAAAACAATTTATATTATGCTTGTTAAACTATTAATATGTAATGTTCAAATGATGTTAAAGACTTGATGGATTTGATGTGAATTTATTTGATGTTTGTTTAATATTTATTTCAAATTTTACTTTGTTTATTTACTAAAAATGAGATTTTAATATAAAATTTAATTTTTTTAATTTCTTATACGGGCCAGCCCATTTAAGCCCATTAGCCCTTAGGGCCGAATATGGGCTTGCATTTTGAGGCCCATTTAACTAAAAGAGCTTTTTGGCCAGCCCATTTATGGCCTGGCCCGTTAGGGCTGGCCCATTTTGACAATGCTATTCCTTAGTGACCTCTGAGTTCATTTAATTTTCTCACTAGTGTTCACTTTTCCCGAATCTTTACTAGTGATAATTCTTTGTACGATAACAAAATATTGAAAATGATGTCTAAAGAATGTAATATAGATATCCAGAGTTCTAAATAAGTAGCATGCAGCAGATATTAACAGAAAAACAAACCTGAAATGTACAGGTGCAAATGTATGGAAGAAGATCTTGGTCATGCTTGTATTCACCTCATTATATATCCACTGCATCAGAGTCTCTATGGACCTTTGATATGCGTGTTCTACTTTCTTATCCATTTTGATTTTCCCCTTCCTGAAAGTAACATCCCTTAACTAACAAATGAAATTTTAAGATCAGATCGTGGTAGTTTTACCTAGTTCAATCATATATGATTACTATGAGCACTTGCTCTCAATTTCTTGAATATTAACGTTCTCTTTCATACTTTTACTCTTTTGCATGTGTGAGAAACAAAATCCAAAAGGTCACATCTAGAATCCATTCATTGGATTTATATGAATCTAAATCATAAATGAGAAAATGTAAGGTCCATTGTTGGTTAAACGTTTAAATATCATTCAAAATGAAACCATGCATGCCAACCAAAGTTCAATGTCACAAATTACCTTCTCTAATTAGTCACATTTAAAATATAGATGGGACCCTTTATGGTATAAAATTGGCAATTAAATTCTTTACCTAATAACATTTTGCATTTCGAATCATAGGAGAGAGAGAGAGAGAGAGAGAGTTAAAAGGTCCTATTAAGATAGAAGAAGAGTTCATGATTGCAAGTAATGAACTAAAATTGTTCAGACCATTGAGTTATTTTTCATATGATCGAAGTGAAAAAAAAAACAGAAAGAAGCTCTTTCAACAAAGTTGTTGAACTGTTAAAGGACCACTATGAGATTCACATTTTCTCGTACCTTTATGTACTGTTAAGGAAGCTAAGAAAATATAATATCTCATAACTATTCATATGCCCTATGTTTCGTAAGTATGAAGGAGAACTGGATTGTAAGCCTCACTAGAATTCTACTATTCCAATGAGGACGAAACTCAATAGTACGAACATTTAGAGACAAAAATGAAGATAGTAAAAATCTGCACCTTAAACTCATATGTTTATGCATGTTTTGAAAATCGTGCAACAATTTCGAAAACAATGGTTAAGTCCATAGGCCAGGAAAACTTTCATAAATAACGATTAAATGAGTTAAGTTTTGACCAACTGACAGTTATAGATAAATCCTTCTGTGAAGAAGTCTCACGCTATTTGAACAGAAAGATTGAATGACACAAAATTGTCAAGAATTACGTGATTGAACGATTATGGCTTTTTTAGTAATTTTTCCCTTCCTATCAATCAAACCCTGACAAAAACCCATCTCATGACTAGGAAATGTAAAATATGATTGAATAAAATATTTGAAAGTTAAATTGAGTGTTTGAATAGAAATTAGAAAGAAAATGACGTGTTTAGAATTTTTAAAATGTAGAAGGGCATTTTTGTAATTTTATGTCAAAGATATTATTAAATTAGAAATTTCTAGTCTTCTCTTCCATTAAGGTCGGCCATCATCTTTCCACCATTGTTTCTCACACTAAAAGCTTGAGGAAGAGAGAGAAAATCCCTAAAACCCTAGTTAAATATTTTGAAACCGAAAATTGTCTTCACCAAACTCTTTAAGCTCTTAGAGCTCTACAACATACGACCAAAATCAAGCTTTAAAGTAGCCATTTGCAAGGTGTTGGGGTCCCTGCAAGTTTCGACTAAGGAGGAAGGTGAGAGAAAGCTTGTGTTTTTCATGTTTTAATGGCTTTACACTATGTGTTTAAGGTGTTTAAGTGTATGAGTTGGCTAAAATTGAAGCAAAACTTGATGAATTCCTTCCCTAGGCTTTCGGCCAAGCATAGTCCATGCATGAATGTGATGTTGTTTCATGCAAAAATAATGTAGAATTAATGTAAACAATGTGTAGAGCATAAATTTAAACTTAAATTGAAGAAATGAAGGGTGTAGACAAGTTTAGGTAATTCAGCCAAGAGAAGTGCATAGGGAAACCATGCTCAATTCAATGTGTTTTGGGTCTAGAATAATGCATAAATTAATATGTGATTGTAAGCAAAATCAAAATTGAAAACATAGGTATTTTAATGATAGTTGCAGTGTTAGCACTGATACGAAGTAAATCGGATTTAGGGCTGCAATAGGCAATATACTATGTCTCAAAGAGTTAAATACTCTTTATAACTTAAGTGTGGTGAATTGACTATGTTTGTGTGGAATTTTGCAATTCGGAAGTAAGGTGTGAATATTGGTGCTAATTGCACGATTCGGCGATATTCGAGTGGTAAGGGATATATGTAAAAGGCGTAGGGATACTATATTGCATTGGAAATGATGAAAATGGACTTTTATGAGATTAAAAGTAATGGTTTGATTGAAAATGTGAAACTAGATTTTAGTTATAAACTGTGTTTTTATGCAGGAAGGGTTGGGGAGTTAGTACCCTTATGCTGTCGAATTTCCTAAAATGAATCAAAATCTTTAAAATTATTAGTTAGCATTGTTGTGCAAGTAGAAATGAAATGAAATTGTGATTTGGGTTAAGGTTTCCTAAAGGTCATAAGGGCATACAGAATTTGTAACTCAGTTTCCAAAGGGAATTTTAATAATTTTTATGCTTTTCAAGATACAATTATGTGTACATGTCACTGTTATATGTAAATAAAATATTTTGAACATTGGTTATTGAACTGAGAATATTTGGTAAATTTTTATTGTTCAAGTATAATAATTTCTAATTTTAATGCTCTATGAACTGTCTAAAGATATGATTTACTGAATTGATCTTCGTAAACGATTCTGATTTGGTTTATGAATTGTTTTGAGACTATTGGCCCTATAGCTGCCTATTGGCCCATGCTCTTCTGTGTGTGTGAATTTTTGTTACTTGACCTTAGCCACGTCTTCAATGCCCATAGATGTCACCTGGCTAGTGTACATTGTGGATCTTTTTACTATAGCCATATATCGTTATTACTCCCTATTACGATGCTTATATTGCATGAGTTTAGCGGGTGTTACCTAGTCTCCACTATATTGTTTTCCTGTGGTGGTAAATCACTGGCTAATCCAGGCACTACCATACTTTATTACTTATTAATTTAAGTTTTCAGAGTATTTGTTGAATATGTTTTCTAATCTTCATACTATCTTCTTTGAGTGATTATTATACTGTTTACAAAGTGTTTTGAACTAGTTATTATAATGATTTATGAACTATTTAATATAAGCTATTTCTAAGTGTTTACTAAACTCTGTAATCAAATAAGTTTTAAATGAACCTCCTATAGTTGGAATTAGATGTGGGGACAAGTGAGGTGCTTTAAAACATCTTTCTGTAGTCAACCTGGTTATCTAACCAATTATAGTATCATTTTCGATAGTGTGCTCAGAGATCGTGGGATTATTGGTTTCTATGTGAAAGAGCATGTTTTTAAGATACTTGCACATAGTTATATATGGTGTCAGCTCTTTTATATATATATATATATATATATATATATATATATATATATTTCTTACTGGGTGTAAGCTTACCCCTTTATTTTCCTTCCAAATTATCTGCAGTAGATATTTGTTCTCAGCTTGAGAGGATTTTTTATTTTTTTGGTATCCCTCAAGCAATTTCTCGATTTTCGTTGAGGTATACAAGTTTATTTTTTTATGTTCAGACAGTATATGTACAATACTATTTCGCATGTATATTTGTACTTGGGATGTAAACTGAATGTAGGCCCTTAAATATAAGTTTGAGATTTTTCATATATATATGTACCTTTTAAATCAAATAATGTGGTTCTTGGGTATAGTACGGATAGTGAGAATGGTTAGTTACTATAAAGTGTGTGGACACTGCAAACAACTCAACCAAACATAGTTAAGATGTAAGAAATTAATAATAACATAAGGTTGGTATGTGACAACCATGTCTTATCATTCAATTAACAACCTTAAATTTCCTATTATCGATATCAACCATAAGGGTCTCCATTATCTTAATCTACAAAATATGTAGCTTGGGGGTCATTGTTCCGTAATAAAAGCTGATCTAGACTTTGATATTCCTTCTATGAGTCCATGCAATCATTCAATTTTTGTTTTCTTCGGACACCATAGCGTGCTCGAGAATCATCTTTCATAAGCTACTTATTTTCATTATATTTGCGCTAGTGGATAATTTTCCTTTTTCTTTTTTACCATAGATATAATATTACTACAATATAAACCAAATACCAAACCCAGACATGTTTGATTTAAAGAAATTTTTATAGTATCTAAAGCTAACTCACCTAAACTCGTCAACTTGGCATAAAACTAAAATATATAGACATGATGATATGGAATATTAAGGGGAACAAAAGAAATAGTTTACCCTCTCACAGTCTTCTCATAATTCCACCAATGCCCAATATTGAAGACTAACCTATCTGAATCTTTCCACCTAATAGAATTCCAATCCATTTGATCCAATTTAAGTTTCGTCTTGATCTTTTATGGAGACCTCATAGGAAGCTTGCTCTAAAGGACAAGAAAAGAAGCTCTTTAGTACACCACAGTGCAATTATAATCCTCGAATTTGAGTACCAAGAAGCCCTTATGCTTTGTAATTGGGCTGCCATTCACTTCATAAATTGAATCTTTATTGGGAACTATAGAACTAAGCATGCAGAGCAGTGATTCCCATTGATTTCTTCCAATTGAATCACCGACAAAAACCAATCATTTTTTAAAGGAAACATTTAGCTTCATTAATTATTGGAGCTGAGTACAATCACGAAGGACAATGTTTGGGCAAGATTCCATCATATATGTGTCATCAGAACAACCATAAGAGAATGTGGCTAAGCAATGAGTAGCTTGGTTAGCCACCCGATTAACATGAGAAACAATACAGGAAGTGGATCGACAAGTTCTGAATTTTGCTTCTTCTATCAAAGAACCAATAGAAGACAAATCAAAGTCTTTGCTCTTGATTTTCTTTATGATGGTCAGTGCATCCCCCTCTAAAATAATACATGCTAATCCCATTTCCGATACAAATACAAGAGCTTTTACTATTGTAATGGCCTCCACTGTTTCTGCACCAGTTACATGTGGAACTCTGGTTTGATATGTTCCCATGACTGAACCCCTTTCATTACAAGCAATTAACCCTATACCTCCTATCTTGTCCACCGCTTTTAAGCTTCCATCAAATTTGATTTTAATGATGTCAGAAGGTGGTCCTATCCATATTGGTGTGGCAGCATTTGTTTGTGGTTCTCTTCTCAATTGGGCTGGTTTAAATTCCTTCAGGTAGTCTTTAGCAAACAAAGCTGCATGATTAGCTGGCCTCTGCAAACCTTCTTTCACCTCTTCATTTTGATTTTTCCAAATGGCCTAAAGTAAAGTAAGACATTCCTCGAATCCCTCCTTATCTAGTTGCTTAAAAGCTTCCTTAAGCCAATAAAAAACATTCTGATCAGTATTCAGATTCTATACAGTAGTTATTGTGGCAGTTGCATGAGACCATATAGCATTGGCTTTTGGACAGCTTTTGAGTGCATGAATAATGGATTCATCTGTTGTGTCGCATCTTGAACAGGGTGTATCTGTAAGAATCTTCCTTTTTGCAAGCTTTGTGTTACACGGTAGTACTTCATGTGTGAGTCTCCAGGCAAACTGCTTGAGTTTGTTAGGGATTGCTACTTGCCAAATGGACTTTAGATAGTTCTTTGTTGCTCATCTCTGCAGTATTTGTCCCTTATGAAGTCCCTGCATTTTCCATGGGGCACTTGTAGCACTACGCACTGTGTAATGGCCTAGTTGATCCCAATGCTATACAAGTGTGTCTGCGATGTTAGCCTTTCCCAGTGGAATAGAGAGTATCTTCTTTGTTTCATGCTCCGTGAATATATTCTCTATCATTTCTACATTCCAAGTCGTAGTGTCCTCATTGATGAGTTCATTGATTGTGGCAAGAGTAGTTACTCGTGTCAGTTTTGTAGAAACAATAAAGCCTTCTAACCTAGGAACCTACTGATCAGTCCATATATTCACAGATTTTCCATCTCCTATGCTCCAACATAGGCCATGCTCAAGCACTTCACGCCTCACCATATACTTCTCCAAATGAAGGATGGGTACCATCCCACTTTAGCTATCATGAAGGAAGTTCTTGGAAAGTAACGAGCTTGAAGTACTTAGTGCAGTAAGGATAAAGGATTGTGAATTAACCTCCACCCTTGTTTGCATAGAAGAGCTTTATTAAAATTATCAAAATCCCTAAAGCCCATACCTCCAATACCTTTTCTTAAACACATGTGTTTCCAGTTGACCCAATGATGCCCCTTCTAGATGCCTTATTACTCTACTAGTAATTGCTAATGATGTTATCCAACTCTTTGCATAATGTCTATGGCAAATGGAAGCAGGTCATAACATAGGATGGGATTGCCTGTAAAATAGATTTGATGAAGACATCTTTTCCAGTTTGAGACAAGAATCGCCAACTCCAACTTTGAATCTTTGTCTTTATTCTATTCTTTATATCAACAAAGGCCCTTTTCTTATTTCTTCCAACAATTGTCGAAGACCAAGATACTTTTCCGGATTGGATATAGCCTGAATTCCAAATAATCCACTAAGTGCGGCTTTTACCTTATCGCTAGCATTTTTACTGAAGAAGAGACCTGACTTATGAAAATTTATTTTTTTGCCCTGAACCTTTTTCATAAGTTTCTAGCATGTGCTTCACTCGTTCTCCTTTAACTTGGTCTGTTTTTATAAATAGCAAACTGTCATCTGCGAAGAAAAGGTGAGTGACTCAAGGCCTATTCTTACTAGCTCGAACACCACTAATGCATCCCATATGTTGCTTCTGTTTCAATAATGCTGAGAGGCTTTCTGTATAAAGCAAGAAAAGGTATGGTGATAGCAGGTCTTCTTGTCTAAGGCCTCTACCTGGAGTGAATTCATTAATAATAACACCATTGAAAATTATTGAAAAGGATATAGAAGTAATGCATTTCATGATTAAAAATGTCCAGAGCGAATTAAATCCTAACTTTAACATAACTGCTTCAAGATAAGACCACTCCAGTTTGTCAAAAGCTTTACTCATGTCATGCTTAATAGCAGCATAATTATCTCTTCCTTTCTTTTTTTGCTTAAATGCATGCAAGAGTTCATAGGCCATAAGCACATTATCAAAAATCAACCTTCCTGGTACAAATGCACTTTGATTATTGCTTATGCATATTAGCAATATAGATTTTAAACTATTAACCAATACTTTAGCAATAATCTTATATATAACATTACATAGGCTGATCGGTTTGAAATAGGTCATGTTAACATGGTTTTTTATTTTTGGAATTAGGACAATGCTAGTATGGTTTATTTGTTCTACACTACCTCCTTCATTCAATATTTTCAAGCAAAAGGTAGTGATCTCACAACCTATAATATGCCAATATTATGATAAAAGGAAGCAAGCATACCATTAACGTCGAGTGATTTGGTAGGGTTAATCTGTTTAACGGCTGCCAGAATCTCTTCGGCCCGAAAGTCTTTTGTGAGAAAGTCATTCATCTGATCTGTGACATAAGGAGAGATCGATCCTAGGATGTCATTCAAGTTTGTTTGAACTTGGGATTGAAACAGTTGCTCAAAATATTCCCTAGCAATCTCATGCATATCAAACTCATCTTCACACCAAACTCCCTGATCATTTTCAAGCCCCTTTACCCGATTTACTTTCCTTCTCTACGATGCTTAGGATAAAAGAAACTAGTATTTTTATCTCCTTCTCGTAACCAGTTTATC
Source organism: Heritiera fomes (assembly GCA_032173925.1). Lineage (NCBI taxonomy): Eukaryota > Viridiplantae > Streptophyta > Magnoliopsida > Malvales > Malvaceae > Heritiera > Heritiera fomes. The sequence goes on from JAPDPM010000019.1 coordinate 8,406,011, forward strand.
TTTGAACGTTGCAACCAGAATATTTCCTCGGCTTTAAGTACTTCATTGAGTTCCTTCTTAAGCTTCCTTTCTGTTTCCAAAAAGGCATTGGTAGTTCTCCTTTTGACTTCATTAAGCTCTTTGGTTAGACTTTCTACTCTTTGTCACAACCCATGGTGTTTGTCATGACCTCATTTACTTAGCTCCTACCTTACTTTTTCTACCTTACTTTTTCAATTCTAGAACTAATATGGGAATTAGAAGCTGTATCTCAAGCTCGACTTATTAGATTTTACACTCACCATCCTTGAGCCATGAGATTTCTAGGAACTTTCTGCGTTGCTTTTTAACTCTGTGCTGCTTGGCTTTATTAAGTTTTGAGTCAAACAAAATGGGAATGTGATCGGATGTAGAGTAAGTTAAATGTCTCACTCCAGACAAAGGAAATAACTCGCACCAATTTTTGTTGCTCAGGAAGTAGTCTAACCTTTATTGCAATCTCTATTTGCTGCCCTCTCTGCCAAGTGAATGCATCCACTGTATGTCCAAGATCATCAACCCCTATGTCAGCAAGAACATTTCTGAAAGCCTCCATTTGCATGGCCGATCTGATAGCACCTCCCCATTTTTCTTTATCCCACAAAATTTCATTAAAATCACCAAAAAGAACCCATGGATTTTGTTGCATACCAGCTAATCTTAGCAGTAGATCCCGTGTGTCCTTCCTTCTAGCTGTGTTTGCCTCTCTATAAAACCTAGTCAGTCTCCATGCACGTGCTTCATTATCCTTAACATTAAAATCAACATGGCTATTTGAAAAGCTACTTAAGCTTAGATCAACTGTGTTGTTCCAAAATTGCGCTAAGCCTTCACTCTGTCTACTTGCATCAACTTCAAAAACGTTATCCATTCTACATTTTCTTTGAATTCTATCTAATTTGGATACCGAAAGTATGGTTTCCATGATGAAAACCACATCAGGAGCTTCCTTCACTATAAGTTGGAAGGTTTTGAACTGTCCACGGGTTCCCAAGCCTGCAATAGTTCCACGAGAAGATTTTCATGGTGATTGGTGGGACTGGCACCTAGCCTCCACTGTTGGTAGTGTAGACACTAAAAAGAATCCTCCATCCTCCTCTTTGTTTCGTTTCAAGGGAAAGTCAATCAGCATAAGATCTTCCTTTTCTTTGGTTTGCTGCTTTCTCTTGCCTACTTTTGTTGCAGCAGCTTCTCTATTTCCCATGTTTTGTCGAGCTATTTTTGTCCACTTGTGTTTACCTCCTGACACACTACGATTCGCATTGCTCTGCTATTCTATGTAAACTGGGCTTAGCGATTATATTTTGTTTATGTCTAATGTTCCTACACGCAAATTATTGGTTTCAACCTATAAATGCCCACCACTTGGCAAACCATTATTTCCTTTAACTGCCACTTGTTTAGAACATGGCTATGCCCTATCATTTGCATGAGCCAATTCCTTTTCCACTTCAAGTTTGAGGGCACTTGTACTTTCCTTTATGGTAGGGATCGTTGACTTTTGGCTTTTAAGAACCTCCACTAAATCCTCTTGTATCCCTTCGTAAGTGGCTGAATTATTGGTTCTGGATCCTCCTTGATTACCTTTTGAGAAAATTGCCCCTTCTTAGGAAATTCTCACTGATTTTCTCCAATTTCCAAATCTAGTGATCTTACCAATTTTCTATTTTCAATCGACGTCTCCTTACTCTGGTTGCCTTGTGTTTCCCCCATTTGCTTTTTTTTCTCTGGCGAAATTCCTTAGCTTTAATGGCGACGTTCGCAATCAGTTACCATACTCTTGTTGTCCTTTTCCATCATCAATCCCCATTGGTACTTCATCACATTCTATATCCCTGTGCCCTAGTCTACCGCATCCATAACAAAACATGTGCATTCTTTCATAAGTTAAGTGTCCTCGTATTGGGGCTTTATTCTTCCTAACATCTAAGAAAATGGCTCTTCTCAGTGGTTTAGAAACTTCTAGTTCAACTTGAATGCATAGGAACCTTGACCAACCCCCTTTCTCTAGACTGACATCAATTGCTTTAAGTGTGCCAATCTTCCTTCCTATCTTCTCAACATGTTCTTGATTGTGCATCCCTAATGGTAGGTCATAAACCTAGATTCAGAAAACAGCTTTGGAAAATTCATATTCTGTTGGTCTCAACCCTCCATCATAATCTGATAGCATTAGGAGTTGTCTATCGAACGCCCAAGGGGTACCCTCAAACACTCTGCTTTTGTCTCCAAAAGACAAGAATTTGAAAAGAAACATGTTCTCCTCGAGTTGAATAATGTCAACAAGTTTAGACAATCGCCATACTATTTTTGGTATTCTCATCATCACTTTGCCATTGAATGGCCTAGTGGTGAGGAGTTTACCAACCATCCAATTATCTTCTACATTGGTCTGTGTTGTTTGGTTCTCTCCTTCAGTGATTATGCCTTCCTTTTCCTCATCAGTCAATTTTAGGTTTTTCCACATCTCCTCTAGATCATCTGCCATAGTAAAACAAACTAAGAACTATGACTATGAACTATGGATCCCCAAAGAAATCAAAGGAAATCCTAGGAATGATAACTTACTTGTGACTAGACAAGATTATGAAATTCTCACAAGAGCCCCAGGCTCAAGGAGAGACTTTTTGGGTAGATACAAAAACCAATCATTTGTTTTGCAACTTCTCTAACATCATTTTCCCACCAAACCTTCTTTTATCAAAGACAGTAAAACAAATAAATGAACGTTAACAAACAACAAATATAGTCAAGAATTTCTCAAATCCTTATATTTTCCATTAGCAATTATCCAATAATGCTAGAATGATGAAAAGAATCAAAGATAAGTTAGCAACCACGAATTGAAAAAAACACAAGCCTTGAAGGGTGTAAAGTCAGAAAATAAACTTAAAATTTAAAAGAATGCTATTGAAGAGCAGCAGTAAAATACGATAACTCAAAAATTAACCAGATAATTGAAATAACTCAAGAATGAAGTATTAAAGTAATATTTGGTATATTGGTAAAAGGTAATTTAACAAGTCAAATTGATAATAAGAATCCTAGCCAATACTAAAAAGGGCTTATAGATTAGAACCAGTTTCAATTCTTAGAAAGAGAAAGCCGATATTATCTTCGTTGTTTAAAAACGCTTCAAATCCTTACATGTTCACGTTTGAGGCTTACCTACAGTAAAAGATGACCACAAAACTATAGGAAAGGAAAGAAAAAAAAAATAAACAATGATGAAATTGACTAGAAAGAAAAGATAAATATTTTAATAAATCACGGGATGCCACACTCAAATTGGCACCAAGTCCAGCAGTTTCTGTATCAACTTGCTTTGTAAATCTATCAAGAGAATAACTGATGCTAATTAGGAACCAAAAACAAGAAAAGGAAAATTGAACAGGCTGTCATTTTCATTATACAGAGAATTTCAAAAGCTTTATGATTAAGCCTGAGAGGCATATGGAAGAAAACCAGAGAAAAATGGTTACTTGTAAAGAAGTGTAGAAATTATTGCTAATGAAAATACTCTCCATAGCTTCTGTTACTACTGTTTCCTACCCATTAAAAAGACTCCAAAACTTTCCGTAAATCAGGCTCTAAGACTAATACTAATAAAAAATTCCTCCACCTCTGTTTCTTATCGTTAATCCATTAGAAATCCAAATAAAATAAAATAAAATAAAACAATCAAGAAATGCAATAACCAGGGAAGGTTACAATCCTTAGGCTGCCATCTCCGCTTAGTGTATAACAAATCTGGCCCATTTTCAGTACTCTTAAACCCTCCAAGAAAACTGTAAGTCTGTGGATTCATAAAGAGGGTACCTTTCATCCCACACCCAATCCCCATCAAACACGTCACACCCTTTACCTTCTTCACTCATTAAATCAACTTTTTAATCTCGCTTGAAGAGGACCCATCTAGTTTAAGCCACATAAATCTCGTTGATTGACTAGGAACTTTATACCCTTTGGCCACAGCTTTGTAATCCAAGTCAAAGAAACAACAAATAACACAAACAGAAATAAGAATGCAAGAACCCCCCAAAGATGGCTCAAAGAATCTCAAATGCTTGAACTTTTTAAAAACATTAAAATTTGGCAGGGTTTCATGATCTTGTTGAGATGAACCTTTACACATTTAAAACTTAAAAAGAAGAAAAGAAAACCAAAATTTTTAATCTGCCCACTGTTTCTTCTTTAAAACTGATGAAAGCCCGAACAAACAACAACAACAACAGTAGCAAAAAAGGCAGGGCTAAGGAATATAGAGGTGTGCTTTTCAAGCAACATAGTATTCATGGCCAATGGTGTTGAATCATGTTTTTGCTTTTGGGTTTTTTGCTTGACAGGTCGGTTTCTGTTAAGTTATGAATGATGGTAACAAAGAGAAAGAGAAAAGGAGAGAAAAAATGGGTGTAAAGTAGAGGTGGCAAATGGACGGGTCGGATCGGGTTTGGGTTGGATCATTTTAGATCGGATCATTTCAAGTTAAGAAAAAATCGGATCATTTTGGATTCGGATCATTTCGGGTTCGGATAAAGTCGGGTTTGGGTCAAGGAAAAATCGGTCTATTTCGGGTTTGGATCATTTCGGGTTCGGATAAGGTCGGGTTTGGGTCAAGGAAAAATCGGTCTATTTCGAATTTGGATCATTTCGGGTTCGGATAAGGTCGGGTTTGGGTCGTTGACTTTTTTAGTCAATTCGAGTTGGTCGGATTTAGATTCGGGTCGATTTGACAGATTTATTGGATTAAGCTTTGGTCATCTTGATGTAATTTATCTGATATAAAAATCAACTGAAACCATATTTCTAAGAACTACAAAACTCATGAATATAAAATTATTTTCTTACATGATCTATAGTACAATTGGGATTGAAATAATCAAAATATTTAATAATCTGTATGATAGTTTTCTTTATAATATATTTACCAATATTCATAAATTAATTACGTTAATTAATAACTTTTGAATCAAAGTGATTTAATAATCCATACTAAATATTATAAAACAATACTATATATCTCTCTTTAATTTAGTTTGATTTTTTATAGAATAATTAGAGACATTAGCGTAGATGATATAGCTTCTGTACTCTATTATAGATTAACCATTAAATAATTATACATTATGTTCAAATGAATGCAATATAAAAGCGAATATTTAAATTAAACTATATTAAAAAAATATATAACACTCATATTATTGAAAAAATTATATTTTTACTATATTAAAATACTTTGATATTTAATTTTAACATTTAAATATTTATTAATAATATTAAATTTAAGTTTGAATATTTTCAGGTTTGGGTAAATTTGGATTCGAATCAATTTGGATTCGAATCAATTTGGATTCGAGTCAATTTGGGTTCGGATCAATTCGGGTCGAATCAATTCGGGTCGAATCAATTCGGGTTCGGGTTAATCTAAATTCGGATGAATTTGGGTTCGGATAAATTCGGGTTCGGATCCGGTCGGGTTTGGATTAATGTAAATTCGGATAAATTTGGTTTCGGATCAATTCGGATTCGGATCGGGTTGGATTTGAATTGTTGACTTTTTTAGTCAAATCGGATCGGTCGGGTTTGGATTCGGGTTAATCGGACGGATTTTTTGGGTCGGGTCAACTTTTGCCACCTCTAGTGTAAAGGAAGCAAAGCAGCATTCATGGAGGAGTTATATACTTGCTTCTCTTTTTTAATTCACTCATAAGAGAGATAAAAAATAATATAAAAAATAGAGAGAGATTTGAGTTTGTTAAATTGAATAATGATATAAGAAGTCGCAAAATATTGATCTTATTGTAAAGTCACGATATCTCATGAGATATTTAATAAAATTTAAAAATTATTAAAATAGGTTAATAATGACTTAACAGGTTAACAGATAAATTAAAATTTAATTAAAAAGATTTAAATTACATTTTTATCATTTTAAAAGATAAGAAAATATTTATATTTACATCTTTAACCATTAAACAAAATTAAATTACAATATTATCCATTAATATTAAAAAAATATAAGGTAATTGCCTAGAAAAGTTTGAGAAGTCGACTGCCCATGTATAGAAGTCGACTTCCCCAGCTATTTTACTCAACATATTGATTTTGGCATATAGACAGTCGACTGCCATATTTAATAAGGGATTTATTTTACTGTTAATTATCATTTATTTAAACTCTTATTTTTTTATAATTAATTACTTAAAATTTATCCTGAGTTACATTAATTTTTCTGGTAATTATTATAGATTTTATTAATATAATAAAATTTAAGATGTCATATATTTTATGATAAATGTCATAAATTTTACGATATATTACGGTGAATATAATAAATTTTACAATAAATCTAATATATTTTACGATGAATGAATAAAATTTTACGATGAATCTAATAAATTTTACGATGAATTTCATTTAATTTGTGACGAATCTCGTAAAATTTACGATGAATATCATTGAATTTACGATGAATATCATAAAATTTACAATGAATCTAATAAATTTTACGATGAATCGCATTGAATTTACAATTAATATCATAAATTTTATAATGATTCTAATAGTTTTAAGTTAATTCTAGTAACTTTACACTTATTATTATATTTTTACTGTAATATAATGATTTCATGATTAGTAATCATAATTTTACAATTATTGTTATCAACTGAGCGTTACTTGTATTCGCTTAACGCTTAATTATCATTGTTTTAATGCATACTCTAATATTTGATGTTTAATGATAATAATTTGATGTGTTAATATAAAAATAACATTCCGGAATTTACTTTTATGAAATAAGATAAATAATTTGATTATTTAATTCAACATTCACTTATTATTGAACTTAGAGATTAAGTCCAAGGTAGTTGGCTAAGAAGTCGAGTCAAATTCAATTATCTCAACACTGACTCAAGAAGATCGTAAACATAATCAAGTTTTACTTAGTTTTTAAGAAAAAATTATTATCATTAGTTTTTAAAAAAAATTAATATCATTATTGCAATTATTATTCTATTCATTTTGATGGTGGTGGTAGTGATCATGATGATAATGATTATTACTACAATGATTGTTATTATATTTATGTCAATTCTCATTAAATTTACAGTTAAGCATTATATTTATATGTATATTATATTATTTACGCTGATTATAAAAATTTGTACATATAATTGTTAATTTTTTTTATGATTATTCTTGTATTTTTATTCTTATTTTTATTAAATTTACATTAATAAATAAAAATATATATTAACAAATTATTTAAAAAGATATTTTTCATGGGAAGTCAACTTCTTGAGAAAGGAAGTCGACTTCCCATATGCATTATGGAAACAGAATGCTTCTATCGATGTAGCAGTCGACTTCTTAATTATAGCAGTTGACTACTTTTGAAATTAAAAGCTTTTGTGAATTTTATGATAATGGCAGTCGACTACCACAATTAAGCAGTCAACTGCCCGGCATAACCCTACCAGTATAAAAGCATTTTTTTCGTTTTTCACCTTATTTCTTCATCTTCTCCAGCCGTTCATTGCATTTCTCTCTAAAAAAATCCCTAATCCTCTCCACACAAGTCAATTTCTAGCCAATTTAACCTTCAATACTCAAAACCCAATCAATTTTGTAGCGATTAATCTAACTTTCCACATTCAAAATCATCAAAAACCCATCATTTTTCGGATTTCTCAAAACAAATCATCAAAATGTCGACGAGACGTGATAAAGGGAAAGGGAAAGTGCAAGCTACTTCTCCAACTCGAAAGAGACAAAGACAAGGGCAAGCTTCGAGCCAGATATCTCAAGGTCAGATGTTTAGAGGTGCTATTCACTCTGAACGTTATGATAGACTAGGAGATAGAAGTTGTATATGCGGTAGAACTATTAAGTGGTCTGAATTTCGTGGTAATTCATTGAAGGTAGTTGAAGAATGGTTAGAATCTGTTAAATTGTTAGGGATAGCCAATATCAGTGAAAAAAGATATAGCCTATCTTTAGTTAGAGAATTTTATAGTGGTATTGCCTTGAATAAAAAAGAATTAGACTTAAGAAATGATTTGAACCATGATTGCTTATACACATATTTGAATAGTGAAGAGGTTGTGTTGACTGTGGGTGAATTAGGGGAGTTGTTAGGAATTCCTTCTGAGGGTGTATACATGATGCCTGATGATTTTGATGGAAATTCTGCTTGGCGAAAATATAGTGGTAGAGATGAACGTCATATTAAGGATGTATCTACTGCTCAATTTTCATCTGCTGCTTATTGATTTTTGCATCATTTTATTGCCACTTCAATAGAGTGCAAAACTAGTAGTTTAGCATTTGCTACAATTGAGGAATTATGGCTAATGGAGTGTGTGACCAATGGAACAACAATCAATCTAGCACGTTATTTGTTGCAAAGGATGCAGAATGTGCTAGTTTCCCATTCTTGTAATTTACCTTATGCCAATATAATCACACTTTATAGCTCAATCTAAAAATCTTTTGAGTGAAAGCTATATTCGGGAACTTACTGTCAAAGCCACCGAGTATTCTAAGAAATCAATAGGGCTTATGGATTGGAAATTGGAAAATAATGAATGGATTAGAAAATCTTCTGAAGCGGCAGAGATTCCAGCACAACAAGAAACATCGTCAGCTCCTTCTCAACCTTCTCTCGAGATGATTGTTGAGATGATTCAAGGAATAGAGACTAGACTTGGGCAAAGAATGGATACCTTAAAATCGAATATGAATGAAAGATTCGATTCTATTCATGCTAACATTGCTCAACTGCAGGAAGATTTTCAACCCGGTGGAACTTCTTCAACTAGGACTGGTGGTGGTGGAAGGTTTAAGAGCACAGCTAGAAAATCTAGTAGTTCGCAACATTATTTATGTAACAGTCCATAGTACAGTAAATAACATGTTTTATACATAATTTATAGTTGGGCTGTCTATGATGCCTTTAACACTTGAATAATAACAAAATAAATGATAAACATTTATTTATTTAATAAATTTGGAATATGAAATTCTTACAATATTCCTTACACTTTACATCTCCTGTTTCTAATTTACAATAAAGTAGTACGTATACATGTGTCTGAATATATAAGAGAAGTGACTGTACCTTAAAATTTAACTCACTTTGCCCCAGTGTGCTTACTCGCAACTATATTTATCTGAGAAAGCTCTCAAAAATTCCTTTCAATTAATCTAGGGAATTGGAAAATAAAGAGGTGAGCGAACCACATGCTCAGTAAAGGAGTCGTATGCTGCTTGATATAATGAAATCTATATGCCGTAAAATGTTTATCTTCCTAACAGTATACTAAGCACAGTAAGGAAGGATACTATAGTCAGCCGGGAAATACAGATGAAGCATGGAATGTATTTTGAAATACCTGTCTTATCTCGAAAACCCAGAGCGACTATGGGGAGTAATTTATAAATTGTTTTGATAAAACAATTTAATACTCATTTTTCCATAAATATAAATAGAATAAACCATTTATTTCTCTTCACTTCAGTAACAGTTCAAAACACGTGATAGTACAGTGGTAAAACAATACAATGAACAGTAGCTATAAAACTGTAGAAACAGTAAACAGTCTTTTCAGTACAGTAGCTTAGAAATATTCAAATCACTGGATAAACATTGCAATAATTATTTGTCATGACCCGAGGGCCAATGACATCCACTTAACACTTACTTTACCCCTTACGTAAATTTACGAACCAAATTTTTCCTTCTCTATTTACGATTTGTATTCGATGTTAGTGCAGTATCTAAATCGAATCTTGTCCTATTAATATTATTTCTCGAGTTATGTCATCCTTCTCAAAGTGATTTTTATGAATTTAGCCTTATTTACTATTTCAAAAGAAACAAGGTCGAAACCCTCCCCTTTGTATTTTATCAATTTCCCCAGTAAAATCACCTGTATTAAAACACATTTTAAGCTACACAACACAGCCAGCTGTTGTTTTCCCATAGTTCACACAATCAAACATCTCAAGCTTCTCAAGGGTTTAACCATTAATAAGTCCACATCTAGCAATTTATACATCATTCAAAATATACATCAAAACTCGGATCGAACTTGATAATCACCTAGACTCACATAATAACCTAGTGCAATCCAAAGCTACATCCCATATACTTTCCTAGTACTGTGAAATTAAAGTACATATGACTATCAAAATGATATACAAGTAGTATACCTCAAAAATGCAAAAGCTAGGCCTGGAGAACGCAAACGAGTATCACTACTAGGTATAGTCCCCAGGAGCCGATATGAAGCTTGAGCCGGCTATCAACTCGTATGATCTGTAGATGTTCAATTTAAGGGGTGAGCAAATCCACGGCTCAGTAAGTAGTTTAAATAAGTACATACTAGGCTCATATCGTAAAACACGATCATACATGCATGAGTTCTATAAAATGGCATGTATGCATTATATCAAGGTTTGCTACCAATTCGTATGTACACAGATTTCATAAACTTATTCATGCTTTCATTCCATTCTTAAAATCATAAAGTATCATTCTTTTTATCAGTATGGTTAAGTGTGAAAGAAGACAAACATTCAAATAGCACATGTTTTTATGGCATATATAAGTATAATTCAATGATTATACACATTCTCTGTCTTATGTATAAGATCTATTCATCTACTGATATTGATCACGTTCACAATTCACAATCATTTATTTATTGTCACAATAACCTATGATTCCTCATATTTCATCAAAACACGTGTAGCACTTAGCTCTCAAAGGATTCTAGAGGTGGCTCCCATAGTTTCCGAAGAACCTATGTAGCGCGTAGGTCCCTTGAGTTCTCTAGAGGTGGCTCACACGGTACAAAGGTTGAGTTCTACTCGAGTTACCTTTTTCCTAGCTTTCGACAAACACGACTAGGTACTAATTTAGGTCCAAGAACTCAATATTAGGAGCTATACATACCGCACTCTAATCACATATGCATTATCAAAGTATCGCAATATGCTAACATGCTCCCTTGGTGCGATATAATTAATTCATTTGCCCTCCTAAAAATGCAAGCACCAAAAAGTATATAATTTAAATATTCAATAACCACGAACAAACTATAACACATAACATGTGAATCACAAGCAAGATTCCTTTATAAACAACTACTATTCACGATCACATTATGTCCAATTTGTATTTTACTGTACTTACTCTTATAGTCTTACCCATAGTATTCCACCAACTTGTAGTAAATTTAGATAAGTATTTAAATAAGGATTTATTCATCTCTTACAAGATGATACTAGCAAGGCTAATTTATCCCACTTACCTTATACCCTTAGCGAATATCTTCCTCGATCCTCCCTTCATGCTACACCTTCACAATAAAAATGCGACTTAATAATGCCCAGCCCATGCCTATATACTAAAAAAATCAAATTTCTAATTTAATACGTATATATATTTATGTTGATATTCATAGATATATATATATATGTATGTATTCACTTAACATTAATTAAATTTTGAATTCTTAAGTCGGATTTATCTCCTCTTATTACCTCTATGTATAAATATATATATATGTTATATTTCCACACACATAATATCTCTTTTCTTTCTAATCCTTTTTACTTTATTTGTATTACTTTTCTTTCTTTTCTTTGTCTCTTAACTAGTTTTCAAGTAAGTTGTATATATATAGATATATATATATATATATATAGATATATATATATATATATTTATATATGTATGTATTTAACACTAGCATAATAAAATTTCTGAAAATCTAGTATATCTCTTCATATATACACTACACATACATATATCTATCTATTTCTTCGTTTTTGAGTAAGTAATATATATATATATATATATATATATATATATATATACATATATATACAAGTAATACACATACATATATACGTATTTGATACTAGTATATTATAAGTCTTGAATCTTATTCTTTCATTTCCAAATATACAAATATATATATATATATATCAATATATATATTTAAACGCATGTATTTTCTCTTCCTTTTTATTTTCTTTTTCCTTTCCTTGTTTCCTACCTTATCTCCAAGAATTAATATATATATATATATATATATGCACACTCACACATATATATATATGTATATATTTACATATTTAACATTAATATAATGTAAATTTTTAATTCAACTTTCTCACTTTCCTACGTCATTATATATACATATATGTTTATATATATATATATATATATATATATATATATATATATATATATATATATATGCATTACATATATATATATATATTTTAATTCTTTTCCTTTTTCTTCTTTTTATTTTTCTATTATCTTTTTTTTTTCTTCTTGTTTACTTACTTTGCTTTTGCCTTCAGTTCAGCCACCGAACAACTCCTCGTACGCCGGCTGCTACCACCACCAACGCCTCCTCCGTTCAACTCAGGTGTGTCCCTTGTTTAGGGCTGGAAACACCCAAGCTAGCCACTATAAAACCCTTCTCTGCTCAGCCTCTCAAACCCTAACGTAGCTGCCAAAATTCGCAGCCCATTCCCTCTCTATTTGCAACTTGTGGCACCACCAGCTACTTCGGTTTTCTGTTGCCCGAGGTGGCTTCAGCCTTCAACAGATTTTCAAATGGCGTGGTGTTTGTATGGTAAGGAAGGAAGGAATAGCCGGAAATGGGGTGAAGGAATGGTAGAGGAAGGGAGTAACGGGGGAGATTTGGGTTAGTGGAGGAGTATTTTCAAATAAAATATGGAAATGATAGGGAGAGGGTGATAGGTACCAGACGATGGGATGGGTTGATGGGAGAATTCCCATCAACTCATATGAAATAAAATAAAAAATCTATTTTATTATTTACTTACTTTTTATTTTAATATTACTTTATGATTTATTTATTCATTCATGTTTTCTCTTTATTATATATCTTGTATATGTGTATAAAATATTTTATTTTTTTTATTTTTTTTATTTTTTTTATTTTTTTATATCTTATCCACATATTCTATACATATATATATCTCATTTATATATATATATATATATATATATATATTTGTTCTTGTACATATGTTTTGTACCTATTTTCGTATATTCTCGAATATGTATACGTATATGTATATATATATATATTTTAATTTCATGCAATGTACTTTGCAATGATACATGTACATATACATAGTTATCTTGTGTATATATCTATTTTACTTCCTTTGATCATATATATCTATATATGCGTGTATATATGTATATATATACATATATATTTTTCATTTTATTATTCGCATTTAATCTATGTACGTGCACATGCACACATGCATGCATGCACATTGCATACATGTACGTTGTATGTGTTTAGCTTGGTTCATGGCGTATGCCACCGATCCTTTATATATAGATAGCACTCCTTTCGTGTCTATTTAACATACTGTAATATTATACTTGAAATTTCATGAATACATTATTTCTTTATGTTCATTAAATCACACAAGCAATACACATTTAGCTAGAAAATTACGGTTCTCACATCCTCCCCACCTTAAAAGAATTTGGTCCTCCAAACTGCTACAAGTCATCCTAGAATAAGTGGGGGTATTTCTCTTTCATTAGACTCTCCAACTCCTATGTGGCTTCCTCTGAAGGGTGGTGCTACCAAAGTACTTTGACTAAAGGGATTGTCTTAGACCTCAATATCTTATCTTTCCTGTCTAAGATCCGAATAGGTCTCTCGACATAGCTTAAGTCCTCCCTAATCTCCAACGGTTCATACTCAATGACATGAGATTGGTCCGAACGATATTTTTGTAGCATCGACACATGAAAGACGTTATGCACACCCGATAGCTCTGGTGGTAATGCTACTCGGTATGCCACGTCACCAATCCTCTCTAATATCTCAAACGAACCAATGTATCGAGGGCTTAACTTCCATTTATTGCCAAATCTCATTATGCCTTTAGACGGCAAGATCTTGAAAAACACTTTATCACCAACTTGAAACTCTAAAGGTCTCCTTCGACAGTTGACATAGCTTTTCTATCTACTTTGGGCTGTCCTCAGTCTATCACATATCACTCTCACATCTTCGGAAGCTTTCTTTACAATCTCTAGAGTGAATAACTTTCTTTCGCCTACCTCTTCCCAGCCAATAGGGGATCCACACCTATGCCCATACAATGCCTCGTAAGGTGCCATCCCAATACTAGAGTGAAAGCTGTTGTTATATGCAATCTCCGCTAGTGCCAGATGATCATCCCATGAGCCTTGAAAATCCATAACACATGCCCTCAACATGTCCTCAAGTGTCTGAATAGTCCTCTCTGATTGTCCATCGGTTTGAGGATGAAAGCCTGTGCTAAAACTCAGTTTAGTTCCCAAAGCATCCTGAAAGTGTTCCCAGAAACGGGAAGTAAACCAAGAATCTCTATCCGATATTATGCTCACTGGGACTCCATGTAACCTCACAATCTCCTTGACATACATATTTGCTAAGGCACTAACCGAATCGGAAGCCTTCATAGCTAGGAAATGGGCGGACTTTGTCAATCTGTCAACTATCACCTAGATTGCATCATAATTCCTACGAGTCCTCGGGAGCCCCATAATGAAGTCCATCGTCACATACTCCCACTTCCACGTAGGTATGGGCAAAGGCTTTAGTAAGCCCGCTGGCCGCTGGTGTTCAATCTTAACCTTTTGGCACACTAGGCACTTGGACACAGAGGTCGCTATATCTTTCTTCATACTCGCCCACCGATAAACCTTGCGTAAATTCTGATACATCTTCGTATTGCCTAGATGTATAGTGTATTTGGAGCTATGTGCCTCTTCCAAAATTTGCCTCTTCAACATCTCATCATTCGAGACACAAATCCTGCCCCTATATCTCAACAACCCATCATCTGAAATCCCATACTCTGAGTCTTGGTCCGGTTGTATTCTACCAACAATCTCCACAAGTCTAGGATCCTTTTTCTGGGCTTGCCTAATCTGATCCATATTGCTAGGCTCTATCCTCAAGCTAGCCATCAGACACCCACCATCGGGTTCTAGGTTGATATTCAACTCCGAAAATTTTTCCATTAAATCCCATTCTCGGACCATCATGTAGCTAACAAAACCCACACTCTTCCTACTTAATGCATTAGCTACCCGATTTGCTTTACCCGGATGGTAGAAAATCTCGCAATCATAGTCCTTCAACAGCTCCATCCATCGTCTCTGTCTCATATTTAGCTCTTTTTGCATGAATAAGTACTTTAAACTCTTGTGATCGGTGTAAATCTAGAACCGTTCACCATACAAATAATGGCACCATATCTTTAGCGTAAATACCACCGCTGCCAACTCCAAATCATGGGTAGGGTAGTTTCTCTCATGGTCCTTCAACTGTCTCGAATCATATGCCACTACTCTACCATTCTGCATCAATACACACCCTAGACCCTGTAGAGAAGCATCACTATACACTGCAAATCCTCCGGATCCACTTGGAATCGTCAACACAGGAGCCGTAGTCAACCTTTGCTTAAGTTTTAGAAAGCTACGCTCACACGCATCATTCCACCCAAACTTGACATCCTTGCGTATGAGTCGGGTTAGTGGAGCAGCAAGCTTGGAGAATCCCTCTACAAATCTCCTATAATAACCCGCAAGCCCTAAAAAGCTACGAATTTCGGTTACTGTCTTAGGCCTCTCCCAATTCATCACGGCCTCTATCTTAACTGGATCAACTGCTACACCATCCTTTGATACCACATGCCCCAGAAAATTGATTTGTTCCAACCAAAACTCACACTTGCTGAACTTTGCGTATAGCTCTCTCTCTCGAAGAGTCTGGAGTATTATGTGGAAGTGGTGCTCATGTTCTTCCCGGGATCGGGAATACACCAATATGTCAATCTATGAACACGATGACGAACTTATCCAAGTGAGTCGTGAACACTTCATTCATTAATCCCATGAATGCTGCAGGGGCATTCGTTAAGCCAAATGGCATAACCAGGAACTCGTAATGGCCATATCGAGTCCTGAAGGCTGTCTTTGGTACATCTTCCCCTCTAATCCTCAATTGGTGGTACCCCGACCTCAAATCAATCTTCGAAAATATTTGGGCACCCTTCAATTGATCCAACAAATCATCAATCCTAGGCAGTGGATACTTATTTTTTCACTATTGCTTGATTCAGTTGCCTATAATCTATACATAGCCTCAAACTGCCATCCTTCTTCTTCACAAACAACACCGGAGCTCTCCATGGTGACACACTCGGCCTTATAAACCCCTTGTCCAACAACTCTTGTAATTGCTTTTTCAACTCCTCCAATTCTACTAAGGCCATCCAATACGGGGGCTTAGATATAGGTTGAGTGCCTGGGAGTAGCTCTATAGCGAACTCCGTCTCTCTTTCCGGAGGTAGCCTCGATAGCTCATCTAGAAACACATCGAAGAAGTCCTTAAAAATTAGGATGTCAGACAATTCCGAATGGCTCTTTTCAACATCCTCGACAAACGCGAGATAGCCTTCATAAACAAATCAATCTCATATTTGTGAGACACCAATAAGATCATAAACATTCTATTCATTATTTTCAAGACGTAATACAAGCTTTTCAGGTAAGGAGAAAGTAACAACCTTCCTATAGCAGTCTACACTAGCATGATGGTTGGTTAGCCAATCCATGCTTAGTATTACATCGAAGTCGTACATGTCTAATAATACTAAATCTGCTGCTAAATACTTATCTCCCACCTTTACTTTACACTTACGATACACATGTTCGGTCATTTGAGATTCCTTGAAAGGAGTAATAACATGTAATAGATGACCTAAGGGCTCAGACTCTATATGCAACTTGCTAGCAAACATAGGTGAAAAAAAGGAGTGTGTTGAGCCTGGACCAATAAGTACAAATGCTTCTAAATCACAGATAGTAAGCTTACCCTTAATGACCGAACCTGAAGCATCAGTCGTCTCCTGGTCGAGGGCAAATACTCTTTCATGCTCCACAGGTTTCTTGCCCTTATCTTGAATCTTCTTCTATTGTACCACTGGTTGCCTATCATCTTGTTTCTCAGTGGCCTTAAGTTGAGGGCAATCTTTAACCACGTGGCCTATCTTACCACACTTAAAGCAAGCTTCTGTAGTTCTATGGCAAGGTCGGTTTTTATGGAATCTGCCGCAAGTGGTACACGGCTGAGAAGCATCAAAGGGTGCTGCGGCTATGGCTCGAGCAGTAGGAGCCGCTGTAGCAATAGGCCTAATAGCCTGTGGTTGAGTGTAACAAACTTCTGCCTCTAACTAGGGCCTTGATATCTGCCTTGCTCTAGCCTCTTTCTATCAAACCTCTTATCAGTGGGCTGTCTAGGTTTGGGTTGCTTCCTAGCATCATATTCGGCCTGTGAAGTCTCAAGCTCTTGCTCAACTGTCAAAGCTTTCCTCATAACTGCAGCATACTCCGTAAGCTCAAAGGGGCTAACTCTACCCCTAATGTTCAGCCTCAAACTCGAAGTAAATTTCTCTACCTTCTTCTCATCATTATTGGCATAATCTGTGTCATACTTGACTAAGGCAGTGAACCAGGTCTCATACTCGTCAACCTTCATAGACCCCTATTTTAATTCAAGAAACTCTGTCTTCTTCTTTCGTCTTGCCACTGCTGACACATAGTAACCCATGAAGGTCTCAACAAACTTCTCCTATGTAATAATGGGATCTTTGGCCAATACCAAGGGCTTATTAGTCTTCCAACACTTCTGAGCCTCCTCTCTCATCATGTACACAGCTAATGATACTTTCTCGGTGGAGTTGCAGCCCATGTATTTAAAGAGTAATTCCATCTCCTCTATCCACTCTTTTGCCTTAGATGGATATTTCTCCCCCTTGAACTGTGGAGGATTCATCTTCTGAAATTGCTTTAAGAGAGACATATTCCAATCTATTGAACTCCCAACCTGAGTAGCAGCTGGCTGAGGCACGGTTACTTGAGGTATAACCGGAGGAGGAGCAGTCTGTGGTTTTACGGGAATCGGTGGAGGTGGCACCTGTGGTGGTGGTGCAGGTGGAGGCACTAAGGGTGCAAATGGAGGCACTGAAGGTGCTGGAGGTGCATGTGGAGGTGGCGAAGCCTGAGGTACAGTAGTTTGGTTTGCCACAAGTTGTTGTAGCAAAGCTATCATAACCTCGTAATTCTACTCCATTCTAGCCATCCTCGCCTCCATGCTATCCTGGGTGGAGGTGTAGGATGTGGAGGAGTCGAATGTGGAGGTGATGGAGGTGCAGAGGGTGAAGGAGTTGAGGGTGGTATTGCTGACCCCCAAGATGGCCTCTCAAGTCCACCTCTACGTCTCGTTCTCCTCATTCTAATCAAATTTTAATTGCCTATACCAAGAGCAGATCAATCTCAGTATAAGTCAAAATTGAAAAACCTTCAACATAATTTCATAGAACATAAGATGTAACACTACACACGGTCTAAACTACACTAACACATACTAGACAAACCAAGCTCTGATACGATTAAATCTGTCACGACCCAAGGGTTTACGAACCAAATTTTTCCTTCTCTAATTACGGTTTCTATTCGATGTTAGTGCAGTATCTAAATCGAATCTTATCCTATTAATATTATTTCTCAAGTTATGTCATCCTTCTCAAAGTGATTTTTATGAATTTAGCCTTATTTACTATTTCAAAAGAAACGGGTCGAAAACCTCCCCTTTGTATTTTATCAATTTCCCAAGTAAAATCACCTGCATTAAAACATATTTTAAACTACACAACACGGCCAGCTGTTGTTTTCCCACAGTTCACACAATCAAGCATCTCAAGCTTCTCAAGGGTTTAACCATTAATAAGTCCACATCTAGCAATTTATACATCATTCAAAATATACATCAGAACTCAGATCAAACTCGATAATCACCTAGAGTCACATAATAATCTAGTGCGATCCAAAGCTACATCCCATATACTTTCCTAGTACTGTGAAATTAAAGTACATATGACTATCAAAATGATATACAAGTAGTATACCTCAAAAATGCAAAAGCCAGGCCCGGAGAACGCAAACGAGTACCACTACTAGGTACAGTCCCCGGGAGCCTGTACGAAGCCTGAGCCGGCTATCAACTCGTATGATCTGCAGATGTTAAATTTAAGGGGTAAGCAAATCCACGGCTCAGTAAGTAGTTTAAATAAGTACATACTAGGCTCATATCGTAAAACACAATCATACATGCATGAGTTCTATAAAATGGCATGTATGCATTATATCAAGGTTTGTTACCAATTCGTATGTACACAGATTTCATAAACTTATTCATGCTTTCATTCCATTCTTAAACTCAAAAAGTATCATTCTTTTTATCAATATGGTTAAGTGTGAAAGAAGACAAACATTCAAATAGCACATGTTTTTATGGCATATATAAGAATAATTCAATGATTATACACATTCTTTGTCTTATGTATAAGATTTAATCATTTACTGATATTCATCACATTCACAAATCACAATTATCTATTTATAGTCACAATAACCTATGATTCATCATATTTCATCAAAACACGTGTAGCACTTAGCTCTCAAAAGATTCTAGAGGTGGCTCCCATAGTTTCCGAAGAACCTATGTAGCACGTAGGTCCCTTGAGTTCTCTAGAGGTGGCTCACACGGTACAAAGATCGAGTCTTTATTCGAGTTGGCCTTTATGACACATACTTTCTACTATCTCATCGGAACTCGTGTAGCACTTAGTTCTCAAAGGATTCTAGAGGTGGCTCCCATAGTTTCCAAAGAACCTATGTAGCACGTAGGTCCCTTGAGTTCTCTAGAGGTGGCTCACACGGTACAAAGATCGAGTCTTAACTCAAGTTGGCCTTTATGACACATAATTTCTACTATCTTATCGAAACTCGTGTAGCACTTAGCTCTCAAAGGATTCTAGAGGTGGCTCCTATAGTTTCCGAAGAACCTATATAGCACGTAGGTCCCTTGAGTTCTCTAGAGGTGGCTCACATGGTACAAAGGTTGAGTTTTACTCGGGTTACCTTTTTCCTAGCTTTCAACAAACACGACTAGGTACTAATTTAGGTCTAAGAACTCAATATTGGGAGCTATACATACCGCGCACAAATCACATATGCATTCTTAAAGTATCACAATATGCTAACATGCTCCCTCGGTGCAATTTAATTAATTCATAAGCATTCCTAAAAATGCAAGCACCAAAAAGTATACAATTTAAATATTCAATAACCACGAACAAACTATAACACATAACATGCGAATCACAAGCAAAATTCCTTTCTAAAGAACTACTATTCACGATCACATTATGTCCAATTTGTATTTTATCGTACTTACTCTTATAGTCTTACCCATAGTATTCCACCAACTTGTTGTAAATTTAGATAAGTATTTTAATAAGGATTTATTCATCTCTTACGAGATGATATTAGCAAGGCTTATTTATCCCACTTACCTTATACCTTTAGCAAATATCTTCCTCCATCCTCCCTTCTTGCTACACCTTCACAATAAAAATGCGACTTAATAACGCCCAGCGCATGCCTATATACTAAAAAAATCAAATTTCTAATTTAATACATATATACATTTATGTTGATATTCATATATATATATATATATTCACTTAACATTAATTAAATTTCGAATTCTTAAGTCGGATTTATCTCCTCTTATTACCTCTATGTATAAATATATATATATATATATGTTATATTTTCACACACATAATATCTCTTTTCTTTCTAATCCTTTCTACTTTCTTTGTATTTCGTTTCTTTCTTTTCTGTCTCTTAATTCGTTTTCAAGTAAGTTGTATATATATAGATATATATATATATATATAGATATATATATATATTTATATATGTATATTTAACACTAGCATAATAAAATTTCTGAAAATCTAGTATATATCTTCATATATACACTACACATACATATATTTATCTATTTCTTCGTTTTTGAGTAAGTAATATATATACATATATATACAAGTAATACACATACATATATACGTATTTGATACTAGTATATTATAAGTCATGGATCTTATTCTTTTATTTCCAAATATACAAATATATATATATATATATATCAATATATATATATATATATTTAAACCCAGGTATTTTCTCTTCCTTTTTATTTTCCTTTTCCTTTCCTTGTTTCCTACCTTGTCTCCAAGAATTAATAATATATATATATATATGCATACTCACACATATATATGTATATATTTACATATTTAACATTAATATAATGTAAATTTTTAATTCAACTTTCTCACTTTCCTACATCTTCATATATACATATATGTTTATATCTATATATTTATATATGTATTACATATATATATATTTTAATTCTTTTCCTTTTTCTTTAATTCCTTTTTCTTCTTTTTATTGTTCTGTTATTTCTTTTCTTTTTATTTTTCTGTTATCTTTTTTTTTCTTCTCATTTACTTACTTTGCTTTTGCCTTCAATTCAGCCACCGGACAGCTCCTCGTACGCTGGCTGCTACCACCACCAATGCCTCCTCCGTTCAGCTCTGGTGCGTCCCTTGTTTAGGGCTGGAAACACCCAAACCAGCCACTATAAAACCCTTCTCTGTTCAGCCTCTCAAACCCTAACGTAGCTGCCAAAATTCGCTGCCCATTCCCTCTCTATTTTCAGCTCGTGGCACCACCAACTGCTTTGGTTTTCTATTGCCCGAGGTGGCTTCAGCCTTCAACGGATTTTCAAATGGCGTGGTGTTTGTATGGTAAGGAAGGAAGGAATAGTCGGAAATGGGGTGAAGGAACGGTAGAGGAAGGGAGTAACGGGGGAGATTTGGGTCAGTGGAGGAGTATTTTCAAATAAAATATGGAAATGATAGGGAGAGGGTGATGGGTGCCAGACGATGGGATGGGTTGATGGGAGAATTCCCATCAACTCTTATGAAATAAAATAAAAAATTTATTTTATTATTTACTTACTTTTTATTTTAATATTACTTTATGATTTATTTATTTATTCATGTCTTCTCTTTATTATATATCTTGTATATGTGTATAACATATTTTATTTATTTATTTATTTTTTTTATTTTTTTATATCTTATCCACATATTCTATACATATATATATATATATATATATCTCATATATATATTTTTGTTCTTGTATATATGTTTTGTACCTATATTCGTATATTCTCGAATATGTATACGTATATGTATATATATATTTTAATTTCATGCAATGTACTTTGCAATGATACTTGTACATATACATAGTTATCTTGTGTATATATCTATTTTACTTCCTTTGACCATATATATATGCATGTATATATGCATGTATATACATATATATATATATATACATATATATTTTTCATTTTATTATTCGCATTTAATCTATGTACGTGCACATGCATGCATGCATATTGCATATATGTACGTTGTATGTGTTTAGCTTGGTTCATGGCGTATGCCACCGATCCTTTATATATAGATAGCACTCCTTTCGTTTCTATTTAACGTACCATAATCTTATACTTGAAATTTCATAAGTACATTATTTCTTTATGTTCATTAAATCACACAAGCAATACACATTTAGCTAGAAAATTACGGTTCTCACATTATTTCTATTTTAGAAATAATTTTTCAAAATATTCTTTCTCGATAAACAGTAATTTCCTTTCAATTCAGTAAACAATATTCTGTACAATTCAGTTCAGTAAACAGTAATTCATAGTATAGTATAGTAGACAGTATTCAGTAAACCCATTCAGTAAACAAAAATCAGTAGGTTGAGACTAGGCATCACCCTAAATCATATCATGCTATAATCATCCTCGAAGGAATACAGTAACAGTAAACAGTCTAGATCTATGGCCATAGTTTATGGGGCATCCTCGGTGTACATTGGCCAGGTGACTCCGAGACTACTAATGCCTTCGCGGGTCTATCAGCCACGTAAACAGTAATAGTATAATAGTAAGCATGAACTCAGGGCCGAAAGTCTCAAAAATCACTTTATTCCTCATAAAATACCTTTAAGGAAATTTGTATAACTCAAATCATTTATTTAAATAATTATTTCCAAAAAAGGTTTTTATTCCCCATTTCCACATACCATAAATCAGGCGGTAAATATTCATGTATCAAGTGAGAAAACAAATAAATATTCATTTTGAATATTTAATATCATATAAAAGATAATTAAATTCTCCATTTAATAACGTATAAAACATGAATATTTAATTTTTATAATTTTCTCATAATTTCCAATTTATGGAAAATTGGTGGAAATGGTATTCAAAATTTCCCATTTAAATCACTTCATGCATCTAAAATATTTTATAATATTTTAGGATATTTTTGGTGATTTTCCGACAGCATAACCGCTGCGGATTCCTAACCTCGTGTACGAAATTCACAATGTATAAACCAGCTTTTCAACCTCAATTTTTGCATGTTTTCAAACCAAATCATGCTTCCAATATTTCCATAAAATTAAGCTTAATAAAACATGCAATTCATTATATTTCTACAACGCACACACTTCCCCCTTACCTGTCTAGAAATACAGCTTGTCAGTAGCACCCACCGAAATCCGAATTTTTCGGCTGCAAAATAATTTTATCAAAAACTATTAATATTTTTCCTCTTATTTTTAAGCTACTAACTTCTATAAAATGCAGCCATTAATAGTACAACACATGTATAACCAGTATAAATCATACTGGTGTTAAAATTAAACTTTTCCGTTTTAGCTTCTTTTTCGATTCCGATTCCACCAACCTTCCGCTTTTGATTTCTCTATTGATTTTCTATTATTAAACTATAAAATTCAACATTGATTCATGCCTAAAACTCTCTTGGCCGAAACCCCCATTTGGCCATTTTCTTGACTTTGCTTCCATTTTTTCCACTCTAACCTTTCAATCATTCTTATTTCATATCAAGTTATCTTTTCCTACCGTTTTCATGCAAGAATATGCATATCCTCCATAAGTTCATAAGCCCACCGAAATTCACAAAAAATTGGCAGATTTTTATTGAGCCAACTTTATAAATTTCCAATGACATACTTGAAATCTATGCCTTTTCTTAGCTAGAACATCATTTTAGAATAAATCAAAACATCAAAATTTTAGACTTTCCACACTTGATCGAACCTCCCTTAGCCTCTTATTTAGTTTAAATTCCATGTCTTAACCATGCCATCCATGCTATGACAAATAAAGATCATCATAATAAAATCAATCAACACCAAAAACCCATTACATCTGCTTGACCGAACCAACACAGCTCCACTAGTGTAGTTTTCAATTCACGTCAATCCCCTTTTCTTATTTCTTTGATGGTTTTTAAAGTGGAGGAAAGGTTTAGCAAGAAGGGTTAGGTGGTTAGCTAGCTAAAGGATCTAATTTTGCTAAGTAAGCATGGAAGAAACGGAAGAAAACAGAGCATGAACGTGCAGCCAAGACATAAAATCGTGGAGCAGTAGAGGAGGTGGGCAAAGAAGAAAGAAATTTGGTTGAAGTTTTTGTTTCACTTAGTCTTCAATTTATCATGGTATCCAATGAAAGTTTGCCACCTAGCTTCCTATCCCTTTTTCCTTATCATTTCATGTCTTGTAGTGCATTAAAACATGAAAAACTGCAGCAAAAGGAACGGCTATGAGGACTTCTTGCTTCACATTTCTTGACTTACTTCCATCGTCTTTTTGGTAGTCTCCAGCAAATGGGAATTAGTCATATTTCCAATTAATAAATCCCCTCCATCTAATTATCATTTATCCAATTTTATACCATAAAAATTGCACTTCATTTCCTTAAGAAATTTTTCAGCCGTGCAACACAATGGCAAAGAAGAAGTGACGTGCAGTCCAAATTTTCTGCACGTTTTGGAATTGTTTTTCATCTCTTTATGTATATTCCATCCAATCAATTTTAATCACATGTCTAATAAATAACTTTCCCTTCCTTTAAATATATTTATTTGTATTTTATGCCATTTTTGCCTTTAAATTTCCAAATTTTTAGATTTGTTTCTTTATTTATTTCTTTACCTTCAATTCATCATTTAATATTTATTTCACCTCTTATACACCATATTATAAACCATAACCTCAAAATTCAAAAATTCAAAGTGGAAATTCATATTCCATATTTATTTAATTTCACTAAATAATTATTTCCACTATCAACAATTTACAAAAATATGGTGTACAGTATTATAAAATCGGCTCTCACAATTTACCTTCTCCGGGTTCTCCTTGAATAAATGTTTGAAACTTGACAATGGAAGGTGAGCGTTTACACTTAATTTTGTGTTTTTTATTATTTTTTTTCTATTTATGTTTGTTGACGATTTTTTAATTTGATTACCAATCACAGGTAATGGAGGCAAGAAGGAGCTATAATGGAATTATTTGAAGAACTTTATTTGGGCTTCATATTATTGTGAATGTTAGGATTTGTCTTAGTTTTAGTTTAAATTGAACAATTGCACTTATGTTATGTATTGAGGAGTTATTACTCATTTGAAGACATTTTGAACCTTTTCCAGTTAATTTATGTGTGCTTAGAAAAGTTTGATAATTAATTTAACGTGTATTTGATTTATATGTGTGTTAGAAAGTTTGTGAATGATGATGCAGTCAACTGCCTGTAGTAGCAGCCGACTAACATTTGAAATAGTTTTGAATTAAGAGGGAAGTTGAAGAAAATTTAAAATTTCGAGCGCAAAAAGCTATCAAGCTTTGGCAATTGAATGTAATTCAATTACAGTACCGAGCAGTTGACTGGTTCTTAAGGCAGTCGACTGTTATTAACCAAGTAAATAATTTCTGTGTTGAAGGCAGTCGACTGCTTTAAATACCAGTCAACTGCTGCTTTCCCAATCGTTTTCTAGGTTTAAGGCAGTCAACTGCCTTAAATAGAAGTCGACTGCCCTATGCCACCGAAGCAATACCAATTAAAGAACAACAACAAAAACAACAACAACAACACTATCACCACCACCACCACCAACAACAATAATAATTAAATATATCACCCATATCCTATTACCTCAATATTGTCACTATAATAAGAAAATTTATAATTATAATAGTTAATTCAAATATAAAAGTGACATTTTCATGTTCAAATACAATAAAAAGGTTCAAGAGGTCATACAAATTAAAAAAAAAGTAAAACATCAATCATTTCTTTCATACTCTAAAACTTCACATTGAATGTTGTGGTAAAGGTGGTTGACCCAAAGATGAGGGTGGAGGATTTGGCAATGCATTCCAGCGTACAAGAGCCTCTAGTTTGAATCAACATGATCAAATTTTCCTCCAACATAAGCTTTAAATATAGCCAGATCTGTCTCGATAGCTCTTAACCTTGAATCAATAGAGAGAGAAAGTTGATCGAGTCTGTTATCCAATCGGCACATGTTATCAAGAAGCATGGCATTTGATGGTTGATCAGCGGTAGTAGTTAGAGGGGGCACATCAGTTTGAGAGGGATGAATGGCATCATCTTCATCTTGCTCATCTTCCTCAACAGACTGAGCTTTCTTCACCCAAGAACCATTTACTTCTTTGAAACCCATCTTTGCTATGGAACTCAATTTATATTGGATGCTAATTGATAATAAATCATACTTCGGGTTCTCAAAATCATTGGTTCGTCCAATACAGGTACATAATTTCACATAGGGGATGGGTATTTTTCCAAGTAACGAAGGATTTTTCTTATTTGTTTCAATCTTGGTTTTAAGAGTAGCTTTCATTCGGTCAATAATATACTTAGGCAAATTGATAGTAACACCACTAACAACATAGTCAAGCATCCATAAATCCTCTCTAGTTATATTGTTAAATGCCCCACTACGACATTGTACAGATAATGAAATGATGTAAAAACCTATATGTCAAGTTTGAGAATGATGATGCTTTGGCATACTTATCATGAATATCAGTCCTCCCAGTATATTTTCTCCATGTCGTATTGACATCAAAAGAATTTGGCACTGAGTACGGAGCTTGTGAGCTATTACATCCTAAGAGATGACTTAAATAATGTGGTGAAATTTCATGTCCCTGGCCATTAACAAACGTAAATATACTCTCATCCTTCCATTGGAGACAGTTTAATGATGTTTCCTTCCTTTTTAAAGCAATACCCAAGTAAAACTCACATACTAATGCTGGGCAATACTTATCATTAAGATTTGCTAAATTATACCAACTTACATTTTTCAGATAGTTCTTAATTTCTCTACCAAAATTTGTATAATCAAACTCACTCCAATCAATTGAAAGCCCAGCACAAAATTTAGAATCTTTAAAAAGTTTATACCTTTCTTGTTGAATACTATTACGAAAATCTAAGTGTCCGGGGTATCCTCCGACTCACTTATTCTTTGTCATTTGGATCGTGCGTTTGACTTGCTTTGACCAGCATTTGCTTCTCTTTACTTCTTTGGGTTGCATTCGTCGATATTTTTCTTCCATTCATTTTTAGGTTTTGAAAAGATATTTTTAGGGATTTTGGTGTAAATTGAAGAAATTTGGATTTAGAATAGGATTATGTTGATGACAATGTGTTTGGGATTTGCAAGATTGAATTAGAGAGAAAGATGAAGGAGGAGAAGTGTCTAAGAGAGAAGGTTTGGTTTAGGGATTTTCTGCCTAAAAAATCCCGTATAAAGGCCAAATTTTCATAGGGAGTCAACTTCCTGAGAAAGGAAGTCGACTCCCCATGTGCATTCTGTTTCCAGAATGCTTCTCTCGATGAAGCAGTAAGTGTCTAAGAGAGAAGGTTTGGTTTAGAGATTTTCTGCCTAAAAAATCCCGTATAAAGGCCAAATCATGTGCATTCTGTTTCCAGAATGCTTCTCTCGATGAAGCAGTCGACTGCTTCATCGAGAGAAGCATTCTGGAAACAGAATGCACATGGAGGGTCGACTTCCTTTCTCGGGAAGTCGACTCTCCATGAAACTTTTTTTAAAAAATATTTTGTTATTATATATTTTTTTTATTTATTAATATTATTATGATTTTTTATTGTTATATTATTATTATTAAATATTTATTATTTTTTTGGTTGAAATTATTAGTATTATGATGAATCTTATAATTTTTATGATTATCCTTTTTAAATTTACGAACAATCTACTTAAATTAACGATGAATCTCATTATTTTTACGATTATCCTTATTTAATTTACGAACAATATATCCAAATTTAAGATGAATCTCATCATTTTTACGATTATCCTTATTAAATTTATGAACCACCCACCTAAATTTACGATAAATCTTATCATTTTTACGATTATCCTTATTAAATTTACAAACAATCTATCGAAATTTACGATGAATCTCATTATTTTTACGATTATCCTTATTAAATTTACGATGAATCTCATCATTTT
Organism: Heritiera fomes; assembly: GCA_032173925.1. Classification (NCBI taxonomy): domain Eukaryota; kingdom Viridiplantae; phylum Streptophyta; class Magnoliopsida; order Malvales; family Malvaceae; genus Heritiera; species Heritiera fomes. The sequence continues at coordinate 8,434,493 of JAPDPM010000019.1, forward strand.
TACGATTATCCTTATTAAATTTATGAACAATCTACCTAAATTTATGACAAATCTCATCATTTTTACGATGAACATTATTAAAGCTACGAACATCTTCTATTAATTTATAATGATCCTTATCAAATTTACATTTAATTTATTTAGTTTTACAATAATTCTAATCTAATTTATGTTAGTGATGTGAGAGTTATATTTAAAATACATGGAATGTCGAATTTTCAATAATGAAAGTCGACTTAACATAAATAGAATAAGAACAGTAGGCTTAAAAAAATTAAGAAATCGACTGCCCAAGAAAGGTAGTCGACTGCCTATATGCATTGTGGAAACAGAATGCATCTGGTAATGAACCAGTCGACTGCCAGTTATTAGCAGTCGACTGCTTTATTACTAGATGCATTCTGTTTCCAGAATGCATGTGGGATGCATTCTGTTTCCAGAATGCATGTGGGCAGTCGACTATCTTTTCTGGGAAGTCGACTCCCAGTATGAAATTTTTTTTATTTTGTTATTATATATGTATTTTTTATTATATTATTAATAAGTATTTATTATTTTTTTGGTTGTATTTATCATTATTATTACGATAAATCCAATCATTTTTACGATAAATCTAATTAAATTTACGATGAATGTCAAAATTTTTACAATTATCTTTATTAAATTTACGAAGAATCTACTCAAATTTACGATTATCCTTTTTAAATTTACTAACAATCTACTCAAATTTATGATGATCCTTTTTCAATTTACGATAATCTTTTATTAATTTATGATGATCCTTGTTAAATTTACGTTTAATCTATTTACTTTTACGATGAATATAATCCAATTTACGCTAGTGAAGTGAAAATTATGTTTAAAATACATGGGAAGTCGAATTCTTAATAATAAAAGTCGACGTTCTATGAATAAATTACGAATAGCATGCTTAAAAATTTGGGAATTCTACTGCCCGAAAATATCAGTCGACTGCCTATATACATTCTGGAAACAGAATGCTTCTGGCTATTTAAGCAGTCGACTGCTTTATTAAGGCAGTCGACTTCTAATTCGCCAGAAGCATTCTGTTTCCAGAATGCATATGGGAAGTTGACTGATATTATCGGGAAGTCGACTCCCCATTATAAAATGCTCTTCAGCGATTCTGTTTTGTATTCCAATTTCATAGGCAATCAACTGTTACATGTAGCAACCGGCTGTCGATAAATTTTAACTTTAGGGTTTGTCTGGTTTTTGTATATTTAACAATTATATACAAACCCTAGCTTTTTTGCCTCATTTGGTAATAGTTGATTGCTCTGCAAATTAATCATAATCTCTATCAAATATCCTCATAAACAATCTTCCCTTTTTACATTCATATACAATAAACAACGTTCTTCATCAGTACTGTCTTGCATCTATATCAAATTTCTTGATTATGGCAGATGAAAGGTATGTGATATTTCATCTACCGTGATACAATTGAATTGCGAGATAGTTTTATTTAAATAATTTGTTTATTTAAATAATTTGTTTTATTAATTTTGTTTACATTATACAGTATTAATGAGATCTCACAATCAGAATTGGCTTATACAAAACTGTTGCATGAACTTACCCAAGATGATATACTAAGATTGGAATTTGATCGGGCAAATGAATGCTATGAGTTTTATAAAGCTTATGGTACAGCGATGGGTTTTGGTGTTTGTAAATGTAGCAGTAGGTGCAATAAAGATAGAAAGATTGTCATGAGGCAGTTTTTTTGTGCAAAAAAAGGACATAGGGCTACCAAGTGGGAAAACCTTGAGAATAGAGTCCGTCAGCCCAAAAGATCATCTAAAATCGGATGTGGGAAAAATATTCGACTCATTCTAAAAAAAGATACAGGAAAATGGTGTGTTTCACATTGTCAACTAGAGCATAATCACGAGATGGTCAACCCTTCTCAAATATGTTTTATTCGGTCGAATAGGCATATAAAACCAGCTGATGTTCTTGAAGCTAAAGCTTTGAAGACAAGTGTTATACGAACTTGTCACGTGATGAATTACTTTTCTACGCAAGCTGGTGGAATTGATAATGTAAGATTTACAAGAAAAGATTTGTATAATCATTTGGCATCTGAAAGGCATGCTAAAATTCTTGAAGGTGATGTTCAAGCGACGCTTGTATATTTTACCATGAAAAAGGATCTGGATAATGGATGAGAAACGAATCAAGAATATCTTTTGGGCTGAGCTGATTCCACATCAAGATCAGATTATGCTTGTTTCGACGATGTTTTGATATTTGACACCACCTACAAGAAAAACACATTTAATTTGCCTCTGTTAGTATTTGTTGGTGTGAACCGTCATTGTATGACCACAATATTTGGTTTCGCACTTCTTACCAATGAAGATACTGAAAGCTTTATTTGGGCTTTGAAAACGTTTTTAGATTGTATGACGAACAAGAAGCCGATATCTATGGTTTCTGATGGGTATCGAGCAATTAAAAAGGCACTAAAAGAAGTACTTCTTGGTGTGTGACACAGGTTATGTACATGGCATCTTTCTCGGAATGCAAGCTTAAACATCTCTAATTTAGATTACGTGAAAGCATTTAATTCCTGCATGATGTCTTGGTGGAGTATTGATAAGTTTGAAAGAGCATGGTCAGACATGGTCGACAAATATGAATTAAAAGATCACCAATGGATAAATGAGATATACGAAAAGAAGCATATGTGGGCCCAGGCATATTTGATTGTTAATTTTTTCGAAGCAGTGAGGAGTACCTCTCGTTGCGAAGGTATGAATGCATTTATAGCTTCTCTTGCAAAAGAAAGAAAGATGTTATTGGAGTTTGTACATGCACTTGAAAATGGCATTAAGAGTATCCACAACAATGAGGTGGGGGAAGATTACATCAGTTTGCACACTGAGCCAATTAAATACCATCCATTCAAGGAGATTGAGTCTCATGCTGCTAGTATCTACACAAAAAAATCATTCAACATATTTCGAGAGCAATTGCGTCTACAAGCATTATATCATCATCAAAACATCACCCAATCAAGCCCATCCACGAAGGTGTGCACTTTGAGTAAGTATTGAGAACCTTTAATTCAATTATGTGTGGAGTATAATGATGTGGAAAAAAGTATAAATTGTTCATGTCTCAAATTTGAAACCGATGGGATGCTGTGTGCGCATGTTATTCATATGATGATATTGGAGCAACTTACTAGGATCCTTTCTGTGGTTATTATGAATAGATGGACGAAAAATGCCAAACTTGATGCACCTATAATTATTGATCAAACTGTTGAGCCTAAGTATGTTTCAATGTTGTGTTATGCTTCATTAAGCTCTACCTGTACCAAATTATGTTATGTGGCATCTCAAACGGCTGAAGCGTATACCCAAGCTAGGAGCGAATTAGCTAATCTAATAAAACGGTATGAAGAGATGTGCAAAGTTGATAATAATGCAATCATTCCACCTATGATAGAGCACGTTGTTGATCCGACTCGAGTTTAAAAAAGGAGCAAACATGAGCCAAAAGTTGAAAGCTCATAAGAAGCCTAGGAAATGTGGCCATTGCAAATTGGAAGGTCATACCAAGAAAAAGTGTCCACGTCTTGAGCTTACACTTTCTAGTTGTAACATCCCTTTTCACCAAAATCTAGACTAACTTTTTCCTTTTTTTTTCTTACAATTGGTTGGGCTGTACGTAGTGTCACTAATCAAATCTTAAGCTGATTTTATATTAGCTAAGTCAATATCCTTTAATCTTAGGTCCCAGTCAAATGCTCTCACTAAGCATGCATTTACACTTTTAAATCATTATACTTCATTAAATATGTCTCTACCCAAGTTGCATGCATTATTATAAAAACCATAAATATATCCTACACTTCCTTCGATAGCATCCCCATACTATAAAAGTACTGAATATAGAAGTCCGAATATTAAAGAAAATACTGTACATCACATACCTTTAAGGGTGATACAAAAGCCTCGAAGGACTTGTTTTAAACCCCGCGTACAAAGCACCTACTGCAAATAATCTGGAAGGTGGAGAGGGGGGTGAGCTTTTTGGAAAGCCCAGTAAGAAATACATATAAGAAACAGATACCGAATTTCTATATGCAAGTTTCTAAAACATTTATTAAAACTCGAATACCGTATTTCATACCATTCGAAAATCAAATCATGCTTATGCAATGCATCAGAAAGCATTTCATATAAACCGAAACATAAACAACTGAACTGAACATATTTCAAAATATACATGCTTATCACATTTAGTTTTAATACGGATTGTCAAATCAAATTCTTATCAGTTTCAGAATCCAAATATCATTCATTCAAAACTCATATACGAAGATAAGCACGAAAAATCATATACATACTAAGCTGGAGACATGTTAATGACTAATAATTAATCATGCAGTTCAAATTGACATATGGCCATAGTCTAGAGAGGGTCCACAGTGAGCACTGATCAAGTGTCAACTGGGCATGCTGTGGACTGGATCAAGGTCATAGCAATAGAAACTCTACTGTAGACTGGATCAGGATCATACAGTAGCCCAAAACATTACCTACTGTGGACTGGATCAGGGTCACACAGTAGTCCAAAACATTACTGCAGTGATTGTTAGTCATGTCTCAAAACATTTCCATACATATAGTTCCTACTGCGGACTGATTCAAGGCCACACACAGCAGTCCGAATACAAATACCTACTGCGGGCAGAATCAAGGTCACGCACAGTAGTTTCAAAACAATACCATATATTTTCGGCATTCAAAACAGTATTTTCGTGCTTTAGGAAAGTTCATGACAAAAGTCATACATTTCTTTCAAAACATATAAACTATACATACTCATAATATCTTCAAAACAATAACATAGGTTGATAATTCCTTGAGATTAATATCTCAGTTGAAAGCCTTATAAACAATTCAAAGTCGTAAGATCTAACCATTTTCAAAATAAGTCTACCGGATAAATGGTTATTTTCAAATGATTGCTTAAGTTAAGCTTAAATCATAAAAACCATTATTTTCATAAAAATCTGGCAGCATAACGACTTATATTTTCTTAAAACCCCCTGCAGGAAAATACAGTTTATATATCCACAATGCAGTTGATTTTAAATAGCATTCAGTATCTCTTACGTTCCGATATATATCTCTTACCTTAGTGTAGCACAAGTGTCGATATTGCACTCTTGCACTTCTTAAATTTTCACCACTTTTGATTTCCTTTTTCTTTGGTCTTTAATATTTGGAGTGCCTAATGTCCTCTACTTGTCTCATTTCCTCCTACATTAAAGCATAAAAATAGTATGACTTATATTATGGATTTATCTTAAGTAAGTTTACATCACCTTAAGGAAGTGTATATTTCTAAAGTCCCCTTTAAGTGCATTACCTTGCAACATTTTCCTTAGCTGCCAAAGACTCCTTCACTCACTTAAATTTTCTTTTCACACTCAAACCTACATTAAAGACCATATTACCTTATTTCACTCTACATTCATCATTTAAAATCCATAATAAAATAAAATCCTTACCCCTTATTATTTGTCAAAACCGAATGCCCTTAAAACAACTTAATCTTTACTGTTTTGGGAGTTGCCATGGACTTCAAAATGCAGCAACCTCCTTTCATTTTTAGTCTTGCATGTTGTGTTTGCAAAAAGCCTCTACACACATATATGATCTGCCTTACATCAGCATTCATTCCCCAAATATATTTGCTAATTTAAACTTAATTTAAATTATGCATGTGGCCAGCCTTACCTCTTGTTACCAAACCATGAAGCTATTGTTTCCTTCCTCTCCAAACAGTGGCTACGCCATATATTTCCAATAGCCCCTTGAAACACTTCCAATCAAATTCTTTTCACCGTTCAGCTGCTACAAAATTTCTTGCGATTTTGTCTTCAAATGCCAGGAGAAATAGCCATTTTGTGTCAACACAACACCAACCTAAGCCTTCACCATGCCACTACCCTATCTAGAACCAAAAGTAATGATCACTATTTTCTTTGCCGATTGGTTTGCTCTCCTTCGCGATTTGGGTTGTTGTTTCACCCTTCTTTCATGCATTAAGAAACGAGAAAACAAGGTAACTAGCAACCCTTGCTACTGCGATTTTTAGACTAAAGATATGCTCTTATTTCTGGCATGCATTGGCCCCCTTCACAGCCCCCACATCAGCCCTGTACATCACGCCAACAACTGGTCTAGAGGGTCACGCAGCACAGCCCCTCTTTTCAACCTAACACCCCTTTCTTCTACGATTTCAAGCGTCCTTTCCTTCTCAAATCACTGCTGAAACCACCTCGAATAGCAGCCCCTATTTGTAACCTTGAAGATCGAAGGAAATGCAGCTCCTTTTATGCTGCTGTAAGATAGAGAAGTCAGCAGCTTGTAGCTGCTAGTTGATGCGAAAAGAATAAAAATACATTGCAGCTCTTGTCCTTGTTTTGTTGCACTCTCCCGGTTCCTTTCTCCTCCTACTATGTCAACAAATCAGCCCCTGTTTTGCTCCCCTTTGATCAACCCCATTTTACAGCAGTTTAAAAGCCATTTTCCTTTTTATCTTTTCTTCCCTGACTGAGAGCCAACCTAGCAGCCACCAAATGCAACCAATGTATCTCTCCCCAATGCCTGAAACTCCCTAACTCAGCCTCCAAAACACCAGTTCCTCTTCTGTTGTTGGCTCCCGAACTTGACCTTTTTTTGCCTTAAGTTATGCTTCCTTTAACCTTGACAATCGACACAATTTGGATAACCAAAACGATGACCTGATGGTGAAGAATGAAGGTCTTGGTTCAGCAGAGAAAGGAGAGAAATAACTGAAATGGGTATTGGATAGGATGATGATGATAATGGACGGTGGGAATGAAACAAAAGTGGACGGTTGAATGAGTTAGTGGGGTGACTGTTTTCCAAGCTTCTTCAAGAAGCCACGCCCACTTTCCAATATCTTCTTTATTTGTTAAATTAATTTATCTATTTATTTTACTCCACTTACTACTTAGTTGTTTTATTTCTAAATTTTCATAGTTCCATACTGCATAATATTTATTCCATCAATATATCATACTTTCTAAAGTTATTAATTTATATTGTCTATTATTACATTAAATTCTTAAGTCCCTCATATAAATTAATTTCCTTCATACTCTTCAAAACCAATCCTTTAATTATATCTTCTCATTATTTTAATTCTCCATAATTTCTCATAGTCCAAATCAATAAATCCATATAATGCTCATTCTCATTTTACCTTCTTAATCATCAGAGCTTCAAGTTAAATTCTCATTATACAAATTTGCCTCCAAATTACATTGTTTAGTCCACCAAAATAAAGAATTTGCAGTTGTTACACTAGTAATGTTTCATGGAATGATGTTGATGATAATATTAATCTCAATTCAGATGATTGTCTGATGGGCTCTTCTTAGGTAGCTAGAATATTTGGTGATGATTCTTTTGAGGTAATTATTATAATCATCATCATCCCTTCTATGCTTATTATTATCATTATTACTATTATTATTTGTCTTTCAATTTGTTAATCAATTTATAAAATAATTTGTTTATGTATTGTTTTTGTAGGAATAACGAATGCACTATCCGCTAACAGGTGCTATGCTCTTTGTTTAGTTGTACAAATAATATTGCTAATTTAATATTATTTGATTTAGGGATGAGAAGAACCATAGGGTTTTTAAATTTTATAAAATTGTTTCATTATTAACATTTTTGCATAAATATTCATGAATAGTTTTAGAATAATTTTATTACACTTTCTTATTATAAAGCTTCATGTACAACCTAAAATGGCTTTTACATGTCGACTGCCAGATGGTAACAGTCAACTGCTTCAGCAAAAAAGGGCTTTGGTTGATTGATAATAGCATCTGACTTCCTTGTTATAGATCTTCACCCATAATCCAAGAAGGCTATTGGCAGTCGACTGCCTATAAAATAGCAATCAACTGCTTTATTTTTCGAAAAAGTGATTTGGTTGTTCGATAGTTGCATCCGACTTCTTCATTATAAAACTTCGCCCAGACTCCAAAAATACTATTGGAAGCTGACTGCCATTAAATTAGCAGTCGACTGTTTAATTTTCCAGAAAAGGGATTTGATTGCTCTATATCCGATTTCCTCATTATAAAAATTCATCTACAATCTGATATTCCACTAGCAATCGACTGTTATTGTTTTGCAGATCGAGATTCAGATGTGATAAGTCTCTAAAATATTCACTTTTTAGAGTATTTTATTACATGAGTTTTACTTAAATTTTGGAATTTTAATGTAATTTCCTCCCATTTTAATTAAATTGTCTTCATGTGTACGAATTTTGAGAAGAATGAGAAAATGAAGAAAATCAAGGAAAAATGGTTGGATTTGGTGTTTAATACCTAAAAATCATAGACTTAACTTTCTCTAAACTCTAAACCTTATTCCTATTACCTTAAAAAAAATTTATTTAAATCTTTAACCCTTCCCTACCATGACCCACTTAAACCCATTCTCACATAAATTCCAAATACACTTAGCCCACCTTAAATCCCAAAAATTCATAAGCCAAAATAAAACACTCCAAATCCAACCCACAAGCATGGGCCATCATCTTCATTTGTTGGAGATGTCCAGCCCAAGAAAATGGCAAAGGATCCAGCCCAAAGAAAATGCTGCCAAGGAAGGACAACAGAGTGAGCCCAAAGTGAAGGAAAGGAGGCAGCCCAAGACTTAAAGGGAACCCTACCTCTAACAACAAAAGAGCAAGCTGTCATAGGTTGAAAGGGGAATAGAAGAAGATTGGCTGGTGACAGCGGTTAAATGTCCTCTCAATTTACTGTGTTTTTCTTTAGTACTGTTTCTCCATGTTTCCATATACCTCTTCCTTTAGTTTAAGAACAATTAAGAACTTTACTTTTCTGTTGTAGTTTCGGTTTAAGGTGGGGAGAGAGCTTGGTGACAGCTGCTGCTTTCCTTACCATTTGTTCTTGCTTTTCTTTATTATTTTCATTAGTTTAGACATTAAGATAACTAGTTAACTCTTAGATAGCTTAGGTTTAAAATGAGAAAGACTTTGCTTTGTGAGAGAGTAAAATTTTTCTTTTTTTTTCCATTTGAATTACTGTTTTCATTTTCTTTAGTTTGGTTACTGTTTTAAACTTTTCTTAGCTTTTCTCTGTTATAGTTTCTTTTGGTTCTTGGTTAACTCTAAATTTCTAGTTTAAATATTCTTCATTACATCATTTTTATTGTTTTTGGGCTGCTGTCGAGCTTCAACTGAAGCTTGCTAGTGTGTGGTTGTGAGAAAAATTGGAGCTGGTGCTATTCTGTTTCAATGCTACGTGGAAGTTGCTGGATAGTGACGTGCAAGGGCTGAAGCAGTGAAAAGGAGCAGGGGACAGACGTGCGTGGCGCAGCTGTTGAAGGCAAATGCAGAGGATGTAAGCTGAGCGTGGCCTGGTAGTGCATTCTAAAGTAGTTCCGTGTCAAGACATGGCAAGGACGCAAAGCACAGCAGGTAATGAATGTTTGCACAGTTTTAACATGCAGTTTACATGCATTTTTATTTCATAGTTTAATGTTTAGTTTCATAATTAGTATATATTATTATATTGAGTTAATGTATTATATTAGATTATATTAGTTTATTAAGTTAGTAATGTAGTTTAGATAGTTTAACTATAATACTTACGTAATAAGCTATAGTTATTTAAATTCATGTTCTATGTAAGTTCCTTATAATCAGTTGCATTTTAATTTTGCTTTGCTTTAATTTAGTTTGCATTTTTATTTTTATTTTTATTTTTTTTATTGCTCTTAACTTGCAATTTAGTTTTCATGCCTTTAATTTAATTTCTAATATTAGTTTAGGTTTTATTTTAATGCTTTTAGTAGTTAATTTATGTTGGCTCTTATAAGCAATACCGAGAGGGGGGATGAATCTGTTTTTCACTAACCTTAGGTTCGTTTTTCGGTTCCTCTAAATTCTCTAGCCTATATTGATATTTTCCTTGTTCTCTAGGCTACTCAATTATGCAATATAAATTCAACACAATAAACACAAATATAATTGCAAATAAGTAAAGAGAGTAAGGATAGAGAAATGTACGCAAGTGATTTATAGAGGTTCGACAACCTTGCCTATATCCTCTACCTTGAGACGCTCCCAAGGATTTTCCCCAAATTCACTATCTTTGAATTTGTATTACACTCCCTCTTTTTCTAGGCTAAAGAGAAATCTCTCTCTTTTTCTAGGCTCAAGAGAAACATCCCTCTTTTTCTTAGGCTCAAGAGAAACCTCCCTCTTTTGTTAGGCTAAAGAGAAACCTCCCTCTTTTTGTTAGGCTAAAGAGAAACCTCTCCTTTTACAATGAATGAATTGGTTTACAATGTGTGTAATCAAAGAAGGCCTCTAAGTAGGCAAATGATTACAAAGATTAAGCATAAGGAAAAAGCCTATACAATATTTGTGCTATTCTATACAAGGAATATGAGAGTGATAGAAGATATTGAATTCTAGCTCTTGAACTCTTTGATTTGCTTGAAGAGATGAAGAAATTAAAGAATGATATGTCTTGGGTGCTCTCTCTACTTTCTTCAGCTTCCAAGCCTCTATTTATAGTCCATTGGATGTGTTCCAGACGTTGGTTGGAGCCAAAACTTGAATATGACCGTTGTGTGTCACAAAACTAGCCGTTACAGCACTTTTTCGTCGCGACGGATCGATCCCATGCCCAAAGGGATCGATCCCTTTAATCCAGAATCTTAATTTTTGGCTTGAGGGACCTTGGAAGTCATTCTGCCATAAAGGGATCGATCCCTTTTCTCAGGGGATCGATCCCTTTGATCAGGGGATCCATTCCATCAGACAGGGGATCCATCCCTTTTATCAGGGGATCCATCCCTTACAATATTCATCTACATTTTCTAGGTCTTTAGGCATTAAAAACATTCTGAAACCAATTTTGAGTATTTTTAAATATAACATGATTTTGAAAACATGAATTTGAGTCCAAAAAATTTATCAAATAATTTTCTTAAAATATATTCAATAATTTCATAAGAAAATTATTTAAACCAATAATTAAAAAATGTTTTATAAATTGATTAAAGCCAATAAAGATAATCAATTAAATCATGGTTTTATATTTGATAAAAGCACTTAATATGGTTTATGAAAATCATAATTGATGAAGCAAATTTACAATATGAATCAAACATTTAAGATTACTTAAGTTTTTGTCATTTCAAAATATATATGTCAATTTAAAGCTAACAATCTCCCCCTTTTTGATATGACAAAACTTAAAGTAAATTTGCTTTGAAAATTCTTTGAAAATTCTTTAGAGAAATACTCCCCCTCAAATAAAGCTGGATTTTATAAAGCTCCCCCTTAATGTAAGCATGGTTTGAAGAGAATTTTCCAAAAGAGATTTTCAAACTATTTCTCCCTCATTATCTCTCCCCCTTAATATCTTAATATCTCTCCCTTTTTTTGTCATAGCACAAAGAAGGAAAAATGAAAAGTATGCTCCCCCTAAAATTATGGCTACGTGAGAATTAAAAGATATGCTCCACTCAACAAGAAACATGTTAGTACATAGGACTCATAGCACAAATAAATAAGTCAATATTCACAAAGAGTATGAAATATTCATGCAATGAATATGACTTATGATCTTATACCAATTGTTTATAAATAATTTTACAAGAAGTTTCCAATTGGTAAATAATGAATCAAGTTATTTATAAATTTTCTACTATGTTTTATAACTTGCTTATATTAATTCTATCAAGCACCTAAGTATATCAATTATTTTCTAAAGTCCAACTAAGGTGCATGTCAATACATCATGATTATGAGCTAAAATTAGATGACATATTATATGCAAGAGCTCATAAATCATTTTCAAGATAGAATTAAATCATACTTCAATTAATCAAAAATTCTAGCACAAAAGTGTTTCATGCAAAAGTGTCTTATGTGAATTTTTCCCTATTTGTCATTTCAATCTAAGGAGCATGAGAAGAATTGTCAATTTAAAGCTCATACCAATAGTCAATTTAGTTTTGGCTTACCAATTGGTGAAAATGTGGTTAACAATGATACCAATTGTTATTTCAATCTAAATACCAATTGTTACTAATGGTTGACTTACACATTTTGCATGAATCCAATATTTATGTGTAGTGTGTTCATGTCAAGAAAATAGTCATTCTAAATATGCAAGAACACAACACACATCATCAAATATGCATATGGATCAATTAATCATTAGCACACTATTATAAATTATTAATCCATATTCATATTCACAAATTTATACCATATGGAAGATTCAAAAAATCAAGGAATTCAAGCAAACACATTTTCTTCCATGGTTTCAAGCACAAAAATCCTATGCTCATTTTCCAATTCAAGTCCTTAACCAATTATGAGCAAGGAAAGATTCAAAATTACCATTTTAATCAATTAAGAGCCATATCCCTAGTTGTCATCATCATTTAACGTTCTAGAGGGTATATGCTATTTTAACTAAAATGGCTTCACCTAAGTGAATCAATATTATCAAGCTAAAAAATATTTTATCATTGAAATCCATAAACTATGAGTGAGGTTAAGCATATAATATCATGAAAACAACTATTCTCATCTCATAGGCATGATTATTGATTCAACTTAAGTAAACATGCATGTTCAACATCAAAACAATCAAGATACAATGCATGTATATCAATTGTTGGTGTTGTTATTAAAGCCCAAGTTCTTTAATAATTTAGCCATAAGAAAAATTTAAGTACATGGATGATAAAGTTTCATGCATTTGAACATTTAAGATCCATTTACCATCACAAATTATAGGCCAATGACCATTACCAATTGTTGAATTTACATTTGAAATTAATCCACTAGATGTATAATTGTCATGAAACCTAGTGTGGAATAGATGAGTCAATCTAAGAGATTTAATCCTATAAGCATGCTTGACTAAGATGAACAAAAGGAATGAAGAATATTCATTATGCACAAGTTCATCAAATTCTCAAATATATCCATAAATTCTTGAAATAATTTTCAAAATTATGTTTAAGCATTCATTGAAAGTATGTTTCAAGAATATTTCAAGAGTTATGCAAATCATGAATGTTTTCAACAAGAAAAATGATTTTGCACTTGTGAGTTGATTATTGAAAGTGATACGAATTGTTGAAAATAATACAAATTGATGGAGTTGAGGCATGATATCAATGAAAAATGAATTTTCATATTGTAAAAATCATCAAAAAGAAGTTAAAACAATGAATTTTAAGTTGAGAAGAAAGAAGATATTAAGAAAGTGAACAATCCTTCTCAAATTCGGTTGAAAAAGTGCAGGGAAGGCATTTTGCCTTGGGAGGATCGATCCCTATAGGAGGGGGATCAATCCCTCGTATGTTTTTTTTTTTTGCAGTTTTTGGCCTTTCTGGCTTGGGGGGATCGATCACTCATACGTTTTCTGTAGTTTTTGACAGAAAATTCAAGTTGTGATGTATCAAAACTTCGTTTTTGAGTATTTTAAGTCCAAGTAAAGGTTTAAACACTTGTATAACATGATTTTGGACTTGTATGAATGAAAAATATAAATAAAAAACCATTTTACAAAAGATTTTGCAATTTTGGAAGAATTTTCACAATAAAATGCATTTTTGGCCTCAAAGGAGGTCATTTTGAGAGTTATGCATATTTTGACAAAACTAAAGCATTGGAAACCACCAATATGTCAAAACAAACTTGTTCACATAGGTTTTAAGTACATATATCATTAAAACATACATCTTGTGAACAACATCCTATGATTTCCAACATACAAATTTCTCATTGATGCTCATGACATAGCATTTTGCATAAATGACATATTTAACAATTTTTAGCACATATCAATATATTACCAACACATCTCATACTTGCTCCAATCATACAAAGTCATTTCAAAATCATCAAACATGCTTTTCATTCAATCATTCAATGCCTCAAGTACTATAATCAAACAATAAAAAATCTTTGTCACGCCTTTTTGTTCAATCATTCAACTCACAATGCATCAAGAATCATCAACCAAGTGCCTCATTAAATCAAACAAATAATTTTAATACATCTGAGTTTTGAAAAGATAGAATATAAGCTTAAAAAACTCATTTGCTTGAGTATGTTTTGCCTTGAATTGTTAAGTCCACCTTGAGCTATCCTTTGAAGAATTTTTGTGACCTTGCCAAGGGTGGATCCTCAAGCTCTTCCTCTCTCTCATTGGCACAAGCAAACTCCAAGGGACGTGTAGAGCATTTGAACTCCATTGTTTCATTGTATTCCCATGCTCTAACACTCCTACAACAAACAAATTCAAGCATGCTTTGGTACCCAAATTTTCTTGGGTCCATGAGAGTTAGTGCAAACAATTTCATCATCATCATTTATAACATGCGTTGGGATCCACATTTTCCCAACTACTTTTCCTCTAAAAGTAGGTTTTCTATATGTGCATGCTTGTGAAGAGTGTCCTATCCTATTGCATAGTGAACATGTGAGAGATGTATCATGCATAGAATTTTTGCTCACTAGGAAGTTCTTAAGATGAGTTTCTTTTTGTTTTGCATTATAGCTTAACCCATCTTTGTCAAAGAAGGCTCTTTAGGTCTCTAGCATGTGATCTAATTTTTATTAACCCATATAGAACCTAGTAAATGAGTTATGCAAATTTGTATTCTTTTCATTCAACTCATTTATCTCTAAGTTAGCCTCTTCTAATTTCTTTTGAAATTCTAACTTAGCATTCAATAGCTCATCATTTTCAATTTTTAATTTTGTAATCATTTTCTTGTATTTTGAGTTCATGCATTCAAATTCACTAGCTAGCTCATTAAAGGCATTTTGTAAATCGTCATAGGAATGGTCATTACATTCACTAAAGCTAGGTTTCTCCTTTTCATCCTCAATAGTCAAGGAGCTCAGATTTGCTAATTTATCTTTAATGTCTTCTAATTTCTTTTCTAGCTCTAATTTCTCCTTGGTGAGTTCATCATTCTTTGAGCCTAAATCTTTTATTTTCTCCTCCAACTCAGAATTAGTATTCATCAAAATTTCATTCTCTTTTCTAAATTTATTTAACTTTTTGTTATATTTTGCATGATTGATTTATATTCATCACTTAGTTCATTAAATGCATCTTGAAGCTCATCAAATGAATATTCTTCTAAAGTTTGTGAGCTAATCTCAAAATCATCACCAAGAGCCATTTATGATCGTTTTGCTCGATAGAGGTTAGTCTAAATTAATCTCGAGCCCAAGCTCTGATACCAATTGTTTACTCTTAAAGGCAATACCGAGAGAGGGGATGAATCGGTTTTTCACTAACCTTAGGTTCGTTTTTCGGTTCCTCTAAATTCTCTAGCCTATATTGATATTTTCTTTGTTCTCTAGGCTACTCAATTATGCAATATAAATTCAACACAATAAACACAAATATAATTGCAAATAAGTAAAGAGAGTAAGGATAGAGAAATGTACGCAAGTGATTTACAGAGGTTCGGCAACCTTGCCTACGCCTACGTCCTCTTTTTGTTAGGCTAAAGAGAAACCTCCCTCTTTTTGTTAGGCTAAAGAGAAACCTCTCCTTTTACAAGGAATGAATTGGTTTACAATGTGTGTGATCAAAGAAGGCCTCTAAGTAGGCAAATGATTATAAAGATTAAGCATAAGGAAAAAGCCTATACAATATTTGTGCTATTTTATACAAGTAATATGAGAGTGATAGAAGATATTGAATTCTAGCTCTTGAACTCTTTGATTTGCTTGAAGAGATGAAGAAATTGAAGAATGATATGTCTTGGGTGCTCTCTCTACTTTCTTCAGCTTCTAAGCCTCTATTTATAGTCCATTGGATGTGTTCTAGATGTTGGTCAGAGCAAAAACTTGAATATGACCGTTGTGTGTCACAAAACTAGCCGTTACAGCACTTTTTCGTCGCGACGGATCGATCCCATGCCCAAAGGGATCGATCCTTTAGTCCAGAATCTTAATTTTTGGCTTGAGGGACCTTTGAAGCCATTCTGCCATAAAGGGATCGATCCCTTTTCTTAGGGGATCGATCCCTTTGATCAGCCCTTCAGACAAGGGATCCATCCCTTTGATCAGGGGATCCATCCCGTCAAACAGGGGATCCATCTCTTTGATCAGGGGATCCATCCCTTCAGACAGGGGATCCATCCCTTTTATCAAGGGATCCATCCCTTACAATATTCATTTGCGTTTTCTAGGTCTTTAGGCATTAAAAACATTCTAAAACCAATTTTGAGAATTTTTAAATATGACATGATTTTGAAAACATGAATTTGAGTCCAAAAAATTTATCAAGTAATTTTCTTAAAATATATTCAATAATTTCATATGAAAATTACTTAAACCAATAATTAAAAAATGTTTTCTAAATTGATTAAAGCCAATAAAGATAATCAATTAAATCATGGTTTATATTTGATAAAAGCACTTAATATGGTTTATGAAAATCATAATTGATGAAGCAAATTTACAATATGAATCAAACATTTAAGATTACTTAAGTTTTTGTCATTTCAAAATATATATGTCAATTTAAAGCTAACAATTTACTTCCAAAAAAAAATTGTTCATTTGCTTGAATAAACCTAAGGTGACCAATTTTAGTACTTAGCTAAATAACCTATACAATCCTCGTGGGAACGATACTCTACTCACCCTTTATTACTTGTCGTGACCCATGCACTTGCGGTATAGGTCTTAGAGCACAACAAGTTTTTGGCGTCGTTGCCTTAGATTAGTCTAGGTTGTTTTTAGTTAATATTAGAATCAATCATGCCTAGGTTTGGCTCAAGCCTTTTCTTTTTCATATTTTTGTAAATATTCCTCCTTCCTAATATTTTAATTCTGTTCTTTTGTGAGGTACCATGGCGGATCTAGCAGAGCCCAAAACTTTGGGAGACTATGTTATGCCTCGTGTGCCTACGATACATCCAAGCATTAGGAAGCCTGAAATCGAAGCTGACAGCTTGGAGATTGAGCCAGACTTCATCCTAATGATCTTGAATTCAGTTCAATTTGGAGGTTTGCCTAGTGAAGACCCATATGCTCATCTTGTTAACTTCTTGGAGATATGTTACAAATGCAAGTACGATGGTGTTTCTGATGATGCCATTCGATTGAGACTCTTCTCATTCTCACTCCGGGATAGGGCAAAGGATTGGCTACGATCACTTCCTCATCATTCTATTTGTACGTGGGATGATTTGGCTCATAAGTTCTTAGCTAGATTCATTTCACTTGAGTATATGGCGAAGATGAGGAATCAAATTTTATCCTTTGAGCAATATGACTCTGAGCCTTTTTATGAAGCATGGGAAAGATTTAAGGACTTGATCAGGAGATGTCCTTCTCATGGATTGCCCATGTGGCTACAAATTCAAAGTTTCTATAATGGTTTGGGTGATCCATCGAGAGCAGTGGTTAATGCGGCAGCGGGTGGAGCTCTTATGGGGAAATCTATTGAGGAAGCATACAAGTTGATAAATTTAATGGCTTCCAATGACTTCCAATGGCAATATAAGAGAGATACATTGGGGAAGATCATCTACAATCAAAAGCTTGATCTTATTGAGACTTGGACTTCTCTAGAAGCCATCTTGCTCGAAAAAGTCTACATAAGTCCTTTTATTTCTTGTGAGATATGCAAAGGGAGTCATGCCATTGAGAATTGTCCTATCAATCTGACTTGGGTGAGTCATCCGAGCTATTCCTCGAGCAACTATGAGAAGCTTTCATCACCTTCTTCGGAGCTTATGGAGACATGTGACCTTTCTCCTCAAGCTCCCTTGCAAGCACTACATCAAGAGGTGTTGAGTGAAAAGGTTGAAAAGCCTACACCACCTGAGCTTATTGAAATTGAAAGTGTGGATGATGAAAAAGAAATGGAGAATAGTAAGGGTGAGGAAGAAGTCCAAGTAGAAGGGTTTGAGATTGAAGTCCAAGTTCTAGAGGTTGACAAGAAACATCGAGAGGCATCCTTCATTGTTTCTTCATGGAACTTTCCACATGAGAATGAAAAGGGTTATATCTTAAAGGACTGTGGAGTGAAGTTCTTTGAAGAAAAATATCTGATGGAGTCACCTTTCATGGTGGTGCACTATGTGCATCCATCAATCTTCAGACCATTCAAACCACCTTGAAGGATGACAGAGATAGTCAAGCCAATGCCTATAAATCAAGCGCTTCTGGGGAGGCAACCCCAGCTCTTTAGTAGTTTATTAATTGTTTCTTTCTTTTATTAGCTTTAGAGTTAATATTCTGTAGCTTTGATTTTTTCTTTCTATTTTGTAGGTTTGAGTCCAAGTTTGGAGGAGCAATGAAGAAACTTTTTGGGCATGCAATTGAGCTTCAACAGACAATTCAGGGGAGTTTCCTTCTATCTTTACTGAATTCTTGAATCACTTACACATTGAGGACAATGTGCACTTCAAGTTTGGGGGAAAGGAAATTTGAGCTAAATTTTTTCAAAAATTCCAAAAATTTTCAAACTTTTTGGGCTTTAAATGTTTTGCCTTGAGATATATTGTGCTTGATTTGGTTATTTCCCATGTCCCCATGATTGAGATTTTGATTGAGTCTGATTCTGATCTTTGGAAAAACATGATTATTGAGAAGCATGAGTTGAATTCTTGAATTTGCCTTGTTCTGATTATGATTTTTCTATCTTTATGCACTATGTCTTGATCATGGATTTGTATGCATGTTTAGAGAAGGATTATGTGAATATAGGATTGTATTTGTCTGTGAAGTTGTGAGCATATTCTAGAATTTGTTTGATCTCCTCTCGAGGCGAAATTTATAGCCCATGCTTAGTTAGGAAAATGATTTAGGCCATCCTTGGATCATTTGAGCTTTTCAAGCTAACCTTGTACATATTTGTCCTTAGTCATCCCTTTGTGCCAAACTAGCCTCTCTTTGCTTACACACCTATAAGTTAATTTCCTTTAGCCAAATAAATACACTTTCCTATCCTTTACCCCAAAAGCATGCAATTTACTAGGATATATCATGAGCTATGTACATATTTGGGTAGATAGATAGGATATAAAAAAAAGAATGATAAAAAAAAGAAAAATAGAAATTCAAAAAAAAAAGAAAAAGAAAAATAGAAATTAAAGAAAGGAAAACAAAAAAATGAAAGAAAAATGAGAAAAATACAAAAATAGAATAAAGTGTATAACAAAGTATGGAAAAAAAATTTATTTATGTGAGAATGGCTACATTAGAGGAGAGAGAAGTGAGAAGCGAACTTATGGGATTGTTCATGTAACGACCCGTTACCACATTATTAAACCTTATTTTACACAATTTATCCGATTGGGCTGTCTGTGATACTTCACTTTACCCTTAATGTTAAACAATTTAATAAAATATTGTTAACGTTATACACATCCCCTATCTTATTTACAAATATGTAGTACGTAGACATGTCTAAATACAGAAAATAAATGATCGTACCTTATATAAATCAGTCGGTCTGTCACATTGTCCTTTATGTGCAGCCGTGATCCACAATCAACTGATCTCACAATCTTTAAAACCTGAAATGTTTGAAATTAAGGGGTGAGCAAACCACGGCTCAGTAAGAGAGTTATATGTCACACTTGATATTCGGCGATCTATATGCTGAAAATATTTTTTTTCATTTTCTTTAAAATCTCCCTAGTTGGCTCTAGGCTCACATGTAGGAAGGATACTACAGTCGGCTAGGGATCCAGATAGAGTAAGGCGGGTATTTTAAAATACCTGACTTGTTCCGAAACCTAGAAGCAACTGTAGAGAATACTGTATCAATTGTTTTCAAAACAATATAATTTTCGTTTTTTCACAGAGTAAACCACTTATTTCTTTTCACTTCTGTATACTTTAAAACACATGGTAGTTCAGTAATCAATGGCTACCATTTCAGTAAACAGTACAGTTCTGTAACACAGTGTTTTGGTACGGTCTTTCATCAGTAAACAGTACAGTAATTCAGTACAGTAAACAGTACAATACAGTACAGTAAATAGGATTCCGTAAATCCTTTCAGTAATCAATAAACAGTAAACAGTAAGTAGTAAGTGAGACTAGGCAACACCCTACAAGTAAATCATGCTATCATTGTCCACTAAGGGACATAGTAACAGTAATGAGATCTATGGCCATGATCTATATGGTGTCCTCGGTGTACACTTGCCAGGTGACATCCGGGACGCTGATGACTGGCAGGTCTATCAGCAACATGACAGTAATAGTATAAGTGTGATGCATGAAACTCGGGGCCTAAGTCTTAAAACAGTATTAACCGTACCATAGCCTTTATGGATTTAAATATAGTAAATCAAAATATTTCACAAATATCCATAAGGCTCACATGTAATAAAATCATCACCTTTATGAAATTTATAATTTAAATAATATTTCCAACTTAATTTCTTTCACTCGAATTTCTCAATTCCGTCACTTCCTCCATTTTCGAAATTTCCACTATATTCCGATCTCATAATTAATTCATTTATTTATTTCCACTAATTTATTTTCTCCAATATATATTTCCAATATTTATAATTTCCAATAAATAAAAAATTTACGGTTATCACATCCTCCCCACCTTAAGAAATTCGGTCCTCCGAATTTAACTTAAGTCCAAAGGTGGTACATGCCATATACTTACAATTTTTGACCTTTAGATCAACTTTTACATAATTACTGCCAGCATACTTTCAACATCAAAAATACTTTAAACCACTACATGCTGTCTTTCATCATATATGTCTATACTTCCGTAAGTTCGTTTATTAAATCGGGAGTTATTCATTTCCACTCTTTTCACATAAGAGTCCATGCACAGTATTTTTCATATCACAGCTGATCTATGTTGTTCATCATCCATTCTTCTCACTTAGTGCCAAGTCGACATAATTTGGCACTATCATGTACTCATGTCAATCAATTATATGTAAGTGTCCCAGTAGCTTTCACATCTCATGCACACGCTCTCTTAATATCATGGAGCGTTTACATCTCACGCTCATATGTATACATCAGTATGGAGTGGTGCTATCAATACAGTTGGGATCTCAAAGCCCTTTGCTATCTCTCATTAGCATATGGCATCTCAGAGACTCCCATCACATGTAAGGCTCACTGGAACTGTATATACACATTCACACCGTTTAACATTCATACTTCGACTAAGGCACTAGAGAATCTAAAAGTCTGATAATGGAAAGTGATTCTATTTAGATCATCAGTCTTTAATCATTTGCATATCATCATTTCTTTTTTGGACTCTTTATTGTCCACAATATTCATTTTCACTTTTATTTCATTAAGGCTGCATCTCACTTGCAGACTTTATTATAGATTATCTCTTACAATCATAATTCATGAGACTATCATGTTCTCTTCATGTAGTATGGTCTTTAATTTTCTTTTCATAATTTAGAGTCCACAATTGAATCCTCAATTTATATATTTAATCACCACATCATCTATATACTTCCACCATTTCTAAATGTGGATATGTGTATATATCATTTTTGTTCCATTTGCATAACTGGCAGTATAATAACACATGTCATTCATTTTACTCCTTTGAGTACTATTAATTTCACTTATCAAGTGTATAACCAAATGAAATCACTTTCAGATTTAATTTCGGGAACTATTCTTTTGTTCCTTACTCATCATGTAACTTACCTTCTTATTCCACTTTCAGTTTTGTTTTCATATTCCTACTTTTATCTTTTCATATTTTTACTCTCATCCTTTTAGTCGGTTTTCTCAATTGGTATGGTACTATACTGCTAAGATCTTTTAAAATCTTGCATACCATCTTTTCTTTACACTTATCCATTTACCGACTTTAACTTCTTTCTTTAATTACATCACATTAGTAGAGCAGCTAATCTCATCACTCTTTTATAGATTGGCATTAGTATATAGCTAGACTCATTATTTTCGTATCTCGATCATTTTCTTTATTATAGACAAATTCACTGTCACTCTGTCTTCTCGAGATCATATATCCCAGGAGAAGATACTATCTAGCCAAATCTCTTAGTTACCAATTTTAACATAATTCCACAATCTTTATGAGTTTAAGGGTTATACCACAATGCTGCTCATGTTTTCATTTGTACTTTAGGCTCTATCAGCATTTCATCAATTTACTCATGTATGAATGCCTCTTTCCTTAGGCTTATATACCTCACAAGGCAAATCGTTAACCTCGTAACCTCAATAGGAACTCGAAAAATTCACTCCGAGTTCTAATCATCATCTTATGGACATCAGTCTCTAATCTTTTATCTAAGGACGCTTTATACCGAGGTTAGTCTTATTAACTCCTCATGTATCTCTGATCAGATCATAAAACGTCCATTTTCACACGTAGATGAATACTTGTTCTTCACAAGAACTATATTAATGATAGGAAATTAATACATCCTTTTTAATTCATCTACGTCTCAATATCATCAGCGCTTCTCTCATTTACACTTATACAGATAACTTCATTATCCTCAATTTATGTTATCTGTATGTCCCTCAATCACACCCTATACACGTGCATTTCATTATTCTCACATTTTCCAGAGTGGATTTCTTAAGCTTTCGGATTTTCTTAAATTCTCCGATATAAGCTTAGAATCAAATTTCATATTCAAAATTAAGTCAATGTTATCTCGATTCCTCTAATTTATATAACTCTGGAAGTTCTATTGGAAATCAAATCTGATACTTTCTTTAATCACATATTTCTTATTAATTTGGACATTTCATCCTCATGTCCTATCATTTACACTGTGTATTCTCAAGGCAGAGACATTTACTATTCAATTCATTTCGACTCATACTCTACCTTGATTTCATTGTTTACTCATACTTTACAGCCTTACGAATCTCATTCTAGTAAGCTGTAGTAAGTACAACAGTTATCAACACATGTTACAGCTAACCAATTTATTACCACTGTAATTTACTTTGGAATCAAGTTCATTTAATAAATTCAGGTTTAACTCCCTTGAGCATATTATCCACGAGGTTTGAACTCTGGCACCCTTACTTACCTAGTTCCTTACACTCGTGTTACCATTGAAATAATTGTAAGAGTCCCGCCCATTCGTATTGGCCGTCAGTGAGCATCCCTTAGGCGATCTTTTCGCCTCAAGTTTACCCTTACAAGTGAGTCGGCGACCACATAGTTCGCCCACACCTCACAACACATGATCCACTACGGGTCGCCCATCATTGGGTCACCCATCACAGTTCTGTCTAAAGGGTCCTGAAGAACTTAGGTTAGCTGTCATCTTCTTTTTATCACTTTACTATTCTTATATATTCACCAATTCCCAGTACTCCACATAGTAACTCATTCTGTAGCACATATTTCAAGATATTTCGGTTCTATATAAGATTATCTGTTTGATACCTCAAAGTAGTAAAATATATAGAACCGTAATTAACCACACTAATATGTATTTCATTATTTGTACTATTCACCTCATCAGTCAATTTCTGTAATCATTTCACTTTCCATAGTATTCAACGATCCCGTTCAGTACACTCTTAATTTCGACCCTTACAGTCAATACCCGAGCCAATCATTTTGCAACATTCCACTACACTCTTATCGGATCGCATCGTGTAAGGCCTCGGCCCGTCCGCCGTCCGCCTGTACACATTTGTACTGTCCTCTTTGAGAATGCCCAGCCCTTTCACTGGGTCACCCCTCAAGGATCTATCGTGAGGCCCAGCCCGTTCACTAGGTCACTCACCATTTGCATCCATAATCTATGTGTAAGTGGAATCAGTAATAGGGATCGTTACATTCATATGACATCCTCTATGCCATTAGTAACTCCATTACCATCAATGGATTCCAATTCAGCTCAGTTTTACCTCTGTTCCGAACTTCGCCCAACATAAGGGCATTTTTCTCATTTTGACGTTTATTTCTTTCTCCTCAATATACCTTTAAACCAAGGCCTTATTCTCTCTGTACTGATAGTATCTTTTCCAATACTTATACCAGCAATTTAGGTCCTATTCGATTTCGACAGAGAAATCCACTAAAATCCACAATTGGATTATTTTACTTGTAATTCAGCTTTATATCATTAATTTCTCTGTCAAATCAATCAAATCCAACTTCTGTTGGTCTATTCTGACTCCCAGTAAATTTTAGAGTCAGGGGTATTTTGGTCATTTTGGCTAAAAATTTTCTCTCTCTTTAAATTACCCTTAATCGGTGATCTTAAAGTTTATTTAATGATGATATGTCATCCCCCTCCTTATATTATCACTTTCAGGTCTCAGTTTGATTCAGACCGTAAAGTACTGGTGGGGCCCTCACCGAGTCCTTTCGGTTCCTTACCGAACAGGCCTTTCTTTAGATTATAAGAATCACCAATTTTCTAGTAATTTCTGAGCATATTATTTCTTTAACATTCTCAATTTATACTTTCTCACTCCTTTTAATTTATTTTTCTCAATTTACAATCATTTATTTTCTTTATGTATTCAGACGACACAGTACTACCGGGGAAGTTTAACACTTTTCCTTCCAAAAGTATTCACAGACATCAGGCCAACCATGCTCTGATACCATTAAATCTGTAACGACCCGTTACCACATTATTAAACCTTATTTTACATAATTTATCCGGTTGGGCTGTCTGTGATACTTCACTTTACCCTTAATGTTAAACATTTTAATAAAATATTGTTAACGTTATACACATCCCCTATCTTATTTACAAATATGTAGTACTGTAGACATGTCTAAATACAGAAAATAAATGATCGTACCTTATATAAATCAGTCGATCTGTCACATTGTCCTTTATGTGCAGCCGTGATCCACAATCAACTGATCTCACAATCTTTAAAACCTGAAATGTTTGAAATTAAGGGGTGAGCAAACCACGACTCAGTAAGAGAGTTATATGTCACACTTGATATTCGGCTATCCATATGCTGAAAATATTTTTTTTCATTTTCTTTAAAATCTCCCTAGTTGGCTCTAGGCTCACATGTAGGAAGGATACTACAGTCGGCTAGGGATCCAGATAGAGTAAGGCATGTATTTTAAAATACCTGAATTGTTCCAGAACCTAGAAGTAACTGTAGAGAATACTGTATCAATTGTTTTCAAAACGATATAATTTTCGTTTTTTCACAGAGTAAACCACTTATTTCTTTTCACTTCAGTATACTTTAAAACACATGGTAGTTCAGTAATCAATGGCTACCATTTCAGTAAATAGTACAGTTCAGTAACACGGTGTTTTGGTACGGTCTTTCATTAGTAAACAGTACAGTAATTCAGTACAGTAAACAGTATAGTACAGTAAATAGGATTCCGTAAATCCTTTCAGTAATCAATAAACAGTAAACAGTAAGTAGTATGTGAGACTAGGCAACACCCTACAAGTAAATCATGCTATCATTGTCCACTAAGGGACACAGTAACAGTAATGAGATCTATGACCATGATCTATATGGTGTCCTCGGTGTACACTTGCCAAGTGACATCCGGGACGCTGATGACTGGCAGGTCTATCAGCCATGTGACAGTAACAGTATAAGTGTGATGCATGAAACTCGGGGCCTAAGTCTCAAAACAGTATAAACCGTACCATAGCCTTTATGGATTTAAATACAGTAAATCAAAATATTTCACAAATATCCATAAGGCTCACATGTAATAAAATCATCACCTTTATGAAATTTATAATTTATATAATATTTCTCAAAATATTTCATAAAGGTATAAATCAAATTTTACATACGGTGAAAACAATTTATAAATCATCACTGTAAAATATAAAAGGTTATAACTGTGTTTTTCACCGTAAAATATATACGCACGTTTTTCCGTGCTTTCTATCGAAAACATAGTTTTATAATTATCGAAATTTCAAACAAATCATTTTTTTATAATTTATGAAAATAAATTATTTATTTTCTAACTTTAAATTTTCATCACCATGTTTTCTTCTAAAAACACGTGTAGAGACCTCTAGTCTCGAAATCATAGTTTTCCATCATTTCTTAACCTTTATGGAATTTATATAATTATTTATCTCACAATTAAAACTATAAAGGTTTTATATTAAATCAAGTGAATATTTGAGAATATTTATAAAAATATTCACTTCGGTTTTTTTTTTCATTTTCATCTCGTTTCACGTGAAATATCACCTACCAGTGAATTTTCGTTGATTCCTTTTCACCATACTCGAAAACATGAATATTTTAAAATTAAATATCAGTATATTCATGTTTTATGAAATTTACTTAATTCCTCGATTTTCGTACCCAAAAATCGATTCACGTGAAATCAAATCTTTTATTTTGGTTTTCGGTGATTTTCTGTAAATTTCGGTAATTTTTAAATAATTTTTCGGCAGTATAACGGCTGCCGATTTGGCTAGCCTCCTGCACAGAAAATACAGTTTATATTTTTCAACTGTTATTTCACCACAATTTGCAACCGATAAATCACCACAATTTTTAAAACTAATCATTATAAATTACATTTATAAATTAAATGCATAATTTAAAACATGTGGCCGAATATCCTTACAAGCGGTACATGTCTCCCTTACCTATTTCGGGTCGACGACTACCTCTCAAAGGTCACGCCCGTGTTCACCTCGCCCTATTCCATCGGCTCGGTCATCGAGAAAATTTTCTAGAAATTAAATTCTAAAATTTAGAATTTTTCAATAATTATTTAAATAAATAAATTATTTAAATAATTTAATACTTTTTGGGATTTCTTACCGATTCCCGTAATTCTCGGGATTTCCCGTAATTTTCGAATTCTCGAGAATTTTCCATATTCCCGGAATTCCTTTTCCCTTTCTCTTTCTTCTTTTTCTTCCTTCTTTCTTTCTCTTTTTTTTCTTTTCTTTTTTTTCTTTGCTTTTTCCTTTTTTTTTCTTTTCTTACCAGACCGGTCTGCCTCCTTCCTCGCTGGTTCCATGTCGACGGCCGGTTCTCCGGCGGCTCGGTGGCTCAGCAGCTGGCCGGCACCACGGCGAACTTGGATCTAGCCTCCGTTCATCACGAATCGACGGCACGGCGGCGGATCTACTCGATTTTGCCTCGGTTTCTTCTCCTCCTTCGTTGGCCTTCCTCCGGCGTTCCCCGCCTCTCCGATGGCTTCCTTCCCTTTCCTCTTCTTCCGCCGGTGCTTCGGCTGTAGTGGCGACGGTCGATCAAATCGGCCGGCGCCGCCAAATCTGGTTTTCTCCTCTTCTCGGCTTCTGCCGCGTTTCCGCTTCTGTTTTCCTTCCAATTTTCCTTCGCCGGTCATCCTCTTCCCTTCCTTTCTTCACCGGCGACATCGTCTCTCCCTTCCTCTCTCTTTTCCCTCGTCGGCGGTGGCATCTCCGCCACCGACAGTTTTGGTTGAGGGGTCGGGATTCCTCCCCCGATCCTGCCTTTCATTTTCTATTTTTCCTTTCTAATTTTAGTATGTAATACATTATATACTATATATTATATATTATACATATAATATCTATCATATATTATACATATAATATTATTTCATATATAATGTAATGTACAATATATAATATATATATATAGTATATATATGTATATTTATATACTTTAAAATAAATAACATTTATATATAGAATTATATAAATGTTATAATACAATATATATATACCTATAAACTTTAATATAAAATAACATTTACATTTTCTCAAATATGTATATACTTATATATATACATACAATGTTGTAAATAATACATATGTACTATTTAAATTTATCAAATAGTATATATACTTATATATACCAACGTATATTTAATATATACTATATACCATAAGGTATTTAAATACATATGTATTTACATCAAAATACATTTATATAATTTGTAATTATATAAACATATTTTCTTTTCATTTCTCATTTTCTTATTTAATTTGAATTTCTATTTATCCAAATTAAATTTCCTTTATTCCTTATTTTATTTCCAACTTAATTTCTTTCACTCGAATTTCTCAATTCCGTCACTTCCTCCATTTTCGAAATTTTCACTATATTCCGATCTCATAATTAATTTATTTATTTATTTCCACTAATTTATTTTCTCCAATATTTATTTCTAATATTTATAATTTCCAATAAATGAAAAATTTACGGTTATCACAGTTCATGCTCTGGATATTTTGCTTTTCATGTTTGCATAATCTTATCCGGATATGTATACTTTGATTCTTGATTGAGTATGGCTACATTAGAGGAGAGAGAAGTGAGAAGCGAACTTATGGAATTGTTCATGCTCTGGAGATTTTGCTTTTCATGTTTGCATAATCTTATCCGGATATGTATACTTTGATATGTGATTGACATTCACACACACACGGAGAAACTAATTAGGACTTAGGCATGTGATTGGTGGAAACTCCATGTTGATTAATAATTGTGATTTTTCCTTAGATTAGATCAGTACTCTGTCTATGAGGTGTTTGTGTTGAATAACTCTGTCAAGTATATGTTATCTTTTGGCATATTTTGAGATTGTTTTGCTTGAGGACAAGCAAAATATTAAGTTTGAGGGTGTGATAAGTCTCTAAAATATTCACTTTTTAGAGTATTTTATTACATCAATTTTACTTAAATTTTGGAATTTTAATGTAATTTCCTTCCATTTTAATTAAATTGTCTTCATGTGTAGGAATTTTGAGAAGAATGAGAAAATCAAGAAAATCAAGGAAAAATGGTTGGATTTGGTGTTTAATACCTAAAAACCATAGACTTAACTTTCTCCAAACTCTAAACCTTATTCCTATTACCTTAAAAAAAATTATTTAAATCTTTAACCCTTCCCTACCATGACCCACTTAAACTCATTCTCACATAAATTCCAAATACACTTAGCCCCCCTTAAATCTCAAAAATTCATAAGCCAAAATAAAACACTCCAAATCCAACCCACAAGCATGGGCCATCATCTTCATTTGTTGGAGATGTCTAGCCCAAGGACATGGCAAAGGATCCAGCCCAAAGAAAAATGCTGCCAAGGAAGGAGAACAAAGTGAGCCCAAAGTGAAGGAAAGGAGGCAGCCCAAGACTTGAAGGGAACCCTACCTCTAACAACAAAAGAGCATGCTGCCGTAGGTTGAAAGGGGAGTAGAAGAAGATTGGCTGGTGACAGCGGCTAAATGTCTTCTCAATTTACTGCGTTTTTCTTCAGTACTGTTTCTCCATGTTTCCATATACCTCTTCCTTTAGTTTAGGAACAATTAAGAACTTTACTTTTCTGTTGTAGTTTCGGTTTAAGGTGGGGAGAGAGCTTGGTGACAGCTGCTGCTTTACTCACCATTTGGTCTTGCTTTTCTTTATTATTTTCATTAGTTTAGACATTAGGATAACTAGTTAACTCTTAGATAGCTTTGGTTTAAAATGAGAAACACTTTGCTTTGTGAGAGAGTAAAATTTTTCTTTTTTTTCCATTTGAATTACTGTTTTCATTTTCTTTAGTTTGGTTACTGATTTAAACTTTTCTTAGCTTTTCTCTGTTATAGTTTCTTTTGGTTCTTGGTTAACTCTAAATTTCTAGTTTAAATATTCTTCATTACATCATTTTTATTGTTTCTAGGCTGCTGTCGAGCTTCAACTGAAGCTTGCTAGTGTGTGGTTGTGAGAAAAATTGGAGCTGGTGCTATTCAGTTTCAATGCTACGTGGAAGTTGCTGGATAGTGACGTGCAAGGGCTGAAGCAGTGAAAAGGAGCAGGGGACAGACGTGCGTGGCGCAACTGTTGAAGGCAAATGCAAAGGATGCAAGCTGAGCGTGGCCTGGTAGTGCATTCTAAAGTAGTTCCGTGTCAAGACATGGCAAGGACGCAAGCATAGCAGGCAATGAATGTTTGCACAGTTTTTAACATGCGGTTTACATGCATTTTTATTTCATAGTTTAATGTTTAGTTTCATAATTAGTATATATTATTATATTGAGTTAATGTATTATATTATATTATATTAGTTTATTAAGTTAGTAATGTAGTTTAGATAGTTAGTTTAACAATTATACTTACGTAATAAGCTATAGTTATTTAAATTCATGTTCTCTGTAAGTTCCTTATAATTAGTTACATTTTAATTTTGCTTTGCTTTAATTTAGTTTGCATTTTTATTTTATTTTATTTTTATTGCTCTTAACTTGCAATTTAGTTTTCATGCCTTTAATTTAATTTCTAATATTAGTTTAGGTTTTATTTTAATGCTTTTAGTAGTTAATTTACTTCAAAAAAAAAATGTTCATTCGCTTGAATAAACCTAAGGTGACCAATTTTAGTACTTAGCTAAATAACCTATACAATCTTCGTAGGAACGATACTATACTCACTCTTTATTACTTATCGCGACCCGTGCACTTGCGGTATAGGTCTTACAGCGCAACAGGATGCTATATGTTATAACTAAATGCCTTTACAAAGAAGAATAGGATGCAACCTACATTCATTGCACATGGCTGTTGACTGTTATGTATAACTTATTATGTTAATTCAGAAACAAGTCAAACAATAATATTGATAATTTATTAAAAAGTAAAATAAATTTGAATATTACATTTTTAGTATAAAGACAAGCTTCGACTAGAATTACATGGACGTTTTTTCCCTCTAGTTGACTCCACATAGGTTGCAACATTTTCACATATAAAACTTCGCACTTGATTTTCTTGGTGCCAAATCAACTGTGCCAGCAAATGGTATCGATTTAAATCATTTACACACTGCAAGAAAAATTTTATAAAATTATATTAATTTACAAATATCTCAATTTATGCCAATTGATAATTAAAGTTTTAGGGAATGTTAGAAACATACAATATCTTGGTACTTAGTTTGATGCATTGAGATCATAAATTGACATACAAACATTCCACAATCGTATCTGTAAATAATATAAGACGCATATAAAAACAAGTACAACATAATATCTAACAAATATGTACAATTTATTGCTTATGATTTAAAATAATTTAAAATATATTTTAAACTTACGTATTTGTCTGTTGTGGAATATCATCCGGGAAAATAATTTTCCAATCATTTAAATTTAGTAAATCAACTTCTCCTCTATATAATGATGGATCATTTAATATATCCTGTAAACCTAAAACCTAGTAATGAAAGAGAAAAAAAAAGAAGATATATAATGGCATAAAAAAAAGTTGACATAAAGAAAGTTTTAAAAAACTGTAATATAAAAAATACATTACCACTCTTCTAACATCACATAATCTTGTATCATCATATTTCAATGGTAAGGTGTCTTACACTTTAATAAACTTCTCTTTCAAGTCAATGACGCATAAATACCAATGCATATTTCTATCATTCATTGGGACAAAGATCTTATCAATAAAAAAGGAACAAAGTTTAAAAATTAATCATAAATAAAAGGTATAAATTATAAATAAATGCTAAATTCTATAAACTTTTTGTTACCTATTCATACTTTTGCAGGGAACTCATATAGTGTTTGATACCAATATTTCTTAAATCATCCAACTTAATTGGTCTATCATATCTACGAACTGCAATCTATCACAAAATATAAAAATAAATAAATAACAGTATATGTAACAAAATATTATTCAAACATAATAAAATATGATATTACCTGAAAATGACATGAAAAGTACCACCTAGTCTGAGGAGTAGACTCTTTCATAGCGGTAAAGAAGCATGTATAAACGACCAAATCAATTACCTGAAATCATTATTTAGTGATATTTAGCATGATCATTGTAAATGTAATAAATAAAATTTACCATCATTAGGTTATCCCTTAAGCAACTCACACTAGAATTAAGCCACTTTGTTGGTTATAGAGTTATCAAGTCAGACCTTGTTGCAAAAGTATACATGAAGTGTACAAGCTTATCCTCACTGTATGTGCAAATAGATTATTATGAAGTGATCATATTTGAAATAAAAAGAATGAAAGATTTTCAATTGTACCTACCATTAGTTCGATCACAATTCCATACAAAATTGCAAACATTAATAACTTGTTTAGACAACTTAAGAGGTAATGAAGCTGATAAACTGCAACTTTTAACCTTTATAATAAAATAGAAACATGTATAATCAGAATTGAATAGTAAATTTATAAGATAATTATAAATAATATTATACCCTATGAGATTATTATTAAAATAAGTTTAAAGACTGCAAAACTTTGTACCATGTTAGTGAATAAATAAAAGACATAAGATAGCTAGTATTGAGATACATTTTTGTAATTATTATTCTTATGTCAAGCAATGAGAATGAAGTCTCAAAGTAGTAAAATTAGAAAATAAATAATTTATACGTTTATGTAATTTAGAAATCCTATAACTAAGTTCAAGAATTATATAAGAACAAATAGATGCATATATTCCTCAAAATATATATGTATATTTGTTTTAATAAAACGAAGGCACAAGTATACAAAAGGAAATGTAGTGTACATGAACATCTAAATATTTAAAATAAAATAAGTAAGGAATACATATATATATATATATATATATATATACACATATTGAGTATTAAATATGTATATATATATATATATGTGATTTTTAAAATAAAGGAGGAATATATATATATATATATACACACACACACACACCTACCTGCACTAAAAAAATGCATTAGACATGAACATATAAAATATATATATATATATATATATGTATGTATATATTATATATTTAATATTTGAAATATAGGTTCATATACATATAACTAATATATGTAAGGAATATAACAAAATAAACAAATATATAGGAATATATATTAGTTATATGTATATATGAATATATATATATATATATTATTATTATGTAAAGATAATTGTGAATTATATAAATCATAAATAATTGAGATAGGAAAAAAATAAAAAATAAAAAAAATGCTAATAAAATGAAATATAGATTAAAATATATTATTAGTGGAGTTTGTTGGGACTTTCTCCCATCAAACCCCACTAACATCACCATCGGCACTATCATCCAAGGCTTCTCAAAGAATTCTTGAAAATAAAAGAAAAAGGAAATAGAAGTGAAAGGAAATTGAGGCCGAAAGAGAGAAGGAAAAGAGTTACAGCCGTTCGGGCAAAAAAAAAAGAAAATAGAGGAAATGAGGGCTGAAAGCTGAAGCTGAAAGGAGAAAAAGGGAGAAAAGAAAGAGCAGCCGGAAGGAAGAAGGAAAAAGAAGAAAGGCACAAGGAGAAAGAAGGCCAAGAAGATTTCAGTCAAGGTAAGATTTGTCCAAAAATTTATGGCTTTGATTTGTTTTAAGGTTGTGTTCCTAGTGTATTCAAGTTGTAGAAAAAGATTATGGCATTTGATTTACCTAAAAATGGCTGAATAAAAATGTGCCATATTTATGGGTTTTGGCCAGCCATGGTTCATGATGAATGCATGCATTTTGTTGCATGAAATTAGTAGGAAATGAAAACTAGAAAAGGTTTAAGTAACATAGAAACAATAGTTTGAAGAAAGGATTGAAAAATCAAGAAAAATGGTAAATGGGGGTTTCGGCCAAGGTTGGTTTGAGCATAATTTGATGCTGCATTTTAGTATTTGATGAATATACTAAGTGAATAGAAAATGTTTATAAGGTTAGAGTTGAGAAAAGAAGAGAAACAAAGTGCTAAATGTAGATTTCAATTTTGCTGGAAAACTCTTTGTCCGAGCCACATATTTAAAAATTCAATTTGGGGGTTTTAGAATGAAATAAATTCTGGAAAAATTATTACAGGTAGCTTTATGAGTTAGGCAAAATTCAGTTTTGGAATTTCCTAATTTGGAGTTGTGTAGCCTGAGATATAGGCAGTTGAACACAGGGCACTCAGTGCAGTAGGCGAGATGCTGTATGTCAACTTTGTAAATTTGTAGAAATTAGCACAGATTGAATTTGGCTGCAAATTTTATGTTTTTAGAAAGTTAAATGAGAATAATATGGTTTTGAGTTTGCACAATTTGGACAACCCTATCTTGAGATATGGCTCAATTTGTACATAGAGGTCAGTAGACAATCTGCCAGAATGCATCTGGAAACAGGGCAAATTTGAGGAATTATTAAAAATAATTTCGAACTGATAAAATTGTGAAATTTGCTATTCTGAATATGGAATTGGATTAAGATTCATATGATTTTGGGATTCATAATTTTGGATATCCCTATAATTAGTAATATAAAATTTAATGCACAAAGGTCAGAAAACCATCCTGTCATATGGGTCAGAATTGGGCTGAACTTTAGAAAATAATGAGGAACAATATGGAATGAACTAGAAAATGGGCTTTATACTTCTGGATTGGGAATTCAGTTAGATTACATATAAAATTGACGGTGCATTAATCAGAATTCAATATTTTCTGTTATGAATAGAAAGGCATTGATAGGTTGGAAATTCTTATAAAGAATAATTCTACCTTAATGAGTAGGATTTCTAAGAATGCTTAGTATATATGTATGTTTCGGAATTGAACTTGTATGACTCATCTTCTGCAACTCCGAAGCTAAATAAACAAAATGGGAAAGGAGAAGAATAAGGACATAATCATTGGTTCAAGGCCACAAAGTGTATGGTTTGAATGAAATAACACCTTACAAGTAAGGGGGAAGTGTGTGGGTTGTAGAGATATAGGGAATGCATGTTTTATGGAGATAAATTTTATGGAAATGTTGAGAACATGATTTGGTTTGAAACATGCATGAATTGTGGTTGAATAGTTGATTCTATATACTGGAATCTCGATGCAGGAGGTTAGAAATCCGCAGCTGTTATGCTGCCGAAATTTACCAAAAATATTCTAAAATATTATAAATATTTTAGATGCTTGAAATTAGGTCTAAGAACATACTCAAAGACCATTTACACAAAATTTTCCATAAAGTAAAAATTATGAGAAAATTATTTAATTTGAATATTCATGTTTTAATATTTTGATTAGTGAGAAATTTTTTATGATTTATGAAATATTAAATATTCAAAATGAATATTTATTTATTTTCTCACTATATACATGGATATCAACCGATTGATTTAATGTGTTGGAAAGGAAAATAAATACCTTTTGGAAATAATGATTTAAATAAATGAATTGATTTGTAGTGACTTGGAGCGGTGTAGGAGCTCGAATCTTAAATTTGGAAGACTGAGGAAGATGATTTCTAAGCATTGAGGTAAGTGGGTTAAATAAACCATACTAGTATCATCTCGTAAGAGATGAAAGAAATCTTTATTCGATAATTATCTAATTTATATCAAGTTTGGTGAAATACGATGGAGAAGACTACGAGGGTAAGTCTTAGTAAGATACAAGTTGACTTGATGTGTTCGTGAGTAGTATTCTTCCGGAATAAAACCTTATTTGTGACTTGTGCATCATGTGTATGACTTGTTTATGCTTACTGAGCATATAGAATCATATAAATTGTCGGTGCCTACATTATGAGAAATGCATGTGATTTATTAAGTTGCACCAAGTAAGCATGCTAATATATGGCGATACTTTGGGAATGAATATGTGAAGTAGTATACAGTATATACGCAGCTTACGATGTTTAAATTCATGGATCTCGAATAGCACCTAGTTATATTCATTGAAACTAGGATAATGGAATTGTATGACAACTGATGTATATATGTGACTCGAGGACTTAAATGATTTTTAGAACATTACTACTAGAAATCATACGCCAAAATGGCAAATCCGAGTAAAACTCATTCCTTGTACCGTGTGAGCCACCTCTAGAGAACTCAAAGGAACTACGTGCTACACAGATTCTTCGAAACTGTGGGAGCCACCTCTAGAGTCCTTTGAGAGCTAAGTGCTACACAAGTTTCGATGATCCATTAGAAAGCATGCGCTATAGAGGCCAATCCAAGTAAAACTCATTCCTTTGTACTGTGTGAGCCACCTCTCGAGAACTCAAAAGAACTACGTGCTACACAGATTCTTCGGAACTGTGGGAGCCACCTCTAGAATCCTTTGAGAGCTAAGTGCTACACGAGTTCTGATAAACCATTAGAAAGCATGTGCCATAGAGGCCAATCCGAGTAAAACTCATTCCTTTGTACCATGTGAGCCACCTCTAGAGAACTCAAAGGAACTATGTGCTACACAGATTCTTCGAAACTGTGGGAGCCACCTCCAGAGTCCTTTGAGAGCTAAGTGTTGCACGAGTTTCGATGATCCATTAGAAAGCAGGCGCCATAAAGGCAAACCCGAGTAAAACTCAACCTTTTGTACCATGTGAGCCACCTCTAGAGAACTCAAAGGACCTACGTGCTACATAGATTCTTCGGAACTGTGGAAGCACCTCTAGAATCTTTTGAGAGCTAAATGCTGCACGTGTACTGATGAATCATGGGAGATCATACGCCAATGAGACAATGGATAAAACGATTGTGACTTGTGATGTTGTAACTATCATTAGATAAGATGGATATTATACATACGACAGTGAACTGGAATAGTTATCGAACTTTACTTATATTATGCTATAGCATCATGTGCTACTTAAAATGGTTAGTTACATTATGCTTAACCATATCGATGAAGGTAATGAAAAAGATGAGTTTGTATGAGTTAAAGGTATGAAGAAAAGTTGAATGAGCCCATACAATCTGTTGTAAATTATATGTGAGTAGCTAATCATGCAGAGTGCATACATGATATTTTTATGGTACTTGCATGTATGATCATATTTTACGACATGAGCCTAGTCTGTATTTATTTAAGCTACTTACTGAGCCGTGGATTTGCTCACCCCCTTAAATTTAACATCTACAGATCATACAGGTTGATATCCAACTCAGGCTTCATATAGGCTCTCTTGGGAACTGTACCTAGCTGTGGTACTCGCCTACGTTCTCCGAGCCTTACTTTTGTGCTTTTAAGGTATACAATGGTATATCATTTTGATGATTATGCAAACTTTATTTTCACAGTACTAGGAAGTAAATCGGATGTAACTTTGGATCGCACTAGATTATTATATAGATTTATGTGGTTATCGAGTACGATCCGAGATAATATGTGATAACTGTAAATTTTCCATTTATTGAAAATAAATATTGGAGAAAATAAATATTGGAAATAAATAAATAAATAAATAAAATTTTGAGAACGGGATATTGGTGAAAATCCCGAGAATTGAGAAAGGAATGGATGGTGCAAATCCGAGTGAAGGAAAATTAAATAGGAAAAATAAGATGAGAATTATGGAAAATAATGAAAGGAGGAAATTTAATTTGGATAAATGAAAATCCAAATTAAATAAGAAAATGAGAAAGAAAATGTGAAATATATTTATATAATTATATATTATATAAATGTATTTTCATGCAAATACATATGTATCTAAATACCGTATGGTATATAGTATATATTAAATATACATGTGTATATATAAGTATATATATACTATTTTATAAATTTAAATAATACATATGTATTCAAGTATGAAATTTTATATATATATATATATATATATATATATACATATGTGAGAGAAATGTAAATATTAATTTACATTAAAGTTTGAAAATATATATGAAAGTTATTTAAATTGGAAATGTATTAATATACATATATATACTAGGTATATATTTTGTAATATACAATATATACATTATATATAATATATATTGAATTATATTATATATGAAATAATAAATATGCATGATATATAGTATATATTATATGTATAAAATATATGTTATAGTATAATTATATACAAAAAAAATAGAAACAAAATAGAAAAAGAGAAGGAAGATCGGTGAAGAATCCCGATCCTCCCAGGCGAGGGAAAAAGGAAGAGACGGCGCCGGCCAGAGAGGAGAAGGCGACCGGCGACAGAGAAAGGAAAGAAACGGAAGGAAAATCGAACGAAAAGACCGGCGGAGGCCGGGAAGAGAAGATAATTAGATCTGGCGGTGCCGGCCAAATCGGTCTCCGTCACTGCCATCGAAGCTTCATCGGAGGAAGAGGAAGACGTGGGAGGCCACAGGCGAGGCGGAGAACGACGGAGGAAGGCCGGCGGAGGAGGAGAAGAAACCGAACCAAAACCGAGTAGATCCGCCGCCGTGCTGTCGATTCGTGACGAACGGAGACCAGATCCAGCTTCGCCGTGGTGCCGGCCAGCTGTGGAGCTGCTGAACCGCCGGAAAACTGACCACCGGAGAAGAACCGGCGAAGAAGGAGGCAGACCGGTCCGGCGGGAAAAGAAAGAAAAAGAAAAAGAAAAAGAAAAAGAAAAGAAAAGAGAAAAAAGAAAAAAAGAAGAAAAAGAAGAGAAAGAGAAAAGGAATTCTGGGAATTTGGACAATTCTCGAGAATTCAAAAATTACGGGAAATCCCGAGAATTACGAGAATCGGTAAGAAATCCCGGAAAGTATTAAATTATTTAAATAATTATTTATTTAAATAATTATGGAAAAATTCTAAATTTTAGAATTTAATTTCTAGAAAATATCCTCGATGACCGAGCTGATGGAATCGGGCGAGGCGAATACGGGTGCGACCTTCAAGAGGCAGTCGCCGACCCGAAACAGGTAAGGGAGACATGTGCCGCCTGTAAGGATATTCGGTCACATGTTTTAAATTATGCATTTAATTTATAAATGCAATTTATAATGATTAGTTTTGAAATTTATGGTGATATATCGGTTTCAAATACCAGTTGAAAAGTATAAACTGTATTTTTCATGCAGGAGGCTAGCCAAATCAGCAGCCGTTATACTGCCCAAAAATTATCGAAAAATTACTGAAATTTATTGAAAATCACCGAAAACTAAAATAAAAGATTTGATTTCACGTGAATCGATTTTCGGGTACGAAAATCGAGAAATTAAGTAAATTTCATAAAACATGAATATAGTGATATTTAACTTTAAAATATTCATGTTTTCGAGAATGGTGAAAAGGAAATCACCGAAAATTCACCCAGTAGGTGATATCTCACGTGAAACGAGATGAAAATGAAAAAGAGATTGAAGTGAATATTTTTATAAATATTCTTAAATATTCACTTGATTTTACATAAAACATTTATGGTTTTAATTTTAGAAATAATTAATTATGAAAATTCCATAAAGGTTAAGAAATGAAGAAAAACTATGATTTCGAGACTAGAGGTCTCTACACGTGTTTTTGGAAGAAAACATGGTGATGGGAATTTAAAGTTAGAAAATAAATAATTTATTTTCATAAATTATAAAAATGATTTGTTTGAAATTCCGATAATTATAAAACCATGTTTTCGATTGAATGCACGGAAGAGCGTGCATACGTGTTTTACTATGAAAAAAGACAGTTTTGCCCTTTCTATACTTTCAGTGATGATTTTGCAAACTGTCTTCATCGTATAAAAAATATGATTTTTACCTTTATGAAATAATTTGAAAAATGTTATTTATTTTATAAATTTCATAAAGGTGATTATACTTACATGTGAGCCTTATGGATATTTGATTTACTGTGTTTGAAATCCATAAAGGCTAAGGTACGATTTTTATACTGTTTTGAGACTTAGGCCTCGAGTTTCATGCATCACATATACTGTTACTGTCACGTGGCTGATTGACCAGCTAGTCATCAGCGTCTCGGATCGTCGCCTAGCAAGCGTACACCGAGGACATATTATAGATCATGGCCATAGATCTCATTACTGTTACTGTGTCCCTAGTGGACGAGATAGCATGATTTAATTGTAGGGTGATGCCTAGTCTCACTTACTGTTCACTGTTTACTGAAAGGATTTACGGAATCCTGTTTACTGTACTGTTTACTGTATTGAACCACTGTTTACTGTTACTGATGAAATACCGTACCAAACTACTGTTTTACAGAACTGTACTATACACTGAAATGGTAGCCACTGATTATTGTTTTACTGAACTAAAAGCTACCATTTACTGTTTACTGAACAGAAAGCTACCTTATACTGTTTTCTGAACTGGTAGCTACTGTTTACTGTTACTGATTGAACCGTATCGAATTACTGTTTTACTAAATATATTGTTTTACTGCACTGTACGATATGGTTACTGATTTGAAAAGAGAAATAAATATTTATTTTAAAAGAATAACATAAGAATTATTTCTAAGATAGAAATAATCAAAGAAGTAATTATCCAATTATTGGATATTTACAAATCACTGTACTGTACTGTTTTTACTGTATTGAAAAGAAGTGAAGTAAACCACCATTTTTATTACTGAACTGCCACGTGTTTTAAAGTATATTGAAGTGAAAAGAAATAAGTGGTTTACTCTATGGAAAAATGAAAATTATATCGTTTTGAAAACAACGGAATTGGTATTCTCTACAGTTGCTTCTAGGTTCCGAAACAAGTATGGTATTCTAAAATACCTACCTTATTCTATCTGGATCCCTAACCGACTGTAGTATCCTTCCTACATGTGAGCCTATAGCCAGCTAGGAAGATTTTAAAGAGAATGAAAAAAAAATTTATTTTCAGCATATAGATAGCTGAATATCAAGTGTGACATATAACTCTCTTACTGTAAGAGATGATCAATAGTAAAGTCTCCAATGAGATGCAACCTTAGTAGAATAAATGTGTGAATATGAATACTGTGAATAATAAAGAGCCCAAAAGAGATATGATGATATGGAAGTGATTAAAGACTGATGATCTAAATAGAATCACTTTTCATTATCAGAATTCTAGATTCTCCAGTGCCTTAGTCGAAGTATAAGTGTTAAACGGTGTGAATGTGTATGTACAATTCCAGTGAGCCTTACATGTGATGGGAGTCTTTGAGATGCCATATGCTAATGAGAGATAGCAAAAGGCTTTGAGATCCCAAGTGTATTGATAGCACCGCTCCATACTGATATATATATATATATATATATATATATAAGCGTGAGATTTAAACGCTCCATGATATTGAGAGAGCGTGTGCGTGAGATGTGAAAGCTACTAGGACAATTACATACAACTTATTGACATGTGTAATTGATAGTTTTTAAACTATATCGACTTGGCAATAAGTGAGAAAAATGGATGATGAATAGCATAGATCAGCTGTGATATGAAAAATACTGTACATGGACTCTTATGTGAAAAGAGAGGAAATGAATAACTCCCGATTTGAGAAATGAACTTACGGGAGTATAGACATATATAATGAAAGACAGCATGTAGTGGTCTAAAGTACTCTTGATGTTGAAAATATGCTGGCAGTAATATGTAAAAGTTGATCTAAAGGACAAAAGTCGTAAGTATACGAAATGTACCACCTTTGGACTTAAGTTAAATTCGGAGGACCGAATTTCTTAAGGTGAGGAGAATGTGATAACTGTAAATTTTCCATTTATTGGAAATAAATATTGGAGAAAATAAATATTGGAAATAAATAAATAAATAAAATTTTGAGAACGGGATATTGGTGAAAATCCCGAGAATTGAGAAAGGAACGGATGGTGCAAATCCGAGTGAAGGAAAATTAAATCGGAAAAATAAGATGAGAATTATGGAAAATAATGAAAGGAGGAAATTTAATTTGGATAAATGGAAATCCAAATTAAATAAGAAAATGAAAAAGGAAATGTGAAATATATTTATATAATTATATATTATATAAATGTATTTTTATGCAAATACATATGTATTTAAATACCATATGGTATATAGTATATATTAAATATACATGGGTATATATAAGTATATATATATACTATTTTATAAATTTAAATAATACATATGTATTCAAGTATGACATTTTATGTATATATAAATATATACATATGTGAGAGAAATGTAAATATTAATTTACATTAAAGTTTGAAAATATATATGAGAGTTATTTAAATTGGAAATGTATTAATATACATATATATATAATATGTATATATTTTGTAATATACAATATATACATTATATATAATATATATATTAAATTATATTATATATGAAATAATAAATATGTATGATATATAGTATATATTATATGTATAAAATATATGTTATAGTATAATTATATACAAAAAAAATAGAAACAAAATAGAAAAAGAGAAGGAAGATCGGGGAAGAATCCCGATCCTCCCAGGCGAGACCGACGGTGGCAGAGCTGCCACCGTCGGCGAGGGATAAAGGAAGAGACGGCGCCGGCCAGAGAGGAGAAGGCGATTGGCGACGGAGAAAGGAAAGAAACGGAAGGAAAATCGAAGGAAAAGACCGGCGGAGGCCAGGAAGAGAAGATAACTAGATCTGGCGATGCCGGCCAAATCGGTCGCCACCACTGCCACCGAAGCTTCATCGAAGGAAGAGGAAGACGTGGGAGGCCACAGGCGAGGCAGAGAACGGCGGAGGAAGGCCGACGGAGGAGGAGAAGAAACCGAACCAAAACTGAGTAGATTCGCCGCCGTGCCATCGATTCGTGACGAACGGAGACCAGATCCGGCTTCGCCGTGGTGCCGGCCAGTTGTGGAGCTACCGAACCGCAGGAGAACCGACCACCGGAGAAGAACCGACGAGGAAGGAGGCAGACCGGTCCGGCGGGAAAAGAAAAAGAAAAAGAAAAAAAAAGAAAAGAAAAGAAAAGAGAAAAAAGAAGAAAAAGAAGAAAAAGAAGAAAGAGAAAGAGAAAAGGAATTCCGGGAATTTGGAGAATTCTCGAGAATTTGAAAATTACGGGAAATCCCGAGAAT
The DNA here is from genome assembly GCA_032173925.1 of Heritiera fomes. Taxonomy (NCBI): domain Eukaryota; kingdom Viridiplantae; phylum Streptophyta; class Magnoliopsida; order Malvales; family Malvaceae; genus Heritiera; species Heritiera fomes. Next base: position 8,477,324 of record JAPDPM010000019.1, read on the forward strand.
TACGAGAATCGGTAAGAAATCCTGAAAAGTATTAAATTATTTAAATAAGTTATTTATTTAAATAATTATGGAAAAATTCTAAATTTTAGAATTTAATTTCCAGAAAATATCCTCGATGACCGAGCCGATGGAATCGGGCGAGGTGAATGCGGGCGCGACCTTCAAGAGGCAGTCGCCGACCCGAAACAGGTAAGGGAGACATGTGCCGCCTGTAAGGATATTCGGTCACATGTTTTAAATTATGCATTTAATTTATAAATGCAATTTATAATGATTAGTTTTGAAAATTATGGTGATATATCGGTTTCAAATTGTGGTGAAATACCAGTTGAAAAGTATAAACTGTATTTTCTGTGCAAGAGGCTAGCCAAATCGGCAGCCGTTATACTGCCCAAAAATTATCGAAAAATTACTGAAATTTACCGAAAATCATCGAAAACTAAAATAAAAGATTTGATTTCACATGAATAGATTTTTGGGTACAAAAATCGAGAAATTAAGTAAATTTTATAAAACATGAATATAGTGATATTTAACTTTAAAATATTCATGTTTTCGAGAATGGTGAAAAGGAAATCACCGAAAATTCACCCAGTAGGTGATATTTCACGTGAAACGAGATGACAATGAAAAAGAGACTGAAGTGAATATTTTTATAAATATTCTTAAATATTCACTTGATTTTACATAAAACCTTTATGGTTTTAATTTTAGAAATAATTAATTATGAAAATTCCATAAAGGTTAAGAAATGAAGAAAAACTATGATTTCGAGACTAGAGGTCTCTACACGTGTTTTTGGAAGAAAACATGGTGATGGGAATTTAAAGTTAGAAAATAAATAATTTATTTTCATAAATTATAAAAATGATTTGTTTGAAATTCCGATAATTATAAAATCATGTTTTCGATTAAATGCACGGAAGAGCGTGCATATGTGTTTTACTATGGAAAAAGACAGTTTTGCCTTTTCTATACTTTCAGTGATGATTTTGCAAACTGTCTTCATCGTATGAAAAATATGATTTATACTAATTTGAAAAATGTTATTTATTTTATAAATTTCATAAAGGTGATTATACTTACATGTGAGCCTTATGGATATTTGATTTACTGTGTCTGAAATCCATAAAGGCTAAGGTACGGTTTTTATACTGTTTTGAGACTTAGGCCCCGAGTTTCATGCATCACATATACTGTTACTGTCACGTGGCTGATTGACCAGCTAGTCATCAGCGTCCCGGATTGTCGCCTAGCAAGCGTACACCGAGGACATATTATAGATCATGGCCATAGATCTCATTACTGTTACTGTGTCCCTAGTGGACGAGATAGCATGATTTAATTGTAGGGTGATGCCTAGTCTCACTTACTGTTCACTGTTTACTGAAAGGATTTACGGAATCCTGTTTATTGTACTGTTTACTGTATTGAACCACTGTTTACTGTTACTGATGAAATACCGTAGCAAACTACTGTTTACAGAACTGTACTATACACTGAAATGGTAGCCACTGATTATTGTTTTACTGAACTGAAAGCTACCATTTACTGTTTACTGAACTGAAAGCTACCTTATACTGTTTTCTGAACTGGTAGCTACTGTTTACTGTTACTGATTGAACCGTATCGAATTACTGTTTTACTAAATATACTGTTTTACTGAATTGTACGATACGGTTACTGATTTGAAAAGAGAAATAAATATTTATTTTAAAAGAATAACATAAGAATTATTTCTAAGATAGAAATAATCAAAGAAGTAATTATCCAATGATTGGATATTTACAAATCACTGTACTGTACTGTTTTTACTGTATTGAAGAGAAGTGAAGTAAACCACCATTTTTATTACTGAACTGCCACGTGTTTTAAAGTATATTGAAGTGAAAAGAAATAAGTGGTTTACTCTGTGGAAAAACGAAAATTATATCGTTTTGAAAACAACGGAATTGGTATTCTCTACAATTGCTTCTAGGTTCCAGAACAAGTATGGTATTCTAAAATACCTACCTTATTCTATCTGGATCCCTAGCTGACTGTAGTATCCTTCCTACATGTGAGCCTAGAGCCAGCTAGGAAGATTTTAAAGAGAATGAAAAAAAATTTATTTTCAGCATATAGATAGCTGAATATCAAGTGTGACATATAACTCTCTTACTGAGCCGTGGTTTGCTCACCCCTTAATTTTAAACATTTCAGGTTTTAAAGATTGTGAGATCAATTGATTGTGGATCACGGCTATACACAATGGACAATGTGATAGACCGACTGATTCATATGAGGTACGATCATTTATTTTCTGTATTTAGACATGTATGCAGTACTACTTGCTTATTAAGTAAGATAGGGGATGTATGTAATATAAACAATATTTTATGAAATTGTTTAACATAAGAAATAAAGTGAAGTATCCCCTGCGCGCGCACTCCAATGCTTAAGTCAAACAAGGTTTTGACAGGGTTTCAGTAGGCAAATAGAGCTTAGGGTTTAAGAATGATACCTGTGACCTATTTACAGGAGTTATTTTGCGCGTAATTACCTTTAAGCCCCACAGCTTAAATAATAACCTAGTGGATCATTTATGGGCCTTCTGAGTCCTCTTTCCTCTTGGGCTTAGATTATTATTTTGCTCAATGGTCTTCAACTTGACTTATAGAAAAGCCCAGTAATAATTGACCTAGTCCACATCAATTGCTCCCCACTCTTTTACAAGGTTTACCATGTGAAAGAGTATATAAAGAATGGGCTTTTCAAATTCTTTTGCTGTCCTCTTCCTGGGATTATCACAAGAATCTTTTCATCTTCACTTGAGGGCTTCACTAGTGAACTTCATTATCATTTGTAGCAGAAACGACGTCGTGTCATCATTTCTTTTGTCAAGTGTCTTTTCAGAACACTACCGGGATACGTTTTTCTCCTCTGAGCTAAATGCTTCTCCAGTGGAATATACCACCCTTCTTTTCAAATTTAAGGTCTTAGCTGACCGAAATCAAGAGCTATAAGGAGAAATTACAAGATTGCAGAGCCACCAAAGCCTTTTATTGGCCCAGAGGAAGAAAACCAAATCTGAGTTAAAGCCATGAAGGCGCATCGTCAAGAAATGCCACAAGAGGATGCATAAGCTCTTAATTGGTTTCATCAGATGCGATTTATGCTTGGCATGCTCCTGATTGGTTGAAGCTTGATCCAAATGCTGAGGATTTGGAAACTTTTCTGAGGATAGACATTTATAAAGATCTATCAGATCTTACCAGCCCTTAAGAGCCTTTTCGTCAACCCGAGATGGTCGGGGTTCTCACAGGCTCGAACAAAGATGATTCAGATAATTATAGCACCTCATGGTGTACATGCTTGGGTTCCGGTTAGTATCAATGCTCCTTTTGACGCAGAAGTTAATCTAGAGTGCTCCCCATTTTTTTTGTGAAAGAGCTTAGTCTTTTACAAACTGATCAACACATTTTTAAACTCATCTACAGAGGCAACTACACATTTACCTTGTATTAGTTTTACATAATCATCAGACTTTCCTCGTGCACTTTTTGCTTTAAGTTCTTTTACATATGTGGCTTATGCCGCTCAATTACTGCTTCAAGCACAAGCACTTCATGCATGACTTACATCACGTATTTTTCGCTTGAAGTGCATGTGTAGCCTACATCGTGCATTTTTCACTACAGGCTTTTTTCTCTGAGTACGTGGCTTAAATCGCGCATTTTTCGCTTAGGGACTTTTTGTTTGCCCGTCTCGCTCATTTTCGCTTAGGGACTTTTAGAATTGATAAGACTATAACATTATTTATATCCGAAATGCCAACATAAAATGTTAAATGTAATTTATCAACCAATTGCAGCACATATCCAATGATAAATTGTGACATACCTCGTAACATACCTCACAGCCTGCATACTGTGTGCTCCCCAAGTTTTTCTTTGCGACTTTTTGTTTCCAAAGAAGAACTTTTACTGAAGTATTTGTCTTGTCTTGCGTACTATCCGCTTAAGGACTTGTTAGAATATAATAATATCCGAGATGCCAACATAATACATTAAATGTAATCTGATAGAATTGTAACATACCTTGTTTAGAGATTTATTTTTGCCCGTCTCGCACCCTTTTGTGCTTAGGGACTTTTGATTTACCCGTCTCGCGCATTTGTCGCTTAGGGACTTTTATTTGCCCGTCTCGCGCACTTTTCGCTTAGGGACTTTTTGTTTGCCCGTCTCGCGCACTTTTCGCTTAGGGACTTTTTATTTGCCCGTCTCGCGCACTTTTCGCTTAGGGACTTTTTGTTTGCCCTTTTAACGCCTTCGTCATGCTTAGGATCTTATTTTGCCCGCTTGGGGTCTTATTTTGCCCTTCTAGCGTCTTCGTCATGCTTAGGGTCTTATTTTGCCCGCTTAGGGTCTTATTTTGCCCTTCTAGCGTCTTCGTCATGCTTAGGGTCTTATTTTGCCCGCTTGGGGTCTTATTTTACCCTTCTAGCGTCTTCGTCATGCTTAGGGTCTTATTTTGCCCGCTTGGGGTCTTATTTTGCCCTTCTAGCGTCTTCGTCATGCTTAGGGTCTTATTTTGCCCGCTTGGTGCATTTTTCGCTTAGGGACTTATTTGTGCCCGTCTCGCGTCTTCTTCAAGCTTAAGGTCTTATTTGTGCCCGTCTCGCACATTTTTCGCTTAGGAACTTATTTATGCCCGTCTCGCGTCTCTTTGGCCAGCTTCCATTTTTCTTCTTCTATTCCTGCAACATGTCTATCAAACATGGAGGATTATCATAGCACAGATAAAAATAACTGGCCTTTCATTTCATAATGTAGTATTTCCAATTAAATGGAGTAAGTAACAATATAATTGTAGCAAATGTTAAAACAATAATAGCAAAAGTTTACTACCAGTATCATTCCAAGTCTTTGTCTTTGGAAAATCTATAAAGTACGAGTGCTAGGATGTTCTGCTATCAACCATGGATCGTGTGTTAAGTCATGCCTCGGTAACAGCAATCTGCCTTTACGAGCTTACCATAAGTTGTTTTCGATTGAACCGAGCTCTCCCTGGCTTGCTGCCTTACACAAAAGTGGCTAGTGCCTGCCTCGGACACCTGCTTAATTCAATCACAATTGTTAGAGTAGACAAGAAAATCGAAAACATCGTATGAGAGTACCTCAAATTTGGTTACCACTCGTATGTCTCTGCTTAAGTGTGTTTTGCAATTTCCGTTGTGCCAAGCACTCACTTGTATTGATACTTAAAAATGCTAGGTATAGGGGCTTACAAGGGAGACACAGCCTTGATCTCGACACCCTAAGTTGGCACATCCTTGTCTTGCTTAAAGGACTCACAAAGCTGACATATCCTTTATATAGACAAACCCTCTTTCACAGGTGTGGTTGCCAATAAGCCAAATGTGTGGCTCTTAAGCCACTTCTAGATGGTTGCTAGAGTAGTTCTTGAAAGCTTCTATGTCAGACGATCGACAGATGGGCCGAAGGAAGCTTTTAGACATTCTGTCGGGTTAGTGCGCGCACTAGGTCTAGAAGATTCTAGATCATTCTGCTCAGATCCCGCAGTTGGGCGTGCGCTTAGATCGTCAAATTTAAATGTGCTTGCCAAAGTTTTTTCTAATGGGTAAACAAGTAGTTTGGATTCCGTGCTTGCTAGCGTTGCTAGCCATTGCTGAAAGGCATGACTCGGGTGTTCTTTACTTGCCTACATTGTGCTAATGAGGGAATCTTGCCTATAGGTGCTGTGTTCGCCTAATTGTCTTTGCTGTCATTTTATCAAAGTGGAGAGCTTGTCACATTTGAAATGTACTCGCCATCCTGATTTCTTATTTGTTGGGCGTTCAGCTAGATCACCTATCGAGCTCGGTTGTGTTCATGGAGAGCTTTTTGCGACTGGGCTCGCCAAAGTCTTGCTTGCAAACCGGAGTTCACATTGTCTGGGAGAGCGCATCCTCGCTCGGTCCTTCATTACATGGGCATGCACCTGATGATGTACAGAGTCGCCTAATCCTTTCTCGCTTTGGTCACTTAAAATGGCTTGCCCATCAAGATCGTTCCTCGTGCCTTGACACGTGCCTTACCGAGTGAGCCTTGTTGCAGAGGCTGGGCTGTGGCGTTAGCCATGCAATCGCCACATGCCACTCAATCGTTGAAAGTGTCTGATGCAATGGTCTTGTGCTCGCCACATGACACTACATTTGTCAGCATTGCTTCACGCCTTGTGTGCGGGAGGCTCTTCTCACCCGTGGGAGATGTCACGTACAGGAATCATTGCTCGCCCGCTTTAGCTGTCGCGCAGGCGAGCCACCCTCTCGCCCAATGAGCTTGCCGAGGCTAGATGTGATCTTCGCTTTTGCTGACGCATTAGCGTGGCATCCTCTCGCTAAGAAGTCTGCCTCATGGCTTTTGTTCGCTTGTTTTGACTGTAGCATGGTTGAGCATTGTGTCGCCTGGGTGGCCTTCCGCGCGAGACCTATGTTCACCCGAATTGGGCAAACCTTGTGTGTGGCAATTGTTATCGCCCATATTGTCATGAGTGAGAGCTAGTTTCTCGCTCATGCTGCCAGATGCGAGATCTATTCTATCGCCCATACAGTTCTCGCTCATACAGTTCTCGCCCATACAGTTCTCGCCCATGCAGTCTCTCACCTACGAAGTTCTCGCCAAGGCATGTCTCTCGCGCAGTGCTACACAGGAGATCTCCTCTCGCCAAGGGCCTATATGGCGCGATAGCTAGCCTATCGCCTACTGTTAACATGAGGTCTCTCGCCAATGGAATGTCTGGCACGAGAGCTACCTCTCGCCAATACTAAGGAGGTCTCTCGCCAATAGATGTCTCTCGCGCAATGCTACACGGGAGATCTCCTCTCGCCAAGGGCCTATCTGGCGCGATAGCTAGCCTATCGCTTACTGCTAACATGAGGTCTCTCGCTAATGGAATATTTGGCACGAGAGCTACCTCTCGCCAATACTAAGGAGGTCTCTCGCCAATAGATGTCTCTCGCGCAGTGCTAAACCAGAGATCTCCTCTCGCCAAAGGCCTGCCTGGTGCGATAGCTAGCCTATCGCCCTGTGCCAACATGAAGTCTCTCGCCAATGGAATGTCTGGCATGAGAGCTACCTCTCGCCAGTACTAAGGAGGTCTCTCACCAATGAATGTCTCTCGCACAGTGCTACACAGGAGATCTCCTCTCGCCAAGGGCCTGTCTGGCGCGATAGCTAGCCTATCGCTTACTGCTAACATGAGGTCTCTCGCCAATGGAATATCTGGCACGAGAGCTACCTCTCGCCAGTACTAAGGAGGTCTCTCGCCAATAGATGTCTCTCGTGCAGTGCTACACCGGAGATCTCCTCTCGCCAAGGGCCTGCCTGGCGCGATAGCTAGCATATCGCCCAGTGCCAACATGAAGTCTCTCGCCAATGGAATGTCTGGCACGAGAGCTACCTCTCGCCAGTACTAAGGAGGTCTCTCGCCAATGAATGTCTCTCGCGCAGGTCTCTCGTTTATGCTATCTCTCACCTCTCGCCCATGCAGGTCTCTCGAGAAAGGCTGTCTGCGCGAGAGCTAGCATCTCACTCAGTACTGTCTCTAGCCCAATGTAACAAAACTGGTGGCTCTCGCCCAATGCTAACAGGAGAGAAGGCTCTCACCAGAACTAACAGCGGGGAGGTCTCTCGCCAAAAGGCCTTTCTACGCGAGAGAGAGCTCTCGCCCAGGTGGCAGGAGGTGTCTCTCGCCTCTCGCCCATGCAGGTCTCTCACCATGCTGTCGCCCAATTCTCTCTCGCCAAAAGCTATGCCTCTCTCGCCATGCTTTCGCCCAATGCTCTCTCGCCAGAGCCATGCCTCCCTTGCCATGCTTTCGCCTAATTCTCTCTCGCCAGAGCCATGCCTCTTCTCGCCAATCTTTTTTATTGGGTGCGAGAGCTAGTCTCTCGCCAAGTCTGTCGGGGGCGAGAGCTATTCTCTCACCATGCCAAGGGTTGTCGCATGTTTGTGGCACGCGAATGACTCTGTCGCATGTACCTCGCGCGCGACAGACTATTCTGTCGCGTGAAACTTTGCGTGCGACAGACTATTTTGTGGCGTAACTTGTGCACTCTGCCGCAGCCTACGTACCTTCTCTTCCGCAGATCGTCTTTCACCAATTTTTTATGGCTTTTCTGTTTGTTTCCCACAAACGGCGCCAATTGTTGTTGCCAAAAACAACAATAAATGTTTGCTGACGTCAAATCTTCGATCTTCGTGTTAGTTTGTCTTCAAGAATTCTGCAAGAGAGAAAACCATCAGGGGGCGTAGGGGTTTTCCCCTGCGCGTGCACTCCGATGCTTAAGTCAGACAGGGTTTTGACAGGGTTTCAGTAGGCAAATAGAGCTTAGGGTTTAAGAATGATACCTGTGACCTATTTATAGGAGTTATTTTGCGCGTAATTACCTTTAAGCCCCACAGCTTAAATAATAACCCAGTGGATCATTTATGGGCCTTATGAGTCCTCTTTCCTCTTGGGCTTAGATTATTATTTTGCTCAATGGTCTTCAACTTCACTTATAGAAAAGCCCAGTAGTAATTGACCTAGTCCACATCAAATATATTTGCAGCTAAATGAACTGTGAATGTGTTGAAGATATTTACTGTTAAATGAATTGTGTTTGTGTTGAATATATTTGCTGTTAAATGAATTATAACGTGTTGAATATACTTGTATTTTTTTAATTTTATGTTTTAATTAACAAAAAAATAAATTATTAGAAATGTTTTTGGGTTCGGATTCGGATTAATAATCAGGTTTGTCAAAAAGTTTTGAAATACAAACGAATATTTAAACGAATTCAGGTAATAAATGAATAGTATGAAAATTAATAAGCTACTATTCGAAAAGTACATTTAAAAATTAATTAGATTTTTATAAAATTTGAGTTCAAGTTCATTCATTCTTAAACAGGATTGGGTACCCTAAAAATTGATAGGTACATGCTCCGTTTACATTAACCCTAGGCGCGTCACCTTAACACAGCAGTTACTCATTTTTTCGTCTGTAAGCAAGCTACCCTATCAGTTTCAGCCTGTGTGTCTACCTTATGTCCCAACTTCCAAAATTTCTCCCTCATTTTCAAACCCAGAAAACTATCAATCTTCTGCATCTCGAAACTTCTTCCTATCGAAGTATCCAAATTCTATCATTTGAACAATTTTCTGACTAAGTTCCAGTCGTGCAACTGAGATCTGCTCCTTCTAGTACTAACTATGGTAATGGGTGCCTTATAAATGAGTACTCGGCATTACTCGATCTGATTAAGTAGGATTAGAGTGTTATATAATTGGGTTCGGATAGTAAAATTACTACCTATCACAAGTTCGGGTAGTTAGTTATCTTAGGGTACTCGCTATTCGAACTTGATTATAAATAATAATTATTTAATATTATATTTATATTTTTTATATATAAATTATTTATTAGTAATGTTATATTTAATTAAATTAATTCATTAAACATTATAATTATGATTTTTAACTTTAATTTATTTTTAAGATTTAAATTAAATTTATTAATTTAATTTTTTTAATAATTTTATTTTAAAATTGATTTTATATTTAATTTTGAAAGTCTAAGTTTTGACTTAATAAACGAGTATTTAACCAGTTTGGATAATTTCTATGTTATAGGGTTAGAGTTCGAGTAACACAAATCAAAATAATCGGATAATTAATCGGGTTTGTGTATTATAATAACTAATCGGATTCGGATTCGGATATCTCAAAATTAACAGATGTCTGACCTGTTTACATTCCTATCTGGTACAACTACTTGTCTTTATTTTTGGGCAGTAGTTCCTAGTTTTATTTATGGAATATGGATATATATGTTTTAGATGTTGGGAATGTCCTCGCGAAAGATACGACCTCAACTTTGGGCCTTTTCAACTTGCTCACAAACTGCTAATAGAAAGGTTCTGTTCTTGATTTGTCCCTCTATGCTCTGTTTTATAATTTCATCATTTCATGTACTGAGCTAATGACCATTGAAAAAATTTGGGCTTGGCTTAATTGTTGCTTTTGCTATAAAGTAAATGTAAATAGTGAAAACCAAAATCACAATTGATTTAAAATGAATAAATAAACCAACTCAAACACAACTGTTCTATACAAAAGTAAAATCATGCACTTTGTTCTATAAATAAGATCATTTATTTTCTTATAAAAATAATTGCATTTTTAATCAAATGTTAACTTACAAAAAAGGGAACTGAGAATGTTGTAATGGTTTTTGTTTTCCAGCAGATTCACTATGCTCTTGCTCAATTAACATCCAGTTCATCCGATGAGCAAGAAATAGTCAGTACCCCAAATATGAATCATTACAGTGACCAGTTCTTTGAATTACATAGAGTTCAAGTTGTTCAAACTTTGAATGGTTTAAGAAAAGAACCTGATAAGGCTTTGTCATTTTTTAACCAATTGAAAGAAAATGGGTTTCCTCCTGATATTTTCACGTATGCCGCTATTGTAAAAATTTTGTGTTACTGTGGTTGGGAGAGGAAATTGGATTTGCTGTTGTTGGGAATTATTAGGAAAGACAAGTGTTTAGATTTCGAAATTGTGGATTTGTTTGAAGCTCTTGAAGAAGGGGCTTGAGGGAGAGGACACAAACCTTTTGGCTCGATTGTCTAATGCGTTGGTGAAGGCATATGTTAGCGTTGAAATGTTTGACGAAGCTATTGATATCTTGTTTCAAACTAGAAGGCGTGGATTCGTTCCGCATATATTTTCGTTTAATTTTCTTATGAATCGTTTGATTAACTGTGGGAAAGTTGATATGGCTGTAGCTATTTATCAGCAGTTGAAGAGACTTGGATTGGAACCAAATGATTATATTTATGGCATTCTAATTAAGGCACTTTGCAAAAAGGGTAGTTTGGAGGAAGCTGTTGACGTTTTTCGAGAGATGGATGAAGCAGAAGTTAGACCGAGTGCCTTTGCTTACATGACTTATATTGAAGGGCTTTGTATGCATGGTAAGACAAATTTGGGTTATGAAGTGCTTAAATTGTGGAGGGAGGCAAAGATTCCTCTTGATGCCTTTGCTTATCGTGTTGTGATTAAGGGCTTCTGTAAAGGGAGGAAATTGAAAGAAGCTGAAGATGTTTTATTTGAGGCAGAAAAGCATGGGGTTATTTGTGATGTTTTTCTTTATGGTGCCTTGATAACAGGATACTGTAAATGTGGGAATGTAAGAAAAGCTTTGGCTGTTCACAATAAAATGGTGTCAAAGGGTATCAAAACAAGCTGTGTGATTGTGACCTCAATTCTTCAAAGCCTATGTCAGATGGGCCTGGATTTTGAAGCAATAAATCAATTTAAGGAGTTTAGGAGCATTGGGATATTTCTTGATGAGGCTTGTCATAATGTAGTCGCTGATGCTCTCTGCAAGGTAGGTAAAGTGGAAAAAGCTGTAGAATTGCTTGATGAGATGAAGGGTAAACAGTTTTTGCCTGATGTTATTAACTATTACCACATTGGTTAATGGATATTGTCTTCAAGGTAAACTTAAAGATGCATTGAACTTGTTCAAGGAGATGAAGGAGAAGGGACACAAGCCAGATATTGTTTCTTACAGTGTCCTTGCTGGGGGCTTAGCTAGAAAAGGTCTTGCGCTAGAGGCAGTCAATCTTTTGGATTATATAGAGGCACAAGGTTTGAAATGTAACACTGTCATACATAACATGATCATTAAAGGCTTATGTATAGGTGGTAAGGTGAAGGAAGCTGAAGCTTTCTTAGATAGTTTGCCGGCGAAGTGTAATGAAAATTATGCTGCCTTACACGATGGTTATTGTGAATCAAGCCTCACAAAAAAAGCCTTTGAATTATTTGTTAAGCAGTCTAAGCAGGGATTTCTAGTGAGGAATGCTTCTTGCTCAAAACTCCTTAGTTGTCTTTGCTTGGAAGGTGATTATGATAAAGCTTTTATGTTATTTAAGGTAATGTTCTCTTTGAATAATGAACCTGCCAAATTGATGTGCAGTAAACTCATTGGTGCATTTTGTCAGGAAGGAAATTTAATAAAGGCCCGGTTGTTGTTTGATATTATGATTGAGAAAGGGCTAAATCCCGATCTAGTTATCTACACAATAATGATAAATGGCTACTGTAAGCTGAATATTTTGCAGGAAGCCTTGGATCTTTTCAACAATATGAAGGAAAGAGGGATTAAACCTGATGTTATCACTTATACCGTCTTACTTAACAGCCATACAAAAATAAATTTGAGGTCTTTTTCTAGTCCTGATGTGACAGAAAACAAAGATAAGACAATAATGGATGATTCAAAGTTTTGAAGTGAAATGAAGCACATGGGGGTAAAGCCTGATGTTGTTAGCTATACTGTTTTGATTGATCGGTGCTGCAGAACAAACAATCTTGAAGATGCAATTAGGATCTTTGATGAAATGATTGATACAGGATTGGAACCTGATAATGTGACATATACTGCTCTTAGATCTGGCTATTGTAAAAGAGGATATATAGAGAAGGCTGAAACTCTTGCTGACAAAATGTCAAGTAGGGGCATACAGCCTGATACCTGTACCGAGATAGCTTTGCGTGGTATCTTGAAAGCCAAGAGAGTTGTGAGAAGCAAGGACCTCTGTGACTCGAGTGGTTGATTTATCTAAAACATTTGTCCACTCAATTGTAAGGTACATTGAATTGTAGAATGTTGCTAGCGATTTTCATTGTATTTTGTCTTGCAGAGTAGAAAATTCATACAAGACCTTTTATCTTATTGTATTTTGAAAGTTCCCATTAACGTATAGCAGGCCAAGGAAAGCTTTCTCTGTACGTGAGAAAAAGTCATTTAATTTTCATGACTTGGGCATCGAAACAATGCAGGTGATATTTTAGTACTTGCTATGGACACAATTGTCTTAGTTTTCTTTACATGACTTTTTTATGTGATCTTCACTTAGTTTTCTCTGGTTATCTGTTGGGAATTATATGATGTTGTAAAAAGTAGTGTTTGAGGTTGGTACAGTATATCAACCGGCTAATTCAAGGATAAGTTATCCTTTGTTTTTCTCTTGTTTAATTTCGTGTAAACATTTGATTGTTCAAAATACGCACTTCTTATGGCTTATTAATCCTTTTGCTTGCCACATGGAATGATTCAATTTGTTGAAATTTTCTCATAACTACTATGTAGCTGGGGGATGCCAAACCGCACAAGCCTTATTTTATCCTTAGCTTTTGTATTCAAGAGCACACTAAGAGATGAATTCTTTGCAACTTTAGGTTACATTTTACTTGTACTCTGTTTTGGCAATTGGATCTAAAGACACTAGATTCCTTTATGCTTTTAGTACTTATATGATGTTTGTTTTTCTTGTTTTTCATTTTGCATTGGTTAAAGATTGGCATGTTGCTACAATAGAATTATTGAAATAAAAAGTGTGTGTATATATATATATATATATATATATATATATATATATATATATATATATATATATATATATACATTGATAGATTTTATACATTGTCAATGCATCAGAGGTTGATACCTCGTTAATGAGTAAACTGAAAACATATCAAGTTCTTATGAGCAAATTAGAAAAAAAATGGATAATTATTACATACACTGATAGTGGAGTTTTTTTACTCCACAAGCAACGTTAAAATCGTAACACATGTCCTGTTTTATTTATTTTAATATTTTTATAAGATACATGTCATGATCTTAACGCTGCTTGTGGAGTAAAAAAACTCTACTGTCAGTGTATATAATAATTATCCGAAAAAAATTTTGTATTTATTTTGAAGGACTTGACACATTTTTATTTTGTTCATTAATGAGGTGTTAACCTCCGATGCATTGACAATGTATAGAATCTATAAACTATCAATGCATCATTTATATATATATATATTAAAATAAGGTTTCAGATAATAAGGAAAAATGGATTTTTCAATGACTGCCACATCATCAATTGAAATCCAAGTGCAAAATTAATTTCGGTGATCAATTTTGACTTCATTTGCTCACTAATTTTGACTTTATTGATTTTCCAATATGTTCTATGCTTGACAACTGTACTGTGCATGGAAGACAGGTGTACTATTGCATGGGTCCCAACTGCCAAGTGTGATCCCCAAATTAAGTGCATGTGTGCCAGGTGTAATTTAAAATTTTTTTTATTGTATTATTATTTAAAATAGGTATATTTTTCAGTTTTTAGAATTTTCTCTTATCCTTCTCTCTCTTTCTCTTTCTCTCAACAGAGTGAAGGATACAGGGAAAAAAAGGCATTCAGTTGGCTTCCCTGGCCCTGACACACACAGTGAACGGGACCCAACTTCCAGCTGCCGGCGGCCTACTGCATCTTCTTCCTCCCTTGCTTCTGAACAAAGAAAAAATTCACATTGCTGTCGGATCTGCGGTTTAAATTTCGATTCAATTACGTTAAGGCTCAGGTTTCCATTTTTGTTTGTTTTCGTTCTTTTTTTCCTTATTTAGATCTTATTATTATTATTATTATTATTACACGTTTGGAATTTCGTTGGATTTCTCACGTTACAGATCTAATTTTCATTTCTCTAAATTTAGCTCAATTTCACCTCATTTTGAGTGATTTTTCGTTTTTTTGAATTCATAATTGTTAAAATCTTCTTTTTTATTGAATGATTGTAGATTTGTTTCTTATTCTCATGGATTACATTTATATTTTTCATCAATTGGTTTTCTTTGCAAATATTTAATTGTATGATTAGAAGCTATAGGATCTGTCAAAAATATTTCTTGAAATTATAGAATTTTTATCCGAATTAGCTAGCTTCTTTAATTATTAAATTTACTTCTTTTCAGTTTATACATTAAATGGAATTTCGTGTAATTGGACTTTCATGCAAATTTAATTTCATTATATTGCCTTTAATTCTTTGACCTTTTTTTTTTGTAATGTTTTAGCTTTAAATGTTCTGATGCATTTAAATTTTATTCCATTGAGTCGCCTGAAAATGGATCAAATCTAATCTTTCTTTTTCTCTTCTCTGATGTGACAGAGCTGCTTCATTTTGATCGTAGGCAACAATGAAGAAGGCCTTGGGTCAGAGTGTTAGAGTCCTGTAAGTGTATTATTAGATGCTAATTCCTCTATCGCGATACATACTGAATTTCTTCTGAATATATCATAGTGTAAAGTAATCCTTGGTAGCAAAAATCATCTATAAAAGATGATGATTGCATGTTTGGTTGTTTGTGAGTCTGTTTGTTGCTATTCCTGCATCTTGGTATTTTTATGGAAGGTAGCTAAATGATATTTTTTTTTTCATTTTTCTTGCAGTAAGAGAGAGGTTAATAAGAAAGTTCTTAAAGTTCCAGGAATAGAGCAGAAGGTAAGAATATTGTTTAGCAAGTTTGCTGTCCATTTGAGTGCGTAAAAGTCAATTATTGCATAATCGAAGTATCTATGGTCTGCAGTGTGGTGAACATGGTACTGTGGTAGAAGAGGCGAAAGATTCAGATGAAAATGAAGAGTCTCATGCCCTCAGCCAAAAAGGAGGTAAAATGTTATATATGTATTGACCTTTGCTTGGATATAGGATTTCAATAATAAACTCTCCTTTTTGTTTTGACTTCTGTAGGAAGATGCAATCAAAAACATGTGTGGAGGACTATTACCTAAGAAACCTCCTTTAGTATCCAAGGTTTTAACTTTTTTTGCTTTGACTCTAACCATTATTTTCCCTAACATTATATTTCTCAATCGAAAGATTATTGACAGACTTGAATTCTGATCTGCTAGAACCATGAGCATTTTTTAATTCTGTTGATTGGGATGATTCTAACTTTAATTTCACAAAAGCTAGACAAGAAGTTCTTTTTAAGTATGAACAAATCAATGACTGCAAGAGTTGTTTTTTGGGTAGTTTCAATTTTCATATAGAAGTAAGAAAGGGGTTTTAGGTGTCATTTTTATGTGGAATGGCTGTTGGGTGCTTAGACAAGACAGAACTGCTTCAAATGGAGTTGTAAAGATAATTGATTTTTTCATACTTGAGTGAGGATATTATCTTTCTTAGTTGGAGAATTTTACTCCGTTACTCACAATAGTTTTGCATGTTTATTAGCTGAAAGCTGGTGATATCAAAACCAGGTTTGATGGAGTTCCTGTTTTCCAGGTATGCAATTTTTTTGTTAAATACATATGATGTCCTCGAGAGTGGAAATATGGCTAAAAATTCTCAGCTTGGATAATTCTTTCGTTTAGCATTGCATACAAAACATGAATGGTTAGTGGCTACCAAAGCATATTTATGCCTATCTATGGGGTTACTCATTGTGGCCATATTGTAATTTTTTTTCCCCTGAAATCATTAGCATTTTTTGTTGTATTATCAATAGAAAAAAAGTGCAGAGACTATCTCATATTGTTGTTGTTAAATAGGGAACCATTCCCAACATTATTTAATTTGATGAAACAAGATATTTTCTTTCTCCGCAATTTTTGATAGATATTGTGATATAAAGAATGATGTTTTTATATAAGAGTGTATGAAGGAGTTGAAGTGTGCTAATAATTTCTCTGTTTGCACAAATCGATATTGGATCTCACTATTTTGTGTATAATGTCTCTGCCTACAGTCTGACCTTGAGAAATTAGACTTTGATGTTATTAATTAAATTAAAAAAAAAAGAAGCTATGTACAAGAGAGTTATATCTATATTTTTGTGTTATGCAGGAAAGCAGTTTATGTGAATGAAAATTTCAGGTAATACTTGATTGTGTTAACTTTGCAAAGTAAAGAATTTCAATTTGTGCATTTATCTTTTAAACAACTTAGTGTGCAACTACAAAATTGAGTTATCAAAAGAAATTTAGTAGTGGAATGTTTTGGTATGTCAGTTTCAAATCAATCTGAAATCTAAATGGTTGATATAGAAGGCCAAACTTCACTATTGCTGATATGAGAGAATTTGATTTTAGTGGTCCAACATTCAATAATGCATACCTTGAGAATGCAGTTGCATACAAGGCAAATTGATATTTTGTGATTAAAGTATAAATGTCCATATGATAACATTAATTGGTCAAATGATTATTGTAGTAACAATGAGGTTGTAGCATTAGCTACCTTTCTTATGCATTTATTAATCAAGCAATACAATATATATTTTTTATTTATTGTTCTTGAAGTGTTTACTAATGCCATTTCTAATAATATACTGTAGATTGGTGCAATGACATTGAACTCACTTGAAAAGTGACAAGTTTCATTGTTCGGTTCATTCTTTTCTCTTTCTTTTACGGTTATAAATTATCACTTTGTTTTGAAACATTAGAATCACAATGCTATAAACATAATATTATATATATTTATACATATATACACACACAGTAGATGATGACCCGTGCGATGCTGTGGGTTAACATCACTCTTACAAATCATAATGAATTTTTTTTTTGCCAGCAATCATATTTGCAAAGAAAAAAAGCGTAGATATGAACAAACATAACATTATTTTTTATGGCATTGTGATTATAATGTTTCAAAACAAAGTGATAATATATATATATACACACACACACACACACACACACATATATATATATATAGAGAGAGAGAGAGAGAGAATATAATGCATTTTCTTAATTTGACTTGGCCATGAGAAAGAAAACTGCAACAATTTTTAAGTTCGAAGATTGATCCATTTAGACTGTAAATTTTGTTTAAGTTTGAATTTCTATTAAAATTTTCTTTCGAACATTAGAACTTCATGTAATGCTTTTCGTTAGTAACCCTGTGTATTCATAAAGAGACAGTATTTTTATCATTTTGTCTGAGGGATCCTTAGAAAACATAATGAGGAAATACCTGATTACATTCAAGGCGCTAACTTTACCCAAATCTTTGGTTCATTCTTTCTTTTGTGCTATAGCCAATAGAACTGTCTCTAAACTATACTTTGAGCATTGCACAGTAAATTGGACTCAAGTTACTTTTTAATTTTTAACCATCGGGAAATGAAATGAAATTTCCATGGATTGGTTTGCCTATGTAACTGTATTCCTTTTAATTGATGATATGATTCTAACGAAAGAAACGCCCCAGTTATTGAATGGGTGATCACCTTGATTTTGTTACCCTATTTCTATAGTAGTTCACATTGACACAGACCTTCAAAATATCAAAAATCAAAATTTGATTACCTTCGTCAGGAGAGTTTAAATTCAAGATTCGATTTTCTCTTGTACTTTCCTATAAATAAAAGAAAAAATCAAAATATATTCCGAGGTCCATAGAAAGATGACCTTGAAGCCCGAACAAATAGTATTAGCAATGTATCAGTTATCCAAAAATCAACTAGCTCTAACCTTTATGATGTGCTTGACAAAATGATAAAATGTGTGACAATGGGATTCATCTCGATGGGAAAAAGAGATCCTTTCTCTTCCTCGTGTGGATGTGGAATGGTGGTGGGAGTTGGATCTCATCCTGAAAGTCTTTTTCACTTGATTAGCCGCGGAAAGAATGGAATGCCAACATTTAATCCTGAAATGGTAACAGAACTGTAAGCAAATAATCCCGTATGTGGGAGGAATATCGACTGCAGTTCATTCACCTTTCTACTTAAGGGCACATGTAAGCACTCAAAAACATTTCTAAAGTCAACAAGTTCCAATGTCAACAAAGAGCAAAAGTCTTGGATGAGCAAGATTACCTACAGAAAGAACTCATGATCATACTCGCAAGATCATCCGCTACTAATGGTAACTTTTAGCATCATAAGTATGAAATCTTTGAATAAGTCCAAAGTGAAACAGGTAAAAAATTGTTCATTTAAATCCTTGTACAATCATGTCTCATCCAGCTATGAGAAAAAACACTTCAAGGGTCCTCAGGACCAAACATCATCTGTATAAGAAAATCTTTGCGCTCCTCCATTGGGAAACCGAAGAACGCTCTCACCCTCGCAGGATCTTCAATAAGGAAGCTGTAAGCACTATAGATTAAGTGCTTCTCAACTCCTATGTTCACCAATTCTTCAAAAACTTCTTCTTCCATATAAACATGTGCTTGGCCTCTCTCCACAACAGCATTTCCCTCACGGATTGCCTCTGCAACATCTCTAATAGCATCTCCAATTTTCTTAAACTCTCTCTCCTGCTTATCGGCCTTTCGCTTCTTGCCTTTGGAAGACTTTCCAAGCACATCATTACGTCTACGGCAATACACATGGTATACATAGATAGCATACACAACATAACAAAGAACTTGAACAACCGCCATTCTTCGCCCTCTATCCCAATTCTCTATCCATCGTTCTTCATCATTCTCTTCCCAATTTTCTTGTTTATCCATCTACAAACAAGTAGTAACTAAAAAGACATAAGATAGCATCAAGGTTTTGCTTGAGAGGAAAGATAGAAATGCGAATGAAAAATTTATTATTCCAATAAAAAAATAATTAAAATATGTTTCGATTTGAAGCCTCCATTTTCTGTTGATCTGGTGTTTTCCATTATTTGATTTTGAACTTTCTACTTCAATACTGCTTCCATTCGAGCTTTTTTTCGTCATGTTCTTCTAGAAATATTGAGTTTTTAATTTTGATCCAGAAGAGGTAGTATTTGTGATATTACTAGTGTACCTCACTTAAATATTAAATCTATACTCTTTCAATCCATGACTCAGTTCTTAATTGTTAGCTGTGTATCGCACAAAAACATAATAAAAAGTGACTTGAATGAGTCTCGAGACTGCAACTTGGGTCACTAATTCATTTGCTCTCCTATCTTCTCTTTGCTCTAAACTCTAAACTCACCATAATTATTCAGCCAAAAAGAAAACTCACCATAATTCGTCAACATCTTTCTTTTTTTATAGATATTTTGTATTAAAATATCTTAATCTTACCAATTTCCATAACTAGCTACAAATTATGATTTTGTTTTAATTTTTAATCCTCCAAAAGCTTAAAAGTTTATTTCCAGCATAATTTTATCTTTTAAGTTTTGCTTGATAAGAAAAAAAAAATCCATTAGTTCATTTCCACCTCTTTTCAAAACAAAGCCTTAATTCAATTAATTAAAACAATAACTACGGAACATAAACCCATTGTCTAGAGCTTAGGAGCTTTCTTTCTCGGCCCGGTCCGGCTGTTTCAGTTACACAAAATGTGTCACAATTGACCCAAATCAACGCCTACTTTTGGGGTTCTATTCAACGGGGGATTTTGTTCAGTGGCCTATGCATATTTTAATTATTTTTTATCTAATGAAAAAAAAAAAACTCAACTTTTCTTCAAAAACTGAACAGTACCTTGGTTTTATGAATGCTGAGTTGGGGTTTCTTGATTTTGAGAAGAAGATTGAGAAGGTTGTTGAAGAGCTTCTAATTCTTGAGCTTTTTGAACAAAAGGCTTAAATCCGAGCTGCAGGGTCAAATACCCAAATGCCAAAGATCCGATTACCACTATAACTGATCTCACTGCATTAGCCTTTGCTCTTTCCTTCATCCTTTTCCGTTTGCCCGTTTTTGTGCTCTGCCCTACCCACAGATTTGCTGGACCGGTTTTAATTTTCCTGTGTTTCAATTTGCGAAAGTAAGAAAACGACGCCGTTCTCTGTAGGTTTGGGTTTTAATTTTCCCTGTGTTTCAATTTACAAAAGTGAAAAACAAGCAAGGCAATGGTTGATATTTTTTTTTTTTAAGAAAAATTAGGTTTAATGTTGGATTCTCTGCTTGTTCTTATATTTTATATGAACAAAAAAATTTACAAAAGTGAAACGACGCCGTTCGCTGTCGGTTTGGACTTCTACATTTTAGTCGGTCGCAACATGTTTGACAAACCCAACCCAACGGCTGAGGCTTCGTTTGGATGTCACCGAACTTCCAGTGCGATGATTCTAGTTCAGTGAAAACTAATAATATGAAAAAAAAATTTACAAAAAACAAAAAATAAATCATGTAAAATTATTTTTATTCATTTTTTTAATATTTTATTATAAAATTTATATTTATCGCGATTTTTTTAATTTAATCTAAACTATTCGGACTGTTCATTCAAACTAATTCGAAAAAAAAAAAAAGGGAAAAGAAAAGAAGACGTGTTAAAAATACCATTCAAAAGTAAGAACGGTTTTTCAGCTTCTCGGGGCTGAAGCTAATCCATTTTCTTTTATGCTTACACTACACAGCCGCTATTAGTTTCCGGTCAAATTTTATATAAAGTTTCATTTTATTTTTAACCATGGTTGATACTTTCTTTCCCGTATTTAGATTCTTGTTCAATTCAAGATCAATAATTTGTCGATTTGAATCGTTGTAATTTTCAATTTTGAGTAGCTGATAATTTTTTTTTTTAATTGTGGTTCAGTTGAAGAACGATTGTTGCTTTGCTTGA
This sequence comes from Heritiera fomes, assembly GCA_032173925.1. Classification (NCBI taxonomy): domain Eukaryota; kingdom Viridiplantae; phylum Streptophyta; class Magnoliopsida; order Malvales; family Malvaceae; genus Heritiera; species Heritiera fomes. The sequence continues at coordinate 8,498,723 of JAPDPM010000019.1, forward strand.
TCGCTGATGTTTGTTAAGCATGGAATGAATTGTGGGTTTTCATCATTAGCTTCATCAGCTGTGTTGAGGAGGCAACAGTTTCTCATAAGGACTCTTGGAGGGCACAGTGAAATCACTCATCTGAAAAGAATGGAAGTAGTGAAATGCTTGAGTGGAGGAGCCTCTTTAGAGGCTGATGCTGAGAGTGTTTTGAGGGCCATTACTCCATCCCTTGATCCAACTAGACATAAAGGCCAAGCTGGTAAGAGCTCACGACAAACTCGCCTCTGTTATTTTAGTTTTATTGGTTCGTGCTTTTTGTATTCTTTTGGTAAGAGCTAGGTTGAAGTTAATGGAGGTTGTAAGAATGTTAGGATGGTGTTTCTGTAATGCTTTTTGTTTTGTTTACCGAATTGAATTTGAAGAAGGAATCCCATTTTTGTTCTGTCAGGGAAGATAGCTGTTATTGGAGGGTGTCGTGAGTACACTGGTGCACCTTACTTTGCTGCTATTTCAGCTTTGAAAATTGTTAGTCTTTGCTCCTTTTTTCTTGATCTTTTTGTTGCGATTATGGTTTAAGCTTTTCCGAGATTGTACCTTCTGTTGTTGATTTCCTTAAGGAGAATGCTTAGTTTGTTTTCATCTACAGACGACCCTGTAGTTTAATTGAATGCGAATATTTTCTTGCCCTTGCAGGGTGCAGATTTGTCACATGTTTTCTGTACAGAAGGTGCTGCCACAGTTATAAAAGGCTATAGTCCCGAATTAATTGTGCACCCAATTTTAGAAGAATCATATAGTATTAGGTGATCTCTCTCTCTTTGTCTTCAGATTAATCTTACAATATTCATTGTCTTAATTTCTGACTGTTATTCTATTTTGGTGAGAAAGTGACGTTGATGATGAGGGCAGAAGGCACATCTTAGAGAAGATTCTATCTGAGTTTGATAAATGGATGGAAAGATTTGATTGTCTGGTTATTGGTCCAGGCCTTGGAAGGGACCCATTTCTTCTGGTGTGCTTTTCTCACTTCATCAAAATTCATGTTAATTATTTATATGACTTAGGATACATTCATATGCATTTCTGATTTCTAAGTACCTAAATTATTTTTCAACCTAATCTTAAATTGTGGATGAGGAATGTCCATGTTAGATTGCAGCTTTTCAATCTTTTTTTAATTCCCCTTGAGGAATGTTCATATAGGATTGCAGGTCTTTTTTCCATCATGTTATTCAGGAATTTGGCTATGAGCTGTCATCGATAAAATCATGCAATATGGTAGTAGTACCTGACGGTACAAAAGGCTGTTGGACATGCCTGTTTTGTGTGGAGTCATATACATGCATTGTTTGTGAACATACGTGTTTTCTTTTGCATTGCGCATGAACAGGAATGTGCATGATAAATGTGCTTTAATCATCCTTTGAAGTGTAATAATATTGTTTGGTTTTGGTTATAGAGGATTTGAGCAATGCTATGCTTTGTTCATTGACCAAGAATTTGCCATGCATATTCTTAAAGCCAAGCAAAGCCCTTTTGGAATGTGAAATACTTATTTTAAGCTCAAGAAAGAATGGTTTCTTTGCTCCCTCACTCTCTAATGTGTACTGAAATAACTTTTTTCCATAGAGAAATGATTCAGGAATAGGTAAGTCTGAGTGATGTGTTCTTTTAGGTCTTTGATTTACAAGTTTTTCAAACATTGGGTTGAAACTTCAATTTTTTCTTGAGTTCTCAAAATGGTAGACAAGCTTAGTAATTTTTTTTTAATGCAAATATTCTTGGTGTCTGCACGGGTTCCTAGGAATAGCTCTTTTGTGGTTGCTTTTACTTTGCAGCATCTTTTGTTCAGTGGCAATGCTTCCTGCTGTAGAACATTTGCAACTATTTTAATCCTTGCACATCATGTTCAGGAATGTGTGAGCAAAATAATGACGCATGCAAGGCAATCAAATGTTCCGATAGTTGTAGATGGGGTATGTAATCTGTAAGAAAAAGTGTTTGTATTGTATAGTGAAGATTCATGCTTGAAATACCAATTTCTGTCCCCTTTTTGTAATGTTTCTGCATTTGCTGTTGATTTTCTGTTTATTACCTGGTATTTCCTAGGACGGACTCTTCCTTGTGACAAACAGTATTGAACTTGTTAGCGGCTATCCTTTAGCTGTCTTAACTCCAAATGTGAATGAATACAAGCGCTTGGTTCAGAAAGTTCTAGGTTCTGACATTAACGATCAAGACACTCATGGGGAACTGCTCTCTCTTTCCAAACAGTATGCTTATCTGGAAGTTCTCATTTTTCCTCCGTATATGCATTTAAAGTACATGAGCAATACATATCATTGTTGTTGAGATACTTTTTGTTGTAAATATGTAGGATCTTAACATTTTTTGTTTTTATTTTTTTGTTGTTTTTAGGTGAAAGACTCAGAGATAACCAGTTTTTATTATCATTATCATCTGTAAATATTTGGACATTATTCAAATAAATTGGCATGCGTGTGGATTTACCTTATAGTGGTCAGACTACTGAGATTCAGTCTGCATATAGGTTTCGTATAACAAATTGGTTAGAGAAGAAAACCAATTTCATCCATTTCAATATATTGGTATAGAGGACGGATCAAATTGCTGTTATTCAGTTTTGGTACTGTAAAGCATTTGTATACTATCAATATTCATGCATAAAGAACTCCAGAATTTTTCTTACTTTCAGCCACTTTAAGTTAGTGATAACATTTTGTTGAATAGGTGTAATATGGATCTAAGGTTAATAGCTTTTTATTTGCATTGCACATGCCAAGGAGTGGGTTAATTTGACTGCACAGTCAGCAAGCTACTCTTTAGATGAGAGGCATAGACCATAGCAGCTAATAAAAAAACTTTTTTTTTTTTTTTTGCTCCTGGACCATTTTCATTTGTTATTATTATATTTGCCATACAGTGTACTCTATATTGTATTTGATTTTGTAAATAAAATTGGTTGTCAAATGATACTTTTTTTTTCCTTTTTCTATTGGAAGAAATTTATTGCAATATTCTTTTAACTTTCTAATTTGAAGTGCCCCTATTGGTCAGGATTGGTGGGGTAACCATCTTAAGGAAAGGAAAGGTTGACCTCATTAGTGATGGTGAGATAGGTATGGAACCTCTTGACTCACAAATGTGTTATGCTCAGAATCTTTATTATTATTATTATTGTTATTATTATTTGTTGGAAATCAGAAGAGAGAAAAAATAGGAGAATCTGTCAGCAGTAATTTGGCTGCTACTGATTTCCATATTTGGAGCAATTAGGATCACACTTTAGTAGGAGAATATCATAGGAAAATCAATTAATTGTAATTAGGAAAGTTATTTTATTTTATTTTTATTTCCTATTTTAGGGCTGCTGACTCTTCCTATAAGAAGAGATCAATTTGTTCTGTATTTTGTGTATGTAAATACAAGAGATTTCTATTCTCTATTCAGTTTTCTTATTCTTTATGGTGTCAGAGCCTAAACTTTTTGGCCCTTAAGAAACCCTAGCTGCCACAACCTTTTTTTTTTCTACAACATCAGCAATTCAATATCCTTCCTGCTTCCGAATTATGTCTGATATCTCATCTGAAACCACGTCAAATACCCGTCCCAATCTGAACCCTGAAGCCCCACCTGCTCGCGTTTCTGAAGCCCATCCAGTGCAGATCACAACAATTCGGCTGAATGGCGATAACTTTCTACGATGGTCTCAATCTGTTCGGATGTACATTAGAGGACGGGGTAAGATTGGCTACTTGACAGGAGAGACTAGGGCTCCAGACATGAAGGATAGTGCTTATGCAACGTGGGATGCTGAAAATTCCATGGTTATGACGTGGCTGGTGAATTCCATGGATGAAGACATCAGCTCTAATTACATGTGCTACCCGACAGCGAAAGAACTTTGGGACAACGTCAATCAGATGTATTCTGATCTGGGGAATCAATCCCAGGTGTATGAGCTCACTCTAAAGCTCGGTGAGATCCGTCAAGGTGAGGATGGTGTTACTAAATACTTTAATTCTTTGAAAAGATTATGGCAAGATTTGGATCTTTTTAATGATTATGAATGGAAGTCAGTTGATGACTGCAACCATAATAAGAAAACGGTTGATGCTAATCGAGTATTTAAGTTTCTTGCTGGTTTAAATGTTGAGTTTGATGAGGTTCGGGGACGAATCATTGGTAGAAATCCACTTCCTTCGATCAGTGAAGTGTTTGCCGAGGTTCGCAGGGAGGAGAGCCGCAGACATGTTATGCTTGGCAAGAAGAGTGTTGGTGGCTCAATAGATAACTCTGCATTGGTGGTTGCTGCTGAAGCTAATGCTAGCCAAAAAAGTTCCCTAAGTCAGAAACGAGATGATGAAAAATCTCGGGTGTGGTGTGATTTTTGCAACAAACCACGCCATACTCGAGAAACATGTTGGAAAATTCATGGCAAACCAGCCAATTGGAAGAGCAGCAAGTCACGGGACCGATCCAATCGTGAAACACCCTTTGCAAATGAAGCAAACTCAAGTCCATTTAGCAAAGAGCAGATGGATCACCTTCTTAAACTGTTAAAGTCTAATTCGGTATCTGGTCTTCCTAGTGGTTCTTTGGCACACACAGGTAGTAATCCAATTGCTCTATCTAGTTTCTCAAAATCTGTTCCTTGGATCATTGATTCAGGAGCTTCTGATCACATGACTAGTTCTTCTTATCTGTTCAATACCTATTCCCCTTGTTCAGGTCATGAGAAAATTAGAATAGCTGATGGTAGTTTCTCACCTATTGCAGGAAAAGGCCTAATCAAAATATCACAAAATATTGAACTTAAATCTGTCCTTCATGTTCCTAAACTTGCTTGTAATCTGCTGTCCGTTAGCAAACTTTCACAAGATTCTAACTGTTGTGTTATTTTCTATGACTCTCATTGCATTTTTCAGGACCAGAATTCGGGGATGATGATTGGCAGTGCTAGGATGATGAATGGACTCTACTATTTTGAAGAGAATTCCCTTGGTAATAAAAAGGCTCAAGGCTTTAGTAGTGTTAGTTCAATTTCAGTTAGTGATAAAATAATGCTATGGCATCGTAGACTAGGACATCCTAGTTTTTATTATCTCAAACATTTGTTTCCAAGTTTGTTTCAAGGAGCGAATTGCTCAAATTTTCAATGTGAAAGTTGTCATCTTTCTAAAGATCATCGTGCAAGTTTTCTACCAAAACCTTATCGTGAATCGAAACCATTTTATTTAATACATAGTGATGTGTGGGGTCCTTCACGAGTCACTACTTTGTCTGGAAAAAAATGGTTTGTCACCTTTATCGATGATCATACACGGTTATGTTGGGTTTATTTGTTGAATAAAAAATCTGAAGTGGAAAAATTGTTTCAAGACTTTTACCAGATGATTCAAACCCAATTTCAAACAAAAATTTGCATTTTGCGCTCCGACAATGGTACTGAATATTTCAATGAGTGTTTGGGACCTTTTTTGAAAGAAAAAGGAATAATCCATCAGTCTTCATGCCGTGACACTCCTCAACAAAATGGCATCGCTGAAAGAAAAAACAGACACTTACTTGAAGTAGCACGAGCTATCATGTTTTCTATGCATATTCCAAAGTATCTTTGGGGAGAAGCTGTTTTAACTGCATCATACTTGATTAACAGAATGCCTACCAAGGTTTTAAAGTTTGAAACTCCATTAAACTGTTTTAAAAAAAATTTTCCTGCTGCTAGATTACATTCAGATCTACCATTAAGAGTTTTTGGATGTACATGTTTTGTCTATATACCCACTATTTCTCGATCAAAATTGGATCCTAAAACAGAAAAATGTGTTTTCATTGGGTATGCTCCAAATAAAAAGGGTTATAAGTGCTTTAACCCAATTACAAAAAAGACTTTTGTGAGCATGGATGTCTCTTTCCTTGAAAATCAGCCCTATTTTAAAAATCATCTTCAGGGGGAGAATAATAGGGAAGAAGATAATTTTTGGGAGACCACAGAATCATTACCAAAACCAGTTTTCTCATACAATTTGGAAGAAAATGTTTCTAATAATGAAAATAAAGAAGTTCAATGTCAACCAATGCCTAGTATTATTGTATCACAAACAGAGGGAGAAACTCTACAACCGGATCAATCCAATCCGAATCTTGAGCTTCAGGTTTATACTAGGAGGAAAGCTCGGAAAGATACTACAAGTCTACCTCTCTCCTTAGCACAAGATCAATCACAATCCTCGAAGGAAGGTACAAATCCTACTCTTGTTCCACTATCTCCTGTTAGAGAACCACATAATTCTGAGTCTCTTGATTTAAATATTCCTATAGCCCACCGTAAAGGAGTCCGGTCATGTACCCATCATCCCATTGCTAAATACTTGTCTTATAAAAAACTATCCACCAACCATAGAGCATTTACCTCTAGGATTTCTAATTTGTTTGTTCCAAGAACTATTCGGGAAGCACTTGATCATCCGAATTGGAAGTTAGCAGTGATGGAAGAGATGAATGCTCTAAAGAAGAGTGGCACTTGGGATATAGTCAGCTTGCCTAAAGACAAGAGACCAGTGGGGTGCAAGTGGGTCTTCACCGTGAAATGTAGGGCTGATGGAAGTGTAGAACGATATAAAGCAAGGCTGGTGGCAAAAGGTTTTACACAAACCTATGGGGTAGATTATCAGGAGACCTTTGCTCCAGTGGCAAAAATAAACTCTATTAGGGTGTTGCTATCTCTAGCCGTGAATTTTAATTGGCCACTACACCAGTTGGATGTCAAGAATGCGTTTTTAAATGGGGACTTGGAGGAGGAAGTCTTCATGAATCTCCCACCTGGTTTTGAGGACAACCATGGCAAAGACAAGGTTTGTAGGTTAAAAAAATCCTTGTATGGCCTCAAGCAGTCACCTAGAGCATGGTTTGAACGGTTTGGAAGAGCAGTGAAGAGCCACGGATACATCCAAAGTCAGGCAGATCACACACTGTTTTACAAGCACTCAAGAGAAGGTAAAGTTGTTGTCTTGATTGTATATGTAGATGATATCATCATAACTGGAGATGATGGTACAGAGGTTGAAAGGTTGAAAAGAAAACTTGCTGTGGACTTTGAGATCAAAGATCTAGGAGCACTGAAGTACTTTCTTGGGATGGAATTTGCTCGATCCAAGGAAGGCATCTTTGTCAATCAACGTAAGTATGTGTTGGACTTACTTGGTGAAACAGGGATGATGGGATGCAAGGCAGCCGAGACTCCAATTGAACCAAATTTGAAGCTTCAACCTGCTGTTGTTGAAAAGGTGAAGGACAGAGAAAGGTATCAAAGGTTAGTTGGACGACTAATTTACTTATCACACACTAGACCTGACATAGCCTTTGCTGTGAGTGTGGTTAGTCAATTTATGCATTCTCCTTGCCAAGACCACTACGAAGCAGTGTATAGGATTTTAAGATATTTGAAGGGAACTCCAGGCAAAGGACTATTTTTCAAGAAACGTGACCAGTTACAAGTAGAAGCATATACTGATGCAGATTGGGCAGGAAGTATTTTAGATAGAAGATCAACCTCAGGTTACTGCACATTTGTGGGAGGTAACTTGGTTACTTGGAGGAGTAAAAAACAAAGTGTGGTAGCCAGAAGTAGTGCAGAAGCAGAATTTAGATCAGTTGCTCTTGGTATTTGTGAAATGATGTGGATTAAAAGGCTTTTGGATGAATTAAAGATCCCAACTCCATCTCCAATGAAGCTCTACTGCGACAACAAGGCAGCCATCTCAATTGCTCATAATCCAGTCCTTCATGATAGAACAAAGCACGTTGAAGTAGACAAACACTTCATTAAGGAGAAAATTGACACTGGTCTTATTTGCATGCCTTATATTCCTACCTCTGGTCAAGTTGCTGACATATTAACCAAAGGACTACACAAGGCACAGTTTGACACTTTAGTAAGCAAGCTGTCAATGGAAGACATTTTCATGCCAGCTTGAGGGGGAGTGTTGGAAATCAGAAGAGAGAAAAAATAGGAGAATCGGTCAGCAGTAATTTGGCTGCTACTGATTTCCATATTTGGAGCAATTAGGATCACACTTTAGTAGGAGAATATCATAGGAAAATCAATTAATTGTAATTAGGAAAGTTATTTTATTTTATTTTTATTTCCTATTTTAGGGCTGCTGACTCTTCCTATAAGAAGAGATCAATTTGTTCTGTATTTTGTGTATGTAAATACAAGAGATTTCTATTCTCTATTCAGTTTTCTTATTCTTTATTATTATTATTATTATTATTATTATTATTATTATTATTACATCAGTTTAGTTGAGAATGGTGGCATCTTTTGGGGAAATTGCATTTGTGGTCAATGCAAGAAAAGTATGGAAACACATGTTGATTAATATATGCCCCTTAACACCAAGATCTTTTGACCTTGTGCATTCTTAGTTATAGAGCGAAATCATCATCATAGCCTTTATCCTTATAGATTGGGGTAGGTTACATGAACCAATATATGAACTCATATTAAGTTGTCAATATGAATTCTGTTCCTTTACTCATTCCTATCCAAAGCAATGTGTTCTTCGTCTCGTGCCGCCATGTCTTTGCAAATGACTTCTACGTTTTGTTTTAGTCTTCCTCTAGCCTTGACCCCTTTTTCATCATTCATTGCCTTTACCTCCTAATTGAAGCATCTACAAGTTTACATCATATGTGTCCAAATCAATGTAAACAACTTTCATCTTGTCTTCAATAGGTACGACGCTAACCTTCTTATGAAAATCTTTTTTTCTCATTCTATCATTTTTTGTATACTCGCACATCCACTACAAAATTTGCATTTCTGCTAAACTTATCTTCCATGTATGTAGTCTTTTAGTCGCCCAACGTTCACTAGCATAGAGCAATGTTGGTATAGCAATTGTCCTTAAAACTTGCTTTCTAACTATATAGGAATTCTTTTATCACACAGCACATCTGCAACGCTTCTCCATTTGCTCTAGCCAACCTTGATCCTATGGGTTACATCGCCATCAATCTCTCCATCTATATGATCGACCTTAAATATCGGAAATGGACTTCTTTGGGTATCACCACCCCATCAGACGTAACTATATTTTGATCTTTCTAATTTTTTTGAACTAAATTTACATTCAGTTTTCACTATACTTAGTTTGAATCTTCTTTATTCTAGTGTCTGTCTTCATAATTCCAACTTTGCATTGATCTCCATTCTAGTCTCAGTCCACAAACAGTATCTTTTATAAACATCATATCCCAAGGCATCTTATCTTAGATGGATTTTGTCGGTTCATCCATTACTGCAGTGAATTAGAATGAATTTAGTGCTGGCCTTTGATGTAGTCCTATTGTGATTGGAAATTTGCTTGCTTGTTGTCACAAATTGAAAAGCAAAAACTGATTTCATTTGTTGATTCAATGGAATATATACAGAGATGAAAATAGTGGAAAGTGCTGGTTTTCTACACCTTACTCTAATTCTTGAGCTACCAAAATGTAAACAAAATCTTCTATACTTTAGTGATCACACATAAGAATAGAAACTATACAAATTATAGGGATAAATTTTCGATATATGGAAGATATCAAGATCAATTTTCCATATATGGAAGATACTGAATATAATTAGTCTTGTTTTTTTCACTCTCTCAAGCTGGTGAATAGACATTGCCCAATACCAGCCTAGAAATTAATGTTTGGAATGAAGGATTGTTAAGCCCTTTTGTCAGTTGAGAACTGAATGGAGCATAAGGTGTGCAACTAAGACCATTGTCAAGCTTCTCTTTAATAAAATGTCTATACACTTTGATGTGTTTAGTCTGATCATGCTATACAGGGTTGTGAGCTATACTAATCGCACACCTGCCACAATGGAGTCTCATAGGTCCTTCCCACTTAACTTTTATGGCATGTTTGCTTCAAGGGAATTGAAAATCAATTCCCCCAATATTCCAATATGGCCCACCAATTCAGACTTTTGGTTGCGTTTAATCCAAAGAATGCTAATTCTTTGGAGAAAAGTTTTGCTGGCCTGGGAATCTCTTCCTATAGCAAAGAATCGGTTTTTGACTTGAAAAGAAAAACTTGTGGACAAGTGTGCCCTCAATTTATTCCCAAAATTACACAGCTCCACACACCTCTCCAGACTCTCTTTTAGCTTTTTACTGAAAATCATCCTCTATCTTCATCTCTTTTTTCTTTTCTTTTTTTTTTTTTCAATTTCAGTCTCTATGGTATTGTTTAAATTACAAATCATTACTGAACTCCAAAAGAAACTTTTGAACGCAAAAATAGAAACATTCGAACACTTTAACTGCAAAATCTTCTCCAGTGCTAAACCCATGTTTTTTCTTCAGTAAAATCTCCAAAGGATGAATCTTTTTGCTTCAGAAAAATTTTTACTAACCAGTTGAGTTACTAGTTTTGGTTTTCTTCTAAAACCCTCCTTTCTTCGTGTGCTTGCTGCATCATTACACATAGTTTTGTTGCTTTTCTTGTTGGTCATTTGGGTAGTGAGCAAAGTTAAAGAAGCTGGTGGAGATGGTTCAAAGAGAGATTAAGGCAAAGGAAGGATTCGTGCTATAAGCGAATTTTACTTGTTGTTTTGTTGCTTTAACTTTTAATATTGTCTTGCGTTTGCTCAGTTATTTTTATTGGTATAAAAATGGTTGGTCTGAGAATAAGCTAGTAACTCTTTCTGATTATGTGGTCAAAAAACTTGCTTAGGGTGCAACATGTGTTTATTTGCATTGCCAATTCTCCATATCCAGGTGAGCAAAAAAGGTTCCTGTTTTTGTTGAGAATTTGGTAGAGTTCTTATTTCTGTGGGGGCATTCGAATGCCCTGCACAGGGCATTCGATTTCTTTATGTTGAAGGGCATTTGTTTGTAGAATGCTTTCCAAATGGAAAATAATAATTATAAATATTTTATTAATATACTTGTAAATTTATATATTTTATGAATAAATTTTAATTGTTTAGCAAATAATAATTCTAAATATTTAAATAATGTACATGATAGTTTACTTTTATATTTTTCAGCTTAGTTAATAAAAATTATTTTAAAAATAAATAAAATTTACTATTATTTATTTTATATGTAATATAGATAATAAACATTTTATTTTCTATTTTAAATATTTTTGGTAATTGTGGTAACAATAGATCTTTAGATGAATGGAGTATAATAGGGTATTTTTGTAATTAGAAAAATGAAATTGCATGACCAATTTCCTACTTACACATATCTAGGTTTAAAATTATATGTTAAATATTATTAAATTAATATTAATGGGTATTTTGATAATTGTGATAGCAACATATAATATTATGGTGAATTTGATAATTACAAATATAAAATCAAATTTTAATAAATTAATATTGAAGTGTATTTTGGTAATTGTGATGGCAAAAATATATTTTAAAAAATAAGATAGAAGTGTATTTTAGTAACTGTGCTAACAACAAATGTTTTTGTGATTAGTGTAGAAGAGGGCATTTTCATAGTTAAAATTTAAATACAAGGGTAATTCAGTAAATACCAAAATGAGAAGGAATTTATACTAAATTTTAATATATTTATATTAAAAGGGCATTTTGGTCATCTTCACCCTATTTCTACCTTATTTCTACCCCAAACTAAAAAAAAATTGAAAAAAATTATTCCATTCCACTAACCAAACAACATAATACATATTCTACCTATTTTCTATTCCCTCAAAATACATGTTCCATTCCTTGTCTATTCCATTTTGCGAACCAATCGCCCCATTAAGTCTTCTAGGATGATTTTCAGCCATAACAACTTGCATACTCCCTATGCCATTGCTTGGAACTCAGATTCTGCACTTGATGCAGCTACCACATTTTGCTTCTTGCTCCTCTAGGTGACAAGGTTTCCTCCAACAAATATACATTATCCAGCGGTAGATCTTCTATCAACTATAGGGCTAGCATAGTATGCATAAGTGTGGGCTTCAAGTTTCAGTATGTCACTCTTTCCAAGTAGAATTTCTAGCATAAGGTGTGCAACTAAGACCATTGTCAAGCTTCTCTTTAATAAAATGTCTATTTACTTTGATGTGTTTAGTCTAATCATGCTATACAAGGTTGTGAGCTACACTAATCGCGAACATGCCACAATAATCTCATAGGTCCTTACCACTTAACTTTTAAGTCTTCTAGGATGATTTTCAGCCATGTAATTCACATACTCCCTATGCTATTGCTCGGAACTCAAATTCTGTACTTGATGTAGCTACCACGTTTTGCTTCTTGCTTCTCTAAGTGACAAGGTTTCCTCCAACAAATGTACATTATCCAATGGTAGATCTTCTATCAACTATAGGGCTAGCATGGTCTGCATTAGTGTAGGCTTCAAGTTTAAGTATGTCACTCTTTCCAAATTGAATTTCTTTCCTAAAGACCCCTTTAGAAAGTGCAAGATCTTGTAGGTAGCCTGAAGGTGCACTTATTTAGGGTTATGCATAAACTAACTCACCACACTCACTGTGTAGGCTATGTTAGTCTGTGTGTGGTATAGGTAGATGGGTCTGCCAACTAATCTCTAATACATTTCCTTGTTAGTAGCCATATCTTCTTTAGCCTCACCAAGTTTATGATTAGGGTCTATCGGTGCACCAGGAGGCTTGCACGCCAGCTTCTCAGTGTCCTTCAAAGAGATCGGTGATGTACTTCTGTTGTGACATGAAAATCCCTTGCCTGGACTGTGCAACCTCAATGCCTAAGAAGTATTTCAGGTTCCCTAGTTCTTTTATCTCAAACTCTTTTGCTAGGATTTGCCTCGGTCTATGTTTTTCTTCTTGATCATTCCCTGTCACTATAATGTCATCAACATAATGAGTAAAGTAACTCTCTTTGAGCCGGAGTGTTTGATGAAAAGTGTCAGTAAAGTTACTGTAGAGTTCACATCTCAAGAAAGTTTGTGGAAACGAGATTTGTGGATAGTTTTGGAACATGAAGAACGTATTTAAGATTAAGTTTAGGGCTGATTTAAATATTTCCTATACCAGCTACCGTAGTTGGTGACCCATTTGCTCTGGAGAGTTTTAGGTAGCTAAGGCAAGGGGAATAAGTACTGAAATTATGAGCTGCAAGTGTCATATGATCTATGGCCCCTGAATCAATAATCCAAGAATCCTTAAAGGACTAATCTAAGACAGTTAAAATAGTGAGAAATTGGAAACCTACCTGATTGTGCCAATGAGCTGTACCTCACGGCTTCTCAAGAGTAGCCAAGAGGTTCTTCAACTTCTCAATTTCCTTTTTGTTGAAATACCTTGCATCTAAAGTCTTTTCCTCCTATTGTGATGAAGTTTGATGAGCTTGTCCTTGTGTTTTTTGTTTTCCACCCTTGTTCGGAGGCTTTTCATTCAATCTCTAACATTGTTCCCGAGTATGTCTCGGTTTCTTGCAATAAGTACACCATAGGTTATCGCAAGTTTCTCTACTTTTGGAATCATTTTTTCCATTTTCAGCATTTGGGTTTTCACCTTTTGATCCCCGATTTCCTCCATGGGTCAACATTGCCGATGCTTCAATCAATTTTGGTTCCAATGTTACACCTTGTCTACTTTCTTTAGCCAAGATAATTGAAACAACTTTGTTAAGTAAAAGTAAATTATCTTTGCCTAAAATTTGGACACTAACCCAAAAAGTCGTAGGTCTGGTCCTTCTCAATGAAGGCTTTCAAGGTCACTACATCATCGTTGTTCTTCATCTCTATAACTCGATAATGATCCATCTCCTGCCATAATCACTTTAGAAGGTTAGCGTACTTTGTAATTGTCTTAATTCCTTGTTTGGTCGATGTTGTCTTGATCTTCAATTTGTAAATTTGGGCTGCATCTTTAACTTTTGAGTAGGTTTGTTGAATTGGATCCTAGATCCTTCGTGGTGGGTAAGAACATGCAGGTATCACTAATTTTAGGAGCTATGGAATTCCAAAGCCATGCCATAATCATAGAGTCCTGCTCATCCCATGCAGCATAATTTTGGTCCCCCTCCTTTAGCCTTGTTCCTAGGAGATGGCTGAGTTTTCCTTTTCCCTTAAGGATTGTGCAGACTAGTTGTGACCACTATAGATAATTTCTTCTGTTGGGACGGTAGGCAGCATTGATCTGTTGCAACTCTCTAGGTCTTGGGATAATCGCCGCTTCATCAATACCGCAAGAAGTAACTTCCATATGAGTAGTGCTCAACATATTGTGGTGATTGAATGGTGGGTATTGAGGCAGTGATGAAGATTGTCTAAGAAACACCTGAAGCTTTGACACGATGTCACAAATTGAGAGGAAAAAACTGATTTCATTCATTGATTCAATAAAATATATACAAAGATGAAAACAGCGGAAAGTGCTGTTTTTCCACATCTTACCCCCATAATTCTGGAAGTATGATAAAAAAACTTCAGTGATCAAACATAAAAACAAAAACTACACAAATTATAGGGATCAGTTTTCCATATATGGAAGGTATTGAGATCAATTTTCCATATATGGAAGATGCTGAATATTATTAGCTTTATTTTTGTCATTTGTCTTCCACATATCCTCACGTCTTTTTATCTCCATAAATGTCCTTAATTGGTTCAATATATTTCATGGGAACTCTTTTTTTCATTAAAGACCACCAAAACACCTCCTTATGCAATTTATTGTATGTTTTCTACAGGTCTATAAAAACCATATGAAAATCTTTACCTTGTACTTGAGAACACTCCATAAGCTATCTAAGCAAGTGTATTGCCCCCATAGTTGGTCGGTCAGGCATAAAACCAAATTGATTCTCTGATATCTTTATAATCTTAATCTCCATTTTATAACTCTCTCCCATAGTTTCATCGCGTGACTTATCAGTTTTATGCCTCAATAGTTGGAACAACTTGGAGTATCTCCCTTGTTTTTATAGAGAGATACCAAAACACTCTTCCTCTGTTCCTCAGGCATCTTGTTAGTGTGTTAAATCTTGTTAAAATGATCTATCAACTACCTAATTCCTTGTCTTCATCATCTTTAGGGTTTCCTTTACCTCTATCTCTTTGATTCTACATATAAAGCACCGATTCAGATCCTTGAAAAGTATCGAGATTTTGTAAAAAATTTGACTTTGTCCATCATTGAATAGTTTGTCAAGATAATCACACTATCTTTCTTTAATGTCATTGTCCTTAAGGAGAATTCTTTGGTACTCATCCTTGATACATTTTACGACTCTTAGATCCCGACTCCTCATCTCCCTTACTCGAGCCAATCTGTGTATCTCTTTGTCTTCATCCTTTCTACTAGCACTTACATGGCCATTATGGTCACTGCCAATAAAATGGTTTTCTTCTATAGACACTTCTTATATTACTTCATCTAAATCCTTCCAAAACTGTTTTTTACTAATCTCATCAAGTCTAATCTGTGGTGCATATGCACTACCAATATTCAAAATTTTCCCTTCTAGAACTAGTTTAACCAAAATAAACATATCTCATTGCCTCCTAACCTGTACAACATTCTCTTGGTACCATTTTTCTATGATGATACACCATTATGGTCTTTATATTTCCTTATGTACCAAAGCTTACACCGCCAAGGTGTTATCTCCTTAGCCTTCTCCAATCCATTTCATCTTTTGGACACACAAGATGTTAACCTTTTTCCCATAGATAACTTCACAAATCTTAGCTAACATACCAATCCTAACCTAAGCTTATGGTTATGTACTAACTTCTTTACCTACCCTGTCTAATGTGGTGTAGGAACCTTTGCCTATTTGACATTACATCCAAGCGTGGATGTGTTGTGTCGTTTCCGAACAACGATCTAGCAACCTTTGAATATTTTTCACTACACTCAGGTTCTGTTGTAACATGGCCATTATGGTCACTGCCAATAAAACGGTTTTTCTCCTACAGACACTTCTTGTATTGCTTCATCTAAATCCTTCCAAAACTGTTTTTTACTAATGTCATCAAGTCTAATCTGTGGTGCATATGCACTACTGATATTCAAAATTTTCCCTTCTAGAACTAGTTTAACCAAAATAATCATATCTCATTGCCTCCTAACTTGTACAACATTCTCTTGGTACTATTTTTCTATGATGATACACCATTATGGTCTATATATTTCCATATCTACCAAAGCTTACACCGCCAAGGTGTTATCTCATTAGCCTTCTCCAATCCATTTCATCTTCTGGAGACTCAAGATGTTAACCTTTTTCCTATAGATAACTTCATGAATCTCAGCTAACATACCAATCCTAACCTAAGCTTATGGTTATGTGCTAACTTCTTTACCTACCCTGTTCAATGTGTGTAGGAACCTTTGCCTATTTGACATCACATCCAAGCGTGGATGTGTTGCATTGCTTCCGAACAACGATCTAGCAACCCTTGAATGTTTTTCATTACACTCGGGTTCTGTTGTAACACATCGCTATGTGGGCAACGCCCTAACGAAGTTTTCATATTGGTTTATTTCATTTGAATTGAATGAGTTTTAACTGGTTGATTGTCCAAACCTGCCACCAATCTTCCTCCTCCATTCGTGCTTTGACCACCTGCTTTTTCGTTAACACTCAATACAGGTGGAGTTAATTATAGAGTGAAAACTGCAGATAAAAAGTTATTAACATCAATGAGATACCTAGATGTTTCTTGAAAGCTGAAACCAAGCAAAAGACATGGTTCTGCTGCATTGTTTTCTGTGTTGCTACTGATTAGCTCGTGGCCCAGAATTTCAAAACCAATTGTAGTTTCTTGTTTCCTATTTCAAACTTCTGTTGTTGCATCCTCTAATCCTCCCGTGGATGTGATGTGAAAGAGATTGGCGAAAGTCATATGAAATGATTTAAATTAATCCATTCTGAGAATTGCATTTCTTTCTTGGTCAAAGGAATTGCATTTTCTGATTGTTGGCTTTCTATGATTTTTGGAAGAACCCTATTTATTTTCTCTATGTTTGAAAATTCATCATCATCATCATCATCATCATCATCATTAGAGCTTTTATCCCAAGAAATTGGGTTTGGCTCATTTTATGAGATTGGAATGGTTTTTATGGCTGGTTGTCCATACCTATCGCCACTCTCCTCCTTTATCCGGGCTTGGGACCAGCTGCATTAACTAACATAGGCGGAGTTATTAATGCTATACTTTTGTCTTATGCAGTCCAACAAGTAAGAATTTATGGATCCCCACGGCGCTGTGGCGGCCAAGGTGATATACTTTCTGGAAGGTAATTGATTCGTTAGAATTTCATCTTACATTTGTTTATTGAAATAGCTCTTGTGATTTTATATGGGAAATAAAATTTTATTCAATTTTCATGGATATACCTCTTTGTATTTCTTGCACACTATTGGACTTATTTCTTATCCTATCTCTTGGAGTAGTAGTGCATCTTTCCTAAAATTCAGCTCTCAAGAGCATAGAATAATAATCTTAAATCTTTTTCATTTTGGCCTTTTGTGCCAGTGTTGCTGTATTTTTATCTTGGGCTTGTCAACATATTATGGCCACAGAGAGGGAACCAACAATCAGGTAGCTTAGGCCACATTTATCTCATATTGCTGGCCAACTCACTATGTTTCCTCAATATTGTCCCCTACATGTTCATTGATAGTTTTCTTATATACGGGATCATTACAGTCGAACAAATCCAACAGTGTTGGGTTGCATTGCGGGCTCTGCTTTATTGAGGAAGGCTGCAGCTCTTGCTTTTGAGCAGAAGAAAAGGTCGACTCTTACAACTGACATCATTGAATGCTTGGGGAAAAGGTACCTCTCCTATGATGAGAATGAATTGAAAGTGAAATAAAATATCAATCTAATCATTTACACCTCTGTTAATGCAGTTTGGAGGTGATTTGTCCTGCATCCTGGTAATCCTTTGTGTGCCCCCACTCACATTCCACAGTCTGCCTGATCAACAAAATCGTGTGCCAAAACTTTTCTTCTGTCATGAATGATGTTGGAGTGTTAATGGAATGTTGATAAAAGCATAATAGCCTTTTTCAATCCTTTTCAAGGGTCTGGAAATAGGGTAAGGATCCTTTCTGGTATTAAAAAGTAGTGAAGATGTTTAATATTTCATGGTAATTACGCAGGTTAACAAAGTTCTAATGGCTTTTGATTGAGTGAGAAACAGATCAAGTTTTGACCCTAGATTTTGAGAGGATCATATTCTTTAGGAATTTGGTTATCAACCCTTTGGATTGGACAATATAATTACAGTGGATGGTCACCTGGAAGGCTGCTTTCAAGGACTTGAATTAGTTCAATGTGCCACGGTGCTTGAGAAAGTGGTATAATGGATGGTTGTTTTGGGAAATCCCAAACACTTCCATTCGCCCTATAAACACGTGAAAATTTGGTATGCAATCTGCAGAGTTGGTTGAGAATGCGTTCATACTGGACAACTTTGTACTGGCTTCTCAGAAACAACAGCACAGCATAGAAGAATTTGACGTGGAATTACTACTTTTATCGAGGAAAATTAATTGCTTGCAATAAGTACGTGTACAACAAAAGTGTCCCAAACACTATAGCTTCGGGTCACACTATTTCTAGAAAGAAAAAAAAATCAATTTTACTTTCCTTTTAGTGCTTTTACTCATAATATTAACTTGAGCAACTTGTGGGAATTTTTTAAATATTTTTTTAATATTTTATTATTAATTTATTATTTTACTATCATAATATATATAGTTGAAAATTGATAAATTGAGTTTATCGAATCGAATTCAAAGTTTATAAAACGAATCTTGGTCGAATTCAAATCAAGTTTTGAGTTTTAAATTTTTAAATCGAATTAAACTCAAATATAATCTAATCAAATATAATATTAGATTGTCTTGGCTTGATTTTACCTTTATTTGTGATAAATGAATCTAATAAGATAGCAAATTATGAAGATAGCATGTTATGGCTTGGAGAATAACATGAGAGGAGACGACTATAGATCTTTGTATATACATTAAAACATAGAAAAAGGCCATGAAATCCCAATTAATTACAGCAACTGAGTTCCACACCCCCAATCTCAAAGAGAATTCTGCAAGTTAAAAGGAAAGAAGGGAACTATGGACCCTATAAACAGGCATCTCTCAACTAATATGCTGAAATGCAATAGAAATGCACTAATATCTTGTAGATTTCAATAACAAACTATGGTATGATGATCGATTCATCTGCAGTGTCCTTCAAGTTCTTTAGGTAGCCATTAGCATCCCATTTAAGAACCCGAGGGTGGCTGCTGCTGCTGTTGTGGTGGCCACATCTGCTGACCAGCATATGGGCGAGATTGTTGACCATAAAGGGCATGATCCTCCACAGGCTTACCGACACTCATACCAGCTGCACCAACCTGCGGAGCAAGCTGAGGAGGCATGTAATAGTAAGGAAAACCATCAGCGGGACCTCCGACTCTCGGAACTGATGCAAGTACCTCATCTTTTAAATCCTCTCTTGGGACGATATCGACCAGAAAATCAAATATATCAGTCCTGGTAATTGCTGCCGCAATGTCATTCTTCTGGAGTGTCCTCCTCTTATTTTCCTCTGTGTGATTCCACGACCTCAGTGTCAACTCTAGAATGAACATCTCACAGGTCCTAGCAAATACGACTGGAGCTTCAGCCGATATCATCCTCACGTCCTCGTCTGCCTTCATTATCTTCTTAATCCTGGCCAGTGGTAGGCTATGATTCTTAAAGTCGGTTGTCCGCTCAATTTCTTGATACTGGCTCGCCCAAAAGTTCTGAATTTGTTGTTGCAATTGCTGTTGCTGTTGTTGGTGGATATGCTGATAAGCAAGTTGGGGTTGTGCCAGCTGAGCTGACGAGGAGGAGAGGCCTGCTGCCCGAGTCGGGGATTGGATTGAACCAATTGATCCAGTAGCAGGAGCAGGGGTTCCCATAATTTGATTAGGTTGATAAGTGGTTACACCATATGGAGGAGATGCTGCTGCTGCTGCTGCTGCACTACAAACTACGCCCATTGCAGAGGTCTGGCCATGGCCTTGCTGATCCATACCGCTCAAGATTGACTACGAATATATTCTTTATGCTGCCCTTCTAATGCCAGGCCATAAATAAACCATAATGCATTTATAAACGAAGACAAACATATTGATTTCCAGAAGCTAGAGAGAACATTAACTGATACAAAAGTAATGATGGCAGGAGATTGCTTTAACAACTACATAACCACAAACTACCATTCTAAAGGAAGAAAAATTTTCAGCACCCAGAAATCTCAGAGTATGAATAACTTTTGATCTTGATTGCAACTAAACTTATATCTCAAATTCTCCATCCAACTACCAAATGTCTTTTTTCATACATTCACTCATTCACACTGAATAGATACATGAGCAGTGGACAATCAAGACATGCTATATTTAAACACAGAAAATTCAGTTGAAAGAAATCCTAGCGAGTGATTGTTGTGTAATAGATCTTTCCCATTGTCAGTTTTCAAGTTGGTATAAATTGAAGGTCAAATTGTTTCTATGTTTGATTACAGCTACGACAATGGATTAAATTTAAATACAGTTGACAAGGAACAAGCGGCATTGATGGTAGAGTTATAATCCTAAGATTCTAAAACAACACAATTTGTTATTTGAATTGTTTAAGAATCACAATAACCCCAAAACTAAAACACACATTACTTACCAGTTTACACTAACATGCAGAGTAATTGCAATTGACTTTTGATATGTATGCCTAAGTACATATATAGTAGTGCATACGTATAGGCATATATACATACCAAGCAATTCAACTGTTTCTTTAGGTACAAAAAAACGTATAAATACACGTATATATACACGTATAATAGATGACCAACTTTCACAATCTCTCCACTTCTTCTAACGTACAGTTCAGTTTCAGTTTGACTTTTGTTTTTTACTTTTTCCTTCTGGGCAGAGTTGGATACTTAAATTTCTTTCTTTTTTTTTTTTGTAATATAACTGATACATTAATTTCACTAGTATATTTACTTATGAACTTATGCCCACGTCACAATATAAATATTTCAATGAACATATGAGTTCAACCCTTAAATTAATGTTAACCTAAGCTTAACTTTGGTTAACGTTCATTATTCAAGTTCATTTCGAGACCAAAAAACTTGGAATCTTAACTACTTTAATACTCTCGTAAAGTACGTGTTGTTAACAACTAAGACTTAATCTAATAATTGTTATATCTTTTTATTCAAGATTTAAATTTCTTTTTTCCTTATAGTTTCCTGTAAACCAAAAGAAGAATTACATGCTATTATAAAACCACATCATCAATGTCTTATTCTTATTTATTTAGTACTTATTTGTTTTAAGGATTAGTTCTTATCTATTTGTCGTATATTTTAAATCTTGGTTGCATGTTACTTTTTTAATAAATACATCTTAGATAAATATATACAAGCTAAAATTTTTAGTAAAAAAAAAATATGTGAACAATATGAACTTTTGACATCTGTATTATCTTAAATTTACATATATAGATTAAAATTGATAATTTATCTTTTTTTTTTCAATTTATTTATTCATATAAATTAAAATTTGTAAAAGAAAAACCTTTTATCCAATTTCTTTACTCAGCTAGATTAAAATTAACAAATAATTATCTTTTTCTAATTTCTTTGCTCATTGCATTATAATTAATTTTTATTATTTCTTTCAATTTTTTTATCCATGTAGATTAAATTTAAAAAAAAAATAAATTAACTTTTTCCAATTTCTTTACCATATATGTTAACTTAAATAATTTCATATAAAATAATTATATTTATGTTATTACCTTTTGTGTTTCAATCATAAATTACTTTCAAAATAAGAAAATTTTATTCGAATATATTTTTGTTTCGAAATATTTTGACATTGTTGATAAATATATAAAGTTATCCATTTCACAAAGAAGCATCACTGCGTACAAATTCTTGGGCCATTTGCAATTTAGGCTGAACAGTCACAACCAAGTTGTGACTTTTTGCATAGAAACCTATAATCCATAAACAAATTATCAAAAAACCTTTAAGAAACAATTAATAAATTAGCATATTTTAATATAATCATAACTTCAGTTTAAGTAAGTTTATATTAAGATAAGATACAACATGCAAGATAGTGGTGATAAATGGGCTAGGCTGACTCGAAATCGGTCCGAAACTAGCTCGATTTGGCCTGACCCTAACCGGAGCTGATAGATCTAGTTCAGGTTTCGGCACAATTTGACTTTCGGTCGAAATGGGCTGGTTCTTCATGTTGTGGATCGAGCCTACTTATTTAGTTTCGGGACCAAACCAGTCCAACCCCATGTGGGCAACTGCTATGCAACGACTATATAGCCGTTGCCTTCCAATTTCTTTCTTTTTTTTTTTAATTTTTCCTAATTTTTTCTTTGTAAATAATCAAATCCTTTTTTTTATTTTCTCTCCAAATTCTCTCCAATTCTCTAATTCTAAATTCCTAATATTATTCTTTCACTCAAATTCTCTCTAAAATTCAAAATCCACTTACATTATTCTCTTCAATTCTTTAATATTCTCTCCAATTTTCTCCAATTCCTTTCCATTTTTTACAATTTTACAAAGTTTACTTCCAAATTCCAATATATTTCCTCCATTATTTCTTTCAAACCAATATATATTCCTTTATTTATTTTGTTCAAATTCTAATATATTTATTTAAAAAAAAATCGAAAATGTCAGATTTGTTTCGTCATTCATATGCCATCTCTTGTCCATTTGATTCTACTCATATCTTCGATTTGGGTGATGAATCTTCCAATGAATTCGAACTTAATATTCATCCAAAAAAGGAGCTTTCTCCGGTAACGACACATGGTGGTCAAACACAATCATTTGCTGCCACCACTGCTACAGTTACAACATCTTCAACAAGACCAAGGATTCACGCTAAGATAGTATGGGACCATTTCGACATTGTGCAAAATAAAGGTACGACCGAACACTCTGTTATCTGTAAAATATGTAAAAATGTATATACTTATACCCTAGTGGAAGTGATAGGGGCACAAGCACATTTAAAAGACATTTAATTAGTGAAGATAAATTTGATCTAGATATGTTATAGTTAGAAATTAGATAAGGTAGACAATCTCAAATTAATTTACAAGAAGGTGAAACTAAATGGGTTTTTCAAAATGATAAAGTTAGGCATGGTTTAGTTAGATTTGTAGTTAGGTGTGAACAATCATTCACAATATGTGAAAAAGTTGAATATTTAGAATTTATTTGTCAATATTTACAACCTGCATATTAATCTTTTTCTAGACATATATTGAAAAATGATTGTATGGAAATGTTTAAAAAATATAGGGAAGCTTTAAGGCACAAACTTATTAATAGTTCATTTAGGGTTTGTTTTAACTAGTGATATTTGGACTAGTGTTAACAGTTTAAATTATCTTATTATAACTTGTTATTGGATAGATGAAGATTGGTGCACGCAAAAACACGCTTTATCTTTAGATGTATTAGATCAATCACATAATTCATATACTACTACTCAATATTATTACTAAGGTGTGTAAATTGTATGGAATTGAAAATAAAGTTTTTTCTATTACTTTAAATAATGCTTTAAGTAATACTGCAGCTATTCCTATGTTAATTAGAAATTTAAACTCAGTTTTACAAGGTTTATTTTTTCATGTTAGATGTACATATCATATTATAAATTTGTGTGTTCAAAATGATTTTAATGTTAACGGCATAATTGCAATTGAAAAAAAAATTAAAACTTTAGCAAAATGGATTCGCAACCCAAATCACAAATGTGAATGGAAGTGGATATGTCAAGTGAATAATATAAATTCTAAAAGATTTCCACTTCCCATTGAAACAAGATGGAACTCACTTCATTGTTTGCTTTCTTCTATTTTATCCTATAAAGATATTATCACTCCTTTTTATAACAATTTTACAAGTAGCCCGACCTTAACAATTGATGATAATGATTGGATTTTTATTGAAAGTTGTGTTGAATTTTTATCTAATTTTAAAGAAACAACAGGAAGATTTTCAACTCAATATTATCCAACTACACATTATTTTGTTCCTATAATTTTTACAATTTAGGATTGATAAAACTTTATCCTGTTTTGTATATGACATGAAGGAAAAATTTTAAAAATATTGGAAAACAATTTCTCCTATTCATTGTATTGCAACTTTGTTAGATCCTAGTTAATGTGAGAAAAATGTAGAGATTTTTTTGAATGTTATAAAATTTTTCTTGGGCTTGATTCTATCAAGGACCAAAAGTCCTCAATTAACATGTATTTTTGAGACTTGTTTACTTTTTATGAAAGTGACAGGGAGCAATCCAACCAAGGACGATAAGAATCGAATGAAAAAACCAATAGTGGTGGCGGCAGCCGAGGCATTTTTGGCACAATTAAGGCAGCAGCAAAGAAGAGAATGAAATTAAAAGCAAAAGGGAGCAGATTTGGATCATCATCTTCTTCTCGACAAAGTCATGGAGGGAGCTACAATGAGATACAATTTTTCTTAAGTCAAAGTTTTCGAATAGATAAGAACTTTGATCTTCTCTAACGGTGGAAAGAAAACCAAAGACAATTTTAAATTTTAGCTACCATGGCCTGAGATGTTTTCACGTGCAAGCATCATCCATTGCTTTAGAATCCGCATTCTCAACATATGGAAGAATCATTGGAGATCATCGAACCAGTCTTAATCCGACTTCATTATCCATGCTAACGTGCCTTAAAGATTGGTTTGAAATGGAATCCCGCAATAAAGAACTTAGAATGAGCAATGAGTTCGCCGATAATCTTTCGAGGGGGGAGGAATTAATTTCCAAGTCAATTCTTATAAATTATGAGGAATAGGAAATAGCTTTGTTTTTTGTTTTTTGTAAATTGTATGTAAATAAGTTCAGTCACAGTAAATTTTTTTATAGACTACGTTCCTATGGTTTTCACCCTTCTAACAATTGAAGGGGTGTTTCACATAATAAATCTTTGGTCTTCTTCTTCTCATTTATTATTTTCATTTATTTTTATTGTTAAATTCTAAATAAATTGACGTTATAAGTTTAAAAAATGAATAAATATTTAAAATACAAATTGAATAAATATTTTAAAAACATACTAAGCAAATATGTTTTCTTAGAAGTAATGATAAATAAATAAATATTTTAAATACAAAATGACAAGTTTAATTATATTTCAAATAATAAATAATAACTTTCATTATATTTCAAATGTAATAAATAAATTTAACTTTATCAAAAGAAATTAAAAATTTTAAAACTATTATATTCTTTTAAAGGTAAATTACATAAATATATGTTGTGGTTAGGGGCGAACTAAATGTAGTACCTGATATTTAAACTTTGACGCTTAACTACCCCGAGATTTATTTTCGTTTCACTTTGCCCCAAACTATTACATTTTCGATTATCTTTAAATTTTTTATTTATTTTTTTCTTTTTTCTATCTTCTTCAATTGTTTTTTCTCTCTCTAAAACCAGAAAACTTCTTTCTCTCTAAACTCATAAAAATGCTACTCACCTAAAAAATCTAAAAATTTTAGGAAACAAACAATATAAAGCATTAAAATATTAAATAAAAACTCAAAAATCCCAAAAAAATCATGAAAAATGGCAAAGAAAAGTTTTCAGTTTTCTTTTTGGGCTCTTCATATGGTCTTTGAGCTTGAAACTTGAGGAAATGTTGGCTATAAAGAGTAAAACAACTTATTGGAAAAGGGTCGATTTTCAAGAGGTGAAACCAGCAGTTTTGAAAGTTGAAGGTCGTGACTTTGAATATAAATCTAGAAATTTTTGGAGCTTTTTTTTTAAAAAGTAAAGCTAGCTTAAAACGTAGAAAAAGGAGAAAAAGACAAATTTTGGTGTATTTTGAAAGCTAAAAGCCACTGGTTAGTGGCCGCCGACGGTGGTCACTGGTGGCCAGGGCAGTCACTGATTATCGGATTCTAGGTTTTAGAGAGAGAAAATTCTTGAAGAAGATGAAACAAAACAAAAGGTAAAAAAATGGAAAAAGTAACAATTTGGGATAAAGTAATACGAAAATAAATTTCAGAGTGGTTAAGTGTCAAATTTTAAACATTAGGTATCACATTTAGTCCGTTCCTAACCACAAAGTATACTTATGTAATTTACCCTTTTTTAAATATTAAATAAGTTATAATAATTTTATTGGATAAAAATATTAAATAAGTCATTATTTTTTATTAGAAATAATAATTAAATTTAAAAAAAATTTAAAAATGGTCATAGATCAACTTGGTTTAGCTCGGGAACTAAAACACCAATTCATTGGATCAGATTGGTCCCTTAAGAGACTTAGTGTGGCCCGACTCAAGACCAGCTCGTTATATAACAGGTTTAGATAAGTTCTTCATGGAAATAGGTCGTATCAATTTAGCCTAGCTTGGAATCGACCTAGTCCAGCCGGTTATCAACTCTACTGCTAGATTTAAATGATTGAATTAATTAGAAGTTCAATATAGTAAAATTTGTTGAGTTCAAAGGAAAATCACACAAACAACCAAAATCCAAAAAAATAAAAAGAGAAAGAAAACATTACCTTACACATTGGAAAAGCGTAGGTATCTTGACAAGGAATAATAAACAATATACTTCAAATCTAGAAATAATAATGACAAACTAAACACTATTATAAAAATAAAAATAATAAATTAGAAAACACTAGGAAATAAACCCTAGAAATGGTAAAAATGAGGTTTTGATGAAAAGTGGTTGTGAATAGGAGAGAGGAAACAAAATGGAAAGGTTTCTTAAGTAGAGATCTTAGTTGACTTGTTTAGACGAGACCATCCAAGTGCCACACGATCTAGTGCTTTAGTGTGAGAAAACTTAGCCTGTGACAATTGGTATCAAAGCTTGCTAGACGTTTTAGCAACCAAGTAAAAATGGTGACGACTAGAGGCTGGTCAAACAATCGACCGAGGATCGATGAGCTCAAGGCCGCAGTGGCCGTCTTGAAAGCTTACATTGTTAGTAATAACCAAATGATAGAGATCGAAACAACCCAATGGGAACTGTCTAATGTTTTAGCCCACTTGGGCGAGGAGACTAGAGATGCATTGAATGTGATTTAAAAAGAGTTTAAGGAACTCAAGGCTCAGATCAATGTACTTCATCTAGTTGTGGGCGGGGTTGTCTGTAGCACACCCGATAGAGGGAAACGAGCTAAGGTGCCAGATCCGCGTCATAATGAAGGGCCAAGATGCTAAAGAGCAGGAGAATTCTTATTTTACATTGAATAATACTTTCATGCAACTCATACAGAATCAAAGGAGGATAAGGTTGTGATAGCCATTATGTATCTTGTTGGGGATGCCAAGTTATGGTGCCGTTCAAAGTTTGTTAATAATGAGTGCCCAATTAAAACTTGGTGTTACCTAAAGTAAGAGTTGAAAAACCAATTCTTCCATGAAAATGTGGAACACATGGCTTGAAGGAAGCTATGATAGTTGGTGCAAAAGAGAATAGTGCAAAAGTTTGTCAGGAGCTTTCAACCTTGATGTTGGATATTAGGGACATGTCTAAAAAGGACAAGATGTTCTATATCCTTGAGGGACTCAAACCTTAGGGTAGGACTAAACTCCAAAGGCAAAAGGTGTGAGATGTAGCCATAATCATGGCTTTCACTAAACACCTTAATGATTACAATGATAGCTCAAGCAGGCGTAAGAACCTTCCATCAGTTGGTAGTAACTCTAATTATAAGAATGGGGAAAAGATGGCTAGGATGGATAGATCCTGAACTAGCTGAGTAGATAAAAGGCCACCTGGTAGAGATACGCCTTTACCTAAGACAAACATCACCCTAACTTTCAAGCCAAAGCTACCGTTAGCTTGTTTCTTATATCAAGGACCACATCGACTTGCCAAGTGCCCACACATAGATGCCCTCAATGCATTAAGAACTTCCACCCAAGAAGTGCCCAATTGCAACAAACTGTTAAAGAAGTTGTCAAAGAGTCAGCAAGGATGCATCTTATCTGATTCCTTAATTCTCTGCAAACTCAGTTGAGTTAAATGAAGAAAAAGCTTGAGAGGGGCTTAATGTATGTAGAGGCAATGCTCAATGGGAAATCAACAAGCCATGGTCGACACAAGTGCAACCAGACGCCAAGAAGTGTGGTCTAAAGGTTAACAAGGATTATGGGTAAAAGAAAGTTGTCAACTCACCTGCCATTTCCATCTATGAAAGCTGTAAGAACGTCATGACCAAACTTGGGCCATGGGAAGTAGGCATCAATTTTACCATTCCCCCCATGGATGATTTTGATATTGTCTTAGGATTGGACTTCATGATATTGCCTCAAGCAATTTCGACCCTTGCTACTAGTTGCCTATTGTTCGTAAAAGAATGCTCATGTGTAGTACCAGCCACAATCCTTCCTAAAAGTAAAAAGATTATTTCAGCCTTGCAGTTTAAGAATGGAATCAAAAAAGGAGAGCCCTTATATGCTGCTGATGAGTGTCGTCAGTCACCAAAAATAAAATTTCTTAACTCTACTATGTAGATAGTGGAGCAAGGGTCGAACCCATAGAGACTGAATTATTTAAGTTAATTATTAAATTAAGAATCTAATCTTAGGGTTTAGGGAAATAAAGAAGAAATTTTGGGGTTTTGGAGTTTCGTAAGCTATGTTTAAAAGAGAGAAAGCAAAGATTATTAAATATCAAAAACAAATGTCAAAAAGCTTCAATTACAAGGCAATTAATTATTCTTGGATTTAGATGTTGATCATTGATTACAACATATTACTGTCAATTAAATAATCAATCGTAGCATAACAACAAGCTTTGTTACACCATCTTCCTTTACTGAGTCGTTAGTTAAAACAAGCTCTTTAACTAATCTCTAACTACTTAACCTACCTAGAACAAGCTCTCTAGATATAAGTTGTAGCAGCATTAACAACTAGAAAGATATGGGTTGACATTAGATAATAAACACATAAGCTCGTTTTATTTAATATAAACCTCAATTCTCCTCCATCCCTAGTGATTAACTCCATAAGCAATTACGAACTTATGTTTTTAATCTGGCAGTAGATTATTTTATTAAATTAAATAGTGGGCCCTACTATCTAATTAAGCAAATAATCATGCAAACGTGCTAAGAGAATCTTGGATACTTAATCAACAATTATATTATAAGCTCAAAATCTCACAACATTCTTTTTCCTAAGAACAATCAATTTACCTCGTAACTGAATAAGAAACCTACTCACTAGTCATATTCAAGATCATAAATTTCAAATTATATATTATAAAGATTACAAATATCATGCAAGAAACAATCAAAGAAGCAATCTTTAATAAAATCAAAATTACTAATTAAGATTATATACTAGCAAGCAAGAACACATAAACAATATTAATTTAAATAAAGAAAACAAAATCAGAATTAAAAATAATAAAGAAATCGGCAAAATAATAAAAATAAAATTTTTATTAAATCTACTCTAAAACTAAACAAGAGAGAAGAGGGGGAAGAGAGATATGATTTTTATGAGAGCCAATGTGCTCTTTATATAGGCCTAAGAATCTGAATTAAAGTAGGAGTCTGAGAAGAGTTTTAATTTGACTCAAACTCTTTTTAGAAGTTCTCTCTCTTTACAATTCTTTTTCTACTCAAACTCTATTTTCCTACTTTATTACATTGTCTTAAAAATAATTAAAACTTTAAGACATAACAAAAATTTTAAGACATGTCTTGTCTTAACCAAATCTTGTCTTCACCTTGCTTTGTTGGAATTTCTTTCTAAATCTCGTTATTTTACCCAGAATTTCGTACTGATTTTGTCTAGACGTTTGACCCATCAAACAAACTCCGATTTTTGCGATCTTATACATTCCAGAAACCTTGAGAAGTCCTCTACAACTTCCATGAAGGCCACTTCTTGAGATCAGGTCGTTAAGTTGGTCAAATTCGTCAATATTTTGAACTAGACAGAAATATCTGCACTTTGCTCTTTTTAGCTCCTTTTAATTCCAACTTTGATATTAAATACCTAAAACATATAATAAACATTAGTAAGCTCTTTTAGGCATAAAACATCAATAAATAGAATATATTAACACATATATAAAATTGACAAAATATCATCTTATCAGCTGCCATGCTAATTTATAAAGAAGTGGCAGAGTCAAAGTTAGTTCATGATGGGGTAGGAAAGGTGCTAGAAGAGTTTAAGCATGTAATGTCGGATCAATTGCCCAAAGTCCTACTACCATGACAGTCAGTAAATCATGATATCGAACTTTTCCCGAGACTCAAGGCTCCCACAAATGGACCCTATCGCATGGCTCGCCCAAAGTTTATGACAACCGCAGATTTCGGCCTTTGGTGACTAAATTGATTTATTTTAAAATCTTATGATTTAATATTAAGTATTTGAGAATGATGGAATTGATGAAGGAATATGGGAATTTATGGTTTAAAGATTAAATGTGATAATAAGCAAGTGATTTAATCATGGGATTAGGAGATGTTAAAATGGAACATGTGAAATTAAGCTAGTAAATTTCATATTAGAGTTTAAAATTTATTTTGGGTAAACAAATTAAGGAAATATATATATATATATATTTATTTATAGCATATAAAAGGAATTTGTAAATATATTATAAATCAATAAAATAAATGAGAAATTTGAAAATAAGTAAATAAATAAAAATAAATATATATTACTAATAATAATAATCAATGATAATAAAAAAATAATATATATAATTATACTTATATGGTGGGAATGTAAATGTAATTTTATTTATATTATGAAAAATATAAATATATCTAAAAATATATATATGTTTATTTATTTATTTGATATGTATGTATATATAAATAATTTAATATATATACATATTATATATATAAAAAAAGAAAAAGAATTTTAAAAAAAAAAAGAAAAGCACCAACAAGCTTGGAAGCTTGTCAGGCACATCTTAAGTATGCAAAAGCAAACTAGTCAAACAAAAAAAAAATAGCAAGAGGGATAGATCGAAGCTAATCGGAGAGGAGAGATTGATCCAAGGGAAGAGTAGTCGGTGGCGAGCGAGAGGAAAGACAGAGAAACAGAAGGGATTGTTGTCGGTAGTTGAAGAGAAAAGAAAGGAAGAGAGGAAGAGAGCTCGCATTGCCTTTGCCGCTGCGTCGCTGTCACTGTCATCGTTCTTGTCAGCGCTACCGACATCACCTCTCTGTCATTGGTCGGAGGGGAATAAGGAAGGAGGCTGCCTTAAACAGCAGCAGAAAAATAATAAAAAATAAAAATAAAAAAAGAAGAAGAAGAAAAAAAAATGAAACTGAAGCAAATTCGATGCTAAAGATAGGTTACTATCAAGGGTGTTCAAGGTGGAATTAAAGCCTTGATTAAAGGCACTAACAGTGGCTGAGTTTAAGCAGTGTACAAGGGATATAAGGCTAGGTTTTAAGGGTTGTCAACGTGGGATTTGAAGGCAGACTTGGGCTGTGGACACGGGGCTGTGACAAGTGAGTATTGAGGCTGCTTTGGAAAGCTAATTGGGGCTGTTTATTGGTGGTCGGAAAAGAGAAAGGCTTGGGAGAAATTTCCTAGATTTTTAAATTTGCAAGGGGGTAAGAAGATATACATAAATATCTAAATATTGTTTAATTTAAATTTTATGTAGCTTCAATTAATTATTCTAAGAGTGGGTGAATTGTTGAAATTGTAGCAAATGTTAAAAAGGAACACAATGGAGTTTGGCTAGGCTCAGAAAGCGCTAAATTGCTAAGCATTGGTAAATAGGTAAAATACTTTTATAAAGTAACGGTAGTATTATATTGTATAGTTTAAGAATATGATTGTTGATGATAAATAATTATGAAAACATTGTGAAACGATAGTATGATATTATTAAATTGTTAAGGCTATTGATGGAACAAGATCTCGAGAATAGTGTTGGAAGGTTGGTGAATACAATTTGAAGATTGAAACATATTTTAGCGATAATGTGGACGATTATGAATTGGGTATGGACATATCATTATGCAACTTTAAGTTGTATGGATTGATAGGTTAATGCACTAGGTGAGTTAATTTCATAGAAATAGAGATATATTTTAAGCTTTATTGTGCATGTATATGTTGATATAAAATACGAGTTGGATAAGTTAGTTATCTAAGAGAGTGAGAACCACGATACTATATGGAAATTGAAACGAAATTAAATAAATAAATAAATAAATATAAATGGTGCCCCTGTGACAATAGGCTTTGTGGAATCACTATTTATGATGATGTGATTGTGATGCTGAGAAAAGATATGATTTGTCTTAATTGGTAATGATTTAAAGTAACTGACTGATTTTGGATTTCAAATAATGAACTGAATGGTGTATTTATAGTAATGCATTGATTGTGGACTTTATGTAATGAACAGATTGAGGATTTAAAGAAATATTCTGTTGTGGATTTTATGAAATTGAACTATTTTGAGATGGATTGAGATTTTTATTGATTTTTTTGTGCAAGAGGTCTTAATTATAGAAATGTTGTGCTGCCGAAATTTTTATAAAGAATTGTTTTGGAAAGTAACTATTTGTGGAAATAATCATAGTTTTTAGAAAGAATGAATAAATGATAAGTTAGAAATAATTTCAATGTATTGATTTGAAAATATTGATATGATTGATATAATTGAACAGGTTTGAAACTAAAGGTTTGATTGATAAAAGGTATTATGGTTTTATAGCGATACTAGAAAGGCATAATAGCCTAAGTAAAAATCATGGAATTGAATGATATTAGTAAAGGTATGATGGCCTGTATGGTAAATAGATTTTTATGGTAATGTTAATATTAATTGTAGACTAGTGATTGTAATGACTTATGGAATACTATTATTTTGGTGATAGCAAACTGATGAAATGATGTTAGAATATTGATGAAACGATGCTGGAGTATTATGGATTGACAATAGAATGTATATTTGAAATAATGTTAGACTATGGTATGGAAATTTCATATCTGTTAAGACAATGTTGGGAATCGATTATTCGACATGTGATATAATGAGAATGAGAATGTATGCATGAACGGTAATATGTGACAAAGGTATTAGACATAACATGGGTATTATATTGAGTGATTTGAGATAAACGATTTATAGTCGTAACCGACATTATGGTTAGTGTCGTATGTGTGATTTTATTGAGATGACTGAATAAAATGGCATTGACACGTTGGATAACTATTGTATCATACTGTTTTGAACTCTGATTTCTATTTGCATCAACTTTAAGTATACATGATCTTAAAACTCGATTATTTGAAAGTGTGCATTAACTTACGTACATAAGTTAGAACTTTGAACTTGTTTGACTTAAATATTAAAAGAAATGCATGGGTTTAAAATGCATGCGTTAGAATATCGAGTTGTTTGAACTATTAGAATTTTTAAAACGGCATACTCGCATGTGCATAAAGTGTGATTTTGAACGAAAAACATAACCACTCCATGATATTAGAAACATTGAATTTCAGTGCATCTGAGCTATTTGAATATTAGAACTTTTAGAACATACAGAGCTTCAGTTTGAGATTATGGCATATTTTGACAATGTCAATAAAGCACTATTTCAGAACTTGCCTGGTTGAATCAAAGATCAACAGGCATTTTAGGCTTGTCTGACAATAATCGTGGACAGGTCTCGATTTCATCTGATCAATGGAACTATGGTTAGGGGTCTATGGCCATAGATAGCGCTCGAAAGGGAAGTTTGGCTCGTTGATAGCTACAGTGGGATTTATAAGTCTTTATTGATAGTTTGAACTATTTGGGCCATATCTTGTTTAGAACATCTGACTTGTGCTTTGAACTGTGTTAAAGTATTGTTTTAGAATTATCGAAACATCGTTTTAGAACTTTGAACATCGTTCAAAGCATTGATTTAAACTTTGAACTCGGATTTTTGAAACTTTGAGTTGAAAAGTATATATGCTTAATACTTGGTTTGAACATTGTTTTAAAATATCGAAATGTTTGATTTGAAACGCTGGACAACATCTTAGAGTATTGTTTTAGAAACTCTGAACTTTGAACTTTTAATATCAAGCTTTGTCATAGTCCGTATTTATAGTATTCACCACATTTTCACATGCACAGTGATGGTTGGGCTGTCTGCGATGCCTTTATTACACACGTTGTTCAATAGTAAACAGTTTACAAAAAAATAATTTATTCGACTTACAAAATAGAAATATTTACTAAACAGTAATTTTCCAATATTTACATCCCCTGAATATAGTTTACAATAAAGTAGTACTGTATAAATGTGTCTGAATATACATAAGATAAAGTAAATGTACCTCTAAGATTTACTAGTCACTGCCTCGGGAAAATAAAAGCAGCCAAACATTTCTCGAAAAGTATCTCAAACAATTACTGCAGTGAATCTGAGGAGTGGGAAAAATAAAAAGGTGAGCAAAATATGCTCAGTAAGAGAATCATATACAGAACTGATATTATGAAATCTATATGCATAAAAATGTGTAACAGTCCAAATGTATAGTAAATCATATACATTTTTACACATATTTGACGATTGGGTTGTTTGCGATGCCTTAATCACTTAAACAGTAACAGTGATAATAGTAAACTTTAATTTATTTACAAGATATGAAATTTAATAATATTCCTTAGCACTTAACATCTCCTATATCTATTTTATAATTTAAGTAGTATTGTATAATTAATCTGAATATATAAAAGAAAATAAAATACCTCCAAAATCGACAATATGCAGACTCGGGTAACCGAAATCACAATCGATAATCTTGGGATGGTATTTCTCTTATCCAAATATAGTATCATGTGGAGTGGAAAGTAAAAGGGTGAGCGAAACGTGCTCAATAAAGGAGTCGTATGCAAGATTGATATAACGAAAATTAAATGTTGGAAAATATTCATTTTCCTAACGGTTCATTAAGCACAGTAAATGGATGGATACTATAGTCGACCGGGAAATCCAGATGGAGCATGAAAAGTATTTTAAAATACCTGTCTTGTCCCGGAAACCCAGATTAACTATAGGGAATATTTCATAAATTGTTGATATAAAACAATTTATTAATGATTTATTCCATATATAATAAATAGTAAATAAACCATTTCATTTAATCACTTTAGTAACACTTTCAAATAACGTGACAGTAACAGTAATAAAACAGTACAGTAAATCAGTTGAATTTAAACTGTGGAAACAGTATACTAGTCGGTTCAGTAACAGTACGATAAAACACTTTAGTAAACAGTGAATAAACTGTTTAGTATGGTAAACAGTATATTTTAGTACGATTCAGTAAACAGTAAATCACAATTCAGTAAACAGTAGGTTTCAGTACAGTTCAGTAATCGTTTAACAGTAGGTTGAGACTAGGCAACACCCTAAATAATCATGCTATAATTATACCCGTAAGGAAACAATAACATTATGCAATAAGATCATGGCCATAGTCTATAAAGTGTTCGTAGAGTACACTTACCAGGAGACCCTAGGATTGCTGCTGACTTGGTAGGTCAATAAGCCACAGTGATAGTACAGTAACAGTGAGCATGAAATTGGGGCCTAAAGTTTCAAAATCCATTTATTTATAGTAGAAAATACCTTTAAGGAATTTAGACAAATATCATTAAATTTAATAAAATTTCAAAAGGTATTTAAAATTCATATTTAACAGTACAGTGAAAACAGTCGATAAAATATTCATGCTTTAGGGAGAAAATTTATAAACGTTCAATTTTATTGTAGAATATTTTAAAGAACGTATTTATAATCTCACTTTAATAAAATTTGGTTACATGAATATTTAACAAATATTTTTCGGTAAAATACCAATTTATGAAAACGTTGGAAATAAATTCCAAAATCCATAATTCACTCACTTTATGCATCTAAAATATTTCATGCTATTTTAGAATATTTTAGAGTAGTTTTCGGCAGCATAACAGCTACGATTTCCTAACCCCATGCACTTGAGATACAGTTTATAAAACAGCTGTAATACCACAATTTGCATGATTTCAAGGCAATTCAACATCCAAATAATTTCATAAAATTATACTCATAAAATCATGCAATTCATTATATCCCTACGGCTTTCACACTTCTCCCTTACCTGTCTTGTATTACCGACTCTTTCGGTAGCACCACTCGATATACGTGTATCTCAGTTGCAAAACAATTTCACCAAAAATTTTAATTAATTATCCTCTTATTTTTAAGCTATTAACTTTCACTAAATGCAGCCACCTGGGATACTGTTTATGCCTAACCAATGTAATTACATCGGTAGTAAAACATAACTTTCTCATTTTAGCTCTGATTTCATATCCGATTTCACCAGTCTTCTTCTCTTAATTTCTACAGTCATTTAGCATATTCAAACCATAAAATTCAGCACAATGCCATCCTCAAAAGGGCTTGGCCGAAACCTCCCTTAGTGATTTTCATCCAATTTCAACAATCTAACTTTCCTAACCTTTAGATCCATGTTCATTTAGTCATTTTCTACCATTTTCTAGCAACAAATTACATGGTTTCCCTATGTTCCCATGCACACCGAACACTCCTTTAATGGTGGATTTTTGTTGAGCCAAAATAAATTAAATCCAATGGTAGAAATGAAATCTACACCTTTGAATTAATCAATATGTAATTTTAGAATTAATTGAAACATTGAAACATGGATGAATCTTACCTTAGCCGAACCACCTTGACCTCTTTTCTCCTTGTTTTCTTCTTTGTTTGATGAGATATTGGTGTCAATGGAGAGAGGAAATTTTGTAGAATAATTTCCTAGAAGCAACTTTGGTGAGAAAGTCAAGTTTAGTGGGTTTTTTGTTGACTTTTCCATTCTTTTTCTTTCTTTTTCTCTCTTTTCTCTCTTGGTGCCGTGGGGTGTGGGTTGAAGAAAGTGAATAGTGGCCGGCCATCCCTTTTTGTTGACTTATTGAACTTTCTAGAGAGGGCAAAATTACCATTTTGCCATTGGTTATGTAAATTTTGGACAATTTTGCGCTTATACTTCCTAGTTGTAAAACCGTGTAATTGGACTCCAAATTTTCAGATTCCTTCACCAAATAATCATATTAAATGTATCTTGATGATTGGAAGTGGTTTCGTCAAAGCGCGGTGCACGGATAGTGAGAAATTACTATTTTACCCCTATGACCCGCCAGCGAATTTCTCCCATTTCAACACTGTTTCGATAAATCTCTTGACACTGTCTTATCCTACTTTTCATGTAGAATATCATGGTATTTTTACTTTGTCCCAACTTATTTTAGTTTGAGCGTAATTTACGAAAATGCCTTTAGGACGTAACTGTCATTTTTCCATTTGTTTTCCAAAATTCACAAAGTAACACCAATTAATATAAAAATTATTTTTATACCTCAAAATAATCATTTTATATTTATTTCACCCACTTTACACTGTATTATCTGTCTTGAATCCATCAAAACCATAAAATTAAAGTAGGGCCCACATTACACTTTCACTTGGAATCACAAAATAATTTATATTTCACTAAATAAATAATTACAAAATATCATGTACACTATAGTAGAAACAGGTCTCACAGTTTCTCCCCACCTTTAGGAAATTTGGTACTCCAAATTTAACCTGGACCAATCACTGAAACAGCTCTGGATACTTTTCATGCATTAGGCTCTTTAACTCCTAAGTAGCCTCCTCTTCAATGTGATACTGCTAGAGCACTTTTACCAATAGAATAGTCTTAGACCGCAGCACTTATTCTTCCTATCCAAAATTCGTACCGATCTCTCAACGTAACTCATGTCCTTTCTAATCTCTAGTGGCTCGTATCAAATTACGTGAGAAGGATCTGGATGGTACTTTCTCAACATCGAGATATGGAACACATTATACACTCCTGACAAGTCTGGTGGTAGTGCCAACCTGTATGCCACATCTCCCACACTATCTAAGATCTCGAAGGGTCCAATGTATCAAGGACTGAATTTTCCTTTCTTACCGAATCTCATTATACCTTTAGATGGTGAGACCTTCAAGAACATATAATCACCCACTGAAAACTTTAGTGGTCGGCGTCTAGTATCTGCATAACTCTTTTGCCAACTCTGAGCTGCCTTTAACCTTTCACAAATCACCTATACATCTCAGGAAGCCTGTTCGACCAAATCAGGAGCTAATAATTTACGATCTCCCACTTCTTCCTATGCTATTGGAGATCTACATCGTCTGCCATACAATGCCTCATAAGGTGCCATGCCAATGCTCGTATGATAGTTGTTATTATAAGCAAACTCTGCTAGAGGTAGATGATCGTCCCAAGAGCCTTTAAAATCCAGTGCATACGCTCTCAACATATCTTCAAGTGTCTGTATCATGCGCTCGGACTGTCTATCAGTCTGCGAATGAAAAGCGATGCTGAAATTCAGTTGGGATCCCATGGCCTCTTGAAATCTCTCCCATAAGTTAGATGTAAATCGGGAATCCCTATCAGAGTAATGCTCGCTGGAACACCACGCAACCTCACTATCTCTCTGACATATAGATCGGCTAAGGCACTAACTGGGTTAATAGATTTCATGGCTAAGAAATGAGCAAACTTTGTCAATCTATCCACAATCACCTAAATAGCATCATACCCTCTTCGGGTCCGTGGTAAACCCATAATAAAATTCATAGTTACATGCTCATATTTCCACGTAGGAATCAAAAGACGTCGTAACATACCTGCAGGCTTCTGATGCTCACTCTTAATCTGTTGGCATGTAAGACATCTTGCAACATACTCTGCGATGTCTTTCTTCATCTTGGACCACTAATATACTCTTCGTAAATTCTGGTACGTCTTAGTACTACCAGGATGTAGAGTGTACTTGGAGGTATGGGCTTTTGACAAAATCAAATCCCTCAATTGCTGATCACTGGGAACACAGATCCTACCCCTGAACCTCAAAATATCATCGGTACCAATCTCAAAATCTGACTGTACTCCCATATGCACCTGACTGGCAATCCCGATACAGTAAGTATCTCTCCTCTGAGCTTCCCTAATACGATCCATCAAATTCGACTCTATCTTGAAATTAGCTGTAAACCCATATCTGTAAGAGGAAATCACATTTAGACTGAGGCTCAAGAACTGCTCTAAAAGATCGTGCTCCCTAACCATTATATACGATTCCATGCCCACATGCTTGCAGCTCAGTGCAACTGTCACCACATTAGCTTTCTCCGGGTGATACAAAATCTCGCAGTCATAATCCTTTAACAGCTCCATCCATCATCGCTATCTTATATATAGCTCTTGCTGCGAGAATAGATATTTCAGACTCTTATGGTCTGTATATACTTGAAATTTCTCCCCGTTTAGATAATGCTACCAAATCTTCAGTGCAAATACCACTACGGTTAACTCTAAATCATGCGTCGGGTAGTCCTCTCATGATCTTTCAACTGTCGAGAACCATAGGCAATAACCAAACCATTCTGCAAGAGTATACATCCTAATCCCTTTGCAGATGCATCTGTATACACTGAAAATCCACTAGATCTGCTATGAAGGGCAAGTACGGGGGTAGTAGTAAGTCTCCGCTTTAACTCCTTAAAACTACGCTCACACGCATCGATCCACTCGAACTTCACATCCTTACGTGTGAGTCGTGTCAGTGGAGTAGCTAGTCTGGAAACTCCCTCAACAAACCAACGATAGTATCCGGCTAGACCTAGAAAACTCCATATCTTTGTAACAATCTTAGGCCTCTCCCATTGAACAATGGCCTCTATCTTGGACGGATCAACAGACACCCCGTCCTTCGACACCACGTGTCCTAGAAAGATAATATGATCTAGCCAGAATTCACACGTACTGAACTTTGCATACAGCTTCCGATCTTTGAGGGTTTACATAACTATGTACAAGTGTTGCTCGTGCTCCTCCAAAAACTTAGAATAAATCAATATGTCATCAACGAACACTATCACAAATTTATCCAAATACAATTGGAACACCTCATTCATCAAGCTCATAAACATGCAGAGGTATTCGTCAACTGAAAGGCATCACCAGAAACTCATAATGTCCGTACCAAGTTCGAAATGTTGTCTTATGAACATCCAACTCCCGAATCTTCAACTGATGATAGCTCGATCGGAAATCATTCTCATAAAACACATGTGCACCCCTAAGCTTATCAAATAAATCATCAATTCTGGGCAGGGGATATTTGTTCTTAATGGTAGCCTTATTCAACACCCTGTAGTCGATACACAATCGTAGACTACCATCCTTCTTCTGGACAAATAACATCGGAGCACCCCACGGAGACACGCTGGAACGTATGAATCCCTTATCCAATAGCTCCTGAAGTTGCTTCTTAAGCTCCTTTAACTCCGTTAGTGCCATCCGACATGGGGTCTAGAAATCGGCTCCGTACCGGGTACTAAATCGATAGTAAACTCTATCTCCCGATCCAAGGGTAACCCTGGTAACTCTTCTGGAAATACATCTGAGAAATCCCTTACCACAAGAATCTCATGTAACTCTAAACGTTCCTTTTCTACATCCTCCACACAAGCAATGAAACCTTCACATACACTCATACATAATCACACAATTCAGTAAACATGTCATTTTAGTAAACACATAACTGCATCACTTTTATTAATTTACAACTAGTTTTACAACGTACTTTTCAGGTTAAGAGAAGGTAATAAACTTAGTATAACAGTCCAAACTAACATGATTTGCAGCTAACCAATCCATTCCTAGGATTACATCAAAATCATACATATTTAACAAAATCAAGTCAGCTGTCGTTTCCTTCTCTCCTACAGTCACTTTACAATTCCTATATACAATATCCATCATCTGATATTCTTTAAATGGGGTATTCACTTGCAAAGTATACCTTAATGGCTCTGGTTCTACAAGGGTCCTGTTAGTACATGTAGGTCACAAAAATGAATGGGTAGAGCTCGGATCAAATAACACATGTACTGGAATATAAAAAATATAAACTTTACCTTTAATCACATCGGTAGAAGCATCGTCAATCTCCTAATCCAAGGCGTACACTTGTCCCTGTGTCACAACCTTCTTTCCTTTTTCTGTTGTTGTTGCATGCCTCAACTGTGAGGGTGTAGCTTTCTCCAACTCAATCGGAGCCGCTGGTGTTGGTGCTGGTGGAGCTGTAGAGGGAACAGTGGAAGTAACGGACTCTCTGAGCATTGGGCAATCCTTCACCAGATGCCCCATCTTTCCACATCTAAAGCACACCTTAGCCAATAAGTAACAAGTACGTGAACCATGCAACCACCACAGTGTGCACATCTGGTCGCTGTACTCCTCTGAGTAGAGCTAGGGCCAGTAGCAGTGGCTGAAACTGCTTATCTCGTAAATCGCCCCTCAAAAATCTGAATGCCCGATGACTTAGCCTTCTTAGGTTGCTTCCTACTAGATCTGTCCTTAAAAGCTCTCTTAGCTTTACCTTTTCCCTTCGCCTTACCCTTATGACATCTGTATGATACTGCTTAAAATCACTCTCATATAATCGTGCCCATCGTACTACCTCATCATCAGTATGAATATCAAATGGGGCTAACATAGATCTGACAGAGGGTTTCAATCCAACCTTAAACCTGTCAACCTTGTGTCTCTCATCAACCCGGGTCTGTGGATCAAATCGGCTCAAGGTGGTGAATCTAGCCTCGTACTCATCTACTGACATACTCCCCTGAACCAACTTTAGAAACTCCTACTATAACTTCTATTGGGCCATGTCGGGGATGTACTGTCGTCGAAAAGCCTTAACAAAAATATCCCATGTCACCACCCAATGCTGAGCAAACAAAATTGTTTGTGTTGCCTTCCACCAGTGCTCCGCATCATCCATCAACTGGAACACTGCTAGACCCATTTCCTCGGTCTCCGAACACCTCATATACCTGAATAACTTCTCAACTATAGTAATCCATTGTTCTGCCACCAACGGATCCCTAGTACGCTTAAACTT
Organism: Heritiera fomes; assembly: GCA_032173925.1. Taxonomy (NCBI): domain Eukaryota; kingdom Viridiplantae; phylum Streptophyta; class Magnoliopsida; order Malvales; family Malvaceae; genus Heritiera; species Heritiera fomes. The sequence goes on from JAPDPM010000019.1 coordinate 8,540,843, forward strand.
CGGTGGATCCAATTTCTTAAACTACCGCACCAAGTTTACATCACAGTAAGACTCCACGTCTCTGGGTGGCTGAATTGGTGGCTGTGGTGTAACTGCCTATGGCTGAGGTGTCAGTGGTGGAATAGGTTGAGGCTCGGGTGCTATTGGTGCTGGCTGAGGTGGGAGTGGTGCTACTTTTGGAGCTACAGGAGCTGCTCTCTCTCTGCCCTATCCGCAGCTCGATCAGCCTAATACATAGCCATAAAATCGGCTAGCATCCTCTCCATCCTCGTCATCTGTGCATTAGGACTCTCCGACTGTGGTGGGTGAGCAGGTCTTAGAGTAGGCTTCGATGCTGGCTTAGGAGTATAGAGCTTCGGAGTCTACTCTACCCTACCTCTACCTCTGCCCCTAATTGATCGCGTTACCCTAATTCCACTCATATCTGCACCACAAATACAATTTATTTCACTTCCCATTAGTTATTCAGTTATACATTCAGACTGTACAATACTATAGGGGATGTCTATCACTTCACATTTATTTTTAGACACCTACGACATTAGACCAACCTCGCTCTGATACCAATAAAACTATAACAGTCCAAATGTATAGTAAATCATATACATTTTTACATATATTTTACGGTTGGGCCGTCTGCGATGCCTTTAATCACTTAAATAGTAATAGTGATAACAATACACTTTAATTTATTTACAAGACCGAAATATGAAATTTAATAACATTCCTTAGCACTTTACATCCCATGTATCTATTTTATAATTTAAGTAGTATTGTACAATTAATCTGAATATATAAAAGAAAATAAAATACCTCCAAGATCGACAATATGCAGACTCGGGTAACCGAAATCACAGCCGATAATCTTTGGATGGTATGTCTCTTATCCAAATATAGTAAAAGAGTCGTATGCAATACTGATATAACGAAAACTATATGCTGGAAAATATTCATTTTCCTAATTGTTCATTAGGCACGGTAAACGGATGGATATTATAGTCGGCTGGAAAATCCAAATGGAGCATGGAATGAATTTTGAAATACCTGTCTTGTCCCGAAAACCCAGAGCAACTATAGGGAATATTTCATAAATTGTTGATATAAAACAATTTATTAATGATTTATTCCATATATAATAAATGGTAAATAAACTACTTAATTTAATCACTTCAGTAATACTTTCAAATCACGTGACAGTAATAGTAGTAAAACAGTACAGTAAATCAGTTGAATTTAAACTGTGGAAACAGTATACCAGTTGGTTTAGTAACAGTATGATAAAACACTTCAATAAACAGTGAATAAACAGTTTAGTACGATAAATAGTATATTTCGGTATAGTTCGGTAAACAGTATTTAGTAAATCACAGTTCAGTAAATAGTAGGTTTCAGTATCGTTCAGTAATCGTTTAACAGTAGGTTGAGACTAGGAAACACCCTAAATAATCATGCTATAATTATCCCCGTAGGGAAACAGTAACAGTATACAGTAAGATCTATAGCCATAGTCTATAAAGTGTCCATAGAGTACACTTACCGAGAGACCCTAGGACTGCTGATGACTTGGCAGGTCAATCAGTCACAGTGACAGTACAGTAATAGTGAGATGAAATTGGGGCCTAAAGTCTCAAAATCCATTTATTCATAGTAGAAAATACCTTTAAGGAATTTAGACAAATATCATTAAATTTAATAAAATTCCAAAAGGTAATTAAAATTCATATTTAACAGTAGAGTGAAAACAGTCGATAAAATATTCATGCTTTAGTGGGAAAATTTATAAACGTTCAATTTTACTACAGAATATTTTAAAGAACGTTTTATAATCTCACTTTAATAAAATTTGGTTACATGAATATTTAATAAATATTTTTCAGTAAAATACCAATTTATGGAAAATGTTGGAAATAAATTCCAAAATCCATAATTCACTCACTTTATGCATCTAAAATATTTCATGCTATTTTAGTATATTTTAGAGTAATTTTCGGCAGCATAACAGTTGCGATTTCTCTAACCCCCTGCACTTGAGATATAGTTTATAAAACAGCCGTAATACCACAATTTGCATGATTTCAAGGCAATTCAACATCCAAATAATTTCATAAAATTATACTCATAAAATCATGCAATTCATTTTATCCCTACAGCTTTCACACTTCTCTCTTACTTGTCTCGTATTACCGACTCTTTCGATAGCACCACTCAATATCCGTGTATCCCGCTGCAAAACAATTTCACCAAAAATTTTCATTAATTATCCTCTTATTTTTAAGCTATTAACTTTCACTAAATGCAGCCACGTGGGATACTGTCTATGCCTAACCAGTGTAAATTACACCGATAGTAAAACATAACTTTCCGGTTTCAGATCAGATTTCAGATCAGATTTCACCGGTCTTCTTCTCTTAATTTCTACAGTCATTTAGCATATTCAAACCATAAAATGCAGCACAATGCCATCCTCAAAAGGGCTTGGCCGAAACCTCCCTTATACCTCCCTTAGTGATTTTCATCCAATTTCAACAATATAACTTTTCTAACCTTTAGATCCATGTTCACTTGTCATTTTCTACCATTTTCTTGCAAGAAATTACATGGTTTCCCTATGTTCCCATGCACACCAAACCCTCCTTTAATGGTGTATTTTTATTGAACCAAAATAAATTAAATCCAATGGTAGAAATGAAATCTACACATTTGAATTAATCAATATGTAGTTTTAGAATTAATTGAAACATTGAAACATGGACGATTCTTACCTTAGCCGAACCACCTTGACCCTCTTTTTCTCCCTGTTTTCTTCTTTGTTTGATGAGATATTGGTGTCAATGGAGAGAAGAAATTGTGTAGAATAATTTCCTAGAAGCAACTTTGGTGAGAAAGTCAAGTTTAATGGGTTTTTTTGGTGACTTTTCCTTTTTTTTCCTCTCTTTTCTCTCTTGGTGCTGTAGGGTGTGGGTTGAAGAAAGTGAATAGTGGTCGGCCATCCCCCTTTGTTGACTTATTGAACTTTCTAAAGAGGGCAAAATTACCATTTTACCATTGTTATGTAAATTTTGGACAATTTTACCCTTAAGCTTTCGTAATCGTAAAACTGTGTAATTGGACGCCAAATTTTTGGATTCCTTTACCAAATAATCATATTTAATGTGTCTTGATGATTGGAAGTGGTTTCGTCGAAGCACGATGCACAAATATTGAAAAATTACGATTTTACCCTCGTGACCCGCCGACGAATTTCTCCCATTTTCAACACTGTTTCAATAAATCTCTTGACACTGTCTTAACCTAATTTTCATGTAGAATATCATGGTATTTTTACTTTGTCCCAACTCATTGTAGTTTGAGTGTACTTTATGAAAATGCCTTCGGGACGTAACTGTTATTTTCCAATTTGATTTCCAATATTCACAAAGTAACACCAATTAATATAAAAATTATTTTTATACCTCAAATTATCATTTTCTATTTATTTCACCTACAGTACACTGTATTATCAGTCTTGAATCCATCAAAATCATAAAATTAAAGTGGGGCCCACATTACACTTTCACTTGGAATTACAAAATAATTTATATTTCACTAAATAAATAATTACAAAATATCATGTACAGTATAATAGAAACAGGTCTCACAAAATCATTTAATTTTCCTAACAGTACACTAGGGTAACAGTGGGAGGATACTATAGTCAGCTAGGAATTCGGATGGAGTATGTGAGATATTTTAGAATACCTATCATGTCCCGGAACCTAAAAGTGACTATAAGGAGTATTTGTTGATTTTAATATAAATAGCATTTATTTAATTTTCAATATTATAGTAAATCAAATAACTGGCATATAAAAACCATTAAATAAAATACTTAAGAATTAATTTCAATTTTACTTTAAAATGTCACATTCACCTTTTAATAAAACTCAGTAAACAGTACAATAAACAATTTAGTACGACAAACAATTCAGTGGTAGTAACATTTTAGTAAACAGTACGATAAACCGTTAAGTAAACAATAATAATTAAATAAATAAATAATTACATAAATGGTTTATAAAACTATTTAAATAAAATACTTTAATTAGTATTTTACCATATCACTTTATACACATTTCATACACTTTCATAAAACCCAGTAAACAGTACAGTACGATAACAGTTCAATGACAATAGCAGTCGGTAACTGTACAATTAAAAGCTCCAATAAACAGTGAACATTTTCGTATCAATAACAGTTCAGTAATGGTGAATAGTACTATAACGATAAACAGTAAACAGTAGTCTATTCTTTCAGTAGCAGTAAACGTTTCGGTAACTATAACCCTTTTAGTATTAGTAGAATTTCGGTAATATTAAATAGCTTGGTACCAATAATAGTTCAACAAATAGATAATCATAGTATATATGTAATAAAATTATTTAAGTGATTTAAATCATTTATAAATTCCTTTCCATCACTAACATTTAAAATCATTAAACACATTACGATAAAACATTCAATAAATAGTATGGAAATCAGTTTAGTAAACCAAACTGTAAATTGTTCAATAACAGTAACCATTTCAATAACGGTAACAATTCAGTGAAAACTGTAACAGTAAACAATAACACGTGAATGGAGACCAGGCAACACCCTGAATATATCATGCTATAGTCCCCGTAGGGAACAGTAACAATAACACATGAGAAATATGGCCATAGTCTGTAGGTGTCCTCAGAGTACACTTACCAGGTGACCCTGGGACTGCTGATGACTTGACGGGTCAATCAGTCATAGTAACACGTGAGCATGATACGAGGCCTAACAGTTTCAAAACAGTATATAAACAATATAATCACCTTTATGGAAATTTATAAAAATATATAAAATCTTCAGTCAGTCCATAAAGGTTATTTAAATAACACATTGAACAGTACAATGAAAATAATTTATAAAATATTCATATCATAGTGATAATTTTTATGAACCTTCTATTACACTGTGAAACACTTATAGGAATATATCGGTAACTTTACTTTAATAAAATTCGATAACATGAATATTTAAATATTATATTTTGGTAAATCGCCATTTTATGAAAAATATTGAATATTTATCTAAGGCTAGGAATTCACTCAATAATGCACTTAAAATATTTCATGACATTTTAGAAAATTTTCGAAGAAATTTCAGTAGCATAACGGCCGCTATTGACCTAGCCTCCCTTCACGTAAAACACAGTTCCAATCCAGCCAAAAACCACAATTCGCATAATTTTCAGGGCATTTAAATTCCAAAACATTTTCATAAAATTATTCTTAACAAAACCATGCATTCATAATATCCCTACGGTATACACACTCATCCCTTACCTGTTTGACGTTATCGACTTTCTCGATAGCACCACGTGTAGTTCACTTCTCCCGAGCTGCAAATCATTTCACCAACAATATTTATTAACCTTAATTTAATTTTTAAACTATTTTCCTTCAATAATTGCAGCCACATTATACACTGGAAAAATTAATCAGTATAAATTCTATCAGTGTTAAAACATAACTTTTCCGTTTTAAGTCCGATTTTAATTTCGATTTCACCGGTGGATTCCTCATAATTTCTACATTCACATGGCATTCTATATTCATCAAAATGTAGCATAAAACCACCTCCCCTTAGCTTGGCCGAATGGTGCCTCATAAGTTTTCTAAGCTTTTCCAACATTTAATTACTAAATTCATGTTTAGCCATGTTTATTCTACTATTTGGCACCCTTTTCATCCATGAAACAACATGTTTTCATCAACTTCCATTCATGGACGGAAGCTATGAGAGTGCTTGAGCATGATTTAAAGTAAACAAATCAAACTAACACTAAATTCAAGCTTAACTCATGTAAATACATCATTAACTACCATTAGAATTAAAAGAAACCTCATGTATAGAGGAAACTCACCTTGACCGAAAACTTCATGTCCTATTTCCTCTTGATTTTATCACTTTTACAACAAGCTATGGGCATGGGTAGATAGAGCTTGAAGAGAGGAACGATTTTGTAGAAATGATCTTGGTGAAATTAGGTAGTTTAAGTGATATTTTGGTTAAATTTTTATTTTTTGTTAAGCTTTGTTAATGGTGGCCAACGTGGGAGAGGTTGAAGATGGAGGAATAGTGGTCGGCCAGCTTGGGTGAATTTTATAGAAAATTCTAGAGAGGGGCAAAGTGACCAAAATGCCCTTGGTTATGAAATTTTAAGATAAAAATGCCCTCAAGCTTCCGTAATTTTTCTAACTATGTAATTACACTTCAAAATTTCATATTTCATCACCAAAAATTCTTATTGGATGTATTTTGATAAATCATGGTGGTTTGGTTCAGGTTTGACCTACTAAGAAGGTGAAATTATGAAATTACCCTATCAGGTAAATCGCATAAATTTCTATTTTAACCACCAATTCAATCTATCATTAACATAGCTTAGAACTTATTTTTATGTAGAATATCATACTATCTTCACTTGGTCCAAATTCATTTTAGTTTGACCACAATTTATGAAAATGCCACAGGGTTATGTCCGTAATTATCATTTTTTAAATTGTTTGCACGCATCTGAAAAATAATATAAACAAGGTATTTTAGGCCCGAAATTCTTACCTGAGGCTTATCGTACCCTTCAGACACTATTTTGACAGTTTGACGTCCATCTGAACACTGTAGGACCAGTGGGGCCCACGTCACTGTTTCACTTATAACCTGCAAATTACACCGAAATTGAATAGTGATTCAAAGTCTAACACATGTACGACAATAGTATAAGTGGCTCTCACATCTTCCCCACCTTTAGGAAATTTGGTTCTCGAAATTTCATCCAAACCAATCCTGAAATGGATCTGGGTATTTTTTCGCATTAGACTTTCTAATTCCCATGTAGTTTTCTCTTTTTGAGTGATACTTCTATAGTTCTTTTAAGAATTCAAATCTCCACCGAAAAATTTTCGAGATCGGTGTTTGGTATTTACATAACTTTTCGGCTGAGTTACACAATTCTTAACCCTTTACTTTAATCTTTGCTTTTCAGGAAGTTCACTTTACCAAGTCAAGATCTAACAGTTTTCGGTCTCCCACTTCTTCCCTTATAATTAGAAATTTAGATCATTTGCCAATCACCGCCTCATGTGGTAACTTGCCGATACTAATCAAATTAAGTGGGAAGTGATCATCACAGGAGCTTTTAAAATCCAAAACACACGCTCTCAACATATCCTTGAGCATCTGAATAGTACGCTCAGACTACTCGTCAATCGGCAGATGAGAAGCGGTGATGAAATTTAATCGGAACCCCCTTTCCCCTTGAACTTTCTCCCAAAATGGGATATAAAGTGGGAATCCTTAGCAACAATAACGCTTCCTGGAACATCTAACAATCACACTATCTTACTGACATATACATCGGCTAAGGCACTGAGGGAATTATCAATAGATCTGATAGGAAGGAAATGGACAAACTTCATCTTTCCCCAATCACTCATATAATATTATGATTCTTTCGGATCCTCGATAAGCTCGTCTTGAAGCTTATCAAGATACACTCCTATTTTCCACATTGACATTGGTAAAGACTATAACAACTCTGGAAGTTTTCTAATATTTAACCTTCACCTGTTAACATATAAGACATCTAACGACAACTTCGCAATGTCTCATTTCATTTTAGATCACCATACACTTTCTGTAATTCAGTATATCTTAGTGCTGCCTCATTTTTTGCCTTTATCAAAATTAAATTCTTTAATTGCTAGTTATCAGGAATATAATTTCGTCTCTGACCTTAGCATATTATCAATGTTAATTCCAAAATCTGACTACACACTTATCTGCACCTGATTGGCATCCTCTATGCTATAAGCATCATCTTCTTAGCATCTCTGATCCTGTCCATCACATCCTGCTCAGTTCAAAAATTAACCGTAAATATATATCTCTCAGAGGAAATCACATTCGAGCTAAGGCTCAAGAACTGTTCCAATAATTATACTCTCAGACCATCAATTAAGTTACCATTCAACATTCTTTTTATTCAACACATTTGTCACCACTTTTGCTTCCTCCGAGTGGTACATAACTCCATAGTCTCAATCTTTTAACAGCTTTATCTATTTCCGTCGTCTCATAATCAACTCTCATTGTAAGATGAGATGCTTCAGACTCTTATTGTCTGTATATCTCTGGAATTTCTCTTCACATGGTAAAGAGGGAGTAGTAAACTTCCACTTCAACTATTGAAATACTACACCCACATATCTGTCCACTTAAATTTTAACATCCATATGTTGTTAGTTTCATCAATGGAGTGGTATGTCAATCTTAGGAAACAACTATGTACCCCTATTGATCGAATAGATCATCAATCACAGGTAAGGAATACTTATTCCTGAGGATAACCTTGTTAAGTTACCGGTAGTCCATACCAAATCATAGGCTACCTTCCCTTTTCCAGATGAATCACACTGATGAACCATAAGAAGACCTACTGGAACGGATAAATCCTTTATCTCATAATTTTTAGAGTTGTTTCTTAAGCTCTTCCAACTCTGTCAATACCATCCAATATGGGCTTAAAATTGGGTTCTGTACTAGGTATCAAGTTGATGGTAAACTTGATTTCCCGATTCGGTGGTAACCTTAGTAAATCGTTCGGAATTACGTTTGGGAAAATATTTAATCCTAAGAATTTCATGCATTTTGGGCGTTTCTTTTCTACGTCCTCCACACAAGTATTTTACTCTTTAAACACATCCACACACAACACTTAACAATTTAGTAAACATTTCATTTCCATTAGTTTACTTATCTAACGATTTTATAGTATACTGTTTAGGTAAGGACGAGTGATAAACTTAGTATAACAGTTTAAGTTGATATGGTTCATAGCTAATTAATCCATCACCAAGATTACATCAAAATCATACTTATTCAACTAAATTAGGTTAGATGTCATTTTCTTCTCTTTTACAATCACTTTACAGTCTCTATACACAATATCAGTAATTTAGGATTCTCTAAATGGGGTATTTATTTATAGGGTGTACCCTAAAAATCCCGATTCTACAGGTACTTTATTAACACACACAGAGAAAATCCAAAAGAATTGGTAAAATCTGGATTAAACAACACAATTGAATACAAATTTCAACCTTAATCACATCAATAAATGTATCTATTTCTCACATCATTGGGCAATCTTCCACCAGGTGCCTCATCTGTTCACATTTAGAATGGCCCTAAAGAACATGTAGTAGGGCAGAAAATCATGCAACCTCCCATAATGAACTCTCCAGGTCGCTGTATTTCTCTGTGTAAAGGTGGGGGTCTATAGTAAGGCTACAATAATAAGTTTAACTTATCTGCCCTTGAATGTCCCTTGGTTTAGCCTTCGTAGGCTGCCATCTACCTGATCTATCCTCAAAACCCCTCTTTATTCTCCTTTTTCCTAGCTTTAATCGTGTATGGAACTGCTCGTAGTCCCGCTCACACAACTGAACTCATCTATCTGTCTCATCATAAGTCCAGATATCAAACGGGACGTCTTTACACAAGTATAATTATATTACAACTGGTGAATTCACAGTCAGGTTGGTTTGACCATTATCCATGAAAGTTATTTCAGGTATTTTGGTATGAACACGATCATCATTTTCAAATTTCTATCTCATTATTCAATACCCTCAAACAATTAGTTTCGAGATGTATATACTTGCTATAGTTACACTTTACCTCATTATTGTCCTTTTTGGGTCTCATTTCGATCTAGATAGGGAAAGTCTTGGTAGGCCCTCACCGAGTTCCATCCTTGAACTTTGTCGAACAGACCCCTAATTCAAATGTTTAAATAACATCAGTTCCACACTAACTACTTTAGTGATTAGATTTTCAACTATAGAGGGAAATAGGTTCAGGTGCGGGTTCCTGTGCTAGCTTCAGAGTACACTTTGCCACTACCTCATCCAGTACCCTTTACTACATAGTACAACCATTTGATCAAATTTACAGTCACTTGATCCATTTATACATTTAGACAATATAGTACTACCGGGGATGTTAGCCACTTTCGATTCTAAAAACATCAACAAACATCAGGCCAACCTTGCTCTGATACCAATTAAATTGTCACAGTCCGTATTTATAGTATTCACCACATTTTCACATGCACAGTGATAGTTGAGCTGTCTGCGATGCCTTTATTACACATGTTGTTCAATAGTAAATAATTTACAAAAAAATAATTTATTTGACTTAAAAATAGAAATATTTACAAAACAGTAGTTTTCTAATATTTACATCCCCTGAATATAGTTTACAATAAAGTTGTATTGTATAAATATGTTTGAATATATAAGATAAAGTAAATGTGCCTCTAAGATTTACTAGTCATTGCCTCGGGAAAATGAAAGCAGCCAAACATTTCTCGAAAAGTATCTCAAACAATTACTGCAGTGAATCTGAGGAGTGGGAAAAATAAAGGGGTGAGCAAAATGTACTCAATAAGAGAATTGTATGCAGAACTTATATTATGAAATCTATATGCATAAAAATCCTTTAATTTTCCTAACAATACATTAGGGTAACAGTGGACGGAAATTCTAGTCGCTAGGAATCCGGATGGAGTATGGAAGGCATTTTAGAATACCTGTTGTGTCCTGAACCTAAAAGCGACTATAGGGAGTACTTGTTGATTTTAATATAAATAGCATTTATTTAATTTTCAATATCATAGTAAATCAAATAACTGGCATATAAAAACCATTAAATAAAATACTTAAGAATTAATTTCAATTTCAATTTAAAATGTCACATTTACCTTTTAATAAAACTCAGTAAACGGTACGGTAAACAATTCAATACGATAAACAGTTCAGTGGTAGTAACATTTCAGTAAACAGTAAGATAAACCGTTAGGTAAATAGTAATAATTAAATAAATAAATAATTACATAAATGGTTTATAACACTATTTAAATAAAATACTTTAATTAGTATTTTACCAAATCACTTTATACACATTTCACACACTTTGATAAAACCCAGTAAACAGTACAGTACAGTAACAGTTCAATGACAATAGCAGTTAGTAACTGTACAATTAAAAGCTCCATTAAACAGTAAACATTTTCGTATCAATAACAGTTCAGAATGGTGAACAGTTCTATAACAATAAACAGTAAACAGTAAATAGTAGTCGATTCTTTCAATAGCAGTAAACGTTTCGGTAACTATAACCCTTTCAGTATCAGTAGCACTTCAGTAATATTAAATAGCTTGGTATCAATAATAGTTCAATAAAAAGATAATCATAGTTTATATGTAATAAAATTATTTAAGTGATTTAAATCATTTATAAATTCCTTTCCATCACTAACATTTAAAATCGTTAACACATTACGATAAAACGTTCAGTAAATAGTACGGAGATCAGTTTAGTAAACCGTACTGTAAATTGTTCAATAATAATAACCACTTCAATAACGATAACAATTCACTGAAAACTGTAACAGTAAACAGTAATGTAACGGTCTGAGTGTACATTTTTACACTTTATTTACTCATAATTTCTACTATTTTACCGGTTGGGCTGTCCGTGATGTTTACAGTGAAATAATAATTACCGCACTAAATAGTACTTCTATTCACAGTGTAATTTTCGAAACATGAATATTTCATTTATTGTATATCAGAATACATTCCCTGTATTTTTATTTTTCTTAAAGTAGTACTGTACAAATTTTCTGAATATATAAAAGGAAATAATATACCTCCGATGTCTAAAGTCTGCTGTCTCGGGTAACCGAACTAGCAGCCAATACCTCGGATGGTACGTCTCTTAATCCAGATCAATACCTGTGGAGTGAAATTGAAGGGGTGAGCGAACCACGTGCTCAGTAAGGGAGTTGTATGCTGCTCGATATAATGAATCTATATGCTATAAAACGATAAAATCTCTTATAGCATAAATTTAATATTTATTTTTTTCTTGAAAATAAATGAAAGAAACCTTTTATTTCCTTTCACATCAGTACCATATAAAAACACATGCCAGTACAGTAGTAAATCAGTAGATGCAGTTAACAGTATTTCAGTAAACAGTATTTAGTAAACAGTGTACAGTAAACAATATTCAGTAAACAATATTCAGTAACAGTAGGTTGAGACTAGGCATCACCCTAAATCATGTCATGCTATAATCATTCCCGAAGGAACACAGTAACAGTAAACAGTTTAGATCTATGGCCATAGTCTATGGGCGTCCTCGGTGTACACTTGCCAGGAGACACCGGGACTGCTGATGACTTGGCGGGTCTATCAGCCACGTGAACAGTACAGTATAATAGTAAAGCATGAATCTCGGGGCCTAAAGTCTCAAAATCAAATTTATATCTCAAATTACCTTTAAGGGAAACGCATTTATGAAATTAAATCATTTAAATAAATAATACTTCCAAAAAGGTATTATTCTCATTTTCGTACACTGTAATTCAATCAATAAATATTCATGCTAAAGTGAGAAAACACATAAATATTCAATTATGAATATTTAATATAATATAACATAATTCAAATTCTCACTTAAATAAATATATAAAACATGAATATTTAAATACTTCATATTTTCTCATAAATCCCATCTTATGGAAATGTTATGGAATTTATCTTTAAAATTCTCATTTAAATCAATTACATATTTCTAAAATATTTATAATATTTTAGAATAGTTATTAGAAAGATTCCGACAGCATAATAGCTATGGATTCTTAACCTCATGCATATAATTACAGTTATAAACCAGTCGACTTATCTCCAATTTATGCATGTTTTAAAATAATTCATACTTCCATTAATTTCACAAGATTTAACTTGTTAAAACATGCATATCATCATATCCCTACAACTCACACACTTCCCCCTTACCAGTCTTATGCAGACGATCGTCCCGGTAATGCTAACCGAAATCCGTCTACTCGGTCTGCAAAATAATTTTATCGAAAATTATTAATAATTTTCTTCTTATTTTTAAACTACTAACATTCATTTAATGCAGCCTCTAATGCCATAAAATAATTACAACCAGTATAATTATACCGGTGTTATAACTAATTTATTTATTCTAGTTTCTTTCTCGGTTTTGATTTTACCGAAAATTTCCTTTTAATTTCTACAATTATTCTCTACTAAGATACTCAATTTTCAGCCTATCATGGAGTCTCAAATGGTCATGGCCGAACCTCTCATGGCCATTATTGTTGACTTTTCAACATGGTATCTATTTCCTCATTTTGCAATTTATTGCTTCTCTACGTGAACATCATTTTCTTATTCTCTTGTATGAAGCTTTTAAATGCTTCTTTCTTTCTTTATTCAACCGAAATCTCCTCCTTAACCAAAATCTTCTTTTCATCATACTCCAAATTTCTAAATTCTTCCTCTATCTAATTTTCCTATAGTTAATTTACATCATTAAACTAAAATTCCAGCTCAATTTCCATCTTATTCTTCATCTATCTCAAAACATGAATTCATTCTATTTCTATGATTCAACAAGAATAAATCAAAAGCAAGACTATAATCATGCTTCTCATACTTGAAATCATAGATTAATATCAATAAATCTTAAGAAATCATCAAATCTCACCTTGGTTAATTTGTATTTCTAAAACAGAATTTGTATTCTGTTTTGTTTCTCTTCTACGCCAGCCCCTTTTGATTTCTCCTTGATGAATTCCAAGCTTTAACTAAGGTTTAAGGGTGGAGCTTAAGTGTTTAGGTTTCTAATTTATGAGATTGTTGAATTCTTTTCTTAAGTGAACCGAAGTAAAGAAGCAGAACAGAGAAGAAAATGGTTCTCGTAGTTAATATATTTTCGGTGGTGAAGAAGGTTTTACCGAGGCTTTCTTACTTCTTATTCTTCTCTTTATCCTTTTTAACTAATATTACAAATCCACCTATCATTTTATAGTATTTCTTCATCATTCATTGCATTAAAATCCATTTAATGCATGAAGAGAATGCAGCATAAAGTGGCGTAGAGAAGTCTCCTTTGACACGATTTTTATCACTTTTTTTTTTCTTTTGTTTTTGTCTTTCTACTTCAGCCAAAATTTCCAGCCACTTAATATATTATTTTTCATGTTTCTTTTCATAATTCTTTTACCATGAATTGATGATCTCGGCAGCCTTTACAAAAGCTACAAAGTTTGCAATTAAAACAACAAGCTGGCGTGTTGACCGATCAGCCTTAATTGATTTCTTTCTCTTCTTTTCCTTGGTTAATTCCAGCCAATAATCTCCCTTATCTAGTACCTCTTTTATACTATCTTGTTAACTCATGTTTCCTTTAGTTTTTTTGCTCATAAAAGCCTTCTACTAACAGTCTTTAAAAGCAGGATAAAACGTATCCAGCAAAAAAGTTGGCGTGGATCATCTTGCACATTCGGTTTGTCCTTCTTCTTCCCTCTTTCTTTACTTTGTTTTGACCAATAAAATTCTAATATCAAGTATTCTTGATTTCTTTATTTCTTAGACACCATTTCTACTTATAATTTTCTTCCAACCGAATGCAATCCAAGTGCAGATTTTGTTGTTGGCGTGAATGGCAACTTAGTTTCTCCTCTTCTCTTTTACATTCCATCCAATAAAATAGCTTTACATGAGTACACATTTAATTCATCTTTTCTTTATATCTTTGATTGCTATTAAGCCAATAATTCCAACAATCAAATTTCCATCTTAAAATTTTAGATTTTCATTCTACTTCACCTGCACCATATTGCAATTAAAATTTCAATTTCCATAATGTAAAATAAAGTCTCATCTTCAATCTTTATTTAATTCCATACTTTAATTTATTCAAATTATCAATCATGTACAAGAAGATGTACAATATATACAAAATACCGGGTCTCACATTTCTCCCCTCCTTAAGAAATTTGGTCCTCCAAATTTAACCCGGACCTATCACTGAAAGAGCTCTGGGTACTTCTCACGCATTAGGCTCTCTAACTCCCATGTAGCCTCCTCCTCGGTGTGATACTGCCAGAGCACCTTAACTAAAGGAATGGTCTTAGATCGTAATACCTTATCCTTCCTATCCAAGATCCGTATGGGTCTCTCAACATAACTCATATCCTCTCTAATCTCCAGTGGTTCATGTCGAATTACGTGAGAAGGATCCGGATAATACTTCCTCAACATCGAGACATGGAATACGTTATGCACTCCTGACAACTCTGGTGGTAGTGCTAACCGATATGCCACATCTCCCACTCGATCTAAGATCTCAAAAGGCCCGATATATCGAGGACTCAACTTTCCTCTCTTCCCGAATCTCATAATACCCTTGGAGGGTGAGACCTTCAAGAATACATAATCACCCGATGAAAACTCTAGTGGTCGGCGTCTAGTATCTGCGTAACTCTTCTGCCGACTCTGAGCCATTCTCAACCTCTCACAAATCACCTGTACATCACGAGAAGCCTGTTCGACCAAATCGGGAGCTAATAGCTTACGGTCCCCTACTTCTTCCCATGCTATCGGGGATCTACATCGTCTGCCATATAGAGCCTCATAAGGTGCCATACCGATACTCGCATGGTAGCTATTATTATATGCAAATTCTGCCAAGGGTAAATGATCATCCCAGGAGCCTCTAAAATCCAGTACACACGCTCTCAACATATCCTCGAGCGTCTGTATCGTACGCTCGGACTGTCCATCAGTCTGAGGGTGGAAAGCGGTGCTAAAATTCAGCTGGGATCCCATAACTTCCTGAAATCTCTCCCAGAAATGAGACGTGAAGCGGGAGTCCCTATCAGATGTGATGCTCACTGGAACACCATGTAACCTCACAATCTCCTTGACATATAAATCGGCTAAGGCACTCACTGAATCAGTGGATCTCATGGCCAAGAAATGAGCAGACTTCGTCAACCTGTCTACTATCACCCAAATAGCATCATGTCCCTTCCGGGTCCGTGGTAATCCCATAATAAAATCCATGGTAACATGCTCCCATTTCCACGTAGGAATCGATAATGGTCGAAGCATACCTGCCGGCTTCTGATGCTCAATCTTAATCTGCTGGCATGTCAGACATCTAGCAACAAAATCAGCGATGTCTTTCTTCATCTTAGGCCACCAATATACTCTCCGGAGATTCTGGTACATCTTAGTACTACCCGGATGTAACGTATATCTAGAGGTATGGGCCTCTGATAAAATCAGATCTCTAATCTGCTGATCACCGGGAACACATATCTGACCTCTAAACCTCAGTATCCCATCGGTGCCAATTTCAAAATCCGACTCAACTCCCATCTGAATTTGACTGGCAACCTTGATGCAATAATCATCACCCCTCTGAGCTTCCCTGATCCGATCTATCAAATCCGGCTCTATACGGAAACTAGCCGTAAATCCACATCGGTCAGAGGAAATAACTGTCATGCTGAGGCTAGAAAACTGCTCTATCAAATCATGCTCCCTGATCATCATGTAAGAAACCATGCCAGCCTGTTTACGGCTCAGTGCATCAGCCACTACATTCGCCTTACCCGGGTGATACAAAATCTCGCAATCGTAGTCTTTTAGCAGCTCCATCCATCGTCGCTGCCTCATGTTCAACTCTCGCTGCGAGAATATGTACTTCAGACTCTTATGGTCTGTATACACCTGAAACTTCTCCCCGTACAAATAATGCCGCCAAATCTTCAGTGCAAACACTACTGCGGCTAGCTCTAAATCATGTGTCGGGTAATTCCTCTCATGATCCTTCAATTGCCGAGAACCATAGGCAATAACCCGACCATGCTGCATGAGCACACATCCCAATCCCTGAGCGGACGCATCAGTATACACCATAAATCCACCCGATCCACTGGGAAGTGCTAATACGGGGGCAGTAGTCAATCTCCTCTTAAGCTCAAGAAAACTACGCTCACACGAATCATTCCACTCAAACTTCACCTCCTTACGTGTGAGTCGTGTCAATGGAGCAGCAAGTCTAGAAAATCCCTCCACAAACCTGCGATAATATCCGGCAAGACCTAAGAAACTCCGTATCTCGGTAATTGTGCTAGGCCTCTCCCACTGAACAATGGCCTCAATCTTGGACGGATCAACTGACACCCCGTCCTTCGACACTACATGTCCGAGAAATATAATATGGTCAAGCCAGAACTCGCACTTACTGAGCTTAGCATACAATCTCCGATCCCTGAGGGTTTGTAAAACAGTCTGCAAGTGCTGCTCGTGTTCCTCTGGAGTCTTAGAATAAATCAGGATATCATCAATAAACACTATCACAAACCTATCCAAGAATGGATGGAATACCTCATTCATCAGACTCATAAAGGCTGCAGGGGCATTAGTCAACCCAAAAGGCATCACCAAGAACTCATAGTGACCATAACGAGTTCGAAATGCTGTCTTGTGCACATCCGACTCCTTAATCTTCAACTGGTGGTAGCCTGATCGAAGATCTATCTTAGAAAACACCTGTGCACCCCTGAGCTGATCAAATAAGTCATCAATCCTAGGCAAGGGATACTTATTCTTAATGGTAGCCCGATTCAGCATCCGATAATCTATACACAACCGAAGACTACCATCCTTCTTTCGGACAAACAATACTGGAGCTCCCCACGGTGACACACTGGGACGTATAAATCCCTTATCCAGTAACTCCTGGAGCTGCTTTTTAAGCTCCTCTAACTCAGTCAATGCCATCCGATATGGGGGTCTAGAAATTGGCTCCGTACCAGGTACCAAATCAATCGTAAACTCCGTCTCCCTATCCGGTGGTAAGCCTGGTAAGTCCTCTGGAAATATGTCCGGAAAGTCCCTAACCACAGGAATCTCCTGAATCTCTGGATGTTCTCTCTCTACGTCCTCCACACTAGCAATATAACCTTCATAAACATCCATACACAATCACAATTTAGTATACATCACATTTTATAAACAATATTCACATACTTTTATTAATTTACAAATAATTTTACAATGTACTTTTCGGGTTGAGAGAAGGTAATGAACTTAGTAGTACAATCTAAACTGACATGATTTACAGATAACCAGTCCATACCCAAAATGATATCAAAGTCGTACATATTCAATACAATTAGGTCAGCTGTCATAACCTTCTCTCCTACCGTTATTTTACAATTTCTATATACAGTATCAGTTAACTGTGATTCTCTAAAAGGAGTGTGTACTTGCAAAGTACATTGTAATAACTCCGGTTCTACTGGGACCCTGTTAGCATATGCAGGTGATAAGAACGAATGTGTAGACCCCGGATCAAATAAGGCAATTACCGGAATGTCAAAAAGATAAATTTTACCTTTAATCACATCCGCTGAAGCGTCGGCAGTTTCCTGATCCAATGCGTACACCCGTCCCTGTGTCACAACCTGCTTCCCTTTCTCAGCGGCTGTCGCTCGCCTAGGCTGTGAGGGTGTCGCCTTCTCCGATCCACTCAGAGCTGCCGGTGCCTGAATCTGAGGTACCGTAGGAGGAACAGTAGAAGCAGTAGACTCCTTAAACATCGGGCAATCTCTAACCATATGCCCCGTCTGTCCACACCGAAAACAGGCATTAGACAATAAGTAACAGGGGCGTGAACCATGCGACTTACCACAATGTCTACATCTGGTCGCAGGACTCCTCTGAGTAGAAATGAGGCCAGTAGCAGGAGTAGAAACTGCTGATCTAGTAAATCGGCCCTCTGAAATCTGTATGCCCGTAGGTCTAGTCCTCTTAGGCTGCTCCCTACTCTGTCTGTCCTCCGAAAACCTCCTAAACTTACTTTTACCTTTACTCTTACCCTTACTCCCAGCCTCTATATGATACTGCTCGAAATCCCTCTCACATAGCTGAGCCCGTCGTACCACCTCATCATATGTCAAAATATCAAATGGGGCTAGCTTCACTCTAATGGAGGGTCTCAAACCAGCCTTAAATCTCTCTATCTTATGCCTCTCATTAACGCTGGTCTGTGGATCAAATCGACTCAGAGTAGTGAACTTAGCCTCATACTCATCGACGGCCATACTACCCTGAACCAAATCCATGAACTCCTGCTGCAACTTCTGCTGAGCAGTATCGGGAATATATCTGCGTCTGAAAGCATCAACAAAAATATCCCAAGTAATCTCTGGATGCTGGGAAAATAATACAGTCTGTGTGGCCTTCCACCAGTGCCCCGCATCATCAGTCAACTGGAACACTGCCAAACCTGTCCTCTCGGTCTCCGTACACCTCAAAATCCGAAATAATTTCTCTATAGCCAGAACCCACTGCTCTGCCGCCAACGGATCTCTAGCACCCTTAAACTTCGGTGGATCTAACTTCTTAAAAGACCGTACTAGAGTAACATCATAGTATGACTCTACATCTCGAGGTGGTTGAGCTAATGGCTGAGGTGCCGGTGGTGGAATAGGCCGAGGCTCGGGTATAACCGGTACCTGCTGTGGTGGAGCTGGTGCTACTACAGGGGCTACAGGAGCTGCTGCTCTCTCTCTCTCTGCCCTATCTGCAGCTCTGTCAGCCTGATACATAGCCATAAAATCCATCAACATCCTCTCCATCCTATTCATCCGATCACCTGAACTCTCGGGCTGCTGAGGAGAAGTAGATCCTGGGGCGGGCTCCGGAGTCTGTGCCACCCTACCTCTGCCTCTGCCTCTACCTCTACCTGAGCGGGTCACCCTTCTTCCACTCATATCTGTACCAGAAATCATGTATTTCACTTTCCGTTAGTATTTCTATTATACATTCAGATTATACAGTACTACTGGGAATGTTTACTATTCATGTTTTTATTTTAAACATCATCAGACATCAGACCAACCCTGCTCTGATACCATTAAAATTGTAACGGTCTGAGTGTACATTTTTACACTTTATTTACTCATAATTTCTACTATTTTACCGGTTGGGCTGTCCGTGATGTTTACAGTGAAATAATAATTACCGTACTAAATAGTACTTCTATTCACAGTGTAATTTTCGAAACATGAATATTTCATTTATTGTATATCAGAATACATTCCCTGTATTTTTATTTTTCTTAAAGTAGTACTGTACAAATTTTCTGAATATATAAAAGGAAATAATATACCTCCGATGTCTAAAGTCTGCTGTCTCGGGTAACCGAACTAGCAGCCAATACCTCGGATGGTACGTCTCTTAATCCAGATCAATACCTGTGGAGTGAAATTGAAGGGGTGAGCGAACCACGTGCTCAGTAAGGGAGTTGTATGCTGCTCGATATAATGAATCTATATGCTATAAAACGATAAAATCTCTTATAGCATAAATTTAATATTTATTTTTTTCTTGAAAATAAATGAAAGAAACCTTTTATTTCCTTTCACATCAGTACCATATAAAAACACATGCCAGTACAGTAGTAAATCAGTAGATGCAGTTAACAGTATTTCAGTAAACAGTATTTAGTAAACAGTGTACAGTAAACAATATTCAGTAAACAATATTCAGTAACAGTAGGTTGAGACTAGGCATCACCCTAAATCATGTCATGCTATAATCATTCCCGAAGGAACACAGTAACAGTAAACAGTTTAGATCTATGGCCATAGTCTATGGGCGTCCTCGGTGTACACTTGCCAGGAGACACCGGGACTGCTGATGACTTGGCGGGTCTATCAGCCACGTGAACAGTACAGTATAATAGTAAAGCATGAATCTCGGGGCCTAAAGTCTCAAAATCAAATTTATATCTCAAATTACCTTTAAGGGAAACGCATTTATGAAATTAAATCATTTAAATAAATAATACTTCCAAAAAGGTATTATTCTCATTTTCGTACACTGTAATTCAATCAATAAATATTCATGCTAAAGTGAGAAAACACATAAATATTCAATTATGAATATTTAATATAATATAACATAATTCAAATTCTCACTTAAATAAATATATAAAACATGAATATTTAAATACTTCATATTTTCTCATAAATCCCATCTTATGGAAATGTTATGGAATTTATCTTTAAAATTCTCATTTAAATCAATTACATATTTCTAAAATATTTATAATATTTTAGAATAGTTATTAGAAAGATTCCGACAGCATAATAGCTATGGATTCTTAACCTCATGCATATAATTACAGTTATAAACCAGTCGACTTATCTCCAATTTATGCATGTTTTAAAATAATTCATACTTCCATTAATTTCACAAGATTTAACTTGTTAAAACATGCATATCATCATATCCCTACAACTCACACACTTCCCCCTTACCAGTCTTATGCAGACGATCGTCCCGGTAATGCTAACCGAAATCCGTCTACTCGGTCTGCAAAATAATTTTATCGAAAATTATTAATAATTTTCTTCTTATTTTTAAACTACTAACATTCATTTAATGCAGCCTCTAATGCCATAAAATAATTACAACCAGTATAATTATACCGGTGTTATAACTAATTTATTTATTCTAGTTTCTTTCTCGGTTTTGATTTCACCGAAAATTTCCTTTTAATTTCTACAATTATTCTCTACTAAGATACTCAATTTTCAGCCTATCATGGAGTCTCAAATGGTCATGGCCGAACCTCTCATGGCCATTATTGTTGACTTTTCAACATGGTATCTATTTCCTCATTTTGCAATTTATTGCTTCTCTACGTGAACATCATTTTCTTATTCTCTTGTATGAAGCTTTTAAATGCTTCTTTCTTTCTTTATTCAACCGAAATCTCCTCCTTAACCAAAATCTTCTTTTCATCATACTCCAAATTTCTAAATTCTTCCTCTATCTAATTTTCCTATAGTTAATTTACATCATTAAACTAAAATTCCAGCTCAATTTCCATCTTATTCTTCATCTATCTCAAAACATGAATTCATTCTATTTCTATGATTCAACAAGAATAAATCAAAAGCAAGACTATAATCATGCTTCTCATACTTGAAATCATAGATTAATATCAATAAATCTTAAGAAATCATCAAATCTCACCTTGGTTAATTTGTATTTCTAAAACAGAATTTGTATTCTGTTTTGTTTCTCTTCTACGCCAGCCCCTTTTGATTTCTCCTTGATGAATTCCAAGCTTTAACTAAGGTTTAAGGGTGGAGCTTAAGTGTTTAGGTTTCTAATTTATGAGATTGTTGAATTCTTTTCTTAAGTGAACCGAAGTAAAGAAGCAGAACAGAGAAGAAAATGGTTCTCGTAGTTAATATATTTTCGGTGGTGAAGAAGGTTTTACCGAGGCTTTCTTACTTCTTATTCTTCTCTTTATCCTTTTTAACTAATATTACAAATCCACCTATCATTTTATAGTATTTCTTCATCATTCATTGCATTAAAATCCATTTAATGCATGAAGAGAATGCAGCATAAAGTGGCGTAGAGAAGTCTCCTTTGACACGATTTTTATCACTTTTTTTTTTCTTTTGTTTTTGTCTTTCTACTTCAGCCAAAATTTCCAGCCACTTAATATATTATTTTTCATGTTTCTTTTCATAATTCTTTTACCATGAATTGATGATCTCGGCAGCCTTTACAAAAGCTACAAAGTTTGCAATTAAAACAACAAGCTGGCGTGTTGACCGATCAGCCTTAATTGATTTCTTTCTCTTCTTTTCCTTGGTTAATTCCAGCCAATAATCTCCCTTATCTAGTACCTCTTTTATACTATCTTGTTAACTCATGTTTCCTTTAGTTTTTTTGCTCATAAAAGCCTTCTACTAACAGTCTTTAAAAGCAGGATAAAACGTATCCAGCAAAAAAGTTGGCGTGGATCATCTTGCACATTCGGTTTGTCCTTCTTCTTCCCTCTTTCTTTACTTTGTTTTGACCAATAAAATTCTAATATCAAGTATTCTTGATTTCTTTATTTCTTAGACACCATTTCTACTTATAATTTTCTTCCAACCGAATGCAATCCAAGTGCAGATTTTGTTGTTGGCGTGAATGGCAACTTAGTTTCTCCTCTTCTCTTTTACATTCCATCCAATAAAATAGCTTTACATGAGTACACATTTAATTCATCTTTTCTTTATATCTTTGATTGCTATTAAGCCAATAATTCCAACAATCAAATTTCCATCTTAAAATTTTAGATTTTCATTCTACTTCACCTGCACCATATTGCAATTAAAATTTCAATTTCCATAATGTAAAATAAAGTCTCATCTTCAATCTTTATTTAATTCCATACTTTAATTTATTCAAATTATCAATCATGTACAAGAAGATGTACAATATATACAAAATACCGGGTCTCACAAGTAACACGTGAATGGAGACCAGGCAACACTCTGAATATATCATGCTATAATCCCCGTATGGAACAGTAACAGTAACACATGAAACATATGGCCATAGTCTGTAGGTGTCCTCAGAGTACACTTGTCAGGTGACTTTTGGACTGCTGATGACTTGGCGGGTCAATCAGTCATAGTAATAGTAACACATGAGCATGATATGGGGCCTAACAATCTCAAAACAGTATATAAACAATATAATCACCTTTATGGAAATTTATAAAAATGATAAAATCTTCAGTCAGTCCATAAAGGTTATTTAAATAACACAGTGAACAGTACAGTGAAAATAATTTATAAAATATTCATATCGCAATGATAATTTTTCTAAACCTTCTATTACACTATGAAACACTTATAGGAATATATCGGTAACTTTACTTTAATAAAATTCGATAACATGAATATTTAAATACTGCTTTTCGGTAAATCACCATTTTATGAAAAATATTGAACATTTACTTTTTAAGGCTAGGAATTCACTCAATAATGCACTTAAAATATTTCTTGACATTTTAGAAAATTTTCTAAGAAATTTCAACAGTATAACGACTACTATTGACCTAGCCTCTCTACACATAAATCATAATTCCAATCCAGCCAAAAACCACAATTCGCATGATTTTCAAGGCATTTAAATTCCAAAACATTTAATAAAATTATTCTCAACAAAACCATGCATTTATAATATCCCTACGGTCTATACACTCATCCCTTACCTGTCTGATGTTATTGACTTTCTCGATAGCACCACATGTAGTTCACTTCTCTCGGTCTGCAAATCATTTCACCAACAATATTTATTAACCTTAATTTAATTTTTAAACTATTTTCCTTCAATAATTGCAGCCACGTTATACACTGGAAATATTAAATCAGTATAAATTCTACTCGTGCTAAAACATAACTTTTCTGTTTTAAGTCCGATTTTAATTTCGATTTCACTGATGGATTCCTTATAATTTCTACATTCACATGGCATTCTAAATTCATCAAAATGCAGCATAAAACCACCTCCCCTTTTTAGCCGAATGGTGCCTCATAAGTTTTCTAAGCCTTTCCAACATTTAATCACTAAATTCATGTTTAGCCATGTTTATTCTACTATTTGGCACCCTTTTCATGCATGAAACAACATGTTTTCATCAACTTCTATTCATGGCTGAAAGCTATGAGAGTGCTTGAGCATGATTTAAAGCAAACTAAATCAAACTAACACTAAATTCAAGCTTAACTCATGTAAATACATCATTAACTACCTTTAGAATTAAAAGAAACCTCATTTATAGAGGAAACTCACCTTGACCGAAATCTTCATGCCCTCTTTCCTCTTGATTTTATCACTTTTAGAACAAGCTATGGGCATGGGTAGATAAAGCTTGAAGAGAGGAACAATTTTGTAGAAATGATCTTGGTGAAATAAGGTAGTTTAAGTAATGTTTTGGTTAAATTTTTATTTTTTGTTAAGCTTTGTTAATGGTGGCCAACATGGAAGAGGTTGAAGATGGAGGAATAGTGGCCGACCAGCTTGGGTGAATTTTATAGAAAATTCTAGAGAGGGGCAAAGTGACCAAAATGCCCTTGATTATGAAATTTTAGGATAAAAATGCCCTCAAGCTTTTGTAATTTTTCTAATTATGTAATTGCACTCCAAAATTTCATATTTCATCACCAAAAATTCTTATTGGATGTATTTTGATGAATCTGGTGGTTTGGTTCAGTTTGACCTACCAAGAAGGTGAAATTACGAAATTACCTTTATCAGGTAAAGCGTGTAAATTTCTGATTTAACCACCAATTCAATCTATCTATTGACATAGCCTAGAACTTATTTTTTTTTTGTAGAATATCATATTATCTTCACTTGGTCCAAATTCATTTTAGTTTGACCACAATTTACGAAAATGCCACTAGGCTATGTCTTTAATCCTCATTTTTTGGCACGCATCTCAAAAATAATATAAATAAGGTATTTTAGGCTCGAAATTCTTACCTTAGGCTTATTATACGCTCCGAATACTATTTTGACAGTCTCACATCCATCCGAACACTGTAAGACCCACATCACTGTTTCACTTATAACCTGCAAATTACACCGAAATTGAATAGTGATTCAAAGTCTAACACATGTACGACAATAGTATAATTGGCTCTCACAAGCTTTGATTTCTGAAAAAGAAAGTGCATTTGAATTGAAATTAGAAGTTTAAACTCTGAACATGTATTATTGCATACGTGTCATACTTGAGATTGCACATACATTGAAACTACACCTCTGATATGATTTTTAAACAGTGCATGTTATCAGATATGACTTATGCCATGCATGACTAATTTGAAATCGTAAACGCTTGCACGCATTTGATACTGTAAGTCATATGATTAAGCCTGCACAAGAGCTTTGTAATCCTTAGGCGTGCTTTGAATTTGATTGATATTGGGCTAAGTGATTAGTAATGTGATTTGATATTACAATGTCATTGATTGACGGATTACGTGATTGATAATGTGATTATATATTATGCTGTAATTGATTGACAGGGCTAAGTGATCAATAATATGAATTGGTGTTACATTGTACTTGAATTAACAGAGTTACACGATCGGAATATATTATGATGATTAATATTGCAGGTTTCATGCATTGCATTTAGGACAGTATAATTCTACTTCTGTATTTATATTAGTATCTTACTGAGCCATGGATTTGCTCACCCCTTAATTTCACCTCTTTCCAGACTATTTGAGTTAAACTCTGCCATGAGAGTTTTTGTGTGGGCCTTCGGAAATGGCATCTAAGCTTGGTATTGGCCTTTGTCCCCCAAACTTACTTTGTGGCTTAGGAGGTATACGCTCTTTATATATCGCTTGTTTACATGTACAGACTTTAATTGAGGCACAATACTTATTTTGTTCAATAAGTCAGGATGTATAGGTCGTATTAAATTATTATATAGGTTCATATGATCATTGAATGTGATCTGGGATGTGATTATATTTGGTTGATTGTATATTTTGTGGAATATGGAAATGTAATTGAGATGATTTCGAGATTGTGTAGTACATGAGGTATATGTATTGTGGATTGTGGATTCTTTGCAGGCAACTAACTGGGCAAGTGATAAAATTTAAAGGGGAGGTTTTTGACCTGTTTCTTTACTAGTTTACTATTTAAGTGAAATGACTATAGTTCACCTAGAGAGTTGAGTAAAAACGCTCATAAATTAACATTTAAGTTATCAAGGTTAGAGTATATGAAAGGATCATTGAAAATCGTTTTAATGACTATACTGACCCCGAATACAAACCCTAAATCGAAAAGGAAAATTTTTTTTTTGTAAATTTGGGTAAATGGAATAAGTGTTAGTCTTTAATGTACGTCATGGCCTTCAGCTCGTGACAAAGTTGGTCGAGTTCAGAAAGCAATTAGATGAACTTTTTGCAAGTTAGGTTTATCAGGCAATCCAAAGCACTTTTCGAGGTGCCAATGTTATTTCAAAAGAAGCAAGATGAGAACTTGCAAGTATGTGTAGATTACACAACCTTGATTAAGGTAGCAGTGAGGAACAAGTACTTGATTCCTCTAATAGTAGACCTCTTTGATCAGTTGAGCTAGGCCAAATACTTCTCCAAACTTGATATCAGGTATAGGTATCATCATGTTAGAATCACCGAGAGGGATGAGCGAAAAATCACTTATGTGACATAGTACGATGTATTTGAATTCTTTGTTATGCCTTTTGGACTAACCAATGCTCCTACCACATTTTGTACTCTAATGACCAAGTATTCCATGACTAACTTGACGTGGTCATCTACCTAATTAATATCATGGTTTTTTAACTCTACCCTAAGAAGCACTAGGGGCACTTGAGATTGGTTTTCAAAAGGCTTAAGGAGAACCAATTGTATGTGATAAAGGAGAAATGTAGCTTTGTTTAGAATCGGATCCATTTCCTAGGCCATATTGTAGAACAAGGCCAGATTCAGATGGATATGGAGAAAGTTAGACCCATTAAGGAGTGGAATACTCCGAATAATGTTAAGAACTCCACTCTTTTCTTGGATTAACCAAGTATTATTAAAGATTTATGGAGGGATACTCTCAAAGAATAATAGCCCTTACTAAACTACTAAAGAATGATAAAAAGTTGTGTTGTACGAGTGAATTTGATGAAGCATTCAAGGGTTTAAAGAAAGCCTTGATGGAAGGCCTTATCTTGATCCTCCCTTCTCTTAAAAAGCCCTTAAAAGTGCAAACAGATACTTCAGACTTTATCATTGGAGGAATATTATTGCAAGAGAGGTACTCGATTGCTTTCAAAAGCTGCAAGTTGAATGAGGCGTAAATGAGAAATGCTGCACAAGAGACAGAACTTCTAGTAGTAATTCATTGACTAAGGGTATGGTGACATTATCTGCTAGGGTCTAAATTTGTTGTCAAAATAGACAACACGACAATTACGTTACTCAACTAAAGCTCACGGTTAAACAAGCAAGATGGCAAAAGTTTTTAGCAGAGTTTGATTTGTGTTTTGAGTACAAGGTGGAGAATACTAACTAGGAGGCAAATGCATTGAACCGACGAGCAGAATTGGCAACACTTAGGAGAATTGCCCCAGTGTTAGCTATTAAAGTGACCACTGACATTCGCAAGCTAAACGAAGCTAATTTAAATAAAGACCTTCGAGCTAAGTTTATAATGAAGATGGCATAAAAGTGGAAGTTAAAGTATTTTTGAGTGGAGAGTGAAGCTTTATCGACAAAGGACCTTTGATTGTTTGTACAAAGAGCACGAAATCTGAGCTAGATGCTGATGCAGGAATGTCATGATACCCCTTGGATAGGTCATCCAGGTTGGAAATGCACTCTTGCTCTACTAAAATAAGGCTATTATTGGCCACATATGAGACAGGAAATGATGGTTCACTACACCAAGATGGCCTGATCTACTAATAGGAGAAAGTTGAAAGAAAAAAATAGGTTGGCTTTCTTTAACCTTTATCGATGCCAACTAGACATTGGGAAAGTATCTCTCTTGACTTCATAACTATCCTCCCTAGAGTTGGTGACCTTAAGTCGATTTTGGTGATGATTGATCGCTTTTCAAAGCATGCCACATTCATTTTGACTCAAAAATGTTGCATAGCGGAAGACAAAGCTTATTTAATCTTCAAGCATGTAGTCAAATATTGAGACATTCCACAAAGCATTGTTAGTGATAAGGATTTGAGATTTACTAGGTCATTTTGGTGAGAGGTCTTCAATATATTGGGATCCCAACTTAACATCTCATCCAATTACCACCCCTAAACGGGTTGTTAAAGGAATATTTAAGGCATTTTGTACAAGCTAATTAAAAGAATTGGCCTTTGCTACTGGATATGGCCCATTTGTGTTTTAATTCCAAAAAGAACTCCTCCATCAACAAGAGTCCCTATGAAGTACCAAGAGTACATCACACTTCCATTGAGCCATATGAAGGGAAGAATCCCCAAACCTTCAACTTCATCGAGTAGTGGAAGCAAAACACAGAGATTGCCCGAACTTACTTGGAATAGGCATTGAAGTGTATAAAGAAATGGGTTGATAAGGGTCGAAGAGCACAACAGTTTAAGATTAATGATCTTGTATTGGTCAAGATAGTGCCTGAGTAGCTTAGATTCCTAGAAAAGCAAGATTGCTAGTTGGTGCTCAAGTATGGAAGTCCAGTGACAATTCTTGACAATGTGGGATAGCCCTCTTATAAAATCGATCCTCCAAAATGGATGAAAGTATATCTCATGTTTCATGTAAGCAACTTGAAGTCACCTCATGCGAATCCCACAAATGTAAGTAGAAGTAGATCAACCAAGGTCGCCATTAGCACGAAACTATATTCAAAGCATCAAGTCGAAGAACTAGCTGATAAATGAACCATAGTGTTAAGAAGACTAATCTAGGTACATCTTGTAAAGTAGGAGGGCCTAGGTCAAGATGAAATCAGTTGGGAGAGAGAGCATGACCTTAAAGCCTTCAAGAAGTAGATTAAAGAATTCTAGGCGACCAAGTCGACGAGTGCGTCGACAATTAAGTGAGGGAGAATGTCATTAGCCAACCTTGTATAGGGACATGACCAATAGAGGTGCCATGGCCGTGGAACTCATGTACTTAGGAAAAGTTTTCCTATTTCAAACATTGTAATGGTTAGTGATAGCAATCTTGTAAAATCTCTTTTGCTACTATAGTGGAGGCGAGTAGTCAGCAGATATTGGGTTGTTTCACTTGTTAAGGTATATGCTAGTACACCCATCTAGGGCTGCCCCTCTGGCTCTGACGATGGTGTGTAGGACTCATTACTCTTTTGTAATCTTATTTATATTAATAAAACATTTTTCTTTAGGGGAACCAAGGTCAACCTAGTGTGCACCTGTTATGCCTCATTATATAGTCATGTACCTGATACTTACTTGTGCATTACTTATTGCTTGATTAGATAATTGAGAGATCTTGACTGACTTGTTTGGACAAGGCCATCCAAATGCCGCACAGCCAAGTGCTTAAGTGTGAGAAAGCTTAGTCCATGACACTAATTAAGCATGATAAAGTTGCTTTCCGCCAACATAGATATATAACAAGAATTCTTTTAATTATGGACTTGTTGAGCTACCTCAAACTTAATTTTTACACGAATATGTTTGAGCTACTACTTGTTGAATCTTACCCAACTATAATTACATTGTTTGGATGTGTTACCACATAACTATCGATTCCTTTATAATCTATTATTAACTCAATCGAATGAAATTTTTGTTCATCTTTTCAATCATGTCAATGCATATCTGCTGTAAAATATTATGTGTTATTTTGTTTGCTGTATCTTGAAAATACCAGGGGCATTTCACCATACCAAACTTGGGATACTCGAACAAGCATTTATTAGACTAGAAGTTGAAGCTGTACAAAGGATGAAGTCGGAGCGGCAAGAGCTAGTTTTAAGAACAAGATAAAGCTACCTACGGCTACAAAGAAGTTACTACCATTTTTATTAAGCATAGTTTTTCCATTCTACAAATAGTCACACTTGGGTATCCACATGGAGACTAGTGCTTATGCCTTACATTTGCAGCCAACACATAGCCGCTTTTTCTTTTCCCACGCATAGATTTAGATACTCAGTAGGAGAAAGATCTACTCAGTGGCTGCAAGAACTGCTGGCCCTTCCACCTGAAATTCCAACAACAAACACAAGTAATGATAAAGATATTACATGGTTGAAGTGATTCTTTACAGCTGGTTGAAATGGACAATTGAACCACGAAAAACAATCATGTTGCATAAACAGATAGAAACAGGATTTATATTTTAGTCACCTCTTTGTTAAGAAGCTTTAAACCAACTTTCTTGTGAATGAATATTCCTTTTTTTTTAACCATAGGTATTCTCATCTTTTTTACAGTTTTAGATTAATCATGTTCGAACCAAAAATGGTAAACAATAAAATCCTTCCAACAATGACTACTCCAAGATTCAAACTATGTCTAAATGCTTAGAAAAGAATTCATTTCCATTTATTCTAACCACTTGTTGGTAATGAATTTCTCTTTGGTATCACATATCTGATATTCAAAAGATTAATCGCTGCGCCTATATGTATTAGCTAAACAATCATGTTGGTTACCATAAATGTAGCACCCCATATCTCCTCTTCTTTAGCAGGAACAGCAGTGATTTTGTTCTTAGGATTCTCATAGCTCCTTAGTTCTCCAACTGCCGTGGAGAAGAAACAGCCTGTAGAAATGAATAGAAAGCTTGTAAGCACAAGCGATCAAGGGAAATTGAATGTAATAAGAAACCTCTCCACGCTGTTTTGGTGAACCCACCTTGAGGGAAAGAAGCAAGAGATTTGCCACAGGCACCTTTAAGCAAATCAGCATTATCAGCGAAGGCTACATATCCGTCAGCAGTGATTCCCCAGTAAAGAGGAACCTTACCAAATTGATCCTGTCAAAATCAGACCACCGCACTCGCTGTGAGATTCCAATCAAGCAAGGCATTAAAGATGAACTAGGTGAGACAATAATTAGCTTACAGAAGCGACAAACAAGGTGGAGGTAGACTTGTCAAAGACAATAAAAGCAAAGCTCCCGCTTAGATGGCCAACCACATGATTGGGTGGGTAAGGTGCTCTGTCACGGAGAGCCTTGTAAGCTTCAATAACCAATATCACCTCATTTGCTGACTTACCAAGTCCATATTGCTGCTTTAAACTCCCCAAGTTATCAAGAGCACCCTCAAACAAGCAGAAGATTTCATCTTTCACAGCAAATGATCTGCCATTTACCAACACCAAAGAAAAAAAATATTAGCGGCAATACATATTAAGACGATAGTAATATATATTAGGTAAGAAAATTTCAACGATAATAACACACGTTACTTTATAATTTAATTATTAAATTAATTTTTTAATTATCATAAAAAAATTAATATTTTTTTATTTGCTCTTTTCTATTATTAGTACTAAATGGAGTAATCTTTGATGGATAATTATCTATTATACTATCAATAGAATTTTTTTAATTCATAACCAGATTTAAGATAACAACATATTCTATTTCATTTTATTTTTTATACATGTCTCATCATCTTAACATCACTTGTAAAATTAAAAAAATTTTACTAACAGTGTATTAGATATTAATTCCTAATCACCTTAAATAATTGTGTTATGAATCAATTAATAGTGTTTTTCTATCAAAGACCTAGAAAAATTTTTTTTGGCTAAGTCAAAGACCTAGGATGCTCCATTAGGAGATCAATAATGTTTCAATTTATTAGATCATAAGAGAAATTCTAAGATAAGATTAAATTTTTCATGACTGTAACCTAAACAGATATTGTAAACGTAAATTTAGTATCAATCATCTTTATAAAAAGAAAAAATTCAGATCCATCAGGAATGAGAAATCCAATCGGAAACCGTGACTTTTTCTACATTTAGTCCCCTTAGGCCTCTCAACCCATCCCGCCTTTAGACTATTCGACGGTGGAGGACCAGCATGGGTCCCAATCCAAATTACGCAATCCTTATCCTCTATGCTATCCAGAAAACGACAGCCCTCCTCTCCACTTTGAAAGGCAGGTTAGAAATGGAAACCCATCTATGGTGTAATGAAAATGACAGGTTTACTTTTTCTAAAGTTGGTGATAAAGAAAAAGACCGATTAGTGGCCGTCACGTGTCAATAGCAACTTGACTATTTTGTTATGATTTTTCTAGATGTTAGACATGTGTATGGCTTAAATCCAGAAGAGCCGTTCGATTGATTCGCTTTGTTTCCAGACAAATCTGGTGAGAAGAATCTTTCATCCTATTTGTTTTGATTCAAGATATAACCTAAAATCAGATGGAATC
This sequence comes from Heritiera fomes, assembly GCA_032173925.1. NCBI lineage: Eukaryota > Viridiplantae > Streptophyta > Magnoliopsida > Malvales > Malvaceae > Heritiera > Heritiera fomes. The sequence continues at coordinate 8,573,569 of JAPDPM010000019.1, forward strand.
ATCAATGAAAAAAAAAAAAGAGAATTATCTGGTTTGGTCCCGAAATCACAACAGCTATTGTGAAATCATGGCCATTAAATCAATTACAGTAATTTTTAGTAAAATTTGTGCATCAGTTTTTTTATAAATATTTTTTTATATTTGAAGTAAGAGATGAACTTATCCTACTTTAATTCAAATCTTAAAATATATCATAATTTTTAGTTAGTTTCAGTAACCATACGATGAAGAGATTGTTGCTTTTCCCCGACCACTTAAACACCCTTTTGATCAACTCAAGTTTGATTTATAATAGTTATAATTATTTTGTCTATTTAAATTAAAGTTTTAAATTACAATCATTTTTCTCTTAAACTTACTTATATGTAAGAAAGATGAAAATACCATGTTTTCTAACATTCCGATCATCAAACAGTCCACCAAACAACAAATTGAGATCCAGCAGCCAAACCATATAGGGAGCAACGACATGGCAGAACATTTATTTTATTTCATTATTACTATTATTTTACCTGGGCTGTAAAGCAGACTCGTTGTGGTGAGAATAAGCGAATTGAACGTGGTCTCCGATCTGCATGGACACGGCGGAGGAGTTTGTCTCAATGAACCGTTTTACCAGAGCGTCCGCCGTTATTTTAGGCGACGGGGTTCGGCAACCGGCTGCCACCAGCTCTTCCGGTGGAGACACTATCGCACTGCTAAAAACTCCCAACATTTTCTCTTCCGACAAAATCGTAAAGAAAGATGCGTTTTTTTTTTCTCTCTTTCTTTTTCTTTGGAGGAACCACAAGAAGCCTGTCTGAAAAGCTCGAATACAGGAATGGAAAAATGGAAGGAGATGCAATTATATTTTATAGGGAAAAAAATAGCTGATAAGGGCATTATCGTAAATCTAAATTTCGTGATTCTTTTTTGCTTTTTTATTTGTTGCTCTTTTTTCTTCGGTCGTTTGTGCGTAATAAATGGAGGATAAATTAATAGTCCAAAAAAGGAATAAGTGGCACGTGGTGCGGGTCCCACAAGTGGGCGATGATTCTTGAGCTTAGATGCTAACGTCGTGAAACTGAGGACTGCCTGTGGGATCAGGCTAAGGTCTTTTTTATATTAGTAACTGATTATTTCAATTTTTAATTTATTAGTCAAATATACTTTTAATTTTATGTATAATATGGATATAACTTTTATTTTTTACAATAAACAAATTTTAAATCATTCGATGCACAGAAATAAATTAATCAAACAATAAATTTATTAATAATATATATTTTGAAACTTTATAATATAAATTAGGCTTAATAGTCAAACATGTCATCAACCTTTAGCATAAAATGGAATTAAGCCATAACATTTTATCGCGTGGAAATTAGTTGATAAACTTTTATTTTATCATAAATAAACCCTCAAACTTTCGACATTATGCAATTAAGTCCAAATTTGTTAAATGACACTAACTCCTGTTAATATTGCATACGTGACATGTCACGTGGCAGCCAACTAAGCTATCTACGTCAGCTTTCACGTTAGATGTCCAAACGACAGTTAGTGTCATTTAACAGATTTGGACTTAATTGCATAATTTTGAAAGGTTGAGAGTTTATTTATAATAAAATAAAAGTTTATGGATTGATTTCCACGCAATAAAACGTTGAGGGTTTAATTTCATTTTATGTTAAAGGTTGAAAGTATATTTGGCTATTAAGCCTATAAATTATTATATGAATATCTATGAAAAAGACAACATTTGTTATTTTTATATGACAATACAGTAATCTAAAAAATAATAAATTGGATATAATTATGTTTGATTCCTTATCTTTTGTATTGGCAATAATGAATCTTGAATCACGTCGCTAGATTGAAAATTAGATATATGTTGTGAATGAACCCTATTAGAAGTCATCAATCTACTAATAGAACCATTTCCATTTGCAATCATCCTCGGAAAGACATATGCCATTGTCTCATGAGTAACGGGAGTAAATGGAGATCTGTTGGGTTGGATCCATGGTTGAGAAGGACCATTTGCATTGCTGCTTTGAGGGAATGGACTATAATGACGGAAACCGAAACAAACACGCAGCGGAATTTAAATCATTCGGCCTCCACCATGATCGATTCAGAGAGTTGCCTGATTAGGGTTTCGAGATTTTACCTAACGTTTTCTCTGATTTTCTGTCGTTGGTCTAGTCACAAGCAACAACTTTTCGTTCCTGCCTCTATGGTATCCACATGAACGGATCTCACGACTCTTGAACGTCTCACGATCAGAAGCCTTAAAGAGCGTTTTTTTTATTTAACCGAATTGCTAGCTTCGATTAAAAGAATATTTTGTTTTTGTTTGAAAGAAGCTCTAAAACCACAGAGAACAGGTTTCTCTTTTCTGTTTAATTGTGCGGCTCTGTTTTAGAAAACACAAAACATCCTTTTATAGGCAGTAAATTTTACCCTAAAATTTACTGTCAAACAGAACTCTAATCCTACTTAGAATAGGATTAGTTATATCCTTAATCCAATTCAGAATAGGATTAATTAAGCTCCTCATTGATCCGTTCTAAGTGTGCGACCCAATAGGTTCTCAAAACAATGGCAATGACAAAATTGTCACAGGCAATGAGCGGTATCTAGCAACACATCATTGCTACCCATGTAACGAGAATGTCAATGACTCAACATAACCTTACTCTTGATAGATGTTACAGTGTAGTCTAATCCCTTTATCCTTTGATGTCTTGATTAGACACAAGTCATGGAATGTGTCACACTTATATAGTCTAATCAGCGTTTCTTGATTCCTGAGTAGACTAATTAAACAAATAAAATCAATATCTCATATTGACTTATTCGAGCACGGCCATGCATTTCTTAGTCTCACTCTATCAAAGGGCCCAAGACATCACTCTTGTTATATAAGAGGGGTAAATCCTATCTTGATCACTCAACGTCCCTCTACATAGATCAAGGCATACCCAATTACTACCTTTATAGTCCATCCTGTTACGAATGACATCTAGCAGCATTAAAGTATGCAATTCTCTATGTTGGGATCTCTGATGATCTCAAGTCAAAGGATCACATACACCATCATCACTATGAGAATCGCTTATGACACTCATATAACAATCCATGTATCGTTCTCATGGAGGGTCGATCCAGTACATAATTCTCTAACATGTACCTATGTGATGACTTGATATCCTATATCCATGACAATGGTCATCAGTCAACCACATACTAGTCTTATCGTATCATTGTTATCCTTGTTCACAATAATATTTGACTAGGGATATTTTAAGAATAGTGTGTTATTACTATTCTAAGGACATTATCATATAAGATTACATTGCGCAGTTATAAGACAAATATAATAATGAACTGTAATAAATAAAATGTCATGATACATAAAAAATGCCAAAGTCAATCATCTAATGAATGGTTCTAAGGGCATAATCCAACATATAATTTGGGCTAATGTTCTCTATGCATAGAGTATGTGATAGGCTCTTCAAGTGGCCTCTCACTCCAAGAATGCTAAGAGATGAAGAAAGAAGAAGAAAACAGAGGAAAGAAGAGAATGGAAATTCTTGGCAAATCAGGAATCTCCCTTCCCACCCATTCTTTGCAATTTTTATATCAATCAATCAAAAAGCTATACAGCTATTCAAAATACAACTAACCAACCAACTATTTTAGATCAAAAGCCATACAGCTGTACACAATACAACTAACCAGCTAACTACATTAGCTATATCCCACACGCACTTCTTGCACGGATCATTCCATTGCATTTCCAGATGTTTCTCTTTTTTCAGCCAATTGCATTATATAATCCTGTTGCCACCTTAGACGTTTGAGTTGTCTTCTAGATCTCCTGCATGGTTCCTCATTAATTTGAGACTCCCTATCAGTCCTCCACCCATCAAAACAGACCTTGCTCTCAAGGTCAAACTGAGGAAAAGCTTCACAAAACTCAGAAAAAGGAACCCAAGTAGCGTCCTCTGGTTGGAGACCTTCCCATTGCACCAACAATTGTAGGATTGGGTTGCCTTTTAGTAAAATATAGCGTTGTTGTAAGATGGCTAAGGGCTGCACCACCGGATGGCCTTCGTCAAAAGAAACTGGAAGAGTAGCAGGGTGGAAGGACAAATCTTCATGAAATGGTTTTAACAGAGAGACATGAAAAATTGAATGTAGCCGTGCAATAGGTGGAAGCTCCAAGCGATAGGCAACAGAACCGATTCGTTGAAGGACATGAAAGGGTCCATATTACCTCTTGTTTAACTTGGAATAAGGCTACTAAGATAGTGATGTCTAGCGATACGGTTGAAGTCGAAGTAAGACAAGATCTCCTTCCTTAAATTCAAGCTCTCGTTTGTTACGATCAGCCATTTGTTTCATTCGATTGCGGGTTGCTAGCAAGTTATGATGTAACTATTGTAATAGCTGAGTTCGTTGAATCAAGGTTGTTTCAATAGCCTCCAATGGAGAAGTAGCAGAGACTTAAATGAGTAGTGAAGGTGGTGGTCTGCCATAGACAATCTGAAATAGAGTAAACCCTGAAGCAGTATGCAAAGAAGTGTTGTAGGAATACTTGGCCCAATGAAGATAAGATGTCCAACTTGAAGGAGAATCCATAACAAAGCATCTTAAGTACTGTTCCAGGTCACCTCAGTCTGGCCATCTGACTATGGGTGGTAGGAACTACTGTAATGCAACTTTATGCCACTCAAACAGAATAGCCTCCTCCAAAAAGAGCTTACGAAAATAGGATCACGATCAGTTACCACTATCTTAGGAAACCCATGTAATTTGACAATGTTAGTAGAAAACACATGAGCAACTGAAGTGGCTGTAAACTCTGCAATTAAAGCACGAAAATGAGCATATTTAGAAAAATGATCAACAACAACTAAAATGACTTATTTTCCTTTGGATGGTGGAAGACCAACTATGAAATCCATTGAAATATCTTCCCAAATGGCAGTAGGAACTTAGAGGGGTTGTAGTAAACCCACAGGTCCTTTGGTTTCATATTTAGCATGTTGGTAAGTAGGACAAGACTGGATGAATCTTTTAATATCAACTATCATCCTTGGCCAATAGAACTGAGAGACCAAATGAGCTGCTGTTCTCTTGAAACCACCATGGCCAGCAATCGGTGTTGAATGAAATTCACGCATGAGAGATACATAAAAAACATGAAAATTCAGTATTACAAAAAAGACAAGGTATCACCCAATAGTCATGCAACAACAGTAATAATGACATATGGCCATAGTCAAAAGGTCCACAGTGTACACTTGCCAGGGGACAATTGTCGAAACTGAAGACTTGGCAGGTCTATTAGCAACAATAATTAGTCATACAGTCGTACATTAATAAGAGCATGTGCCCGAAGCCAGCTATGGTGCCAACGGTTTCCAAAATAGTTATAAAATAATTCACAGCTGTTTAGGGAGATAAATTCAGTAATCCAAATCTTCAGTCAATCCATAAGGCACGAAATTTAAAAAAATAGCAATTCACAAATCAAAATTTGGCAAATATTCTCAAACAGGATTTCAGTGTTCAAAATATTTTATTTACGCATAGTAGAGATATAAAAATATGCCGGTATGCTCACATACACAAAACCAATAGAATAGTAATCCAAAACTAAGTTACAAAATTTGGTGCTCATAAAGACTAAATATGGTTTTCATTTCATTTCTTTTCCCAAAAACCCAATTTGATTTCAAATATTACTCATTCTTGTAAAACTAAGGTTGAGGACTCATTTTCATGAAATTTCGACAGCATAATGGCTATACATATCCTAACCCTCCGCACAAAACATAATTTATATCCACAATGGCAGTTCACAATTTCAACTCAGTTTGTCCCAAAACAGTTTCAAAACATCAATCTCATTATAAATCATCCATCATAGTGTCCCTACGTCCATCATATATATCCCTTACTGCTTAATTTCCCGCTATGCTGCTTGTTAGCATCAGTAGTCTTGTCTGCCTTTAAAGCTACAAATGGCCACATAAACATAGTCATTTCATTTTCTTGTAGTTATAAAGAATATTTTACTCATCAAAATCTAGTACATTGCTTACTACGGTTGCCAAACTGGTCTACTTCATATTGGAGCTAATATTGCAATTATAGCCAAATTAACTCTGTTTTTTATTAAGACTGCACCGGCAGTCTTGTATCAATTTATATAGTAACATGGCACCTAAAACAGAATGAATTGAACATGATTCTTAGGTGCCCTTCACTTGGCCGAATTCTGTATACATGGCTACACAACTTGTTTCAATAATTTAAGCTTAAATCTATGTTCTACTATAATTCTACATGATTTCTTCACCATTTTCCTATGAGGAAACATCATATTCATGGGAAGGAGAGTTTGGCTAAAACCATAAGGACATCATTCTTAAGGTTTTGTTTCAATTCTAGCTTGGATTCATGCTTAAACAATGAAAACACGTGACATTAATTCATAAAACCATGAAAAAACTATATCTTCCATTCAAGCTCACCCTGGCCGAACCTTATGGGCTGCCTTAGACCTGGATTTGTTCACTTTAGCTCTTGATTTTGGTGTCAATAGATAGAGCACTAAAAAATAAATAGGGTTGGTGAAGACTGTTTTCGATTTAGAGGGTGTTTGACTAAGTTTTCTTAAGCTTACTCTCTCTTCAAAGTTACAAAAATGGAGGTTTATGAGAAGATGAGGTATGACCGAAATGAAGAAGAAGATGGCTGAAAATTCCATAAAAAAATATCTTATGGACTGTCATAACGTCTAGGTCCGTGAACCTACCCGCTAGACTTTAAAATTCTAGGAGTCGCCACCAACCATTCAAACCTAAGGTGTGATTGGTCACCTATTCTTGTCTAAAGATAAGGCTTGGTCTACGTTCAAAGATTCATAGACTCGGGAGTACGGTTACGTGTGGGGAAGGATTAGCACCCCCAAACGCCCATCCTAAAATGGTACCACTTAGTCTTAGGTTATCTTCTAAATTTGCTTGGGTAATCTCTAATTTCGATATGCTTACTATTGAAAGATATTTCTAAGTATCCTCCATTAAGCTGGTGGGATAACTTAAAAATCCTTCTCACCTCAAGAGTATTCAAGTAGTACTATACGACTTGCTTGAAGAGGCTCCGTCGTCGGATGAATTTTAGTATTTTATGGAAACTTCCTAACTTTGACTCCTCTACCAAAATTATCTTATTTTATTTTTATCATTTATTATTTTCTATTATGTTCTTGACCAATATTTTTTTTATTATTTATTGTTATATTTATCTTATGAATATAAATTATCTTTATTTTTTAGAAAATTAATATAAATTATTTTATCAAAAATTCCTTTAAAATCCTCCATTAAGCTGGTAGAATTTAAAAGAAATTCTCTTACCTAAAGATTTCCAAAGTATTACTTAAGCGTAACCCTCTTTGGAATCTTATCATCGGAATGCTACTCACTTTCATGAATTATTGTTATCTGACTCTTATTATTATTATTATATTTTGATTTATCATATTTTTTTATTATTATTTATTATATTTTTAAAAATGCAAATGAATTATTTTTTATTGAAAATTCCCTTTAGCTCCTTCCATTAAGCTGGTCAAACTATGAAGGAAATCCTCTTACCTAGAGATTCCAAAGTATTACTTAAGCGTAACCCTCCTTGAGATCTCATCATTAGAATAAATCATGTCCACCTTTAATATTTTTCATTTTCTAAATCTTATCATTATTTTTTTAACTTTATATTTTGTATTTTTATTTAAATTTATTTATTTTTATTTTTACAACCTAAATAATTTTTATTTTTATATTCATATTTAATCTTAATTCTAAAATAAACAAACAAATAATGCATCAACAAATATATAAAATATCAACATGCCAAACCAAATTATTTCTTATTAACTGTCTAAGCTAATTGTCCAAGTCAGTTTTTCAGATTAATTATGCTAATATCATATTCTAACTCCAATTAAATTACCTAAAATATCTTATACAAATTTCTAATTAAATAAATTATATGAATTAAACCAAACTAATGTGAACCTGAAAATATTACATTATAATTAAAACAGGCATTAAAGACACTAAAATAATAAAAGGAAACTTAGCCTAATCACACGTATACATATACAAATGCCATTTAATGGTCAAGACTTTCTTACCTTCTTAGCACTCAAAACTTCCTTTCTCTCCCACGTAAAACGATACAGCCGCTTTCTTTCTTCTAAAACTGAGTTCACAGCAACAACTAGAGAGGGGCAGCAACTTGTAACGGCTTGAGACAGGAGCGGTAGCAATGGAGGCGATGTAATGGTTACGGGGCAGTAGCAGGTTAGCAAGAAACGGGACTAGACAGACTTGTATGATGATCCGGCAATTAGCAGAACAAAGGCAGCAGGCGAGGGGTGGCAAACTCAGACAACAAGCAGCAGTAATGTACAGCTCGATGATGGCAGAATGATGCAAAAGAGGTGGAGCAGAACCGAACTACCTTAGGGGCATAGAGATGCAGCAGTTTGCATTGGCAACAGGCTGGTGCGAAAATGATGGCAGTAACTCGAACAGGGGTGATGAAGCAAAGTAGAGAACGATGCAGAGAGATGATGATGTTGCCGACTCGGTTTGGACAATGCAAGGAAGGGTGTTGAAGATGGTTCGGTGATGAAGCAGCCGCATGAACCGTGGGCAAGGTGAAGGGAAGCTTGGCTTTGGTGATGAACAAGGGCAGAAAATGGCTTTTTGAAGATCGTCCTCCTCTCTAAATCATGAGCTTTAATCCCTTTTTATAGTCATAAACTTGTTAGAGTCTTAATATAACTATACTTATTCTAATAATTATCTCATATTTTTATCTTTTATCTATTTAATTCTTATGTCAATCCTAATCTAACTCTACCAAATTTAATATTAATCCACATAATTATCCTAAAAAATCTAATTATCCTAATTATCTAATCTTAAATTAATTTTATTTTTATTTCTTTTTATCTTTTCTCTCTCTTTTCTTTTTTTTTTAATTCCTAAATCCTATTTTAATTTTAATTTCCTAATTAATGTTAATTCTAAATCTAAAAATTCTAATTTAATTCTAGCCTAATTCTAAATTGTTAAATTAAAATACAATGTCACCTAACCCAATTAATTATTTATACAAATTAAGACCCCGGACAAAATAGGGTGTCTACAGCTGCCCCTCTTTGTGCATTTGCTGTGAAACAGTAATTACACAAAGACATAGACACCTATTTTGTCTGACTTCTTCTCTTTTTTTTATTATTTTTAAAAAAAAATTTTGATTTTTTTATTTATATATATTTTTTCAAAAAGCTCCCTCTAAACAGAAAGACAGTCAAACTTTAAAATCTTGTCTAAAAGGCTCCCCCTAAACAGGCAGGCAGTCAAACTTTAAAAATCTTGTCCAAAAGGCTCCTCCTAAACAGGCAGGCAGTCAAACTTTAAAATCTTGTCTAAAAGCTCCTCCTAAACAGGCAGGCAGTCAAACTTTAAAAATCTTGTCCAAAAGGCTCCCCCTAAACAGGTAGGCAGTCAAACTTTAAAAATCTTGTCCAAAAAGGCTCCCCCTCAACAGGCAGGCAGTCAAACTTTAAAATCTTGTCCAAAAAGCTCCCCCTAAACAGGCAGGCAGTCAAACTTTAAAATCTTGTCTTAAAAAGCTTTGGAGGAATCATGCCCGAAGGTCTTATAGATTGTACTCACAAAATCTTGTCTGTAATTTTTCTCATGCAATGCATCGTGTGTGCAACTGTGCATGCATTCTATCCTATTTATGCACTTTATTCTATCTATGCAATGCCATTCATGCAACATCACTCACACAATCTATTCTGTTCATGCAATGTTTTCTTTGAAAAGCATTTCAACTTTAGCTATGGCAATAAGGTTTTTCTTCATCAATCTGTCTTCATGCTTTCTCCATCCTTCATTTGTCATCCTGTCCTTATATTTCCTATTTCTTTCCTCATTTTCCTTCTTCCATTTTTTCTCTCCCAATGAAGCTCTTATCTTCATGCCCTCTTTAGCTTATCTTATCCTTTGTCTCTTCTTCTTTACTATCCTTCCTATCTGGTCATTCATTTGCTCATTAAAATCTTCATTCACTCTCCTATATTCATTGGTTTTTCTTGATTTCCAATTTTCATTCATCCATAAGTTTCCTTTTCTTTCATTTTCCTAAATAATATAGGAGTCTTTCACATATTTTGCCAAGCAAACATTCATTACCATTCTAATTTCAAGATCGATGCAACACAATTTCTCAATCCCTCAAGGTAAGGATATATCAAAGAAATGATAGGTGAAAAGAAAAGAGTGGTGTTATTCAAAATTTGGACAGATTTAATAAGAAATTGCCAAGCTTAAAAGGAAAGTAGGCTTGAATGAAAAGCAAGAATTTTCAGGATTAAGTTTCAGGTAATAGTATCCAAATAACAACAGTTTAAGCAATTCCGATCAATAAATACAAAATTCCCTTCAAAGGTCCACCTTATCTGATCATGTTGAGTTTATTAAAATATCCTCTTACCCCTGTATCATTGACATCCGATTTTTCTGGTATCTAAGCTGCCTTTTCAGGTTTTCAAGTTAGACGCACTCTATTGATCCAAACCGCCCTTTTTGGGTTTTCGATCTGAATCCTCCTTTCATTTTTTTCTCTTTCTTTTTTTTTCTTCTTTTTCATTTTCTTTTCTTTCTTTTTTTTTTTAATTTATTTCTCTTCATTTTCAACTTCATTGTCCTTGATGAAACTTCTCTTATTTGTTTTCCATTCTTATTCATGCCCCAACATCAGATATTTCTTCACCCAATTTAATGCTCACATGGATCCAAGAGAGTCTTTGGAATTCCACTTCTTCCATCTAGACGAAATATTTTTGCTTATCTTGATCTGCTTGTCCTAATTCCATCCAAAGGATCATCATCTCATAGTGTAAGTGTGCCTTTATTCAACACATGATTCTTCAATAGGAGTACTCATATTTGATCAAAATGGACTTTTAAGGCACGTAATGTAGGCTCAGTTGAGGGTTCATGAAAGAAAAGATAAGATAGGCCCAAAATAAGTGTTTCAGGGTTCATCAAACCAAGAATCATTTTTCATGAATCATTTAAGCATTTTGACTTTTGCCTCATTCTAATTTGCTTTCTCTCTCCTTTTTTATTCAAATGTGACTAGGGTTTTCACTTTCTTAATTCAAACCCTTTTTCCTTCTTCATTCTCTTTTTCTTTTTCGTTCCCTTTTTTCTTTCACAAAAGTTTTTTTTTTGCCCCACTGATCTTTCATCTTCTATTCTCTTTGCCCTCCAGTGTGGAGGGTGATTCTCGGTGGGTTATATCAAAAAGAATATAATAGGCTCAAAAGGAGTAATCAATGGATAGTTTTACTCATGCTTGAAAGGTAATGAAAGAAGGCCATTTCTCATCTCAACACAAGTACTCTCATTAAAGGTCATCTATCGAACAAAGACAAACTCATTAGAATTTCATGTAGAGACTCACTTTACTTGTAAATATCTTCTTATTCTCTTCTTGCTTGAACAATCTTAGCAAACTGGAAATCCATCCAACCAAACAAAGTAGTTCTTTCAAAATTGAGTTTCATATTCATTGCCATCATCATTATCATGTTCATTATTTGGATACTTTTAAGCTTGGTAACAAAGTAGAGAATATGGGTATTGGTGTTTTGCATTAAAGAACAAGATTGGAATGAGAAATTAAGAAATATGCATCACACTGATCCTTTATTGAAAATAAAAATGAATGAAAGTTGGCCCAATACATAAAAGAAAATCTTAGTGCTTTTGGGCACAAGCACTCCTACATTATCTAAGAAATGTCCTAATATGAATGAAATTAGACACAAAGAAACAACCATTATCTTCAAATTCAGTGAATCAATCAATATCATCCACTTTCTTCCATAGCATCAACCACTACCCTTTGTGTGATCTGGTAGAGGATTATTATTCACATTTGGATCGTTCTTTGCCCCAAAACTCAAAATTCCAGCGTTGACAAGTGCTTGGACTTTTCTTTTCAAGCCCATACAACTCTCAATAGAGTGACCAACATTGTCATTATGATAAGCACACTTTGCATTAGGATCATACCACTTTGGGTAGGGAGGCTTCAAGGGCTCCACATAAATAGGGGCAATGAGATGACCCTCTACCGACTTTGGGAATAGCTCAGTGTATGTCATGGGTATAGGGTCTATGGTAACATTTCGGCTAGGCCGGGTGTACCTTTGGTCATTAGGTGGGAAAGTGTGGTTTGTCGAGGTTGTAGGTGTTTGTCGATGGAAAATAGGTTGATAAGTGTTCTGGGGACGAGTTTGTGGGTAAGATTGAGGATAGGTGTAATTCACTGAGGGCGGGTAAGGGGTATAAGGGTGACGCGAATTGTTTGAGACAGCTTGTGCATCTCCTTCCTTCTTCGAGAATCCACCCTTCCTACTATCATTCACTTGTGCTTCGATCTTATTGCTCTTGATGGCATTCTCAATAGCTTCTCCAGTTAACACCATATCTGCAAAGTTCTTAGTTACACTACTAAGCATGCGCTCATAGTAAGGCGCCTTGAGAGTATTCAAAAAGAACATGGTGACTTCCTTTTCAGTTAAAGAAGGTTGAACTTGTGACGCCACGTCTCTCCACCGTTGGGCATACTCTTTGAAGCTCTCATCCGTCTTCTTTTCCATACCTTGGAGAGATAAGCGATCAGGAGCTACATCGGACACATGTTTGTATTGAGCTATAAAAGCTCTTGCTAACTCAGACCAAGAAGAAACTTTGCTCCTTTCCAATTGGTTGTACCACTTAGCAGCTGACCCAATCAAACTGTCTTGAAAAACATGAATTAATAGCTTGTCATCCCATGCATACGCCGCCATCTTTCTACAGTACATGGTGAGATGATCCTTTGGGCACGATATTCCATTGAATTTTTCAAATTCAGGCACCTTGAATTTTGTTGGAAGGACAACACCCAGTACCAAACACAACTTTTCAGCATCAATGGGTCCGAAATAGTCAACTCCTTCCATGGCACTTAGTCTTTCCTCTATCAAGCTCAGCTGGGCTTTAGTACCACTATATTCTTCCTTATGCTTCAACTTTTCTAGCTCTGTGGGATCATCTAAATTTGGTACTTCGATTGGATTTTGAGCCTGTATATGTAGAGGTGTTGGAGCTTTGACAGTACTTCCTTCAGGGACGAAGACGGGATTGTCTCGCATGTTTTGTTGAGTCTCTTGGACAGACTCGTCTTGATTACCCATCTTCTCCTTTCCTTTAATCATGGCTTTTAGCAACTGAGTAATTTCGCTTAATTGCCCCCTTATCTCTGTATTTTCCCTTTCCAACTTCTCTATCCTACTATTTTGATCCTCTTCCGTCATGTGTGCTTGATACCTTGTATGATATCGGTGGAGAGCTAATCGTCTAGTGGATGGAATTTTGATACATCTAGTGCCACAATTAAGTCGAAATTATTTTTCATGCGATGATATGTTTGTGCACATACAAATGAATGAACTACATGGGATGCACTAAAGTCTTGCAATCTCTCCTAACAATTAAAAGAATGTTCCATGATAAGACCAATGTAAAGAACATGTTATGCAATGCAAAATCAAATGTAAAGATGCATGACTTAATGATATAAACAAAATCTTTTTTTTTTTGAAAATTGGAAAGGAAAATAAAAAAAAACTATATTTTTTTTGAAATTTTTTTTTAAAAAAACAATGTACAAAAGAGGAAGTAAAACTTATTCCTTCATGTGTCCTATCTTGGGTCTGAGTCTATATTTCAATCTAGTATGGTTCCATCCTAAGGCTGAGTCTTATGTTTTATTACATGCTAGGCTTGGGTAGTTTAAAGTTCTAAAAGGTCCCCAAATTGCTCTTTACTGTCGTCCACACAAGACTAGTAAGGCACCCAATCCTCACCCATGACAGGCTACAAACGGAAAGGTTCAATTTGAGCGAGAGTATTTCATAGCCATTGCGGAGGTATTTACCTCACGAGGGCGTAGGTACTTTACTCTCTCCTAAGAAGGACGGAGCCCGGGTCGGGGGCTTATGCATGCAAGTGATGTGTGTGTTGAAGGAACAATGTTTCATTAAAATTTTCCAAATTATGATTTCCCAAGCAAATTCCAAGATAACCTAAAACCAAGTATTGGCCTGACTCTCTATGGTCCCCAGTGGAGTCGCCAAGCTGTCATAACGTCTAGGTCCGTGAACCTACCCGCTAGACTTTAAAATTCTAGGAGTCGCCACCAACCATTCAAACCTAAGGTGTGATTGGTCACCTATTCTTGTCTAAAGATAAGGCTTAGTCTACGTTCAAAGATTCATAGACTCGGGAGTACGGTTACGTGTGGGGAAGGATTAGCACCCCCAAACGCCCATCCTAAAATGGTACCACTTAGTCTTAGGTTATCTTCTAAATTTGCTTGGGTAATCTCTAATTTCGATATGCTTACTATTGAAAGATATTTCTAAGTATCCTCCATTAAGCTGGTGGGATAACTTAAAAATCCTTCTCACCTCAAGAGTATTCAAGTAGTACTATACGACTTGCTTGAAGAGGCTCCGTCGTCGGATGAATTTTAGTATTTTATGGAAACTTCCTAACTTTGACTCCTCTACCAAAATTATCTTATTTTATTTTTATCATTTATTATTTTCTATTATGTTCTTGACCAATATTTTTTTTATTATTTATTGTTATATTTATCTTATGAATATAAATTATCTTTATTTTTTAGAAAATTAATATAAATTATTTTATCAAAAATTCCTTTAAAATCCTCCATTAAGCTGGTAGAATTTAAAAGAAATTCTCTTACCTAAAGATTTCCAAAGTATTACTTAAGCGTAACCCTCTTTGGAATCTTATCATCGGAATGCTACTCACTTTCATGAATTATTGTTATCTGACTCTTATTATTATTATTATATTTTGATTTATCATATTTTTTTATTATTATTTATTATATTTTTAAAAATGCAAATGAATTATTTTTTATTGAAAATTCCCTTTAGCTCCTTCCATTAAGCTGGTCAAACTATGAAGGAAATCCTCTTACCTAGAGATTCCAAAGTATTACTTAAGCGTAACCCTCCTTGAGATCTCATCATTAGAATAAATCATGTCCACCTTTAATATTTTTCATTTTCTAAATCTTATCATTATTTTTTTAACTTTATATTTTGTATTTTTATTTAAATTTATTTATTTTTATTTTTACAACCTAAATAATTTTTATTTTTATATTCATATTTAATCTTAATTCTAAAATAAACAAACAAATAATGCATCAACAAATATATAAAATATCAACATGCCAAACCAAATTATTTCTTATTAACTGTCTAAGCTAATTGTCCAAGTCAGTTTTTCAGATTAATTATGCTAATATCATATTCTAACTCCAATTAAATTACCTAAAATATCTTATACAAATTTCTAATTAAATAAATTATATGAATTAAACCAAACTAATGTGAACCTGAAAATATTACATTATAATTAAAACAGGCATTAAAGACACTAAAATAATAAAAGGAAACTTAGCCTAATCACACGTATACATATACAAATGCCATTTAATGGTCAAGACTTTCTTACCTTCTTAGCACTCAAAACTTCCTTTCTCTCCCACGTAAAACGATACAGCCGCTTTCTTTCTTCTAAAACTGAGTTCACAGCAACAACTAGAGAGGGGCAGCAACTTGTAACGGCTTGAGACAGGAGCGGTAGCAATGGAGGCGATGTAATGGTTACGGGGCAGTAGCAGGTTAGCAAGAAACGGGACTAGACAGACTTGTATGATGATCCGGCAATTAGCAGAACAAAGGCAGCAGGCGAGGGGTGGCAAACTCAGACAGCAAGCAGCAGTAATGTACAGCTCGATGATGGCAGAATGATGCAAAAGAGGTGGAGCAGAACCGAACTACCTTAGGGGCATAGAGATGCAGCAGTTTGCATTGGCAACAGGCTGGTGCGAAAATGATGGCAGTAACTCGAACAGGGGTGATGAAGCAAAGTAGAGAACGATGCAGAGAGATGATGATGTTGCCGACTCGGTTTGGACAATGCAAGGAAGGGTGTTGAAGATGGTTCGGTGATGAAGCAGCCGCATGAACCGTGGGCAAGGTGAAGGGAAGCTTGGCTTTGGTGATGAACAAGGGCAGAAAATGGCTTTTTGAAGATCGTCCTCCTCTCTAAATCATGAGCTTTAATCCCTTTTTATAGTCATAAACTTGTTAGAGTCTTAATATAACTATACTTATTCTAATAATTATCTCATATTTTTATCTTTTATCTATTTAATTCTTATGTCAATCCTAATCTAACTCTACCAAATTTAATATTAATCCACATAATTATCCTAAAAAATCTAATTATCCTAATTATCTAATCTTAAATTAATTTTATTTTTATTTCTTTTTATCTTTTCTCTCTCTTTTCTTTTTTTTTAATTCCTAAATCCTATTTTAATTTTAATTTCCTAATTAATGTTAATTCTAAATCTAAAAATTCTAATTTAATTCTAGCCTAATTCTAAATTGTTAAATTAAAATACAATGTCACCTAACCCAATTAATTATTTATACAAATTAAGACCCCGGACAAAATAGGGTGTCTACATGGACAATTTACCTTTTTGCCCTTAATTATGAAATGTTTGGACTATTTTGCCCTTATAGTTTGACTTTGTTGAAAACTATCAGTCTAATCTTCAAAAATTTTCATTTAATCACTAATTACATCTACTCATCATGTTCTTATGGTTGGATGAGTTTTCGTTGAAGTTTGACTGTCGTTTGTGCAAAATTACGAAAATACCCCTAAACATAAAATTACGTAATTTTTTACCTTTTTGTGTGATTCAGCCTTGCTATTGATATGGCATAAGACTTCCTCACACAAGGATTATCTTACATTTAACAATTGGTTAGAAGTCAATTTCGTTCGACTGTTATTCATGAAAATTCTACCACCCTATGTCTTTAATTGTCATTTTTAAATTTGTTTCACGTGTTTCAAAAATGACCTAAATGGATGAGTTTGGGTAGTAAATTCATACCATTACTTTATTTGGCTTCAAAAATTGAGTCTATCAGGTTTCACCTCCACTCGGACTCTAGAAGTCTTGTAAGGCCCACCATACTATTTTCTCTTGTACCTACAAAATACACAAAAATTAAACAGTGGTGAGAAGTTTTATGTGTGCTACAATATTAGAATGTGTGGTTTGTCACACATATTGCTTGCTTAAAATGTAATTACTAAAATTTTGATTATGCTTTTATGTAACAAAATTTTTTGTGTATTAATTGTCACCCTATCACAATTTTTTTTTGTTACAAGGGAAATCTTTAATAATTGGGGTTAAGAGTGGGATTGCTTAGATTCGAACCCAAACCTTACAATATTTGAACTTTAATATAGATTTTGAGGTGCTAAGCTTATAACTTTGTTTGAAAGGCTTCAAGGTTCTACTAGTTAACATTTCTTCCTTATGTTATAAAATTCAGGTCTTATTTCATGCCTCCTATTGTTATGCATTTATGTCTCCTAACTAGAATTTTGTTTTATGCAGTAAACATTGATTGTGATTTGAGTTAAATTTGAAAAAACAAAGGACAAAGTGAACTTTGATCTGGCTATTTTCGATGCAGATTTGGTTGAAATTCTCGAAAATAAATGTTGAAAGCCATCCTGAGCAAAAGAAAACTATTGAGAATTTGCTGGTTTGGGCTACAAGTTGTCCTTTCACTTCAATGTGAAGGTATTTTTTAGAAATATTCGGTCAGTGGTGATAGACAACGGTTGGCAAGGTCACCAATTGTTGGGATCTTGAAAAAAAGTGATAGACAATAGATAGGATGAAGTTAGAGAGTGAAGAGGTTGAGTTAAAGAAAGAACGGAGAGATTAAAAGAAGAAAACTAATTTTTTTTGGTTTTTATAGGCCAATTTTTATGGATATCCTTTGCACAATTTTAAATTTTAAAATTTAATCACTATAGCATATAATTTACAGGAATTGAGTCCTCTTACTATTTTAATTTTGATAATATCAATCCAACCAAAACTCTAAATCAACATGATCAACACCATGTTAGCACACGTTTAATGTCGCATCAGTATGGCCAACACTAGAGGTAGCAAAAGTTTACCTGATTCGAAAAATCCACCCAATTAACTCGAATCTAAACCCGATCGATCTGATTTGACTAAAAAAGTCAACAACCCAAATCCAACCCGATCCGAATCCAAATTGATCCGAAACCAAATTTATCTGAATTTTCATTGATCCAAACCCGACCGAATCCAAACCCGAATTGATCTGAACCCAAATTCATCCGAGTTTAGATTAACCCGAACCCGAATTGATCCGAACCCAAATTAACCTGAATCCAAATTGATCTGAATCCAAATTTACCCAAACCTGAAAAGATTCAAACTTAAATTTAATATTATCAATAAATATTTAAACGTTAAAATTTATTATCAAAGTATTTTAATATAGTAAAAATATAATTTTTTTCAATAATGTGAGTGTTATATATTTTTTTAATCTAGTTAAACTTAAATATTCTCTTTTATATTGCATTCATTTGAACATAATGTATAATTATTTAATGGCTAATCTATAATAGAGTACATAAATTATATCATTTACACTTAATATCTCCAATTATTCCATAAAAAATCAAGATAAATTAAAGAGATATATAGTACTGTTTTATGATATTTAGTAGGGATTATTAAATCACTTTGATTCATAAAAGTTATTAATTATTATAGATAATAAAAATAAAATGAAAAAATGTAATTAATTTATGAATATTGGTAAATATATTATAGAGAAAACTATCATACATATTATTAAATATTTTGATTATTTCAATCCCAATTGTACTATAGGTTATGTAAGAAGAAAATTTTATTTTCATGAGTTTTGTAATTCTTAGAAATATGGTTTCAATTGATTTTCATACCAAATAAATCACATCGAGATGACTAAGGCTTAACCTAATAAACCTGTCTAGTCAATCTTAATCCAAATCCGATCGACCCGAATCCAAATCTGACCGACCCGAATCCAAATCTGACCAACCCGAATTGACTAAAAAAGTCAACGACCCAAACTCGATCTAATCCGAACTCGAATTAATTCGAACCCAAATTGATCCAAATTTAAATTGATCCAAACCCGACCTTCTCCAAACCTGAAATGATCCAAATCCGAAATAGATTGATTTTTTCTTGACTCAAACCCGACCTTATCCAAACCCGAAATGATTCGAACCCGAAATAATCCGATTTTTTCTTAACCCAAAATGATCCAATCCAAAATAACACAACCCAAATCCTATCTGACCCACTCATTTGTCACCTCGAGCCAACACCATGTAGGCAAAATCAATAGCCATGTGTATAAAGTTAATGGAGGCTAACGGATCCATCTAACAACAGAGATTGAGATTACCAAATTAAATTAGTAAGAGAATTAAATTTCTTTAAATACTAGTACAAGGATTAAATTATTTTGTACATAATATATGCATTTCATTCTTATAATTTATACAACAAATAAAATCAAAATCCACTTACTCCCATTCATATTTTCTTTTTTCTGGTTACGCCCCAATTTATATTTTCAAACATGTACGACTATTCCAAATTTCAATAAGTAATTTAATGAACGTTGCTTGCATTTTTTATTATATTTCCAATTTCATGAATTTATTGGTTCTATCTCAGTGTTTTTTAATAAAAGAGGTTTTTTTTTACAGAAAATTATTTAATAATTGAGGTGAAGATGGCATTGTGGATTCAAATCCAAACCTTATAATATTTTAGAACTCTTCTTAACAATATTTGTTCTATCTCTCTTTTGTTGGCATGAAAAAGGAGAGAGTTTTAGACACCATTTTGAACATTTGTGTTAGTATTTCGTAATAAAAAAAGTTTATTATATTTACTGATATTTTGTAATTATAGAAAGTTTTTTATTATCTTCCGTAAGAAAAAAAAAAGCTTGGTAAAAGTTTTTTAACTTTAAATTTTAAACTTAAGTATTAAGAATAAAGATTTAAGATTTATAAACTGAGCAAGAATCATTTTCGTTACCATTTTTTTTAGCAATGATGTTCATTATTTTACTTTAAAAATGACATTTATTTTAATGTATTTTACTATATCTTTATTTATATAAAAACTTACAACAACTAATTTAATTAATAAAAGGTTAAGTAAAAATTTATTTTTTAATATTCAATTTTTGTCGATTTTGGAGTTTAGTTTCAAATAGTTTATGCAATTATTTTTAAGATCTGGTATCTAAAATTTAAATTCTAACACTTACGTTACAATCTTTTCTCTTATTCTCAAATTTGAGTCTTGTATAAAAAAATTCATTTTTTTGTAAAAAACATGTCATCAAGATGATGAAAAAAAGGCTTAATAGACAAATATATCTTTAACCTTTTTTTTTTGTTCAGAACAAAGCTTTCATTACACAAAGAATTACAGAAGGTTTAGCAGCTCCCTGGGTGGACAAGTAAACCAGTTATGGGGACATTTCCGAATCCTGGTTTTCCTTGCAACCCAATCGGCCACACCATTTGCTTTCCTATTAACATACAGAAACGAAATGTTAGAGAAGAACTGCTTAAGGTTTAGGATATCCTCCTCTACTGCCAGTGTCTGCCAACACCGAGTAGGAACCTTTCCATTTAGTCGCCCAATGACTTCCGCACAATCTGATTCAACAAGAACATTTTGCCAACCACGTCGCATCGCTAGAAAACACCCCAATCTGATCGCCAATGCTTCTGCAACCACAACTGCACCAGCTCTACAGATGGAATGTGTTCCATCAACAATTACGCCATTTTCATCCCTAATGACCACAGCAATACCAGCAGCACTTGAAACCGCGTCAACAGAAGCATCACAATTTACTTTCACAAAGGAGGCTGGAGGTCTTTCCCAAGTAAAGCTCCTTTCTGTCTCGTCCCTTGAAGGGGAGTTGGTGCAAGCCTTTGCAAGAAATTCTTCAGAGAGAAAACAAGCCTCCAACCACAGTTCAATAGGATCCCCTGTTTTATTTTCAAACACAAAATCATTTCTACATTTCCACAGCAGCCAACACAGGTAGGCGATGCATCCTTTTGGGTTAGGAGAACCAAACTCAGGCAAAGGCCTCACTGCTTTATTCCACCAGAATTTGAACCCTTTAAAACCTTTTCTCCGTGGGCAAAAGTTGAATGAAGATGCCCTCCAGACTGCTAATGCAAAAGGACAGAAAAACAGCACATGTTCGACTGTTTCAGGTTCTTGATCACAACGAGGGCACTGAGTTGCACTCCTTTTTAGCCTTCTAGCGAGATTTTCACAGGTCCCAAGAGCATTATTGCATGCTCTCCAAATGAAATTCTTCACTTTGGGTATGGTTGGGAGGAGCCAAACACTTCTCCAAAAAGTTTTGTCGAAACAAGACCCAGAGCTAGATGAAGGGTCCGAACTCTGACCTTGAAGAGACTCAATGGCATGGAATCCAGATTTGACAGTGTACTCCCCATCTTTTGAAAAATGCCAGACCAATGAATCCTTAGGACCTTGGGGACCAATAGGAATTGAGGCAATAGCATCAACTTCTTCTTTTCCAAAAAGTTCCCTCACAAGATTCATTCTCCATGACCTGGTAACATTATCAATCAACTGAGACACTAAGAAAAACCTGTTACCATTAGGTCTAGGAGATCGAATACGAAAAGAATTCAAGGATGGAACCCACTGGTCCTCCCAAATTTGGATGTTACATCCATCCCCGACATTCCAACGAGTTCCCAACTTCAGCACTTCAATTCCTTCACACAGACTCCTCCAACCCCATGAAGAAATCCTTCCTTTGGCTGCATTTAGGACCGTGGTGAAAGGAAAGTAGATTGCCTTCATCACCTTAACCCAAAGTAGATTTGGGTTTTTGAGCATTCTCCAAGCTTGCTTTGCCAAAAGAGCCTTATTAAATGTCGTGAAATCTCGAAATCCCATTCCCCCTCTTTCCTTGGACCTGGACACTTTCTGCCAACTCATCCAGTGTATTGACAATTCCGATTCAGCATTTCCCCACCAGAATTTAGAAAGGATAGAATTTATCTCCTGACAGAATGAGAGGGGAAGTTTGAAACATTTCATGACAAATACAGGAACTGCTGAGGCCACGGACTTTATTAAAGTCTCTTTCCCGGCTTGGGAGAGCAGTTTCCCTTTCCATGCACTTGTTTTGGACTTGATTTTTTGGATGATGAAATCCAATGCTTCCTTCTTCCCTCTTCCCCACAAAGATGGAACTCCCAAATAGTTACTTTTTCTGCCCATGTCCCTTATCCCCCATTTATTTTTGACCTCTTCTCTGAAATTTCTATTTGTATTGGGAGAGAAAAAAACTGCCGATTTTGCAAAATTAACCTCCTGACCTGTTGCATTACAAAATTTTCTGAGGATATCCAAAATAACATCACAATTTTGTTCATCAGCATAGGAAAACAGCAAGCAATCATCCGCAAATAGCAGATGGCTAAGGACTGGGCATCTTCTATTAATTTGAAAACCTTTGAACCGACCTTTTGCAACTGACTTGTCAATAAGCAAAGATAGCACATTACTAAGTAGAATAAAGAGATAAGGAGAAAGTGGATCACCTTGCCTGAGACCTCTTTGGGGCTTGAAGGTTTGACCCCTCACTCCATTTACAACAATAGCCATCTGAGGAGAAGAAATGCATTCTATGATTCTCTCGGTCCAAAAATCACTGAAACCCATCTTCCTCATTAGGAGCTCTAAGAATTTCCAATCCACTCTATCATAGGCCTTGCTGAGATCAATTTTAAAAACCAGACCTCCTCTATTTCCTTTCCTCCGATTCTTGATGGCATGGAAAACTTCATGTGCCAAGATGATGTTATCCTGTATTTGCCTTCCTGGGACAAAAGCTGTTTGACACTGAGAAATAATCCCATTTAGCAAAGGTTTAAGCCTATTAGCCATAATTTTAGATATCACCTTGTAAGAAAAATTGCATAGGCTAATTGGCCTGTAATGCCCAACCTCTTCAGGAAATCTCTGCTTTGGAATTAGAACCACACTGGTCCTATTGATCTCCTTTAGAAGGTGACCACTTTGGAAAAAGCCTCAAACTGCCTTTCCTAGATCCTCAGCAATAGAATCCCAAAAATTATGATAAAACACCCCTGAGAAACCATCAGGTCCAGGGGCTTTTAACGCCCCCAATTCAAAAACAGCTTTATGAATTTCTTCATCAGAAACATCCTTGCATAGGGCAGCATTCAGATCAGGTGAGATGACTTCCTCAACTGCTTCAAGAACTTCCTCCACATCCTGAAGTGGTCTAGCTTTATACAGCTCTTGGAAATGCTTGTTTATAAAATAGACCACCTCTTCCTCCTCTGTTATCCATCTCCCCTCCTGATTTTTAATTTTGAGAATAGAATTAACCCTTTTCCTGTTTCTGGCAGAGGCATGGAAAAAACGTGTATTTCGATCCCCACAGTTAAGCCATTCAACCCTTGACCTTTGCTGCCAGAATCTCTCGTCCATTTCAAGTCTGACATCAACCCTTGCTTTCAACCTCCGAATCTCCTCTCTTGAATTTTCTGAAAGGGGGGTTGCCTAGAGCTCTCGGATTCTTTCCATAAGAGAGTTAATCTCTTGACGCTGTCCTCTGAATTTCCTCCTACTCCAATCCTTTAGATTTTCCCTGGTAAAGTCCAACATAAGCCCTTAATATTTTATTACATTGAAATCAATCTATAAGCTTTTATTTTATAGTAAATAAACTTTTAAGTCCAGATCTGTTAAATTACACTAACTATTATTTGGATATCTTACATGGAAGTTGACGTAAATAGTTTAGTTGGTTGTCATGTGGCATGTCACATGTGCAATACTAATAGAAGTTTGTGTCATTTAACAGATTTAGACTTAATTGCATGATTTTGAAAGGTTGGGGCTTTATTACAATAAAATAAGAGTCTATAAACTGATTTTATACAATAAAACATTGAGGGCTTATATCTATTTTGTGTAAAAGATTGATGGTATATTTGGCTATTAAGTTTGAAAAAAAATGCACCTTAAAATCGTCTTCATGAGACAAAATTAAATTTAGTCCGTATGAGAATAAAACATGCAATTGATTGGGGAAAAAAGATACAACATGCAATTAAAAAAAAGGTTTATATATGATGCACTAACAATGTATAGTTTCTATACACTGTCAATGAATCAAAGATTGACACGTCATCAATATGCAAATTAAAAAGATACCAAGCCTTTAAAAATAAATACAAATAAATTTTTTTCAATTGGCTCATAAGGGCTTAATGATGATGTGTTAATTTCTTATGCACTAGTGTATAGAGACTATACATTGTCAGTGTATTATATATAAATAATTAAAAAAGTCATTTTATTAAAGCAAGCAATACAAGTTGCGTCCAATTTTTGTTAAGCTTAAAGGAGATCGCGACTAGTGGGATTAATACTCCAAATGTTGCACAAGTTTGCTTCCAATTGGGACGGTATGAAATGTTCTCTATTATGTGAATGATGAAAAAAAGATCTAGATAGAGCATATATATATGAGGAATGCTCCACGCACATGAGTATAAAATTAATTTAGTTTTACATATTTTTCATTTTTTAATACTTTAATATATTTTTAATCTAACTATTAAATTTTATGTTTTATTTACGTAAATCATTCATGTTAAATTTTAAGTAAATCAGATATGTTTAACTATTTGTCGTAATAATAAAATGTTAATCGTTAATATATATTAAAAAAATGTTATTCTCAAAAATATCAATCAAATTGACTCAAAAATTTATATACGTGATATATACGAGTAAATTTTTAAATATAATGGATGGTTTGCAAAAATATTAATTCTACATAAAATTATAAAACAATGTATAAAACATTTTATTTTATGTTGGTGTAAGTGAATATATATTTATATATAATTATTATCATATATACTGTTAGTGGAGTTTTTCAATTCTATGAGTAGGCTTAAGAAGCTACCACATGTCTCAATTTCTTTTTAATTATTTTTTTATTTTTAAATATTTTTTAAAAGGGTATAACTTTGCATGTAAAGTTAAAAAGGATTATAATCTCATATACTGATAATGAAAATTTAAACTCTATAAGCAGAATTAAAAAAGTGACATATACATTTTAAAGAATATTAAAAAATATAAAAAATTAATTAAAAATATATTGAGACATGTGACGACTTCTTAATCCTATTTATCGAGTTAAAAAAACTCTACTTTCTATGTATAAGATAATAATCCAATTAAAAATATACTATGTCATAAAGAACCCAAGAGTTAATGTTTTGTACTTATATTTGATAAAAAAAAAGTTTTGTACTGATAGATCTGCATTACAAGGAATTAAGTAATTTGCAATTGTAGATATTTTTTTTTTCGGTTAAAAAAACTTGAAATAAACGGGTCCAAGCTTCTAACATGGCAAAACCGTGGATGAAGCCATTGTTTCCTGTGTTCCGATGGCAACTTGAACCTAAATTAATAGCTAGCAAAAACATTTTAACTAATTAAATTATTTTGTGGTGCATACATTTCTTTAATGCATCATCGAGGGACAGGAAGGCCACAGATTCTCATCATCTGACTTTTCTTATTTCTTTTCCAAGTCATCCCAAGAAAAAATTCCTTATTTTTCCCCCTCCAACGAAATATTCTTCAAGGCAATAATCGTCGTGAATATTTTAATACTTTGATTATGGTGTATTATATAAAATCATTAAATAAGAGAAAAAAGAATATGGTGAAAAACTTGCGTGTTTTACTCACATCGAAGATTCACATGTGATTGACATCTTGACTGTTGAGTCCTGTGATGAAGATTAAACAAGTTGGTGAGGTGAAAAAAAATTTGGATGGATGAGGAATGGGTCCACTTAAGTTGGTGGATTAGGTTGAAACTTTTGGGGTATTTGATTGTATACGTAGGAAAATTCGTACGCAAAATAAATATCTGCAAAAGGAAACAAAGATTAACAAAAGAAAGGAATCTGAAATTTGTTGGTAATTATAATTATAATATATAAAGGAAGGGAGACAACCCATAGATTTTGCATTTAGCCCATGGTTTTTCCCAAACGTCCAATCTCATTTATTTATTTATTTTAAATTTAACTCTATTTTGAAAAATAAATCTCTTTTGATTTTTTTTAAAATATCCTAAAATTTTTTTCTGCTCTTATTTGTTTTCTTTCAACTCTCTTAGCAAAATGCAGAATGAAAAAGAATTGTTGATTCTAAGAAAGTGGTTTAAACTTTTAGCTTAAAAATTCAATTTTTTTTTTAGTAAAAATTTGATGAAAGAGATAAAGTTATATGCCTACTATTATGAAAAAGTCACGCATCTTGAAGTGCAAACTAAGGATTAATGGATTGACAAAGAAACAATTGTTACTATATTTTTTTCCCTGAGAGAAATCTTCAATTGTTACTATTAATTAAGGCTTCTAAAAAGTGTTTACAATTTCAACTTGTGCCCTCCTTTGAACTAGTAAAATGAAAATGTGATAAATTAATACAAAAATATTATATATGAATCAAAGCTTCTGGCAAACTAGATGAAATTAATTAATGAAGTGGTGCAAATAATATTCTTTAGAATAAGAAATTCTTTCTTCGAGAGAAGGTATTTTTTGTGAGTTGTTTTCAAACTAATTTGAATAAACGGTGTAATTGACTGTGGTGAGATTAGTTACTGTAGTGGTAAGATTAAAATCAATAATGGGATATGCGTTTGGATGTAAATACAATGGTGACAATGAGATAAAATATAGTGAGAAGATAAAATGACTATTAAAAACATTATGCTAAAATTTGTATATTATGCAATTTATATTATTTAGCTGGAACTTGTGAAATTAATAAATAATTATTATTTAGTCAAATTATTTTATATCTACTAATATTTTTGTTAATAAATATCTAAAATTTATTTAGAAATAATAATATATTTACACATCCTAAAATAAAAATTATTTATATTTATTATGTTATTATTCATGTAATTATTTATTTATTATAAAATATTTATTTTTGTTCATTTACTTGTGATTTATTTGATAATATAATTAATTACTTGTTTATGTATTTATTATTTTAAATATTTCTATTACATAAATATATTAATGATTATTAAATTTATTTCAATTAATATTTTATTATTATTATTATTATAATATATTTATGAATTATTTTTGAAAGTTAATAAATGATAAAAATGAAATTATTTTTACCAAATAATATATTTAAATTATTTTTAAGTAAAAATATAATTTAACAAAAGAATAAAAAAATAAAAAGAAAGGGAGAAAAATAGAAATTTTCATTCCCACCGAAGTTTCCAATGAGTCACTGAACCCTCCCCCTTAATGGGAACAGAGGTTCAGCCCCGCTGCACTAGTGTGGTACATTTCCAAATGCACCCCGACGGTGTAGTTGAAAAAAAATTGTTCTTTGGTTCTAGCCCACCGGGGGTGTAGTAGAAGCAAACAGAGCCTTCATTAGTAAGCTTTTTTTTTTCTTTTTTTATTATCATTTCTTGCTTCTATTCTTTTTTTTCCTTTACTTTTGTTTCTTTGTGTTCTACTAAGATTTTATAGGGTTATTTCCCTAGGTCGATAATTTTAGATTTTTAGTTTTAGTCTAAAACTTAGAATTTGGTGTAGGGTTTTCCATTGGTTCCAAATTTAGGATATTGTTTTAGTCATTCATAGTTATTGATCCATCAAATTTCTAACAGAGATTACTTTACATTTAGCGTAAATTACATCCACTTTTTTAACTTTTGGTCATAATCCAACTTCAGTCCACTAGTTTGAAAAATGGACACTCTGCCCTGAACTTTTTTATGTCACAGGACAACTAAGTCCTTCCGTTAATCAACCATTAGGTCAACTGTTAAAAGCTTAATTTTATGACTATTTTACCATTGAGACTACTTAAAAAGCTTTAAATACTACTACAACCAGAAATGAAATCAAATTAACTAAGAGGAACTACTAGAAAGGTATTTACTTTTTACTTTTAATTTATTTTTTGTTTATTGTTTATTGTTCGTTATTTATTATTTATTATCTTTGTGTTTTATGTTATGCACTAAGTTTGTGAATTTATTTGCTTATTATTTATTATTTACTAATTTATTATTTATTATTTTTGTGTTTTATATTTTACGCTAAGTTTGTGGATTATTTATTTATTATTTATTATTTGCTTATTATTTATTGTTTATTATTTATTAATTTATTATTTAATATAAACCCCATAGCTAACCATTGGCACAATTTATTATCCAAGAGTTTAGGGTAAAATTCAAAGATTATTATCATGTCTTTTTCAAGCAATAGTCATGCACTAGAATAATATATTCAATTTCAAAACAAATATGTTTCTGCAAAGTTCTAATTTTTACTTTTTCCAATCGACTTAATGTTCCTTTCAGTTATTACTTTTATTGCTTGGTTTTTGCTAATTGTTTTTGCTTTGTAAAAATCCAAATTTTAAAATAGTTGTTCCATAACAAAAAAAGTATTTGTTCTTAAAAAATACTATTTTTTAAGAACAATAAAATTCTATTTTTTAACAATAAAATACTTTTTTTTTCTTATGGAACAATTAATTTAAATTTTGGATTTTTATGAAGTAAAAACAATTAGCATGAAGTAAGTAGTAAAAGTAACAACTGAAAGAAGCTTTGGATTGATTGGAAAAAGTAAAATTAGAACTATGCAGAACATATTTGTTTTAAAATTGAATATATTATTCTGGTGCATGACTATTGCTTGAAGAAGGCCTGATAATAATCTTTGAATTTTACCCTAAACTCCTAGATAATAAATTGTGCCAATGATTGGTTATGGGATTTATACTAAATAATAAATTAATAAATTATAAACAATAAATAATAAATAAATAAATTCACAAACTTAATGCAGAACATAAAACACAAAAATAATAAATAATAAATTAATAAGTAATAAGCAAATAAATCCGCAAACTTAGTACATAACATAAAACACAAAAATAATAAATAATAAATCATAAATCATAAACAATAAACAAATAAATAAACAAAAAATAAATTAAAAGTAAAAAGTAAATACCTTTTTAGTAGTACCTCTTAGTTAATCTAACTTTATTTCTAGTTGTGGTAGTATTTAAAGCTTTTCAAGTAGTCTCAATGGTCAAATAATCATAAAATTAAGCTTTTAACAGTTGACTTAATGATTAACAGAAGGACTTAGTTGTCCTGTGACATAAAAAAGTTTGGGGCAGAGTGTCTGTTTTTGAAACTAGTGAACTGAAGTTGAATTATGGCCAAATGTTAAAGAGGTGGATGTAATTTACCCTTACATTTAACATGTATCTCTCTTGGCTCAAGGATTGAAGTAGGAAACTTGAGAGTTAAAGATAAAATCGGAGGAGATAACGGATTCTTCAAAGTATTTTTCAAGGTTTATGTTGATCAAAGAGATTAGACATAAGAGCAATTGTATAAAAGATTTATAATGAGTATTTGGAGGGGAATATGATCTGTTGAAGTTGTAATGTTTCTGGCTTATGTTATAGCGGATTAGCATATGATTTTCATAGTTATGCAAAGGAAATTTAAACAAAGTAACACCAAAAATTGAGACAATAATCTCCATTGATCAAGATTTGTATTCATATAATCAAAACAAGCAGAAGTCTCATGAAAGAAAATTCACCATTCATACCTAAAACTTAGATATTGTAATATAGTGTTTTCTCCCTTGATATAACTTAAAGATTGTCTTTTTTTATCTTTCAAGAATGACAAACCACCTCATGTGTGATGGTCTCTAATAGTGATCCATATAACAACAATCCTAAATAGCTTAACATGATGACCATTAAAAGAATATAGTGAGAGCACTACTATGTGAAATCATCTTTAGCTTAAACACCCCACTTTATTCCTAATTGCACTTCAATTCAACAAGCCAAGAAGGTGCATAGCTACAATGGCAGCTGCCTACATTGCATTATTAATAGGGGTGTTCACAATTTGAAAATAATTCAATTAATCAACAGGCTGAATTTAATTTGATTAATCAGTCGGCCACCAAATTTAATTCGGTTGGTTAACAAAAGTAGATTTTAGAAAATTTTAATTATCTGTTAATTTAGTTCGAAAACCGAATTAATTTTGATTAATCAAATTAACCGAATTGGGGGTAATATAATATATACTTATAGTTTTATACTGTGCGTTTTGTACTTTTAGCCTAAAATATTATTTCAATTTTCACAAATATTAATTTTTAGCAATAATTTGTTAGTACTCAGTATATATGAATATATGAAAATTTTGTATAAAGTTTGGTTAATTCGGTTAATTAACCGAATTTTATTTTGGTTTGGTTAATTTGAAAATGCAAATTTCGGTTCGATTAACAAAAGCGAAAATATATATTTTAGTTAATTTGGTTTTGGTTAAATCGGTTCGAAATTAACCGAATTAACTGAATAAACACCCTTAATTGTTAGGCTGGAATCAAAGTTTAGATTACAAATTTGGTTGTTGAAGATTTTGTACATTCTTTTCCAACATCTTTTGACACAAATACAAAGCAAAACCATTTAGATTGTAAATGGTTTGTAAAATAGAAAAGAAAATAGCAATTTGAAGTGTTTCACATTGGAGATTCGTGCAGATCATCATCCAGTAGCAGAGCATTTTTGATTGTAGAAAGATTTTCAATTGAAACATGTCTCAAATAAGATGTCAACACATTTATAAAAGTATATATGAAAACAAAACCCATATTTCCATCATTAAAAAAAGAAAGAAAGATATCGATTAGATGAGGTTAGTGGAAGGGACATAAGGAAATGTGTCCTTAAAACTAATGTTTTTTGTTGTCTTCTTTGTCAACCATTGTAACAAACAATGTACCACCCCATATGAAAGAAAGCTAAACCAGTCTTATCTGGGTAGAGTCTTCTACTTCATTATTTATGCTGTGAACTGCAAATAATCACACAATATTATTTGTCATTCTTATCATCTTGCACCAATGTAAAATATGAAAAACACATTGCTTAAATCATAAGTCCAATTGCTGAATCAACTTGCATACCATTGCAGTAGCAAATAATGCAGTGACTAAAACAGAAACTGCAGTGAAGAGCTTCCAAAATAAGGTCAAATCAGTGACATCAGCAAGTGATCTAGGCATCATTATAATTCCATAAATAAACTTAAAAATTGCTATTCCTATATTAGTGACAAGAAACAAAATTGCTAAAGAAACTGATAAGGCAGAGGTAAATCTCAAGGAATTTGCAACCGTTGTCATCATCATCATCATCATCATCATCAAAGCTTTTATCCCAATTGCTTGGGGTAGGCTAGATGAACTAATATCTGAACTCATGTAAATCATCTATTTAAATTCTCCTCCTCCACAAATTCGTATCTAAGACAATACGTTCATCTAACTCTAATGCCTCTATATATTTTCCAATAACTTCCTTCCAAGCCTTTTCGGTGTTCCTCTAGCCTTAACCCCTCTTTAATAGTTTGTAGCCTCCACTCTCCTAATTGAAGTATCTACAAGTTTATGTCATATATGTCCAAAACGACGCAAATGACTTTTGCACATCTTATCTTTGATAGGTACCACTTAAACTTTCTTATGAATATGTTCATTTCTTATTCTATCTTTCTTGTATATCCGCACATTACCGCAACATTCACATTTCTGATACACACATCTTTTGTGTATGCAATCTCTTAGTTGCCAACACACACAACCATATAACAATGTTGGTCAAAGAACTGTCCTGTAAAATTTGCCTTTCAACCAAATAAGAATTCTTTTATCGCACAGGATACTTGTATCACTTCTCCACTTACTCTATCCATTATGGATCCTATGGGTCACCTCACTATCAATCTCTTTATTCATCTATACTATTGACCCCAAATATCGAAAATGGACTTGCTTAGATATCGCTACCCCATCTAACATCACTATGTTCTAATCTTCTTCTTTGTTTGAACTAAATTTACATTCCATCTATTCAATTTTGACTCTACTTATTTTGAACCTTCTTAATTCTAGCGTCTATCTCCACAATTTCATTTTTGCATTGATCTTTGCTCTAGTCTTAGCATATAAGACAATATCATTTGCAAACATCATATACCAAGGCATCTTATCTTGGATGGATTTTGTCATTTTATCAGTTACTACTGTAAACAAGAATTGGCTTAGCACTATCCATTGATGTAATCCCACTATGATTGAAATTTCACTTGCTTGCCCTCCGCATGTCTTCACATGTGTCCTTGCATCTTCATACATGTCTTTAATTAGTTTAATATATTTCATAGGAACTCTTTTCGTCATTAAGGATCACCATACTACCTCCCTAGGCACTTTGTCATATGCTTTCTCTAGGTCTATAAAGACCATATGAAAAGCTTTACCTAGTACTTAAGAACACTCGATAAGTTGTCTAAGCAAATATATTGCCTTCATAGTTGATCAACTAGGCATAAAATCAGATTGATTCTCTGGTATCTGTACAATCTTTCTTAATCTCTATTTTATCACTCTCTCCCATAGTTTTATCATGTGACTCATCAATTTTATGCCTCGATAGTTGAAGTAACTTTAAATGTTCTTATAAAAAGGTATCAAGACACTCTTCTTGCATTCCTCAGGCATGTTATTACCACACCAAATCTTGTTTAAAAGATTTGTCAACCACTTAATTGTTACCTTTCTAAGACATTTCCATATTTTAATTGGAATATCATCAGACCCAATAGCTTTCTTGGTCTTTATCTTCTTTATTGCCTCATTTACCTCTATCTCTTTGATTCTGAGCATAATGCACTGATTCAGATCCTTAAGAGGTATCGTGATATTATCTAAATTTTGATTTTGATCATCATTAATAATTTGTCAAAATAATCATGCCATCTTTGTTTAATGTCATTGTCCTTAACGAGAGTTATTTGATGCTCATCCTAGATATATTTCATGACTCCTATGTTAGACTCCTCTTTTCTCTTGCTTGTACCAATCTGTATATCATTTTCTCTCTCTCATTGTGTCTAACCTATCATAAATCTCTTTCACAACCTTTGCTTTAGCTTCTGCCACCACTTTT
The DNA here is from genome assembly GCA_032173925.1 of Heritiera fomes. NCBI lineage: Eukaryota > Viridiplantae > Streptophyta > Magnoliopsida > Malvales > Malvaceae > Heritiera > Heritiera fomes. The sequence goes on from JAPDPM010000019.1 coordinate 8,606,944, forward strand.
CTTGCCTCTTTTATAGGTAACTTATATTCCGTAATACACTTCTCTATGTTGTTCTTCAAAGCCTTATAACACTCTTGCATAGTCTTTATAGCTTCTTTAACTGTGAGAACCCCATTTTCCTAATAAACAATATAAGTTATTCATTATGGAAATCGAAAAGTAAAAGTTAATTGCTAAAAATTTCCAAAATAATGGTAGTGCTGGAGGAAAATCAGATGTGGGCCCCACTGGGATTTCTACAATCCGGATTAGGGTGAAACTTTAGGGTATTGATATTTGGAGTGAAATAATGAAATGATAAGAATCAACATCTCAAAATTCTTTCGTTTGTGCATGTTTTGGGAAATGTGCAACAAATTCAAAAATGACGGTTGTGTCTATAAGTTGGAAAAATATTTTGTCATAACGGTCAATCTAGTTTGATTTGGCACCAACAGACAGTGATAGTTAACCCCTAGTGTGAAGAAGTCTTACCTTATTCCAATTTGTAGACTGAATCACACGAAAAGACCAAAAACTATGCGAGTGAACGATTTGGGCTATTTTGGTAATTTCACCATTTTGACTGGGCAAACCCCATTAAAAGTCAAAGTTTTGACTAAATTATGTTAAATAAATATAATTGGAATGGAAATAAAATGTTTTGGAAATTAAATTAAATATTTAAATGAATATTAAAATTATTGGGACATAAAGGGAATTTTTAAATTTGTAAAGGGCTAAATGGTAATTTGTTGGAAAAGATATTATAAAAGCTTAAAAATCTCACCATCTTCATCATTCTTGGCCGGCCATGCATGGAAGGAGAGAGAAAGATTGGTGTTTCACACTTTTAGAGAGAGAAGGCTTGTAAAACCCTAGTCTAGAAGCCCCAAACCAAAAAACTCACAAAATGAAAGTTGTTCCTCTCATCAAACTCTATCACATACCTTGAAATCAGCTTGTGTAGAGTCCATTTTCATGGTGAGGAACCCACTCAAGGATTCGGCCAAAGAGAAAGGTGAGAGAAAGCTTATACAACGTTTATTCCTCTTAATGTATGTTAGTGTTTCAAGGTTGTATATCATGTGTATGGTGTTAGAATTGATCAAAACCAATTGTATGCGCTCTTGAAGGTTTCGAATATGAAGGAATTTTAATAATACCATGCTTAATTTCATGCAAAAATGGTGTAGAATTAATGTAGAGTAAGTGTAAAGCATGAATCTATCTTTAAATTGTTAAAATGAAGAGTGTGATGAGAGAAGAAGAATTTTGCCGAGTGATAGAGAGAATAAAATCATGCTTAATTTGATAAATTAATGGTTAAAGAATATTGTATAAATTGATATAAGACTATTGGTGAAGTCAAAACTGAAAAAGGAGGTGTTTTGACGATAGTTGCAATAGTAGGCACCAATATGAAGTAGATAGGTTTTGTTGTTGTATTAGAAAATATAATAGATATTAAAAAGTTATACAATCTTTATAACTAAAGCACTAAAGTTTGACTGTATTTGAATACTATTTTGCATCCCGAAATTGATGATTGTTAATGAAGGATAGGCAAATATATACTTGCCAATTAATTTTGGTACTATGAAATACTGCTAGTGCAACTGCAGTGGTAAGGGATATATATAGAAAACATAGGGATACTATGACTTCATTAGAAATGACTAAAAAAAACTTAGAATAATTGAATAGTGAAACTATATTAAGGTCGATTGATTGGACTGTGTGACTTGAACTGATTGACTGGTTTGTGTGACTAGAAAAGAATGATTGAACTGAGTGCTTGATATTATGACTGATTTGGCAATGGGAATTGGATTTATGGCTATTGAACTGCGTTTTAAGTGTAGGAGGGTTAGGATAGAAAGTATCGTTATGCTGGCAAAATTTCGTAAACCGATCTTAACACCATAAACTAATAATAAGAAATTGCTAGTGTAGGAAATGATGATATAAAAGAGTGATTAGTTAAGTTAACATTAATGCCTATAGATGTGCATATATTTGTAACATTGTTTTGGAAAGGATTTCTAATGATTTCAATACTTTCCATGAAACCGATAAGCTTTAGAATTATTTTTATAAGTAAATAAAAATATTTATAACATTGTTTATTGTATGGAGAATATTTTATACTGTATAATGTTTTTACCGAACTTTATCGCCTTAAATGCGACTGTCACTGATTTGATGAACTTATGAACTGACTGAAGATATGTTTTGATTGAACATTGTAAAAGGCGAAGTGTTTTCTGACTGGTTTATGAAATGTGTTATCAGAAGTTTTGAACATTTGACTGAAGTGAATGCTTTGAATGTTTTGGATTGACTGATTCTATTTTACTAAAAGTTTTGATTGTCTGACTGAAGCTAGTGTTTTAAGTGTTTGATTGAAGTAAATGTTTTGGATATTGTGAACTAATTGAAAGGGTTTTACTGAAAGTTCGTTTTATTTAACCAGAGATAATGCTTTGAATGCTTTGAATTAACTGACACTGTTTTACTGGAAGGGTTTATTTTCCAACTGAAGTTAATGATTTAAATGTTTTGGATTTGAATGAACGTATTGAACGAAATGTTTTGATTTTTGAACAGTATGGTTTAAAATGAAACTTGGTTCCCAAAAGTTTATATATTGACTGTATTATTGTATTATGTTTCGAAAGAATAAAGTACTGTTTTATTGCTTTCATGAGAATCAGGTAAATATTTTGAGACTGTTGGCTTCCCATAGTTGCCTTCGGGTGATCATGCCATACTGACTGAACTGTACTATACTGTTTGTTGTTGATCTTGAGCAAATCTACAGCCACCTCTGTATTATCAGCTCAGTTGTATTGTGGGGTGCACTGTTTGTTGTTGACCATGAGCAAGTTTTCAGCAGTCCTCAAGATGTCATTTGCTCTATGACATTGGATGGACACTACTATGATTATGGCCATATGTCTTACTGTTACTGTTGCTCCCAATTGGGACTACTAAAATGACATGATTCTATTAGGATATTAGCATATCTTCACTGAATTGATTATTGAACTGTTACTGAATTATTTACTGAATTGTTTACTGAATCATTTACTGAGCTGATTAATGAACAATCTACTATACTGGTTATTGATGGGTTTACTAAACTATTTACTGATTGTTTATTGATCTGTCTACTAAACTGTTCACTAATTGTTTTTTGAACTACTTACTGATTGGTTTACTGAGTTGACCATTGAATTGTTTACTAAATCATTTATTAACTAGTTTACTAAATTGATTACTGAATGACTTACCGAATGGTTTACTAAACTATTTACTGAAATTATATGCTGAATTGTTTACTGAGTGCTTACTGAATATATATTATTGATTTGAATAATTTTAAATAATAAATGATTGATAACGATTGTTTACTGTATAGTATTGTTACTGAAAGATTGAAGGTTTTGACATTGATTTAATACACATGAATTCCTTCTCTGGAAAATTTTCATAAATTCCCTATAGTCGGATTTAGGAACCGGGACAAGTGAAGTGCTTTAAAGCATACTTCTGTACTTAGCCTAGTACCCCTAATTGATTGTAGTATCTTTTTCGATAGAGTGCCCAAACACTGTATTTGATTATGACTATAAGTGCATGAGCATGTTTTAGATACACAAATATAGTTGTGCATAGTATCAGTTCTTATATATATATATTTCTTACTGAGCGTAAGCTCATCCCCTTCCACGCTACAAATTATATTTGCCGTAGTAGCTGCGCTTGTTGAGGAGGGATTCTGATCGAATTCCTACGAAGTTTCAATAATGTACCTTGAAGGTATAATTAGATAGTTACTTTATTGTATTCAGTCTTTATTGTATAGTACTTTTGTATGTAAAGAAATGTAAACTGAAGGAGTTTGAGTGTCAATTATAGTCTTTTGCTCCTGGATATTTATATAGTTGAGGTGGTTTATTCGAGCATAGTTAGGAAGCACTATATCTTGAGTTGGTGTAATTGAGATGGAAATGTAAATAAAAGTAAATACATATTGTAAATGATTGTACTGGGACCAATCTGAATAGTTGGATAATGATTTCGCTAAGTAAGTTTAGCTTAATATCAGAGTAAAGACACTGAGCATAGCCCAATCGACTAAGTGAAACAGGAAAAAGTCAGTCCTAAATTTTACGATTTGGAATGTGACATTAACTGTTGCAGTACACCATGTTGCATCCTTTTCGGTCCATGCTCTTTCGTTTGATACAACTAGTGTCTCCTTATCCACCTCCTAAATGCATTTTGCTGTCTTATCCCATAGTGCGTTCGGGATTCTCTTCTATTGTCCAATCCTTTTTCTGGATCTAACTATCTCTACATACTGCATGACAATATTCTTTTAGCTTCCACCCTTATTACTTGAGTAACCTTTCAGTCTAGACATAAATGTCTATCCCTCCTCTTAGTAAAAAAGAAATCTATCTGACTTGCTCTCGATCTACTTCTAAAGATTACAATGTGAGAATCTCTTTTCTTATATAGTATATTCACTAAGGTTAGGTTATAGAATAAAGCAAAATCTAGAATAACATCCTTACCCTTATTTCTTACACCATAACTAAAACTTTCATGTATGCTTTGAAAACCTTCTCTACTAGTATCTAACCATTAAGATTGTTGCTAATAAAAAGGTTTTCTCCTAAAGGCACTTCTTGTATTACCTTATCTAAATCCTCCCAAAATTGTCATTTACTAGCCTCATCAAGTCCTATCTGGGTTGCATATGCACTAATGACATTCAAAACCCCTGCTCTTAAAACTAGCTTAACCAAAATAATCCTATCCCTTTTCCTTCTAACATGTACAACATCTCTATGGTACTCTTTATCTATGATGATACCTACACTATTTTTTATCTCTATCTTTCCTTATTTAGTCAAGCCTATATTGCCAATGTGCTACCTCCATAGTCTTCTCCTCAACCTATTTGGTCTCTTAAAGACATAATATGTTAACCCTTCTCCTACTTATAACCTCATAAGTCTAAGCTAATTTACCATTAAGCGTACTTATATTCCCAGATCCTAAACTAAGCTTATGGTTATGGACTAACTTCTTTACCTACCCTCATTCATTGTGGTGTGAGAACTTTTGCTTATTTGACACCACATCCAGGTGTCGATGTGGCGTACGCTTTTGGGTGACGACCTAACAATCGTTACATACTTTTTACTTTATTGGGCTCTGATGCAATCCATTGTTGAGTAGTAGACGCCCTAACGATGTTCTAATATTGGTTCATTACATGAAATTGGACTTGTTTTGATGGTTGGTTGTCCAAACCTACCGCCACTCTTCTTTTTTATTCGAGTTTGGGACCAGTTGTGTTAACACTGAACACATGAAAAGGCAAAACTACTTTTTATTCACACGCAACTAAATAATAAACATGCAATACAAACTATCTAACTTAGATTTATACCGATAAAAGTATTCTAAGAGTTCACATGCTATAATAAGGTGTAAAGATGAGCAATAAAGTACTATAAATTCTATATGATATACATAAGTTAAATACTTAAATAACATCTGTATTAACCATTGTAGTCACTATGAGACTACCTTGTCTTATTGGCTACCTTGATCAAGTATAATAAGGAACTATAGAAGAACTTCCTTAAATAACACTGTTAAAAAGAAAAGTATAATCATTGGCTATCTTGATCTTTTAGGTAATCAAAGAAGGGCTTGAAAGTTGATGGTTTTTCTTAAACTCTTATGTTATATGCTCACTAAAATTCTTCTTGTACACTTCATTTATGAAGGTCACAATATACTTTAACTTGAGCTGAAACTTGTTGAGAACTCGTTGTCAAACCTTTCAACCTAAACAATATTAGATGCAATTAGTTCCACAATAAAAGGTGTCATCAAAATCAACCTTTCAACATAGAACTTCATGCAATAAAGTTGGTTAAGCTACAAATATTTAAACCTATAAGTTCAAAATTTGGTGTTGCAAGTTTTCTCATGAACAAAAAATCACTTGAGAACACATCAAAAAACACGATTACTAGTCAAATATCATTTTGAGCGAAGACAAAACTTTAAACCGCAAGGATAAATTTACAATTAGGAAATAACTAACAAAATAAGAAAGCTCGAAATCTTGCAACTCAACATTTTTTTCTAGAGGTATCTTTTTCAAATCCAAGAGCTGTCTTTATAATTGAGAGAAAGCCCATCATTCCTAGAAGATGTCATTCCCTACAATGTAAAATGGTAATTGCCAAATTTAGACATAATAGAGCAAACTGCAATAGAGAATAATATAGGATTTTATAGGTGGGAAACTTGGACATGCTGGGACTAGGCATGTGAAACATTTAAAAAAGTTAAAGTTAGCCAAAACACTAAAATGGAAGAACTCAAGCTCTTAACTAATCAACCAAAATCCAATTAAACTTTTAATCAAAGCTATGAAGTGTCAAAAACATAAAACCGAATATACAAACCAAAATTTCCAACACCAGCTAATAGATTTACTCACTAACTATAGCTAATGTAATTAATAAATCTTTAAAATAACAAAAACCTAGGAAGTATAATCCAAAAGCAATGTAAGAAGTGGAAATGATTAAAACAAAAGAAAAGAGTAATGAAGTTTATGTAAGCTGGTGGAACAGAGAATAATAATAATTAACTCTATTTTTTGTGTTTTTTTTTTTAAATTTCAAGAAAGCATTTTGAAATTTCTAATCCCATCCTATCTTTCAAAATTTTAAGAAATCACTCTGATATGACAAAGTCTACCTGTGTTGGGCTAGGCCCAATGGCGTCCAGGAATTACCACGTGGCAAGAACTCACTGGTCCACGTGGCCTTCGGCGATAGATGCTTAACGCATTACACCTGTTTCTAGCGACAGAGTCACCGTTCCACGTGGCCATCGGCGACAGGGGTAGAAGAGCGCGATCATACCTGTCGACTGGCGACAGACCCAGAGTCTATCGCCTGCAATCATGACGCGACACGTAGCACGCATACATCTACCGCTCGGCGACAGATTCCTGGTCTGTTGCCTACAGTCATATGGCGACACGTGGTGCACGGTTTCGGCTCCCACTAGCGACAGACCCCTGACGCCACAATGTGCCACGTGGTATGAATCTCTCGCTGGCGACAGGCTCCGGAAGCTCCCGATTTTTAAGGAACTTGTGTTATATTGGGACACAAACTCTTAACAAGATAATGTCATTATCCTTAAGCAATTAACCTAGAATGCTGGCCTATAAATAGGCCCCCAGGTATGATTTTAGACCCTAATTTTTTGACTACTGGCTTTTACGCTTCCCAAGATTGAAGAATTTTCTACTGACTTAAGCATCGGAGTGTCTACGCAGGGAACCACCCCTGTGTCCCTCTAACTTTTATTGTTTTACAGAAGCTTCTTGGAGACACGTGGAGACTTAGTACATCGACGTCAGCATACTTTTATTGTTGTTTTTGTGCAACAACAATTGGCGCCGTCTGTGGGAAACGTATAAAAGCCAAGATTTTCTAAGATGGTGAGAATACGATCGACAAACGTAAGGACTGAAAGTGAGGAAAACTCTGTGAGTTCCCTTGAACAACAGATTCACCAGACAAACCAGGTGAACAGGGAGGAAGAAAGAATTACTGTGTCAGCGGCAGAATTCGAAACTCTGAGGCGACAGAGCGAGGAAACAACCCAGGCGCTACGAGCCATGGTGGATCTGTTCCAAGGAGTTTTCCCGACATTGGATCTGCCGCCTGCCGTGCAGAACTTGGTAGGAGGAACAAGTAAGGGTGTCCCGCCGCAGGTGTTGGGGCGACAGGAGTACACAACAGCGGCAGACCCCTCTCGTCGGCGAGAGGTTCCCTCTGTGGAAGAGCAGGACTTTCATCAGGGTGCGGTAAGACAGGCTAGCGGGAGACCTGTCTTAGGCACCCAGCGAGAGGCTGAGGAAGCAATAGGGTTAGAGCATGCGACAGGTGTCAGGCGACAGGGGAGCGGGAGACCTGTCACAGACACCCAGCGAGAGGCTGAGGAAGCAATAGGGTTGGAACCTGCGACAGGTGTCAGGCGACAGATTCCACATGTAGTGGCTGTCGAGGAGGCCACGGACCCTCAAGGTTGTCCAGATTATCTATGGCCCCTTCCGCTAAATAGGCCTCCGGACTTTGTGCGTCGGGCTCATACTTGGTCCAAGAAGGAGCATCGTAGTACTTAGCCTCCTCGGTAAAGAGCAATTCAGGAAAAGCCTTATTGGGCCGATGCCTCTCCAACCAAGCGCGAGCCAAATAGAAACCGTATTTAATAAATCCCGTCGAGAAAGCCGCTTTCTTGTCAAAACAATGCTGGGACAAGCGGTATTCACGAACGGCCTCGATTTGAGCTTCTCTTTGACGATCCAGTACATTGTGCAGCTCCTCAATAACCTCGTCTCGCTGCCTCTCCATGGCTCCCCGATCATCGACGGCCTTATTATAAGCCTCTTGGTACCCTTGAAGGGAAGACGCCTTCGCCCGCTCTTCTTGGAGCCTTCGCTCGAGATCAGCATTTTTTCGCTCAAGATCAGCGTTCCTTTTGTTTACCTCCTCCACCCTGTTGACATAAGGACGAAGCTGGTTAACCTCGTTTGAAAGCTCCATCTTTTGATCCCGAAGCTCGCGAATCTCTTTGTCAGCTTGCTCCCTGAGAGCCCTGTGCCGAGCATTGACGGCCGCAATTTATTGAGCTGACTGATAAGACAAAAAACAAAAGTAACTCAACAGATCTTTTAACGAAAAAAGTTTAGACGAGGAAATTAGCTACCAAACTCTTACCTTCATAGCGAGATAATCAAAATTATCCTTCGCCTCCGGGATGTTTGTAAACAGCCCTGCCTCGTCACGAGGAAGAATGGTGCTCCAAGCCAGACGAGACGCTATCCCGGCATCCTCGATGCTGTCGTTATCGTTCACTCCGGGATAGGTCTGAAAATCGTCCCCACTAACGACGACCCCACTATCAATCACATAACGCCTCACAGTAGGGTCTACCACCTTGGGTAAGACTGGTCTTGTAGGCATCGAGGCTTCAACAATCAGCCTCTTCCTGTATTTGCGCCTTGGCTGGCGGGGAGCCGACCTACCCTCAGCAACACGAGAGCCACCTTCTTGAGGGACTGGATCACTCCTTTGGGACTCGGAGCTCTCGCGATCGCCTGAACCTCGATCAGGGACAGGAGGCCTCTTCCGTTTGTTTCTCCCGACCTCTTGTGTAGGGCGGCTGGATTCGACAGTAGAAGGTGGAGGAGGAGTAGGAGCACGCGCTGGCCCAGATGGGGCTCTAACTTGCGACTGAGAAGGAAGAGCCGCTCGAGCAGCAGCAGCACTGGCATCCCTCCTACGCATCAAATCTCGAAAGTTCATGCCTACACAATATATAAAGAAAGGTTTAGCCGACCGAGCGAAACACCACACAATAAATAAAAAAAAAGGATGGAAAACCTAGAAAACCACCAAAGTCCTCTAAAATATCCAGATTCGAATCCAACGGAAAATCAACGAAAGGACTCCCAAAGGCGTCAGCCTGAGCCCACTCAGGGCCATCCCCTGAATAACCACTAGTACCCGCAGCCTCAGGGGTCCCGTCCTCCGAATTTAAAGAGGACTCATCTACAAGGCGGCCCACAGGGGTAGATGCTTCGGCTACTAAGACCGGGGATGGCTGACTAGGGCCAGCATCGGATAAACGAGGAGTTGTGGGCAGGTTAGACGGGGCAGCAGAAGCTTCAAGAACGGTCCTGCTTACGCCCCAGTCGGCAGCGGTAATGTTTTTCGGGGTTAGAAGAGAAAATAAATTACGCTCCCCGGTAGAACAGATTTGCCAAATAGGCTCGCCAAATTGGTCTCTTAAAATTTCTGTCCTGAACCTGTCCGAACGCTGTGAGTGGTCAGAGGTATCACGATTCCACCTAGAACGAATCCGCAGATTGCTTGGAATCTCAACAACGACCCACTAGCTCTCAAAACCGCGCAGTTTATTGGGGAGATCCGAGAAGATTTTATTATTAGGAAATTCGCCGACTGTCAACCGTTGAAGAGAGAACGTCATCAATCCCTTCAGCCTACGAACTCTAAAAAAGGCGCTTAAAAGGGGAACCGTGGGAACAATACCCAGATGATGGCACACTATGGAAAACGCTACCAGCTCAGCCCACGCATGGGGGTGGAGTTGACACGGGACGATGTCCTTGTATCTAAGAAACGCTTCACCAAACTCCGGAAGTGGGAAGCGAAAACCAAAAGACAAAGAAGCCTTATGGACGGCCACACCACTTCTAACCAAGTCAGGCGTGACCTCCCCTTGCACTGGAAGTCTATAGCCATAACCCGAGGGAAGAGGGAAACGAGTCCTAATATCCTCTAAGTCAGTGTTTGTCAACGAACACACAAGACCACCTGTCTTAAGTGTTTTTCCCGGGCGTAACAAAGACATGGCAAAAGAAAGCAAAAACTACCCGGCGACAGACTCTCCAGGCGACAGACCCTTTGGGCGATAGACCCCTTGGGCGACAGACCTAGTAAAACGACAGACCTTTGGGAGACAGACCCCTTGGGCGACAGACCACTTGGGCGACAGACCTACTGAAAAAGACACTTGCGGAAGACTAAACTCTACGCGGAACACGAAATCACCTGCGGGAGACCTAAACCTAGTACGATATGCGAATATATAAGGCGACAGGGGTATACTTACTGACGATAAGATAAGCGAGAGACTCCAGGCGTGAGAGCGAAAGACTTTTTGTGGCGAAAGAGCGGAAAAATGGGCGACAGATGGCTGCTCAGAGGTTTTCTCGTGCGTTCTCTCGTTGGGTCCCAGACGTTTATATAGCCGCGGCAGGGAATGCCAAACGTCGCGCTTGATCACACCTGTCGCAGAGTAGAACTTTTCACCTGCAAAAAATGCCAAAGAAATTGCAAAAACAAAAGAAAAACAAAGAGGACTATTCACAGTGGGTTAAGGCCCAAAAGCACATATTTATACTCTCTTAGTTGGAGAAATCCAACAAGAGAGTGGGGAGCAATTGATATGACAAAGTCTACCTGTGTTGGGCTAGGCCCAATGGCGTCCAGGAATTACCACGTGGCAAGAACTCACTGGTCCATGTGGCCTTCGGCGATAGATGCTTAACGCATTACACCTGTTTCTAGCGACAGAGTCACCGTTCCACGTGGCCATCGGCGACAGGGGTAGAAGAGCGCGATCATACCTGTCGACTGGCGACAGACCCAGAGTCTATCGCTTGCAATCATGACGCGACACGTAGCACGCATACATCTACCGCCCGGCGACAGATTCCTGGTCTGTCGCCTACAGTCATATGGCGACACGTGGTGCACGGTTTCGGCTCCCACTAGCGACAGACCCCTGACGCCACAATGTGCCACGTGGTATGAGTCTCTCGCTGGCGACAGGCTCCGGAAGTTCTCGATTTTTAAGGAACTTGTGTTATATTGGGACACAAACTCTTAACAAGATAATGTCATTATCCTTAAGCAATTAACCTAGAATGCTGGCCTATAAATAGGCCCCCAGGTATGATTTTAGACCCTAATTTTTTGACTACTGGCTTTTACGCTTCCCAAGATTGAAGAATTTTCTACTGACTTAAGCATCGGAGTGTCTACGCAGGGAACCACCCCTGCGTCCCTCTGACTTTTATTGTTTTACAGAAGCTTCTTGGAGACACGTGGAGATTTAGTACATCGACGTCAGCATACTTTTATTGTTGTTTTTGTGCAACAACACACTCTAAAATTTATTTTATCATCAATATTTCGTAATTTTAGAAAAACACTTTAAAATTTTTTTTCTCATCTAATTTTTCAAAATTTTAGGAAATCACTTTAAAATTTCTTTTCTCATCTATTTTCTGAAATTTTAGTAAATCAGTCTAAAATTTCTTTTCTCATCCATTTTTCAAAATTTTAGGAAATCGCTCTAAAATTTCTTTTCTCTTCCAATTTTTGAGATTTTAGAAAATCACTATAAAATTTCTCATCCTGTCTAATTTTTGGAAATTTAGGAAATCACTTTAAAATTTTTTCAAAATTTTATGAAATCACTCTAAAATTTCTCATTCTATCTAATTTTTCAAAATTTCAAGAAATGACTCTGAAACTTCTCATCCTATCCAATTTTCAAAATTTGAGGAAATCACTCAAATATTTCCCAATTTGTCTTTTGAAATTTTAGAAAATCACTCTAAAATTTCTTATCTCATCCTATTTTTCGTAATTTTAGGAAGTCACTCTTGAAATTTTTTTCTTATTTTTTTGAAAATTTAAGAAATCACTCTAAAATTTCTTTTCTTATCCTTTTGAAATTTTAGGAAATCAGTCTAAAATTTCCTATCTTATCTTTCGAAATTTCAAGAAATCATTATGAAATTTCTCACCCCATTTTTTGAAAATCTAGGAAATCACTCTGAAATTCCCTGTTCTCTCTTTTAAAATTTTAGGAAATCACTCTAAAATTTGTTGTCCCATCTTTTAAAATTTTAGGAAAATTTAGAAAATCACTCTAAAATTTCTTATCCTATCTTTTGAAATATCAAGTAATTACTCTGAAACTTCTTTTCTCTTTCCTCAAAGTTTTCACATTTTCTTATCATTTTTTATTTTTTATTTTTTTCTCACATTTTATCATTCTTTTCATTTTTCTCATCATTTTTCTTTTTTTTTTCTTTTCACATGTTCTCATCATATTTTCTTCTTCTCATATTTTCTCATCTTTTTTCTTAAATTTTCTCATCATTTTTCCTTCTCACATCTTTTTTTCAATCATCCAAAATTTTCATTATTTTCTCATGACATTTTTTCTGCCATTATTCATTTTTTTTTCAATTTTTCTCATCAATTTCTCATCACATTTTTTCATCATTTTCTTTTTCTTTTTCAATTTTTCTCATTTTTTGCATCATTTTTTTTATCATTTTTCATTCTATATGTATGCAATTAAATGCCATAAATGTCAAGTATGCAATGCAAATGTTAAAATTACTCCCCGTATGTTCAAATGCATCAACGTATGAAATGTAAATGTTAATGAAATTTAAGTAAATGTTGTGGTAACAAGGTTCACCTAATCTTCCTCTCGTTCTTGTCTTCTTACCTTCTCTACTTTTCACATCTTTATGAATAGATCATCTATTGATCCATAAGCCTAGCCAGTTTCTCTCCATTTCTTTCTTTTTTTATTGAATTTTTCTCATCTCAGCCTTCAGAACTTCTTATCCTAATATCTTGACAAATAGTTCAAATTTTCATTTCATGTCAAAATGCATATAATGAAATGTTATGAATGCCATGAATGTTATAAATGTTATGCATATGTCACACAATACCTTACCAAATTATATCTTCTATCTATCATATTCCTTTCTTTAAAAATTTGTCAATATTCATTCAATCTTCTCCTTACCCCCTTATTTTTTTATCATCAATAAATTTAGTTCTTTCCTTGTTCCATCATTCTTCTTTCTTCAAAGTTAGCAACCCTAACACTCTTTGCCCCATCAATCGTCCTTATTCATTCAATCTTCTCCTTGCCCTAGTTCACATTAAATACACATCAATTTCAATAACAAAGCTAATCACACAAGTACCCCAATCATAAAACCTTTTCACTATGTTTCACTTCTTTTAAACAAAGAGAAAATTTGTCTTTGAAAAACTCTTTACTAATTTTTAATTTTTACACTTATTCTAACAAAAGATTTCTTAGGAGAACTCCCTTCATTTCTTTCAAAAATTGCCCCAAAAAATTATCTTTCAAGATAAAAATAAAACATGTTATCAAAAAAATTAGTGATTACAACCTAGAACAAACAGGGTGAATCTATGAGAGTCACATATTTTGATACTGTTACATATGTTAGACTTCTCACCACTTTTCAATTCCTATATATTTCGTAAGTAATAAAGGAAATAGTGTTGTGAGCCTCACAAGCCAGCCCTACAATGCCCATATGGATGTGAGACTAGACGTATACTGTATGGAGAGTCAAATAAGCCTATGGTAAGATTTTGGAACCCAAAATCCTTTATTAAAGTTATTTTTGGGAACTATGCCAACAATTTAGAAAATGACGATTAAAGACATAGCCCGGTTGAACTTTCGTAAATAATGGTCAAACTAAATTAGGTTTTGACCAACTAACTAAAGTATGATAATCTACGTGTAAATAACTTCTAGGCTATGTCAATAGATAGGTTAAATCGGTGGTAAAATCAGAAATTTACGTGATTAGCTCGGTAGGGGTATTTTCATAATTTCACCCTTACAGTAAGTCAAACCTTAATAAAACCCCACCCATTCATTAAATTATGTTCAATAATAATATCTAGTGATGAAATAAAATATTTTGGAGTTAAATTGGACAGTTAGAAAAATTATGGAAGTTTAAGGACAAAATTGTCCAAAATTATTATAACCATGGGCATTTTCGTCATTTTACTATTAAAGAAAAATTCTAAACATATCTACAAAATGTAACTGGCCACCTCACTTCATCATCTTCAACCTCACGCCACCTTCCAATGTAGCCAACCTTGTGAAGAAATAAAAATCTAACAAAAACACCATTAAAATCACCTTAAATGTGATAATCGTAAATTTTCTATTTATTGGAAATTATTAATATTGGAGATTTAAGGAAATAAATATTGCTATGGAAAATTAAAGACTCAAAATGAAACTATTTTGAGTAAATTAAATGATTGGCCAAATTGACCAATAATGGAACAAACATTTAAATAAGTAAATTAAATGAAATTAATTAGATCTTGAAAAATTCTGATTTGGAAAATTAAAATTGTGTGGCGGCATGGAAAAAAAAAAGAAGAATAATAAATAAATAACAAGGAGACAAGAGGAAAATTTGTAATTAAGAGCTTTAAATGATGCCTGCTAATGTTCAGCCCACACATCCTCCTTTTCTTTATTTTTTCAGTCCATCGTGGTTTTTATCTTCAGCCATCACCACGAAAGCCTTACTCTGTTTTTGCAAGCCGTGTAGCCTTCTGTTCATAGTAGAATCACCCATGATCTTCAGCTAATTATTAAAGGTTCTTGAGGAAAAATAAAGCTAGACTTACAAGCTTCTTAGAACACCAAAAACACAGTTCAAAAACCTCCAAACAGAGGCTGAATCAACATGGATAGATTCTTCCCCCTGTACAGGTAACTTCCAATATCAGTTTTTTTTAAGCTTTTTGGTTCTTTAATCATGGCTGTAGTGAAGTAATATAAGTTGTTTGTGGTATGATGTTGAAGTAAGAACATGCATAAATGAAGCCTAGAGGTTCGGTCATGAGGGTTCAAAGGAGAAAAGAAGATGTTGATGAGATGAACGTGGAAATAGGCTGATTATAGAACCGAAAATAGCTATGAAAAATTTAAGAGGAATAAAAACATAAGTGATCGGTCAAAGGGGATTAGGCTTTGAAATAGGTAGGGCTTTACGTGAACCATGTGAAAAGGAAATATTGTTTTCTTATAGTGAATGATTGTGGCAGAAAAAAATGAAGATAATCTAGGCTGTTAGTACAGTCAAAAATGGAGAAGAATTGTTGGCTGAATAGTGCATTCGAAATTGGAAACAAAAGAGGGAAGTAAAGGCTGATTTTTGGTTGACTTTATCTGTGTAAATGCTGGACTTTTGACAACCTAAGATGTACTAAGTCTAGCCACAATTTAGGGACAGAAACTGAAAGCCAACGTGGGTTGAAACGGAAAGGAAAGAAAGTTGTCGGTTTGGACAGTATGCAGTAGGAAAGAAAAATGAAAGAAAGAAAGAAACAGGTTAAATTGATTTGACCAAATAGGTAGAATAGAGCATAAATTATAAGTAATATAGATATATTTTAAATGGAGAAATTTCCTACATTTAACTAAACCATTCAGCCACAACAATGAAGAATAAAGAGAAATGACGTGAATGAGAGGAAAAATAGGAGTGGTCGACAAAAAGGGGCTGAAAATATGCAAAAATGAGATAAATATAAAAACAAGGAAAAATAAAGGACATAATGCCAAATAGGCTTTGTTAATTGAGAAGACCATTCAGGCAAAGAAATAGACAAGAAAGGAGGCGTAAGTTAGTGGAGGAAATTTGAGGAATTAACAAAATAGATGGTTGGAAAATATACAAGCATAATATATATGCTAACATGAGAAATAAAGCACATAAGCCAAGTAAGCTTATACATAAAGAATGGCATTTGGTCATTTAAAAAGGAAGATGAATTGAAGTTGGAAAATGGCTAATGGTGTCAAAACAGAAAAGTAAATAAATGAAATATTTACTTAGCACAGGAAATTCATAGGAATTTCTAATATTCTAAATAAGGATAATACAAGTAAGATGTTAAATAAGTAAAGGAGTTTTATATAGTTATACCGAAAAATTAATGATAGTAAACTGTTATTTTGGCAGTTTATAATTCGGTGGAATAAGAGCAATAGTGGTGCAATTTGAAGCATCTTCTACAGTGTACTGAAGTAAGGGAGACATGTGCAGCATGTAGGGATATTCGCCACACATGTTTTAAATTATACATTTAATTTTTATAAATGCTATTAATAATGATTGGTTGGAAAAATTGTGGTGATTTACCGGTTGAGATTTAAACTGTATTTTCTGTGCAGGAGGCTAGCCAATCGGCAACCGTTATACTGCCGAAAATTATTGGAAAAATTACCGAAAATCATAATAAATGATTTTTCATCACGAGAAACGATTTCCAACACAAAAATCGAGAAATCGATTAGTTTTCATAAAACATGAATATATTGATAATTAATTTTAAAATATTCATGTATTTGAGAATGGTGAAAAAGGAAATCACCGAAATTTATCCCGATAGGTGATATTTTCACGTGAAACGAGATGAAAAATGAAAAGGACCAAAGTGAATATTTTAATAATATTTCTCCAAATATTCACTTGATTTCATAAATAACCTTTATGGTTTTAATTATGAAAATAATTATTTATAGAAATTCCATAAAGGTTAATTAAAGATGAAAAATAGTATTTTGAGACTAGAAGGTCTCTATACGTGTTTATAGAGGAAAACATGGTGACGAGATTATTGAATTTGGAAAATAAATTTATTTTTCCATAAATCATAAAAATAATTGATTTGAATTCTGATAACTTTGAAAACCATGTTTTGGATAAAAAGCACGGAAAAGCGTGCCTACATGTTTTACGGTGAAAAAGAAACAATCATGAGACTTATTTTACAGTGTGATTATTTTATAAACTGTTTTCATTGTATGGAAAATGTGATTTATACTGTTCTATAATATTCAGAACACTTTCGAGAGTGATTACCCCAGTATGAATATTTTATAAATTGTTATTCATAAGATGAAAATATTTTTCTTATGAATATTTATGGATTGATTGAACTTATATTCAATGAAATTGATTTCATAAATGGGGTTTATATCACGTGTTTATTGTTTTGAGACTGTTAGGCCCCATATCATGGTCACGTGTCACGTGTTAGTGCTGATAGATACTAATCTTATTATCAACGTCTTAGTGGACACCTCATCAGTGCACACTGTGGACCCCATAGACTATGGCCATAGATCTCATGTGTTTCCCCTATTTGGGATGATATTATAGCATGATATATTTAGGGTGTTGCCTAGTCTCCATGATACTGTACTGATAATTGTACTTTTCACTGAACTTTTGCTGGTACTAAATTATCTACAGCTACTGAGCTTTTGATATATTACGTGTTGAACTAAATATTATACGGTGTTTTACATGTGTGGAAATGAGTATTTGTGAAAGGAACATTAATTCCTTATTTATTTACTTAACTGTTTTATCACGTGAATAATTAATGTTTTACTGGGATTTGAATATCAAAAGAAAACGATTACTCTCTACAGTTGCTTCTAGGTTTCGGCGACAAGAGAGGTATTCTAAAATACCTGCCTTACTCCATCCGGATCCCTAGTCGACTGTAGTATCCTTCCTACATGTGAGCCTAGAGCCTCTAGAAAGACTTAAAGAAAGTGAAAAATTATTTTCAGCATATAGGTAGCTGAATATCAAGTGGTGCATATAACTCTCTTACTGAGTTGTGGTTTGCTCACTCCTTAATTTTAACATTTCAGATTTTCAGTGACTGTGAGATCTGACATCTGAGGATTCCGAGCTACGCATTTGGAGACATTGCGACAGCTTGATTTATAATATGAGGTATGATCATTTATTTTCTGTATTTAGACTTACTTTCAGTACTACTTTCTTGAGAATTAAGATAGGGGATGTAATTGATATTACTAATTTTATATTTAATAGTTAAATGAATATGAAAAGTAAAGTATCACAGACAGCCCAACCGTATAAAATGTATAGAAAATGTGAAAAATGTGATCACGAGATGTGACAGATTTAATTGTATCAGAGCATGGTTGGCCTGATGTCTGTGGATACTTTTGAAGAGGAAATGTGTTAAAATTGTTTAACATCCCCTGTAGTATTGTGCAGTCTAAATACATAAAGAAAATAAATGATTGCAAATTGAGTAAAATGATTTGAAGGGAGTGAGAAATTATAAATTGAGAATAGTAAAGAGAAATAATAGGCTCAGAATTTATCAAAAAAATGGTGATCCTATAATCTAAATGAAGGTCGGTTCGGTAAGGAATAGAAAGGACTCGGTGATGGCCCCACCAGTACTTTTCTATCCGGATCGAACTGAGACCTGAAAGTGATGATATAAAGGAGGGGAATGAAATAACATCATTAAATAGACCTTAAGATTACCGGTTGAAGGTATTTGAGGAGAGAGAATTTTTGGCCAAAAATAACCAAAATACCCCTACCTTTAAAATTTTACTAGGAATCAAAATAGACCAACAGAAGTTGGAGTTGATTGATTTAACAGAGAAATTGATGATGTAAAGCTGCATTTCATGCAAAATAATCCAATTATGAATCCTAATGGGCTTCTCTGTCGAAATCAAACTAGATATTAAATTGCTGATATTAGTATGAGAAAGGATACTGTCAGCACAATGATGATAAGATACTTGGTTAAATGTATACTGAAGAGAAAGAAATAAATGTCGAAATAACGAAAATGCCCCTATGTTGGGCTATGTTTTGAACCGTGATAAAACCAAGTTAATCTCGAATCTATTGATGGGGATGGAGTCATTACTGGCATAGAGGATGTAATATGAATATAACGATCCCTATTACTGATTCCACTTACACTTAGATTATGGACGCGAATTACGAGTGACCTAATGAACGGGCTAGGCTTCATGACAAATCCTTGAGGGGGCCAGTAGGCTTGCCAAAGAGGACAGTACAGATGTGTAATGGCGGACCCTTACATGATGCAATCCCATAAGTGTATAGTGGAATGTTGTAAAATGATTAGCCCAGTTATTAACTGTAAGGGCCTGAATTAAGAGTGTAGTAAATTGGATGTTTATTACGGGATCGTTGAATATTTTGAAAAGTGAAATGAATACAGAAAATGACTGAGAAAGTGAATAGTACAAATAATAAAATCCATATCAGTATGGTTAATTAAAGGATTACACTTGTTACAGCATTACTAATCACTTTGAGTAATATGCTGTGAAACATGAGTAAATAATGAAATCAAGGTGGAGAATATTTCAAAATGATTTGAATATTAACTTTCTCTGCCTTGAGGATACATAGTGGAAATGACAGGACATGAGGATGAAATGTCCAAGATGATAAGAGGTGAGTGATTAAAGAAAGTATCGAATGTGATTCCCGATAAATTTTTCAGAGTTATATAGATTAGAGAAATCAAACTAACATTGATTCGATTGGTTATATGGAAACCTAATTTTAAACTTATATCGGAGAATATAGAAAGAATCCGAAAAGCTTAAGAAAATAGCTCTGGAAAAATGTGTGAATAATGAAATTCACGTGTAAAAGTGTGATTGATGAAAATATAAATAATATAATTTGAGGTTAATGAAGTTATCTGTATAAGTGTAAATGAGAGAAGCATAGATGACTCTGATAAGTAGATGAATTAAAAGGATATAGTAAATTCTTACTATTTCATAAAGTTCTTGTGAAAAACAAATATTCATCTACGTGAAAATGGACGCTTTATTGATTTGATTAGAGATACATAAGGAGTTCATAAGACTAGCCTCGGTAGAAAGCGTCATTTGAGAAAAGTTAAAGACTAAGGTCCATGAAATAATGTTTAGAACTCGATGAAATTTTACGAGTTCCTATTAAGGTTTCAAGGTTAATGAATTACCTTGTGAGGTATATAAACGTAAGAAGTGAGATATCGAAATAGTTAAGGATACAAATGGAACAGGAGCAGCATTATGATATATATTCCTTTAAACTCTTAGAGATTGTGGACTTATGTTAAGATTGGCGAAAAAGAGACTTGGCTAGACAGTATCTCTTTTTGGGATATATGATCTGGAGATAACAGAATGACAGTGAATCTGTCTATGATAGTGAGATGATGATTAAGATACGAAATTACTGAGTCTAGCTAGATATTGTTACCAATCTATAGAAGAGTGATGGAATTAGCTGCTCTACTAATGAGACATAATTAGAGAAATTAAAGTAGGTAAATGGATAAGTGGAAAGAAAAGATGGTACGCAATAAGTTAAATGATTTTAACAATAAAGTATCATACCACTTAAGAAAACCGACTGAAAGAATGAGAGTGAAAATATGGAAATGGAATAAGAAAGTAGATTATATGATGAGTAAGGAACATAAAGTAGTTCCCGAAATTAAGACCGAAAGGCGATTTCAAGTTGGTTATCACATGTGGCTAGGTGTAAAATCAAGTCAAACATGACATGTGTTATTTTACTGCCAGTATATAAATGGAAAATGATTACCAAGTATTTTGGTTACAGCCGGAAATGGCTAGTAGTGAAGTCGGCAAGTGAGATGCAGCCTTAATGGAATAAATGAGAAAATGAATATTGCGGACAATAAAGAGTTCAAAAGAGAAACGATGATATGGAAGTGATTAAAAACCGAAGATCTAAATAGAATCACTTTCCATTACCAGACTCTTAGATTCTCTAGTGCCTTAGTCGAAGTATGGGTGTGAAACAGTGGAAATGTATATGTATAGTTCTAGTGAGCGTTACATGTGATGAGAGTCTCTGAGTTGCCATATACTAATAGAAAATAGCAAAAGGCATTGAGATCCCAAGTGTACTGATAGCATCGGTCCATACTGATGTAAATATCATAGCGTAATATTGAAACGCTTGAAGATACATTGAGAGAACAGATGCATGAGATATGAAAGCTACTGGGACAATTACATATAACTTATTAACATGTGTAATGGATAGTTTTAAACTATATCGACTGGGCACTAAGTGAAAAAAATGGATGATGAACAGCATAGGTCAGCTATGACATGAAAAATACTATGCATGGACTCTATGTAAAAAGAGTGAAAATGAATAGCTCCCGATTTGAGAAATGAACTTACGGGAGTATAGATATATGATGAAAGACCGCATGTAGTGGTCTAAAAGTAATCATGATGTTAAAAGTATGCTGACAGTATTATGTAAAACTTGATCTAGAGGATAAAAGTCGTAAGTATACGGAATATACCACCTTTTGGACTTAAGTTAAATTCGGAGGACCGAATTTCTTAAGATAGGGAGAATGTGATAAACGTAAATTTTTCATTTATTGAAAATTATTAATATCGGAGATTTAAGGAAATAAATATTGCTATTGAAAATTAAAGACTCAAAATGAAACTATTTTGAGAAAATTAAATGATTGGCCAAATTGACCAATAATGGAACAAACATTTAAATAAGTAAATTAAAAGAAATTAATTAGATCTTGGAAAATTCTGATTTGGAAAATCAGAATTGTGTGGCGGCATGGAAAAAAAAAGAAGAATAATAAATAAATAACAAGGAGACAAGAGGAAAATTTGTAATTAAGAGCTTTAAATGATGCCTGCTAATGTTCAGCTAACACATCCTCCTTTTCTTTATTTTTTCAGTCCATCGTGGTTTTTATCTTCAGCCATCACCACCGAAAACCTTACTCTGTTTTTGCATGCCGTGTAGCCTTCTGTTCATAGTAGAATCACCCATGATCTTCAGCTAATTATTAAAGGTTCTTGAGGAAGAATAAACCTAGCCTTACAAGCTTCTTAGAAAACCAAAAACATAGTTCAAAAACCTCCAAACAGAGGCTGAATCAAAGTGGACAGATTCTTCCCCCTGTACAGGTAACTTCCAATATCAGTTTTTTTTAAGCTTTTTGGTTCTTTAATCATGGCTGTAGTGAAGTAATATAAGTTGTTTGTGGTATGATGTTGAAGTAAGAACATGCATAAATTAAGCCTAGAGGTTCGGTCATGAGGGTTCAAAGGAGAAAAGAAGATGTTGATGAGATGAACGTGGAAATAGGCTGATTATAGAACCGAAAATAGCTATGAAAAATTTAAGAGGAATAAAAACATAAGTGATCAGTCAAAGGGGATTAGGCTTTGAAATAGGTAAGGCTTTACGTGAACCATGTGAAAAGGAAATATTGTTTTCTTTTACGTGAACCATGTGAAAAGGAAATATTGTTTTCTTATAGTCAATGATTGTGGCAGAAAAAAATGAAGATCATCTAGGCTGGTTTTACAGTCGAAAATGGAGAAGAATTGTTGGCTGAATAGTGCAGTCGAAATTGGAAACAAAAGAGGGAAGTAAAGGCTGATTTTTGGTTGACTTTATCTGTGTAAATGCTGGACTTTTGACAACCTAAGATGTACTAAGTCTAGCCATAATTTAGAGATAGAAACTGAAAGCCAACGTGGGTTGAAATAGAAAGGAAAGAAAGCTGTCGGTTTGAACAGCATGCAGTAGGAAAGAAAAATGAAAGAAAGAAAGAAACAGGTTAAATTGACTTGACCAAATAGGTAGAATAGAGCATAAATTATAAGTAATATAGATATATTTTAAATGGAGAAATTTCCTACATTTAACTAAAACCATTCAGCCACAACAATGAAGAATAAAGAGAAGTGACGTGAATGAGAGGAAAAATAGAAGGAGTGGTCGACAAAAAGGGGCTGAAAATATGCAAAAATGAGATAAATATAAGAGCAAGGAAAAATAAAGGACATAATGCCAAATAGGCTTTGTTAATTGAGAAGACTATTCGGCCAAAGAAATAGACAAGAAAGGAGGCGTAAGTTAGTGGAGGAAATTTGAGGAATTAACAAAATAGATGGCTGGAAAATATACAAGCATAATATATATGCTAACATGAGAAATAAAGCACATAAGCCAAGTAAGCTTATACATAAAGAATGGCATTTGGTCATTTAAAAAGGAAGATGAATTGAAGTTGGAAAATGGCTAATGGTGTCAAAACAGAAAAGTAAATAAATGAAATATTTACTTAGCACAGGAAATTTATAGGAATTTCTAATATTCTAAATAAGGATAATACAAGTAAGATGTTAAATAAGTAAAGGAGTTTTATATAGTTATACCGAAAAATTAATGATAGTAAACTGTTATTTTGGCAGTTTATAATTAGGTGGAATAAGAGCAATAGTGGTGCAATTTGAAGCATCTTCTACAGTGTACTGAGGTAAGGGAGACATGTGCAGCATGTAGGGATATTCGACACACATTTTTTAAATTATGCATTTAATTTTTATAAATGCTATTAATAATGATTGGTTGGAAAAATTGTGGTGATTTACCGGTTGAGATTTAAACTGTATTTTCTGTGCTGGAGGCTAGCCAATCGGCAGCCGTTATAGTGCCAAAAATTATTGAAAAAATTACCGAAAATCATAATAAATGATTTTTCATCACGAGAAACGATTTCCAACACAAAAATCGAGAAATCGATTAGTTTTCATAAAACATGAATATATTGATAATTAATTTTAAAATATTCATGTTTTTGAGAATAGTGAAAAAGGAAATAACTGAAATTTATCCCGATAGGTGATATTTTCACGTGAAACGAGGTGAAAAATGAAAAGGACCAAAGTGAATATTTTAATAATATTTCTCCAAATATTCACTTGATTTCATAAATAACCTTTATGGTTTTAATTATGAAAATAATTATTTATAGAAATTCCATAAAGGTTAATTAAAGATGAAAAATAGTATTTTGAGACTAGAAGGTGTCTACACGTGTTTATAGAGGAAAACATGGTGACGAGATTATTGAATTTGGAAAATAAATATTTTATTTTTTCATAAATCATAAAAATAATTTATTTGAATTCTGATAACTTTGAAAACCATATTTTGGATAAAAAGCATGGAAAAACGTGCGTACATGTTTTACGGTGAAAAAAAAACAGTTACGAGACTTATTTTACAGTGATTATTTTATAAAGTGTTTTCACCGTATGGAAAATGTGATTTCTACTGTTTTATAATATTCCGAACACTTTCGGGAGTCATTACCCCAGTATGAATATTTTATAAGTTGTTATTCATAAGATGAAAAATATTTTTCTTATGAATATTTATGGATTGATTGAACTTATATTCAATGAAATTGATTTCATAAATGAGGTTTATATCACGTGTTTACTGTTTTGAGACTGTTAGGCCCCATATCATGCTCACGTGACACATGTTAGTGCTGATAGATACTGATCCTATTATCAGCGTCCCAGTGGACACCTGATCAGTGCACACTGTGGACCCCATAGACTATGGCCATAGATCTCATGTGTTTCCCCTATTTGGGATGATGTTATAGCATGATATATTTAGGGTGTTGCCTAGTCTCCATGATACTGTACTGATAATTGTACTTTTCACTGAACTTTTGCTGGTACTAAATTATCTACGGCTACTGAGCTTTTGATATATTACGTGTTGAACTAAATATTATACGGTGTTTTACAAGTGTGGAAATAAGTATTTGTGAAAGGAACATTAATTCCTTATTTATTTACTTAAGTGTTTTATCACGTGAATATTTAATGTTTTACTGGGATTTGAATATCAAAAGAAAACGATTACTCTCTACAGTTGCTTCTAGGTTTCGGCGATAGGAGAGGTATTCTAAAATACCTGCCTTACTCCATCCGGATCCCTAGCCGACTGTAGTATCCTTCCTACATGTGAGCTAGAGCCTCTAGGAAGACTTAAAGAAAGTGAAAAATTATTTTCAGCATATAGGTAGCTGAATATCAAGTGGTGCATATAACTCTCTTACTGAGCCATGGTTTGCTCACTCCTTAATTTTAACATTTCAGATTTTCGGTGACTGTGAGATCTAACATCTGAGGATTCCGAGCTGCGCATTTGGAGACATTGCGACAGCTTAATTTATAATATGAGCTATGATCATTTATTTTTTGTATTTAGACTTACTTTCAGTACTACTTTCTTGAGAATTAAGATAGGGGATGTAATTGATATTACTAATTTTATATTTAATAGTTAAATGAATATGAAAAGTAGAGTATCATAGACAGCCCAACCGTATAAAATGTATAGAAAATGTGAAAAATGTGGTCACGGAATGTGACATTAAATCACCAAACTTATTTCTACAAAGTTGTTCCAAATTTAATTCTCTCTAAGCCCATAGCCATATCTTGTTGTAAAGTGAAAAAAATCAAGAGGAAAAAGCTCCCACAAGTTTTGGCCACACTAAGGTAACATTAAGCTTGCTTGTTTTTCATGAATTAATGATAGTTAGTGATGTAAACAAGTGTCTTAAGCGTGATTTTGGTATTAGATTGAATCAAAACTCACTCAATTCCTCCCCTAGGGTTTCAGCCATGAAGAGAAGTTTACTATACATTGTGTTTTGATGCATGAAAGTGGTGTAGGAGAGAGAGAAATTAATGATAAAGTATGGAATTAAGCTTGATTTGTTGAAAAACTTAAAGAATCCTTACATGGTGTATTCGGCCATATGAAGGAGAGAGTGAAATGATGCTCAATTTGATGCATTTTAGGTTCCATGAGACTGTATAAATTAACAGGAGACTATCGATGCAATCGAAATTAAAATCATAGTTAATTTAGGCATAGTTACGTTTTAGCGCCTGTATAAATTATACTGGTTTAATAGTTTCTGTAGACAATGAGGTAGAATTTAATGGAGGAAAATTAGTTATAAATTAGAATGTGGAGAAATGATAGTGTTGGTATAATGTTTTGCAGCCCGGGAGTGAGAAATTATCGTGCGGTGTAGTTGGCAAGTTGGTAGAAAAAGACAGGTAAGGGATGAGTATGGAAGACGTAGGGATACTGTAAATGCATGTTGTGGTTGAAAATAATTTTACGAAATAGTTTTGAAGTCAATTGCTTTAGAATTGTTGAAATTGTGGACATTGGATGGTTTATATACTTGTTTTCAATGCAGGAGGGCTAGGTTAGAAATAGCCGTTATACTACCGAAAATTCTGGAAATTCTGTGAAATTATCTTTAATATTCTTAAATATTAGAAATAAAGAAATTTTTGAGTGATTTTCATCTTATTTATTAAAATTGCATATTTTCATATATTACCGAAAAACAATATTTAAAAGTTCATGTTAATGAATTTTATGTACGTAAAGGTACCAGCATATGCTTATACCTGTTCTACAGAATAATAGACTGTTTTTAGAAAAAATATCAGAATATGAATATTTTATGAATTTTTATTTCTAAACTTATTATATTTTTCAATATATTTATTTATGGACTGATTGAAGATATTATCACTGAAATTGATTTCATAAATAGTGTTTCTACTGTTTATAAACTGTTTTGAGACTGTTAGGCCTCGTATCATGCTGACTGTTACTGTTACTTTTGCTAATAGACCCGCCAAGTCTTCAGCTTTCGTAGTTGTCACCTGACAAGTGTACACTGTGGACCATTGTGACTTTGACCATATATTGTATTGTTATTGTTTCTCCCTTTTTGGGATACTGTTATGGCATGATATTCATTGGGTGTTGCTTGGTCTCCACTCCACTGTACTGTTTTGCTAGACTGAATTTACTACTGAAACTAAGGTGAATGATTTATAAATCGACTATAATGTGGAATTTTGAAATGTTTACTGTACTATTTTGTCATAGCCCGTGACCCTATTTTTCACCTTATTCTATACATCTTATTTGGTTGGGCTGTCTGCGATACTTTACTTTTCTTTTACATGTAAACAATTACATATTAAATTATAATATGAATTACATCCCCTATCTTAATTCATAATGAAGTAGTACTGTAGGTAAGTCTAAATACAGAAAATAAATGATCATACCTTATTAAATAAATCTAGCTGTCGCATCGTCCCCAAATGCATAGCCAAAAGTCCTTTAGATGTCAGACTCCTAGTCCTCGAAAACCTGAAATGTTAATATTAAGGGGTGAGCAAACCATGGCTCAGTAAGGGAATTATATGCCTCACTTGATACTCAGCTATCTATATGCTGAAAAACTTTTTCATTTTTCCTATGGGCTCTAGGCTCGCATGTAGGAAGGATACTACAGTCGGCTAGGGATCCGGATGGAGTAAGGTAGGCATTTTGAAATACCTATCTTGTCCTGGAACCTAGAAGCAACTGTAGAGAATAATTTCCTTTTTGTATGAAATTTTAATCCTTTTTACCTTTTGTATTTCATAACATTTTCATATTCTTTTCAAAATAATGCTTTTATAAAATTAAGCATTTAAATAAAGTAACTAATATTCATATATCCTTTGAAAAGAATATTAGTTAAATTCTCATCATTCTCATTTAAAACTCATTTCATGTTTTACTGTACAACCATAATTAGTACAGTACTTTAAATAGCAAAATCCGCTATTAAATCCTTTTCGTATAACATATATATAATTTAAATCTAAAATTCAATTTAAAAGTTAAAATAAGAATATTAGATTTATTTTCCTCCTCTTTCCTTTTTGGAAAACATATCACATATTCATGTCACATATAGTCTAATATTCAATTGAAAATCATAGTAAGAATATTAGACTTATAACCTCTTTCTCCTTTTGAAAACATATTACATATTACATATTCGTATCACATATCATATGAAATCATCTCGTAGTACTAAATTCAGTACTGAAATAAGTATTTTGTAAAATGCTGTAAATCTCTTTCATTTAACTTGTCACATATCATGTAAAACATTTACATTTTACATATCACATATCATATAAAACATTTTTATATATGGAGACTTGGCACACATGCCCAGCCCATCCACTGGGTCGTTAATCAGATCATGCTATAGACCCCGCAGGATATAAATAATCATGTCAGATCTATGACCATAGTCTATAATTGTCCTCGGCGAATCACTGATCAGGTGTCGACCGGGACTACATCACATATCACATATTACATATCACATGTCACATATCACATATCAGCATGATAAGGTTGCCATCTAGTCTCAAAACAGTATTTTTTCATCATCAGAAAACCTTTATGGAATTTATAAAAATAATAATTTCATAATTAAAACCATAAAGGTTATATAATAAATCAAGTGAATATTTAAGAAAATATTTGTAAAATATTCACTTTATCCTTTTTTTCATCTTTCATTTCATATCACATATAATTCATATATCGAGAGAATTTTCGGTGATCTCATTATCACCAATTTCGAAAACATGAATATTTTAAAATGAATTTCGTTATATTCATGTTTTATGAAAAATAATCATTTTCTCGATTTTCGTGGTTGAAAATAGTTTCTTGTGAAATAAAATCATTTATTATGATTTTATAAATTTTCTAGAATTTTTCGATAATTTTCGATAATTTTTCGGCAGTATAACGACTGCCGATTGGCTAGCCTCCTGCACAGAAAATACAGTTTATAATTTCAACCAGTACTTCATTCCAAATTTCCAACCAATCATTCATCATAATAATTTCATAAAATATTTTCATAAAATATTTCGAAATTAAAACATGCAGATTGAATATCTTTACAGTGCTGCACATGCATCCCTTACCTGTTTCGGGTCAGTGACTGACTCTCGAAAGTCCCACCTATGTTCACCTCGCCCGATTCTATCGGCTCGGTCATCAAGGGAATTTTCTGGAAATTAAATTCTAAAATTTAGAATTTTTCTATAATTATTTAAATAAATAAATTATTTAAATAATTTATCACTTTCAGGGATTTCTTACCGATTCCCGTAATTCTCGGGTTTTCGAATTCTCGGAATTTCCCGTAATTTTTGAAATTCTCTTTTTTTCCTCTGTTTTCTTCTTTTCCTCTTTTTCTTCCTTTTCCTCTTTTTCTTCCTTTTTCTCTTTTCTTTCCTTTCTCTTTCTTTTCTTTTTCTTTTCTTTTTTTCCCGTCAGCTGGTTCAGCCTTCTTCCTCGCCGGTTCTCCTGTGGTTCAAGGGCTCCACAGCTGGCCGACGGCACTGCAAAGCTACTGGTGCCCTCCGTTTGCCCTGGATCGGCGGCACGGCGGTGAATCGAGTCGATTTTCCTTCGGTTTCTTCCGCATCTTCGCCGGCCTTCCTTCGCCGTTCACCGCGCCTAAGGTGGCCTCCAACCTCTTCCTCTCTCTCAGACGATGCTTCGGTGGCAGTGGCGGTGGCCAATTCCGCCGACACCGCCAGATCCTCTTTTTCTTTTCCTCTCGGCTTCCGCCGGAATTTCTTTCTGTTTCTTTGCGTTTTCCTTCCGTTTCTCCTTTCTTCTGTCGGTCACCGGCTTCTCCTCTCTCCACCGGCGCCGTCCTCCCTCGTCTCTCCTCTCTTCTCCGATCGCCGACAGTGGTCGGCTGCTCACCGGGAAATCGGGATTCTTCCTGATTTTCCATTTTGTTTTCTTTTCTTTTTTTTGTTTTTATTTTTATTATATTTTTGATATATATTATATTTATAAGTTACTTTATAAATATAATATTAATATTATATTATATAGTACATACTATATAATATTTTATAGATATATATTATATATCAACACATATATATTTAACATATATATCTACATACTTTTAACTTAAATTACATTTATATATTTTGATATAAATGAAATAATACTATATATATTGTATTTACAATATATATTTTATTCCTCATTTTCTTATTTAATTTGGATTTCTATTTATCCAAATTAAATTTCCTTTATTCCTTATTTTATTTCCAACTTAATTTCTTTCACTCGAATTTCCCAATTCCGTCACTTCCTCCATTTTCGGAATTTCCACAATATTCCGATCTCATAATTAATTCATTTATTTATTTCACTAATTTCCAATATTCCTAATTTTCAATAAATGAAAAATTTACTGTTATCACATATTTACTGGATTTCGATACTAAACTGTTTAGGGAAATGATTTTAGTTAAAATGTTTATATATTGTTTATATGTTGAATAGTGCATGAATTAATTTCAAGTGATTTAAATTGTTTATACATATTATCTTCAACTGTTTACTCCCTATAGTCACTACTGGGGATTAGGACACGAAAGGTACTTCAAAGTACCTCCCATACTCCATCTGGTTTCCTAGCCGACTATAGTATCTTTCTTGAATTATACCTTAGTATACCGTTAGGAATTAATTTTTTTTTTGTGTATAGATTTCATAGTATCAGTTCTTGCATAGAATCTCTTACTGAGCACATTAGCTCACCCTCTTATTTTTCCATCTCACAGATTATCTACAATAGTATACTGTTCCACGGATTGGCTGCACTTTTGGTACCCTGAGGTAGCAGTGATTTGATCATGGAGGTATATTTTATTTCTTTTATATGTTTAGACTTCCGTGTACAGTACTACATTTTGTATAGTTTATATACAAGGGATGTAGAATCTTGAATTATATCGAATATGATATTATTGAGGTAAATATTACTATTGATTATAAATAGAATTTCATTTTTAAAAGTCGATTACTGTTATAGTGAATGTGATAAAGGCATCAGAAACAACCCAACCAACTTACTGTACGAGTGATTATAGATAATTATTGTATATTACAGTATGTTATAGAATCACAAGTTGATCTTTTCAATAAGAAATTGGCATGTGAAGGAGGTTATAGATTTCAATTAATTTCACCAATTGATAGGGAGATCAATGACTCTTCTTCTAGGTCACAAATGAAATAAATTTCCTTGCAAATCAAAATTTCTTACAAAAATGATTTTTTTTCTTTAAAAACCCAATCCAATTTGGTATTCTTCTAGTTTCTTCTTATCTAATATTTTAACAAATGTTAAGAAATAACTATAATAAATTTGTAACAAAAGGTTCAGATCTAGAACAAATTTTCAAGGTGGTGATTTTGGTTCTCAAAAGTTTTTACTCATAAGGTTTCAATCAATAGGTTTTTTCAAAAGATTTTGATCAAAAGGTTTTGATCATTCTCTGATGCTTCCTCTCTCATATCATAGCTTTACCTAATCACTCATAATGGCCTTAAGTTGCTTTAAGATAATTTCATTCTTACTCTAGACTGCCCTCTTTTGGGTTAAAGCCTGGTTTTTTTTTCATTTTTTTCATTGATCATTTTACTATGTATTTGAGAATCCAAATTTCATTAAAAAACCAAATAATGATAAGGATTTCCTAAGAATAACTTTTCAATACAAGTACCTCAACTTGATTAAAATGGACTTTTAAAGCACATAACGTAGGCCAGGGATTAAGGTTATGAAAGAAAGGATAAATAGGCCCAAAATAAGTGTTTTAGGGTTTATTAAATCAATGATCATTTCTTCTCATATGGACACCTATCCTTTCCATTATTTGAAGCTTTTTTTATCTTCCACCTTCTTCTTCTTTTTCAATCTTTCATTTTTCTTCATTTTTTCTCTTTTTCTTTCATTTCTTCCATTTCTATATTTCCATTTCTTCTTCTTGTTTTTTTTCTCCTTAACATAAGGAATTTCATCATTGTGCTCTAATCAATCATACTTCCCAAAGAATCGATTTTTTTATGTGCCCCCTAGTGTAGAGGGTAATCCTTGGTCAAGGTTGATTCAAAATAAATGAATAGGCTCAAATGAGGAAGCAAGTGGACAATTTCATTTTTGTGAAAGGAATATGAAAGATGGTCATTTGTCATTTCAAATCAAGATACTTCTATCAAAAAAGCAATTCTTGGGTAAATTTTTTGGCTTTTAAAGCTATATTTGAATATCTCACATGCATGGTATCCTAATCATCATTTTTTTCTATTTTTTTCTTTTTTCATGGAATTTTTCTTTCACAACTCATGCTCAGAATTTATCAACTCATCTTGATGAAAGTATTATGCTATGGTTTTTTATTTTCATGGTGAGTTGTTCATGTGAGCTTTATTCAAAGAAAAAGGAGAAAGATATCAATCAAATTAATAATGGTCTACAAATAGATGTCAGAGTTATCAAATAGCTTGGCTTTTTTAGTCATCTTACCCCAAGATATGGAAAAATGATAGCTTCAAGTAAGTGACTTTGAAAGTTCAAGTTATAAAAAAGAATTTCGAGTTAATGTGTTTGGAACTCTAGCATAGCCTTAACATTTATCAAATGCCAAATTCAAAGTGTGAGAACCGCATTTTCCTAATACCCAATATAAGTTAAAGAGTGTAGAAATCAAAAAATGAGAGTTGGTCACTAAGATTTCTAAATAAAGGTTCTGTTCAATAAGGATCGGGAAAACGCCCAATGTGTGCCCCACAAGGGCTTTTACTATCCAGATCAAAATGAGACCTTACAGTAATGATATTTGAAGTGAATATTGAGATAGCAAGAATTTGCATCTGAAAATTCTCTCTTTTGCACATTTTTTGAAATGCATGCACCAATTTCGAAAATGACGGTTATGTTTATAAGTCAGGAAAACTTTCGTAAATAATGATCAATCTAAATTAATTTATGACCAATTGATAGTCATAAGTGAATCTTCGTGTGAAGAAGTCTCATGCTATTCCAACCTATAGACTGAATCACTCGAAAACATTGAAAATTATGTGAATGAGTAATTAGGGGTATTTTAGTAATTTCACCAAAATATCAGGTCAAACCTAGATAAAAGTCAATGTTTTGACTAAATTATGTCAAATAGATATATTTAGCATTGAAATGAAAATTGTTTGAAGTTAGACTGAATATTTAATTGAATATTGTAGTAGTTGGAAGTAACGAGAGTTTTTAAAATTGTTGATGGCAAAACGGTAATTTGGCTTGGAAGATATTTGAAAAGCCATTAAAATCTCATCTTCTTCATCTTCTTACCGGCCACACTTGAGGAGAGAGAAAGCCATAGTGAGTTTCATGGTTTTATAGAGAGAAAGTTAGTAAACCCTAGTATACAAACCAAACTGAAACATACCCTAAAGGAAAGTTCCTCTACTCAGTGAGCTCTACCACATACCTTTGGAATCAGCCATTGGAAAGGCCATTTGAAGGGTGAAAAGTTCCTTAAATTTTTGGCTAATGGTAGGAAAGAGAGAGAAACTCTATTTTCTGATTTTGTCAATTTCAAACGATTGTTCTTCGATGTTTTAGCCTATTTATAGTGTTAAATTGAATAAAAAAAATACTTGAATCATGCTTAATGAAATTTGGCCAAGGTGAACTGGGGGGGTTACCATGCTCAATTTGATAAATTAATGGTCTTCGAACACCGTATAAATTAATATAAGACTGCTGGGAAAGTTAAAACTGAAAAAGGAAATATTTTGATTATACTTGCAATTTGGCATCTAGTAGGAGGTAGAATGGATTTGCTGTTATATTAAGAAATATGGAAAACCTTAGAGTCGATAACATTGTTTGTAAAAAGAATATTAAAATTTGACTATGTTTCAGTATTGTTTTGCAGCTCCGAAGTAAGTGATGTTAAGGAAGTGATAAGCAAAGATATGCTCACTTATCTATATTGCTTACAAGAAATGATTTGGTATACTGTACTGTGATTGGAATTGGTAAGGAATATATATATATATATATATATAGAAAATGTAGAGATACTATGACTGCATTAGAAATGATTAGGTGAAACTTAGCATAATTGAATAGTGAAACTGTATTAAGATTGATTGACTGATTTGAGTGACTTAAATTGATTGAGTGGTTTGTGTGGATTGAAAGTAATGATTGAACTGAGTGATCAAAATTATGACTAAATTGGGATTGAAAACTTGATTGTGGCTTTTGAACTGTGTTTTAAGTGTATGAGGGTTAGGATAAATAGTACTGTTATCCTGTTGAAATTTCGTAAAACGATTTTAAAACTCTAATCTGCTAATAAGAAACTGTTAAAGTAGGAAATATGGAAGGAAAAGAGTGATTATTTGAGTAAACCTTAAGGCTTATAGATGTGTATGAGTTTGTAACACTATTTTGGAAGGGATTTTTAATATTTTCAATCATTTTCATAAAATCGAAAAGTTTTAGAGTTACTGTTATACGTAAATAAAATATTTTAAATAGTTTTTATTGTCTTGAGAATATTTTATACTGAATAATGCTTTTACTGCATTTACTGTTTTAAATGCAACTATCACTGATTTTATATACTAATGGATTGACTGAAAATATTTTTTGATTAAACATTGTTTAATATGAAGTGTTCTTATTGGTTTATGAAATATATTATTGGAAGTTTTGAACGTCTAACTGAGGTGAGTCTTTTGAATGTTCTAGATTGATTGAATCTGTTTTACTGAAAGTTCTGATTGGCTGACTGAAGTTAATGTTTTGAGTGTTTGAATGGAGTAAATGCTTTGCATGTTTTGAATTGATTAGTACAGTATTACTAAAAGTGTCAATTATTTTCGACTGAAATTGATGATTTAAATGTTTTGAATTTAACTAAACTTATTGAACAAAATATATTGATTTTGGAACAATATGATTTTAAAATGAAACTTGGTTCTCGAAAGTTATACTTTTATCATATTATTGTATTATATTTAAAAAGCATAAAGAATTGTTTTACTATTTTCTTGAGAATTAAGTAAATGTTTTGAGACTGTTGGCTCTTCGTGTCATGTCTTATTGTCTGTACTGTATTGTCCTGTTTGCTGTTAAAGCCTAAGCAAGTCTACAGCCACCTCTGTATCACCTGGTCAGTGGTACTGTGAGGTGTACTATTAGCTATTAACCATGAGCAAGTCTTCAACGGTTCCCAGGATTGTCACTAGCTTTGTGACACTAAATGGATATCACGTGACTTTGGCCATATGTCTTACTGTTACTGTTTACTCCCTTCTTGGGATATTGAAATTGCATGATTCTATTGGGATATTGCCAGGTCCTCATTAAGCTATGACAGTACTTTTACTGAACTGTTGTAGTACTGTTTATCGAATTGTCTACTGAACTGTACAAAACTGTTTATCGAATTATTTATTGAACTGATTTATAAACTGTTATAGTACTGCTTACTGAATTGTTTACTGATCATTTACTGAACTGTTATTGAACAGTTTACTGACTATTTACTGAACTGTTTACTGAATCATTACCGATTGTTTATTAAATTGTCTACTAACTGTCTAAGCTGCTTATTGAACCGTTTATTGATTTTCTACTGAACTGTTTTACTGAACAACCTACTGAATCATTTACTGAGTGTTTATTGAACTGTTTTACTGAATTACTTACTGAAACATTTACTGACTGTCTGAACTGTTTACTGAATTGTTACTGACTGTTCATCAATCCGTTTGCCAAACTGTTCATCAATTGCTTTGTGAAACGTTTACTGGATGATTTACTGAATTGATTTCTATACTGTTTAATGAATTGTTTACGAACTAATCTACTGAACTAATTACCGTACTATTTACAGAATTGTTTACTGAATCAACCACTTTACTATTTACTAAATCATTTATTGAGTGATTTACTGTGAGAATCGCATATTTTGGTAATGTTACATGTATAAGACTTCTCACCACTGTTCAATTCTTGTGCATTTCACAAGTATAAAAGGAAACAGTGTGATGGGTCCCACAAACCCTATAGTGCCTGGATGGACGGAAGGCTTGGTACACTCAGTAAAGAGACCCGAATAAGCCTATGGTAGGAATCTAGAACTCAAAATCCTTTGTTTAAGTTATTTTTGGGAAGTGTGCCAACAAATTAGAAAATGACGATTAAGGACATAGGTAAGATGAACTTTCGCAAATAATGGTCAAACTAAATTGACTTTTGCCAACTGACTGAAGTATGATAATCTACATGTAAATAAGTTCTAGGCCGTATCAATAGATAGATTGGATCATATGTAAAGTAATAAATTTACGCGATTGACCAAGTAGGGGTATTTTGGTAATTTCACCCTTACGGTCAATCAAACCTTTATAAAACCCCATCCATTCAATAAAGTATGTTCAATAATTATATTTAATGATGAAATAAAATATTTTGGAGTTAAATTGAGTAGTTAAAAATATTATGAAAGTTTAATGGCAAAATTATCTAAAATCATTATAAACAAGGGCATTTTGGTCATTTTGCATTTAAGATAATTTAAAAGAATTTTCTACACTTCTTTTAAGGGGCTGACCACCATCTTCTTCAACCTCACTTCTCTTTCTCCATAACCAAGCTTGGTGAGAAATAGAAAGCTTCTTAAAACACTAATCAAACAAGCTTAAAACTGAAAACTTCCTTCTACAAACTTATCCCAAATTTAGTGCTCTACAAGCCCATACCAATATCTTGTGGTAAAGTGGACAAAATTAAGGTGAAGTAACTCCCTTAGTATTCGACCACAACAAGGTATCACCATGCTTGCATTTTTCTTATGATTTAATGTTAGTAAGTGATGTAATTGAGGTAGTTAAGCATGATTTTAGCCATGGATTGAATCAGAACCACCTCAAATACTCCCTTATGGTTTTGGCCATGATGAGGAATTCATGATTCATGCTGTTTTGATGCATGAAAATGGGGTAAATAGAATGAATAATAATGATAGAACATGGAATAAGGCTTAAATTGTTGGAAAACCATGTGAATTCTCCCATGAAGCATTCGACCATGATAAGGTAACCATGCAATGGTGCTCAATTTGATGTGTTTTAGATCCCATAAGACTATATAAATTAAAAGGAGACTGCTACTGTGATCGAAATAGAAAATGGAGTTGATTTATGCATAGTTGCAATTTAGCACTAGTGTAAATTAGACTGGATTGGTGACTACCGTAGATAATGTGATAAATTTTAATGAAGAAGAATTTATTATAATTAAAATATGGTGAAATAATGGTGCTGGAATAATGTTTTGTAGCTCGGGAGTGAAATTTGTTGTGTGGTGTTATCGGCTGCTTCGGTAGAAATCGATAGGTAAGGGATGAGTATGAAAGACTTAGGGATACTGTGAATGCATAATGTAGTTGAAAATAATTCTATGAAATTGTTTTGAAGTCAATTACTTTGGAATTGATGAAATTGTGAACTGTGGCTGGTTTTATATACTGTGTTATCATTGTAGGAAGACTAGGTTGGAAACAGCTGTTATACTACTAAAAATTCTAATAATTTATGGAATTATCTTTTAACATCCTTGAGCATCAGAAATGAAAGATTTATTAAGTTAATTTCATCTTATTCACTGAAATTTCATATTTTCACTGAACACCAAAAAACAATA
Organism: Heritiera fomes; assembly: GCA_032173925.1. NCBI lineage: Eukaryota > Viridiplantae > Streptophyta > Magnoliopsida > Malvales > Malvaceae > Heritiera > Heritiera fomes. The sequence goes on from JAPDPM010000019.1 coordinate 8,644,617, forward strand.
TTTAAAAATTCATGTTATTGAATTTTATGTATATGAGAGTACTGGCATGTTCTTATAACTTGTTTACAGATAAATAGAATATTTTTAGAAATGAATACTGAACCATGAATTTTTTATGAATTTTTATTACTAAACTGCTTATGTTTTCCAACATATGCATTTATGGACTGATTGAAGGTTTTATTACTGGAATTGATTTCTTTAATGGTATTTATACTACTTATAAACTGTTTTGAGACTGTTGCCCCATATCATGTTGATTGACTGTTACTGTTGCTGTTACTGTACTGTTATTGATAGACCTACCAAGTCTTTAACTTCCGCAGTTGCCACTTGGTAAGTGTACACTGTGGATTCCCTAACTATGGCCATATGTCTTACTGTTACTTTTCTCCCTTCTTGGGATACTGTTATGGCATATCTATTAGTTGTTGTCTGGTCTCCATTATACTGTTTTGCTTAATTGAATTTCATACTAATACTGAACTGAATTGTTTATATATCGACTGCACTAAAATTTTTAAATTGTTTACTGAACTGTTACTGCATTTTTGTACTGAACTGCTTACTAAATTAATTCATTTAAACTGTTTATATATTGAATTACTGCATAATGTGATTTTAAAGTGATTTATACTGTTTATTCATTTCATCATCAATTGTTTATTTCCTATAGTTGCAACTAGGGATTGGGACACGATGAGTACTTTAAAGTATCTCCCATACTCTATCCGGTTACCTAACTGACTATAGTATCCTTCCTAAAATGTCCCTTAGTGTACTGTTAGGATTTAAATGATTTTATGCATATAGATTTCATAGTATCAGTTCTTGCATCCGAATTTCTTACTGGGCATTAAGCTCACCCCCTCTTTTCCCCTCATCACAGATTATCTTTAGTGATATACCGTTCCACTGATTGGCTGCTCTTTTGGTACCCTTAGGCAGCAGTTACTATATCGTTGAGGTATATTTTATTTACTTTTATATGTTCAGACGTTGATGTAAGTGCTACTTTTGTATAATTTATATACAGAATGTAAATGTTAGTGAAAAGTACTGATAACATACTATTTACGTAAATATTAATATTAGTTATAAATAGTCTTTTTTTTTACAAATTGATTATCACGGTAAGTGAATGGTATAAAGGCATCGTAGACAACCCAACCATCTGATTGTATATGTGATTATTGATATTTACTATATATAACAAAACATTACATTTACTGAATGTTTTACTAAACCATTTACCAAGTGATTTACTGAACGGTTTACTGAATGATTTACTTAACGTATTACTGAACTAATTACAGAAACTGTACACTGAACTATATACTGAGTGTGTACTAAATGTATACATATATATATATATATATTATCAATTTCTATCGATTTTAAATTATAAATGATTTGATAATAATTGTTTATTGTACATCATCAAACTAAATGATTGAAAGGTTTAGACACTAATTTGATATGCATGAATTCCTTTTCTGTAAAAATCTTTTATAGATTTTCTATAGTCGGACTTAGAGACCAGGACAAGTGAGGTGCTCTAAATCATCCTTCTGTACTCAACTTGGTACTCCTAACTGATTATAGTTTCCTTTTTGATAAAGTGCCCAAACACTATTTTGATACTGACTATAAGTTCATGAACATGTTTTCGATACATGCATATAGGTGTGCATAGCATTAGTTCTTTTACATATATTTCTTACTGGGCGTTTTACCTTACAAATTTATTTGCAATAATAGCTGATTGTTAAGGAAGGGTTCTAATCGAATTCCTACGAGGTTATGATATGGTACCTTAAAGGCATTAAAGTGTAATGGGATGTAAACAAAAAGAATCTGAGTGTCACTTATAGTCTTTTGATATTGGATATTTATAAAGTTGAAATGAGAACGTAAATAAAAGTAATACGTACAGTAACTGACTGTATTGGGACCAATATGAAGAGTGAGGCATTGATTTAGCTAAGCAAGTTTTAACTTAATGTCAAAGTGAAGACATTAAGCATAATCCAACCGACTGAGTGAAAAGGAAAAAGTTAGTTTCGATTTTCAGTATTTGCAGCGTGACACAAAGTCTTCAAGAGGATGCTTTATTAATTGGTCTTTCAAAAAAAGAGTTCAAAAAGTTTTACAAATCCATCAATCATTTCATTACTCATAGCCTAAATGAAGATCATTAACATTGAAATATTACCATCGTAAGGAGGAATCGGGTATACAAAGTTCAAGCTTTTTATTTAAGGTTTTTATTGGTTTGACTATGATGATCATAGAATTATCAATAAAATGGCTCATAATGTTCATTGTCGACAGTTATCACCAATTCTCTTCAGATTTCTCATTTTTATTCAAATCATGCAAAAAATGTCAAGTTGTGAGAACTACAATTTTCTTAAAATTGATCATGTGCTCAACATATAATTGTAAGTGAATATAAAAATTCATGTAACTTTTGAAATTTTAAGTTTATGATCTTAGTCATTTTCACAGAATTGAAGTCTCTGAGAATAAAGTGAAATGTAAGAATAAAGTGAAATGTACATTTATACAATATATGCAATGTACACTAAATGGATACGAAATGAGTTGTAATTATATGCATGTGTATGGTTACATACACGTATGAGCCAAATTAAATGCATGCATGCGTACGTACGTATGTACACAATTATATATATAATTAATTGTAAAAACAAATGATCATGTGAAGTAAAAATAATATAATTCACATGTGTGTGTGTGTGTAAATTACATGTGTAAACATATATGTGTATATATATAGAAATATATATATATATACACACACACACACACACACACACTTGAAAGAACAAGGAATTTAAATACATATACATGGATAAATAAATGTGTACCTTAGTATATGGTGTGTGTATTTATATATATTAAAATAAAAAAAATATATTTTAATATGAGATTCCTAATTTTCCTTTGTCCTTCCATACCTATATAGTATTTTAAGTTAGAATGATTGGATAAATTGTAATGAGAAGTGGCACCATGTTTTGTAGGTAAAAGAGAAATTGTAAGGTAGGCCGCACAGCATTATGTGTAATTTGGATGGATACAAAAGTGGCAAATTCTTAAATTTGGGCTTAAAATACAAAATTGGTAAGAAGATCATTTATTGAAATTCCTTTATTTGAGCATACTTAGATTTATATGCAACAATTTTAAAAATGACGATTTTATCCATAAGCTGAAAGAACTTAAGTGAATATTGGTCAACCTAGTTTGACTTTTAACCCACAGACTATCATAGTCAAATCCCTGCGTAAAGATGTCTTAGGCTATTCCAAGCCATGGACTGAATCACTAAAAAATGTAGAAAATTATGTGATTATACTATTATGGGTATTTTGGTAATTTCACCCCTATTGCCATCCAAAATATGCCTCAAGGTCAAAGATTTTACTTCTTTTATTATTAGAGGACCATAATTGTAGAAAATGAAACTAAATAAGAATTGAATAGAATAAGTAAATTGATATTGTATTATTAAGATATAAATGGAATTGTTGGAATTTTAAAGGGGCAAAATGGTCTTTTGGCAAAGGGAAGATATTTTAATAGGATAAATAATTAAAAGAAGCTATTTTGTCATCATCTTCATCATAAGGGCCGGCCATCGTGTGATAACCGCAAATTTTTCATTTATTAGAAATTATTAATATTGAAAATTAATATTTAAGAAAATAGATAAGTTGAAATAAATGAATTAATTATGAGATTGGAATATTGTGAAAATTCCGAAAATGGAGGAATTGACGGAATTGAGAAAGGAACGGATTAAGAAAATGGTGTGAAGGAAAATTAAATCGGTAATAAGTATAAGATGAGAAATTATGGAAAATAATGTAGAAAGGAAATTTAAATTTTGAATTATGGAAAAATGAAGAATCGAGGAAATTTAATTTGGATAACTAGAAATCCAAATTAAGTAAGAAAATAAGGAAAAAAATATATATATTGTAAATACAATATATATAGTATTATTTCAATTATATCAAAATATATAAATGTAATTTAAGTTAAAAGTATGTAGATATATATTAAATATATATGTGTTAATATATAATATATATCTATAAAATATTATATAGAATGTACTATATAATATAATATTAATATTATATTTATAAAGTAAATTATAAATATAATATATAACAAAAATAAAATAAAAATAAAACAAAAAAAAAGAAACAGAAAGGGAAATCGGAAGAAACTCCGATTTCCTTTCCCGTTAAAATAGCCGGCAGCAATAGCTGCCACCGCTGGCCAAGAGAAGAAGAGAAGGGAGAAAGAAAGAGCGACGTCGTCGGCGAGAGGAGAAGCAAAAGACGGTGGCCAGCGACGGAAAGAAGAAAAGAAACGGAAAGAAAATGAAACAGAAACCGGCGGAATTGAGAGGAGAAAAGGAAAAGAGATACGGCGGTGCCGGCGGAATTGGCCATCACCACTGCCACTGAAGCATCGCCGAAGGGAGAGGAAGAAGGCTGAACCGGCTGACGGGGAAAAGAAAAAGGAAAAGAAAAAGAAAAGAAAAAGGAAAAAGAAAAAGAAAAAGAAAAAGAAAAGAAAGAGAAAGGAAAGAAAAGAGAAAAAAAGAAGAAAAAGAGGAAAAGAAGAAAAAAAAGACATGAGACAAAAAGGAGAATTTCGGGAAATCGGAAGATTCCCTGGAATTTGGCAACTCGGAAATTATGAAAATTTGGTAAGAATTCCGAAAAATGATTTCGAGTAAAAATTTAATAAATTATTTATGAAAATTCTAAAATTTAGAATTTAATTTTCAGAAATTATTCTCAGCGATCGAGACGATGGATCGGGAGAGATGGAACACGAGCGCGACGAACGAGGCAGTCACCGAACCGGGACAAGTAAGGGATGCATATGCAGCACTGTAAGGATATTCAGTTCGCATGTTTTTAATTATGAAATATTTTATGAAAATATTTTGAAGATGGATTGGTTGGAAAATTGTGGTGAAGTACTGGTTGAAATTATAAACTGTATTTTTCGTGCAGGAGCCTAGCCAATCGGCAGCCATTATACTGCCAAAAAATTATCGAAAATTGTCAAAATTTCTAGAAAATTTATAAAATCATAATAAATGATTTTATCTCACAAGAAACGATTTCTAACCACAAAAATCAAGAAAATGATTATTTTTCATAAAACATAAATATAACGAAATTCATTTTAAAATATTCATGTTTTCGAAATTGGTGATAATGAGATCACCGAAAATTCTCTCGATATATGAATTATATGTGATATGAAATGAAAGATGAAAAAGGGATAAAGTGAATATTTTATAAATATTTTCTTAAATATTCACTTAATTTATTATATATAACCTTTATGGTTTTAATCATGAAATTATTATTTTTATAAGTTCCATAAAGGTTTTCTGATGATGAAAAATACGGTTTTGAGACTAGATGGCAACCTTATCATGCTGATATGTGATATGTGACATGTGATATGTAATATGTGATATGTGATATGTGATATGTAGTCTCGGCCGACACCTGATCAGTGATCCGCAGAGGACAATTATAGACTATGGCCATAGATCTGTAACAGTCTGAATGTACATTTTTACACAATATTTACTAGTATTTTACACAATTTTATTGGTTGGGCTGTCTGTGATGCCTTTAACACTTGATCATTGACAGTGATAAATGATAAACATTTATTCAATAAATTCGAAATATAAAATTTTTTTTTTACAATATTCCATACACTTTACATCCCCTGTTTCTATTTTACAATAATGTAGTACTGTATACAAGTGTCTGAATATATAAGAGAAGTGACTGTACCTTTAAATTTTCATGCTCTTTGTCCCAGTAGGCAACTCGCAGCTATATTTAACTGAGGAAGCCATCAATTAATCCTTGTGTTTATCTGGAAAGTTTGAAAGTAAGGGGTGAGCAAACCACATGCTCAGTAAAGGAGTCGTATGCTGCTTGATATAATGAAATCTATATGCTAGAAAATATTCATTTTTCCATAAATCTAAATGGAATAAATCATTTAATTTCCACCACTTTAGTAACCGTTCAAAACACGTGACAGTACAGTGGTAAAATAGTAATTACAGTAAACAGTCTTTTCAGTACAGTAGCTTATAAATATATAAATCACTGGATAATAGTTTAGTAATTATTTCTATTTTAGAAATAATTTTCAAAGTATTCTTTCTCGATAACAGTAAATTTCCTTTCTGTTCAGTAAACAGTATTTTGTATAATTCAGTTCAGTAAACAAAAATCAGTAGATTTCAGTTCAGTAAACCGAAATCAGTAGCTACTAGTTCAGTACACAGTAATCAGTAGCTACTAGTTTAGTAAACAATAATCAATAAGTTTCAGTTCGGTAAATAGTAAACAGTAGCTTCCAGTTCAGTAAATAGTAATCAGTAGCTACCAGTTTAGTAAACAGTAAACAGTAGCTTTCAGTTCAGTAAACAGCAATCAATAGCTACCAGTTCAGTAAAACAGTGTTTTGGTACGGTTCAGTTCATTAAACAGTAATTCACAGTGCAATACAGTAAACAGGATTCAATAAATCCCTCTAGTAATAGTAATCAGTAAGTTGAGACTAGGCATCACCCTACAATTAAATCATGCTATCATCGTCCACTAAGGGACACAGTAACAGTATACAGTGAGATCTATGGCCATGATCTATAGGGTGTCCTCGGTGTACACTTGCCAGGTGACATCCGGGACGCTGATGACTGGCGGGTCAATCAGCCACGTGACAGTAACAGTAATAGTATGATGCATGAAACTCGGGGCCTAAGTCTCAAAACAGTATAGAAACTGTACCATAGCCTTTATGGATCTTATTCAAAGTAATTTGAAATATTTAATGTTTATCCATAAGGCTCTCACATTTTCATATATCATCACCTTTATAGAATTTATAAAATAAATAAAATCATCAATTAATTCCATAAAGGTATAAAAACATTCATTTTCTCATAAAAATACCTTTAAGGAAATCAAATGAATTAAATCATTTGTTTGAAGAATTATTTTTCAAAAAGGTATTTTATTCCCCATTTTCACATACAGTAAATCCATCAGTAAATATTCATGCATCAAGTGAGAAAGTAAATAAATATTCAATTTGAATATTTAATATCACATAAAACAAATCAATTTCTCACTTTAATAAAAATATAAAACATGAATATTTAATTTCTCATAACTTTCTCAAAATTTCCAATTTATGGAAAATTGGTGGAAATTATATTCAAAAATTTTTCATTTAAATCATTTCATGCTTCTAAAATATTTTGGAATATTTTAGAATATTTTTGGAAAATTTCCGACAGCATAACAACTGCGGATTCCTAACCTCCTACACACAGTCACAGTATATAAACCAGCTTTTCAACCACAGATTTTGCATGTTTTCAAACCAAATCATGTATTCAATATGCTCATAATATTTAACTCAAGAAAACATGCAATTCATTATATCACTACAAACTCACACACTCCCCCCTTACTTGTACGGTGTCATTTCATTCAAACCGTACACTTTGTGACCTTGGACCATTGATTAGGTCCTTATTCATCTCATTTCCCATTTCGTGGATTTAGCTTCGGAGCTGCAGAAGATAAGTCATACAAGTTCAATTCCGAAACAATTCCGAAATATACATATACACTAAGTATTCTTAGAAATCCTACTCATTAAGGTAGAATTATTCTTTATAAGAATTTTAGACCTATCAACGCCTTTCTATTCATAACGGAAAATATCTAACTCCGATTAATGCACAGTCAATTTTTTTATGTAATCTGAGTTAATTTCCTATCCAGTAGTATAAGGCCCATTTTCTAGTTCATTCCATATTGTTTCTCACAACTTTCAAAGTTCAGCCCAATTCTGACCCATATTGCAGGATGGTTTTCTGACCTTTGTGCATTAAAAATTATATTTCTGATTATAGGGACATACAAAAATTATGAATCGAAGACCATATGAATCATAATCCAATTCCCTATTCAGAATAGTGAGTTTCATTATTTTATCATTTCGGAATTATTTTTAATAATTCCTCAAAGTTACCCTGTTTCCAGATGCATTCTAGCTGATTGTCTACTGACCTTTATGTACAAATTGGGCCATATCTCAAGATAGATTTGTTCAAATTGTGCAAATTTAGAACCATATTATTCTAGACTCATTTACCTTTCCAGAAACATAAAGCTTGCAGCCAAATTCAATCTGTGCTATTTTCTACAATTTTTCAAAATTTCCACAGAGCATCTCGCCTACTGCACTGAGTGTCCTGTGTTCAGCTGCCTATATCTCAGGCTATACAACTCCAAATTAGGTAATTTCAAAACTGAATTTTTCCTAGCTCATGAGGCTATCTTTCATAATTTTTACAGAATTTATTTCTTTCTAAAACCTCCAAACTGAATTTTTCAATTTGGCTCGGACAGGACAGTTCTTCCAGCGGAATTGTAATCTACACTTAGCATTTTGTTTCTTTTCTTTCCTCAACTTGTGCCAATTCCATGATCTAATAAAGCTTAACTAAATTAATGCTAGGATCATGCTTCTCATGCTAAGAATTATAAAAATTCATCATGTAATATCAAGTAAACTATAGACGTGTAAAAACTCACCTTGACTGAAATTCACTCCTAAAACAGAATATTTTTCTGTCTCACGTTCAGTCCCTCTTCTTGGCTTTCTTGGCTATTCAATTGATAGAGGAAAGGTTGATGGTGAAGGCTTAGATGATTAAGTATGATGTGTATATAATTTTTGCTGCTTTTCCTTGGATGAACGGAAGCCAAACAGAACCCAAAATGCAATATAAAACTGATGGCTCGTGGATAGCAGAGGAATCGGTGGGAGAAGAAGATTTTGCTGAAGTTTTATTTTCAATCTAATCTTCTTTTATTCATGCTAGCCTATCATGCTTTGCCACTTAGCCTCCTACCCATTTTCCTTCATCATTTCAAGTCTTAAAATGCATTAAATGGTGAAGACATTTGCAGCAAGAAGAATGGCGTGGGACACATTGCTTGTTGCTATCGGTTTTTGACCAAGTTCCATGACCCTTTTTGTAATTCTTTTTTTTTTATCCACTGATATTTAAACACATGTTGTTTCTATCTTCCCATCTTTTTATACTACTCATATTGCAGATTTTATACTACAAAATCATGATTGAATTCTTTTAATTTCAATCTGAAAATCGGTACCAAGGCTGCAGCAATAGTTGACGTGCAGTCCCTCCTTTACTTGGCTGCACGTTCCTTGTTCCATTTTTTTTTCCCGCCAATTAAATTAGCCTCATGTTCATCTTCAATTTTCTTCCCTTTTTATTGTATTTTATACAATCAATTGTATCTTATTTTTCCTTTAAAATTTTTCCAGCCATTCAACAAAATGGCTAGCAAAAGTGGCGCACTGCAGTCCATTTTGGCTGCACTTTCATTGATTTATTTTGCCACCTTTAATGAATATTTCAACCAATAAAAATTCAACCATATATTCAATTAATAATTCACATACACAATAATAAATTTTCCCTTCTCTTATAACTCATGTATTTGTATCATATCCCATGAGAATCACACTTCCATTTTAACTTTCAGATTTCTTTTCTTTCTTCCTTCTATACTCTAAATTCATCATTCAATATTAGTCCCATCTCAATACACCATATGATAATTTATGTATCCCATAATTCCAAATTGAGAGTGGAAATTTACATTTAATCCTTATTTAAATTCCACTAAATAATTAAATTCCACTATCAATTATTTACAATATATAGTGTACAGCATAATAAAATCGGGTCTCACAAGATCTGACATGATTATTTATACCCTGCGGGGTCTATAGCATGATCTGAGTAACGACTCAGTGGACGGGCTGGGCGTGTGTGCCTAAGTCTCCATATGTAAAAATGTTTTATATGATATGTGATATGTGATATGTGAAATGTAAATGTTTTACATGATATGTGACAAGTTAAATGAAAGAGATTTACAGCATTTTACAAAATGCTTATTTCAGTACTGAATTTAGTACTACGAGATGATTTCATATGATATGTGATACGAATATGTAATATGTTTTCAAAAGGAAAAAGAGGTTATAAGTCTAATATTCTTACTATGATTTTCAATTGAATATTAGACTATATGTGTCATGAATATGTGATATGTTTTCCAAAAAGGAAAAGAGGAGGAAAATAAATCTAATATTCTTATTTTAGCTTTAAAATTGAATATTAGATTTAAATGATATATATGTTATATGAAAAGGATTTAATAGCTGATTTTGCTATTTAAAGTACTGTACTAATTATGGTTGTACAGTAAAACATGAAATGAGTTTTAAATGAGAATAATGAGAATTTAACTAATATTCTTTTCAAAGGATATATGAATATTAGTTACTTTATTTAAATGCTTCATTTTATAAAAGCATTATTTTGAAAAGAATATGGAAATGATATGAAATGAAATGGTAAAAGGATATAAATTTCAACGAAAAGAAATTTATCACTTTCTATAGTTGCTTCTAGGTTTCGGGACAAGATAGGTATTTCAAAATACCTACCTTACTCCATCCGGATCCCTAGCCTAGAGCCCAATGAAAAAGTTTTTCAGCATATAGGAAGCTGATATCAAGTATGCATATAATTCCTTTACTGAGCCGTGCTTTGCTCACCCCTTAATTTTAGCATTTCAGGTTTTCGAAGATTGAGATTCTAACACTTAAAGGATTTCGGCTGCGCATTTGGGGACGATGCGACAGCTCGACTTATGACATGAGGTATAATCATTTATTTTTCGTATTTAGACATTTTCACAGTACTATTTTCTTATGAAGTAAGATAGGGGATGTATTTCATATTATAATTTAAAATGAAATTGTTAATATGTAAAAGAAAAGTAAAGTATCGTAGACAGCCCAACCATATAAGATGTATAGAATAAGGTGAAAAAATAGGGTCACGGGCTGTGACACATCGCCATTGCCATCCATTTCTCTCAAAATTTCTACAAGTCTTAGAGTGAGAAAGCTTGGGAAACCCATTCTAAATCTCATCCAATCAACTTGCACCTTAAATGAAAATTGTTCCTCTTGCTTAATTGTAGCTACACCTAGAGCATGGAAGATTGAATCAGCCATTACAGGGCTATTTTGGCTGCTACAAATTCTATTGTTATGAAAGGTGAGGAAACATGAAGTTTTGCTTGAAGTTAGCTTTTGCTCTTAATTGTTCTAAGGTAGAGATTCTTTAGGGTTTCAGTTCAGAGAGGGTTTGTATGGTATCATGCAATTTTGCATGCATGGATGGGTAGAATGGAAGTGGTGAGCAAGAGGAAGATGGTTATGATGTTAGTATTGAAAAAAGTTGAATTTGGCACTTTGGGTGCACTTCGTTTCATAAGAGAGAAATATTGGTGTTAAGTTTAGTGTCTTAAAGGTTATATGATGATGTTTAAGTGTTAGGAAGGTGGTTTGTAGAGTTAGATTTAAAAGAGAACGAAATTTGATTGAAGTTGTTATGTTTTGCAGCTTGAGCTTTGAGTAACTAAGGAAGATCCTTGGTGCTGCAAATTATTGTGAATCTGTGATATTTGAGGTAAGAGATGTATATGAAAAGGCATAGGGGTACTATGCTTGCATTGTGGTTTATTGGTTGGACACAAAATACAACTGTTTTATAAGTGTAGGAAGTTTGAAATTCGATTTAACTCTTAGAATTGATTTTGTGAGATCCCAAATTTCTCTATTCTTCCCACACCTATTGAAGGTGTTGAATTAGAAAATTAAGTGAAGTTACGAAAATTTATTTTCACATGTGGTGTAGTTACCGAGAAAATTGTCAAGTGGGCCTCGCAAAATAATTCGTAACTTGGATGGCCTCTGAAGTGGTAAAATGTGAAAATTGGGCCCGAAATATCCAAAGGTCAAGAAGACCATTTTCCAGAATTCCTTAAAATGGACATACCTAGGTTTATATGCAACAAATTCGAAAATGACGATCATGTCTATAGGCCGGAGAATTGTATATTTATGTTTAGACTATTGTATGCACAACAATTATAAACAAATATCAGGATGTAAATATTGTAGTGACTAATTAATGAATGTATATGAAATTGTGGGGTGTATTGAAATTGAATGGATATTTGTAAACATTATAAATTTTATATTATAGTTTATATTTTGATTTCTTATTTATTTCTTATGAATTAAATGATTTAATGGGATAAAGACAAATATGACATGAAATGTATAGATCGCACTTGCACTGACACTGAAAGCAAACCATCTGATGCCGAGTGATAGAATTAGAAAGATAGTAATGAAAAGAAAAAAGTTAGTTCGGAATTTTATAATTTTGGATATTACAAAAGTGGTATCAGAGCAAGGTTTGCCTAGTATGTGTTGGTGTAAGTAAGCTGAAATTGATTTACATCCCATACTGCTGTGCATTGTCGAATATAAATTGTGAAAATTAGTTAGAAATGGAATAAAATGTTAATCGGTAGAAGGATATTGATGGTTGATGGAAAGAATAAGAATGTTAGTTACGAATGTTATAGAGAAGTATTATGAAAATGAGAACTAAATGATTAAGAATGATTAATGGAATTAGATTTAGTTGGAATGATCGGAGTAATTGATAGGTTTTGTTTGATTGGAAATAATAAGTGATCGTAGCAGAGGTGAATTAATGAGAATTATTAGAGAATGATACAAATCTAATATAGCAGTAAGAATATAAATGAATGAGATAGATATTGAATGATTAAGACTGATGTATTGAGATATGTATTATTTTGAGGATAATAGAATAATCTTATGGAATATGATTGATGTGAAACTCGATATGGATCAACAATGGTAAAAAGGATTATTAGCAAATGGTGTACACATGGCATGGGAATATTGATATAAATGAATGAAATGACTGACTACTAAGAGTAAGTATGAGAAATCGATAGGTCTCAAGGTACTGAATCACTGAAGTACATGTGTTGAATTTGGAGGACCAAATTTCTAAAGGTGGGGAGGATGTGAAATCTTAAATTTCTTTATTCTTCCCACACCTATTGAAGGTGTTCAATTAGAAAATTAAGTGAAGTTACAAAAATTTATTTTCGCATGTGGTGTAGTTACCGAGAAAATTGTCAAGTGGGCTCCATAGAGTAATCTGTAACTTAGATGGCCTCTGAAGTGGTAAAATGTAAAAATTGGGCTCGAAATATCTAAAGGTCAAGAAGACCATTTTTCGGAATTCCTTAAGATGGACACACATAGGTTTATGTGCAACAAATTCGAAAATGACAATTGTGTCCATAGGCCGAAAATATTTTTTTGAATAATTGTCAAACTAAATTGACTTTGAACCTACAGATTGTTATAAGAGAACCTTGGTGTAAAGAAGTTTCACGTGGATCCAGCCCGTGAATTGAATTACGCGAAAATGTTAGAAACAACGCGAACGAAACGAAAAGCCTTCAATTAGGGGTAGTTTGGTAATTTCACTGCCCATACTTGGTCAAACCATCTTGAGAGTCAACTTTTGACCATGTTTGACATAAATATAGGAAAAATAATAAAAATAAAATACAAACTCAGAAAATAAAAATAATAAAATATTAGTCTGATAAAAATAGAAATAATATGATAGTTTTAGGGTAAATTGGTCTTTTCTCAAGGACTGGTCAAATTGGTCAACTTTTAACCAAATTGACTTAGGAAAAAATAAATAAATATTTAAAAAATTAGTTTAAATTCTAACTTGGATAGAATGTACTGTGCAGTGGCATATTTTGGTGAATAAGTGATTTTTATGAGGGGAATTTGGACTTTTTAGGGCTATATCAGATTTAATAAAATTAAAATAAAATTGCCCACCAATAAAATGGAGACAACACATGAATTTCTACACATTTCTTCAGCCTTTCTCCACCAACTCACTGTTGCTGCATTCTGTTTCAGTTTTTCCTCTCGTTGCTCCCATTTTTGCTCCAAGTCTTTCACGTCTTCTCTAGTAGAACACCTTCTTTTCTTCACTTAATCACCTAGGTCCCTTCACAAGAAATATTCCCTAGTTCAAGAGCTTCTTAACCATTTAAAAAGTTCAATAAAAAACCATAAAAAATAATTTGTTTTGCTACTGCCAAAAACATTCCTGTACAAGTAACACATAGCCTTAGTTTTTTGCATTTATATCTTTTGTTTATGCTTGGATTGGATGAGTAAATGATGTGTATGATTATGGTTTGGAACAAAAACATGTATAAACCATGTTAGGTTGATCGGTCATGGTGGTTTGGAGGGGCTGACTTTGCTGTTGATGATGTAAAACTTGGAAAAATAAGGGCTGACCATAAGATGAATCCAGCCATGAATTTTAATTAATAGGAACATGAGTTTAGCATAGTGTTATGCAGCCAGCCATGAAGAAATGAAAAGGAATTTACGATAGATTTTATCCATGGGTGATGATAAGTAATAGTAGGTGATGAGATGATAATAACCATGAATTAAAATTAATCAAAACATAGGTTTGGTGAGATATGGATGGTTTGGCCATGAGGGTTGTAAGTGATGGTGTTGAGTTTAAATTGAATAAATGGTACTAGTTGATAGCATGTGATGTAAGGGAAATAGCCATGATGATAATTTAAAGCAATAAGTAATGTGGAAAGAGTGTTGAGGTTTGACCATGGGTTGTTCTAATGAGATTAACGTGATCTCAATAGAAAGTTAATGGAAAATGATAATATGGAATGTAAAGAGTGAAATCATGATCATAAATTCATGAAACAATAAGTTTAGGATTATGAATGTATTCGACCAAGAAGGAAATTTAAGGTGAGAGTGTAATATTAATGCTTGGAAAAGAAAGAATAAATATTAAGAATTAATAAAAAGTATTAGGGAAGCTAAAAATTGGGAAATAATAAGTGTGGAGCTATAAGGAGTTTCGGCCAAATAAAGAATGATGGAGATGACCAAATATTATGGTAATGGGGGTGGAATTTCCATTTTGTTTCTTTAGTGAAATTAGAAAAAAATAAAAGATGAGAAAGAGTATAAGCAATTTTATAAATGGGAGCAATAAGTTTAATTATTTTAATAATTTGTTTGCAGCTAATAATTCGTGGAATTAAGTGACTTAGTGATGCGAATTGGAGTGCTACCCCACACTGCGATTAAGGTAAGGAACATGTATAGGAGTTGCATAGGAATTGCTTTAATACTCGGTAATTTTTGAAAACAAATTTTAATCGTTTTCTTATCTGACTTCCCAAATGCAAGCAATAGAAATTTATCTTAAATTCTTACAAGTCCAAATATTGTTTTACATGAAATGGTTTACATGCATTGACTTATATGAAATGATTTACATACATGAAATGATTTATAAGAATTGGATTACATGAGATGATTTACATTAATTAATTTACATGAGATGATTTACATTAAATGTCAAAATTGCATAAATTGTAATTTTTTATGATTTATAAACTGACTGAAGATAATTGCTATTTCAGATATTTTCTACTGTTGACTTATATGATTTATGAAATTGATTTTATTTTGATTTTATGAGTATATGGAAATGATTTTATGAAAGTGGTACTCCTTGATGATCATGCATACGAGATTGATATGATTAGGGCTGGAGACCTTTGCGCAAGTCCCCATTTCCTTTCCCAGTACTACGGTGCCATTGACGAGTGTACAATGTGTGCTTATTGACAATGGCCATTGTTACAAGTAGGAACGGCTTAGGGATGGATCCCGACCCCTTGTAGGTACGCCTAATTCCTAGATGAGGTCCCTAAGGGATACGAGATTTGTGCATGCATCTCTTGGAGATTTATTTTCTATACTGATATGTGATATGTAATCGATGATTGATTAAATTAAATGACATGATTTACAAGAAAAGTATATGATTTGACTGAAAAGTTACGAGAAAAGTGAATTAGTTTTAAAGAATATGATTTCATGATACAAGTATAGTTATCTTATTTTAATGATTTTAAAATGATTAATTTTACTATACTAGATGAAATTATAGATCAAAATGTTATCGTACTGTTTATTGAATTTTTACCGAAATTGTTTTATAGAATTATTTAAATTAATCATTTTATATATTGATATTGATTTGAAATTTCATAAATTATTAAATGGTTTATATTGATCCATTATTTCATCATCCAACTATTTATTCCCTATAGTCACATCTGGAAACTAGAACACGATAAGTACTTCAACGTACCTCCCATACTCCACCCGATTTCCTAGCCGACTATTGTATCCTTCCTATACTGTTCCCTAGTAAGCCGTTAGGTAATAAATATTTTTTTATTGCATTTTAAACATTTACATTTAATATGCCTTTTTCATAATTAGTAAAATAAATGATTTTTATTTAAATGCATTTTATATGCGCTTTAATATATGTTTCTTACTGGGCTTTCCCTAAAGCTCACCCCCTTACTCACCATCCCATATAGGTGTATGTGCTAACCACTGCGACAAGTTAGTCGAAGAAAATTTTTAGAAGTTTAAAGCACTCAGTGACAAGGTACATGTAGAACTGTATATTTATGTTCGAACTACTGTGTGCACAACAGTTATAAACAAATATCAGGTTGTAAATATTGTAGTGATTTATTAAAGAATGTATATGAAATTGTGGGGTGTATTGAAATTGAATGGATATTAGTAAAAATTATAAATTTTATATTATACTTTATATTTTGATTTCTTATTTATTTCTTATGGATTAAATGATTTAATGGGATAAAGACAAATATGAAATGAAATGTATAGATTGCACTTGCAGTGACACCGAACTCAAACCAACTGATACCGAGTGATGAAATGAGAAAGATAGTAATAAAAAGGAAAAAGTTAGTTTGGAATTTTATAATTTCGAACATTATGGATTCTGTCTAGGAGCAGTTATCTACCCTGAAGGGTAGCTTACTGCCCAAACACAAACACAGACGTACTTAGTTTTGAAACCTACTTAAACTAGTTGACTACCCTGTATAGCAGTCGACTGCCTATTTTTATGACCTACTTAAAACTAGCCAATTGCCTTAAAGCTAAGTCGATCGCTTTTGTTTTGTAGCATTCTGTTTCAAAACCAGCCGACTACTATGTAGGCCAGTTGACTGCATTTTATCCAGAAGTATTTTGTTTCAAAATCAATTGACTGCCTAAATGACCAGTCGATTGCCCCTCTTTGTATTTGATTTGCAAATATTTCAAAATTAATTTTGAAAAATAAAGCAATTAATTTAAAGAAGTGCATAGCAGTCGACTGCCCTAAAATAACAGTCCACTATCCCATGTTAAAATATTGCTTTGAAATTCTTATTTGTATAAATGTGTTTGTTTACAATTCATGTGTTTTGAAAAGAGTTCTAATATGTTTTGATGATTTTATAAGTATTGATTTGATGATAAATGTTTTGAGATTGTTGGCTCTCATATCATGCATTCATATTGTATTGATTTATAGCTGTATGACCCTAGTCAAGTCATCAACTCCTATAGGTGTCACCTGACTAGTTTACACAGTGTGATTGTTCAACGATAGCCATTAGTCTCTGTATTCATAAGATTGGCTTATTAGGGGTAAAACCTTAGTCTATACCATGGGTACGCCATTTCTTATATTGTATTGCCTGTGCATGATTCTATTGGGATGTTGACGTCTCCATTGAATGTTTGCATTTTTAACAAATTATAGATTTGAATGCTCTATGTTTAAAGAAATAGGGGATTGATTGAAATGTTTTATGATTGAAAGAAAAATTCAATTTTATGGATTTCAAGTGTATTTGAAGTATACGTATTCTTTATAATTGTTTTACATTCATAATTAAATGATTGTTTTAAGTTTGATCATAAAGCTTCCATATCCCTAAAAATGTAGTACTACTTCCCTATAGTCAAATTTAGGATCCGAGACAAGTGAGGTGCTTCAAAGCATCCTTCCATACTCAGCCTGGTCATCCTAATCGGTTATAGAAATTCCTTACATGGAAAGATGGTATACATAATGACCTTTGTATGTCATAGTAGAGCCAAGTAAGGATCATGCATCATAGTTGCGTAGTGATAGGATGATATTTTGTGAATCATATATATGTTAATATATTTGCTTTGTTGATTTTTTATGCCTAAAATAGTTTGCTAATGCTTATTTTGTGATTTAGGTATTCAAAATCAATGTTGGAATTAATTGAAGCTAAAAGGACAAAGTGTAGTGTTTTCTATTTAGTTTGAATGATTGATGGGTTTGCCCATTTTAATGACCTGATCTCAAGAAGTGGCCTTCATGGAAGTTGTTAAGGACTTCTCAAGGTTTTCAGAATGTATGAGATCGCAAAAATCGGAGTTCATTTGATGGGTCAACTATTTATGGAAAGTTATAACGAAAATCTACCCAAAATTTCTATTTTTAGAAAAAAGTTCCAACAAAGCAAAGGCCAAGACAAGATTTTGTTAAGATAAGATTTTGTGAAGAAAAGATTTGGTTGAGACAAGATATGTCTGAAAATTTTGTTATGTCTTAAAGTTATTATTTTTTTTAAGACAATGTAATAAAGTAGGAAAATAGAGTGTGAGTAGAGAAAGAATTGTAAAGAGAGAGAAGTTCTAAAAAGAGTTTAAACTAATCAAAACTCTTATCAGACTTCTACTCTACCTAACATTCTTAGGCCTATATAAAGAGCATATTGGCTTTCATAAAAAGCAGATCTCTCTCTCCCCTCTTCTTTCTTGTATGGTTCAATAAAAATTTTATTTTTCTTATTATTTTTCTCTTTTGCTGATTTCTTTATTATTTTTTATTCTGATTTTGTTTTTTTATTTAAATTAATATTGTTTGTGGGTTCTTGCTTGCTAGTTTATAATCTTGATTATTAATTTTGATTTTATATTATTAAAGATTGTTCATTGCATGATATTTGTAATCTTTATGATATATAATTTAGAGTTTATATTCTTGAATATGTCTACTGAGTAGATTTCTTGTTTATTTATGAGGTAAATTAATTGTTCTCAGAAAAAGCATGTTGTGAGATTTTAAACTTATAATATAATTGTTGATTAAGTATCTAAAATTCTCTAAGCACATTTGTATGATTGTTTGTTTGATTGGATAGGAGGCCTACTATTTAGTTAAATTAAATAATATACAGCCAGATTAAAAATATAAATCCATAATTGCTTGTGGATTTCATCACTAGAGATCTAGGCGAATTAAGGTTTAAGTTAAATGAATCGCGCTGAGTGAGTTTGTTACTTAATGTTGACTCAAATCTTTCTAGATGTTAATGCTACTATTAAAACTTAAGCTATAGCTCTGAGCATATATAAATTTTGATAGTTAGAGATTAATTAAGACGTTGAGCCTTTAATTAACGACACAGTAAGGAAAGATTGGTGTAATTGGACGCTAGAGAATTACCCTACAGTTGACTACTTAATCGACAATGATCTTTAGTAATCAATGATCAACATCATATCCCAAGAATAATTAATGACCTTGTAACTGAAAAATTGTGATATTTGATATTTTCTAATTTATTTAATTGTTTATTTTTCTGATTATTTTCCTAATTATACTTTAATTGAAACCCCTCCCCCCCCCCCCCCCCCAAAAAAAATCTTCTTTTTCTCTCTACCAAATAGTTAGGTATTTAGTTTTAAACTTAAATAAAACAATTATTGTGGGATCGACCTTTGCTTGCCCTATTATTGGTACCTACGACACTACCATGTAGTATTGCACTTATATATATATATATATATATATATATATATATATCCTCTTACTGAGTGTAAACTCACCCTCCTCTTTTCCTCCCAGACTATTTGTAGTGATTTTGCTCGCTTATAGAAGAGCCTATATTTTGGGGTACAGTAATTCCTTCGAGGTGCACTTGAAAAACCTTGAAGGTATATTATTTTATTGTATTTTTAGACTTTGTATTGTACTAGATTAGAAATTAAATATAGTGGGGATGTAAATTGATAAGGATAAATATCATGTACAGTAAATAGAATGTTGAATTGGATCCTGTACTGATAATGTTAATATTATTTGCAATTGTTGAGGGGAATGGAAAAATTATATTGATACTAAAATAATCCTAATAGTGAATGTAATATAAGAAAGAGAGACTAAAGACAGGACAAACGACCTAACCAAATGATAGAAAAGGAAAAAGTTAACTCGTATTTTGATAAGAACTGGACGTTACATTTAGGAATTTAAAATATATATATCATATCTTAGGATAAATGTGTGTATATACATTGTACATATCTTAGAAAAGGATAAATATAGGGTAAATTCCACTCAACTCCTTAACGTTTGATCATAATAAACTTTAGTCCATTATTTTTAAAAACGGACACTCAACCTTAAACTTTTTTATTTCGCAGGACACTTAAGTCCTTCCATTAGTCAGCCATTAAGTAATCCATTCAAAACTTAATTTTGAGACCATTTTACCCCTTAGACCTCTTGGAATGCTTTAAATACTTGCCATAATCAAAAATGAAGAAAGAAACACTAAGAAGAGATACTATTAGGCTTTGAAAGGTATTTATTTTTTACTTTTAATTTATTTTTTGTTTATTTATTTGCTTATTATTTATTGTGAAAAATTTGAAGATTATAGGGAAGATTTGTGAAAAAAGTAAAAAATCCTTATGGGAATAAGGAAACACAAAAGAAAAAAAACGATAAGAAAAAGAAAATTGGATGAATGAGAAACAGTGTTTGGATTGAAAATTTCAAGGGGTAATTTTGTCATTTCACATTTTCTTCAAGTTATTATTAACGATGTTAATATTTTTGGGGCGGAGTGTCCATTTTTGAAGCTAATGGACGAAGTAGAATTATGATCAAACATTAAGGAGTTGGATGAAATTTACCCATAAATATATATAATATCTTTAAAAATTAAAGATTATATATATAAAATAAATAATATAAATAATATGAAAACTCTTACCAACACGTCGAATCAAATAGAGAGGCAAAGTGTTCTACCTCCTTAACACCTTTCTTTCATTTCCTTTAATTTGAAAACACTCAGCTCTCTCTTTCATTCCACCTCTCTCCCCCGTTTCCTCTCATTCCATCTCTCGCACTCACTCCTACTTTTTATCATCTCCTTTCTCAGTGGCGGAGCTAGGATTTCAAATTTGGGGAGGGGGGGCGGGGGGGAGGGGGGCAAGCCATATGCATAAAAAAATTAATTATTCGATAAAATCTATGACTAGCTTAAAATTTTTTATTTAGCTTCTAATATATTATTATTTTACCAAAAATATAAAAATATCTATGAAATATGACATTTCGTATATAAACATATATAAATAAAAAATTAAAGTATGAAAAAAAATATAATTATTGAAAATGGAGGAAAGACAAATTATTCTTATTTAAAACAGTGCATGATTATTTTTTATAAGAAAAAATTATTTTAGTTGAAAGTTTTAATAAATTTTATCTCAATATAGAGAATAAAAACTATCGGTAAGAAACTTTTATTCCATTCTGTTTCAAAACCTTATTTTAACAATTTTCATTGCGGAATAATTTTTTTAAAATGATGCAATAAAACTCATCGATATGAGATCAATTAATCTATCAATAAGAAAATACACATTAACTTAATCACTCTTCACAATTACAAGTTAATCTAAAAAATTAATAATAAAAAAATTGAACTCTATTAATTAATTAGTTATTTCTTTTGAATTTTAAGTGATATTTTGTTTAACAATATTTATTTAGGATATAAAAAATAACTAAGCGAAGTTAAAAATTTTTATAGGACTGTAACAATTAAAAAAATGCTTAACTAATTTTTTTAGAATATATATAACATACGAAGTTTAAATTAATAATATCTATAACATAATTTCATGAAAAGTTATATCAAATAATTTTTTTCATTGTATAAAATGATATTAATACCCTTTGAAAATTTGTTTAAAATTTGATAATTGATTTTTTTTGTCTTAAAATTTAAACTCTTTGATCTATAAAGATTTTTTTATTGGAATTTATGAGGAGAGGTGACAATTTTGTTTTTATGGAGAGGCCAAAGGTAAATTAAAATCTATATTACATACATGTACAACAGTACAATTAAAAATTTTGAAAAATCATCGGGGATGGGGGGGAGAGGCATGGCCTATCTGTGCTATAACATGGCTCGCAACTGTCCTTTCTCCCTTGCGATATGTCAACCCGATTTTCTTCTCGCTTGCTTCCACGTCACCCTTGCCGTGTGTTGCTAAGAGAGCTTGAAACAAAGCTGCTTGGCAAGGTGGGCGACGGACGAGAAGGTGCTAAAGCAGAGGTTTGAACGAAGGGAGGCGACTTGCAAGGGGAAGCAAAGCAGTGGTTCGGTTACAGGCTTAGAAACAGGGGTGTTGTTCAAGGTTTTTGGTGGCTATATGAAGCAACTTGGCATGGCTGAAACAAGGGTGCTTCATGATGCCAGGATAGAGTTGGTCAAGGGCCATTCGATGGCTTTTCGAGGGCTGAGTTTGTTTTTGAACGAAGGCATTCCTTACTGTCTTTTGGCGCTGGAATGACCAGCTAGAACAAGGGTTACATAGAGTGGTATAGAAGGTTGTGTTGGACAGTGTTGAAAGCTAAAAACAGTGGCTTTAGAAGGTGTGTTAAACGGCTAAAAATGGTGTGAAGATAGGGGCTGTGCAGAACAGTACCGGGTTAAAGAAAGCTAGGCTGAAACTTAAGTGCTTTAAGGTTGAAACTAGGGTGTCTCATGAGGTTCCAAGGGGCTAGAAATAGAGTTACCGTGGAGCTGTGTTTGTGTCTGGAAACAAGGCTGAAAGTGAGGGCTCTTTTGGTGCCCGAATATGGTTGAAAAAGGGGGTGACCGTGACTGGTTTCAAGGTTAGAAACCGCAATAGTGAGGCATGGCAACAAGGGAGAACTTGGGGCTGCTGTGAGTTCAATCCAAACCAAGTAAGGGAGTGTTTGTTAAAGGCTAATAAGGGCTACTATTAAGGCTTGATTGAAAGGGTTAAGGCTAACGTTTTGGGCTATTTAGTAACTATATAAGGAGTGTTTTAGGGCTAGCCGAATCAGTGATGAAACAAGGGAGTAAAGGCTCAACTAAGGGAGTTTAATGGAGGTTGAAGGCTGTCTTGGTACCTAAAAAACAAAGGCTGTAAGGAGGAAAACTGAGAGGTAGGGGAAACAAAAAAGAAAGAAAAGAAAAGAAAGGAAAAGAAAAAGAAATAATAAATATATATAGGTGAAAATGATAGTATTTTATTTAAGTTTGGTATAAATAATTGTAATAAAATTATTATAGTAGGCCTTGAATTTTTATAAGTGTATAGAATTCTAGTTACACGCTACTAAGCTAATTTATGGAGTTGAAGGTGTAGCAGAACGAAAGGACGATGAACTCGGTCTGGCTAACCTTAGTGTACACTTAAGCTAAGTTCGGACTCAGTAAGGCATTTATATAACGTGGAAGTAAGATTACATTGTATAAGTCGATATATGATTGCGTGATGATACGAGTACATAGAAATTCGATTTAACTAGTAGATATGAAATAGTATAGATGGTGTTGGCTTTACCGAAAGGGGGGTGAATCGATTATTCTACTAATTTTTGGTTTTTCTAAGAGCTTAATCACAAATAAAATAAATAAAACAATAATGAAATAAATGCAGTAAATAAGAAGGGAAAGAGAAGCAAACACAAATTTTATCAAGGTTCGGCCAATCTCTTGCTTACATCCTCTCTCCTTGATACTCTTGTCAAGGGATTGATTTCACTCTTCTTTGTGAATGCTTACAAACCACTTCAAGGTGTGGTGAGACCTCTTACAATTTCTCTTGAAGGCTTAGAAATAACCTTCTAAGTCTATCCCCTTGTAATGCTACCCTCACTCTTACAAGAACAACCTAACAAGGCTAGCACACCCCTTTGAATATCAGAAATTTAAGTGAGTGGGAGATGAGCAAGGTGAAATATTACAAATGGAATTACAAAGAATGAATTTTTTTGCTTGGATTTCTTTCTTGAAGCTTTGAGAGTTTCTGAGTGCTTGTTCTACATCCAAACTTTATAAATGCCTCTAGTTATAGTCCACCAACTTCTTGGGACGGTTGTTGAAGCATTTAATGCAAAACTTTCCTTTGAAACCCTAAAAAACTACCCGTTGGGCACTGTTTTCGTGAAATCGATCCTAAATTTCTAGAATGCCTTCCAACCTTTATGCCATCTAGGGATCGATCCCTCATAATTTCCTGCGCTTATATGGTGGAAATTTTGAGATAGATTGATGGCTTTTTGTGATTTTAAGTCAGTTCATGATATTCTAACATTTTTATGAAAGTATTCGCTGGCTTTTTCAATTGAAATCATAGTCCAAAATTATGTTTAAAAGATTTTCCATCATTGAATCTATTTTAAGCAAATTTACACTTAAAAGCATTTACTTGAGTTTTGTCATTTCAAAACATTTGTCAATTTAAAGCTAACAATCTCCTCCTTTTTGATATGACAAAACTTAAGGTAAATTTGCTTATATGTTTGAAAAATGAGGTTGCTTATATTTTTGAAAAATGCTACTCCCCCTCAAGATTTGTTCGCCCTCAAGTTAAACATGAAAAACTATAATTGGTCCCCTTCAATGTAAGCATGAAAAGCTATAAAAATTTACCACATTAATTCCCCCTTTTTTTGTCATAGCAAAAACTATAGCAAAAACTATAGCAAATACTATAGATATACTCCCCCCTTAAAAGGAAAAATAGACATCATGGAGAAATGGCCAGAGGTATAAGTCAATTTAAAGCAACATATAGCAAGTCAATGGCAAAAACCAATTCAATGGCATAAACCAATTCAATAGCATAAATAGAAACATAGACCAAGTGAATGTCATAACCATAAACCATGTTACAGAAACATAACATGCAAAGAATCTACAAACAGAACACACCAGTCCATACAGCTAGCAAAAGACCAAAACACCACAAACATAACTAGGAAATTCCACAACAAACTAATAAGCACAAAGTCCGAAATCAGGGAGCCATAATAAATTAAAAGACTCTAGTCAATGGCGCCTAGGAAATGTCAAGTGATACTGCTCAATGAAGTCCTCTTGCTGCATGCGAATGTCTTGGACTTCATCGAATAAGGCAGCCTGGGTTTCCTCTAGTTGATCGAGCTGCTGAGCAACATCCTGCTGGAAGGTTTGCTAAAAAGTGTTCATTTGCTGAAGCATTGGCATGATCTGGTTGACAGATGCCGAGGTGGATCCCAATGGTGCGGAAGAAGAAGGCTCGGCAGGGGCTTCCTCTTTGCTATCATGTGCGGGAGATGTAGGTTGACAATGTCTCGTTTCCCATATTATAGAATCACCTTGTTGACGGGAATACCACCCAAGGTTATGCATGGTAGCAAGATTGATGGTGATACTTGGTTCCAGAAGGACACCAGCCTCACATGAGCAGTCGATGCCTCTATCAAGTAGGAAAAATGCAAGTGGCTAAGGGAATACAATCGTTTTAACCGTACCACGAACAATTTTCACCCAATCTTCAAGAATAAAATGAAGAAGGTCTGGTCTAGTGCCGTTGGGTGAGTGAATGTTGTAAAGCCAAAAGCGATCAAGTCTCCGAAGCTGAGAATATTTGGTACCGAAAGGTCGAAGATTCCATGAGATTATAATGTGGAGAAGTCGTGCGAAGATGGGAAGATCACCCACTCGGTTAACAACTATGTTAAACTCCAATGGAACTTCCATAGTCTCAAAGCGAAGGCCGTGTTTGGGAATGCAGAAGACAAGTGAGAGGGATTCCTCGGTGACTTCAACAGGCTTGCCCATGACAAATAATCGAATCCTTACTACCTTGCATGTATCGTTGGGATCCTTGATTAGTTCGGCATTGGAGAAGAATGCTCGAACGATGTTGCAAGGGACCGGAGTGTTGATTTTTAGAAAATGAGTCCAATGGAAGGCATCAAACTTGGCCAAATAAGGAAAGTTAATCGATTCTAAGAATCCGAAATCAATTGGACGACAATGCTTGATGCGCATATTAGCAAATTTCTCATGATACTTGTTTTTCTCCTCAGCATTTCGAAAGCATCAATTAAAGGTGGTAGGCATGAAGGAGGATAAAGAAGCAGGGGCTTTTCGTTTCTGAGCAGCGTGTTTCATTTTAGGAGCCATTTTGAGTAAGGTTTGAGTATGAGAAATAGACTAAAGTTCTCTGAGGAATTCCATCGAACAGGTGGTGGACACATGTTTGGTTAAGTGTGGATGAGTGTATGGGAAAGTGAAAGGCTAACCAACAGCGTATCCCCATAGATTGCAAAGCAAATTACAATATTGATAACGGACTAGTGATGAAATATGCAAGGAATCAAAAGTTACGAGAGCTAGAACTTATATAAAAGTGTGGGTTTTGTGGATACTTGAAAATGAGATAATAAGAGAAATTATGCAATAAAATGTAAATGGGTCTACAAAATATGATGAAATAAACGTGAAATGCAAGAAAATTAATGGAAATTAGTGAAGAAACACTTACAATTGAAATGTTGGGCGTGAATAGTGATGAACACAAGGGAGAAGAGAGGAAATAAAAAACGACGAGGTTTTGGTGCGAAATGATGATGAGAAGTGAAGAGATGGAGAAAAGATGAAGAATGGTGAAGAAATAAAGTGATTTGGTGGAGAAATAAGTTAGATCTTGAAGTTTTGGTGGAAGGAAATGGTGGAAGGGGGTTATGCGTGAGAGGGAAAGTGAATAGTGTTGAAGAATAAGGGAGGCCAACAGTTTTTAAAAGTCTCAAAATGCATTCTGGCTCGAAGGGATCGATCCCTTCCAGGCTGAGAGCCCTCCAAACAATTTGGGAGCTATGGAATCGATCCCATGGTGATGGGGATCGATCCCTCATAGCAGAAACCCAGAATTTTGGCTTGAATGATCTGGGAATCAATTCTATTTTTGGAAGAATTGATCCCCTTAGTCAATTGCCTTAGTTTTGATGTAGAAAAATGATTTGAAAACAGAAGAATTTGCGCATTTTCACTGTTTTAAAATCAAAATCAAGTTTGATCAATTTGGAAAACATGATGTGTGACTTGAAAAAGGCCAAAATATGCAGCAAATCATTGAAAACATGCCGAAAAGCATTGAAAAACATTTTGGCATGATTGTGAGAATGTCTTAAACATGAGAAGTGAGTTTTAGTTGATGAGGCTGAATGATAAGAAATTAACATGATCAAACACATATATTTCAATAATTCATCCTAAGAACTAGTAAAAATATGGCAAGTTAAGGCCATGAACAGCAAGTAATCAATACATTCTCTAAACTTCTGACTTGCATTCATCACAACCAACTTAAACCTTTCATTCAAAATCAGTTTAATTCAAGGAGCATTCATAAGACCTAGTTCACCTCTAAATGTGCAAAATCGCTCCTTTTCTAAGGGTTTTGTGAAGATATCAGCTAATTGGTGCAAGGTATCTATAAATTCTAGAACTATATCACCTTTCTGCACATGATCTCTGATAAAATGATGTCTTATTTCAATGTGCTTAGTTCTAGAGTGTTGTATGGGATTTTTGGTAAGGTTGATGTTACTAGTACTATCACATTTGATAGGAACTTGATTCATTTTCTATTCCATAGTCACTCGTTGTTTAATCCACAATACTTGAGCACAACAACTTCTGAAAGCAATATATTCATCTTCGATTATGGATTGAGCTACACTATTTTGTTTCTTAGAGAACCATGAAATGAGCCTATTTCCTAAGAATTGACAAGTTCCGGATGTGCTTTTCCTATCAATTTTACAACAACCAAAATCCGCATCGGAATAAGCATGGAGAATAAAAGCAGAATCTTTAGGATACCAAAGTCCTAAGGAAGAAGTGTCTTTAAGGTATCTAAGGATTCTTTTTACAGCTTGTAGGTGTGATTGTAACATCCCTTTTTACCAAAAATCTAGACTAACTTTTTCCTTTTTCTTACAGTTGGTTGGGCTGTACGTAGTGTCACTAATCGATTTTTAAGCTAACTTTATATTAGCCAAGTTAATATCTTTTAATTACCTTAATTAGGTCCCAGTCAAATTCTCTCACTAAGCATGCATTTACAATTTTGAATCATTCTACTTGACTAAATATATCTCCACCCAAGTTGCATGCATTGTTATAAACCATAAATATATCCTATACTTCTTTTAATTACATCCCCATACTATAAAAGTACTGAAATTACAAGTCTGAATATAAAAGGAAATACTGTACATCACATACCTTCAAAGGAAGACAAAAACCTCGAAGGACGTGTAAAACCCCTCGTACAAGCTCTTACTGCATGCTATCTAGAAGGTGGAGATGGGGGGTGAGCTTTTTGGAAAGCCCAATAAGAAATACGCATAAAGAGACAGATACCGTAAACTATATGCAAGTATCTGAAAACGATTAATAATTTCTAAAACATAAGAGATATTTCTAAAATAGAAAATCTTATTCAGAAGGAATTCATGTATTCTGAAAATCATATGTAAATCAAATCAGTATAACAGATCACTTAACAAGGTCATGCCATGCAAATATGTAAACAGTCGTCTTCAGAAATCATATCATATTTCAAATCGAATCATAAAAATTCGTACAAAATCATTTTAAGACTTCAGAATTCAATCATATCACTCTGTATCATATCATTTCCATATTCAGAGTTCAGAAATCAGATATTCAGAAATCATTCAGAAATCAGGAAATAACAGAAAGTGGAGACATGGCAGTAACTCGGTATACATCAAGCAGCAAAGATATCCCATAGGGATAATAACAGATAGACGTATGGCCATAGTCCAAGCGGTCTACAGTGAACACTGATCAGGTGTCATCTGTGACCGCTGCGGACTGGATCAAATCACACAGCAACATAGTGCGCAAAATTCATATTAGATACAAATACTGTAGGCCCCGAAGGTCACACTACAGCCAGATACTATAGGCCCCGAAGGTCACGCTATAGCCAGATACTGCAGGCCTCGAAGGTCACGCTGCAGCCAGATACTGCTGGATCCAAAATATACAGCAGTCCAGATACTGCAAGACGACGGTTAGCCAGTGTCTCAAAACATAAGTTTCATAGTTCAGAGTTCAAATCCGTAAGTCAAAACATACAGATATTTATAAAAGTTCATAAAACAAATCATTGCATAAAATCAGAATTATTTTCCAAATATTTAAAAACTTAGTAATTTCCAAAATATATAAAGAAATAGGTTTTAGTACCATAATTTATAATAAATCCATAAAACCAAATTTAAGCTAAAAAAATCATAAGTCTTTAAAATCATGCAATTTAATAAGCTTTCAATAACAATTTAATTCTTTAGATAATTCGAGCTAATGCAGAGTTTTATAAATCCAAATTCGGAGGAGTATTTTCAAAACTCATAAATGTTCCGAAAATCAATTAAAATGCAAGGAATTTCAAAAATCCGAAAACTTCATAACTTTTCATAAATATTTCTGAAACACAAACTTTAGGTAATTTTCATAAAATAAAATTTACTTTGAAAATTCATGAATATACTAAAATCATGCAATTTAATATTTCCAAGACTGAATTCCTTAAAAGTTTTATTCTTAAAAAGTTTTCTTAGCTTTTTAGCCGAAATCACAGAAATCAATATCCTTACGAAAATTCGATAGCATGACGGTATCAATTTTCTAAAGTCTTGCAAAGCATACGAAATTCATAAAACATAATTCAATTGATCTTAAAATCATTTCAGTATCTCCTACGTTCCTTATACATATCCCTTACCTTACGCACTTAGCAAGTATCTCCTTCAAGTTTCCGATTTGTAGCTCAAGCTCCTAGCTGCTCCAAGTGACTACAAACCAAAATCATTACCGTCTCAAAACAATTCTTAATCACATTTAACCATCTAGCCAAAAATTATATATCT
The DNA here is from genome assembly GCA_032173925.1 of Heritiera fomes. NCBI lineage: Eukaryota > Viridiplantae > Streptophyta > Magnoliopsida > Malvales > Malvaceae > Heritiera > Heritiera fomes. Next base: position 8,674,753 of record JAPDPM010000019.1, read on the forward strand.
TAGAGCGATAATTTAGTAGACTTCACTTCTACGTCACAACTAATCTTTCATTATTGTACCAATAATATGTATATATTTATATAATTATTTGATAAGTCTCCTCCCAAATATCTAGAAGTTCTTGTCTATCGACTCTTGATCATATCTACTCACATACATTGTCACATATACATATGCCCATATACTTGTATCCAAATTTAAATCCTGTATCAAAATTCATCCTTTATATACACATGACTTATGGCCATATATATATATATATATTTCCACTTATACTATATATATATATATATGTATTAGAAATTACAACCTCATAATTGTCACACTTATATCAACCTAACACCATATACAATTTTAATATTAACATACACCTCCTAGATAATTTATTCAATCTACAAGGGTTAGTTCCTCACCCTAACAATACCTATTTTATCACAATTCCAATATTAAATTCATTACCCATAACACCTTAGCATTAATATCTAGCAATTATATATTCTAGTGAGCTTGATAGAAAAACCCCTTACCTTTTTTTTTTTTAACTTATCCGTTCCAGCCTTGTCTCCTCACTGTTTGAAGCTTTCAATGTCAAGTTTCAAGGACTGTTCCAATAGCAGCTGTCGAGCCCTGTTTCTCAACCAATCCCCCATTAAATTCCTCACTTTTGCACTTAACAAAACCTTTGTTCTCATGCCATTTCTAGCAGCCAACATAAGCTCTAAAAACACTGCCTGAACAGCCCTCCAAAGACGCCATTTTCAACTTTCATTTCTTCTCCATCGTGCCCTTTGCTAATATTTAGCTCAGTATTGAGCTCAAATGGAAGCCTTGATCAACGCCCCAAAATCATCACCACAGTGCCTTGCCTAAGCCACCCAAACGCCACTATCACAACTGTTACACCCACATTTAATTCTACCGAAACCAACTCTGTTTCCAGGCCTTGAATGGCACCTTAGAACACTGCCTTACCTAGCCCTCATCGGTGCTAACTGCTGGGTTTTTTTTTCTTGCTTGTTCACAGCTCTCTTTTGACCTATGTTTACTGCTCTAGACCGACACCCTCTTCAAGCTTTTAAACCACCGAAAGCCCCTAAAAATCCAACCTACAACCATTCGAAAATGCCACCCAAGAACTCTCTGTTTTGCCTTGAACCACGCCTGAACTCTCCTTGTGCCGCTGCTGCTTCCGCCCCTTCTCCCATGTAAATCAGTTTTCAGTTCTCTTACTCTTTCTCTACTCCTCCTCTCTCGATCTCTCTCTTCTTCCCTCATTTTCGATTCAATTTCTTTGCAGAGAAAGAGCTTCTTCTCCCTTGTGACCCATCTCTTCACTGAACTAACTTCAGTTTTCCTTCCTCATTGGGTATTACAGCCCATCACTCTCAGCAGCTTCTCACTCTCAGCAGCTTCTCACTCTCAGCAGCATTTTCTATCTTTTCTCTTCTTCACCGAATGGCTGCAGCTCCTTTCCTTCTTGACTCTTTCCTTTGCTGCAGTTTCTTGATTTTTCTCATTTCTCTGGTTTATTTCTTTCTCTCGTTTTGCGACAAACCCACATGAGTTGGGTTTGGTAAGAACAGAAAATAGCTTCTTCAGGAAGCCAATTCTATTATAATATATTATATAGTTAAATTATATTTTATACATAATATACATATACCATGTATGTACCTTTTATATATATATATATATATATAGGGTTGTAGATTTTATTTAATTATATGGCTTATTTATTGTGTATACATAGTTGTCCATTTTTCTTAATTTAACTAATATATGAATATATATATTTTCTTAATTTAATTAATATACTCATATCTCTTATATATTTATATTAAACTTAATCTTATTTCTATGACCACTTCCCAACAAGTGTACCAACTCAATTTTTTTTTTGATTTCATCACTTAAAATAATCTGACTCCAAAACACCTCTTAATATTTAGCTTAATTCACTTATACATATCTACAAATCAAATATGAAAATTCTTCGGTCTTCATAGTGATTCTCTAAGAGATGACTAAAATCTAGCACACAAGCATACACTAAACATTATATCTGGTCTACTAGTTGTAAGATATAGCAATGAACCAATCATTTACCTATATAGTTTAGTGTCTACATATTGTCCTCTTTCATCCTTATCAAGCTTAATATTTGTGCTCATTGGGGTAGAATAAGGTTTAGACTCATCCATTCCAAAACTTTTGAGCAAGTCTTTAGTGTATTTAACTTGATTTATAAAAATACCCTCTTTGCATTGTTTAACTTGAACTCCTAAGAAAAAGGTTAGCTCTCCTATCATACTCATTTCAAATTCACCTTGCATTAATTTTGAGAAATCTTTACACAATGACTCATTTGTAGATCCAAAAATAATATCATCCACATAAATTTGAACTTCTAATAAGTCACTACCCTTGGATTGAATAAATAAGGTTGTATCTACTTTGCCTCTTGCAAAACCTTTTTCAATCAAAAATTTTGAAAGTCTTTCATACCAAGCTCTAGGAGCTTATTTTAATCCTATAAAGCTTTTGAAAGTTTGAAAACATGGTTAGGAAACTTTGGATTTTCAAAACCGAGAGGTTGCTCAACATAGACTTCTTCATTTATGTAACCATTTAAAAAGGCACTTTTAACATCCATTTGATATAGTTTAAAATCTTTGAAGCATGCAAAAGCAAGTAGCATTCTAGTGGCTTCTAATCTAGCTACCGAAGCATATGTCTCATCATAGTCTATCCCTTCTTCTTGCCTATATCCTTGTGCCACTAATCTAGCTTTGTTTTTAACTATTATGCTATTCTCATCCATTTTAATCTTGAATAACTGGATGATCCTTAGGTCTTTTCACTAGTGTCCATACTTTGCTTCTTTCAAATTGGTTTAATTCCTCTTGCATAGTCATAATCCAATTTTCATCTTTTAATGCCTCATTCACATTCTTTGGTTCAAATTGTGACACAAAAGCTACATGTTGACATATGTTTCTATAGGTTGACCTAGTTCTAACACCAATATTTGGATCTCCAACAATGTTATTATCCTTCACATAATCAAGTTCTCTAGGACATCTTGATTCTTTGTCAATTATTTCTTGTTCCAATAACTCCTCATTCTTATTTATATCAAGATCTTCTAATTGTTCTCTAATATCTTTATCTTGAGATGGATCAATTATGGGTTCATCAAATATCTCTACTTCATCATCAAGATTGATTCTACTAGAGGTATTTGACTCATCAAAAATCACATGAATTGATTCTTCTACAATAAGTGTTCTTTCATTGAAAACTCTATATGCCTTAGAATTGGAAGAATAACCAAGAAAAATACCTTCATCACTTTTTGCATCAAATTTTCCTAAGTTATCTTTTCCATTATTCAAAACAAAACATTTGCAGCAAAATGGATGAAAATAGCTTATGTTAGGCCTTTTTCCTTTATAAAACTCATAAGGGGTTTTCTTTAAAATAGGCCTAACCATAGCTCTATTTATAACATAACATGCAGTGTTTATAGCTTCAGCCCAAAAATATTTTGGTAAATTGTTTCCACAAAGCATGATTCTAGCCATTTATTCTAAGGTTCTATTTCTCCTTTCAACTACCCCATTTTGTTGAGGAGTTCTAGGAGCTGAAAAGTTATGGCTAATACCATTTTCATTACAATATGTATCAAAACCAAGATTTTCAAAATCTTTTCCATGATCACTCATAATGCTAGTAATAGAGTAACCTTTTTCATTTTGAACAAGTTTTGAAAAGATAATGAATTTCTCTAAGGCTTCATTTTTCACACTTAAAAAAAACACCCAAGTGAATCTAGTGTAGTCATCAACTATGACAAAACCATAGTGTTTTCCTCCTAAACTGGTGGTTCTAGTTGGTCTAAAAAGATCTAAGTGAAAGAGTTGAAGTGACTTAGAGGTTGTAACACACTTTTTAGATTTAAATGATATTCTCTTGTGTTTTCCTCTTATACAAGCCTCACAAACTTTATCATTTTTAAATTGAAGCTTAGGTAAACCTACCACTAAGTCTCTTTTGGCTAATTTAGATAAAACATGCATGCTAACATGACCTAGTCTTCTATGCCATAACCAAGGTTCATCCTCTCTAATGGCCATAAAGCATACATTTTTGCTATTTAGCTCATCTAAATTAACAATGTAAATGTTTCCTTGTTTATATCCAATAAAAATAATTTGATTAGTTTTAGCATTAACAACATTACAACACAAAGCATCAAACACAACTTTAAAGCCTTTATCACACAATTGACTAATACTAAGCAAATTATGTTTCAAACCTCTAACGTATTAAACATTTTCAATAGTTGAAGAGGAGTTACCAATGGAGCCAATTCCTTCAATTTGTCCTTTGGAGTTGTCTCCAAACATGACTTCTCCACCACTTTTAGGCTTTAAGAACTTGAATTGGCTCTTGTCGCCAATCATGTGTCTTGAGCATCTGCTATCAAGGTACCAATGCTCCTTGGACTTAGCCTTGTAGCAATGCTCTTCATCCTACACACAAATACATCAAACTTTTATCTTAGGGACCCAAATTTTCTTAGGTCCTTATGAGTTAGTACTAATAATTTTTGATCCTTTAGGGATCCATTTCATTTTTAATAACTCATCACTTGAATTTAAAACATGCTTTGGCACCCAAATCTTAACAACTATTTTTCCTCTAATAATGGTCTTCCTAGATGTGCATGCTTGTGTAGAGTGTCCTAGTTTATTACATGAGGTACATAATACAAATTTTTTATCTTTAACAAGAAAGTTTTTAAGATGAGTTTCTTTGTTTGATGCATTGTAGCCTACTCCTTCTCTATCAAAGAATGCTCTTTGGGTCTCTAGCATATGATCAAGTTTTTGTTGACCCATGTAAAATCTAGAAAATGAATTTTGCAATTTAATGTTCTTTTTACTTAACTCTTCTATTTCTAGATTTGCATTTTCTATTTTCTTCTCACAATCTAACTTAACATTCATAAGCATCTCATTTTCCTTTTTCAATTTTGAAATCATTTTCTTGTATTTCATATTCATGCACTCAAACTCATTTGCTAACTCATCAAATGCATCTTGCAATTCATCAAATGTATATTCATTAGTGTCAAATGAGTTAGACTTTACCTTTTTATCTTCAATGGCCATAAAGCAAAGGTTGGCTACTTCATTTTCTGCATTTTCTTCATCGGAGCAGTCACTATCACTCCATGTAGCCATCATTGCCTTCTTTTTTGGTTTCTCCTCATTTTGTTTTCTATAAAAAGGACATTCAAATTTAATGTGACCAGGTTTTTTACATTCATAATAAATGATTTGATCCTTTTCTTTCCTACTTGTCTCTCCTTTGTTAAAGTCTCTTCTAGGGGGTCTCATAGAGTTTCCACTAGTTCTCATCCTCATGAATTTATTAAACCTCTTTGCAAACATGGTCATCTCTAAATCCTCATCATCACCACTTTCATCATGATCATCTTTATATTCCTCATTTATGGTGGATTTTAATGCTACTTCAACTTTCTTAGGGAGGCTTTGATTCCTTTTGATTTTCATCTCATAGGTGAGTAGAGATCCCATAAGTTCATCTAGAGAAAGAGTATGGGGATCCTTAGATTCCTCAATAGCAGTAACTTTAGCTTCCCATGATTTACGTAAGCTATTTAGAATCTTCTTCACCATTTTGACATTGAAATATGTTTTTCCTAAAGACTTGAGACCATTTATTATATCAGTAAATCTAGTAAACATGTCACTAATAGATTCATCACTCTTCATTTTAAATAGCTCATAATCTTGAGTGAGCAAGCCTACTTTAGTTTCTTTAACTTGTGTGGTTCCCTCATGAGTAATTGCTAGTTTATCCCAAATTTGTTTAGCATTCTCACATTGTGATACTCTATTGTACTCATTTGGTCCTAACGCACAAAATAGTGTGTGCATTGCCTTAGCACTTAATTGTGTCATTCTAAAATCATTTGTGTCCCATTCATCCTCTTTCTTTGGCACATCCTCCCCATCTACTTTCTTAATAGGAACTAAGGGACCTTTAACTATAATTCTCCACACTTCATATCATTAGCTTGAATGAATAGCATCATCCTAGTCTTTCAATATGCATAATTTTCACCATTAAAGAGTTGTGGCCTAACCATAGAGTGTCCCTCTCCTACCAAAGGTGTAGATACACTAGTTTGAGCCATCTAGATAGTTTCTACTCGAAGGAAATTACTCCTAATCAATTCTCGAGTCCAAGCTCTAATACCAATTGTTGGCTCTACCGAGAGGGGGTGAATCAGTTTTTCTACTAATTTTTTATTTTTCTAAGAGCTTAATGCACAAATAAAATAAATAAAACAATAATGAAATAAATGCAGTAAATAGGAAGGGAAAAAGAAGTAAACACAGATTTTATAGAGGTTCGGCCAATCTCTTGTCTACGTCCTTTCTCCTTGATCCTCTTGTCAAGGGATTGATTCCACTCTTCTTTGTGAATGCTTACAAACCACTTCAAGGTGTGGTGAGACCTCTTACAATTTCTCTTGAAGGCTTAGAAATAACCTTCTAAGTCTATCCCTTTGATGCTACCCTTACTCTTACAAGAACAAACTTACAAGGCTAGCATACCCCTTTGAATATTAGAAATTATGTGCAAGGTGAAATATCACAAATAGAATTACAAAGAATGAATTTTTTAGCTTGGATTTCTTTCTTGAAGCTTTGAGAGTTTCTGAGCGCTTGTTCTACATCCAAACTTCATAAATGCCTCTAGTTATAGTCCACCAATTGCTTAGATCATTGTTGAAGCATTTAATGCAAAACTTCCCGTTGAAACCCTCAAAAACTAGCCATTGGGCACTGTTTTCATGAAAAAGGATTGATCCTTTGTCATAGGGGATCGATCCTAAATTTCTAGAATGCCTTCCAACCTGTTCCAGAATGCCTTCCAACCTTTCTGCCATCTAGGGATTAATCCCTTTACAGGGGGATCGATCCCTTATAATTTCCTGCACTTATATGGTGGCAAATTTGACATAGACTGATGGCTTTTTGTGATTTTAAGTCAGTTCATGATATTCTAACACTTTTATAAAAGTATTCTCTGACTTTTTCAATTAAAATCATAGTCCAAAATTATGTTTAAAAGATTTTCCATCATTAAATCCATTTTGAGAAAATTTACACTTAAAAGCATTTACTTGAGTTTTGTCATTTTAAAACATTTGTCAATTTAAAGCTAACAGATGGTGTCATTGATAAGGTGTAGTATAATAGTGGTTATTATATTTAATACATATGTTTGATATGTGAACGAATAATATCATGGATTAGCGACCAAACAAAGTGAAATGCAAGCATGGCATTAAGCTTGGTAAGGCACCTTTTGATGCAATTTTAAGATGAAATAATTCAATGTGGCATTGACCTATAAGCATCACTAGGCCGAAATGATATTATGTTGACACATTTCATTGGCACTATATTATACTGTTTTAAACTCATGTGTTTAATTGCATCACCTTTAAGCATGCTATGTTTATAACTTGAAATTTTGGAAAGATACATACATTTAATGTTATATGAACACTTTGGATGATTGAATTGTTTTGAAAGAGAAAGTGTATGGTGTATATGTATGTATTTATATATAAATGATCTTAAAGAAATGTATTACATACCTTACCCTATTTTCATAAGAAAAGTTAAAGGTTTAAATGCTTTATAAGACTATAGGTGCCCTAATATAGTCGAACTCAATAAAGTATAGTCGAAGCCGTCTAATTAGAGATTACTCATTGGTCAGAGATGCTTATCCTACAACTGTTGTGGACAAGGTTCAATCACATCCGATCATTAGGCTGAGAGACATGAGGTCTATGTCCATAGATAATGCCCTAGTTGGTTTCCAAAGGATAATGATATGATTTTCACTGCTAGCTACATGGTCTAAATCTTTATTGATAGAACATTAGGGATTTAGCCTAGTCTTAAACTGATATGATACAGTTTAGAGTATGGTTTTAAATTGATATAAACTCTAAACTTAATACAACTTTATGGTACATGAGATATGTTTTGATACCTCCTCGCATATCTAACATATTGCACCACAACGAAATACACAAAACAGATTTTAGTCACACAATTCATTTATATATCCATACACGTACAGTACTACTTGGGACGTATATTATTTCAAATCATAAGACACTGTTAGACATCATACTAACCTCGCTCTAATACCACCTTAACTGTCACGTTTCGAAATATAATATATTTTTCTAATTTCACATATGCAAAGCATGTATGTTGGGTTATCTGCAGTGTCATTTTCTAGTCAAAATGAAATTTATTTATTTTTATACAAACCTAAAATTTGAAAATTCATTTACATAAAATGAAATAGAGATATTTACATCCCAATTATAATGTACATAAAAGTAGAACTGTACAAATAAGTTTAAATACATAAAATAAAATCTAGTATATCTCAACGAACCAGAAGGGTCACCTGAGGAATACTAGAAATTAGGTCCTCCAACAAAGCAGACCCGAATCTACTGTAAATAATCTGGGAGTGAGAAAAATAAAGGAGTGAACTAACGTGCTCAATAAGGAATACCTATACGAAAGTTGATACTAAGCATTCTATATGCAATTTAATAAACGGATTTCCTTACAAAATCATGAATTAAAATCTTAAGATTCAAATCAAATAAGCACGATCTAACAAGAAGGATATTATAGTGAATTAGGTAACCAAAGGAGTATGGGAGGTACTTTAAAGTACCTTATGTGTTCCAATATCTAAGTCCACTATAAGGAATTCATTAGATTTAATTAAATCACAAAGTCAAATATAAATCCAATATTTTGGGAAATAAGACATTCTTACATCAGAAACTAGATAATTTCTCCGTAAACATTATAAATCATATTTAAATCATTTTCTAACAGATGTCAAATAAGTAATTCCATAAAAACCATATTAATCAAATCATAATACATATAGAAACAAACAAGTCAAAATCGTAAGTATATCAAATCTGGGAGTGCTTGGATCTAAGTTAACCAGGGATTCACCACTCCAGTATAAATTTAGTGGAGACTAGGCTGCACCCTATGACACATGCACTATAGTAGATGTATGGCCATAGTTAAGGGGCCACAGTGTGATCACTAGCCAACTATCACCTATGGGAGCTAAAGACTGGGCTAGAGTCATTAACATCAGAACGGAATGGAAATGCATGTACCTGCAGGTAGCTTTGGGGCCAATAGTCTGAAAACATTTCGATAAATATTTCAGAGTTGTTTACATAGATAAATTAAATAAAACATGCCTTAAATAAATTCATAAGAAATAAAATTCATCAAATCATATAATCAAATACTAATTCACAAAACATACTATGAAAACATTATTTAACTTATCAAATATTCAATATAAATTCCACAATGATAGAAAAATATTCAAGCACAAAATTACAAAATAAAAATTTAATAATTTATGAAGGCATGTATTGAATTTGTGATTTTAATTATATAAATTCATATTTAAGAATTTAAAATCAAACCTATAAAAATTAGTTTTCTTATATTTCAAAAATTATGCCAAAATGGTAGTTTTGAATAGCTTAGGCTAATTTAGAAAAATTTCGACAGCATAACAGTTTATTCTAATATAACCTTCTTGTACAAAACCCAACTTCAAAACCTAAATTTTCAGTTTCCAATTTCAATCCAAAATATCAATTTAATCTCACCAAGCAACAATTTTATCAAAATCATGCAACACAATATCCCTACGCTTCATACAAATATCTTGTACCTCTTAATTTATCGATTTTCACTTCGTCAGCATCGATAGCGCCTTCCGATCTCGAGGTTGCAAATTCATTATTCTAACTTGAAAAATTCACTATATTTTAACTAACATAATATTTAACTATTTAAATATGAGTACATTGTCTGTGAAATTCTCTAAATGCAGTCTAATTTCTACCGATGCAAAATTACAACTTTCGTTACACAACTCCGTTTTCGATTCCGATCATGCCTACATTCTCAAAATAATTTATACATTATTTTAGGACCTAAATTACATTGAAATGAGCAAGAATTCTCCTTTCCCTTCACAAGGCCGAACTACATCATCTTCTCACACTTTGTATTTTCTTCAATTTAAGCTTACTTTTTAATCTAAGCTTGCTTATTTAATTTTTTTTTTACATTATTCTCACGTGTAATTCACATTGAATGGCATCAATTTCATACTTTACTAGCCTTGGCCGAAACTCATCTTTCATCCTAAATATAGATTTTCTTCCATTTAAACTTAACTAAGCTTATTTTCATGTTTTCCATGATTTCTACACTATTTTCTACATCAAACTCTATGAGACCTGATTATATTATACTGTACACCATATTTTTGTAAATATTTAATAGTGAAAATAAATTATTTAGTGAAATTAAATAAATATAGTTAATGTGGACCCCACTTTGAATTTTATGGATTTATTGGGTTTATGACTGATAATATGGTGTACAAAATGTGAAATAAATATTAAATAATTATTTGGAGGCATAAAAATAATTTTTATGTCATTTGGAATTATTTTGAGAATTTTGGAAAACAAATTGGAAAATGATGGATACGTCTCGAGGGCATTTTCGTAAATTACACCCATATTAAAATAAGTTGGGACAAAGTAAAAATTATCATGATAATCTAAATGGAAAGGAGAATAACATGGTGTTAAAACATTTATTGACAAAGGTGGTTTGATTGGAAAATTTTGCTAGCGGTCAAAAAAAGGTAAAATCGTAATTTCTCCTTATCGGTGCACCGCGTGATAACGAAACCACTTCCATTCATTTAGGTACATTAAATGTAATTTATTGGTATTGGAATCATAATTTTTGGAGTTTATTTGCACGGTTTTTACGAAATCAAAAGCTTAATGGCAAAACCGTTAATATTTTAAGTAACTTGGGGTAAAATCGTAATTAGGCCATTTCTGGAATTTTCTGCACAACTCAGCAGAATTTAAGTTGAAGTGTACTGGCCAATATTCATCATCCCTGCCCAGCAACTCCACGACAACCACAAGGAAAAAAAGAAAAGAAAAATTTAAGTTTCCAAAAACACCAAAAATAGTTAGAATTTTAAGATAGCTATTTCTAGCAAAATTAATCCTTGTCATCTCCTCTCTCCATTGCTACCCTTATATCATCAAAAGAGGAAGAAAACAAAGAGAAAAGGAAGCCAAAAGCATTTGGCCAAGGTAAGGATTCATGGGATTTTTAAGTTGTGATTTAATTCAAAGTTGAAATCTTATAGATTTAAAGGTGTAGATTTCATATTTGTCATTGGTTTTTAGTTATCTTGCTAAATAAAAATTTGCCATGAAAATGGGTTTCGGTCAACTTGAGAATATGGGGAAATCATGCATTTTGCTGCATGAAAATGGTAGAAAATGAAAGCTTGAAATGGATTAAGAAACATAAAAACAATAAATCATGAAAAAGATTGAAAAATCATGAAATGTGTTCAAGAGGGGATTTTAGCCATGGCTGTTTGGGCATGATTTAATGCTGCAATTTATGGTTTGATGGTAGAAAATTAATGTAGAAATCAAAAGAGGAAGGTTGGTGAAATCGGAACCGAAAGAGGAGCTAAAACGGGAAAGTTTAGTTTTAGCACCAGTGTAATGTATACTAGTTATACATATGCTGTATAATTAGTGGCTGCATTTTATGAAATTTAGTGGCTTAAAATTAAGAGGAAAATTATTGATAATTTTTAATAAAATTATTTTGCAGCCAGGAATTACGGATTTCGGTTAGTGCTACTGAAAAGCTCAATATCGCTAGACAGGTAAGGGAGAAGTGTGTGAGTTGTAAGGATATGATGAATTGCATGATTTATCATGTTTAATTTTATGAAATTATTGGAAGCTAGATTTGCTTTGAAATCATGCAAAATTGTGGTTGAAAGATGGTTTATATACAGTTAAATTCCGTGCAAGAGGCTAAGAATTCGCAACCATTATGCAACTGAAAAATTATCAAAATTATTCTTCAATATCATGAATTATTTTAGATGCATAAATGGAATAAATCATGAATTTTGGAAATCATTTCCATAAATTTTCCATAAAATGGAAATTGTTGAAAAATGCTATATTAAATATTCATGTTATGGATTTTTATTTAAAGTGAGAATGAAATATATTCTTTTTACCATTAATTATTCAAAAAAAGAGAATATTTATGAGATTCTCACTTGATACATGAATATTTATCGACTGTTTTTCTTGTATTTGGAGATATGAAATAAATACCTTTCTGGAATATTTATTTAAATAAATGATTTAATTCATTAGATTTCCTTAAAGGTATTTTTATGGGAAAATAAATGATTTTATATCTTTATGGAATTAATTAATGTCACGACCCGTAGCCACATTTTTCATCTTCTTATACACATCTTAACCTGTTGGGCTGTCTGTGATACTTCACTTGTACTGACTGTTAAACAATTTTACAATGTATTGTTTATATTATACACATCCCCTATCGTAATTTATTAGATAAGTAGTACTGTTGACATGTCTAAATACAGAGAATAAATGATCATACCTCAAATAAACAGTCGGTCCGATACATTGTCCTTCGTGTACAGCCAGGATCCACACATCCACTGAACTCACATTCATCAAACCTGAAATGTTGAAAATTAAGGGGTGAGCAAAACCACGGCTCAGTAAGAGAATTATATGCCTCACTTGATACTCAGCTTCCTATATGCTGAAAATCTTTTTCATTTTTCCTATGGGCTCTAGGCTCGCATGTAGGAAGGATACTACAGTCGGCTAGGGATCCGATTAGAATAAGGTAGGTATTTTAGAATACCATACTTGTTCCAGAACCTAGAAATAACTGTAGAGAGAGATTTTTCATTTCATTTTGACTTAATAAATCCTTTTCCTTTTCACCCCAAAAATCTTTTCGTATTCTTTTCAAAATGATGCTTTTATGAAATACAAGGGTTTAATTACAATAACTAATATTCATATATTCTTTAAAAAGAATATTAGTTAAATCATTATCATTTTTCTTTAAAACTTATTTCATATACATACAGACGTCTCAAACTTGTTTATGCTTTCATTCTATTCTTAAATTCCTAAGGCACCATTCTTTTTATCAGTATGATTAAGTGTGAAAGAACGAACTCATTGTAAGGACCGGGAGTGCCTGGATCTCTGTTAACCAGGGATTTACCACCCCAGTGCCTTACTCATCCGATATATCACACACATCATATGTCATATGCACCAGATCTATTTCATCCTTTGACATTTGTCGAATTCACGAATCACAATCACTTACTTATCGTCACAATATCCTACGATCTCTCATACTAACATCGGAACACGTGTAGCACTTAGTTCCCGAAAGACTCTAGAGGTGGCTCCCACGGTTCAATCATCGAGTCTCTGCTCGGTCTGGCCTGTACTGAAACATCAGAACACGTGTAGCACTTAGTTCCCAAAGGACTCTAGAGGTGGCTCCCATGGTTCAATCATCGAGTCTCTGCTCGGTCTGGCCTGTACTGAAACATCAGAACACGTGTAGCACTTAGTTCCCGAAGGACTCTAGAGGTGGCTCCCACGGTTCAATCATCGAGTCTCTGCTCGGATTGGCCTTTATGCCATATGTATTTTCCACTGTCTTATCAAATCTCATGTAGTACTTATGATCTAATATTTCATTTGAGACCATAGAAAGAATATTAGAATTATCATTTCTTCCTTTTGAAAACATATTACCTATCATTTATGGAGTCTAAGATAGACATCAATCTTATCATACTGTATACCTCGGAGGGTAAGGAAGTACACCGGTCAAATCTATGACCATAACCTATATTGTCTTCGGTGGATCACTGATTAGATGTCGATCGGGACTAAACATATCACATATCATGCATCAGCATGACAAGAATACCAACCAGTCTCAAAACCGTAATTCTCATCATAAAATACACCTTTATGAAATTTATATAAATATATAATTCCATGATTTAAAACCATAAGGGTTAAAATCCTTTAGTGAATATTTATAAGAATATTCATAAGAATACTCACTATATTTCACTTCAACTTTCGTCTCGTAATTCGTGTAATTTATCTATTTCGAGAATGTTCGGTGGTTTCATTATCACCATTCTCGAATACATGAACATTTTAGAATTTCATCTCATTATATTCATGTTTTATGAAATTTTAGTAATTTCCTCATGTTTCGTGATTTACTATCGAAATTCGGAAATAAAATCATTTAATATGATTTTATAAAGTTTTTCTAAAATTTTCGGCAGCATAACGGCTGCCGATTCACTAACCTCCTGCACGGAAAATACAGTTTAAAATCTTTCAGCCAGTACTTCTTCCCAAATTATTTTCAGCAAATCATGCATCATAATAATTTTCATAAAATAATTGCATAAAATATTTCAAATTAAATTATGCAGACTGAGTATCCTTACAGTGCTGCACATGCATCCCTTACTTTTTTCCGAGTCGGCGAATTTCGCTTATCGATCGCGCCCGCACTCCATTTCTCCCGATTCCTTATCCCGATTGTTGAAAATAATTTCTGGAATTAAAATTCTAATTTTTTAGAATTTTTCATAATTTATTTAATTTTTTATGAAATTAAATTCTCGGGAAATTTCTTACCGAATTTGTAAAATCCCGGGTTGTCTAATTTCCGGGAATTTTCCGAATTCTCGAAATTCTCCTTTTCCTCTTTTTCTTCCTTTTTCCTCTTTTTCTTTTCTTTCTTTCTTTTCTTTTTCTTTTTCTTTTTCCTTTTTCTTTTCTTTTTCTTTTCTTTTTTCTTCTTCCTTTCCCGGTCAGACTGGTTCAGACCGGTCCAGAGCCCTTCCTCGCCGGTTCCTCGCCGGCGGCCGATTCTCTGGCGGTTTAGGCGTCCCTCAGTTGGTCGGCTGCACGACAAACTTGCCGGTGCCCTCTGTTTGCCCTGGATCGGCGGCACGGCTGCGGATCGAGGCGGTTTTGCCTCGGTTCTTCTTCCTCTTCGCCAGCGTTCCTCCGCCATCCATTGCGTCTCCGGTGGCCTCCATCAGCTTCCTCTCCCTCCGGTGAAGCTTCGGTGGCAGTGGCGGTGCCTGGATCGGCCGGCACCGCCGTCCGCCATTTTCCTTTTCTCCCCGGATTTCCTTCGTTTCTGTTTTCCCGATTTGCTTTCCGTTTTGCTTCGCCGGCGTTGGCGTCGGCTTCCTCTTCCTTGGCCGGCGACGCCGCTTCTTTTCCTTCTCCTCCTTTCCTTCTCCGGTGGCCGCTGACGGGGGCGGCGCCTCTTGGAGATAGAATCGGGAACCCGATTCTGGTATGTTGTTTTCCTTTTATTTTCTTTCCTTTTTGGTTTATTTGGTTTCCCTTTTTAGTATGTAACCTACTATATATTATACAATATATTATATATATAATATCTACCATATATTACACATATAATATTATTTCATATAAATTGTAATACAATATATATTAGATATAAATTATATATATTGTACATTACAAAATACATGTCTAGTATATATATATGTATATTTATATATACTTAAAATTAAATAACATTTATATATATAAATTATATAAATGCTATAATAAAATATTTATACATATAAACTTTAATATAAAATAATATTTACATTTTCTATATATGTATGTATATATATATATTTATATATACATAAAATATTATGTTTATATACATATGTATTATTTAAATTCATAGGATAGTATATATTTCCATATATAGACCAACGTATATTAAAATATACTATATAGTATTTTAATACATACGTATTTGTATAAAATACATTTATAAAATTTATAATTATATAACATACTTTATTTTATTTATTTTATTTTTCATTTTCCTTATTTAATTTGGATTTTAATTTATCCAAATTAATTCTTTTTCCTCTCTATTATTTTTTATTTCACTTCTAATTTAGTTTCCTTTATACGAATTTTCCGATTCTTTCACTTCCTCGATTCTCGGGATTTTCACCAATATCCCGTTCTCGCAAATTTTATTTATTTCCTCTTATTTAATTTCTCCGATATTTATTTTCAATATTTAAAATTTCCAATAGATGGAAAAATTTACGGTTATCACATCCTCCCCACCTTAAGAAATTCGGTCCTCCGAATTTAACTTAAGTCCAAAGGTGGTATATGCCGTATACTTACGACTTCTGATCTCTAGTTCATCCTCCAAGTAATACTGCCAGTACACTTCAACATCAAGAGTGCTTTAGACCACTACATGCTGTCTTTCATCATATACGTCTATACTCCCGTAAGTTCATTTCTCAAATCGGGAGTTATTCCCTTTTATTCTTTTCATAAAAGAGTCCATACACAATATTTTTCATATTACAGCCGATCTATGCTGTTCATCATCCATTCTTCTCACTTAGTGCCGAGTCGACAAAATATGGTACTATCATGTACTCATATCGATCAATTATATGTAAGTGTCCCAGTAGCTTTCACATCTCATGCACACGCTCTCTCAATATCATGGAGCGTTTACATCTCACGCTCATATATATAAATATATATCAGTATGGAGCGGTGTTATCAATATACTTGGGATCTCAAAGCCTTTTGCTATTTCTCATTAGCATATGGCAACTCAGAGACTCCCATCACATGTAAGGCTCACTGGAACTGTACATACACATTCACACCGTTTAACACTTATACTGCGACTAAGGCACTAGAGGATCTAGATGTCTGATAATGGAAAGTGATTCTATTTAGATCATCAGTATTTAATCACTTCCATATCATCGTTTCTCTTTTGGACTCTTTATTGTCCACAATATTCATTTTCACACCTATTCCATCAAGGCTGCATCTCATTTGCCGACTTTACTATAGATCATCTCTTACGATCATAATTCATGAGACTATCATCTTCTCTTCATGTAGTATGGTCTTTAGATCTCCAATTAAAATATATATATATATATATGAAACGAGTATCCTGATTGGAAAAGTCCTCTGTTCAAGACCAAGAGGTCCGAGGTTCGAAGCCTTCCCTTTTGATGTGATAACCAACACAAATCACCCTCAGTCTTAACTTCGGGAACTGTTTCATATTAATGTTCCCTTCTCGTCATGCAATTTATTTCCTTATCTCACTTTCATTTTCATTTTCATATTTTTACTCTCATTCCTTTTTGTCGGTTTTCTCGATCAGTATGGTACTATATTGCTAAGATCTTTTAAAATCTTGCATACCATCTTTTCTTTACACTTATCCATCTGCCGACTTTAATTTCTTAAATTAGATCTCCTCTATAGAGCAGCTAGTCTCATCACTCTTTTATAGGCTGGCAGTAGTATTTAGCTAGACTCATTACTTTCGTATCTCAATCATTATCTTTATGTCATAGACAGGTTCACTGTTATCCTGTCGTCTAGAGATCTTATATCTCAAGAGGAGATATTGTCTAGCTAAATCTCTTAATTGCTAACCTTAGCACAATTTCACAGCCTTAAGAGTTTAAGGATCATATCACAATGCTGCTCATGTTCTATTTATACTTTAGACTCTATCAGTATTTCAACAATTCACTCATGTAAGGATGCCTCACTCTTTAGGCTTATATACTTCACAAGGCAACTCATTACCCTTGTAACTTCAATAGGAACTCGTAAAATTCACTTCGAGTTCAAATCATCATCTTATGGACACCAACCTTCAATCTTTTATCTAAGGACGCTTTATACAGCAGCTAGTCTTATTTACTCCTCACGTATCTCTAATCAAATCAATAAAGCGTCTATTTTCACGTAGATTAATACTTGTTCTTCACCAGAACTTCATCAATGATAGAAATTTAATATATCCTTTTTGATTCGTCTACAACTCAACATCATTTGCATTTCTCTCATTCACACCTATACAGATAACTCCTTTATTCTCAATTTTTTCATTATCAGTATTTTCGTTATCCAGACTTCTACACGTGAATTTCATTATTTACACATTTTCCAGAGTTATTTTCTTAAGCTTTTCAGATTCTTTCTACATCTTCCGATATAAGCATAGAATTTAACTTCATATCTAAAATCAAATCAGTGTTATCTCGATTCCTCTAATTTATATAACTTTGGAAGTTTTATCAGAAATCAAAGCTGATACTTTCTTTAATCGTACCTTTCTTATCATCTTGTGACCATCTTTCTTTAACTTTTCATCTGATGATGCCTTTTACAAAGATTGCTCTTATAAGCTCCTTGTACATCTCCGATTAAATCATATTTAAGGCATCACTTCCATATAGATATTTATTTTTTCTTCATACGAACTTTAGTGTATAATAAAAATGTTAATATATCATTTAATTCATCCTTAAATCGTGTCATTTGTATTTCCATCCTCTACATCGATAAATGTGAATTTCATCATCCACAATATTTTCCAAAAATTCTTTTCTTAAGCTTGTTGGATTTCTTCCATATTCTTCGATACAAGCTTAAGAATAAATTTCATATCCACGATCGAATCAACATTAACCTGATTTCTCAATCTATGTTACTTTGGAATTTATTGGGATTCTCAACCGACAGTTTCTTTAACCACACTTCTTTTATCATTTTGGACCTTCATCATTGTTTCCCATCATTTCACAGTGTAGTTTCAAGGCAGAGACATTCCATATTCAAATCATTTTGATACATACTCTACCTTGATTTCATTACCTAGTCATACTTTACAGCGTTACGAATCTCATTCTGGTAAGCTGTATCAATTACAATGATTCTCAACACACTTCACAGCTACCCGTTTCAATTCCGTTATTCACTTTAAAACCATTTCCATTTACTGAATTCAGGCTTAGTTCCCTTGAGTATATTCTCCACGAGGTTTGAACCTTGGCACCCCTTACGTACCTAGTTCCTTACACTCGTGTTACCATTGAGATACTTATAAGGGCCTCGCCCGTTCATATCGACCATCGACGAGCATCCCCTAGGCGATCCTTTCGCCTCGGGTTTATCCTTACTAGTGAGTCGACGATGAGATAGTTCGCCTATATCTCACAACACATTATCCACTACGGGTCGCCCACCATTGGGTCGCCCATCACAGTTCTGTCTCAAAGGTCCTGAAGAACTTAGGTTAGCGGTCATCTTCCTTTTTTATCACTTGACTGTTCTTATAATTATCCTCTAATTCACAGTACTCCACACAGTACCTCATTCTGTAGCACATATTCCAAGATACGTCGGTTCTATGTACGATTATCTGTTTGATACCTCAAAGTAATGAAAACGTACAGAACCATAAGTAATCACACCAGTATGTATTTCATTATCTGTACTTTTCACCTCATCAGTCAATTCTTGTAATCATTTCACTTTTCATAGTATTTAACGATCCCATTCAATACACTCTAAATTTTTCGACCCTTACAGTCAATAACCGGGTCAATCATCTGATGACATTCCACTACACTCTTTGGATCACATCATATAAGGCCCCAGCTCGTTCGCCGTCCGCCCGTACACAATTGTGAAGGATCAGCCTAACCGGCCATGGCAACCCCTTTTTGGGCCCATCGACAACGATTGTTGTGACAACGCCACTCCTCCATACTGTCCGCTCTGTGAGGCGATGGCTATCCACTGGGATCCACACAGGATCCACCTCACGCACGGTTTTATCGGGAAACAAATTCCCAATTCGCGTCCGTAATCTAAGTGTTAGTGGAATCAGTCATAGGGATCGTGATATTCATCTGACATCCTCTATGCCATTAGTAATTCCATTACTATCAATGGATTCCAAATCAACTCGTTTTTATCACTGTTCCGAACATTGCCCAACATAGGGGCATTTTCGTCATTTCGACATTTATTTCTTTCTCCTCAATATACATTCAAATCAATGAACTGATCATCTCTAAGTTGATAGTATCCTTTCTGATACTTATACTAGCAATTTAGATCTCATTCGATTTCGATAAAGAAATTCACTAAAATCCATAGTTGGATTATTTTGCTTGGAATTCAACTTTATATCATTAATTTCTCTGTCAAATCGATCAATTCCAACTTCTGGTGATCTATTTTGACTCCCAGTAAAATTTTGGTGGTAGGGGTATTTTGGTCATTTTTGGCTAAAAATTTTCTCTCTCTTCAAATTACCCTCAATCGGTGATCTTAAAGTCTATTTAATGATGATATTTTATCCCCCTATTTTATACCATCAATTTCATGTCTCAGTTCGGTTCGGACAGAAAAGTACTGGTGGGGCCCTCACCGAGTCCATTTCTGTTCCTTACCGAACAGGCCTTCATATAGATTAGAAGAATCACAAATATTTCGGTAATTTCTAAGCCTATTTTCTTCTTTAACATTCTCAATTTATACTTTCTCACTCCCTTTAAATCATTTTACTCCATTACAATCATCTATTTTCTCTATGTATTCAGACGACACAATACTACCGGGGATGTTTAACTCTTTTCCTTCCAAAAGTATACACAGACATCAGGCCAACCGTTGCTCTGATACCATTAAATCTGTCACGACCTGTGACTACATTTTTCATCTTCTTATACACATCTTAACCGGTTGGGCTGTCTGTGATATTTCACTTGTACTGACTGCTAAACAATTTTACAATGTATTGTTTATATTATACACATTCCCTATCGTAATTTATTAGATAAGTAGTACTGTTGACATGTCTAAATACAGAGAATAAATGATCATACCTCAAATAAACAGTCGGTCTGACACATTGTCCTTCGTGTACAGCCAGGATCCACACATCCACTGAACTCACATTCATCAAACCTGAAATGTTGAAAATTAAGAGGTGAGCAAAACCACGGCTCAGTAAGAGAATTATATGCCTCACTTGATACTCAGCTTCCTATATGCTGAAAATCTTTTTCATTTTTTCTATGGGCTCTAGGCTCGCATGTAGGAAGGATACTACAGTCGGCTAGGGATCCGATTAGAATAAGGTAGGTATTTTAGAATACCATACTTGTTCCGGAACCTAGAAGCAACTGTAGAGAGAGATTTTTCATTTCATTTTGACTTAATAAATCCTTTTCCTTTTCACCCCAAAAATCTTTTCGTATTCTTTTCAAAATGATGCTTTTATGAAATACAAGGGTTTAATTACAATAACTAATATTCATATATTCTTTAAAAAGAATATTAGTTAAATCATTATCATTTTTCTTTAAAACTTATTTCATATACATACAAACGTCTCAAACTTGTTTATGCTTTCATTCTATTCTTAAATTCCTAAGGCACCATTCTTTTTATCAGTATGATTAAGTGTGAAAGAACGAACTCATTGTAAGGACCGGGAGTGCCTGGATCTCTGTTAACCAGGGATTTACCACCCCAGTGCCTTACTCATCCGATATATCACACACATCATATGTCATATGCACCAGATCTATTTCATCCTTTAACATTTGTCGAATTCACGAATCACAATCACTTACTTATCATCACAATATCCTACGATCTCTCATACTAACATCGGAACACGTGTAGCACTTAGTTCCTGAAGGACTCTAGAGGTGGCTCCCACGGTTCAATCATCGAGTCTCTGCTCGGTCT
Source organism: Heritiera fomes (assembly GCA_032173925.1). Taxonomy (NCBI): domain Eukaryota; kingdom Viridiplantae; phylum Streptophyta; class Magnoliopsida; order Malvales; family Malvaceae; genus Heritiera; species Heritiera fomes. The sequence continues at coordinate 8,696,492 of JAPDPM010000019.1, forward strand.
GGCCTGTACTGAAACATCAGAACACGTGTAGCACTTAGTTCCCGAAGGACTCTAGAGGTGGTTCCCACGGTTCAATCATCGAGTCTCTGCTCGGTCTGGCCTGTACTGAAACATCAGAACACGTGTAGCACTTAGTTCCCGAAGGACTCTAGAGGTGGCTCCCACGGTTCAATCATCGAGTCTCTGCTCGGTCTGGCCTGTACTGAAACATCAGAACACGTGTAGCACTTAGTTCCCGAAGGACTCTAGAGGTGGCTCCCACGGTTCAATCATCGAGTCTCTGCTCGGATTGGCCTTTATGCCATATGTATTTTCCACTGTCTTATCAGATCTCATGTAGTACTTATGATCTAATATTTCATTTGAGACCATAGAAAGAATATTAGAATTATCATTTCTTCCTTTTGAAAACATATTACCTATCATTTATGGAGTCTAAGATAGACATCAATCTTATCATACTGTATACCTCGGAGGGTAAGGTAGTACACCGATCAAATCTATGACCATAACCTATATTGTCCTCGGTGGATCACTGATTAGATGTCGATTGGGACTAAACATATCACATATCATGCATCAGCATGACAAGAATACCAACCAGTCTCAAAACCGTAATTCTCATCATAAAATACACCTTTATGGAATTTATATAAATATATAATTCCATGATTTAAAACCATAAGGGTTAAAATCCTTTAGTGAATATTTATAAGAATATTTATAAGAATACTCACTATATTCACTTCAACTTTCGTCTCGTAATTCGTGTAATTTATCTATTTCGAGAATGTTCGGTGGTTTCATTATCACCATTCTCGAATACATGAACATTTTAGAATTTCATCTCATTATATTCATGTTTTATGAAATTTTAGTAATTTCCTCATGTTTCGTGATTTACTATCGAAATTCGGAAATAAAATCATTTAATATGATTTTATAAAGTTTTTCTAAAATTTTCGGTAGCATAACGGTTGCCGATTCACTAACCTCCTGCATGGAAAATACAGTTTAAAATCTTTCAGCCAGTACTTCTTCCCAAATTATTTTCAGCAAATCATGCATCATAATAATTTTCATAAAATAATTGCATAAAATATTTCAAATTAAATTATGCAGACTGAGTATCCTTACAGTGCTGTACATGCATCCCTTACTTTTTTTCAGGTCAGCGAATTCCGCTTATCGATCGCGCCCGCACTCCCTTTCTCCCGATTCCTTATCCCGATTGCTGAAAATAATTTCTGGAATTAAAATTCTAATTTTTTAGAATTTTTCATAATTTATTTAATTTTTTATGAAATTAAATTCTCGGGAAATTTCTTACCGAATTTGTAAAATCCCGGGTTGTCTAATTTCCGGGAATTTTTCGAGTTCTCAAAATTCTCCTTTTCCTCTTTTTCCTCTTTTTCTTCCTTTTTCCTCTTTTTCTTTTCTTTCTTTCTTTTCTTTTTCTTTTTCTTTTTCCTTTTTCTTTTCTTTTTCTTTTCTTTTTTCTTCTTCCTTTCCCGGTCAGACCGGTTCAGACCGGTCCAGAGCCCTTCCTCGTCGGTTCCTCGCCGGCGGCCGGTTCTCCAGCGGTTCAGGCGTCCCTCAGTTGGTCGGCTGCACGACAAACTTGCCGGTGCCCTCCGTTTGCCCTGGATCGGCGGCACGGCGGCGGATCGAGGCGGTTTTGCCTCGGTTCTTCTTCCTCTTCACCGACGTTCCTCCGCCGTCCATTGCGTCTCCGGTGGCCTCCATCAGCTTCCTCTCCCTCCGGTGAAGCTTCGGTGGCAGTGGCGGTGCCTAGATTGGCCGGCACCGCCATCCGCCATTTTCCTTTTCTCCCCGGATTTCCTTCGTTTCTGTTTTCCCGATTTGCTTTCCGTTTTGCTTCGCCGGCGTTGGTGTCGGCTTCCTCTTCCTTGGCCAGCGACGCCGCTTCTTTTCCTTCTCCTCCTTTCCTTCTCCGACGGCCGCTGACGGGGGCTGCGCCTCTTGGAGACAGAATCGGGAACCCGATTCAGGTATGTTGTTTTCCTTTTATTTTCTTTCCTTTTTGGTTTATTTGGTTTCTCTTTTTAGTATGTAACATACTATATATTATACAATATATTATATATATAATATCTACCATATATTACACATATAATATTATTTCATATAAATTGTAATACAATATATATTAGATATAAATTATATATATTGTACATTACAAAATACATGTCTAGTATATATATATATATGTATATTTATATATACTTAAAATTAAATAACATTTATATATATAAATTATATAAATGCTATAATAAAATATTTATACATATAAACTTTAATATAAAATAATATTTACATTTTCTATATATGTATGTATATATATATTTATATATACATAAAATATTATGTTTATATACATATGTATTATTTAAATTCATAGGATAGTATATATTTCCATATATAGACCAACGTATATTAAAATATACTATATAATATTTTAATACATACGTATTTGTATAAAATACATTTATAAAATTTATAATTATATAACATACTTTATTTTATTTATTTTATTTTTCATTTTCCTTATTTAATTTGGATTTTAATTTATCCAAATTAATTCTTTTTCCTCTCTATTATTTTTTATTTCACTTCCAATTTAGTTTCCTTTATACGAATTTTCCGATTCTTTCACTTCCTCGATTCTCGGGATTTTCACCAATATCCCGTTCTCGCAAATTTTATTTATTTCCTCTTATTTAATTTCTCCGATATTTATTTTCAATATTTAAAATTTCCAATAGATGGAAAAATTTACGGTTATCACAATTAATGATTTTATTTATTTTATAAATTCCATAAGGGTGATGAGATGGTGAATAAAATGTATTGAGATGATTTTGGGAAAAATGTGAAAATGATGGAAATTCCTGAAAAGAGAAAATATATGAAATTGTGAGCCTTATGGATAAATATGAAATATTTCAAATTATTTTTGAATAAAATCCATAAAGGCTATGATACAAATTATTATACCGTTTTGAGACTTAGGCCCCAATTTCATGCTTACTGATTACTGCTACTGTTACGTGACTGATTGACTCGCCAAGTCATCAGCAGTCCCGAAGTCACCTGGCAAGTGTACACCGAGGACGCTCTATAGACTATGGCCATAGATCTTACTATATACTGTTACTGTGTCCCTTAGGGGATGATGATAGCATGATATGATTTAGGGTGATGCCTATTCTCAACATACTGAAATACTATTTACTGAAGTATATCGTACTGATTACTATTTACTGAATCGTATTGAGAACTATTGTTTGATGGAAAAGAATATTATGAAAATAATTTCTAAAATTAAAAATAATTACTGAACTGTTTATCCACTGATTACTGGATAATTACAACATACTGTACTAAAGTGACTGTATACTATTTTTATAGTATTACATCTACTGTTCACTGTACTGCTTTACTACTGAACTATCACGTGTTTTGAACTGTTACTGAAGTGATGGAAATTAAATGGTTTATTCCATTTATATTTGGAAGAATAAATATTTTCCAGCATATAGATTTCATTATATCAAGTAGCATGCGACTCTTTTACTAAGCACGTTATCGCTCACCCCTTTATTTTCAAACTCCCCAGATTTATTGCAAGGATTATTTGAGATCTCCTCGAATAAATATAGCTGCAAGTAAGCACACTAGGGCAAAGTGCGTTAAATTTTAAAGGTACAATCACTTCTCTTATATATATTCAGATATATGTATACAGTACTACTTTATTGAAAAATTAAAATAGGGGATGTAAAGTGTAAGGAATATTGTAAAAATTTCATATTCTGAAATTATTTAATAATTGTTTACCATTTATTACTGTTACTAATCAAGTGTTAAAGGCATCACAGACAGCCCAACCGTAAATTAGGTATAAAATATATTATTTTACTGTACAGTAGACTGTTACAAACTCTCATCAAAACACATCATTCCCATGCACCATGAATGTAGGCCAAAACCGTCAAGTCCCCAAACTCATGCTTTTAATTTGTTTTAAGCTAAAGGAAGCAAGAAGATAACTTAATCACATGTAAATTAACTAAAAAACTAAAGAAAAGTTTAAGGTTCTTCTTCAACTTACCTTAATCGAACACTATGGGGATGCTTGGGGTCTTATTTTGGCCACTTTAGGAAGAGATATTGGTACCAAAAGAAAGAGCATTGAAAAATACACAGGGTTTGTTAAGGAATTTTTTTGTTTCGGATGATTTTTCACTATGTTTTTGGTAGGTTTTTCTTCTTGGAAGCTTATGGTTGTGGAGGTATGGTAAGAGGTTGAAGATGGCCAGCTGAAATGGTGTAGAAATCTGCAGAAATTTTTTATTTTAATAGCCTCTCATGCAAAATTACCAAAATGCCCTTCTACTTAAAGTAATTATCTAATTTTGCTCCCTAAAGTTTGACTTTGTTGAAAACAGTCAATCCAACCTCCAAAATATTTTATTTAATCATAAATCAACTCTATTTAACTTGTTCTAATGTTTAGTAAAGCTTTTGTTACGGTTACCGATTTGGGTGAATTTACCGAAATACCTCTAATCGTAAAATTGTGTAAATTTTTGCTTTTACATATAGTTCATTCGATCTGTCTAGATATTTTGAAACTATATTTCATGAGAAATTATTTAGTATACACAGTGGGTCAAAATTCCTTTTTGTTTGACTGTTATTTTCGAAAATTCAGACGACCTAAGGACTAAACCGTCATTTTTTTTAAATTGTTGCACATTTTTCAAAATATGCAAAAATAATTGAGTTTGAGGCTAAGATTCTTACCATCATATTTTCTGGTCCTGAATATCGAATTCTCCAAGTTTCACCTTCATTTGGACCTTAAGGAATCAGTAGGGCCCACTAACTATTTTTGCCTTAATACGTAAATATAATTAACCACTTATTATCATATATTATTCAATATTCTTAATTATATAAATAAGATTAAACACTGCTTTAAAAATATGAGGTCTCACACAAGCCCATACCTATATTGAAGAGTGAAGTGGACAAAATCAAGGTGCTTGGTTCCTCCTTAGATTTGGCCACACTAAGGTATCCTTATGCTTGCATTATCTTCATGAATTAATGATAGTTAGTGATGTAGTTAATGTAGTCAAGCATGATTTTGGCCTTGGATTGAAGCAAAAACCATCTCAATTGTCCCCTTAGGGTTTCGGCCATGATAAAGAGCTCATGAATGATGATGTATTTTTTATGCATGAAAATGTTATAAGGGAATTTGCGAGCCCTAAATTCCTTATATTTTAAATAAGTTATTGAGCGTAGGAATTTAAATGGAGAAATTTATTGTTAAAATATTTAAAGGAGGGGTCTATTCGATAAAGTTAGGAAAGTACTTGGTGTGGGCCCCACTAGGACTTTCTTTGTCCAAATTGAAGTGAAAACCTTAAAATGATGATAATTGAGGTGAATAATTTTATATGTAATGAGGTTTTAGATTATGTAGATTGGTAGAAGAAATTTGGTATAAAAGCAGGAACTTATGTGACTTTACAATTAAGGGTATTTTGGTGATTTACCCAAAAGATAGGTTAAACCATTTTAAAGTTCAATATTTGATCAAATTTGATCTAGATACATGAAAAGTGATGGAAATAAAATATAAAACCTGAATTAAGAATTATTAAATTAATTTTAAGATATAAGTGAAAATAATAAAATTATATGAAGATATTATTGTCATTTAACATGGAAACTGGTCAAAATTAGTCAATATCGACTAAAATTGACTTAGATAAAGTAAATTTACTAAAACAGAAAAAAAATCTGGAAACAATAAATAATAAAGTATTTTGAGTGGCATGAGTGTAAATAAAAGGAGAATTGAAGGGGGATTTAATTGATGGACATGTGGTGAAATTCTATTGGATATGACAATAATAAAATAAGATGAATGAGATCAAATTCAGCAATTTTATGGAGTCCTCCACCGACTTCTTTCCTGTTACTTTTTCTCTGCTACACCGACTTTCTCTTCTGTCCAGTGCAGCCGATTCTTCTTCTTTTCTTCTTCGCGTGTTCTCATTTTCACCATGGAAAATCCTTCCTTTAAGTCTCTAAACACCAAAATCCTTCATCCACCTTGCTTCCCATTATAAAGGCTGAATAGAACTGGGATTTGGTGGACAGAAAACCCACGAAAGGAGCTGGACAGTTCGATTATGCAGGTAAGAATGGTGATGACGATTCCATGCAACCTTGCTTAACGTCTATGCTTGTATTAGAGGAATAAATGATGTTAGTGACCTTAGATTGAAATAGAATAAATTATAGTGATGTATACCTGGTTCGGTTAAGGGAAGAAAATAAAGAAAACTTAGTGATTCCAATGTATGTTAGTAGGAATTAATAGAAAATGAGGAAGGAAATCTGTTTTGGACATGGTTAGAACTTGAATGAAGTGATAAAATGTCAAGGCATAAAAGTAGTGTGAGCATAGGTGGTTCACGGCCAGAACAGAGTTGAACGTGGGTGTTCACATTTGGATGAATGGAATTTATTGGAAGGAATTCCTAAGTGAGTAAAAGAGGTATATAGAATTAGACTTGAATAAAGATTGAAAAACGCATGAGAATTGGACTAATGGAGCTGCCGGCCAGAAAAGAATGGTGGTGTTAATATAATTCTAATACATATTAATTTGGTGAATTAATATAAATAATAAATAATGACTAATTGAAAAGAGATGAGCTTTGGCAAGTGTAATTTGGCCAACAATAATAAGCCAAGGTTTTATGATAAATTTTATCATTCAATGAGTAAGAACAATAAATTAGAATTAATCAAGAATGTCGGTGAAATGGGAATTAAAAAGAAAATATAAACTTAGTGCAAGATGTGAGGGGTTGGTTAAGATATTGTTTATAAGGATTCCCATGTGAATTTCATAATCAAAAGATTTAAAGAAAAATAATTAAAGATAAATAGAGATTATTATTGAAAGTAAATTGTAAAGAGGATAAATTATGGTTATGAGGAGGAATATGGTCTAAATTATGAGCAATGAAATTAATTGGTGAAAATTTTGATCTATAGAATAAGAGTAAAATGGAAAATGGAACATGAAAAGGGATACTCATGAAGTACAAAATTAGAAGATAATAAATATTTGACAACAAGCTATTGGCTAAGGCATCAATGAAGATTATGCTACACTCTTTAATTTAAAAGTTAAAAAATAGCAATGAAATGGTAGCAAGAGTGAAAAGAAAATTTAAATTCATGAAATGAGAATTGAGGAAAAGAATGAAATTGGGATCAATTGAAGTTTTAAGTTAACTATATTTTATATTATAAAATGTTGGATTTGGAAGGTTAAAGAGTAAGAAATAGTATAGCAATAGTTTAATGTATTGGTGATAATAAATTGGAAAGAAAATAAATTATGTGCATAAAAGGGATATTTGGTTGAGACTTAAAAAGGAGATTTCAGTGTGAATTATCATGATCTGGGAATAAATAAATATAACATGAAAGTTAATAAGGTTATGGATTATTGGAATTGAAAAGGGATATAATTTAATTGTAATTATATTGAGGTAAATAATAGGAAATAAAATAAATCAAGTGTGGAGAATGATAGATGTAAAATAGGAATTATGGAATATTTATTATCATTGTGATATGGTGATGTCATAATGTCTAGGTCCGTGAACCTAATCCGCTAGACTTAATAATTCAAGGAGTCGCCACCAACCATTCAAACTTAAGATGTAATTGATCACCTATTCATGTCTAAAGATAAGGCATGGTCTACGTTCAAAGATTCTTAGACTCGGGAGTACGGTTACGTGTGGGGAAGGATTAGCACCCCCACAACGCCCATCCTAAGATGGTACCAACTAGCTTTATGTTATCTTTATAGTTTGCCTTGGGTTCATATTAATTTCGATATACTTATATATTGGAAATTTTCTAAGGTTTTTCCATCGATTTGGCTCCAACCTTAGAAATTCCCCTCACCTCAAGATATTCAAGGAATCTCAATTGACTTTCTTGAACTCTATCGTCGGATAGATTTTAACATTTTATGAGATTCCTATTTTCCTAATTTTGTCTCTAATTTTGACTCCATATTCATTTTATAAATTTCTTAGATTTTCTAATTTTTTTATATTTTTATATTCTTATTTACCTTATTTTTAAGAAATAAACATGAATTATGTTTTATTGAAAATTCACTTTTAAGCGTCCCATCAATTTGGCTCAGCCCAAAAGGAACCTCCTTACCTAGAAATTTCCAAGGAGTCTCAATTGACTTTCTTGAAATTTCATCATCGGCATAACTCATATTTACCTTTTTTATTTATCTTATTTATTATAATTCTATTTATTATTTATATACTTTATCTTATCTTATTTTATTTATTTATCTTTATTTGTTTACTTGTCTTTATTTGCTCATTTTTATTTATCTATATCTAATCCATCTATCTTATCTTACTTTTATTTTTATTATAAATAAATATGAATTAATTAAAAAAATTCTTTCAAAAGTATTCCATCAATTTGGCTCAACTTAAGAAAGATTCTTTCACCTAGAAATTTCCAAGGAGTCTCAATTGACTTTCTTGGAGTTTCATCATCGGTATAATCCACATTTATTTATTTGATTTTCATTATAAATATTTATTGTTCATATATTTTTTATAACCTTGGAATATTCATCTAAATCATACAAAATTGTTAAATCAAAATTATACATGCAAACTAAATCAATGTACTATACTATAGTCATATAACAAATCAAATAACACAAATATACAAATTAATATTTTACAAGTAGTTATCAACTCAAATTAATTATCATGCAAATTCATCTTAAAATATCATACAAGTGATCATTAAATTAAAACACAAATTAACGTCAAATTAACATGCTTATCAAGATTATATTAATTAAATTATTAAGTCAAATTATGTTGTCAAATTAATTAATCATGCAACTAACTATTAACATACAAAACCATTCATAACATGCAAATTGCTAATATTACTTATTTCTGTGATCCTATTGTCAGCTTTTTGTTAAATTAATAAGGACTAATAAATTAGAATATACATATATACATACCTGGTATTAATAATTAATTCCTTTGCCTTTTTTCCTTTTTCCAAGTCCTATTTCCTTCTTTGCTTTCTTTTTTCTATTGGCACGTAACAGCCTCTTGCTCTTTTTACTCATGTGGTTGTCCCAGCTTCAACATGCAGCCTGAATTTTGTCATTTGGGCCATCTGAAAGATAAGATAGTGCCCAGCAAGCATCTGTCAGAACTTCTTCATCATTCAAGTGAATAAGTTCCCGTAGAATTGGTAAAGCAGGCTTCACCTGCTCAAATGGCGTTGGCGGCTTGCCACGGCAGAAATTAGACAATGTCCACGTAGCATTCCTCAGCATGGATAATTTGGAGCGTTCATTTAACTGAGCTAACAATGGCATAAGTGCACCATTACCAAGAACTAGATCTCTGCAACTTGTTGAGTCACCCGCAACATTACCTAAAGCCCATACAGCCTGCTCTCTAACATCATCACTAGCAGAGCTAAGCAGCTGCACAAACATCGAGATAGCACCATGTTCAATAACAACTCGTGTGTGCTCAGATGTGCCAGAGGCAACGTTGGTCAAAGCCCATGCAGCCTCAAATTGCAATTGAGGCAAATCCTGCCTTCCAAGAAACTCTACAAACCGAGGGACAACTCCAGCTTTGATTACTTCATCAATTGGAGGACTGCGTTCTATTGACAACAGCTTCCTAAATTGAGTTGTGGCTTCTAACTGTGAGGTAGGATCATCAGACCACACCCCTTGTACCATCAAAGGAATACTTTCCAACTGTTTCCTTTCTTTGCACTTTATTCTCTTATTCTTTCGCCTTTCTTGTAGTGACAGCACAAATGATGGTAATGGCATGCATGAAATCATGTAACAACAAAGTGGCTCGCAATACAACAGCTTACATCACCATGACTCGACACCAAAGTAACCCACGTTGTGGCACTGTTCTTACTCTTTCCAAATAGTTGTTCTGTACTAAGTCAAGGTTCCTGCTACTACTGTGTTTCGGCAAACAGCAACTCTCCAACACGTTCACAATCTTGTCGTCGTTCTATTCTTCTTCAACAGGGATTACTTACACTTCTTGGTTCCAGCAGCTCCTCGGTTCACAACAGTGGCAAGATGGCGAGGCAGATGAATGATGATCCAACGAAGATGAGGGGTAGCAGCGACGATGGTGGAATTTCGGTTGGTTGAGCAGGGACGATACAAGACGCGTAAGAAGCAGTAACAGCAGTAGGCGTAAGCGGCGGAGGAATGCAATAAAGGAGATGGTGATTCGATACGGTCTGATAGTGATAAGCAGAAGTTTTCTTGTCAAGGCTGAGTGTCTGATTGTCAATTTTTTATCCGTCCCCCTACCATGGAGTCTTAACCCTTTTTTATAGTCAAAAATCTAACTAAGTCCTAATACAACTCTACTTTTTATCACTTATCTTTTATTTTTTTATATTTTATCTATTTAATTCTTATGTTAATCCTAATCTAACTCTATCAAATTTAATATTATCCTATAAAAATCTAATTATCCTATCCTAAGATTAATTTTATTTTTATTTCTTATTTCATTTTTTTTAATTCTTCCTAAATCCTATTTTATTTCTAATTTCCTAATTAATGTTAATTCTACCTCTAAAAAATTCTAATTTAATTCTGGCATAATTCTAAGATACTATGTCATATAAATCAATTACAAGTCAAGACCCCGGACAAAATAGGGTGTCTACAGTTGCCCCTCTTTGTGTATTTGCTGTGAAACAGTAATTGCACAAAGACACAGACACCTATTTTGTCTGACTTCATTTTTTTATTTTTTTTATTTTTTATTTTTTTCATTTTTCTTTTTTTTTGAAAAAGCTCCCTTTAAATAGAAAGGCAGTCAAACTTTAGAATCATGTCTAAAAAGCTCCCCCTAAACAGGCAGGCAGTCAAACTTTAAAATCTTCTCCAGAATGCTCCTCCTAAACAGGCAGGCAGTCAAACTTTAAAATCTTGTCCAAAAAGCTCCCCCTAAACAGGCAGACAGTCAAACTTTAAAATCTTGTCTCAAACTTTAAAATCTTGTCCAAAATGCTCCTCCTAAACAGGCAGGCAGTCAAACTTTAAAATCTTGTCCAAAAAGCTCCCCCTAAACAGGCAGGCAGTCAAACTTTAAAATCTTGTCCAAAAAAGCTGATTTTTTTTAAAAAAAAAAATTTAGAAAACCCCTCTAAAATTTTCTTGTCAAAAAAATTTGGAATCTTAGGAAACCCCTTTAAAATTCCTTTTCTTATCCAATTTTGAAATTTTGGGAAACCCCTCCAAAACTTCTATTCTTGTCCAATGTTTGAAATTTTAGGAAATCCCTCTAAAATCTCTTTTCTTGTCAAATTTTGAATCTTAGGAAACCCCTCTAAATTTCTTTTTCTTCTCTTTTTTGAAATTTTGGGAAACCCCTCCAAAACTTTTTTTTTCTTGTCAAATTTTGAATTTTAGGAAACCCTTATAAAATTCTTTTTCTTGTCCAAAATTTGAAATCTTGGGAAACTCCTCCAAGACTTCTATCTTGTCTAATTTTTGAAATTTTAGGAAACCCCTCTAAAATTTCTTGTCTTGTTAAAAATTTGAAATCTTTGGAAATTTATCTTATCCATGCAATTTCAACTGTTCTATCCATGCAATGCTATCTATCCTATTCATGCAATGTCATTCATACAAGTTGTCCTATTCATGCAATATCATTCATGCAATCTAGTCTATCCATGCAATGCAGTCTATCTTATCCATGCAGTGTCATTCAAGCAATTTGTTTTATCCCTGTGATGCAATCTACCCTATCCGTGCAATGTTTTCTTCGTAAAACATTTCAACCTTAATTGTGGCAAATAACAAGGTTTCAATCTATTCTCATGTGTTCTTCTTCCTTCATTTGTCATTCTGTCCTCATGTTTCTTATTTCCTTTTTTATTTTCCTTCTTTCATTTTTCTTTCAATGAAATCCCTGTCTTCGTACCCTCTTATCCCCTGTTCCTTCTTTCACTTTCCTTTTTATCTTGTCACTCATTTGTTCATTAAAATTTTCACTGAGACCTCATCATTCATTCTTTCTTATTCATTGGTTTTTCTTGATTTCCAATTTCCATTCATCCATAAGTTTCCTTTTATTTTATTTTCCTAAATAATATAGGAGTCTTTCACATATTTTGCCAAGCAAACATTCATTACCATTCTAATCTCAAGATCAATGCAACACAATTTCTCAATCCCTCAAGGTAAGGATATAGCAAAGAAATGATAGGTGAAATGAAAAGAGTGGTATCATTCAACATTTGAAAAGATTTAACAAGAAATTGTCAGGCTTAGAAGGAAAGTAGGCTTGAATGAAAATTGAGAATTTTTAGGATTAGGTAATAGTATCCAAATAAAAACAATTAAAACAATTTTGATCAATGAATACAAAATTCCCTTCAAAGGTCCATTAATCTGATTATGTTGAGTTCATCAAAACATCCTCTTTGCCCCAATATCATTGTCATCTAGCTTTTTTTGGTATCTAAGTCGCCTTTTCAGGTTTTCAACTTAGATGCACTCCATTGATCCAAACCGCCCTTTTTTAGGTTTTCGATCTGAATTCTCCTTTCATCTCTTCATTTTTTTTCTTTTTCTTTTTCTTTTCTTTCTTTTTTTCTTTTTTTTTTCATTTGTTTTTATTCATTTCTCTTCATTTTCAACTTCATTGTCCCTGATGAAACTTTTATCTGTTCTCCATTCTGATTCATGCCCCAACAGCAGATATTTTTTCACCCAATTTAGGGATCCAAGAGAGTCTTCAAAATCCCACTTCTTCCATCTAGAGAAATCTTTTTCCTTATCTTTATCTGCTTCTCCTGATTCAATCCGAAGGATCATAATCTCATTGTGTAAGTATGCCTTTATTCAACACATGATTCTTCAATAGGAGTACTCATATTTGATCGAAATGGACTTTTAAGGCACGTAATGTAGGCTCAGGTGAGGGTTTATGAAAGAAAGGATAAAATAGGCCCAAAATAAGTGTTTTAAGGTTTATCAAACCAAGAATCATTTCTCATGAATCATTTAGGCCTTTTGCCCCATTCTAATTTGCTTTTTTTTTCTCTCCTTTTTCATTCAAATGTGACTAGGGTTTTCACTTTCTTGATTCAAACCCTCTTTCCTTCTTCATTCTTTTTTCTTTTGTTTTTTTTTCCACAAAATGTTTTTTTTTTTCACTTTGCCCCACTAATCCTTCATTTTCCATTCTCTTTGCCCCCCAGTGTAGAGGGTGATTCTTGGTGGGTTATATTAAAAAGAATATAATAGGCTCAAAAGGGGTAATCAATGGATAATTTTACTCACACTTGAAAGGTAGTGAAAGAAGGCCATTTCTCATCTCATTACAAGTACTCTCATTAAAGGTCATCTATTGAACAAAGACAAACTCATTAGAATTTCATGTAGAGATTCACGTTTACTCGTAACATTCTATAGGTGAAGATTTTGACAAATATCTTCTATTCTCTTCTTACTTGAACAATCTTGGCAAATTGGAAACCCATTCAACCAACCAAAGCAACTCTTTCAAAACTGAATTTTATACTCATTGCCATCATCATTATCATGTTCATTATTTGGATACTTTTAAGCTTGGTAACAATGTAGAGAATATGGGTATTGGTGTTTGGCATTAAAGAAAAGATTGGAATGAGGAATTAAGAAATATGCATCACACTAATCCTTTATTGAAAATGAAAACAAATGAAAACTGGCCCAATACATAAAAGAATTCTTAATGCCTTTTGGGCTTAGGCACTCCTATATTACCTAAGAAATTGAAATGTCCTAAGATGAATGAAATTAGAAACAAAGAAACAACCATAATCTTCAAGTTAGTGAATTGATCAATATCATCCACTTTCTTCCATAGCATTAACCGCTACCCCTTGTGTGATCTGCAGAGGATTATCCTTCATATTTGGGTTATTCTTTGCCCCAAAACTCAAAATTCCAGTGTTGACAAGTGCTTGGACTTTCCTCTTCAAGCCCATACAATTCTCAATAGAGTGACCAACATTGTCATTATGATAAGCACACTTTGCGTTAGGATCATACCACTTTGGGTAGGGAGCTTCAAGGGCTCTACATAAACAGGGGCAATAAGGTGACCCCTTACCAACTGTGGGAACAACTCTGTGTATGTCATTGGTATAGGGTTTATTGTGACATTTCGGCTAGCTCGAGTATTCTTTTGGTCATTAGGTGAAAAAGTGGGGTCTTGTGAATGGGAAATGGGTTGGTAAGCATTCTGATGATAAGTTTGTGGATGGGGTTGAGAATAAGTGTAATTCACTGAAGGTGAATAAGAGGTATATGAGCGACGTGAGTTATTGGAGACATCTTGTGCATCTTCTTCCTTCTTCTTTGAAAACCCATTCCTCTTGCTATCATTCATAGATGCTTCAATCTTACCACTCTTAAAGGCATTTTCAATAGCTTCGCCTGTCAGCACCATGTCTGCAAAATTCTTGGTCACACTGCTAAGCATACGCTCATAGTAAGGAGCCTTGAGAGTATTCAAAAAGAACATGGTAATTTCCTTCTCAATCAAAGGAGGTTGAACTAGTAATGCCACGTCTCTCCATCGTTGGGCATATTCTTTGAAGCTCTCATCTTTCTTCTTTTCCATACCTTAGAGAGATAAGCGGTCAGGAGCTACATTGGACATATGTTTGTATTAAGCTATAAAAGCTCTCGCCAACTCAGACCAAGAAGAAACTTTGCTCCTTTCCAATTGGTTGTACCACTTAGCGACTGACCCAGTCAAACTGTCTTGAAAAACATGAATTAATAGCTTGTCATCCCATGCATATGCCGCCATCTTCCTACAATACATGGTGAGATGATCTTTTGGGCACGATGTTCTGTTGAACTTTACAAATTCAGGCACCTTGAATTTTGGTGGAAGCACGACACCCGATACCAAACACAACCTTTCAGCATCAATGGGTCCAAAATAGTCAAATCCTTCCATGGCACTTAGTCTTTCCTCTATCAAGCTCAGCTGGGCTTTAGTACCACTATATTCTTCCTTATGCTTCAACTTTTCTAGCTCCGTGGGATCATCTAAATTTAGCACCTCCACTGGGTTTTGAGCTTGTGTTGATGAATTTCCTTGAAGACTTTCTCCTTGCACCTGTAAAGGCATTGGGGCTTTGACAGTACCTCCTTCGGGGACAAAAATGGGATTGTCTCGCATGCTGTGTTGAGTCTCTTTGATAGACTCCTCTTGATTACCCATCTTCACCTTTCCTCTAATCATGGTTTTTAGCAACTGGGTAATTTCACTCAATTGCCCCTTATCTCTGCATTTTCCTTTTCCAGCTTCTCTATCCTATTAGTTTGGTCTTCTTCCATTATGCGAGCTTGATACCTTGTATGGTATTTATGGAGGGTGGACAGTCTACTAGATGCAATTTGATACCTTGAGTGCCACAATTAAGTTGAAATTATTTCATGTGGTGATATGTTTATGCACAAAAATGAATGCACATGGAACGCACTTAGGTCTAGCAATCTCTCCAAACAATCAAAAGTATGGTCATTCTCATGATAAGATAGGTGCAAACTTACATGAATGATATGTTATGCGACACAACTATGCATGACTTAATGATACAGAAAAACTCTTCTTTTTTTTTTGAAAAATGGAAGAAAGAAAAACTATTTTTTTATTTTTGTAAAAACAATGTAAAAAGAGGAAATAAAACTTATTCCTTCATGTGTCCTATCTTAGGTTTATATCTACACTTCAATCTAGCATGGTTCCACTCTAAGGCTAGGTCTTATGTTTCATTACATGCTGGGTTGGGATAATTAAAGGTTCTAAAGGTTCCCAAATTTTCCCTCACTGTCGTCCACTCAAGACTAGTAAGGTACCCAATCCTCACCCATGACAGGCTACAAACGGAAAGGTTCAATTTGAGTAGTTGTATTTCACTAGCCATTGCGGAGGTATTATCTCACGAGAGCGTAGTTACTCTACTTCCTCCTAAAAAGGATAAAGCCCGGGTATAGGGCTAATGCATGCACATGCACGTGAAGTGTGTGTTGAAGGAACAAACAATTATTTTATCAAAATTAACATTCCTAAGGCAAACATAGAATAACATAAAACCAATCATTGGCTCGACTCTCTAAAGTCCCCAGTGGAGTCGCCAAGCTGTCATAACGTCTAGGTCCGTGAACCTAACCCGCTAGACTTAATAATTCAAGGAGTCGCCACTAACCATTCAAACCTAAGGTGTGATTGGTCACCTATTCATGTCTAAAGATAAGGCATGGTCTACGTTCAAAGATTCTTAGACTCGGGAGTACGGTTACGTGTGGGGAAGGATTAGCACCCCCACAACGCCCATCCTAAGATGGTACCAACTAGCTTTATGTTATCTTTATAGTTTGCCTTGGGTTCATATTAATTTCGATATACTTATATATTGGAAATTTTCTATGGTTTTCCATCGATTTGGCTCCAACCTTAGAAATTCCCCTCACCTCAAGATATTTAAGGAATCTCAATTGACTTTCTTGAACTCCATCGTCGGATAGATTTTAACATTTTATGAGATTCCTATTTTCCTAATTTTGTCTCTAATTTTGACTCCATATTCATTTTATAAATTTCTTAGATTTTCTAATTTTTTTATATTTTTATATTCTTATTTACCTTATTTTTAAGAAATAAACATGAATTATGTTTTATTGAAAATTCACTTTTAAGCGTCCCATCAATTTGGCTCAGCCCAAAAGGAACCTCCTCACCTAGAAATTTCCAAGGAGTCTCAATTGACTTTCTTGAAATTTCATCATCGGCATAACTCATATTTACCTTTTTTATTTATCTTATTTATTATAATTCTATTTATTATTTATATACTTTATCGTATCTTATTTTATTTATTTATCTTTATTTGTTTACTTGTCTTTATTTGCTCATTTTTATTTATCTATATCTAATCCATCTATCTTATCTTACTTTTATTTTTATTATAAATAAATATGAATTAATTAAAAAAATTCTTTCAAAAGTATTCCATCAATTTGGCTCAACTTAAGAAAGATTCTTTCACCTAGAAATTTCCAAGGAGTCTCAATTGACTTTCTTGGAGTTTCATCATCGGTATAATCCACATTTATTTATTTGATCTTCATTATAAATATTTATTGTTCATATATTTTTTATAACCTTGGAATATTCATCTAAATCATATAAAATTGTTAAATCAAAATTATACATGCAAACTAAATCAATGTACTATACTATAGTCATACAACAAATCAAACAACACAAATATACAAATTAATATTTTACAAGTAGTTATCAACTCAAATTAATTATCATGCAAATTCATCTTAAAATATCATACAAGTGATCATTAAATTAAAACACAAATTAACGTCAAATTAACATGCTTATCAAGATTATATTAATTAAATTATTAAGTCAAATTATGTTGTCAAATTAATTAATCATGCAACTAACTATTAACATACAAAACCATTCATAACATGCAAATTGCTAATATTACTTATTTCTGTGATCCTATTGTCAGCTTTTTGTTAAATTAATAAGGACTAATAAATTAGAATATACATATATACATACCTGGTATTAATAATTAATTCCTTTGCCTTTTTTCCTTTTTCCAAGTCCTATTTCCTTCTCCTTTGCTTTCTTTTTTCTATTGGCACGTAACAGCCTCTTGCTCTTTTTACTCACGTGGTTGTCCCAGCTTCAACATGCAGCCTGAATTTTGTCATTTGGGCCATCTGAAAGATAAGATAGTGCCCAGCAAGCATCTGTTAGAACTTCTTCATCATTCAAGTGAATAAGTTCCCGTAGAATTGGTAAAGCAGGCTTCACCTGCTCAAATGGCGTTGGCGGCTTGCCACGGCAGAAATTAGACAATGTCCACGTAACATTCCTCAGCATGGATAATTTGGAGCGTTCATTTAACTGAGCTAACAATGGCATAAGTGCACCATTACCAAGAACTAGATCTTTGCAACTTGTTGAGTCACCCGCAACATTACCTAAAGCCCATACAGCCTGCTCTCTAACATCATCACTAGCAGAGCTAAGCGGCTGCACAAACATCGGGATAGCACCATGTTCAATAACAACTCGTGTGTGCTCAGATGTGCCAGAGGCAACGTTGGTCAAAGCCCATGCAGCCTCAAATTGCAATTGAGGCAAATCCTGCCTTCCAAGAAACTCTACAAACCGAGGGACAACTCCAGCTTTGATTACTTCATCAATTGGAGGACTGCGTTCTATTGACAACAGCTTCCTAAATTGAGTTGTGGCTTCTAACTGTGAGGTAGGATCATCAGACCACACCCCTTGTACCATCAAAGGAATACTTTCCAACTGTTTCCTTTCTTTGCACTTTATTCTCTTATTCTTTCGCCTTTCTTGTAGTGACAGCACAAATGATGGTAATGGCATGCATGAAATCGTGTAACAACAAAGTGGCTCGCAATACAACAGCTTACATCACCATGACTCGACACCAAAGTAACCCACGTTGTGGCACTGTTCTTACTCTTTCCAAATAGTTGTTCTGTACTAAGTCAAGGTTCCTGCTACTACTGTGTTTCAGCAAACAGCAACTCTCCAACACGTTCACAATCTTGTCGTCGTTCTATTCTTCTTCAACAGGGATTACTTACACTTCTTGGTTCCAGCAGCTCCTCTGTTCACAACAGTGGCAAGATGGCGAGGCAGATGAATGATGATCTAACGAAGATGAGGGGTAGCAGCGACAATGGTGGAATTTCGGTTGGTTGAGCAGGGACGATACAAGACGCGTAAGAAGCAGTAACAGCAGTAGGCGTAAGCGGCGGAGGAATGCAATAAAGGAGATGGTGATTCGATACGGTCTGATAGTGATAAGCAGAAGTTTTCTTGTCAAGGCTGAGTGTCTGATTGTCAATTTTTTATCCGTCCCCCTACTATGGAGTCTTAACCCTTTTTTATAGTCAAAAATCTAACTAAGTCCTAATACAACTCTACTTTTTATCACTTATCTTTTATTTTTTTATATTTTATCTATTTAATTCTTATGTTAATCCTAATCTAACTCTATCAAATTTAATATTATCATATAAAAATCTAATTATCCTATCCTAAGATTAATTTTATTTTTATTTCTTATTTCATTTTTTTTAATTCTTCCTAAATCCTATTTTATTTCTAATTTCCTAATTAATGTTAATTCTACCTCTAAAAAATTCTAATTTAATTCTAGCATAATTCTAAGATACTATGTCATATAAATCAATTACAAGTCAAGATCCCGGACAAAATATGGTGTCTACAGGTGATATAAAATATAAGGTGATATTACTGTGCAGGAGTAGCAATACAGGGAAATAGGATTGCACAAGCAATAGTAGGAACGCAAAAATATTGTGAGACTTGAGGTAAGGAACATATATAAGAGTTACCTATAAATATTTTACGTGTCTTTGGAATTTTCGAAAATATTCAATTCTTAACCGTTTTTCATCAATTTTCCAAAAAGGAGAAAATATAATTTATTCACAAAACCAAATGTGTTTTTAAATTGCATGATTATTGTGCTGCGTGTTGAATTGTAAAATACCCTGATTTGGAACAGAATTGTTTATCGATATTAAAATATTACTACAGTGACTTCAGATTTATTGTTGATACATAGTTTATATACTGAAAAACAATATTTAGGTAATTATGTTATTGAATTCTTACATATGAAAAAGTACCAGCGTGTTCTTCTTACCCATCTATAGTGAAATGGACTATTTTCAAAAGTGAAAACTAAATTGTGAACATTTTATAAATATTTATTTCGGAACCAGTTATATATTTTTATACATGTGTTGTGAAGCGGTTTCTAGTGATTATCTTTATGGAAACTATACAGTTTACAAACTGTTTTGAGACTGTTAGGCCATATATCATGCTCACGTGTCATGTGCTACTGTTACTGTTACTGGTACTGTGGCTGATAGACCCTCCAAGTCATCAGCAGTCCTAGAGACACCTGGCAAGTGTACTCTGAGGACACCTATAGACTATGGCCATATGTCTCACGTGTTTACTGTTATTGTTACTGTTACTCCCTTTGGGGACTACTATTACAGCATGATATACTTTGGGTGATGCCTGGTCTCCTCTTACTGTTATTGTATATTGTACTATTTTACTGTATGGTTGCTGATACTAAACTGTTTGTTTATTTCTACTGAATTATTTACTGTTACTGGAAATTGAATTGTTTATCGTACAGTTTATAGTTGAATTGTTTAACGATAGTAAATTACTTCCTACTACAAATATGATCACTGCAGTGTTTTTAAATATTGATTTATAAACTATTTTCGTATTGAATAATTTATGATTAAATTTAGAAATAAGTGCTGCATTTGTACTGTTTACTGGTATTCAAGTGGTTACGGATACTGAATTGTTTATTGATACTAATCTGCTACCATACTATCTATTGAACTGGTTATTGACAGTAAACTGAATTATTATTACCGAAATGGTTTATTGTGTACTACAGTGTTTTCATATATGAATCATAAATAGATTATATATTGAAATACTTATGATGTGATTTTTAAAGCATTTTCATAATGTTTTCGGTACTTTTGTACATTATTGAGCTTTCTCCAAAGCTCAACCCCCTTACTACTCTCTTTCCCAGATAACTTTTTAGTGTACGTGTTTACCAATGTTTCCATACTTGTGGAAGAAGTCATTAGAAGTTATAAGTAACAAACGAATAGGTAGTTATTTACATTTATATTTAGACGTTTAATTGCACAACAAATGTATTTATGGAAAAGAATATAACTTTTTATAGTGGAATGTAAATTGTATGGATAAATATTTGATTATAGATACATTCCATTTCTGATTTATTTATTCATTTGATGGTATAGTGAGTAGAAAAAAAATGTGGAGTGTGCTTACACTGACATCGAATGCAAACCAAAAGATCGTAAGTGAGTAAGTGTTTTAAAAGGAAAAAGTTAGTTCGGAATTCTGTAATTTCGGACGTTACAAAAAAAAAATGATAAAGCATGAATTAAGGATTAAATTGTTGAAAAGCTTAATGAATCTCACCATGAAGCATTTGGCCATGATAAGGGACCATGTAATGATGCCCAATTTGATAGGTTTTATGTAAAATCCGAATTTTATCATACTGTATGTCATATGTGTACATTATTGATAGTGGAAATAAAAATTTTGTGAAATTAAATAGAATGTGAATTTCCACTTTTCAATCTAAGAGATGATTTATAGTGTAGTGTATAAAGAAAGAGAAACAAATACTAAAGAGTAACAAGATATTGTTGGGATTTAATTATTATGGTATGAAAGCATTAAATGAGGTAAGACAAAGTTAATAATTGTGTGTTGATCTTGGCGTGGGAAAGAAGAATCAAAGGAGAAATTGTAGTCAAAAATTCAACATTTAATGGGCTGTCAGACGAATGGAGAAAATAGAGAAAGGATAGCCAATCAACGTGGCTGGAAGAGATGTTGGCGTGGAGAAGGGAAGAAAGAAAAGAGAAAAGTCAAGGAAAGGGGCGGTGAAGAACTTCTCGCCAATTGCCTCTCCTGACAAGGGGATTAAGCAATAAATGGCAAGTGAAAATTGTCAAAAAGCAAGGAAGATACAGACTACTACGGGAAGCTTACTGCCGTTCCTTTTGTCACCAAATTCTCTAGGTTTAATTACATGAAAGACGTGCAATGATAACAGATAACAGGTGGTTGCTTCTAACAGGTTATATTGGGTTATATAAAGAGAGTTCATGAGGGAAGATCGATGGAAGAAAACTTCATTTTTCCTCAGAATCATTCTCGCCCAATCTGTTCCTCTGTGAATTCATCTTTCATTCCTCCGTTCTTTCATAAATGAGCCATACAATTTCATCTTTTAGTTAGCCAAACCCTTCTAAAGTGTCGAAGAGCTAAGGAACAAGAGAAGTAAAGCTAAGAAAAGCAAGAAAGCATTCTGTTGTTGGAAGAGCAGCTCAGTAAAGGTGAGTTTCATAGCTTTTACAGTCTTCTTGATATTTAATCATAGATATAGCCTGGTTATAATTGAATATGGTTAAATATATAAGAAAATAGATGGAAAAATAACCAAGAATGAGTAAGGAAACAACGACGGGCGAGTAGAAAGTTGCTAGTAAAATGGGTGAGTACTCGCCCAAAGGATGGGACGAGGTTAGGAGAAAGCTTATATGAGTTCGCCAGTATGTGGTCCCGGCGGGCGAAAACCTGTGATCGCCAGTGTGCGAGAACAGCGATAACAGTAGTCGCCCATGTAAAGTTGATGATAGCCAGTAGGGCGAGTTGGAGAAAAAGAAGTCGCCAACGTATTCCATTACAAGGGCGAACTCGCACGAATAAGCCGCTAATGGACAGCGAGCTATGATGGGCGAATGGCGAACTGAGTTCGCCAAAAGTGCCATATTTTTAGGATAAATATAAATCCTTGTTGGAAAATATTAATAATGTGAATAAATGCTTTGCAGACGGGAATTGAGCAAGGCGTGCGAGAAGCTAAGCTGTATCAGACGAGGTAAGGAAGTTGTATGTGATGCAAATGCATGTCCTGTGGAGTAAAAACGTTAAGAAAATATCGGAATTTGTTTTATTTTCTGACATGCATCGTTTTATAAATTGTTTTGTTTTCGGGTGAGCTACAAGCCGCCATAAGTTCTTTTGTTAGCCGAATTGACTAAGGCGGGCGAGTAGGTTTGTATTAGACGGAAACTCGGGCGAGCCAATGGCGAGCTCTCTGTTTGATATCTGGGCGAATGCCTTTGTTTTAAAGAGAAATCCGGTTAGCCATAGTTGGGCGACCCTTGTTTTAAGTAAAAGGCGGGCGAACTGTTATCAGCTGGTCGTACTTGTGTTTTGAAAACTATGAGGCGGGCGAGTATTATTCTCCGTCTTGTCGAGTAGTCAGGGCGAGCTGATAAGGGCGAGTAGGCTCTGGCGAACGGTTTTAAAATTTAATTTCGTAAATGAAAAATGAAGTATTTTAATTATTTTTGAAAATAGAAAATATCAAATTTTCGGCGAATAGTCCCTTTGGCGAATCGACTCTCGGGCGAATAGTCCCTTGGGCGAATCGACTCTCGGGCGAGTAGTCCCTTGGGCGAATTGGTTAATGGGCGAGCTGACCCTGGGCGAACTAGCCGTGGGCGAACCGGCTCCCAACGTGCCTTTCTTTCATAGAAAATGTTGAAAATGGAGGGTTGTTTTACTGGTTATAAACCCTTTTGGAAACTAAATCATTTTATGGAAATGATAACTTGATTTTGAGACATTAGGCTATGAGTTCATGCATTATCACTCATGTACTTTGCGTGACTGAACTAGGGCGATGGCTCGGGTCAAATAGACCAGCGAGTGCACCCTAGGGCGTCACAGGGCTGATGGACCTGCCAAGTCTTCAGCGGTCTCGAGGTCACTTGGCAAGTGGACCCGAGGACCACCTACAGATTATGGCCATACATCTAGATGAGATAGCCGTGAGGGGCGATGGCCTACGGGTGCACCCCAAAAGCGGATGACTTGTGTTCTTTGCATGATTTAAATTGTTGCCTAGTCTCAACTTATTGATTTTCATTTATTGAAAGTATTTAATGAATCCTGTTTAAAGGTTATCTATATCCATCGTTTTTTCCTAATGAGTTTGAACATTAGGACAATAAAATGATTTTTGAGATTTACAGCTTTTATCTTATAAAGCAGCATACACCTTCTTTGCTGAGCACATTGTCGCTCACTCCTTATTTTTCCACTCCACAGATATCTGATTGAACTAAGAGACTTACCTTCCTGAGATTGGATATTGAAGGTATGTTATATTCTTTTATATATTCAGCAAAGTTGTGCAGTACTACTTTAAATACGAAGGGAATGTATATACATACAAAGGAAGAGACTTTAATAATTCATAATGTAGTAAAAGTTGTTAAGTATCACAGACAGCCCAACCGGTAAGTAAGTGAAGTTTACAAGTGAATATTCTATTATATAGTGGTTTTGGGATGTTACAGATTTAATGGTATCAGAGCAGGGTTGGTCGGATGTCTAATGATGCTTAAAGTAAATGGTGAAATAGTATACATTCCCCTGTAGTACTGTATAAACTGAATATATAATTGATGTGTTAATGAAAAGTGATAAACGATTTCTGTGGAACAGATATGAGTGGAAGGAGGAGGATGCGCTCAGTGAGAGGTATAGGCCGAGGTAGGGCGGCACAGACTCCGGAACCACAGACACCGGAACCTGCCCCAAGACCTCCACGTCCTCTACAGTTAGAGAGCATTGATGCTCGTGTGAACCAAGTAGAGAGATTAGTAGCCGATTTTATGGCTATGTATCAGGCGGATAGAGCCGCAGATAGGGCAGAGAGAGAGAGCTACAGCTCCCGCAGCCCCAGTAGAGGCACCAGCACCGCCACAGCCGGCACCAGCTGTGCCTGAGCCTGAGCCTATTCCACCACCAGCACCTCAGCCACCGATAGCTCCACCACAGCCACTGATTCAGCAGCCACGAAATGCAGAGTCATATTGTAATGTGGCATTGGTGAAATCCTTTAAGAAATTGGATCCACCGAAGTTTAAAGGTACTAGGGATCCATTGGTGGCAGAACAGTGGGTTATAGAGATTGATAGATTACTCGAGATTATGAGATGTTCAGAGACAGAGAAAGTGGGCCTAGCTGTGTTCCAACTGGCAGATGATGCGAGACATTGGTGGAAGGCCACCCAGACGGTATTATTTGCTCAGCATCAGGATCTGTCATGGGATGTGTTTGTGGAAGCTTTTAGAAGGCAATATATTCCTGACACTGCTCAAGATAAATTACAGCAGGAATTTATGGATTTAGTACAGGGTAGTATGTCAGTGAATGAGTATGAGGCTAAATTTACTACCTTGAGCCGTTTTGATCCACAGACCAGTACAAATGTCCGGTATAAGATTTCGAGATTTAAAGCGGGTTTGAGGCCATCCATCAGAGTAAAGTTAGCCCCATTTGTTATACAGACTTATGAGGAGATAGTTCAACGGGCTCAGCTATGTGAGAGGGACTATGAGCAGTTCCAGCCTGATTTCAGTAGCAAGAGTAAAGGCAGAGGAAAGGGAAAAGCTAAGAGGTTTATGGAGGATAGACCAGGTAGAGAGCAGTTTAAGAAGACCAGATCTTCGGGCATACAGATTTCAGAGGGCAGATTTGATAGACCAGCAGTTTCTACTCCTGCTAGTGGCCCCACTACCACTCAGAGA
The DNA here is from genome assembly GCA_032173925.1 of Heritiera fomes. NCBI lineage: Eukaryota > Viridiplantae > Streptophyta > Magnoliopsida > Malvales > Malvaceae > Heritiera > Heritiera fomes. The sequence goes on from JAPDPM010000019.1 coordinate 8,721,991, forward strand.
AGTGTTGCGCCCTTATGTAGACATTGTGGAAGGTCGCATGGATCGCGCCCTTGTCCTGTAATGACTGGAGTATGTTTTAGATGTGGACAGACGGGGCATTTTATTAAGGATTGCCCGATGCGTAGAGAGTCGACTGCTTCTACTATACCTCCTGCAGTACCTCAGATAGCGGCCCCGGCAGCTCAGAATGCACCCGAGAAAGCGACACCCTCACAGCCTAGGAGGGCGACAGCCGCAGAAAAGGGTAAGAAGGTTGTGACTCAGGGTCGGGTGTACGCGTTGGATCAGGAGACTGCCGACGCCTCTATCGATGTGATTAAAGGTAAAATTTATCTTTTTGATATTCCCGTAATTGCCTTAATTGACCCGGGTTCTACCCACTCATTCTTATCACCTGCATATGCCAACAGGACCCCAGTAGAGCCGGAGTTGTTAGAATATACATTACGAGTGAAAACTCCTTTTAATGATTTCCAGATGACAGATGTTATATATAGGGGTTGTAAATTGACTATAGGAGAGAAGGTTGTGACAGCTAACCTAATTTTGTTAGATATATATGATTTTGATATCATTTTAGGAATGGATTGGTTGGCTGCAAATCATGTTAGTTTGGACTGTAATACTAAGTTTATTACCTTCTCTTATCCCGAAAAGTACAATGTAAAGTTATTGTAAATTAATAAAAGTATGAGAATTTATGTGGTGAAATGACATGTGTACTGAAATTGTGGTTGTGTATGAATGTTTATGAAGGATATATTGCTAGTGTGGAGGATGTTGAGAGGAAGCATCCAAAGATACAAGAGATTCCTGTGGTTAAGGACTTCTCGGATGTATTTCCAGAGGATTTACCAGGGTTACCACCGGATCGAGAGACGGAGTTTGTGATTGAGTTGGTACCCGGTACAGAGCCGATTTCTAGACCCCCATATAGGAAGGCACTGACAGAGTTGGATGAGCTCAAGAAACAACTCCAAGAGTTACTAGATAAGGGATTTATACGTCCCAGTGTGTCACCGTGGGGAGCTCCAGTATTATTTGTTCGAAAGAAGGATGGTAGCCTTCGGTTGTGTATTGATTATCGGATGTTGAATCGGGCTACTGTTAAGAATAAGTATCCACTACCTCGGATTGACGATTTGTTTGATCAGCTCAGGGGTGCGCAGGTGTTTTCCAAGATAGACCTTCGATCAGGCTATCACCAGTTGAAGATTAAGGAGTCGGATGTGCATAAGACAGCCTTTCGAACTCGCTATGGCCACTATGAGTTCTTAGTGATGCCATTTGGACTGACAAATGCCCCTGCAGCTTTTATGAGTTTGATGAATGAGGTATTTCATTCATTTTTGGATAAGTTTGTCATAGTATTTATTGATGACATACTGATTTACTCTAAGACTTCAGAGGAGCATGAGCAGCATTTGCAGATTGTTCTACAGACCCTCAGAGAGCGAAAGTTGTATGCTAAGCTTAGTAAGTGCGAGTTCTGGCTTGACCACATTATATTTCTCGGACATGTAGTGTCGAGAGACGGGGTATCAGTTGATCCGTCCAAGATAGAGGCCATTGTTCAGTGGGAGAAGCCTAACACGGTTACCGAGATACGGAGTTTCTTAGGTCTTGCCGGATATTATCGCAGATTTGTGGAGGGATTTTCTAGACTTGCTGCTCCATTGACACGACTCACACGTAAGGATGTAAAGTTTGCGTGGAATGATGCGTGTGAGCGTAGTTTTGGTGAACTTAAGAAGAGACTGACTAGTGCCCCCGTATTAGCCCTTCCTAGCGGATCAGGTGGATTTATGGTGTATACTGATGCATCCGCTCAAGGTTTAGGGTGTGTGCTCATGCAGCATGGTCGGGTTATAGCCTATGGTTCTCGACAGTTGAAGGATCATGAGAAGAATTACCCGACACATGACTTGGAGCTAGCCGCAGTGGTGTTTGCACTGAAGATATGGCGACATTATTTGTACGGAGAGAAATTTCAGATATATACAGACCATAAGAGTCTGAAGTATATATTCTCACAGAAAGAGTTGAATTTGAGACAGCGACGGTGGATGGAACTATTAAAGGACTATGATTGTGAGATTCTGTATCACCCAGGTAAAGCTAATGTAGTAGCTGATGCACTGAGCCGTAAGCACGTTGGCATGGTATCGTACATGATGATCAGGGAACATGAGTTGATTGAGCAGTTCTCTAACCTCAGTTTGACAGTTGTTTCTTCTGACCAGTATGGGTTTACAGCTAGTTTTCGTATCGAGCCGGTTTTGATGGATCGAATTAAGGAAGCTCAGAGGAGTGATGATTATTATATTGAGGTGGCCAACCAGATTCAAATGGGAGATGAGTTGGATTTTGAGATTGGCACCGATGAGATACTGAGGTTTAGAGGTCGGATATGTGTTCCCGGTGATCAGCAGCTTAGAGAGTTGATTTTATCAAAGGCCCATACCTCTAGATACACGTTACATCCGGGTAGTACTAAGATGTACCAGAATCTCCGGAAAGTGTACTGGTGGCCTAAGATGAAAAAGGACATCGCAGATTTTGTTACTAGATGTCTAACATGTCAACAGATTAAGATTGAACATCAGAAGCCGGCAGGTATGCTTCGACCGTTATCGATTCCTACATGGAAATGGGAGCATGTAACTATGGATTTTATTATGGGATTACCACGGACCCGGAAAGGGTATGATGCTATTTGGGTAATAGTCGACAGATTGACTAAGTCTGCTCATTTCTTAGCCATGAGATCTACAGATTCAGTTAGTGCCTTGGCCGAGTTGTATGTCAGGGAGATAGTGAGGTTACATGGTGTTCCAGTGAGTATCACCTCTGATAGGGACTCTCGCTTCACCTCTCATTTTTGGGAGAGATTTCAGGAGGCTATGGGATCCCAGTTGAGTTTTAGCACCGCTTTTCATCCACAGACTGATGGGCAGTCCGAGCGTACGATACAGACGCTCGAGGATATGTTGAGAGCGTGTGCATTGGATTTTAGAGGTTCATGGGACGATCATTTACCCCTGGCAGAGTTTGCTTATAATAATAGTTTTCATACGAGTATCGGCATGGCACCATATGAGGCCTTGTATGGCAGACGATGCAGATCTCCGATAGCTTGGGAAGAAGTTGGAGACCGTAAACTGTTAGCTCCCGATTTGGTCGAGCAGGCTTCTCGTGATGTACGGATAATTTGTGAGAGGCTTCGAACAGCTCAGAGTCGGCAGAAGAGTTATGCTGATACTAGACGCCGACCCTTGGAGTTTGTTGCAGGTGATTATGTGTTTTTAAAGGTTTCACCGTCCAAAGGTATAATGAGATTCGGGAAGAGAGGAAAGTTAAGTCCTCGATACATTGGGCCTTATGAGATCTTAGATCGCGTAGGAGATGTGGCATATCGGTTAGCACTACCACCAAAGTTGTCAGGAGTGCATAACGTATTCCATGTCTCGATGTTAAGAAAGTACAATCCAGATCCTTCTCACGTGATTCGACACGAACCATTGGAGATCAGAGAGGACATGAGTTACATTGAGAAACCGGTGCGGATTTTGGATAGGAAAGATAAGGTATTGCGATCTAAGACGATTTCGTTGGTTAAAGTGCTCTGGCAGTATCATAACGAGGAGGAGGCTACTTGGGAGTTAGAGAGCCTTATGCATGAGAGGTATCCGGAGCTCTTTCAGTGATAGGTCCAAGTTAAATTTGGAGGACCAAATTTCTTAAGGTGGGGAGAAATGTAAAATCCGAATTTTATCATACTGTATGTCATATGTGTACATTATTGATAGTGGAAATAAAAATTTTGTGAAATTAAATAGAATGTGAATTTCCACTTTTCAATCTAAGAGATGATTTATAGTGTAGTGTATAAAGAAAGAGAAACAAATACTAAAGAGTAACAAGATATTGTTGGGATTTAATTATTATGGTATGAAAGCATTAAATGAGGTAAGACAAAGTTAATAATTGTGTGTTGATCTTGGCGTGGGAAAGAAGAATCAAAGGAGAAATTGTAGTCAAAAATTCAACATTTAATGGGCTGTCAGACGAATGGAGAAAATAGAGAAAGGATAGCCAATCAACGTGGCTGGAAGAGATGTTGGCGTGGAGAAGGGAAGAAAGAAAAGAGAAAAGTCAAGGAAAGGGGCGGTGAAGAACTTCTCGCCAATTGCCTCTCCTGACAAGGGGATTAAGCAATAAATGGCAAGTGAAAATTGTCAAAAAGCAAGGAAGATACAGACTACTACGGGAAGCTTACTGCCGTTCCTTTTGTCACCAAATTCTCTAGGTTTAATTACATGAAAGACGTGCAATGATAACAGATAACAGGTGGTTGCTTCTAACAGGTTATATTGGGTTATATAAAGAGAGTTCATGAGGGAAGATCGATGGAAGAAAACTTCATTTTTCCTCAGAATCATTCTCGCCCAATCTGTTCCTCTGTGAATTCATCTTTCATTCCTCCGTTCTTTCATAAATGAGCCATACAATTTCATCTTTTAGTTAGCCAAACCCTTCTAAAGTGTCGAAGAGCTAAGGAACAAGAGAAGTAAAGCTAAGAAAAGCAAGAAAGCATTCTGTTGTTGGAAGAGCAGCTCAGTAAAGGTGAGTTTCATAGCTTTTACAGTCTTCTTGATATTTAATCATAGATATAGCCTGGTTATAATTGAATATGGTTAAATATATAAGAAAATAGATGGAAAAATAACCAAGAATGAGTAAGGAAACAACGACGGGCGAGTAGAAAGTTGCTAGTAAAATGGGTGAGTACTCGCCCAAAGGATGGGACGAGGTTAGGAGAAAGCTTATATGAGTTCGCCAGTATGTGGTCCCGGCGGGCGAAAACCTGTGATCGCCAGTGTGCGAGAACGGCGATAACAGTAGTCGCCCATGTAAAGTTGATGATAGCCAGTAGGGCGAGTTGGAGAAAAAGAAGTCGCCAACGTATTCCATTACAAGGGCGAACTCGCACGAATAAGCCGCTAATGGACAGCGAGCTATGATGGGCGAATGGCGAACTGAGTTCGCCAAAAGTGCCATATTTTTAGGATAAATATTAATCCTTGTTGGAAAATATTAATAATGTGAATAAATGCTTTGCAGACGGGAATTGAGCAAGGCGTGCGAGAAGCTAAGCTGTATCAGACGAGGTAAGGAAGTTGTATGTGATGCAAATGCATGTCCTGTGGAGTAAAAACGTTAAGAAAATATCGGAATTTGTTTTATTTTCTGACATGCATCGTTTTATAAATTGTTTTGTTTTCGGGTGAGCTACAAGCCGCCATAAGTTCTTTTGTTAGCCGAATTGACTAAGGCGGGCGAGTAGGTTTGTATTAGACGGAAACTCGGGCGAGCCAATGGCGAGCTCTCTGTTTGATATCTGGGCGAATGCCTTTGTTTTAAAGAGAAATCCGGTTAGCCATAGTTGGGCGACCCTTGTTTTAAGTAAAAGGCGGGCGAACTGTTATCAGCTGGTCGTACTTGTGTTTTGAAAACTATGAGGCGGGCGAGTATTATTCTCCGTCTTGTCGAGTAGTCAGGGCGAGCTGATAAGGGCGAGTAGGCTCTGGCGAACGGTTTAAAATTTAATTTCGTAAATGAAAAATGAAGTATTTTAATTATTTTTGAAAATAGAAAATATCAAATTTTCGGCGAATAGTCCCTTTGGCGAATCGACTCTCGGGCGAATAGTCCCTTGGGCGAATCGACTCTCGGGCGAGTAGTCCCTTGGGCGAATTGGTTAATGGGCGAGCTGACCCTGGGCGAACTAGCCGTGGGCGAACCGGCTCCCAACGTGCCTTTCTTTCATAGAAAATGTTGAAAATGGAGGGTTGTTTTACTGGTTATAAACCCTTTTGGAAACTAAATCATTTTATGGAAATGATAACTTGATTTTGAGACATTAGGCTATGAGTTCATGCATTATCACTCATGTACTTTGCGTGACTGAACTAGGGCGATGGCTCGGGTCAAATAGACCAGCGAGTGCACCCTAGGGCGTCACAGGGCTGATGGACCTGCCAAGTCTTCAGCGGTCTCGAGGTCACTTGGCAAGTGGACCCGAGGACCACCTACAGATTATGGCCATACATCTAGATGAGATAGCCGTGAGGGGCGATGGCCTACGGGTGCACCCCAAAAGCGGATGACTTGTGTTCTTTGCATGATTTAAATTGTTGCCTAGTCTCAACTTATTGATTTTCATTTATTGAAAGTATTTAATGAATCTTGTTTAAAGGTTATCTATATCCATCGTTTTTTCCTAATGAGTTTGAACATTAGGACAATAAAATGATTTTTGAGATTTACAGCTTTTATCTTATAAAGCAGCATACACCTTCTTTGCTGAGCACATTGTCGCTCACTCCTTATTTTTCCACTCCACAGATATCTGATTGAACTAAGAGACTTACCTTCCTGAGATTGGATATTGAAGGTATGTTATATTCTTTTATATATTCAGCAAAGTTGTGCAGTACTACTTTAAATACGAAGGGAATGTATATACATACAAAGGAAGAGACTTTAATAATTCATAATGTAGTAAAAGTTGTTAAGTATCACAGACAGCCCAACCGGTAAGTAAGTGAAGTTTACAAGTGAATATTCTATTATATAGTGGTTTTGGGATGTTACATTTTAGGTCCTTTAATAAAGTATAAATTAAGACAAGACTACCGGTGCGATTGGAATCGAAAACGAAGTTGATTTAGGCATAGTTGCAGTTTTAGCACCAGTGTAAATTAGACTGGTTTAGTGACTAAAGTGTCAATGTGATAGAATTTAATAAGAAAAGAATTAATTATAATTGAAGTGAAGTGAATTAATGGTGGTTGAGTAATGTCTTGCAACCCTAGAGTGTAAATAATTGCGTGGTGCTATCGGTTACTTCGGTGTAAACCGAGGGGTAAGGAATGAGTATGCAAGACATAGAAATACTATGAATGCATATTGTAATTGAAAAAGATTTTATGAAATCATTTCGAAGTTATCTGCATTGGAATTGTGGGCTGCTATTGGAATAAAGAATATTTTAAACTGTGTTTTCACTGCATGAGGGTTAAGCTAGAAATAGCTGTTATACTGCCAAAAATTCTAATAAACTTATAGAATTATAATTTTGCATCTTTGAATACTAGAAAGGAAGTATTTATTAAGTTCATTTCCTAATATTTATTGAAATCTCATTATTTTTGCCAAATATCGAAATTATATATTTAAATATTCATATTATCGAATTTTGTGCACGTGAAGGTATTAACATGCTTTTATAACTCATATACAAATAAATAGAATATTTTTAGGAAAGAATATTTCACTGTGAATATTTTATGAATTTTTTATTTTTTGAACTGCTTATATTACTATTATATACCTTTATGGACTGACTAAAGATTTTATCACTGAAATTGATTTCTTTAATGGTATTTTCACTACGTATAAACTGTTTTGAGACTATTAGGCCTCATATCATGCTAACTGATTGACTATTACTATTAGTGTAACTGTACTGTTTGCTTATTGATACTGATCATATCATCAGCGTCTTAGTTGTCACCTGATCAGCGCACACTATGGACACCACTGTGACTATGGCCATACGTCTTACTACTACTGTTTCTCCCTTCTTGGGATACTGCTATGGCATGATATCTATTGGGTGTTACTTGGTCTCAATTGTACTGTTTTATTGAACTGGGTTTTATACTGATTTTAATTGTAGTACTGAACGTATTACTTTATATTATGGTACTAAAGTGTTACTGATATGTTTACCAAATCTCTTTATGAAATTTCTTTGTTGAACTGCTTAAATAAATTGTTTTATACACTGCTTATCAACTGAACTATTGCATGCGACTTATTAATGATTTTTATACTATTGATTATTTCTTCAACTGTTTACTCCTGATAGTCGTAACTAGGGATCGGGACACAACAGGTACTTCAAAGTATCTCCCATGCTCTATCTGATTTCCTAACCGACTATAGTATCCTTCCTAAAATGTCTCTCAGTGTACTATTAGGAATTAAACATTTTCATGCATATAGATTTCATAGTATCAATTCTTTCATAGATTTCTTATTGGGCATTAAGCTCACCCCCCTCTTTTCCCCTTCTCACAGATTACTTGCAATGATATACCATTCCACTGAGTGGCTACGCTTTTTGGTACCCTCAGGCAACTGGTACCAGTTTGTGGAGGTATATTTTATTTTATTTATATGTCTAGACATTTATGTACAGTACTACTTTTGTATATTCTATGTACATGGGATGTAAATACTAGTAAAATGTACTGGAAAAAAGGAACTTTTGTGTAAATATTAAATATGTAATTACATATATGTTTTATTTGAAAATCGATTATTGTGGTAAGTGAATGGTATAAAGGCATCGCAGATAGCTCAACCAACTGAATGAACATGGAAATATCGATAATTACTTTATATGACAGAACGTGACATATTCCATTATTTATTTAATTTAATATATATGAAATTTAAAAATATATATTTTAATTGTATTATCTTTATTTAAATCAAATAAAATTTATCTCAGAATTTGAATTTTTTTGTTATCACTTATTATGTTATTTTTAAATTAAAAAATATCCATATATTTTGATTGGAACTACCTTAAAATTTTAAATTTTTTATCCAAAAATTAAAATGGGGGTATTTAAGCTATATATTTTAGTATTGTATTAAACTTTATATCTTTTTTCAATTTTCATTTCATTCATTTTTCAAATTTGTTTATTCAATCATTTATTTATTTGTTCAATAAATTTTTTGGTAAAAAAAATTCATATGGATTATCTATTAATTTCAAGTGTGTATTATCTTAAATATTGTATTTAATTATTTTAAATTAATTTAAATTTTAAAAATTTAAATAATAATTTATTTATATTTATATTTATAATTTTACTTACTTTTAATGTTTGAGACTATTCTAAATAATTTTTAAAAAAAAACTTAAAAGATAAAGTGTTCAACACTAATTAATTTTATAATATTAATTTGAAATCATTTAAATTCAAATTTTAAAAATAAATCAATTTAAAATATGCAACATTAACCAATAATTTATTAATGATTAATGAAATAAGAACTATTTTTATTAAAATTGTAGCTATTTAAACATATTAAGATTTGTGATATTTAATTTTCTTATAATTTTTTAATTAGAATTTAATTTTGAATTATTTTTTAATTTGTATATGCATAAAGTTTTTAATACATTATTAACATGTATTTTGAAATATTATTTTTAAAATTTATATTATTTTTTTTAAAATTATTATAAATTAAAATCGTTACTGTGTATCGTATGGGGTTTAACTCTAGTTATCCTAAATATCCTACTCTAATTCTAGTCTAATAATAATCATATATTAATTCTAATCTAATAATAACTTTAAATTATTAAACAATTCTATTTTAAAAATAATCCTAATCTAATAATAATTATCCTAAATTAATTAAATTAACCTTAATATCCTAAAAATAAAAATATTAAATCTACTCTAATATTTATCCTAAAAATTAATAATAAACTTATTCTAACAATTATCCTAAAATAAATAATCTACAATTATCCTAATTAATTAATCTAAAATTTATCCTATCTAATGAACCAAAAAAAATCCTAATTATTCTAATCCCACTATTATCCTAATTTAATAAATTGCATCAATCTAACCTAATTAAATTAAATTAATACCAATTAAATTATCTTAATTTGTTAAACTAATCAATACAATACCACTTTTTTTTATCAATACAACACCACCTAATTAACCAAATTAATCCTTTATAATTTTACAATTTAAGAACTAAAATAGGGTGTCTATAATAATAATAAGGCTTAATAGCCAAACGTGTCCTCAATGTTTGTCATAAAATAGAATTAAGTCCTCAACCTTTAAATGCATGGAAATTAGTCCTTAACGTTATAAAAAATTAAATTTTGGACATTTCCGTTAAATCTTTTAATTTCCGTTAGGTTTTTTTACTGGTAGGGGTAACAGAAATTAAAAGATTTAACGAAAATGTCTTTAATTCAATTATTTTATAACGTTGAGGACTTAATTTCATTTTGTGGCAAACGTTGAGGACACATTTGACTATTAAGCCTAATAATGATGATGATGATGATGATGATGTTGATGATGAAGATGTCTAAAATCCATTCAAAGTATAAAATTAGAACACATATTACAGGGGAGTCAAACCCCTTTATTCTCTTTGTCTTTCTTCCTCTCTTTCCGGGCGGTGATCGAAAGAAACACCAATGAATGAAATGAAAAAGCTATGAAAAAACATTACAAAAATGGTAAAAATTTGAAGATTTAGAAGCTTCTTTCAAGTTTGAAGCCCTTTCACCATTAATATCAATATTTTTTTTCGTTTTTCTTGCTTTGATGCAGCTTCTTCCACATCTGCCCTTTCATTAAAAATTCTCTCTTCTTCCACTGTTACGCCGTTCTCAAACTCTACTCCATAGCAAAGGACGAAAATTTATTGCAAAACTACTAGTAATTTAGTTTCTACCACTAAATTCGATGAAAAAAAAATAGAAAACAAAGTTTAAAGAACCAACATAATTCAATATTTTCATCTTATAGAACAAGCACACCAAAAATATGCCAGAAAGACAAAATTCTGTAGTATTTAACAAAAAAACTCTTTGGTCATAGAAATGTTACCCAATTCAATTCAACCAATCAAAATGACAAGCTTCGGGAACATGTTCAGGGCACAATCCACCGTGCCCTTTTAAAGCCACTGCTTCAACATGTGCTCTTTCCTCTGTCATCAGCCAAGACTTCCCAATACATCATCTGTATAGAAGTGCCTATATTTCAACAAAATGTTTGAAAAATTTTTTTAAATAAAAAGGGAGGTTCTTTTAATTGATTTTTTTGAAGACTACATAGGGAGGTTCTTTAGAGATCCTTCTTAATTTCAATCCGCAAGTAGTTGCATTATCACTAGTATAAGGGAAAATTGGAAGGATGGAAATTGGTGGAAAGAAAAGTGAAAGGAAAATAAATTTTAAGTTGCTTGATACAAAAGAAAATGGGAAGGAAAGAAAATGAGAAAGATGGACATTTTCTTTCACTCTTCACAAATGATAATCTGTCCAAATTGGATAGATAAGAGGAAAGAAAATGTTGATTAGTTGAGCAAATAAGTAAAAATAAATAATAATTAATAACCCCTAATTAGTTTTTTTTTTACCTACCAGTCGTGGTTTTTGAACACTATCCTAGCCTGGGCATTGTTGTATGGTTGCTTATTTCCTTATAGTTGTTTACGTAAATTGATAATAAAATCATTTTTGGTACATAATAATAAAATCATTATTAATTATAAATAATAAATTATTAAATAGTTAATATTAATTAATTGATCAATAATTATAAATTAACACTAATTAATTTATTATAATTATTAATTATTTAAAAATTAATTAATTATCTATGATTAATTATTAATTAAATCATCATTAATAATAATTATTAATTAATCCGTAACTAATAGCTAAATAATAATTAATCAATAATGAATAAATTAATGAGTTATTTATTTATAATTAATAATTAATTATCATAAATAAATTATTTTGACCAATTTTTTATTTAAAAAATTTTCATTAAAAATGAAAACTCAATAAATACAAAAAAATGCTTAATAAATATTTGTATAAACGGTAAGATTGTAAAATCATTTTATTTTTAATTTTCTTTTCCTCTCACTTTTCAATTGAAAAAATCTATACACACCTTATTTATCACTGCCTAGACCCTAAATTCTTAAAAACCTATTCTTCAAACCCTCTCTTCATTCTTACTACTCACACCCTAAAATATCTAAATTCATTCTTAAAATAACCCCAATCCCTCTTCAATCCCACCTATTGTTGCCTATTTATAACAATAAATTTGTATGTCATAAGAATCTCGATCTTCGTATCCACGTGTCTACCAAGAACTCTGCGAAAAAAGAAGAAATAAGAGAGACGCAGGGATTTTTTTCTTGCGCACCTACTCGGATATTTAAGTCAGAAAGCTGAGTAGAGTCTTAATAAAAAAAAGTAGTGATTAATTGAATTATAGAATCATCTAACCTGTTATTTATAGAAGTGATTGGCTTGGACTGCAGTTACACTTTTGTCCATATAGACTTACTTGATTATGGCTCAAGGACACGTCTGGGCCAAATGAATTTGGGCCAACATTTTTTAGGTCTTAGAAGGGATTTTTCGTCCATATAGCAAAAATCAATCTCCAGTGCGAGAGAACATAATCATGGTCTCCTGCGCGGGAAAATGGTTCTCTCGTTTTCGCACTCTCCTGCGCGGGGAGTGCGCATGATACTTTCCTGTGTGGGAGAGCAGGAGAGTGTTGTGTGGGAGAGTGCCCCACACAATTTTTTTCTTTTCTTTTTTATTTATTTATTACTTATTTATTATATATATTTTTATATAATATATAAATATATATTTAATGAATATATATATATATATATATTTAAATATATATTGAATAATGATTATATTTAATATTATTAGTAAAATCACTATTATTTTTATTATTTTTTATTTGTGTGACACATATCACTACCTAACAACTAAACCTCTATCTTCATTTGTTCAAATTTTTACAAAACGTTCAAATCTTCAAGTTTTGTGACAGTATAAGATAAATCTAATATTAATACTCAATTAAATTTGTTTATTTTTCATTTTTTTTTTTGCATTGAAATGCTATACTTTGAGTATTTTTTGGATGATTTTGATTGGGGTTCTTGGTGGGGAGGCCTTGTGGCACCATGTTGTTGCCAATCTTTAAGGGCTCGTGGCACTTGGCCACGGTAAGCCTTGAAAAAAAGGTTTTTTAATTGTTTTTTAATAAGATAAATATTTAAAAAAAATTTAAAAATAGACTAAATAACTAATCTTTTGTCATCTTACTAATATTAAAATAATATTAGTTTTATTAAATAACTAAATAAAAAATCCAAACAAAAACAATTATTCTCGATTTAAAGGGTCTCGGCCGAGATATTCTAAAAGCTCTTGGCAATCCACTATCGGAAGTAATAAAAGGCTCTCGGCTGTTAACCGCCAAGACCCCTTAGAAGGTCCTAGCAGTCAACTCCCGAGAGCCCTTTATTGCTCTAGGCAATCTATTGCCGAGAGTTTCAAAATCCAATTTTTAAGATAAAATAGGTATTTCGTACCAGAGTATATTTGTAATAAAAAAATTCTCATTAATTTAGGGCGTGCCCAGCACTCAATAGGGTAGGAATAGAACCCATCTTTTCAATTATACCAAGCAATAGAAAGAAGAAAATATACATTTTCCATCCATTTTTCCATCTTTCCTATCAAGCTTACCTAAGGAAAAAAATTAATCTTTTCCATCTCTTCATTTTTTCTTCCTTTCAATTTTTCGTCTTTTTAGTTTTCTTTCCACCTTACCAAGCAAAGCCTAAGTGTTTTCTAATTCCTCTATGAATGGGTGAATGCAAGGCCTTTCCCATTTCCCTCTATATACAATAAAATAGTTTGTTGTTAATTAATATATTTGATTTTGTTTTTAAGCCTATTATTGAGCTATTCACAGACAGCAAAAGATTCTTTCTTCTTTTAGTTTCGGTGACTTGTTCATATACTGAACCTAAATAGAAAATATTACTTATTTAGCTACCATAAAAAAGAAATATGACTCCTGTTGAGAAAAGAAAGGAAAGAAAAAACCGAGCAAAGTGTTGTAAATAAGAGTCACCGTGGTGGTCTGAACCAATGCATAATGCTGGTTCTTACTAAATAATTCCCTATTATTAGACCATGATAAACTATTTGACTTTTATGCTATGCTTGGTAGAAAGAATGGAAAAGAGCAAGGATAGAAAATGTTATAATTTAATGGTCAAGATCCATGTTAAGACGTGTTATTTTGTAGCTTAACTATTAAATTAATATTAATGTTTTCTTCTCTCCTTACTGTCAAAAGGAGTGTTAGGCCGGATGCATTCTCAAACAACTGCCTGACTGTTTCGATGCTAAACTTCCATTTAAACTTTAAGCAACAAGTTTGTAACGAAGAAACTCATCTCAATTGAGTGAGCCTGAGGCTGGATTGCATTAATCTGTAACTATATTAACGAACATAGATCCTTTTCATTTTCTTGATTCTATCCTAATCAACAAAAATGGATGACGGATAATTTCATTTATATAACAAAACCATCTTTAATTACTGAGTTTCTCAAAATGACAGTGATTCCGGACCGGATGTAGAACCCTTCTGAGGATCTATCAGCCTCTTGTACACCCTGCAAATCGTTACATTCGAACCCTCATCAATAACATAGAGCAATGTCAGTATCAATGAAAAGTTTCAAAATTGAAAAAACATAGCAAGGATAAAATATAAATGGGCTGAAGTTTCACACCTCCGAGTTGGCAATAACAACATTCTTCCCTATTCTGGCATTTTTGTCAATGATGCAATCTCTGCATAACATAATAGGACGATGAGATTGAGAACTATGACTAGGGACATAATCGAGCCACGTTGAAACGTTTCCGTATCAAACTCGAGCTCGATCGAGCTTGGTTTTTGAAACTCGAGCTTAAATCGACAGAATACTCAAGCCTATAGAGCTTAACTTGATAGGCTCGAAATTGACTCAGTAAACTCGATTTATCAATTTCGAATTATATATTATGAGTGTAAAATGGTAAATTAACAATAAAATATTAAAAATATATATTAAAAAAAAAGTTCGATAAGGCTCGCAAGTCACTTGAGCTGAGTATTAAGAAGCTCAAACTTGACTCGACTCGATACTTGATAACTCGAGTTCGAGCTCGGCTCGAAAATAAACGAGTCAAACTCGAATAATCATCGAGTTGAGCTCGAATAACTTATGAGTGGCTTAACTCGTTTATATCCCTAACTATGACTAAGAAGAAGAGAATCAGGAAGAGAAACAAAAACTTTGAGTGGCAAAGTTTACTACTTGATTTTAGTATTTTCTCCTATCCCAATAGGAACTCCTTCCTCAGCTAAAAGTGCTGATATTTCTGCATCAGTTTCATAAAAGTCAGCTCCAAGCATCACCGTGTCCTGCATCCATTGACACATCAGGATGTCACACCCCTTGTCCAGAAAATCCCAGAGAGACACTTACCATATCATGTTCTAGTATTAATTTCAATGTTAGAAGGAAGTATTTTTCACATTTAAAAGTTTCTGTAAATTAAATTTCACATTGGTCTGCCAGCAAGCTCACAAGTTATGCATCTTATAGAATTTGAAGAACAAACCTTTAGATGAACATTAGCATTTATTCGGGATCTGATACCAACAACGCTGTGTTCGACGATGCAATTAGTTAAGAAACTTCCATGGGATATGATTGAATCAATAACCTGCACGAGAATAAGAAAAATGTATAATTAATCTTAAATAAAAACACACAGTGAAGTTAGGAATTTGAGAGCTGGTCATGCATCTCAACATTACTGTCATGTCTGATTGCATTCTTGCTAGAGCAACAACAATTTTCCTTTCTTCCATTACATTTTAAATTCATTCAAGGCCAGACTCAAAGAAAGAAGGTTACTAACCTTGCACTTGTCGATCTTTGAAGGTGGTAGATTTCTCCTTGATGTATATATTGGTTTTGCTGCATCATAGAAGCTAAATCTTGGTGGCTGGAAGGTGAAAACTATGTTAGAACATAGCGATTGTTTTGCAACCAAAACATAAAATGAATTTCTTGCATGAAATATTAGCCATAGCAAGTTTTGCATGGGCTGCAAGTCCTCAGACTTGTTACCAAGATCAGAACTGATAAAAAAGCACAAACTTTTTGTGCCACTTACGTGCTCAGTGAGGGCAAGGTTTGCTTCAAAGAAGGATCTGATAGTTCGTATATCTTCCCAATAATCGTTGAAGAGATAAGCCTGCCCAGAAATTTCACATCTAAACACTGAATATGCTGCCCTATCCTTCTAGTTTGACCAAAAATCCTTTAACAAACTCAGAGCGAGAGATTGGGCTAAGGGATTGTGGGGTGTTAATGCTTTCACACGCAATGTGTAGTAGAAATGTAAGTACCTTTATAAAGAACTCTTTAGCTGAGGCAGGGATTATTTCTGATCCAAAGTCATTTGCAGTTGGAAAACGCCATCTGAATCAATGACAGTTTATAGAACTTATTCTTCTACTTTGTTATTGTAGGTGTATGTTTACATGATTGTTAACTGACTTGATCAAGAAAGTTTCATTCTTTCTTTGCTTTCTTCCAATAAATTTTGTCTATATATACAAAAAAAATACAACTTTGAACGAGTGCTCAGTACCTCAAAAGGTTCAGAAGTATCTCCTTCTTGAAGACATATACTCCCATGGAGGCTATATATGGTTTCTTTACAGCCTCCTCTTTTGAAAGTCCAAGAACAGTTGTATCTACTGCCTAAAATATACAGTGACATTGGCAAAACCATTAAAATTCTAAAGCCAGTTAAAAAGAAAAGTGCATCATAACAAACTGAGAATTACCATTGCTTTCAATTCTTGTCCCTTGGGCTTTTCACTGAACGATAGAATCCTTCCTTTATTATCTATCTTCATTAGACCAAATTCTGAGGCACGTCTACAATAAAAGCAACAGAAGGTAATGCATGTTCTTAGCAGAGTACCATTAGACAAAAACTACCATTTCCAGGGGCAAGTTGAAATTGAAAATAAAGTTTGAAAAATCCTTGAGAAAACTATATTGAAGATGTACCTATCATCTATAGGAAGGCAAGAAATGCTGATGTCTGCGCCACTCTGCCGATGGTTCTGCAAACAAAAATGATGGAATCTCAGTATCTGATAATCTGAAAATTGATGTCATCAATGCTTACAATCTGAAAATAATACAAGTAAAACTATCTGCTTATCAGGTGCCTTATTACCTGAACAAAATCCATATAGTCCATTCTATACAAGTGATCCCCTGATAGAATCAGCACATCCTCAATCACTTTATTTCTTGCATCCTACAAGATAGTAAATCATAAACCTAAAGCCACCAACATTTTGTAATAGTTTGCTTTCTCTTGTTCTACTTAATCAAAATAAATGCTTAGTGGTTAATAGACACTGAAACATTTAAATAACAATCTGACAGAACTTAGCATTTCAAAAACTATTTTTTACTCCATTGTGGCAGCTGATGGTGAATATGTACCTCAAAAAGCCAGTGAAATTGTCTCACTGCATCGGCAGTCCCTTGGAACCATCTCTTCCCAGCTTCTCCTGGAGTTTGTGTGGCTGCCAGGATCTAATATAAACCAACAGAGTGTTCAAATGTCAGATTCAATAGCTTCTAAGCCTGAAATCAACTGACAATGTGCATAAATGAATGCTGAAAGCTGAAATGGTGATCAACATATATACCTCAACATGGCCATCTCCAAAGTTGACCCCATTGCCAAAGTTGTAAGCACGGGAGAGATGCCTGTTAAGGGAAGCTGAGTTAAATTGGGTGAGAATGTAGACTTTGTTGATCCCACTGTTAATGCAGTTGCTCATTGGCACATCAATTATCCTGTATGCACCTCCAATTGGAACCTAAGCATTTCCAGTAGCAAAATGATGACTTAATTTCACTGCTGGACAAAACATAAACTGCATGCGTGTCATTTTTACACACACAAAACTTACAGCGGGCTTGGCACGTTGCTTAGTAAGAGGGAAAAGGCGAGTACCAGCTCCTCCTCCCAGAATAACTGCCACAACTGTCCTTGGGTCCCGCCTTTCTAGCTCTAGGTCCCTTAGCTGCATCAATAATGGCAAAGCAAAATACACTTAAGGGTCAAAATGCAGGGAAGAGAAAACTAATGATTAAACCCACAAGTGGTTCGAAGAAATAGATTCAAATTTCTTTTATGGTTTAAATTTTGAAGTTATCACTGTTACGAGAGTTTTACTATTTATTATTTTTGGTCCGAATAAAACTAGTCTCAGACCATAAAACGATGAATATACAAGTGGTTAAAAAAAAACTAAGGATAAAAGTTTACATTTACCTTGGACTCCCCTGCAACGTTAGCAATAAGTGACATGCAAATATTTTGCTTCACATTCTTATTGCTGACTCCTTGGTATTTCGGAGTCATGTTAACCTTCTTCCCCATCAACTCTCCATTGCAGAACTTCATATGCCTCCATTTTCTCCCAGCCAATGCCACAGTGTTACAGAGCTGGCTGGCCGCAGAGAGCGATAACCGGCCATCGGTGGACGCTGTCATGGAAAATCAAGGAGAAAATTGGAAATCAAAGCAGTGAAGAGTAGGCCTGCAAGGGGAGAGCAGGGGCCTGAGGAGGTGATGAGAAGAGTTAGAGTGCGTTGCTTTCATGGAGTGCACTGCATGATATTGGAAAATTGAGCCACGTTATCTAAAATCAATTGCATCCACTAATTTTCGATGTTTGTGTGGGCTAAATTTTAATGACCACAGCGTCCTCAAATTCGGCAACCAATTACGAATCCAAGAATATTCTCTGCCGCCGCAGCGCCTATCTCCAGATTTTTTTTATGGTAATTTGGTTTGATAGTTGGGGCTAACATTGTGGGCTGGAACTGTTGAATGTTCACCTGTTGGGTTTGAATTGAAAATTGTGATGGATTATTGTAGCTTTGTTTTCCATTGATTTACAAATTAATCCAAAAAGTTTTGGTTTTGTTGTTTTTTTTTCTTTGTCAAAAGAATTATGTATTTCATTAAACTGAGTAACAATATATACTATATTAGTCAAGATGGATATAAAGAGAAACTAAAATTCTGTAATACACCATCTCAGAAAACAAACATCACTAAACGGAGGTGCTTGCAAACCATCCTTATTTAGAATACCAACAATAGAGGATGGAATTTGCCTGGACCAACCCAGTCAGCCACTTTGTTGGCTTTACTTCTAATCAAAAAAAATTTTCTATTTGGAACTTTACTAGACCACTTCAAAATATTAGCACCAATAGGTCTGATTGTCTAGTTCATTTGATGCTTCGTTCCTATTCAAGTATTAAAGATATCAGAAGAATCCATCTCCCAAAATGACCTTCTGATAACCATTTTCAATAGCCACTTTGAATCCCTCTTTCACGGCTAATGCTTTTACCATTAAGACTGAGCTAGCCTGCACTTTAGAATTATATCTGTTGACCAATTTGCCTTGATCATCTTTAACAACAACTCCAATACTAGCTTCCTTGGTATTTATGTTAGAAGCCCCATCATAGTTAATTTTTAACCAACCCAACTCTGGTCTTTCCCATCTAATAGTTTGCTCATCAATAGTTCTATCTTTACATCTGCTTAGCAACAAATTGTCCTTACTTGACAACCATTCTGCTGTAACAAATATGCTTTTTCGAACCACATTAACATTGAAAATGTTTCTTCTAGCTATAACATTTTCACATTGTGCTTTCTAGATATCCCTGCAAATAAAACTAATCTTAATCAAAATTTCCTTTCTATTCCCTTTATCTATCATGCTCACAATGTTTAGCTACCATCTATCAAAAGAAGTGATTGAATCCACATTGATTTTTAGACCATGGCATGCAGCAAACCATACTCTGTGGGCCATTCACATAAAAACAGCAAGCAAATTTTGTTAAGGTTTGTCTTGAATCCTACATCGAAAGTATAGGAGAACTTATAAGGGCTCTTCCCTTATAAATGATGTGTCAGGCTTGGTTTGTAAGGTGTCCCAAAGAGTTGTAGACACCGATAGAATAGCTAGGGTTTGGGCTATTAAAAGGGTGTAGTTGGGCTTTGGGATCTTTATTAGGAGTTTGCAATTTTTCTCTCTAAAAATTGCATGGTTAGGTTTGTAAGGAGTTTGCAATTTTTCTCTTCTAAAAATTGCACAGGTGTAATTATTTGATTGATTATTAATTTGGTTGGGTGGTTAGAGGCCAATTTGGTTAGGCCAAACCACATTAAAAATTATTGTGTTTATTTTTGCTTTCTTCTGTTTTTTTGGGTGTTTGGTTTGGAGGATATTTTTCCCAACAAGTGGTATCAAAACTGAAGGTTTGTGATCCTGTGAGAGGAGGAAAGCAATGAAGATGAAGATGATCATGATGCTGAAGACCATGATGATTTCGAAGAAGATGACCATGATGAGTTTGATGATGATGATGATTGGAGGAAGATGATGAGGATGATGGTGATGATGATGATGGGGTTATTCTTCAGTTTTTTAGGATGGTTTGCATGTTTATTGGAGCAGTTTGGAGAGTTTAGGGATTCAAGTTAAGGGAGGATTTGTTGGGGTTTGTCTTAAATCCCACATCGAAAGTATAGAAGAAGCTATAAGCGTTCTTCCCTTATAAATGATGTGTCAGGCTTGGTTTGTAAGGTGTCCTAAAGAGTTGTAGACACTGATAGAATAGCTATGGTTTGGGCTATTAAAAGGGTGTAGTTGGGCTTTGGGATCTTTGTTAGGAGTTTACAATTTTTCTCTCTAAAAATTGCATGGTTGGATTTGTAAGGAGTTTGCAATTTTTCTCTTCTAAAAATTGCACAAGTGTAATTATTTGATTGATTATTAGTTTGGTTGGGTGGTTATAGGCTAATTTGATTGGGCCAAACCACATTAAAAATTATTGTGTTTATTTTTGCTTTCTTTTGTTTTTGTGGGTGTTTGGTTTAAGGGATATTTTTCTCAACAAATTTAACCTCTTTTTGGCACACTTGATAGATAGACTCCAATATCACCTTCTTCCTCCATAAGAACTAACTAACGGGAAAATCAAGGAGAAAATTGGAAATCAAAGCAGTGAAGAGTAGGCCTGCAAGGGGAGAGCAGGGGCCTGAGGAGGTGATGAGAAGAGTTAGAGTGCGTTGCTTTCATGGAGTGCACTGCATGATATTGGAAAATTGAGCCACGTTATCTAAAATCAATTGCATCCACTAATTTTCGATGTTTGTGTGGGCTAAATTTTAATGACCACAGCGTCCTCAAATTCGGCAACCAATTACGAATCCAAGAATATTCTCTGCCGCCGCAGCGCCTATCTCCAGATTTTTTTTATGGTAATTTGGTTTGATAGTTGGGGCTAACATTGTGGGCTGGAACTGTTGAATGTTCACCTGTTGGGTTTGAATTGAAAATTGTGATGGATTATTGTAGCTTTGTTTTCCATTGATTTACAAATTAATCCAAAAAGTTTTGGTTTTGTTGTTTTTTTTTCTTTGTCAAAAGAATTATGTATTTCATTAAACTGAGTAACAATATACACTATATTAGTCAAGATGGATATAAAGAGAAACTAAAATTCTGTAATACACCATCTCAGAAAACAAACATCACTAAACGGAGGTGCTTGCAAACCATCCTTATTTAGAATACCAACAATAGAGGATGGAATTTGCCTGGACCAACCCAGTCAGCCACTTTGTTGGCTTTACTTCTAATCAAAAAAAATTTTCTATTTGGAACTTTACTAGACCACTTCAAAATATTAGCACCAATAGGTCTGATTGTCTAGTTCATTTGATGCTTCGTTCCTATTCAAGTATTAAAGATATCAGAAGAATCCATCTCCCAAATGACCTTTTGATAACCATTTTCAATAGCCACTTTGAATCCCTCTTTCACAGCTAATGCTTTTACCATTAAGACTTAGCTAGCCTGCACTTTAGAATTATATCTGTTGACCAATTTGCCTTGATCATCTTTAACAACAACTCCAATACTAGCTTCCTTGGTATTTATGTTAGAAGCCCCATCACAGTTAATTTTTAACCAACCCAACTCCGGTCTTTCCCATCTAATAGTTTGCTCATCAATAGTTCTATCTTTACATCTCCTTAGCAACAAATTGTCCTTACTTGACAACCATTCTGCTGTAACAAATATGCTTTTTCGCACCACATTAACATTGAAAATGTTTCTTCAAGCTATAACATTTTCGCATTGTGCTTTCTAGATATCCCTGCAAATAAAACTAATCTTAATCAAAATTTCCTTTCTATTCCCTTTATCTATCATGCTCACAATGTTTAGCTACCATCTATCAAAAGAAGTGATTGAATCCACATTGATTTTTAGACCATGGCATGCAATAAACCATACTCTGTGGGCCATTCACATAAAAACAGCATGTGTTTAGCAAATTTTGTTAAGGTTTGTCTTGAATCCCACATCGAAAGTATAGGAGAACTTATAAGGGCTCTTCCCTTATAAATGATGTGTCAGGCTTGGTTTGTAAGGTGTCCCAAAGAGTTGTAGACATCGATAGAATAGCTAGGGTTTGGGCTATTAAAAGGGTGTAGTTGGGCTTTGGGATCTTTATTAGGAGTTTGCAATTTTTTGAAGGAAACTGAAACAACACGCAGCGGAATTTAAATCATTCGGCCTCCACCAAGATCGATTCGGAGAGTTGCCTGATTAGGGTTTCGAGATTTTACCTAACGTTTTCTCTGAATTTTCTGTCGTTGGTCGAGTCACAAGCAGCAACTTTTCGTTCCTGCCTCTATGGTATCCACATGAACGGATCTCACGACTCTTGAATGTCTCACGATCAGAAGCCTTGAAGAGCGTTTTGATTCCTTATAACCGAACTGCTAGCTTCGATTAAAAGGAATTTTTTTTTGTTTTCTGTTTTAAAAGGTGCGGCTCTGTTTTAGAAAAACTTCCTTTTTATAGGCAGTAAATTTTACCCTAAAATTTACTGCCAAACAGAACTCTAATCCTACTTAGAATAGGATTAGATATATCCTTAATCCAATTCAGAATAGGATTAGATATATCCTTAATCCAATTCAGAATAGGATTAATTAAGCTCCTCATTGATCCGTTCTAAGTGTGCGACCCAATAGGTTCTCAAAACAATGGCAATGACAAAATTGTCACAGGCAATGAGCGGTATCTAGCAACACATCATTGCTACCCATGTAACGAGAATGTCAATGACTCGACATAACCTTACTCGTGATAGATGTTACCGTGTAGTCTAATCCCTTTATACTTTGATGTCTCGATTAGACACAAGTCATGGAATGTGTCACACTTGTATAGTCTAATCAGCGTTTCTTGATTCCTGAGTAGACTAATTAAACAAATAAAATCAATATCTCATATTGACTTATTCGAGCACGGCCATGCATTTCTTAGTCTCACTCTATCAAAGGGCCCAAGACATCACTCTTGTTATATAAGAGGGATAAATCCTATCTTGATCACTCAACATCCCTCTACATAGATCAAGGCATACCCAATTACTACCTTTATAGTCCATCCTGTTACGAATGACATCTAGCAGCATTAAAGTATGCAATTCTCTATGTTGGGATCTCTGATGATCTCAAGTCAAAGGATCACATACACCATCATCACTATGAGAATCGCTTATGACACTCATATAACAATCCATGTAGCGTTCTCATGGAGGCTCGATCCAGTACATAGTTCTCTAACATGTACCTATGTGATGACTTGATATCTTATATCCATGACAATGGTCATCAGTCAACCACATACTAGTCTTATCGTATCATTGTTATCCTTATTCACAATAATACTTGACTAGGGATATTTTAAGAATAGTGTGTTATTATTATTCTAAGGACATTATCATATAAGATTATATTACGCAGTTATAAGACAAATATAATAATGAACTATGATAAATAAAATGTCATGATACATAAAAAAATGCCAAAGTCAATCATCTAATGAATGGTTCTAAGGGCATAATCCAACAATTTTCTCTCTAAAAATTGCATGGTTGGGTTTGTAAGGAGTTTGCAATTTTTCTCTTCTAAAAATTGCACAGGTGTAATTATTTGATTGATTATTAGTTTGGTTGGGTGGTTAGAGGCCAATTTGGTTGGGCCAAACCACATTAAAAATTATTGTGTTTATTTTTGCTTTCTTCTGTTTTTTGCGGTGTTTGGTTTGGGGGATATTTTTCCCAACAAGTGGTATCAAAACTGAAGGTTTGTGATCCTGTGAGAGGAGGAAAGCAATGAAGATGAAGATGATCATGATGCTGAAGACCATGATGATTTCGAAGAAAATGACCATGATGAGTTTGATGATAATGATGATTGGAGGAAGATGATGAGGATGATGGTAATGATGATGATGGGGTTATTCTTCAGTTTTTTAGGATGGTTTGCATGTTTATTGGAGCAGTTTGGAGAGTTTAGGGATTCAAGTTAAGGGAGGATTTGTTGGGGTTTGTCTTAAATCCCACATCGAAAGTATAGAAGAAGCTATAAGCGCTCTTCCCTTATAAATGATGTGTCAGGCTTGGTTTGTAAGGTGTCCTAAAGAGTTGTAGACACTGATAGAATAACTATGGTTTGGGCTATTAAAAGGGTGTAGTTGGGCTTTGGGATCTTTGTTAGGAGTTTGCAATTTTTCTCTCTAAAAATTGCATGGTTGGATTTGTAAGGAGTTTGCAATTTTTCTCTTCTAAAAATTGCACAAGTGTAATTATTTGATTGATTATTAGTTTGGTTGGGTGGTTATAGGCTAATTTGGTTGGGCCAAACCACATTAAAAATTATTGTGTTTATTTTTGCTTTCTTTTGTTTTTGTGGGTGTTTGGTTTGAGGGATATTTTTCTCAACAAATTTAACCTCTTTTTGGCACACTTGATAGATAGACTCCAATATCACCTTCTTCCTCCATAAGAACTAACTAACGGGAATAGCATTGCTACAGATTCTCCATAAAAAAAACCTTGATTTTATTGGGAATATCAAAATGCCAAATAGACTTCCATACGAGTTCCTGTACATAATGAGAAGTAGAAGGCACAATCATAGGTAACCTTTGTACTTCTTTTAACTTTGTATATCTGCTCTTCATAGTATAATCTCCACAAGAGCAAAAAGGCCATATTAATCTCCTAACAACATTTCGTACGAGCGAGTACGTAGGCTCCACGAGTGTGCACACTTACCCAAATATATCTATATAATCTAATGATGATATCTAGTCTCTTATAAACAATTCTAACCTTTTAAATTACAATTTTGGCCTTTTTTGATAAATGTGCAACAAACAGAGAAATGAAGATTTTGTCCATAGGTTGTCGAGATTAGAGATGCTTGTAGGCCAGACCGATGCAGTCTTGGTCCGAACCTGTAACATCTCGAATCTACAGTAAGTCACATATTTTACTCTTATTCACACATTTTTACCGGTTGGGCTGTTTGTGATGCTTGCCATTCTATTAACCCTTTAAGAAATAAATGGTACTTTCATTTTCGTACCAAAATAGAAATATGAATACCTCATAAATTTTGAGATGACCTACATTCCCTTTTTACTCAAAGTAGTACTGTATAATTTTACTAAATATATAAAAGAATATAATGTACCTTCGATATCGTATATCTGCTGACTTTAGCAGCCGATAACTCTGGAAGGTAAACCTTTTAATCCAAATCAATAACCTGTGGAGTGGAAATAAGAGGGTGAGCGACAACACGCTCAGTAAAGGAGTTGTATGCTGCTTTATAAAACCAAAACTATATACCACAAAATGTTTATTTTCCCTAACAGCATACCCAGTAGGAAAACAGTGGATATAGTGAACAGTCTTTAATATTCAAATTACTGGCTAAACAGTTTACGATATAGTATAGTAAACAGTAAACAGGATTCAGTAAATCCTTTCTATAAACAGAAATTAGTAAATTGAGACTAGGCATCACCCTACAATTAAATCATGCTATCATCGTTCCCGAAGGAACCCAGTAATCATCCCCACTGGGACATAACTAGATCTATGGCCATAATCTATAGGTGGTCCTCGGGTACACTTGCAAGGTGACCTCGAGACCTCTGATGACTTGGCGGGTCAATCAGCCACGTTAATAGTAACGCATGAAACTCGGGGCCTAAAGTCTCAAACATCAATTTATATCTCATAAAGAACCCTTAAAGAATATTTCACATATTTCATCATTTCTTTAAAATGATTGTTTTCCAAAAAGGTATTATATTTTCTGTTTACAAAACACAGTAAAAACAACCAGCAATTTCACCATTTTTCGTGTGAGAAAAACACAAGTTAAACCGGCTCACCCATTACGGCTCGCCCATCGTAGTGGATTGAACTCGCATGTTTTCATTCGCCCATGTGGCGAACTAACATCACCCATTGTGGCTCTCACACCGAGCTGAACTGGGGGTCACCCACAAAATATTTCTCTTTAAAAAAAACAAGCGATCGCCCACTGTTGGCTCGCCCAGAATTATATCAAAGGGGTTGCCTATCTTTGGCTCACCCAAATTCAAAATAGTTTATCAAACTAATGCATGTCTCAAACCAAATCATTTCCTCAATATTTTTATAACATTTTTCTCCACAGGACATGCATTTCACTTCACATACTACTCCCTTACTTGGTCTTACGAAGCCTAGCTTTCCGATTGCCTTTACCGAATTTCATCAACTCGGGCTGCAAAATAATTTTACCAAAAATTATTAATATTCTTATTCTTATTCTTATTTTTAAGTCACTAATATTCGTAAAATGTAGCCACTAACTTTATGTCATGAGTACAACCAGTATAATTTTTACTGGTGTTAAAACTCAATTTGTTCATTCTATCTTTTTTCTCAGTTTTTATTTCACCAACCGATCTCTTTTAATTTCTAGAATTATTCTCTACTAAAACCCTCAATTTTCAGCCTATCATTGAGCCTCCAATGGTCATGGCCGAACACTATCTTGGCCACTTTTATTGACTTCTAATTTTTCTTTCCATTGTCTTGGTTCCCATTAAATACTCCTCTACGTGAACTCCTCTTGCCATTTCTTTGCATGAAGCCATAAATGCTTCTATTTTTCCATATTCAACCGAGAGTTCATTCATTAGCCAAAACTCTCTTTTCAACCTTTTTTCTAATTCTAAGCTTCTTCCATTTGTTTATATCCTATATTTCATTTCTCATCATCATCATACCACCTCTAACATAATTCCTTTGTTTTTGCTAAATCTATATCAAGATCTAAATTATGCAAATTTCATGATCTAATAGAATTTAACTAAAATTAACATTATCATCATGTTTCTCATGTTTAGAAACATAAAAATAAGTTATTGAATATCACAAAACCGTGGGAATTAAATTCCTTACCTTGATCGATTATAGTTCTCCAAAACAAAATTTTATTTTCTATTTTGTTTCTTCCTCTCGTTAGTCTCCTAGCTTGGTTCTTAGTTGGTCTTAAGATATATATGGTCTATGGAGAAGATTAAGTAAATGATCTAGCAAAGGAATGATGGTTTGCTGAGGGATTTTTATTGAGGAAGCAAGTGAAGATCGAATATGGCTCAGCAAACAGAAGGCTCATGGAAGCAGAGGAATTCGGTGAAGACAACCAAATTTGCTGAAGTTTCTTGCTTCTTTATTCTTTTTTTTCTATCAAAGACAACCAATACTAATAATCCATCTAGCATTTTATCATATTTCTTCATCATTTCATACATTAAAACTCATTTAATTGTTGAAGAAACTTGCAGCATAATGCTACAGTGGAGAGTTTTCTCTGCTGTCCAATTGACCCTCTTTTCTTCTCCTTTTGAAAGCTTTAGCCAATAAAACTTCTTTATCTATTAAGCCTTTAATACTTCATCTTTTTCTTTGTCATATTTCCTTTATTTTTTTCTACTCTTGAAGTCATATTTCAGCAGCCTTTAAAAAGGCTAGGCAAAAACGTCTCAAAGTAGCAAAGTTGGCGTGGACTTTGCTTAATTTCAGACAATAGAATTCTAATATATATATATATATATATATATCTTTAATTGCTTTATCTTTAAACACCATTTCTATCCATTTAACACTAAGAAAAATCATGTTTTTATCAGCCTTTAAAAAGACTGAAGAAGGACGTGTAGCAGCAGCAGCAAAAGTGGCGTGGAAGTCCACTTTTGCCGCACCTTTGTTGACTTCCATTTTCTTCCATGGCATATTTCATCCAATAAACTTTTAAATCATTATTTTATGTGTAATCTTGTCTTTTAGAGAATTAATTCATGAAGAATTTAATTGAACCCGTAAGACAAATCTGAAAGAGCATTAAAAACAGAAGAAAATTGCAACAAAAGGAACGGTGGTGAAGCTTTCTTGCTGCAGTCCATTTTTGACTAAGTTTCCTCTTCTATTTATAACTTCCAGCCAATAATATTTAACTTTATATTACACCTAGATTCCTCTTTCATTTTATCTCATTTATACTGCATTTCATTCTCTTTTTTTCAATCATGCAGTTCACAGCAGCTAGGGTGGCATGCAGTCTACCTTTTTCGACTGCTGTTTCATGACTTCACTTTGCCTCTCTTAAGGCATACTTCCTTTAAGGTATATTTCAACCAATAAAAATAACACATGTACACTAAATAATTTTCTTTTCAATTCATATACACCATATTATAAATTATAGTTCCAATAAATTCCAAAATGGAAAGTAGAAATTCACATTCAATATTTATTTAATCTCACTAAAAGAATTTATTTCCACTATAAATCATATATAAATATGGTGTACAGTGTAATAAAATCGGGTCTCACAGAACAGACTAGTTCCTGCCCACAAGCTCTAAGAATCGCTTCAAACTAGTTAATAAATCGAGCCTAGCTGGGCCAGTTCCCTAGTAACACACCCTTGCATCAGTTTAGCTCAACAGCCTAATCCATTTGATACTGAGCCAAACCGGCTAGCTCGATTTTTTATAAATTTATTTATTAATTTTAATCAAAATAAATATTTGTTAATATATTTTATAATTTAATCTAATAAATTTTGTCTTATAGTAAATAATGTTAATAGTAATTATAATAAATAAAGTTATTATAACTTATTTAATAAAGTAATTGTAATAAAGATAAAGTTATTATAATATTATCTAATAAAGATATTGTTATAATAAAATAATAAATAATGATATTATAATAAAGTTATTATAACTTATTTATTAAAGTTATTAGTTAAAAAAATTCTAATACTTATATTTTTTAATTTTTTAAGCTTATTTATTACGTTTGAAATATAATTAGACCCATCATTTATCTTTTAAAATATAAGTAAACTTGTCATTTTACATTTAAAATATTTATTCATTTATTTAGTATGTTTTTAAAATATTCATTCATTTTGTATTTAAAATATTTATTTATTTTCGAAACTTATAAGTTATAACATTAATTTATTTGGTATTTAACAATAATAATAAATGAAAATAATAAAATAGAAAAAGGAGAGAGTAGGAGACTAAATATTTTTACGTGAAAAACTTATTCAAAAGTTAGAAGGATAAAAACCATGGGACTGTAGTCCATAAAAAAAACTTTACGTAACTAAATTTATTTACAATTTTACATACAATTTACAAAGAAAGAAAATTTAAATTATTTCCTATTCCTCACGAGTTATACGGATTGTCTTGAAAATTTTTTAATCCTCCTTGAAAATATTATTTGTGAACTCATTGGCCATCCCAAGCTTGTTATTGTGGAATTTAGCTTGAAACCAATCTTTAAGGCATGCTAGTATGCATAATAAAGTTGAATTAAGACTAGTTCGATGGTCTCCAAGGATTCTTCCATATGTCGAGAATGCGGATTCTAAAACAATAGATGAAACTTGCACCCTCAAAAACATCTTAGGCCATGGAAGCTAAAATTGAAAATTGTCTTGATTTTCTTTCCACCTTTGAAGAATATCAAAGTTACCATTTAATTGAAACTTTTGATTTAAGAAAAATCTTATCTCATTGAAGCCAAAACTTCGTCGAGTTGTTGATCCAGATCTGCCGACTTTTACTTTTAGCAAGCTTCATTAATTGCGTTCAAAATGACTTTTCCTTTGCTACTGCCACTACTCTCGGTTTCTTCAATTGATTTTTCTTGTCATCGGTTGAATTGCTCCCTCTCACCTTTATAAAGATTAAATAATTCTTGAAAATAATTATTAATTGAGAACTTTTGGTTCTCAATAGAATCAAGCCCAAGAAAATATTTTTAACAGTAAAATCAAATCTTTATATTTACTCACCTTAAATAGGATTTAACAAAGTTGCAATGTAATGAATAGGAGGAATTGTTTCCCAATATTTTTTAAAATTTTTTCCCATATCATTTACAAAATAAGATAAAGTTTCATGATCTCTAACTTTTAAAAATTTATCAAACATTGTAAAAACACTATGAACAAAATAAGGTGTAGTTGGATAATATTGAGTTGAAAATCTTTTTGTTGTGTCTTTAAAAAAGTAGATAAAAAATCAACACAATCAATAAAAATCCAATCTTCATCATAAATTGCTAAAATTGGGCTATTTATTTAATTGTTATAAAAAGAAGTAATAATTTCTTTATAAGGTAAAATAGAAGCAAGTAAACAATGGATTGAGTTTCATCTCGTTTCCATAAGAAGTGAAATCGCTTTAACAACTATATTATTTGCTTGACAAATCTGCTTCTATTCACATTTGTGATTTGGGCTGCGGATCCATCTTGCTAAAGTTTTAATTTTATCAGGTGAATCTATGCCACTACCACTAGCATTAAAACCATTTTGAACACACAAATTTATAATATGCCATGCAAATCTAACATGAAAAAAATACACCTTACATAATAGTGTTTAAACTTTTAATTGACCTAGGAATAGTTGTAGTGTTACTCAAAGCATTACCTAAAGTAATAGCAAAAACTTTATTTTCAGTTTGATACAATTTATACACATTAGTAATATATTTATTAATAGTATATGCATTATGCTATTCTTATATTACATCTAATGATAAAATGCGTTTTTGCATGCACCAATCTTCATTTACCCAATGACAAGTTATAACAAAACAACTTATACCGTTAATACTAGTCCAAATATCACTAGTTAAACTAACCCTAGATGAAATTTTACTAACTTTATGAATTAAAGCTTGCCTATATTTTTTAAACATGTCTATGTAGTCTTTTTTCAATGCATGACTAGAAACAGATTTATATGTAGGTTGTAAATATTAACAAATAAATTCTAAATATCCTCACATTGTGAATGATTATTTAGTCCTAACTACAAATCTAACTAAACCACGCCTAACTTTAACATTGTCAAAAGTAATTTTTTTCCACCATCATATACATTAATTTGAGATTGTTAGCCTTCATTAATTCATCTTGTACTTCATCTGGATTGAATTTATGTCCACTAATTAAATGTCTTTTATAGTACTTGTACCTCTAGTATTTCCACCGAATCTATAAGCATAAACCTTTTTACATATTTTACAAATAGCAAAATATTCGTCCATACCTTCTTTTAGCATAATGTTGAAATGCTCTCATACCTTACTTACTCTTTTTAGTACAGCTAATCTTCATCTTCGTCGGTCTTGATGATGTAGCGGCAGTGGTGGCAGCTGATGATTATGTTTGACCACGACCATATGATGTATCAGTGGTGCCGAAGGAAGCTTCTCTTCCAGATGAATATTGGGTTTGAATTCATTGAATGATTCATCACCCAAATTGGGGATTTTAGTAGAACTGAAAGGGTGAGACATGAAATATGAATGAGGAAAATATTTTGCATTTTTTATATTTTTTAAATAAATATATTTGAAAATTTGAAAGAAATAAATGTAAGAATAAATATTGGAATGAAGTAAATATATATTGGAATTTGGAAGTTATAAACTAAAATTTGTAAAATTGTAAAAGGAAACGATTGAAGAAAATTAGATTAATATTTAGTGAATATAAGACAATAATGTAAGTGGATTTTGAATTTTAGAGAGAAAAAGAATAATATTATGAATTTAGAATGAGAGAATTTGAGAGAGTTCGAGCATTGAGAGAATTTGAGATGGAATGTAAGGAAAAAAATAACGAAAATGGAGGTATTTATGGATAAAATTTGAAAAAAAATAAAAAATTGAAAAAAAAGAGAGAGAGTCGTTACTTAGCCCTTTCTCCCTTTTAAATTTGGTAGGAGCCATTGCTCCTACAGCAGCCTGTGTAATGCGATTGCTTTTTAAATGGCCAGACTGGGACTATGAATGTAAAATATGGAACCGAGAAACCCAATTCTGGTTAACAGGCCAGGTTGACCCGGTTGGTTCTAACCTAATCGAGTTAACCTGGCCTAATAACCACCTCTAGCCAAGACAAGTGGTCAAAATTGAGAGTGTGAATTGACTTTAGGGGTCATGTTAAGCCATGTCAAAGACTCTGATTGTCATGCCAGACCCCGTTGCAAAAAATTTTACAATTAGATCGAAAATAGCCTAAACCGAGAAAATCGAGCGAAATGACTATTCTCTCTCTTATGGTCGACCATCCTAAGTTATCCACCTTGGTAGTTTTTCCTCTAGTCTGGGATAGACATGTCATTAGATTAATTCTCACCTAACCACTTTTGGCTAGCCAATTACAAGTGATATAAAAGGAAATTTAAGAAATTATGAGATTAAAGAGATAATTATCAACTTTTGGCTTATTTCTCTTTGGCCACTCTTAAAGTGCACCTAAAGTGCTAGCATGAGCCTAATTTTACCCCTCAGAACCAGCCACTACCATGGGAAGCATGGCTAACCTGTAACTTAGAGAAAGAATATGAGAGAAAGAAGAAAAAAAGGAAAACCATGAGGTTTCTCCCAAAACCGTGACCTTCCATGATACTATCTTCATCATTTCTCAATTCTAATCCCTTTTATACACTCCTCATCACTTTGTGAGCAACATGGCTTCACCTTTGAACATGAGGAGAAGAGAAACCAACTGAAAGACAAGCTTGAATTATTTTTTATTTTGGTAAGATCCATCACCTTAGAGTTTGATTCAAGCTACTAATTTTTACTATGTTGTTTAGTGGCCTAAACTATTTCCATGTTTAAATTTTGAAGAAAAACACCCTACAAGGAAGGCTTCAAGCTTTAGCCAAGTGAGGTGATAAAGGGTAAATGGCTAACTAAGCTTTGGTTTTAACATAAGTGATATGTTTAAACTATTATGATAGAATCTAGTGCTAAATTTGATTGAAACTCATATGAACAAGGACTTCAAGTTTCGACCATTAGGGTTTAATGAAGAAAGTGTGTGAATTTTGATATGGATTTTACTATATGTTGCTTAAGTCATGTTAGTGAGCATGGATTTAATGAAATTATGAAAGAAAAATGAAAAGTGGACATGTATAGTTAAGAGAATGAATTCAGCCAAGGTGAAGGGCATGAAGAAGTTCTTTTCCCTTAGTCTTGGTTAATTGATATGTTAGTGTTAATGCAGTGTACCATTGATTGGTATAACTTGCACGAAGTAAAACCTAGTGAATGTGATAGTTTGGGGACTTAAAGTCTCGGATTGCTAAGGGTATCTTAAGTGAACTAGTGAATATTGAAGTATTTGATTGACTTAAGGTTATGTTTGGTACATTACAGGCAAAGTGATTGCTGGGAAAGTGACAATGCAGTATTTGGTATGCAATGTAAAGTTATGTTTAAATTGCAAGGAGAGTAACATTGCAGTGTTTAGTATGCACTCACTATATTGGTAATGTAGTGACGAATTTCAAAAATACCCTTAAGTATAAAAACAAAATTGGTACATTAGAATTAATTAAAGATGTAATTATAATATGAAAATGTAGTATAAAGTTATAATTATTGACATTACTCATCATTTGTAATAACAAATTTATATACATTATTATTAATTTTAATTTAAATTATTATATTAAAATATTTTAAAAGATTTGCTCATCATTTGTAATATATTTTAAAAGATGCGTATTATTTTATTAATTTTGTTCATAGAAACAAAATATATAAAAAACTTTTAGTAATTAAAATTCATGTTTTTGTCCCCAGTTGCACCTTTCCAACAACACCATCTAAAAGGGAATGTTGGTTCATTAAAAAAAAACCTATCTCCATGCACAATTTAATATAACATACTTAAGTTGATGTCCTAACCATGATTCTTCTTCTTTCGTCATTCAAAATTGATCAGAAACAAATTATTACTATAAAATCTAATCTTTTCAAATAGAAAGGTATAATCATCTGTCAATAGTTTTTTCATTTACAAAATAAAATTTCTTAAAGTTTTAAATAAAAAATAATTATATTTGCACTTATGAGTTATTATTTATTCAATCAAAATTGTTTACAAATTTAATTTTAAATAAAATAAAAAATATTATTAATCTTATAATAAAAAAATTTTAAAAGGTTAGGGTTTTGTAATTAAAAGAGTATTTTCGAGTTGGAACTTTACATAATTGGCTGCAAAGTACTTTGCAACCAATTTAGGCTGCAACGTAATTGTAATAGGGACCTCACTTTGCAGCGGTAAAGTTCATATCAAACACTACAAAGTGATTACACTTAATTAAATTGTAGGCAAAGTTGACACTCCCCTAATACCAAATGCAACCAAAGTGTGAATGTGAAGTGTAATTAGGTGTCTGCAATACGGTAACCTTGATGTACGGGATCGAACAAGTGGCTTTTGCTTAGAGCAATGGTAAGTTAACCATGCAAGATGAATGTTAGCATCATATTGGTAAGTTAGCTCGTACAAGATGCAAGGTAGCATCTTACATCGTAAGTTTGAATATGAGAACATTGATTTCATCATTATCGACCCCTATGTGAAAATCGTTTATTGATATTGTTAGTGAAAGTATAAGAACTTTATTGTAGTATCAGTGATCGAACATGTGTTTCTGGATTGTGAATATGGATTTTGAATTGTGAATAAGGAAATCATGATTGAATATGTGAATATTGGATTATTAATGTGAAGATTGAAGTATCAATATGAATTGTGTGAATTGTGGATATTAATCTGAATTGCGGCTGGATAATGACAATTAGTAACCCACACCTAACGAAACGAATTTTAGAAATTCAACATCGTAAGTGAATTGTTAATGAATTGAACTATGTGCACTTGCATAAGGTTTTGCATGCGTGGCATGGTATAATGGAGATTTCAAGCTTGCATGGCATAATCTTGAATGTTTAAAAGCTTTAAATCTCAAGTGTACAATGTTTTGAGACTTTTTAACTATTGGCCATATTATGCCTTTACTGAACATATTGTTAAGGTGCATATGTCATTGTTTATAGAATAAAGCATACATTTGCTTTATAACTTCGTTATTTTTGGATTTTGAAACAAGTATAAGAACTAATTAGACTAATATTTTGAAGAAATGATTTATGAAAGCTTCAGCCCTGCTGACAAGTAATAATAGTTAGCCATGACCATAACTATATTAGCCCCTACTAATAGGAAAAGAATAGTTAGCATATGCGCCGTCACTATTGTGTTAAAATAGGTAGCATATTGGTCCCTGCTAAAGAGAAAATAATGGTTAGCATATTGACTCCTACTAATGGGGAAATAATAGTTGGCACATTGACCCCTGCTAATTAGGAAAAAATACTTAACATATGGCCTCAACTTATAGGGATATAATAGTTAGCAATGATCATGATTTATCAAATAGTGTTTATCAACTATCGTTTGATCGATATTGTACATGAAGCTATTTAATAAGTATTGACTTATACGAAGCATTGTTTTCAAAAGAAGTGTAAAATCGGTATTACATCGTTTTACATGCATAACATTGGTTTTACTAGTATTGCTTTGTGAAGTGACATTGTATATGTTGATGTTTATGAATAAGACCGTAGTTGTGATGCCAAGTATCAAGAGGACAAAGAGGTACTTCAAAGTATCCTTCAATACCCAATTTGAAAAGATCTTGATAGCGTCTAGTCCCATATGGTCGGATTAGTCAGCATAAGTAGCGTTATCAGTAAATGTGAAGTTTATTGACTATTGTTTATTAGCTATTGTTGAAATGAACTTTGTCAAATTGTGCGTATGTTAGTATAACTTATTGTATGTTGCTAAGTTCTGTACTTGTGTGGTTATCTTACTTAGCTCTCCAGCTTACCCCTCTTTTTGTTTCTGTAACGACCCGTTACCACATTTTTCTTCTTATTTTACACAATTTATCCGGTTGGGCTGTCTGTGATACTTCACTTTATTTCTTATGTTAAACAATTTCATAAAATATTATTTATATTATATACATCCCCTATCTTACTTAATAAGCAAGTAGTACTGCATACATGTCTAAATACAGAAAATAAATGATCGTACCTCATATAAATCAGTCGGTCTGTCACATTGTCCATTATGTGCAGCCGTAATCCATAAATATTGGATCTCACCACCATCAAAACCTGAAATGTTAAAATTAAGGGGTGAGCAAACCACGGCTCAGTAAGAGAGTTATATGTCACACTTGATATTCAACTATCTATATGCTGAAAATAAATTTTTTCATTTTCTTTAAAATCTTCCTAACTGGCTCTAGGCTCACATGTAGGAAGGATACTACAGTCGGCTAGGGATCCAGATAGAATAAGATAGGTATTTTAGAATACCATACTTGTTCCGGAACCTAGAAGCAACTGTAGAGAATATCAATTCCGTTGTTTTCAAAACGATATAATTTTCGCTTTTCCACAAAGTAAACCACTTATTTCTTTTCACTTCAATATACTTTAAAACACATAACAGTTCAGTAGTAAAAATAGTGGTTTACTTCTCTTCTCTTCGGTACAGTAAAAACAGTATAATACAGTGATTTGTAAATATCCAATCATTGGATAATTACTTCTTCGATTATTTCTATCTTAGAAATAATTCTTATATTATTCTTTTAGAATAAACATTTATTTCTCATTTCAAATCAGTAACCGTATCGTACAGCTCAGTAAAACAGTAACTCGATACGGTTCAATCAGTAGACAGTAAATAGTAGCTACCAATTCAGAAATCAGTATAAGGTAGCTTTCAGTTCAGTAAACAGTAAATGGTAGCTTTCAGTTCAGTAAAATAGTAATCAATGGCTACCATTTCAATAAATAGTACAGTTCAGTAACACAATGTTTTGGTACGGTCTTTCATCAATAAACAGTAAACAGTATAGTACAGTAAATAGGATATCGTAAATCCTTTCAGAAATCAGTAAACAGTAAACAGTAAGCAGTAAGTGAGACTAGGCAACACCCTACAAGTAAATCATGCTATCATCGTCCACTAAGGGACACAGTAACAGTAATGAGATCTATGGCCATGATCTATAATGTCCTCGGTGTACGCTTGCTAGGCGACAATCCGGGACGCTGATGACTAGCTGGTCAATCAGCCACGTGACAGTAACAGTATATGTGATGCATGAAGCTCGGGGCCTAAGTCTCAAAACAGTGTAACCGTACCATAGCCTTTATGGATTTTAAATGCAGTAAATTAAAACATTTCACAAATATCCATAAGGCTCACATGTAATAAATCATCACCTTTATGAAATAATTAAATTAAAATAACATTTCTCAAAATACTTCATAAAGGTATAAATCATATTTTCCATACGGTGAAAACAGTTTATAAATCATTACTGAAAATATAGAAGGGCAAAACTGTCCTTTTTCCACCGTAAAACACATATGCACACTTTTCCGTGCATTCAATCGAAAACATGGTTTTATAATTATCGGAATTTCAAACAAATCATTTTTATAATTTATGAAAATAAATTATTTATTTTCTAACTTTAAATTCCCATCACCATGTTTTCTTTTAAAAACACGTGTAGAGACCTCTAGTCTCGAAATCATAGTTTTTCTTCATTTCTTAACCTTTATGGAATTTTCATAATTAATTATTTCCATAATTAAAACCATAAAGGTTTTATATGAAATCAAGTGAATATTTAAGAATATTTATAAAAATATTCACTTCAGTCTCTTTTTCATTTCCATCTCGTTTCACGTGAAATATCACCTACAGGGTAAATTTTCGGTGATTTCCTTTTTACCATTCTCGAAAACATGAATATTTTAAAAATCAAATATCGTTATATTCATATTTTATGAAATTTACTTAATTTCTCGATTTTCGTACTTGAAAATCATTTCACGTGAAATCAAATCATTTATTATGATTTTCGGTGATTTTCGGTAAATTTCAGTAATTATTTGATAATTTTTCGGCAGTATAACGACTGCCGATTTGGCTAGCCTCCTGCACGAAAATACATTTTATATTTTTCAACCAGTATTTCACCACAATTTGAAACCGATAAATCACCACAAATTTCAAAACTAATCAATATAAATTGCATTTATAATTTAAATGCATAATTTAAAACATGTGGCCGAATATCCTTACAGGCGGCACATGTCTCCCTTACCTGTTTCGGGTCGGCGACTACCTCTCGAAGGTCGCGCCCGTGTTCACCTCGCCCGATTCCATCGGCTCGGTTGTCGAGGATATTTTCTGGAAATTAAATTCTAAAATTTAGAATTTTTCCATAATTATTTAAATAAATAAATTATTTAAATAATTTAATACTTTTCGGGATTTCTTACCGATTCCCGTAATTCTCGGGATCTCCCGGAATTCCTTTTCCCTTTTTCTTCCTTCTTTTTTTTTTTCCTTTTCTTTCTTTTTCTCTTTTCTTTTCTTTTCTTTTTCTTTTTCCTTTTTCTTTCTTTTCTCACCGGACCGGTTTGCCTCCTTCCTTGCCGGTTCCTCGCCGGCGGCCGGTTCTCCGGCGGCTCAGGGGCTCAGCAGCTGGCCGGCACCACAGTGAAGCCGGATCTGGCCTCCGTTCGTCACGAATCGATGGCACGGCGGCGGATCTACTCGGTTTTGGTTCGGTCACTACTCCTCCTCCGTTGGCCTTCCTCCGCCGTTCTCTGCCTGAACCGTGGCCTCCATCGTCTTCCTCTCCCTCCGGCGATGCTTCGGTGGTAGTGGCGACGACCGATTTGGCCGGCACCGCCAGATCTGGTTTTCCTTTTCCTCTTCCGGTTTCGTCGGCTTCCGCCCCTGTTTCCGCTTCTGGTCCCTTCCGTTTCCGTCGCCGGTCGTCTTCTCCTCTCTAGCCGGCGCCGTCTCTTCCCTTTTCCCTCGCCGGCGGTGGCCTCTCCGCCGCCGTCGGCTTTTGGCTGGGAAGGGGTCGGGATTCCTTCCCCGATCCTGCCCTTTCCTTTTCTGTTTTGTTTCTTTTCTATTTTTAGTATATAATATCCCATATTATATACTATAATTTATATTTTATACATATAATATATACTATATATTATACATATATTATTTCATATATCATATAATACAATATATGTTATATATAAAATATATATTGTATATTACAAAATATATGTCTAGTATATATATATGTATATTTATATATTTTAAAATTAAATAACATTTATATAAATATTTATATAAATGTAATAATTCCGTATATATATATTGTATTTACAATATATACATATTCAAACTTTAATGTAATTTAATATTTACATTTTCTCAAATATGTATATACTTACATATACATAAAATGTCATACTTGAATACATATGTATTTATATCAAAATACATTTATATAATTAGTAATTATATAAACATATTTTATTTTCATTTCTCATTTTCCTTATTTAATTTGGATTTCCATTTATCCAAATTAAATTTCCTTCTTTCATTATTTTCCATAATATCTCATCTTATTTTTCCGATTTAAATTTCCTTCACTTAAATTTCCAATTTCATCACTTCCTCAATCCTCGGAATTTCCACCATCCATTCCTTTCTTGATTCTCGGGATTTTCACCAATATCCCGTTCTCATAATTTTATTTATTTTCAATATTTATAATTTCCAATAATTGGAAAATTTACGGTTATCACATTCTACCCACCTTAAGAAATTCGGTCCTCCGAATTTAACTTAAGTCCAAAGGTGGTATATGCCGTATACTTACGACTTCTGACCTCTAGGTCAACTTTTACATAATTACTGCCAACATACTTTCAACATCAAAAATACTTTAGACCACTACATGTTGTCTTTTATCATATATGTCTATACTCCCATAAGTTTATTTCTCAAATCGGGAGTTATTCATTTCCACTCTTTTCACATAAGAGTCCATGCACAGTATTTTTCATGTCACAGCTGATCTATGCTGTTCATCATCCATTTTTCTCACTTAGTGCCAAGTCGATATAGTTTAAAACTATCAATTACACATGTCAGTCAGTTATATGTAAGTGTCCCAGTAGCTTTCACATCTCATGCACACACACTCTCAGTATCATGGAGCGTTTACATCTCACGCTCATATATATATCAGTATGGAGCGGTGCTATCAGTACACTTGGAATCTCAAAGCCTTTTGCTATTCTCTCATTAGCATATGGCATCTCAGAGACTCCCATCGCATGTAAGGCTCACTGGAACTGTACATACACATTCACATCCTTTAACATTTATACTTCGACTGAGGCACTAGAGAATCTAGAATACTGATAATGGAAAGTGATTCTATTTAGATCATCAGTCTTTAATCACTTCCATATCATCATATCTCTTTTGGACTCTTTATTATTCACAGTATTCATATTCACACATTTATTCTACTAAGGCTGCATCTCATTGCAGACTTTACTATTGATCATCTCTTACAGTCATAGATCATGAGACAATCATATTCTCTTCATGTAGTATGGTCTTTAAATTTCTTTTCATAATTTAGATTCCACAATTGAATCCTCAATTTATGTATTTAATCACCACATCATCTATATACTTCCACCGTTTCTATCATGTTACGATGGTTATATGTATGATCATTTTTTCATTTATATACTGGCAGTAAATAATACTTGTCATTTATCTTACTCCTTGGAGTATCATTAATTTCACTTGTCACATTTGGTTTGATTTTTCATCTTGCCACAGTTATGTGATAACCAATACAAATCACTTTCAGTCTTACCTTCGGGAACTGTTTCATATTGATGTTCCCTTCTCATCATGCAATTTATTTCCTTATTCCACTTTCATTCTTTTAGTCGGCTTTCTCGATTGGTATGGTACTATACTGCTAAGATCTTTTAAAATCTTGCATACCATCTTTTCCCTACACTTATTCATTTACCGACTTTAACTTCTTTCTTTAATTATATCACATTAGTAGAGCAGCTAGTCTCATCACTCTTTTATAAACTGGCAGTAGTATCTAGCTAGACTCATTACTTTCGTATATCAATTATTACCTCTCTATCATAGACAGATTCACTGTCATTTTGTCATTTCGAGATTATATATCTCAGAAAGAGACACTGTCTAGCCAAACCTCTTAATTGCCAATCTTTACATAATTCCACAGTCTTTAAGAGTTTAAGAGTCATACCACAATGCTGCTCATTTTCCATTTGTACTTTAAACTCTATCAGTATTTCATCAATTTACTCATGTATGGATGCCTCTTTCCTTAGGCTTATATACCTCACAAGGCAAATCGTTAACCTCGTAATCTCAATAGGAACTCGTAAAATTCACTCCGAGTTCTAATCATCTTATGGACATCAGTCTCCAATCTTTTATCTAAGGACACTTTATACTGAGGCTAGTCTTATTAACTCCTCATGTTTATTAAATCAAATCCATAAAGCGTCCATTTCATCATGTAGATGAATACTTGTTCTTTATAAGAACTTTATTACATAGTAACCATTTACTATATCATATCGATTCATCTACTTATTAAAATCATTTGTGCTGCTCTCCTTTACACTTATGCAGCCAACTTCCTTAATTTCATTTTCCAGAGTAGATTCCTTAAGCTTTCAGATTTTCTTAAGTTCTCCGATATAAGCTTAGAATCAGGTTTCATATTCAAAATCGAGTCAATGTTATCTCGATTCCTCCAATTTATATAACTCTGGAAGTTCTATCAGAGATCAAATCCGATACTTCTTTAATCACATATTTCTTATCATTTTGGACATCTCATCCTTATGCCCTGTCATTTTCACTGTGTATTCTCAAGGCAGAGACATTTACTATTCAAATCATTTTGAC
Organism: Heritiera fomes; assembly: GCA_032173925.1. NCBI lineage: Eukaryota > Viridiplantae > Streptophyta > Magnoliopsida > Malvales > Malvaceae > Heritiera > Heritiera fomes. The sequence goes on from JAPDPM010000019.1 coordinate 8,764,039, forward strand.
ACACACTCTACCTTGATTTCATTGTTCACTCATACTTTACAGCCTTACATACCTCATTATAGTAAGCTGTATTAAGCATAACAGTTATCAACACATGTTACAGCTAACCAATTTATTACAGTTATTCACTTCATCAGTCAATTCCTGTAATCATTTCACTTTTCATAGCATTCAACGATCCCGTTCAATACACTCTTAATCCAGGCCCTTACAATCAATAACCGGGCCAATCATTTTGCAACATTCCACTACACTTCTATGGATCGCATCATGTAAGGCCCCGGCCCGTCCGCCGTTCGCCTATACATATCTATACCGTCCTCTTTTGGCGAGCACACTAGCCCCCTCAAGGATCAATCGTGAGGCCCAGCCCGTTCACTAGGTCACTCACCACTCGCGTCCATAATCTAAGTGTCAGTGGAATCAGTAATAGGGATCGCTATAGTCATATGACATCCTCTATGCCATTTATAACTCCATTACTATCAATGGATTCAAGATTAACTTGATTTTATCACTATTTGAAACATCGCCCAACATAGGGGCATTTTCGTCATTTTGACATTTATTTCTTTCTCCTCAGTATACATTTAAATCAATGATCTGATCATTTATGTGCTGATAGTATCCTTTCTGAAACTTATATCAGCAATTTAGATCTCACTCGATTTCGACAGAGAATTCTACTAAGATCCACAATTGGATTATTTTACTTGTAATTCAGCTTTATATCATTAATTTCTCTGTCAAATCAATCAATTCCAACCTCTATTGGTCTATTCTGACTCCCGGTAAAATTTTAGAGTCAGGGGTATTTTGGTCATTTTTTGCCAAAAATTTTCTCTCTCTTCAAATTACCCTCAATCAGTGATCTTAAAGTCTATTTAATGATGATATTATTCTCCTCCTTTATATCATCACTTTCAGGTCTCAGTTCGATCCGGACCGAAAAGTACTGGTCGGGCCCTTCACCGAGTCCTTTCGATTCCTTACCGAATAGGCCTTCATTTAGATTATAAGAATCACCAATTTTCTGGTAATTTCTGAGCCTATTATCTCTTTATCATTCTCAATTTATACTTTCTCACTCCCTTTAAATTATTTTACTCAAATTACAATCATTTATTTTCTCTATGTATTCAGACGATACAGTACTACCGGGGATGTTTAATACTTTTCCATCCAAAAGTATTCACAGACATCAGGCCAACCATGCTCTGATACCATTAAATCTGTAACGACCCGTTACCACATTTTTCTTCTTATTTTACACAATTTATCCGGTTGGGCTGTCTGTGATACTTCACTTTATTTCTTATGTTAAACAATTTCATAAAATATTATTTATATTATATACATCCCCTATCTTACTTAATAAGCAAGTAGTACTGCATACATGTCTAAATACAGAAAATAAATGATCGTACCTCATATAAATCAGTCGGTCTGTCACATTGTCCATTATGTGCAGCCGTAATCCATAAATATTGGATCTCACCACCATCAAAACCTGAAATGTTAAAATTAAGGGGTGAGCAAACCACGGCTCAGTAAGAGAGTTATATGTCACACTTGATATTCAACTATCTATATGCTGAAAATAAATTTTTTCATTTTCTTTAAAATCTTCCTAACTGGCTCTAGGCTCACATGTAGGAAGGATACTACAGTCGGCTAGGGATCCAGATAGAATAAGATAGGTATTTTAGAATACCATACTTGTTCCGGAACCTAGAAGCAACTGTAGAGAATATCAATTCCGTTGTTTTCAAAACGATATAATTTTCGCTTTTCCACAAAGTAAACCACTTATTTCTTTTCACTTCAATATACTTTAAAACACATAACAGTTCAGTAGTAAAAATAGTGGTTTACTTCTCTTCTCTTCGGTACAGTAAAAACAGTATAATACAGTGATTTGTAAATATCCAATCATTGGATAATTACTTCTTCGATTATTTCTATCTTAGAAATAATTCTTATATTATTCTTTTAGAATAAACATTTATTTCTCATTTCAAATCAGTAACCGTATCGTACAGCTCAGTAAAACAGTAACTCGATACGGTTCAATCAGTAGACAGTAAATAGTAGCTACCAATTCAGAAATCAGTATAAGGTAGCTTTCAGTTCAGTAAACAGTAAATGGTAGCTTTCAGTTCAGTAAAATAGTAATCAATGGCTACCATTTCAATAAATAGTACAGTTCAGTAACACAATGTTTTGGTACGGTCTTTCATCAATAAACAGTAAACAGTATAGTACAGTAAATAGGATATCGTAAATCCTTTCAGAAATCAGTAAACAGTAAACAGTAAGCAGTAAGTGAGACTAGGCAACACCCTACAAGTAAATCATGCTATCATCGTCCACTAAGGGACACAGTAACAGTAATGAGATCTATGGCCATGATCTATAATGTCCTCGGTGTACGCTTGCTAGGCGACAATCCGGGACGCTGATGACTAGCTGGTCAATCAGCCACGTGACAGTAACAGTATATGTGATGCATGAAGCTCGGGGCCTAAGTCTCAAAACAGTGTAACCGTACCATAGCCTTTATGGATTTTAAATGCAGTAAATTAAAACATTTCACAAATATCCATAAGGCTCACATGTAATAAATCATCACCTTTATGAAATAATTAAATTAAAATAACATTTCTCAAAATACTTCATAAAGGTATAAATCATATTTTCCATACGGTGAAAACAGTTTATAAATCATTACTGAAAATATAGAAGGGCAAAACTGTCCTTTTTCCACCGTAAAACACATATGCACACTTTTCCGTGCATTCAATCGAAAACATGGTTTTATAATTATCGGAATTTCAAACAAATCATTTTTATAATTTATGAAAATAAATTATTTATTTTCTAACTTTAAATTCCCATCACCATGTTTTCTTTTAAAAACACGTGTAGAGACCTCTAGTCTCGAAATCATAGTTTTTCTTCATTTCTTAACCTTTATGGAATTTTCATAATTAATTATTTCCATAATTAAAACCATAAAGGTTTTATATGAAATCAAGTGAATATTTAAGAATATTTATAAAAATATTCACTTCAGTCTCTTTTTCATTTCCATCTCGTTTCACGTGAAATATCACCTACAGGGTAAATTTTCGGTGATTTCCTTTTTACCATTCTCGAAAACATGAATATTTTAAAAATCAAATATCGTTATATTCATATTTTATGAAATTTACTTAATTTTTCGATTTTCGTACTTGAAAATCATTTCACGTGAAATCAAATCATTTATTATGATTTTCGGTGATTTTCGGTAAATTTCAGTAATTATTTGATAATTTTTCGGCAGTATAACGACTGCCGATTTGGCTAGCCTCCTGCACGAAAATACATTTTATATTTTTCAACCAGTATTTCACCACAATTTGAAACCGATAAATCACCACAAATTTCAAAACTAATCAATATAAATTGCATTTATAATTTAAATGCATAATTTAAAACATGTGGCCGAATATCCTTACAGGCGGCACATGTCTCCCTTACCTGTTTCGGGTCGGCGACTACCTCTCGAAGGTCGCGCCCGTGTTCACCTCGCCCGATTCCATCGGCTCGGTTGTCGAGGATATTTTCTGGAAATTAAATTCTAAAATTTAGAATTTTTCCATAATTATTTAAATAAATAAATTATTTAAATAATTTAATACTTTTCGGGATTTCTTACCGATTCCCGTAATTCTCGGGATCTCCCGGAATTCCTTTTCCCTTTTTCTTCCTTCTTTTTTTTTTTCCTTTTCTTTCTTTTTCTCTTTTCTTTTCTTTTCTTTTTCTTTTTCCTTTTTCTTTCTTTTCTCGCCGGACCGGTTTGCCTCCTTCCTTGCCGGTTCCTCGCCGGCGGCCGGTTCTCCGGCGGCTCAGGGGCTCAGCAGCTGGCCGGCACCACAGTGAAGCCGGATCTGGCCTCCGTTCATCACGAATCGATGGCACGGCGGCGGATCTACTCGGTTTTGGTTCGGTCACTACTCCTCCTCCGTCGGCCTTCCTCCGCCGTTCTCTGCCTGAACCGTGGCCTCCATCGTCTTCCTCTCCCTCCGGCGATGCTTCGGTGGTAGTGGCGACGACCGATTTGGCCGGCACCGCCAGATCTGGTTTTCCTTTTCCTCTTCCGGTTTCGTCGGCTTCCGCCCCTGTTTCCGCTTCTGGTCCCTTCCGTTTCCGTCGCCGGTCGTCTTCTCCTCTCTAGCCGGCGCCGTCTCTTCCCTTTTCCCTCGCCGGCGGTGGCCTCTCCGCCGCCGTCGGCTTTTGGCTGGGAAGGGGTCGGGATTCCTTCCCCGATCCTGCCCTTTCCTTTTCTGTTTTGTTTCTTTTCTATTTTTAGTATATAATATCCCATATTATATACTATAATTTATATTTTATACATATAATATATACTATATATTATACATATATTATTTCATATATCATATAATACAATATATGTTATATATAAAATATATATTGTATATTACAAAATATATGTCTAGTATATATATATGTATATTTATATATTTTAAAATTAAATAACATTTATATAAATATTTATATAAATGTAATAATTCCGTATATATATATTGTATTTACAATATATACATATTCAAACTTTAATGTAATTTAATATTTACATTTTCTCAAATATGTATATACTTACATATACATAAAATGTCATACTTGAATACATATGTATTTATATCAAAATACATTTATATAATTAGTAATTATATAAACATATTTTATTTTCATTTCTCATTTTCCTTATTTAATTTGGATTTCCATTTATCCAAATTAAATTTCCTTCTTTCATTATTTTCCATAATATCTCATCTTATTTTTCCGATTTAAATTTCCTTCACTTAAATTTCCAATTTCATCACTTCCTCAATCCTCGGAATTTCCACCATCCATTCCTTTCTTGATTCTCGGGATTTTCACCAATATCCCGTTCTCATAATTTTATTTATTTTCAATATTTATAATTTCCAATAATTGGAAAATTTACGGTTATCACAGTTTCCTCACAGGTTAAGTAGGGATAGTATAGGCTTTTACTTCTCGCAGTTGGCTTTGACTACTTTCAAGCTCCAACGTGTCCGCATTTCATATTTGGTATACGAATAGTTGTATTAATTGTTTTTAATTTCGTACAATTTTCTACAGTACTATAGTGTGAGATGTGTATGAACTATTTTTTTTAATTGTATCGAATAATTTATTGATTTCGGGATGTAAACGAACTTGTATTAAAAAACAAGTCAGTATTCTGAAAAATAATAGAATATTTCTTTAAGAATTTTTTTAAGGGCCTTAGTGAGCTCTGAAAATTATGAAATTCTGATCCATCATAGATTGTAATATGAATAAGTACAATAAGACATTTTGATAAGAAAATGATATTGTTTGAATGGTAAATCGAGCTTGGGAATGAATAATTATAACTCAATATTTACCGCTTTTACACAGGAATTTCATTATGGTTTAAATGATTGTGGATCATTATGGTATTAGTCTAGGACCTTAGGCAAGATGCTTAATTTAAACCAAATTAGGTACCTAGAAGCTTGATTTTTTAAGGTAGAACTACTCACGTGACAAACTATTTCTATAAGAATAAAAGAAAAAGTTAAACCAGAATGCTATAATTTCGCATAAGTTATCGAAAATTTTCGAATTAGTTGCGTCCTTCGAGATGTGACACTTAACCCTTTGGCTGAATGCCTTTTTAAGTTCCTAAAGCAATTTTCAAACTTTCTAACACAAGGAATGTCATGGAAATCAAATCTCATAACATTTGTTCACAAGCACCAAACTTAGATTTCCTAAACTATAAGCAAATCAACTCATTTTCAAAGGAAAAAAATGCATCCCAAATACATTTACACAATCCACTTATCGTCCTCCGAGCTAACTTAGTTGTACACCTCCAAGCCTAGCCTAAAAGTCATCACCAATTCAAGATCCTTGCTACTCCATTACACAGACGAATTGCACGCTTTCTCAATTACCACACACATAGTTCATATAAAGCATAACATAATTATAAAACTACTTACATGCAGCAATGCGTTAATTACAGATTTAAAGATGTAATCTTATAGATTTAAAGGTGTAGATTTCATGTTTGTCATTGGTTTTGAGTTATCTTGAAAAAATAAAATTTTTCCATGAATATGGCTTTCTATTGGCATGAGAACTAAGTGATACCATGCATTTTCTCGCATGAAAATGGTAGGAAATGATAGTTTAAAATGGTATAACAAGGATAGAAACCTTAGATTTCAAAAAGGAAGCAAAATCAAGAATTTGCCATAAAAGGGTGATTCGGCCATGGTGCAATTGGGCATGAAACTATGCTGTATTTTATGGTTTGATGGTAGAAAATGACTATAGAAATCAAAAGAGGAAGGTTGGTGAAATCGGAATCGAAAAAGGAGCTAAAACGGGAAAGTTTAGTTTTAGCATTAGTGTAATTTATACTAGTTATGCACATATTGTGTCATTAGTGGTTGCATTTTTTGAAAGTTAGTAGCTTTAAATTAAGAGGAAAATATTCATAATTTTTGATAAAATTATTTTGCAGCCAGAAATTACAGATTTTGGTTGGTGCTACCGAAAAGTTCGATTTCGTTAGACAAGTAAAGGGGAAGTGTGTGAGTTGTATGGATATGATGAATTGCATGATTTATCAAGTTTAATTTTATGAAATTATTGGAAGCTTGATTTGCTTTGAAATCATGCAAAATTGTGGTTGAAAGTTGGTTTATATACTGTTAAATTCCGTGCAGGAGGCTAAGAATTTGCAGTCATTATACTGTTGGAAAATTATCAAATTATTCTAAAATATCATGAAATATTTTATATGCATAAATGGAATAAATCATGAATTTTGGAAATCATTTCCATAAATTTTCCATAAAGTGGAAATTGTTGAAAAATGCTAAATTAAATATTCATGTTATGGATTTTTATTTAAAGTGAGAATGAAATATATTCTTTTTACTATTAATTATTCAAAAAGGAATATTTATGAGATTCTCACTTGATACATGAATATTTATCGACTGTTTTCCCTGTATTTGAATATATGAAATAAATACCTTTTCGGAATATTTATTTAAATAAATGATTTAATTCATTAGATTTCCTTAAAGGTATTTTTATGAAAAAATAAATGATTTTATACCTTTATGGAATTAATTAATTATTTTATTTATTTTATAAATTTCATAAAGATGATGAGAGGGTGAATAAAATGTTTTGAGATGATTTTGGGAAAAATGTGAAAATAAGGGAAATTCATGAAAGGAGGAAATATATGAAACTATGAGCCTTGTGGATAAACATGAAATATTTCAAATTATTTTGAATAAGATCCATAAAGGCTATGATACAATTTTTATACTACTTTGAGACTTAGTCCTCGTTTCATGCCCACTAATTACTGTTACTGTCACGTGGCTGATTGACCTTGTAACAGTCTGAGTGTACATTTTTTACACAATATTTACTAGTATTTTTCACATTTTTACTGGTTAGGCTGTCTGTATGCCTTTAACACTTGATCATTAACCGCAATAAATGGTAAACATTTATTCAGTAAATTCAAAATATAAAAATTTCTAGAAGATTCGATACACTTTACATCCCATGTTTCTATTGTACAATAATGTAATACTGTATACAAGTGTTTGAATATATAAGAGAAGTAAATGTACCTTTAAATTTCAATGCTCTGTCCCAATGGGCTACTCGCAGCTATATTTATTCGAGGAATCCATCAAATAATCCTCATAATTAATCTGGAAAATTTGAAAGTAAGGGGTGAGCAAACACGTGCTTAGTAAAGGAGTCGTATGCTGTTTGATACAATGAAATCTATATGCGAAAAAATATTTATTTTCCTAACGATGTACTAAGCACAGTAAAGGAAGGATACGATAGTCGGTCGGGAAATCCAGATGGAGCATGGAAGGTATTTTGGAATACCTGTCTTGTCCCGAAACCCAGAGCGACTATAGGGAGTAATTTATAAATTGTCTTAATAAAACAATTTAATACCCATTTCTCCATAATTATAAACAGGATAAACCATTTATTTTCTGTCCTTTCAGTACAATTCAAAACACGTGATAATACAGTGGTAAAACAGTAGTTATAGTAAACAGTCTTTTCAGTACAGTAGCTTATAAATATCCAAATCACTGGATAACAGTTCAGTAATTACTTCTATTTTAGAAATAATTTTCAAAGTATTCTTTCTCGATAACAGTAAATTTCCTTTCAGTTCAGTAAACAATATTCCATACAATTCAGTTTAGTAAATAGTAATCAATAGGTTTCAGTTCAGTAAACCGTAATCAGTAGCTACTAGTTTAATAAACAGTAATCAGTAGCTTTCGGTTCAGTAAATAGTAATTAGTAGCTTTCAGTTCAGTAAACAGTAATCAGTAGGTTTCAATTCAGTAAACCGTAATCAGTAGCTACTAGTTCAATAAACAGTAATCAGTAGCTTTCGGTTCAGTAAACAGTAATCAGTAGCTTTTAGTTCAGTAAACAGTAATCAGTAGGTTTCAGTTCAGTAAATTGTATTTCCAAGTGCAGTACAATTCAGTAAAACAGTATTTCGGTACGGTTCAGTTCAGTAAACATTAATTCACAGTGCAGTACAGTAAAACAGGATTTAGTAAATCCCTTTAGTAAATAGAAATCAGTAAGTTGAGACTAGGCATCACCCTACATCATATCATGTTATCATCGTCCACTAAGGGACATAGTAACAGTATACAGTGAGATCTATGGCCATGATCTATAGGGGGTCCTCAGTGTACACTTGCCAAGTGACATCCGAGACCGCTGATGACTGGCTGGTCAATCAGCCACGTGACAGTAATAGTAACAATAGTAAGCATGAATCTCGGGGCCTAAGTCTCAAAAACATTATAAAAACCGTACAACAGCCTTTATAGATCTTATTCAAAATAATTTAAAATATTTCATGTTTATCCGTAAGGCTCTCACATTTTCATATATCATCACCTTTATGGAATTTATAAAATAAATATGATCAGTATTTAGTTCCATAAGAGTATAAAATCATTTCTTTTCCCATAAAAATACCTTTAAGGAAATCTCATGAATAAATCATTTATTGAAGTAATTATTTCCAAAAAGGTATTGATTTCTCATTTCCACATACTGTAAATCAGTCGATAAATATTCATGTATTAAGTGAGAACACAATAAATATTCATTTTGAATATTTAATATCATATAAAACATAATTAATTTCTCACTTTAATGAAAATATAAAACGTGAATATTTAATTCTATAACTTTCTCATAATTTCCATTTTATGGAAAATTGGTGGAAATTATATTCAAAATTTCCCATTTAAATCATTTCATGCATCTAAAATATTTTATAATATTTTAGAATACTTTTGAAAATTTTCCGACAGCATAACGGCTGCGGATTCCAAACCTCCTGCACATAATTTACAATATATAAACCAACTTATCAACCACAATTTTGCATGTTTTCAAACCAAATCATGCATCCAATATTCTCATAAAATTTAGCTTAAGAAAACATGCAATTCATTATATCACTACAACTCACACACTCCCCCCTTACCAGTCTTATGGAACCGATCGTAACCGAAATCTATCAACTCGGGCTGCAAAATAATTTTATCAAAATTTATTAATATTTTTCCTTCTAATTTTAGGCCACTAGTATTCATAAAATGCAGCCACTAATATTCTAACACAAGTACAACCAGTATAAATTATACTAGTGCTAAAGCTCAACTTCTTCAATTTAGTTCCTTTTTCAGTTTTAATTTCACCAATCCTTCTCTTTTAATTTCTATAGTTCTTTTCCACCATTAATTATAAAATTCAGTATATTTTACCTATCCAAGGATGTTATGGCCGAAACCCTTCTTTGGTCATTTCTTTGTTTTTTCAACCTTTGCTTTCTTTTCTTGTTTTCAATCTATCCCACCTTGTCCATGTGAGCATCCCTTAACCTATTCTTGCATGAATCATCAATTCCTCTACTCTCCCATGCCAAACCGAACCTCCCCTGTCACTAACCAAATTTTGGTTCTTCATCATTTCAAGTTTCTAAGCTTTCTCTTCATTTTATTTATATTCTATAATTCATTTCTTATCATCTTCATACAATTTCTAGCCATAGTTCTCGCTTGTTCTCATGTATGTCAAGATCTTAGTTTGTTTTAATTCCATGTTATAATAGGATTCAACTCAAAACAAGTCTATATCTATGTTTCTTATGTTATAAAACATAGAATATACCATTAAACATCAAGAAAACCATGGAATCAAATTGTCTTACCTTGACCGAATGCTACCTCCCAAAATAGATTGTGTTCTGTCTCAAGTCAACCTCACTTTGCTTGTCCCTTCGTTATTTAATTGATGGAGGACAGGTTGTTGAGGAAGTCTTAAATGGTTAGGTATCAAAGGTACATAAATTTGCTGAGTTTCCTTGGATGAACGAAGGCCAAATAGAACACCAAAATGAAACAAAATCTGATTCTCATAGACAGTAGGGGAAAATCGATGAGTAGAGATGAAATTGCCGAAGTTTTGTTCCCTTTATTCTCCTATTTATTCAAGATGACCAATAGGAAGTTAGCACCTTTCTTACTTATCTCTTTTCTTCATCATTTTATGACATATTGAGCATTAAATTGCCGAAGAAAAATTGCAGCAAAGGAACGGCTGGGAGGGTCCTTAGCTGTTCGGTTTGACCATGTTTTGCTTCCTCTTTTTGTAAGTTTCAACCAATGAAAATTGCTCACATGTTAAACTTTAATTTCTCCTCTTTAAAGTATCTCTCCTCTTGAAAATTTTATACTATAAAATTTATAGCTAAATTTTCTTTAAACACTTCAGCCCACGACAGCAATGAAAGTGGTGTACTGTCCACAAAATTTTGCTGCACTTTCCTTGACTTCTTTGCTCTTCTTTTTGTATATATTCTAGCCAATAAGAATTCACCTCACGTTCATCTTTAATTTCTCTTCCTTTATTTTATGTTTTATGCCATAAAATGCAAATTATTTTTCCTTTAGAAAATTTTCCTGCCATGTAACAAAATGGCCAACATAAAAGTGGCATACTGCTGTCCCATTTTGGCTGCACGTTTCTAGCTTCATTTTGCCTTTCCTGAGGCATATTTCATCTAATAATTTTGAGCCAAATATCCACTTAATAACTCACTTTCATCATATTATCAATTCTCACTTTTAATAGCACAATTTCATCACAAAATTTTGCTTCCAGCCGTGTATCATAACAGAACCGATTTAAGTGGCGTGACAGCCAATTTTTTCTTATGCTACACAGTTTGGACTTTGTTTCTCCTCTCTTTTGTATATTTCATCCAATCAAAATAAATCATATGTAAAATAAATAATTTTCTTTCTCTTATAAATATATTTATTGGTATTTTTATGCCATGAAAATGTCACTTTCATTCTAAAATTTCAGATTTCTTTTCTTCCCTCATTCTATACTTTTAATTCATCATTCAATATTTGTTTCAACGCTTATACACAATACTATAATTTATAATCCAATAATTCAAAATTGAGTAGAAATTCATTCTACTTAATTCCACTAAATAATTTAATTCTACTATCAATAATTTACAAAGTATAGTGTACAGTATTATAAAATCGGGTCTCATAGACCCGCCAAGTCATCAACAGTCCTAGAGTCACCTGGCAAGTGTACACCGAGGATGCCCTATAGACAATGGCCATAGATCTTACTGTATACTGTTACTATGTCCCTTAGGGGATGATGATAGCATGATATGATTTAGGGTGATGCCTAGTCTCAACCTACTAATACTGTTTACTAAAATGGATTTTACTGAATACTATTTACTGAACTGTACGGTATTGAGAAATACTGTTTACTGAACTGTATCGTACTGATTACTATTTACTGAACCATATTGAGAACTACTGTTTGATGGAAAAGAATATTACAAAAATTATTTCTAAAATTAGAAATAATTACTGAACTGTTTATCCACTGATTTTTGGATAATTATAACATACTGTACTGAAGTGACTATACACTGTTTTTATAGTATTACATCTACTGTTCACTATACTGCTTTACTGTTAAACTGTCACGTGTTCTGAACTGTTACTGAAGTGATGGAAATTAAATGGTTTATTCCATTTATATTTATGAAAAAATAAATATTTTTCAGCATATAGATTTCATTGTATCAAGCAGCATACGACTCCTTTACTGAGCACGTTTCGCTCACCCCTTTATTTAACAACTCCTCAGATTTATTGCAAGGATTAATTTGAGATCTTCCTCTGATAAATAGAGCTGCAAGTATGCACACTGGGGCAAAGTACGTAAAATTTTAAATGTACAATCACTTCTCTTATATATATTCAGACATATGTATACAGTACTACATTACTAAAATATGGAAAAGAACTACTGTTTGATGGAAAAGAATATTATGAAAATTATTTCTAAAATTAGAAATAATTACTGAACTGTTTATCCACTGATTTCTGGATAATTATAACATACTGTACTGAAGTGACTGTATACTGTTTTTCCAGTATTACATCTACTGTTCACTGTACTGCTTTACTACTGAACTGTTATGTGTTTTGAACTGTTACTGAAGTGATGGAAATTAAATGGTTTATTCCATTTATATTTATGGAAAAATAAATATTTTTCAGCATATAGATTTCATTGTATCAAGCAGCATAAGACTCCTTTACTAAGCATGTTTCACTTATTGCAAGGATTAATTTGAGATCTTCCTCTAATAAGTAGAGTTGCGAGTATGCACACTGGGGCAAAGTACGTAAAATTTTAAAGGTACAGTCACTTCTCTTATATATATATATATATATTCATACACATGTATACAGTACTACATTACTGAAATATGAAAATAGAGGATGTAAAGTGTAAGGAATATTGTAAAAATTTTATATTCCAAATTTATTAAATAAATGTTTATCATTTATTAATGTTACTATGCAAGTGTTAAAGGCATTACATACACCTCAACCGTAAATTATGTATAAAATATGTTATTTATTGCACTATGGATTGTTACAGTTTTAATGGTATCAGAGCAAGGTTGGCCTGATGTCTGTTGATGCCTTTAGAACAGAAAGTGTTGAATAAGGTTAACATCCCCTGTAGTACTGTATAGTCTGAATGTATAGAAGAATCAAGTGACTGTAAATTAGGTTAAGTTTTTAAAATGGTGTGGAATTTTACGAATCAAGGGTTACAAAAAGGGATTGTGATCCGAGAATTTTACATAGAATATGTGATCTTATGGTCTTAATGGAGGTCTGTTCGATAAGGTATAAAGAGGAACTCAGTGGGGCCCTACCAGGACTTCTCTGTCTGAATCGAACTAAGACCTTGAAATGGTGATATTATAGTGGAATGGGATATCATCAATCAATAGATCTTAAGATCACCTGTTAGAATGTATCTTGAAGAGAGAGAAATAAGTAGGAAATGACGAATATGCCCCTATATTGAAATAATTCCTCTGAATCATAGTTAACTAAATTGATTTGGAATTGATTGATGGTGATAAAGTAACTGATGGTGTAAAGAATTGTTTACATGTACAATGGTCCCTACTACTAACCCCACCTCTACTCTGATGAGTAATGCGACCCTGAGTGTATATTATGGGAGGTTGCGAGATAATTGGCCCTGTTATGGATTCTTTAGGGCCTGAATTAAATGTGAAAAGACGGGATATTTGGTTAGGGATTATTAGATATTATGGAAAGTGATACACTTACTGAGTGTGACTGAAAAGGTGAATTGTGTATTGATGAATCAATATTAGTGCTGTTAATTTCGGTTCGATATATTCTTTCTGTCCCTAATGAGAATAAATCAGATATTTATAGAACCAGACTGTAAGAGAAAAAGAGGATCATAGCTAACTTAAATTTACTAAATGAATTTGACTTGAAGATAAATTACAGAAATGGATAGGTTAGCTGAGAAGTGGATTAACTTAAATTTTTATACTTAGTGTGTTATTTCGTACCATAATTAAATGGCATGTTATGAAATGAGCAATAAATAAGTGAATCGATATGAAATATATGTTAAATGATTTGAAAGTTATACGCATGTGTTTTGAGGATACATAGTGGAATTGCAGGATGTAAATAACGAAACATCCAAGATGGTATGTGGTTATGATTTAAAAGTTACTGGATGAAATTCTAATTCAATTTTTGGAGTAATGTGGATTCTAGAGATTATTGACTCGATTTACAACATCGAATCTATTTATAAGCTCTTATCAGAGAACATAAAAGAGTTTGAAGAGCTTAAGAAATTACTCCAGAGATTAATAAATAAAGAACCCATCTGTATTAGTGTAAGTGAGGAAAAGCACATATGATTTGGTTTGAAAGAATAAGAATAGTTTATGATTGTGAATTAAATCCTAAATGTTCAGTAGTGTTATTACTGAAAATGGATATTCATTTGTTCAGAATTGATGTTTTATTTGATCCATTCAATGATATATATGGAGTTTTAAGACCAATCTCTGAACAAGTTGTTATTGAATAAAAGCTTACAAACTGGTGTTCATAAGAGAATGTTTAGAAACTCAGTATAACTTCTATGAGTTTCTTGTGGTACTTAAGGGATTAATGAAATATTTTATGTTGTATGTGAGTTTAATGAATGAGATATTTCAATCACATACAGATAAATGGTATTGGTATGTAACTATGATGTGTGAATATATTACAACTCATATGAAGAATATAAGCGGCATCTTTGAATAATTCCACAAACTTTTGGGAACTATATAAATGATTTGTTGAGGATTTGGTGGAATCAGCTGCTTTATTTATATAATACGTACATGTGAGAAAATTAAATGGGAGTGGATGAATACAGGTGGGTATAGTATTCAAAAATGCTAAAAGATTTTAATGGTGGAGTACTATACCATTTGGAAAAGCAATTGAAGTGATAAGTGTGAAAGAATGGAAATGTATTAAGAAGATAAGTCATATGACGATTTGGCAGCATGAATTTTGAGGTATTTCTCAAATCTAAGATTGCATATGATTTCCTTTGACTATCATATGGTTATGGCTAGATTTAAGATCGAGCCATATTTGACAGATAAAATTAGTTATACTTAGAGGAGTAAATAAATGCATTACTGCCAGTCATGTAAATGGATATATATAAATATATATATATATTGGAATTGTGAAATTCTATAAGTAATGTGGAGACGGAATTGGTATTTTGATAATTTCAATTATAGAATTTGATTGTGAAAAGATTACATCCTCAGGTACATCCTACAATTAAGTGATATTACGTGTACCATGAGAATGAGGGATGTAATGATTACTCAATATGAAAAGAGATATCGGAGAAAATCATTACCTAATGTCTCATTCACTGTAATTGATGGTTAATATTAAACTCTGCAAATAAAGTGCAGCCTTAGCTGAATTAATGTGAAGATGATTATTGTGGGATAGTAAAGAATTCGAAAGAACCATGATGTTATAGAAGTGATTATAAATTGATTAACCAAATTGATTCACTTCTTCATCATCAGGTTTCTTGATCTTTTAAGTGCCATAGTCGATATGTATATATATATATATATATCTATAAAACGGTGAAAATCTATTTGAAGTTCCAGTGAGCTTTATATGTGATAGGGATCCCTAATTGGCCACATGCTTTTAAAAGAATAACAAAAGGCTTTGGGATTTCAAATTTACTGTCAGCAACGCTTTTATTGATATAAATAGCTGAGCGCATTTTGTAGATGCTCAATAATTGACTGAAAGTGAGTGCACTGGATTTAAAAAGCTACTGGGATAATTACATATGATTGATTAAATTTGTTTAAATGATAGTCATAAATTAATATTGGCTTGATACCAAATGAGATAATATGTGATTAATAGTGTGAATTGTTTATTGTATGAAAAGAAGTGAAAATTGTTAACTCCCAAAGATGATAAAAAATTTCAAAGAGTATAAAATTTATTTTGAAAGAGGAAATGTGTGATTTAAAAGAAATTTGGAATGTAAAAGTATAATGGCATTCTCATCTGAAGGACAAGGTTAACTGAAAGTTAGAAATTATATAAGGAAGGAAAGTACCTATATGGGTTGTACTTCCTAAATTAAGTGAAATACGGAGCACCCGCAGAGGGTATGATGCTATCTGGGTAATTATGGATAGATTCATTAAGTCTGCTCATTTTTTGGCTATTAAGTTTACAGATCCAATTAGTGCCTTAGCCAATTTATATGTCAGGGAGATAGTGAGGTTGCATGGTGTTCCAGCGAGCATCACATCTGATAGGGATTCCCGCTTCACATCTTATTTTGAGAGAGATTTCAGGAGGCCATGGGATCCCAACTGAGTTTTAGCACCGCGTTTCATTTGCAGACTGACGGACAGTCCAAGCGTACGATATAGACGCTCAAGGATATGTTGTGAGCGTGTGCACTTGATTTAGAGGCTCCTGGGACGATCATCTACCCTGGCAAAGTTTGCTTATAATAATAATAGCTAATAGGCGGGTATCAACATGGCACCTTATGAGGTTTTATAAGACAGACGATGTAGATCCACGATAACATGGGAAGAAGTGGGAGATCGTAAGTTATTAGCTCCCGACTAGGTCGAGCAGGCTTTCCGAGATGTGCGGGTGATTATGTATTTTAAAGGTCTCACCTTCTAAAGGCATAATGAGATTCGGAAAGAAAAGAAAATTGAGTCCTCGATACATTGGACCTTTCGAGATCTTAGATCGCGTGGGAGAGGTGGCATACCGGTTAGCACTACCTCCAGAGTTGTCAGGAGTGCATAATGTATTCCACGTCTTGATGTTGAGAAAGTACCATCCAGATCCTCCTCACATAATTCGACACGAGTCACTAAAGATTTGAGAGGATATGAGTTACGTTGAGAGGCCGATATGGATCTTAGATAGGAAAGATAAAGTACTGCGATCTAAGACTATCCAGTTGGTTAAGGTGCTCTGGCATTATCACACGGAGGAAGAGGCTACTTGGGAGTTAGAAAGCCTTATGCGTGAGAAGTATTCAAAGCTTTTTCAGTGATAGGTCCAAGAGAAATTTGGAGGACCAAATTTTCTAAGGTGGGGAGAAAATGTGAGACCTGATTATATTATACTGTACACCATATTTTTGTAAATATTTAATAATGGAAATAAATTATTTAGTGAAATTAAATAAAGATTTAATGTGAACCTCACTTTGAATGTTATGGATTTATTGGGCTTATGACTAATAATATGGTGTACAAAAGGTGAAATAAATATTAAATAATTATTTGGAGGCATAAAAATAATTTTTATGTCATTTGGAATTATTTTGAGAATTTTGAAAAACAAATTGGAAAATGACAGATACATCCCAAGAGCATTTTCATAAATTACGCCCATATTAAAATGGGTTGAGACAAAGTAAAAATATCATGATAATCTACATGAAAATGAGAATAACATGGTGCCAAAATATTTATTGGAAAAGGTGGTTGATTGGAAAATTTTGCTGGTGGCCAAAAAGGGGTAAAATCGTAATTTCACATTATTGACGAACTGCCCGTTGATGAAACCACCATGATTCATCAAAATATGCCCAATAAGAATTTTTGGAAATGAAATATGAATTTTTGGAGTTCAATTTCATAGTCAGAAAAATTTACAGAAGCTTAAGGACATTTTGTCCAAAATCGTTATAATCGAGGGTAAAATGGTCATTTAACATGAAGTGGGACTGGTCAAATTAGTCAATAATGACCAAAAATTGAATTAAATTTGATTTAAATACAATTTATAAGCTGGAATAATAATAATAATAATAATAATAATAATAATAATAATAATAATAATAATAATAATAATAATAATAATAATAATAATAATAATAATAGTGTGATAAAGGAATAAATGGTGGAAAATGGAAAGGAAATTTTATTGTAGCGCCATGTGGCAACTTCTCATTGGTTGGAAGAAGACCAAATTCAGCAGAATTTTGCTAGCCTCCTTCACGACAGAAAAGAAAAAAAAAGAAAGAAAAAGAAAAATTTCAAGCTTCCAAAGCACAAAAAATAATTAAAATTTTAAGTTAGATATTTTTAGCAAAATTGTTCACCATCTCATGCTCTATCAAACCCACCCAAATATAAATTGAAAAACTAAAATTTCAAGGAGAAAAGGAAGCCAAAAACATTCGGCCAAGGTAAGGATTCATGGGATTTTTGAGGTTTTGATTTAATTCAAAGTTGTAATCTTATAGATTTAAAGGTGTAGATTTCATGTTTGTCATTGGTTATGAGCTATCTTGAAAAAATAAAATTATTCCATGAATATGGCTTTCGGATGGCATGAGAACTAAGTGATACCATGCATTGTCTTGCATGAAAATGGTAGGAAATGATAGTTTAAAATGGTATAACAAGGATAGAAACCTTAGATTTCAAAAAGGAAGCAAAATCAAGAATTTGCCATAAAAGGAGGATTCAGCCATGGTGCAATTGGGCATGAAACTATGCTGTATTTTATGGTTTGATGGTAGAAAATGACTATAGAAATCAAAAGAGGAAGGTTGGTGAAATCGGAATCGAAAAAGGAGCTAAAACGGGAAAGTTTAGTTTTAGCACCAATGTCATTTATACTAGTTATGCACATGCTGTGTCATTAGTAGCTTAAAATTAAGAGGAAAAATATTCATAATTTTTGATAAAATTATTTTGCAGCCAAGAATTACAGATTTCGGTTGGTGCTACCAAAAAGCTTGGTTTCGTTAGACAGGTAAAGGGGAAGTGTGTGAGTTGTATAGATATGATGAATTGCATGATTTATCAAGTTTAATTTTATGAAATTATTGGAAGCTTGATTTGCTTTGAAATCATGCAAAATTGTGGTTGAAAGCTGGTTTATATACTGTTAAATTCCGTGCATGAGGCTAAGAATTCGCAGTCGTTATGCTACTGGAAAATTATCAAAATTATTCTAAAATATCATGAAATAATTTAGATGCATAAATGGAATAAATCATGAATTTTGGAAATCATTTCCATAAATTTTCCATAAAGTGTAAATTGTTGAAAAATGCTAAATTAAATAATCATGTTATGGATTTTTATTTAAAGTGAGAATGAAATATATTTTTTTTACTATTAATTATTCAAAAAGGAATATTTACAAGATTCTCACTTGATACATGAATATTTATCGACTGTTTTCCCTGTATTTGAATATATGAAATAAATACCTTTTCAAAATATTTATTTAAATAAATGATTTAATTCATTAGATTTCCTTAAAGGTATTTTTATGGAAAAATAAATGATTTTATACCTTTATAGAATTAAGTAATGATTTTATTTATTTTATAAATTTCATAAAGGTGATGAGAGGGTGAATAAAATGTTTTGAGATGATTTTGGGAAAAATGTGAAAATGAGGGAAATTCATGAAAGGGGGAAATTTATGAAACTGTGAGCCCTGTGGATAAACATAAAATATTTCAAATTATTTTGAATAAGATCCATAAAAGCTATGATACAATTTTTGTACTGCTTTGAGACTTAGGCCTCGTTTCATGCCCATTGATTACTGTTACTGTCACGTGGCTGATTAACCCACCAAGTCATCAACAATCTCGGAGTCACCTGGCAAGTGTACACCGAGGACGCCCTATAGACTATGGCCATAGATCTTACTGTATACTGTTACTGTGTCCTTTGGGGGATGATGATAGCATGATATGATTTAGGGTGATGCCTAGTCTCAACCCATTGATACTGTTTACTGAAATGGATTTTACTTAATACTCTTTATTGAACTGTACGGTACTGAGAAATACTGTTTATTGAACTGTATCATACTGATTACTGTTTACTGAACTGTACTAAGAACTACTGTTTGATGGAAAAGAATATTATGAAAATTATTTCTAAAATTAGAAATAATTACTGAACTGTTTATCCACTGATTTATGGATAATTATAACAAACTGTACTGAAGTGACTGTATACTGTTTTTACAGTATTACATCTACTGTTCACTGTACTGCTTTACTACTGAACTGTCACATATTTTGAACTGTTACTGAAGTGATGGAAATTAAATGGTTTATTTCATTTATATTTATGGAAAAATAAATATTTTTCAGCATATAGATTTCATTGTATCAACCAGCATACAACTCCTTTACTGAGCACGTTTCGCTCACCCCATTATTTTCCAACTCCCCAGATTTATTGGAAGGATTAATTTGAGATCTTCCTCTGATAAATAGAGCTGCGAGTATGCACACTGGGGCAAAGTCCGTAAAATTTTAAAGGTACAGTCACTTCTCTTATATATTCAGACACATGTATACAGTACTACATTACTGAAATATGGAAACAGGGGATGTAAAGTGCAAGGAATATTGTAAAAATTTTATATTCCAAATTTATTAAATAAATAAATGTTTATCATTTATTAATGTTACTGTGTAAGTGTTAAAGGCATTACAGACACCCCAACCGTAAATTATGTATAAAATATGTTATTTACTGCACTGTGGATTGTTACATAGACCTTGTTTAATTAGCTTCTAGCATTTCCAAAGCATTTAGCTAGGTTTGTCGCTAAATTTCCATTACTTGCTATCTTACTGCCTTTAGGTGCGCAAGTGTCACTAACTAGGCAGGGTGCCATTTTAGTGTATGAGAAATCTATACATCTCAATACACATTTCTAATATTGTTAGATTAGGTGTGTGTATTAACTTCATGCATTAAAGCATTAATTTCCAAAAGTGCTGGAAGTTACATAAAAAGAAAAGCATTTCCAATAATCAACGGCACACAAGCACATGGCATTTGCTCATAATCCAAATTGCACCAACAGGACACATTTTGACAATTAAACCTCTCAACAGCATCAAATTGCAAAATTTAACTAATTTAAGCTAACTAACCAAAAATCCTTTAATTTTACATTAGGATGCCGAATCCCTAAATTGGAAAATTTCTCATTATTTACTCAAATTTAGACCAAAGTCATCCTCCATTCCATAGTTTAACCTCATATAACATTGAAAATTGGATAATTTCCAATTACTCAAGAAATCCCCAAATTTACCTAAAGGTGTCAAACCTATACTACGAGATTTTTTTTTGAAAGGTATACTACGATATTTCCTAACAAATTCATATCAACATACCACCAAAATTATCACTGTCATCCCAATGACATGAATCATTGATTAATTTAACAATTTACAACTTCTTACAACAATTCCCATATCCTATGAAGAATCCCCAAACCCAATTCCTAAATTTGTCATTGCCCAAACTAAATTTAAGCGACCAACATCATCAAGCTGTAATATTAACACATGCACGCAATCCTTAAAGAAAGAGGGAGTGAAAATTGGCTTGAGAGAGGTGTAACTTGGCAACAATTCCTCTTCTCCCTTGGAAATTTGGGTGTTGGCCGAATAGGTAGGAAGAGTTCTTGGGGTTTCAGGTTTCCAGAGGAAAAGGAGGGGAATCGGGTTTTGGGGGTTCTTTTGCCACAAATGCTTTTAATTCCTTTTTTACTAAATTTTAATTAATATTACAAGTTTTTATTAATTTCCACTAGTGTACACTACAACTATAGTTCAAAATTCTTATTATTTTCCTTTAATTTATGAACTTGTACAATTAATACTAATTCATGAACTTGATTATTTAATATATTATTTCAAAGAATTTAATGCATTTAATATTTAATAAAAATTCATGCATTAAATTTCATGTAAGGCTATTTAGCCCGATGATGCCGAATTCTTAGGATAAGGGTAAAATCGTAATTTCAAAAATTAGGAACCTTATCCAAGGTCATATCTTGTCCATATACAATGTTTCCAACATTCCTAAGTGTACATGTGCACTTCTAGGGCCTTCATCGACGTCTATATGAAAGTTCAGGTCCTTACACCAAAAATAGAGAATTTTGCAATTTCAGTAATTTAATTTCGAAAAAAAAGTCTGAAAGTATTTATTATAACTTCGTGGTTCTCACATTGTGGGCCTTTTCTTTCATAAAAGTATATATCACGTTATAAAAAAATGGGTTGTTATGTGTATTTTTTTATATAAATAAATTAGTTAAGGGAAAGACAAAAAAATGGTAAGGGATTTATAAAAAAATGGGTTGGCTTTCACATGAAAAGGTATAGGGTAAAGTGGATTGAAATGATAAATGGTAAAGGCAATCTAGAGAGAATAAAGGATTCCCCTCAAAATCACAAAAAACCTCTACGAGAGGGGGCTTTCACTTTCCCCTTTGCTTTTCTCTTTTTTTGACACTGTTGGGAAACTTGACAAGAAGGAAAAGTTCAAAACTAGGCAAGGCAAACTAATTACAAAAAGTCAAATTCCAACCAAGAATCTTATTTCCCATGAACCAAACACTATCTTAATGTATTTCAAAGTCAATAAACACCCTTAACAGAATGTTTTCGAACCAAACTAAGGAATTGGATTACAGAAACTAAGAATTCAGTCAAAATCCTACTTTCCGCCAACTAAATGCCCTTTAAGAAATTTTTCAATATTTAAATAGCAAAATTAAAATTAAAAAGCCAACATAATTAAGACTATTTTAGAGTAACTGGCTGACCTTGCCCTTACGTATCTAACACTTGAACTTACTTCTAAAACATAAACCAAAACCTATTTTCTTAAGAAACATTGGTCAAAATTAAAATCTCTTTAAAGGGATAATTTCACTTAGGTGGCCAATTACACTTTGTTAACTTTAAATTGACAAGTATTTTGAAATGACAAACACTTAAGTAATGCTAAATGTTTTCTCTATATTGTAAATTTGCTTAAAATGGACACAATGATAAAAAATCATTTAACAAAGTTTTAAACTAAGATTTCAATTAAGAAAGTCAAGAAATACTTTTATAAAATTGGAAGAATGTTTTGAACTGAATTTGAAATCACAAAAACACATCATTTTATCCCAAAACAGCTCACGAAAAGTGTAGGAAAAGCTTGAGGGATCGATCCCCAGATGGCAGAAAGGTTCCCAAGGGCAGAAAACAGGCAAGGGATCGATCCCTCTAATGAAGGGATCGATCCCCAGTTGGCAGATTGGGTTGGAAGGGTTTTGGAACATAGGGATCGATCCCCTTTGGCTAAAGATCGATTCTCTATCACAAAAACAGTGTCCAACGACTAGTTTTTTAGGGTTTCAACGGGAAAAATTGCATTAAATCCTTTAACAACTATTCCAAGTAGTTGGTGGACTATAAATAGTGCCATTTATGAAGATTAAAGGTAGAACAAGCACTCAACAACTTCTCTAAGCTTCAAAAAAGAATTCAAAGCTGAAAAATCATCCTTTATACTTGATTTGTGATATCCCACCATGTACACCACCCACTCACATTAACTTCTGCTATTCAAAAGGGTGTGTAAGCCTTGTAAGGTTATCTTGTAAGAGTGAGGGTAGCTTTGCAAAGGGATAGGTTAAGAAGGTTATTCCTAAGCCTTCAAAAGGAAGTGTAAGAGGTCATTCCACACCTTAAAGTGGTTGTACTCATTCACAAAGAAGAGTGGAATCAATCCCTTGACAAGAGGATCAAGAAGAGAGGACGTAGGCAAGAGATTGGCCGAACCTCTATAAATACTGTGTTTGCTTCTCTTTCCTTTTCTCTATTTACTGCATTTGTTACATTATTGCATAAATTGTTTTATTATTAATTAAGCTCTTAAAAATTAAAAATTAGTAGTAAAACCGATTCACCCCCTCTCGGTAGAGCCAACAATTGGTATCAGAGCTTGGGCTCAAGAATTGATTTGCAGTAATTTCCATCGAGCATAAATGATCTAGATGGCTTAAAATATTGTAGCTACACCCTTAGTAGGATAGGGACACTCTATAGCTAGGCCACCACTCTTCAATGGTGAAAATTATGCATATTAGAAGACTAGGATGATGTTATTGATTTAAGCTAATGACTATGAAGTGTGGAGAATTATTGTTAAAGGTCTCCTAGCTCCTATTAAGAAAGTTGATGGGGAGGAAGTGCCAAGGAAAAAGGATGAATGGGACACAAATGATTTTAGAATAGCACAATTAAATGTTAAGACAATCACACACTCTTTTGTGCACTAGGACCTAATGAGTATAATAAAGTCTCACAATGTGAAAATGCAAAACAAATTTGGGATAAGTTAGAAATTACTCATGAGGGAACTACACAAGTCAAGGAGACTAAAGTAGGCATGCTCACTCAAGATTATGAATTATTCAAAATGAAGAGTGATGAAACCATTAGTGACATGTTTTTTAGATTTACTGATATTATAAATAGTCTCAAGTCCTTTGGAAAAACATACTCTAATGTTGAAATGGTGAAGAAGATTCTTAATAGCTTACCTAAATCATGAGAAGCTAAAGTTACAGCTATTGAGGAATCTAAGGATCCCCATACTCTTTCTTTAGATGAACTTATGGAATCTCTACTCACCTATGAGATGAAACTCAAAAGGAATCAAGAACTTCCTAAGAAAGTTGGAGTTGCATTAAAATCCACCACAAATGAGGAATCTAAGGATGATCATGATGAAAGTGGTGATGATGAGGATTTTGAGATGGCTATGTTTGCAAAAAGGTTTAACAAATTCATGAGGATGAGAGCTAGTGGAAACTCTAGGAAACCCCTTAGGAGAAACTAGCAAAGGAGAAACAAGTAGGAAAGAAAAGGATCCAATCATTTGCTATGAATGTAAAAAACCTGGTCATATTAAATTTGATTGTCCTTTTTATAGAAAATAAAGTGAGAAGAAACCAAAGAAGAAGGCAATGATGGCTACATGGAGTGATAGTGACTGCTTCGATGAAAAAATGTAGAAGAGGAAGTAGCCAACCTTTGTTTTATGGCCATTGAAGATGAGAAGGTAAAATCCAACTCATTTGATACTAATGAATATACATTTGATGAGTTACAAGATGCATTTGACGATTTAGCAAATGAGTTTAAATGCACGAATATAAAATATAAGAAAATGATTTCAAAATTGAAAAAGGAAAATGAGATGCTCATGAATGTCAAGTTAGAATGTGATAAGAAATTAGAAAATGCAAATCTAGAAATAGAAGAGTTAAATAAAAAGAACATTAATTTGCAAAATTCATTTTTCTAGATTTTATATAGGTCAACAAAAACTTGATCATATGCTAGAGACCCAAAAAGCATTCTTTGATAAAGAAGGAGTAGGTTACCATGCATCAAATAAAGAAACTAATTTCAAAAATTTTCTTGCTAAAGATGAAAAATTTATGTTGTGCACTTCATTTAATAAACTAAGACACTCCTCACAAGCATGCACATCTAGGAAGACCATCATTAGTGGAAAAATAGCTATGAAGATTTGGGTGCCCAAGCATGTTCTAAATTCAAATGATGAATCATTAAGAATGAAATGGATCCCTCAAGGATCAAAAATTATTAGTACTAACTCTCAAAGACCCAAGAAAATTTGGGTACCTAAGATAAAAGTTTGATGTATTTGTGTGTAAGAGGAAGAGCATTGCTACAAGGCTAAGTTTAAGGAGCATTGGTACCTTGATAGTGGATGCTCAAGACACGTGACAAGTGACAAGAGCCAATTCAAGATCTTAAAGCCTAAAAATGGTGGAGAAGTCACATTTGGAGACAACTCCAAAGGTCAAATTGAAGGAATTGGCTCCAATGGTAACTCCTTCTCAACTATTGAAAATGTCTTGTATGTTAGAGGTTTAAAACATAACTTCTTAGTATTAGTCAATTGTGTGATAAAGGTTTTAAAGTTGTGCTTGATGCTTTGTGTTGGAATGTTGTTAATGCTAAAACTAATCAAATCCTTTTCATAGGACGTAAACCAGGAAATATTTACATTGTTCACTTAGATGAGCTAAATAACAAAAATGTATGCTTTATGGCCACAAAAGAAGATGAACCTTGGTTATGGCATAGAAGACTAGGTCATACTAGCATGCATGTTTTATCTAAATTTGCTAAAAGGGACTTAGTCGTAGGATTGCCTAAACTTCAATTTAAAAATGATAAGGTCTGTGAGGCTTGTGTAAGAGAAAAACACAAGAGAGTATCATTTAAATCTAAGAAGTGTGTTACAACCTCTAGGTCACTCCAACTCCTCCACTTAGATCTTTTTGGACAAACTAGAACCATTAGTTTAAGAGGGAAACACTATGGCTTTGTCATAGTTGATGACTACACTAGGTTCACTTAGGTGTTCTTTTTAGGTGTGAAAAATGAAGCTTTAGATAAATTTATCACTTTTTCAAAACTTGTTCAAAATGAAAAAGGTTATTCTATTACTAGCATTAGGAGTGATCATGGAAAAGAATTTGAAAATATTGGTTTTGAAACTTATTGTAATGAAAATTGAATTAGCCATAATTTTTCAGCTCCTAAAACTCCTCAACAAAATGGGGTAGTTGAAAGGAGGAATAGAACCTTAGAAGAAATGACTAAAACCAGGCTTTGTGAAAACACTTTGCCAAAATATTTTTGGGTTGAAGCTATTAACATGGCATGTTATGTTATAAATAGAGCTATGGTTAGGCCCATTTTAAAGAAAAACCCTTATGAACTTTATAAAGGAAAAAGGCCTAACATAAGCTACTTTTATCCATTTGGTTGCAAATGCTTTATTTTGAACAATGAAAAAGACAATTTAGGAAAATTTGATGCAAAAAGTGATGAAGGTATTTTTCTTGGTTACTCTTTAAATTCTACGGCATACAGAGTTTTCAACAAAAGAACACTTGTTGTAGAAGAATCAATTCATGTAATTTTTTATAAGTCAAGTTCCTCTAGAAGAACTAATCTTGATAATGAAGTAGAAATATTTGATGAACCAATAATGGATCCATCTCAAGATACAGATGTTAGGGAACAATTAGAAGATCTTGATATAAATAAGAATGAGGAGTCATTAGATCAAGAAATAATTGAGAAAGAATCAAGATGTCCTAGAGAACTTAGTTATGTGAAGAATAATGACATTGTTGGAAATCCAAATATTGGTGTTAGAACTAGATCACCATATAGAAATATATGTCAACATGTAGCTTTTGTATCACAATTTGAACTAAAGAATGTGCATGAGGCTTTAAAAGATGAAAATTGGATTATGGCTATGCAAGAGGAACTAAATCAATTTGAAAGAAGTAAAGTTTGGACTCTAGTGGAAAGACCTAAGGATCATCCAATTATTGGAACTAAGTGGGTATTTAAGAATAAAATGAATGAGAATAGTGTAATAGTTAGAAACAAGACTAGACTAGTAGCACAAGGATATAGGCAAGAAAAAGGAATAGACTATGATGAAACCTATGCTCCAGTAGCTAGACTAGAAGCCATTAGGATGCCACTTGCCTTCGCATGTTACAAAGATTTTAAACTATATCAAATGGATGTTAAAAGTGCTTTCTTAAATGGTTACATAAATGAAGAGGTTTATGTTGAGCAACCTCCCGGTTTTGAAAATCCAAAGTTTTTCAATCATGTTTTCAAACTCTCAAAAGCTTGTATGGGTTAAAACAAGCTCCTAGAGCTTGGTATGAAAGACTATCAAAATTTTTTATTAAAAAAGGTTTTACAAAAGGTAAATTGTCATAGCCCGTGACCCTATTTTTCATCTTATTCTTTACATCTTATATGGTTGGGTTGTCTGCGATACTTTACTTTTCTTTTACATATACACAATTTCATATTAAATTATAATATGAATTACATCCCCTATCTTAATTCATAAGGAAGTAGTACTGTAGGTAAGTCTAAATATAGAAAATAAATGATCATACCTTATTAAATAAATCGAGCTGTCGCATCGTCCCCAAATGCACAGCCAAAATCCTTTAGGTGTCAGACTCTTAGTCTTCAAAAACCTGAAATGTTAAAATTAAGGGGTGAGCAAACCACGGCTCAGTAAGAGAATTATATGCATACTTGATATTCAGCTTCCTATATGCTGAAAATCTTTTTCATTTTTCCTATGGGCTCTAGGCTCGCATGTAGGAAAGATACTACAGTCGGCTAGGGATCCGGATGGAGTAAGGTAGGTATTTTGAAATACCTATCTTGTCCCGGAACCTATAAGCAATTGTAGAGAATAATAAATTTCTTTTTGTTTGAAATTTATATCCTTTTTACCTTTTCATTTCATAACATTTTCATATTCTCTCCAAAATAATGCTTTTATAAAATAAAGCATTTAAATAAAGTAACTAACATTCATATATCCTTTGAAAAGAATATTAGTTAAATTCTCATCATTCTCATTTGAAACTCATTTCATGTTTTACTGTACAACCATAATTAGTACAGTACTTTAAATAGCAAAATCCGCTATTAAATCCTTTTCGTATAACATATATATCATTTAAATCTAATATTCAATTTAAAAGCTAAAATAAGAATATTAGATTTATTTTCCTCCTTTTTTCCTTTTTGGAAAAACATATCACATATTCATGTCACATATAGTCTAATATTCAATTGAAAATCATAGTAAGAATATTAGACTTATAACCTCTTTTTCCTTTTGAAAACATATTACATATTCGTATCACATATCATATGAAATCATCTCGTAGTACTAAATTCAGTACTGAAATAAGCATTTTGTAAAATGTTGTACATCTCTTTCATTTAACTTGTCACATATCATGTAAAACATTTACATTTCACATATCACATATCATATAAAACATTTTCATATATGGAGACTGAGGCACGCCCAGCCCGTCCACTGGGTCGTTACTCGTATCATGCTATAGACCCCGAAGGGTATAAAATCATCATGTCAGATCTATGGCCATAGTCTATAATTGTCCTCGGCGGATCACTGATCAAGTGTCGGCCGGGACTACATATCACATATCACATATCACATATCACATATTACATGTCACATATCACATATCAGCATGATAGGATGCCAACTAGTCTCAAAACCATATTTTTCATCATCAGAAAACCTTTATGAAATTTATAAAAATATATATTTTCATCATTTAAAACCATAAAGGTTATAAAACCATTTAGTGAATATTTAAGAATTATATAAAAATATTCACTTTATTTCCTTTCATTTTCCATCTCGTATTACGTGTAACTTACATTTCAAGAGAATTTTCGGTGATTTCATTATCACCATTCTCGAAGAGATTTTTCGGTGATTTCATTGTCATCATTCTCGAAAACATGAATATTTTAAAATCACTCTCATTTTATTCATGTTTTTATGGAAAATACTCTTTTCCTCGATTTTCGTGATTGAAATTCATTTCTTGTGAAATAAAATCATTTATTATGATTTTATAAAATTATCTAAAAATATTCGATAATTTTCGATAATTTTTAGGCAGTATAACGGCTGTCGATTGGCTAGCCTCCTGCACGAAAAATACAGTTTATAATTTAAACCGGTACTTCACCACAATTTTCCAACCAATCATTCATCGCAATATTTTCATAAATATTTTCATAAAATATTTCATAATTAAAATCATGCAGACTGAATATCCTTACAGTGCTGCACATGCATCCCTTACCTGTTTCGGGTCGGCGACTACCTCGTTCGTCGCGCCCGTGTTCACCTCGCCCGATTCCATCGGCTCGGTCATCGAGGGAATTTTTTGGAATTAAAATTCTAAAATTTAGAATTTTTCCAAAATTATTTAAATAAATAAATTATTTAAATAATTTATCACTTTTCGGGATTTCTTACCGATTCCCGTAATTCCCGGATTTTCGAATTCTCGGGATTTCCCGTGCTTTCCAAAATTTTTCGTATTTCTTCTCTTTTTCTTCTTTTCCTCTTTTTCTTCCTTTTTTCTCTTTTCTTTCCTTTCTCTTTCTTTTCTTTTTTTTTCTTTTTCTTTTTCCTTTTTCTTTTCTTTTTTCCTCTTCCTTTCCCGTCAGACCGGTCTGCCTCCTTCCTAGCCGGTTCCTCACCGGCGGCCGGTTCTCCGACGGTTCAGGCGCCCTTCAGTTGGCCGATGGCACGGCGAAGCTACCGGTGCCCTCCGTTTGCCCTGGATCGGCGGCACGGCGGCGGATTGAGGCGGAATAGGTTCGGTTTCTTCTCCTCCTCCGTCGGCCTTCCTCCGCCATTCCCCGCCTCAACTGTGGCCTCCCACGTCTTCCTCTTCCTCCGGCGGTGGTGTGGTTGCAGTGGTTGTGGCCAGTTTGGCCGGCACCGCCAGATCCTCTTTTTCTTCTCTTCCGTTTTCCGCCGGTTTCTCCCTCTGTTTTCTTTCTAATTTTGTTCCTTTCAACGCCGGCAACCACTTCCCTTTTCTAGCTGGTGGCGTTCTCTACCTCTCTCTAGCCTCCTCTCGCCGGCGGCGGCAGTGGTTGCTGCCGGCTGTTCTGTTAAAATGGAACGGGGTCGGGTTCTCCCGATCCCGTTTCCTCTCTTTTTTTTTTGTTTTGTATTATAATTATATTTATATAATATATATCAATATAATTATAACAATATATATTCTATACACAATATACATATATATATATACACTCTTTAATTAGAATTAACATATATATATATATATTTCATATATATATTTTTATTTATATACAAAATTGTATAAAAAACAAAAAATATATATTTATATATTTAAATATATAAATATATGAATATACTCATTTTATTCCTTATAATTTGGATCTATTAATATCCAAATAATTTCCCATTTTCATTTCTTATTTAATTTGGATTTTCATTTATCCAAATTAAATTTCCTCTTTCATTATTTTCCATAATTTCCAATTTATCTATTTTCTTCAATATTTATTTCTAATATTTGTAATTTCCAATAAATGAAAAATTTATGGTTATCACATTCTCCCCACCTTAAGAAATTCGGTCCTCCGAATTAAACTTAAATCCAAATGTGGTACATGCCGTATACTCATGACTTTATCTTTTAGATTATCCCCCAAGTAATACTGCCAGTACACTTTCGACATCAAAAGTACTTTAGACCACTACATGTCTTTCATCATTTAGTATATATTTATACTCCCATAAATTCATTTCTCAATTCGAGAGTTATTCATTTCCTTCCTCTTTTCACATAAGAGTCCATGCACGCTATTTTTCATATCACAGCTGCTCTGTGTTGTTCATCATCCATTTTTCTCACTTAGTGCCAAGTCGATATAGTTTCGATAATTATCATTTACCGATTTTAATCAATAGTATGTAATTGTCCAGTAGCTTTCACATCTCGTACATCCGCTCACTCAACATATCATCGAGCGTTTCCGTATTACGCTCAACATTTTTACATCATGTACGGAGCGATGCTGTCTTTAAATTTGGAATCTCAGAGCCTTTTGCTATTTCCCATAACATATAGCTACTCAGAGATTCCCATAACATATAGCTACTCAGAGATTCCCATCACATATAGGGCTCACTGGAACTTCACATACATTCTCGTCATTTTATAATCAAATCTCGATTATAGCACTAAAGAATCTAAGAGTTTGATAATGGAGGAGTGATTTCATTAGACTATCAGTCTATAATCAGTTCCATATTATCATATTTCTTTTAGATTCTTCATTATTATCTCCAATACTCATTTCAAAATTTATTTCATCAAATGCTGCAGCTCATTTGCAGACTTTGCTATTTACTCATCATTTTCTTTCCATATCGTCTTTCCATGTAATCTCATCATTACATCTCTTATTCTTATGGTATACTCTATATCACTTAAGTTTTAGAATATACCTGAGCTTATACTCTTCATAATTTAAATTTCATAGGTGACAAATCAATCATAATTTTCGTCACCACATTATCCATGTAATTCCACCATTTCCAAGGTGGTTGTATATATATTTATCATTTTTCCATTTACATTACCAGCAGTAAAATGTAGATCATTTCTTTACTCCTTGGAGTATGATATACCTTTTCTTTATCGAGTTTGGCTCGATCTTATATCCAACCATTATCATGTGATAACCAAAAAATCACTTTTAGTTTTAAATTCAGGAACTACTTCATATTGGTGTTCCCTTTATATCATGTACCTTCCTCTTATGACATATTCATCTTTTCCTTCATCATCATTTCAATTACTTTTCTTTAGTGATAACATATTCCACTATTACCTCTTTTAACATCTTGTATGCCATCTTTATATTTACTCATCCACTTTAACTTCTTTAATTAGCAGTCACATCTATAGAGCAGCTAACCCAGAACTCCTCTATAGACTCGCAATAATATTTAGCTAGACTCATTACTTTCGTATCTCAATCATTATCTCTATATCATCGACAGGTTCACTGTCATCTGTCATTTCGAGATTATCTATCTCAGAAAGAGACACTGTCTAGCCACATCTCTTAGTTGCCAATCTTAACTTATAATTCACTATCTTTAAGAGTCTACGGGGTTATACCACTATGCTGCTCATTTTCCATTTATGTCTTAGACTATATCAGTATATCATTACTTTATCCATATCTGGGTGCCTCATTCATTAGGCTCATATACCTCACAAGGTAAATCATTAACCTTGTAACCTCAATAGGAACTCGTAAAAATTATATCTAGGTTTTAATATTATCATCTTATGACCATCAATTTCCAACTTTTCATCTAGCGATGCCTTATGCATAGATTGATCTTATAGACTCCTTATACATCTCCGATTAAATCAAATAAGGCATCAATTCCATATAGATGATTATTTGTTATTAATAAGAACTTATAAATTAATAGGAATTTAATACACCATTTAATTTATCCTCAAATCATATCATCTGTATTTCTATCAACTATCCTTATATAAGTGAATTTCATTATTCACTAATTTTTTTTCAGAATTATTTCTTAAGCTTTTTGGATTCCTTTATGTTCTCCGATATAAGCTTAGAAATAACTTTCATATTCACAATCGAGTTAATATTAACCCGATCTTTCCCATCTATATTACTCTGAAAATTTATCGGGAATCTCATCCGATGCTTTCTTTAACCACACATCTCTTATCATTTTGGACATTCATCCTCATGTCCTATTATTTACACTGTATATTCTCAAGGCAGAGACATTTACTATTCGATTCATTTCGACTCATACTCTACCTTGATTTCATTGTTTACTTATACTTTACAGCCTTACAAATCTCATTCTAATAAGCTGTATATAGTACAACAGTTATCAACACATTTTACAGCTAACCAATTTATTACCACTGTAATTTACTTTGGAATCAAGTTCATTTAATAAATTCAGGTTTAACTCCCTTGAGCATATTATCCACAAGGTTTGAACCCTGGTACCCTTACGTACCTAGTTCCTTACACTCGTGTTACCATTGAGCTAATTATAAGAGTCTTGCCCGTTCAAATCGACCGTCAGCGAGCATCCCCTAGGCTATCCTTTCGCCCCAGGTTTACCCTTACAAGTGAGTCGGTGATAACATAGTTCGCCTACATCTCACACATATGATCCATTACGGGTCGTCCATCATTGGGTCGCCCATTACAATTCTGTCTCAAGGGTCCTAAAGAACTTAGGTTAGCTGTCATCTTCTTTTATCACTTTACTATTCTTGTGCATATTCTCTAATTCACAATACTCCATACAGTACATCAATTTGCAAGGCATATCTCATAATGCTCCGGTTCTATAATTAATTATTCATTTAATACCTCAAAAAAGTATATACGTATAGAACCTCAATCAACCGTACTGCTATGGATTTCATTACCTGTACTATTCACTTTCTCAATCAGTTTCTGTATTCATTTCACTTTCATAATATCTAACGATCCCGTAATAATATCCAATTCAGTACCTCATAATTCAGGCCCTTATCATCAATAACCGGGCTGATCATCTTATGACCTTCCACTATACACTCTTATTGGATCGCATCATATAAGGCCCCGGCCCGTCCGCCATCCACCTATACACATGTGTACCAACCTCTTTGAGACTGCCCAGCCCTTTCACTAGGTCACCCCTCAAGGTTTCGTCATGAGGCCTAGCCCGTTCACTAGGTCACTTGCAATTCGCGTCCAAAATCGAAGTGTAAGTGGAATCAGTAATAGGGATCAGTATATCCATATGACATCCTCTATGCCATTAATAATTCCATTATCATCAAGGAATTTGAAATCACTTGGTTTCATCACTATTCAGCACATCGCCCAACATAGGGGCATTTTCGTCATTTTGACATTTATTTCTTTCTCCTCAGTACACCTTTAAACCAAAGACCTTATCCTCCATATGCTAATAGTATCCTTTCCGATACTTATACCAGGAATTTAGGTGTTATTCGATTTTGTTAGCTTTAAATTGCAATATATATTTTGAAATGACAAAAACTTAAGTAAGCTTTAATGTTTTAATTCATATTGTAAATTTGCCTTATCACACATGATTTTCTCAATACATTTCAAGTGTTCATATCAAACATTAAGACCATGATTTAATGATGCATATTCTTATTGGTCTTAATTCTTTATAAACATTTTAGAAAATCACTTGATGATTTCTTGGAAAATATTTTCATTTGAGAAAGTCAAGAAAAACTCCCTTAAAGCTTATAAATGTTTTGGGTTGAATTAGGATCAAAGGTCATATCATTTCTAACCCAAAAGTGCAGGAAAAATGCCTTCTGGAAGAAAAATAGCGATCCCCACTATAGCAGGATCGATCCCTTTTTGGCAGAAAGTCTTCCCAAGGTCCCTGAAGCCCAGAATCAAGAGTCTGGACAAAAGGGATCGATCGCCACTGTAGCAGGATCGATCCCTTTGCTCGAAAATAGCCTATAACGGCTAGTTTTTGTGAGACAACGGTAATATTCAAGATTTGGCTCCACCCAACGGCTAGAATACATCCAAGGGACTATAAATAGAGGCTCAGAAGCTAAAGAAAGGAAGAGGAACCACTCAGCAACTCCAAATCTCATATTCCTCAAATCTACAAGCCTCAAACAACAAATCAAGAGCTACAAAGTTTCCATCTTCTATCATTCATCTATTTCTTGTATTGCTTAGCACAAAATCTTGTATAGGTTTTCATTGTGCTTAATTTCTGTAATCATTTGCCTACTTAGAGGCCTTCTTTGATTGCACCATTTGTAAACACATTCATTCCTTGTAAAAAGGGGAGGTTTCGCTTTAGCCTTGAAAAAGAGGGAGGTTTCTCTTTAGCCTAAGAAAAAGAGGGAAGTTTCTCTTTAGCCTAGAAAAAGAGGGAGAAGAGGTTTCTCTTGAGCCTAGAAAAAGAGAGAGGTTACTCTTGAGCCTTGAAAAGAGGGATTGTAATCACAAATTCAAGTTAGTGAATTTGGGGAAAATCCTTAGGAGAGTCTCAAGGTAGAGGACGTAGGCAAGGTAGCCGAACCTCTATAAATCGATTGTGTAAATCTCTCTCTCCCTACTCTTTACTTATTTGCAATTATATTTGTGTTAATTGTTTTGAATTTATATTGCATAATTGAGTAGCCTAGAGAACTTAGAAAATATCAATATAGGCTAGAGAATTTAGAGAAACCGAAAAATGAACATAAGGTTAGCTAAAAACCGATTCACCCCCCTCTCCGTATAGCCTATAGAGCCAACAATTGGTATCAGAGCTTGGGCTCGAGATTGAATTAGATTAACCTCTATCGAGCTAAACGATCTTAAATAGCTCACTTGAATATAGGCACACCTCTAGGAGAAGAGGGACAATTATTAGTTAGACCTCCACTCTTCAATGGTGAGAATTATTCATATTGGAAAACTAGAATGATGTTATTTGTACAATCAAATGATTATGAAGTGTGGAGAAGTATAGTGAATGGTCCTAGAATTCCCATGAAGAAAGTAGATGGAAAAGATGTCCCTAAGCTAGAGGATGAGTGGGACACAAATGACATGAGAGTGGCACAATTGAATGCCAAGGCTATGCACACTCTCTTTTGTGCATTAGGTCCTAATGAATATAATAGAGTCTCCCTATGTGAGAATGCCAAGCAAATATGGGACAAATTAGCATCACACATGAAGGGACCAATCAAGTGAAAGAGACCAAAGTAGGAATGCTCACACATGATTATGAGCTATTTAGGATGAATGAAAATGAGTCCATTAGCGAAATGTTCACTAGGTTTAATGATATAATTAATGGACTTAAGGCTCTAGGCAAGACTTATTCCAATGTTGAAATGGTAAAGAAAATTTTGAATAGCTTGCCTAAGTCTTGGGAGGCAAAGGTAACCGCAATAGAAGAGTCTAAGGATCCAAATACCTTGTCTTTAGATGAGCTTATGGGCTCCCTACTTACATATGAGATGAAATTGAAAAGAAATGAAGTGCCTTCAAAGAAAGTAGGGGAAGCACTTAAGTCTTCCACTCATGAGGTCATTAAAGATGATAGTGATGAGAGTGGAAATGAGGAAGAAAAAGAAATGGCAATGTTTGCCAAAAGATTTAATAGGTTCATGAGAATGAAAGAAAAAGAAAAAGAAAATAATAGGAGACATCAAAGAGGGGAGTCAAGTAGGAGAGAAAAGGATAGGAAACCTAAGAAGAAAGCATTTGTGGCTGCATGGAGCGATAGTGATAGCTCCGATGATGAAAACATAGATGATGAGGTAGCCTACACATGCTTTATGGCTATTAGTGATGATGAGGCTAGTTGTAGTTCTAGTGAAGATGATGATTATACATTTGATGAACTACAAAATGCTTTTAATGAATTAGCTAATGATTTTCAATGCATGAACTCCAAATATAAGAAAATCATTGCTAAATTGAAAATAGAAAATGAAATGCTATTAAATGCCAAACTTGAATTTAAGAAGAAGTTAGAAGAAGCAAATCTAGAAATAAATGAGTTGAATAAAAAAAACTTAAATTTGCATAACTCATTTACTAGGTTCTATATGGGTCAACAAAAATTAGATCATCTGTTAGAGACCCAAAGAGCTTTCTTTGACAAAGATGGGTTAGGCTATAATGCAAAACAAAAAGAAACTCATCTTAAGAACTTCCTAGTGAGCAAAAACTCTATGCATGATTTATCTCTTACATGCTCACTATGCAATAGAATAGGACACTCTTCACAAGCATGCACATATAGAAAAACCACATTTAGAGGAAGAGTAGTTAGAAAAATGTGGGTGCCAAAGCATGCTATGAATAATGATGAATTGTGCTTGAAATAGATCCCAAAAGGATCAAAAATTGTTTGCACTAACTCTCATGGACCCAAGAAAATTTGGGTACCAAAGCATGCTTGAATTTGTTTGCTGTAGGAGTGTTAGAGCATGGGAATACAAAGAAACAATGAAGTTCAAATGCTCTACACGTCCCTTGGAGTTTGCTTGTGCCAATGAGAAAAAGAAAAAGCTTGAGGATCTATCACAACAATTCTTCAAAGGATGGCACAAGGTGGATTCAACTATTCAAGGCAAAGCATTCTCTAGCAAAGGAGTTTTGTAAGCTTAAATCCTATCTCTTCAAAACTCATTTTTGCTAAAATTATTTATATGTTTTATTGAGGCACTTGGTTGATGATTCTTGATGCATTATAAGTAGAATGATTGAGCAAAAGGCATGATAAATGATTGTTGAATGATTGTTGATTGGTTGATGGATGGTTCTTGAGGCATTGGATTATTGGATGAAAAGCATGTTTAGTAATTTTGAAATGATTATTGGTTTTCTACATCTTGAGCAAGTTTGATATGTCTAGATAATATATTTAGTTGCTCAAAAGCTGTCAAATATGTCATTTATGCAAAATGCCATGTCATATGCATTAATGAAGAAGTTGTATGTTGGAAATCATGGCATAATGTTCACAAGTATGATGATTTGATGATATATGTGCTTAAAACCTATGTGAACAAGTTTGTTATGACATATTTGTGGTTTCCAAAGCTTTGGTTTTGACAAAATATGCATAATGCTTAAAATGACCTCCTTTGAGGCCAAAAATGTGTTTTATTGTGAAAATCCTTCCAAAATTGCAAAATCTTTTGTAAAATGGTTTTTGATTCATGTTTTTTCATTCATACAAGTCCAAAATCATGTTTTAAAAATGTTTAAACCTTTACTTGGACTTAAAACACTCAAAAACGAAGTTTTGGTACCTCAAAGGTTGAATTTTCTGTCAAAACAACTGCAGAATTTGCAGGAAACATATGAGGGATCGATCCCCACTGTAGCAGGATCGATCCCCCCAGGCCAGAAAAGGCACTCCTGCATGTTTTCAACCGAAATTGAGAAGAACTTTTCATTGTTTTGATATTTTCTCTCTTCTCAACTTAAAATTCATTATTTTAACTTCTTTTGATGATCTGTAATATATGAAAACTCATTCTTCATTGATATCATGCCTCAACTTCATCAATTAATATCATTTCCAACAAATGGTATCACTTTCAAAATCAATATCACTTTTCTTGAGCTCACAAGTACAAAATCAGTTTTCTCATTGAAAATGGTCATGAATTGCATAAATCTTGAAATAATCTTCAAACATACTTTCAATGAATTCTTAAACATAATTTTGAGATTTATTTCAATGATTTATGGATATATTTGAGAATTTGATGAACTTATGCATAATGAGTGTTTTTCATATCTTTTGTTCATCTTAGTCAAGCATGCTTATAGGATTATGTCTCTTGGCTTGACTTATCAATTCCACACTAGGTTTCATGATCATTATACATCTAGTGGATTGATTGCCAATGATACTAATTGTTATTTCAATCTAAATGCCAATTGGTATGAGCTTTAAATTGACAATTCTTCTCATGCTCTTTATATTGAAATGACAAACAGAGAAGAATTCTCTTAGGATATTTTTGCATGAAACTCTTGTGTCCTAGAATTTGAAGTTAATTGCTATATGATTTAATTCTAGACACAATATCTCTTGAGAATGATTTATGAGCACATGCATATGATATGTTATATAATTTTAGCTCATAATCATGATGTATTACCATGCACCTTAGTTGGACCTTAGAGAACAATTGATATACTTAGGTGCTTGCTTAACTTCTTACCAATTGGAACCTTTTTGCAAAATTACTTATCAACAATTGGTATCAAAATTATTTATAAACAATTGGTCTAGGATCATAAGTCATATTCATTGCATAAATATTTCATACTCTTTGAGAATATTAACTTATTTATTTGTGCTATAAGTCCCATGTGCTAACATGTTTCTTGTTGGATGGAGCATTTTTATTTGTTCTCACATAGCCATGATTTTAGGGGAAGCATATCTTTTATTATTTTTCCTTCTTTTTGCTATGACAAAAAGGGGGAGAGATATATAAAAGGAGAGATAGATATAGGGAGAGATATTAAAAGGGAGAGATAATGAGGGAAAATTCATTTTCAAAACCCATGCTTATATTAAGGGGGAGCTTTATAAAATCCTGCTTTATTTGAGGGGGAGTATTTTTTCAAAGAATTTTCAAAGCAAATTTACATTAAGTTTTGTCATATCAAAAAGGGGGAGATTGTTAGCTTTAAATTGCAATATATATTTTGAAATGACAAAAACTTAAGTAAGCTTTAATTTTTTAATTCATATTGTAAATTTGCCTTATCACACATGATTTTCTCAATACATTTCAAGTGTTCATATCAAACATTAAGACCATGATTTAATGATGCATATTCTTATTGGTCTTAATTCTTTATAAACATTTTAGAAAATCACTTGATGATTTCTTAGACAATATTTTCATTTGAGAAAGTCAAGAAAAACTCCCTTAAAGCTTATAAATGTTTTGGGTTGAATTAGGATCAAAGGTCATATCATTTCTAACCCAAAAGTGCAGGAAAAATGCCCTCTGGAAGAAAAGGATCAATCCTCACTGTAGCAGGATCGATCCCTTTTTGGCAGAAAGTCTTCCCAAGGTCCCTGAAGCCCAGAATCAAGAGTCTAGACAAAAGGGATCGGTCTCCACTGTAGCAGGATCGATCCCTTTGCTCGAAAATAGCCTATAACGGCTAGTTTTTGTGAGACAACGGTAATATTAGAGATTTGGCTCCACTCAACGGCTAGAATACATCCAAGGGACTATAAATAGAGGCTCAAAAGCTAAAGAAAGTAAGAGGAACCACTCAGCAACTCCAAATCTCATATTCCTCAAATCTACAAGCCTCAAACAACAAATCAAGAGCTACAAAGTTTCCATCTTCTATCATTCATCTATTTCTTGTATTGCTTAGCACAAAATCTTGTATAGGTTTTCATTGTGCTTAATTTTTGTAATCACTTGCCTACTTAGAGGCCTTCTTTGATTGCACCATTTGTAAACACATTCATTCCTTGTAAAAAGGGGAGGTTTCTCTTTGGCCTTGAAAAAGAGGGAGGTTTCTCTTTAGCCTAAGAAAAAGAGGGAGGTTTCTCTTTAGCCTAAGAAAAAGAGGGAGGTTTCTCTTTAGCCTAGAAAAAGAGGGAGAAGAGGTTTCTCTTGAGCCTAGAAAAAGAGAGAGGTTACTCTTGAGCCTTGAAAAGAGGGATTGTAATCACAAATTCAAGTTAGTGAATTTGGGGAAAATCCTTAGGAGCGTCTCAAGGTAGAGGACGTAGGCAAGGTAGCCGAACCTCTATAAATCGATTGTGTAAATCTCTCTCTCCCTACTATTTACTTATTTGCAATTATATTTGTGTTAATTGTTTTGAATTTATATTGCATAATTGAGTAGCCTAGAGAATTTAGAAAATATCAATATAGGCTAGATAATTTAGAGAAACCGAAAAACGAACATAAGGTTAGCTAAAAACCGATTCACCCCCCTCTCGGTATAGCCTATAGAGCCAACATATTACGACAAAGAAGTTCATTAAAATCCACAATTGGATTATTTTGCTTTTAATTCAGCTTTACATCATCAATTTCTCTTTCAGATGAATCAATTCCAACTTCTGTTGGTCTATTTTAACTCCCGACAAAATTTTGGAGGCAAGGGTATTTTGGTCATTTTTGACCAAAAATTTTTCTCTCTTTAAAATACCTTCAATCGGTGATCTTAAGGTTTATTTAATAATGATATTTCATTCACCTCCTTTATATCATCACTTTTAGGTCTCAGTTCGATCCGGATAGAAAAGTACGGGTGGGGCCCTCACCGAGTCCGTTTTCTGTTCCTTACCGAACCGACCTTCATTTAGATCATAAGATCACCAATTTTTTTTTGGTAACATTCCTGAGCTGTTTTCCTTTTTGACATTCCTTATTTCATAATTCTCACCCCCTTCTAAACACTTAACTCAATTTGCAATCATTTATTTTCTATATGTATTTAGACTACACAGAACTACAGGGGATGTTAATCTTTCCAACACATTTTCTTTCCAAAGTATCAACAGACATCAGGCCAACCCTGCTCTGATACCATTAAGTCTGTCACAGCCCGTGACCCTCTTTTTCATCTTATTCTTTACATCTTATATGGTTGGGCTGTCTGCGATACTTTACTTTTCTTTTACATATACACAATTTCATATTAAATTATAATATGAATTACATCCCCTATCTTAATTCATAAGGAAGTAGTACTGTATGTAAGTCTAAATACAGAAAATAAATGATCATACCTTATTAAATAAATCGAGCTGCCGCATCGTCCCCAAATGCACAGCCAAAATCCTTTAGGTGTCAGACTCTTAGTCTTCAAAAACCTGAAATGTTAAAATTAAGGGGTGAGCAAACCACGGCTCAATAAGAGAATTATATGCATACTTGATATTCAGCTTCCTATATGCTGAAAATCTTTTTCATTTTTCCTATGGGCTCTAGGCTCGCATGTAGGAAAGATACTACAGTCGGCTAGGGATCCAGATGGAGTAAGGTATGTATTTTGAAATACCTATCTTGTCCCGGAACCTAGAAGCAACTGTAGAGAATAACAAATTTCTTTTTGTTTGAAATTTATATTCTTTTTACCCTTTCATTTCATAACATTTTCATATTCTCTCCAAAATAATGCTTTTATAAAATAAAGCATTTAAATAAAGTAACTAATATTCATATATCCTTTGAAAAGAATATTAGTTAAATTCTCATCATTCTCATTTGAAACTCATTTCATGTTTTACTGTACAACCATAATTAGTACAGTACTTTAAATAGCAAAATCCTCTATTAAATCCTTTTCGTATAACATATATATCATTTAAATCTAATATTCAATTTAAAAGCTAAAATAAGAATATTAGATTTATTTTCCTCCTTTTTTCCTTTTTGGAAAAACATATCACATATTCATGTCACATATAGTCTAATATTCAATTGAAAATCATAGTAAGAATATTAGACTTATAACCTCTTTTTCCTTTTGAAAACGTATTACATATTCGTATCACATATCATATGAAATCATCTCGTAGTACTAAATTCAGTACTGAAATAAGCATTTTGTAAAATGTTGTACATCTCTTTCATTTAACTTGTCACATATCATGTAAAACATTTACATTTCACATATCACATGTCATATAAAACATTTTCATATATGGAGATTGAGGCACGCCCAGCCCGTCCACTGGGTCGTTACTCGTATCATGCTATAGACCCCGAAGGGTATAAAATCATCATGTCAGATCTATGGCCCTAGTCTATAATTGTCCTCGGCGGATCACTGATCAGGTGTCGACTGGGACTACATATCACATATCACATATCACATATTACATGTCACATATCACATATCAGCATGATAGGATGCCAACTAGTCTCAAAACCATATTTTTCATCATCAAAAAACCTTTATGGAATTTATAAAAATATATATTTTCATCATTTAAAACCATAAAGGTTGTAAAACCATTTAGTGAATATTTATGAATTATATAAAAATATTCACTTTATTTCCTTTCATTTTTCATCTCGTATTACGTGTAACTTACATATCAAGAGAATTTTTGGTGATTTCATTATCATCATTCTCGAAGAGATTTTTCGGTGATTTCATTGTCGCCATTCTCGAAAACATGAATATTTTAAAATCACTCTCATTTTATTCATGTTTTTATGGAAAATACTCATTTTCTCGATTTTCGTGATTGAAATTCATTTCTCGTGAAATTAAATCATTTATTATGATTTTATAAAATTATCTAAAAATATTCGATAATTTTTCGGCAGTATAACGACTGCCGATTGGCTAGCCTCCTGCACGAAAAATACAGTTTATAATTTCAACCGGTACTTCACCACAATTTTCCAACCAATCATTCATCGCAATATTTTCATAAATATTTTCATAAAATATTTCATAATTAAAATCATGCAGACTGAATATCCTTACAGTGCTGCACATGCATCCCTTACCTGTTTCGGGTCGGCGACCCCCTCGTTCGTCGCGCCCGTGTTCTCCTCGCCCGATTCCATCGGCTCGGTCATCAAGGGAATTTTCTGGAATTAAAATTCTAAAATTTAGAATTTTTCTAAAATTATTTAAATAAATAAATTATTTAAATAATTTATCACTTTTCGGGATTTCTTACCGATTCCCGTAATTCCCGGATTTTCGAATTCTCGGGATTTCTCGTAATTTCCAAAATTTTCCTTTTTTCTTCTCTTTTTCTTCTTTTCCTCTTTTTCTTCCTTTTTTCTCTTTTCTTTCCTTTCTCTTTCTTTTCTTTTTTCTTTTTCTTTTTCCTTTTTCTTTTCTTTTTCTTTTCTTTTTTCCTTTTCCTTTCCCGTCAGACCGGTCTGCCTCCTTCCTAGCCGGTTCCTCGCCGGCGGCCTATTCTCCGGCGGTTCAAGGCCCATCAACTGGCCGACGGCACGGCGAAGCTACCGGTGCCCTCCGTTTGCCCAGGATCGGCGGCATGGCGGCGGATTGAGGCGGAATAGGTTCGGTTTCTTCTCCTCCTTTGTCGGCCTTCCTTCGCCGTTCCCCGCCTCAACCGTGGCCTCCCACGTCTTCCTGTTCCTCCGGCGGTGGTGTGGTTGCAGTGGCTGTGGCCGGTTTGGCCGGCACCGCCAGATCCTCTTTCGTTTTCCGCCGATTTCTCCCTCTGTTTTCTTTCCGATTTTGTTCCTTTCGACGTCGACAACCACTTCCCTTTTCTGGCTGGTGGCGTTCTCTACCTCTCTCTGGCTTCTTCTCGTCGGCGGCGACAGTGGTTGCTGCCGGTGGTCCTGTTAAAATGGAACGGGGTCGGGTTCTCCCGATCCCGTTTCCTCTCTTTTTTTTTTGTTTTGTATTATAATTATATTTATATAATATATATCAATATAATTATAACAATATATATTCTATACACAATATACATATATATACACTCTTTAATTAGAATTAAAATATATATTTCATATATATATTTTTATTTATATACAAAATTGTATAAAAATATACACATGTATTTATTTAATAAAAAAATATATTTATATATTTAAATATATAAATATATGAATATACTCATTTTATTCCTTATAATTTGGATCTCTTAATATCCAAATAATTTCCCATTTTCATTTCTTATTTAATTTGGATTTCATTTATTCAAATTAAATTTCCTCTTTCATTATTTTCCAT
The DNA here is from genome assembly GCA_032173925.1 of Heritiera fomes. Taxonomy (NCBI): domain Eukaryota; kingdom Viridiplantae; phylum Streptophyta; class Magnoliopsida; order Malvales; family Malvaceae; genus Heritiera; species Heritiera fomes. The sequence continues at coordinate 8,808,766 of JAPDPM010000019.1, forward strand.
AGTTTCCAATTTATCTAGTTTCTTCAATATTTATTTCTAATATTTGCAATTTCCAATAAATGGAAAATTTACGGTTATCACATAAATAGATAAAACCTTATTTATCCAATCTAAGGGTAATGACTTATTAGTGGTTCAAATCTATGTAGATGATATCTTTTTTGGATCCACAAATGAGTCATTATGTAAATATTTCTCCAAATTAATGCAAGGTAAATTTGAAATGAGCATGATAGGAGAGCTACCCTTCTTCCTAGGACTTCAAGTTAAGCAATGTAAAGATGAAATTTTTATAAATCAAGCTAAGTACACTAAAGACTTACTCAAAAGATTTGGGATGGACGAGTCCAAACCTCAATTCACCCCAATGAGCACAAATATCAAGCTTGATAAGGATGAAAGAGGAAAATGTGTAGACACTAAACTATATAGGTCTATGATTGGTTCATTGCTATATCTCACTGCTAGTAAACCCGATATAATGTTTAGTGTATGCTTGTGTGCTAGGTTTCAATCATCTCCTAGAGAATCACACTTACAAGCTGTAAAAAGAATCCTTAGATACCTTAAAGACACTTTTTCCTTAGGACTATGATATCCTAAAGATTCTACTTTTGCTCTTCATGCTTATTCCGATGCGGATTTTAGTGGTTGCAAAGTTGATAGGAAAAGTACATCCGGGACTTGTCAATTCTTAGAAAATAGACTCATTTCATGGTTCTCCAAGAAACAAAAAAATGTAGCTCAATCCACAACCCTAGCTGAATATATTGCTTCTGAAAGTTGTTGTGCACAAGTATTGTGGATTAAGCAACAAATGAGTGACTATAGAATAGAGATGAATCAAATTCCTATCAAATGTGATGATACTAGTGCTATCAATCTTACAAAAAATCCCATACAACACTCCAGAACTAAGCACATTAAAATAAGACACCATTTTATAAGAAATCATGTGCAAAAAGGTGATATTGTTCTAGAGTACATAGATACCTTGCACCAATTGGCTAATATCTTCACAAAACCCTTGGATAAAGAGAGATTTTGCACACTTGAGGTGAACTAGGACTCATGAATGCTCTTTGAACTAAATTGACTTCCTTGTGATTTTGAATGAATGGTCTAAGTTGGTTGTGATGAATGCAAGTAAGGAATTTAGAGAATATATTGATCACTTGCTATTCATAGACTTAACTTGCCATATTTCTCTTAGTTGTTAGGATGAATTGTTGAAATATGTGTTTGATCATGATTGTAAATTCCATGTTAATTCCTTACCATTCAGCCCTTTTGAGAAAGAATGTTGATCCGGCTAAATCACCATGCCACTAGCTAAAAATCACTTCTCATGTCTAAAAATTTCCTCAAAATACAACAAAATGGTTTTTAATGACTTTTCCAAATGTTTTTTTTGTGTTTTACAAGTCTTAAAACATGATCTTAACTTGATCAAAACTTGTCTTGTTTTATAACATTAAAAATGCACAATTTCACTTATTTTCAAATCATTTTTCTGCATAAAAACTCAAGCAATTGACTGAGGGATCGATTCCTCAAGAAATAGGATCGATTCCCTGGGTTTTCAGGCCTAAATTACTAGGCTTTAACAGTGAGGGATCAATCCCCTTCACCATGGGATCGATCCCATAGCACCAGACTTTAGTAATCTTGCATTCTACTTGGAAGGGATTGATCCCTTCTAGGAAGGGATCAATCCCCTCGGGCCAGAATGCATGATTCGGCCACTTTAAATGCTCGACTTTTTACTTCCTCTTTACTATTCATCATCCCCTTCACGCAAACACCCTTTCCACCATTTCCTTCATAGCCAAACTTCCAATCTCACTCATTTCTTCATCAAATCTCACCATTTCTTCACCATTCTTCATCATTTTTCTATCACTTTCACTTCCCATCATCATCTCTTTTAAAAACTTCATCTTTCTTGTATTTGCTTTTCTTCCAACTCCATTAACGCCCAACATCTCAATTTTTCTTGTTTCTTCATCAACTTCCATCATATCTCTTGCATTTTTCACTCATTTCATCATATTTTACAAACCCATTTCCATTTCTTGCACAATCTCTCATTCCATCTCACTTTCCAATTCACCTAAAACCCATTTTCTTGTCCAACTTCTTACTCTCATAACTCTCATTTCTTTCCACATTTCATCACCATTTATTCATTGACCTTACTCCCCGTAATATAATCTGTGGTTTTATGTTGTTGGGTAGTTCCCCATTCGCCCATAAACTCATCCACACATCACCAAAGTAGTGCCTATAACCTATTCGATGAAATTCTTCACAAACTTTTTCTTCAGTTTTCACATTCAAGTCTAGCTCAAAATGGCTCCTCATGTCAAACACACTGCTCAAAGCGAAGAGCTCCCTCCTCTTCCACTTCCTCCATACCCACTGCCTTCAATAGGAGTTTTCGAAATGCGGAAGAAAAGAATAAATTTCAAGAGAAATTTGTCAATATGCGGATCAAGCATTGGTGACCAATTAACTTCAAATTCTTAGAGAAAATTGGATCCCCATATCTAGCCCAGTTCATAGCCTACCATTGGACCCGCTTTTTGAAAATCAACACTCTGATCCCATGTAACATCGTTCGGGCGTTCTTCTCTAATGCCGAACTTATCATGAGTCCCAATGATCCGTGCCAAGTTGTGGGGATTAGATCGTTTGTCATGGGAAGGCATATTGAGGTTTCCAAGCAATCACTCTCCTATGCCTTCTGCATTTCCAATGACGGCTTTATCTATGAGGATGCCGAGGTTCCATTGGAGTTTGTTGTTACTGATGAGCGTGTCGGTGACCTTCGTGTCTTAACACGCCTCTTACATATCATCATCTCATGGAATCTTCGTCCATTCGGCACTAAATACTCTTAAGTCCATAAGCTTGATCGATTTTGGCTTCACCACATCCATTCACCCGATGGCGTTAGGCTTAACCTCATTCATTTCATCTTTCATGACTAGGTGAAGATTGTACAAGGTGGAGCCACGACAATTGTCTTCCCTCAGCCACTAGCCTATTAGTTGCTTGACCAAGGCATTGACTGCTCATGCCAAGCCGGTGTTCTTTTGGATCTAAGTACCACTATTAATCTTGCTACGATGCATAACCTTGGGTGGTACTTACGTAGGAGAGGTGATCACTTAGAATGGGAGAAGCGTCACAGACATCCAGCATTTCCCGAACATGCTCTCGAAAAGGAAGCCCCTGAAGGACCCTCTTCTTCAGCACCACCGGGCTCCACATCTGCTTCTTTTGACTAGATCATGCTCATGCTTCAGCAAATTAACACCTTTTAACAAACTTTCCAACAGGGCATCACCCAGCGGTTTGATCAGCTTGATGCTCGTCTTGATAGGATGGAGGACACACAGGCTGCATTGTACGATAAACACCAAGATGTTCGCATGCAGCAAGAAGACTTTATTGAGCTATACCACATGACTTTTCCTAAAAGGCATTAAGTTAGATATGTCTAGAATATCTCAGCCCTTAGGACTTAATGCCTTATTAGTTTGTTGTGACTGTTTATGCTTGTGTGAGGCTAGTTTGTTATGTTTACTTTATGACTTCTTAGGATTCTGGTTTTCTATGGTATTATCTTTGTTTATGTTTATTTCTATGTCTATGGCATTGACTATATTTATGTTGCTTTAAATTGTCAACTTTTCCATTATGCATATTCTTTATATATATGATTTGTTAAAGGGGGTTTATATTTGAGTTTTCATTATTTTTGCTATGACAAAAAGGGGGAGAAGTAGTGTGGTAAATTTTTATAAAATTTCATGCTTAAATTAAGGGGGAGCAAATCGTGAGGGGGAGTAGCATTTTTGTTTTTTTTTAAATATTGTGATAATCATAAATTTTCCATTTATTGGAAATTAGAAATATTGAAAATAAATATTGGAGAAAATAAATCAGAGGAAATAAATAAAATTTGCGAGAACGGGATATTAGTGAAAATCTCGAGAATCGAGGAAGTGAGAGAAATCGAAAAATTCGTATAAAGGAAATTAAATTTGGAAGTAAATATATATATATATATAAATAATAGAGAGAGGAAAAATAATTAAATTGGATAAATTAAAATCCAAATTAAATAAGGAAATGAAGAATAAATATGAAATGTTTTTATATAATTATATATTATATAAATGTATTTTTATACACATACATACGTATTTGAATACTGTAAAACATATAGAATGTAGTAATATACATTGGTATATATATATGTATACACTATCTAAATTTAAATGATACGTATGTATATGTATATATTTAAATAAATCATTTTATGTATATGTAAATCTGTACTTATATGAATAATGTAAATATTAATTCACAATAAGGTTTAAATATACATATAGATATGTATATTGGAAATACAATAGGTATTGTATTAATATATCATTTATATAAGTATATATAAATGTTATGTAATTTAAATTAAACAAATATATATATACACTAATTATGTATCTTGTTAATACATGAAATATATATAATATATATAATACTAGAATATATATAATAATATTATTGTATGCATTTTGTGTATACAATATAATATGTATATAATTAAATGAAGTAAAAATAAAAAAAAAGAGAGAAACAGATGAAGAATCGGGAAACCCGATTCTTCACCCCGATGAGCAGTCGGCCCCTTCGCCGGAGAAGAGAAGAAGAGAAGAGAGAAGGTGTCGCCGGCGAGAGGAGAGGACGAGGAAGCCGACGCTAACATCGGCGAAGTGAAACAGTGAAGGAATCGGCACGAAACGGAAGCAAAACCGAGAAGAGAAAGGAAAAAGAGATACGGCAGTGCCGGTCGATCCGGGCACCGCCACTCCCCCCACGAGCTTGGCGGAGACCAGGAGAAGGTGAGAGGAGCCACCGGCAAAGAGGAAACCGACGGAGGAAGGAGAAAAGAGGAAGGGAAGAGCCGCCGGTGTCGCTCCAAGATCCGGCGCCGTCGCCATCAATCTGGAGAAACGGAGGGTGGATCCAGTATCGTGGCCATCTCCGCCAGCCAAGGAAGCACCGAACCGGTGAAGAACCGGCCGTCGAAGGCGGAACCCGCCGGTGAGTGCCAAACCGGTCTGAACTGGTCCGAACCGGTTCAGACCAGAAAAGGGGAAAAGAAAAGAAAAAGAAAAGAAAAGAAAAAGAAAGAAAAAAAAGGAAGAAAGAAAGAGGAAAAAGGAAGAAAAAGAGGAAATGGAGAATTTTGGGAATTCGGAAAATTCCCGGAAATTCGACAACCAGGGATTTTACAAAATTCGGTAAGAAATTTTCCTGAGATTTAATTTTTAGAAAAATTAAATAAATTATGAAAAATTCTAAAAAATTAGAATTTTAATTCCAGAAATTATTTTCAACAATCGAGATAAGGAATCGGGAGAAATGGAGTGCGGGCGCGATCGATAAGCAAAAGTCGCCGACCCGGAAAAAGGTAAGGGATGCATGTGCAGCACTGTAAGGATACTCAGTCTGCATATTTTAAATTGAAATATTTTATGCAATTATTTTATGAAAATTATTATGATGCATGATTTGCTGAAAATAATTTGGGAAGAAGTACTGGTTGAAAGATTTTAAACTGTATTTTCCGTGCAGGAGGTTAGTAAATCGGCAGCTGTTATGCTGCCGAAAATTTTAGAAAAACTTTAAAAAATCATATTAAATGATTTTATTTCTGAATTTCGATAGTAAATCACGAAACATGAGGAAGTTTCTAAATTTCATAAAATATGAATATAATGAAATGGAACCTTAGAATATTCATGTATTCGAGGATGGTGATAATGAAATCACCGAAAATTCTCGAAATAGATAAATTACACGAATTACGAGACGAAAGATGAAGTGAAATATAGTGAATATTTTTATGAATATTTTTATAAATATTCACTAAAGGATTATAACCCTTATGGTTTTAAATCATGGAATTATATATTTATATAAATTCCATAAAGGTTTATTTTATGATGAAAATACGGTTTTGAGACTGGTTGGCATTCCTATCATGCTGATGCATGATATGTGACATGTTTAGTCCCGGTAGGCGCCTAATCAGTGATCCATCGAGTACTATATAGGTTATGGTCATAGATTTGACCGGTGTATTTCCTTACCCTCCGAGGTTTATATATGATGAGATTAATGCCTATCTTAGACTCCATAAATGATAGGTGACATGTAAAAAGGAAAGTGTTTTACATGACATGGAATATGTCAAACGGAAAATGTGATACATGATGGGTGACATGTGAAAAGAACATGTTTTATATAATATGATAAGAGAATCAATTGAATTATAGCATTTTTACAAAATGCTCATTTAGGTATTGATTATAGTACCGTGAGATGATTCTCATAAGACATGAGATACAAACATGTAATATGTTTTCAAAAAGGAAGAAATGATAATTCTAATATTCTTTCTATGGTCTTAAATGGAATATTAGATCATAAGTACTACATGAGATCTGATAAGACAGTGGAATGTACATATGACATAAAGGCCAAACCGAGCAGAGACTCAATGATTTTACCGTGTGAGCCACCTCTAGAATCCTTCGGGAACTAAGTGCTGCACGTGTTCTGATGTGTTAGTAAAGGCCAAACCGAGCAGAGACTCGATGATTTTACCGTGTGAGCCACCTCTTACCGTGTTCTAATGTGTTAGTAAAGGCCAAACCGAGCAGGGACTCGATGATTTTACCGTGTGAGCCACCTCTAGAATCCTTCGGGAACTAAGTGCTGCACGTGTTCTGATGTGTTAGTAAAGGCCAAACCGAGCAGAGACTCGATGATTGTACCGTGTGAGCCACCTCTAGAATCATTCGGGAACTAAGTGCTGCACGTGTTCTGATGTGTTAGTAAAGGCCAAACCGAGCAAAGACTCGATGATTTTACCGTGTGAGCCACCTCTAGAATCCTTCGGGAACTAAGTGCTACACAAGTTCTGATGTTTTAGTAATCAGTCTAAGTTCTGATGGGGATGCGACAAATGTCGAAGGATGAAATAGATCTTGTGCACATGACATATGATGTGTGTGATATATCTGATTATGTTTATATATGCCACTCAAACATGTGCTACTTGAATGTTCGTCTCTTTCACACTTAATCATACTGATAAAAAGAATGATGCCTTGTGAACTTAAGACTGGAATAGATTTTAATAGCTTATTTTGCTTTTTAAAGGACGGTACTAATTAAGAGAGTACATTAAAACATGAAATGAGTTTTAAAGAAATAAGATGATGATTTAACTAATATTCTTTTCAAGGAATATACGAATATTAATTATTCTATTTAAATGCTTTATTTCGTAGAAGCATTATTCTGAAAAGAATATGAAAAAGGTTATAAAAGTTCAAAAAGGAAAAGGATTTATTAATTTAAAAGAAAACGAAAAAAAAAATTTCTCTCTACAGTTGCTTCTAGGTTCCGTAACAAGTATAGTATTCTAAAATACCTACCTTACTCTATTCGGATCCCTAGCCGACTGTAGTATCCTTCCTACATGCGAGCCTAGAGCCCATAGGAAAAAAGAAAAAGATTTTTAGCATATAGGGAGCTGAGTATCAAGTGAGGCATATAATTCTCTTACTGAGCCGTGGTTTTTCTCACCCCTTAATTTTCAACATTTCAGGTTTTGATGAATGTGAGTTCAGTGGATTGTGGATCCTGGCTGTACACGAAGGACAATGTGTCAGACCGACTGATTATTTGAGGTATGATCATTTATTCTCTGTATTTAGGCACGTCAACAGTACTACTTATCTGATTAGTTACGATAGGGGATGTGTATAATATAAACAATATTATGTAAAATTGTTTAGTAGTCAGTACAAGTGAAGTATCGCAGACAGCCCAACCGGTTAAGTTGTGTATAAGAAGATGAAAAATGTGGTCACGGGTCGTGACAGATTTAATGGTATCAGAGCAATGGTTGGCCTGATGTCTGTGGATACTTTTGGAAGGATAAGAATTAAACATCCCCGGTAGTACTGTGTCGTCTGAATACATAGAGAAAATAAATGATTGTAAATAGAGTAAAATGATTTAAAGGGAGTGAGAAAGTATAAACTGAGAATGTTAAAGAAGAAAATAGGCTCAGAAATTACCGAATTATTGGTGATTCTTCTAATCTAAATGAAGGTCTGTTCGATAAGGAATAGAAATGGACTCGGTGAGGGCCCCACTAGTACTTTTCTGTTCGAACCGAACTGAGACCTGAAAGTGATGGTATAAAATAGGGGAATGAAATATCATCATTAAATAGACTTTAAGATCACCGATTGAAGGTAATTTGAAGAGAGAGAAAATTTTAGCCAAAATGACCAAAATACCCCTACCCCTAAAATTTTACCGAGAGTCAAAATAGATCACCAGAAGTTGGAATTGACCGATTTGGCAGAGAAATTAAAGATATAAAGCTGAATTACAAGCAAAATAATCCAATTGAGGATTTTTGTGAACTTCTCTGTTGAAAATCGAATGAGATCTAAATTGCTGTTATAAGTATCAGAAAGGATACTATCAACATATAGATGATCAGTTCATTGATTTAAATGTATATTGAGGAGATAGAAATAAATGTCGAAATGACGAAAATGCCCCTATATTGTGTGATGTTCGGAATAGTGTTAAAACCGAGCTGAATTGGAATCCATTTGATAGTAATGGAATTATTAATGGCATAGAAGATGTCATATGAATCTAACGATACTGATTCCACTAACACTTTGATTATGGACGCGAAAGAAAAACCCCGAGTGGACTGTGGGCCATAGGGGATAACAGTACGGTTGAGTGAGGTGGCCAGGGCTACCCCACGAGTGGACTTTGGGCCATAGTGGTAAATCCTGGGCTTTACAATAAAACAATCCGTGAGGGACTAAGTGCCACGTCTGTGTGACGGGGGCCACCTCTAGAACCCAGAACGGACAGTACTTATAAGTAAGATACTGGGGTGGTAAATCCCTGGTTAACGGAGATCCAGGCACTCCCGGTCCTTACAATAAAACGAGTACGGATGAGTGAAGTGGCTCGGTAAATCCCTGAAAGAAACGGTAAATCCGGGGCTTCACAATAAAATGGTAAGATGCGATCCAAAGAGTGTAGTGGAATGTCATCAGATGTTTGGCCTGGTTATTGACTGAAAGGGTCGAAAAATTAAGAGTGTACTGAACGGGATCGTTGAATACTAGGAAAAGTGAAATGATTTCAGGAATTGACTGATGAGGTGAAAAGTACAGATAATGAAATACATACTGGTGTGGTTACTTATGGTTCTATATGTTTTACTATTTTGAGGTATCAAACTGATAATCTTATATAGAACCGACATATCTTGAAATATGTGCTACAGAATGAAGTACTGTGTGGAGTACTGTAAGTTAGAGAATAATTATAAGAACAGTGAAGTGATAAAAAGAAGATGACAGCTAACCTAAGTTCTTTAGGACCCTTGATGACAGAACTGTGACGGGCGACTCAATGATAGACGACCCGTAGTGGATCATGTTTTGTGAGATACAGGTAAATTATATTATTGTCGACTCACTAGTAAGGGTAAACCTGGGCGAAAGGATCGCCTAGGGGATGCTCGCCGACGGTCGATGTGAACGGGCGGGGCTCTTACAATTGTCTCAATGGTAACACGAGTGTAAGGAACTAGGTACGTAAGGGGTGCCAAGGTTCAAGCCTTGTGGATAATATACTCAAGGGAACTAAGCCTAAATTCAATAAATGGAAATGGTTTTAAAGTGAATAACTGAATTGAAACGGGTAGCTACAAAGTGTGATGAGAACCATTGTACTTGATACAGCTTACCAGAGTGAGATTCGTAACGCTGTAAAGTATGACTAGGTAATAAAATCAAGGTAGAGTATGTATCAAAATGATTTGAATATTGAATGTCGCTGCCTTGAGAATACACTGTGAAATGATGGGACACAAAGATGAAGGTCCAAAATGATAAGAGAAGTGTGGTTAAAGACACTATCGGATCAGAATCCCGATAAATTCCAGAGTAACATAGATTGAGAAATCAGGTGAATGTTGACTCGATTGTGGATATGAAATTTATTCTTAAGCTTGTATCGAAGAATATAGAAGAAATCCAACAAGCTCAAGAAAATAACTCTGAAAATGGTGTGAATAATGAAATTCACGTGTAAAGGTCTGGATGACGAAAATACAAATAATGAAAAACTGGGAATAATGAAATTATCTGTATAAGCGTAAATGAGAGAAATACAAATGATATTGAGTTGTAGATAAAAAAAGGGAGGTATTAATTTCCTATCATTAATAAAGTTCTGGTGAAGAACAAGTATTCATTTACATGAAAATAGACGCTTTCTTGATCTGATTAGAGATATGTGAGGAGCTAATAAGACTAGCCTCAGTATAAAGAGTTCTTAGATAAAAGATTGAAGATTGGTGTCCATAAGGTGATGATTTGAACTCGGAGTGAATTTTACGAGTTTCGATTGAAGTTACAAGGGTAATGAGTTGCCTTGTAAAGTAGATAAGCCTAAAGAATGAGGCATCCTTACATGAGTAAATTGATGAAATATTGATAGAGTCTAAAGTATAAATGGAACATGAGCAGCATTGTGATATGATCCTTAAACTCTTAAAAGCTGTGGAATTATGCTAAGATTAGCAACTAAGAAATTTGGCTAGACAATATCTCCTCTTGAGATATATGATCTCGAGACGACAGGATGACAGTGAACCTGTCTATGATATAAAGATAATGATTGAGATACGAAAGTAATGAGTCTTGCTAAATACTATTGTCAGCCTATAAAAGAGTGATGAGACTAGCTGCTCTATAGATGAGATCTAATTAAAGAAATTAAAGTCGGTAGATGACTAGTGTAAAGAAAAAGATGGTATGCAAGATTTTAAAAGATCTCAGCAGTATAGTACCATATTATGTCGACTCGGCACTAAGTGAGAAAGATGTATGATGAACAGCATAGATCAACTGTAATATTAAAACTATTATGTATAGCTCTTATATGAAAAGAGTAAAAGTGAATAACTCTCGATTTGAGAGAATGAAATTACATGAGCATAGACATATATGATGAAAGACAGCATGTAGTGGTCGAAAGTACTATTGATGATGAAAGTGTACTGGCAGTATTACTTGGAGGATGAACTAGAGGTCAGAAGTCGTAAGTGTACGACATGTACCACCTTTAGACTTGAGTTAAATTCGGAGGACCGAATTTCTTAAGGTGGGGAGGATGTGATAACCGTAAATTTTTCATTTATTGGAAATTAGAAATATTGAAAATAAATATTGGAGAAAATAAATCAGAGGAAATAGATAAAATTTGCGAGAACGGGATATTAGTGAAAATCCCGAGAATCGAGGAAGTGAGAGAAATCGAAAAATTCGTATAAAGAAAATTAAATTTGGAAGTAAAAAAATATATATATATATAAATAATAGAGAGAGGAAAAATAATTAAATTGGATAAATTAAAATCCAAATTAAATAAGGAAATGAAGAATAAATATGAAATGTGTTTATATAATTATATATTATATAAATGTATTTTTATACACATACATACGTATTTGAATACTGTAAAACATATAGAATGTAGTAATATACATTGGTATACATATATGTATACACTATCTAAATTTAAATGATACGTATGTATATGTATATATTTAAATAAATCATTTTATGTATATGTAAATCTATACTTATATGAATAATGTAAATATTAATTCACATTAAGGTTTAAATATACATATAGATATGTATATTGGAAATACAATAGGTATTGTATTAATATATCATTTATATAAGTATATATAAATGTTATGTAATTTAAATTAAACAAATATATATATATATATACACTAATTATGTATCTTGTTAATACATGAAATATATATAATATATATAATACTAGAATATATATAATAATATTATTGTATGCATTTTGTGTATACAATATAATATGTATATAATTAAATGAAGTAAAAATAAAAAAAAGAGAGAAACAGATGAAGAATCGAGAAACCTGATTCTTCACCCCAATGAGCAGTCGGCCCCTTCGCCGGAGAAGAGAAGAAGAGAAGAGAGAAGGTGTCGCCGACGAGAGGAGAGGACGAGGAAGCCGACGCTAACATCGGCGAAGTGAAACAGTGAAGGAATCGGCACGAAACGGAAGCAAAACCGAGAAGAGAAAGGAAAAAGAGATACGGCAGTGCCGGTCGATCCGGGCATCGCCACTCCCCCCACGAGCTTGGCAGAGACCAGGAGAAGGTGAGAGGAGCCACTGGCAAAGAGGAAACCGGCGGAGGAAGGAGAAAAGAGGAAGGGAAGAGCCGCCGGTGTCGCTCCAAGATCCGGCGCCGTCGCCATCAATCTGGAGAAACGGAGGGCGGATCCAGCATCGTGGCCATCTCCGCCAGCCGAGGAAGCGCCGAATCGGTGAAGAACCGGCCGCCGAAGGCGGAACCCGCCGGTGAGTGCCAAACCGGTCTGAACTGGTCCGAACCGGTTCAGACCAGAAAAGGGGAAAAGAAAAGAAAAAAGAAAAGAAAAGAAAAAGAAAGAAAAAAAAGGAAGAAAGAAAGAGGAAAAAGGAAGAAAAAGAGGAAATGGAGAATTTTGGGAATTCGAAAAATTCCCGGAAATTTGACAACCCGAGATTTTACAAAATTCGGTAAGAAATTTTCCTGAGATTTAATTTTCAGAAAAATTAAATAAATTATGAAAAATTCTAAAAAATTAGAATTTTAATTCCAGAAATTATTTTCAGCAATCGAGATAAGGAATCGGGAGAAATGGAGTGCGGGCGCGATCGATAAGCGGAAGTCGCCGACCCGAAAAAAGGTAAGGGATGCATGTGCAGCACTGTAAGGATACTCAGTATGCATATTTTAAATTGAAATATTTTATGCAATTATTTTATGAAAATTATTATGATGCATGATTTGCTGAAAATAATTTGGGAAGAAGTACTGGCTGAAAGATTTTAAACTGTATTTTTCGTGCAGGAGGTTAGTAAATCGGCAGCTGTTATGCTGCCGAAAATTTTAGAAAAACTTTATAAAATCATATTAAATGATTTTATTTCTGAATTTCGATAGTAAATCACGAAACATGAGGAAGTTTCTAAATTTCATAAAATATGAATATAATGAAATGGAACCTTAGAATATTCATGTATTCGAGGATGGTGATAATGAAATCACCGAAAATTCTCGGAATAGATAAATTACACGAATTACGAGACGAAAGATGAAGTGAAATATAGTGAATATTTTTATGAATATTTTTATAAATATTCACTAAAGGATTATAACCCTTATGGTTTTAAATCATGGAATTATATATTTATATAAATTCCATAAAGGTTTATTTTATGATGAAAATACGGTTTTGAGACTAGTTGGCATTCCTATCATGTTGATGCATGATATGTGACATGTTTAGTCCCGGTAGGCGCCTAATCAGTGATCCACCGAGGACAATATTGGTTATGGTCATAAATTTGACCGGTGTATTTCCTTACCCTCCGAGGTTTATAGTATGATGAGATTAATGCCTATCTTAGACTCCATAAATGATAGGTGACATGTAAAAAGGAAAGTGTTTTACATGACATGGAATATGTCAAACGGAAAATGTGATACATGATGGGTGACATGTGAAAAGAACATGTTTTATATAATATGATAAGAGAATCAATTGAATTATAGCATTTTTACAAAATGTTCATTTAGGTATTGATTATAGTACCATGAGATGATTCTCATAAGACATGAGATACAAACATGTTATATGTTTTCAAAAAGGAAGAAATGATAATTCTAATATTCTTTCTATGGTCTTAAATGGAATATTAGATCATAAGTACTACATGAGATCTGATAAGACAGTGGAAAGTACATATGACATAAAGGCCAAACCGAGCAGAAACTCGATGATTGTACCGTGTGAGCCACCTCTAGAATCCTTCGAGAACTAAGTGCTGCACGTGTTCTGATGTGTTAGTAAAGGCCAAACCGAGCAGAGACTCGATGATTGTACCGTGTGAGCCACCTCTAGAATCCTTCGAGAACTAAGTGCTGCACGTGTTCTGATGTGTTAGTAAAGGCCAAACCGAGCAGAGACTCGATGATTTTACCGTGTGAGCCACCTCTACAATCCTTCGGGAACTAAGTGCTGCACGTGTTCTGATGTGTTAGTAAAGGCCAAACCGAGCAGAGACTCGATGATTGTACCGTGTGAGCCACCTCTAGAATCCTTTGGGAACTAAGTGCTGCACGTGTTCTGATGTGTTAGTAAAGGCCAAACCGAGCAAAGACTCGATGATTGTACCGTGTGAGCCACCTCTAGAATCCTTCGGGAACTAAGTGCTACACGAGTTCTGATGTGTTAGTAATCAGTCTAAGTTCTGATGGGGATGCGACAAATGTCGAAGGATGAAATAGATCTTGTGCACATGACATATGATGTGTGTGATATATCTGATTATGTTTATATATGCCACTCAAACATGTGCTACTTGAATGTTCGTCTCTTTCACACTTAATCATACTGATAAAAAGAATGATGCCTTGTGAACTTAAGACTGGAATAGATTTTAATAGCTTATTTTGCTTTTTAAAGGACGGTACTAATTAAGAGAGTACATTAAAACATGAAATGAGTTTTAAAGAAATAAGATGATGATTTAACTAATATTCTTTTCAAGGAATATACGAATATTAATTATTCTATTTAAATGCTTTATTTCGTAGAAGCATTATTCTGAAAAGAATATGAAAAAGGTTATGAAAGTTCAAAAAGGAAAAGGATTTATTAATTCAAAACAAAAAGAAAAAAAAATTTCTCTCTACAGTTGCTTCTAGGTTCCGTAACAAGTATAGTATTTTAAAATACCTACCTTACTCTATTCGGATCCCTAGCCGACTGTAGTATCCTTCCTACATGCGAGCCTAGAGCCCATAGGAAAAAAGAAAAAGATTTTCAGCATATAGGGAGCTGAGTATCAAGTGAGGCATATAATTCTCTTACTGAGCCGTGGTTTTGCTCACCCCTTAATTTTCAACATTTCAGGTTTTGATGAATGTGAGTTCAGTGGATTGTGGATCTTGGCTGTACACGAAGGACAATGTGTCAGACCGACTGATTATTTGAGGTATGATCATTTATTCTCTGTATTTAGACACGTCAACAGTACTACTTATCTGATTAGTTACGATAGGGGATGTGTATAATATAAACAATATTATGTAAAATTGTTTAGCAGTCAGTACAAGTGAAGTATCGCAGACAGCCCAACCGGTTAAGTTGTGTATAAGAAGATGAAAAATGTGGTCACGGGTCGTGACAAATATATTCAAAGCAAATTTACCTTGAGTTTTGTCATATCAAAAAGAGGGAGATTATTAGCTTTAAATTGACAAGTATTTTGAAATGACAAAAACTTAAGTAATGCTAAATGTTTTCTCTATATTGTAAATTTGCTTAAAATGGACACAATAATAGAAAATCATTTAACAAAGTTTTGGACTAAGATTTCAATTAAGAAAGTCAAGAAATACTTTTAAAAAATTGGAAGAATGTTTTGAACTAAATTGAAATCACAAAAACACATCATTTTATCCCAAAATAGATCACGTAAAGTGCAGGAAAAGCTTGAAGGATCGATCCCCAAATGGCAGAAAGGTTCCCAAGGGTAGAAAACAGGCAAGGGATCAATCCCCCTAGTGAAGGGATTGATCCCCAGTTGGCAGAATGGGTTGGAAGGGTTCTGGAACATAGGGATCGATCCCCTATGGCTAAGGATCTATCCTCTATCATGAAAATAGTGCCCAACGGCTAGTTTTTGAGGGTTTCAACGGGAAGAATTGAATTAAATGCTTCAACAACCGTTCCAAGCAGTTTGTGGACTATAAATAGAGCCATTTATGAAGATTAAAGGTAGAACAAGCACTCAAGAACTTCTTTAAGCTTCAAAAAAGAATTCAAAGCTAAAAAATCATCATTTGTACTTGATTTGTGATATCCCACCTTGTACACCACCCATTCACATTAACTTCTACTATTCAAAAGGGTGTGTAAGCCTTTTAAGGTTATCTTATAAGAGTGAGGGTAGTTTTGTAAGAGGAAAGTTTAAAAAGGTTATTCCTAAGCCTTCAAAAGGAAGTGTAAAAGGTCCCTCCACACCTTGAAATGGTTTGTACTCATTCACAAAGAAGAGTGGAATCAATCCCTTGACAAGAGGATTAAGGAGAGAGGACGTAGGCAAGAGATTGGTTGAACCTCTATAAATACTATGTTTGCTTCTCTTTCCTTATCTCTATTTACTGCATTTGTTACATTATTGCATAAATTGTTTTATTTATTAATTGAGCTCTTAAAAATTAAAAATTAGTCGTTAAACTCATTCACCCCCCTTCTTGGTAGAGCCAACACACTTAACCAAAAAGATCGATGGCAACTTCATTTTTTGTTTTTGGTGAGTAAGTTGTCAGACTTGCATGTTAAGACACTCAACCATTGAAACTTGTAAGTATGTCATGTTCCTCTAGTTTTAATTGCAACCAAATGATAATCATTTATTAATTTAGATTTTTGTCTGGATAGTTTCAGTAGGATTGATTAAGAGTTTGCTCCTCAATCAAAACTTATGAGATAGACTAAAAAAGTAATGGATAAATATTTTATAATTTATATATATATTCATTTTTAAAATTTTAACTTAATATTTTTATTTATTTATGTAAAAATTAAAATAATTATTAGATTCGGAATTGAATAATATATATATTCTATAAACTTTCAAAATTATTCATATGAGCCTAAACCTGTCCAAACTCAAATAACTCAAATTTAACCAAATCTAAAATAATTTGAACTCAAAATAACACGAATTCGAAATAGTTTAAACTTGAAATTATTTGAATTTGAAAAACCTTGAATTTGAAATTATTCAAACTTATGACATTTTGAATTTGGAATGATCCAAACTAGAGGTGGCAAAAACTGACTCGACCTAAAAAACCAAATTGACCAACTCGAAACCTGACTTGACCGATTTGATTTAACTAAAAAATCAACGATTCAAATCCCACCCGATTCGAATCCGAGTTGATCCAAAACCAAATTGATTAAAATTTATATTGATCCAAACCTGACTTGATCCAAACTCGAATTGATCCGAACCCGAAATCATTTGAATTTATATAGCTTAATAGCCAAATGTACCCTTAAACTTTTGCATAAATTGAAATCAAGCCCCCAACATTTTATCACATGAAAATCAATCCATAAACTTTTATTTCACTGTAAATAAACTCTCAATCTTTTAAAATTATGTAATTTAGTCCATATCTATTAAATGATATTAACTGCCGTTAGAACATTTTACGTGGAAGCTGATGTGGATAGCTTAGTTGGTTGCCATGTGGCATGCCATATATGGAATACTAACGGAAGTTAATGTCATTTAATATAGGCTTAATAGCCAAATACACCCTCAACCTTTAACATAAAATGAAATTAAGCCCTCAACGTTTTATCGCGTGAAAATTAGTCCATAAACTTTTATTTTATTATAAATAAACCCTCAACCTTTCAAAATTTTGCAATTAAGTCCAAATCTGTTAAATAACACTAACTTCCGTTAGTATTGCATACGTGGCATGCCACGTGGCAGCCAACTAAGCTATCCACGTCAGCTTCATGTTAGATGTCCAAACGCCAGTTAGTGTCATTTAACAATTTTAGACCTAATTGCATAATTTTAAAATGTTGAGGGTTTATTTATAATAAAATAAAAGTTTATTGACTGATCTCCACTCGATAAAACATTGAGCGCTTAATTCCATTTTATGCTAAAGGTTGAGGGTGTATTTGGCTATTAAGCTTTTAATAGATTTAGGCTTAATTACATTATTTTGAATAGTTGCGGGTTTATTTACAGTAAAATAACAGTTTATGAACTAATTTCCATGTGATAAAATGTTAAGAGCTTAATTCCATTTTATGCAAAAGGTTGACAGTACATTTGGCTATTAAACCAATTTATATGGATCCGAACCCGACCTGAACCGAACTTGAATTGATTCGAACCCAAATTGACCGAATCCCGAATTAATTTGAATCCAAATTAACCTAAACCTGAAAAGATTTAAACTTAAATTTAACATTATCAATAAAAATTTAAATGTCAAAATTAATAATCAAAGTTTTTTTATTTTAGTAAAAATATTTTTTCAATAATACTAGTGTTATATTTTTTGAATCTAGTTAAACTTAAATATTCATTTTTATATTGTATTCATTTGAGCCTAACTAAAAACAAATTCTACATGAGCTAATGTAGAATTATTTAATGGCTAATTTATTACAGAGGACAAAAACAACATCACCTACAGTTAATGCCTCCAAATATTTTATAAAAAATCAAGAGAAATTAAAAAAAAGTATAGTAGTGTATTATAGTATTTAGTAGGGATTATTAAATCACTTTGATATATAGAATTGACAATTATTATAGATAATAGAAACACAATTAAAAAAACGTAATTAATTTATGAATATTGGTAAATATATTATAAAAAACTATCATACTTATTACTAAATATTTTGAATATTTCAATTCCAATTTTGTTATAGGTCAAGCAAGAAGAAAAATTTATTTTCATGAGATTTGTAATTCTTAAAAATATGGTTTCAGTTCATTTTCATACTAGACAAATCACATCGAGGTGACCAAGAACTAATCCGAAAAACTTGTCCGCTCGATTCGAATCCAAGTCCAACCAACTCGATTTGACAAAAAAATCAACGACCTGAACCCGATCTGATTCGAATATAAATTTATCCTAATCCAAATTGATTCGATTTCAAATTGATTCGATTTCAAATTGATCTAAACTCGACTTCATCCAAACCTGAAATAATCCGAACCCGAAATGGATCCTTTTTTCTTGATTTAAACCCAACCTGACTCTAACCCAAAATGATCCAAATTTGAAACAATCTAATTTTTCTTTAACCCAAAATGATTGGATTCAAAATAATCTAACTCAACCCAATCTGACCTGTCTATTGGCCACCTCCAATCCAAATTCCAGTTTGATCTAGTATGTTTGCAACCTCTATGTAGAGGTAGTTACGGGCCAGATCAGACTGGTTTTCACCGGTTTCGGCCCATGCCAAATGAAAATCGGTCTGAACCAGTAGAGAACCGGCCCAGATTAAGGGGCGAATCGGCCAGGTTCGTTGGATTGGTTCGCCCAAAAATCGGACCAAACCGGTTTAAACCGGTTCGATCCAGTTTTATTTTTTTATACATTTAAAATTTTAATTGTTTAAAATTTATATTAATTTATTTTAATATATATTAATATATTTTAATAATTTAATCTAATAAATTTATTTTTATAATAAATAATGTTAATAGTTTAATTTAGCAATAATTTATTATAAAGTTATATTATAATTTATTTAATTAATGTAACAATAATGTAAAAATAAATTACTATAAAATATCTAATAAAATTATTGTTATAATAAAATAAAGTTATATTATGAATATATTATTATAATAAAGTTATTATGATAAAATGATATTTGATTCAAAATACAAATAATGATATTATGAATATTATTAATTTATTATTATATTCATTTTGCAATATCATTTTGCTTATCATTATTTATATTCATTTATTATATTCATTTTGCATTTAAAATAATTTATTATATTTGAAATATCATTTACTTAATATTTATTCATTTATTTATTTATTCATTTATTTAATATGTTTTTAAAATATTCATTCATTTTGTATTTTAAATATTTATTTATTTTAAACATAGATAAGTATAACATTAATTAATTTGGTATGTAATAATAATAATAATAATAATAAAGGAGAAAAAGGAGATAGTAGGAGACCAAAGATTTTTTACGTAGAAAACCCCTTCAAAAGTTAGAAGGGTAAAAACCATGGGACCGTAGTCCATAAAAATATTTACTATAACTAAACTTATTTACAATTTTACATAAAATTTAAAAAAAAAAGATTATTCTCTAGTCTTCATAATTTATACGGATTGTCTTGAAAATTTCTTCCTCCTTTTCTGAATTATTATCAGCGAATTCATTGGCCATTCCAAGTTCAACATTGCGTGATTCCACATCAAACCAATCTTTAAGGCATGTTAACATGCACAATAAATCCGGATTAAGAGTGGTTCAATGGTCTCCAATAATTCTTCCACACGTTGAGAATGCGGATTCCGAAGCAACAGAAGAAACTTGCACCGCAAAAACATCTCGGGCCATGGAAGCTAAAATTGGAAATTGTTTTGGTTTTCTTTCCACCATTGGAGAAGATCAAAGTTTTCATCTACAGAAAAATCTTGACTTAAGAAAAATCCTAACTCATTAAAGCTAGAACTTTGTCGAGTTGTTGATCCCGATCCGCTAGCTTTTCCTTTTAGCTTCATTCTCTTCTTTATTGCTTCCTTAATTGCGTTTAAAATTCTTTTTCTTTTTTTGCTACTCTCGTTTTCTTCGTATGAATCTTCTTCTCTTCGATTAAAGTTGAACTGCTCCCTTTCTGTTTCATAAACATTAAACAATTCTCGAAAAAGATTGTTAATTGAGGATTTTTGATCCTCAATAGAATCAAGACCAAGAAATTCTTTATAACAATAAAAAAAATCTCTATATTTACCTCACCTTGATTAGGATCTAGTAAAGTTGCAATACAATAAATAGGAGAAATTATTTCCCAATATTTCTTAAATTTTTCCTCCATATCATATACAAAAAAACCTAAAGTTTCATGATTCCTAAATTTTACAATTTTGTCAAACATTGTGTAGATAATAGGAACAAAATACGGTGTAGTTGGATAAAATTGAGTTGAAAATCTTTCGGTTGCATCCTTAAAAGTAGATAATAAATCAACACAATATTCAATAAAAGTCCAATCTTCTTCAAAAAGTACTAGATGCGTGCTACTTGTATAATTTTTATAAAAAGGAGTAACAAGTTCTTTATAAGGTAAAATATAAGAAAGCAAACGATGAAGTGAATTCCATCTTGTTTCTACAGGAAGTGGAAACGCTTTAACAGGTATATTATTTGTTATACAAATTTGCTTCCATTCACGTTTATTACTTGGTGTGCGAATCCATTTTGCTAAAATTTTAATTTTATCAATTGGACCTATGCTAGTACCAGTACCACTAGAACTAAAACCACTTTGAACATATAAATTTATAATATGACATGCACATCTTGCATGAAAAAATATGCCTTGCATAACAGGGTTTAAACTTTTAATTAAATGAGGAATAGCTGCAGTATTACTCGAAGCATTATCAAAAGTAATAGCAAAAGCTCTATTATTTTCTAGTCCATATAATTTACAAACTTTAGTAATATATTTATGAATAGTATATGAATTATGTGCTTCTTCTATTACATCTAAAGATAAAATTCGTTTTTGCATGTGTTAGCTTTAAATTGACATATATATTTTGAAATGACAAAAACTTAAGTAAGCTTTAATGTTTTAATTCATATTGTAAATTTGCCTTATCACACATGATTTTCTCAATACATTTCAAGTGTTCATATCAAACATTAAGACCATGATTTAATGATGCATACTCTTATTGGTCTTAACACTTTATAAATGTTTTGAATATTTTAGAAAATCACTTGATGATTTCTTGGACAATATTTTCATTTGAGAAAGTCAAGAAAAAGTCCCTTAAAGTTTATAAATGTTTTGGGTTGAATTAAAATCAAAAGCCATATCATTTCTAACCCAAAAGTGCAGGAAAAATTCATTCTGGAAGCATGGGATCGATCCCCTAAGGAAAGGGATCGATCCCTTTTTGGCAGAAAGTCTTCCCAAGGTCCCTGAAGCCCAGAATCAAGATTCTGGACAAAAGGGATCGATCCCCTATGGAAAGGGATCGATCTCTTTGCTCGAAAATAGCCTATAACGGCTAGTTTTTGTGAGACAACAGTAATATCCGAAATTTGGCCCCACCCAACGGCTAGAATACATCCAAGGGACTATAAATAGAGGCTTAGAAGCTAAAGAAAGCAAGAGTAACTACTCAATCAACTCCAATACTCATTTTCCTCAAATCCTCAAGCCTCAACAACAAATCAAGAGCTATAAAGTCTTCATCTTCCATCACTCTCATATTCCTTGTATAGAATAGCACAAATATTGTATAGGCTTTTTCTTTGTGCTTAATCTTTGTGATCATTTGTCTACTTAGAGGCCTTCTTTGATTACACCTATTGTAAACCAATTCATTCCTTGTAAAAAGGGGAGGTTTCTCTTTAGCCTAAGAAAAAGAGGGAGATTACTCTTTAGCCTAAGAAAAAGAGAGAGGTTTCTCTTGAGCCTAGAAAAAGAGAGAGGTTTCTCTTGAGCCTTTAAAAAGAGGGATTGTAAAGACAAATTCAAGGATAGTGAATTTGGGGAAAATCCTTGGGAACGTCTTAAGGTAGAGGACGTAGGTAAGGTAGCCGAACCTCTATAAATCGATTGTGTAAATCTCTCTCTCCCTACTCTTTATTTACTTGCACTTGTATGGTGTTTATTTCATTGAACTTGAATTGCATGCTTGAATAGCCTAGAGAACTTAGAAAATATTCATATAGGCTAGAGAATTTAGAAGAATCGAAAAACGGGCTTAAGGCTAGCTAAGAACCGATTCACCCCCCTCTCGGTATTGCCTATAAGAGCCAACATTGGTATCAGAGCTTGGGCTCGAGATCGATTTAGACTAACCTCTATCGAGCAAAACGATCATAACTGGCTCTAGGTGATGATTTTGAGACTAGCTCACAAACTTTAGAAGAATATTCATTTGATGAGCTTCAAGATGCATTTAATGAGCTAAGTGATGAATATAAATCAATGCATGCAAGATATAGGAAAAAGTTAAATATACTTAGACAAGAAAATGAAATCTTGGTAAATACTAAATTTGAGTTGGAGGAGAAAGTAAAAGATCTTGGCTCAAGGAATGAAGAACTAAACAAAGTGAAATTAGAGCTAGAAAAGAAATTAGAAAACAATGTAGATAAAGTAGCAAATCCTAGCCTCTTGACAATTGAGGAAGTAAATGAGAAACCTAGCTCTAGTGAATGTAAAGGCCATTTGCAAAATGCTTTTGATGAGCTAGCTAGTGAATTTGAATGCATGAACACAAAATACAAGAAAATGATTACAAAACTAGAAATGGAAAATGATGAGTTATTGAATGCCAAGCTTGATTTTGAAAAGAAATTAGAAGAAGCAAATCTAGAAATTGATGAAGTAAATAAAAAGAACTTAAATTTGCATAATTCATTTTCTAGATTCTACATGTGTCAACAAAAGCTAGATCATATATTAGAGACCCAAAGAGCTTTCTTTGACAAAGATGGGTTAGGATATAATGCAATACAAAAAGAGACTCATCTAAAGAACTTCCTAGTGAGCAAAAATTATATGCATGATACATCTCTCACATGCTCACTATGCAATAGAATAGGACACTCTTCACAAGCATGCACATATAGAAAAACTACATTTAGAGGAAGAGTTGTTAGGAAAATATGGGTGCCAAAGCATGCAATAAATAATGATGATTTGTGCTTGAAATGGATCCCAAAAGGATCAACAATTATTTGCACTAACTCTCATCAACCCAAGAAATTTTGGGTACCAAAGCATGCTTGAATTTGTTTGTTATAGGAGTGTTGGAGCATGGGAATATAATGGAAAAAATGCAGTTTAAATGCTCAACACATCCCATGGAGTTTGCTTGTGCCAATAAGAAGAGCTTGGAGATCCATTCTTAGCAAGGTGACAACAATTTCTCAAAGAATGACTAATGGTGGATCCAACACATCAAGGCAAAGCATTCTCTAGCAAAAGGAGTTTTGTAAGTTTAATTCTTTACTCCTTAAAACTTTATTTGATTATTTGTGCTTTGGTGAGAAATTTGGTTGATGATTCTTGATGCATTGTGAGTTGAATGATTGAACAAAAGGCATGATAAATGATTTTTGAGTGTTTGATGAATAGTACTTGATGCATTGAATGAAAAGCATGAATTGTGATTTTGAAATAATTATTGGTTTTCTACATCTTGAGCAAGTTTGATATGTCTAGATAATATATTTAGTTGCTCAAAAAATGTCAAATATGTCATATATGCAAAATGTCATGTCATGAGCAAGAATGAAGAACTTGTATGTTGGAAATTATGGCATGTTGTTCACAAGATGTATGTTTTAATGATATATATGCTTAAAACCTATGTGAACAAGTTTGTTTTGGCATATTTGTGGTTTCTAATGTATTGGTTTTGCCAAAACAAGCACAACTCTTAAAATGACCCCCTTTGAGGCCACAAATGCATTTTATTGTGTAAATTCTTCCAAAATTGCAAAATCTTTTGTAAAATGGTTTTTCATTCAGGTTTTTCATTCATACAAGTCCAAAATCATGTTTTACAAATGTTTAAACATTTACTTGGACTTAAATTACTCAAAAACGAAGTTTGGGCACCTCAAAGGTTGGATTTTCTGTCAAAAACTGCAGAAACAGGATGAGGGATCGATCCCTTAGCAAGCAGGATCGATCCCCCTTGAACAAAATGCAGGAAATCTACATTCTGGAGTTAAGGGATCAATCCCCCTCCTTAAGGGATCGATCCCCCTAGGCCAAAATGGCTTTTCTGCACTTTTTCAACCGCATTTGAGAAGGATTTTTCACTTTTTTGATATCTTCTTTCTTCTCAAGTTAAAATCCAGTATTTTAACTTCTTTTTGATGATCTTTAAACTATGAAAATTCATTTTCATTGATATCATGCCTCAACTCAATTAATTTGTATCATTCCCAACAAATGGTATCACTTTCAACAATCAATATCATTTTTCTTGAGCTCACAAGTGCACAATCATTTTTCTTGTTGAAAACATTCATGAATCTTGAAATAATCTTGAAATATATTTTCAATGAATGCTTAAACATAATTTTGAGATTTATTTCAAGAATTTATGGATATATTTGAGAATTTGATGAACTTGTGCATAATGAGTGTTTTTCATATCTTTTGTTCATCTTAGTCAAGCATGTTTTTAGGATTTGTTTCTTAGCTTGACTCAACTACTCCACACTAGGTTTCATGATAATTATACATCTAGTGGAAGAATAATTAAAACTTGACCTTAAGGATTGATTTCAAATGTAAATTCAACAATTGGTATAAGGTCATAATTTTCCTTGGCTTACAATGTGTGATGATAAATTGATCCTAAATGTTCAAATGCATGAAACTTTATCATCCATGTACTTACATTTTTCTTATGGCCAAATTAGTAAAGAACTTGGGCTTTAATGACAACACAAACATTTGATACACATGCATAGATTCTTGATTGTTTTGATGATGAACATGCATGTTTGCTTAAGTTGAATCAATAATCTTGCCTATGAGATGAGAATAGTTATTTCATGATATTATGTGCTTAATCTCACTCATAGCTTATGGATTTTGATGATAAAATATATTTTAGCTTGATAATATTGATTCATTTAGGTGAAGCCATTTTAGTTAAAATAGCATATACCCTCTAGAACGTTAAATGATAATAACAACTAGGGATATGGCTCTTAATTGATTAAAATGGTAATTTTGAATCTTTCCTTGCTCATAATTGGTTAAGGACTTGAATTGGAAAATGAGCATAGGATTTTTGTGCTTGAAACCATGGAAGAAAATGTGTTTGCTTGAATATCTTGACATTTTGTATCTTCCGTGTGGTATAATGTTGTGAATATGAATATGGATTAATACTTTAGGATAGTGTGCTAATGCTTAATTAATCCATATGCATAATTGATGATGTGTGATTGTGTTCTTGCATATTTAGAATGATTATTTTCTTGACATGATCACACTACACACAAATATTGGATTCATGCAAAATGACTAAGTCAACCATTAGTAACAATTGGTATTTAGATTGAAATAACAATTAGTATCATTGGCAACCATATTTTCAATAATTGGTAAGTCAAATCTAAATTGCCAATTGGTATGAGCTTTAAATTGACAACTCTTCTCATGCTCCTTAGATTGAAATGACAAATAGAGAAGAATTCTCTTAGGATATTTTTGCATGAAACTCTTGTGTGCTAGAATTTGTAGTTAATTGCTATATATCTTAATTCTAAGCACAATATTTCTTGAAAATGATTTATGAGCACATGCATATGATATGTTATCTAATTTTAGCTTATAATCATGATGTATTACCATGCACCTTAGTTGGACCTTAGAGAACAATTGATATACTTAGGTGCTTGCTTAACTTCTTACCAATTGGAACCTTTTTGCAAAATTACTTATCAACAATTGGTATCAAAATTATTTATAAACAATTGGTATATGATCATAAGTCATATTCATTGCATGAATATTTCATACTCTTTGTGAATATTGACTTATTTATTTGTGCTATGAGTCCCATGTACTAATATGTTTCTTGTTGGATGGAGCATTTTTATCTCTTCTCACATAGCCATGATTTTAGGGGGAACATATTTTTTATTATTTTTCCTTCTTTTTGCTATGACAAAAAGGGGGAGAGATAGATATTAAAAGGGAGAGATACTAAGGGGGAGAGATAATGGGGGAATAGTTTGAAAATTCATTTTCAAAACCTATGCTTATATTAAAGGGGAGCTTTGTAAAATCCTGCTTTATTTGAGGGAGAGTATTCTATCAAAGAAGTTTCAAAGCAAATTTACATTAAGTTTTGTCATATCAAAAAACGGGAGATTGTTAGTTTTAAATTGACATATATATTTTGAAATGACAAAAACTTAAGTAAGCTTTAATGTTTTAATTCATATTGTAAATTTGCCTTATCACACATGATTTTCTCAATACATTTCAAGTGTTCATATCAAACATTAAGACCATGATTTAATGATGCATACTCTTATTGGTCTTAACACTTTATAAATGTTTTGAATATTTTAGAAAATCACTTGATGATTTCTTGGACAATATTTTCATTTGAGAAAGTCAAGAAAAAGTCCCTTAAAGTTTATAAAAGTTTTGGGTTGAATTAAAATCAAAAGCCATATCATTTCTAACCCAAAAGTGCAGGAAAAACTCATTCTGGAAGCATGGGATCGATCCCCTAAGGAAAGGGATCGATCCCTTTTTGGCAGAAAGTCTTCCCAAGGTCCCTAAAGCCCAAAATCAAGATTCTGGACAAAAGGGATCGATCCCCTATGGAAAGGGATCGATCTCTTTCTCGAAAATAGCCTATAACGGCTAGTTTTTGTGAGACAACGGTAATATCCGAGATTTAGCCCTACCCAACGGCTAGAATACATCCAAGGGACTATAAATAGAGGCTTAGAAGCTAAAGAAAGCAAGAGTAACTACTCAATCAACTCCAATACTCATTTTCCTCAAATCCTCAAGCCTCAACAACAAATCAAGAGCTATAAAGTCTTCATCTTCCATCACTCTCATATTCCTTGTATAGAATAGCACAAATATTGTATAGGCTTTTTCCTTGTGCTTAATCTTTGTGATCATTTGTCTACTTAGAGGCCTTCTTTGATTACACCTATTGTAAACCAATTCATTCCTTGTAAAAAGGGGAGGTTTCTCTTTAGCCTAAGAAAAAGAGGGAGATTACTCTTTAGCCTAAAAAAAAGAGAGAGGTTTCTCTTGAGCCTAGAAAAAGAGAGAGGTTTCTCTTGAGCCTTTAAAAAGAGGGATTGTAAAGACAAATTCAAGGATAGTGAATTTGGGGAAAATCCTTGGGAGCGTCTTAAGGTAGAGGACGTAGGTAAGGTAGCCGAACCTCTATAAATCGATTGTGTAAATCTCTCTCTCCCTACTCTTTATTTACTTGCACTTGTATGGTGTTTATTTCATTGAACTTGAATTGCATGCTTGAATAGCCTAGAGAACTTAGAAAATATTCATATAGGCTAGAGAATTTAGAAGAATCGAAAAACGAGCTTAAGGCTAGCTAAGAACCGATTCACCCCCCCTCTCGGTATTGCCTATAAGAGCCGACATTTGGTATCAGAGCTTGGGCTCGAGATCGATTTAGACTAACCTCTATCGAGCAAAACGATCATAAATGGCTCTAGGTGATGATTTTGAGACTAGCTCACAAACTTTAGAAGAATAATCATTTGATGAGCTTCAAGATGCATTTAATGAGCTAAGTGATGAATATAAATCAATGTATGCAAGATATAGGAAAAAGTTAAATATACTTAGACAAGAAAATGAAATCTTGGTAAATACTAAATTTGAGTTGGAGGAGAAAGTAAAAGATCTTGGCTCAAGGAATGAAGAACTAAACAAAGTGAAATTAGAGCTAGAAAAGAAATTAGAAGACAATGTAGATAAAGTAGCAAATCCTAGCCTCTTGACAATTGAGGAAGAAAATGAGAAACCTAGCTCTAGTGAATGTAAAGGCCATTTGCAAAATGCTTTTGATGAGCTAGCTAGTGAATTTGAATGCATGAACACAAAATACAAGAAAATGATTACAAAACTAGAAATGGAAAATGATGAGTTATTGAATGCCAAGCTTGATTTTGAAAAGAAATTAGAAGAAGCAAATCTAGAAATTGATGAAGTAAATAAAAAGAACTTAAATTTGCATAATTCATTTTCTAGATTCCACATGTGTCAACAAAAGCTAGATCATATGTTAGAGACCCAAAGAGCTTTCTTTGACAAAGATGGGTTAGGATATAATGCAATACAAAAAGAGACTCATCTAAAGAACTTCCTAGTGAGCAAAAATTATATGCATGATACATCTCTCACATGCTCACTATGCAATAGAATAGGACACTCTTCACAAGCATGCACATATAGAAAAACTAAATTTAGAGGAAGAGTTGTTAGGAAAATATGGGTGCCAAAGCATGCAATAAATAATGATGATTTGTGCTTGAAATGGATCCCAAAAGGATCAACAATTATTTGCACTAACTCTCATCAACCCAAGAAATTTTGGGTACCAAAGCATGCTTGAATTTGTTTGTTATAGGAGTGTTGGAGCATGGGAATATAATGGAAAAAATGCAGTTTAAATGCTCAACACATCCCATGGAGTTTGCTTGTGCCAATAGGAAGAGCTTGGAGATCCATTCTTAGCAAGGTGACAACAATTTCTCAAAGAATGACTAATGGTGGATCCAACGCATCAAGGCAAAGCATTCTCTAGCAAAAGGAGTTTTGTAAGTTTAATTCTTTACTCCTTAAAACTTTATTTGATTATTTGTGCTTTGGTGAGAAATTTGGTTGATGATTCTTGATGCATTGTGAGTTGAATGATTGAACAAAAGGCATGATAAATGATTTTTGAGTGTTTGATGAATAGTACTTGATGCATTGAATGAAAAGCATGAATTGTGATTTTGAAATAATTATTGGTTTTCTACATCTTGAGCAAGTTTGATATGTCTAGATAATATATTTAGTTGCTCAAAAAATGTCAAATATGTCATATATGCAAAATGTCATGTCATGAGCAAGAATGAAGAACTTGTATGTTGGAAATTATGGCATGTTGTTCACAAGATGTATGTTTTAATGATATATATGCTTAAAACCTATGTGAACAAGTTTGTTTTGGCATATTTGTGGTTTCTAATGTATTAGTTTTGCCAAAACAAGCACAACTCTTAAAATGACCCCCTTTGAGGCCACAAATGCATTTTATTGTGTAAATTCTTCCAAAATTGCAAAATCTTTTGTAAAATGGTTTTTCATTCAGGTTTTTCATTCATACAAGTCCAAAATCATGTTTTACAAATGTTTAAACATTTACTTGGACTTAAATTACTCAAAAACGAAGTTTGGGCACCTCAAAGGTTGGATTTTCTGTCAAAAACTGCAGAAACAGGATGAGGGATCGATCCCTTAGCAAGCAGGATCGATCCCCCTTGAACAAAATGCAGGAAATCTACATTCTGGAGTTAAGGGATTGATCCCCCTCCTTAAGGGATCGATCCCCCCAGGCCAAAATGGCTTTTCTGCACTTTTTCAACCGAATTTGAGAAGGATTTTTCACTTTCTTGATATCTTCTTTCTTCTCAAGTTAAAATCCAGTATTTTAACTTCTTTTTGATGATCTTTAAACTATGAAAATTCATTTTTCATTGATATCATGCCTCAACTCAATTAATTTGTATCATTCCCAACAAATGGTATCACTTTCAACAATCAATATCATTTTTCTTGAGCTCACAAGTGCACAATCATTTTTCTTGTTGAAAACATTCATGAATCTTGAAATAATCTTGAAATATATTTTCAATGAATGCTTAAACATAATTTTGAGATTTATTTCAAAAATTTATGGATATATTTGAGAATTTGATGAACTTGTGCATAATGAGTGTTTTTCATATCTTTTGTTCATCTTAGTCAAGCATGTTTTTAGGATTTGTTTCTTAGCTTGACTCAACTACTCCACACTAGGTTTCATGATAATTATACATCTAGTGGAAGAATAATTAAAACTTGACCTTAAGGATTGATTTCAAATGTAAATTCAACAATTGGTATAAGGTCATAATTTTCCTTGGCTTACAATGTGTGATGATAAATTGATCCTAAATGTTCAAATGCATGAAACTTTATCATCCATGTACTTACATTTTTCTTATGGCCAAATTAGTAAAGAACTTGGGCTTTAATGACAACACAAACATTTGATACACATGCATAGATTCTTGATTGTTTTGATGATGAACATGCATGTTTGCTTAAGTTGAATCAATAATCATGCCTATGAGATGAGAATAGTTATTTCATGATATTATGTGCTTAATCTCACTCATAGCTTATGGATTTTGATGATAAAATATATTTTAGCTTGATAATATTGATTCATTTAGGTGAAGCCATTTTAGTTAAAATAGCATATACCCTCTAGAACGTTAAATGATAATAACAACTAGGGATATGGCTCTTAATTGATTAAAATGGTAATTTTGAATCTTTCCTTGCTCATAATTGGTTAAGGACTTGAATTGGAAAATGAGCATAGGATTTTTGTGCTTGAAACCATGGAAGAAAATGTGTTTGCTTGAATATCTTGACATTTTGTATCTTCCGTGTGGTATAATGTTGTGAATATGAATATGGATTAATACTTTAGGATAGTGTGCTAATGCTTAATTAATCCATATGCATAATTGATGATGTGTGATTGTGTTCTTGCATATTTAGAATGATTATTTTCTTGACATGATCACACTACACACAAATATTGGATTCATGCAAAATGACTAAGTCAACCATTAGTAACAATTGGTATTTAGATTGAAATAACAATTAGTATCATTGGCAACCATATTTTCAATAATTGGTAAGTCAAATCTAAATTGCCAATTGGTATGAGCTTTAAATTGACAACTCTTCTCATGCTCCTTAGATTGAAATGACAAATAGAGAAGAATTCTCTTAGGATATTTTTGCATGAAACTCTTGTGTGCTAGAATTTGTAGTTAATTGCTATATATCTTAATTCTAAGCACAATATTTCTTGAAAATGATTTATGAGCACATGCATATGATATGTTATCTAATTTTAGCTTATAATCATGATGTATTACCATGCACCTTAGTTGGACCTTAGAGAACAATTGATATACTTAGGTGCTTGCTTAACTTCTTACCAATTGGAACCTTTTTGCAAAATTACTTATCAACAATTGGTATCAAAATTATTTATAAACAATTGGTATAGGATCATAAGTCATATTCATTGCATGAATATTTCATACTCTTTGTGAATATTGACTTATTTATTTGTGCTATGAGTCCCATGTACTAATATGTTTCTTGTTGGATGGAGCATTTTTATCTCTTCTCACATAGCCATGATTTTAGGGGGAACATATTTTTTATTATTTTTCCTTCTTTTTGCTATGACAAAAAGGGGGAGAGATAGATATTAAAAGGGAGAGATATTAAGGGGGAGAGATAATGGGGGAATAGTTTGAAAATTCATTTTCAAAACCTATGCTTATATTAAAGGGGAGCTTTGTAAAATCCTGCTTTATTTGAAGGAGAGTATTCTATCAAAGAATTTTCAAAGCAAATTTACATTAAGTTTTGTCATATCAAAAAGTGGGAGATTGTTAGCTTTAAATTGACATATATATTTTGAAATGACAAAAACTTAAGTAAGCTTTAATGTTTTAATTCATATTGTAAATTTGCCTTATCACACATGATTTTCTCAATACATTTCAAGTGTTCATATCAAACATTAAGACCATGATTTAATGATGCATACTATTATTGGTCTTAACACTTTATAAATGTTTTGAATATTTTAGAAAATCACTTAATGATTTCTTGGACAATATTTTCATTTGAGAAAGTCAAGAAAAAGTCCCTTAAAGTTTATAAATGTTTTGGGTTGAATTAAAATCAAAAGTTATATCATTTCTAACCCAAAAGTGCAAGAAAAACTCATTCTGGAAGCATGGGATCGATCCCCTAAGGAAAGGGATCGATCCCTTTTTGGCAGAAAGTCTTCCCATGGTCCCTGAAGCCCAGAATCAAGATTCTGGACAAAAGGGATCGATCCCCTATGGAAAGGGATCGATCCTTTTGCTCGAAAATAGCCTATAACGGCTAGTTTTTGTGAGACAACGGTAATATCCGAGATTTGGCTCCACCCAACGGCTAGAATACATCCAAGGGACTATAAATAGAGGCTTAGAAGCTAAAGAAAGTAAGAGGAACTACTCAATCAACTCCAATACTCATTTTCCTCAAATTCTCAAGCCTCAACAACAAATCAAGAGCTACAAAGTCTTCATCTTCCATCACTCTCATATTCCTTGTATAGAATAGCACAAATATTGTATAGGCTTTTTCCTTGTGCTTAATCTTTGTGATCATTTGCCTACTTAGAGGCCTTCTTTGATTACACCTATTGTAAACCAATTCATTCCTTGTAAAAAGGG
Organism: Heritiera fomes; assembly: GCA_032173925.1. NCBI lineage: Eukaryota > Viridiplantae > Streptophyta > Magnoliopsida > Malvales > Malvaceae > Heritiera > Heritiera fomes. The sequence continues at coordinate 8,841,895 of JAPDPM010000019.1, forward strand.
GAGGTTTCTCTTTAGCCTAAGAAAAAGAGGGAGGTTACTTTTTAGCCTAAGAAAAAGAGAGAGGTTTCTCTTGAGCCTAGAAAAAGAGAGAGGTTTCTCTTGAGCCTAGAAAATGAGAGAGGTTTCTCTTGAGCCTTTAAAAAGAGGGATTGTAAAGACAAATTCAAGGATAGTGAATTTGGGGAAAATCCTTGGAAGCGTCTCAAGGTAGAGGACGTAGGCAAGGTAGCCGAACCTCTATAAATCGATTGTGTAAATCTCTCTCTCCCTACTCTTTATTTACTTGCACTTGTATGGTGTTTATTTCATTGAACTTGAATTGCATGCTTGAATAGCCTAGAGAACTTAGAAAATATTCATATAGGCTAGAGAATTTAGAAGAATCGAAAAACGGGCTTAAGGCTAGCTAAGAACCGATTCACCCCCCTCTCGGTATTGCCTATAAGAGCCAACAGCATGGACCAATCTTCATCTATCCAATGACAAGTTATAACAAGATAACTTATACCATTAGTACTAGTCCATATATCACTAGTTAAACTAACCCTAGATGAAATATTACTGAGTTTATCAATTAAAGCTTGTCTATATTCTTTAAACATATCCATGCAATCTTTTTTTAATGTATGTCTAGAAACAGATTTATATGCGGGTTGTAAATATTTACAAACAAAATCTAAATATCCTATTTTTTCACAAATTGTGAATGGTTGTTCAGTCCTAACTACAAATCTAACTAAACCACGTCTAGCTTGAATATTATCAAAATTAAAATTTTTTCCACCATCATGTGTATTAATTTGAGATTGTTTACCTCCTAAAATTTCATTTTCTTCGGCATCAGGATTAATTTTATGTGCAGAAATTAAATATCTTTTATACGTACCTGTACCGCCACCACCTCCACCAGAGTTACAAGAGTAAACGCCTTTGCACAATTTACAAATAGCACAATATTTATTCGTCTCACATTCTTTTGCTACAATGTCGAAATACTCCCATACTCGGCTTGTTTTTTTCCGACTAAACTTCGATCTTGATGATGTAGCAGCAGTGGTGGCAGCTGATGATTGTGTTTGAGCATGGCCTCCTCCACGACCACGACCTAATGATGGTACCAAAGGAAGCTCCTCCTCCTCCGGATGAATATCGGGTTCGATTTCATTAAATGATTCGTCACCCAAATTAGGAATTTCAGTGGAATTAAATGGTCGAGAAATAGAGCATGAACGACGAAAGAAATTTGACATTTTTATATTTTTTTGAAAATAAATATATGTTAAAAATTAAAAAAAATAGATGTAAGATATATATAATATATTGGAATTTGAAACTTGAAACTTGAAACTTGAAAATTAAAAGTAAAATTTGTAAAATTATAAAATAAAAAGAAAAATGAAATTTAGAAAGGAAATGATGATATTATAAATTTGGAATAAAGGAATTTAAGTGAATTTGAGAGAATATTGAGAGAGTATGTGAGTGAAGAGAATAAGAGTAGATGAATGTAGATAGTAAATTTAAGAGAAAATGTAGAAGAAATGTAAAGAAAAATAGAAGATAGAATAGAGATATTTATAGGAAAAAAATTAAAATTTTTAAAATAAAAAAAATTAAAAAAAATGAAAGATTGATGGGCAACGACCATTTACAGGCAAGTCACAACCGTGCTGTGCCTTGCTTGGAAAGGCCTGCCACTGTGCAGCGCAATGGCAGGCCTTTCCTTTATTTTTTTTTATTTTTAATTGAACCGGACCAGTTCAACTGGAACCGATCCGGTTTTGAACCGAGACTGTACGATCTGGATCCTTAATGGGCCGGACCCAATTTCAATTAACAAGAATCGGCCCAGCCCGATAACATACAAGGCTGGTCCGATTCGATTATTGGATCGGATTGACCTGATCTGATTACGAACCAGATCGGGCTAATCTGGCCCAATAACCAGCTCTACCTCTATGTATAAAAAATTAAATCTTAAATCAATTTATGAAAAAGAAAAAAAATGTCGGTTTTACAGCTCTGTTCCGTCTGTCCTCTTGGTCAAACGACGCTTTCAGACATCTAACGTTTTTAATTAAAGAAATACTGATCTTACTGGTAGATAAACAGTGGCGGCAACGAAAGCTACGATCTTCCAAACTCTTGTTTTCCTTTTTAACTCTCCTTTCAGAGTCAAGGCAACAACTGCCATCATCACAGATCAAACAATGGCATTTTCAAAGCTCTTGGTTTTCTTCTCATTGCTCCTCCTTTCCATTCTCTTCCTCAACTCGCCAGTCTTATGTGACACCGGTAACCTTTCTTTCTTTCTTTCCTCTTTTATATTCCCATATTATTTGTTTTTTAAACTTCTGGATCTGGATATTTTCTTTGTTGCTTAAGCAATGTTGTTTAACCATTGACCTTGTTGACTTGTCTGAAATCTGTGTAAGATTTTCATTGGTAGAGTGAAACTGGTCGTCTAGCTGTGCAGTGTAGGTACTATGTGAATTTTTTTTTATATGGTTATTGAATGTGGATATTTCTTCTTATACAAGAGATCTAAAGGTATTTTGGATGGAAATCGTTTTTATTAGACATGATAGATCCATATTTATGAACCCATTTGAGAACTCAAATCGATGCATCTAGCAGATTTTCTAATATGATTTTGCTGATTATTAACTTAAATGTGTTTGGAATGGGTTCTGTTGTGTTATAGTATTTTAGAGTCTTTGAATTTCGAAGATCATAGATTCTTTTACTTGTCACGCCTCGCATCTTGTTCTTCATCGGGTAAGAGGAGAAACTGTATTGACAATTTGATCTCCCAATGATGAATTGATCCCTTTTTTTTCTGGCTCATTATGCCACTATGCTAACAAAGTCTTCCTTGAATCTGAAAGACGATTCTTGTTGTGATATATGCCCTCTGATGGCTGAAGATTGTTAGAAATTACCAATTTTTTTTTTGTGTGTGTTAACCACGAGGTGTTCTCATACTAGTTTAGCACTTGTAAGAGTTTACAAACCTTTTCAAACTAGTGACACCCTCGTCTCTTAAGGAAGATTGAGGTAATAGATTCAAATCTTCACATTCAGGTGGGATTGGCAGAGAGATAGGAGAAGAATGTTACCTCTGGTTGTGTGTCCTAGTCAATGGGTCCACAAAGAGCCCACGCTAAAAATTTTATTAGTTTAATGCCTATTTCGTATCTTTGGTTGTTGAGAAAAAACGTACAGAGCAATGAATTAATTCAAACTTGTCAACATCTTAACATTTTTTCTATTTTTTTTTATACTAAAGTATCAATATGAATTTCTGGACAGATCATAACTCTTGATAATTTGCATGTACGTTCAAATATATTGTTTGAGAGCGATGATGAAGCAACCTCCTGTTACATCTACCAACTTATCTGAGATTTTAAGCTAAGAGAATTAATTTGCCAACCGAATGCTAGTCTTTCCCTTAAAGATATTGCCCAAGCTCGTTCAGCCTGCCCTTGTTCTCAACTACCCAAGCACCCTGACCAATCAAACCTAGGCTCACATGAACCAACAAATTTGAAATAGAAGGGGATTCAAATAGGCCCAGCATGGAGGATCCAGAGATCTAGATGAAACTTGGAATTACCAGTTGGCAATTTAGAAATATTTTAGAGTTCTTAAGCATAAATCCTCCTCAGGTTATTATTTTAACATAATTGTTGTAAGAGTCTTCAGAAACTTGCTTGTGCTATTGTTGTTTTCTCAATTACAATCTCTTGATTCTTATAAAGTATGCTGTGCAGCCATAGAATCTGGGTTTGATCAGTACCTATACTACTCTACCAGAATCTTTCATTTTACTCTGACCATGGAATAATTATGAGTTCCCATATTCTCAAACATCATTCATGAGGGAAGTGTTTGTGGAGTAGCATGACTTGTATTGAATAGGAAATGTTTTTCTCTGATATCCTAAGTTGACTATTGAGGTTTGGGCCGTTTAGAATGAATCTAGAGCAATTTGGTCTTTGTATGGATTAATTTATTTGACTTTTGAGTAACTTCATAAGTTGCACATATCTTTCTTACATTTACTCGTTCGGCAATTTTAGCTAAACAGTAAGGATAATAAACTTATTATGCTGGAAATCTTCTGCCATGTAGCTATGGTTTCTTTTTTTAAGAAAGGGAAGAAAATTTCTTCACATATTCATGGACACCTGAAATAGAAATTATACATTTGTTCTTTCGGAAAAGAATGGCAGTCAAATAATATTTGTTAGAGAATGGAAAATACTTTCTCGCCCTTCTGTGATATATATCTCATCACTAGATTTCATTTTGACCATCTACAGATGAAAAGGATAATCTTCTGACAGGCATCAATAATTATCGGGTTTCATTAAACTTGACAAGCTTGAGAAAAAATGACAATGCAAAGTGCTTTGCTGATGAACTAGCTGATCAATTTAAGAACCAACCTTGCACAAACTCCACTGGTGCTAACACAGTTCCAGGCACTGAACCTCAGTTAGCCAACTATCCAGACCTTTTAGCGACATGCCATTTGAACGTCTCCAACACAAGGGACGGAGCAGTAATGCCAGCTTGTGTTCCAAACCTGGTTCCAAGTCTTGTGCTCACTAACTTTACACAGTCTCAGTACTCCGAAAATCTCAATGACACCAAGTATACAGGAGTTGGGATTGGTTCAGATGGCAACTGGATTGTTGTTGTTCTGACAACGGGCACACCTGAAGGAAGCTATGTGCCGGCCACTAGTGCAGCTACTTTGGTTTCTGAGATCGGTCTAATTTCTCACTTGCTACTGTTGCTTATGGCTGCTTTCTACTTGTTATAAGCATTTATCTTTTGTTTATGACATCGTTATTCATTTGCTGAGGCTAAAAGGACCACATTCATTTGTTTTAACAGATTGGAAAACCATGAATCGACAATTATGCACACTTTCTTTACACAAATGATTCCAGTTCTCTGTAGTTTGATTTGTGATGTTATCGTTCATGTTACCATTTTAGGAAGTACTACACAAGATCATATTATGCATGTACGGGCTTCTTTTCCATCACTTGTTCTTGCTGTCTTGTTACCACGTATAAATACTTAGTAATCAAATCTTGACCTAGTGATTGTTACCTCTTTTTAAGAGGAATTAGGTCTAAGGTTTGAATTTCTTTTCTCTTTTTATTTCCCTATGAACCAAAAAAAAAGGATAGATGTTTATTTTGTTGGGAATTGATCATGTAATCATCAAATAAATGTAGCAAAATTTAAAATAATTTCATTTCCCACACACGTTAATTATGATATTGTATGGCTTATGACCAATGAATTGGTTTTGGGATACACGTTGTATTAAGCATTATTTTTATTAATTTAGGAATTCTTTATGTACAAGTCTGGATGTAATTACCATAACCTACTTAATTAGATAAAGTCCATGAAATAAGATATTTTTCGAAAGGGAGTTAACAAGAAGTTGTAATTATGAGATCTTATTATATAAAGGTATTGTTCATAAAATTGTTTATAGTCAATGCTTTATAAATAAATGGATATTGATATAAGCTTTAGAGATCAATAAATGTTTATACTCTTACTTATAAAGTAAGCTATTGATCTCATAAGTTAAATTATGGATATATTTGAAATAAAGATGCAGGTATTTTGTGAGAACTGTAATTTTCTTAAATTGGTCGTATACTTAACATGTAATCGTGAGTATAGATAATGCAATTTATCGAAATGAAGTCTTCGAAAATAGAAATCAAGAATGATGTGAAATGTGCACGTATACAATATATACGATGTACTTAAATTAATATGGAAAGAGTACTCAAAGTTTTACGTATAGGTTTTGTACATGCATGTGCCAACCCAATGCATGCAACGTGCATGCATACGTATGAACGTAAATACATATATATAACTAATTATATAAATGAACGACAAAGTAAAGTAAAAATAATATATATGAATTACACGCATATGTTTTACGTACATGCATGAATCAAATTTAATGCATGCAATGCACATGCATGCATACGTACATGAGTGAGTATGTAATATATATATAACACTATATACATACAAGTATATAAATATATTTGGTAAATATAAATGAATATGAATATATAAAAAATGGGTATATGTATATGTTTATATGTACAAATGTGAAGGAAACCGAAACAAACATGCAGCGGAATTTAAATCATTCGGCCTCCACCAGGATCGATTCGGAGAGTTGCCTGATTAGGGTTTCGAGATTTTACCTAACGTTTTCTTTGATTTCTATCGTTGGTCGAGTCACAAGCAACAACCTTTCGTTCCTGCCTCTATGGTATCCACACGAACGGATCTCACGACTCTTGAACGTCTCACGATCAGAAGCCTTAAGGAGTGTCTTTTTGATTCTTTATAACCGAACTGCTAGCTTCGATTAAAAGAATACTTTTCTGTTTTCTAATTGTTGTTATTGTGCGGCTATGTTTCAGAAAACATCCTTTTATAGGCAGTAAATTTTACCCTAAAATTTACTGCCAAACAGAACTCTAATCCTACTTAGAATAGAATTAGTTATATCCCTAATCCAATTCAGAATAGGATTAGTTATATCCTTAATCCAATTCAGAATAGGATTAATTAAGCTCCTCATTGATCCGTTCTAAGTGTGCGACCCAATAGGTTCTCAAAACAATGGCAATGACAAAATTGTCACAGGCAATGAGCGGTATCTAGCAACACATCATTGCTACCCATGTAACGAGAATGTCAATGACTCGACATAACCTTACTCGTGATAGATGTTACCGTGTAGTCTAATCCCTTTATCCTTTGATGTCTTGATTAGACACAAGTCATGGAATGTGTCACACTTGTATAGTTTAATCAGCGTTTCTTGATTCCTGAGTAGACTAATTAAACAAATAAAATCAATATCTCATATTGACTTATTCGAGCACGGCCATGCATTTCTTAGTCTCACTCTATCAAAGGGCCCAAGACATCACTCTTGTTATATAAGAGGGATAAATCCTATCTTGATCACTCATCATCCCTCTACATAGATCAAGGCATACCCAATTACTACCTTTATAGTCCATCCTGTTACGAATGACATCTAGCAGCATTAAAGTATGCAATTCTCTATGTTGGGATCTCTGATGATCTCAAGTCAAAGGATCACATACACCATCATCACTATGAGAATCGCTTATGACACTCATATAACAATCCATGTAGCGTTCTCATGGAGGGTTGACCCAGTACATAGTTCTCTAACATGTACCTATGTGATGACTTGATATCATATATCCATGACAATGGTCATCAGTCAACCACATACTAGTCTTATCGTATCATTGTTATCCTTGTTCATAATAATACTTGACTAGGGATATTTTAAGAATAGTGTGTTATTACTATTCTAAGGACATTATCATATAAGATTACATTACGCAGTTATAAGACAAATATAATAATGAACTATAAATAAAATGTCATGATACATAAAAATGCCAAAGTCAATCATCTAATGAATGGTTCTAAGGGCATAATCCAACAAAATGTACGTATATTTGTATTGACAAAATAAATTATAAGAGTATACCATATTCTTATATCTTTATGGCATGTATATAAATATATATATATATATATATATATTAAAATACATGAAAGTGGAGGATTGGTGGGAAAATCTCACCAAATCCCCCACCATTACTCACACCTGCCTAAGGCAGACCAACTCTGCCTTATTTAATAAAAAAAATATATATTATAGAAAAGAAAGGTGATAGATGACAGAATGAGAGACGTGATAGAGAGATAAGGAAAACAAAGAAAAGAAATGTAAGAGACAGAGAAGAAAGGGGTCGAGAGATTCAAAAAGAAATAGGAAAGAAAGAAGGCTACAGCAATGATCAGGGTCTCGATAGCTACTAGGATCGGTGGCCTAAAGTGGGTTGTATTGAGATGGATTTTGAGTGTTGAATGGCGGCTGGTCAGGGCTGAGTCAAGTGCCGAGGAAGAGAATGGAGCATGAGGCAACAGGCTTTTCTCGGTGAGCAGGGAAAGTTTAGGTTGTGTTCTTCCTCTTGGCTTCCTCACATCATCATCTAAGTGCTCATCTTGATCATAACAGTCTTGTATCGACAGATCTGAGCAGTATCGGCATTATGTGGAGAAGAATAAGGCCGTGTGGTGGCTGAAATCAGTGGTGTTGGCAATCTTTGATTGCCATTTTGGGAGCTTAAACTAAGGTGCTTAAGGTTTGGAAACGATGGATGATGCTTCTATTTTTTTTTAAGGCCAAAAGAGAGGTGAAACAAGGGCTAAAACCAGGGCTATTCACGAGCTAAAAGAGATGGGATAAATCACTGTTGAGAGATTTTTTTTTTGAAGTCAGTTTCAGAGTTTAAAACAATAGTAGAGTAAGGTGGTAAAAGGCCATTATTTAGGGTTCTTTAAATGGTGTTTAGAAAGGTTGAAAAGGGTTGTTTTGTTGTGATCGAAAAGGAAGGTTGGTTAGTGGAAACTTGCAGGCAGCTTTGACGTGAAAGAGAGCTACACAAAAAAAATAAAAAATAAAAAATAAAAGGGGAATCTAAACGGTGGTGAACCGAGGCTAAGGAGGGTTGAAAGTCAATGGAACTAAGGTTGGGAAATAAGGTTCGAAAATAGGAAATTTGGTGGTTGGTTTGGAGCATTAAATCAGGGGTGAGAAGCTGATTACAGGGGCTAGATAGAGTGCATATGAGGGTCCCAAAACAGTGCTGAATTTAGGCTACATACAGGGGTGTCTCGACTACTACATCAATGACCATTAGAGCAAGAAAATAAAGGCAGTACAGGGGTCCAAACAAGGCTCTTAGTGGAGGACTTTAAAGGTTGAAATTGGTGGGTTACTGTTTGACTAGAGGTTGACTGAAACAGTGATGAACATGGATTAATTAAGGGCCATTTTGGTGGCTGAACTGAGCAGCTTCAAAGACGCTGAAATAGGAGAGGATCATGAGCAATTGAGTGGTGTCGCCCAAGGCTGTCGACTGGTTGGTTGCTGCCCTGTTATGCTAACCAAAATACGAGCACAACTCTAAGGCAGCAAACACGAGCTTAGTAAAAGCGGAGTACTCGCGCACTAAATGAAGAGTCGGTAAGACATTTATATAATTCATTTTTAGAATTATATTGTATAGTATAGTCAGGATTGTGTGATGATGATGATGGTTAAAGATTGAGACATAGTGATACATAAGGAATGATATGGTCATAGTATAATGATAATTAACAAAATGACTAATTGTTATTAGTACTATGATCGAATGAGCTATGGAATAGGTATATATGATGAGTTCATTTTTATTTAAATTGATTTTTATTACATACAATCCTGTTGAAATTGAAATGAGGGAATTGAGGAATTTAAAGTAAAATGAATAACGATCTTGAAGCTAGATATAGGCGATATATCAATGTGCTTAGAGGACAAGAATGGTGATAGAGACATGGATATATATACCATGATGATCAATATGTTATGTACCATTAAAATGATATATGTGTATAAATATATAATTATTTATACGTAATAAATATTGACAAGGAGAAGAAAAGGATTAGCATGGATATATATATATATATGTATATACAATATATATTGGGATATACACATTAATATAAGCATTTATGTGTGCATTTATGTGTTTAAACATATGTACATAAGGATGACTACCAATGGGTATGTCGCGAATGACGATAAGGAGGTAGTCTCGGATTTGTAGTTAATTGAATTTAAAAGTGTTTTAAGATTCTTGTTTACAGTATATGATTAAGCATAATGATGAAAACTTATCGAAATGTTAATGGATTATGTGTAGCGAATCGGAACGGTGCAGAGGCTTGAATACGGACTCAGAAGCACAAGAAGAAAATTTTAAGCCTCGAGGTAAGTGGGTTAAATAAGCCTTGCTAGTATCATCTCGTAAGAGATGAATAAATACTTATTAAAATACTCATCTCAATTTACCTCAAGTTGGCGGAATACTATGGGTAAGACTATAAGAGTAAGTATGGTAAAATACAAATTGGACATAATGTGATCGTGAATAGTAGTTGTTAGAAAGGAAATCTTGCTTATGACTTGCATGTTATGTGTTATAGTTTGGTTGTGGTTATTGAATGTATAATTTGTATACTTTTTGGTGCTTGCATTTTGAATAATAGTTGTTAGAAAGGAAATCTTGCTTATGACTTGCATGTTATGTGTTGTATAATTTGTACTTGCATGTTATGTGTTATAGTTTGGTAGTTATTAAATGTATAAATTATATACTTTTTGGTGCTTGCATTTTGAGGAATGCATAGGAATTAATTCAGTCACATCGAGGGAGCATGTTAGCATATTGTGATACCTTGAGAATGCATATGTGATTTGTGAGCGGTATGTACAGCTCCCAATGTTGAGTTCATGGACCTAAATTAGTACCTAGTCGTGTTTGTCGAAAGCTAGGAAAAAGGCAACCCGAGTAGAACTCAACCCTTGTACCGTGTGAGCCACCTCTAGAGAACTCAAGGGACCTACGTGCTACATAGGTTCTTCGGAAACTATGGGAGCCACCTCTAGAATCCTTTGAGAGCTAAGTGCTACACGAGTTCTGAAGGAAACCGAAAACAAACATGCAGCGGAATTTAAATCATTCGGCCTCCACTAGGATCGATTCGGAGGGTTGCCTGATTAGGGTTTCGAGATTTTACCTAACGTTTTCTTAGATTTCTGTCGTTGGTCGAGTCACAAGCAACAACTTTTCGTTCCTGCCTCTATGGTATCCATACGAACGGATCTCACGACTCTTGAATGTCTCACGATCAGAAGTCTTAAAGAGCGTTTTTGATTCTTATAATCGATTTGCTAGCTTCGATTAAAAGAATACCTTTTCTGTTTTAATTGTGCGGCTCTGTTTTGGAAAAAACACCCTTTTATAAGAAGTAAATTTTACCCTAAAATTTACTACCAAACAGAACTCTAATCCTACTTAGAATAGGATTAACTATATCCTTAATCCAATTCAGAATAGGATTAATTAAGCTCCTCATTGATCCGTTCTAAGTGTGCGACCCAATAGGTTCTCAAAACAATGGCAATGACAAAATTGTCATAGGCAATGAGCAGTATCTAGCAACATATCATTGCTACCCATGTAACGAGAATGTCAATGACTCGACATAACCTTACTCGTGATAGATGTTACCGTGTAGTCTAATCCCTTTATCCTTTGATGTCTTGATTAGACACAAGTCATGGAATGTGTCACACTTGTATAGTTTAATCAGCGTTTCTTGATTCCTGAGTAGACTAATTAAACAAATAAAATCAATATCTCATATTGACTTATTCGAGCACGGCCATGCATTTCTTAGTCTCACTCTATCAAAGGGCCCAAGACATCACTCTTGTTATATAAGAGGGATAAATCCTATCTTGATCACTCATCATCCCTCTACATAGATCAAGGCATACCCAATTACTACCTTTATAGTCCATCCTGTTACGAATGACATCTAGCAGCATTAAAGTATGCAATTCTCTATGTTGGGATCTCTGATGATCTCAAGTCAAAGGATCACATACACCATCATCACTATGAGAATCGCTTATGACACTCATATAACAATCCATGTAGCGTTCTCATGGAGGGTCGATCCAGTACATAGTTCTCTAACATGTACCTATGTGATGACTTGATATCCTATATCCATGACAATGGTCATCAGTCAACGACATACTAGTCTTATCGTATCATTGTTATCCTTGTTCACAATAATACTTGACTAGGGATATTTTAAGAATAGTGTGTTATTACTATTCTAAGGACATTATCATATAAGATTACATTATGCAGTTATAAGACAAATATAATAATGAACTATAAATAAAATGTCATGATACATAAAAATGCCAAAGTCAATCATCTAATGAATGGTTCTAAGGGCATAATCCAACAAGTTCCAATAAGATAGTAGAAAGTATGTGTCATAAAGGCCAACTCGAGTAAAGACTCGATCTTTGTACCGTATGAGCCACCTCTAGGGAACTCAAGGGACCTACGTGCTACATAGGTTCTTCAGAAATTATGGGAGCCACCTCTAGAATCCTTTGAGAGTTAAGTGCTACACGAGTTCCAATAATATAGTAGAAAGCATGTGTCATAAAGGCCAAACCGAGAAAAGACTCGATCTTTGTACCGTGTGAGCCACCTCTAGAGAACTCAAGGGACCTACGTGCTACATAGAATCTTCGAAAACTATGGCAGCGACCTCTAGAATCCTTTGAGAGCTAAGTGCTACACGTGTTTTGATGAAATATGAGGAATCATAGGATTATTGTGACAATAAGTAAATGATTGTGATTTGTGAATGTGATGAATATCAATAGATGAAATAGATCTTATACATAAGACAGAGAATGTGTATAATCATTGAATTATACTTATATATGCCCTAGAAAACATGTGCTATTTGAATGTTTGTTTTCTTTCACACTTAACCATACTGATAAAAAGAATGATACTTTGTGAATTTAAGAATGGAATGAAAGCATGAATAAGCTTATGAAATCTGTGTACATACGAATTGGTAGCAAATCTTAATAAAATTCATACATGTTATTTTATAGAATTCATGCATGTATGATCGTGTTTTACGATATGAGCCTAGTATGTACTTATTTAAACTACTTACCGAGCCGTGGATTTGCTCACCTCTTAAATTTAACATCTACAGATCATACGGGTGGATATCCAGCTCAGGCATTATATAGACTCTCCCAGGAACTGTACCTAGTAGTGGTACTCGTCTACGTTCTCCGGGCCTAGCTTTTGTCTATTTGAGGTATACTACTTGTATATCATTTTGATAATTATACGAATTTTAATTTCACAGTACTAGGAAGAAATATGGGATGTAACTTTGGATCGCCTTAGATTATTATGTAGGTCTATGCCATTATCGAGTACGATCCGAGTTAATATACGTATTTTTGAAGTATGTATAAAATGCAAATGTGAAATTTTTAAAGAAATGAATCTTAAGATTATGAGATACATGATTGTGTGAATTGTGGGAAACAAAAGCTGGCTATATTGTGAAAGATTGAATTGTATTTTAATGCAGGTGATTTTACTGGAGAAAGTGATAAAATACAAGGGGGAAGTTTTCGATCCGTTTCTTTTAGGAATAGTAAAATAAGGCTAATATCATAAAAATCACCTTGAGAAATGTGACATAGCTCGAGAAACAATATTAGTAAGATAAGATTTGAATTAGATACTACATTAACACCGAATACAAACCGTAAATAGAAAAGAAATAGAAAAAGAAAAATTTGGTTCGTAATTTTTCAAAAGCGATAAGTATATGTCAAGTGGACATCATTGGCCTTCAGGTCGTGACAGATTTAATGGTATCAGAGCTTGGTTTGTCTAGTACGTGTTAGTGTAGGCCTAATGGTTAGTAGTAACTTGACATTTGAGGAAGTTAAGTGTTCGAGTCATTATAGACGCGTTCAAGGGAATTTATCCTGAGTTCTTCAGGACTCTTGGGACAAAGCTGTGAGGTTCGAAGTTAGGAGGCTAGTGTACTCCCGGGCCAAAGTAGACAATAAGAGTGAGTGAGATTGCTGGGGTTAGGAGGCATGCAGTACTCCCAGGGTCTTCACATACTTGTTACAAGAACAAGTATGAACATGACTAGAAGTGAGATAACTATTTTGTTAATCTCTTAAGTGTTTATGATAATATTCTCATGTATCACAAGGATTATATTTTAATAAGTGATCCTTTGACTTGAGACCATTATTTAGCTTGTATGACAAGTATTATTCTTTGATATTACTCTTACATGGTCCTCGCTAAGGATTTATGTCATAAATCATATGGAGAGGAATGATCAAGATAAGATTTATCAGCCTAAGTGATCGGACAAATACTTCATTATTCTTAAGAAGGATAAACTCGAAAAACCTTTGGTCAAAGTGGAATGAAGATTTGAGAACGTTAAAAATTCATTTTAAGAGTTAATAGCTACTTCAAGAATCAAGAAATGCAATGATTAGATGCATATAGAGTAGACACTAAATCCATACTCTAACACTACCGAAATATGGTATTGAAAGGAATGAATTGTGATGTTAGACCATGCATGGATAGGTTAGTCAAACCTTCTTGACTCTTCTTAATATTGAAATGATCATGACAAATAGCTAGATGTCAATTTTGACCTATGTATAATAATTAATTAATTAATTGGAGAATTAATGATGAATGCAAAGGAAGTTGATTCATCTAATTCTACATGAACAAAGAGTTTTTTCAAGAGAATTAATTGGCCTAACTTTATTCTCTTGAAAGAGCTTTTTCAAAGAATTTGATGAACAAAGAATTAATGATGAATGCAGAGGAATTCGATTCATCTAATTCTACATGAACAAAGAGTTTTTTCAAGAGAATTAATTGGCCTAATTAATTCTCTTGGCCAAATAGTTCTCCCGAACGAGCTTTTTCAAGGAATTTGATTCATTAATTAATTGGCCTAGCTTTTTCAAGAGCTTCTCTAGTTAAAAAGTTGAAGTTGAGTGTGTGGGAATATCTCTAAAGCTTATGCGAAACATTTTATAGCTTTTGGGCAACCCAAAGCTAAAGCCACAAATTGTAGCCTCAAGGGAAAGAGCTTTTACATACTTATGCAGCTAGACCTTTTGTTTAATGAATTTTTTTTTTTACTTTATCCTTACCAAATTCTTAATATTAATATTTTTTCTTTTTTCTTTTTACTTTACCCTTATCAAACTCTTAATATTACAAGCCATCGTTATTAGCTTTAATTTTTACTTACTCATCTTTTTACTTTTCTCATGCACCACTATCTGCTTCAATTTCTTTTCATCTTTCATTAATTTTTCTTTTTTTTTTTGACTTGACAATTCACCTTTTTTCTTTTATTTTTTTGGGAATTGCGCACAATAATAGCTTGGAAAGCCACCAAAAGTACATCATATATAATTTTTTTTATTTTTATTTAAATACATTAATTTTATATTATGTTACAAGTCATTATTTTTTTTATTTGATTTAAAGATTAAAAAAATCAAAAGTCTTATTACAGATTTTATTATTATTTAGTGATTTTTTATACTTTATTAATGAATTGATTTTCATATCTTTTTTTAAATTTTTAACTCTTTTAACATGTTTCTTTCAGTCAAGTTGTAGTTGGAACTTGTTACATACACGTATATCCTATAAATACTACTAATAAAAAAAAATTTGGAATTTGATTTATCACATAATTTTAATTTTGTTAATAGAATATTCTAACAAAAAATAAAATTTCTTTAAAAATTCTAAAACATAAGACAACATGTACTAATGTTCTTTAATAGTTTACATTTTTTAAAATTGTATGTTTGGGTTAAAATGAAAAAGTAAAAAATAGATGATTATAAATGTTGAACAAATTGGGTAAGCTCATTGTAAAGTGTGTCCAAAATGCTTAATGTCCTAAATGATTTTAGGTTTTAGTTAGATCACAAGGAAAGTTCACAATACGATTGTCTACAGTTTCATTTCTCCTCAACTCAAATAAATACTATTGAGTGATCAATCAAGTTAGTTGATTCGCCTTTACTTCCTATAGGATATACTAAATTCTAATGCACCACCTCATGACGCCTTTCAAATCAATTATGTTTGGCATTCTTAATTATAATCCAATAAAATATATTAAATTAATTCATCTAAACGAGTCAATTGATGAACCAATAAATTTAACGTAAATTTAAACTAAATCGACTGATGAATGACACGTAATTAAACAAATTTAACATAAAAACTGAATCAAAGTCACACATAATGAAAATGAATATGATACCTAAAGATTTATTGTCCTTTAACATAAATTAAATAAATGCAATTTAGGTAGAATTATTGATTTATGTATTTCACCTTTTAATTTCATGAAAAATATATGCACTGAAGTCGCTAAATTGCATGATTCACTAGGTCTGAACCTTTTTTATCAGTAGCAAAATTGCCCGTGGAACCTCTTAAGCAAAAAAAAAAAAATTATAGGTTTTGGACAAATTGATGGATATTGTATAAAATTTCAAATTGTCTTTTTTTTTTGTTATTTTTCTCTATGTAGTACTTTGTTGTAGCCAAATATGTAATGATCATCCATTCAATTATTCTCTTTTTATTATAAAAACGTTATTGCTTATATAATATGAAATACTACATTAAATATTTAGTTAATTTTTTTTTCATTTGGTGTTGAGACAGATGTCTAATGCAAATGGAAAAAAGATTAAGGCGTCTTGGGACATGGTGACAATTAAGATTTTTTGTGAAGTGTGTGTGGAAGAGGTTAATTCTAGTAATTGACCTCACACTCATTTTAGCAAAGCAGGTTGGGCAAATGTGATCAAAAAGTTCAAAGATAAGGCAAAAAGAAATTATAGATACAAGCAATTGAAAAACAAGTGGAATGTATTGAAGAAAGAATGGGTGGTGTGAAAACAATTTATAAGAAGCGATATAGGATTAGGATGGGATCATAGCGGACATACCATTGATGCTAGCTCCAAAGGTGGATAATATATTACAAGTTAGCAAACAATTCAATATATACATGTTAAAACAATCCTCAACCATCCCTCTAACGGACTCATATTGTCATCTCATGTGTTGAGAAATCATAAAATCATTACAAAGAAACCTTAGTTTGCACTACATTTCGGTTATTTCTATCCCTCCTTCTTCTTGAGTTTTCTCTTGAATTATAGTGGATACCATTGAAAGTTAAACAATTGGATGGCTAAAGGGTTGCTACAACCTAGCTATGAAGGTCTTGAAAATTATTGGTCTTGGCCAAACACTACATGTGTCATTAATTGGCATAACACGTGTCTACATCATTATATCTGTCCGGCATTAATAGATTACTATACTATAATAGAGTCCATCAGCATAAGTTCATTCACTGGTAGCATAATTTGGTTTGCATACACACTCGTATTTGCATTTTGTTCATAACTCTAATATTTATCCCTTAAATTTACTTTCACACAACCTTGTCATAAGACTTTGAAATACTTTCCTTTTTTAATATGACAAAAACGGGGAGAAGTGGATAGAAAATTAATTGCTTAAGTAAAAGGGTATAAAAAAATTAGTAATAATCCTCATGCAAAATCACATTTATGCTTAATTCTAAGGGGAGATATGATTTTGCAAAACGTTAAAAAGTTTCTTTATTTATCTTATGGGGAGTAATTAAAATTAATTTATATTAAGCTATGTTATATCAAAAAGAGAGAGATTGTTGATTTTGAAATACTTACGATTCTGATATAACTTCATGAAGAACTTAAAAAGAATATAATTATGATAAGCATGAAAAAATTACTTGTTTACATCCTTTCTTGTAATCATGCTTGTTAAATGATGAGTCAGGTATGCATGATCTCAAAGTAATAATTTATCTTTGCATGTTTGATTGAAGATATTATCTTATAATAAGTATAACATCATGTGTTTAATTAGTTGCAGTATTGATACACTTTGAATATGCATCAATACAATATATTTAAATATTGGCCAGACTAAAGGTGTATCGATACCCTATCCTAACCATGAAATAGAAGCTTCATGCTTTAGTCTGGTATCGATAGTTAAGATTAGTATTGATATATATATATATATATATATATGTGTGTGTGTGTGTGTGTGTGTTTTATTATGCAAGATTTACTCATAAAGTATCGATACACAAAAGGAATGTATTGATACTCCTTAAGTCTAGCAAATCCCAATAGTCATATTTTTGAGTCTACCAACAAGAAGAATCTTGATAATACAACTTCAACAGCCAAAAACTTAGAAAAAATTGTATCAGAAGCTTATATTTGAAAAAAAAGAAAGCTAAAATTCCAAATCAAAAGTTATACTTATACCTAAGCTTCATTCTAAAAAGAAAAGAGAAAAGAGACAAAGAGTTCATTTCTATCATGACTTGTCTCAAAAAGAATTCCTTCCAAGATCTAAATTTTATCATTCCGCCTCTATAGAGGCATTTGTATCCCATTTTTAAACCCAGTCCAAATTTCTAAAAGGGAGAGTACCCTTGAGTGTTATACTTGTAAGTGAAGTTTGGACAAATTTAAGGTTTCCTACTTAAGCATAAAAAGGAAGTGTATGCAAGGTTTGCTCCTTTTGCCAAAAAAATGAGTGGTTGTAAAAATTGATTCTCTAAGCCTTAAAAGGGGAAGATGTAGGTTTCCTCCTTAAGCTTGTAAAAAGAGAGAGATCGATAGGTTATCCTTGAGCCTAGGAAAAAAGGAAAGCTATTACTTTGAGCTTGCAAAAGGGAGGAAGGTTATAATCCATCTTCACTAGTGAATTTGGTGAGAATCCTTGGAAGGGTCTTAAGGTAGAGGACATAGTTTGGGTGCCAAGCCTCTTTAAAATCGATTGTGTATTGTCTCTCTTCCTTACATCTTTACTTTACTTACTGCATTATTGATTTAATTGTTGTTGACTTCCATATAGTGTAGTCAGTATAGAAAGAACTTGAACTAGATAGCTTTTAGACCGTTTCACCTTCCTCTCGATTTGTAGTTAGCCAAACAGGTTTCAACTTTAAATTGACTGTTCTCATTATTTGTCAAAATAATAGCCCTTCTTTACTATTTCAAGAGTTCAATTCTTGAATCTCTTAGTGAGCTGGGATCTCTTTCAATCTTATTGCAATCCCTACTTTAACAAGCCATTAAATAAGATCTAATTAGGTAGATAACATAGCTTATCAATTACATCACGATGCTGTAAGGTTTCATTGTCTCAGTTTATCATGTCATACACGAAAATAAGCAATGGATTAAAAAAACAACAAAACCAAAATCATCAGGATCATGCAACAAGATTGCTTTCGGATTAGAAAAACAACAAAACCAAAATCACCAGGATCATGCAACAAGATTGCTTTCGGGATAGAATCTAACCATTTTGGTGTCGCTTGTGTAGGAAAGTTCAACTTTTGAAAATAGCAACCTAAAACAACCCTCGATCTATCATTAACTCAAAACTCCTAGCTGAGAGAAGGTCTCTAACGGTATCCACAAGAGTAGGACACAAAACAAGACATTTACCTAGGCAAAGAGTGGCCGATGGTAAAGGGAGGAGGAAGGGGATTGCTTTGTGAGTGCTAGCTCTAAGAGGCAGATCGGCTATCAAAGAATGTACTATCTAAGTTTTAGACTTACTTTTGTTTATATAATGCTTCTTAACAAAACCTTAAAAAGGCTTTAGCCTTAATCCAACTAGATTGCGTCTTTTGGGCCTTTTAAATTTATTTAATCCAAATCCAATTGACTTGTAGGGCATACTCTAACAATCTCCCACTTGCATTACAGCCAATTGGTCATGTATTTGGGCTAATAATTTGGGCTACCCATGAATTATTAAATTAATAATCCATAATTATAATCTCATTATAATTGAAAAGACCAAAATATCCTTTAGTCATCTTGGGCTAAAATTACCATATATTAAATTCTGAATTCTAGTTGGAACAGGATTCTAGTCTCACTAGAATCCTACTTGTACTAGGAATCATCACATGGATCCAACTCCAATTACCTTGTTTTGGTCATACTCTTATTGTGTGTGACCCTTTAGGTTTCCATTACGTTCGTAGTGAATCGGAATCTCAGTCATAAATCACAAGCCAAGATTGGCATCTGGCAATGCATCATGGCTACACAAGTAATGAAAATGTCGGTGAGTTGACGACAACCTTTCCCTGAGCAATTATTGTATAATTCAATCCTTTGGTCACCTAATATCTCAATTGAACATAAAGTATGGAACATGTCATCTCTATTAAAGTTCAACTACATTGTTTCTCAATCTCAAGATAAATGATTCAATCAAATGAATTCAAGATCTCTTCTTAAATCTCATTTGTACTGTGGCCACAATTTTCAATCATCAATCTCTATTGAGAGGCCATGAGATATAGACTTTTGTTACCAAGAGAGACAAATCCTATCTTGATCACTCACATCTCTCATATGATTCATGATATACCCAATTACTTCTTACTTGCAACCCTCATTAAACTACATTTACCAACATCAAAGTACATCAATCAACATATAAGATACTATGGTGATCTCAAGTCTAAAGATCACATATACTATTGCCATTTGAGAATATCTAATGATACTCAATGTAACGATCCGCATAGAGTTCTCAAGATAAGTCAATCCATTATATTCATTGACAATGATCATCCGTGTGTTGATCTGGATATCACCATATCCATGACTTTTGAGATTAGTCACCCAAAGGAATCTAACACATGTTAGTCTTACTATATCATTGATGTCCCTTCTCAGTGACATTGCGACTAAGGATATTTAAGAATAGTATTCTTTGCATCATAAGGACCTCATCATCAAAGTCATTATTTGATTCCCTTGATACGAATCCACTATTCTAAGGACCTTATCATTTGATTATGACTTGAGCAAATTAAATATAGTAAATAATGATAAATAAATGTAATGTATTATTAAATAACATAAATAATCACAATGTCATAAGTGTAATACAAGTCCAAATCTGATTAGCTCATAGCACATACACTAACACTCTCTTACTTGCACTACAGCCAATCTATCATGGAAGGGCCTGAGTATCTGTTTGGACCACTGGTGATACCAAGGTTTCTTAGCTTATGTAATGGCTCCATTGTTGTCACAATAGAGTGCCACTGGATCAACAATGCTAAAGACCACTCTAAGTTTTGTGACAAACTTCATGATCCAAACAACTTTCTTAATTGTATCTAATGTCGCTATATACTCATCTTGCATCGTAGAATTGGCCGATGTCTCTTGTTTAGAACTCTTCCAACTTATAGCACCAACATCCATGCAAAACATATAGTCAGATTGTGACTTAAAGTCATCATTTTCTGGTTGGAAACTAGCATCAGTGTAACCATTTACAACGAACTTATTCTCTCCTCCATAATCTAAGAAAGCATCTTTAGTGCTTCTCAAGTACTTAAGGATGTTCTTAATTGCTACCTAGTGATGCTCACCTGGATCAGCCTGATACGTGCTCGCCATGCTTAAAGCATAAAAGACATCAAGCCTAGTATATAACATGGCGTACATGATAGATCCAATAGCTGAAGCATGTGGAATCTTACCATTTTATCTCTCTTATCATGTATTTTAGGACACAGACTTTTAGAGATAAATGCCATATGACATAGGTAAGAATCCTTTCTTAGATTCTTCCACGCAACATTTTGTCAATATATGCACTTTTACTTAGACCAAGCAATCTACTTGATCTATATCTATATATCTTTATCCTAAGGATGTAGGCTGCTTCTCCTCAGTCTTTGATGGAAAAGTAATTTTGTAGCCAAGTTTTGACATATTGTAGGGTATGAATGTCATTTCCTATGAGTAGTATGTCATCCACATTTAACACTAGGAATATGATAGCACTCCCACTATCCTTCTTGTAAACATAAGGTACATCTTTATTCTTGATGAAGCCAAACTCTTTGACTATCTCATCAAAACGAATGTTCCAGCTCTGAGAAGCTTGCTTTATCATAGGTGGTAGACTCATCATTATCCATGAACAATACATTGTCGTGCTAAGTGGATAAAAGGCTAAGCTTCTTAGGCTCTCAACATGTCCTACTAGACCTACTTAGGCCTAGTGTTTTTGGAGCTACTTCTTATTTCACAACATCTTGTGGAAGTTGCTCCTATTCCATTAAAGGCTAACTGACATTTTGCGGTTCTTGAACCTCTTCAAGCCCTATTTTTCTCCCATTAGTTCTTCTAGAAAGGAAATCCTTTTCTAGAAAGACACTATATATACTAAGCCACAAACACTTTGTGCTCTACGCGATTGTAGAAATAGTATCCTTTTGTCTCTTTAGGATACCCCACAAATATGCACTTATCAAATTTGTGTCCTAATTTGTCTGAGACTTGTCTTTTGACATAAGCCTCACAATCTTAAATTTTTAGAAAAGACAGATTAGGCTTTTTTTCAATCCACATCTCATGTGGTGTCTTTTCAATAGCTTTAGTAGAAGCATGGTTTTGTGTAAATGTTGCTGTCTTTAAAGCATAACCCAAAAAAGAGATATGGAGCTCAGCTAGACTCATCATGGATCGAACCATGTTTAACAAGGTCCAATTCCACCACTCAGATACACCGTTCCATTCAGGTGAACCAAGTGGAGTGAGTTGTGGAACTATTCCACACTCCTTTAAATGATTTGTAAATTCTAGGCATAAATACTCTCCACCGCAATCTAATTGAAGTGTCTTGATATTCTTACCTAGTTGGTTTTGTACTTCATTCTTGAATTCCTTGAACTTTTCAAAGGATTCTGACTTGTGTCTCGTTAAATATACATAGCCATATCTACTGTAGTCATCAGTAAATGTGATGAAGAATTGGAACCCTCTTCTAACCTGTGTGGTTAATGGGCTGCATACATCTATATGTATGAGTTCTAGTAAACCACTAGCCCTTTCACTTGTTTTTGTAAAAGGGGCCTTAGTCATCTTACCGAGCAAACAAGATTCGCATACATCATATGATTCAAAATCAAATAAATCTAAGAATCATCTTTATGGAAACCTAGATATGCGTTTCTCATTTCTGTGACCAAGTCTACAACGCCAGAGGAATGTAGGGTTAATCTTATTACCTTTTGACCTCTTGGAATCAACACTATGCATGTGATTATCTAAGTTTAGAACATACAATCCATTCATAATGGAAGCATTGCCATAGAAAATATCATTAAAATAAATTGAACAACTATTGTTCATTATTTTAAAAGAAAAACCTTTCTTGTCTAAACAAGAAAAGAAATAATATTCTTGGCACTTTGTGATAACCGTAAATTTTTCATTTATTAGAAATACATATTGAAATAAATAAATAAATAAAATTGTGAGAACGGGATATTGGTGAAAATCCCGAGAATTGAGGAAGTGAAAGAATCGAGAAATTTGTGTGAAGGAAAATAAAATTTGAATTATGGAAAATAAGGAAAGGATGAAATTTATTTTGGATAAATGGAAATCCAAATTAAATAAGAAAATAAGAAATTAATATGATATATATTTATATAATTATATGTTATATAAATATATTTTTATACAAATACATAGGTACTTTAATGATATATAGTACATATGTATACAAGTATAATATTTTATGTATATAAGGATATATATACATATATATATATGGAAAATGTAAATGTTATTTTACATTAAAGTTTATAAGTATATATATTGTAAGTACAATATATATATTTAATTACATTTATATATATATAAATGTTATTTAATTTAAAGTACATGAAAATATATTTTTATGTTTAAATATATATTATTAATATATAATATATATTTATATAGTATATAGTACAAAGTACTATATAATAAAATAATATAATTATATTTATAATATAGTTATAAATATAATTATAATTAAAATAAATAAATAAAAAGAAGAAGAAGAAACAGAATCGGGAAGACTCTCGATTCTGTCTTCCCGAGTGGCGCCGGCCACTGTGCCGGAGAAAGGAGAGAGAGAGAAGGAAAGGGAGGGCGACGCCGGTGAAGGAGAAAGAAGAGGGAGGTGACCGGCGGTAGCCCGAAACGGAGAAAGAGGAAAAATCGAGAGAAAATCCGGCGGAGAAAACCGAAGAAAAAGAAAAGAGGAACGGACGGTGCCGGCCAAACCGGCCACTGCCACCACAGCCGAAGCACCGCCGGAAGAAGAGGAAAGGGATGGAGGCCACCAGAGAGGCTGGGAACGGCGGAGGAAGGCCGACGAAGGAGGAGAAGTGATCGAGGCAAAACCGAGCAGATCCGCCGCCGTGCCGCCGATTCAAGCCAAGCTGAGACCACAAACGAGTTCGCCTCGACGTCGGCCAGCTGCTGAGCCATCAAGCCGCCGGAGAACCGGCCACCGGAGGTGAACCGACGACGAGGAGAAGGGACCGGTCTAGAACCGGTCTGAACCAGAAAAGAAAAGAAAAGAAAAGAAAAAGGAAAAAGAAAAAGAAAAGGAAAAAGAAAAAGAAAAGAGAAAAAAAGAAGAAAAGAAAGAAAAAAAAAGGGAATTTCGAGAATTTGGAAAATTGTCGAGAATTCGAAAATTACGGGAAATCCTGGGAATTACGGGAATCGGTAAGAAATCCCGAAAAATAGTAAATTATTTAAATAAATTATTTATTTAAATAATTATGAAAAAATTCTAAAATTTAGAATTTAATTTCCAGAAAATTCCCTCGATAACCGAGCTGATGGAATCGCGCGAGGTGAACACGGGAGCGACCTTCGAGAGGCATTCGCCGACCCGAAACAGGTAAGGGAGACATGTGCCACCTGTAAGGATATTCGGCCACATGTTTTAAATTATGCATTTAATTTATAAATGCAATTTATAATGATTGGTTTTGAGAATTGTGGTGATTTATCGGTTTCAAATTGTAGTGAAATACCAGTTGAGAAATATAAACTGTATTTTCCGTGCAGGAGGCTAGCCAAATCGGTCCGAAAAATTATCGAAAAATTACTGAAAGTTACCGAAAATCACCGAGAACCAAAATAAAAGATTTGATTTCACGTGAATCGATTTTCGGATACGAAAATCGAAAAATGAAATAAATTTCATAAAACATGAATATAGTGATATTTAATTGTAAAATATTCATGTTTTCGAGAATGGTGAAAAGGAAATCACTAAAAATTCACCTAGTAGGTGATATTTCACGTGAAACGAGATGAAAATGAAAAAGAGACTGAAGTGAATATTTTTATAAATATTCTTAAATATTCACTTGATTTTACATCAAACCTTTATGGTTTTAATTATGGAAACAAATAATTATGAAAATTCCATAAAGGTTAAGAAACGACGGAAAACCATGTTTTGGATAAAAAGCACGGGAAAGCGTGCATATGTGTTTTACGGTGGAAAAAGGACAATTTTGCCCTTCTATATTTTCAGTAATGATTTATAAACTGTTTTCACCGTATGGAAATTATGATTTATACCTTTATGAAATATTTTGAGAAATGTTATTTTAATTTAATTATTTCATAAAGGTGATGATTTATTACATGTGAGCCTTATGGATACTTGTGAAATATTTTAATTTACTGTCTTTAAAATCCATAAAGGCTATGGTACGGTTACACTGTTTTGAGACTTAGGCCCCGAGTTTCATGCATCACATTACTGTTACTGTCACGTGGCTGATTGACCAGCTAGTCATCAGCGTCCCGGATTGTCGCCTAGCAAGCGTACACCGAGGACATATTGAGTATGGACTCTTATGTGAAAAGAGTGGAAATGAATAACTCTCGATTTGAGAAATAAACTCACGGGAGTATAAATATCTGATGAAAGAGAGCATGTAGTGGTCTAAAGTAATCTTGAATGCTGAAAGTGTACTGGCAGTATTTCTTGGAGGATTACCTAGAGATCTGAAGTCGTAAGTATACGGCATATACCACCTGTGAACTTAAGTTAAATTCGGAGGACCGAATTTCTTATGGTGGGGAGGATGTGATAACCGTAAATTTTTCATTTATTGGAAATACATATTGAAATAAATAAATAAATAAAATTGTGAGAACGAGATATTCGTGAAAATCCCGAGAATTGAGGAAGTGAAAAAATCGAGAAATTTGTGTGAAGGAAAATAAAATTTGAATTATGGAAAATAAGGAAAGGATGAAATTTAATTTGGATAAATGGAAATCCAAATTAAATAAGAAAATAAGAAATTAACATGATATATATTTATATAATTATATGTTATATAAATATATTTTTATACAAATACATAGGTACTTTAATAATATATAGTACATATGTATACAAGTATAATATTTTATGTATATATAAGAATATATATATATATATATATATGGAAAATGTAAATGTTATTTTACATTAAAGTTTATAAGTATATATATTGTAAGTACAATATATATTTTTAATTACATTTATATATATAAATGTTATTTAATTTAAAGTACATGAAAATATATTTTTATGTGTAAATATATATTATTAATATATAATATATATTTATATAGTATATAGTACAAAGTACTATATAATAAAATAATATAATTATATTTATAATATAGTTATAAATATAATTATAATTAAAATAAAAAAAAAGAAGAAGAAGAAACAGAATCGGGAAGACTCCCGATTCTGTCTTCCCGAGTGGCGCCGGCCACTGTGCCGGAGAAAGGAGAGAGAGAGAAGGAAAGGGAGGGTGACGCTGGTGAAGGAGAAAGAAGAGGGAGGTGACCGGCGGTAGCCCGAAACGGAGAAAGAGGAAAAATCGAGAGAAAATCCGACGGAGAAAACCGAAGAAAAAGAAAAGAGGAACGGACGGTGCCGGCCAAACCGGCCACTGCCACCACAGCCGAAGCACCGCCGGAAGAAGAGGAAAGGGATGGAGGCCACCGGAGAGGCTGGGAACGGCGGAGGAAGGCCGACGGAGGAGGAGAAGTGACCGAGGCAAAACCGAGCAGATCCGCCGCCGTGCCGCCGATTCAGGCCAAGCTGAGACCACCGACGAGTTCGCCTCGACGCCGGCCAGCTGCTGAGCCACCGAGCCGCCGGAGAACCGACCACTGGAGGTGAACCGGCGACGAGGGGAAGGGACCGGTCTGGAACCGGTCTGAACTAGAAAAGAAAAGAAAAGAAAAGAAAAAGGAAAAAAGAAGAAGAAAAGGGAAAAGAAAAAGAAAAGAGAAAAAAAGAAAAAAAGAAAGAAAAAAAAGGGGAATTTCGAGAATTTGGAAAATTCTCGAGAATTCAGAAATTACGAGAAATCCTGGGAATTACGGGAATCGGTAAGAAATCCCGAAAAAAAGTAAATTATTTAAATAATTATGAAAAAATTCTAAAATTTAGAATTTAATTTCCAGAAAATTCCCTCGATAACCGAGCTGATGGAATCGGGTGAGGTGAACACGGGAGCGACCTTCGAGAGGCAGTCGCCGACCCAAAACAGGTAAGGGAGACATGTGCCGCCTGTAAGGATATTCGGCCACATGTTTTAAATTATGCATTTAATTTATAAATGCAATTTATAATGATTGGTTTTGAGAATTGTGGTGATTTATCGGTTTCAAATTGTGGTGAAATACCAGTTGAGAAATATAAACTGTATTTTCCGTGCAGGAGGCTAGCCAAATCGGCAGCCGTTATGCTGCCGAAAAATTATCGAAAAATTACTGAAAGTTACCGAAAATCACCGAGAACCAAAATAAAAGATTTGATTTCACGTGAATCGATTTTCGGGTACGAAAATCGAGAAATGAAATAAATTTCATAAAACATGAATATAGTGATATTTAATTGTAAAATATTCATGTTTTCGAGAATAGTGAAAAGGAAATCACTAAAAATTCACCTGGTAGGTGATATTTCACGTGAAACGAGATGAAAATGAAAAAGAGACTGAAGTGAATATTTTTATAAATATTCTTAAATATTCACTTGATTTTACATCAAACCTTTATGGTTTTAATTATGGAAACAAATAATTATGAAAATTCCATAAAGGTTAAGAAACGACGGAAAACCATATTTTGGATAAAAAGCACGGGAAAGCATGCATGTGTTTTAAGGTGGAAAAAGGACAATTTTGCCCTTCTATATTTTCAGTAATGATTTATAAATTGTTTTCACCGTATGGAAATTATGATTTATACCTTTATGAAATATTTTGAGAAATGTTATTTTAATTTAATTATTTCATAAAGGTGATGATTTATTACATGTGAGCCTTATGAATACTTGTGAAATATTTTAATTTACTGTCTTTAAAATCCATAAAGGCTATGGTACGGTTACACTGTTTTGAGACTTAGGCCCCGAGTTTCATGCATCACATTACTGTTACTGTCACGTGGCTGATTGACCAGCTAGTCATCAGCGTCCCGGATTGTCGCCTAGCAAGCGTACACCGAGGACATATTATAGATCATGGCCATAGATCTCATTACTGTTACTGTGTCCCTAGTGTACGAGATAGCATGATTTAATTGTAGGGTGATGCCTAGTCTCACTTACTGTTTACTGTTTACTGAAAGGATTTACGGAATCCTATTTACTGTATTGTACTGTTTACTGTACTGAATTATTGTACTGATTACTGTTTACTGATGAAAAATCGTACCAAAACACTGTTTACTGAACTGTACTGTTTACTGAAATGGTAGCTATTGATTACTGTTTTACTAGACTGAAAGCGACCAAAATACTGTGTTACTGAACTGTACTGTTTACTGAAATGGTAGCCATTGATTACTGTTTTATTGAACTAAAAGCTACCATTTACTGGTTACTGAACTGAAAGCTACCGTATACTATTTACTGAATTGGTAGCTACTGTTTACTGTTACTTACTGAACCGTATCGAGATACTGTTTTACTGAACACTGAATATACTGTTTTACTGAACTGTACGATATGGTTACTGATTTGAAAAGAGAAATAAATGTTTATTCTAAAAGAATAACATAAGAATTATTTCTAAGATAGAAATAATCGAAGAAGTAATTATCCAATGATTGGATATTTACAAATCACTGTACTGTCACGTGTTTTTACTGTACTGAAAAGAAGAGAAGTAAACCACTGTTTTTATTACTGAACTGCCACGTGTTTTAAAATATACTGAAGTGAAAAGAAATAAGTGGTTTACTCTGTGGAAAAACGAAAAGTTTATCGTTTTGAAAACAACGGAATTAGTACTCTCTACAGTTGCTTCTAGGTTTCGGAACAAGTCAGGTATTTCAAAATACCTGCCTTACTGTCACATCCCGGAAACGTAGAAGTTTTGGGCTAAATTTTTTTTTTTTTACTTGGGTTAATTTCTTACTTGGGTTGTATTCCTACCAGTATCTCATCATACTTTTTAACCACAGCAACATCACAATATTTTTATAAAATATTTCATTCACATTATATTGATTTTTTTTCCTCTAGGTAACGCTTACATTCATACAATATCGATTACATCCCAAAAGTATTATTTATATACAAATATCTGTGCCATACTGGATGTCTGGTATTAAAATATGAGTATACCTTACGTAGGTACAAAAAAAGTAGTCGGAGGAGAGACGTATCCCTCAGTCTACATCATATGAGCAACAGACAAAGGGTTGATCACTGCAAATAATCTGGTAGAGTAGGGGGGTGAGCTTTTTGGAAAGCCCCGTAAGAAATGCATTTAAAATAGTCATAGCATCTATATATATATGCAGAAAACAAATGCCATAATAATGCATTTCATACTTTTAAACATTATATGAATTCTTTAATACATATATACCAAAATTCATACTTGATCAAACATGCATCTTACTTTAAAAATTTAAATTCAAAATTAATAGAACATATCATACAGTTCATGGAGACTAGGCAGAATCATATAGCTAGTATGCGGGTCATGACACTTACTTCTTCCTCCGAAGAGGGAACATAATACCTATGGCCATGGTATGGGCTGTAGACCTGATCAGAGTCGTACAGCGAACATGCACCACGAAGGACCAACATACCCACAAAGGATGTAATCATACACAATGTGGGCGAGGACATGCACGACGTGGCTAAACTTATGCCACAATGTGGCAAGCATGACAGGCAGTAACATAAACTATAGGAAAGCCTTAGTCTCAAAACTTACTTACTTATGTAAATTCTTAAATCATACAATTGATATAAAATAGTAAGGACCGGGCGTGCCAGGGTCTAAATTAGCCTGGGGTGTGCCACTCCGATACCTTTTTCGGAAAACATATACTTAAATCATTCAACTGATATAAAATAGTAAG
The DNA here is from genome assembly GCA_032173925.1 of Heritiera fomes. Taxonomy (NCBI): domain Eukaryota; kingdom Viridiplantae; phylum Streptophyta; class Magnoliopsida; order Malvales; family Malvaceae; genus Heritiera; species Heritiera fomes. Next base: position 8,871,887 of record JAPDPM010000019.1, read on the forward strand.
GACCGGACGTGTCAGGGTCTAAGTTAGCCTGGGGTTTGCCACTCCGATACCTTTTTCGGAAAACATATTTATTTCATATCATACTTAAAACATTATGGAAAAATATACATAGAAGTTATAAAGTTCATTTAACAAATTAAAAGATCATGAAAATTAACTTCGGAATAAAATTCATGCTTCAGGCATTTCTTTAAAATTTGCAATGAAAGTAAGGGATACCATCACAACTTTAAATTACATCCCTTACCTCAATACACTGTAGATCAATGCCTTATGTTGCACCCATGTGCTTCCTATCTCTCCGAATTATAAACTGCAAGATAACAGTTTTACTGTAATTAATTTTCAGTATAACTTATAAAAATTCCCTTTTTGCTTTTCATTTTCCTACCATTTGTTGACCCCAAACCATGAACTTTCTTTCCCTTTTATTCACTTCACGTTGGCTACATGTAGGTTAGGAAATTTTATTCCTTTGTGATGTATGTTTAATTTAACTTCATAACTAATTCATCACATCATTTAGTCAACCTAAAGCTAACTTTCTATTTCATCTTTTTATCCAATTCACGTTGGCTGCATGCATGGCCTTCTTTCTTTTCTGTTTTTGTGCATTTCACGTTGGCATCCATTTGGTTCCTACTTCATGGTCATATCTAGCATGTTTTAGGTTGCCAAAAGTCTAATATTCTCACACACAAAGTCAACCAAGCTAGCTTTTCTTCTCTCTTTTATTTTTTCTACATTTTTGGCTGGACTTTTAGTTAGCTATTCTCACTTCCTTCTTCGGCTATACTATCAGCCATTTTATTTCTTTTTCCAGCCATTTTCTTTGACTTTGATCACCTCTTTTCTTTTCTTCTTCTCCCCCCTTAGCTCACGTAATTTCCTTCAACCAACATTAATTTATTTTTCTGTTTCATTGCTGTCCAAACCGACAGCATACTCACCCTTTTCTATCTTGCATTTTCGTTGGCATTTCTTTCTTTCTTTGTGTCTCTATATGTGGCCATAACTAGTACATCCTAGACTGTCAAGATATTCTACCATTCACACACAAAAGTCAGCCAATCTTTTGCCATTTTCTACCAATTTCGGTTGCTCCAACCAGCTACACCTTCTTTTCATATACGGCTGTTCAACAGCCCAGTTTTTCTCCCATCAACCAGCCACCCTTGTTGACTATATTAAAGATATTTCTTTTCCCCTTCATGGTTCACGTAAGCCTTGCCTAACTTTCACTCAAAATCCTCCTCAACCGAACATGCAACTTAGTTTACTTTCATTTTTATTTCCCTTACCTTTCACGTCTGTTTCATGTTTATGTTCATCATTAATTCCACATCAGTTTCCTTCTTTAAACATCATCTTCTTCTTATAAATTCTTACAACCTAACACTATGATTTTTCTTTGCATATATGTTTACTTCAAACAAAGGTTATAACTAATATATTCTTGATCATTACATGCAAAATCAAAGGACAAGAATCTTAAAAACTGAGTTGGACATTACCTGTATAAAGGAACAAATCTGTCCACGTGAATTCCTTGCTGTTTTGAAGGTTTTTATGCTAGCTTCTTTGAGGTTTTGGAAGCTTAATATCCAAGGCTTATTTTCCTTCAAAAGCTTGGTTTATTTACTAAAGGTTAGGGATGATTCTAGTATGCATAAAAGGTTACATGATTGCAAGAGAACAAAGCAAGCTTTCGGTGATGATAATGGCTGGAGATGAAGGTCACGATGGAGGAATATAAAGCACAAGAAAATATATTACTTGGACTTTTTGCTGGCTTCATTAAAAGCCTTATTCATTTCCTATTTCTTTCCTTTTGTTTTATATCACTTACTTTCCAAGCCGAGACTACATTGTCTTTTTCTGTTACAATTTTTCTTCATGCAGCCCACGTTTCTGACTTTCCATGCCAACGTTTTGGAGTTAAAAATTTCCTATCTTTTCCTTGCCTTTGTTCCTTTCTTGTCTTGTTATGGTTTGGTCTTCGGTGCAGCAAGGATTTAACCAAATCAGTTATAGTTTCTGTCAACCCAATGAAACACGTGAGGGAGACTTTCCTTTTGTCTTCCTTTGTTAGTTACTTCATATTTTATTCTCTTGTTTTCCTACTAGTCATTTGCTCAACCGAAATTTCATTTCATTTCTTCTACTTGTTCATTTCTTCATGCCGTCCCCACCTTGGCTTTCCAAGTCAAAATTTGCAAGCTAATGAGTCTTCCTTTATTGTTTATTTTGCCTTTTCCTTTCTTCTATTTTTCTACTAGCTACTTGTTCACACCGAAACTTCATTTAGATAGCCAATGAATTCTTCTTTTATATCTTCATGCCGTCCAAACATTTTTCTGTTTTGTCCAATTCCAACTTTCCAATATCCATTTAATTATTTATTCCATCTTGTATGTAGTATTTTCCATATCTATATTTTTCATCTAGGATTTAAAATTTTTCTATGTGAGAGATACTATTCTTATATATTTAATTCCTCAAAATATTATAAATAATTTCTTTATTGATAATTTGTTCATACACATGTACAACTATAGTATAAGAAAATGAGATCTCACACTTACTCTATCTGGATCCCTAACCGACTGTAGTATCCTTCCTACATGTGAGCCTGGAGCCAGCTAGGAAGATTTTAAAGAGAATGAAAAAAAAATTATTTTCAGCATATAGATAGCTGAATATCAAGTGTGACATATAACTCTCTTACTGAGCCGTGGTTTGCTCACCCCTTAATTTTAACATTTCAGGTTTTAATGATGGTGAGATCCAATATTTGTGGATTGCAGCTGTACACAAAGGACAATGTGACAGACCGACTGTTTTATATGAGGTACGATTATTTATTTTCTGTATTTAGACATGTATGCAGTACTACTTGCTTATTAAGTAAGATAGGGGATGTATGTAATATAAACAATATTTTATGAAATTGTTTAACATAAGAAATAAAGTGAAGTATCACAGACAGCCCAACCGGATAAATTGTGTAAAATAAGGTGAAAATATGGTAATGGGTCGTTACACACTTGTTGAAACATAATAACAATTATCAAGTTCTAGAATTAGGCTCGAAGGCAACGATAAATTAAATATTCCTACAGCTAATGCAACAACCGTTGCTCTATTTCCAACTCGTAGGACAACCTCGCCCTTGGCAAGTTTTCTACTCCTTGTTAGGCCCTATATATTTATGCAAATATGAGAACCACATCTAGTATCTAATACCCAAGATGAAGAACTAGACAAATTTATCTCAATCACATATATACTTGAGGTGGAAGTCTTACTTCCTTTCTTTTTCATCAACTCTCAAGATACACAGTGCAGTTCCTCTTCCAATGACTAGCCTTACCGCAGTCGAAGCAATTTCTTATCTTAGCAACTCCATCATATGGCTTGAGATTCTTAGCCTTTTTCCTTCTTGTTACTTTTGGGCTTGAGCTTACACTTAGGCTTGCTTTTACCTTTGGATTTGGCCTCATCGACCACCATAACAAAAATAGGACTTAACTTCTTCAAGTCCTGCTAAGCAGTTCTCAACATGTTGACCAATTTTGCCAATGTCATATGCATACTATTCATGTTGTAGTGAAACACAAACGAACTATAACTATTCGGTAGGGATTGGAGGAAGAGATCGATTGATAGCTCTTTATGCATAGTGAAGACTAGTGCTTCCAGCATCTCAATGTACCTAATCATATTAAGTATATGAGTGTGCACCTAAGCTTCCTCAACCATCTTGCTCTAGAAAAGTGTCTTAGACACCTCATAACATTCATGTCGTGCTTGCTCTTAAAATATTTCCTTGAGATGTTTGATCATATCAAATGATTTTATATTCTCATTTTGCTTCTAAAGTTTAGAACTCATGAAAGTTAACATTAAGCACTGTACATCAGTGGCATCATCCAAATGCTTCTGATAAGCTTCCTTATCAGCAGTAGAAGCATTATATCAGGGTTGAGCAAGGATCACATGCTCTAGAACATATAACTTCTTTTCCTGAGTGAGAACTATCCTCAAATTTCTATACCAATCCAAGAAGTTTGCCCCAACTAACTTGTTATCCTTCTCAAGGATAGAATGAAGGGATAAATTGTTGTTTTCCATGATAATTCTACAATTATAAAATATAAATACGCAAGTAAGTAACGTTTTAATTAAAATCATTTAATTATGGTCTTTTAATTAAATGAATTGCTCATACTATTTTTCTCAAGCTGATAGCCCTCACTATTAACTCGGGTAGCCTTTTCGCCTAGACTTCTTAGTGGGTTAGGATCCATATTTGGTTCCATTATGACTGTAGCGAGCTAATGCGTCCAATGAGATTATTTAGGTAGACAACTCTTGTCAATTGCATCTCATGCAACTCCTGGATAGTTGGGTGAACAACTCTTGTTCTAACTCATCATATAAGTTAAAGCCCAACCTATGCCTCAAAATCTTATTAGGTTTAACTGAGCCAATGTCCTAATTTGATTTAGTTAAGTCTAACCCAAAACACTTGGAGATAACTATTATCTCAAGCAACATTAATTCCTAAGGTAGGAATGGCCTTAACTAAGCCAAAGTAGCACAACATCGAATAGAGTCTCCTTTACATGCATCGTACTGGAAGGCATCTTTATTTGTTATCTTTGACTTAATATTTATTTTGAAGGATTTTTAATTTTACAATCTCACCTAGCATGCTTTTCTAACATATATATCAATATATATAAGTAAAAGTATAAAATTAAACGTGACATGGTTATGGCTTTTCTATTACAAAAGAACTTAGAATACATTCTTTTCTAAATGCCTTCTCCTCGGTTTCCTACCAAACGTCACTTTAGTTTACCTTGGCTCTAGACCATCTTGGCTCCAAATGTTGTACATTTTACAAGATAATCGTAATTTATCTACGTAACTATTACATAAATAAATAACAAATAAAATTAAGGCTCGCAGGCCCAATTTAAATCTATTTAAATAAATTACAACCCATGTAAACCTATGCTCATAACCATGAACCATGCAACCATCCATATCACATACGAATCAAACATCAAGCATACATAGCAATATCACATATTAATTTGCATGCTTCCTAATTAAAATCTTATTTTAATTAATCAATTTTTAACTATGGCTACTAAGGGTTGTTTTAATTTAATTTTAATTCTCAAAATTCAATTTGAGCGTAATTGAAATTTTAATCTCATTAAAATCTCAAAACCATTGGATAACTCTTATCCAATTTAATATGGAAATATTTTATTTTAAAAAAATTATCAAGATAACACCTTTTGAAATTTTAATCTCATTAAAATCTCAACCATTGGATAACTCTTATCCAATTTTGATTTTAAAAATATCTTTTTTTAAAATATTTAATTTAAAACTCTTATCAGGATAATTTTTTATCCTAATTTATTTTAATTAAAATATATTTTAAATAAAATAATTATTTCTTTTTTTATGGCAGGGGTGGCAACTGCAGGGTTTCTGTCAAATAATTTTGACAATTATTCTAACATCCACTATATTAGATAAAAGCCAACAAGAATTCTGTCAAACTATTTTGATAATTATTCTAATATCAATTATATTAGATAAAAGCCTTTAGGGTTTCTATTAAACAATTTTGACAACATTTTAATTACAAGTTTGAAAAGAATTCTAACATTCAACTCTTAATTCAACAAATCTCTACGGGTTTCTTTAAATCTATAATTGTCTTACAATTATTTTAGGTTGCCTAAAAGAATTTTGAAAATTAAAATCAAATATGTAACAACTTACAATAAAAATAGCATCATCGTGAATCTAATTTGCTATCCCGAAAGGCATTTTGCACACTACCTCGGATACCATTATAAGTTTTAGTTATCTCGGTTTATCATGTCATACACGAAAATAAACAACGGATTAGAAAAACAACAAAACCAAAATCACTAGGACCATACAACAAGATTACATTTGGGATATAATCTAAACTTGTTGGTGTTGCTCGTGTAGAAAAGTTCAACTTTTGAATATGGCAACCCACGAACAACCCTCAGTTTATCGTTAACTCAAGAGTCCTAGCTGAGAGAAGCCCTCTAACGATATCCACATGTGTAGGACACAAAACGAGACCTTTGCCTAGGCATGGAGTGGTCGACGGCAAAGGGAAGAGGAAAGGGATTGTTTTGTAAGTGCCAGCTCCAAGAGGCAAAGCGGCTATCAAAGAACATACTATCCAACTTTTACACTTAATGCTATTTATATAGTCCCTTTTAACAAAACCCTAAAAAGGCTTTAGCCTTAGTCCAACTAGATTGGGTCTTTTAGGCCTTTTAAAATTACTTAATCCAAATCCAATTGACTTGTAGGGCATCTTCTAACATATGCAACTCCCAAATCAATTGGGTGACAACATTTTACACCCAACCATTGCCTCTAAAATCATACATGTTGGCTCAATTACCTAACCGAGAGGGGGGTGAATCAGTTTTTAACTACCTTAGGTTCATTTTTCAATCTTCTTAATTCATTAGCCTATATTGTAGTTCTTCTAAGTTCACTAGGCTATTCTAGCATACAATTCATACACAATACAATAAACTCAATATAATTGCAAGTAAATAAAAAGTGTAGGGTAAGAGAATTGTACACAAGTGATTTATAGACGTTCGGCAACCTTGCCTACATCCTCTACCTTGAGACACTCCCAAGGAATTTCCCCAAATCCACTAATGAATTTGTCTTTACACCCTCTTTTTGCAAGCTTAAGAGAAACCTTTACACTTCTCCTTTTTTCAGGCTCAAGGAGGAAACCTTATAACCTCTCCCTTTCATGGCTTAAGGAGAAAACCTTAATTTCTACCCATAACTCACTTTACAAGTTGAGCTCTTAAGGGTTCACTCCCCTTTACAAATTGTAAATGAGTTTACAAGAAATGTAATCAAGAATAACCTCTAAGAAGGTAGGTGATTACACTTTAAGCTCAAGAAGAACCTATACAAGGTTTATACTATACAAGGATTATGAGAATGATAGAAGATTTTGAATTTCTAGTACAAAAAATGTTTTGAAGCTTGAGGAAGATGAAGAATGAAGAATGTTTCTCTTGAGCTTGATGAAGAATGTTTTGAAGCTTGAGGAAGCTTCTAAGCTTCTATTTATAGCCCCTTAATGATTTCTTGAAGTTTGGAGGAGCCTAGAGCAAATCTTCCTGTTGTCTCACAAAAAACTACCGTTAGAGGCTTCCATCAAATAGGGGATCGATCCCTTTGAAAAGGGGATCGATCCTGTGGCTTTGGGATGCCTTCTTGGAGTTTCTGCCATCAGGGGATCAATCCCTTTACTATTCATCTATCCCTAGTCAGGGGATCTATCCTTTTACTATTCATCTATCCCCTTGGTCAGGGGATCTATCTCTTTTACTATTCATTTATCCCCTGGTCGACATTTTGACTTTTCTAGGCTTTTTAAGCATTAAAAACATTCCTAAGCCAATTTTGAATATTTTTAAATATGACATGACTTTGAAAACATGAATTTGAGTCCAAAAATTTATCAAGTAATTTTCTTAAAATATATACAATAATTCCATAAGAAAATTACATAAACCAATAATTAAAAATGTTTTCTCAATTGATTAAAACCAATAAATATAATTAATTAAAACATGGTTTTATATTTGATAAAAGCACTTAATATGGTTTCTGAAAATCATAATTGATAAAGCAAATTTACAATGTTGATCAGTCATTTAATATTTCTTTAGTGTTTGTCATTTCAAAATATATGTATCAACTTAAAGCTAACAATCTCCCTCTTTTTGATATGACAAAACTTAAGGTAAATTTGCTTTGAAAATACTTCGAAAAGCTCCCCCTTAATATAAGTATGATTTGGAAAATAAAGCTCCCCCTTAATATAAGCATGATTTTCAAAACAATTTACAAACCACATTATCTCTCTTCCTTTTTGTCATAGCAAAAAGAAGGATAAACAAAAATTGGTCTTCCCTAAAACTATGGCTTAAACTTTTTGAGGACCTAAGAAAAATTGCTCCAACCAATAAACAAAAGATTAGTACAATAGGAGTTATAGCACAAATAAAGAAATCAATATCCATGTAAAGATTATGAGATGTTTGTGCATGCAATGGACATTATTTGTGATCCTATACCAATTGTTCATAAAGAATTTTCAATACATTGCTAATTGGTTATAATGATGCAAGTTATTCATACATTGTCTATTAATTCTCTAACTTGGTCATTTCAATTCCATCAAGTACCTATTTATATCAATTGTTCTTTATAGTCCAACTAAGGTGCATGTGTAATAGTCCAGTTGCACAGTAATACACATATTATTACACCATTTAGACGGTTGGGCTGTCTGCGATACTTTGCTTTTCATTTACATTTGAACAATTTCATATGAAATTATAACATGAATTACATCCCTTATCTTAATTCCCAAGAAAGTAGTACTGTAGATAAGTCTAAATACGAAAAATAAATGATCGTACCGCATGTAGTAAATCAAGCTGTCGCATCATCCCCAACTACACATTCGAAATCCTTAGATACCAGACTCTCAGTCCTCGAAAATCTGAAATGTTAAAATTAAGGGGTGAGCAAACCATGGCTCAGTAAGAGAGTTATATGCAACACTTGATATTCAGCTACCTATATGCTAAAAATAAATTTTTTCACTTTCATTAAATCTTCCTAGAGGGCTCTAGGCTCACATGTAGGAAGGATACTACAGTCGGCTAGGGATCCGGATGAAGTAAGGCGGGTATTTTGAAATACCTATCTTGTCCAAGAACCTAGAAGCAACTGTAGAGAGTACTATATAATTTGTTCTCAAAACGATTTAATATTCGTTTTCCATAGCGTAAACCATTTATTTCTCTTAACTTCAGTATGGTTTAAAACACGTGACAGTTCAGTAGTAAAACAGTGGTTTACTTCTGTTCTCTTCAGTACAGTTAAAAACACGTGACAGTACAGTGGTTTGTAATTATCCAAATCATTGGATAAACCATTCTGTAATTATTTCTATCTTAGAAATAATTTTCAATGTTATTCTTTTTGAATAACCATTAATTTCTCTTTAGTTCAGTAATCGTATCTTACAGTTCAGTAAAACAGTATCTTGATACGGTTCAGTCAGAAAACAGTAAACAGTAGCTACCAATTCAGTAAATAGTATATGGTAGCTTTCAGTTCAATAAATAATAAATGGTAGCTTTCAACCCAGTAAAACAGTAATCAGTGGCTACCATTTCAGTAAACAGTCAACAGTAACAGTACAGTTCAGTAAAACAGTGTTTTGGTATGGTTATGTTCAGTAAACAGTACAGTAGTTCAGTACAGTAAACAATGTAGTACAGTAAACAGGATTCAGTAAATCCTTTCAATAAACAGTAAGCAGTAAGTGAGACTAGGCATCACCATGCAATTAAATCATGCTATCTTCGTCCACTAAGGGACACATTAATAGTAATGAGATCTATGGCCATGATCTATAATATGTCCTCGGTGTACACTTGCTAGGTGACAATCCGGGACGCTAATGACTAGCTGGTCAATCAGCCACGTGACAGTAACAGTAATATTACGATGCATGAAACTCGGGGCCTAAGTCTCAAAACAGTATAAAACTGTACCGTAGCCTTTATGGATTTTAAACACAGTAATGTAAAACATTTCACCATCATCCATAAGGCTCACATGTATAAATCCTTACCTTTATGAAATAAATAAAATAAATAACATTTTTCAAAATATTTTATAAATGCATAAATCATATTTTCCATATGGTGAAAACAGTTTATAAAATCATCACTGTAAAATATAAAAGGTCATAACTGTCCTTTTTCACTGTAAAACATATACGCACGTTTTTCCGTGCTTTCTATCAAAAACATGGTTTTCAAAGTTATCGGGATTCAAATCAATTATTTTTATGATTTATGGAAAATTAAAATATTTATTTTCCAAATCAACACTCTCGTCACCATGTTTTCTCTATAAACACATGCTGAGACCTTTTAGTCTCAAAATACCGTTTTCCACCTTTAATTAACCTTTATGGAATTTCCTATAAATACTTATTTTCACAATTGAAACTATAAAGGTTATTTACAAAATCAAGTGAATATTTGAAGAAATATTATTAAAATATTCACTTTGTGTCTTTTCATCTTCCATCTCGTATTGCGTGAAATTTTACACTTCGAGAGAAATTTTGGTGGTTTTATTTCCACAATTCTCGAAAACATGAATATTTTACAATTAATCATCTGTATATTCATGTTTTATGAAAATTAATCGATTTCTCGATTTTCGTGGTTGAAAACCATTTCTCATGAAATCAAATCATTTATTATGATTTTCGGTGATTTTTCAATAATTTTTTGACAGTATAACAGCTACTGATTGGCTAGCCTCCTGCACGAAAAATACAGTTTAAATCTCAACTTGTAAATCACCACAATTTTCCAACCAATCATTATCAATAGCATTTATAAAAATTAAATGCATAATTTAAAACATGTGTGCCAAATATCCTTACAGGCTGCACATGTCTCATTTACCTGTCTCGGGTCGGCGACCGCCTCATTATGTCGCGCCTGTGTTCACCTTGCCTGATTCCATCGTTTCGGTCATCGAGAGAATTTTTTGGAAATAAAATTCTAAAATTTAGAATTTTTCCATAATTTATTAAAATTTACTAGAAATTAATTTTCGAAAATTTCTTACCGAATTTTTGGGATTTCCGTAACTTTCAAATTCCTTCAAATTTTCGAATTCCCGGAAATTCTTTTTTCTCTCTCTTTTCTTCTGTTCCTCTTTTCTTTTCTTTTTCTTTTCTTTCTCTTTTCTTTTTCTTTTTCTTTTTTTCTTTTTCCTTTTCCTTTTCTTTTTTCCTTTTTCCTTTCCTGGTCGGACTGGTTCAGACCGGTCAGTCTCTCCTCATCGTTGGTTCTTCTCCGACGGTGTGAGAACTCATTATTTTATACTGTACATGTACGGAATGATAAATTTTAAAAATAATTAAATAAATAAAATTTTGATATTTTTCTAAATGTCGAAATTAAGTCAGGATAGAATCGAAATTTCGAAGTTGTACAAGGGTAAAGTTGGCTTCCCTCAAGGGTTGATCAAAGTTGATCAAATTTGAGATTTGTTTGGCTTAAGAAATAACTAAAATAAATGAAAAATAAAGCTAAAAAGGGGCTGGAACAGAAAAGAAAATGGATAGTGGCAATATAAGTAAATATGGTGAAATTAGAGGACATTATAGACTTCAAATAAATAATATCAGAAATTTACAAATTAAAAAGAAATTATGGCCAATTAAACTAAGCTAACAAGTAAACTTCATTTATTTCAGCTTGATGTTGCACCGCCTCAACACTTTCCATTCAGCTCCCGTTTCTGTTTTCTCCTCCTCCACCGAACCCCTGTCCAGCTCTGAAATACCACCCTCTCATCAAGAAGTCAGCCAAGCTTCTTCATATAATCTTCCCCTCACCACGTTAACTTCATCTTTCTTCCAAAAGTTCAGCCAAAAAACGCCTAAGGAGGATTCCACTGGAGCTGACCAGTAGCGTGAATCAGGTAAAAGAAGTTTCAGCCAACGTTTTATGCAGTAATTTTGATTTATGGTGATGACTTGTAAGTAGGTGATGCATATGCACATAGCTTGGCATGAAAAACATGTAGGAAATTAGGTATGGCTGAATTTCTTGGTGATGGGTGACGTTAATGGCTGAACATAATTTGTTGTTCTGTATGTGAGTGGCATGATTTAATGAAGCAGAAAATTCTGCTGTTCATACGTGTGATTTGAAGAGAAGAATTTTAAGATCTAGCATGAAAAATATGTATTATATGTATACATGTACCATGCGGTTATGGTTAACCATGAAGGTTGCAAAGAGGTATGAGCATGGCGTCTAAATGCTATGAAAACAGAAAGTAGAGATTCAACCGAAGAGGTAAAGCTGGAAACGTGAATGATGGAAAATGAGAAAAAAAATTAAATAGATATGGGACCCCACTACTACGGTCAACCAAGAGAGTTTTAAAGGAGTAAATAAATGTGGAATTTTGATGGTGCTAATAGAAATTAAAAAGCTGAACCGAAACAGAAAACAAAAGCTGGAAACCAAAGATGAAAATGGAAAGAGAAGTAAAGTGTTGACCATTTTAATGAGGGCTGGAATAAAAGTCAAAAAAGGGGGCTAAGGTAGCGTGTAATTGAGAAGAATAAAGAGTGAAATTATAGGAAATGAGTTGTGAAACAAAATGGTCAACAACAATGGCCAAAGTGACCTGAAATGAGGAGAAAAGAAAATAAGTGTGGTGTGTGACGTGAAAGGAGAAGAAAGAAAATGTTGTGTGTGACGTGAATGATAAAGAATAAGAGCTAAAATTGTACAAATAGTCAAAAGTAAAGGCTGAGAATGAAGAAAATGTGAGCATACAATATAGTTAAAATATAATTTTAATCAATGTTTATGTGGCCGCCGATTGTAGAGGAGATAGAGGAAGGAAATATTGTATTTAATTCTTAAATGGTGAGAAAAATACAAGAAAGATGGCAGCTCGTATATTTGATACATTGACTAAGAATTGAATCAATAAAGTTTAATAATCTAAAGGCCATTCGGCCATAGTGGAAAAAAAAAGGAAGAAATAATGGTATGAAAAAAAATAACCATTTTAGCTGTAAGAACATACTTACATCTACATGTTGATGTAAATCATAGCTTCAAAGTAAAGGATAATTAAACTAATGATTTGTTGAAATTATATTGCAGTCAAAAGCTCGATATTCATATGGTGCACAAAATAACGTGATCTCGACACACAGGTAAGGGATGTATGTGCAGCACTGTAAGGATATTCAGTCTGTATGTTTTAATTTCGAAATATTTTATGGAAATATTTCATGAAATTATTATGATGAATGATTGGTTGGAAATTTGGAATGAAGTACTGGCTAAAAATTATAAACTGTATTTTCCGTGCAGGAGGCTAGCCAATCGGCAGACGTTATACTGCTGGAAAATTATCGAAAATTATCGAAAATTTCTAGAAAATTTATAAAAATCATAATAAATGATTTTATTTCACAAGAAATGATTTCCAACCACGAAAATAGAGAAAATGATTATTTTTCATAAAACATGAATATAACGAAATTCATTTTAAAATATTCATGTTTTCGAAATTGGTGATAATGAGATCACCGAATATTCTCTCAATATATGAATTATACGTAATATGAAATGAAAGATGAAAAAGGGATAAAGTGAATATTTTACAAATATTTTCTTAAATATTCACTTGATTTATTATATAACCTTTATGGTTTTAATTATGAAATTATTATTTTTATAAATTCCACAAAGGTTTTGTGATGATGAAAAATACTGTTTTGAGACTAGATGGAATGCTGATATGTGATATGTGATATGTGACATGTGATATGTAATATGTGATATGTGATATGTAGACCCGGCCGACACTTGATCAGTGATCCGTCGAGGACAATTATAGACTATGGCCATAGATCTAACATGATTATTTTATACCCTGCGGGGTCTATAGCATGATATGAGTAACGACCCAGTAGACGGGCTGGGCGTGCGTGCCTAAGTCTCCATATATGAAAAATGTTTTATATGATATGTGATACATGAAATGAAAATGTTTTACATGATATGTGATATGTTAAATGAAAGTGATTTACAGCATTTTACAAAATGCTTATTTCAGTACTGATTGTAGTACTACGAGATGATTTTCATATGATATGTGATATGAACATGTAATATGTTTTAAAAAGGAAGAAGAGTTTATAAGTCTAATATTCTTACTATGATTTGAAATTGAATATTAGACTATATGTGATATGAATATGTGATATGTTTTTCAAAAAGGAAAGAGGAGGAAAAATAAATCTAATATTCTTATTTTGAAATTTAAATTGAATATTAGATTTGAATGATATATATGTTATACGAAAATGATTTAATGGCTGATTTTGCTATTTAAAGTACTGTACTAATTATGGTTGTACAGTAAAACATGAAATGAGTTTTAAATGAGAATGATGAAAATTTAACTAATATTCTTTTCAAAGGATATATGAATATTAGTTACTTTATTTAAATGTTTTATTTTATAAAAGCATTATTTTGAAAAGAATATGAGAATGTTATGGAATAAAAAGGAAAAAGGATTTAAATTTCAAAACAAAAATGAAATTTACTCTCTACAGTTGCTTCTAGGTTCCGGGACAAGATATGTATTTCAAAATACCTACCTTGCTCCATCTGGATCCCCAGCCGACTGTAGTATCCTTCCTACATGTGAGCCTAGAGCCCCATAGGAAAAATGAAAAAGATTTTTAGCATATAGGAAGCTGAATATCAAGTATGCATATAATTCCCTTACTGAGCCGTGGTTTGCTCACCCTTTAATTTTAACATTTCAGGTTTTTGAAGACTAAGAGTCTGACACTTAAAGGATTTTCGGCTGCGTATTTGGGGACGATGTGACAGCTTGATTTATTTAATAAGGTACGATCATTTATTTTCTGTATTTAGACTTATCGACAGTACTACTTTCTTATGAAGTAAGATAGAGGATGTAATTCATATTGTAATTTTATAAAAAATTGTTTATATGTAAAAGAAAAAGTAAAGTATCGCAGACAGCCCAACCATATAAGATGTATAGAATAAGGTGAAAAATTGGGTCACGAGCTGTGACAGACGGCCTGTTCTTCGGTGGTTCGGTGGCTCCTCAGCTGGCCGACGCCACGGCGAAGCTGGATCTGGCCTCCGTTCATCACGAATCGGCAGCACGGCGGCGGATCTACTCGGTTTAGGTTCGGTCTCGTCTCCTCCTTCGTTCGTCCTTCCTCCGCTATTTTCATTCTCCGCTGGTGGCTTCTTTAACTTCCTCTCACCTCCGCCGAGGTCGACGGTGGGGTGGCAGTGCCTAGACCGACCGGCACTGCCATTTCCTTCCTCCTTCCTCTTCGGCTTTTTCCGCCGATTTCTCCCTCGATTTTCCTTCTTTCCTTCTCTTTTCCCGCCGTTTCTTTTCCTCTTCCGGTCACCGGCGTCTTCTTCCTCTCTTCGCCGGCGCCGTCTCCTCCCCTCTCTTCCTCACCGACGGTGGTCGGCTCGCCTGGGAAGGAAATCGGCTCCCTCCCGATTTCCTTTCTGTTTTGTTTTCTTTTTTTTATTTATTATATCAATTATACATAATATATTATATATCATATATATAATATATACAATATATTATACATATAATATTATTATTCTATATATAGTATTGTACTATATATATTATATAAATACACATATATATTATGTATTAACAAAATATATATCTAATATATATATACTTATATACTTTAAATTAAATAACATTTATATATGTTTTATATAAATGTAAAATACCATATATATTGTATTTACAATATATATATATACCAACTTTAATGTAAATTAATATTTACATTTCTTATATATATGTATATATATATACATAAAAGGTTATATTTGTATACATATGTATTATTTAAATTTATAAAATAGTATATATATATATTCATATACCACTGTATAATAATATATACTATATATCACATTTAAATACATATGTATTTGTATAAAAATACATTTATATAATTTATAATTATATAAATATATATCATATTTTTTCATCATTTTCTTATTTAATTTGGATTTCAATTTATCCAAATTAAATTTTCTCTTTCATTATTTCTAAAATTCTCATCTTATTTTTATTTCCAATTTAATATTCTTTCACTCGAATTTTCCCAATTTATCACTTCCTCAATTCACGGAATATTCATTAATATTCCAATCTCATAATTATATTTATTTATTTCCACTTATCTATTTCCATTAATATTAATCTTTAATATTAAACAATGAAAATTTTTGCAGTTATCACAGCATGTCAATACATAATGATTATTAGTTAAACATAGATAAAAAATTATGCATTGAGCTCATAAACCATTTTCAAGAAAGAATGTGCCTAGAATTAAATCATCTATCAATTATCCACATATTCTAGCACAAAAGGTCTCATGCAAATGTGTCCTAAAAGAATTCTTCCCAATTTGTCATTTCAATCTTAAGAAAGAGAGAAGAATTATCAATTTAAAGCTCATATCAATTGTTACCAATAGTTGACTTATACATTTTACATGGATTCAATTGTTATGTGTGGTGTGTTCATGTTAAGAGAATAATCAAGTTAAACACACAAGAGCATAATCACATACCACCAAATATGCTTATGGATTAGTTAAACATTAGCATACTATCATGAAGCATTAATCCATATTCATAAGCACAAATCTAATTATATGAAAGATTCAAAAGCTCATGTCATTCAAGCGCACACATTTTCTTCCTTAATCATAAAAACAAAGAATCATGTGCTCATTTTCAGTTCAAGACCAATTTTCCAATTCAAGAACTTTACCAATTATGAGCAAGGAAAGATTTCAATATCACCGTTTTAATCAATTCATAGCAATATCCCTAGTTGATTTTACCATTTAATGTTCTAAGGGGTATATGCTATTTTAACAAAATAGTTTTATCCAAGTGAATCAATATCATGCTTAAATATATTTTAACTTTAAAGTTCACAATCTATGAGTGAGTTTAAGTAGAGTTTTATGAGAACAAATATTCTCATTTCATAGACATGATCATTGATTCAACTTAAGCAAACATGCAAGTTCAACATCAAAACAATTAAGAATCAATGCATGGAAATCAATCAAAGTGTATTTGTTCAAGTTTGCATTTATCCTTGAATGTTGCTGTTGTCATTAAAGCCTAAGTTCTTTAGAAATTTGGCCATAAGAAAAATCTAAGTTCATGGATGACAAATTTTCATACATTTGAACATTTAAGATCCATTTATCATCACAAATTATAGGCCAAGAACAATTATGACTCTAGGTAAAGCTTTTTGTATCTCAAGTATTTCATTCACCTAAGTCACATTCAAATTCAAATATTAAGGTCAAGCTTGATTATTTTATCATTCAAGCATAACTATTTTGATATTATTTACTCATATTCCAATAAATGCATACTTATTATGAAGCCTAGTGTGGAATATGCGAGTCAAACTATGAGATATAATCCTCTAAGCATGCTTGACTAAAATGAACCAAAGGAATGAACAATATCTATCATGCATAAGTTCATCAAATTCTCAAATATATACCCAAATCATTGAAATTATTTTCAAAACAATGTTTAATCATTCATTTTAAATATAATTCAAGATTATTTCAAGATTTATGCATTTCATGAATGTCTTCAACAAGAAAAATGATTTTGCACTTTTAAGTTCAAGGAAAAATGATATTGATTGTTGAAAATGATACTGATTGTTGAAAATGATACTAATTGTTGAAATTGAGGCATGATACCAATGAAAAAAATGATTTTATATGTTAACACATTATCAAGAATAAGTTAAATCAATGGATTTTAAGTTGAGATAAAAGAAAATATCAAGAAAATTAAGGAACCTTCTCAATTTTGGCTTAAAAATCCAAAAATAGGCAAATTTTGCCTAGGGGGATCGATCCTTAAAGAAGGGGGATCAATCCCTTAATACCAGAATGCAGATTTCTGCATTTCTTGGCTAGAAGATCGATCCCATAAAAGGAAAGATCGATCCCTAGTTTAAATTCTGCAGAATTTTGGCTTAAAAATCAACTTTGGAAGTGCCAAAACTTCGTTTTTGAGTGTTTTAAGTCCAAGTACAAGTTTAAACACATGTATAACATAATTTTGGACTTGTATGAATGAAAAATATGGATGAAAAATCATTTGACAATAGATTTCACAATTTTGGAAGGATTTTTACCAATAAATGCATTTTTGGTCTCAAAGGAGGTCATTTTAAGAGTTAATATTTTTTGGCAAAATCAAGTAGTTTGAAAACACAAATATGCCATAACAAACATGTTTACTAATATTTTAAGCACATATATCATCAAATCACACTAATTGTGAGCATTATGCCATAATTTTTATAGGCATACTTCTCATTGATGCTCATGACATGGCATTTTATGTCACGACCTGAAGGCCATGACATTCCCTTAACACTTACCTTATTTCATGTAGAAAATTACGAACCGAATTTCTCTTTTCTATTTACGGTTTGTATTCGGTGTTAGTATAGTAACTAATTCCAATCTTGCCTTAATAATATTATTTCTCTAGCTATATCATACTTCTCAAAGTGATTTTTAATCGTTTTAGCCTTATTTTCACTTATCCAAAAGAAACGAGTCGAAAACCTCCCCTTGTATTTTATCAATTTCCCCAGTAAAATCACCTGTATTAAAACATAGTCTAAACTTCACAATACAGCCAACTTTTATTTCCCACAATTCACACAATCATGCATCTCATATATCTCAAGATTCATTTCACTAGAATTTCCACATTTTGCATTTTTATACATACTTCAAAATTTATATCTAATCCCGGATCGTACTCAATAATCACATAGACCTGCATAATAATCTAGTGCGATCCAAAGTTACATCCCATTTACTTCCTAGTACTGTGAAAATAAAGTTTGCATAATTATCAAAATGATATACCATTGTATACCTCAAAAGCACAAAAGCAAGGCTCGGAGAATATAGACGAGTACCACAGTTAAGTACAGTTTCCAAGAGAGCCTATATGAAGCCTGAGCTGGATATCAACCCGTATAATCTGTAGATGTTAAATTTAAGAGGTGAGCAAATCCACGGCTCAATAAGTAGCTTAAATAAGTACATACTAGGCTCACATCGTAAAACACGATCATACATGCATGAACTCTATAAAATAGCATGTATGCATTATATCATGATTAGCTGCCAATTTGTATGTACAACAGATTGCATAAGCTCATTCATACTTTTCTTCATTCCTTTAACTTACAAAATATCATTCTTTTTCCCTTTTTATCGATATGGTTAAGTATGAAAGAAACAACCATTTCAAATAACACATGATTCTATAGCATAATATAAGTAAAATTCAACAATTACTCCCATTCTCCGTCATATGTGTAATATCTATTTTATCTAATGATAGTCATCACATTTACAGATCACAATCATTTATTCATTATCTCAATGGCATATGATTTCCCACAATTCATAGATCACAATCATTTATTCATTGTCTCAATGGCATATGATTTCCCACAATTCACCAGTACACGTGTAGCACTTAGCTTTCAAAGAACTCTAGAGGTGGCTCCCACAGTTCACGAAGAAGGCTGCGTAGCACGTAGTTCCTTTGACTTCTCTAGAGGTGGCTCACACGGTATAAAAGATCGAGTTTTACTCGGGTTTGCCTCTATGGCTTATGTTTTCAAATGGTTCATCGATACACGTGTAGCACTTAGTTCTCAAAGGACTCTAGAGGTGGCTCCCACAGTTCACGAAGAATCTGTGTAGCACGTAGTTCCCTTGAGTTCTCTAGAGGTGGCTCACACGATACAAAAGATTTAGTTTTACTCGGATTAGCCTTTATAGCGCATTCTTTCTAATGGTTCATCGGAACTCGTGTAGCACTTAGCTCTCAAAGGACTCTAGAGGTGGCTCCCACAGTTCACGAAGAAAGCTGCGTAGCATGTAGTTCCTTTGAGTTCTCTAGAGGTGGCTCACACAGTACAAAGGAATGAGTTTTACTCGGATTTGCCTCTATGGCGCATGCTTTCTGATGTTTCATCAGTACACATGCAGCACTTAGCTCTCAAAGGACTCTAGAGGTGGCTCCCGTAGTTCATGAAGAAAGCTACGTAGCACGTAGTTCCTTTGAGTTCTCTAGAGGTGGCTCACACTGTACAAAGGAATGAGTTTTACTCGGATTTGCCTCTATAGCGCATGCTTTTTGATGTTTCATCTGTATACGTGCAACACTTAGCTCTCAAAGGACTCTAGAGGTGGCTCCCGCAGTTCACGAAGAAAGCTACGTAGCACGTAATTCCTTTGAGTTCTGTAGAGGTGGCTCACACGGTACAAAAGGTCGAGTCTTTACTCGGGTTGGCCTCTTTCCTAGTTTTCGACAAACACGACTAGGTACTAATTAAGGTCCATGAATTCAACATTGTAAGTAGCATATATACTGCACATTATTTCAAGTATTCATTCTCAAGGTATCATAATACATTAGCATGCTCAATAAACATAAATAAACTATAACATATAGCACGCAAGTCACAACTAAGATTTCTCTGCAAGCAAGTATTATTCACGATCACATCATGTCCAATTTATATCTTACCATACTTACTCTATTAGTCTTATCCGTAATGTCCCACCAAGCTTAATATGAATTTAAACAAATATTTAATAAGATTTCTTTCATCTCTTACGAGATGACACTAGTAAGGCTTACTTAACCCACTTACCTCGAGGCTTAGTAATTATCCTCCTCGTGCTTCCGAGTCTGTACTCAAACCTCTACACCGTTCCGCTTCGCTACACATAATCCATTAACATTTCGATAAGTTTACATCATCGTGCTTAATCACGTACTTAAAATAAGGACCTTAAACACTATTAATTTCGAGTAACTATTAATCTAAAGCTACCTTCTTATCGTCAATTACGACGTACCCATGGTACGAGTCCCTATATACATATATATATATATATATGTTTTAAGCATCTTTGTGTTTATATCTATATGTATATTCCAATATATATATTATAGATATATATTTGTTTATCTATGCTCATCCCATTTTTTCTTTCTTCGTACAAATGTACATTATGCATGAGCATATGCATTCAGACATATATATATATATATAGATATATATGTACTTAGACTTTAAACAAAACATTACAAAGCCTTACTTTACCTTGAAAACCCTTTAAAGCATCCTTGTTAGCTTTTTGTAAAAATTTAAGAATCTAATCGTCAAGTCGTAAATTTTACATTACTTCTAACTCAGTTCCCTATTCGGAAGTATAAGGCTTACTTCTTAATTCATCTTGTGCCATTTTCAATAATTTTTCAAACTTTGGTCCAAATCTGGCACATTAGGTAGGATAGTTTCCTGACCTCTGTTCATTAAAATTTATATTACTAATTATAGGGATATGAAATTTGTACAAACCCAAAACCATATCAATCCTGACTCATTTACCTTTCTGAAAATGTAGAGTTTGAAATCAAACTCCATCTGAATTATTTTCTACGAATTTTTAAAGTTGACACTAGGCTGTTTGTACCTTGCAGTGAGTATCCTGCATTCATATGTACATAGCTTAAGCTACATAATTCCAAATCCACAAATTCCAAAACTAGATGAAAGATAACTCATTTCCCTATCTAGAAATGTAAGGTTAATGATTTAATTCTTCCTAGATCAACATTAGCAATTTTCCAAATTTGCACTATCTTCCAGTAGTATTCAGGCACAGTGTTACACTGACCTACTTGCACAAAATGCTCCATATTTAATTATCAGCATATCCAATTGGTGCAAACTTACCATAATAATCCTAACTCCATTACCTTTCTGGAAATGTAAGGCTTGAAACCTAACTCAATTTAGGCTATTTTCTACAATTTTTCAAAGTTAAGACTGGATATCACGTTTTTCTGACAGAGTACTCTATACTCATTTGTACATATCTCAAGTTATAGAAATCGAAATCAAGAAATTCTAAAACTAACTTTCTCCTAACTTAAAAGGCTATCCACCATAATTTTTCAGAATTTTTCTCCTTGTATAACAATTAAACTGAATGTTTTAATTGCAACCCAAAACAAAACATAGATTCCAGATTTGAACATCAAGTTAAAATTAAATCAATCCTTCATCCATAGAGTGCCCATTTGGTTCAATTTATCATAATTTCATTTTCATACTTAATAAATAAACATTGTAAGGTTAGAAGAATATCTCATTTACCCAAATTTTCCAGCAACTCTTCCTTTTATTTTATTTCTTTTCTCACCTGGCTTGTGGTTTTTCTTTTTCGGCAGCCTTGCATGGAGACTACGGCAGCCCTTGTATACCTGCTGCAACCACCACCAATGCCACCTAATCTAGCCTTTGAAAGCCCTTCGTTTGGGGCTGGAAACGCCCAGCTCAGCCACCACAAGCCCTTCTCCGTTCAACCTCCTTAAACCCTAACCTATCTTTCAAAATGTGATAACCATAAATTTTCCATTTATTGGAAATTATAAATATTGAAAATAAATATTGGAGAAATTAAATAAGAGGAAATAAAATTTTACGAGAACGGGATATTGGTGAAAATCTCGAGAATCGAGGAAGTGAAAGAAATCGGAATATTCGTATAAAGGAAATTAAATTGGAAGTGAAAATAAAAATAATGGAGAAGGGAATTAAATTGGATAAATTAAAAATCCAAATTAAATAAGGAAAACGAGAAATGAAAATAAAGTATGTTTATATAATTACAAAAATTATAAATGTATTTTATACAAATACATATGTATGTAAATACTATATAGTATATATTAATAATATACGTTTGTATATATGAATATATATATATATATATATATATATATATATATATATATATATATACTAGTTCATGAAGTTACATAATACATATGTATTTAAGTATAATCTCTTATGTATATATAAGTATATATATACATATATATTTGAGAAATGTTTATATTTGATTTACATTGAAATTTGAAAAATATATATTGTAAATACAATATATAATATATTATAACATATATATAGATATATATGTAAAGATTATTTATTTTAAGTATATAAATATATACATATATATCTATGCTAGATCTATAATTTTAATACACCAGAACACATATTTTATATGTAATATATATAATACTATATTATATATATATGATAATAATAATATTATGTGTATTAAATATATAAAATAAATATATGACATATATTATTATATTAAGTGTATAATATATAGTATACTATATACTAAATAGGGAAAGAAAAATAAACCAAAAAAGGAAACTAAAACAGAAAAATGAAAGGAGGAAATCGGGGAGAAATCCCGACCCTCCCAGGCAGACCGCCGGTGGCGGAGATGCCACCGTCGGTGAGGGAAAATGGAGGGGATGTCGTTGCCGGCCAAAGAGGAAGTCGAGGAAACCACCGACGGTGGAAGAAAGAAAGAAACGGAGGTAGAAAACGCAAAGGAAGCCGGAAGAGGAAAGGAAAATGGCCGACGGCGGTGCTGGCCGAATCGGTGGCTGCCACTGTCAACGAAGCTTCACCGGAGGAAGAGGAAGCTGATGGAGGCCACCGGAGGCACAATGGACGGCGGAGGAGGGCCGGCGAAGAGGAAGAAGAAACCGAGGCAAAACCACCTCGATCCGCCGTCGTGCCGCCGATCTAGGGCAAACTGAGGGCACCGGCAAGTTCGTCGTGCAGCTGGCCAACTGAGGGACGCCCGAACCGCCGGAGAACCGGCCGCCAACGAGGAACCGGCGAGGAAAGGAACTGGAGCGGTCTGAACCGGTCTGACCGGGAAAGGAAGAAGAAAAAAGAAAAGAAAAAGAAAAGAAAAAGGAAAAAGGAAAAAGAAAAAGAAAAAGAAAAAGAAAAGAAAGAGAAAGAAAAGAAAAAGAAAAAAAAAAGAGGAAAAAGGAGAATTTCGGGAATTCGAAAAATTCCCAGAAATTCGATAACCCGGGATTTTACAAAATTCGGTAAGAAATTTTCTTGAGATTTAATTTTTAGAAAAATTAAATAAATTATGAAAAATTCTAAAAAAATTAGAATTTTAATTCCAGAAATTATTTTCAACAATCGGGATAAGGAATCGGGAGAAATGGAGTGCGGGCGCGATCGATAAAAGGAAGTCGTCGACCCGGAAAAAGGTAAGGGATGCATGTGCAGCACTGTAAGATACTCAGTCTGCATATTTTAAATTGAAATATTTTATGCAAATATTTTATGAAAATTATTATGATGCATGATTTGCTGAAAATAATTTGGGAAGAAGTACTGGCTGAAAGATTTAAAACTGTATTTTTCCGTGCAGGAGGTTAGTAAATCGGCAGTCGTTATGCTGCCGAAAATTTTAGAAAAACTTCATAAAATCATATTAAATGATTTTATTTCCGAATTTCGATAGTAAATCACGAAACATGAGGAAATTACTAAATTTCATAAAACATGAATATAATGAGATGGAATTTTAAAATATTCATGTATTCGAGAATGGTGACAACGAAATCCCCGAAAATTCTCTAAATAGATAAATTACACGAAATACGAGACGAAAGATGAAGTGAAATATAGTGAATATTTTTATGAATATTTTTATAAATATTCACTAAAGGATTTTAACCCTTATGGTTTTAAATTATGGAATTTTATATTTATATAAATTCCATATAAGTTTATTTTATGATGAAAACTACGGTTTTAAGATTGGTTGGCATTCCTATCATGCGGATGCATGATATGTGATATGTTTAGTCCCGGTCGACACCTGATTCGCGACCCACAGAGGACAATATAGATTATGGTCATAGATTTGACCGGTTTATTTCTGTACCCTTCGAGATTATAGTATGATAAGATTGATGTCTATCTTAGACTCCATAAATGATAGGTGATATGTTAAAAGGGAAAGTGTTTTACATGATATGAAATCTTGCTTTTGACTTGCATGTTATGTGTTATAGTTTGGTTGTGGTTATTGAATGTGTAAATTGTATACTTTTTGGTGCTTGCATTTTGAATAATAGTTGTTTATGACTTGCATGTTATGTGTTATAGTTTGGTTGTGGTTATTGAATGTATAAATTGTATCCTTTTTGGTGCTTGCATTTTGAATAATAGTTGTTAGAAAGGAAATCTTGCTTATGACTTGCATGTTATGTGTTATAATTTGGTTATGGTTATTAAATGTATAAATTGTATACTTTTTGGTACTTGCATTTTGAGGAATGCATTATGCATAGGAATTAATTAAATCGAACTGTGGGAGCCACCTCTAGAATCCTTCGGCAACTAAGTGCTACACGTGTTCTGATGTGTTAGTAAAGGCCAAACCGAGCAAAGACTCGATGATTGTACTGTGTGAGCCACCTTTAGAATCCTTCGGGAACTAAGTGCTACACGTGTTCTGATGTGTTAGTAAAGGCCAAACCGAGCAAAGACTCGATGATTGTACCGTGTGAGCCACCTTTAGAATCCTTCGGGAACTAAGTGCTACACGTGTTCTGATGTGTTAGTAAAGGCCAAACCGAGCAAAGACTCGATGATTGTACCGTGTGAGCCACCTCTAGAATCCTTCGGGAACTAAGTGCTACACATGTTATGATGTATTAGTAAAGGCCAAACCGAGCAAAGACTCGATGATTGTACCGTGTGAGCCACCTCTAGAATCCTTCGGGAACTAAGTGCTACACGTGTTCTGATGTGTTAGTAAAGGCCAAACCAAGCAAAGACTCGATGATTGTACCGTGTGAGCCACCTTTAGAATCCTTCGAGAACTAAGTGCTACACATGTTCTGATGTGGTAGTAAAGGCCAAACCGAGCAAAGACTCGATGATTGTACCGTGGGAGCCACCTCTAGAGTCCTTCGAGAACTAAGTGCTACACGTGTTCTAATATGTTAGTAAGAAATTTCTGTACCGTGTGAGCCACCTCTAGAGTCCTTCGGGAACTAAGTGCTACACGAGTTCTGATGTGTTAGTAATCAGTTTAAGTTCTGATGGGGATGCGACAAATGTCGAAGGATGAAATAGATCTTGTGCATATGACATATGATGTGTGTGATATATCGGATTATGTTTAGATATACCACTCAAACATGCGCTACTTGAATGTTCGTCTCTTTCACACATAATCATACTGATAAAAAGAATGATGCCTTGTGAACTTAAGAATGGAATGAAAGCATGAACAAGTTTGAGACGTCTGTGTTCGTACGAAATGAGTTTTAAAGAAAAATAATAATGATTTAACTAATATTCTTTTCAAAGAATATATGAATATTAGTTATTTTATTTAAATCCTTTATTTCATAAAAGCATTATTATGAAAAGAATATGAAAAGGTTATGAAGATTAAAAAGGAAAAAAAAAGGGGGATTTATTAATTCAAAATGAAATGAAAATTTCTTTCTACAGTTGCTTCTAGGTTCCGTAACAAGTATGGTATTCTAAAATACCTACCTTATTCTATTCGGATCCCTAGTCGACTGTAGTATCTTTCCTACATGCGAGCCTAGGACCCATAGGAAAAATGAAAAAGATTTTCAGCATATAGGAAGCTAAGTATCAAGTGAGGCATATAATTCTCTTATTGAGCCGTGGTTTTGCTCACCCCTTAATTTTCAACATTTCAGGTTTTGATGAATGTGAGTTCAGTGGATTGTGGATCCTGGCTGTACACGAAGGACAATGTGTCAGACCGACTGATTATTTGAGGTATGACCATTTATTCTCTGTATTTAGACACGTCAACAGTACTACTTATCTGATTAGTTATGATAGGGGATGTGTATAATATAAACAATATTATGTAAAATTGTTTAACAGTCAGTACAAGTGAAGTATCGCAGACAGCCCAACCGGTTAAGTTGTGTATAAGAAGATGAAAAATGTGGTCACGGGTCGTGACACAAAAACCATAGGCTACCCCTTTTATTTTCAGTTCACAACACCACTCAGCACAACCCTCATTACTGTCCAACAGTGTGCGACACGAGGGAGAAGAGAAAGGAATACGATGGAAAGCAAGAAAATCTTAAAGAGTGAATAGAGGATACGGGTGGAGGAAAAAGAAAACAAAAGAGGCTGAGTGGTTTTTGTTGTTCTTTCTTTTCTTCTCGGCTTCACCTCTCTTTTCTTCCTTCCCTTCTCGGTTTCAGTTTTTCTTTCTTTTCTTTTTTTTTTTGGTTCTACCCGAGCCTCCCTCCTCTGTTTACCTTCTCTTTTCTTTTGTTTAATTACAAAGCTTCTTTGAGAAGCTTGGAGTGAGATAGCCGATGGTGTTAGTGGAATTTGATGGGAGAAAGTCCCATCAAACTCCACTAACACATATTTTAATATTTGTTTTTGTTTTTATAATTTTCAACTTTGTTTTATTTTTATATTTTTAATTCTTATTTCATTTATCTATATTCATAATAATTATAATTATCTTTATATAATAATATATATATATATATATACATATATATATATTTATATCTAATATATGTATTCATATATATATTTATTTATTTGTTATATTACTTACATGTAATATATATTTGTACTTATATTTTAAACATTAATATATATATATATATATATATATATATATATATATATATCTACATACACACACACACACACACACACACACATATATATATATATATATATATATACATATACATAATTTCACATGTTCATGTCTAATGCATTTTTAATATAGGTAAGTGTATATATATATATTTATATATATATATATTCCTCCTTCATTTTTAAAATTTATATATATCTATATATATATATATACGTATTTAATACTCAATATGCGTATACATATATATATGTATTCTTTTTTTTATTTTATTTTAACTACTTTAATATCCAAGTATACTATATTTCTTTTAGTATACTTGTGTCTTCATTTTTATCAAAACAATTATACATATGTATTTGGTAGAATACATGCATCTATTTGTTCTTATAAAATTCTTGAACTCATTATAAGATTTCTAAATTTATTTCAAGGATTATCTATTGCTAAATTTGCTAGACTTGCAACTTCATTCTCATTACTTGAATAAATGCTAATTACAAAGTGCAATCATAGTACCAAGCTTATTCTATGTCTCTTTTTTTTATATATGATACAAAGTTTGTAGTTTTTACATTTTACATGTATGACATTTGATATTTTTGGAGCAAGTAAATATATTATCAACATATAGCAAACTTGCTCAGATTACAAAAGTCCAATAATCATTTCAAAATCATGTTACATGCTTTTCATCCAATCATTTAATGCATCAAGAATTATCCACCAAATAATCAAAGATCATTTATCATGCCTTTTATTCATTCATTTAACGTATAATGTATCAAAGAACATCAACAAATTATCTCATCAAGGCACAAATAATTTAATCAAAAAAAAAGTTTCAAAAAAATTAAGCTTACAATACTCATTTGCTGGAAAATGCTTTGCCATGATTCATTGAGTCCACCTTGAGCCATTGTTTGAAGGATTGTTGTGACTTTGCCAAAGGATGGATTCCTCAAGCTCTTCCTCTTTCTCATTGGCATACACAAACTCCATGGGAGTGTGAAGAGCATTTGAACTTCATTGTTTCATTGTAACTCCATGCTCTAACACTTCTACAACAAATAATTTCAAGCATGCTTTAGTACCCAAATTTTCTTGGGTCCATGAAAGTTAGTGCAAATAATTTTTTATCCTTTAGGGATCCATTTCAAACTCAATTCATCATTATTTATAGCATGCTTTGGGATCCACATCTTCTTAACTACTTTTCCTCTAAATGAAGTCTTTCTATATGTGCATGCTTGTGAAGAGTGGTCAATCCTATTACAAAGTGAGCATGTAAGTGACTTATCATGCATAACCTTT
The DNA here is from genome assembly GCA_032173925.1 of Heritiera fomes. Taxonomy (NCBI): domain Eukaryota; kingdom Viridiplantae; phylum Streptophyta; class Magnoliopsida; order Malvales; family Malvaceae; genus Heritiera; species Heritiera fomes. Next base: position 8,900,619 of record JAPDPM010000019.1, read on the forward strand.
TTGCATACAAGAAAATTCTTCAAATGAGTTTCTTTTTTATTTGCATTATATCCTAACCCATCTTTATCGAAGAAAGCTCTTTAGGTCTCAAGCATGTGATCTAATTTTTGTTGACTCATATAAAACCTAGAAAATGAGTTATACAAATTTATATTCTTTTCATTCAACTCATTTATCTCTATGTTTGCCTCTTCTAATTTCTTTTCTAGTTCTAGCTAAGCATTTGTCAAAGCTTCCTTTTCTATTTTCATATTAGCAATGATTTTTCTATATTTAGAGTTCATGCATTCAAATTCATTTGCTAATTCATTAAAAGCCTTTTGTAATTCATCAAAAGTATAATCATTGCTTTCACTAGAACTAGAACTAAAACTAAAGGCTATCTCATCAAAAGTATAATTCATCATCACTAAAGGCCATAAAGCATGAATAGGCTATCTCATCATCTATGTTTTCCTCATCAGAGCTATCACTATCGCTCCATGTAGCCACAAAAGCCTTTTTCTTAGGTTTCTTATCCTTTTCCTTCCTACTTGACTCTCCTCTCATTACCTCTCTTCTTTGAGGTCTCTTATCATTCTCTATAGCCTTCATCCTCATAAATCTATTGAATCTTTTGGCAAATATTTCCATTTCCTTTTCTTCTTCATTTCCACTCTCATCACTATCATCTTTAATATCATGAGTGGAAGATTTTAAAGTTACCCCTACTTTCTTTGAAGGCTCTTCATTTCTTTTCAATTTCATTTCATATGTAAGTAGGGATCCTATGAGTTCATATAGAGATAAGGTGTTAGGGTCTTTAGACTCTTCTATTGCGGTTACCTTTGCCTCCCAAGATTTAGGCAAGCTATTCAAAATTTTCTTTACCATTTCAATGTTGGAATAGGTCTTGCCTAAGGCCTTAAGTCCATTGATTATATCATTAAACCTAGTGGACATATCACTAATGGACTCATCTTCCTTCATCCTAAAGAGCTCATAATCATGTGTAAGCATCCCTACTTTGGTTTCCCTAACTTGATTGGTCCTTTCATATGTAATGGCTAACTTATCCTATATTTGTTTGGCATTCTCACATAGGAAGACTCTATTATTGTCACAGTCTGCACATACAGTATTTTACACTTTTTCATACTTTTTCGTACACACTGTACTGGTTAGGCTGTCTGTGATGCCTTTAACACCATTCATATACAACAGTAAAACAATTTAGACAACATTATTTATTGATAAATACTATTCACAGCTGTATGAATCAATTTACGTCCCCTGAAAGTAAAATTTGTAACTAGTAGTATTGTATAAAAATATCTGAACATAAAAATGTAAACATGATACCTCCAGGTGCCATTCTAAGCTACCTTGAGCTACTAAAAGAGTAGTTAATCCACAGATTCATACTTCAGTTAACCGATACATATAATCTGTGGATGATGAAAGTAAAGGAGGGAGCAAACCACAGCTCAGTAAAGGAATTGTATGTAAATCTTGATATTCTAAAATCTATATGCAATAAAATCCTTTATTTTCCTATAGGTTCACTAAGGACCGAAATAGAAAGGATACTATAGTCGGCTAAGGATCCAGATGAAGTACGAAAGGTATTTTGAAATCCTTGTTTTGTCTCGGAACCTAGAAGCGACTATAGGGAGTGGAAATTGAATTTAATATAAATTCACATTTAAAAATTTACATAACTATGGTATAATAACCATCAAATAAAACATTTAGGAAATAATTTAATTTCCATATTAAAATATCACTTTCACACTTAAATAACCATAGTAAACAGTGCAGTATATGGTTCAGTAGGATAACCAATTCCGTGATAATAACTTTTCAATAATTTATAGGGTAAACTGTTAGTTAAACGGTAACCATTGAATAAATAAATAAGTTCATGAATGGTTTATAAATCCTTCTAAATAAAATACTCTAATCAGTATTTTATCAAATCACTTTATACTTGTTTTACACTTTTCAGTAAACCCAGTAAGCAATACAGTAACAGTATTGAAAACCATTCGGTAACATAAAACAATTTCGTAACAATAATAATTCACTGAAAGCCGTAACAGTAGCAGTAACACGTGAATGTATACCAGGCAACACCCTCAATATATCATGCGATAATCCCCGTAAGGAACAGTAACAGTAAACACGTGAGATCTATGGCTATAGTCTATAAATGTCCTCGATCGTAACACTGATCAGGTGTCAACCAGGACGTTGAAGACAGGATCAGTGTCAACAGCTTCACACAGTAACAGCAACACATGAACACGTGAGCATGATATGGGGCCTAACAATCTCAAAACAGTATATATGAAATCTCATCACCTTTATGTAATTAAATAAAATCAATAATATCTTTCAAAATATCCATAAAGGTATAAATCACAATGTCTTATACGGTGAAAATAGTGTTATAAAATATTTACATTGTAGTAATAAAATTTCATAAATGTTCCATTTCATCATAAACACATATACTCGTATTTCCACACTTTTCTTTCAAACTTTCACTATTAAGATTACTAGAAATCATTTTTCCGGTAATTTCATACTTCATAAAAAATAGTAATATTTATTTTCCGAAATTAGTGGTAATTCCATAAACACATTATTTCACTATGGAACATATTTGGAAACATTTCAGTCTCAAAACAATATTCGCACGATAATGTCACTTTTATGGAAATCAGTAAAATGAGTAAAATCTTCAGTCACTCCATAAAGGTTTTATTAAATCATATGGTGAGTATTTATGGAAAATAATTTATAAAATATTCACATTTACCTTTTTCACTTTATAAACCACTTCATATATGGTAAAACATATAGGAGGAATTTTCAGTAACCTCCCTTTCATTAGATTCAGTAACATGAATATTTAAATAATACTTTTTGGTATATTCATGTTTTATGAAAAATATTGATTTCATCATTTTCAAGGTAGGGAATCATCCAAATATGCACTAAATTATTTCATGACATTTTCAAAGAACTTTCCAAGAAATTTCAATAGCATAACGGTCGCTTATACCCTAGCCTTCCTACAATTCAAACACAGTATATTTCCAGCCAACAGCCACATATTTCACATTTTACAAGGCAATTCACTTTCAAAACATTCTCATAAAATTATTCGCATTAAAATCATGCATTCAAATTATCCTTACAGTTCACATAGGCATCCCTTACCTGTCTGTCATATCCAACTCTTCTGAGTGTACCAAACATAAACCGTTACTCCCAAGCTCCAGACAATTTCACCAAAATTATTAGCTCATTAATTACTTATTTTTGAGCTATTATTCATGTCTATATGCAGCCACATTGTACACTGCAAATATTTTTACAGAATAAATTCTACTGGTAGTATAACATAACTTTTTCGTTTTGCGTCAGATTTTAAATCCGAGCATAGCGACAGACTCCTTGTGATTTATACAGTCTAAATGTATCCTTAAACCATCAAAACCAGCCATGGATAATCCACCCCTTCATGAGACGGAAATCACCATCATCCTAACCTTAATTATTTTCAACAATTAAATGAAACCAATGATAGGAATATGTTCAACATGCTTAAAAGAACCAATTTGCACCATTAGATTCAAGAAAAGCATAATGAATGGTATAGTGACTCACCTTGGTCGAAACTTTAAGGGCCTCTTTCTCCTTGTATAGTAGCTTTACAATGTACTATGGGTATAGGAACATAGAGGAGAGAGAGTAGAATATTTTTGTAGTTAAAATTTTGGTAAGATGTTGGCTAGATTGTGAGATATGAAAGCTTGTTTATTTTCTCTTTCTTTTTTCCGTGCTAATGGCGTGGGGGTGCTTGGGGGAGACAATGAATAGTAATTGCTAGCAGCTGATGTGTTCATGTAGAGAATTCTAGAAGTAGGCCAAAAGACCAAAATGCCCCTAGTTATGTAAATTTCGGACAATTTTGCCTTTATAGTTCTGCTGTCATAAAAACCATGTAATCATACTCCAAAATTTCGGATTCCAGCACCAAATAATCCTATTTAATGATCTTGATGATTAGAGGTGGTTTCGTCGACGTGCGGTGCACGGATAGTGAGAAATTAAGATTTTATCCCCGCAACCCGCTGGCGAATTTCATAAATTTCACCATTGATTTGATAAATCCGTTGACACTGTCTTAAACTACTTTTCATGTAGAATAACATGATATTTTTACTTCATCCCAATTCATTTTAGTTTGGGTGCAATTTACGAAAATACCCTCGAAACGTAACTGTCATTTCTAAATTGTTTACCATATTTCCAAGAATAGTGAAAATGAGGTATTTTGGCCTCCAAATTTCCATAATATCATTATTATATCATCCATACACTGTTTCCTCAGTCATATATACATCTGGGCTCGAAAATCCACATGGGGCCCACATCACTATTCACTTGAAATGTACCAAAATATTCTAAAATCAAATTAATAATTAGTTATTTTCATATGTACAGTACCATAAAATGGGTTCTCACAATTGTATTCATTGGGACCTAATGCACAAAAGAGAGTTTGCATAGCCTTGGAATTCAATTGTGTCAATCTCATGTCATTTGTGTCCCACTCATCCTCACTCTTAGGAACATCTTTTCCATCTACTTTCTTCATTGAAATTTGGGGACCATTAACTATAACTCTCCACATTCCATAGTCATTTGATTGCACAAATAACATCATCCTAGTCTTCCAATATGAGTAATTCTCTTCATTGAAAAGTAAAGGTCTAACTAATGGGTGTCCCTTTTCTCCTAAGGGTATACCTATGTTCAAATGAATCATTTATAATTGTTTTACTCGATGGATGTTAATCCAAATCAATCTCGAGCCCAAGCTTTGATACCAATTGTTAGCTGAATTACCTAACCGAGCGGGGGTGAATTGGTTTTTAACTACCTTAGGTACATTTTTTGATCTTCCTAATTCTCTAGCCTACATTGTACTTCTTCTAAGTTCACTAGGCTATTCTAGCATACAATTCATACACAATACTTAAACACAATATAATTGCAAGTAAATAAAGAGTGTAGGGTAAGAGAATTGTACGCAAGTGATTTATAGAGGTTTAGCAACCTTGCCTACGTGTGATAACCGTAAATTTTTCAATTATTGGAAATTATAAATATTGGAAATAAATATTGGAGTAAATAAATATTGGAAATAAATAAATAAATAAAATTATGAGAATCAGAATATTGTGGAAATTCCGAGGATTGAGGAAGTGATGAAGTTGGAATTTAAGTGAAGGAAATTAAATAAGGAAAGTAGGGAGATTTAATTTGGATAAATGAAAAATCCAAATTAAATAAGAAAATGAGAAATGAAAATAAAATATGTTTATATAATTACAAATTATATAAATATATTTTGATATAAATACATATGTATTCAAGTATGACATTTTATGTATATGTAAGTATATACATATTTGAGAAAATGTAAATATTAAATTACATTAAAGTTTGAGTGTATATATATTGTTAATACAATATATATACAGAATTATTACATTTATATAAATATTTATATAAATGTTATTTAATTTTAAAATATATAAATATACATATATATATACTAGACATATATTTTGTAATATATAATATATAGTTTATATATAATATATATTGTATTATATTATATATGAAATAATATATGTATAATATGTAGTATATAGTATATGTATAAAATATACATTATAGTATATAATATAGTTTATTATATGCTAAAAATAGAAACAAAAAACAAAAATGGAAAGAAGCAAAGAGAAATAGAATCGGGATTCCCCGATTCTGCCTTCCTAGGCGAGAACGCCTCCGTCAGCGGTTGCCGGAGAAGGAAAGGGAGAGAGGAGAAGAGAAAGCTGTCACCGGCAAAGGAAGAGGAGGGGGAATCGACCGACGGCGGAAGGAAAGAAAATCGAAACGAAAATCAAAGGAAAAACCCAGTGGAAGCGGGAAGGAGAAGAGAAGAGAAAGTGGCGGCGCCGGCCAAATTGGCCACCGCCACCACAACCGAAGCACCGCCGGAAGAAGAGGAAAGGGATGGAGGCCACCGGAGAGGCTGGGAACGGCGGAGGAAGGCCGACGGAGGAGGAGAAGTGACCGAGGCAAAACCGAGCAGATCCGCCGCCATGCCGCCGATTCAGGCCAAGCTGAGACCACCGACGAGTTCGCCTCAATGCCGGCCAACTGCTGAGCCACCGAGCCGCCGGAGAACCGGCCACCGGAGGTGAACCGGCGACGAGGGGAAGGGACTGGTCTGAGCTAGAAAAGAAAAGAAAAGAAAAAAGAAAAAGAAGAAAGAAAAAGGGAAAATGAATTCCGGGAATTTGGAGAATTCCCGAGAATTCGAAAATTACGGGAGATCCCGAGAATTACGGGAATAGGTAAGAAATCCCGAAAAGTATTAAATTATTTAAATAATTTATTTATTTAAATAATTATGGAAAAGTTCTAAATTTTAGAATTTAATTTCCAGAAAATATCCTCGATGACCGAGCTGATGGAATCAGGTGAGGTGAACACGGGCACGACCTTCAAGAGGCAGTCGCCGACTCGAAACAGGTAAGGGAGACATGTGCCGCCTGTAAGGATATTCGGCCACATGTTTTAAATTATGCATTTAATTTATAAATGCAATTTATAATGATTGGTTTTGAGAATTGTAGTGATTTATCGGTTTCAAATTGTGGTGAAATACCAGTTGAGAAATGTAAACTGTATTTTCCGTGCAGGAGGCTAGCCAAATTGGCAGCCGTTATACTGTTGAAAAATTATCGAAAAATTACTGAAAGTTACCAAAAATCACCGAGAACCAAAATAAAAGATTTAACTCACGTGAATCGATTTTCGGGTACGAAAATCGAGAAATTAAGTAAATTTCATAAAACATGAATACAGTGATATTTAATTGTAAAATATTCATGTTTTCGAGAATGGTGAAAAGGAAATCACCAAAAATTCACCTGGTAGGTGATATTTCACGTGAAACGAGATGAAAATGAAAAAGAGACTGAAGTGAATATTTTTATAAATATTCTTAAATATTCACTTGATTTTACATCAAACCTTTATGGTTTTAATTATGGAAACAAATAATTATGAAAATTTCATAAAGGTTAAGAAACGACGGAAAACCATGTTTTGGATAAAAAGCACGGGAAAGCGTGCATATGTGTTTTACGGTGGAAAAAGGACAATTTTGCCCTTTTATATTTTCAGTAATGATTTATAAACTGTTTTCACTGTATGGAAATTATGATTTATACCTTTATGAAATATTTTGAGAAATGTTATTTTAATTTAATTATTTCATAAAGGTGATGATTTATTACATGTGAGCCTTATGGACACTTGTGAAATATTTTAATTTTCTGTCTTTAAAATCCATAAAGGCTATGGTACGGTTACACTGTTTTGAGACTTAGGCCCCGAGTTTCATGCATCACATTACTGATACTGTCACGTGGCTGATTGACCAACTAGTCATCAGCGTCCCGGATTGTCGCCTAGCAAGCGTACACCGAGGACATATTATAGATCATGGCCATAGATCTCATTACTGTTACTGTGTCCCTAGTGGACGAGATAGCATGATTTAATTGTAGGGTGATGCCTAGTCTCACTTACTGTTTACTGTTTACTGTTTACTGAAAGAATTTACGGAATCCTATTTACTGTATTGTACTGTTTACTGTACTGAATTACTGTACTGATTACTGTTTACTAATGAAAAATCGTACCAAAACACTGTTTACTGAACTGTACTGTTTACTGAAATGGTAGCCATTGATTACTGTTTTACTGAACTAAAAGCTACCATTTACTGTTTACTGAACTGAAAGCTACCGTATACTATTTACTGAATTGGTAGCTACTGTTTACTGTTACTTACTGAACCGTATCGAGATACTGCTTTACTGAACACTGAATATACTGTTTTATTGAACTGTACGATACTGTTACTGATTTGAAAAGAGAAATAAATGTTTATTCTAAAAGAATAACATAAGAATTATTTCTAAGATAGAAATAATCGAAGAAGTAATTATCTAATGATTGGATATTTACAAATCAATGTACTATCACGTGTTTTTACTGTACTGAAAAGAAGAGAAGTAAACCATTGTTTTTATTACTGAACTGCCACGTGTTTTAAAATATACTGAAGTGAAAAGAAATAAGTGGTTTACTCTGTGGAAAAACGAAAAGTTTATCGTTTTGAAAACAACGGAATTAGTACTCTCTACAGTTGCTTCTAGGTTCCGGAACAAGTCAGGTATTTCAAAATACCTGCCTTACTATATCTGGATCCCTAGCCGACTGTAGTATCCTTCCTACATGTGAGCCTAGAGCCATCTAGGAAGATTTTAAAGAGAATGAAAACAAAATAATATTTTCAGCATATAGATAGCTGAATATCAAGTGTGGCATATAACTCTCTTACTGAGCCGTGGTTTGCTCACCCCTTAATTTTAACATTTCAGGTTTTAATGATGGTGAGATCCAATATTTGTGGATTACGGCTGTACACAAAGGACAATGTGACAGACCGACTGTTTTATATGAGGTACGATTATTTATTTTCTGTATTTAGACATGTATGCAGTACTACTTGCTTATTAAGTAAGATAGGGGATGTATGTAATATAAACAATATTTTATGAAATTGTTTAACATAAGAAATAAAGTGAAGTATCACAGACAGCCCAACCGAATAAATTGTCCAAAATAAGGTGAAAATATGGTAACGAATCGTTACAGATTTAATGGTATCAGAGCATGGTTGGCCTGATGTCTGTGGATACTTTTGGAAAGAAAAGTGTTAAACATCCCCGGTAGTACTGTGTCGTCTAAATACATAAAAAAAATAAATGATTGTAAATTTGAAAAAATAAATTAAAGGGAGTGAGAAAGTATAAATTGAGAATTTTAAAGAAAATAGGCTCAGAAATTACCAGAAAATTGGTGATTCTTATAATCTAAATGAAGGCATGTTCGGTAAGAAATAAAAAGGACTCGGTAAAGGCCCCACCAGTACTTTCTGTCCGAACCGAACTAAGACCTGAAAATGATGGTATGAAGGAGGGGAATGACATATCATCATTAAATAGACTTTAAGATAACCGATTGAGGGTAATTTGATGAGAGAGAAAATTTTTGGCCAAAAATAACCAAAATACCCCTGACTCTAAAATTTTACCGGGAGTCAGAATAGACCAACAGAGGTTGGAATTGATTGATTTGACAGAGAAATTGATGATGTAAAGCTGCATTTCATGCAAAATGATCTAATTATGGATTCTAGTGGACGTCTCTGTCGAAATCGAATAAGACCTCAAAGTGCTGATATTAGTATGCGGAATAATACTATCAGCATATGGATAATAAGACCTTTGGTTTAAAGGTATACTGAGGGGAAAGAAAGAAATGTCAAAATGACGAAAATGCCCTTATGTTGGGTGAAGTTCGGAACGGAGATAAAACCGAGCTGAATTGGAATCCATTGAGAGAAATGGAGTTATTAATGGCATAAAGGATGTCATATGGATATATCGATCCCTATTACTGATTCCACTGACACTTAGATTACGGAAGCGAACTGTGAGTGACCTAGTGAACGGGCTAGGCCTCATGATAAAACCTTGAGAGGTGACCTAGTGAACGGGCTGGGCATTCTCAAAAAAGGACAGTACACGTGTAAAGGCGGACGGCGGATGCGCCGAAGCCTTATATGATGTGATCCAAAAAAAAGTGTAGTGGAATGTCATATGATGATTGGCCCGGTTATTAACTGTAAGGGCCGGAATTAAAAGTGTATTGAACGGGATCATTGAATACTATGAAAAGTGAAATAATTACAGGAATTGACTGATGAGGTGAATAGTACAGATAATGAAATACATATTGGTGTGATTAATTATGGTTCTATATATTTTACTACTTTGAGGTATCAAACATATAATTTTATATAGAACCGAAATATCTTGAAATATGTGTTACAGAATGAGGTACTGTGTGGAGTACTGGGAATTGGTGAATATATAAGAACAGTAAAATGATAAAAAGAAGATGACAACTAACCTAGAGATCTTCAGGACCCTTGAGACAGAACTGTGATGGGCGACCCGTAGTGGATCATGTGTTGTGAGATGCAGGCGAACCATGTTATCGCCGACTCACTAGTAAGGGTAAACCTGGGGCGAAAGGATCGCCTAGGGGATGTTCGCCGACGGTCGATTCGAACGGGCGGGACTCTTACAAGGAGCTTAGTGATAACACGAGTGTAAGGAACTAGGTACGTAAGGGTGCCAGGGTTCAAACCTTGTGGATAACATACTCAAGGGAATTAAACCTGAACTTATTAAATGAAATTGATTTTAAAGCAAATTACAGAGATAATAAATTGGTTAGCTGTAACATGGGTTGATAACTGTTGTACTTACTACAGCTTACTGGAATGAGATTCGTAAGGCTGTAAAGTATGAGTAAACAATGAAATCAAGGTAGAGTATGAGACGAAATGAATCAAATAGTAAATGTCTCTGCCTTGAGAATACACAGTGTAAGTGATGGGCATGAGGATGAAATGTCCGAATTGATAAGAAATGTGTGATTAAAGAAAGTATCGGATTTGATTTCCGATAGAACTTCCAGAGTTATATAAATTGTAGGAATTGAGATAACATTGACTCGATTTTGAATATGAAATCTGATTCTAAGCTTATATCAGAGAATATAGAAAGAATCTGAAAAGCTTAAGAAAATAACTCTGAAAAATGTGTGAATAATGAAACTCACGTGTAAAGGTGTGATTAAGGGAAATACAGATAACGTAAATTGAGGATAAGAAAGTTATCTGTATAAGTGTAAGTGAGAGAAGCACTGATGATATTGAGATGTAGATGAAATGAAGTGATATAGTAAATTTTTACTATCTAATAAAGTTCTCATGAAGAACAAGTATTCATTTACATGTGAAAATGGATGCTTTATGATATGATCAGAGATACATGAGGAGTTAATAAAACTAGCCTCAGTATAAATTGTCCTTAAATAAAAGATTAGAGACTAGCTGCTCTATTAATGTGAAGTAATTAAAGAAAGAAGTTAAAGTCGGTAAATGAATAAGTGTAGAGAAAAGATGGTATGCAAGATTTTAAAAGATCTTAGCAGTATAATACCATACCAATTGAGAAAACCGATTAAAAGGATGAGAGTAAAAATATGAAGAGATAAAAGTGGAAATATGAAAACGAAAATGAAAGTGGAATAAGGAAATAAGTTGCATGATGAGAAGGGAACATCAATACGAAACAGTTCTCGAAGGTAAGACTGAAAGTGATTAGTGTTGGTTATCACATAACTGTGGCAAGATGTAAAATCAAGCAAGATTTGATAAGTGAAAGTAATGGTACTCAAAGGAGTAAAATGAATGACATGTGTTATTATACTGCCAGTTATGCAAATGGAACAAAAATGATATATACACATATCCACATTTTGAAATGGTGGAAGTGTATAGATAATGTGGTGATTAAATGGACATTTGAGGATTCAATTGTAGAATCTAAATTATGAAAAGAAATGTAAAGACCATACTACATGAAGAGAACATGATTGTCTCATGATTTATGATTGTAAGAGATGATCAATAGTAAAGTCTGCAAGTGAGATGCAGCCTTAATGAAATAAAAGAGAAAATGAATACTGTGAATAATAAAGAGTCCAAAAGAGAAATGATGATATGGAAGTGATTAAAGACTGATGATCTAAATAGAATCACTTTCCATTATTAGACTTCTAGATTCTCTAGTGCCTTAGTCGAAGTATGAGTGTGAGATAGTGGAAAGTATGTATACAGTTCTAGTGAGCATTACATGTGATGGGAGTCTCTGAGTTGCCATATGCTTAATGAGAAATAGCAAAAGGCTTCGAGATCCCAAGTGTACTGATAGCACCGCTCCATACTGATATATATATATAGATGAGCGTGAGATGTAAACGCTCCATGATATTGAGAGAGCGTGTGCATGAGATGTATAAGCTACTGGGACAATTACATATAACTGACTGATATGTGTAATTGATACTTTTAAACTATATTGACTTGGCACTAAGTGAGAAAAATGGATGATGAATAGCATAGAACAGCTGTGATATGAAAAACATTGTGCATGGACTCTTACATGAAAAGAGTAAAAGTGAATAACTCCCGATTTGAGAAATGAACTTACGGGAGTATAGACATATATGATGAAAGACAGCATGTAGTGGTCTAAAATATTCTTGATGTTGAAAGCGTAATGACAGTATTACTCAGAGGATGAACTAGAGGTTAGAAGTCGTAAGTATACGGCATGTACCACCTTTGGACTTAAGTTAAATTCGGAGGACCGAATTTCTTAAGGTGGGGAGGATGTGATAACCATAAATTTTTCAATTATTGGAAATTATAAATATTGGAAATAAATATTGGAGTAAATAAATATTGAAAATAAATAAATAAATAAAATTATGAGAATCAGAATATTGTGGAAATTCCGAGGATTGAGGAAGTTATGAAGTTGGAATTTAAGTGAAGGAAATTAAATAAGGAAAGTAGGGAGATTTAATTTGGATAAATGAAAAATCCAAATTAAATAAGAAAATGAGAAATGAAAATAAAATATGTTTATATAATTACAAATTATATAAATATATTTTGATATAAATACATATGTATTCAAGTATGATATTTTACGTATATGTAAGTATATACATATTTGAGAAAATGTAAATATTAAATTACATTAAAGTTTGAGTGTATATATATTGTTAATACAATATATATATATATATAGAATTATTACATTTATATAAATATTTATATAAATGTTATTTAATTTAAAATATATAAATATACATATATATATATACTAGACATATATTTTGTAATATATAATATATAGTTTATATATAATATATATTGTATTATATTATATATGAAATAATATATGTATAATATATAGTATATAATATATGAATAAAATATACATTATAGTATATAATATAGTTTATTATATGCTAAAAATAGAAACAAAAAACAAAAATGGAAAGAAGAAAAGAGAAACAGAATCGGGATTCCCCGATTTTGCCTTCCCAGGCGAGACCGCCTCCGTCAGCGGCTGCCGGAGAAGGAAAGGGAGAGAGGAGAAGAGAAAGCTGTCGCCGGCAAAGGAAGAGGAGGGGGAATCGACCGACGGCGGAAGGAAAGAAAATCGAAACGGAAAATCAAAGGAAAAACCCGGCGGAAGCGAGAAGGAGAAGAGAAGAGAAAGTGGCGGCGCAGACCAAATTGGCCACCGCCACCACAGCCGAAGCACCGCCGGAAGAAGAGGAAAGGGATGGAGGCCACCGGAGAGGCTGGGAACGATGGAGGAAGGCCGACGAAGGAGGAGAAGTGACCGAGGCAAAACTGAGCAGATCCGCCGCCGTGCCGCCGATTCAGGCCAAGCTGAGACCACCGACGAGTTCGCCTCGACGTCGGCCAGCTACTGAGCCACCGAGCCGCCGGAGAACCGGCCACCGAAGGTGAACCGGCGATGAGGGGAAGAGACCGGTCTGAGCCAGAAAAGAAAAGAAAAGAAAAGAAAAAAGAAAAAGAAGAAAGAAAAAGGGAAAAAAATTTCGAGAATTTGGAGAATTCTCGAGAATTCGAAAATTACGGGAGATCTCGAGAATTACGGGAATCGGTAAGAAATCCCGAAAAGTATTAAATTATTTAAATAATTTATTTATTTAAATAATTATGGAAAAGATCTAAATTTTAGAATTTAATTTCCAGAAAATATCCTCGATGACCGAGCTGATGGAATCAGGCGAGGTGAACACGGGCGCGACCTTCAAGAGGCAGTCGCCGACCCGAAACAGGTAAGGGAGACATGTGCCGCCTGTAAGGATATTCAGCCACATGTTTTAAATTATGCATTTAATTTATAAATGCAATTTATAACGATTGGTTTTGAGAATTGTGCTGATTTATCGGTTTCAAATTGTGGTGAAATACCAGTTGAGAAATATAAACTGTATTTTCCGTGCAGGAGGCTAGCCAAATCGGCAGCCGTTATACTGCCGAAAAATTACTGAAAAATTACTGAAAGTTACCGAAAATCACCGAGAACCAAAATAAAAGATTTGATTTCACGTGAATCGATTTTCGGGTACGAAAATCGAGAAATTAAGTAAATTTCATAAAACATGAATAGAGTGATATTTAATTGTAAAATATTCATGTTTTCGAGAATGGTGAAAAGGAAATCACTGAAAATTCACCTGGTAGGTGATATTTCACGTGAAATGAGATGAAAATGAAAAAGAGACTGAAGTGAATATTTTTATAAATATTCTTAAATATTCACTTGATTTTACATCAAACCTTTATGGTTTTAATTATGGAAACAAATAATTATGAAAATTCCATAAAGGTTAAGAAACGACGGAAAACCATGTTTTGGATAAAAAGCACAGGAAAGCGTGCATATGTGTTTTACGGTGGAAAAAGGACAATTTTGCCCTTCTATATTTTCAGTAATGATTTATAAACTGTTTTCACCGTATGGAAATTATGATTTATACCTTTATGAAATATTTTGAGAAATGTTATTTTAATTTAATTATTTCATAAAGGTGATGATTTATTACATGTGAGCCTTATGGATACTTGTGAAATATTTTAATTTACTGTCTTTAAAATCCATAAAGGCTATGGTACGATTACACTGTTTTGAGACTTAGGCCCCGAGTTTCATGCATCACATTACTGTTACTGTCACGTGGCTGATGGACCAGCTAGTCGTCAGCGTCCCGGATTGTCGCCTAGCAAGCGTACACCGAGGACATATTATAGATCATGGCCATAGATCTCATTACTGTTACTGTGTCCCTAGTGGACGAGATAGCATGATTTAATTGTAGGGTGATGCCTAGTCTCACTTACTGTTTACTGTTTACTGAAAGGATTTACGGAATCCTATTTACTGTATTGTACTGTTTACTGTACTGAACTATTGTACTGATTACTGTTTACTGATGAAAAATCGTACCGAAACACTGTTTACTGAACTGTACTGTTTACTGAAATGGTAGCTATTGATTACTGTTTTACTAGACTGAAAGCTACCAAAATACTGTGTTACTGAACTGTCCTGTTTACTGAAATGGTAGCCATTGATTACTGTTTTACTGAACTAAAAGCTACCATTTACTGTTTACTAAACTGAAAGCTACCGTATACTATTTACTGAATTGGTAGCTACTGTTTACTGTTACTTACTGAACCGTATCGAGATACTGTTTTACTGAACACTGAATATACTGTTTTACTGAACTGTACGATACGGTTACTGATTTGAAAAGAGAAATAAATGTTTATTCTAAAAGAATAACATAAGAATTATTTCTAAGATAGAAATAATCGAAGAAGTAATTATCCAATGATTGGATATTTACAAATCACTGTACTGTCACGTGTTTTTACTATACTGAAAAGAAGAGAAGTCAACCACTGTTTTTATTACTGAACTGCCACGTGTTTTAAAATATACTGAAGTGAAAAGAAATAAGTGGTTTACTCTGTTGAAAAACGAAAAGTTTATCGTTTTGAAAACAACGGAATTAGTACTCTCTACAGTTGCTTCTAGGTTCCGGAACAAGTCAGGTATTTCAAAATACCTGCCTTACTCTATCTGGATCCCTAGCCGACTGTAGTATCCTTCCTACATGTGAGCCTAGAGCCAGCTAGGAAGATTTTAAAGAGAATGAAAAAAAATAATATTTTCAGCATATAGATAGCTGAATATCAAGTGTGGCATATAACTCTCTTACTGAGCCGTGGTTTGCTCACCCCTTAATTTTAACATTTCAGGTTTTAATGATGGTGAGATCCAATATTTGTGGATTACGGCTGTACACAAAGGATAATGTGACAGACCGACTGTTTTATATGAGGTACGATTATTTATTTTCTGTATTTAGACATGTATGCAGTACTACTTGCTTATTAAGTAAGATAGGGGATGTATGTAATATAAACAATATTTTATGAAATTGTTTAACATAAGAAATAAAGTGAAGTATCACAGACAGCCTAACCGGATAAATTGTGTAAAATAAGGTGAAAATATGGTAACGGGTCGTTACACTACGCCCTCTACTTTGAGACACTCCCAAGGATTTTCCCCAAATCCACCAATGAATTTGTCTTTACACCCTCTTTTTGCAAGCTCAAAAGAAACCTTTACACCTCTCCTTTGTCCGGGCTCAAAAAGGAAACCTTACAACCTCTCCTTTTTATGGCTTAAGGAGAAAACCTTAATTTCTACCCATAACTCACTTTACAAGTTGAGCTCTAAAGGGTTCACTCCCCTTTACAAATTGTGAATAGGTTTACAAAAGATGTAATCAAGAATAACCTCTAAGAAGGTAGGTGATTACACTTTAAGCTCAAGAAGAACCTATACAAGGTTTGTGCTATACAAGGATCATGAGAATGATAAAAGATTTAAAATTTCTAGTACAAAGAATGTTTTGAAGCTTAAGGAAGATGAAGAATGAAGTCTCTTGAGTGTCTTCAGCTTCTAAGCTTTTATTTATAGCCCCCTTGATGATTTCTTGAAGTTTGGAGGAGCCTAAAGCAAATCTTCCTATTGTCTCACAAAAAACTAATCATTAGAGGCTTCCAGCAAAAAGGGGATCGATCTTGTGGCTTTGGGATGCCTTCTTAGGGTTTCTGCCATCAGGGTATCAATCTGTTTACTATTCATCTATCCCTTTAGTTAGGGGATCTATCCTTTTACTATTCATCTATTCCCTTGGATAGGGGATTTATCTCTTTTACTATTCATTTATCCCCTGGTTAGCATTTTGACTTTTCTAGGCTTTTTAAGTATTAAAAACATTCCTAAGCCAATTTTGAATATTTTTAAATATGATATTACTTTGAAAACATGAATTTGAGTCCAAAAATTTATCAAGTAATTTTCTTAAAATATATTCAATAATTCTATAAGAAAATTACATAAACCAATAATTAAAAATGTTTTCTCAATTGATTAAAACCAATAAATATAAATAATTAAAACATGGTTTTATATTTGATAAAAGCACTTAATATGGTTTGTGAAAATCATAATTGATAAAGCAAATTTACAATGTTGATCATTCATTTAATATTGCTTCAATGTTTGTCATTTCAAAATATATGTATCAATTTAAAGCTAATGATACAATCAAGTTTTTTTGCATTCAGAATATACAACTTTATTTGAGTAAGACCCACCGTCAATCTGCTCAAACATATTCATGTAAATGTTTGACCTTTGAATTTCATAGATAAACCTTCGATTAAAAGAATTCATGTTATATTCCCGAGATAAGTGGAAGGCATCTTAATCATGCTTAGCATGTGACTCAATATTTTAACGAGGGATTTGGTTTTTGAATAGTTGTAGTCTCTTTGATTCATATGGATATGCATAGCATTTATCATATTCATATGTCACATATATATTGCAAATATATAAATTTATCACATGCCAACTACTAAGGATGATTACGGACTTTTCCAAGGTTAGCTTCCTTTGAGCTATAAGGAGCTAGGTGATTAAATAAATAAAAGCTATCAAGCTTCCAAAGCTCCATAGCCGATTCATCTCCATTGCCTCCATGGTGCCTTCATGTCTTCACTTCTTAGATTTACAACTTAATTTCTATCTTTGATCTAGCTTATGTAACTATTACATTTCATAGAAACCTTGAGTTACATTCAAGAAGAGTAAGATGAGAAAAGAAATGTACAACCCCAAAAAATTAAAAAGATAAGGCAAGGCACACATGCCTTATTTCAAAAATTGAAGTACCATAAAGTAAAATATTAATCATCCATTCATGCATATGAATCCTAAAGTCCATATATCATCCTTCATGCTTTCATCATATCACATAAATGAAATACAATAACAACATGCTTGGTTCAAATTCTTAATCTTACATGTCCTTTTTAACTTAATATTAATATCACATATTAATCATTAATTCAAACAATGAAGCGTGAGCTATGACCAAGATCATTAAAATCAAGCTTTGGCTTAAATCTAGAGTAGCTTAGGAGACCATGGCTAAAGCTTGTTTTAGTTTATGTCTTAGTAAGTATTAATTGATCTTATAAACCATTTAGGATTTTAATTCACTTAAGACACTTAATTACTTTGATTTATCATATTCTAAACCATTTAGAATTACAAATAGTTAAATTCCATGTCAAATTAAATGATTGAGAAATCTTAGTCTAACTAGGTTTAGCAATATTAGTCTTCTAGTACCACTGGAATTTGTCTTAAGTTTTAATTGGGTGTTCTAAACCTTTTTAGGAGTCTTGAATGTGGACATATAATAGAAACTAAATTTCTAGAGTCTTAATTCCATTAGGATATCCAAATTCCAATAAGACAAAAACATGTTTTTCATTAAGACTAGGAATCCTAGTCAAACTAGAATAATTGTAACTAACTCTAACTATCTTTAAATTGGTTAGAATTGGAGGAAGGGGATTGGCCAAAAACACTAGTCCTTATTTATCCCAATTTAGCATCCTAAGGCTCCTTAAACTCTTTCTTCAGGCCTCTAGTTCATTTCTTTCCTCTAAGAAACAATTTCATTGAGTTGTAACCAAAACAATCCACATTATCAAGAAATCAAATCTCTCAACAAGAAACAACTTTCTCAAAAATCCAATATCAAGATCAAAGGGAAGTTTTCAATAAAACTTATTTGGGCATATGTTTCATATTATTAACCATCAAAAAAATAAAATTCAACAAGAATTTCTACACCAAAGAATCATAAACCCAAAACTGACACATTTAAAGCAAATTTTTAGATTCTAGCAATTTTTCTGCTTAATTTTGTGGTCAACTTTTGAAAACCCAAATCGACTACAAAAATTATGAAACTATAACAAAACAATAATTAATATGTTTATTAAGTCATGAAAAATTTCAAACCCATTGGATTTGTATACAAAAAACTAAAAATATCTTAATACTACTTACTCGAAATTTTCATGCTTCAAGATATATTTAAAAGAAAATTTTCAGTAAATATTCAAATGATGTCTTAAAATCATAAAAATTTAACTCAATCATCCTAAGACATCATACTTTGATACTTTAAAAGAATCCAACCAAAATTCATTAAAAATGATTTTCACCCCTCATAAATCAATGGGCAAATTGTAATCAAAACTGTTTTTAGAATCAAGAACAACCAAAACATTCGTATTGCATGAATCTTGATCAAAGGGGTCTTGGATATCAATTGTAGGTTTCTTGGTTCATGCAGAGGTGGATCATACACATAAAATTAGAATACACACAATGGAATAATAAGAGGAATTAAAAATTCTACAACCAAGAAATTGATTCCAATAAATCTATTTGATCAATAACATTCGAATCATACAAATAATAAGCTGTCATGTATCCAAACTCTAATGCTGATCCACAAAAATTGTAACAAAGCCTTTGAAAAAGTTGGATTGTATCACAACTATCACCATACTAATGGCTTGAGTTTCATAAACTCACCTACATTCATCTCTCCATCTCTTAAAGATCAAGAACCATGAAGTAAACAATTTTTTTTATCAAGAAAGAGGAAGAACAAGAGAGGGACTATGGAAGAGGTGGCATTCGGCATGAGCTACTCTAGCTTTAACGCATACTCTATTTTCTCCTTAAGGTTGCCACCCAATGCTTGATATGTTATATATAGGGAGTTCAACCATGACAGGGTTATTATAGGCTAGGAATTTCCTCAATCCTCTAGACTTATTAAAAAATATACCTAATCCCTATTCACTAAATCCTTTAATGATAAATGGGCCCACAAATTAATTAAACCTTTTAACTAAAATTGGGACTTATGAATTATTAAACCATTTAATTAAATCCATTAATTAATTAGGCATATTGGTTTATTTAAACTTTTTAATTAAATCAATAATTAATTTCTCCTTTTTAATAAGTCCAAGAGAAATTTCAAATTCCTCTAAACCTTTTCCAATATACTTTAATCCATTCACTACTCTTTTTTGTGTGCCCCATTAGGCTCCTAGTAAATTGGCAATGAATTTAATCTTTAATTAATTCATAGATCAAGAATGGCATATACCAATGTATGATAAGCCCAAATGTTAAAGAGGTTAAAAGTGATTCTTATCTAGAAGCCTTTCAATTGATTAGCTTCTTAGTGTAATTAATATTCTTCCATCATTTAATCTTGATGAATAAATAAGAATAGTGCAGAATCTACTTATTTAATTCCTAATATTAGTTTTTGCAACTTTAGGATTTGATTTTATGAATCTAGGTGAAATTCACTATTCAACTTAATTCATTGTACCATGGCCATAAATTTAATCAAGTCAATTTCAAGTCAATAACAACTGACATATATCCCCTAATTAAATTCACTTGGGGTGATGGATCCTCTCTAGACCACTGATCTACCTTCATATGTTCTAAGTCAAACCCAAAAGCACTCATTTTAGACATTTGACTTTTCCAAACTCGCGAGCCTGAAATCAAAGTGAGACATTTCACATATAAGATGACCTAGTGTTATAAGTCAAATGATCACTTACAAGGATATCATATGGGAATGTTTTCATAGACACTTGAGTGAATATTACCAAATGAAATTCTCATGCCAAGTCATGTTCAGTGAACTTGTTCCCTAACAAGCACCCACATGTTATACTCAAGTATCTCACATACTTCAATTTAAAAGATCAATTGTTTGCTTTGTAGGTAAGAGGCTTAATGTATGCTAGTCTCTAGTGCATTTTCAATGCCCATTCTTGATAATACATTGACTAGGAACAATTTTAAGGAACAAGACTTTAACGCATAAAGATCTCATAATTTTAACCCTTTTAATTCTCTTGTAAGACCAATTTTGTCCTATGAGCTTCACCATATTTAGTGACAATTAGCTCCTATTATTGTTGATCTAAGTAGTGAAAGGAAACCTTTATGTCACTTACCATAAGTGATCATGCATTGCTATGGTACCATGCTTCTCACCTAATAAGTTAGCTCCAAGGCATACACAAACAAACAACAGATAGGGTTGTCAGCATAATAATGTTTATGAAAGCTAGGTCAATTACGTTTCATTAATTGGCACAATTATCTTTTAGCCCTTAGACTTATTACTAATTATAATTAGTACACTTCTTTATTAAACAATTTAATTTTGTGGCAATTATCCAAATTTAATTAATGCAAAGGATTATAACTTAATTAAACCTTTTAATTAAGTCCAAAAATTTTTTATTAATTATAATTTGGCCTAATGACTTAATTAAAACACTTTTAATTAAGTCTATTTAATTAAACCATTTATTAAGCCCAATTATAGTTCCAAAAAAAGTCTCATGAAAAATTTTAAATTTTCAAACATGATTAACTCAATTGAATCCATTCATAACTATTTTGTGTATGACACTTTAAGATTCTAACACGTTGGCAATGAATTGAAATATTCATTTAAATTCATAGATCAATATAGGTACCTAGAAATACATCATAACTATCCAAATGAAAGAAAAGTAAAATTATTTTGACTAACCTATTCACTGTACAATATCTTAATGCAATTTAGTCTTCCATCAGAAATATCTCAGAAATGCATAAAGCATGGTGCAGTGTCTACTTTGTAAGTATTTATTATCTAAGGGCTACCAATATTAACTCCATAACATTTATTGCTTTGGCCAGAGACTTATGAGTTAATCTGAGCAAGGATGATTGAGATGTTATCCCCTAAAGTCATTCAAGGAGAATGATCCTCATCTTAACTACACATCCATCTTCATGTGCTTCATGGCACACCTACAATCACCCTTTTTAGGCATTTGGCACCCAAATCCATTGAGGTGAAATCAAAGTGTGATAATTCACACATAAGATAACCTAACATCTCAAGTCAAATGACCATTTACACATTTGACACATGAGAGTATTTTGTAGACACTCGAACGACACTATCAAATGGTGTTCTCATAACAGGTTATATTCAATGAACTTATTCTTTAATAAGCACCCACATGCTATCTTTAAATATCCCCATATTTCAACTTACTAGATCGGTTGCTTACTTCATAAGTAAAAAAGCTTAGCATGTGCCAGTCTTTGAGTACTACCAAGCCTTTTCATAATAGTACAACGAGCAAGAACAATTTAGGAACATAGCTTTAGTGCATAGGGCTCTCATAAATGCAACCCTTTAAAATTCCCTTATGAGACTAATTTGTTCCATGGGCTTCACCCATTTAGTGACTAATGAATCAATTATTGTCAACAATAAATGGTAAAAGGAAACCTTTTTGTCACTGACCATAAGTAATCATATTGACATGGTTCTATGCTTCATGCTAAGTAAGTTGGTTCAAGGACACACGCTAACACTTCATCCATTAATTTCACTAACGTTAATTGTGTTATTATATATTAGGCTTTTATTTATATTCATGTAATTAGTTTTATTTGGCATATCATTTTTAGGGTCCTGCTTTTGAATCAGATTTTATAGGAAGGAACTTGGATTTGATAAGCCTAATCTTCATTATTTCCAAGATATATTGTGTAAGAGACAACTCAAATTCCTTTGTGAATCTATTGAAGTTCATTGAAAATTTTCTATTACATGGACAACAATATTTTCATGATGCATTCGAGATGTCTTTTACACAAAAATTTTGGAAAATAATGTTAATAAGTATTACTTTATATGACATGTATCTCATAGCTAATCTAATTTATCTTAGAGAAAACACCTACATATCTTTTGCTACTAAGATATACTCATGTAAGCATGCCACACAACTTGTTGGTTACACTCCAGGGCAATGCTTGCTGGTCACCCTCTCTAGCAATCACTTGTTAGCTATGGTCCCTGGTAATGCTTCCTAGCCATGCTCTCTAACCGTGTTTCCTAGAAGCGCTCCATGGCCATACTCTCTAACAACACTCCCTTGTAGCTCACTTGCAAGCAACGTGACTTGCAAGCAGGTTATGCAACATGTAGCAAAGATAATTCAAAACCCGAAGTGCAGTATTATATTAAGAGTAATAGAGCTAACCTTGGAATTAGTGATGAGGTTATTATGTTTACTCTATCATTGGGATATTCTAAAGAGTATGAATTTAAAGCCCATATCAAGGTTGTCAAGAAGTCGTCTTCTTAACCTTTCAATGGTACAAGAGCTTCTCCTATCCCTTTGAATAAATGAAAATTTTTTTAATCTGTTGTCTTATGACCAAGTATCACCATCTATGATAAAGAATTTTCCAATGAAATGTTAGAATTTCTCACAAATGTCTTTTTTGATTGACCATCTTTTATACCACTTTCATATAACTGACATACTAATAACTTTTCACTCTCATTTATAACTTTTCTTTATGGGATTGTAATTAGTAATGCAAAGGTTTCAATTTTGATTTTATTGTTAATTTGATGAATTTTGGTTCTCAAGAATTCTCTCTCCAATGTTCTTAATATTTTTCTCTATAAATGTTTCAACCACCATGCTTTACACCTTTTTTAGTCATCTTCTTACATCACCATTGATGAGAGTCAGACCAAGGATCATTGGGCCTTGTTATGAGTCAAACTGAAGATCATTAGACCGAAAGATATACTGAGCCTAAGTGGAAAGAAGACTCATAAGACCATGGAAGATCCATTAAGTGACCATTAAAGCGGTGGGTCTTAAATGTAATTGCACGTAAAATAACTCTTATAAATAGGTCACAGGCATTATCTTTACTCTATAAGCCCTATTTGCTTACTGAAACCCTATCAAAACCCTGTCTAACTTAAGCATCAAATCGTTTTCTTTCTTGTAGAGTTCTTGGAAATAAGCTAGCAAGAAGATCGAGAATTTGACATCATTATTACATCATTGTTGTTCTAGGCAACAACAATTGGCGCAGTTTGTGGGAAACAAACAAAATGCCAAGTATAAAAGATGGTGAGAACATGATCTGCGGTAGGGTGTAGGGTAAGGTGTAGGGGCTTGCGGCAGAGTATGAAGGCCTGCGGTAAAGGTATAAGGCCTATGGCAAGGTGTGAAAGATGTGGCAGGGTGATAAGGCTAGTGACAGGGTGTGAAAGCTTGTGGCATAATTGGTGACAAACAGAGTTATAAAGCTTACGGTAGGGTGATAAGGCTTGCGACAGATGGGAAAGCCTACGGTAGAGTGTGAAAGCCTATGGCATAACTGGTGGCAAAAAGAGTTATAAGGCCTACAATAGGGTGTGAAGGCCTGCGACAAAGTGATAAGGCTAGTGGCAGGGTGAAGGGGCTTGAAGTAGAGTGTAAAGGCCTACAACAAAGGTATAAGGCCTGCGGCAGGGTGTGAATGTAAGGACCCGACCCAGTCCACACAGCAGGGTTACGCCTTCTTACAATGTGAGATGGCGATCTCCCATACTCACCAACATATTGTCCGCTTCGACGGTCGCCTACCTCATGATTTTATTCCCCACTGGGACGCATCATTCCACGTTCGAACCCAAGACCTCTTAAAGTATCTTGGTTCTACATACACGTTACCATTTGGACAAGTGGTAACGTGTATGTAGAACCAAGATACTTTAAGAGGTCTTGGGTTCGAACGTGGAATGACGCGTCCCAATGGGGAATAAAGCTATGAGGTGGGTGATCGCCGAAGCGGACAATACGTTGGTGAGTATAGGCAATCGCCATCTCACGTTGTAAGTGTCCAAATGGTAACGTGTATGGAAAACCAAGATACTTTAAGAGGTCTTGGGTTCAAACGTGGAATGACGCGTCCCAATGGGGAATAAAGCCGTTAGGTGGGTGACCGTCGAAGCGGACAATACGTTGGTGAGTATGGGCGATCGCCATCTCACGTTGTAAGGAGGTGCGACCCTATTGTGTGGACTGGGTCAGGTCCTTACAGTAAAGCCCTGCTGCAAGGTGATAAGGCCTGTAGCAGTGTGTGAAAGCCTACAATAGAGTGTGAAAGCCTGCGGTAGGATGAAGGGGCCTGTGGCAGAGTGTGAAGGCTTGCGGTATTGTGTGAAGGCCTACGGCAGGGTGACAAGGCCTGCAACAGAGTGTGGAAGCCTGCAACTAAATAGGTGAAAAACAAAGGTATAAGGCCTGCGGCAGGGTGTGAAGGCATGTGGCAGGGTGAAGAGGCCTGTGGCAAAGTGTGAAGACTTGGGACAAGGTGTGAGGACTGTGGCAAGGTGATAAGGTCGCGTCACGATTTAAATAACACACTTATCATATAATTTATACTTTGTTGGGCAGTCTATCAAGTACCCACTCATAATTTATTTACAATCAAACCCCAAAATCCAAAAATTATTTATAAATACTTATACAAAAATTTACAATCAGTTTACAAAATATGTTTACATCCCCTGTATAATATTTACATATCATAGTACTGAAATTACAAAGTTTTAACATATAAAAGTAAAACGTATACCTCTACGGTGATCAATGAATCACCTAAGGGATAAGGAAAAGTGACCTCCGCAAAACCAAATACTCTACTGCAAATAATCTAGAGGAGGAAAAAGGAGGGTGAGCTTCAAGGAAAGCCCAGTAAGAAATATGTATAAAAATACTAATACTATGCATGTCTACATGCATGATAAAATGTATTTCAAAAAATTCGTATTGCCAAAAATAGAGTTCAGGCACTATAAAAGGAAGGATACTATAGTAGGTTAAGTAACCAGGATGGGTATGAGAGAATGCTTTAGAGCACCTCATGTGTCCCAGTCCCTAAACCCGACTATAAGGAATAAATTGCTTTCTAGTAAAATAAATAATTCGAAGGTACAGTTTCCGAAATAACATTTTCTATGCCACTCAAAAAATATTGTAAGTCATTCAGAATTTATACAGGATTTGAATTAGAAAATAATCGGATTTAAATTATCAAAATTATCAAAAGTCAAATCAATCGATCAAATTCAGAAAATCAATCACTCAATAACTCAAATTCAATTATTCACATTCCAAAATCAAACACTTAGAAAATCAAATCACTCGATTAGATTTCATAAGTATGATCAGACTCAGTAATCAAATATAAAACAATTCAGAAGCAATATAGTGGAGACTAGGCTACATCCAACAGTATCATACATGAAACAGAAATCCCAAAGGGATTAGAAACGATATAGAGGAGTATGAAAATGGAAGAGGAAGTTCAGCTAGGATGAAGAAGAAACCATAAAACTCCTTAAAAAATCATATTTTAATGGAAAACTACCAAAATGCCCTTATACTTAAAGATTTCAGACAATTTTACCCTTAAACTTCCGTAATGGTATCAACCATTCAATTTAACTTCTAAATATTTTCTCTTATCATAAAATATGAATATTAAACATATTCTAATCATTAGACAAGGTTTCACTAAGGTTTGACTGATCGTAAGGGTAAAATTACCAAAATACCCCTATCGAGCCAATCGCATAAATTTTATGCTTCACATGTGATTTAATCTATCTTATGGTATGTCATAGAACTTTATCACACCTAGATTATCATACTTCTATTGGTTGGTCAAAAGTCAACTTGGTTTGACTATTATTCACGAAAATTCTTTTGACCCATGTCCTTAATCATCATTTTTAAATTTGTTGCACATTTTTCAAAAATGATCAAAACAGATGATTTTAAGTTGCAGAAACTTACCTCAAATTATTTTACTCCAAATATCAGTACTGTGGAGTTTCATTTCCATCGAAACTATGTAAGTCTCAATAGGGCCCACAGCCTAAATTCTCAATTATACCTACAAAACCCAATGAACAAAATGGTTATGAGACACCTTAATTCAGCAGCATATAGTACAGTATTAGGAAATGTGGATCTCACAGGCTGATGGCAAGGTGTGAAAGCTTGTGGGATAATTGGTGGCAAATAGAGCTATAAGGCCTGAGGCAAGGTGAAGGGCTTTCTATTGGCCCACACTAAATTGTGTTCAAGAGATTCTCTCCCATCAGCTTCCTTTCGTTATTTATGCTATAAGATATTGAAGAATTACATACTCATTGTAATTTGTGACAATTATTATATGTGCATTGAAATATTGCTACAAGGAAAGAAAAGCGTAGCTCAAAGCGAAAAGTGAGTGAGTTAAGCCACAGATAAGAAGAAAAGCCCGAAGCAAAAAATGCGTGAAGTGGGCCACGCGTGGACTTGAAATGAAAAATACACGAAGTCATGCATGAAGACGAAGGTGTAAAGGCTTGAAGAGAAAAATGTATGAGGTAAGCCACGCACATACAATACAAAAGTCCTTAAGCGAAAAATGCATGAGATGGGCAACACGTGAGCTTGAGCGAAAAATGCATGAGGTAAGTCGTGAAGAAAATAAAAGTCCTTAAGCAAAAAATGTGTAAGATGGGCAACACATGGGCTTGCAACGAAAAATGAGCTAGGTAATTTGTGAATAAAATGAAAGTCCCTAAGCGAAAAATGCGCGAAATGGGCAACAAATAAGCTTGAAGTGAAAAATGCATGAGGTAAGCCGTGAATAAAATAAAAGTCCCTAAGTGAAAAATGCACAAAATGGGCAACACATGGGCTTAAAGTGAAAAATGAGCAAGGTAAGCCATGAATAAAATAAAAGTCCTTAAACAAAAAATGTGCGAGGTAAGCCGTGAATAAAATAAAAGTTCCTAAGTGAAAAAAGTGCGAGATGGGCAACACATGGACTTGTAGTGAAAAACACGGGAGGTAAGCCGTGAATAAAATAAAAGTCCCTAAGCAAAAAATGCGTGAAATTGGCAAGACATGGGCTTGAAGCAAAAAATGCATGAGGTAAGCCGTAAATAAAATAAAAGTCCCTAAGTGAAAAATGTGCGAGATGAGCAACACATGGGCTTGAAGCGAAAAAATGCGTGAGATAAGCCACGAATAAAGTAAATGGCTTAAAGTGAAAAATGCACGAATAAACCAGACATAAGAATTCAAGGGCTTGAAGCGAAAAAATGCGTGAGGTAAGCCATAAATAAAGTAAAGTCTTAAAGCGAAAAATGCGCGAGTAAGCCACACATGAGAATGTTAAAAGCTTTAAACGAAAAATATGCAACGTAAGCCACATACGTGAATGACAAGAAAGCGCACAGGCTTATAGCGAAGAATAAGCGACGTAAGCTACTCACATGAAATGTAAGGACTTGAAGCAAAAAGTGCGCGAGGTAAGTCTGATTGTTACGTAAAATGAGTTTAAATAAGTGTAAGGTAAATGTGTAGTCGCCGAAGAGTTCTTTATAAAAGGTGAAGCTCTTTCACAAAGAACTAGGGAGCACTTACTACGTACATACATACAAATTAGAGCATGAAAATAAAGTAAGAAAGTGGAATTTTTCATTCATTCAACTTTAGAGTTGTATTACAATAAGTGTTTTCTAGATTGACCTTTGCAGCAAGAGGAGTATCGATACTAACAAGTACCTAGGCATGTACGTCCTAAGGCACTATAATGTCAGGAGCTTGATCCTTAGAAAAGTTAGCCTCTAAATTATCCAAATCATCTTCGTCCAAGCCTATGAGAACCTCGACCACTTCGGGTTGACAATAAGGCTCTTAAGGGTTGATGAAATTGGATAGATCATTATAAGCGCCCATCCTTAGAAAAGGTTCCAAACCTTTAGCATCTGGATCAAGCTTGACCAATCAGGAGCATGGCAGGTACAAACCATATTTGATAAAACCAGTCAAGAACATGAGCCTCCTTTTGTAGCACTTCTTGGAAAGATGATGTGCCCTCACAACCTTAACCCAAATTTGGTCTTATTACTCTTGGCTAAGACAAGGCTTTGGTGGCTTTGTAATCTTGTAATTTCTCCCTATAGCTCTTGGTTTTGGTCAGCTAGGACCTTGAGTTCAAAGAAAAGAGTGGCATCCTCCACTTAAAGAGCATTCAACTCAATTGAATGGAGGAAAACATATCCTAATAGTGCTCTAAAAAGATAATCTTGGCCTTTTTCATTTCGAAATCGTCTTTAAGATGAAACAGCCCTAGCTGCTCGAGTCTCTTACGGCTTGCACCTTTAACACTCAGTGTTGAGCATTAATAACAATTGTTTGTTATGCAGCCTGCAAACAAGTAAAACAAGTTAGGAAACTCACAAGACATTCATGTGAACGTGAAATAGAGGATTTGAAACTTACACTCATCACTTCTAAAATAGTCATAACTGTTAAGAGGAGCGATCTGGGGAGCACAGGCATGTCTCCCATTGACAACTCCATGAATAGCTTCTTCCTATCTTTCATGAGGAGCTTGGATATATTGCACTTGGCTCGATTATACTTGTGTGACTTCTAGTTCCTCCCATTCACTGAAATCGATCACTGGTGATTTACTAACGACACACTTACTCCTCCCATGATTAAGGGATTGAGAGGAACTGAATCCCTCATAATGAGCATGAGAAGAGTACGAGCTTGAGTGTTTTCTGTAACCACTCCTTTGAAGCGAACTCATTTTTTGAGAATGAGGAGTTTCAGCTTGAGAGGCAGAGAAGTGCTTGAAATCGTTGCTCTTGCAAAAAACACGCCTAACACTTTGGATTAATGTACCTTCAAGCTCTAAAAGAGGACTTATGGATTTATGAGATGCCTCAACGGCAAATAAGATGTTCTCTTGGGTAAAGAAAGTAAATAAACCAGTCTCTATTCCATAACATAACCAATCAGTCTACTGACCGTACGATCTCTTTAAGATCGAGAAAATCTGATCTTCAGATGATTTCCTCCCACAAACACCCCATTAGGTAAGGATACTTGGACCTTCAAGGATTTCATCAAAGAACTAAATAGATTCATAACTGTGTAGTTTGCTTGGAAACTCCCTAAAAAAATTATTTTGAAATCCTTTTTCAAAGGCCTTCTAGATAAAATAGGACACTGACTCAGAGACTACATAAGTCTTGAAAAGGCACTTAACAAAAGAAGTAACCGCATGACGCCATTCCTCTTGCAAATTACGATGAAGCCCACTAGTTGAGCCCACGAGTGAAGATGAAAGTCTCTTGTAATAATTCCAAAAAGGGGGTAATAAGAGAATCTGAAAATTCTATGGGCCCATAATGATTTTAATTAAAAAAAAAACTATATACTCTTCCACAGGGTATTCCTTGTGAAAGAGTGGGGAGCAATTGATGAAAGTCATACCAAGGATCATTGGGCCTTCTTATGAGTCAAACTAAAGATCATTAGGCCTAAAGATAGACTGAGCCTAAGCGGAAAGAGGACTTAGGAAAACCATTTTTTGACCATTTAAGCTATGGGTTTTGAAGGTAATTACGTGCAAAATAACTCTTATAAATAGATCACAGGTATTATCTTTACTCTCTAAGCTCTATTTGCTTACAAATACCCTACCAAAACCCTGTCTGAATTAAGCATCAGAGTGCGCGCGTAGGGGAAAGCCCCTGCGCCCTCTGATCATTTTCTCTCTTGCAAAGTTCTTGGAAACAAGCTAGCAAGAAGATCGAGGATTTGACGCCATTGTTACATCATTGTTGTTTTAGGCAACAACAACCACAATTTATCATGGCACTCATTATTCAAAATTGATAAGTTTCTAAAATATAGAGTTTTTAAAGTACTTTATTACATGATTTTGGATTAAATTTTGCATTTTTATTTTGATTTCTTTTCTATTTATTTAATTTGTCTTCATGTGTAGAAAATTCAAGAATAATGGAAAAAAAAAGGATAATGACATGCAAGAGATGCAAAAGTGTTAGTTTTTGTGCTTAAACCATAAATGCTATCATAACCTTAAACATAAACCCTTTTTTAGGAAACCTATAACTTTAACCCTAAACCTTTGGATAACTAAAACCCAAACCCTTGAAACCTAAACCTTATACTTTAATAAACCCTTGCCCTACTTCATAGCAAAACCCAACTAATTTGAAACATTTGCTTAACTCATGGAAAAAATAAATCACATGAATCATGGTGACAGTTCCTCTAAAAGCGAGTATTATCCTCCATGAATTACTATGTTAAATGTTTCTAATACAACCCATGTTTACTCAATGAATAAACCCTATGTTTATTCTCGATCCAAACAACAAAGATATTTCTCAAATAAAAACCAATAATGTATACAAATCAAAATGAGAAATATCATATCATTAATAAGAGTCTCATCTATAAATCATAATGTGGGACAAAGTCCCATTCGCTTTACATGATCCTTAAATTTAAATTGTGGCATGCCCTTAGTCAAAGGATAAGCTAACATTAATTCAGTGCTAACATGTTCAATGACTACTTTTTTATCTCTAACACGTTCTCTTATAGCTAAGTACTTAAAGTCGATGTGCTTACTTCGACTACACTCTTATTGTTCTGAGCCATGAATATCGCAGCTGAATTGTCACAATACATCCTCAGTGGCTTAGATATGAAATCAACGATTCTAAGTCCAGCAATAAAACTCTTAAACCATACACCATGTGAGGTAGCCTCAAAACAGGAAACAAACTCGGCCTCCATATTGGAAGTGGCAGTCAGTGTCTACTTAATGCTTTTCCAAGAAACAACTCCATTCGCAATCATGAAGATATAACCAGATGTTGATTTTCGAGAATCAATAGGCCAATAAAGTCTGAATCTGAATAGCCAATCACCTACAACTCATCAGTCTATCTATACATAAGCATGTAACTCTTGGTACCTTGCAAGTATTTAAGCACTTTCTTCGTAGCTCTCCAGTGGTCCATCCCTGGGTTACTCTGATATCTACCCAACATTCCCAAAGCAAAAGCAATGTTAAGTCTGGTATAGACCTGAACATACATAATGCTTCCAACAGTTGAGGCATATGGAATGTTCTTCATCTGTTCTCGCTCAAAATCATTCTTCGAGCACTAGTTCAAATTGAACTTGTCACCATTTACAATAAAAGCTACACTTGGTGAACAATCTTTCATTCTAAACCTTTTCAAAACTTTATTAATATAGGTCTCCTATGACAGACTTAATATACCTCTATGTCTATCTCTATGGATCTTTATGCCAATGACATAAAATGCCTTACCCATATCCTTCATATCAAAGTTCTAAGAAAGAAATTGTTTCACCTCACGCAACATCCCATTATCATTTGCTACAAGCAGTATATCATCCATATGCAGCACAAGGAAACAAATTTTGCTCCCACTGACCTTCTGGTATATACACTGATCCATGATGTTCTCAACAAAACCAAATGTGGAGATAACTTCATGGATCTTTAAATACCACTGGCGGGAAGCTTGTCTTAACCCATATATGGACTTTTTAAGCTTACAAACCAAATACTCACCATCACTAGAGGAAAAACTTTCAAGTTGTTTCATGTAGACCTCTTCCTTTAGATCACCATTGAGGAAAGCCGTTTTCACATCCATTTGTTACAACTCTAAGTCAAAATGTGCAATTAGTGCCATTATTATATGAAGAGAATCTTTCTTAGATACAGGAGAGAAAGTCTCCTTGTAATCGATTCCTTCCTTTTGAGTGAATCCTTTGGCTATGAGTCTTGCCTTATAACACTTAATGTTGCCTGATGAGTTAGTCTTAGTCTTAAAGACCCATTTACAACCAATAGCCCTTGCCTCATTAGGCAACTCGACAAGATCCCATACTCTATTAGATGCTATCGAATCCATCTCATCCTTCATATCATTGAACCATAGTTTTTGATACTTTCCTGTTCATGACTTGTGAAAACATCTCTGGATCATTAATGACCCTAACATTGAAATCGGACTCTTGTAGATACACAACATAATCACTAGAAATAGCTAACTTTCTTTCCCAAGTAGACCTTCTTAATGTTGGTTCAACATTCTCTGAAAGATTATGTTGTTCAACTGGTTGATCATTCAATTCCAGTATATCCAAAGGAGCTTTATCTACTCGCAAGTTATTAGCTACTTGTGGATCTTCAATGATTGGTTGTTCAATATCCAGCTGTATAGAAGAGATATTGTTCACGATAACCAACCTTTGACTTGAAGTAGAGGGTTGATCTCTTACAGGAACTAGGTCTTGAGATTGGTCGCTCCTACTAACTAAGTCATTTTTAAGAAACTTGATGTTCCTTGATTCCACAATTCTAGTGCTGTGAGATGGACAATAGAATCTGTTGGCTCTATATGCTATACCGAGAGGGGGGTGAATCAGTTTTTCACTAACCTTAGGTTCGTTTTTCGATTTCTCTAAATTCTCGAGCCTATATTGATATTTTCTAAGTTCTCTTAGCAGGCAATTATACAATATAAATTTAATGCAATAAACACAAATATAATTGCAAGAAAGTAAAGAGAGAAAGGATAGAGAAATGTACACAAGTGATTTATAGAGGTTCGGCAACCTTGCCTACGTCCTCAACCTTAAAACGCTCCCAAGGATTTTCCCAAATTCACTATTCTTGAATTTGTTACACTCCCTCTTTTCAAGGCTCAAGAGAAACCTCTCTCTTTTCTAGGCTCAAGAGTAACCTCTCTCTTTTCTAGGCTCAAGAGTAACCTCCCTCTTTTTCCTAGGCTAAAGAGTAACCTCCCTCTTTTTCCTAGGCTAAAGAGTAACCTCCCTCTTTTTCAAGGCTCAAGAGAAACCTCCCCTTTACAAGGAATGAAATGAGTTTACAAATAAGTAATCAAAGAAAGCCTCTAGATAGGCAAGTGATTACAGAAATTAAGCACAATGAAAAGCCTATACAATATTTGTGCTTTTCTATACAAGGAGTATGAGAGTGATAGAAGATATTGAATTCTAGCTCTTGAATTGTTGTTGAGGCTTGAGGCTTTGAGGAAAATGAGTATTGGAGTTGATTGAGCAGTTCCTTTTGCTTTCTTTAGCTTCTAAGCCTCTATTTATAGTCCCTTGGATGTATTCTAGCCGTTGGGTGGAGCCAAATCTCGAATATTACCATTGTCTCACAAAAACTAGTCGTTATAGGCTATTTTCGAGCAAAGGGATCGATCCTGCTACAGTGGGGATCGATCCCTTTTGTCCAGAATCTTGATTCTGGGCTTCAGGAACCTTGGGAAGACTTTCTGCCAAAAAGGGATCGATCCTGCTACAGTGGGAATCGATCCTTTTCTTCCAGAGAGCATTTTTCCTACACTTTTGGGTTAGAAATGATATGACCTTTGATACTAATTCAACCCAAAACATTTATAAGTTTTAAGGGAGTTTTTCTTGACTTTCTCAAATGAAAATATTGTCCAAGAAATCATCAAGTGATTTTCTAAAATGTTTATAAAGAATTAAGACCAATAAGAATATGCATCATTAAATCATGGTCTTAATGTTTGATATGAACAATTGAAATGTATTGAGAAAATCATGTGTGATAAGGCAAATTTACAATATGAATTAAAACATTAAAGCTTACTTAAGTTTTTGTCATTTCAAAATATATATTGCAATTTAAAGCTAACAATCTCCCCCTTTTTGATATGACAAAACTTAATGTAAATTTGCTTTGAAAATACTTTGAAAAAATACTCCCCCTCAAATAAAGCCCCTTTTTGATATGACAAAACTTAATGTAAATTTGCTTTGAAAATTCTTTGAAAAAATACTTCCCCTCAAATAAAGCAGGATTTTATAAAGCTCCCCCTTAATATAAGCATGGGTTTTGAAAATGAATTTTCCCTCATTATCTCTCCCCCTTAATATCTCTCCCTATATCTATCTCTCCCTTTATCTATCTCTCCCACTTTTTGTCATAGCAAAAAGAAGGGAAAAAGAATAAAAATTATGCTCCTCCTAAAATCATGGCTATGTGAGAAGAGATAAAAGAATATGCTCCATCCAACAAGAAAAATGTTAGTACATGGGACTCATAGCACAAATAAATAAGTCAATATTCACAAAGAGTATAAAATATTCATGCAATGAATATGACTTATGATCCTAGACCAATTGTTTATAAATAATTTTGATACCAATTGTTGATAAGTAATTTTGCAAGAAGGTTCCAATTGGTAAGAAGTTAAGCAAGCACATAAGTATATCAATTCTTCTCTAAGGTCCAACTAAGGTGCATGGTAATACATCATGATTATGAGCTAAAATTAGATAACATATCATATGCATGTGCTCATAAATCATTTTCAAGAAATATTGTGCCTAGAATTAAAATATATAGCAATTAACTACAAATTGTAGCACACAAGAGTTTCATGCAAGAATATCCTAAGAGAATTCTTCTCTATTTGCCATTTCAATCTAAGGAGCATGAGAAGAATTGTCAATTTAAAGCTCATACCAATTGGCAATTTAGTTTTGGCCTACCAATTGTTGAAAATATGATTGCCAATGATACTAATTGTTATTTCAATCTAAATTTCAATTGTTACTAATGGTTGACTTAGGCATTTTGCATTAATCCAATATTTGTTATAGTGTGATCATGTCAAGAAAATAATCATTCTAAATATGCAAGAACACAATCACACATCATCAAATATGCATATGGATTAATTAAACATTAGCATACTATCATAAAGTATTAATCCATATTCATATTCACAAATTTAAACCATATGGAAGATTCATAAAATCAAAGTATTCAAGCAAACACATTTTCTTCCATGTTTTCAATCACAAAAATCCTATGCTCATTTTCCAATTCAAGTCCTTAACCAATTATTAGCAAGGAAAGATTCAAATAATAAATGCATGGATATTAATCAAGTTTGTTCAAGTTTGCATTTATCTTTGAATGTTGGTGTTGTCATTAAGACCCTAGTTCTTTAAGTACAAGGATGATAAAGTTTTATGCATTTTAACATTTAGGATCCATTTACCATCACAAATTATAGGCCAATGACTATTACCAATTGTTGAATTTACATTTGGAATCAATCCACTAGATGTAAAATTATCATGAAACCTAGTATGGAATTGATAAGTCAGGCCGATACACATAATCCTATAAGCATGCTTGACTAAGATGAACAAAAGGAATGAAAAATATTCATTATGCATAAGTTCATCAAATTCTCAAATATACACAAATTATTGAAATAAATCTCAAAAATTATGTTTAAGCATTCATTGAAAATATATTTTAAGATTATTTCAAGATTTATGCAATTCATGAATGTTTTCAACCAGAAAAATGATTTTGCACTTGTGAGCTCAAGAAAAATGGTATTGATTGTTGAAAGTGATACCATTTATTGGAAATGATATTAATTGATGAAGTTGAGGCATGATATCAATGAAGAATGAGTTTTCATATATTACAGATCATCAAAAAGAAGTTAAAACAATGAATTTTAAGTTAAGAAGAGAGAAAATATCAAACAATGAAAAGTTCTTCTCAATTTCGGTTGAAAACATGCAGGAGTGCCTTTTCTGGCCTGGGGGGATCGATCCTGCTACAGTGGGGATCGATCCCTCATATTTTCCTGCAGATTCTGCAGTTGTTTTGACAGAAAATCCAACTTGTGAGGTACCAAAACTCCGTTTTTGAGTAATTTAAGTCCAAGTAAAGGTTTAAACATTTGTAAAACATGATTTTGGACTTGTATGAATGAAAAACATGAATGAAAAACCATTTTACAAAAGATTTTGCAATTTTCAAAGAATTTACACCATAAAATGCATTTTTGGCCTCAAAGGAGGTCATTTTGAGAATCATGCTTGTTTTGGCAAAACCAATGCATTGAATTTCATAAATATGTCAAAACAAACTTGTTCACATAGATTTTAAGCATATATATCATTAAAACATACATCTTGTGAACAACATGCCATGATTTCCAACATACATATTCTTCATTAAAGCTCATGACATGGTATTTTGCATGTATGACACATTTATCAGCTTTTGAGCAACTAAATATATTATCTAAGCATATCAAACTTGCTGAAACTACAGAAATTCAATAATCATTTCAAAATTGCTAGACATGCTTTTCATCCAATAATCCAATGCCTCAAGAACTATCCATCAACCAATCAACAATCATTCAACATGCCTTTTCTTTATTCATTCAACTCACAATGCACCAATAATCATCAACTAAGTGTCTCATTAAATCAAACAAATAATTTTAATATATATGAGTTTTGAAGAGATAGGATTTAAGCTTACAAAACTCCTTTGCTAGAAAATGCTTTGCCTTGAATAGTTGAATCCACCTTGTGCCATTCTTTAAAGAATTGTTGTGACCTTGCCAAGGATGGATCCTCAAGCTTTTCCTTTTTCTCTTTGGCACAAGCAAACTCCATAGAGGTGTGTAGAGCATTCAAACTTCATTGTTTCTTGTATCTCCATGCTCTAACACTCCTACAACAAACAAATTCAGGCATGCTTTGGTACCCAAATTTTCTTGGGTCCATGAGAGTTAGTGTTCACAATTTTTGATCCTTTTGGGATCCATTTTAAGCACAATTCATCATTATTTATTGCATGCTTTGGCATCCACATCTTTCTAACAACTCTTACTCTAAAAGTAGTTTTTCTATATGTGCATGCTTGTGAGGTGTGGCCTATCCTATTGCATAGTGAACATGTAAGTGAAATGTTATGCACAGAATTTTTGCATATAAGAAAATTCTTAAGATGAGTTTCCTTTTTATTTGCATTATATCCTAACCCATCTTTGTCAAAGAAGGCTCTTTGGGTCTCTAGCATGTGATCTAGCTTTTGTTGACCCATATAAAACCTAGTAAATGAGTTATGCAAATTTGTATTCTTTTCATTCAACTCATTTATTTCTAAGTTAGCCTCTTCTAATTTCTTTTCAAATTCTAGCTTAGTATTAGTCAAGGCTTTATTTTCTATTTTTAATTTAGCAATGATTTTCTTATATTTGGAGTTCATGCATTGAAATTCATTTGCTAAATCATCAAAGGCATTGTGGAGTTCACTAAAGGTATAATCATTATCTTCACTAGAACTACAATTACGTTCATCATCACTAATGGCCATAAAGCATGAGTAGGCTACCTCTTCATCTACATTTTCCTCATCGGAGCTATCACTATCACTCCATGCAGCCACAAATGCTTTCTTCTTAGATTTCCTATCCTTTTCCTTCCTAAGTATGGGGCAGTCTAGCTTAGTGTGACCCGTTTCATTGCATTCATAACACACTAAGTGGTCTTTTTCTCTTCTACTTGATTCTCCCCTATGATGTCTCCTATTTTGCTCTCTCTCATTCATTCTCATGAACTTATTAAATCTTTTGGCAAACATTGCCATTTCCTTTTCTTCCCCATTTCCACTCTCATTACTATCATCCTTATGAGTGGAAGACTTAAGTGCTACTCCTACTTTCTTTGAAGGCTCTTCATTTCTTTTCATTTTCATT
The DNA here is from genome assembly GCA_032173925.1 of Heritiera fomes. NCBI lineage: Eukaryota > Viridiplantae > Streptophyta > Magnoliopsida > Malvales > Malvaceae > Heritiera > Heritiera fomes. Next base: position 8,939,106 of record JAPDPM010000019.1, read on the forward strand.
TCATATGTAAGTAGGGAGCCCATAAGCTCATCTAGAGACAAGGTATTTGGATCCTTAGACTCTTCTATTACGGTTACCTTTGCCTCCCATGATTTAGGCAAGCTATTCAAAATTTTCTTTACCATTTCAACATTAGAATAAGCCTTGCCTAGAGCCTTAAGTCCATTAATTATATCATTAAACCTAGTGAACATTTCACTAATGGACTCATTTTCTTTCATCCTAAATAGCTCATAATCATGTGTGAGCATTCCTACTTTGGTCTCTTTCACTTGATTGGTCCCTTCATGTGTGATGGCCAATTTGTCCCATATTTGCTTAGCATTTTCACATAAGGACACTCTATTATATTCATTGGGACCTAATGCACAAAAGAGAGTGTGCATAGCCTTGGCATTCAATTGTGCCACTCTCATGTCATTTGTGTCCCACTCATCCTCTAGCTTAGGGACATCTTTTCCATCTACTTTCTTCATGGGAATTCTAGGACCATTCACTATAATTCTCCACAGTTCATAATCATTGGATTGCACAAATAACATCATTCTAGTTTTCCAATATGAATAATTTTCACCATTGAATAGTGGAGGTCTAACTAATGATTGTCCCTCTTCTCCTAGGGGTGTGCCTACATTCAAGTGAGCCATTTTAGATCGTTTTGCTCGATAGAGGTAAGTCTAAATCAATCGCGAGCCTAAGCTCCGATACCAATTGTTGGCTCTATAGGCTATACCGAGAGGGGGGTGAATCGATTTTTCACTAACCTTAGGTTCGTTTTTCGGTTTCTCTAAATTCTCTAGCCTATATTGATATTTTCTAAGTTCTCTTAGCTAGGCAATTATACAATATAAATTCAATGCAATAAACACAAATATAATTGCAAGAAAGTAAAGAGAGAAAGGATAGAGAAATGTACACAAGTGATTTATAGAGGTTAGGCAACCTTGCCTACGTCCTCTACCTTGAGACGCTCCCAAGGATTTTCCTAAATTCACTATTCTTGAATTTGTTACACTCCTTCTTTTCAAGGCTCAAGAGAAACCTCTCTCTTTTCTAGGCTCAAGAGTAACCTCCCTCTTTTTCCTAGGCTAAAGAGTAACCCCCCTCTTTTTCAAGGCTCAAGAGAAACCTCCCCTTTACAAGGAATGAAATGAGTTTACAAATGAGTAATCAAAGAAAGCCTCTAGATAGACAAGTGATTACAGAAATTAAGCACAATGAAAAGCCCAATATTTGTGCTTTTCTATACAAGGAATATGAGAGTGATAGAAGATATTGAATTCTAGCTCTTGAATTGTTGTTGAGGCTTGAGGATTTGAGGAAAATGAGTATTGGAGTTGATTGAGTAGTTCCTTTTGCTTTCTTTAGCTTCTAAGCCTCTATTTATAGTCCCTTGGATGTATTCTAGCCGTTGGGTGGAGCCAAATCTCGAATATTACCATTGTCTCAAAAAAACTAGCCGTTATAGGCTATTTTCGAGCAAAGGGATCGATCCTGCTACAGTAGGGATCGATCCCTTTTGTCCAGAATCTTGATTCTGGGCTTCAGGGACCTTGGGAAGACTTTTTGCCAAAAAGGGATCGATCCTGCTACAGTGGGAATGTGACGTCCCAGTCACCATACATTTCTTATTCATCTTTTATCCTTTTTCCCTTAACTTGGTTAGATTTGCTTGTCAATGTCAATCATACTTTTCTTGAAATAGGCTTACTATCTAATAGCTCAATATAATTAATTCAATTTCAATAAAACAGACTGATGATACATGTATATATGTATCATCCATTTCCACATGATCTCATACATCGTCTTAACTTAAATCCCCGACATCTTACATACATTAATGTTAGTTGTACTGTACCATAACTGAATTACAATTTACTTTGCATAATTACATAAGTATACCTTCTATATTACTTGGGAAGCGTCTTTCGAAGGTAAACTTTCAAGATCCACTCGTAAACTCTTCTATCGAGAGCGAGGGATTACTTCAGATAGTCTGTATGAAAAATGTTCGTAAAAGGGTGAGTTTACGCTCAGTAAGAAAAATATGTAAAAGAGCGTGCCATGCCTCTATATGTAGTTTTTCCTACTTGGCTCTATAATGTCATGTAAAGCATTATAAAGCATGCATCACAAACCTCTTTCATGCATTGTTTGCAACCATGCATATTTCTTTTAGATGGTGTAGGCAAACATACTTACTTGAAAACATCATGCTTCAAATCATACTTTGTATGCTTCTTTTTAAATATAGCATACATATAAACATGCACCATACTTCTTCTTCTTATACTTTCTTTAAAACATCATGCTTTATAACATACTTCAAAACATCATACTTCATAAACTTGCTTCTTTACTTTAAAACATACTTTACATGCTTTTATAACATAGCATGTTTCGTATACTTCTTCAAAACATATTTCAAATACTTCTTTGAAATATCATTTACATACATACATGCTTTTCTTAAAACATCTTATACTTTCTTGAAAACATACTTCATATACTTCTTTTAAAACTTCTTGTACAAGTAAACCAAGTACTTTCGATTTCTTTATTCTTAGAAATCGCATATACATATAGTTTTCGATAACATAAAAACTATTCATACTTTTGTGGAGTTATGCACTGCATCATCATCATCATCATAATCATGTGGCGTACCCCGTAGGGCCAGGAATTCTCCTTTAGCCAAACATGAAACATAAACAGATTGGCCAACTGCGGGTGGCTACAGTTAACACTAGTCAGGTGTCCCCTGTAGCAACTGAGGCCTGACTTATGGTCCTCAGCCCTTAACATACATCATTTCAGGACTTGATCAGAGCCCCTACTAGAAACATGAAAGTGCATAATCTCAAAACATATGCCATGTAGCTTCTAGTCATGACATTTCATACTTTCTGAAAATAGGTTAGAAAGCCTCTTTTCAAAACAGGGCAGTCGACTGGCTTAATAGGGCAGTCGGCTGCTGCTTCATACTTTCATTTATCGAAATTATTTTTATTTAAAATTTCGATATTTTCATCTTTGAAAACATATAAGGCAGTCGACTGGTCCATATAGCAGTCGACTGGTTTTCAAACAGAATGCTTCTTAAGAAATAGCAGTCGACTGGTCCATATAGCAGTCGACTGTTTTTAAAACAGAATGCTTCTTCAAAATTAGCAGTCGACTGGTCTAATAGGCAGTCGACTGGTTTTCAAACAGAATGCATTTTGAAAAATAGCAGTCGACTGGCCCATATAGCAGTCGACTGGTTTGAAACAGAATGCTTCTGGGTAAATAGCAGTCAACTGGCTTACATAGCAGTCGACTGGTTTGCATCGGTTTTCGGAAAACGGCGTTTTGGTTGTCTCTAGGCAGTTGACTTCCCTTTATGGCAGTCGGCTGCCCCTAGCCTAATTGGTACTAGGAGACAAGTCCGAAAATGCATCTTTTCCTGCACAAAATCAACTAATACTTCTCTCCAAAACATGTAAAACATCATAAATCATGCGGACATAGCCGCCTTACGTCCGTTACATAAATTTCTTACCTTGAATCCTTCGGGAACGCGAAATCACTTGGCGCGTCAACCCTAGCTTTTCACTCCTTCAAAGCTGTAATCATAAATCATATCAAACCTTAAATCAAACCACATACATATGCTATACTAACTCAAAACAACTTCATATCATGAACCAAATTGTAAAAATCATCTTCTTCTCTTACCTTCACTAGAGACCAAAACTTCAAATCTTGAGATCTCTTCCAATACTTGGAATTAATTCACCAAACTCCAGATATGTGATAACCGTAAATTTTCCAATTATTGGAAATTATAAATATTGAAAATAAATAAAATTATGAGAACGGGATATTGGTGAAAATCCCGAGAATCAAGAAAGGAATGGATGGTGGAAATTCCGAGGATTGAGGAAGTGATGAAATTGGAAATTTAAGTGAAGGAAATTTAAATCGGAAAAATAAGATGAGATATTATGGAAAATAATGAAAGAAGGAAATTTAATTTGGATAAATGGAAATCCAAATTAAATAAGGAAAATGAGAAATGAAAATAAAATATGTTTGTATAATTACTAATTATATAAATGTATTTTGATATAAATACATATGTATTCAAGTATGACATTTTATGTATATGTAAGTATATACATATTTGAGAAAATGTAAATATTAAATTACATTAAAGTTTGAATATGTATATATTGTAAATACAATATATATATATACGGAATTATTACATTTATATAAATATTTATATAAATGTTATTTAATTTTAAAATATATAAATATACATATATATATATACTAGACATATATTTTGTAATATACAATATATATTTTATATATAACATATATTGTATTATATGATATATGAAATAATATATGTATAATATATAGTATATATTATATGTATAAAATATAAATTATAGTATATAATATGGGATATTATATACTAAAAATAGAAAAGAAACAAAACAGAAAAGGAAAGGGCAGGATCGGGGAAGGAATCCCGACCCCTTCCCAGCCAAAAGCCGACGGCGGCGGAGAGGCCACCGCCGGCGAGGGAAAAGGGAAGAGACGGCGCCGGCTAGAGAGGAGAAGACGACCGGCGACGGAAACGGAAGGGACCAGAAGCGGAAACAGGGGCGGAAGCCGACGAAACCGGAAGAGGAAAGGAAAACCAGATCTGGCGGTGCCGGCCAAATCGGTCGTCGCCACTACCACCGAAGAATCGCCGGAGGGAGAGGAAGACGATGGAGGCCACGGTTCAGGCAGAGAACGGCGGAGGAAGGCCGACGGAGGAGGAGTAGTGACCGAACCAAAACCGAGTAGATCCGCCGCCGTGCCATCGATTCGTGACGAACGGAAGCCAGATCCGGCTTCACTGTGGTGCCGGCCAGCTGCTGAGCCCCTGAGCCGCCGGAGAACCGGCCGCCGGCGAGGAACCGGCAAGGAAGGAGGCAAACCGGTCCGGCGAGAAAAGAAAGAAAAGGAAAAAGAAAAAGAAAAAGGAAAGAAAAAGGAAAAAGAAAAAGAAAAGAAAAGAAAAGAGAAAAAGAAAGAAGGAAGAAAAAGAAGGAAGAAAAAGGGAAAAAGAATTCCGGGAGATCCCGAGAATTACGGGAATCGGTAAGAAATCCCGAAAAGTATTAAATTATTTAAATAATTTATTTATTTAAATAATTATGGAAAAATTCTAAATTTTAGAATTTAATTTCCAGAAAATATCCTCGACAACCGAGCCGATGGAATCGGGCGAGGTGAACACGGGCGCGACCTTCGAGAGGTAGTCGCCGACCCGAAACAGGTAAGGGAGACATGTGCCGCCTGTAAGGATATTCGGCCACCTGTTTTAAATTATGCATTTAAATTATAAATGCAATTTATATTGATTAGTTTTGAAATTTGTGGTGATTTATCGGTTTCAAATTGTGGTGAAATACTGGTTGAAAAATATAAAATGTATTTTCGTGCAGGAGGCTAGCCAAATCGGCAGTCGTTATACTGCCGAAAAATTATCAAATAATTACTGAAATTTACCGAAAATCACCGAAAATCATAATAAATGATTTGATTTCACGTGAAATGATTTTCAAGTACGAAAATCGAGAAATTAAGTAAATTTCATAAAACATGAATATAACGATATTTGATTTTTAAAATATTCATGTTTTCGAGAATGGTAAAAAAAGGAAATCACCGAAAATTTACCCTGTAGGTGATATTTCACGTGAAACGAGATGGAAATGAAAAAGAGACTGAAGTGAATATTTTTATAAATATTCTTAAATATTCACTTGATTTCATATAAAACCTTTATGGTTTTAATTATGGAAATAATTAATTATGAAAATTCCATAAAGGTTAAGAAATGAAGAAAAACTATGATTTCGAGACTAGAGGTCTCTACACGTGTTTTTAAAAGAAAACATGGTGATGGGAATTTAAAGTTAGAAAATAAAAAATTTATTTTCAGCATATAGATAGTTGAATATCAAGTGTGACATATAACTCTCTTACTGAGCCGTGGTTTGCTCACCCCTTAATTTTAACATTTCAGGTTTTGATGGTGGTGAGATCCAATATTTGTGGATTACGGCTGCACATAATGGACAATGTGACAGACCGACTGATTTATATGAGGTACGATCATTTATTTTCTGTATTTAGACATGTATGCAGTACTACTTGCTTATTAAGTAAGATAGGGGATGTATATAATATAAATAATATTTTATGAAATTGTTTAACATAAGAAATAAAGTGAAGTATCACAGACAGCCCAACCGGATAAATTGTGTAAAATAAGAAGAAAAATGTGGTAACGGGTCGTTACAGATTTAATGGTATCAGAGCATGGTTGGCCTGATGTCTGTGAATACTTTTGGAAGAAAAAATGTTAAACATCCCCGGTAGTACTGTATCGTCTGAATACATAGAGAAAATAAATGATTGTAAATTGAGTAAAATGAATTAAAGGGAGTGAGAAAGTATAAATTGAGAATGTTAAAGAAATAATAGGCTCAGAAATTACCAGAAGATTGGTGATTCTTTTAATCTAAATGAAGGCCTGTTCGGTAAGGAATCGAAAGGACTCGGTGAAGGGCCCCACCAGTACTTTTCGGTCCGGATCGAACTGAGACCTGAAAGTGATGATATAAAGGAGGAGAATGCAATATCATCATTAAATAGACTTTAAGATCACTGATTGAGGGTAATTTGAAGAGAGAGAAAATTTTTGGCAAAAAAATGACCAAAATACCCCTGACTCTAAAATTTTACCGGGAGTCAGAATAGACCAATAGAGGTTGGAATTGATTGATTTGACAGAGAAATTAATGATATAAAGCTGAATTACAAGTAAAATAATCCAATTGTGGATCTTAGTAGATTTCTCTGTCGAAATCGAGTGAGATCTAAATTGCTGATATAAGTTTCAGAAAGGATACTATCAGCACATAAATGATCAGATCATTGATTTAAATGTATACTGAGGAGAAAGAAATAAATGTCAAAATGACGAAAATGCCCCTATGTTGGGCGATGTTTCAAATAGTGATAAAATCAAGTTAATCTTGAATCCATTGATAGTAATGGAGTTATAAATGGCATAGAGGATGTCATATGACTATAGCGATCCCTATTACTGATTCCACTGACACTTAGATTATGGACGCGAGTGGTGAGTGACCTAGTGAACGGGCTGGGCCTCACGATTGATCCTTGAGGGGGCTAGTGTGCTCGCCAAAAGAGGACGGTATAGATATGTATAGGCGAACGGCGGACGGGCCGGGGCCTTACATGATGCGATCCATAGAAGTGTAGTGGAATGTTGCAAAATGATTGGCCCGGTTATTGATTGTAAGGGCCTGGATTAAGAGTGTATTGAACGGGATCGTTGAATGCTATGAAAAGTGAAATGATTACAGGAATTGACTGATGAAGTGAATAACTGTAATAAATTGGTTAGCTGTAACATGTGTTGATAACTGTTATGCTTAATACAGCTTACTATAATGAGGTATGTAAGGCTGTAAAGTATGAGTGAACAATGAAATCAAGGTAGAGTGTGTGTCAAAATGATTTGAATAGTAAATGTCTCTGCCTTGAGAATACACAGTGAAAATGACAGGGCATAAGGATGAGATGTCCGAAATGATAAGAAATATGTGATTAAAGAAGTATCGGATTTGATCTCTGATAGAACTTCCAGAGTTATATAAATTGGAGGAATCGAGATAACATTGACTCGATTTTGAATATGAAACCTGATTCTAAGCTTATATCGGAGAACTTAAGAAAATCTGAAAGCTTAAGGAATCTACTCTGGAAAATGAAATTAAGGAAGTTGGCTGCATAAGTGTAAAAGAGAGCAGCACAAATGATTTTAATAAGTAGATGAATCGATATGATATAGTAAATGGTTACTATGTAATAAAGTTCTTATAAAGAACAAGTATTCATCTACATGATGAAATGGACGCTTTATGGATTTGATTTAATAAACATGAGGAGTTAATAAGACTAGCCTCAGTATAAAGTGTCCTTAGATAAAAGATTGAAGACTGATGTCCATAAGATGATTAGAACTCGGAGTGAATTTTACGAGTTCCTATTGAGATTACGAGGTTAACGATTTGCCTTGTGAGGTATATAAGCCTAAGGAAAGAGGCATCCATACATGAGTAAATTGATGAAATACTGATAGAGTTTAAAGTACAAATGGAAAATGAGCAGCATTGTGGTATGACTCTTAAACTCTTAAAGACTGTGGAATTATGTAAAGATTGGCAATTAAGAGGTTTGGCTAGACAGTGTCTCTTTCTGAGATATATAATCTCGAAATGACAAAATGACAGTGAATCTGTCTATGATAGAGAGGTAATAATTGATATACGAAAGTAATGAGTCTAGCTAGATACTACTGCCAGTTTATAAAAGAGTGATGAGACTAGCTGCTCTACTAATGTGATGTAATTAAAGAAAGAAGTTAAAGTCGGTAAATGAATAAGTGTAGAGAAAAGATGGTATGCAAGATTTTAAAAGATCTTAGCAGTATAGTACCATACCAATCGAGAAAGCCGACTAAAAGAATGAAAGTGGAATAAGGAAATAAATTGCATGATGAGAAGGGAACATCAATATGAAACAGTTCCCGAAGGTAAGACTGAAAGTGATTTGTATTGGTTATCACATAACTGTGGCAAGATGAAAAATCAAACCAAATGTGACAAGTGAAATTAATGATACTCCAAGGAGTAAGATAAATGACAAGTATTATTTACTGCCAGTATATAAATGAAAAAAATGATCATACATATAACCATCGTAACATGATAGAAACGGTGGAAGTATATAGATGATGTGGTGATTAAATACATAAATTGAGGATTCAATTGTGGAATCTAAATTATGAAAAGAAATTTAAAGACCATACTACATGAAGAGAATATGATTGTCTCATGATCTATGACTGTAAGAGATGATCAATAGTAAAGTCTGCAATGAGATGCAGCCTTAGTAGAATAAATGTGTGAATATGAATACTGTGAATAATAAAGAGTCCAAAAGAGATATGATGATATGGAAGTGATTAAAGACTGATGATCTAAATAGAATCACTTTCCATTATCAGTATTCTAGATTCTCTAGTGCCTCAGTCGAAGTATAAATGTTAAAGGATGTGAATGTGTATGTACAGTTCCAGTGAGCCTTACATGCGATGGGAGTCTCTGAGATGCCATATGCTAATGAGAGAATAGCAAAAGGCTTTGAGATTCCAAGTGTACTGATAGCACCGCTCCATACTGATATATATATGAGCGTGAGATGTAAACGCTCCATGATACTGAGAGTGTGTGTGCATGAGATGTGAAAGCTACTGGGACACTTACATATAACTGACTGACATGTGTAATTGATAGTTTTAAATTATATCGACTTGGCACTAAGTGAGAAAAATGGATGATGAACAGCATAGATCAGCTGTGACATGAAAAATACTGTGCATGGACTCTTATGTGAAAAGAGTGGAAATGAATAACTCCCGATTTGAGAAATAAACTTATGGGAGTATAGACATATATGATAAAAGACAACATGTAGTGGTCTAAAGTATTTTTGATGTTGAAAGCATGCTGGCAGTAATTATGTAAAAGTTGACCTAGAGGTCAGAAGTCGTAAGTATACGGCATATACCACCTTTGGACTTAAGTTAAATTCGGAGGACCGAATTTCTTAAGGTGGGTAGAATGTGATAACCGTAAATTTTCCAATTATTGGAAATTATAAATATTGAAAATAAATAAAATTATGAGAACGGGATATTGGTGAAAATCCCGAGAATCAAGAAAGGAATGGATGGTGGAAATTCCGAGGATTGAGGAAGTGATGAAATTGGAAATTTAAGTGAAGGAAATTTAAATCGGAAAAATAAGATGAGATATTATGGAAAATAATGAAAGAAGGAAATTTAATTTGGATAAATGGAAATCCAAATTAAATAAGGAAAATGAGAAATGAAAATAAAATATGTTTGTATAATTACTAATTATATAAATGTATTTTGATATAAATACATATGTATTCAAGTATGACATTTTATGTATATGTAAGTATATACATATTTGAGAAAATGTAAATATTAAATTACATTAAAGTTTGAATATGTATATATTGTAAATACAATATATATATACGGAATTATTACATTTATATAAATATTTATATAAATGTTATTTAATTTTAAAATATATAAATATACATATATATATATATATACTAGACATATATTTTGTAATATACAATATATATTTTATATATAACATATATTGTATTATATGATATATGAAATAATATATGTATAATATATAGTATATATTATATGTATAAAATATAAATTATAGTATATAATATGGGATATTATATACTAAAAATAGAAAAGAAACAAAACAGAAAAGGAAAGGGCAGGATCGGGGAAGGAATCCCGACCCCTTCCCAGCCAAAAGCCGACGGCGGCGGAGAGGCCACCGCCGGCGAGGGAAAAGGGAAGAGACGGCGCCGGCTAGAGAGGAGAAGACGACCGGCGACGGAAACGGAAGGGACCAGAAGCGGAAACAGGGGCGGAAGCCGACGAAACCGGAAGAGGAAAGGAAAACCAGATCTGGCGGTGCCGGCCAAATCGGTCGTCGCCACTACCACCGAAGCATCGCCGGAGGGAGAGGAAGACGATGGAGGCCACGGTTCAGGCAGAGAACGGCGGAGGAAGGCCGACGGAGGAGGAGTAGTGACCGAACCAAAACCGAGTAGATCCGCCGCTGTGCCATCGATTCGTGACGAACGGAGGCCAGATCCGGCTTCACTGTGGTGCCGGCCAGCTGCTGAGCCCCTGAGCCGCCGGAGAACCGGCCGCCGGCGAGGAACCGGCAAGGAAGGAGGCAAACCGGTCCGGCGAGAAAAGAAAGAAAAGGAAAAAGAAAAAGAAAAAGGAAAGAAAAAGGAAAAAGAAAAAGAAAAGAAAAGAAAAGAGAAAAAGAAAGAAGGAAGAAAAAGAAGGAAGAAAAAGGGAAAAAGAATTCCGGGAGATCCCGAGAATTACGGGAATCGGTAAGAAATCCCGAAAAGTATTAAATTATTTAAATAATTTATTTATTTAAATAATTATGGAAAAATTCTAAATTTTAGAATTTAATTTCCAGAAAATATCCTCGACAACCGAGCCGATGGAATCGGGCGAGGTGAACACGGGCGCGACCTTCGAGAGGTAGTCGCCGACCCGAAACAGGTAAGGGAGACATGTGCCGCCTGTAAGGATATTCGGCCACCTGTTTTAAATTATGCATTTAAATTATAAATGCAATTTATATTGATTAGTTTTGAAATTTGTGGTGATTTATCGGTTTCAAATTGTGGTGAAATACTGGTTGAAAAATATAAAATGTATTTTCGTGCAGGAGGCTAGCCAAATCGGCAGTCGTTATACTGCCGAAAAATTATCAAATAATTACTGAAATTTACCGAAAATCACCGAAAATCATAATAAATGATTTGATTTCACGTGAAATGATTTTCAAGTACGAAAATCGAGAAATTAAGTAAATTTCATAAAACATGAATATAACGATATTTGATTTTTAAAATATTCATGTTTTCGAGAATGGTAAAAAAAGGAAATCACCGAAAATTTACCCTGTAGGTGATATTTCACGTGAAACGAGATGGAAATGAAAAAGAGACTGAAGTGAATATTTTTATAAATATTCTTAAATATTCACTTGATTTCATATAAAACCTTTATGGTTTTAATTATGGAAATAATTAATTATGAAAATTCCATAAAGGTTAAGAAATGAAGAAAAACTATGATTTCGAGACTAGAGGTCTCTACACGTGTTTTTAAAAGAAAACATGGTGATGGGAATTTAAAGTTAGAAAATAAATAATTTATTTTCATAAATTATAAAAATGATTTGTTTGAAATTCCGATAATTATAAAACCATGTTTTCGATTGAATGCACGGAAAAGTGTGCATATGTGTTTTACGGTGGAAAAAGGACAGTTTTGCCCTTCTATATTTTCAGTAATGAGTTATAAACTGTTTTCACCGTATGGAAAATATGATTTATACCTTTATGAAGTATTTTGAGAAATGTTATTTTAATTTAATTATTTCATAAAGGTGATGATTTATTACATGTGAGCCTTATGGATATTTGTGAAATGTTTTAATTTACTGTATTTAAAATCCATAAAGGCTATGGTACGGTTACACTATTTTGAGACTTAGGCCCCGAGCTTCATGCATCACATATACTGTTACTGTCACGTGGCTGATTGACCAGCTAGTCATCAGCGTCCCGGATTGTCGCCTAGCAAGCGTACACCGAGGACATTATAGATCATGGCCATAGATCTCATTACTGTTACTGTGTCCCTTAGTGGACGATGATAGCATGATTTACTTGTAGGGTGTTGCCTAGTCTCACTTACTGCTTACTGTTTACTGTTTACTGATTTCTGAAAGGATTTACGATATCCTATTTACTGTACTATACTGTTTACTGTTTATTGATGAAAGACCGTACCAAAACATTGTGTTACTGAACTGTACTATTTATTGAAATGGTAGCCATTGATTACTATTTTACTGAACTGAAAGCTACCATTTACTGTTTACTGAACTGAAAGCTACCTTATACTGATTTCTGAATTGGTAGCTACTATTTACTGTCTACTGATTGAACCGTATCGAGTTACTGTTTTACTGAATATACTGTTTTACTGAGCTGTACGATACGGTTACTGATTTGAAATGAGAAATAAATGTTTATTCTAAAAGAATAATATAAGAATTATTTCTAAGATAGAAATAATCGAAGAAGTAATTATCCAATGATTGGATATTTACAAATCACTGTATTATACTGTTTTTACTGTACCGAAGAGAAGAGAAGTAAACCACTATTTTTACTACTGAACTGTTATGTGTTTTAAAGTATATTGAAGTGAAAAGAAATAAGTGGTTTACTTTGTGGAAAAGCGAAAATTATATCGTTTTGAAAACAACGGAATTGATATTCTCTACAGTTGCTTCTAGGTTCCGGAACAAGTATGGTATTCTAAAATACCTATCTTATTCTATCTGGATCCCTAGCCGACTGTAGTATCCTTCCTACATGTGAGCCTAGAGCCAGTTAGGAAGATTTTAAAGAAAATGAAAAAAATTTATTTTCAGCATATAGATAGTTGAATATCAAGTGTGACATATAACTCTCTTACTGAGCCGTGGTTTGCTCACCCCTTAATTTTAACATTTCAGGTTTTGATGGTGGTGAGATCCAATATTTGTGGATTACGGCTGCACATAATGGACAATGTGACAGACCGACTGATTTATATGAGGTACGATCATTTATTTTCTGTATTTAGACATGTATGCAGTACTACTTGCTTATTAAGTAAGATAGGGGATGTATATAATATAAATAATATTTTATGAAATTGTTTAACATAAGAAATAAAGTGAAGTATCACAGACAGCCCAACCGGATAAATTGTGTAAAATAAGAAGAAAAATGTGGTAACGGGTCGTTACAAGATATCATCTACTCTAGTGATAAGGATCGTTTTTCGTCTAATAAGCTTAACGATTTGGTTACTAAACAAAAGTGTTTGTCAAGGGGAGTAAGAATGGAAGACTTGGAGATGGAGAGGGCGAGAACGAGAGGGAGAACTGGAAAGAAGCTGGCGTAGGGTGATGACTGGTAAAGATGACTCATGCAGCCTCATTAATTGCTTCCCTATCCAATATCATCTCATCTCAACCACTTACTCCTTGACTCCTCTTTGACCTATCTTTGACCATTAAATTCTCTTCTTCCTTTTCTCATATCAGCCACATCTCATTACACCAATCAAAATCTAATTTTGTTTCTTGTCTCATACTCTTAATATTTTTCTGATATCAACATTAAATCATTTGACTAATTGACATTCACTTCCTTATTTCTTCCATATAACACTTGTCTTTACTTACACTTAATTTTCTGATATTAATTCTTTGCTCATACCTCCATTATTCTTATAACATCAATTTAATTTCCTTGACTATTTAATCTTTCATCTCATTACTTCTTCCATGTTTCATACATCATTCATACTTCAAGATTCTCATATCTACTTATTTTCATTTAAGCTAACATACTTTATAATTATGGAGGAATTTCCTGAAATTGGGGATTTCACATTCTCCCCACCTTAGAGAATTTGGTCCTCCAAATTCAAATCAGGTCATGTCTCAAATGGTTCCGGATACTCTTCCTTCATTAGGCTATTTAGCTTCATGTAGCTTTTTCCATGATGTGGTATTGTCAATAATCTTTAACTAATGGGATCATCATAGACTTCTATACCGTATCTTTTCCGTCCAAAATCCCAAATGGCTTTTTTTCACATAACTTATGTCTTTCTGAACTTCTAAGGTTTCACCTTTTATCACATAAGATGAATTCGGGATTATACTTTCGAAATGTTGACACTTTCTATTCTTATAACATTTCATACAGTGTCACCCCGATACTTGTATAATAGCTATTATCATAAGTAAACTCAGTCAATGGCAGATGGTCGTCCCATGAGCCTTTAAAATACATAGCACCAACTCTTCACATGTCCTTGAGCGTCTAAATCATGCGCTCGGACTGCTCATCAGTCTGCGGACGAAAAGCTGTGCAAAATTTTCAACTGAGATTCCATGGTTCCTTGCTAATCTCCTTAAATGAGAATTGAACCTGAAATCTCTATCACATGAAATTGCTCATTGGAACTCCACTTAGTCTAATGACGTTCTTTCATCTACATTTCTGCCAAAGCACTAAGTGCGTCCATAGACTTCTTAAGTAGGAAGTGGGCTGATTTAGCAGATCCGTTCATCAATTCTGGCTTAATCATTATACTAGTCATCATTCCCAATTTACTTTGAAAGCATAACATTTAGCTTAAGGCTTGGAAATTTCTCAAGTAACTTCTTACTTTCTTGTCATCATATGAACCATTATTCTCTCATGCTTCTGACTCATAGCATTTGCCATCACAATGGCTTTCTATAATTTCTTTCTTCTTGCTCTTTTAATACCCATATACTGATCACATTTTAAACTATTAGCATAGTTCTTTTAATTCATATCCAAAATGTCCTCTTCTCATAGCATCAAACATGCCTATAAATGAACATCTTCCTTTCCCTATGGTACTCTAGGGATCAACCAGGAAAGATACTATAGTCGGCTAGGGATCCGGATGGAGTAAGGAAGGTACTTTGAAATACCTGTCTTGTTCCGAAACCTAGAAGCGACTATAGGGAATAATTACCATTGTTGAGACAACTCATTCTTCATATTACTTCATATTCTTTTCAGAGAAATGCTTTCATAGGATAAAACATTTAAGTAAAGTCGACTAATAAAAGTCAATCATCATTCTTATTTAAACTCCTTTCACACATCACTATATATCATAAAACTTTATACCAAAGAGTACTTCAGAATTTCGACTATCATTTCTCATCAATTATTGTATTTCATTAAGTTCGGGACTTTTCTTTACTATCTCAACATCATAAGCAAAAAAAATCCTTCATATAACCATACATACCTTCTATTTACTTCATTTACAATGAGTCAGATAATACCACACACTTTTACATTAGACATCTTCAACATTTACATCATAATTAATAGGTGTCTTTCCCTTCTCTTCAGTAGTGGCCTTGTGTTGTGGTTGAGGGGTCTCCTCAGATTCCTCGGGTGTCCTCAAGTCTCTCTTGGAACAATTCCTGATCATATGTCCCTGTTCACCACATCTGAAACATGCGCCACTTGCCAATCGGCATGGTTGTGATCCGTGGAACTTTCCGCAATGTTCACACCTTTGTCTTATACTCTTAGGTGAGCTAACGATACTACTAGCTGAAGGTCGGAATCTATCATCATTTATCTTGATCCCAGTAGCTCTCGGATTCCCTGTACCATAATCATCATAATACTCCCAACTCAATATATATTCCACATAACCATTAAATTTAAAACAATCATCATTTTCTTATACTTTACTTGCTTACCTATTGAGGCTCTTTCATATGGCCTACATCTCCCAGATGAGCATCCATCTTTCGATGTTTTCCTTTCTGACTTCCGCTTTATCGATTTCTTACCTTTACCTTAGGCTCGGAATTCAGTTTGATGAAGCTCATAGTCCTGCTCACACAACTGAGCCTTACGGACTGTCTCATTATAAGTAGTGATACCCATAGTATACAACTTGGATTTGATAGAAGACTTCAGTCCTTCTATAAATCTGTATATCTTATATCCTTCACTCCTAATGGTCTCTCGGTCGAATCCACTTAGAGAAATAAACCTTGACTCATATTGATTAACTGACATAGTCCCTTGAGTCAATTTCAAAAATTCAATCTTTAATCTAATCTGATCGATGCGTGGGATGTACTGCTCAGTAAAGGCTTCTAAAAATTTATCCCACATAACCTCAACATGTTGGGCTTCCAAAAAGGCCTGAGTGGACTGCCACCAATACTTTGCATCATCCACTAACAGATACGCAGCCAAACCCACCTTTTCCTTTTCGGAACATAACATATACTCGAAAGATCTAGTGACCGCCTTCACCCAATTTACTGCGGCCAACGTGTCCTTATCCCCCTTAAACTTAGGCGGATCCAGCTTCTTATATTCCTTAATTAAGGTCATACTACAATAAGCTGTGAGATTCCTCCTTTCAATAACTGGGACTAGTGGGGGTAACTCTGTCTGTACTGGTGGTGGTTGTACTAGAGGAATAGCGAATGGTACACTTGTGACCACATTTGGAAAGTTCGCCATAAACTGCGTAAACATAGTGGTCATATTCTCCACATGCTTCTCCATCTTCGCTAACCTAGTGTTCGGGCTATGCGGTGGAGATGGTTGAGGAGACTGTGTTGGGGACTGTTCTACATAACCCCTTCCTCTTCCTTTCTCAACACCACTTCTACTTGAGCTCATTTTGTCGATAAAATCACCAAGATGAGCTATTTAGTATAACTTCAAACAGTTATACATCGTATATGTATTCAGACAAGTACAGTACAATTGGGGATATACTCTACTTCTAACTTATCGACACTGACAAACCTCAATCTAATTGCTCTGATACCACTCTGTGACGTCCCAGTCACCATACATTTCTTATTCATCTTTTATCCTTTTTCCCTTAACTTGGTTAGATTTGCTTGTCAATGTCAATCATACTTTTTTTGAAATAGGCTTACTATCTAATAGCTCAATATAATTAATTCAATTTCAATAAAACAGACTAATGATATATGTATATATGTATCATCCATTTCCACATGATCTCATATATCGTCTTAACTTAAATCCCCGACATCTTACATACATTAATGTTAGTTGTACTGTACCATAACTGAATTACAATTTACTTTGCATAATTACATAAGTATACCTTCTATATTACTTGGGAAGCGTCTTTCGAAGGTAAACTTTCAAGATCCACTCGTAAACTCTTCTATCGAGAGCGAGGGATTACTTCAGATAGTCTATATGAAAAATGTTCGTAAAAGGGTGAGTTTACGCTCAGTAAGAAAAATATGTAAAAGAGCGTGCCATGCCTCTATATGTAGTTTTTCCTACTTGGCTCTATAATGTCATGTAAAGCATTATAAAGCATGCATCATAAACCTCTTTCATGCATTGTTTGCAACCATGCATATTTCTTTTAGATGGTGTAGGCAAACATACTTACTTGAAAACATCATGCTTCAAATCATACTTTGTATGCTTCTTTTTAAATATAGCATACATATAAACATGCACCATACTTCTTCTTCTTATACTTTCTTTAAAACATCATGCTTTATAACATACTTCAAAACATCATACTTCATAAACTTGCTTCTTTACTTTAAAACATACTTTACATGCTTTTATAACATAGCATGTTTCGTATACTTCTTCAAAACATATTTCAAATACTTCTTTGAAATATCATTTACATACATACATGCTTTTCTTAAAACATCTTATACTTTCTTGAAAACATACTTCATATACTTCTTTTAAAACTTCTTGTACAAGTAAACCAAGTACTTTCGATTTCTTTATTCTTAGAAATCGCATATACATATAGTTTTCGATAACATAAAAACTATTCATACTTTTGTGGAGTTATGCACTGCATCATCATCATCATCATAATCATGTGGCGTACCCCGTAGGGCCAGGAATTCTCCTTTAGCCAAACATGAAACATAAACAGATTGGCCAACTGCGGGTGGCTACAGTTAACACTAGTCAGGTGTCCCCTGTAGCAACTGAAGCCTGACTTATGGTCCTCAGCCCTTAACATACATCATTTCAGGACTTGATCAGAGCCCCTACTAGAAACATGAAAGTGCATAATCTCAAAACATATGCCATGTAGCTTCTAGTCATGACATTTCATACTTTCTGAAAATAGGTTAGAAAGCCTCTTTTCAAAACAGGGCAGTCGACTGGCTTAATAGGGCAGTCGGCTGCTGCTTCATACTTTCATTTATCAAAATTATTTTTATTTAAAATTTCGATATTTTCATCTTTGAAAACATATAAGGGCAGTCGACTGGTCCATATAGCAGTCGACTGGTTTTCAAACAGAATGCTTCTTAAGAAATAGCAGTCGACTGGTCCATATAGCAGTCGATTGTTTTTAAAACAGAATGCTTCTTCAAAATTAGCAGTCGACTGGTCTAATAGGCAGTCGACTGGTTTTCAAACAGAATGCATTTTGGAAAATAGCAGTCGACTGGCCCATATAGCAGTCGACTGGTTTGAAACAGAATGCTTCTGGGTAAATAGCAGTCAACTGGCTTACATAGCAGTCGACTGGTTTGCATCGGTTTTCGGAAAACGGCGTTTTGGTTGTCTCTAGGCAGTCGACTTCCCTTTATGGCAGTCGGCTGCCCCTAGCCTAATTGGTACTAGGAGACAAGTCCGAAAATGCATCTTTTCCTGCACAAAATCAACTAATACTTCTCTCCAAAACATGTAAAACATCATAAATCATGCGGACATAGCCGCCTTACGTCCGTTACATAAATTTCTTACCTTGAATCCTTCGGGAACGCGAAATCACTTGGCGCGTTAACCCTAGCTTTTCACTCCTTCAAAGCTGTAATCATAAATCATATCAAACCTTAAATCAAACCACATACATATGCTATACTAACTCAAAACAACTTCATATCATGAACCAAATTGTAAAAATCATCTTCTTCTCTTACCTTCACTAGAGACCAAAACTTCAAATCTTGAGATCTCCTCCAATACTTGGAATTAATTCACCAAACTCCAGATATCATCTAGTCTAGTGATAAGGATCGTTTTTCGTCTAATAAGCTTAACGATTTGGTTACTAAACAAGAGTGTTTGTCAAGGGGAGTAGGAATGGAAGACTTGGAGATGGAGAGGGCGAGAACGAGAGGGAGAGCTGGAAAGAAGCTGGCGTAGGGTGATGACTGGTAAAGATGACTCATGCAGCCTCATTAATTGCTTCCCTATTCAATATCATCTCATCTCAACCACTTACTCCTTGACTCCTCTTTGACCTATCTTTGACCATTAAATTCTCTTCTTCCTTTTCTCATATCAGCCACATCTCATTACACCAATCAAAATCTAATTTTGTTTCTTGTCTCATACTCTTAATATTTTTCTGATATCAACATTAAATCATTTGACTAATTGACATTCACTTCCTTATTTCTTCCATATAACACTTGTCTTTACTTACACTTAATTTTCTGATATTAATTCTTTGCTCATACCTCCATTATTCTTATAACATCAATTTAATTTCCTTGACTATTTAATCTTTCATCTCATTACTTCTTCCATGTTTCATACATCCTTCATACTTCAAAATTCTCATATCTACTTATTTTCATTTAAGCTAACATACTTTATAATTATGGAGGAATTTCCTGAAATTGGGGATTTCACAGGGGATCGAGCCTTTTCTTCCAGAGAGCATTTTTCCTGCACTTTTGGTTTAGAAATGATATGACCTTTGATCCTAATTCAACCCAAAACATTTATAAGTTTTAAGGGAGTTTTTCTTGACTTTCTCAAATGAAAATATTGTCCAAGAAATCATCAAGTGATTTTCTAAAATGTTTATAAAGAATTAAGACCAACATGAATATGCATCATTAAATCAGGGTCTTAATGTTTGATATGAACACTTGAAATGTATTGAGAAAATCATGTGTGATAACGCAAATTTACAATATGAATTAAAACATTAAAGCTTACTTAAGTTTTTGTCATTTCAAAATATATATTGCAATTTAAAGCTAACAATCTCCCCTTTTTTTATATAACAAAACTTAATGTAAATTTGCTTTGAAAATTCTTTGAAAAAATACTCCCCCTCAAATAAAACCCCTTTTTGATATGACAAAACTTAATGTAAATTTGCTTTGAAAATTCTTTGAAAAAATACTCCCCCTCAAATAAAGCAGGATTTTATAAAGCTCCCCCTTAATATAAGCATGGGTTTTGAAAATGAATTTTCCCTCATTATCCCTCCCCCTTAATATCTCTCCCTATATCTATCTCTCCCTTTATCTATCTCTCCCCCTTTTTGTCATAGCAAAAAGAAGGGAAAAAGAATAAAAATTATGCTCTCCCTAAAATCATGGCTATGTGAGAAGAGATAAAAGAATATGCTCCATCCAACAAGAAACATGTTAGTACATGGGACTCATAGCACAAATAAATAAGTCAATATTCACAAAGAGTATAAAATATTCATGCAATGAATGTGACTTATGATCCTAGACCAATTGTTTATAAATAATTTTGATACCAATTGTTGATAAGTAATTTTGCAAGAAGGTTCCAATTGGTAAGAAGTTAAGCAAGCACCTAAGTATATCAATTGTTCTCTAAGGTCCAACTAAGGTGCATGGTAATACATCATGATTATGAGCTAAAATTAGATAACATATCATATGCATGTGCTCATAAATCATTTTCAAGAAATATTGTGCCTAGAATTAAGATATATAGCAATTAACTACAAATTCTAGCACACAAGAGTTTCATGCAAGAATATCCTAAGAGAATTCTTCTCTATTTGTCATTTCAATCTAAGGAGCATGAGAAGAATTGTCAATTTAAAGCTCATACCAATTGGTAATTTAGTTTTGGCCTACCAATTGTTGAAAATATGATTGCCAATGATACTAATTGTTATTTCAATCTAAATTTCAATTGTTACTAATGGTTGACTTAGGCATTTTGCATGAATCCAATATTTGTTATATTGTGATCATGTCAAGAAAATAATTATTCTAAATATGCAAGAACACAATCACACATCATCAAATATGCATATGGATTAATTAAACATTAGCATACTATCATAAAGTATTAATCCATATTCATATTCACAAATTTAAACCATATGGAAGATTCATAAAATCAAAGTATTCAAGCAAACACATTTTCTTCCATGTTTTCAATCACAAAAATCCTATGCTCATTTTCCAATTCAAGTCCTTAACCAATTATGAGCAAGGAAAGATTCAAATAATAAATGCATGGATATTAATCAAGTTTGTTCAAGTTTGCATTTATCTTTGAATGTTGGTGTTGTCATTAAGACCCTAGTTCTTTAAGTACAAAAAAGATAAAGTTTTATGCATTTTAACATTTAGGATCCATTTACCATCACAAATTATAGGCCAATGACTATTACCAATTGTTGAATTTACATTTGGAATCAATCCACTAGATGTAAAATTATCATGAAACCTAGTGTGGAATTGATAAGTCAAGCCAATACACATAATCCTATAAGCATGCTTGACTAAGATGAACAAAAGGAATGAAAAATATTCAATATGCATATGTTCATCAAATTCTCAAATATACACAAATTATTGAAATAAATCTCAAAAATTATGTTTAAGCATTCATTGAAAATATATTTTAAGATTATTTCAAGATTTATGCAATTCATGAATGTTTTCAACCAGAAAAATGATTTTGCACTTGTGAGCTCAAGAAAAATGGTATTGATTGTTGAAAGTGATACCATTTGTTGGAAATGATATTAATTGATGAAGTTGAGGCATGATATCAATGAAGAATGAGTTTTCATATATTACAGATCATCAAAAAGAAGTTAAAACAATGAATTTTAAGTTGAGATGAGAGAAAATATCAAACAATGAAAAGTTCTTCTCAATTTCAGTTGAAAACATGCAGGAGTGCCTTTTCTGGCCTGGGGGGATCGATCCTGCTACAGTGGGGATCGATCCCTCATATGTTCCTGCAGATTCTGCAGTTGTTTTGACAGAAAATCCAACTTGTGAGGTACCAAAACTCCGTTTTTGAGTAATTTAAGTCCAAGTAAAGGTTTAAACATTTGTAAAACATGATTTTGGACTTGTATGAATGAAAAACCATTTTACAAAAGATTTTGCAATTTTCAAAGAATTTACACCATAAAATGCATTTTTGGCCTCAAAGGAGGTCATTTTGAGAATCATGCTTGTTTTGGCAAAACCAATGCATTGAATTTCATAAATATGTCAAAACAAACTTGTTCACATAGATTTTAAGCATATATATCATTAAAACATACATCTTGTGAACAAAATGCCATGATTTCCAACATACATATTCTTCATTAAAGCTCATGACATGGTATTTTGCATGTATGACACATTTATCAGCTTTTGAGCAACTAAATATATTATCTAAGCATATCAAACTTGCTGAAACTACAGAAATTCAATAATCATTTCAAAATTGCTAGACATGCTTTTCATCCAATAATCCAATGCCTCAAGAACTATCCATCAACCAATCAACAATCATTCAACATGCCTTTTCTTTATTCATTCAACTCACAATGCACCAATAATCATCAACTAAGTGTCTCATTAAATCAAACAAATAATTTTAATATATATGAGTTTTGAAGAGATAGGATTTAAGCTTACAAAACTCCTTTGCTAGAGAATGCTTTGCCTTGAATAGTTGAATCCACCTTGTGCCATTCTTTGAAGAATTGTTGTGACCTTGCCAAGGATGGATCCTCAAGCTTTTCCTTTTTCTCTTTGGCACAAGCAAACTCCATAGAGGTGTGTAGAGCATTCAAACTTCATTGTTTCTTGTATCTCCATGCTTTAACACTCCTACAACAAACAAATTCAAGCATGCTTTGGTACCCAAATTTTCTTGGGTCCATGAGAGTTAGTGTTCACAATTTTTGATCCTTTGGGATCCATTTTAAGCACAATTCATCATTATTTATTGCATGCTTTGGCATCCACATCTTTCTAACAACTCTTCCTCTAAAAGTAGTTTTTCTATATGTGCATGCTTGTGAGGTGTGGCCTATCCTATTGCATAGTGAACATGTAAGTGAAATGTTATGCACAGAATTTTTGCATACAAGAAAATTCTTAAGATGAGTTTCCTTTTTATTTGCATTATATCCTAACTCATCTTTGTCAAAGAAGGCTCTTTGGGTCTCTAGCATGTGATCTAGCTTTTGTTGACCCATATAAAACCTAGTAAATGAGCTATGCAAATTTGTATTCTTTTCATTCAACTCATTTATTTCTAAGTTAGCCTCTTCTAATTTCTTTTCAAATTCTAGCTTAGTATTAGTCAAGGCTTCATTTTCTATTTTTAATTTAGCAATGATTTTCTTATATTTGGAGTTCATGCATTGAAATTCATTTGCTAAATCATCAAAGGCATTTTGGATTGCACTGAAGGTATAATCATTATCTTCACTAGAACTACAATTACCTTCATCATCACTAATGGCCATAAAGCATGAGTAGGCTACCTATTCATCTACATTTTCCTCATCGGAGCTATCACTATCACTCCATTCAGCCACAAATGCTTTCTTCTTAGATTTCCTATCCTTTTCCTTCCTAAGTATGGGGCAGTCTAGCTTAGTGTGACCCGGTTCATTGCATTCATAACACACTAAGTGGTCTTTTTCTCTTCTACTTGATTCTCTCCTATGATGTCTCCTATTTTGCTCTCTCTCATTCATTCTCATGAACTTATTGAATCTTTTGGCAAACATTTCCATTTCCTTTTCTTCCTCATTTCCACTCTCATTACTATCATCCTTATGAGTGGAAAACTTAAGTGCTACTCCTACTTTCTTTGAAGGCTCTTCATTTCTTTTCATTTTCATTTCATATGTAAGTAGGGAGCCCATAAGCTCATCTAGAGACAAGGTATTTGGATCCTTAGACTCTTCTATTACGGTTACCTTTGCCTCCCATGATTTAGGCAAGCTATTCAAAATTTTCTTTACCATTTCAACATTAGAATAAGCCTTGCCTAGAGCCTTAAGTCCATTAATTATATCATTAAACCTAGTGAACATTTCACTAATGGACTCATTTTCTTTCATCCTAAATAGCTCATAATCATGTGTGAGCATTCCTACTTTGGTCTCTTTCACTTGATTGGTCCCTTCATATGTGATGGCCAATTTGTCCCATATTTGCTTAGTATTTTCGCATAAGGACACTCTATTATATTCATTGGGACCTAATGCACAAAAGAGAGTGTGCATAGCCTTGGCATTCAATTGTGCCACTCTCATGTCATTTGTGTCTCACTCATCCTCTAGCTTAGGGACATCTTTTCCATCTACTTTCTTCATGGGAATTCTATGACCATTCACTATAATTCTCCACACTTCATAATCATTGGATTGCACAAATAACATCATTCTAGTTTTCCAATATGAATAATTTTCACCATTAAATAGTGGAGGTCTAACTAATGATTGTCCCTCTTCTCCTAGGGGTGTGCCTACATTCAAGTGAGCCATTTTAGATCGTTTTACTCGATAGAGGTTAGTCTAAATCAAACTCGAGCCCAAGCTCTGATACCAATTGTTGGCTCTGTAGGCTATACCGAGAGGGGGGGTGAATCGGTTTTTCACTAACCTTAGGTTCGTTTTTCGGTTTCTCTAAATTCTCTAGCCTATATTGATATTTTCTAAGTTCTCTTAGCTAGGCAATTATACAATATAAATTCAATGCAATAAACACAAATATAATTGCAAGAAAG
Organism: Heritiera fomes; assembly: GCA_032173925.1. NCBI lineage: Eukaryota > Viridiplantae > Streptophyta > Magnoliopsida > Malvales > Malvaceae > Heritiera > Heritiera fomes. The sequence goes on from JAPDPM010000019.1 coordinate 8,964,300, forward strand.
TAAAGAGAGAAAGGATAGAGAAATGTACACAAGTGATTTATAGAGGTTCGGCAACCTTGCCTACGTCCTCTACCTTGAGACGCTCCTAAGGATTTTCCCAAATTCACTATTCTTGAATTTGTTACACTCCCTCTTTTCAAGGCTCAAGAGAAACCTCTCTCTTTTCTAGGCATACTACATATCATTTCCATCAAGGTTTGGTTTTTTCTTTCTACAACACCATTCTGATCCAGCGAACCAGGCATGGTATATGAGGCAATAATCCCATTTTTTTGAAGAAACTTTGCAAATGGTCAAGTGCTTGTCCATCTTCAATGTATCTACCATAATACTCCCAACCTCTATCAGTTCTTACTGTCTTTATGGGTTTTCTACATTGTTTCTTTACTTCAACCTTAAAGATTTTGAAGGAGTCTAATGCTTCATTCTTGTTATGAAGCATGTAGAGATACATAAATCTTGAGTAATCGTCAATAAAGGTGATGAAGTACCTCTGACCATGTGTGTCTATGTCTGGATAGCATATGTCAGAACGTATGACTTCTAATATGGTTGAACTCCTATTGGCATCTTTTTTAGACTTGTTGGTTTGCTTGCCCTTAATGCAATCCACACAAGTTTCAAAATCAATAAAATCTAAAGTGCTTAATATTCTGTCATTTACCAATCTCTTAACTCTATCTATGAAGATATAACCTAGTCTCCGGTGCCATAAAATGGAAGAATCGTCATTCACAGTACATCTTTTAGTGCCAGTTTGAGCATGCAAGGCATTATGAGTAGTGTCATTTTGCAAATTGATAGAGAAAAGACCATCACATAAGGTACCATTCCTACCAATATCAAATTTGAAATATATCAATAATGACTTATTCGAAAATTGAAAGGAATATCCATAAGGTACCAGCCTAGATACAGAGATTAAATTTATCGAGAAACTAGGAATATAAAAGGTCTTTTCCAATTGCAAAACAAAACCACTCCTAAGAACCAGAGTACAGGTTCCAACACCTTCAACATGTGAACGCATCTTGCTTCTAGAATAAATGCTCTCTTCATTTCCCACTGGCTTCCTTAAGTTTGTCATACCCTGCAAGGAAGTCGAAAAGTAAATTGTAGATCCAGAATCAATCCACCATGTGTTATGACTAACTTCAACTATATTTGATTCATAACAAACATAGGAGAGTGGATTACCTTTCTTTACAAGCAATTGCTGAAACTTGAAGCATTTCTTCTTCATGTGTCTCTTCTTTTTACAGAAGAAACAATTTGACTCCTTCTTAATGTCAACTTGGGTAGGGATTTTGCCTTTTCCCTTGTCCTTGGCTCGGTCCTTGTTCTTTCCATGGATTGTCAGAAAAGCACTTTCACCTTATTCCATCAACAGTCTTCCCTCCTCTTGTACACACATGGTCATCAATTCATTGATAGTCCATTCGTCTTTATAAGTGTTGTAGGAGATCTTGAATGGTCCGTACTGCTTCGGAAGGGTGTTCAGTATATAGTGCACCAAGAAAGTTTCGGACATATCCACCTCTAGCTTCTTGAGTTGGGCTGCTATATCTCTCATTTCCATTATGTGCTTACGCACTCTCTTCACACTAGTGAGTATCATTGATGAGAACTTCATCATTAAGGTTGTTGGCTCTTATAGGCAATACCGAGAGGGGGGTGAATCGGTTCTTAGCTAGCCTTAAGCCCGTTTTTCGATTCTTCTAAATTCTCTAGCCTATATGAATATTTTCTAAGTTCTCTAAGCTACTCAAGCATGCAATATAAATTCAATTCAATAAGCATAATATAATTGCAAGTAAAAAGAGTAGGGAAAGAGAGATTTACACAAGCGATTTATAGAGGTTCGGCTACCTTGCCTACGTCCTCTACCTTGAGACGCTCCCAAAGATTTTCCCCAAATTCACTATCTTTGAATTTGTATTACACTCCCTCTTTTCAAGGCTCAAGAGAAACCTCTCTCTTTTTCTAGGCTCAAGAGAAACCTCTTCTCCCTCTTTTTCTAAGGCTCAAGAGAAACCTCCCTCTTTTTCTTAGGCTAAAGAGAAACCTCCCTCTTTTTCAAGGCTAAAGAGAAACCTCCCCTTTTACAAGAAATGATTTGGTTTACAAGAAATGTAATCAAGGAAGACCTCTAAGTAGGTAAGTGATTACAGAAATTAGGCACAAAGAAAAGCCTATACAATATTTGTGCTAAGCACTACAAGGAATAAGATGAATGATAGATGATGAAGACTTTGTAGCTCTTGATTTGCTGTTTTAGGCTTGTAGATTTGAGGAATATGTGTTATGGAGTTGCTGAGTAGTTCCTTTTGCTTCCTTTAGCTTCTAGGCCTCTATTTATAGTCCCTTGGATGGTTTGTGGACGTTGGTTAGAGCCAAAACAGAAACTAGCCGTTATGTCTCATAGAAACTAGCCGTTGGGAGCTTTCTGGCATAAAAGGATCGATCCTTTTCCTCATTCTGGGCTTCTGGGGCATTCTGCCAAAAAGGGATCAATCCCTTTCCCTAGGGGATCGATCCTTTTCTTCCAGAGGGCATTTTTCCTGCACTTTATGGTTAGAAATGATATGGCTTTTGATTTTAATGCAACCCAAAATGTTTATAAGCTTTAAGGGAGTTTTTCTTGACTTTCTCAAATGAAAATATTGTCCAAAAACTTATAAGTAATTTTCTAAACTTATGTTCAATAATTCTTGAGAAAATTACTTAATATTGAAAACCATTTTATAAAGTATTAAGACCAATATATCATTAAATCATAGTCTTAATGTTTGATATAAACACTTAAAAATGGATTGAGAAAATCATGTGTGATAAGGCAAATTTACAATATGTATTAAAACATTAAAGCTTACTTAAGTTTTTATCATTTCAAAATATATATGGCAATTTAAAGCTAACAATCTCCCCCTTTTTGATATGACAAAACTTAATGTAAATTTGCTTTGAAAATTCTTTGATAGAATACTCCCCCTCAAATAAAGCAGGATTTTACAAAGCTCCCCCTTAATATAAGCATGGGTTTTGAAAATGAATTTTCAAACTATTTCTCCCCCATTATTTCTCCCCCTTAATATCTCTCCCTTTTAATATTTATCTCTCCCCCTTTTTGTCATAGCAAAAAGAAGGAAAAATAATAAAAAATATACTCCCCCTAAAATTATGGCTATGTGAGAATAAAGAAAAGAATATGCTCCATCCAACAAGAAACATGTTAGTACATGGGACTCATAGCACAAATAAATAAGTCAACTGTTCATAAAGAGTATGAAATATTCATGCAAAGAACATGACTTATGATCCTATACCAATTGTTTATAAATAATTTTGATACCAATTGTTAATAAATAATTTTGCAAGAAGTTCCCAATTGGTAAATAATGAAGCAAGTTGTGTATAAATATCTACTAAGGTCTATGACTTGCTCATTTCAATCCTATTAAGCACCTAAGTGTATCAATTGTTCTCTTAAGTCCAACTAAGGTGCAGGGTAATACATCATGATTATGAGCTAAAATTATATAACATATCATATGCATTTGCTCATAAATCATTTTCAAGAAATGTTGTTCCTAGAATTAAGATATATAGCAATTAACTACAAATTCTAGCACACAAGAGTTTCATGCAAAAATATCTTAAGAGAATTCTTCTCTATTTGTCATTTCAAACTAAAGAGCATGAGAAGAATTGTCAATTTAAAGCTCATACCAATTGGCAATTTAATTTTGGCCTACCAATTGTTGAAAATATGGTTGCCAATGATACTAATTGTTATTTCAATCTAAATACCAATTGTTACTAATGGTTGACTTAGGCATTTTGCATGAATCCAATATCTATGTGTAGTGTGTTCATGTCAAGAAAATAATCATTCTAAAAATGCAAGAACACAACACATATCATCAAATATGCATATGGATCAATTAATCATTAGCACACTATCATAAGGTATTAATCCATATTCATATTCACAAAATTATACCATATGGAAGATTCAAAAAGTCAAGGTATTCAAGCAAACACATTTTCTTCCATGGTTTCAAGCACAAAATCCTATGCTCATTTTCTAATTCAAGTCCTTAACCAATTATGAGCAAGGAAAGATTCAAATAATAAATGCATGGATATCAAGTTTGTTCAAGTTTGCATTTATCTTTGAATGCTGGTGTTGTCATTAAGACCCTAGTTCTTTAAGTACAAAGATGATAAAGTTTCATACATTTAAACATTTAGGATCCATTTACCATCACAAATTTTAGGCCAAGGAAAATTATGACCTTATATCAATTGTTGAATTTACATTTGAAATCAATCTTTAAGGTCAAGTTTTAATTATTCTTCCACTAGATGTATAATTATCATGAAACCTAGTGTGGAATAGTTGAGTCAAGCTAAGAAACATAATCCTATAAGCATGCTTGACTAAGATGAACAAAAGGAATGAAGAAGATTCATTATGTTCTAGTTCATCAATTTCTCAAATATATCCATAAATCATTGAAATAAATCTTAAAAATTATGTTTAAGCATTCATTGAAAATATATTTCAAGATTATTTCAAGTTTTATGCAATTCAGGACCATCTTTAATGAGAAAACTGGTTTTGCACTTGTGAGCTCAAGAAAAATGATATTGACTGTTGAAAGTGATACCATTTGTTGGAAATGATATTAATTGATGAAGTTGAGGCATGATATCAATGGAAAATGAATTTTCATAGCTTAAAGATCATCAAAAAGAAGTTAAAACAATGAATTTTAAGTTGAGAAGAGAGAAAGTATCAAAACAATGAAAAGTTCTTCTCAATTTCGGTTGAAAACATGCAGGAAAGCCCTTTCTAGCCTGGGGGGATCGATCCCTTTAGGAAGGGGATCGATCCCTCATATGTTTCCTGTAGATTCTGCAGTTGTTTTGACAGAAAATTGAACTTGTGAGGTGCCAAAACTCCGTTTTTGAGTAATTTAAGTCCAAGTAAGAGTTTAAACATTTGTAAAACATGATTTTGGATTTGTGTGAATGAAAAACATGAATGAAAAACTATTTAACAATAGATTTTGCAATTTTGAAAGGATTTTCACCAATAACAGCATTTTTGGCCTCAAAGGAGGTCATTTTGAGATTTATGCATATTTCCACCAAACCAAAGCATTAGAAACCACAAATATGCCAAAACAAACTTGTTCACATAGATTTTAAGCACATATAACATCAAATCATCATACTTGTGAACATCATGCCATGATTTCCAACATACAAGTTCTTCATTATTGCTCATGACATGGCATTTTGCATAAATGACATATTTGATCATTTGAGGCAAGTAAATACATTATCAATACATAGAAAACTTGCTCAAACTGCAGAAATCCAAAAATCATTTCAAAGTCACTAAACATGCCTTTCATTCAATGTATCAAGAACAATTCATCAAGCACTCAACAATCATTTATCATGCTTTTTGCTTAATCACAATGCATCATTAATCATTAACCAATTTTCTCATCAAAGCATAACTAATCAAAAAGTTTAAGGAGTAAGGAATTAAGCTTACAATACTCCTTTGCTAAAGAATGCTTTGCCTTGTCTAGTTGAATCCACCTTGTGCCATCCTTTGAAGAATTGTTGTGATGGATCCTCAAGCTTTTTCTTTTTCTCATTGGCACAAGCAAACTCCATGAGGATGTGTTGAGCATTTAGACTCCATTGTTCCATTGTATTCTCATGCTCTAACACTCCTACAACAAACACATTTTCAAGCATGCTTTGGTACCCAAATTTTCTTGGGTCCATGAGAGTTAGTGCAAATAATTTTTGATCCTTTTAGGATCCATTTCAATCTCAAATCATAATTATTTATTGCATGCTTTGGCACCCACATTTTTCTAACCACTCTTCCTCTAAATGTGGTTTTTCTATTTGTGCATGCTTGTGAGGTGTGGCCTATTCTATTGCAAAGTGAGCATGTGAGAGATAAATCATGCATGGTATTTTTGCTTACTAGGAAGTTCTTAAGATGAGTTTCTTTTTGTATTGCATTATATCCTAACCCATCTTTATCAAAGAAAGCTCTTTGGGTCTCTAAAATATGATCTAGCTTTTGTTGACCCATATAAAACCTAGTAAATGAGTTATGCAAATTTAAGTTCTTTTTACTCAACTCATTTATTTCTAGATTTGCTTCTTCTAACTTCTTCTCAAATTCAAGTTTGGTATTTAATACCATTTCATTTTTTATTTTCAATTTAGCAATGATTTTCTTATATTTGGAGTTCATGCATTGAAAATCATTTGCTAATTCATTAAATGCATTTTGTAGTTCATCAAATGTATAATCATTATCTTCACTAGAACTACAACTAGCCTCATCATCACTAATGGCCATAAAGCATGAGTAGGCTACCTCATCATCTACGTTTTCCTCATCGGAGCTATCACTATCGCTCCATGCAGCCACAAATGCTTTCTTCCTAGGCTTCCTACCCTTTTCTTTCCTAAGTAAGGGGCAATCTAACTTAGTATGACCCGGTTCATTGCACTCATAACATACTAAGGGGTCTTTTTCTCTTCTACTTGACTCCCCTCTATGATGTCTCCTATTTTGCTCTCTCTCATTCATTCTCATGAACCTATTGAATCTTTTGGCAAACATTGCCATTTCCTTCTCTTCCTCATTTCCATTCTCATCACTATCATCTTCAATGACCTCATGAGTGGAAGACTTAAGTGCTACCCCTACTTTCCTTGAAGGCTCTTCATTTCTTTTTAATTTCATCTCATATGTAAGTAGGGAGCCCATAAGTTCATCTAGAGACAAGGTGTTAGGATCCTTATATTCTTCTATAGCAGTCACCTTTGCCTCCCAAGATTTTGGCAAGCTATTCAAGATTTTCTTAACCATTTCTAGATTGGAATAGCTCTTGCCTAAGGCCTTAAGTCCATTAATTATGTTATTGAACCTAGTGTACATTTCACTCATGGACTCATTTTCTTTCATTCTAAAAAGCTCATAATCATGTGTGAGCATTCCTACTTTGGTTTCTTTCACTTGATTGGTCCCTTCATGTGTGATGGCTAATTTGTCTCATATTTGCTTAGCATTTTCACATAGAGATACTCTATTATACTCATTGGGACCTAATACACAAAAGAGGGTGTGCATAGCCTTGGCATTTAATTGTGCCAATCTCATGTCATTGGTGTCCCACTCATCTTCACTCTTAGGGACATCTTTTCCATCTACTTTCTTTATTGGGATTCTAGGGCCATTGACTATTACTCTCCACACCTCATAATCATTGGATTGCACATTGGATTGCACAAATAACATCATCCTAATTTTCCAATAAGAGTAATTCTCACCATTGAAGAGTAGAGGTCTAACTAATGAGTGTCCCTCTTCTCCTAGGGGTGTGCCTACATTCAAGTGAGCCATTTAAGATCGTTTTGCTCGATAGAGGTTAGTCTAAATCAATCTCGAGCCCAAGCTCTGATACCAATTGTTGGCTCTTATAGGCAATACCGAGAGGGGGGTGAATCGGTTCTTAGCTAGCCTTAAGCCCGTTTTTCGATCCTTCTAAATTCTCTAGCCTATATGAATATTTTCTAAGTTCTCTAAGCTACTCAAGCATGCAATATAAATTCAATTCAATAAGCATAATATAATTGCAAGTAAAGAGAGTAGGGAAAGAGAGATTTACACAAGCAATTTATAGAGGTTCGGCTACATTGCCTACGTCCTCTATCTTGAGACGCTCCTAAGGATTTTCCCCAAATTCACTATCTTTGAATTTGTATTACACTCCCTCTTTTCAAGGCTCAAGAGAAACCTCTCTCTTTTTCTAGGCTCAAGAGAAACCTCTTCTCCCTCTTTTTCTAAGGCTCAAGAGAAACCTCCCTCTTTTTCTTAGGCTAAAGAGAAACCTCCCTCTTTTTCAAGGCTAAAGAGAAACCTCCTCTTTTACAAGGAATGATTTGGTTTACAAGAAATGTAATCAAGGAAGACCTCTAAGTAGGTAAGTGATTACAAAAATTAGGCACAAAGAAAAGCCTATACAATATTTGTGCTAAGCACTACAAGGAATAAGATGAATGATAGATGATGAAGACTTTGTAGCTCTTGATTTGTTGTTTTAGGCTTGTAGATTTGAGGAATATGTGTTATGGAGTTGCTGAGTAGTTCCTTTTGCTTCCTTTAGCTTCTAGGCCTCTATTTATAGTCCCTTGGATGGTTTGTGGACGTTGGTTAGAGCCAAAACAGAAACTAGCCGTTATGTCTCATAGAAACTAGTCGTTGGGAGCTTTCTGGCATAAAGGGATCGATCCTTTTACCAAAGGGATCGATCCTTTTCCTCATTCTAGGCTTCCGGGGCATTCTGCCAAAAAGGGATCGATCCCTTTCCCTAGGGGATCGATCCTTTTCTTCCAGAGGGCATTTTTCCTGCACTTTTGGGTTAGAAATGATATGGCTTTTGATTTTAATGCAACCCAAAATGTTTATAAGCTTTAAGGGAGTTTTTCTTGACTTTCTCAAATGAAAATATTGTCCAAAAACTTATAAGTAATTTTCTAAACTTATGTTCAATAATTCTTGAGAAAATTACTTAATATTGAAAACCATTTTATAAAGTATTAAGACCAATATATTATTAAATCATAGTATGTTTGATATGAACACTTAAAAATGGATTGAGAAAATCATGTGTGATAAGGCAAATTTACAATATGTATTAAAACATTAAAGCTTACTTAAGTTTTTGTCATTTCAAAATATATATGGCAATTTAAAGCTAACAAAGGTGCTAGCCAACGCTTTATCTGAAGTGACAAATTGATCATCTATTGCCTTCAACAAGGTTCTGATGTTGGTATGTTGTTCGACGGAACCACGTATCCCAATAGTTATTTTCATCTTATTATACATGACACTAAGGCCATTGGATCACTCCCAACATTCATGCAAAGCCACTTGAGTTGGAGTGCTGGATTCATTTAGTAAAGGTTCGTCATTCCTTATAGCATAGTCTATGTCCATACATCCCAACTAAAGGAGAATTCTCTCCTTCCAGATCTTATAGTTCTCTACATATAAGTAGGTAACTTCCAGGTTAATACTAGCTTGAGGAAGCACTGCATAAAGGAAAACCACATGCTTATGTATCTAAAGTTTCATGTTTGCCAATGCAAACATATTTTATTAATCAATTATGAATCTTAGAGATAAAACCTGCCTATGGGCTAAAATTCTAATTCTATTGATTCATACTATTACGATAAAATTATTAATTTATGTCATTTCCTAATCCCTGTGGGCAATTTAAGAAACTAATTTGATATTTTATCCTAATTAGTTATAGAATTATAATAAAGATTCCTGTGGGATAAAATTTATTATAATTTCATAACTAATTACAACCTATGTCTAATACAGTTATGTGATCCCATCAAAATATAATTTTATTTAATAAAGATTGTTGTGGCTAAGCCCTAATTAAACAAATTAAGAATCACTTAGACATATTGGCAAACTTCTAAGTTTTATTCAAATTTTAAATTGCAATTAACATAAGGCAATTTTAATTCTAAATAATATGATTAAACTTAGTTATATGTGCTTAAGGTCAATTCTAGTATAAAAATAACAAAATTATACATATTTAAGATGAGCACACATACACATTCAAAATTGAATTCTCCTAATTTTGACAAATCACCCATAAATTTTCATGATTATTTCCACAATTTATTTATGAATCATTTTTAAGGTTCAAAATCTTACAAAATTTATAAATTCTAAATTTATGAAAATTTACACAAATCTACAAATTTTGAAATTTTTTCATAATATTATTAATTTGTGAAAATAATTCATGAAATTTCCAAACATTATGAAATCGCAAATTTTGACAAAATGCCAAAAGTAAGCCAAAAATCAAATTTTCATAATTTAATCATAATTTTATGATAATTTTCACAAAATTAGTTAACTTAAAATTCAAATTTTATGAAAAACCCTCATAAAATCCAAAATAATGAAAAGTTTTCATAATTATATTAATTTTGTGAAAATAATCTATTATTCATAAATTATGAAAAAAAACACAAAATTGAGAATTTGACAAAAAATCTGCCCAAAATGCTTAATTTGTTCAAAATCTAAATTCTGGATGTTTTTTTTTTTAATTTGGCTATTCCCAAAACGATGTCGTTTTGTGTTGAAAAAGGCAGAATCCCAAAACGGTGTCATTTGCTTCTGTCTTCTTCACCCAAAACCCCTGTTTTCAACTTGAATCATGACCCGACTATAAAATGACCTCCCATACACCAATTTGAGTAATTCTTAATCCCAAATCGATTAGAATGAAACGAAAACAAACATTATGAAATTGGTTTTGACTGAAAAGATTTAAAAACACAATTTCAATTTTTCAAAAAATTTTGTTTCGGCTGAATATAGCAGAACCTTATTCATGACTCATTTGTTCGGTTTTTACTTGCTAAATTATTATAAAAGCAATCCCAAATCATTTTCTAACCTCATTATAGCCAAAAAAAAATTCTCAAACTCAAAACGGAGCATTTCGACAGTTTTGACAAAAATGGCAAAGTATGATTTCTAAAGCAAGACAGAGGTTATACTGACTGCTCTGATGCCAAATGTAAGCTAAATTAATCCTAACATGCTTCTAAACATACACAAAACACGTTTAAAGAATCCAAATGTGGAAATCACAATAAGGATCGAAACTAACCTCTAGCCATTGCTCTTCAGTAAGTCTACTGTTTGATCGGTTTCTGGAATTGACAAGCCTCTTAAATCACATCCAAGCCTTTTAAATCACATCCAAGCCTTCCAAGCACTCAAAACCTCACTAGATGGTGTCTTACTAAACGGAAAAGGTGCTCAGGGACTGGAAGAAGTTCTCTATTTTCTCAACTTTTGGCCAGAAAGTAACACACACCAACCATCATCTTTGTGTTTCTTAATATGCCAGAGAATGGATTGAAGACAATGTGAAATCATGGACCAAATCCAAGATTGCTAGAATTATTGCAATCAACCAGATTCATAGAGATCATCCAAAAATCCAGGATTCTGTAATCCCAGAATCATAATCATCATCATCATCATCATCAGAGCCTTTATCCCAAGAGATTGAGGTAGGCTATATGAACCAATATCTGAATTCACGTTAGATTGTCCATATGTATTCTCCTCCTCCATAGATTTCTATTCAAGGCCATTTGCTCATCCAATTCTAAAACCTCCATAACTTTCCAAACTACTTCCTTCCAAGTCTTTTTCAATCTTCCTCTAGTCTTAACTCTTCTCTCAACATCCATAGCCTCTATTCTTCTAACTGGAGCATCTACAGGTTTACGTCTTACGTGTCCAAACCAACGTAAACGATTTTCACACATCTTGTCTTCATAGGTACCACTCTAACCATCTTACGAATATCATCATTTCTCATTCTATCCTTTTTTGTATATCCACATATCCACCGTAACATTCGCATTTCTGTTACACTCATCTTTTGTATATGTAGCCTCTTAGTCGCCCAACATTCACTACCATATAATAATGTTGGTCTAACAACTGTCCTATAAAACTTGCTTTTCAACCATATAAGAATTCCTTTATCGCACAACACACCTATAGCACTCCTCCACTTACTCCATCCAGCATGAATCCTATAAGTCACATCACCATCAATCTCTCCATCCATCTGTAATCCCAGAATACACCAACAAATTAATGATTTTCGCAAATTGAACCAAAACTTCTGGTGTTAATTTAAATAATTAGATTTTATTTAGGTTAGTTATTAATTTTTTTTATTTGCATAATTAGGATGTTAGTTTTAATTTTTAATTTTGTTATTAGCATATTTAATCTTTTATATATTTATGATATTTACTTTATTTTCTATTAAATTCTTAGAAATTTAATTTTATGTTTTTTAAATTAATTGCATTTATTTCATGCTTTAGTCCAATTTATTTAATTCTTAATTTTCATTTAAAAAATCTATTAGTTTGAATAATCTAAGGTGATAAAGTTTAATACCTAACAACTTAAACAAATATTGCGGAAATGATATATGTACTTCATCAGTCTATTACTTTGGCTTAGAAGAGAACAGAAAGGGAAAAATATTTTTATTTCACCTTTGTGACAATTGAAAGCGACACAAAAGTATAATTAGATGAACTAAGAGGGAAACGGTTACATTCAATGATTCATGAACTTATTTTATAACAGGAAAACCAACCAAAAGAGTTTACTTGCAGAGGTTTTTATGGGAATACCAACAACTTCTCGACCGAATGATTAAGGAAGAGCTGTGGTATATTGTAAGATTTAGATTCAAATATTTCATGCAATCTCACCCATCCTCAAGTATCAAATATTTTCGTTGTAATAATAAACAAAATAAAATAAAAAGTTCTTGCGGGAAAAGGGTTGTACACCAAAGTGTTTAGCTGAATTCTAAGCCCTTAGTCGGTTGTAGGCTGACAAATGGAGTTCAACTATTCAAACGAAGCAAAACTGACGCATTTCTTGGACATTTCTGGAAGCCTGTAAGTTAGCGCAGAGAGGAATTTGGTTCCCTGGAAGATTCTATATTAATTGAATTAAGAATACTATCTTCCTGAAAGCAAGAGCCACATTCCAAAGTGTTACAAAATTGACCGGATAGGTAACTGAGTGGAAAACCTTTTACTTTCCAAGTTGTACTCAGCTTAGCTTTCCTGCATTATGTAATTTGCTTGAATCCTAGGTAGTGAGAGCTTTTTCTTTTGTATAGAAGGTTTTGGGCAGCGAGCATCTTGATTGTGCTTTGTGTTTGGCTCCCAAGAGAATTCTTAGACATCAATATTTTGAGGATACCAACCTTGTTCATGAATCTCAAAGCAAACGATTAGCTGATGTTGATATTATTGTAGGTGAAACAATTAACCTTGATAAGCAATTGAGAAAATGTAAGTTTCTTCAAAATCTTTGCTTTACTTGAACACATAGAATTGACAAACTAGGTTGCTTATTTACGTGATTAGCTAGTTTATTGACCCACTAGTCTTGGCGACAGCAAGAAGTCATTTGAAGCAAATTACTGACTTTTGTTCATCAATTAGAAATCTACTAATCTTGTAGCATACGATATCATCCACCTGCATTTGTGCACATGGGGGGCGCGGGGAAGGTGCCAGGAAATAGGGAACTGATGGAAAGAGAAAGAAGAAAAAATAATTCAACCACGTCCAACATAACACAAACTAGAAAGCTGCCCACATAGATAGAACTTGATTACAGGTTGTAAAATTGAATATAATCCACTTCAAGTAGCTTAAGCTATGAAAAAGAATTTTACTTCCAGGCAGGTACATGCCTAAAACCATCATACTAAATGGAACAAACTTCTTGTTGTAACATAAATTTTCCGTGGGAACAAAAGTTAGCCTCGAGCCCACAAAATTTATATTGCTAAAATTTCCTCCTCAAGGCAGATGAACTTAGGAGCCTCTACATGAATGCTTTACTACACTAATAGTTGTCACTAAGCACTCTTGAATCTGGTTTGGGTAAAGAAAAGATACCTTCTAAGTGCAAGCATTAGGACCCTTGTGGTCTTTGAGATCCTCTCCTTTATCATCAGAAGCAATGCCGAGCTTAAAACAGTCTTCAAGATTTGGGCTTGTATTCCTTTGTAAAAACCAAGCAATCCTTCTCTTTTCCAAATGGAATGGAGAGCACCGGAAAATGGCTTTTGATTTTTTGATTGAACTTCCTTGGTTTCATCATTATCATCTGACTCTGCAGCCTGAATCGTGACCTTACACCTGTCCAACATTCCAACACTAACTTTGTTAACAAATCTGTAAAGTCGCTAGGTAAGGAGGTCTAGAATATTAGGTTTTGCATCATGATGCTTGAATTTCAAATTTCATTCGAAACAAAGGCAAATGAAACTTTCTACTTCAATCAATCATATTCCAAAAAAAAGATTAATAGGGAACAGCAAGCCAGGCGATGCCAGATGCAATTCACTAATACCTGATAGCTGGGTAAGTCAAGAACGTTGCAACACACTTAGAGACTGCACCCAGTACAAACGCAGAGAAGGCTGAAAGAGCCTCTGGGGATGCCTCTGTTCCTGTTTTCTCCTTTAGCTGCCTCCTAAGCAGCCTTTGTTTCAATTGATCAAATGCAGTATACTGCCCAAAATAAAAAATAAATAAATAAATAAGTAAGATCGATTCTCAGTGTAGTTCATCCTACCAAAAGTCAACTTCAGTTCTGTATAGAAATATGGATATAAATCTAAACAGCAAGACATTGTACTGTCACATCTGTAAAAATGACACCTACTGCCTGCATTGTTAAGAATCGCAGATGGCAAGATGGTCCATCAACTCATAAACCAAAATCATACTTGTAAAAAGGAAGATAACCCAGTTCATTTTATTGAATAAAAACTTTACAATATATAGAGCTACAAGGCTCTATCATCCTAACAGATTTCCTCCACTAGATCAGGAAAGAAATCAGCAGAAAATTAGAAAGATTATAATTATCCTAAATTTTTTCTCCTTAACAATTATCTTGTAACTACTCCTAAACAATCGGTCCTTAAAACAAGGAATAACAAAAAAATAATAATAATAACATAAACATAAATATAAATAAAACAATAATCTCAAATAGGAAAACTTTTCAACACTACCCCTCAACCTGGTAAATAAATATTGAACACTCGCAGCTTTGTAGAACAGAGCTTCAAAATCTGATCTGTGAAGTCTCTTTGTTAGAACATCTGCAACTTGTTGCTTTGTAGGAATACAAGTCAAGTACACTTCTCCAAACTCAATCTTCTCCTTAATAAAATGTACATCCACCTCTATATGCTTTGTTCTATCATGATGCACAGAATTGTGAGCTATATTGATTGCAGTCTAATAACAACAATATTAACATAGGATTCTCTTTAGTCACCCCAATTTCTTCTAGAACTCTTCTCAACCAAATTAAATTACACAATCCAAGCACTAGGGCCCTGAATTCTACCTTGGCACTACTACGAGCAACTACTGATTCTTTTTTTTTTGCTTCTACAAGTCACAAAATTACCTCAAACCTTAGTACAATAGCCTGATGTAGATCTTCAATCTTCAATAGATCCAGCCCAATCAGCATCAATAAAAAACCTTCTACATTGGGAATTTTTTTTGAACAAAAGTCCTTTTCCAGGTGTTGCCTTTATATACCTTAGGATATGATTAACAGCATCAAGATGTTCTTGCCGAGGTGAATGCATGTATTGACTTACAGTACTTACAGCAAAAGCGAGATACGGATGAGTTTGAGAAAGATAGATCAAACTTACTACCAACCGTTGATAGCTCCTCCTATCTACAACATTTCCTTCCTCTCCCTGTTCAGACTTAGAAGTTGGATCCATAGGAGTGAACATCGGTCAACCAAGTAGCCTGTTTCTTTCAATAAATCAATAGTGTACTTCCTTTGAGAAATTAAAATTCAATCTTTACTTCTAGCAACCTCCAGGCCAAGAAAGTACTTTAATTGTCCCAGGTCTTTGATCTCAAATTCCTTCCCAAGAATTTCTTTTAGTTGCTTCACTTCATGTTCATCTCCTATCACAATAATGTTGCCTACATACACAATCAAATAGTTCCTTTACCACTCGGTGAAAGTTTAACAAAGAGAGTATGATCAACTTGACCTTGAGTGTATGAATGCCATTTTAAGAATTTTGTGAACCTATCAAACCATGCACAGGAGAGTGGAGGCTATGAACGAGGAAAGAAGGGTCAAGACTACAGGAAGACCGAAAAAAACTTGGAAGGAACTTATTCGGAAATATATGGAGGTATTAGAGTTGGATGATAGCACTACCTTGGATAGGAATATGTGGAGAGGGAGAATTCATATGGACGATTTAACGTAATCTCAAATATTGGTTCATGTAACCTACCTCAATCTATTGGGATAAAGGCTCTGATGATGATGATCAAACCATGCACGGGGTGATTGTTTAAGACATAAAGAGACTTCTTTAACTTACACATCTTATTGTTGTAATCATGAACAAAACCTAAAGGAGGATCCATATAGACTTCTTCTTCTAGGTCCCCATTTAGGAAAACATTCTTTACATCAAGCTAATGCAATGGCCAATCAAGATTTGTTACAATAGATAAAATAACCCAAATAGTGTTTAGTTTTCCCACCGAAGCAAATGTCTCTATGTAGTCTATCCCAAATGTTTAAGTAAAAACCTTTTGCAACGAAGCAAGCCTTGTACAGTTCTATCTTACCATATAAATTTTATTTGATGGTACAAACCCATTTACATCCAATTGTCTTCGTCCCTCTCGGTAGTTAAACAATTTTTGAGGTAACATTGTGAATCAATGCTTTGATTTCCTCCAACACTGTAGCTCGTCATTTAGGATCCTCAAGTGCTCCCTAGATAGTTAACGAGATTTTCCCTTCTTCAATGCTTTCGATCATAACATGGAAGGCTCCACTGAAATGATCAAAAGTCATTAAATTGGCTATCGAGTGCTGGGTATAGCTTCGAGCTCCCTTTTTCAATGCAATTGGGTATAACTTCTTCTACCCTATCCTATTCAACCAATGGTAACAAATCACAATCAACAACAACAACTTCTATCCCCTCCTCGACCAATGGTAAAGTTGTTTCCTCTCTCAGCTATGGTACAAAATTAGCATTCAGGTTCAACTCTTGACTATGCTATTGAAGATTGATTGTTTGTTCTACTTGTAGTTTCACACTTAGTGAATAAACACATAGCTCTGAGATTTGAGACTAAGTGAATCTATTCCCGTTTCTAATTCATTTTTTGCTTCTGGCATATTCAAGGATGGTTGGAGAGACAAAGAAGATGGAGGAGACTATTTTCCAAAGAATTCTCCGCAAGGGGGAATAGGATTTGGGAAGAAAGGGGCATGATAAAAAAAGGTGACATCTAAGGAGATAAAAGTTTTCTTTGATTTTAGACAAAAAAAAAACCTTATGTCCATTTTTATGAGGAGAATATCCAATAAATAATGGATCTAGGTTCTATCTTGCTATGGGTTGGGGCACTCTTATGGAGAAAAGTAGTACAACCAAAGATTGTAAGAGGAAGAGACAAGCCCAATCTATTTGAGGAAAAACAGACAATAAGATATCTAACTTAGTTTTAAAATGAAGGACAAAACTTGGTCAACAGTTTATGAGATATGCAGCAGTAAGAACAACTACCCCCAAAAGGTTTTAAGCACATTGTTGGAAGATGGAAGATTCTGCTGAGATATTGCCAGAATCTTAGAGATTTGCTAGCTGATTTTTCTGTACAAAGATTTAGTCAACTTATGTAAATTAGGAAAGTTTCCTTGTAGTTTAGCTAGAGTTATTATGTAGTTCCTAGAAGTGTGCTGTGTATTTTCTATAAGAAGGAAGCCTGTAAAGTATTTTATATAGTGAGTCAATACATAAAAATTATTCCTTCAGATATCTCTCTTTGTTTTCATGGTATCAAGAGCTGGATTTTGATCATTAACTCTTTCTAAAAAACCCTAGGACTTATTCTGCAGAAGCCTTAGCCAACCTATAGCTTTTACCATGTCTGATATTTCAATTCAATCCAGTCCTCCTACTAACTCAAGGAAAACCACAGAAACCCAAATCCAAGCCTCCAATTCTAGTTCACACTCTGTCCAAATCACCACTATCCGTTTGAATGGTGATAATTTTCTGCGAAGAGAAGAGAGTCGTAGGAATGTTATGCTTGGAAAAAAGGGTGCTGGTGTATCTATCGAAAACTCAGCATTGGCTGCCTCTAATGCAAGACAGATGAATCAGCGAAAGACAGATGAAAGACCTCGAGTTTGGAAAAGCAGCAAACAAGGTGATAGACCCACTTGTGCGTATCCTTCAGCAAATGAAGTTGAGACAAGTCCCTTCAGTAAAGAGCATATGGATCATCTTCTTAAACTGCTAAAATCCAATTCATCATCTAGTATTCCTAGTATTTCCCTTGCTCAAACAGGTAGTAACCCTAATGCTTTATCTTCTTGTTCAAATTCTGCTCCTTGGATCATTGATTCAGGTGCATCTGACCACATGACTAGTTTGTCTCATCTATTTAATTCTTATGTACCTTGTTCTGGTAATGAAACAATTAGAATTGCCGATGGTAGTTTCTCACCTATTGCAGGAAAAGGATCAATAAAAATCTCAGAGAATATAGATCTTAAATCTGTTCTTCATGTCCCTAAACTTGCCTGTAATCTTTTGTCTGTGAGTAAATTATCCAAAGATTCTAACTGTCGTGTTACGTTCTTTGATTCTCGTTGTGAATTCCAGGACTTGAACTCGGGGAGGATGATTGGCAGTGCTAGAATGATAGACGGCCTTTACTGTTTTGATGACAACCTCTTCAGTAATAAAAAAGCTCAAGGTTTTGGTAGTATTAGTTCAATTTCTGTTCGTGAACAAATAATGCTTTGGCATCATAGACTAGGACATCCTAGTTTTCCTTATCTTAAACATTTATTTCCTGCTTTATTTAAAAATTTGGATTGTTCATCTTTTCAATGTGAGAGTTGTCATTTATCAAAGAGCCACCGTGCTACTTATATCTCAAAACCATATCATGCTTCCAAACCATTTTATTTGATTCATACTGATGTTTGGGGTCCTTCAAAGATTACCACTTTATCTGGAAAAAAATGGTTTGTGACATTCATAGATGATCACACACGATTGTGTTGGGTATTTTTGATAAGTGACAAATCTGTGGTGGAAAAGTTGTTCAAAGATTTTTATAATATGGTTGAAAATCAATTTCAAACAAAAATTAGTATATTACGCTCCGATAATGGAACGGAATATTTTAATGAATGTTTGGGAAATTTTTTTAAAGAAAAAGGTATCCAACATCAATCTACGTGTCGTGATACTCCTAAGCAAAATGGAATTGCTGAGAGAAAAAATAGACATTTACTTGAAGTGGCTCGTGCCATCATGTTTTCTATGCATATTCCAAAATATTTATGGGGAGAAGCTGTTTTAACAGCATCCTATTTGATTAATAGGATGCCTACCCGAGTTTTAAACTACATCACACCTTTAGACTGCCTCAAAAAAACTTTTCCAGAATCTAGAATACAATCTGATTTGCCTTTAAAAGTTTTTGGCTGCACAGTATTTGTTCATATACCCAGCAAACTTAGATCTAAACTTGATCCTAGAGCTGAAAAATGTGTTTTCATAGGTTATGCTCCAAATAAAAAAGGGTACAAGTGTTATAATCCTCAAACCAGAAAAGTCCATGTCAGTATGGATGTCTCTTTTTTGGAAAATCAACCTTACTTTAGCAAAAATTATCTTCAGGGGGAGAAAGAAAGAGAAGAAGACAATTTTTGGAACATTTCTCTACCTAATACAATCATTTGTGATACCACTTCTCCTATTTTTTTTGAAACAAAAATTCAGGAAAAATCTGTTCAAGATATTGAGAACAAAGGAAATTCTAATCAACCATTGCAAAGCATGGATGTATCACAAACAGGGGGAGAAATACTACAAACGGATCAAAACAATCCAAATTCTGAGCTTCTGGTTTATACTAGAAGAACTCATAAAAATGGTAAAGATCCACCTATCACTCTAGCACAGAATCAACCAAAATCTCCGAGAGATGGTCCTTCAAATATTCAAGGTAATTCTATTCCTATTTCATCTTCAGCTCCAATTCCTTCTTCTATTATGCCTTCTAACAATGAGTCCTCAGATCTTAATGTTCCCATAGCTATTAGGAAAGGAGTTCGAACATGTACCAATCACCCTATTGCCAAATATTTATCTTACCATAGACTTTCTAATCACCATAGAGCATTTACCTCAAAAATTTCTCACTTGTTTGTTCCGAGAAACATTCAGGAAGCTCTAGATGATCCAAATTGGAAGTTAGCAGTTATAGAAGAGATGAATGCTCTTAAGAAAAGTGGTACTTGGGAGGTAGTGGACTTGCCAAGGGACAAGAAGACAGTAGGGTGCAAATGGGTATTTACTGTAAAGTGCAAGGCTGATGGTAGTGTAGAAAGGTACAAGGCTAGGCTTGTGGCAAAAGGATTTACACAGACCTATGGGATTGATTACCAAGAAACGTTCGCTCCAGTAGCCAAAATAAACTCAATTCGGGTTTTATTATCTTTGGCCGTGAATCTCGATTGGTCCCTACATCAGTTAGATGTAAAAAATGCCTTCCTAAATGGAGATTTGGAAGAGGAAGTGTTTATGAACCTACCACCTGGCTTCGAGGAAAGGATTGGTAAAGATAAAGTCTGTAGATTAAAGAAGTCGTTGTATGGCCTCAAACAATCCCCTAGAGCTTGGTTTGAACGCTTTGGGAAGGTAGTAAAAAGTCATGGTTACTGTCAAAGTCAAGCAGATCATACTATGTTTTATAAACGTTCAAGAGATGGGAAAATTGCTATCTTGATCGTTTATGTGGATGATATAATCTTGACAGGTGATGATAATGTTGAACTAGAAAGATTGAAGAAGAGACTTGCTAATGACTTTGAAATCAAAGACTTGGGTACGTTGAAATATTTCCTCGGGATGGAGTTTGCTAGGTCTAAAGAAGGTATATTTGTCAATCAACGCAAGTACATACTCGATTTGCTTGGTGAGACAGGTTTGCTTGGTTGCAAAGCAGCTGAAACACCGATTGAACCCAACTTAAAGCTACAACCTGCCAAAACTAAAGATGTGGTGAACAAGGACCAATACCAAAGGCTTGTTGGAAGATTGATTTATTTGTCCCATACACGTCCAGATATAGCTTTTGCAGTAAGCATGGTGAGTCAATTTATGCATTCACCAGGTTTGGAACACTTTGATGCTGTGTACAGGATCTTGAGGTACTTGAAAGGGACTCCTGGAAGGGGTCTGTTGTTTAAGAAACGTGGACACCTACAGATCGAAGTCTACACTGATGCAGATTGGGCTGGAAGTATTAATGACAGAAGATCAACTTCAGGCTACTGTACATTTGTTGGAGGAAATCTTGTTACTTGGCGGAGCAAGAAACAAAATGTGGTGGCTAGAAGTAGTGCAGAGGCTGAGTTTAGGTCTGTTGCTCATGGGATTTGTGAAGTAATGTGGATTAAAAGGTTGTTAGAAGATTTGAGGATCTCTAACCCTTCACCCATGAAAGTATATTGTGATAATAAAGCAGCAATCTCTATTGCTCATAATCCAGTCCTTCATGACAGAACAAAGCATGTGGAAGTGGATAAGCATTTTATTAAAGAAAAGCTCAATAATGGACTGATTTGCATGCCTTACATTCCAACTACTGATCAGATTGCTGATATACTTACAAAGGGGCTACATAAGAAGCAATTTGACAGTTTGATTAGCAAGCTGGCAATGGAAGATATCTTCAAGCCAGCTTGAGGGGGAGTGTTGGAAGATGGAAGATTCTGCTGAGATATTGCCAGAATCTTAGAGATTTGCTAGCTGATTTTTCTGTACAAAGATTTAGTCAACTTATGTAAATTAGGAAAGTTTCCTTGTAGTTTAGCTAGAGTTATTATGTAGTTCCTAGAAGTGTGCTGTGTATTTTCTATAAGAAGGAAGCCTGTAAAGTATTTTATATAGTGAGTCAATACATAAAAATTATTCCTTCAGATATCTCTCTTTGTTTTCACACATTGTGAGTAAACGATAAGACACAGGCATTTCTAAAAGATGATGGTTTTTTCATTCAACAATCACATTTTGATGAGGGTATGAGTACAAGAACTTTGGTGAATAACCCCTTTTTCTTGAAGAAAATCATTAAGAACAGAGGAAATACATTAACGCCCATTACCAGTTCTAAAAATCTGAATTTGAGTCTAGAATTGTGTTTCAACCATTTTATACAACTGTGGAAAGATAAAACGGACATCAGATTTTTCTTCCATGAGAAAGACCCAACAACTTCATAATACAACTGCCAATCGTCTTCCCCGAATGTAAATCCTAAAACTCACAGCACAAAGGGAAAAATGTAGCAACATAATCAAGGTCCTTGGCACAATTGCTGACACCAAATTACTTGTAAGCTTGGGAACATATAAAACAAAATTGTGTTGTATTTTGAAGTCTAACAGTGCATTTTCCTGCAACTGAAGAGTGTGACCCATCTGCAATTTGGATCTATAAATTCCAAAGATGGAGCATAGATTATGGTCACCAGTCATGTGATCTAAAGCTCCAAAATCTATAATTCAAAAATAAGCTTTTTGTGAATCAACACTTAAGGCTGGAGAATAGTTACCTTTTTTGGCAACAGTACATTGAGATGCGGTAGGATTGGCATATGAGTGTCCCAGCTGAGCATTGTTGATTAGAAGTTGGAGCTGTTTGAGTTGTTCTTTGCTAAACATAGAAATTTTAGATCTATTGAGACAGCTTGGAAACCTTTGCTTCGATTCTGACCCTCTTGTTGATTTTGACCCCTCCGGTTTCAAGGCTTCCAGTTAGGAGGCTTGCCATGAAGTTTTCAACACTTGTTTTATTGTGATTCGATCATTGACAATAATCACACCACATTCCTTTCTTATTCCACCGAGTGTCACCATCATTACGCTTAGTCACCAAGGCTGAGTTCTAGTCTGTAGTCACAAAGTCTCGGCTTCCTCCTAGCATCACCCTTTTTCTACTCTCTCCCCTACAAACCTCTCCAAAGGCTTCCCAAATGTTGAGAAGAGGTTTAGTCCAAAGAATCCGCCCCTTTACTTCATCAAGATACTTGTTTAGACCATGAAGAAAATAAAAAACATGCCTTTTTTCTGCATTAGTTCATACTTCTTGCTATCTGCAACACGATGCTAATCAACATTGACAAATACATCTTTCTCTTGCCATAAACCTGTCAGTTTGTGGTAATAATAAATCACAATCCCATCTCTTTATTTACATTCCTTAATTGCAAATTCAATCTCAAAAAATTGTGCAAAGTTTTCGAGATCAAAATACATCTCTTTCACTGCATTATAAATATCCTTTGTAAATTTATAGAATAAATAGTTCTTGCTGATTTTCAATTCCACAGAATTCACCAAGTTGCATATCCGATTCTATTGCTTCAGTGAGATAATCAATCTTTCCCTTGCCTTTTACCACAACCAAACTAACTGAGATCATTCCAAATAATATCCTCCATGTAACTTGTATTAGGTAATTTGCAAAATTTGAGAATCGTGCACAACAAAGGGTATTGAGGCAGACGATGAGGCAGTTGAAGCAAGAGGGGCAGTGGTCACAGTAGAACCACTAGAAATTCCTTCATAGATACTTCTAGTCATGCCTATCTTTGTCATTGAAGACAAATGAAATAAAAGAAAAGTTGAAAAAGATGATTGATTTTAAAGAAAGAGTTTATGGTAAAGAAAAAAATTGGGCTTTGGGCAAAATCAAAACAGAAAGAGGAATAAAAGAAGACTAAAAAATGGTTGTAAAGGAGACACGAGAAATCGGAATGATCCCTACTCAGATACCATGTAAAAAGGAAGATAACCCAGTTCATTTTATTGAATAAAAACTTTACAATTTATAGAGCTACATTGCTCTCTATCATCCTAAGAGATTTTCTCCATTAAATAAGGAAAGAAATCAGCAGAAAATCAAAAAGATAACAATCATCCAGAAATTTTTTCCTAAACAATTATTTTGGAACTACTCCTTAATAAGCTGTCCCAACAACAAGGAATAACAAAAAAAATATGGAAAACTTTTCAACAATTCTAGCATAATGTGATCTTTAGGATCTCAAAATGGATCAATAAGTCAACTAAACTCAACACTTGCTATTCATACAAACTATATTGAAAAGTCAAGTACCTGAATAGATGGATTTGAAGTCAAGAGAAGAGATATACCAAGACCATCAAATGCTTCCCTCCAAGACCCCTCTGAAAGTGTCTTCCAAAGTCCTTTGGACTTCCCAAACTCACTTGTCTGCATTCTTGAGGATGCTGTATCCAAGGGCTGATACATTAAAGTTAGATTCCAATATCTGATGGTAACACAAATTTGAATGCTCATATGAAAACAGGTAGTAAGGGAATTGTAGTAAATACAGCTGTGGACATGGATAATGCACAGAAATAAGATAATTTCCCCCTTAATTGAGGCAAAAGAATCCATTATGTTGATATCCATATATCCTTCTAATTTTCCTTTTGATTTCAAAAAGTGTGCATGTTTTCAGGCATTAATTTCTTTTAGTTATGTCTCTCCTCTATACAAGCAAATTTTCAAGTTCCAACTTCCAAAAGACAGCAATGACTAAAATTTTTACTTCCATCTAACTTTTGAACAAGATTCCTGACATGGTCATCACAGTTTTATTAATGAATCTAACAATACAAATATATTAAATTGCCAGCCAAAAGAAAGTTTAACACCACATAATATAAGCAAAACAAACTCCGTAGAAAAATAAAATTGTATAACATCACTACCTGTGTAATTATAACAGTAACCGCCCCAGCAGCAGCAGCAATAATCAAGTTTGCTTTTGTACTAATGCTCTTGCTTCCACTTTTCTCCAAGTACAGCCTCTTAAAGAAGCTGTATCCATAAAAATACACAAACTGTGAAATAAAAGACTGCAGATTTTTCGTCCCAAGGCCCTGGTATAATGAAAGAACTTGACGAGTAGCAATTGCTTCCCAGAGAACATCAGTAATGTTCCTGCACGAGCCAAGGCATATGTCAGTACAAATCGAAAAAGTCCTTTGACTTTGGGCCGTATGAATGATAGTTCCTTTCAATAGCAAGTGTTTTAGAATGATTGCTCAGAACACATAAGCATAGAAAAGATAAAGCTTGGTTGTTAAAAATATTTGACTCATTCTTCGAGAAGAAAAATTCTAAAACAAACTGATTATACCAAATTTCTATGTCAAGTTAACTCCTTTTATTTGCTATGCAAGCTTACAACTATCTTAATTAACCATTTAACAATTTCTCAAGACCAAAACGTACCCTTAATTTGAAATTATCATAACTTAAGATTCTTGATGAACCTAAATCATTATTCTTCCAAGATATTCAGACAATCTTAAATCAGTCAACATTAAGCGGAAAACCATAAAAATCAAATTAAAGCTGAAAAAAGAAAACAAAATAAATTTTTGTGTATAAATATATAAAAATTTCAAGTGGGACCCAGAAGACGAAGAAAAAAGCTAAGAATTTTTGTGTACGTTGGACCTGTATTTTTGCAGATGTTGAGCTCTAACTTCAGCTTGATACTTGCTTTTACAAGTGTCAAGAGGGTATAAAATTGTGGTGCTAACCAGAGCCCCAATGGCTCCCGACGTTGCCTCTGCCAAAGACTCTAAATCAGACCCCATCTTTATCCTCCTAGAATCAAAATTCAACAAGTAGTCTTCCGTGAAAATATCCAATCCGAGATTTTGGGAAATGGGTAAAGACTAATAAGGAGGTTGGGCTGAACGAGTGTAAAAGAAAGGAGAAGGAAAGGGGGAAGTGCGAAAGTGACGGAGAGGAATTGAGAATGTGAAATACGTTTGCGTAAATAAACTTCAGTATATCTTTTTGGGAGTCGGAAACGTGAAAGCTTCTCTTTTTGCGATGTTGTCCTTTGACGTGATGCCCTCTGGGCTTACACCAAAATATTTTGTTTTTGAGATAAATATCAATCCTTTTATTCATTTAAAAACTGTACGGTAGCAAGAGCATTATTTATAAAGGGAGTACTATCCTCCACCCAGATACTTGCCTCCAAACAGCCTAATGCATGTGAAGCAAGCAAATTAGCTACCTCATTTCAACAATGTTTCACATGGTTAAAACCACAGAAGTGAAATAGAGATGATAGGCTCTTACCTTCTGACACCAATTGACCCACATAAGATAAATCAGCAAAAGCATATCGAAACTTATTTATAACTAGCAGAGCATCTCCTTCCAAAATGATAGAGTCAAGACCAAATCTCGTGCAAAACTCAAAGATTTCAAAGCAGCAATTGTTTCCAGAATCAAAGGATCTGTTTTCCAAGGGATCCGCACTGCTAAAGCTCCCATAAGAAGACCTGTTGAATTCCGGATCACTACCCTAACTCCACCATAACCTCTACTTCTATCAATAGCAGCATCGAAGTTGACCTTATAAATATCATTTGGTGGTGCTCTCCATCTAGCAATGCCAGAGGCAGTATAAGACTCCTCCTGCTGCACTTTAGTTGCCTCATTGTAATCCTGTATATACTGCTTAATGAAAACAACTGTTCTGTTAGCATTAATGTCCACAGCAGCAAAAATCTTCTTGTTTCTTGAGGACCAAATAGACCAACAAGACACAGCAAATAGTTGAACTTCTGCTCTAGATAGTGTGGTAATTGCATTAATAAACCAAGTGGTGTCCGTATCCCCTGTGTTATCAAAAGGCAACCCAACACCACGCCAAACAGTAGCTGCGTGTGAGCATCTACATAGTGCATGTTTAATAGTCTCCTCACCTTGTCCATATATCTCACATATGGCATTGGATAATATCCTTCGTTGTAGTAGAACAGACTTCACAGGCAAGATTCCTTGACAGACCTTCCACAAGAAAATCTTTATTTAAGATTGTGCTGGAATCTTCCAAAGTTTTGACCACACTTGATGATCAGCAACACTTGCCACGCTCTCCCCCTGACTAACAATAAGATGGTATCCACTTCTGACAGTGTAAAGACCATCATGAGTATATCGCCAAATCAATCCATCTTCATGATGACCATGAGACAAAGGGATCGAAAGAATATTGTCCGCATCTATCTTTGAAAACACATTAGTCACTATATCAGAATCCCAATCCCCTATTGTTGAATTAATGAGCTCATTCACTATTGCATCTGGGTCTAACTCCATTGGCGCACTCTGAACTTTTCCATTTGGTGAAGATACTGTAAGGTTTCATTGTCTCGGTTTATCATGTCATACACGAAAATACGCAGCGGATTAGAAAAACAACAAAACCAAAAATCACCAGCATCATGCAACAAAATTAATTTAGGAATAGAATCTAAACTTTTGGTGTACTCATGTAGGAATGTTCGACTTTTGAATATGGCAGCCCACGAACAGCCCTTGATTTATCATTAACTCAAGACTCCTAGCCAAGAGAAGCCCTCTAACGGTATCCATACGAGTAGGACGCAAAACAAGACCTTTGCCTAAGACAAGATGTGATCAGAAGCAAAGGGAGGAGGAAGGGAATTGTTTTCTGAGAGTGCTAGCTCAAAGAGGCAGAATGGCTATAAAATATTATGTTCTTCTGTCTAACTTTTAGACTTAATGTTGTTTTTATAGTGCCTCTTAACAAAACCCTAAAAAAGCCTTAGCCTTAGTCCAACTAAATTTGGTCTTTTGGGCCTTTTAAAATTACTTAATCCAAATTCAATTAATTGTAGGGCATACTCTAACAATCTCCCACTTGCACTACAACCAATTGGTTATGCATTTGGATTAATAATTTGGTCTGCCCATGAATTATTATATTAATAATTCATAATTATAATCTCATTATAATTGAAAAGACCAAAATACCTTTTAGAAATTTCGGGCTAAAATTACTATTAATTAAATCCCGAATTGTAGTTGGAACAGGATTCTAGTCTCACTAGGAATCCTTCTTGTACTAGGATTCATCACATGGATCCAACTCCAATTACCTTGTCTTGGTCATACCCTTATTGTGTGTGACCCTTTAGGTTTCCATTACGTTGGCAGTGATTGATTCAGAATCTCATTCATAAATCACAAGCCAAGATTGGCATCTAGCAATGCATCATGGCTACCCAAGTAATGAAAATGTCGGTGAGTTGACGACAACCTTTCAATGAGCAATTACCGTATAATTCGATCCTTTTGTCACCTAATATCTCAGTTGAACATAGAGTATGGAATGTATTATCTCTATTAAAGTTCAACTACATTGTTTCTTAATCTTAAGATAAATGATTTAATCAAATGAATTCAAGATCTCATCTTAAATCTCATTTGTACTGTGGCTACAGATTTTCAATCATTAATCTTTATTGAGAGTCCTTGAGATATAGACTCTTGTTACCAAAAGGGACAAATCCTATCTTGATCACTCACAACTCTCATATGATTCATGATGTACCCAATTACTGTCTTACTTGCAACCCTTATTGAGTTATGTTTACCAGCATCAAAGTACACCAATCCACACATAGGATACCATGGTGATCTCAAGTCTAAGGATCACATATACCATTGCCATTTGAGAACATCTAATAACACTCAATGTAACGATCCACATAGAGTTCTCAAGATGGGTCAATCCAGTGTATTCATTCACAATGATCACCCATGTGTTGATCTGGATATCACCATATCCATGACTTATGAGATCAATCACCCAAAGAAATCTAACACATGTTAGTCTTATCGTATCACTGACGTCCCTTCTCAGTGATACTACAACTAAGGATATTTAAGAATAGTATTCTTTGTATTATAAGTATCTCATTATCAAAGTCACTACTTTGATTCCTTTGATACGAATCCACTATTCTAGGGACTTTATCATTTGATTATGACTTGATCAAATTAAATACAATCAATAATGATAAATAACTACCATGTATTATTAAATAACATAAACAATCACAACAATGTCACAAGTGTGATACAAATCCAAATCTGATTGGCTCTTAGGGCACACATACTAATAATCTCCCACTTGCACTACAACTAATTGGTCATGTATCTAATACCAAATGACCTAACATGTGCATCATGCTTTTGCTATGATAGTGCCTTCGTAAGCAGGTCAGCAATATTATCATCAGTGTGTATTTTGCATATCTTCACCTCGTCTCTTTGTATGATCTCCCTGATCAGATAGAAGCGTTTGAGTATACGTTTGGACCGTTGGTGAGACCTGGGTTCCTTAGCTTGTGCAATGGCTCCATTGTTGTCACAATAGAGTGCCACTGGATCAGCAATGCTAGGGACTACTCCAAGTTTTGTGATGAACTTTTTAATCCAAACAGCTTCCTTAGCTGTATCTGAAGCCGCTATATACTCAGCCTCAGTCGTAGAATCGACCACTGTCTCTTGTTTTGAACTCTTCCAACTTACAGCGCCACCATTCAGGCAAAACACATAGCCAAATTGTGACTTAAAGTCATCCTTATCTGACTGGAAACTAGCATCAGTGTAACCATTTACAATGAGCTCATTCTCTCCTCCATAGACTAAGAAAGCATCCATAGTCCTTCTTAAGTACATAAGGATGTTCTTAACTGCTATCCAGTAACGCTCACCTGGGTAAGCTCGATACCTACTCACCATGCTTAAAGCATGCGAGACATCAAGCCTCGTACATAACATGGCATACATGATAGATCCAATAGCTGAAGCATATGGAATCCTAGCCATTTTATCTCTCTCATCTTGTGTTTTAGGACACATGTCCTTTGAGAGATAAATGCCATGAGACATAGGTAAAAATCCTTTCTTGGATTCTTCCATGTTGAACCTTTTCAACACTTTGTCAATATATGTACTTTGACTTAGACCTAGCAGCCTACTCGATCTATCTCTATAGATCTTTATTCCAAGGATATAGGCTGCTTCTCCTAAGTCTTTCATGGAGAAGCAATTCTCTAGCCAAGTTTTGACAGATTGTAGGGCAGGAATGTCATTTCCTATGAGTAGTATGTCATCCACATATAACACTAGGAATATGACAGCACTCCCACTAACCTTTTTGTAAACACAAGGTTCATCTTTGTTCTTGATGAAGCCAAACTCTTTGATTGTCTCATCAAAACGAATGGTCCAGCTCCGAGAAGCTTGCTTCAATCCATAAATGGATTTCTGAAGTTTGCGTACCTTATTGGCATTCTCAGGAGTGATAAAACCATCAGGTTGTGTCATATACACATCTTCTGACAAGTTTCCATTCAGAAACGCGATTTTAACATCCATTTGCCATATCTCATAATCATGGTATGCAACGATAGCAAGCAAAATTCGAATGGACTTGAGCATTGCAACTGGTGAAAAGGTTTCATCATAGTCTATACCATGCTTTTGTTTGAAACCTTTGGCCACCAATCAACCTTTATAGGTATGCATGTTACCATCCATGTCAGTCTTCTTTTTGAAGACCCACTTGCACCCTATGGGTTTTACCCTTTAGGTGGATCAACCAAGGTCCATACTTGGTCTGTAGACATGGAGTCCATTTCGGATTTCATGGCTTTAAGCCATTTCTCAGAATCTGAGCCC
Source organism: Heritiera fomes (assembly GCA_032173925.1). Classification (NCBI taxonomy): domain Eukaryota; kingdom Viridiplantae; phylum Streptophyta; class Magnoliopsida; order Malvales; family Malvaceae; genus Heritiera; species Heritiera fomes. The sequence goes on from JAPDPM010000019.1 coordinate 8,994,692, forward strand.
GTAATTGCTTCTTCATAGGTGGTAGGCTCATCATTATCCATGAGCAATACGTCGTTGTGCTGAGTGGTGAGAAGGTTAAGCTTTTCAGGCTCTCGACGTATCCTATTAGACCTACGCGAGCCTTGTGTTTCTGGAGCTACTTCCTGTTCCACAACATCTTGTGGGACTTGCTCCTGTTCCACTAAAGGTTCAATGACATTTTGTGATTGTTGAACCTCTTCAAGCTCTATTTTCTTCCTACTAGTTCTTCTAAAAAGAAAGTCCTTTTCTAAAAAACACCGTATCGAGCCACAAACACTTTGTGCTCTGTGGGATTATAGAAATAGTATCTTTTTGTCTCTTTAGGATACCTCACAAATATGCATTTATCAGATTTGGGTACTAATTTGTCTAAGACTTGTCTTTTGACATAAGCCTTACAACCCCAAATCTTTATAAAAGACAGATTAGGCTTTTTTCCAGTCCACATCTCATGTGGTGTCTTTTCAACAGCTTTAGTATGAACACGATTTAGTGTAAATGCTGCTGTCTCTAAAGCATAACCCCAAAAGAAGACAAGGAGGTCAGATAGACTCATCATGGATTGAACCATGTCTAACAAGGTCCGATTCCTCCTCTCAGATACATCGTTCCATTCAGGTGTACCAGTTGGAGTGAGTTGTGGAACTATTCCACACTCCTTTAGATGATCTATAAATTCTAAGCTCAAATACTCACCACCGCAATCTGATCGGAGTGTCTTGATATTCTTGCTTAGCTGGTTTTGTACTTCATTCTTGAATTCTTTGAACTTTTCAAAGGATTCTGACTTATGTCTCATTAAATAAACATAGTCATATCTACTGTAGTCATCAGTAAATGTGATAAAGTATTGGAACCCTCCTCTAGCCTGTGTGGTTAATGGACCACATACATCTGTATGTATGAGCTATAATAAACCACTAGCCCTTTCACTTGTTCTTGTAAAAGGCACCTTGGTCATTTTACCAAGCAAACAAGATTCGCATACATCATATGATTCAAAATCAAATGAATCTAAGTGTCCCTCTTTATGGAGCCTAGATATGCGTTTCTCATTTATGTTACAAAGTCTACAATGCCAGAGGAATGTAGGGTTAATCTCATTACCCTTTGACCTCTTGGAATCAACACTGTATATGTGATTATCTAAATCTAGAACATACAATCTATTCATAATGGAAGCATTGCCACAGAAAATATCATTAAAGTAAATTGAACAAGTATTGTTCATTATTTTAAAAGAAAAACCTTTCTTGTCCAAACAAGAAACAGAAATAATGTTCTTGGCAATTGCTGGAACATAATAACAATTATCAAGTTCTAGAATTAGGCTTGAAGGCAACGATAAATTAAATGTTCCTACAGCTAACGCAGCAACCGTTGCTCCATTTCCAACTCGTAGGACCACCTCGCCCTTAGGAAGTTTTCTACTCCTTGTTAGTCCCTGCACATTCATGCAAATGTGAGAACCACATCCAGTGTCTAATACCCAAGATGAAGAAGTAGACAAATTTATCTCAATCACATATATACCTGAGATGGAAGTCTCACTTCCTTTCTTTTTCTTCAGCTCCTCAAGGTACACAGTGCAATTTTGCTTCCAATGACCAGTCTTACTGCAATGGAAGCATTTTCCTGTCTTAGCAACTCCACTAGATGGCTTGAGTTTCTTGGCCTTTTCCTTCTTGTTACCCTTGGGCTTGGGCTTACCCTTAAGCTTGCCTTTGCCTTTGGATTTGGTCTTGTCAATCACCATAACAGAAGTAGGCCTTGACTTCTTCAAGTCCTGCTCAGTAGTTCTCAACATATTGAGCAATTCTGCCAGTGTCTTATCCATACTGTTCATGTTGTAGTGCAACACAAACGAACTATAGCTATTCGGTAAAGATTGGAGGATGAGATCAACTGACAACTCTTTATACATGGTGAAGCCCAGTGCTTCCAGCCTCTCAATGTACCTAATCATATTAAGTACATGACTGTGCACCGAAGCTCCCTCAGCCATCTTGCTCTGGAAGGACACCTCATAACGTTCGTGCCGTGCTTGCTCTTGGAACATTTCCTTGAGATGTTCGATCATATCAAACGGTTTCATATTCTCATGTTGCTTTTAGAGTTCAGAACTCATGGAAGCTAACATCAGGCACTGTACGTCAATGGCATCATCCAAATGTTTTTGATAAGCTTGCTTATCAGTAGCAGAAGCATTCTGTCGAGGTTGAGCAGGGATTGCATGCTCTAGAACATATAACTTCTTTTATTGAGTGAGGACTATCCTCAAATTTCTGTACCAGTCTAAGAAGTTTGCCCCAACCAACTTGTTATCCTTCTCAAGGGTAGAACGAAGGGATAAATTGTTGTTTGCCATGATAATTCTACAATCATAAAATATGCAAGTAAGTAACATTGTGATTAAAATCATTAATTATGGTCTTTTAATTAAATGAATTACTCCCACTATTTTCCTCAAGCTAATAGCCCTCACTATCAACTCGGGAAGCCTTTTCGCCTAGACTTCCTAGTGGGCCAGGATCCATATTTGGTCCCATTATAACTTTAGCTGAGCTAATGCATCCAATGAGATTATTTAGGTAGACAACTCTTGTCAATTGCATCTCATACAACTCCTGGATAGTTGGGTGAACAACTCGTGTTCTAACTCATCATATGGGTTAAAGCCCAACCTATGCCTCTAAATCTTATTAGGTTTGATTGAGCCAATGCTCTAATTTGATTTAGTTAAGTTTGACCCAATACACTTGGAGATAACTATTATCTCATGCAATGTGAATTCCTAAGGTAGGTATGACCTTGACTGAGCCAAAGTAGCACAATACCGAACAAAGTCTCTTTCACATGCATCGTATTGGAAGGCATCTTTATTTGTTATCTTTGACCTAATATTTATTTTGTGGGGTTTTTAATTTTACCGTCTCACCTAGCATGCTTTTCTAACATATATATCAACATATATAACCAAAGGCGTAAAATTAAACGTGACATGGTTATGGCCTTTCTATTACAAAAGAACCTAGGAATACATTATTTTTCTAAATGCCTTCTCCTCGATTTCCCTTCAAGCGTTACCTCGGTTCGCCTTGGCTCCGAATCATCTTGGCTCCAAATGTTGTACATTTTACAAGATAATCCTAATTTATCTATATAACTATTACATAAATAAATTACAAATAAAGCAAGGCTCACAGGCCCAATTTAAATTTATTTAAATAAATTACAACCCATGTAAACCTAGGCCCATAACCATGCACCACGCAATCATCCATATCACATAAGAATCAAGCATCAAGCATACACAATAATATCACATATTAATTTGCATGCTTTCTAATTAAAATCTAATTTTAATTAATCAAATTTTAATTAATTATGGGTATTAAGAGTTGTTTTAATTTAATTTTAATTCTCAAAATTCAATTTGGGCTTAATTGAAATTTTAATCTTATTAAAATCTCAAAACCATTGGATAACTCTTATCCATTTTAAAATATTTTATTTTAAAACAAAAATTTATAAAGATAACTCCTTTTGAAATTTTAATCTCATTAAAATCTCAAAAGTATTGGATAACTCTTATCCAATTTAAGATAGAAAATATTTTATTTTAAAACAAAATTTTTTTTAAGATAATTCCTTTTGAAATTTTAATCTCATTAAAATCTTAAAATTATTGGATAACTCTTATCCAATTTAATATATGATATATTTTATTTTAAAGCAATATTATCAAGATAATGTTTTTGAAATTTTAATCTTATTAAAATCTCAAAAATATTGGATAACTCTTATCCAATTTAATAAAGGATATATTTTATTTAAAACAATTTTATCAAGATAATGTTTTTGAAATTTTAATCTTATTAAAATCTCAAAAATATTAGATAACTCTTATCTAATTTAATAAAGGATATATTTTATTTAAAACAATTTTATCAAGATAATGTTTTAAAAATTTTAATTTTATTAAAATCTCAAAAACCACCGGATAACTCTTATCCAATTCTATTTTTAAAAAATATCTTTCTTTAAAATATATTTAATTTGAAACTCTTATCAGGATAACTTTTATTCTAATTTATTTTATATATTTTAAATAAAATAATAACAAGTATTAATTAAATTTTTTGTGGCAAGGGTGGAAACTACAAGATTGCCTATAAGGTTTTTTTTAAAATATATAATTGTCTTACAATTATTTTAGGTCACCCAAACGAATTTTGAAAATTAAAATCAAATCTGTAACAACTTACAATAAAACAGCATCACCACGAATCGAATTCACTATCTTGAAAACCGTTTGCACATTGGCTCTGATACCACTGTAAGATTTCATTGTCTCAGTTTATCATGTCATACACGAAAATACGCAGAAGATTAGAAAAACAACAAAACCAAAATCGCCAGCATCATGCAACAAAATTAATTTCGAAATAGAATCTAACCTTTTGGTGTACTCGTGTAAGAATGTTTGACTTTTGAATATGGCAGCCTACGAACAGCCCTTGATTTATCGTTAACTCAAGACTCCTAGCTAAGAGAAGCCCTCTAACGGTATCCACACGAGTAGGACGCAAAACAAGACATTTGCCTGAGACAAGATGTGATCAGAAGCAAAGAGAGGAGGAAGGGAATTGTTTTCTGAGAGTGCTAGCTCAAAGAGGTAGAACGGCTATAAAATATTCTATTCTTTTGTCTAACTTTTAGACTTAATGTTGTTTTTATAGTGCCTCTTAACAAAACCCTAAAAAGGCCTTAGCCTTGTCCAACTAAATTTGGTCTTTTGGGCCTTTTAAAATTACTTAATCCAAATCCAATTAATTGTAGGGCATACTCTAATAGATAGCACCCATTTGTCTCTATAAATTTTCACATTAAGACCATTACCAATTCTCCATGCCGTTCCAGTTTGCAACACTTGCCTTGCTGTCCATAAACTTTTCCAAATGAACGAGGGCTTATTCCCCAATGAAGCATGAAGGAAGCTGCAGTGGGGGAAGTACTTAGCCTTAAGAACAGCACTAGGTAGAGAAGTTTGGTCTGTGAGTAGCCGCCATCCTTGTTTTGCAAGCACGGCAAGGTTGAAACTCCACAAGTCACGAAACCCCAATTCGCCTTGAAGTTTCTTCTTACACATGTCTTTCCAGCTCAACCAATAAGTCCCCCTTGCATTCTGAGACTTTTGCCACCAGTATTTGGCCATCAACATGCCAAGTTCATGACACAACCTTTTCGGTACAAGGAAGTAGCCTATTGCATATAATGGAATGGCCTGTACAACAAACTTCAAAAAAATTTCTTTACCTCCTTGCGACAATGGTCTGATAGCCCAATTTTCTAAGCAAGATGCTACGCGATCCTTGAGGTATCTGAATGCACGATACCTTTGCCTCTCGACAATGCTAAGAAGTCCAAGACACTTCTTCGGGCAATTCTCAATCTGGACCTGAAGGATATTGGCTATTTCTTGCCTCATTATAGCAGACACATTGGGGCTAAAGAAAATAGAGGATTTATCGAAGTTGATTTGTTGACCAGAAGCCATTTCATATTTGTACAGAACATCCTTTAATAGTAAAGCCTCTTCTGTAGTTGCCTTAGCAAACATCATACTATCATCAGCAAATAAAAGGTGTGTTACCAGCGGTCCCCTCCTACTTGCTCTAATCCCGTGAAATAACCTCACCTGTTGTTTTTTCATGAGAAGAGAAGACAGAGCTTATAAGGGATCACCTTGTCTAAGTCCCCTTTGTGGATGAAAAGTGGCAGATGGAACACCATTAATCAATACAAAATATGAAACCGTTCTAACACAAGTTAGAACCAAATTCACCCACCTAGTAGGAAACCCAAGATGCAGCATAATCTCTGATAAAAAGCCCCATTCCACCCTATCGTACGCCTTGCTCATATCCAATTTAAGAGCAAACGAGCCAATAACACCTCTTCGACGTCCTGTCATCACATGTAATAGCTCATAGGCAACAATAATGTTATCTGTAATAAGCCTACAGGGAACAAAAGCACTCTAAAGTTTATTGACACAAGAAGGAAGAATGTGCTTTAAACAATTAGCCAACACCTTTGCCACGACATTGTATATCACATTACACAGACAAATGGGGCGGAATTGGCGAATATTGGTAGGTGTAGACACTTTAGGTATCAAGCAGAGGAAAGTGTGATTGACCTTAGAGATTGATCTACGACCATTCAAACAATCCAAGCAGAAAGCAGTAACATCCCCTCCAATAATATCCCAATATTGTTGATAAAACAACGCCGGCATCCCATCTGGCCCCGGAGACTTGGTTGGAAACATTTGAAAGATAGCTTCCTTAATCTCTTCCTCCCTATAGTCTTCCAATAAGAAGGCACTCATCTGTTCATTCACCCATGGCTCCACTGCTGCTAACACCTCCTCATAATCTGTAGCAGTAGAGGAAGAAACAAGCTGTTGGAAGTAAGATGTTGCCACTTGCTCCATTGCCTCATGATCTTCTCTCCACACACCGTGGTCATCTTCCAACCCTTTAATGAAGTTCCTCCTCCGCCTTTGTGTTGCTTGTCTATGAAAGAACCTGGAGTTACCGTCCCCTTCTTGAAGCCATTGCACCTTAGAACGCTGCTTCCAATATAATTCATCTTGTTGTAGGAGTTTGTTTAGCAAGGAACGGAGCTCTTTCTCCTCCTCCAACAGAAAGGAACTTGGCGGTTGTAGTTTCAAAGCCGATAATTGCATATGAAGCAATTTGATTTGAGTACGTGTGGCCCGTAGTTCAGTTCTACTCCACTACTGTAGACAACGTCCAATATAACTGAGCCTGGCCCCTATCTCCTGATTAGTGTTTGAGTTCCACACCAACTCTACCACCTTAGCACATCCCGATTCCCTCACCCAACTAGACTCAAAATGGAAAACACCACCTTTCCCTCCTCTTCTTGGATTTCCACCCGGGTTGGTCTCTAACATAACTGGACAGTGGTCCAAGATGGAAGATGTCAAGTGAGTAACAATAGCCGAAGAGAATCGCTCAAACCATTCCTTATTGCCCACAAATCTATCCAGTCGTTCCTTTCCGTTTGTTTCCACCGTATTTCCTCTTTCCTATGTATACCACTTACACCATCTTTTTTATTCTATTTGCTGTTGAGTGTTCCTAATTTGAAATTAATTCAGTTAATTGATCGATCAAATTTAATTTGATTTATTGGTCGACCATTAAATTTAATTCGATCAGTTAATGAATATAGATTTTAAGAAAATTCGATTATCAGTTAATTCGATTCGAAAACTGAATTATTTTCAGTTAATTGAATTAAACAAATTGTATGAAAATTTTATATTGGTTTTTTATAATGTTGTTAGAGTGTTAGTTTTATATTGGTTTTTTAGTAATAAATGTTATATGAAAATTTTGTATAAAGTTCAATTAATTCGGTTAATTAATCGAATTATATTTCGATTCGGTTAATTTAAAAATGCAAATTTTGGTTCGGTTAATGAAAGTAAAAAATCTATATTTCGATTGATTTGATTTGAAATTAACCGAATGAACACCCCTTATTTGTTGTACATTGCTGGTTGGGTCGCTTATTTTCGTTGTTTTTTTAACCAGAGTAAAAGAATTTTTATTTGCACCACACTTTTTATTCTTTATACCACACTTCTAATTACACTACAAAAATTATTAAATGTACTTCATAATTTTATAATTTTAATTCTACCCCTTTTTACCTCTAATTACATCCCATTTCATACCATCATCATCGCTTAGTATTATTACCATGGCTCCTTCATCTCTATTGCTCATTCATTGTTTCTTTTTTTTTTGTGACTCTACAAATATTAAACACTAATTAATTATAATTATTATAATAAAATTTATTAATTATAATTATTAAAATAAATTTTATTATAAAATTACAATAGGGTTACCAACACAAGGTTTTTACAAGACTTTGAACAATAACAACACCAAAGAGAACTTCACAAAATACAAGTTAGCTAGGAAAGAAGTAGAGCAAGCGGTAGAAACTAAGGTGAAGATTATGAAAGAGATTTATAATAAGTTGAACATAGAGGATGGGAAGAAAGAGATATACAGATTGGCACGAGCAAAAGAGAGAAAAGTAACTAATTTCTGACAAGTTAATCACTTGCATCACACATAAACTCAAACGAAAGACCACAATCTGGAGTTATAATCATAGGAGTAGTAACTAATTTCTTCTGAAGGGTCTTAAATGCTTATAAACAATGCTCATCAAATTAAATGTAGTATTTTTTTCAAGAAGGTTGCATAAAGGTTTTGAGATTTTGGAAAAATCTTTTCTGAACATCTTATAAAAGCTTGCATGGCATGGCCCAAAAAACTCCTAATCCCTTTAATAGGGGTAAAGGGAGGTAACTTCTCAATCTCAACCTTAGCTCTATCAACCTCAATATCCTTTACAGAATTCTTATACCCTAAAACTACACCCTCCTTTACCATGAAATGGCACTTCTCCTAATTAAGCACCAAATTGGTCTCCTCACACCTTTTAAGCACCAAAAACAGGTTATGTAACACACTAATCAAAACTATCCTTAAATACAGAAAAATCATCCATGAATACCTCAAGAAAGTCCTCCACCATATCAAAAAAGATGGCCATTATGTAACGCTGAAAAGTAGTAGGGGAATTGCATAGGCCAAAAGATATCTTCTTAAAAGCAAAAGTCACATAGGGACAGGTGAATGTGGTTTTCTCTTTGTCTTCTGGGGCTATAGCTATTTGGTTATATCCAAAATAACCATCCAATAGACAATAAAACTCATGGCTAGCTAACCTATCTAGCATCTGGTCAATGAAAGGAAGTGAGAAGTGGTCTTTCCTAGTGGCTTTATTTAACTTTCGATAATCTATATAAACCTGCCACCCAGTTATAGTCCTAGTAGGTATAAGCTTATTGTTATTGTTTTCAATCACAATCATCCTTTTTTTTTCTTAGGGACACATTGAACAGGGCTCACCCAAGAACTATTAGAAATAGGATAGATGATCCTAGCATCTAACCACTTAATAATCTCTTTCTTCACAACTTCCTCCATTACTAGATTAAGCCTATGTTAGTGCTCTATAGAAAAGTTATACCCCTCATTCTTAAAAAATCTTATGCATACAGATAAAGGGACTGACACCCTTAATATCATCAATGGTCCAACCTATAGCCTTTTGATGCTCTCTCAAAACCTTTAATAGCATCTCTTCTTAATCATTGGTGAGAGTAGTAGAAACTATGATTAGTTTAGCGGAGGATTCACTTATATAGGCATATCTAAGGTGAGAGGGTAAGGGCTTGAGCTCTAAAGTTGGATGAACAATACTAGATGGATAGATGGATCTCTAATGCTGAAGAAGATGAAGTGTCTAATGTCTCAAATTGGGCTACCTCCCTCAGATGAGAAGCCTCTAACAACTGTAGGGTCTCAACCACCTCATTATCATCATTTTCATATTCCTTAAGGTCAACTGATTTAACTAAGAAGACCTTTAAAGGGTTACTTGATGTGACCTAGAAAACTCCTTAGTTATCTCATAATCAACTACTTCTATCTTAAAGTAATCAATAGGGTCACCAGGGAATTTCTTAGATTTAAAGACATTGAATGTCACTTCCTAATCCTGCACCTTCATAGTTAATGCCCTTTTTACACATCAATCGATGTCCTATCAGTGGCCTGGAAAGGTCTACCTAGGATTATTAACACTTCTCTATCTTCCTCCATATCTAACACTATGAAATCAACAGGGAAGATGAACTTATCAACCTTGACCAATACATCCTCAATAATCCCATTTAGTCTTTTTAGGGACTTGTCAGCTGATTGCGAGGTTACAATGGTAGGTCTAACTATTCCTACACTGAACCTCTAGTATATGGAAAATAGCATGAGGTTAATATTGGCCTCTCAGTCATAGAGAGCTTTACTAGAGAACTGAGTACCTATGGTGCAAGGTATTGTAAAGCTACCTAGGTTCTTGAGCTGAAGGGGTAACCTCCTCTAAATTATGGCACTACACTCCTCTATAGGGGCTACAGTATCATATTCATCCAACCTACTTTTCTTAGAAAAGATTTCCTTCACGAACTTCACATGACTGGGCATTTGCTCCAGTGCATTAGTAGATGATACGTTGATGTGGAGCTTCTTAAAGATCTCTAAGAACTTGGAAAATTGCTTGTCTAAATTTTTCTTTTGTGATCTCTAAGGGAAAGGAATGGGAGGCCTATCGGGAGGAGGTGTAATTAGATTAGTACTAATGGAACTTGCTTGTTTGGATGTGTTTGCACTTCCTTTTTTCTTAGGCCTTACTCTTATCAGATGCCCTTTTACAATCTAGGAGTCTACCATAGTAGGCTTAACAGATGCGGGCCTAACAAGTGGATTAACTCTCTATCAATCCTAACAGTAATGGCCTTAACATGCTCTTTTCCTTCCCTCTTGACTGGGTTAGATCTGTGTTTAAAGGCAAAGATCCCTGAAGACATTGGCTAAGAGCATTAGCTATCTGCCTTACCTGGACTTCTAGATTTTGCAAAATGGTGGTGAACATGACCTCAAGTGAAGGTTTCTTCTCAACTATAGATTAGGGATGAACAGGTGGTGGTGGTGGTGGTGATGTGTGTGGCTGGTACTATTAAGGTGGTGGTATATGAGTAGGTAGAGGCTAAAACCCAGTAGGGAGTGTAGGTTTAGAATTTGAAGGTTGTCTTTGGTTTAGGCTCCAGGAAAGACTAAGGTGATTTTACCGCCCTAGGTTAGAGTTGCTGGCAAATGGGTTGTTCTATTACTTAAGGGACAACATATTGAACATGCTTTTATATTAAGTGGGCACCTATATACAAAGTGTGTATCGCCATATAGATTGTAGAGAGTGAATGGGCTCTATATTGCTAGGATAGGACTAGGAGAAAATCGAGTACTTAAAGAATCTACCTTCTTATTTAATAAAGCTATTTGATAAGTCAAGGTAGTAAGAGCATCAAGTTTGTAGATAGCAGCAGTTTTCCTAGGAAGTTGTCTCTCAAACGACCACTAATAGTTATTAGTGGGCATCTTATCTAGTGAACAATAGGCTTCCTACTCCATTTTGCACATAAGAGCTCCTTTTGAAACAGCATTGATTATCGTCTTATTTTGGTTAGTCAACCATTATAAAAGGTTTGGACTTGGAGCCATAAAGGTGACAGGATGATATTTTACTAATTATATATGTATTAATATATATATATGTATATTATTGATGTTTTATGCCTAAAATAGCTTGTTAATGTTTGTTTTATGATTTAAGTATTAAATATCAAAATTGGAATAAAAAGGTGCTAAAAAGAGCAAAGTGTAGATTTTCTGTCCAATTTAAAAGATTGATGAATTTGACTAACTTAACTACCTAATTTCAAGAAGTGGCCTTCATAGAAGTTGTAGAAGACTTCTTTAGGTTTTTGGAATGTACAAGATTGCAAAAATCAGAGCTCGTTTGAAGGGTCAAACATCTAGAAAAAATTAGTATTAAATTTAGGGTAAAAATAACGAGATTGAGAAGAAATTCCAACAAAGCAAACTCAAGACAAGATTTTGTTGAGACGATAATTTCTTAATTTAATCATGTCTTAAATATGTAATTAATTAATAATAAAAGGTCTTAGGAATTTTGTTTAGAAAATAATTGTAAAAAGATTATGAGATAAAAATAAGAGTTTGATTAGTCAAATAATTTATTTCTCAAGTAAACTCTTATCTTAATCCTACATTGCTTAGGAAAGTTTTTTAAACTCTTCCTTAGGTCTATATAAAGAGCACATGGCTCTCATAAACAGCATCCCTCACATCCCTCTTCCTTTTTAGTCTTTTGCAGGTTTTTTTAGTGTTTAAGTAAAAGTTTTATTTTCTTTCTTTTAAATTTAATATTGCCGATTTCTTTTCCTTTAAAAATTTTATTTTTCTTCTTTTCTTTAATCATTGGTCTTGTCGATTTCTTTCTTTTTAATTATAAAATTATTTTCTTTCTAATCTTTCCATTAGAAATAGATTTCTTGTTCTTTATAATTTACAAAACCAATTTCGTATTTAATATTTTCCAAGTTTAACGATTTCTTTATAGTTTTTAGGATTAAATTGTTTTCTTTTCTTTTCTTTATTTAAAATTGATTCTTCCCTTAGGTTTATTAGGCTTTATTGATTTATTATAAATAATTTTATATGGTTGCTAATTTCTTTACTGATATTTTAATATTGATTTTGATTCTTGTTTTGTTTTTCATATCATTTGTTTAGTTCTTGCTAGTTTATAATCTTGATTTTAGATTTCTTGTTTTAGATTATTAAAGATTGATATATTGATTGTCTTTTGCATGATTCTTGATATCTTTATAATATTAAACTTGAATTTTATGATCTTGAATATGACTAGTGAGTAGATTTCTTGTTCAATCATGAGGTAAATTGATTATTCTTAGGAAAAGAATATTGTGAGATTCTTGAACCTATTATATAATTGTTAATTAAATATCCAATATTCTTTTAGCACATTATAATGATTGTTTGTTTAATTAGATAAGGTGTACACTATTAGTTAAATTAAATAATCTACCGCTAGATTAAAAACATAAGTCCATAATTGTTTGTGGAGTTAATCACTAAGGATGGAGGAAAATTAAGGTTTAGATTAAATGAACCGAGCTTATGTGTTTGTTATCTAATGTCAACCCACATATTTCTAGTTGTTAATGCTGCTACAACTTATATCTAGAGAGCTTATTCTAGGTAGGTTAAGTAGTTAGAGATTAGTTAAAGAATTTGTTTTAACTAACGACTTAATAAGAAAAAATGGTGTAACAAAGCTTGTTGTTATGCTACAGTTGACCATTTAATTGACAGTAATATTTTGTAATCAATGATCAACATCAAAATTCAAGAATAATTAATTGCCTTATAACTGAAGTTTTTTATCTTTGTTTTTTATATTTAATAATCTTTGCTTTCTCTATTTTAGACATAGCTTACAAAACTCCAAAACCCCAAAATTTCTTCTTCTTTCCCTAAACCCTAAAATTAGATTTTTAATTTAATAATTAACTTAAATAATTCAATCTCTATGGGTTCAACCCTTACTCCGCTATCTACATAGTAGAGTTAGAAAATTTTATTTTTGGTGACTAATGACACTCATCAAAAGGTAAGACATGATAGGGACATTTCCTAAGGAGATCTTTATATCTTTTCTAGGCTTCATACAAGGATTTAGAATTGAGTTGGGTAAAGGAGGAGATATCATTTCGCATCTTGGCCATTTTGGAAGGGGAAAATTTTTGCTAAAAATTGTTGCGCTAGCTTATCTGAAGTAGAGATGGATCTTGGGGAAGAGAGGTCAACCAATTTTTGCCCTATCCCTAAGAGAGAATGTGAACAATCTAAGCCTAATTATGTCTTCTGAAACCTTATTATGCTCAAAGGTGTCACAGATCTCTAAAAAGCTTCCAAAGTGTGCTTAAGGGTCATCTTAAGGTAACCCATTGAACTACACAAAGGTTTAGATCGTTTATATGATTGTAAGCATGATTTCAAAATTATTTGCTAGGATGGCTGGTCTCCTAATCCTAGTGTAGTATCCTTCTTTTGTTAGGACAACGTAGCCACTTATCATTCTAGGCTTTTGTTGATTAGCCATTTTTTCTTGCTACAGAGCGAAGTTTTTCTTTGATTCCCTTCTTAATCTCCTAAGTGTTTTTCAATTTCTAGAAAGAGTTCACAACTCATTGCCCTACGCGTGCAAACATCTAAAGGTCTTAGAAAGTCTAAAAAAATTTATAGTGTATCCTAATCTATCCTATAGGCTCTATGTATAAGTATTTATAAGGCTAAAATTATACCTAGACGTGAATTTTCTAATATTAACTAAGGTTGTTCCCAATCCCTAACAACGGCACCAAAAATTTGTTGACTAATTGTCTATCCTAAGGTATTAACATGCAAGTAAACATGGTCACAAGTAATATAAGATTGTAAGTCCAGATTATCGTCCTATAGAGATTAATTATGCAAGCCTTAATTAATTACTCAAAATTATCACCCTAAGTATATTCTAGCAAATTATGAAGTTTAATTAATAGGATATTTAAAAGCCACCAAAAACATGAAAATTAGGTGCAGAGTTTGAAGACATACAATGATTTGCTGAAAATTAAAATAATGCAAAAGAAATTAATGTAGGTTAGAAATTAATTCAGATAAAAATGTGAAAAACTAAAAATGGGGGTACAAAATGTAAATAATAAAAATGTAAAAGTAACTACTAAAGTAAGGCTAATATGCATGAAATGAAAGCTTGCAACTATTTTGAAAAAAAAATTTTAAGTAAATGAAAATTAAAAGAAATGAAATTTAATGCATCAAAATCCTAATTTATATATGCATGAGCTAAATGCCCTACAATGTAACCCTAGATTACTAACTCTAAAATGCAAGTGGCTCGACACTAAACTAAATTGCCTAACCAATATGGACTTAAAATGCACTAAAATGCATGCAAGACCGTGACTGCCTATGTTAAAGAAATGCATGTAAAACAATTAATTTTTGGTTTTTTGTGAAATGAAATTTAATGAAGCTAAATATGCATGAAACCTAAATGACAATAAGCTAACCTTAAATGCATTTTAGAACTCTTAAACTAAGACATTCAAACGACCAAATCAACGCCTAATAGAAACTAAAATTAGCCTAAAAATCATGACTCACTAGGTGAAATAGAACTGAACTAATGCATGTACAATTGAAGGAAATGACCTAGGAATTTAAGCAAACACTACCTAAGCTATAGTACCCTATATTTATGCCATCCTAAGAACACATGAAACACACTAAAACAACACCTAAATAGACTGAACAAAAATGTACAAAAGGTTGGATAGAACCAGTTTTTAAAGGGCTGGAAATAAGAGCTTAAAATGAAAAAGAAATGCAATGGTAATTTAATCAAACACTTTCTAAAATGTTTGACCTTAAGGCTACTTAAACCTAATGAAATATGACTTAAAAAGGGGATGGATAGTGGCTGAATGGAAGCTGGAAGGGACCTTTTTATAAGGCTGGGCAGAAAATTTTCTTTTTGAGCTAAGAAAAATCCTACTATTAAAGTTCTACATGAAACTAATGCAATCTAACTTTTAGGAACCAATTTGACAACATGAACCCTTAATGAAATGAGCTTAGAAATGAAAATAAACATTTAAGACATTAAAAACTCAATCCAAACAATAGCTAAATGAACTGAAATAGTAAAAAAATTGCAAGAGAAATCAATGTGGACTAAACTTAAGCACAAGAGCTATTGAGGTAGTTTTTCAACCTTTTTTGATTCTCATAGTCATAAAGCTTAGTCAAGACCAAAAATGGCAAAAGAAAATGAAAGAAAACAAAAATTCATTGCTGGAAATGGAAGATGACATCATTGCTTATAAGAAAATCCAAGAAAGATGTAAAGTTTGCTAAGAAAACTTAAGGAAAACACTTAAAATCAACAAGCAAAATGTAAAGGAAATTTTAGAAGCACATGGTGGCTGCCTAAAGCTATGGAAATTACATTAAAAGAGACCTAAATTATACCATAGCAGCCAATGTGCCAAGCTCCCTCCATCATTTTCATTATAAGGCCTCTAAAGTGGGGGTAATTTGGACTTTGTGCATTGTTAATGAGTTGGCACTCCTTGCCACTTGTCTTCATTCGATTGTCCACTTTTAGAGGATATTTCCATGTCATCCTCTTTTCCAAATCAGCCAAAGGATACCTCAAATCTTTTAGTCTCTTTCATTTGTCTTCTTGTCCACTTGTGCATCCATGTGGCAAAGGCATGTCATGTGGTTGGCATTTGGTCCATGTGCTTGCCTCCAATAAATGCTTAAGGTGTTAGCATGTGGATGGAGGTGGTGACTTGCATTATAGGATGAGTTGTCATGCTATTTTGGTCTTTGGTGCTGAAGTTCTTCTTTTAGTAAGCCTAGCCTATTTTTTATTCTTTTTCAGCCCAAAAGTCACCAAAACACTGAGATGTTAACTTGAATTATCTAGCTGCATAATTTGAGGAAATTAAACAAATTAGGGAGGTAATTAATAATTTTACAAAAAGATTAAGTAAAAATTTAGAAATTTAAGCATGTAAATAAATCTATTTTCATAGAGTTATTAGGAATAAAGGAAAAGTGCTTTGGTACCTTTCTATAAGAATAAGGGAGATCTTAAGAGCTGCTTCAAATACCAAGGCATAAAATTAATAAGTCACACGATAAAATTATAGGAAAGAGTGATAGAACGGATATTAAGGAAGATTATAGAGATATCAAAGAATCAATTTAGTTTTACACTTGGCCAATCAACTATGGAGGCAATACACTTGTTTAGACAGCTTGTGGAGCATTCTTGAGTATGGAGTAAAGATCTTCATCTTGTCTTTATAGACTCGGAGAAGTATATGATAAAGTGTCTAGGGAGATGTTATGATAGTCCTTATGAAGAAAAAAGTCATTTGAAATATATTGAAATACTTAAGGACATGTATGGAGATGTAAGGATACATGAGAGGACATGTGGAGGAAAAACAAACAAATATTCTATCACTAGAGGTGGCAAAAACTGGCTCGAGCCTAAAAACCCGCCCGAGATTGAACCGGGACCAGCCCAAATTGACGAAAAAAGTCAAAGGCCCGTAATCGAAAAAGCCCAAAACCGAAAAAACCCGAACCCGACATAACCCGAGCCCGATACGATTCAAAACCGAGACCGATCCAATCCGAAACCCAAAAAAACCCGAATTATAATTATATAATTATTATTTAAAAATAAATAAATAATTGATACACTTTTTTAATTAAAAAGTTTAAAATTTTGAAAACAATTATTATTTATTATACAATTTTATCAATTATGTATTACAAGCAAAATAAATATTGAATCTTTTTAATTAAATTAAATTAAATTAATTTAAAACACCATAATATATGATATCAAATAATCTTTAATATTATACTTATTGCATTTATAATAATAAATATATTATTAATTTAACATTTGATTTTATTATAAAAATTATTTTAACATTTTATTATTTTTATTTTATAATAAAATTTTAATTTTAATACAATAATAAGTCAAATATATAAAAAATTATATAATTTCAATATTTGTTTGAAACTTTGAATTTGTTATTTTGTGCAACACATTAAAAATATTTTTAATAAAAGTAAATTTAAACTATATTTTCTTAAAGTTTCAAGTATAGAAATATATTGAATTTAGATTAAAAAAAACCTAATCTTAAAATTAAAATTTAAATTTTTAAGATTAGAAAAAGTTAAGTAATTAAATTAAACAATATAAGTAAAATTTTTTTATAGGCTTGGACATTATTGAAAGAGAAAATTGTAAATTAAGCTAGTGGAAATTTTATTTTTAGCCTTAAAACAAAAGACATTAATAAATCAAGCTAGTGATAATTAATTATTTATTATATTATAATAATCTTATACATGAATAAACCAATTTGGTATCTTATAATAATGATTTGTATATTATATTATAACAATCTTTCAAGAATAAATTATATAATCTCTTAGTGTGTAAGCATTATTTTGATAGAATTAAGTATTTATTAAAAATAATTTATTTATTATCTATTAAATGTAAAATTAAAATGTGGATAAAAATAATAATTCTAATAGTAAATTAAAGTGTAATTTAATAATATATTAGAGTAGTATTACTGTGTAAGTGGTAATTTTAATAAAATTTGTTTTATACTTTATTAATATTATTATTAATTATATTTAAATAGCTAGCATTATATTAATTAATTTAGTAATATCTACTATTTAATATTTTAATTAGATATTCGATCAATTGGTATATATCTAATATTATTATGTCAATGTGAACATGAAAAAATTAATACTCAATTGGTGTATAACTGTATATGATATGATTATATCAAATGTTATTATTTATAGTATAATGTCACTTTGTGTATATAACTTGTTTAATTTAATGTTCTAAATTTTTAATGAGATATTTGATTAATTAATGCGTACGAGTACAATTATATTTAATATAATAATGTTATATTATGATTTATGTACAAACCAGAAACAAAATAAATATAAATTTGAGGTAATTAATTGACCAATTATTCATAATATTAAGTATTTTTTAATGTATATTATAATTTTATTCAAAATTATAATTGAACAATTAGTTAATTAGTTATGTGGTTAGATTTAATTTAATTATTAATTATGTTGGTATTTAAAAGACAAAATAAATGAAAAAATTCTTAAAAATTTAAAATTTTATTAAAAATATAATATACTTATTAAAAAAGCTAATAAAACAAAGTAAAAAATAAATAAATTTATTGAACTAAGAGTGTCTAAATTCCAATGGCCCAATATTGACCCAAAAAATACAATAACCCAATAAATTATTGTTAAGAGTATAAAGCCATTTATATAAATGTTTAATTGTTTAGTATGATTTATTTATAATTTGTTAATTATTTATTTGTATAGCTAATATTTTTGGATTTTCACTTTCTTTTAGTTTTACTATATATATTTGGCTCACTTAAAAAATAAATTTTTGTGTAATTATTAATATATAATTATATATTTTATAACAAATGTGAATATCACAGGAAATTAAAAGAATAAATAATAATTGTCAAGTAATAAAAATATTAAAATGTAAAAATTTATATTTATATAAATATTTATTAAATTTTAACTTTAATTTAGCATTTCTATTATATTTTTA
This sequence comes from Heritiera fomes, assembly GCA_032173925.1. Taxonomy (NCBI): domain Eukaryota; kingdom Viridiplantae; phylum Streptophyta; class Magnoliopsida; order Malvales; family Malvaceae; genus Heritiera; species Heritiera fomes. The sequence continues at coordinate 9,013,577 of JAPDPM010000019.1, forward strand.
TTTAACTATGTTGGCTCTTATAGGCAATACCGAGAGGGGGGGTGAATCGGTTCTTCACTAGCCTTAAGCCCGTTTTTCGATTCTTCTAAATTCTCTAGCCTATTTGAATATTTTCTAAGTTCTCTAAGCTAGGCAAGCATGCAATTCAAATTCAATACAATAAGCATAAATATAATTGCAAGTAATTAAAGAGAGCAGGGAAAGAGAAATGTACGCAAGTGATTTATAGAGGTTCGGCAACCTTGCCTACGTCCTCTACCTTGAGACGCTCCCAAGGATTTTCCCAAATTCACTATCCTTGAATTGGTTACACTCCTCTTTTTCTAGGCTCAAGAGAAACCTCCCTCTTTTTCTAGGCTCAAGAGAAACCTCCCTCTTTTTCTTAGGCTAAAGAGTAATCTCCCTCTTTTTCTAAGGCTAAAGAGTAACCTCCCCTTTTTACAAGGATTGAATTGGTTTATAAATTGTGTAATCAAGGAAGACCTCTAAGTAGGCAAATGATTACAGAAATTGGGCACAAAGAAAAGCCTATACAATGTTTGTGCTAAACAATACAAGAGATATGTGAATGATGGAAGATGAAGGCTTTGTAGCTCTTGATTTGTTGTTTGAGGCTTGAGGATTTGAGGAATATGAGATTTGGAGTTGCTGAGTAGTTCCTCTTACTTTCTTTAGCTTCTAAGCCTCTATTTATAGTCCATTGGATGTATTCTAGCCGTTGGGTGGAGCCAAATCTCGGATATTACCGTTGTCTCACAAAAACTAGCCGTTATAGGCTATTTTCGGGCAAAGGGATCGATCCCTACCCATAGGGGATCGATCCCTTCATTCCAGATCTGAATCTTCTGGGCTAAGGGACCTTTTCTAGCCGTTGGGAGCCATTCTGCCTTTAGGGGATCGATCCCTTCACTTAGGGGATCGATCCCTTCTTTCTAGAATTGATTTTTCTAGGCTGAGGGACCTTTTCTTGCACCAAAAAGCTTACTGCCACTAGGGGATCGATGCCTTCATTACAGAAGGTGATTTCCTGCACTTTTTGAGTTAGAAATGATGTGGTCTTTGATCCTAATCCAACCCAAAACATTTTGGCTCTTTTGTGGGAGTTTTTCTTGACTTTCTCAAATGAAAACATAGTCCAAAAATTCATCAAGTGATTTTCTAAAATATTCAAAACATTTATAAAGTATTAAGACCAATAAGGATGTGTCATTAAATGATGGTCTTAATGTTTGATATGTTCACTTGAAATGGATTGAGAAAATCATGTGTGATAAGGCAAATTTACAATATGAATTAAAACATTAAAGCTTACTTAAGTTTTTGTCATTTCAAAATATATATGGCAATTTAAAGCTAACAAACTATATAAAATTAAATTAATTATTACATTCAAAATTATAAAAATATTTATAATTTATAAAATTTTAAAATAATTTGATTAAGCCCACTAGGCCCGCCCGATTAAAACCTGACCAAACCCGAAACCGGACTGAAACAGCAAATAACCAAACTTGAAAATACCCGAAACTGAAAAAATCCGAAACCGAAAGTACCGAAAATCAAAAAAATCCAAACCCAAATATAGCCCGGATCGAACCCTCCTGAACCGGCCCGTTTGCCGCCTCTAAAGACCACATCAATGGTTGGTGTTAAACCCATTCTTGTTCGCTATAGTAATAGACAAGTTGACAAAATCTATATATGATATATGCCTTGGTGAATGATGTTTGTGGATGATATTGTCTTGTGTGCTAAGACTAGAGCGAAGATTAATGCAAATTTAGAATTGTGGAGATAGACGCTAGAATACATGGAATGTAAATTCAATTCAAACAAAGAGGATGATTCAAACATAGTGATGTTGATAGGGCAGTGGTCTTTAAACAAGATCATTTTAAATATTTGGGGTCAATTGTACAAATGGATGGAGAGATTAATAGTGATGTGAATCATAAGATCCAAGCTGGTTGAAGCAAGTGAAAAAGCGCTACAGGTATGCGATAAAGGAATTTGAGTATGATTGAAAGGTGGGTTTTACAAGATAGTTTGTCAGCCCAACATTGCTCTGTGGTATTGAAGTAATGTTGGACGACTAAAAGACTGCACATATAGGAGATGACTATAACAGAAATGTAAACGTTATGATGGATATATGAATACATAAGGAAAGATAGAAGGAGAAATAAAGGCACTCAAAAGAAGGTTGGAGAGACGCCTATCGAAGACAAGATGAGTGAAAGTCATTTACGTTGGTTTGGACACATACGATATAGACTTGTGGACACTTTAGTTAGGAGAATGAAGTCTATTTATCATGTAAAAAGAGTTAAGGCTGGGGGAAGATCAAAAAAGAATTGGAAGGAAGTCATTCAGAATGATATGGTGGAATGAGAGTCGGAAGAATACGTTACTTTGATAGGAATGAGTGAAGGAGAAGAATTTATGCTGATGACTGAACGTGAATTCGTATATAAGTTCATATAGCCTACCCTAGTATTGGGATAAAGGCTTTGATGATGCAAATATATAATAACTTTATATAAATGTATGTTTCACCCAACTTATAAAGTAGTTTATCTACTGTAGAAGCAAAAGTCAAGTGTTTGGATTTTAAAATTTTAAATTTTTTTAACTTATGTTAGAAGCAAGTTTGAGCTTGTTGATAAAACTATAAAACAAAACTTTTAAAGGATTTTGTGAGTTTTTGTTTTTATATTTTCATTTTACTTTTCAATAATTCATAAAATTATAAAAGAGGATTATATTACGCCACATTAATTTATTTATTTTGTTTAATTTTTGTATTCATTTCATTTTTTTGTTTTAATTAGCAAAAGAATTTTTATTCTATTTATAATTTCACTTAAAAACTTGTAATTTAATAAATATTTTTTATTTATTAAAAAAATTTGTTAAATAGTTTTCAACATTTTATTACTTTTGTATTAAGTTTTCTAAATGCTAATTTAATTTCTCTTAACAATAGTTTTGAAACCGCTTTACTCAAACAATAATTTTTTTATAATGCATTCTTTTTTTTTTTTGATTGCATATAATTCATTCTTATAGAAAATAATAATAATAATAATAATAATAATAATAATAATAATAATAATTGAGAATTCATAAAAATAGTACTCCGAAAAATATTTATCTACTATTTGTTTAATTGAACGTTAAACTATCCCTCTCTTTTCCCTACAGCCATGAACCACAACGGTCAATAACATCAACAAAGAGAAAAAAAGCATTAACCCAAAAATTTGAAAAATTAATCTTTCAACAGTTCAAACCAACCCAGCCCATCATGTTACTCACTTCTTTATTTTTCAAAAAACAGAAAAATATTCCCTCTTCTCGCTTTTCCCTCTCCTTTCAAATTTCTCAGACTCACACTCTCTCCCCTCCAACCCTAGACATTGAAATCTTTAAACAAGCAAATCTAAGGAAAGTCAAAGATTCTTTAACTCTAAATGCAGGATTTTGTTGGATCGGTTCGCCGATCGTTAGTCTTCAGGTCTTCGACGTCCGGCGACGATGGCGGTGGAGGACTTGGGGGATTTGTTGAGAAGATCGGCGCTAGCATTCGCAGTTCGCGCATCGGCTTGTTTGCTAAGCCGCCGGCGCCGCCCGCCCTTCCGCCTGTTAAAAAAACGGATGCCCCGCCGATCCGGTGGCGGAAGGGCGAGTTGATTGGTTGTGGCGCGTTTGGTCGCGTTTACATGGGGATGAATCTTGACTCGGGCGAGTTACTAGCAGTTAAACAGGTGAGTTACTGTCAATTGTGAGCGCAATCGTTTTGCTTTTGTTTTTAAATTTTATTTTATTTTTATTATATTCTGTGGATGTAGGTTTTGATCGCGGCTAATGCTTCAAAGGAGAAAACTCAGGTAAAAATGGACTTTTTTAAAAATATTTTGATAGCGAGTTTAAAACTATAAATTTAATAAGGCAGTCACAATTTCTGGTTTTGAATTGAATTGATTCTTGATAGGCTCATATTAGAGAGATTGAAGAAGAGGTGAAGCTACTACAGAATCTATCGCATCCAAACATTGTTGTAAGTTTGGTTTTTGTACTTTTATTTGAATTTTGATGTGGGTAGTTCATTAATTATTATTTTCTATATTTTGCTTGTTAGAGATATTTGGGTACCGCAAGGGAGGACGCAAGGGAGGACGATTCGTTGAATATTCTATTGGAGTTTGTACCGGGTGGATCCATTTCCTCACTTTTGGGAAAGTTTGGTTCTTTCCCTGAGTCCGTAAGTTATTGTTATGTGCTAAAATTTTTTAATGTTTGGTGTTTTCGCCTTTCCGTGAGCCCATGATGATCTTATTTTACTTATTTGTTTGCTAAAAAATAGGTTTTAAGAATGTATACAAAACAACTTTTGTTGGGACTGGAATATCTTCACAAGAATAGAATTGTTCATAGGGACATCAAGGTACTTCATTGTTTCTCGTAGAGACCTGTATTGCGTTTGCACACATGCGTGATTTGATGTTTGTACATATTCAGGGAGCAAACATTCTTGTGGATAACAAGGGGTGCATTAAACTTGCAGACTTTGGTGCATCCAAGAAAGTAGTTGAGCTGGTATGAAAACAATTTTTCATTCTTTTCTACCCTTAGACTGAAAGTTATTTTATTTTGTTTTATTTAGAGTGATGGCTTTCTTCTTCTTCAGGCTACAATAAATGGTGCCAAGTCAATGAAAGGAACTCCTTATTGGATGGCTCCTGAAGTTATTCTCCAAACCGGGCATAGTTTGTAAGAAAATTGTGTAGCTTCACGGCTGTAGCTTATCATGCTTATTCAATTTTGTCCATTCGGATGATCACATTTTTGTAATCATGGTTTCTTCATTTTTTCCCTCTAAAAAGGTTCTCCTTTGAGATTTACCAACTAAAAGGTCTGAGGAATCAGCTGCTAGAATTTTTTGCATGTATTACAAAATTTTTTATTTAAAACAAAAATGAGTAAACAATATTAGCAGCTTGAGATAAATCATTTCAAAAACCTCCTGTTCCTAATCTGAGATACATGGTGGGTAGCATATGTTTGCTTCCCCTTTATTAAAAGAACAAACGAAAATTTCTTGCTTGTAGTCCTTGCTATCTGATCTTTGGAGCTTACATGTTTCGGACTTTACTTTCTTAGCTCTGCTGATATATGGAGTGTTGGCTGTACTGTGATTGAGATGGCTACTGGAAAGCCCCCATGGAGCCAACAGTATCAGGAGGTATGTACTGGAGGCTGCTGGAAAGTCATCATAAGTATGATTTATAAGAATTATCTAATTGTAGACTGGATTTGGCATATAATTCTTCCTTAGTTTAAAGACTGAACTGGTGTTTCTTCAGGTTGCTGCTCTCTTCCATATTGGGACAACTAAATCTCATCCACCAATTCCTGAGCATCTCTCATTTGAGGCTAAGGACTTTTTGTTAAAATGCCTTCAGAAGTACATTCTTGATATCTATTTTTCTTGTATTGTTATAGTTCGTGTTTTCTTTATCTGTTCTTTCTTTCTTAAAGGCTGATAAAGTAGTTGAATCATGAATGGATTTTCTGATATATAATCTTCAAGAAGTTTTTTCTGATAGTTGCAATTTTGTTATAATTGACTCTGATACTCATAATTTGGTGGCAGGGAACCAGGATTGAGACCTAGTGCATCAGACTTGCTGCAGGTAATTTGAAATCACTGACCATTTCTCGCCTTAATTCTTCATAGGATAGTCATAGACAGGTTATAGTACTTGCATTTAGCCATGGATATGATCACATATGTAGAATTCTGATCACTCGTAGTTTATTATCTTTATCTAAATATATGCAGCACCCTTTTGTCACTGGGAACTATCAGGAACCTCATCCAGTGTTTCGTAGCTCAATTATGGTAAGTCTGATTGGCAATTGCATTTAGCTTTATTAGTTTGATCTTTCTATTCTTTTGACATTTTTTTTATCAATCTATCAGGGACCTGAAAGTCTGGTGATGACATCTGGGATAAATCTGATGACCTCGTATGTGTCTTAATTTCATGGACATTGTTTATTATTCTTTATCTATTTTTGGGTTGAATTTAACGCTAGAAATCATATTGATGTCACAGCTTAAAGTCTGAGATCAGGTCAACCTGCACAGGCTTAAAGGATGTTTGCGATATGGATAGTGTGAGGTGCTCTACAGTATATCCTGGGAAATTATCTGAACCAGGATCCTGTTGGAGGGCAAGCAGTTGTGATGATGACATGTGCCAGATAGATGATAAAGATCTTGAATTTGGCGCTTCAGTAAAGTTCAACTCAGTTTTAGCATCTGCTGACTTGAATAAAGTAATCAACTGTTTTTCAAAGTCCCTATCCTGTACGGATGCTATAATAGCTTAAATAAAAATGCTTAATTATTTGTTTGCAACAGAGTTTCAATCCCATGTGTGAACCCACCGAAGACTTGCCATGCTATTTTGATCGTAGTTCCAAGCTAAGGAGTAGTGAAGTAAACGTATCTTTGGGTGAAACAGTGGAAGGTGCTGGCAATCTTGGAATGTCTGGAAAGAAGGATAAGGATTTTACTTTTCCATGTGGACTTCCAGCAGTTGATGATGAAGAAGAAGTTACAGAGTCAAAAATAAGAGCCTTCCTGGATGAAAAGGTATGATTTGTTTTACAAATACAATGTTTTCTTTCTTTTATCAATGAGTGACAGGGTCATCTTTTAATTTTTTTTGCCACTGGGCCTTGTACTATAGAAGCTGATTTTGTAGTGTTGTTTAACCAGGCTGTAGAACTAAAGAAATTGCAAACTCCTCTATATGAAGAGTATTACAACACATTGAATGGCAGTCCTCTTACTCCTGCTGCAACTACTAATGGTGAAAATATTTTGAGCTTACCTCCTAAAAGCAGGTCACCTAAGCGGCTGCCTAGTAGAAGACTCTCTGCAGTTGCTGGTCCTGCCAACATAGCTAGCCCAAAGGGTTATACCAATCACTTATCAAAGACTGCTGTTGTTCACAACCGGACTTTACAAGAAATTCAGCCACCTTGTGCCGGGGAATGGAAGGAGCATCTTCTCAATGCTCAGCAGGAGGCAATTAGTCCTAGGTTTGTTAATACTTCCATGAGGTCTGCTTAGCTTTCTCCTCTAGCAAAAATATTTGTCCCGTTCTCTAATCTCATTATGCCATTGCAGCATGAGCTTTTCTGAGAGACAAAGGAGATGGAAAGAGGAGCTTGATCAAGAGCTTGAAAGGAAGCGAGGCAAGTTCTTTTTTTTTGCTCATTTTTTTTCAAATTCATTTAAGCTTATTAAGAAACGTTGTTGCCGTGTTTGAAACTTGAAACTGAATTTAACCCTTTCTCAATTCTTCGCTTCATGCAATGATAAGGCCTATGCCACAAATTCAGTTATGTTTTTCCATGACTTAATCATGTTTCGATAGTTATGATGCCTGTTTCTTTCCCGTGGCTAGTATGAAATTGTGCTTGTTCCATGTTTAGTTAAAGCTCATATGCGTTCAGATAAGTTGTACACCTTTATACATATAACTAGCAAAAATTTAAATTGCAGAGATGCTGCGCCAGGCAGGTGCCGGAGGGAAGACATCATCTCCAAATGACAAGTTTCTAATTCGACAAAAAGAACAAATATGGTCTGCATTTCCTGGCAAGTAAATGTATGTAACTTATCTGTACTTGTGTTAGCGCCTAGTGGAAAAATGCCATTCCATTGGGACTGTTCATTGTACTCTATTTTTGGTGAGAATGGTGCCCAATAATTTGTAGTGTCACTCCGTTATACATATGCATGAGTGGCAGGCAGTATAATCTTCTTCCTGCTGCTATATATCATATCATGCCCTTGTTCAGCAAAAGAATTTTTAATATAAGCATTTGTGTATGCTTTTTCCCTTTTTTCCCTTTAAACTGGCCTATCATCTCTTTGGCACATCATATTGAAAACGAACTCAAAATTTTTATTAACTGTTCCCAAAGAATACCGAATAGGAATCTCTTGTACATTTCCTCTGCTCCAAAGAATATCGAATAGGTTACCAATTGCCATGCATCAACTCGACAAAAGATGGATATCTGACATTAAGCCAACGGCAAGCAAATAAAAAAACTTTAATTTGAGCTGTTTATTTATAACATGTTAATTTCGTGATTTTAGACACTATTTTGTTCAGAATCTTTTGATATATTTTTGAAATATTTCAGGTTTATTTTAAGTGGAATTACTAGTTTAATTTGAATTTTTTTTAGCTTTTATAATATTCATAATAACAAATTATTAAATTGGTATAAAACTCAATTTTGGGGATTTTAATTCGTTTATTGGATCTCGTATTCGATTTCTCAAATCCTCCTCATTGATGAAAATCTGAAATCTTTTTGCAAGAAAATATTATAAATACAGCAGCTATTTTCTTTTTGGTTGCAAAATACAGCAGCTAATTAACTACAATATACGCAATATTTAATAGAATACACAAGCATCAACAGAAAAATGGCACAAAAAAGGTACTTTGGAGCGGCGAGTTTTTTTTTTTTTTTGGTTGGCAATGAGTTGTTTTTGCTTTATGTTCGATTTGGGTTTCACTTCGGGAATTTTCGTGGGCTTTCTGGATCGAGTTGTACAGAGGAGAGGGAGAGGAATGTTTGGTGGTGATTTCAAGTTGTTTTTTTTTTTTGAAAGAGAAAGAATGCTTTATTGATTACGAGAAAAGTTACAATCAGAGTGCACAATATCCAAAATAATATCTGGGCAAGTTGCAATCCAAAACACATCTTCTTTACTGTGATAACTTAAACTTGCTCAGATTATGTGCAGCTTTATTGGCATCGCGCTTTACAACTGTAATTTTATATTGCAAAAACTTGTTAAGTTTCTGTTTTGCTTCATCTATCAGAGTACCAGTATCAGAGAGATCCTGGGATTCACTTTGAAGCTTCTTAATGACTACAGCCGCATCTCCTTCGAGAATGATGTTTGTGAATCCCATATCGAAAGCAAAATCCAAAGCTTTTGTTACCGCAAGTGTCTCTACCGTCTCTGCATCTGAAGCTCTTGATACGTGGGCGTGTGTAGCTCCCATCACAGTTCCTTTGTCATCGCGTGCGATGATTCCAATTCCTCCTATTCCTTTTGCAAGCTTGAATCCCCCATCAAAATTTATTTTAATGATGCTCGAAGGCGGACAATGCCAATGGACTGGATCTTGCTTGGGTTTGTCCATCTTCACGGTCTGCACTTGTTGGAACTCTTTGAGATAATCCACTGCGAACGAGACAATGTACTGTGCTGTCCTTGTCTTCCCGGCCTTAACCTCTTCATTCCTGTTGTTCCAGATGCTCCATAATAAGACCAACCCTTCTTCAAAAGCATCCATGTTAATTCGCGATGCTACTTTTGCTATCCATTTCTGGACATTGTGATCTTCCTCACTTCTCCATAAATTCGAGATCTTTGCTAGAGACCAGGTATCTGTAGCTTTTTGACAGTCATGTAAAGCATGAATAACTGATTCTTCTGTGTTTTGGCATCTTGGACAGGTTGCATCTTCCAGGATCTTTCTTTTCATCAGATTAACATTGCATGGCAAAATATAGTGGCAGAGGCGCCATGCAAACATTTTAATCTTTCCTGGAATTCTTGCTCTCCATATTGAGCTCCAAGGGAGTCGATCTGTATAGCCATTTTCTTCAGCAGTTGCCACATTCAGTCTCTCTAAATCCACTAGTCGCCTGTAGCTGCTCTTTACTGTATAATGTCCCGTTTTGTCCCAGTGCCAAATTTGGATGTCTTTGGCTTCCACTTTGCTAAGCGGGATCTCACTAATTAGCAACGCCTCCTTTTCTGTGAAAAGCTCATCTAGGATATCTGTCTTCCATGTTTTTGTCCCAGGGTTGATGAGTTCGCAAACATGTGTAATCTGCACTGACTCATCTGGCTGTACACTTGTTTGAAAGCCATCTAAACCTGGGATCCATTTATCACTCCAAACATTGACCATACTGCCATTTCCTATTCTCCATCGAACCCCTTCTTCTAGTAAAAATCGCCCAGCAAGTATACTTCGCCAAGTGTAGGATGGGCACCAACCTACTTTAGCTTCCAAAAAAGATGTCTTGGGAAAATAACGTGCTTTTAGCACTTGGTAAAGCAGAGTGTTGGTGCTGTTGATCAACCTCCAGGATTGTTTACCCAGTAAAGCTAGGTTGAATTTATTAAAGTCACGGAAGCCCATGCCACCACTTCTTTTCTTGGTACACATCTTGTTCCACTGAAGCCAGTGAATTCCTCTGCCATCTATTTTATTCCTCCACCAATAGTTACTAATTATGCTGTTTAAGTCTTGACAGAGAGTAGAAGGGAACCTGAAGCAGTACATTGCGTAAAAAGGGATAGCCTGCAGAATTGATTTGATAAAGACTTCTTTACCTGCTTGGGATAGCCATTTCCAGCTCCAACCTTGACTTCGCCTTTTAATCCTGTTCTTTATCTCTTCAAAGGCTTTCCTTTTGCTTCTGCCAACCATGGTGGGCAATTCCAAATACTTCTCAGGACTTGATGTGGCTTGAACTCCAAAAATATTGATGAGAGTGTCCTTAGCATTAGTGCTAATATTTTTGCTGAAGAAAAGGCCAGATTTTGGTAATTTATTTTTTGCCCCAAGCTTTTTTCATAAACCTCCAATATGTGTCTCACCCTTTCACCTTAACTTCTATTTGCTTTTATGAAAAGCAAGCTATCATCGGCAAAAAATAAGTGAGTAACTCTGGGACCATTTCTGCTGGCTCTGACTCCACTAATCTGCTTTGAACGTTGGTTTTGTGAGAGCATGGCTGACAATCCTTCAGTACACAACAGAAAAGATAAGGTGAAAGTGGATCTTCTTGACGAAGTCCTCTTCCTGGTATAAAATCATCAGTGATAGTACCATTTAAAGTAATAGTAAATGTCATAGAAGTGATACATTTCATGATTAGAGATATCCATGTAGAGCAGAAACCTAACTTTTCCATTAGGGCCTCAAGGTAATGCTATTCTACTCTATCAAAAGTTTTACTCATGTCTAACTTAATTGCTGCAAAACCCACTCTTCCTTTCTTTCTTAGCTTAAGAGCATGTAATAGCTCATATGCCATTAACACATTATCCGAGATTAGTCTACCTGGCACAAAAGTACTCTGATTATCACTAATACATACTGGTAATATTTTTTTAGCCTATTAGCCAGTACTTTAGCAATAATTTTATATAAGACGTTGCATAAACTAATAGGCCTAAAGTGGGTCATGTTTCTCGGGTTTTTCAGTTTGGGTATAAGGACTATTCTAGTATGGTTTATTCGCCCTATATCATTCTTTCCATGCAAAAAAGACAGACAAAAATCGGTGACTTTATTGCCAATAATATGCCAAAATTTATGATAGAAAAGAGCGGGCATACCATCAGGCCTGGCGATTTGGTAGGGTGGATTTGTTTTATTGCATCGTTCACCTCCTCAGCCGTAAAGTCCTACATGAGAAATTCATTTATCTGTGTAGTGACTTGTGGAGTTATAGACCCCAGGATTTCATTTAGATCAGTTATGCTTTGGGATTCAAACAGTTTCATGAAATACTGCATGGCCACCTCTTACATTTCATTAATATTCTCACACCACCTGCCGTTATCATCTTCCAAACCCCTAACATGATTCACTCTTTTCCTCTGGGAAGCTTGCGCATGAAAAAAACTGGTGTTTCGGTCACCTTCTCGTAACCAGTTGATCCTTGACCTTTGTTGCCAAAATAATTCCTCATTTTCCAGAACAGCATTGAGCTCGTGGCCTAGTTCTCTTTCCTTCATCAAAGCTTCGTCTGTTGTCACTTTTTGAATATCCTCCAGTTTTTTTGTCAATTGTTTTACCTGCTGCTGTAGTCCACTGAATTTTCCTGCACCCCAAATGCTCAATGTCTCTCGAACTGCTTCTAATTTGTGGGGCACATCTATCACCCGATCATTATTCCAAGCTCCTTCTATAAGATTATTGCACTCAACCTCCTTGAGCCACATCATCTCGAGCTATTTCTTATAAAAGCGTCTTGCTTTAGTTCTTCTCGCTTTATTCTCCTCGGTATTCAATATTATTAGACAATGATCAGAAGTGGTGCATGTGAGGTGCCTAACCCCGTAGAGAGGAAACTGTGTACACCATTCTTTATTACCTAAAAATCTATCAAGGCGTTCTTTGATGATGCTTTCTTTAGTTTTCCCCCTTTGCCACGTGAACTGGTAACCTTTGAAGCCCAGGTCCTTCAAATTTGCTTCAGTAATCGTCTCCCTGAAGACTCTCATTTGCATGGCTGGTCGGTTTGCTCCTCTTTGTTTCTCCTCATCCCACATGATTTCATTCAAGTCCCCAAACAGTGCCCAAGGCTTTCCTTGCTCTCTTGCTAAGTTGCGGATTAAACTCCAAGTTTCATGTCTTTTTGCAGCATTTGCTTCACCATATACTCCTGTGATACGACACTCATTGCCTTCTTGATCTCTGCCTTCAAAGTCCATGTAATGTTTTGAGTAAGACTTTAAACTCAAAGTTACTGTTTCTCGCCACAAAAAAACCAAACCTCCACTCCTTCCGTCTGCATCTACTCCTAGCATAGAGTCCATCTTGCACTTTCTTTTTATACTTTCTAGTTTAGAAACTTTCATCATAGTTTCACTAAGGAAAACTATGTCGGGATCTTCCATCTTCTGAGTATTCTGAAGGTCTCGAACTGTCCATGGGTTCCTAAGCCCATGGCAGTTCCAAGCTAGTATCTTCATGGTGTTCGGTGGGACTGGATACCAGTCTCCGCCGCTAAATATGGTGAAAAAACTGCTCCTATTTCAATGTCTTCCTCATTCTTTTTTAAAGGGAAATCAATCTGCATTGAGTCGTCACCTGATTTCGCTTTTTGTTTCCTTTTCCCCAGTCCAGCCACTGCTTCTCCCGAATCTTCTTTACCTTGTCGAGCTAACTTCTTCCACCTTGGCTTGTTTGCTGGTCTATTAACGGCTACAGATTCTTTTGCGGGACCTTCCAAGATTGGCACTTCTATCAGCTCCACTTGCCTATCCCCTTCATTAGCTGTTTTGTTAAAGATCGTCGCCTCATTACCACGTGGCATTTCCTTTTCATGACGTGGCGTATGGTTCTCCTGTGATGCAACAGCTATGGCCTTTGACTCCTTATATATTCCTGCTGATTCTGCGTCTGCTGCTATATCTGTCGAAGGCGTGATCTTCTCTGAATTTTCCTCCCCATTTCTCGTCTTTTTTATAGGGATCTCGCCTGATTTTTCTCCTGTTTCCAAATTCAGAGCTCTTACCACTTTTGTCGCTATCTTTTTGACCGCCCCTGCTCCTCCCTTCTCCGCCATGGACAGGTTTTGGACTCTTGCTGCAAATGTCCTTTTCAATGGTGAAGCCCTCAACCAGTTCCTGTATTGCTGCTGTTTAGTCTTGCTTTCATCCTCCATTGGTACTGTTTCGCATTTGATGCCTCTGTGTCCAAGGCGTCCGCAGCCGTAACAGAACATTGGCATCCGTTCATAAGCAAGTCTACCTCTTATTTTTTCTTTGTTCGTGCCACCTTCCAGAAAAACTGCTCTTCTTAAAGGTTTTGAAATATCTATTTCTACTCGAATTCTAAGAAATCTAGACCACCCTCTTGCTTCTAGGCTGGCATCAACTGCTATTAAGTTTCCCAATTTTCTTCCTATGCGTTCAGCATGGTCTTGAGTTCGCGGACCTAATGGAAGATCATAGACCTTGACCCAAAAGGTAGCTGTCTGGAAAACATATTCATCAGGTCTGAGACTCCCATCATATTTTTCCATCATCAGGAGCTGTCTATCGAAGGCCCAAGGTGCACCATCACAAACTCTTGTCTTATCTCGTATGGAGGAAAACTTGAAAAGGAAGGCATTCTCTTCGAGTTGAATGATGTCCACTGGTCTTGATAGTTTCCAGATCAGTTTCAGCGTTCTCATCATGGCTTCATCGTTGAAAGGTCTGGTTGTTAGTAACTTCCCTACCATCCAGTTGTCTTCCGACTTGTGAAGCCTTCTCTCTTGTGCTATCTCTAGATAACCCCCTCTTCCTCTTCTTCAGTTAATGACAAGTTTTTCCACAGATCTTCTAGTTCATCTGCCATTACCGTCTGAAAGAAAAAAAATTCCAATTTGCTCTCTAACCACTAAGACTAGAAACTATGGAACGCCAAAGACTTCTACTGAAATCCCAAGGACGATAACTCACTTGTCACTGACAAGACTAAGAACATTCTCACGAGAACCCTAGGTCCAAGGAGAGACTATAAACTTAAGTAATAATGTGATTTCGAGTTGTTTGATTGGCATTAGAAGGCAAAATTACCATGAAGATACGTTGGTTAAATGTTTAATTTGGTATTTAATTTTTAAATCATTTCTTAATTAAAGATACAATTTTCTAATATAATCAAATTAGGATTAAACGTTTTCAAAATTATTCAATTAAAGATTTGCACCGCTTAAGAGAGTAAATGCTGATGAAAGAAAAGCAAAAATGTATTTTCACTCTAACAAATTAATCTTAAATATTTTTTTCTTTTTTGTTTATTTCTTTTTCTTTCTTTTTGTCCTTTTTACTTCTTCACCTTTTTCCTTTACTCCCTGCTTGGTTTGGAGGAATTAAAAATCAATTCCCCTCATTCTCCCTGACCCACCATTTCCATGTTTGCCTTGATCGTTTTACACAGAATTGAAATTCTGTGGAGAATAGGTATTTCGACCCTTGGATGTATAGGGATTCTAAGCCATGAGGTCGAAGTGCCCATTCCATAATGAATTTTTTTGAAGGACAAGAGTGTCCTTCCATTTTTCTCCATATTACAACCTTACCATATCACTTTCTCATCTCCTCGACATATTTAACATTTTTTAGGTTAGGATTTCTCTTCATATTCTCCTTTAGGTCTATATTTTTACTTCTCCTTGTGTTTTCAGCAATTAACCCTCTAAATACACAACTTGATAGCACTTGTAGATTTCTTGAGATAGGATCATTTGAAGGGTTTTTTGTTCTTGCCATTCTTGGGGACATGATTAAGATAACAAATGTGAGGAGATTGATGATTGAAAAACTTAAACAAACTTGCAATGCCGAAAATAGGGTTGGGTACTATTGTATTAAGGTTATCCAAGTGGATTAGGGTTTGGCGAAACGGTAAGAATTTTTTTATTCACAAAATTAGGGCATTCAATAAATAAAATACATTAGCAATAGTAATTCAGTAAATAAAAAAAGGAGTAAAATTATAAGAATATTGCAATAAATTGATTGAAGGTTGTTTTAGTCTTTCTCTATCCTATTCCTACATTATTCCTACACTAAAAAAAAAACTCAGAATAATTATTCCGTTCCACCAATGACACATCCTGTCCTTCTTAACTATCTTATGGAAGCCTAAATTTGCGGGTTGAATATTTCATTTTTCCTTTACTTCCTTTACATCTTTTGTAGGTGACTATGTAGGTCACTCTTCGGTTTTAAGTGATCCTTGATCACTAAGGTCCCATTTCATATAACATTAAACCACAATATCATCAACATCATATAATGCCTATTTATCATTAAAATGATAAAATCATCAACTCCAAATTAACATCATCCCATATTTACTGATATCGTCTTACACAAAACCTACATCCTAGACAATAAATATACATATAACCAAAATATACAAAATACACAATGCCATCGTCCACCTATGTCTATATAATTTGCTAGTAGGCCATATACCTAAAATGTACGCAAGAGCACTCCTAAGGAGCATCCTGAGTCAAAATGGTAGTGACAGTAATTATCAATCTGAAAGGAAGGGAAAGAAGAGGGGAGTGAGTCATAAACTCAGAAAGTAAGTACAATAAGCAACATGGTTTATAAAAACATGCATCGTAAAACATAAGCTAAAAAGCCATCATAAAACCAAATCATAGCATGGGTTTAGCTTATAAATCATAAGCAAAATCTTAGCATGAAAACATGCACCATAAAATATTGGCTGTAAAATATCGTTTAGCCAAAACATAACATATGGAATTTATAAATCATAAGCCTGTGCTTAGTTCTCAAAACAAGTTCATAAACAATCATTGTAATCATAAATGTCATCATAAAACATGGCTCAATTAGTAGAACATGAGCATAAAGCATCATTAGTCGTCATAAGCATAAACACACCATCATTGTAAGGCCAGGCATTACGCCTATATTGCACATTAGAACTAACATCATACGATCCATAATAGCTAACCATAGTAATTATCCCAATAAGGGACACGCCTATGCATAAACCCCTAGTTCATTAATCAGGTGACACTATAACCCAACCACGTAAAATACTGGACAAGCCATCGTTCCTGAGAGCTAGTCATCGATACACAATGCTCTATGTGACTATAGGCGCCATCAGCTATCTCAAGGTAAGCTTTGTTGGTCTCATTACCAAGGCATCATAAAACATCAGATCAATCATTTTTTAAAAATCATCTTATCAAAACAGTCTACAAATAGCTTTCCAAATCATCCTTCAAGATCATCACTTCTTGAAAACATCATCAAAACATGAGGCTTATGTCTTTAAAGCGAAACTAGTTCAAAACCCAATCGTAAGTCTTTGCTTTTCTAAATCAACGCTAGAGTTTGTTTTAAAATCATTTTCAAAATCAAATCAGGACATTTAAAGTAAGATGTGGTATGCAAGCCTCAATCGTAGTACAGTTCAAGAAGCAGTTTGTAGTCGAAACAAATCTGTCGGGGAAAGCTATACATGCACGTAAACCATGTGTGCCAGGGCACCTATCTTAGTCAAACAGTTTAGATGCAAGAGAAGTTGCTTAGGGTTACTTACAATACTTCCTTAGCTTACAGAATCCTATTCCCTCCTAGTCTACCACTCTTTGTACGTCGAGTTGGTCTGGCTCAATTAGCTTTTTCGTGCTCATTACTTTCGAAGAGTCGAAAGTGCTCACTACTTTCGAAGAGTCGAATACCTACGATAGAACATTGCATTCTCATTATAATTATATCTCAATTCATCTAACATGATATTCATTAAGCACTTAAACTTATTCAATGAAACTCAAACCGAAGGTTAAGTACCAAAGCTGAGGGCTTAAGGTCACTCTCCCTGTTCAAGGCCATTAACATTTACTTGATTCCATTTTTTCATTTGAAATTCCTGACCTTATGGTATTTTGCTGGCCTTAAGTGAAGATATTTGAATCTAATTGCTAGGACATAATTTTATATTACTCCTAACTCAATCCCTATTTAGAGGTGTAAGGTTCATTTTCTAATTCAATATGTACTGTTCTCTGTGATTTTTCAAAGTTCTATCCAATTCTGACACATTAGGCAAAGTGAATTCCTGACCTTTGTGTACTAAATTTTAATTTAATAATTCTGGGAATATCCAAAAATTATGAATCCAATACCATGTGAAACCTAATTTAATTCCTTGTTCAGAAAGGTAAATTTTACAATTTTATCATTTTTGAGTTATTTCCAGCAATTCCACAAATTTACCCTATGTACAGGTATATTGAAACAGAATGGTCATACAACCTTAGTGTACAAACTGTCACATTTCTCAATACAGGGATATCCAATTTATGCAAACTTAGAACCATAATAATATTAACTTAATTAGCTTTATGGAAATGTAAGGTTTGTAACCAAACTCAAACTGAACTATTTTCTATGCATTGTTGAAGTCAACATTAGGCAATCAGTCCCTTGCAGTGAGTGTCCTGCATTCATTTGTACATATTTTAAGCTACAGGATTCCAAACCCAGAAATTCCAAAACTGATGAAAACTAACACATTTCCCTATTTATAAATGTAAGGCTTATAATTTAACTCTTCCTAGATCAACACCAGCAATTTTCCAAAGTTTTAGCATGTTCTAGCAGTTTTCAGGCACAATATCACATTGACCTATTTGCATGAAATACCTCATATCTAATTATAGAAACATCCAATTGGTGCAAAATCAGAATCATAGTAATCCTAACTTAATCACCTTTTTGAATATGTAAGGCTTGCAAACTAACTCAATCTGGGCTATTTTTTACAAATTTTCAAAATCAAAATTAGATTTCACATTTTCTGGATAAAGTGCCCTAAACACTTTAATCTATTTCTCCAAGTACAGAACTCCAAAGTAGGTAATTCCAAAACTGAATCAAAGCTAACTTAAAAGGCTATCTACTAGAATTTTTCTAAAATTTATCTCACTATATAACTTCCAAACTGAACATTTAAACATAGAATCCAGAACAGAACATTCAAACAGAATATGCCTTTATAATCATTTCATTTATACCACTTCAATTTCTTTTCCAATCATCATAATTCCGCATTCATATTCAACAATCAAGCATTATAAGGTTAGAATCTTATCCACTTTCCAAATTCTAGTAGCCAAACTTCTTCTTCTCTCAATTTTCTTCTCAAATCGAGAGTTAGATTCTACATGCAACAAAGATTTAGGTCTATTCTCTCCATTTCCTCTCGGTTTGGATCCCTTTAGCACTAAACCATACATACATGTACTTAGAAGCTAATCTTTAAAGAATTGAAAATTAGAACAACTAAATTACTTTCAAGCTCACCTCAAGCTTCATTAACCACAGCTCCCATTCAAAGTTTTCTCTAGGTTTTGAGTTCTCCCAACCTTGGATTCAACTGAAACCGTAGTTCTCCTTCACTGCTTGCAGTAACCAACCTCCTTTCATGCCAATACTTAAATTTTTTTCTTCACATGCAACCAATCTAATCAAGATCTAGCCATGGCCGAGACCATTCCTAAGCTTCCTAACAAAATCACCTCATTAAACTATCTTGAAATATAGAAATCTAACAAGAGTTGAGCACAATCCTTCACGTACCTCTTGGTTTAGCTAAGAATTATATGGGTTTCCTTCTAATTTCGTTCAACCTGAGAGCATTCCCCCTTCAATTTTGTGAGTTCTCTTGTTCCTCATGCATGCTGTTAGTTCTAAAGTAAAAACAGTCCACTTCCTTTGCTTGCTTAAGGTCCCTTCTAGAAATGAGAATGTGCACTAATTCCTTCAAGGATTTGGGATTTCTTCTCCCTCCTTTACAACCGAGATTGGGATGGTGAGTAAAAAGTGTTTGCATGTCTACAATACTTAGTAAATTTCCTTGCAAATTTTTGGTTCTAATGCTAGGACATGAGTGGGATTTCCTTAATCTTTCAAGGTCAAATTTGGTATAATTTCATTAGGAGAGATACTTGGTGCCTTGTTACTATTTCATGCATAATAATTGTGTCCCTTAATGTTATTCATTCTTGAAACATAATGATTACTTGTGTTTTAATGTCCCCCATTAACTATTGTCTTTATAAATTTAATTTCCATATCCTATATTTATATTTTTAATTCTCTTATAATATACCTTAATATTTATGCCAAAATTCACTATTTATTTTATCATATTTAACTCTTAGTTAGTATCTTAAATAGCGAAATTACCTCTTTACCCCTAGAATCTGATTTCACCAATTCTCCACCAAACTAACCTTGAAATCCTCAATTTCAACAATCTATCCAAAAATTTCAGAAATAACCTTAAATTAGTTAAAATATACCTCAGTACATTTACGAGTAGTAACGTACTTGAGAGTTGTTGCGACCAACCAAACAACATAATATATATTCAATCTATACTCCTTTTCTTTTCTATTTCTTCATAATACATTTTCCATTCCTTCTTTATTCCATTCTAAGAACCAAATGCTTTGTTTTATTTATTTCTTTCTTGAGTAACCTTCTTTCCCCTTTTTTTTGTTCGACTTAAACCAGCCACTCTCTTTTTTTGTTCTCTAAAACTATCAACCATAACCATAAGTAAGACATTGTGAGAATTGCAAATAATATACATATAAAGTGAATTCTTAACTTATTGAACCTTATTCGATAGCCAAATCAATACTTTTTGGCTTCCAGTGCAGTGAGGTGAGCTCTCATATAGGTAGGTACGCGAGCCCCACGAGAGCACACACCCACTTAAAAATCTCTGAATCATTATAGATTGATGACATATAGTCTTTGGTAAGTCATTTAAACTTGGCTTATTTTGAAAAATGTGCAACAAACCTAAAAATCATGGTTTTGTCCACAAATCATCGGACTAAGTGGTCAAAACAAACTTTGTGATATGAATTTATGGGTGTAAATGAGTAATGTGAAACCTTCAACTTGTCATGTCAGACCCTATATCGAAAATTTTAACGATACAATTGAAAGAGATTGAAATAAGCAAAATCGAGTGAAAACCATAGTGAAAGCATGCATGGTCAGCCACCTATGGTCAAAAGTCAACAAATGTCATATAATATCATGGAACATGCATGAAATTAGAGATAATTCTACCTACCAAGTGACTAGACTAATTAGAATTTGTTTAGTTGGAAAATTATGGAAAATTTGAAATTAAAGGATAATTTCATGCTAATCTTATACTATAAGTTTCTTAACATTATTATTTTTTTTAATCTTAAGCTTGAGGTGCTAAAATGCTCCATTTAATGATCCATAACCCCATGACTCCCTTGTGATCTCCATGAAATCGTAGCCTAAGACAGGAAATGAGAGAAAATGAAGTGAAACCATGAAACCCTTGCATATTGTGATTTTCTAGCCAAACTTCAAGAGAATTCAAGCTAATGTTTCATTCCTTTTATGATTTTACAATTTTCCTTCATCTCTTAAGTTCATATCTACATTTGTTTTTCAAGGTTTTACAAGAAAATACAAGAATTGGAAGTGAGAGAAATGTTTCGATCAAGTGCTTGATCTATAAAGAATGGATTGTTTCATGGTTCAAGATTAATATATGTTGTTTAGGGATGAATTCTAAGGTATCTTATGTGTTTAAATTACAACAAAAACATCCCTAGTAAAGTAAGAAGATTCGACCACCTTGTGGTTACATAGGGTAAGCTTTGATATAAGCTTCAAGATTAATATATGTGGATACTATAGTGATGTAATGATCATGGATGGTGTCAAAGTGGAGTGAAAAGATGTGTAGCATGATGTTATAGGTTATACCACTTAGCATTTCAAGGTAATCATGCTTAGTTTGTTATGAAATTGAGCTATGTGATGTAATTCATATTGCTAAGCCTGAATATGATCTTATATTGAACTGAAAATGAATGAAACATAGATCTATAGGTTTGGCCAATGTGAAGGTTTATGCAAAAACCATGTGATCTTTCATTGAATTTAAGATATATTAGTGTTATAGTGATGTGTAAGTAATATGTGTAATTGGTTTATAGAAAAACCATGGAGATGATTCGCTTTGTTAACAAATGGCATTAAAACCCTAATACTTCTCTAAGTGAAAGTCAAGTGTTCTATGAATTTTGGTGTACTTGTGATATGCAACTAAGTGTGCGGTGTCAATATTATTGTGATTTGAAACCATTGGTGGTGTGGTGAACTATTTGGCCAAGCTTGAACAAGTGCTCAAACAATGGAGCTTTGGTAAATTAACTATATAGGATGCAAGATAACATCATACAGTGTAAGTATGAATGGTAACACAATGATCGAATATTGATTGAATCATATATATAAGCTGTGTGCCAATACTGCTTAATAGGGCATAGTAGCCTAATTGTGGTGCATGCGAAATATATATGTATAAGTGATTGAATATTGACTTGAATTGTGGATTGAAATTGGCTATGGCATTGTTATGCAGGGTTGGGTAGTGAGATATTATAAACTTATCCTATTGGAGGTGATTTTAAGTGTATTAAACAGTGATTATAATATTGTGATATAGTGAACCATGCCATTATTGCATATTGCATTCTTGTGCATAGCATGGTAGTGATAAGATTTTAAAGCTTGCATCGATTTATATTTACTTATATAAAAGCTTTGAAATCGTTCTAACATTTTTGAAATATATTGAACATATGACTACATTGCATATGTAAGTGTTTTTAGATAAAGCATAGATTTGCTTTTATATCCTCAGTGTTATTGAATTGCAAAACATGTAAAAGAAACTGTTTTTATAGTTTATAGGCACTCTATATTGTTAACTAATAAACCAAAGTGAGAACAACTTGAGTATTATATACTCTTATATAGGCACATTTGGTTTGTCCAGCAATAGTCATTGATAGGTTTTAGTCTTACTTGATCACTAGGACTAGAGATATTAGATCTATAGCCATAGATAACACCCTAGTTTTTGGGGAAATGAGTTCGACTCACTGATAGCTATAGTGGGATAAGTCTTTATTTGTAAAAAATCAGGGAGTTTGCTTAATCGAATTGTTGAATATTGATTATTGTATTGAATTTTGTTTTATGTAACATCAAAATTGTACCGAATATTAATTTATCAAATAGTGATTTTCACATCAAATATTGATTTACCAAATATTGGTTGTTGAGTGAATTATTGATTTATCAACCATTGTTTATTGAGTGAAATATTAATTTATCAAACTCTATTTATTAAATGAATTATTGATTTATTGAATATTGTTTATTGCATCGAATATCATTTTATTAAAGAAGTGCATAGTTTTATCGAAAATAGTAATAGAATCGATTTATGAACATTTCATTGTGTATAGCATCAGATCATGATGGCATTATGTAGATAGGACTGTTTAGATTTGATGTCAGGTTAAAGAGGAAATAAAGTACTTCAAAGTATTCTTCCATCTGATACCTCGAAAAACTTTGACAACATTACATTCGTAGTATCGAATCGAATTAGAAAAGTGATACAATATCAGAATGAATTTGTTATGATAACGTGAATATTAAAATTTGTTAGAAATTGTATCGTATTGTTGTGTGTATGCATTATAGAACAGTATACAATATGTTACTATCTTTGCTCTTATATGGTTAACTTACTAGGCTTCTAACTCACTCCTCCATTGTTTCCATCACTGGTTAAGCAGAGATAATGTAGTTATCGATTACAGTATCCGGCTTCGTAAATTTTCAAGCTTCAGCTTTCGCAGTTTTGTTCGTTATATAATTTAAGTGCTTAAGTGTTTTTATTTTTTGACAGTTTTCAACAGTACTACAAGTCAGGATGTGTATTAGCTAAAAATATGCTCTCTTTACATAAATTATCGATATCGAGATGTAAATGAATTTATTACTTAACGTGCCAAAACTGAGAAAATATTAGAATATTTTGTAAGTAATTTTCAACAGATTTCAAATATGTAATAGATTAAAGAGTGTACTAGAACAATGGATGCTCAAGATATAAATTTAACTATATTTGACTAGTGAATTGATTGACTGTATGAAATGGGTCAAAAAAGGGAAATTACCACTTTTACTCAGGAATTGTTTTGAGATGATTTTGAATGATATTTCAATTGTTATTAAACCAGTACCTTAGGTAAGCTGCCTTAAACCGTATTAGATAGTCAGCTTTCAGATATTATCAAATGATGCTGTTCACATGACAAACTAGTGTACAAAAATAAAATAAGAAGGAAAAAATTAGCCCTAAAATTTTGAATTCTGCATAAGTTATAGACCTGTCATGTCTTTTGGGGTGTGACAGAGATCCGGAAGCTGCCTTGCTACTACATTGGCCGTGTTGTTGCTGAATTTTGCCGCCTCTCTATAGATAGTTTTGACTTATACTTAAACAAGCAATCAGAGTTGCATGGAATAGAGGCAGAATATAAACAAAGAACACCTGAAACTACCATAGGATCATGTTTGATATAGAATTCAAAAAATAGGTTTAGCGTATCAAACACAGAATAGAGTTCAAAACTTTTACATTGTCTAGAGATATCGTAATATCAAGACATTAATCTCCTCTTGGACTTGTACACATAGACTAGGTTGTTGCAAATCAAAGCCGTCCAATTATTTAGCCTCTAACTGCGTCTACAGAAGTTGTGAATGGCACCATCTTGAAGGCTTAGTTGAATTATAGCCATTACCATGCTAGCAGCTCAAGTATCAATATACTTACCACCTAAGTTTTACAATATTGATAACATAATCTTGAGGAAGAACTCTGTCTTCTAAAGCAAGAATACAATCTCAGAAACCTCTTAAAGAAACTGGCATAGGGAATGCATAGCTCTTTATGCTAGCTGATTTCTGTAAGGAAATCTCTTTAAAGTTTTCTTCAAGTCAAACATGAGTCAATGAAGGGAAAGTATTTGTGCACTATCAAGGAAGTTGGGAATAGAAAAACCAAGAATAATTCCTTACACCTTGCCGCAATCCTTAAGAAAAAGTTTCTTGTAACTAATAACAATTCACATACAGGGAATTGTCATAATTGCTTTAATCCTCATGCAAGATACCTCTATGCTTGCCAAAATCCACAAGGAAAATCACCTTGCATGCTACAACATATAAGGAAGAAAGCCCCACTTATGCTGCCACTTGTAATGAGGTAGAAGCTATGGGAATTTTACATAGTACAATTATAATTATACTAGGATGGCCAACCATAATAGTGTTAGGTTAATTGTATTTCATTAATTGACACATTACCTTTAAGTCATTGGAATTATTATTAATTATAATTGGGTACTTTTATTAATTAAACAATTAATTTTGAGGTAATTATCTAAATTTAATTAATGTAAAGGATTATATATTAATCAAGCCTTTTTAGTTTTCCATTTATACCATAAAGCATGTGTTTTGTGAAAATGTGACAATTGTATATATAGCCATTTTCGTGTAAAATGTGTTCATAACTTGTTTTATAAGCATTTTGAGATTGTGATAAGTTTTCGAAAAATGCTTTAAACATGATATCGTTGTGTATGTGATTGTGCCATATATATATATATATATATATATATATATACTAAATTGATTTCAATATCTGTTTGGTATAAATGTGATAATCCTTGTTGTATATTTGTACTTGTGTTTGTGGAACTGTAGGTTCCTTCGAAGATATTGTATCTTAATTTGGAGATTTGGGCACTCCATCAAAACTATGTAAGATTTGTGACCTATGACTAGCATACGTCCCACGAGGCTATGAGGAATGAATGTCTAATGACTTGGAGTTGATTTGTGGCTTGCGCCTACAAAAATGAGAATTGATTGAGGAATTGGCTGGTGGCTGGATACCCAATCCTAGTGCATGGATATGGGACCCATTATAGTATGCATATTACTATTTTGTGTGTTCCCTAGTAGAACAAGTTGCCAGAGTATCTGTGTGACATTGGTAATATTATGACTAGTGATTGGGGTGAATGTATTTGTTCTCCGAAGGTATAAGGACTGTTGCCCATGAAACGACTAATTGTGGTTTACAACTATTATTCTAGGAGTCTACTTGCTCTTAACTTACTTACTTTAGCGGGATCATCATTTTCATATATGGATTTTCGATATGGCTTTTGAGGCAAAATTGTGATAGGATTTTGTAACTATGTTTTGAAATATATTAAGGTATGCATACTTTTATGTTTTCTTTTGGTTTTCACATATGCATGCATTACCATCTTGGCATGTACTTATTTTAGTTTTGTGTTACGTAAAATACTCTTTATCTTTAATTACTCGATTGAAAATCCAAGTCATGATATCTTTTATAAGAAACTTTATTTTAGAATAATGTTCCATTTTAATATCTTATCTGTCTTCATGTGGTACTAATTTTGTGCATTTGTACTAGTTGCTTACTGGGTGTTAGCTCACTAATATGTTTTTTAACGTTTTAGACTAAGCAGTGTTCAAGGTACCCCTGAGGAGAGTTAGGCTCATGCGACTACTATCTCTACTTGGAAGGTTTATATAGGGATGTATTTAAATTTATAATGTATTATTTTTAGTAAACACCTATTGGGATGTAAGCTATGTCTTTAGAATGTAAATTAAGTGTCTTGGGATGTATTTGAGTTCAGTTACATGTGTACATGCAGTGTTAGTGTGTGTTGTGAATTTTCAATTACAAGTTACTGCCTATCTAACACTCAACAAACATTAAGTGCATGATAGTTAGAAAAAATCTTTCGCATTTGCGTGTTAATATAGTTTTGGGTTATGACATAATGATTCTGTAATGCCCTCGAAAGTTGAAATTTTTGAGCTGACTTTTCTTTTACTTACTATGTTTGTCACTTGCTTAATGTAGCTAACACGTAACAAGTAGATTTCTACTCATTTAATTGTTTAAGACTAGTTATCTAAGGTCTCATTTAATTGTCTTGTACTACGTGCCAAAATCAGAAATGAAAAACTCCATCCCTTTATATAAACCTATTGTCCAGTCACACACTATAATCCAACAAAAATTCAACCTGTGGCACAATAATCATCTTAAGATACCATCCAAAATATTACATTTTCATCCAAACACACTATTGAGCTACTATTCATTACAAGGCACAGCTATATGTAATTCTCGATATCGTCTTAATACTTACATCCCAATCTATGTACACTGTGTATACAAAAGAATCTTATTGCCTGGGATATAAACAAAAATAATGAAAGGTTATACCTCAATACAAAAAGAAGTAACTTAGCAGCACACAAGTCGAGCTCTCAATGCAACACTTTCGTATATGAGCCTATCTGATATAATCTGTGAGGTGAAAGAGAAGGGTGAGCTAAAGCCCAATAAGAAATATATACGAGAGATGCTAGGCTCATGTCTTTTGAATGTTAATATACGTGTGCACAAAAATCAAGGTTAAGTAAAGTAAATGATGCCATGTGCATATAGATACAAGTAAATCATGCAGATATTTTTTTTATATCAATGCAAGTCGAAAACCCTTATGCAAATGAACATTAAATCATGTAAGTGTTCGTATCGATGAAGATGAGATCTTGTACAAAAAGGAATAAGAAACAAATTCTTTTCCTTAAATAAATCCAAAAATGCATATTTAAAAACATTTATCAAGAAACAGGCATCATTCTCGAGACTGGGCAATACAATCAAGATTCACTAAGATAACAAGTAAGCTTTCAACGAAAGCATCCACTATAGCTAGTAGTGGTCACAGTCCCATTCTAGGGTTTTATTCATGATCATGAATCATCTCAGCACCAGTGATCATCTAGTAGCTAAGGTACTTGTCTCGACTGGTTTTCAGACAAATCACAGTCCTATATACGTATACATATGTATCTATTGCCACACAGGCGAACTTTATTACGTATATACATATATAGGTGCCTAAATGCCACATTGGCATAAATGAGGCCACACAGGCACCCCATAATGCCACACATGCATAAATGATGCCACACAAGCATCCCACAATGCTACTCAACCATAAACGATGCCACACAGTCATAAACGATACCACACATGCAAAACATATATTTAAATTATAAAGTGAGATGTGGGTGGATTAAATTTAATATTAGAATGGTGGGCGGCTAATTTAACATTTAAATTGGCATAAATAAGTGTTGTGGGGGAGGGACAACCACAATTAAAAGTATAGAGCTAGCAAGGACATTTTAAAGTGCAAGAAAATTATACCTTGGCATGAGAATGATACCATTTTAGATTTATCATGTCTTTGCGAAATGTACAAAAATATTAAATTGTTGAGGTGCATTGGTTGTAGAAAATACAAGGTCTTCTAGAGACTCAAGGCCTAGAAGTGCTCATGGAAGAAGGTACAAAGAAGTGGCAATCGACCAAGTATGTCTAAGTGATTTTGCTAAAACTAGCTTTGGCATAAGAGGTAAGATTTATATGCAAGATGATGTCGTGCGTATATTAGTATTTATTAATGTAAGATTTTTATACAAAGGTTATTATATTTATATTATTTGTTTCAAGTGATTAAATAGTGTTCATATGTCATGGTGAATGGGTGATCATAGGTAGCTATAGCTTAATGATATAATTGATTTTGCAGATTATATATATATGTCATAACGTTTCCTATGGCTAGGACACTAGACATTAAACAAATGGAGTCGCCACCAATCTTTTTTAACCTAGATGTGATTGGCCACCTAATTGACTCTAAGGATTGGTCTACATTTTTACTTTTGGGTTCGGGAGTTCATTTAGGTGTAGGGAAGGTTATAGCACCCCTACAACGCCTAAAATTTGTACCATTTTAATCTTGTATTATTTTAACTTAGTCTTAGTTACGTGGCCTTTATATTTTATTGTTTAAATATTGAAAATTCTTTTAAGAATCCTCCATTATTCTGGATGAACTCTTAAAAAATTTTCTCACCTCAAGAGTATTTAAGGGGTATCATTCGACTCCCGTGAAGAGGCTCCATTGTCGAAAGTATTTTAGAATTTTATTATTACTTAATTTATTTTATTATTTTTATTTATTTATTTTAAATATTATTATTATTTTTTATATATATTATTTATTAATATTTTTAGGATTTTGGCATTTAATATTAAGAATATCTACTAAATTTTTCATCATTCTGGATAAACTTAGGAGAACCCCCTCACCTAGGAATTCCTCAAGTGTTACTCATTCGCAATCGCCTTGAAGATTCCATCATCGGGAGTAATTATATAATTTTTATTATTATCTTAGCCTTCTATCATTATTATTGTTACACAATTATTTTATAATTATTTTTTATTTTTTATCTAGAGAATAAAGTGTCAACCTTTATTTTTGAAAATACCTTTTAAATCTTCCATCATTCTGGATAAACTTAAAAGGACCCTCTCACCTAGGAATTCCTTAAGTGTTATTCATTCGTAATCGCCTCGAAGATTCCATCATCGGAAAGGTCTAACTCATGCTCAACGTTTATTATGCCATTATTTAATTAAACATCTAAAAAAATTTTATTCATCTCTTTAATTATTTTATTTCTTACTTTTTACTCATTTTATCATTTGTTATTTTAGTTACTTAATTTTAAGGTTTACTTTTTTTTTTGGTATAAAGCACATGTATCCTCATCCATTTTAACGGTCTGAGCCTAATCATGTTTGGGGTTTAGTCACAGTTAAGGCTCTTCACCCCTCTCCAAAGATGTGTTTAGTGGGAGTCGAACCCGAGAGCTCTTCCTACAAACTCAGCCTGCGTTGCCAACTGAGCCACAACTCATAGGTAATTTTAAGGTTTACTTATTGTGAGATCTCATTTTCTTATACTATAGTTGTACATGTATATGAACCAATTATCAATAAAGAAATTATTGATAATATTTTGAGGAATTAAATATATAAGAATAGTGTTTCTCACATAGAAGATTTTAATTCTAGAAATATATATATATATAAATAAGTATGGAAAAATATTACATAAAGGATGAAATAAATAATTAAATGAATGGTGGAAAATTCTGATTTGGATAAGTCAGAAAAATGATGCGGCATGAAGAAATAAAGAAGATTAAATAGCTTGACTTGAAGAAGCAAATGTAGAGAGGGTATGAAGTAATAAAACAAAGAGTTTATTGGCTATCTAGGTGGAGTTCGGTTGGAAGATAAGCAATATCAAAACAAGAGAAAAATATATGAAGTAACCAATAAAGGAAGACACAAGAAAGTCTACCTCACGTTTTTGTCCTAGGTTGGCAGAAGCTATAACAATGACTTTGGTTCACTTCCTTGCTCCATCGAAGACCAAACTATAACATGACAATAAACATAAAAGCAAGGAAAAGATAGAAAATTATTAGCTGCAAAATGTTGGCATGGAAAGTCAAGGTGGGGACGGCATGAAGAAATGAAAGAGTAGAAGAAATAAAATGAAATTTCGGTTGAGCAAATGACTAGTAGAAAAATAAGAGAACAAGAAAGAATAAAATAAATAATAAAAGAGGACAAAAGGAAGTCTTTCCCATGTTTTTATTTGGTTGACAAAAGCATTGATTTGTGTTGAATTATTTGTTTCACCGAAGACCAATACAAATAGACCATAAGGGAACAAAAGCAAGGAAAAAGGATAGAAAAATTTATTAGCTGCAAGACATTGGCATAGAAGTCAAAGAACGTGGGACTGCAAACATGAAGAAAAATTTGTAACAGAAAATGAAAGTGTAGTTTCGGTTTGGAGGACAAGAAGTATAAAACAAAAGAAATGAAATAGGAAATAAAGAAGGATTTTAATGAAGCTGGCAAAAAGTCCAACAAATATATATTTTTGGGCTATATAATTCTCTTCCATCGTGACCTTCATCTCCAGCCAACATCATCACCGAAAATATTCTCTTCTGTTTAAGCATGTCGGACAGCTTTTCCTCTCCCTAACAGAGCCTTCTTTTCTTCAACAATTAACCCAAGTTTCTTGAGGTAAAATAAACCTTGCCTTAAGAGCCTCAAAGAACCACTAAAGAAGCTAACCGAAAACTCCAAACAGAAGCTAACTTAAGTGGACAGATCTGCTTGTTATACACAGGTAACGTCCAGGTCAGTTTTTAAGCTTCTCATTCTTTAGTTTTGCTTATCATGATTAAGTATATATTAGTTATAACTTTGGTTTGAATTGAAAAATAGGTATAAGCTAAACCTAAGTTCGGTTGTAAGAGTTTAGAAGGGAGAAAAAAATATGATGCTTTGCTAATATGATCCACGTGAAACTATAGAACAGAAAAGAAGAAGCTGTCGGTTTGGACAGCCATGAAACAGAAAATAAATAACTTCTGTTTGAAGAAGTTTTGAAAGAGGTTACGTGAGTTGAAGAAGAAGAAGAAGAAGGAAAATAAACCAATAAAATAGTGTCCTATAAAGTCAAAGAAAATGGCTGGAAGAAATGAAGTAAGTGGCTGGTAGTGTAGCCAAAAAAGGAAGTGAGAATAAGTGACTAAAAGTCCAGCCGAAAATGTGGAAAAATCAGTGTGGCATAGCTGACCTTTGTAGGTATGAACACTGAATATAGGTGACTTAGAAGTGTACTACATCTGACTAAATATATATAGAAAAAAAAGAAAAGAAGCTAACGTGAAACTACAGAAAACATAAAAGAAATAAGGCTCATGCATGCAGCAAACGTGAGCTGGAATAAAAGAGTAGAAAATTCACGTTTTGGGAGTCAACAAACAACAGAAAAATAAATAAAAGTGAAAGAAAATATTAGGTTAAATTGACTAAATGGTTAGGTATAGTACTAATGAAGTTAATATATATATAGACATCTTAAAGAAGTAAACTACCTAACCAAGATGAAATTAACGTGAAGTGCAGAAACGGAAAATGGAAACTGACGTGAATGGTAGAGGAAAGGGGAATAATTGACAAGCTTAATAGGTTGAAAATATACAAGGACAAAATAAAAGTAATACTATGGAAAATGGAGATTTTAAACCAAATAGGCTTAGTAAATGAAGAGGAATATTCGGCTATGACATTGGACCAAGGGAAAGGAGGAGAAAATTTGGTCAATTGAAGTGGCATAAAAAAAAAATATATTTTATGGAGGAATAAGTCACCTAAGTTATTCAAGACCATTCGACCACAATGTGAAATTTTAAGAAATTATAATATTCTAAGTAATAAGAATTTAATTAAGAATTAGACAAGGAGGAAATTTAATACCGAAAATTAATTATATCAAATTTTGATTTGGCAGTTTATAATTCGGAGAGATAAGAAGCATAAGGGTGCAACATAAGGCGTTGCTCTACAGTGTATTGAGGTAAGGGATGTAATTTATAGTTGTGATGGTGTCCCTTACTTTCATCGCAAATTTTAAAGAAATGCCTGAAGTATGAATTTTATTCCGAAGTTAATTTTTATGATCTTTTAATTTGTTAAATGAATTTTATAACTTCTATGTATATTTTCCATAATGTTTTAAGTATGACATGAAATAAATATGTTTTCCGAAAAGGTATCGGAGTGGCAAACCCCAGGCTAACTTAGATCCTGGCACGTCCGATCCTTATTATTTTGTACTAAATGCATGATTAAGAAGTTACAAAAGTAAGTAAGATTTGAGACTAAGGCCTTCCTATAGTTTATGTTATTGCCTGTCATGCTTGCCACATTGTGCATGTTTCCGTCCCTTGTGGCATATGTTTAGCCCACGTCGTGCATGTTCTTGCCCACATTGTGTATGTTTTCATCCTTTATGGGTATGTTGGTCCTTCGTGGTGCATGTTCGCTGTACGACCTTGATCAGGTCTACAGCCCATACCATGGCCATAGGTATTCCGTTCCCTCTTCGGAGGAAGAAGTAAGTGTCATGACCGCATACTGGCTATATGATTCTGCCTAGTCTCCATGAACTGTATGATAAGTTTTATTAATTATGATGTAAAGTTTCTAAAGTATGATGTATGTTTGAAACAAGTATGAATTTTAGATAAATGCATTAAAGAATTAATACAATGATTTAAAGTATGAAATGCATTAGTATGGTATTTGTTTTCTACATATATAGATGCTATGACTATTTTAAATGCATTTCTTATGGGGCTTTCCAAAAAGCTCACCCCCTACTCTACCAGATTATTTGCAGTGATCATCTCCTTGCCTGTTGCGCATATGACGTAGGCTGAGGGATACGTCTCTCCTCCGGCCATTTTTGTACTCACGTAAGGTATACTCATATTTTGATACCAGACATCTTGTATGGCACAGATATTTGTATATGATAATACTTTTGGGATGTAATCAATATTGTAGGAATGTAACGTTACTTTGAGGAGTAAGTCAATATAATGTCAATAAAATATTTCATGAAAATATTATGATGTTTCTGTGGTTGAAGAAGTGTGATGAGACACTGGCAGGAATGCAACCCAAGTAAGGAATTAATATTATGTGTAAAAAAAAAATTTAGCCCAAAACTTCCACGTTTTCGGGGTGTGACACTTATTCACCTAATTTTGCTATTTATTATTTTTTATTTTATTAATCTTATATACTCCTAGATTTTATTATTATTATTTGATCTTTATTCTAAAGAACAGCAACCTGGGGGTATCAAGTATAGCATTAATGACAAGAATCATGTGACAACAGAAAAAATAAAGCAAGAATACTTACCTTGATAATGGGAACTCGGTTTTACAAAAGCAACTTGATTTGGGCTTTGATGATTGCTGACGTGGTTTACTCCAGTCTTAAAGCAGCAACAATAATGGAACTACTCTTGAAAACCCAAAACAGGGAATTGTTGTGTAGTGGTATCGTTCAATTCTTGAAATTCCTTTTGCAACCATAGGCCGTCGGCTACTACCCAACGCTGCTTCACCCTCGCTCCTGCCAGAGAAACGCCGAAAGCCCAACACTATCCCACTTTCTCTGGTTCTGCAAACTTCCTTCGGTGTCGTCAGAGTGTTACCGCAAGCATCTAATTCCTGACGTGAATGCTGCCACTGCTTGTCTGCCTTGTATATTTTTTTTTCTCGAAATTCTTCTCCACCCTTCAAGTTATGGGATTTAGCCCCTTTTTATAGTCATAAACTTGTTAGAATCCTAATACAACTCAACTTATTCTATTAATTATCTCTTATTTTAATATTTTATCTATTTAATTCTTATATTAATCCTAATCTAACTTTATCAAATATAATATTAATCTAAATAATCATCCTAAAAAAAATCTAATTATCCTATCCTAAAATTAATTTTATTTTATTTTCTTATCTCTTCTCTTTTTTTATCATTCTTAAATCCTATTTTAATTTTTATTTCCTAATTAACGTTAATTCTAAATCTAAAAATTCTAATTTAATTCTAGCCTAATTCTAAATTGTTAAATTAAAATACAATGTCACCCAATCTAATTAATTATTTTCATAAATTGAGACTCCGGATAAAATAAGATGTCTACAATGTACATATATGGTTTTGAAGCCACTTGAAACCGTTTCTGGAAGTAACAACTGATTTGACTACTGTTCCTAGGTTTAATAATTGATTGAACTATTTCTAGATTAAATTTTAGTGTGATACATGCCTTGCATATCTGTGAGATTATATCTTACAATTATGTCCCAGATTCGGGGCATGATAGATTCTCCTAACAAAGAATATATTATATTGTTGTAATTGACATATATGAGTTATCTTTTGTTGGAAGAAACAGGTATTGGTATTCAAATGTGATTGGTGGGATGTTTTACATAAAGGCACTTTATATAGGATTGACTTTTATGGATTTACAAGTGTTAATGTAAATTGTACACTTAAAATAGTAGAACCATTTGTGTTAGCATCTCAAGTAGAGCAAGTATACTATGTGCAAGAACCAAGAGATCCTAACTAGTTTATTATGATGAAGGCTCCACCTTATGATTTATATAACATCCCCATAGTAGAAATAGATAAAATGGTAGATGCCACACTAGATGATGAAGAAATTTATCAACAAGAAGAGTGTGAGGAATGTAATCCATCACAAAGGGATTTGAAAAATAATAGCGAAATTAGTAGCTTGCTAAGGGATGATATGACTGAAGAAATATTTCCATGTGAGGTAGCTAAAGAGATTGAAGCAATCATGAAGTCGATATCACCAATTGAAGAGTCTATTGATGATGCTGATGATAATGGCATTAATATAGAGTTCAACATGGATTTTAATTAAGAATATGATAATGATGATGACATTATTGATGATGATTAATTTGGGTAGTTGCTTGAGGATTTTGATGCCCTTGCTACAACCATTTCATATAAGGTACTGTTAAGAGTTTGAAATCTTTTATTTTGCTTATTTATGAATTTTAATTGATGTAATATATTTGAAGATAAATGTATTGTAAATGAATTAATAAATAATATATATTTAATTTATTAATGTTAATTTTCTTTTTTATTTGTCTATTTTTATTCATGAAATTTTATTGATTTTTAAATTTCATTAATAGTATATATTTAAATTATCAATTCTTTGATAATTTTTATTTTTATCATAAAAAATATATTTTTTATTATTTGTAACGGTAAAAATATTGTAGTGAAAATATTAGTTACAACGATAATATTAGTTATTAATTTTTTATGTTTTAAAACAGATTAGAAATGACAAAAATATGGTTTCGTAATTATTTTTGACAAGAACTATAATCTTTGTATAAAAAAATTAGAAACATCAAAAAATGTAGTTTCATAATTATTTTTGGCAACAACCATAATTGTTGTACAAAAAATTAAAAACGATAAAATTATGGTTTCAAAATTCTATTTTAGTAATGAGTGCAGTTGTGAGAATTAGAAATGACAAAATTATTGTTTCGTAATTATTTTTAGTAAAGACTATAGTTGTTGTAAAAAATTGGATACGACAAAGTTGTGGTTTCAAAATTATTTTTGGTAATGAGTGTAGTCATTATGAAAGAAGCCAAAAATGACAAAATTGTCGTTTCGTAAGTATTTTTAATAACGACTATAATTGTTGTGAAAAAAATAGAAATGACAAAATTATGGTCTTGTAATTATTTTTTTAGCAACAATTATAGTCGTTATAAAACAATTAAAAATGATAAAATCATAGTATCTTAATTATTTTTAGAAATGACTATATCATTGCACAACTAACTATAGTAGTGACAAAAAAATGTTGCGAAAAAATATTTGCAACTAACTATAGTAGTGACAAAAAAATGTTGCGAAAAAATATTTGCAACTGAATATATTGCATTGCTAAAACTAAAATAAAAAATGATAGTAAGTCGTTGCTTAAACACAATGTAATTAGTAACAAAAAATAGTCATTGCGATAAATATGTTTTCGCAATGAGTTATTATTCGATGAAAGTAATTGCATATGCTTTTAATAATAGAATTATTCTCAACAACTTTGTAACGATTAAAAGTCGTTACGAAAAGGTTTTAGCAATGATAAATTTATTTGTTGCAAAAAACCTATTTTCTAGTAGTGATGTGTGTATATATGTATTGAGATTTATACAATTTAATAAAGTATCATATATATTCATACATGATACTGAAATATCATATAAATTAATGTTTGTAGCAAGTTATTTAAAATTTTAAGATTTTTTTTTCACTTCGTAAAACAGTTAGTATTAGAAAATTTTTGCCAAGGTTCAAATCTTCTTACAAATACATATGTAAACGGGTTACGAGTTTTGGTACCTTTTACTGTCCATTTAAAACTAAACATGTTCAGGTATAGGGTACTTATGGGGTGCTACTCGAACCCTACTTAAAACTCAACGCAAGTAGTTGGAATACTACTCGAACATAATAATTACTAGATTATAGAGCACCCTAACCTAACATAAGTGAGTTGGATGATGTCAGGTGCTTGATTAAAGGGTTTCTATTGCCATCTCTATATTTGATAGAGGATACTTAGAAAACTTTTCCAGTATATAATGATTAAAATTAAGATGACATAAGACCACGTTGTGCCATTCAAGATAGGCATTGTGAGGTGTTTAAAACTTTCTCTACGCATTATATACTCCCGGATTTTAGTTTTGAAAGTAGATTAGTACTTGTGTTAATGTTAGTTAGAATAGGTGATCAATCATAATTAAAAAAAATCAATATGACTTATAAATTTGTGTCTGACGAAAATTCATAAGAGTTAGACATTATGATAATGACAAAATGACAAAAAGATATTTTATGATCTAAAGTTGGAGAGACAGAATAAAATGCATGGTAATCACACAAATGTGAGTGTTTCTATTCCTCTACATACCTTTTTCACGGTATACAAGTGACAAGGATGTATCGTACTTGTGTACATACAAGATATATATAATCTTGTCAAAACAACCAAGTTGAAATTTTTTATGTGCAATTAGGAGGGCGACAGCCATCTTCTTGTTGTCACCTTTCTCTCTCACAATTCCATTATTTTTAACCTATATGTTTAATACATATCAAAATATATTAAACCCTGACAATGACCATATCTCTGTGGAAAAAACATTTCATGAAATATCTGCGTGAAACTGCTCGCACAGGAAACGAAGGTACGCGAATACAACATGGGCGACGCGATGCGACCCACTTCAGATACATACTAGTTTCACTGCTGCTTCCCATGTACACATGGGCTTTTTCTTCCTTGCTTCTTTCTTTATTAGCAAAAAACAAAAGCATAAGATTGGATTAGATTAGATGGAATAGAGAACCATCAACTTGTTTGCAATACTTCACTTTACGCTTTCTACTACCTTCGACTGTAAGCAAAACTTATTTTCATTATTCACGACATTTAGTTCAATTCATATCATACCCACCAACGGTAAGAGTAAGAAAGAAATGTTTTTATCTGTGTGTGGGTTTTTCACGTCCCACATCGCTTGCATTGTGTGTGGAGTGTGAGTTTATAAGGGATTCCGAGCTTAACAAAATCACCATGGTTTTGTTAAGTGTTGTGTCCCTTCACTGGGCAAAAAAAAAAAAAAACATTCATTGCGTGCCATTTGTGTGTGATGTGTGTTGTGTGTGGAGTTAAGCATTTGCTTGCTTGCATGCATGTGTATTTACATATGTGTGTGGGTTTTTCACGTCCCACATCGCTTGCATTATGTGTGGAGTGTGAGTTTGTAAGAGATTCTAAGCTTAACAAAATCACCATGGTTTTGTTAAGTATTGTGTCCCTTCATTGAACAAAAAAAAAAGAAAAAAATGTTCTTATCAACTTGACTTGGATTTTTATGAAAAATGATTTTAGAGAAAAATTATAAATTTGTTTAAGTTCAAGCAAAATTTAAAATTATATATATATATATATATTAATTCAATTGATAAAAAAAACTTTTTATTAATCAAATTAGTTTAAATATAATGTATTGACAGTGTATAATCTCTATACATTGTCAATGCACTAGAATTTGATACATCATTAATGAACAAACAAACAATATGCCAAGTCTTTGTGAGCAAATTGAAAAAAGCTTATTTGTATTTATTTTTAAAGGCTTAGCACATTTTTAACATCAATGAAGTGTCAATCTCGGATGCAATAATAGTTTATAAAAACTATACATTATTAATGTATCATATTTAAATCCTAATCAAATTTTAAAATTTTATAAAACAAATATTTCCAGTATAAAATCTTAAAACTAAATGTTAAAAATGGATTTTTTTAAAAAATAATTCAAATAAATTTGAAATATTTATGATATATTATAAAAAATATTTCAAATTGTGTATTTATTAAGGGCCGACCACTTTCAACTTTGGAGATTTTAGCTTGAGGGATGAGTCTTTTTTCTGCTTGTGATGGCCAACTAGTGTTGGAAAATTTTATTGTGAACTACTATTAATTGGTGATTTTATGGTTTAACAAAACTGGATGATGATTAAGTCTTGGTATATGAAACATGCAAGTGAGCCCAATTTAATTAATTGTGATCATACATAGTATGAGCTTTGTACATCTTGTTGGGTTAGTGTGGCATGGTGGTTGTGTAAGCCTTAAAACTTTATAAACCGTTGATATGGGCCATTAGGGTTTTAGTAAATGATATACATGTGTATATATATAGCTAAGTCCCCTATTCACTTCTCACATTACTGGTATCTATCAATTGAGAACCATATGAAAGGAGAAGAAGAAGAAGACTAGCCTTTAAAGGTTTTGATAACCTGCTTCTGCTTACGATGACATCTACTTAAACAAATACATATAATTTACTATTTATAATTATTTGGTGATTTAATTTTCACATAAAGTAGGCAAAATAAATTCTTACATTTGGTATTAGAGCTAGAATTACGTGAGATTAGGACCCAAAATAAATTTTGAACAAATTTAAAAATTAAAAACAATATTTGGGAATTAACTTTGTACAAGTTGAATTATATATTTAGGATAAATTTTCTTGGACAAAACCTTAGGGCCTTTCTTACTTATCAAACAGTAATTAAAATCATACCTTTTTTTTTTTTGTGATAATACGGTTTGGGTCGTACATGATATTTTGAGTTAAAGTTGTTTGATCTAATATCATGATTGTCACTGTTCTTATTTTTTTTTTTATCATTTGCTAAAAATAAAAGGGCTTACAATGTTTTTTTATCTTGCGGTTTTGCACGACGCTAGGGAAAGCTTTTGGATTGAATTGTCCTCGTTCTAGTTTCCATGAATTCAGTTTAATAAAAAAAGGGTTTTCTGTTGGTTGGATTCTGTTTAATAGAACGAGTTTAGCTATTTTAGTTGTGATACATGGGATTTAATAGATTAATGTTTGAGTTGAATTTTGAATATATAATTGAATTAAAACTCAATATATATATAAATAATGGAAGAAAAATTTATTGGTTAGCAATTGTTAAGAATTTGGCCGGCCATCACTTTTTATTTGCTTTGACTACTTATGAATTGATCTTAGTTTCTCTACCTCTTTTACTATTTGACTTAGTAATGATGGTAAAGAAAAGCACGAAAATTAATGATGAAAATTGATGTAAGAGCCTCCCGTCTTACCAGGCCCACGGCGAGAATCTCCTAGGCGTCCCACACGCCTCAGGTTTACTCTTACAACGTCAAAGCCTTACTCGTTCAAGTGGGCCGTCGGTGAGCATCCCCTAGCTTCCTGTAAAGACTGCGAAACTTTGTACCATGTTAGTGAATAAATAAAAGACATAAGATAAGCTAGTACTTAGATACAGTTTTGTAATTATTATTCTTATGTCAAGTAATGAGAATGAAGTCTCGAAGTAGTGAAATTAGAAAATAAATAATTTATACCTTTGTGTAATTTAGAAATCTTATAACTAAGTTTAAGAATTATATAAGAATAAATAGATGCATATATTCCACAATATATATGTATATTTGTTTTAATAAAACAAAGGACACAAGGATACTAAAGGGAATGTAATATACTTGAATATTAAAATAGTTAAAATAAAATAAATAAGGAATACATATATATATTGAGTGTTAAATATGTGTATATATATAGATATATGTAAATTTTAAAAGAAAGGAAGAACATATATAAATATATATATACACATACCTATACTAAAAATATATTAGACAGGAAAATATATTATATATATATGGATATGTGTATGTATATACCATTTATAATTAAGATTTTTAAATATAAGTACATATACATATTTTATGTAAAGACTATAACAAAATAAATAAATACATATGAATATATATTAGTATATATATAAAGATATAAATAATTATAGAAAATATATTATAAATAATTCAAATAGGAAATAAAAACATAAGATAATACTTAGTGGAGTTTGATGGGACTTTCTCCCATCAAACTCCACTAACACCATCGGCTACATCACTTCAAGCTTCTCAAAGAAGCTTTGTAATTAAACAGAAAAAGAAAAAAGTGAAAAGAAAGTGAGGCCGAAAGAGAGAAGGAACAGAGCTGCAAACCGTTGGACAAGAGAAGAAAGAAAAAGAAAAACTAGAGGAAATGAGCTGAAACCGAAAGAAAGTAAGAAAAGAAAGAGCAGTCGAAAGGAAAAAAAAGAAGAAAGGCACAAGGAGAAAGAAGGCCAAGAAGATTTTGGTCAAGGTAAGATTTGTCCAAAAATTTATGGCTTTGATTTGTTTTAAGGTTGTGTTCCTAGTGTATTCAAGTTGTAGAAAAAGATTATGGCATTGGATTTACCTAAAAATGGCTGAATAAAAATGTGTCATATTTATGGGTTTTGACCAGCCATGTTTCATGATGAATGCATACATTTTGTTGCATGAAATTGGTAGGAAATGAAAGTTAGAAAAGGTTTAAGTAACATAGAAACAATAGTTTGAAGAAAGGATTGAAAAATCAAGAAAAAAATGGTAAATGTGGGTTTCGGCCAAGGTTGGTTTGGGCATGATTTAATGCTGCATTTTAGTATTTGATAAATGTACTAAGTGAATAGAAAATGTTTATAAGGTTAGAGTTGAGAAAAGAAGAGAAACAAAGTGCTAAATGTAGATTTCAATTTTGCTGGAAAACTATTTGTCCGAGCTATATATTTAAAAATTCAGTTTGGGGGTTTTAGAATGAAATAAATTCTGAAAAAATTATTACAGGTAGTTTTATGAGTTAGGCAAAATTCAGTTCTGTAATTATTTAATTTGGAGTTGTGTAGCCTGAGATATAGGCAGTTGAACACAGGGCACTCAGTGCAATAGGCGAGATGCTCTGTGTCAAATTTGAAAATTTGTAGAAATTAGCACAGATTGAATTTGGCTATAAAATTTATGTTTATAGAAAGGTAAATGAGTTACAAATAATATGGTTTTGATTTTGCACAATTTGGACAACTCTATCTTGAGATATGGCTTAATTCGTACATAGAGGTCAGTAGACAATCTGCCAGAATGCATCTGGAAACAGGGCAAATTTGAGGAATTATTAAAAATAATTTCGAAATGATAAAATTATGAAACTTGCTATTCTGAATAGGGAATTGGATTAAGATTCATATGGTTTTGGGATTCATAATTTTGGATATCCCTATAATTAGTAATATAAAATTTAATGCACAAAAGTCAGAAAACCATCCTGTCATATGAGTCAGAATTGGGCTGAACTTTGGAAAATTGTGAGGAACAATATGGAATGAACTAGAAACTGGGCTTTATACTTCTGGATAGGGAATTAAGTCAGATTACATATAATATTGACGGTGCATTAATCAGAATTCAATATTTTCTGTTATGAATAGAAAGACATTGATAGGTTGGAAATTATTATAAAGAATAATTCTACCTTAATGAGTAGGATTTCTAAGAATGCTTAGTGTATATGTATGTTTCAGAATTGAATTTGTATGACTCATCTTCTGCAGCTCCGAAGCTAAATAAACGAAATGGGAAAGGAGACGAATAAGGACATAATCATTGGTTCAAGGCCACAAAGTGTACGGTTTGAATGAAATAACACCGTACAGGTAAGGGGGAAGTGTGAGTTGTAGAGATATAGGGAATGCATGTTTTATTGAGATAAATTTTATGGAAATGTTGAGAACATGATTTGGTTTGAAACATGCATGAATTGTGGTTGAAAAGCTGGTTCTATATACTGTAATCTCGATGCAGGAGGTTAGAAATCTGTAGCTGTTATGCTGCCGAAATTTACTAAAAAATATACTAAAATATTATAAATATTTTAGATGCTTGAAATTAGGTCTAAGAACATAATCGAAGACCATTTACACAAATTTTTCCATAAAGTGGAAATTATGAGAAAATTATTTAATTTGAATATTCATGTTTTAATATTTTGATTTAGTGAGAAATTGTTTATGATTTATGAAATATTAAATATTCAAAATGAATATTTATTTATTTTCTCACTATATACATGGATATCAACCGACTGGTTTAATGTGTTGGAAAGGAAAATAAATACCTTTTGGAAATAATTATTTAAATAAATGAATTGATTTGTAGTGACTTGGAGCGGTGTAGGAGCTCGAATCTTAACTTTGGAAGACCGAGGAAGATGATTTCTAAGCATTGAGGTAAGTGGGTTAAATAAGCCTTACTAGTATCATCTCATAAGAGATGAATGAATCTTTATTAAATACTTATCTAAATTCGCATCAAGTTGATGGAATACTACCGAAAAGACTATAAGAGTAAGTATGGGTAAAATACAAGTGGGATTGATGTGTTCGTGAATAGTTTTCGGATTATTGTGGATTATGTGTGGTGTGTTATAACTTATTGTGCTCACTGAGAATACAAACTCGTATAAAACATAGGTGCCTATGTCATGAGAAATGTATGTGATTTATTTAAGTTGCACCTAGTGAGCATGCAAATACATTGTTACACTTTAAAAATGTATATACGGATTAGTGTGCAATATGTATACAACCTACGATATTTAGCTCAAAGAACTCAAATAGCTCCTAGTGGTATTTATCGAAAAACTAGGACACTGGAATTGTATGACCATTGATGTGTATATACAACTTGAGGACTTGAATGATGGTAGAATATAACCATTAGAAAGCATGCACCATAGAGGCCAACTCGAGTAAAACTCATGTCTTTGTACCGTGTGAGCCACCTCTAGAGAACTCAAAGGAACTACGCACTACACAAATTCTTCGGAACTGTGGGAGCCACCTTTAGAGTTCTTTGAGAGCTAAGTGCTACACGAGTTCCAATGAATCTTCGGAACTGTGGGAGCCACCTTTAGAGTTCTTTGAGAGCTAAGTGCTACACGAGTTCCAATGAATCATTAGACATCATGCACCATAAAGGCCAATCCGAGTAAAACTCATCATGCACCATAAAGGCCAATCCGAGTAAAACTCATTCCTTTGTACTGTGTGAGCCACCTCTAGAGAACTCAAAGGAACTACGTGCTACACAGATTCTTCGAAACTGTGGGAGCCACCTCTAGAGTCCTTTAAGAGCTAAGTGCTGCACGAGTACCGATGAACCATTAGAAAACATGCGCCATAGAGGCAAATCCGAGTAAAACTCATTCTTTTGTACTGTGTGAGCCACCTCTAGAGAACTCGAAGGAACTAAGTGCTACACAGATTCTTCGAAACCGTGGGAGCCACCTTTAGAGTCCTTTGAGAGCTAAGTGCTACACGTGTTTTG
The DNA here is from genome assembly GCA_032173925.1 of Heritiera fomes. Taxonomy (NCBI): domain Eukaryota; kingdom Viridiplantae; phylum Streptophyta; class Magnoliopsida; order Malvales; family Malvaceae; genus Heritiera; species Heritiera fomes. The sequence continues at coordinate 9,057,131 of JAPDPM010000019.1, forward strand.
ATGAATCATTAGAAAGCATGCGCCATAGAGGCCAATCCGAGTAAAACTCATTTCTTTGTACCGTGTGAGCCACCTCTAGAGAACTCAAAGGAACTACGTGCTACACAGATTCTTCAGAACTGTGAGAGCCACCTCTAAAGTTCTTTGAGAGCTAAGTGCTACACGTGTTCTGATGAATCATTAGAAAGCATGCACCATAGAGGCCAATCCGAGTAAAACTTATTTCTTTGTACCGTGTGAGCCACCTCTAGAGAACTCAAAGGAACTACGTGCTACATAGATTCTTAGAAACTGTGGGAGCCACCTCTAGAGTCCTTTGAGAGCTAAGTGCTACACGAGTTCCGATGAACCATTAGAAAGCATGCGTTATAGAGGCCAATTCGAGTAAAACTCAATCTTTTGTACCGTGCATGCGCCATAGAGGCCAATCCGAGTAAAACTCATTTCTTTGTACCGTGTGAGCCACCTCTAGAGAACTCAAAGGAACTACGTGCTACACAGATTCTTCAGAACTGTGGGAGCCACCTCTAAAGTTCTTTGAGAGCTAAGTGCTACACGTGTTCTGATGAATCATTAGAAAGCATGCACCATAGAGGCCAATCCGAGTAAAACTTATTTCTTTGTACCATGTGAGCCACCTCTAGAGAACTCAAAGGAACTACGTGCTACATAGATTCTTAGAAACTGTGGGAGCCACCTCTAGAGTCCTTTGAGAGCTAAGTGCTACACGAGTTCCGATGAACCATTAGAAAGCATGCGTTATAGAGGCCAATTCGAGTAAAACTCAATCTTTTGTACCGTGCATGCGCCATAGAGGCCAATCCGAGTAAAACTCATTTCTTTGTACCATGTGAGCCACCTCTAGAGAACTCAAAGGAACTACGTGCTACACAGATTCTTCAGAACTGTGGGAGCCACCTCTAAAGTTCTTTGAGAGCTAAGTGTTACACGTGTTCTGATGAATCATTAGAAAGCATGCACCATAGAGGCCAATCCGAATAAAACTTATTTCTTTGTACCATGTGAGCCACCTCTAGAGAACTCAAAGGAACTACGTGCTACATAGATTCTTAGAAACTGTGGGAGCCACCTCTAGAGTCCTTTGAGAGCTAAGTGCTACACGAGTTCCGATGAACCATTAGAAAGCATGCGTTATAGAGGCCAATTCGAGTAAAACTCAATCTTTTGTACCGTGTGAGTTACCTTTAGAGAACTCAAAGGATCTACGTGCTATATAGATTCTTCGAAACTGTGGGAGCCACCTCTGGGATCCTTTGAGAGCTAAGTGCTGCACGTGTACTGATGAATCATGAGAGATCATACGCCAATGAGACAATGGATAAAACAATTGTGACTTGTGATGTTGTAACTATCATTAGATAAGATGGATATTATACATACGACAGTGAATTGGAATAGTTATCGAACTTTACTTATATTATGCTGTAGCATCATGTGTTATTTGAAATGGTTAGTTTCATTATGCTTAACCATATCGATGAAAGTAATGAAAAAGATGAGTTTGTATGAGTTAAAGGTATGAAGAAAAGTTAAATGAGCCCATACAATTTGTTGTAAATTATATGTGAGTAGCTAATCATGGCAGAGTGCATACATGATATTTTTATGGTACATGCATGTATGATCATATTTTACGACATGAGCCTAGTCTATATTTATTTAAGCTACTTACTGAGCCGTGGATTTGCTCACACCCTTAAATTTAACATCTACAGATCTTACGGGTTGATATCCAGCTCAGGCTTCACATAGGCTCTTTCGAGAACTGTACCTAGCTGTGGTACTCGTCTACATTCTTCAAGCCTTGCTTTTGTGCTTTTGAGGTATACAATGGTATATCATTTTGATAATTATGCAAACTTTATTTTCACAATACTAGAAAGTAAATGGGATGTAACTTTGGATCACACTAGGTTATTATATAGATTTATATGGTTATCGAGTACGATTCGGGATAATATCATTTTTTGAAATACGTAGAAACTGTAAACAAAAGAATGTGGAATTACTAGTGAGATGAATCTTGAGAAACATGAGATGCATGATTGTATGAATTGTGGAAATTAAAGCTGGCTGTATTGTGAAAGTCAAAAATGTATTTTTAATGCAGGTGATTTTACTAGGGAAATTGATAAAATACAAAGGGGAGGTTTTCGACCCATTTCTTTGGGGATAAGTGAATATGAGACTAAAATAGTTATATTCACCTTGAGATTTATAATATAGCTAGAGAAATAATATTATTAAGGCAAGATTTGGTTTAATTACTACACTAACACCGAATACAAACCGTAAATAGAAAAAAAAATTTAGTTCGTAATTTTCTACATGAAATAAGGTAAGTGTTAAGGGAATGTCATGGCCTTTGGGTCGTGAAACTTCCTCATTGGCCCAGGTTTGCCTTGACAGTGAGAGTAGGCTGTCACCTAACACTCACTATCCAACGTATTGTCCGCTTAGGGCGGTCGCCCACCTTTACGGCTTTGTCCCAAGACTCCTGAAGAACTCAGGATTAATGCCTTGAGTGCGTTTTTTGAGGCTCGAACCCTGGTACCCTTAAGTACCTTAGCCTTACACTTATGTTACCATTGAGACATGATACCATTATTGTAAGAGCCTCGCCCGTCTCACCAGGCCATCGATGAGCATCCCCTAGGCGTCCCACATGCCCCAGCTTTACTCTTACAATGTCAAGGCCTCACCTATTCCAGTGGGTCGTCGACGAGCATCCCCTAGGCTTCCTTATTGCCCCAGGTTTGCCTTGACAACGAGAGTAGGCAGTCGCCCAACACTCACTACACAACGTATTGTCCGCTCTGGGAGGTCGCTCACCCTCACAGCTTTATCCCAAGGCTCCTGAAGAACTCAGGATTAATGCCTTAAGCGCGTTTTCTGAGGCTCGAACCCTGGTACCCTTAAGTACCCAAGCCTCACACTCATGTTACCATTGAGACAAGAGCCTCAGAAAACGAGATCAAGGCATTAGTCATGAGTTCTTTAGGAGCCCTGGGACAAAGCTATGAGGGTGGGCGACTGCCCAGAGTGGACAATACGTTGTGTAGTGAGTGTTGGGCGATCGCCTTCTCTCTTTGTCAAGGCAAACATCGGGCAATGAGGACGCCTAGGGGATGCTCGCCGACGGCCCGCTGGAACGGGTGAGGCCTTGACGTTGTAAGGGTAAACCTGGGGCGTGTGGGACGCCTAGGGGATGCTCAACAACGGCCCGGTGAGACCAGCGAGGCTCTTACAATAAAAACGTGAATTTTTAATATTATTTAGTTACATAGATACATAACAAATAATTGTCATGTTCCATGATCAATAAGATTGTTATATTATTGTGTTGCCAATGCACTATGGTTTGGTAAATTGATTTTGATTAGTAGTCATAATCTTATGAAATGTGGATTGTGAAATTATTGTTTGCTTGTTTTGAAAGCATGTTTTATATGATTTAAGTTTGTTGGCTCTTATAGGCAATACTGAGAGGGGGGTGAATCGGTTCTTAGCTAGCCTTAAGCCCGTTTTTCGATTCTTCTAAATTCTCTAGCCTATATGAATATTTTCTAAGTTCTCTAGGCTATTCAATCATGCAATATAAATTTAATTCAATGAGCACAATATAATTGTAAATAAAGAGAGTAGGGTGTGATAACCGTAAATTTTTTCCATTTATTGGAAATTAGAAATATTGAAAATAAATATTAGAGAAATTAAATAAGACGAAATAAATATAAATTTGCGAGAAACGGGATATTATTGAAAATCCTGAGAAATGAGGAAGTGAAGATAAAAATAATAGAGAGAGGAAAAGAATTAAATTGGATAAATTAAAATCCAAATCTATTTAAGAAAAATAAGAAAATAAATGAAATATATTTATATAATTATATATTATTATATAAATGTATTTTTATACCAATACATATGTATTCAAAATATTATATAGTATATTTTAAAATACGTTGTTATATATATAGAAATATATATATACTATTTCGTAAATTCAAATAATACATATGTATATAAATATAATGTTTTATGTGTATATATAATTATGTAAATACATATAGAAGAAAAGTAAGTATGGTTTTATATTAAAGTTTATATGTATAAATATTTTATTATAGCATTTATATAATTTATATATATAAATGTCACTTAATTTTAAGTATATATATATATATACACATATATACTAGACATGTATTTTGTAATGTACAATATGTATTTTGTATATAATATATATTGTATGAAATAATGTATGTATAACATATAATATATATTATATGTATAAAATATAAAATATAGTGTATTTTATACCAAATATAGAAAGAGAACAAAAACATAAAAGGAAAAAAAAAACAGAAAAGGAGAGGAGGATCGGGACAAAGCCCGATCCCTCCCAGCCAAACCGACGGTGGCGGAGCCGCCACCGCCGGCGAGGGGAAAAGAAAGGCGGGACGCCACCGGCCAGAGAAGAGGACGCCGACGCCAACGCCGGCGTGCAGAAACGGAACGGGATCGACGGAAAACGAAGCAATAGCCGGAGGAAAAGGAAAATGGCGGACGGCGGTGCCGGCCGATCCAGGCACCGCCACTGCCACCGAAGCTTCACCGGAGGGAGAGGAAGCTGATGGAGGCCACCGGAGACGCAATGGACGGCGGAGGAACGCCGGCAAAGAGGAAGAAGAAACCGAGGCAAAACCGCCTCGATCCGTCGCCGTGCTGTCGATTCGGGATGAACGGAGGTCAGATCCAAGCTCGCCGTAGCGTCGGCCAGCTGCTGAGCCATCGAGCCGCCGGAGAACCGGCCGTCGGCGAGGAACCGGCGAGGACAGGAGCTGGACCGGTCTGGATCGGTCTGACCGGGAAAGGAAGAAGAAAAAAGGAAAAGAAAAAGAAAAGAAAAAGGAAAAAGAAAAAGAAAAAGAAAAGAAAAGAAAGAAAGAAAAGAAAAAGAGGAAAAAGGAAGAAAAAAAAGGAAGAAAAAGAGGAAAAGGAGAATTTCGGGAATTTGGAAAATTTTCGAAAATTCGACAACCCGGGATTTTTACAAATTCGGTAAGAAATTTCCCGAGAATTTAATTTCAGAAAAAAATTAAATAAATTATGAAAAATTCTAAAAATTAGAATTTTAATTCTAAAAATTATTTTCAGCAATCGGGATAAGGAATCGGGAGAAATGGAGTGCGGGCGTGATCGATAAGCGGAAGTCGCCGACCCGGAAAAAGGTAAGGGATGCATGTGCAGCACTGTAAGGATACTCAGTCTGCATAATTTAATTTGAAATATTTTATGTAATTATTTTATGAAAATTATTATGATGCATGATTTGCTGAAAATAATTTGGGAAGAAGTACTGGCTGAAAGATTTTAAACTATATTTTCCGTGCAGGAAGTTAGTAAATCGGTAGCCGTTATGCTGCCGAAAATTTTAGAAAAACTTTATAAAATCATATTAAATGATTTATTTCCGAATTTCGATAGTAAATCACGAGACATGAGGAAATTTCTAAATTTCATAAAATATGAATATAATGAGATGGAACTTTAGAATATTCATGTATTCGAGAATGGTGATAATGAAATCATCAAAAATTCTCGGAATAGATAAATTACACGAATTACGAGACGAAAGATGAAGTGAAATATAGTGAATATTTTTATGAATATTTTTATCAGTATTCACTAAAGGATTATAACCCTTATGGTTTTAAATCATGGAATTATATAATTATATAAATTCCATAAAGGTGTATTTTATGATGAGAATTACGGTTTTGAGACTGATTGGTATTCTTATCATGCTGATGCATGATATGTGATATGTTTAGTCCCGGTGGACATCTAATCAGTGATCCACCGAGGACAATATAGGTTATGGTCATAGATTTGACCGGTGTACTTCTTTACCCTCCGAGGTATACAGTATGAAAAGATTGATGTCTATCTTAGACTCCATAAATGATAGGTAATATGTTTTTAAAAGGAAGAAATGATAATTCTAATATTCTTTCTATGGTCTCAAATGAAATATTAGATCATAAGTACTACATGAGATCTGATAAGACAGTGGAAAATACATATGGCATAAAGGCCAATCCGAGCAGAGACTCGATGACTGAACAGTGGGAGCCACCTCTAGAGTCCTTCGGGAACTAAGTGCTACACGTGTTCTGATGTTTCAGTACAGGCCATACCGAGCAGAGACTCGATGATTGAACCGTGGGAGCCACCTCTAGAGTCCTTTGGGAACTAAGTGCTACACGTGTTCTGATGTTTCAGTACAGGCCATACCGAGCAGAGACTCGATGATTGAACCGTAGGAGCCACCTCTAGAGTCCTTCGGGAACTAAGTGCTACACGTGTTCTGATGTTTCAGTACAGGCCAGACCGAGCAGAGACTCGATGATTGAACAGTGGGAGCCACCTCTAGAGTCCTTCGGGAACTAAGTGCTACACGTGTTCTGATGTTTCAGTACAGGCCATACCGAGCAGAGACTCGATGATTGAACCGTGGGAGCCACCTCTAGAGTCCTTCGGGAACTAAGTGCTACACGTGTTCTGATGTTTCAGTACAGGCCAGACCGAGCAGAGACTCGATGATTGAACCGTGGGAGCCACCTCTAGAGTCCTTCGGGAACTAAGTGCTACACGTGTTCTGATGTTTCAATACAGGCCAGACCGAGCAGAGACTCGATGATTGAACCGTGGGAGCCACCTCTAGAGTCCTTCGGGAACTAAGTGCTACACGTGTTCCGATGTTAGTATGAGAAATCGTAGGATATTGTGACGATAAGTAAGTGATTGTGATTCTTGAATTCAATAAATGTCAAAGGATGAAATAGATCTGGTGCATATGACATATGATGTGTGTGATATATCGGATGAGTAAGGCATTGGGGTGGTAAATCCCTGGTTAACAGAGATCTAGGCACTCCCGGTCCTTACAATGAGTTCGTTCTTTCACACTTAATCATACTGATAAAAAGAATGGTGCCTTAGGAATTTAAGAATAGAATGAAAGCATAAACAAGTTGAGACGTCCGTATGTATATGAAATAAGTTTTAAAGAAAAATGATAATGATTTAACTAATATTCTTTTTAAAGAATATATGAATATTAGTTATTGTAATTAAACCCTTGAATTTCATAAAAGCATCATTTTGAAAAGAATACGAAATGATTTTTGGGGTGAAAAGGAAAAGGATTTATTAAGTCAAAATGAAATAAAAATCTCTCTCTACAGTTGCTTCTAGGTTCCGGAACAAGTATGGTATTCTAAAATACCTACCTTACTCCATTCGGATTCCTAGCCGACTGTAGTATCTTTCCTACATGCGAGCCTAGAGCCCATAGGAAAAATGAAAAAGATTTTCCGCATATAGGAAGCTGAGTATCAAGTGAGGCATATAATTCTCTTACTGAGCCGTGGTTTTGCTCACCCCTTAATTTTCAACATTTCAGGTTTGATGAATGTGAGTTCAGTGGATTGTGGATCCTGGCTGTACACGAAGGACAATGTGTCAGACCGACTGTTTATTTGAGGTATGATCATTTATTCTCTGTATTTAGACATGTCAACAGTACTACTTATCTGATAAATTACGATAGGGGATGTGTATAATATAAACAATACATTGTAAAATTGTTTAACAGTCAGTACAAGTGAAGTATCGCAGACAGCCCAACCGGTTAAGATGTGTATAAGAAGATGAAAAATGTGGTCACGGGTCGTGACATAGGGTAAGAGAGATTTACACAAGCGATTTATAGAGGTTCGGCAACCTTGCCTACGTCCTCTACCTTGAGACGCTCCCAATGATTTTCTCCAAATCCACTATCTTGAATTTGTGTTAACAATCCCTCTTTTTCTTAGGCTCAAGAGTAACCTCCCTCTTTTTTTAGGCTCAAGAGAAACCTCCCTCTTTTTCTTAGGCTATAGAGTAACCTCCCTCTTTTTGTTAGGCTAAAGAGAAACCTCTCCTTTTTACAAGGATTGAATTGGTTTACAAATGATGTAATCAAAGAAAGGCCTCTAGGTAGGCAAGTGATTACAGAAATTAAGCACAATGAAAAGCCCATACAATATTTGTGCTAAGCAATACAAGAGATATGTGAATGATGGAAGATGAAGACTTTGTAGCTCTTGATTTTTTGTTGAGGCTTGAGGAAGATGAATAAGATGATGAAAGATGTTGCTTGGTTGTTCCTCATCCTTCCTTTAGCTTCTAAGCCTCTATTTATAGTCCCTTGGATGGTTTGTGAACGTTGGGTGGAGCCAAAATCGAATATGACCGTTGTATCTCACAAAACTAGCCGTTATAGGCTATTTTCGTCCCGAGGGATCGATCCCATTCCCAAAGGGATCGATCCCTTTTGTCCAGAATCTGATTCTTGGCTTCAGGGACCTTGGGAAAGCATTCTGCCAAAAAGGGATCGATCCCTTTCCCTAGGGGATCGATCCTTTTCTTCCAGAAGGCATTTTTCCTGCACTTTTGGGTTAGAAATGATATGGCTTTTGATTCTAAATCAACCCAAAACATTTATAAGCTTTAAGGGAGTTTTTCTTGACTTTCTCAAATGAAAATATTGTCCAAAAACTTATAAGTAATTTTCTAAACTTATGTTCAATAATTCTTGAGAAAATTACTTAATATTGAAAACCATTTTATAAAGTATTAAGACCCATAAGAATATATCATTAAATCATGGTCTTAATGTTTGATATGAACACTTAAAAATGGATTGAGAAAATCATGTGTAATAAGGCAAATTTACAATATGAATTCAAACATCAAAGCTTACTTAAGTTTTTGTCATTTCAAAATATATATGTCAATTTAAAGCTAACAAAGTTCTTTAACATGCTTGTAGTGCAATTAATTTTATATATCATATTATTTGATTTGAATTTAGGCATTGAGTTTAAAGCCTAATAAGGTACATAATGTGATATATATCTTTTATTTAAAAATCCACAATTGTCATGGACGTTAAGTAATATTGGTTGCTAAAATTTGTAAAGAGAATTTAGATTATATTGATGAAGTAAAACAGTGGGAGAACCCTAGATTATTAAAGTGTTGCAATTATGCTATGGTCAATTACTTTTGTTGAATAATTGCATATTAAATTAATTCACATATATTTTAAGACTAGTGTTAAAATCTAGTGCTTCAATAAAATACTTACTAAACCAAAATGTGCTCTCATGAGGCATTAAATGTTTTATAAAATTATAATTAATGAGAAAATGCTGGGTAAAACTTATTCATTACAAAGTATTTGAGACATGACTTCAGTGTCACGAGATGGAAGAGATATTACTAGAGAATCTTAGGCAATAAATAACGAATAAGTTGCGATAGTAAAATATGTATGAGCAAAGTTTTTAGTCTTTTAGTGCAAGTAAAAGTTTTGTAATTTTAAATTATTAAAATCTTGACTGAAAAGTATTGTTATTGAGGCTTGTTAAATTAATTTGCCTTAAAAGTTTCTCTCGCAACTTATGTTTTTGGTGATATTGAAAATATTACATGTACATGAGATTGCATTATACCATAATATGTTGTTTTGGGCATATGATTGCTATCTGTTATGGATTTTAATCATATGTCATTATGTTGAAATTTATAAATTTTGTTAAGTCTCATGTTAGCATAAACAATATATGTTGATTGATGTTTCTATACACCCTATCAATTTTAATTTTGAATTTTTTTTGAAGTCACGCTTGAAAAGATTGTGATGCCCAGTTAAGGCAATTTGCTTGGTAAATTGGCACTCTAAGAGGTTTTATTTATTAATAGAATAATTACAAAACATAATTTAAAAATTCTAAAAGGTGCTTAATTTTGATATTGGGCATTGTAAGTTGTTAAGCAATCCATAGAGGTACATCAAGATTAGTATCTCACTTGCTCACAGACATAAATGGACATGAGAAAATTAATGAAACTATAATAGTTATAAGATTTCTTATGTTTTAATAAGATTGTCTCTAAGCTATTGCATGTGACTATCTGCCTAAAGGGGATGATTATGTATTTTTAATTTGGAGATAATTAAAGATACTTGGACCTAGGGAATTTATCTACCTTAAGGGGATAAAATGTTCGAAAGTTCTTGTATTCTTAATTGTTTAGAACCAAGAACACATGAGATATAACATGTTTTCTAATTATTGAGTTTGCCCAATACGAAATTGTCATGAAACACCTTGGTAATTATGATAAGACAATTAAGTATGAAGAATGTCTGTCTTATCTATTTTAGTTTTTGATTGGCATTTATAGCCAATTTGACTTTATTTGAATTCTTGTGATCATAGTTTAATGTTTGCCATAAGTGATAACTTCTTAGATATTAGTCAATTTCATTTGCCACACTTTGGGGTTTATAATTGACTTATGCCTTAAGATAGCTTCCACATAATGATATATTTGGCTTGATAAAATATCTCATTTTGGTAATGTTTTGTGTAAAATTGAGAGCTGTTGAAATTTAATTTCATTTTGATAAATATTTAATTTGGTGGTTTAATCCTCAATTAAGATATTGATTTCTCAATTAAGATATTGATTTAAGTATTTAGCTAAAATTATTGATTTTTAAGTGTATGTTGTTGTCATTTGTTGATAATGTATTTTAAAGAAATTAAGTTTTTTTAGGAACACACACGTAGGGGGAAGATTGTTATTGTTATTTTTAAACTTATTACATGTGTGAGAGTTTTGAGGAGTAAACTTTATACAAATAAGTAAATTAATTGTTTGTATTTATTTGGTCAGTTCCTTGTTAATTTTCTTTGAATTTTGCCTTGATTTATATAATTAATTTATTTATACATTTTTACCTAAATTGATTTTTAAGAGAAAATAAGAATTTTAATAGTCTTTCTCATTTGTTTTGAATAATACTTTGAGTTCATTCTTAAAAGTTATAAACAATAATAATAATATAAAGTCTTTTTTAGCTATTATATTTTATTTAGTTGGAAATTATTTTTAAAGAAAGTGAAAATTAGTGGGAGTTCACATGTTTTGCAAAGTAATGAGAACTCATAAATTTCGTAAAATTATTGTTTTGGAGATATCATATGTATTAAGGTTAGTGGGAGTACTTAGGCGATGGTATGGCACTTGTATAAATTTATTTTTATAATATGTTCATAATTTTTGTAAGTGGTTTATTCATGTGACATTATGAAAGTCTATGATCGGTAGTAGTTATAACATTTGGCATAAGAGCATGCAATGCATATTTTTTTATGACTACATTAATTGATTCTTTTTGCTCTTTGTTTGAAATTTGATTGGAGTATGTTTGTGATTATTAGATTAGTAGGTCTAATTACGATTTAATGCTGACGTATTTTCTCTATGTGAGAACTTTGATGTTATTTGAATGTTGATATGAATTTTCTTAGTTCTGGAAAATAGAACCTTTAAGTCTTTTAGGTTCATTTTATTCATAGATGCATTGTGATTTGTTATTTGAAATCATTATTGTTTTGGGTTTCTTTAGTTAGTTAAATGCATTATTATTGATTGTTAAATTACCTACAAAGTTTAGGTTGTTTGGAAATAAAGTACCGAAAATTAAAAGGATATAGTTGTTTTAAGGTCTTTTGATGTGTTGGTTTAGTGAGAGTGTATTACTTGTGATTGAACTCTCATATTGTACATCATGTCATGTAGAGACCTTTTCATGTTTGTGATATTTATCTAAATTTCACTTTAGATGTTAATTAACGATTATCGTTGGTTTATATTTTGTGCTAAATATTATATTAATAGTTTTGTACATGTACATTTGAGAAAAATTTTGAAGTTGACTTTGTGCCAATGAGATATGTCTCGAATATGATACCACTATATATATTATCTTGAAGATGAGACATATGGGATCCGAATGCCATAAAGGTTATTGGGCGGATTTGGATGCCATGAAAATTTCTTGTCATCTACTTGCCGTCGAGATTTTTCGGCGAGATTGGAGAAATCTTTGATGACTGACAATGAAAATAACACAAAACAATACATGGATCACCATCGGTATTATTTCTTACTACACAGTCACACTAGGTCCATTGTTGATATGGTCACCAATATTTGTAAGTATGGATTGGTCTTGAGTTAATAAAGGGCACAATCGCTGCCATGATTTGATATTAGTTGGTCATATTGAACGAGATCATTGAGATGTTGTTTTAAAGACTAAATGATTTTCAAAATTGTGGCCACGTCAAAAATAGAGTTAATCAAACTGGAGTCTTGTTTTCTAAAATCGAATTTTCTTAAATCAAATAAACCCAATAATTTTGTTCAAGTGGGAGAATGTTGGAAAAATTTATTACGAACTAATATTAATTGGTAATTTGATGGTTTAACAAAACTAGTTGATGATATAGTCTTGGTATATGAAACATGCAAGTGAGCCTAGTTTAATTAATTGTGATCATACATAGTATAGGCTTTACACATCTTGTTGGGTTAATGTGGCATGGTGATTATGTAGGCCTTAAAACTTTACAAGCCTTTGATGGGGGGACCATTAGGTTTTTAGTAAATGACATGCATATGCATATATATGGCTAAGTCCCCTCTTTACTTCTTATGTTATTGGTATATACCTATGGAGAGTCACTTGAAAAGAGAAGAAGATTGTTATTATTTATAATAGGAAAACTAGCCTGTAAAGGTTTTTATAACATGCTTCCGCTTGCGATGACATCTACTTAAATAGGTATGTATAATTTATTATTTATAATTATTTAGTATTCTAATTTTTACATAAGATTGTTAAAATAAATTCTTATAACAGGTTCTCTTATTCTTGTTTTATTAAATATGTAAGTATATGTAAAAAAAAATGTGTAAGCCGATGATGTAGATTTCGTCATGGTGTACCGTATGGATGCTAATCCTTCTTGGATAGTGTTTAGTAGACCTGCTTAAGGGCCGCCTAAGCCCGTTCGAAATTTGGTCGGGCTTGAACAAAAATATTTTATGAAAAAACGAGCTTGGGTAAAATTTTTAGGCCCATTTAAAATCGAGCTAGGCCTCGGGCTTGACATTTCAAAGCCCGGGCCCGGCCTGAATTTATAATATTTTATTTTTTTATATTTCTTTTTTAATATTAATTAAATTTTTATGTATATTTACTAAATATAATATAATTATATGTATATAAAATATTATTGAACAATAAACATGATTATAAATATTTAATATAGAAATTGATATATAAATTTTGACAAATTAAATTAAATTTTAAAGGGTATAAAATAATAAAGAAAACAAATAAATATAAAAAATTATTTTTGGATCGGCTCGGGCTCGGGCTTGTAGTATAAAAATAAAAACGGGCTTGGACATGCACAAATCTTATTATTACCTGTCATGGGCCCAACCCAAGCTCGACCAGGCCCGGCCCATGATCAGGTCTAATTTAGTTCTTGTTTTGGCTCCTGCTTTTTCAATTTATATTTAGTTACTTATTTTATCTTTTCCGTTTTTTTTTTGAAAGAATATTTATTTTATCTTTTCAATCTTTCCATAAGGGGATAAATGATAAGTGGTAACAAATTCATGAATGCAAAAGGCAAATCTACTACTAAGGCCTAGTTTAGAATTGTTATTTTGGTTATAATAAACTTGACTTTGATAATTGAGAAACCTTAGATGTGATTGTTCTTAATTAGTCCCAAACGGTGAAGTGATTTTAGAAATGACAAAAAAAAAAGTATCTTTACTAAAGAAGCAAGATAAAAAGAAACAAATTACAATAATCTAATATCTAATATATCATCAGTAGAGTTTTTTGATTCCATAAGTAGGGTTAGGATGATGATACATTGACTGTAGAAATATTTAAAAAATAAAAAATAAATAAAATAGAATATGTGTAATCATCTTAACCTTGCTTGTGAAGAAAAAAATTTTATTGATAATGTATTGAATAATTACCTATCAAGTTTTCGTCATAAAAAAACTGAGGTTGAATCAAAGATAGAGTCAAGATATTAAAAGTTCCAATAAGTTTCAAAAACAAGTCTAAGTCTAGAGATAAGATGAAGTGTTATCATTATGACAAATTTGATCGTTTGAAGCGGAATTGCTGAATCATGAAGCTGTAGCGAAAAAGATAATAAAAGTAAGAAGAATTTCTATGGTAAATAAATTATTGTAGTAGTGAATTCTGATGATGAATTAGTCTCTTTGATTTCTACACACTGTAATTGTAATCATGGTGGAAATCTAAGCATTAAGTAAATGATTAAACATTAGAGCGATATATCATTACGGTCTCAAGGAATAGAGGTTGTTATTCAATTAAATCAATTAGTTTCAAATCATATTAATCAAAATCGAATTAATAAATTTATATTATTTATTTTTATTAATTGAATCAAATTTATGAATTTAAAAATTTAGCCAATCAAATTTAATTCAATTAATTTTTTATAATTAACTGAATAATAAAGTATATTTAAGTTAAATTATATTTTAAAATTCTAGTGTCTCATATTTGTAGCAGATAAAATAAAATCACCCGACAAAATATTCAAATATAAAAAATTAAGGTTTTTTTTTTCGGTTAAATAACTAGAGATGGGTTGCTTGGATTCGAACATAAGATTTACAATATGTCATAATTCATCTTTAATCACTCGGTCAAGAGGTATCAAAATATTAAGTTCATAACTCTAACAACATTAAACTTCAAACATCATCCAAACTCCAAACATTAAATATATATTTGGGTTTCATATATTTTTAGTTTTATTTTTGGATTTTTTTAATATTTCAGTTAAATTTTCAATTGATTTGGTTCAACTAATTATTTTCTCCAAAATTATTTTCATTAATTGACCAAAATTAATTCGATCATTGATCGAATAACCGAATTAAATTCATTTAATAAGTTAATTTGATTAAAAACAAAATAAAAATAACCCTATCTAGAAGGAGTTGTTCACAACTTAAAAATTATGAGACTTTGATTACAACAAGCTAGAAAACAAGAGGGTGTTACATATTGCTGGATCGATCATATTTTTGTATAAGCGAGTACTAATTGTACATTGCTTTGAAGGATGTGTGACACATTCGAGACAGCTAAAGGCTTAATTTTGGACTAAATTTATAAGGTGTTGTGCACGATAACATGAAACTTATTTGCTCCAAATCAAGACTTATGTCAAATAAAAACTTTTTGTGACAGAATTGATAGAGTGAAGTGCATCCGAAGTTAGCTCTTCTAAATTGTAACAATGGGCAACTAAAATGTGACAATTGGCAAAAAAAAAAAAAACCTTGACAACTAACTCATAAAGGAAATAAAAAATTAAAATGAAACAAAAAAAACATTTTTTTCCTTTTCTTTTGGCTTTCTCTCTACTAGTTTATTTTCTCTAACTAATCCACTATCTCTCTAGTTCTACAGATCTAACCCAGAGCCACCATGACAATCCATAATCTAGTATCGAGTTATCAAGCGTCACTGGTCGGTGCCAATTTTCATAAAAAAAAAAAAGTGAACCTGTTAAGAATCATTCTAATCAAACAAACAACCTCATTAACAAATCAAGAAGCAGAAAAGTAAATGAAGAGTAAGAAGAGATATAAAATCTACAATCTTCATTTTTTTTTGTGCAACAAAATTTCATTAACAATTGAATTAATTCTAGAACCAAAAAAAAATAATAATCTTCCATTTTTTTCGCTAACAAGCTCTTTAGAGTCAAGATGGTAGATCTTCATTTATTACTCATATTCGCAAAGAAAGTTAAAAGAAAATTGGATTAAACTGAAAAGAGTAAGTTTTATGATTGATACTTTAAAAAAAAATCAATAATTATTACTACATTATAGTTTCTGTTCAAATTGGAATGTCAATGGGTAAAGTGCATATATAGTCCAAAATCTTTCATTTAAATTTCATTTTGATCCCTAACCTTTATATTATTCCATAAAAATCCAATACCTTTTTAAAAGAGTGTCGTAATGATCCTCTAATCAAATTTTAAAAAGCAAGAGATCTAGAATTATTGTTCTTTGTTATCATTCTAAAATTATTTATTAAAAAGAAAATAAAACTTTAAAAATTTTTAAAATGAAATAGAAGTATCTTTTGCCCATAATTTTAAAAATTTAAGTTAAAATTAGAGGAAAAATAAAACTTTAGTTTCTTTCTGAATCATCATCATCATCAGAGCCTTTATCACAATAATGAGATAGGCTATACGAACCAATATATGAATTCACTCTAAGTCATCAGCATGAATTTTCCTCTTCCATTTATTCCTATCTAAAGCAATGTGTTCTTCCAACTCGCGTTCCATTATATCTTTTCGGATAACTTTCATCCAAATCTTTTTCAGTCTCCCTCTAGCTTTGACCCTTTCTACATTATTTATAGTCTTTACTCTTTTAACTGGAGCGTTCACAGGTCCATGTCGTATGTGTCCAAACCAACGTAAACGACTTTCACTCATCTTGTTTTCGATAGGAGCCACTCCAACTTTTTTGCCAATGTCTTTTTTTCTCATTCTATCTTTCTCGTATATCCATACATCCAATGCAGCATACACATTTATGCTACACTAATCTTTTGTGTATTCAATCTTTTAGTTGCCTAACATTCATTACCATAAAGTAATGTTGATCTAGCAACTGTCTTGTAAAACTTGCCTTTTAACTATATAGGAATTCCTTTGTCACATGACACACTAGTAGTGCTTCTACACTTGCTCCAACCAACCTATATCCTATGGGTCGCATCATCATCAATCTCTCCATCCATTTGTATGATCAACCCTAAATATGTAAAATGATCCCACTTAGCATCGCCACCTCATCTAGCATTACTATGTTTCGATCTTCCTTTTTATTTGAATTGTATTTACATTCCATGTATTTAGTCCCAACTTTGCTTAGTTTGAATCCTTCTGATTCTAACATCTGTATTTAGTCCTAACTTTGTTTAGTCTGAATCCTCCTAATTCTAACATATGTTTCCATAGCTCTAACTTTACATTAACCTCCGCTCTAATCTCAACACACAAGACAATATTAACTACAAACTTCATACACCAAGGTATATTATCTTGGATGGATTTTGTCAACTCGTCCATTACTGTAGTAAATTGAAATAGGCTTAAAGCCAACCCTTGATGTAGTCCTACTATGATAGAAAATTCAATTGTTTGCCTCCTATATAACCTCACTATGTCCTTGCATCTTCATACATGTCTTTAATTATTTCAATATATTTCACGGGGACTTTTTTCTTCATTAAAAACCACCATAACACCTCTTAAGGCACTTTATCATATGCTTTCTCCAAGTCTATAAAAACCATATAAAGATCATTAACCTGTACTCGAGAATGGTCAACAAGTTGTCTGAGCAAGTTTATTACTTTCATAGTTGATCGGCCAAGCATAAAACTAAACTGTTTTTTCGATATCTCTACAGTATTCCTTAATCTTTGTTCTATCACTTTTTCTCATAATTTCATCATTTTACTCATTAGTTTTATGCCTCGATAGTTGGACCAACTTTGAATATCTCTCATGTTCTTATAAAGAGGTACCAAAGCACTCTTCCTCCATTTCTCTGGCATCTTGTTATTGCACCAAATCTTATTAAAAAGATTTGTCAACCACCATCCTACCTCTTTAATGCATTTTAAAACATCAATAGGAATGTCGTCAGGCCAAACAGCTTTCCCTGTCTTCATCCTCTTTAGTGCCTTATTTACCTCTATCTCTTTGATTTTGTGCATAAAGCATCGGTTCAATTCCTTGAAACTCACTAAAATAATGTCTAAAAATTTGGCTTTAGCCATCGTTAAATAATCACACCACCTTACTTTAATGTCATTATCCTACACAGTTCTAATGGAGTGCCCAAATCTCTAAATCAAGACGCAATATCTCTGAAGGGATCCATTTTTCACAAAACACAAGTATGAAATCACAACAAGGATCATCACATTTCTCACAGAACACATATAGATAATCATATCATTATACGTACATGGCCTAATCATACACATATGAAAACATGCATAGGGCATTATCCAAATCAAAATCTGAAAGGTTTATATAACCGGTTATAAACACAGTTTTATAAAAAAAAAGCCATATGTATATTTAATTTGATTTCACGAGTAAAGGCTTTATGGTACTAATAAAAACATAAAAGGCTTGATTAGTATACTTGCAAATTCCTAGCAATTACCACACTTATACCATTTGCATCATGTGATAGCGTCTCAATCAATGTATGGTAAAAGTCAATGCGTTTTTGCAAAAGTCAAAAACAATTTTTAATCATTTGACCTACCAATTTAACAATTCAACTTGACTTTTGTTAAATACTAGTTCTTTTTCTTAATCAAACCCTATTTGATTTTTTGCTCAAAGTTAACCTTTGGTTAAAGTCAAACGCATAAGTTTGACCTGGTTAAACCTAAGTTGACTTTTATCGAAAGCTTATTTAAGACTTATTTTCATCATTGAGATCTCCAAAAGTCACTCCGAACCCCAAACTACCCCAAGTCAACCTTCTTTCAAAAACTCAAACCTAAACTAAAAAGTCAACCTTTTGACTTTTAAGTCCGATCTTTTCCTTTTTTGTTCCCGAATAACTAATAACCCCTAATGTGACATCCTCGTCACTCCCAAATACCAACTAAATTTTTCTTCTTTCCCATAGTTTTGGTTAGGCTGTTCAACGGTGCATCCTTCTTCTTTAATATAGCTAACACTATGTTGTTTACATGATGATATATTTCTCATACACATACAGGATCGTCTTACATATAAGTCTAAAACTTTAATATAAATTACGTACTAATCTCTTTAACAATTTACATCCCCAATGTGTCTAATATACATCACTGTACTATAGTCTGAATTACATAATCAAAATGTATCTACCTTCAAAGGATTGGAAGCTAGCCTCGAAGGAATATCGTATAGTCCAAATATATGCTCCTCTACCAAGAGCAGACTTCACTGCAAATAATCTGGATGAAAAATATTATAAAGCAATGAGTTTACGCTCAGTAAGAAATATATATAAAAGAGCGTACTATGCCACTATATGCAGTTTTCCTGCTTGGCTCTATAATGTCATGTAATATTCTTGTAAAAACATATAACATATAAGTTCATCAAATACCATATAACACATGACAAAATCATATGAAGTCACTTGCACGTATTCAAATAACTCAAATACTTTCACATATATATGTCAAATAACTTGAAATTACATATACAAATAGTCTTCAAATAGGGGGAGACCGTCAACATCCAATAGAATCATGCACCAAATAAAGTGGCGTACCCACGTATGGGCCAGGGATCCTCCCTTAAGCCAAACACATATAAAGGACTAATGGCCATTGTCAATATTCCACGGTGTGCACTAGTCAGGTGACACCCGTGGTACTGAGGGCTTGATTAGAGTCCCCCAGCCAAATACAAATAAGCAAGTAATATGCATGATCACCAATGGAGTCGTTAATCTCAAAATATTGAGTAGTAAAACTCATTCGTGTAAAACCATGGATATTCATAACCCTTCTTATATACTTTAATGATAATCCAAATAAATTTATATAAATAAATTAAAAATTATTATTTTTCAAAGGGGGCAGTTGACTGCTCTTTTAGGGCAGTCGACTGCTCTAGTATAAAAATATTAAATAAATTTTATTTTCTTTTTGCATTTGAAATATTTAATTTTCGGATGCAAGTAGGGCAGTTGACTGCTAAAATGGGGCAGTCGACTGGCCCGCAAACAGAATGTTTCTCGGAAAAATGCAGTCGACTGGTTTGCAAACAGAAAGCTTCTGGAAAAATGGCAGTCGACTGCTATATAGGGCAGTCGGCTGCTCTAAGTCGGTTTCGGAAAAAGTTACGTCACGACTGTCTCTGAGCAGTCGGCTGCTATTTAGGGCAGTCGGCTGCCCTGAGCCAAATCGTAACTGGGCGAAAACCGTGAATTTTACATTTCCTGCACTTACACCAGCTTTTGTTTCATCCCAAAACATTTAAAACATGCGGACATAGTCACCCTACGTCCGTTACATATATTCCTTACCTCAAATAGCCAAATAATACGAAATCCCTTGGTTGCACCGATTCTTTCCTTCACTTCTTCAAAACTGCATAATTCATATAAATTGAAACCTTTAACTTTCTTTCATTTCAACAGCATAAGTATACTATACCAACATCACATGACTCCAAAATATGGACGAAATCAAATGAATCAATTTCTTTTCTTACCTTTGTCAATAGCCAAATTTACAGGATTTTTGATCTCCTCAAATACTTTGTTTCAGCCTTCCATATTACAGACATAGAGAGAGCTAGTGATGAGGATCGTTTATCGTTAAGGAAACTTAGCGATTTGATGACAGGAAATGGTGGTTTGTCAAGGTCAGAAAATGAACACTTAAAGGAATTTGGAGAGGAAACGAGAGGAAGAAGGGCTGGAATTGAGGTTGTTGCCGATCCTTGATGGTGAAGATGACTAAGCTACCTTTCATTTAATGCATTTAATGCATGATTATCCCCTTTTCCATCTCATCTCAGCTATTGACCCTTTGACCCTCAATTCCTTTTTATTCCATCTATATCTCATACAATCTTTATACATCAAATTTTCATATTTATTTAATTCTTTCAGCTTACAACATTTTACAATTATAGAGGAATTACATGAAATTGGGGATTTCACATTCTCCCCACCTTTAGAAATTTGGTCCTCCAAATTTAAATCGGGTTACTACTCAAATAGCTCCGGATACCTTTCCTTCATTAAGCTTTCTAGCTCCCATGTAGCTTCTTCCATAGTATGGTATTGCCAGAGAACTTTGACTAAGGGAATCGTTTTAGACCTTAACACTTTCTCCTTTCTATCCAAAATCCGAACTGGCTTCTCCACATAACTCATGTCCTCCCGAATCTCTAAGGGCTCATATTCAATGACATGAGATGGATCCGGATTATACTTCCGAAGCATCGACACATGGAAAACATTATGTACTCCTGATAGCTCCGGAGGTAGTGCCAACCTATATGCAACATCTCCGACTCGATCTAGGACTTCAAATGGCCCTATGTAACGAGGACTAAGTTTACCTTTTCGGTCAAATCTCATGATACCTTTGGATGGAGAAACTTTCAAAAATACCGAATCCCCGACCAAAAACTCTAGTGGTCTCCGTCGAGCATCTGCGTAACTCTTTTGTCGGCTCTGAGCTGTCTTAAGTCTTTGGCAAATTAACTTAACATCCTCAGAGGCTTGCTCGACTAAGTCTGGGGCTAATAACTTACGCTCGCCCACTTCTTCCCACCCAATCGGAGATCGACACCTTCTACTATATAGAGCTTCATATGGTGCCATCCCGATACTTGCATGGTAACTATTGTTGTATGCAAACTCAGCCAATGGCAGATGATCATCCCAGGAGCCTTTAAAGTCCAACGCACAAGCTCTCAACATATCCTCGAGCGTCAGAATGGTGCGCTCGGACTGACCATCAGTCTGTGGATGAAAAGCCGTGCTAAAATTTAACTGAGATCCCATGGCCTCTTGGAAATGTTCCCAAAAATGAGAAGTGAACCTGGAATCTCTGTCAGATGTAATGCTCACTGGAACTGCATGTAGTCTGACAACTTCTTTCACATACAAATCTGCCAAAGCACTAAGTGTATCTGTAGACTTCATAGGCAGGAAGTGAGCTGACTTAGTTAACCGATCCACAATGACCCAAATACCATCATGATTCCTCCTCGTTCGAGGTAGTCCCATGACAAAATCCATCGTAATGTGCTCCCACTTCCACATAGGTATAGGTAGAGGATGTAGTAAACCTGCTGGTCTTTGGTGCTCTACCTTAACTTGCTGACACGTGAGACACTTTGCCACAAATTCTGCTATGTCTCTTTTCATGCCAGTCCACCAATACACCTTGCGAAGATTATGATACATCTTCGTATTTCCCGGATGCAAAGTATACTTAGTAGAGTGTGCTTCAGTCAAAATTAACTTCTTTAACTCCTTATCCTTAGGAACACATATACGATTCTTAAATCTCAAGAGTCCATTACTATCAATGCTAAATTCCGATGGCATACCTGATTGAATCTGATTCATGGCCTCCATACATTGATCATCTTCCCTTTGAGCAATCCGAATTCTACCCATCAACTCCGGCTCAATCATTAAATAGCTATCATTCCAAAATGCTCATAAGGCACAACATTGAGATTAAGGCTTGCAAACTGCTCAAGTAGCTCGTATTCTCTTATCATCATGCACGATACTATCCCTATATGTCTCCTACTCAGAGCATCTGCCACCACATTGGCTTTTCCCGGGTGGTATAAGATCTCACAATCATAATCCTTCAGAAGCTCGAGCCATCTCCTCTGTCTCATATTCAATTCCCTCTGAGAGAACAAATACTTCAGACTTTTATGATCTGTAAAAATCTGAAATTTCTCACCATACAAGTAATGCCTCCAAATCTTTAGAGCAAACACCACTGCTGCTAACTCCAAATCATGAGTCGGGTAGTTCTTCTCATGGTCCTTTAATTGACGAGAACCATATGCAACTACCTTGCCATGTTGCATTAGCACACAACCTAGACCTTGTGCAGAGGCATCACTATATACGGAAAATCCTCCAGAACCACTAGGAATGGTGAGAATAGGTGCAGTAGTCAACCTGCGCTTCAACTCGTGGAAACTGTGCTCGCAAGCATCATTCCATTCAAACTTCACCTCTTTGCGTGTTAAGCGCGTCAAGGGAGCAGCTAACCTCGAAAAACCCTCTACAAATCGTCGATAATAGCCGGCTAGACCCAAGAAACTCCTAATCTCCGTCACTGTTTTCGGTCTCTCCCATTGCACCACAACTTCAATCTTCGATGGATCGACCGAAACTCCATCTTTATTGATTATGTGACCCAAAAAGGATATTTGATCTAGCCAAAACTCACACTTACTTAGCTTGGCATATAATCCCCTATCCTTAAGGGTTTGTAGAACTATCCTCAAATGCTGCTCATGCTCTTCCCATGATCTTGAATACACCAATATGTCATCGATAAAAACAATGACAAACTGGTCTAAATACTGTTTGAACACATCATTCATCAAGTTCATAAAAGCCGCGGGTGCATTGGTTAAACCAAACGGCATCACTAGGAATTCATAGTGACCATACCGTGTCCTGAACGTAGTCTTAGGGATATCTTCACTTTGGATCTTCAATTGATGATATCCCGATCTCAAGTCTATCTTGGAGAAGACTTGTGCACCCCGAAGCTGATCAAAGAGATCGTCAATCCTGGGAAGAGGGTACTTGTTCTTGATTGTCACCTTATTCAACCATCGATAATCAATACAAAGCCTCAAGCTGTCGTCCTTCTTCCGGACAAATAGCACAGGAGCACCCTATGGGGATACACTTGGCCGTATAAACCCCTTATCTAGTAACTCCTGCAGCTGTTTCTTAAGTTCTTCCAATTCCACTAAGGCCATCCGATAGGGTTGTCTCGAAATGGGCTTAGTCCCTGGCACCAAATTGATAGTAAATTCGATTTCCCTATCCGGAGGAAGTCCTGGAAGATCATCCGGAAACACACATGGAAATTCATTGGCTATTGAAATTTCATGAAGTTCGGGACGTTTCCTTTCTACGTCCACCACATACGCTATAAATCCTTCACATAACAAATAAATTCTTTATTAATTTCATTTATGAATAAATAAATTTATAAACATACTTTTGTATTAAACATTTGCAAAATTTACAACATAGCTAACGGGAGAAGAGAAGATCACACTTTTAGCATAACAATCCAATATCACATGATTCTTAGCTAACCAATCCATTCCTAATATGACATCAAATCCATACATATTCAGTAGGATTAGATCAGCTATCGATTCTCTCTCTCCTACCCGTAGCTTACAACTACGATACATTATATCTGTCATCTGGGATTCTTTAAATGGTGTACTTATTTGTAACAAATGTCCTAAAGGCTCAGGTTCAACAGGTAATCTTGTAGCAATTATGGGAGAAACAAAGGAGTGTGTAGAGCCTGGATCAAATAAAGCAGTAACACTTATATCAAAGAGGTGAATCTTACCCTTAATCACCTTGGACGAAGCATCAGCAGACTCCTCGTCTATAGCAAATACTCGTCCTTGAGTCACAGCTTTCTTTCCCTTCTCAGCAGCTGTGGCCTTAGGCTGTGGTTGGGTGGTCCTTTTCGATTCTTCAGACACTCTTTTAGAAACCTTGGGACAATCTTTAATCATGTGTCCCCTCTCGCCACACCAAAAACAAGCCCCACTCGCCATACGACATGGCTGTGACCCATGGAATCTCCCGCAATGCTCGCATTTCTGCGTCACACTCTTCGGCAAGCTTACTGTACTGCCAGCTGAATATCGGGATCTTTCATCATTTATCTTAATCCCGGTAGATCTAGGAGTCCCTGTACCATAATTATCATAAAACTTCAAATTTTAGTATATTTCCATATAACCATTAAACTAAGATACAAGTCATTCTCTTATAATTTATCTTCTTACCTGCCGAAGCTCTTTCATATGGTCTACTTTTCCTAAATGGATATCTGTCACTAGAGGCTCTCTCATCTGACTTCCGCTTCATCGGTTCTTTGCCTTTACCCTTGGCTCGGAAATCAGCATGGTGAAGATTATAGTCCTGCTCACACAATTGAGCCTTACGGACTGCCTCATTATAAGTAGTGATATCCATAGGATATAACTTCGATCTAATAGGAGACCTTAATCCCTCTATGAATCGGTAGATCTTATGTCCTTCACTCCTTAGGACTTCAGGGTCAAATTTGCTTAAAGAAATGAACTTCGACTCATATTGATTAACCGTCATAGTCCCCTGAGTTAAGCTCAAAAACTCAATCTTCAACCTGGTCTGTTCAGTGCGTGGGATGTACTGTTCATTAAAGGCCTCTAAAAATCTATCCCATGTAACCTCAGTGTGTTGAGTCTCCAAAGTGGCCCGAGTAGATTGCCACCAATGCTCGGCATCGTTTACTAACAAATAAGCTGCCAAACTCACTTTCTCTTTCTCAGAACAGGTCATGTACCCAAAAGATTTAGTGACTGCCTTCACCCAGTTCTCGGCGGTCAACGGATCTCTATCGCCCTTAAACTTCGGCGGATCCAACTTCTTAAATTCTTTAATTAAGACCACACTGCAGTAGGCCTTAGGATCTCGCCTCTCATTAACTTGAGCTGGTGGGGGCAACTCAGGCTGTGCCGGTGGGGGCTGTACTGGAGGAATAGGAGGAGCATTCCCAGATGGAATAGGAGGTACTATAGGTGGAGCTATTGATGCATTAGTGGCCACGTTTGGAAAATTAGACATGAACTGATTAAATAGAGTGGCCATAGTCTCAATACTTCGCTCCACTCTCGACAGTCGAGCATTTGGGCTACCCGATGGAGATGGAGGAGGAGACTGTGTTGGGGACGATTCTACTCTACCCCGTCCTAGTCCTCGTCCTCGTCCTCTACCAGTACCCCGTCTACGAGTACTCATTCTGCCAATATCACCACAAGGTCAAGCGTTTAGTACACTTTCAGCAATTCAACCACATATATGTATTCAGACAAGTACAGTACATGGGGATGTACACTATTTCTAGCCTAATGACACCGTCAAACGTCAGACTAACCTTGCTCTGATACCAATTTGTGACATCCTCGTCACTCCCAAATACCAACTAAATTTTTCTTCTTTCCATAGTTTTGGTTAGGCTATTCAACGGTGCATCCTTCTTCTTTAATATAGCTAACACTATATTGTTTACATGATGATATATTTCTCATACACATACAGGATCGTCTTACACATAAGTCTAAAATTTTAATATAAATTATGTACTAATCTCTTTAACAATTTACATCCCCAATGTGTCTAATATACATCACTGTACTATAGTCTGAATTACATAATCAAAATGTATCTACCTTCAAAGGATTGGAAGCTAGCCTCGAAGGAATATCGTATAGTCCAAATATATGCTCCTCTACCAAGAGCAGACTTCACTGCAAATAATCTGGATGAAAAATATTATAAAGCAATGAGTTTACGCTCAGTAAGAAATATACATAAAAGAGCGTACTATGCCACTATATGCAGTTTTCCAGCTTGGCTCTATAATGTCATGTAATATTCTTGTAAAAACATATAACATATAAGTTCATCAAATACCATATAACACATGACAAAATCATATGAAGTCACTTGCACGTATTCAAATAACTCAAATACTTTCACATATATATGTCAAATAACTTGAAATTACATATACAAATAGTCTTCAAATAGGGGGAGACCGTCAACATCCAATAAAATCATGCACCAAATAAAGTGGCGTACCCACGTATGGGCCAGGGATCCTCCCTTAAGCCAAACACATATAAAGGACTAATGGCCATTATCAATATTCCACGGTGTGCACTAGTCAGGTGACACCCGTGGTACTGAGGGCTTGACTAGAGTCCCCCAGTGTCACGACCCGAAGACCGCGACGGTGTCTCTTACTTGTACGGATGCGTAGAAATTAGGGCTAATTTTTCGATTTCCTATATTTACTTTGTCTAAGTGCAATGTAGTGAATTTTTGTTTCGGGACGTTAACTCCCTCGCCTATTTTTATGACTTTACCCAGGTTATTTTCCTGCATAAGAATTACAAGTAATAATCCAGCTCATGCTTCCCAGAATGACAGTTAATCATATTCTAGCATTCCTATGACCAAGTTCATTTCCATATCATAACATCTCATCTTATGGTTCACATTTTTCCTACTTAGTCACTTATTCATGCTATTCAATCCATAATCCATACTCATGCAAAAATCAATATTCCATACTTCATCATTACTAGTCTAGATGCTATTCTCTATATCAGATTACATCCTATCTAAGTACTGAATCAAAATAGCCTGAATTAGTAATAAATACAAAAGGAAAGTATGTATACCCCAAATGTTCACAAAAATTTCTTTGGAGAGTTGGGACTATATTTCAGGCTCGGGACTATTCGGAAGGCTCCGAAATACTCCCCCAACTCCGTGCTCAGTCTGAAAAATTTAAATAGCGTTTAATGAGCAAGGCTCAGTAAGTCATTTATATAAGTGCAGAGTTAGAATTATACTGTTCTATATGCCATGCATGATGTCATATGAGGAGAATCCATTATTGATCATTTTCTTATTCATCATGCAGCATTTACATGTATTTTCCAACTCAATCCTATTATGCTTCAACATATCATGAGATGTCTAAGTCTTGAAGTCATAATGTGATCTTGAACATGTAATTATGAATGAAATGGTTACAATCAAAAATATATACTACATGTTCTTTTCCAACAAGTTTCAAGGCATGTGAAGTATCAATACATTTCATGTGTTCTTTTAAGACATGCTTGAAATATGTAAGCGTTTACATTTCATGTCAAATATACTTTTTAAAGCATATTTCATATCACATATACTTTTGAAATACATTTCATATCACATATGCTTTTGAAGCACATTTCATATCACACATACTTTTGAAATACATTTCATGTCACATATACTTTTGAAATACATTTCATATCACATATACTTTTGAAGTATTTCATATCACATATAGCATCAAAATGCATTTCATATACTGTAATCAATATCGAGTTTAGAGTTCATTTTCATTTTAAAGGCATACTCTAAACTTCATTTCATATCATTTGAGACTAGGCTAGATCCCTATCTCTCTATCAATAAAGACTTAGTTCACTGTAGCTAGCAGTGAAGAATCATATCATCGTCCCCTGGAAACCACTAGGGCGCTATCTATGGCCATAGACCTCATATCTCTCAATCCCACTGATCAGGCAAGACTGAGACCTGTCCACGACTATTGTCGGACAAGCTTTTATGCCTAATGAGTAATCTCCAATTAGGCGGCTTCCACTATGCTTTATTGACTTTAATTCTCTTAGGGTGCCTACAGTCTCATAAAGCAATTCAATCTTTCGTATAAAAATAGTTTAATGTACGTAATGCTTTTCTAAAGATCATTTACATATATATACGTACATATGTGAAAACTATCATTTCATTCTTTTCAAAGCCATTCAAGCATCCAAAATATTCTTGTAAACATGATAAGAATAAATCATTTCAGTTTTTCATGTATAGTAATAAGTCATGCTTGATGGCAATAAAATTCAAGGAAGTGAAATAAGATCATAAAATGACATGCTCATGAATTGCATGAATGTTTATCATTTCATCTCATAATATCTATGAACCTATACCATATCGATTCACTTCCGATCAATGTCTCTCACCTTGGTACTTTATCAAGTCGAATATCATACCTACATTTCATTTCGTTATATTCAATCTCTAGGTATTCAATTCATTCTATAGTAAGATTCAATCCTATACAGGATAATCCTACTTCTACCTTATATAAACGTCTTACCTAAGGCGAGTTTAGTTGAGCGTGTCCCGTGTCCAGCTAGACCGTGTCCGTCGTCCTCTTGGCACACTACACATTCACAAGGAATTTCGACTTAATAAAGTCTAGCTCAAGTTTTCAATACGCTTATATAAATTTAAACTCCAACATAATATCTATATATTAAAATCTTCAAACCTATTTCTCTCATTTTCCTATGTGTGTGTGTGTGTGTGTATATATATATATATATATATATATATATTCTTCTTCCCTTTTATTTATTTATTTATTTTTTTCCTTGTTTCTTATTTGTCTCCAAGATAATAATAATATATATGCACACTTACACATATATATTCATATATTTAGCATTTATATCATAAATTAAATAAAATTCTCAACTCTATTCTTCTCATCTCCATATATTTACAAATATATATTTTCATATATATTTTTCTTTCTTTTGACTTTTCTTTATTTTCTTCTTTCTTTCTCTTTTATTTCTCTTTCTTTTATTTTTCCTTTTTACCTTGAATTTCCGGCAGCCTGGTGTGGAAATGCTCCCCCTACGGCAGCCCTTGTTTGTCAGCTACAACCACCACGTGAAGCAGCTCCCTCCTTGTGCTCTCTTTCCACACCTTCTCCTCCTTCTCTTAGTCACTAAGAATGTCCCAAACAGCCTCCATGATGCTTGATTTTTCTGCTTCTCCGCCAGTCACCAAATCACAGCCACATGAAGCTTTCGTTCAACCCTAGAACAGCCTTGAACCTTCAGGAAATAAACCTTGATTTCCAGCCCTCTCTCCTTCCTTATTCTCCTTAAACGTAGCCCCAAAAATCCCAGCTTATACCTCTGTTTTCCTTTCTACCCAAAGTCTCCTGTTCCAGCCCCCTTTATCTTGAAATAAAATACCACACACACGAGATCCCTTTGAAAAATCAGTTTCCTGTCCTTAAATGGAGTCACGACACACTACCTTACTCAGCCTTCACCAACACCATTGCTGTCTCCCTTTTCTTTTCCCAATCAAGTTCGGTTTCCAGCAAGCATTTCCAGTCGTCTCCTTCTTTTGGCCTTTCCTTCAACCTCGAAAATACCACCTTAATGATGTTCCTAAACTCACACAAAAACAAAAAATGCCATCTTGCTGCTGCGATTCTGTCTTCATTTTTTTTTTGTGCAGTCGTTCTTCTGTTTCTCTCCACTCAGGTTCGCTCAACACAACAAGGGGATGGAGTAAAGGAAGACGTATTCAGTTAGTGGCGAAGATGAGTTGATGCGTGAGGTAGAGATCTACAAGGAGAGGTCGTGAGGTTGAGAGAAAATGGGAGGCTTGAGAGTTAATGGTAGTCTATGGAAACAGTAAAGGGAGAGATAGCCGGCTGGAGAAAATCGATGGAAGAGAAAAATTTTCAAAGAAGGCAAAAGAGATGTTGAGGGTTGCAGTGTGATTAGACAGGTTGGTGGGACTTTTCCCATCAACCCGTAAAATATATATTCTATATATATTTTAAATTATTTCATTTATGCATACTTTTATCTTATTCATTTTATATTATTATTTATCTATTTACATATATATATTTTTAAAATATAATTCTTTTATATCTTATATATACATATATATTCTATACATATATATACTTTATATATTTTCTTGTTCTTACAACTATGATTTGTACCTATATATGTATATTCCCGAATACGTATATGTATATATATATTTCAAATTTCATGCATGTACTTTGCAATGATACATGTACACGTACACACTTATTTTTGGATATATCTCTATTTACCCAAGGCTTACGTATTTAAATTCTCTGTATACACATACGTTGCATATATTGTATTAGTGTACGATATACGTTCTACTTGAAGGCTTCTTTTCTATGAATATGAACCATAGTAGTTTTATATATTCTAAGCTTTTTCCTTGAAGTACATGTCTTTACCACATACACACAAATCACACCTTGAGTACATATATATTTTAAGAAAATCACGGTTCTCACATCCTCCCCACCTTGAAAGATTTGGTCCTCCAAATTGCTACAAGTTCTCCTAGAATAAGTGGGGGTACTTCTCTTTCATTAGACTCTCTAACTCCCATGTAGCTTCTTCTGAGCTGTGGTGTTGCCAAAACACCTTTACCAAGGGAATTGTCTTGGACCGCAGTACTTTATCCTTCCTATCCAAAATTCGAAGCGGTCTCTCAACATAACTTAAGTCCTTTCTAATCTCCAAAGGTTCATAATCAATCACATGAGAGGGTTCCGAATGATAATTTCCTGAGTATAGATACGTGGAAGACGTTGTGCACACTCGACAGCTCTGGTGGTAGCGCTAATCGATATGCCACATCACCCACTCTGTCTAGTATGTCAAACGGACCAATGTACCGAGGACTCAACTTTCCTCTTTTACCAAACCTCATTATGCCTTTAGATGGAGAGATCTTTAAAAACACCTTATCTCCAACCTGAACTCCAAGTGTCTCCTATGATTATCAGCATAACTCTTCTGTCTGCTCTGAGCTGTCTTCAATTGATCACATATCAATCTGACACTTTCTGAAGCCTTTTCTACAAGTTCGGGAGCAAATATCTTCCTTTCACCCACTTCTTCCCAGCCTATCGGGGATCTACACCTACGCCCATACAATGCCTCATAAGGTGTCATCCCAATGCTGGAGTGGAAACTATTGTTATATGTAAATTCAGCCAGTGCTAAATGATCATCCCATGATCCCTAAAAATCCATGATTCATGCTCTCAACATATCTTCAAGAGTTTGAATTGTTCTCTCGGATTGCCCATCAGTTTGAGGATGGAAAGCAGTGCTGAAACTCAATTTTGTTCCCAGAGCATCTTGGAAGTGTTCCCAAAAGCGAGAAGTAAATCTAGAATCTCTATTCGATACTATGCTCACTAGGACCCCATGTAGTCTCACGATCTCCCTAACATACAAATCTGCAAGGGCACTAAGTGAATCTGTGACTTTCATAGCCAAAATGTGTGCCGACTTAGTCAATCTATCGACAATCACCCAAATGGCATCATGGTTTCTTCGGGTCCTAGAAAGTCCCATGATAAAGTCCATGGTTACGTGCTCCCATTTTCAAGTTGGCACAAACAAAGGAGTGAGCAACCCTGTCGGCTTCTAATGCTCCAACTTAACTTGTTGGCACATTAAGCACTTAGACACAAAAGTTGCTATGTCTTTCTTCATACCTGACCACCAGTACACTTTACGTAAGTTCTGATACATCTTCGTATTACCCGGATGCATCGTGTAGTTAGAACTATGTGCCTCTTCCATGATCTGTCTCTTTAAGGCTTCATTGTTTGGAACATCTCCCATTGAACCTCAATAAATCATCATTGCTAATCTCATACTCTGATTCCTGACCCTTCCGTATCCAACCGATAGCCTCAATCAACTTAGGGTCGTCACTCTAAGCCTGCCAAATTTGTTCTATGATGCTAGGCTCTATTCTCAAACTAGTCATCAAACATTCACTTGTAGGCTCTAGATTCAAATTCAACTCCGAAGACTGCTCTATCAACTCCCACTCTCTAACCATCATGTAGCTGACCATGCCCACACTCTTTCTACTCAGTGCATCAGCCACCTTATTAGCCTTGCCTGGATGGTAGAGAATCTCACAATCATAGTCCTTAAGTAACTCCATCCACCTTCTCTGTCTCATGTTCAATTCTTTTTGTGAGAAGAGATACTTCAGACTCTTGTGATCTGTGTAAATCTGAAACTTTTCTCCATACAAATAATGACGCCATATCTTTAGTGCAAACATCACTACCGCTAGCTCTAGGTCATGGGTGGGGTAATTCCTCTCATGGTTCTTTAACTGTCTATAACCATAAGCCACTACTTTTTCATTTTGCATCAATACGCACCCCAGACCTTGATGTGAAGTGTCACTATATACAGCAATTCCCCCGGAACCACTAGGAATGGTGAGGACTGGTGCTGTAGTCAATCGATGTTTCAACTCTACGAAATTGTGCTCACACGCATCATTTCATTCAAACTGGACAACAAAATTCTCAATTTCCAGAAGTTTGTGGAATTATTCAAGGATGTTGTTTATATTCTTCAAATAAATATACATATTCACATCTCGTGGTTTCATGCCATTATAATTTATCTGTACGTGATTGAAATATTTCATTCATTAAATCCACAAACATCACAAGATATTTCATAAATCTCTTAAGTACCACAAAGGACTCGTAAGAGTTATACCGAGTTCTGAACATCACCTTATGAACACTTATCTGTAAGCTTTTTATCGATAACATCTTGTTCAAAGATTGATATTGAAACTTTACATACACCATTTAGTGGATCAAGTAAAACATCAATCTTGAACAATAACTTATTCATTCTCAATAATAATACTATTGAGTACTCAGAATTTGGTACACAATAATAAGCTATACTTATTCTTTCAAACCATATCATCTGTGTTTCCACCAGTTACACTAATACAGATGGGCTCTTTATTCATTAATCTCTGGAGTAATTTCTTAAGCTCTTCATACTTTTTTTTTTCCTGATAACAGCTTATAAATAGGTTCCATGTTGTGAATCGAGTTAATAATCTCTCGAATCCACATTACTCTGAAAATTATTTAGAAATTCATCCAGTAACTTCTAAATCATAACCTCATATCATCTTCGATGTTTCGTTATTTACGTTCTACAATTCTACTATGTATCCTCAAAACACATACGTATAACTTTCAAATCATTTAACATTTATTTCACATCGATTCACTTATTTAGTCACACTTA
Organism: Heritiera fomes; assembly: GCA_032173925.1. Classification (NCBI taxonomy): domain Eukaryota; kingdom Viridiplantae; phylum Streptophyta; class Magnoliopsida; order Malvales; family Malvaceae; genus Heritiera; species Heritiera fomes. The sequence continues at coordinate 9,090,541 of JAPDPM010000019.1, forward strand.
GTAAGCGTATTACGTTTCATAATATCCAATAATCCCTAACCAAATACCTCGTCTTTTCACATTTAATTCAGGCCTTAAGAATCCATAACAGGGCCGACTATCTCGCGATCTCCCACAAAATACACTCCGATCGCATCACTCATCAGAGTATAGGTGGGGCTAATAATAGGTACCATTAGACCTGTAATATATTCTTTACACCATCCATTACATTATTATCATCAATCGGTTCCAAATCAATTTAGTTATCTATGATTCGGTAGAATTATTTCAATATAGGGGTATATTCATCATTTCTCAGTTTATTTCTCTCTCTTCAAGATACCTTTTAAATAGGTGATCTTAAAATCTATTGACTGATGATATCCCTTTCATTCCAATATCATCATTTTAGGGTCTTAGTTCGATTCGGATAGAGAAGTCCTGGTGGGGCCCTCACCGAGTTCTTCTTAATGCCTTACCGAACAGACCTAACATTAAGATTATAAGATCACCTATTTCATGTAAAATTCTCGGATTACAATCCCTTTTTAATTTAAAAGTTCAATAATCAATAACTTTGCCAAATTTGAGGTATCTCGTAAATTCATATCTTATGATTATTCATTCTCTTATACTTTAGAAACTATCCAACTAGGTCAAGATCAATAGCAAGACATTATGGTCTTGCGTGTCTTATTTCACGCAATCTTAACTTCCACATCAATTTGTTATCTTGCACGACATTCCTTACAAATCTCTAACATTTACAAAAGATTCATAGTGTATAGCATGTCGTATTCAATCTTAATTCTACCAATGACAAGTTTGAAGAGTCCCTTTTTTTTTTTACATCACAATACCTTACAGGCTATTGTGTTACTTATCGAGGTTTCAAATCATTCACCACTTAGCAGTCTTCTTTACTTTGTTATCATTTAATTTCTATATAAAAACACATGCATTTAGAACAGTATTCTGCACTTACTGAGCACTTAACAATCAAGCAATGACAGTACTATGGGATGTAAACCATTCTAACTTATCTACACTGACATGCACTAGACAATCTAGGCTCTGATACCAATAAATCTGTCACGATCCGAAGACCGCGACGGTGTCTCTTACTTGTACGGATGCGTAGAAATTAGGGCTAATTTTTCGATTTCCTATATTTACTTTGTCTAAGTGCAATGTAGTGAATTTTTGTTTCGGGACGTTAACTCCCTCGCCTATTTTTATGACTTTACCCAGGTTATTTTCCTGCATAAGAATTACAAGTAATAATCCAGCTCATGCTTCCCAGAATGACAGTTAATCATATTCTAGCATTCCTATGACCAAGTTCATTTCCATATCATAACATCTCATCTTATGGTTCACATTTTTCCTACTTAGTCACTTATTCATGCTATTCAATCCATAATCCATACTCATGCAAAAATCAATATTCCATACTTCATCATTACTAGTCTAGATGCTATTCTCTATATCAGATTACATCCCATCTAAGTACTGAATCAAAATAGCCTGAATTAGTAATAAATACAAAAGGAAAGTATGTATACCCCAAATGTTCACAAAAATTTCTTTGGAGAGTTGGGACTATATTTCAGGCTCGGGACTATTCGGAAGGCTCCGAAATACTCCCCCAACTCCGTGCTCAGTCTGAAAAATTTAAATAGCGTTTAATGAGCAAGGCTCAGTAAGTCATTTATATAAGTGCAGAGTTAGAATTATACTGTTCTATATGCCATGCATGATGTCATATGAGGAGAATCCATTATTGATCATTTTCTTATTCATCATGCAGCATTTACATGTATTTTCCAACTCAATCCTATTATGCTTCAACATATCATGAGATGTCTAAGTCTTGAAGTCATAATGTGATCTTGAACATGTAATTATGAATGAAATGGTTACAATCAAAAATATATACTACATGTTCTTTTCCAACAAGTTTCAAGGCATGTGAAGTATCAATACATTTCATGTGTTCTTTTAAGACATGCTTGAAATATGTAAGCGTTTACATTTCATGTCAAATATACTTTTTAAAGCATATTTCATATCACATATACTTTTGAAATACATTTCATATCACATATGCTTTTGAAGCACATTTCATATCACACATACTTTTGAAATACATTTCATGTCACATATACTTTTGAAATACATTTCATATCACATATACTTTTGAAGTATTTCATATCACATATAGCATCAAAATGCATTTCATATACTGTAATCAATATCGAGTTTAGAGTTCATTTTCATTTTAAAGGCATACTCTAAACTTCATTTCATATCATTTGAGACTAGGCTAGATCCCTATCTCTCTATCAATAAAGACTTAGTTCACTGTAGCTAGCAGTGAAGAATCATATCATCGTCCCCTGGAAACCACTAGGGCGCTATCTATGGCCATAGACCTCATATCTCTCAATCCCACTGATCAGGCAAGACTGAGACCTGTCCACGACTATTGTCGGACAAGCTTTTATGCCTAATGAGTAATCTCCAATTAGGCGGCTTCCACTATGCTTTATTGACTTTAATTCTCTTAGGGTGCCTACAGTCTCATAAAGCAATTCAATCTTTCGTATAAAAATAGTTTAATGTACGTAATGCTTTTCTAAAGATCATTTACATATATATACGTACATATGTGAAAACTATCATTTCATTCTTTTCAAAGCCATTCAAGCATCCAAAATATTCTTGTAAACATGATAAGAATAAATCATTTCAGTTTTTCATGTATAGTAATAAGTCATGCTTGATGGCAATAAAATTCAAGGAAGTGAAATAAGATCATAAAATGACATGCTCATGAATTGCATGAATGTTTATCATTTCATCTCATAATATCTATGAACCTATACCATATCGATTCACTTCCGATCAATGTCTCTCACCTTGGTACTTTATCAAGTCGAATATCATACCTACATTTCATTTCGTTATATTCAATCTCTAGGTATTCAATTCATTCTATAGTAAGATTCAATCCTATACAGGATAATCCTACTTCTACCTTATATAAACGTCTTACCTAAGGCGAGTTTAGTTGAGCGTGTCCCGTGTCCAGCTAGACCGTGTCCGTCGTCCTCTTGGCACACTACACATTCACAAGGAATTTCGACTTAATAAAGTCTAGCTCAAGTTTTCAATACGCTTATATAAATTTAAACTCCAACATAATATCTATATATTAAAATCTTCAAACCTATTTCTCTCATTTTCCTATGTGTGTGTGTGTGTGTGTATATATATATATATATATATATATATATATATATATATATTCTTCTTCCCTTTTATTTATTTATTTTTTTTTTTCCTTGTTTCTTATTTGTCTCCAAGATAATAATAATATATATGCACACTTACACATATATATTCATATATTTAGCATTTATATCATAAATTAAATAAAATTCTCAACTCTATTCTTCTCATCTCCATATATTTACAAATATATATTTTCATATATATTTTTCTTTCTTTTGACTTTTCTTTATTTTCTTCTTTCTTTCTCTTTTATTTCTCTTTCTTTTATTTTTCCTTTTTACCTTGAATTTCCGGCAGCCTGGTGTGGAAATGCTCCCCCTACGGCAGCCCTTGTTTGTCAGCTACAACCACCACGTGAAGCAGCTCCCTCCTTGTGCTCTCTTTCCACACCTTCTCCTCCTTCTCTTAGTCACTAAGAATGTCCCAAACAGCCTCCATGATGCTTGATTTTTCTGCTTCTCCGCCAGTCACCAAATCACAGCCACATGAAGCTTTCGTTCAACCCTAGAACAGCCTTGAACCTTCAGGAAATAAACCTTGATTTCCAGCCCTCTCTCCTTCCTTATTCTCCTTAAACGTAGCCCCAAAAATCCCAGCTTATACCTCTGTTTTCCTTTCTACCCAAAGTCTCCTGTTCCAGCCCCCTTTATCTTGAAATAAAATACCACACACACGAGATCCCTTTGAAAAATCAGTTTCCTGTCCTTAAATGGAGTCACGACACACTACCTTACTCAGCCTTCACCAACACCATTGCTGTCTCCCTTTTCTTTTCCCAATCAAGTTCGGTTTCCAGCAAGCATTTCCAGTCGTCTCCTTCTTTTGGCCTTTCCTTCAACCTCGAAAATACCACCTTAATGATGTTCCTAAACTCACACAAAAACAAAAAATGCCATCTTGCTGCTGCGATTCTGTCTTCATTTTTTTTTTGTGCAGTCGTTCTTCTGTTTCTCTCCACTCAGGTTCGCTCAACACAACAAGGGGATGGAGTAAAGGAAGACGTATTCAGTTAGTGGCGAAGATGAGTTGATGCGTGAGGTAGAGATCTACAAGGAGAGGTCGTGAGGTTGAGAGAAAATGGGAGGCTTGAGAGTTAATGGTAGTCTATGGAAACAGTAAAGGGAGAGATAGCCGGCTGGAGAAAATCGATGGAAGAGAAAAATTTTCAAAGAAGGCAAAAGAGATGTTGAGGGTTGCAGTGTGATTAGACAGGTTGGTGGGACTTTTCCCATCAACCCGTAAAATATATATTCTATATATATTTTAAATTATTTCATTTATGCATACTTTTATCTTATTCATTTTATATTATTATTTATCTATTTACATATATATATTTTTAAAATATAATTCTTTTATATCTTATATATACATATATATTCTATACATATATATACTTTATATATTTTCTTGTTCTTACAACTATGATTTGTACCTATATATGTATATTCCCGAATACGTATATGTATATATATATTTCAAATTTCATGCATGTACTTTGCAATGATACATGTACACGTACACACTTATTTTTGGATATATCTCTATTTACCCAAGGCTTACGTATTTAAATTCCCTGTATACACATACGTTGCATATATTGTATTAGTGTACGATATACGTTCTACTTGAAGGCTTCTTTTCTATGAATATGAACCATAGTAGTTTTATATATTCTAAGCTTTTTCCTTGAAGTACATGTCTTTACCACATACACACAAATCACACCTTGAGTACATATATATTTTAAGAAAATCACGGTTCTCACACCCAGCCAAATACAAATAAGCAAGTAATATGCATGATCACCAATGGAGTCGTTAATCTCAAAATATTGAGTAGTAAAACTCATTCGTGTAAAACCGTGGATATTCATAACCCTTCTTATATACTTTAATGATAATCCAAATAAATTTATATAAATAAATTAAAAATTATTATTTTTCAAAGGGGGCAGTTGACTGCTCTTTTAGGGCAGTCGACTGCTCTAGTATAAAAATATTAAATAAATTTTATTTTCTTTTTGCATTTGAAATATTTAATTTTCGGATGCAAGTAGGGCAGTTGACTGCTAAAATGGGGCAGTCGACTGGCCTGCAAACAGAATGTTTCTCGGAAAAATGCTGTCGACTGGCTCTTTAGTGGTCGACTGGTTTGCAAACAGAAAGCTTCTGGAAAAATGGCAGTCGACTGCTATATAGGGCAGTCGGCTGCTCTAAGTAGGTTTCGAAAAAAGTTACGTCACGACTGTCTCTGAGCAGTCGGCTGCTCTAAGTCGGTTTCGGAAAAAGTTACGTCACGACTGTCTCTGAGCAGTCGGCTGCCCCGAGCCAAATCGTAACTGGGCGAAAACCGTGAATTTTACATTTCCTGCACTTACACCAGCTTTTGTTTTATCCCAAAACATTTAAAACATGCGGACATAGTCACCCTACGTCCGTTACATATATTCCTTACCTCAAATAGCCAAATAATACGAAATCCCTTGGTTGCACCGATTCTTTCCTTCACTTCTTCAAAACTGCATAATTCATATAAATTGAAACCTTTAACTTTCTTTCATTTCAACACCATAAGGATACTATACCAACATCACATGACTCCAAAATATGGACGAAATCAAATGAATCAATTTCTTTTCTTACCTTTGTCAATAGCCAAATTTACAGGATTTTTGATCTCCTCAAATACTTTGTTTCAGCCTTCCATATTACAGACATAGAGAGAGCTAGTGATGAGGATCGTTTATCGTTAAGGAAACTTAGCGATTTGATGACAGGAAATGGTGGTTTGTCAAGGTCAGAAAATGAACACTTAAAGGAATTTGGAGAGGAAACGAGAGGAAGAAGGGTTGGAATTGAGGTTGTTGCCGATCCTTGATGGTGAAGATGACTAAGCTACCTTTCATTTAATGCATTTAATGCATGATTATCCCCTTTTCCATCTCATCTCAGCCATTGACCCTTTGACCCTCAATTCCTTTTTATTCCATCTATATCTCATACAATCTTTATACATCAAATTTTCATATTTATTTAATTCTTTCAGCTTACAACATTTTACAATTATAGAGGAATTACATGAAATTGGGGATTTCACACCTAATCAGGCTTAATATAATTGCATGAAATAGCATTCTAACCCTTAAATTTGGGGCTTAGTCGAACCTACTTGCTCTAACCCTTAATATTGATCATTTTCGATTTTTAGGGTTTGTTAACCTTAAGTCCACCTTCATAGGGTCTCTAAATCACACCAAATCAGTTTCTAATCAATGAACATAACCTACAATTTAGCATATTTAAATTCCTAATTAGTCCTCAATATTCACATTTAATTCCCTAAATGTACTAAACTCAAAATCGTCATCCAAACTTTAATATTTCATACCAATTTCCCGTCATCACAATACACTAAATTCAATTTGTATCTTACTTCTTGGTGCCAAAAAGGGTCAAACCCGTCCTCCTAAATGCCTTGGTTGAAAGTCCTCAAAGCTCATTTTCAAGATTTAGCTAGATATTCACCTATATAACAATGCAATTCTTAAAATCAATCATGCAGGCTTCTACACACGATCACAATATGCCAAAATCAACTAGCATTGTACCTCTTTGGTGACAAAAAAGATTAAGAACCTTTCCTTCCCAAGCTTGGCCTAATGTCCTTCCTCTAAATAAAATGTCCAATTGTTAAAATCTCACAATAAAACAACATAATCTCACTACATTCATTATTTGGAGCATAAAAATCACAACTTCTCACTTGAAATTTCCCTATGGCTGAACCTTCTCCAAGTCTCTTTCATGAAAATTTTCATCTTTTGTCAATAGTTCATAATACCTTGATTATATTCATTATTTTGCTATTAGAAAACAAAAAGAAAGTTGCATTTCCTTACCTCTTTCACCCTAGTCGAATGTTTCCTTTCCTTTTTCATTGTTTTGGACTTAGTTGTTATGGTTTTTGCATGTGAAGTTAGTTGAATGGAAAAGCAAACTAGTTTGCCAAGAGAAAAGAAAGAGTGGCCAACCACAGTGTGGATGTTGGTCCCATGGCCTCCACTTGCCACTTCCCTATTGGTGATTTTGGAGGTGGCCACAATTACATCTTTGTAACATGCAAAAAACTATTCTAGGAGTAGAATGATACATTTCATGGCTATTTAATTCAGTCCCCCTTTGTTTAATTCTCATTTGTTCCCATTTAATCCACATTTCCAATTAACTCTGCTTATGGCCTAACTTTAAATAATTAATTGTACTAATCCAAAATGAATTAAGAGGCATGCCATATATGGTTAGAAAGATCTCTGAGTTAAATTTTCAACAATTTTGGAATCATATCAATTGGAGTTTCGTATCAAAAATTATAAGTAGCTCTTTACAAACTATCTACTGGCCAAATTTCCTACACATAGTGCAACTTTGAAAATTCACTTGTATTGATCCACAATGAACTAGAAAATGTGCCATATATGTTTGGAAAGCTCTCTGAGTTAGCTTTCCAACAAATTTTATGGCATGTCAATTGGATTCCTCAATCATAGTTATGTTCAAATCAGCAGATTGGTCAAAATTTATTGCTCATCAATATCAATTTCTATACTATATCCATCTAAACTCCAAAATTACAATTAATTAATAAAATCGAGTTCAGGAAATTTCGAGTTTCAAGGATTTCTATTAATTAAGTGTCCCACGAAAGCAGGCACCAAATGATTCACCAAAGCATTGCTTCCATGAGAGATTTATTTTGTGGCAGAAGTAGCTTCCACCACAATCATTGGCACTGATGGAAATGAATTTCCGTCAACATGGATTCTAGCCACATTTTTGAAAAAATTTTTTATGTTTTTCAACCATAAATTTAATAAAATCCTTACCTAATTCTAGAGATTCAAGAACTTACCTCGAATTTTTGTCAATTTTAAAGAGATTCAATAAAAAAGAGTTGAAGATTGAAGAGTGAAGAGATTAAGAGGTTGTGAAGTTTTGGTTGTAAAGGTTTGAAGTGTTTAGGATAAGAGGATGTTAGTAGAATAGGTAAATTGTTTAATTTAATATGTTGTGAGTAGTTATAGTGTGAAGATTTTAAGGTTTAGGTTTTTCTAGTAAATAAGTCATGGTTTAATTTCTAGGTTGTAAATAGAATTCCTTTTGCCTAAATCTTGAGTTTTGGGCAAAAAAAGCTTAGGGTGTTAAATTGTATCTTTTTATTTCTCGTTGTTTTTATCCGATTTGTCTTGTGATTTTTTCCTCTACATTGAAGGGATTTTTCACATTATATTTGTTTTCTTTTTTTACTTCATTACCTGCATAATATTTGTTGATTTATCTATCAATTGATTGATTGGTTTATTTTATTTATATTGATTATTATTATCGGATTACGTTTTGTGTTTTGCTTTCTATTTGTTATGAGTGTATAGTAATATTACGCTTGCTTATTATTGGTGATTTGACGCCAAACTACTTGACATCTTAAAAATTGTGGTCCACTTTTGATTATTTGACGACTTACAAGAGTTTTTTTTCCTTTACATTTAAATGACTGATCAACATGTTTTTCTATACGGTATATTACGAAGTATTCTTTTTGGTGAGAAAAGAGTTCAAAAGCGGAGAAGGTTACTCATTTTTCAATGTCAGGGCAAGTTCTCAACCTATTTTAACATTTGTGCATCCATTAAACTTTTATATGTAGATTTTTTAGACTTATGAATCACTTATTAATAAGGGATCGTGAGATTTAAATCTTAATATTTTGTAAAAAATTTCGAACTTTAATCACTTACGTCAACCTTAAATAATAAGACGAGTTTTGATATTTGCATCGGGTATTAATGTGTTTATCTTCACCTATCTATTTAAAGTAGAAACGAGTGAAGTTTGTGCTTTCTATGAGAGAGGGAGCCTACTATAATAACGACAATAACTACCTACCGCAAGCAACATTCCTTGAAAGTTATAGCAGAGGAATTCAATAAAAGAGAGGGACAAAAAGGGAGAAGAACAAACTAATAATAGTGGGGAATTTGATTACAGAGACAGATCCAAAATAAAACTTTAGGATTTAGCCACCCAAAAAGGTTCCCAATTTAACGATCCTTTGTTTTCGTGTTCACCTTCTTTCCACCTTTCTCTGCCAGGCCTTTGGAACTTTTTCATTCTAATTTCAGCTCTCTTTCCATCTATGGATGCATAGTTTTCTTCTTCTTCTTCTTCTTCTTCATCTTCCTCTTCTTCATATTTTTCGTCTTCGGCTTCATAGTTGCTATCATTTTCAAACTCTTCTTTATTTTCTTCGCTGCTTCCATCACTTTCCTTGTCGGCTGCTTCTTCATCATAGTCAAAACTTGCACTAGAGTTTTTGAAAAGGAACAGTCGAAGGCGGCCATGGCTTCGTTCAGCATGAAAGAGAGTATCTATTGATGGGGCCTTGACAGCTTTGATCACCAACCTTCCGCCTTCACGGAGGGACCTAACTTGAATAGATTTGGATCCAGATATCGTTGTCAGAGGAGGTGGAAAATTGCGAGAAATTGCTTTCTCAGCGCCCAATAATTGACGGTATCTGTGCTGATTCCTCGTTGGAGAATTTTCTCCTTCGGAATATGATGAAGACAATGAGAAAATGTTGTTTTCAAGGATGTCGCTGCCTGTCTCATTACCCAAATTCTCAGTGCAAAGTTCCAAGCTCTTCTCACTTAGTGTGGACAAAGAACGCTTCACTAGAGGATGAACATAAGTGTTTTCTTTCTCTACCGTCTCTTTTGAAGATTGAGGACCACTGGAGAGAGCTTGGAGGAAGCTCCAGCCACCCAAGTCAGAGGAAGAAGTTTTCTTGCTAACCTCTTCATGACAGAATTCCTCTTCAGCTTCAGCGTCAGCTTCTTTGGCGTTCAAATCAAAACGACATGATCTAATGGCTAGCTCGAAAGGCTGGCAGAAATGAGGCCTAGCTGAAAACAACGTTAGCCTCAGTGCTCTGGACTCAACCGGCTGGGGCTCCAGACATGACTGCAGGCCTTGGCGGCAAACCATTGTCGCCATAATGGCAAAGACTATGGTAGGAATGACAGAAAATGGTTTAGGGTTTACAGAAATGAAAAGCAGATCATAAAAACATGCAAGTAGAAGTGTGAGGAGGCAGAGGAAAACAGAGTTGAAGGTTTTTGAGGAAAGGGACGGTTGGGGTGTGAATTTGTAGTCGCCCAAAAGTACCAAGAGGCATAGATATTTAGGTACAGTGTACAGAGAGGTGGGGGGAGGGGGCCTTTCTACATTTGAATTACAATTCTTAATCTGCCACGCACCGCAAAAGTGAATAAAGAAAAAAATTCTATTTAATATTTTATTTATTTATAAGTTAAATCAGTGGAATTTGAATGTCACTGACAAATTTCTACTCAAAATTCATGTGGGCAGAATTTAAGGCTCTAATGGCATCCTTATCTTTGTTATGAATGTAGTTAAAGAGAGAGAGACAGATGGGGTGTAACGTTGCTCCAAATTTACCAGCGTCGCTATTCCCTCTTATTTCCCTTCCAAAAGAAAGCCAACCAAGGGGCAGGATATGTAGGATTCTCCCAAATATTTCTTGATATTTTGACAGTGATTGCTTCTTCTTCTTCTTCTTCTTCTTCTTCTTCTTCTTTCTTTTCTTTTCTTTTTTTAATTTTTTTGACTTTTACTGAAAATACAAAACACAAGCCATTTTCTCATGCATGACGCATGTTTCAGGAGTCAAAACCTATGTAGATTGCTTTTGAAAGGAGAAATGAATAACATGTTACTGTAAGCCCCACAGCCTTTGAATTTTTCAGGCAATCAAGTTACGTAAATGGACATCATTCCAGCAGACCAAATTTGAGAATCGACCTATAAAATGAAGGGCAATTACGTCAAATCATCACTGTTTGGCATGATTAGGATGGGAAAAAGAATGAATAATTCATGGACCGATAATTATGTTTGGGAAAAAATGGTGCTTGGAGCGACAGCCTCCGACCCCACCATGGGTTTAAACAACACCAGAAATGATTTTCACAATATATTCAAAGATAGTCATGTTATTCCACACTGTTTTGATGGGTACAAATTGAAGGAATATAACGTTTTCATGTCCTTTGCACACTTAAGTTGAAACTTGAGGTTGGTTCGGTTTGGTTTGTGTTAGCTTCATTCTGTTTCTGACTAGTTGGTTTTCATTAACTCAAAACCTTGTCCAGCCATGACCTATTAAATGCATGAATAGTTTATCCAAACATGCCTCTAAATCTTTGAAAAAGAAAGAAGTGATCCTCCACTAACTCGCCCATTTAGTTTGTCGGCTAGTTGCTCACCTATGGATACTAAACACACTATCGCTTGCTCACTATAAAAAGAAGGGAAGGATCAGACAAGAGTGAAAACGGAAAAAATAATGAAGAAGCTAGGCCATGTGGATGGACAACAAATGACCTACCCTAAAAATGTTTAAAGAATGCAAAGGTTCATTAACCTACAAAAGCTGGCGTTAGGACTCTTTGCCATTTGAGGGCTTTGCGGTTGTTGGTTTCCTTTCCTAGTATCGAAAAGCTGGCCGGCTTCCTAACAGTTGCACGGATCAAAAAGGAAGTAGCTGGCATCCGTGATTGTGAACATCACAGTGTGTACCTGTACTGTACAACAACTTTTGCAAGTTGCCTTTCTGTGATTTACACATGCATGAACAAGCACAGATTGTACCCTAAAGAAAAGAACAGCCAGAGATTACATTTTCTTTCTCTTTTTTTGTGCAATCATAAGTATTCTCATCCGTATTTTTCGGTTTGAGAGTAACTTTTTTCAGGCCGAAAATGATAAATGGTAAAATCTTCTCAATAATTGCGACTCTAGAATTCAAACTTTATCCAAATACTTAAGAAAAAAGTCCACTTCTACTTCTTCTAACCACTTGTTGGTGATTACATTTTCTTTCTCATATTCATTTGCAGTTTATGCTAGTTGGGGCTGATGAGGAATTCAGTACTGACATATTTTTATGGAAGCCAAAACTGACCCAGGAAGAACAGATCATGATGCACCAGACCAGATGGATCCGGAAATATTATGCGGATACCTTTGTCTAAACATTCTAAAATGGACATATTTTTTACTTTTGCTTTTTTTTTCAGGTATTTTTCACCCCATTGTCATGGATAGCTGATTCTGGCTTACTCTGTGGTCAGGTGTATGTTTCTGACTTTCCAAAGATAAGCCAGTCATATTGTGAATAGAGTAAAAATGTGTGGACGATGTTTCAAGGAAGACTTTTCTGAGATCAATCATGTTACAATCTTTTTCCATTTTCTACATGAATTTCAAGCAAATGTTATGGCAATTGTCAAGCAGACCTTCAAGCAGGCAGGCTTGACTCATCATTTTCCATGTTATGTTTATGGAAAGCAGATAATATCGATAATGTGGCATCTAATTCTTTTTATTGTTTAATGCACAGAAAGTCTACAACCTATCCACTCAGCTGAGGAATTATTTCTGGGGAATGACAAGAAAATTAGTAATGCAAGTATTGTCTACCAGCTTTACTAGGTCAAAGTTTGGAAACCAAATAGTCATGTCTGTCTGAAAAAAATTTTCAAGGCCACAGTTTATGTTTGATGATCCTTACATTTAAGATGAAAAAAAACGCAAAGACTCTCTGTATAAGGTTGCTATTTCTATTTGCTTATATGTACCAAAAGGAAAGAGGGGAGGGAGGAAAGAATGGAGAGATTTTACCCTATTCAATGTGGCCCAAGCATCCTTCCCGACACTTTCATAATTAAAGTTATAGCATCAGTTCCAGTTGGATTGGGGTCATTTTTCAGAGGATAGGTCAACATAGCTAGATCCTCTTCCTGTAAAGTAAAGTAGAACACCTGGTTATTAAAGAACCAAAGTTGATAAGAATAATGTGAGGTCTTTTTTTTTGGTAAATCATGAGATGTTCTCATATCACATTCAGTATGAGATTAATTCTCGCTTGTGTTATGTGATTACCGCTAACTCAAGAGAATTTACCTAGTGAGAATTCGAACACAAAATTTCTTGCTATGGATCGTCCTTACTTAAAAACTCAACGGAACTTTACATTACTAAACCAACCCCTTGGGTTGAGGTCGTTAAAGTTTTTAGTTCTATTTGTCAAAGCCAATTTTTCCCCTTATCACCTTTTGATTGATGCATATCAAATCCATACAAGGTTTAAAATGGAATAGGTGTGCATTTAAACTAAATGAGGATGGTTGTAAACTTTGTTGATGTAAGACCCGAATTTTATTATACTATATACCATATTTGTACATGATTGGTAGTGGAAATAAATCCTTTTAGAGAAATGAAAGAAACATTTAAATATGAATTTCCACTTTTATTTTAAGTTATAATTTATAGCAGGGTCTATAAAAAGGTTAAGATAGGTTAATAGTATATATATGGTATGAAAGCATTAAATGAGGTGTAAAAGAGATTAATGGCTAGAGGACAAAACAGAGAAAAGAATGATTAGATAGCCAATAAATGTTGGCTGGAAGTGACTTGGCGTGGAGAGGAAAAAAAAAGGAAAGAAAATTTGTCAAACGGCAGCAGAAGACTTTCCCTAGCCGTTCCTTTTGGCTGGAATTGTCTTCACCATTTAATGAAAGTAGAGACTTTGCAGCACGCCATTCTCTTGAATTACCAATTTTCTTCACCATTTAATGAGCTATAAGACAGGGTAATGATGAAGAAAATGGGATAAGTAACAGGTGGTAGTTTCTAACATGATTAACATGGCTATATAAGAAGGAATGTATGAGAAGAAGAACCAACGTAGCAAACTTCACCTTCTCCAGAAAACCTCCTCACCAGTCTGTTTCACTACATGCTCACATTTAGTTCTTCCATTCCTCTCATACATAAGCCATGGAACTTCATCCGTTAGTCAGTTAAATCTTTTATTCACCGTTGAAGAGCTGAGGAACAAGTAAAATAAAGCTGAAAGAGGCAGAAGAGCACTCTGTTTCAGGAAGTACACTTCAATTAAGGTGAGTTCCATATTTTATGGATCTCTTGATATTTAATACTAGATTTCTATGTTTCACAATGTAATGAACATAAACATAGCCTGGTTTTAGTTAGATAATGTTGAAGATATAAGAAATTAGATGGAAAATAACCAAAAATGAATCAAGAAATACGATGAGTGAATGGCAAACAGATTGTTTGCCAAACAGTTGAGTACTCGCCCGAAGGTTGAGGCGAGCTCAAGAGTTGCATGAATTGGTGATATATGTGTTCGCCAAACTCTTGGGATAATCAGAATGATAGTTGAGCGAGGACCAACGATCGCCCAAAAAGATGAAAATGGCGACTATTGTGATCGCCCTTGGGGAATGTGAGTGATCGCCAAAGTTGTTGTTCAAGTGGGCGAGGTCGCCCAACACTTGTTTAATTCGTGGGCGAGCCCATCTCTGAGTAGAAAGTCGTATGGCGGACTCACATGCATAAGGCATTGGGCGAGTAAAAAAAAAAATATGGTGGGCGAACTCTCACATTTAAGACAATGAAAGTCTAGCGAGTAGAAAGCTGGGCGAGCTCCCAAAATATGAATGACGTATAATGTTTGGCGAGCTCTGTTGAACGAATGGCCAGCTTAGTTGGGCGAGTTGTTATCTCGCCAAAGTGATTACAAATGTTTGAAAATAGTTTTAGGAAATTGTTAGAAAGGAGAATATTAATAGTTTTAAATAAATTTTTGCAGACGGGAATTGAGAAAGGCGAGCGGGAAGCAAGGTTTCATCAGACCAGGTAAGGGAGTTGTATGTGAAGTAAAATGCATGTCCTGTGGAGTTAAATTTTATGAAATTATTGAGAAATTGTTTGTTTTATGACATGCATTGTTTGAGGAACTTATTTGATATTGGGCGAGCTACTAAGCCGACCCTTATGATATTTCTAGACAAATTGGTATTGGCGGGCGAGCCAAACTTTTATAATATTTTGGGCAAACTAACCTTTTTAGTTTTGGGGCGGGTGACCCCTGTTAATAAAATCCGGGTGAGCCAATTAAGGGCGAACTCATTTTATGTTGTTTTGGGCGAAGATCCTTTTTTTATGACAAATTGGGCGAGTTGACCATGGAAGTGTCGTAGTTGGGCGAACTGATCATGGCAATGCCACAGTGGGCGAACTGGTCATGGGCGAGCCATGGAGGGCGAGCAAGTTTTGCTTATTGTTTTTAAAGGCAATGGTTGGCGGGTGAACACCAGTTCACCGAATTGGGTGAGCTGCCGTGGGCGAACTATATTAGGTAAGCAGACCATGGGCAAGCAGACCATGGGCAAGCAGGTTTTAAAGGTTGATATTTTTGAAAGGTTGTCGAGGTGTTTTGTAAACAGAAGCCTAAACCTTTTTGGAAAATCAAATCATTTTGAGAAAATGATAATATGGGCGAGATAATTTTCATAAAGGTTTTCACGAGATATAAAAGTGATTTTGAGACTTTAGGCCCTGAGTTTATGCATTACTATTGTGTGACCCACCTGGGGCGATGGCTCGGGTCGATGGACCACGGGTGCACCTCAAGGCGTCATAGGGCTGATGGACCCGCCAAGTCATCAGCTGTCTCGAGGCCACTTGGCAAGTGGACCGAGGACCACCTATAGATTATGGTCATAAATCTAGTTGAGATAGCCGTGAGGGGCGATGGCCTACGGGTGCACCCCAAAAGCGGGCGACTTGTAAGAGCATGATTTGTTTGATGCCTAGTCTCAACTTATTGATTTCTGTTTACTGAAAGAATTTATTAAATCCTGTTCAATATTCATTGTTTTCCTAATGGATTTGGTCGTTAGGACAAATATAATGTTGTGATATATGTTTATTAAGCAGCATACCCCTTCCTTACTGAGCATATTGTCGCTCACTCCTTATTTTTTAACTCCACAGATTATAGATTTTGGACCAAGAGAATTACCTTTCGGAGATTTGATATCGAAGGTATGTCCATTCTTTTATATATTCAGTAATGGTACAATACTACTCTAAATAGTAAGGGAATGTATAAACATTTTAAAAAAACGAATTGAAAGATACATATTTCTATATGATTTATGAGGAATAAGAATATTAATTTTTAGTAAAGTGTCGAGAGTGGATAAGCATCACAGACAGCCCAACCGGTAAGTGAGTATAATTTATAAGTAAATATCGTATTATGAGGTAGATTTGGGATGTTATAGATTTAATGGTATCAGAGCAGGGTTGGTCGGATGTTTGGTGATACTTAAAGTAAATGGTAGACATTCCCTATAGTACTGTACAATCTGAATAAATAATTGATGTATTGATAAATGATCTCTGTGGTACAGATATGAGTGGAAGAAGGAGGATGCGCTCAGTGAGAGGTATAGGCCGAGGTAGGGCGGCACAGACTCCGGAACCACAGACACCGGAACCTGCCCCAAGACCTGTACGCCCTCTACAGTTAGAGAGCATTGACGCTCGTGTAAACCAAGTAGAGAGGTTAGTAGCCGATTTTATGGCTATGTACCAAGCAAATAGAGCCGCTGATAGGGCAGAAAGAGAGAGAGCTGCAGCTCTCGTAGCTCCAGTAGAGGTGCCAGTACCACCACAGCCGGCACCAGATATACCCGAGCCTCAGCCTATTCCACCACCGGCACCTCAGCCACAAGTAGCTCTACCACAGCCATTGATGCATCCGCCTAGAAATGCAGAGTCATATTGTGATGTGGCAATAGTGAAATCATTTAAGAAATTGGATCCACCTAAGTTTAAAGGTACTAGGGATCCATTGGCGGCAGAGCAGTGGATTATTAAGGTTGATAGATTACTTCAGATTATGAGGTGTTCAGAGACGGAGAAGGTAGGCCTAGCAGTGTTTCAGTTGGCAGATGATGCGAGACATTAGTGGAAGGCCACTCAGACCGTCTTATTTGCTCAGCATCAGTAATTGTCTTGGGATATTTTTGTTGATGCCTTTCGGAGGCAGTATATTCCCGACACTGCTCAGGAAAAATTACAGCAGGAATTTATGGATTTAGTGCAGAGTAGTATGTCAGTGGCCGAGTATGAGGCCAAATTTACTACATTGAGCCGTTTTGATCCTCAGACTAGTGCGAATACCAGATATAAGATTTCGAGGTTTAGGGCTGGTTTGAGGCCATCCATCAGAGTGAAGCTAGCCCTATTTGATATACAGGCTTGTGATGAGATAGTTAAACGGGCTCAGCTATGTGAACGGGACTATGAGCAGTTCCAGTTTGACTTTAGTAGTAAAAGTAAAGGCAAAGCAAAGGGAAAGGCTAAGAGGTTTATGGAGGACAGACCAGGTAGAAAGCAGTCTAAGAAAACCAGATCTACGGGCATACAGATTTCAGAGGGCAGATTTGATAGACCAGCAGTTTCTACTCCTGCCAGTGGCCCCATCACTACTCAGAGAAGTGTTGCGCCCTTATGTAGACATTGTGTAAGGTCGCATGGGTCACGCCCTTGTCCTTTAATGTCTAGGGCATGTTTTAGATGTGGACAGACGGGGCATTTTATCAAGAATTGCCCGATGCTCAGAGAATCGACTGCTTCTACTATTCCTCCTGCAGCACCTCAGATAGCGGCCCCGGCATCTCAACGTGAGCCAAAGAAAGCGACACCCTCACAGCCTAGGCAGGCGACAGCCGCAGAGAAGGGTAAAAAGGTTGTGACTCAAGGTCGGGTGTACGCATTGGATCAGGAGACTGCCGACGCCTCTATCGATGTGATTAAAGGTAAAATTTATCTCTTTGATATTCCTGTAATTGCCTTATTTGATCCGAGTTCTACCTATTCGTTCTTATCGCCTATATATGCTAACAGGACCCCAGTAGAGCCAGAGTTGTTAGAGTATACCTTGCAAGTGAAAACTCCTTTTAATGATTTTCAGAGAACGGATGTTGTATATAGGAATTGTAAGTTGACTATAGGAGAGAAGGTTATGACAGCTAACCTAATTTTGTTAAACATATATGATTTTGATATCATTTTGGGTATGTATTGGTTAGCTGTAAACCATGTTAGTTTGGATTGTAATACTAAGGTTATTACCTTCTCTCATCCCGAAAAGTACATTGTAAAGTTATTGTAAATTAATAAAAAGTATGTAAATTTATGTTATGAGATGACATGTGTACTGAAATTGTGGTTGTGTATGAATGTTTATCAAGGATATATTGCTAGTGTCGAGGATGTAGAGAGGAAACATCCAGAGATTCAAGAGATTCCTGTGGTTAAGGACTTCTCGGATGTATTTCCAGAGGATTTACCAGGGTTACCACCGAATCGAGAGACAGAGTTCATGATCGAGTTGGTACCCAGTACAGAGCCAATTTCTAGACCCCCATATCGGATGGCACTGACAGAGTTGGACGAGCTCAAGAAGCAACTCCAAGAGTTATTAGATAAGGGATTTATACGTCCCAGTGTGTCACCATGGGGAGCTCCGGTATTGTTTGTTCGGAAGAAGGATGGTAGCCTCAGGTTGTGTATAGATTATCGGATATTGAATCGGGCTACCATTAAGAATAAGTATCCATTACCTCGGATTGATGACCTGTTTGATCAGCTCAGGGGTGCACAGGTGTTTTCAAAGATCGACCTACGATCAGGCTATCACCAATTGAAGATTAAGGAGTCGGATGTGCATAAGACAGCATTTCGAACTCGTTATGGTCATTATGAGTTCTTGGTGATGCCTTTTGGATTGACAAACGCTCCTGCAGCTTTTATGAGTTTGATGAACGAGGTATTTCATCCATTTTTGGATAAGTTTGTCATAGTATTTATAGATGACATCCTGATTTATTCTAAGACTCCAGAGGAGCACGAGCAGCATTTGCAGATTGTTCTACAGACCCTCAGGGATCGGAAGTTGTATGCTAAGCTTAATAAATGCGAGTTCTGGCTTGACCATATTACATTTATCGGACATGTAGTGTCAAAGGATGGTGTGTCAGTTGATC
Organism: Heritiera fomes; assembly: GCA_032173925.1. NCBI lineage: Eukaryota > Viridiplantae > Streptophyta > Magnoliopsida > Malvales > Malvaceae > Heritiera > Heritiera fomes. The sequence goes on from JAPDPM010000019.1 coordinate 9,109,838, forward strand.
CGTCCAAGATAGAGGCCATCGTTCAGTGCGAAAGGCCTAACAAGGTTACCGAGATACGAAGTTTTTTAGGTCTTGCAGGATATTATCGTAGGTTTGTAGAGGGATTTTCTAGGCTTGCTGCTCCATTGACCCGACTCACACGTAAGGATGTAAAGTTTGAGTGGAATGATGCGTGTGAGCGCAGTTTTGGTGAGCTTAAGAGAAGATTGACTATTGCCCCCGTATTAGCCCTTCCTAGTGGATCAGGTGGATTTATGGTGTATACCGATGCATCCGCTCAAGGTTTGGGGTGTGTGCTTATGCAGCATGGTAGGGTTATAGCCTATGGATCTCGACAGTTGAAGGATCATGAGAGGAATTACCCGACACATGACTTAGAGCTAGCCGCAATAGTATTTGCACTGAAGATATGGCGACATTACTTGTACGGAGAGAAATTTCAGATATATACAAACCATAAGAGCCTGAAATATATATTCTCACAGCGAGAGTTGAATTTGAGATAGAGACGATGGATGGAACTGTTAAAGGATTATGTTGTGAGATCTTGTATCACCCAGGTAAAGCTAATGTAGTAGCCGATGCACTGAGCCGTAAGCATGTTGGCATGGTATCTTACATGATGATCAGGGAGCATGATTTGATAGAGCAGTTCTCTAACCTCAGTTTGACAGTTATTTCCTCTGACCAGTATGTATTTACAGCTAGTTTTCGTATAGAGCCAGATTTGATGGACCGAATCAGGGAAGCTCAGAGGAGGGATGATTATTGCATTGGGGTTGCCAGTCAGATTCAGATGGGAGATATGTCCGATTTTGAGATTGGCACCGATGGGATACTGAGGTTTAGAGGTCGGATATGTGTTCCCGGTGATCAACAGCTTAGAGGCTTGATTTTGTCAGAGGCCCATACCTCTAGATACACGTTACATCCGGGTAGTACTAAAATGTACCAGAATCTCCGGAGAGTGTATTGGTGGCCTAAGATGAAGAAAGACATCGTTAAGCTTGTAGCTAGATGTCTAACATGCCAACAGATTAAGATTAAGCATCAGAAGCCGGTGGGTATGCTTCGACCATTATCGATTCCTATGTGGAAATGGGAGCATGTTACTATGGATTTTATTATGGGATTACCACGGACCCAGAAAGGGTATAATGTTATTTGGGTGATAGTTGACAGATTGACTAAGTCTGCTCATTTCTTAGCCATGAGATCTACAGATTCAGTTAGTGCCTTGGCCGAATTGTATATCAGGGAGATAGTGAGGTTACATGGTGTTCCATTGAGTATCACCTCTGATAGGGATTCCCGATTCACCTCTCATTTCTGGGAGAGATTTCAGGAGGCTATAGGATCCCAGCTGAGTTTTAGCACCACTTTTCATCCACAGACTGATGGACAGTCCGAGCGTACGATACAGACGCTCGAGGATATGTTGAGAGCGTGTGCACTGGATTTTAGAGGCTCATGGGACAATCACTTACCCCTGGCAGAGTTTGCTTATAACAATAGTTTTCATACGAGTATCGGCATGGCATCGTATGAGGCCTTGTATGGTAGACGATGCAGATCCACAATAGCATAGGAAGAAGTGGGAGACCGTAAATTATTAGCTCCTGATTTGGTCGAGCAGGCTTCTGGTGATGTACGGATGATTTGTGAGAGGCTCATAACGGCTCAGAGTCGGCAGAAAAGTTATGCAGATACTAGACGTCGACCATTAGAATTTGTAGTGGGTGATTATGTGTTCTTAAAGATCTCACCGTCCAAAGGTATAATGAGATTCGGGAAAAGAGGAAAATTGAGTCCCCGATACATTGGACTTTATGAAATCTTAGATCGCGTGGGAGATGTGGCATATCGGTTAGCACTACCACCAGAGTTCTCAGGAGTGCATAACATATTCCATGTCTCGATGTTGAGAAAGTACCATCCAGATCCTTCTCACGTGATTCAACATGAGCCATTGGAGATTAGAGAAGACATAAGTTACGTTGAGAAGCCGATACGGATCTTAGATAGGAAGGATAAAGTATTGCGATCTAAGACGATTCCTTTGGTTAAAGTACTCTGGCAGTATCATAACGAGGAGGAGGCTACTTGGGAATTAGAAAGCCTTATGTGTGAGAGGTATCCAGAGCTTTTCCAGTAATAGATCCGAGTTGAATTTGGAGGACCAAATTTCTTAAGGTGGGGAGAAATGTAAGACCCGAATTTTATTATACTATATACCATATTTGTACATGATTGGTAGTGGAAATAAATCCTTTTAGAGAAATGAAAGAAACATTTAAATATGAATTTCCACTTTTATTTTAAGTTATAATTTATAGTAGGGTGTATAAAAAGGTTAAGATAGGTTGATAGTATAGATATGGTATGAAAGCATTAAATGAGGTGTAAAAGAGATTAATGGCTAGAGGACAAAACAGAGAAAAGAATGAGTAGATAGCCAATAAACGTTGGCTGGAAGTGACTTAGCGTGGAGAGGAAGAGAAAAAGGAAAGAAAATTTGTCAAACGGCAGTAGAAGACTTTCCCTAGCCGTTCCTTTTGGCTGGAATTGTCTTCACCATTTAATGAAAGTAGAGACTTTGCAGCATGCCATTCTCTTGAATTACCAATTTTCTTCACCATTTAATGAGCTATAAGACAGGGTAATGATGAAGAAAATGGGATAAGGAACAGGTGGTAGTTTCTAACAAGATTAACATGGCTATATAAGAAGGAATGTATGAGAAGAAGAGCCAACGTAGCAAACTTCACCTTCTCCAGAAAACCTCCTCACCAGTCTGTTTCACTACATGCTCACATTTAGTTCTTCCATTCCTCTCATACATGAGCCATGGAACTTCATCCGTTAGTCAGTTAAATCTTTCATTCACCGTTGAAGAGCTGAGGAACAAGTAAAATAAAGCTGAAAGAGGCAGAAGAGCACTCTGTTTCAGCAAGTACACTTCAGTTAAGGTGAGTTCCATATTTTATGGATCTCTTGATATTTAATACTAGATTTCTATGTTTCACAATGTAATGAACATAAACATAGCCTGGTTTTAGTTAGATAATGTTGAAGATATAAGAAATTAAATGGAAAATAACGAAAAATGAATCAAGAAATACGATGGGCGAATGGCGAACATATTGTTTGCCAAACAATTGAGTACTCGCCCGAAGGTTGAGGCGAGCTCAAGAGTTGCATGAATTGGTGATATATGTGTTCGCCAAACTCTTGGGATAATCAGAATGATAGTTGAGCGAGGACTAATGATCGCCCAAAAAGATGAAAATGGTGACTATTGTGATCGCCCTTGGGGAATGTGAGTGATCGCCAATGTTGTTGTTCAAGTGGGCGAGGTCGCCCAACACTTGTTTAATTCGTGGGCGAGCCCATCTCTGAGTAGAAAGCCGTATGGCGGACTCACATGCATAAGGCATTGGGCGAGTAAAAAAAAAAATATGGTGGGCGAACTCTCACATTTAAGACAATGAAGGTCTGGCGAGTAGAAAGTTGGGCAAGCTCCCAAAATATGAATGACGTATAATGTTTGACGAGCTCTGTTGAACGAATGGCAGCTCAGTTAGGCGAGTTGTTATCTCGCCAAAGTGATTACAAATGTTTGAAAATAGTTTTAGGAAATTGTTAGAAAGGAGAATATTAATAGTTTTAAATAAATTTTTGCAGACGGGAATTGAGAAAGGCGAGCAGGAAGCAAGGTTTCATCAGACCAGGTAAGGGAGTTGTATGTGAAGTAAAATGCATGTCCTGTGGAGTTAAATTTTATGAAATTATTGAGAAATTGTTTGTTTTATGACATGCATTGTTTGAGGAACTTATTTGATATTGGGCGAGCTACTAAGCCGACCCTTATGATATTTCTAGACAAATTGGTATTGGCGGGCGAGCCAAACTTTTATAATATTTTGGGCGAACTAACCTTTTTAGTTTTGGGGCGGGCGACCCTTGTTTAATAAAATCCGAGTGAGCCAATTAAGGGCGAACTCATTTTATGTTGTTTTGGGCGAAGATCCTTTTTTTATGACAAATTGGGCGAGTTGACCATGGAAGTGTCGCAGTTGGGCAAACTGACCATGGCAATGCCACAGTGGGCGAACTGGTCATGGGCGAGCCACGGAGGGTGAGCCAGTTTTGCTTGTTGTTTTTAAAGGCAATGGTTGGCGGGTGAACACCAGTTCACCGCATTGGGCGAGCTGCCATGGGCGAACCATATTAGGTGAGCAAACCATGGGCGAGCAGGTTTTAAAGGTTGATATTTTTGAAAGGTTGTCGAGGTATTTTGTAAACAGAAGCCTAAACCTTTTTGAAAAATCAAATCATTTTGAGAAAATGATAATATGGGCGAGATAATTTCCATAAAGGTTTTCACGAGATATAAAAGTGATTTTGAGACTTTAGGCCCTGAGTTCATGCATTACTATTGTGTGACCCACCTGGGGCGGTGGCTCGGGTCGATGGACCACGGGTGCACCTCAGGGCGTCATAGGGCTGATGGACCTGCCAAGTCATCAGCAGTCTCGAGACCACTTGGCAAGTGGACCCAAGGACCACCTATAGATTATGGTCATAAATCTAGTTGAGATAGCCGTGAGGGGCGATGGCCTACGGGTGCACCCCAAAAGCGGATGACTTGTAAGAGCATGATTTGTTTGATGCCTAGTCTCAACTTATTGATTTCTATTTACTGAAAGAATTTATTAAATCCTGTTTAATATTCATTGTTTTCCTAATGGATTTGGTCGTTAGGACAAATATAATGTTGTGATATATGTTTATTAAGCAGCATACCCCTTTCTTACTGAGCATATTGTCGCTCACTCTTTATTTTTTCACTCCACAGATTATAGATTTTGGACCAAGAGAATTACCTTCCGGATATTTGATATCGAAGGTATGTCTATTCTTTTATATATTCAGTAATGGTACAGTACTACTCTAAATAGTAAGGGAATGTATAAACATTTTAAGAAAACGAATTGAAAGATACATATTTCTATATGATTTATGAGGAATAAGAATATTAATTTTTAGTAAAGTGTCGAGAGTGGATAAGCATCACAGACAGCCCAACCGGTAAGTGAGTATAATTTATAAGTAAATATCATATTATGAGGTAGATTTGGAATGTTACACTTGATATTATAGTTTTCTTTATAAATAATAAATTTGAAAAAGTGGATAATATATAAGATAATTACTAAGTCTAACTTCTAACACTGGAAAAGTCCTAGAGAGGGGCAATTCAGAAGCAGCTTACTAACCTATCTCAGGAATTATTAGTGAAAAATACAAAAATAATAAAAGAAAGCATCTGGACAGGTACTTGACCCCAAAAGGCAACCTTTCTTTTAATATCTATTATCTAGCAATGTGGTCCTAACGCGTAAAGCAGTAGCGCATAAAACTGAAATAAAGAAGCCTAGTAACCTTTGGTAGCTCTATACGAGCATTTTTTTCAGCCCTCTCCAAGTACAAAAGCTTCTTTATTATTGAGCTAACAATAATAATGTGTATGCCAACTGAAAGAAAGAAAGCAAGAGCATAATATTTGCATCAAAATACATCTGGTTTCTTTGATTTTATTTTAATCTATGCCCTTCGTGACAGAGAGAGGGAATGAAATTCGCATCAGAATCCATCAACGTTTCTTTGATTTTGTTTTAAGTAATGGGGAATCATTAACCAAGAATACGTCATTTCCCTTTGGCATTAAGTGAAGCCTAAAGTTAAGCCTCTGATTTTTTTGCCATAATCCATATTATAATCAAGACTTTATGAAGAAGGACGAGAATCCAGTTCACGGCTGAAGTAAGCACATACAAAGCGCCTTCCTACCTTTTTGACCATGTTATGCAACCTTTGCCATCCATTTTTATTATTTTTTTGTTTTCTTAAAATTCGAAAAGGACAATAGAAACAGAACAGCCAAAGACTATGCGATCCATGCAAACATGTTATGAAACTAATGGCCAATTTATCACTAATTACAAGGTAAGAGGATGCATTGAGCCCATGAAAGAATAATGGAATGTAAACATCACAGTCGAAGGTTAGCTTTAAAGACAGTGACAAAACTTTAGGGTCTTTTTCTCAATCAGCAGGCATGATTAAGCAGCAATGCACTACAACTACTATATGATTATCCATATTTTATTTGTTATTGAAGTAGATTATCTATCACTTTCAATTTTTTGGTGCTGGATTATCCATCACTTTCAAACTCTACACAACTGATGTGAAGAGCTTCTGCAGTGGCCTTCAAGTAGGTTTCTTTTTTAATCTAACATTTACACTAATATTGAGGAATGCAATTAACATGTGAGCTCATGGACAAAAGGAATAATCTTCTATTCAGAAACTTAGAAAGCTTACAAATCTGTCAGTAGCAAGTCTTTTCCAAGAAGACGAATCAGTTAAGTTCAAAGAAAGGAAGAAACCAATGGTTCACTAGCACAATATGTTTGAAACTGCACCGTAATCCTTGCCACAGTTTTCCTTCGAGCTTGAAAACATATTTTATCCTTTTTTCCCTATTTACAGAAAAAAAATTCAGTTGATCAAAGCTGTAAATAAGACAGCCACCTTAGAGGTAGCACAAAAATAAATAGGACTGGAGTTTTCCAATAAGGCCACTTGGTAACAATAACATCAATGGGACTAAAGCTTAAAACAGTCAAATGAAAGAAACAAACTAAAATGCCTATGTTACAAAAGCATGGGATGCCCTTTCATTCCTTACTTGACATAGCATGCTCAGAAATATGTCACGTGGTGCATGACATTTTAATAATTGGGCAGTCTATCTTTGACAAAATCATAACGGAATCCTTTACTAAAAGAAATCATAATAAACCATATTGTTGCCATCCTTCTAGGAACCCAAATCTCTTTCGACAGAAAACTTGAGAAAAAATATCCATAACATATATCTTGATAATTTCAAGAAAGCTAAAAAATAAAAAGACAATTTGAGGTACATCAACCTTACAAATTTTGATCTTTTAGTTTATTTATCAAATTTAATGGATGAAAAAGATATGCAATACAAAGCAGTTTAAGGTTGTTACTCGAGGTTTAACAATTCAAACAAAAATAATCTTGCAAGAGAATACAATAGATTTAGAAAAGAATCTAACTAGAGAAGGATGAGATGAGAATGAAGAAATAAGGTAGAGATGAGGAAGAGATCAAAATGATTGAGTGACAGATTCTTGAAAGAATCTAATAAGAACAAAATGAGACGAGAAGAAGAAGAGAATGTAAAGATGAGAAAAGATCAATATGACTGAGTTCTCTCATATCTCTTCCACTTGTAGTTACAGTATTTACAGCTATAGAAAATTCTTAACTGTCAACTGCTATATACAACCAACTCTAACTAATTGTACTTATCCTTAAGCCTTCGTCTATATGTTTAACTGTCATTTCAATCACACTTATATCAATACCCTTCCCATCAAGCACAACCTCGTCCTCAAGGTTGAAATTAGGATGAGAAATGCGAATGAAAGATTCATCCTCTAGACATAGCATGGAAACTGATTTGAGGTGTTTCCAAAACTTCTTGTTGAGATGCATGCATTGTCTTCTCTGTTTCTTCAATCAGTAGAACATCTTCTAGGGTTGGTTCATCTAGTGTTATCCGTATGTGAACGGAGGCTCCACAATTGTGTCTAAAGGTATAGCGTTCATCACAGTAGAAACAAAGGCCTTTTTCCCTTCTTTCTTGAAGCTGACTCTTTGTTAACTTGAGGACTACTGGTTTTGGTGTAATATTGGATGGAGGTTGTATTGTTGGAGTTGGTGATTTATAAGGTTGTGGTTTGGCTAATGGATATGCAGTTTGATTAGATGGAGGAGTAGGTAGTAATAGAGGTAATTGAGAATGAAGTTTCAGTGGGAATTTTTTAAGTGCTAACTTGGATTCTTGAATTTTGGCTAAGGCAATAGCTTTAGTAAGAGAAGATGGTTGAAAAACCATAACTTCATGTTGGATTTTTGGTTTTAGTCCCAAAATGAAACAGCTTAAAAGAAAGGAGTCAAATAGCCCATTTACTATGTTTGATAGTGCTTCAAAAGCCTCTTGATTCTCATTGTTGTACCAGTTTGTACTAACTTTGTTAGCTGCCTTTGATAGTCTTCAAGCTCTGACGGACCGAATCTTGTTTGTAATGCTATCAAGATATCTTGCCATGTAGAAATCTATGAGTTCTTGAACATCCATTGAAACCATGCTAAAGCCTTTCCATCAAAATAAAAGGGAGCTACCTGTAACCGCGGATCATTTAGAGTGCCATGAAAATCAAAGAATTGTTGAATCTTGAAACACCAACCCATAGGATCGCCACCATTAAACCTAGGCACATTGATTCTCAAATGCTTCAAGTTCTATGGAGCAATGCCAGGAGCATTTGTAGGGGTACTTGGATGTGTTCTTGCTGAGCCAGATGAATTGAATGGATCAGTTTGTTGTCTTCTCTATTCAAGGTTTGCATAGATGGCAGAAATCTTGAAGGCAAAAACTTTGAGCTGTGAAGAAATGATTTCCACATTAACTCCTAAAGACTCCATATCAGTTCTAACTTGTGACATTTCAACATAGATATTGGAAATTTTATATTGAAATTGGGATATCAATTGCTCCTGTTTATCAACTCTATCATCCAATGATTTACTTCATGTTGATGTCATGGAAGCAACAATGAAAGTACCAAATGATAGATTTAGAAAACAATCTAACTAGAGAAGGATGAGATGAGAATGAAGAAATAAGGCAGAGATGAGAAAGAGATCAAAATGGCTAAGTGATAGATTCTTAAAAGAATCTAATAAGAACAGAATGAGATAAGAAGAAGAAGAGAATGTAAAGATGAGAAAAGATCAATATGATTAAGTTCTTTCTTATCTCTTCCACTTGTAGTTACAATATTTATAGCTACAGAAAATTCTTAATTGTCAACTGCTATTTATAACCAACTCTAACTAACTATACTTATCCTCAATTATGTTCAGCTGCCATTTCAATCACACTCATATCAGAATATGGTTCTAAAAATTGGGAAGCAAACAACTTAAAGCTTGTAACTTATAGGTGAAGTGTATTCATCAAGATAGGCATGATTACTAATTGTTTACGATCAGCGAAACATCAACATGAGTTACTATTATGAAGTTCATTCTTTCATAAAAGTTCTATATCATTTAAAACCTTTAATCCTCACTATACCAGAAAGATTGTTTTACTTAGCTATGAAACCTTATTAATAAAATGAAATTAAATATTGTTGTATCTTTTGTGGTTTAGATATTTATTCTTTTCCTTTTTTTTCTTCTTTTGGGTGGTTAATTAAGGCATAGCAAAACTAGCACATTGCTTCTTCAAAGAAACCCATAGGTTGAATCTAGTTTTCTCAAAAGAATCCACAAATCTAAATTATTTGATTAAGGAGAGGCTTACACATTTACTTGAAGTTATACTAATCTTTTTGTCCCTGATAAATCTAGACAAATTAGGCATTAACAATTTGAACTACTTTAAGAGGTAAAACCGAAAAAATCAAATAGCATCATGATGTCAGCCACTAACAACTAATTTTATGAAAAAAAATAAAATATAGTCTCCCTGGTTTCCTTGTGTTCTTGAACATAGTAGAGATGTTGAAAATGATGTTGCACCTGGAGATTTGATTATGTAAATACTCGTATTAAAGGCAGTTGTCCAATGTGCAAACTGGGCCATAAACTTCATTTATTTCCCTAAATTGAAAATGTCATTGTTGACTTTATCTAAGAGTGATTTACACATTTGACAAAGATATATTGCCTCTAGATCTTGATCGTGCATTATATCCAACTAGTTTATAACGGCTACATGTGCCTTCTAATGAGAAAGAGAGTGAATTGGGCTTTTAAATTTCTAAATGCTTAATTTCATTAAGGCTAAAAATCACTTGACATGGAATATAAGTGAGGTAAATCAAATCACTGAATGAATGCACAAAAAATTTATTACTGTAAGTTGCATAAATTTCTTTAGCATATTCCTGAAAAGCAAAAAACTTTGTTCTCAAAATGTCACAAGCAGAGTTTAGATTGTTGGAAGAATCAACAAAATGGATTGTATGCTTGAAATGTAAAACTGAAATATTGAAGCTATAGGCCAAGATTTGCTTAAAGTGTCTAATTAGTAATATCCAAAAAATAAAAAATTGTAAGTCATAGAACCACAAATTATTTTGTAGACAAGTATGGAAATTTAGATTCAATATAATATCAGAATAACAGACATGCTATTAGTGCTAGAGTTTAGGAAATGAGCGCATCAAGTAACAAAAGCACTATACAAGAAATAAGACACTGATATGCGTCAAAATAACCTTTGCTAAACTGTAAATGGATATTATTGCAAGTTGCACTACAAGTTGTGCATAAGGAATTCTTGAAAAAGAATGCTTCTTAATTTAAATGCATAATGTTGCAAGTTAAGTCATTTATTCTATGTAGGGATTTCTTACAAGTTGAATCTTTTTCTGCTACTTTGTTTTCTCTTAACCTTTTGTTATTTTCTGATTTCTATATTATTTTCTAAACTTCTATTATCCGAACTCTGATGTCTGAAATGTTTTGATACAGACTTATATGATTTGATTTGAATTACGATATAATTTCTGAATTTGACTATTTTACACTATATAAATAACATAACTTTGCCAACTGAATTTCTATTATACTGATTTGATTTACTTTTGATTTCAAAATACATGAATTCCTTCTTTGATGAATTTCTCAGACTTCTCTATGGCTTAGGCGTCAAGAAAAAGGGACAAGTGAAGTGCTTTAAAGTATCCTTCCTGACTCAGCCCTAAACCCTTAACAAGCTGTAGAGAAAATTCTTCTGATTCTTTGTTTTAGAAATATCATTTACGTTTTAAGGCTTAATAATCGTTTTTAGATACTTGCATGTAGTTTACGGTATCTGTATCTTTATACGTGTTTCTTAGTAGGCATAAGCTCACCCCCTTACTTTCCCTTCTAAATTACTTGTAGTAGGTCAACCTAGTGAGGGGGTCTAAATTCTAATTCCTTGAGGCTTTTTGGTACCTCCTTGGAAGGTATAGATTGTTCAGTTACTTATTTTATATTCAAACTTATATGTACAGTACTAATGCCAATGTAAGGGGATGTAACTAAAAGAATTTGATAATATAATTATAGGCTTTTGGATGCATGTACAAAGACTTGTTAATTGAATTTGTTTTACATGAGACTGCATCCATAAATACCTGAATTGGGACCATATGAGTTAATGGATATTGATTTAGCTAATGTAAATATTAGCTTAACTTAGAATCTGTTACACTATGCATAACCCAACCAACTGTCTGAAAAGGAAAAATTTAGTTTGAATTTTTGGTAATCGAGATGCAATAAAAGTTAGTATCAGAGCAAAATTAGTCTGATATGCATTAGTGCCTGTAAGTCAAGAATTGTTTACATCCCTGAAGTACTGTACTTGTCTGAATATATACTATACAAATCTATTTAGAATGGTACTGAATATATTTGTTTTGTATGGATATTCTCTAAAAATAAGGATTGACAATGAAATAATAATGAAACAACGTCGGAGAATTGTCGAAAGGTTGTGTAAAGAAGTTTGAATGATTGTTAAAATATTTTGATGGTTGTTGTAATTTGTTGGGATATTGTGAAACATCGTTGAGATGATGTGAAATATTGTGGGAGATATTCTTACCATATTGTCCCTTAGAATATGGATTAAACCTAATTGGACTTTGTTTGAACTTGGTGAATTGTTGAACTGAATTACTGATTTAATGTGTTTGTGGTAATTGTTAGAACATCTTATATTGTTTAATGATTGAGATGATGAGAATAAGAAAGTATGTTGCTAATGCCTTATGAACTTTGATGGAACACATGTTCATGTAATGTTATATATGTACAGTTATATATGTACAGTTATATATTACATGAAGGTGAATTGAGACTGTGCAAATATATGTATTGTTGAGGAAATAAAAAAGGGGTATGTGGTTATGGGCTAGAATTGATAAATGTCTGACTTTATAGTGTTATGAAATTGTGGGTGAAAATGAAATGATGGCAAGAAAGTTGATAATTTACCATAGGTGAACTTACTAGATACTTGTGAAATGTAATATGTCTATGGTGAGCTAGTCCCTTAAGAGAACGTGGATTGTGGTACCTAGAGCAATTGAAGTGGAAAAACATAGAGTGTGACCTTGTATAAATGGATTATATGGATCAATTACCCAGGACAAAGCATTATTGATGTCTTAAAACCATTTTTGACATGTATGAATGTGTTATAGGTTCTAGAACACTATGGATTGTCTTGAGGTAACTTAAATGTCGTAAAAGTATTATAGGATATGCAAGAAAGTTAATTTGTGGTAATTGAATATTTAATTGAATTTCTTTAGGCAAATGTAATATGTCATGGTTTTGAGAAAGAAAAATCACTTGATGTGTGAAATGTGAAAATGGACTGTAGTAGATTGTTTGCTACAGTAATATGATCTTGACTACAAACACGTAATCCTACCATCTTATACATATAGTAGGAATCGATACTTGGATATAAATGGGTGAATACATTGTGATTTTGATAGATTATAAACTTGAAATTAGAAATTTGATGTGTGAATGATGATTTATCTTACGACATGGCATATCGATTTTATGGATTGCGAAACAGATGTTGGGAAATAGGAAGTGAATTGATGCTTGACTTAGGTGGAATGATGTGGATACAAAAATGTGTGTTTACGCAAATATTGTAACCTTGATAAGAGGAGTGTGATATTAGTAACTTATAGATGCTGTTAGCATATATTCGAATGTATATTTATGAAAACAAATTGTGGACCTTATTAAAGCCAATGGGGCTTAGTGGATTTGTGTAATTATTTAACAATTGACGAATGATACTTATGTCGTGATTGTGTGTGAATGAGAAATTGAGGCTACAACAGATATGCCCTAGTCTATTTGCCTAATATGTGTAATATCGATTGAATAGTGGTTTTGCTATATTTTGGTGTACTTAGGAATTCATTCTTGCATAGCACATAATCTCGGACTTTCGGGACCTTGTGTCATTTTAAAAGAGAAAGCATTATTTTAAAGAGATGCATTGAAATCTTTTAAGTGAAAGTAAATGTTTAAAATACCTAGACAACTACAATTCACAAATATTTAACTCGTGGTTAAATATCATGCATGACATGTACAGACTGAACATATGATTTAAGCAGGCATTGATTTGAGAAACGATGCAATTTTAAATGCTTTATTGTGTGGGCTATCTTAAAGGATTTGAGAAGAAATTTGAAAAAAAGATTTCGATTTCGAGTCAACAGAAGAGTTATGCTGACAGTCAATGTAGACATCTCGAGTTTTTTGTGGGAGATTCAGTTTTCTTTAAAGTTTCCCCTTCTAAAGGTATAATAAGACTTGGGAAGAAAGGAAAACTGAGTCCTCAATTCATCAGGCCTTTTGAAATTTTTGACCGTGTTAGAGATGTAGCATACCGATTAGCTTTACCTCCAGAGTTAACCGGAGTACATAATGTTTTTCATGTATTTATGCTACTCAAGTACCATCATGATCCGTCACAATTGATTCGGTATGAGCCTCTAGAGATTAGAGAATATATGAGCTATGTGCAGAAGTCAGTACAGATCTTGGATAGGAAAGAGAAAGTTTAGCAATCTAAAACTATTCCGTTAGTAAAGGTTCTCTGGTAGTACTATATTACTGAGGAAGCAACATAGGAGCTGGAGAGTCTTATATAGGAAAAGTACCCAGAACTATTTGATCAGAGTTAGCCCGATGCAAATTTGGAGGACCAAATTTCCTAAGGTGGAGAGAATGTAATATTCCTAATTCCTTTCTTTTGTATATTTAATTTCGAAATTAGATAACAAGATTTAAGGATAAGTGGGTGATTTCTTATGTTTTTGCCGTATAAGAGGAAAGTAAATTGTGGGCCTTACTGAGAATTTTATGGTCAGAAGAGATATGGATCTCATAATAGTGATATTTGGGGCAAAATATAATGCAGGTAAGGATATGCATCTCAAAATCGTTTCGTTTGTACATGTCTTGGGAAACATGCCAAAGATGTGAAAAACAACAATTTTGCCCCTAGGTTGAAAAACGTAAATTTTGAATATAGGTCAACATGATTTGACTTTAGACTTACAAAATATGATAATTGAAGCATCATGAGAAGATGTCTCACTCCGTTTCAAATTGTAAACTGAATCACATGAAAATGCCTTAAAACACTAATTAGGGGTACTTTAGTAATTTCATGTTTTGACTAGTCAAATCACATTAAAAGTCAAAATGTGAACTATATTATATTAAATAAGAATATTCTGTAAGTAAATAAAAATATTTGGCAATTAAATTAAATAGTTTAAATAATATTGTAAGGGTTAAGACATAAATGGAATTAATGAAAATAAAAAGGGTATTTTGGTAAATTTACATATATGACCAACCATTATACTTCAAAAATCAGAATTTACCATTTTATATATCTAATAAATGATTTAAATAACAATAGAAATGATAAGGTAGTTAAAAGTACAAAAATATTATGAATAAATATATATTTTCAAGTGTTAGTGGAAGATACTATTCTTTAATAATTAACCCACTATACTTATCATTTTAATATAAAACATGTAGATATTTTTCACCAAAACCTCATGTTTGCGGCCACACTCTTACCTTTCTTACCATCTCCACGTTTTTGAGAGAAAAGAATGGATATTATAATAAATAAACAAATATAAGTAAGAGTAAGTGGAAGTAACTATGCAAGCATTGTTACCCCATTACATAATACTTTAATATTAAGTGATTAGATATTTTTCTTTGCTCTTTTTCTCACTTAGCCAGCCACACACTTTTCCTTCACCATTCTCACGTTTTCCTTAAGAGAAGAAGAAGTGAAATATCATGAATATAAAATATCTAAGTGGAAGCTACTATTCTTTAATAGTTACCCCACTACATTAAATTTTAAACCATTAAAAGGTGAAGATACTTTCCATTTCCTTCTTCATTTGGATGGCCACTCAATCATTTCTTACCATCTGCACATCTTCTTCACCATTCTCACCATTTCTCATCTCTTAAGTTTAAGGAAAAGAGAAGAGCTCAAGAGGAACCATATAAGAAAACAACTTCAAATCCACTAATGATCTAAAACAAAGTTGTTCATCTCATCTCCCTCTACAACATATCTTGGAATCAACCTTAGGAGAGGCCATTTGGAGGGTGAAAGGTGCTCCCAAAGTTTTGACCAAATGGGTAAGATCAAGATACAAATTTTGGTTTTTGTTTCTTTGGATATATGTTGTTGTTTAAGGATAGTTAAGCATGTGCATGGCTTAAGAGTGAAACAAGAACCATGTTTTAGGTACTTGAGGGGTTTTGCCACCTAGGGATTTGATAATAATATATTTGTTATATTATTTTATTATTTATTACCACATTTATTACTATATTCTTGTGTAAAATTAATTGTTAAGTGTATCTTTTGAATTAATTTAGAGAAAGTGATTTGGGAATTAATTTTGGAAATTATGACATGAAATTAAACAATAAATTTTGTAATTGGAATAAATTTTTGAAATATACATTGTTTGACTTTCTAAAGTTGTAATTAAATTTTGATTTGTTTTAAGGATTTTTGGGATCACAAGATTAAAATAAAATGAACGGTTGAGATTTATTTCTTGATTAAAAAGAAACCTTAGAAATTTTTAAGGAAAGAAAAGAAATTATAAAAGAGTAGAGAGGGGCGGCAGTAAAAGAGACAGACAGAAAAAAAAAGAGAGTTAGGGAGCACGAGATAAAAGAGAAGAGGGTGCTGTTCTTTAAAGTAGAACAAAACTGGGCGAGACTTTGCTGGAATTTGGAGTAGTACCGAATCAGACTTTGAAGCATTAAAACCGTGAGCTATTAGGCAGAACCGACTTGAGGATAGGGCCAAACCGTAAGCTGCGGCAGAGTTGTTCGCTGAGTTGAAGCAGTCCAAACCGTGAAGTGCTGAGCTGTTAGCTGCAGTTGAAACCTTGACTTGCTGCTGTCACGTGCCTTAGTTGCAAATTGCATTAAATTGAGACTCAAGCTTTAATGGGCAGCCATCCTTTGTTTATTTATATCTTGCATTATTAAATTACATTTTAAATTGGTTTACTGTTTATTTGAAGCATTGAATTCTCAAGTTAATTTGATGTTGGGTGCTAAATTAAACATGAACTAATTTTCTTACTAGGAATTTGATTGAGCCTACTTGCATATTTTATGTCTTTATGATTAATTGATCAATTCTTAAATTCTAGTATCATTCATTGTGATTAATTCAATCTTTTAATTTGTGTTATTGATTGGCCACCTTTAATATAAATTAATTGATTGTTTGAGACATGGTAAGGTTACACATCATATGCTAAGCCATGTATAGCTCTCTTGAATGATTGAATAAATATTTGATGCATACATCAAGCTAGAATATTTATTTGGTTCTTGTTAGATGTTCTTCTATTCTTAATGGATTTTTAGTCATTGGTTACGCTACACATCATAGATAATTTAATGATTAAAAATACTTGATTATAGCTGCCATCAAACAGAGTAATCATATATTAGGAAGAATGAACTCTAGAATTGAATTGAGATTTTTAGGATTGAAGACATAAAATTGCAATGTATTGGTGAAATCAAATTCCTAGGCTTTTCTCTATTGGTTAATTTCTTGATTTTATTAGGTTAGTTAATTTAATTAGTTAATTTAGTAATTAATTAGATACTTGGTAATTTCTTTACTTGACTTTCATAATTTTTAGGGTATAAGTAGTTAAATTTTAATTGAATAAATTTAGCAAATCTCTGTGAGATCGACTCTTGTATTTGCACACTATACTACCTTGATTCGTGCACTTGCAAGAATATAATTTTTTGTTCATCAAGATTAAATAGTTTGGTTAAAATCTTCAGGAATATTAATGTAGGGAATGTGAGAAACATGAATGAGGTGTTAGAATTGCAAAACAACAAGTGGTGTGTGTAGGTATGTATTCAGCCAAAGAAAGAGTAGAGGGAAATCATGCCTAATTGGATACAAAGCAGGTTCTAAAATAATGTATAAAATAATATAAGACTGCTGGTGAAGTCGGATTCAAAAACGGAGGTGATTTGGTAATAGTTGCAGTTTAAGTGCTCTATAGGAAATAAACCCAATTACTACAGTAGTGAAATTTTTGAGATATCTCTAAGACTTATAAATATAATGAGAAGGTAATTTTGGGAAATAAAATTGTTTAAATGATTTTCTGCAGTCCAGGAGTGAGTTGGAGTTTATGTGGTATTAAGCTCGCTACTGAAGTCTTGATTCCTGGACTGATCCAGATAAGTTACGTTGCGACTATTAGGTAAGGAATATATTTAAGGAACGTAGGAGATATTGAAGTGGACTTAAAATCAATTGTATTGGGTTTTATAAACTACATTTACCTTGCAAGAGGTTTTAGAAAATTTATACTGTTATGCTGGCAAATTTTTGTAAAAACAATAGTTATGACTACTTATGTTAGGAATTTACAAAACTCTTCAATAGCATGGATTTTCCAAGGAATTTGATCTTTGTTGGAAGCTTATTTAATTACATGATTTTAAAGATTTGTAACGTTTAAATTTTAAATTTTAGTTTTATGAATTTAGTATAAATTATGGCGCTGAAATCTATTTTCTTTATATATTTTAGATATTACTAAAACTTGAATATTTGGATATAATTTTGATTTGATCTGAAAATCTACTTTGTGAACTCCTATGAATATCTGTATGATTTGACTTACTGATTTGAACTATAAATTATAGACTTTATGTTTTGAGATACCGGCTAACCATAATCTTGCAGTATCTAGACTGTAATGTGACCTCTGAGTTACCCTACAGTATCTGCATCTGATATCTGTATTCTATGCACTATATTGTTATGTGATTTGATCCAGTGTCATAGATGACAACTGATCAGTATTCACTGTAGATCACATAGACTATGGCCATATGGCTATTTGTTTATTATCCTCATAGGATATCTTTGCTATTTGATGTATACCAAGTTATTGCCATGTCTCCACTTTATGTTATTTTCTAATTTTGAAGTAGGGTGGTCGGTCATGCATGTAAATTTACCAAAATACCCTTTTTAATTTCATTAATTCCATTTGTCCTAACCCTTACAATATTATTTAAACAATTTAATTTAATTGCCAAATATTTTTATTTACTTACAGAATATTCTTATTTAATATAATATAGTTCAAATTTTGACTTTTAATGGGATTTAACCCTTCAAAAACGTGAAATTACTAAAATACCCCTAATTAGCGTTTTAAGGCATTTTCACGTGATTTAGTGTACAATTTGAAACGGAGTGAGACATCTTCACATGATGCTTCAATTATCATATTTTATGGGTCTAAAGTCAAATCATGTTGACCTATATTCAAAATTTACATTTTTTGACCTAGGGGCAAAATCGTTATTTTCCATATCTTTGGCATGTTTTCCAAGACATGTATAAATGGAAGGATTTTGAGATACAAATTCTTACCCTTAATATATTTCACCCTAAATATCATTATTATGAGATCCATATCCCTTCTGACCATAAAATTCTCATAAAGCCCATGATCTACTTTCCTCTTATATAGCCAAAACATAAGAAATCACCCACTTATCCTTAAATCTCATTATTCTAATTTCAAAATTAAATATACGAGAGAAAGGAATTAGGAATTTCACAGTGGGTGATTTCTTTTAATTAAGGATAAATTACATAAGAATACCATATTGTTAGGGGCAAACTAAATACGGCCCTTAATGTTTAAAATTTGACACTTAACTACTTTGAAATTTATTTTCCATTCAGTTTGCTCAAAACTACTACTCTTTTCACCTTTTTTAATTTTTTATTTATTTTTTGTCTTCTTCAATAGTTTACTATTTTTTCTCTCTTTAAAATCAAAAAACATCTTTTTTTCTCTCTCTAAACTAGGAAAAATGCTACCCACCCAAAAAATCCAAAAATCTCTAAAAAGCAAGCAATATAAAAACATTAAAAGATTTTTTGGAAGTTAAAGGTCATGACTTTAAGTGTAGATCTAAGAAATTTCAAAGTTTATTTGGTAAAACTAGCCTAAGAAGTAGAAAATGGAGAAAGAGACAAAATTTTTGGTGTATTTTAAAAGCCAAACACCACCGGCGAGTGGCTACCATTTGATTCTAAAAATTCTAGGTTTTAGAGAGAGGAAAACCCTAACATATGAAAAAAGATAAAATAAAAAATGAAACATAAAAGAAAACAGAAAAGTAACAATTTGAGGTAAACTAAAATTGAAATAAATCTCAAAATAGTGAAGTGTCAAATTTTGATATCAAGAGTTACATTTAGTTTGTTCCTAACCACATGGTATATTTATGTGGTTTACCCTTTAATTAATTACGCCTTAACCTACCGCACCCTCACTCTCCAAATAACTGCTGAGTTTCGTAATATAATACAATCTACTCAAATACAAACATAAAAAGCCTTTTATTATACCAAAGAGGCATAATAACATTTGCCATTGAATTAAAAGGCACCTAACTAAGGCCAAATTGCTAAAAACGTGTACTATCAAATTATTAATTATTTGTAATATTATTCAATCATTTACAAGAGATTTGTTTTGATTTGTTAAACACATAAGATGTGCTTGGTATAGCTGTGAGACTCACACTGTTTACTATTCTGAAATTACTGTTAATGAGTATAGGGAAACAAGATATCTCATTATTGTTTAAACGCCATATGCTTTGTAGGTGTAAAGGAAAATTGGGCAATGGGCCCCACAAAGACTTCTACTTTCCTGATGGAAGTAAAACCTAATAGTATGAATATTTGGAACTACAAAATGAGATGGTAAGAATCTACATCTCAAAATTAATCTATTTGTGCATGTTTCAAAAAGCGTGTAACAAATTTGAAAATGATTGTTAAATCCATAAGTCAGTAAAACTTTCATGAATAATGGTCAAATCAATTTGATTTTTGACCAACTGACATTCATAGGTAAATCTACATGTGAAGGAGTCTCATGCCATGTCAACTTAAAGACTTAATCACACGCAAAAGTCAAAAACTACGCGATTGCATTGTTGGGGTATTTTTGGTAATTTCACCCTTTTTACTGTCAAATCCCTACAAAAGCTTAACCAATGATTGGAATGTGTTAAATACATATATATATTATAGGTGAATAAAATAATTGGAAGTTTAACCGAACATTTAAATTGAAAAGTTTACATAAGCCTTTTATTTCCTGTGAGATATGCGAATGGAGTCATGCCACTGAGAATTGTCCTATTAATCTGAGTTGGGTGAGTCATCCTTGCTATTCCTTAAGCAACTATAAGAAGCTTTCATCACCTTCTTCGAAGCTCATGGAGATATGTGACCTTTCTCATCAAGCTCATATGTAAGTACTACAACAAAAGGTGTCGACTGAAGATGTTGAAAAGCTTACACCACCTGAGCATATTGAAATTGAAAGTGTGGTTGATGAAAAAGAAATAAAGAATAGTAAGGGTTAGGAAGAAGTTTAAGAGGAAGGATTTAAGATTGAAGTCCAAGCTCCAAAGGTTAACAAAAAAAACAAAGAGGCATGCTTTATTGTTTCTTCACGGAACTTTCCACAAGAGTGTGAATTGGGTTATATCTTGGAAGATTGTGGAGTTATGTTCTTTGAAGAAAAATATCTTATAGAGACGCTATCTATGGTGGTGCACTATATGCATCCATCCATTTTCAAACTATTCAAACCACCTTAAACGATGAAAGAGATAGTCAAGCTGATGACTATAAATCAAGCGCTTCTGGAGAGGTAACCCCAGCTTTTTAGTAGTTTATTAATTGTTTCTTTCTTTTATTAGCTTTAGTGTTAATATTTCGTAGCTTTGATTTTCTTTTTCTTTATATTTTATAGGTTTGAGTCCAAGTTTGGGGGAGCAGTGAAGAAACTTTATGGGCATGCAGTAAGCTTCAACAGAAAATTCAGGGAATTTTCCTTCTATCTTTTCTGAATTCTTGAATCACTTACACATTGAAGATAATGTGCACTTCAAGTTTGGGAGGAAGGAAATTTGAGTTAAATTTTTTCAAAAATTTTTCAAACTTTTTGGCTTTAAATGTTTTGCCTTGAGATATATTGTGCTTGATTTGGTTATTTCCCATGTCCCCATGATTGAGATTATGATTGAGATTGATTTTGGTCTTTGGAAAAGCATGATTATTGGGAAGCATGAGTTGAATTCTTGAACTTACCTTGTTCTGATGATGATTTTTCCATCTTTATGCACTATGTCTTGATCATGGATTTGTATGCATGTTTAGAGAAGGATTATGTGAATATGGGATTGTATTTATCTTTGAAGTTGTAAGCATATCCTAGAATTTGTTTGATCTCTTCTCGAGGTGAAATTTTTAGCCCATACTTAGATAGGAAAATGATTTAGGCCATCATTGGATCGTTTGAGCTTTTCAAGCTAACCTTGTACATATTTCTCACTGACCCCTCTTGTGCCAAACTAGCCTATCTTTCTTTACACACCTACAAGTTAATTTCCCTTAGCCAAACAAATACACTTTCCTATCCCTTACCCCTGAAAGCATGCAATTTACTAGGATATATCATGAGCTATGTCCATATTTGAGTAGATAGATAGGATATAAAAAAATTAAAATGAAAAAAAAATAGAAAATTCAAAAAAAAAGAAAATTAAAAAAAAGGCAAAAAGCAAAAATTGAATAAAGTGTATTCACAAGTAAAAGGAAAATAAGTTTGGGAGGGTTAATTAAAGCCTAAAATATAAAAAATCCTAGAGTGTAATGCATGATTAGGGGTTGTTAAGCCTAAATTGACTTTTATCATACCTTTACCCTAGCCTTATATAACAAGCTTATTGAATTCCTATTGATTCTTGATTGAGTATGGCTACATTAGTGGAAAGAGAAGTGAAAAGCAAACTTATGGCATTGTTCATGCTTTAGGGACTTTGCTTTTCATATTTGCATAATCTTATTTGGATATGTATGCTTTGATATGTGATGGACACTTCACAAACACACACACACACAGAGAGAATCTAATTAGGACTTAGGCTTGTGCTTGGTGGAAACTCTATGTTGACTAATAATTTTGACTTTTCTTAGATTAGATTAATACTTTTTCTCTGAGGTGTATGTGGGAATAAATTTGTCAAGTATGTCTTATCTCTTGCATTTTTTTAGATTGTTCTGCTTGAAGACAAGCAAAATATTAAGTTTGGGGTTGTTATAAATTTCTAAAATATACATTTTTTAAAGTATTTTATTGCATCGATTATGCTTAAATTTTGAAATTTTAATATAATTTTCTCTTCATTTAATTAAATTGTCTTCATATGTAGGAAATTCGAGAATAATGAAGAAATTAAGAAAATGGCAAGAAAACCCTCACCTTAACTCTATCCCTAAATCCTAAAGTTAATATTTTTTCAAACCTTAAACCAAAGTTTAATTTTAAAATATTAACCTTCTAAATTCTAAAAAAATAATAATAAATAAAATAGTTTTGAAATTCCAGACCTTATTTCTACACCTATCTATAAACCCTATGCCTATTTTAAACCTTTTTACCTAATCCCCAAAACCTAATAAACCACACATTAAACCCACCCCAAGCTAAACCCTTCCATCACCTTTTAAATCAAATCCTTAAGCCCACTTGAATGCCCAAAACCCATAAACCATAAAACACTTCAAATCTGATCCATAAGCTATGCCTTTCTTGATGAAAGCCCATGAAGGAGACCTAACCTATACAAAAGGAGAGCAGTCGTATGAAGAACGGCGTGTGGAGAGGAGGCTGGTGATAGGAGCCAATTCTCACCATCTTTTACTGCATTTTTCCTTTGCTGTTCTCTTCGAAGATTATGAGCAGTTTTCATTTCATTAGTTTACTGTTTTGATGCTACTTGGTGCGACAAGGTTTAGGTGGCATGGAGTAGAGGTTAGGTGATAGGTGGCTTTTCTTCATCACTTTGTTGCGTTTTTTTTCTCATACGTTATTGCAAATTCTTTAAGTTTCTGTCAAGCTTTTCTTTAATGGATTCTCTTATATATTGTAAAGTTTAAATAGTTTAGTAGGATTCATTATCGTGCTATTGAAGTTTTCTTTTAAACAAATTTTAAAGTTATTTTTCATACTTTACTTTATTTTCTATTTCAATCTCAAGTTATTTCTATTTCTTTTACTGCTTTCGTTTTCATCAAGTTTCTGGATTGAAATTCACAATGTTGTTTTTATTATTTCTGTTAGTGTTCTTTTGTTCTTTTATTTTTTTTAATTTTTATTTTGGGTGTCCTACGTTGTGTTACTGGCTGTGTAAAGTTGGCGTGAGCTAGATTGGTGTTGGGCATGGCAAGGCTTAGTGCAGCGGACTGGAGAGTGCATGAAGGCTGAAGCAGTGCATTTCATGGCTGCTACTAGAGACATTGGCTACAGAAACGCGGACTGGTGCGGACACAGTGGCTAGCTTGGACAAGGTAGAGGCAACCATGGCTGATTCTTCACATATTTGCATTTTAAATTATGCATGGTTTTATAAGTTTTCAGATCTCATGATTGTTAGTTAATATAATTTAGATATATTACTTTGTTAGTTTAAAGAGTTAGTTCATTTGTTAGTTTATAATGTTAGTAATAGTTTACTTATTAAATTTATGTTTTAGTTAATTAATCATTTAAGTATTAGGTATTTAGTATAATTAGTTGAATTCTAGGTAATTTTAGTTTTAATAATTAATATTCTAGTTTTAGGATTATTTCATAAGTTAATGCTCTTTGTATTTTTATTTTCTTTATTCTTATTTTTATCTTTTTATTTAATTTTTTATGCTCTTAACTTGCAATTTAATTTTCATACTCTTTAATTTAATTTCTAATATTAGTTTAGGTTTTATTTTAATGCTTTTAGTAGTTAATTGGCTTCCAAAAAATGCTCATTTGCTTGAATAAACTTAGGATGACCAATTTTAGTACTTAGCTATAGCAATTCTAACTAATCCTCATGGAAACAATACTTCATTCATCACTTTATTACCTATCACGACCCATGCACTTGCAAAATAGCTTTTAGACGCAACATTAACATACTACCAAAATCAAGTGTTAAAGTGGCCAATTTCATGGTGAATCATCCTCCATCAAATCCGGCCAAGCAAGGTAAGAGAGGAAAAGCTTAAATTCATATGTTTTAATGATTCTAGGTTATCTTTTTAAGGTGTGTAAGCATGTGTTTAGGCTTAGATTGAATTAAAACCAAGAGAATTCCTCCCTTAGGGTTTCGACCAAGTCCCTTATGCATGGAGATTGTGCAATTTAGTTTAAAAATGATGTAAAATCAATGTATGGAGTGAGTAGAATGCGTATACGACTTTAAATCATTGAAACGGAGAGTCTAGCATATGAAGGGGTATTCGGCCAAAATATTAGGGTTACCATGCTTAAATTGTTACTTAAATGGTCTTAGAATATTGTGCTAATGAATATAAGACTCTTGGTGAAGTCAAATTCGAAAAAGAAAGTGATTTGATGATAGTTGCAGTTTAGGCATCTGGTAGGAATTAGACCAGAATTACTGTTGAATTAGGAATTATGGAAGATCTAGAAGTATATGATATTCTTTGTAAAAGAAATGTTGAGTTTTAATCATGTTTTTTTGTTGTTTTATAGCTTTAAAGTAAAGAGGCTTAAGGAGTGATAGGCAAATATATGCTTGCCTATCTGATTTGGTGCTGTTAAGCTACCAATTGGTGTTGAGACATTAATGGTAAGGAATGTATATAAAATAGCGTAGGAGATACTATATTGCATTGAGAATGTTGGTTGATTGTGAGATATAAACTATGTTTTTAGTGCAGGAGGGTTAGGCTAGCTAGTATCGTTATGTTGTTGAAATTTCGTAAAACAAACTTAATTCGTTCTCACTGC